>CP126897.1:101067993-104050493 GCA_030440675.1 Furcifer pardalis
GCACTAGTATAGTAATCAAGGGGTGGTGGCTAAAATACTCTATGTGTTAAAGTAAATATTGGTTTAATTAACTGTGATTCATCAGCTTCTTCTGTCTCTGGGTATGTAAAGAAAAATTGGATTACGTGTCAATTGGGTGAAATGCAGACTCTTATTGTCTAAAGCCAAGGCTTTCCACAATCTCTTTCTGTTCTTCCATTAAGTAACAGCAAAACAGGGCACCTGAAATACTGGCACAGCTCTTTGAAAACAGCAACTCAAAGGTTACTGTTCTGGTGATACAGCTTGCTGGAAGAGCAAATCTGGCTTCCCACTGTGATGAAAGGGAGTTTTGCTTCTTGCCCTACTTGCTCACCTGTTGTTAAGGATATGTGACTGCTTTCTGGTGTCACCTTGCCTCCAAAATACAAAATTAATTCTTCCTCTTTTTATTCTTACAGTTTATAATGACAGCTTTATTTGTTCTCCTCTGAATCTAAAAAAATAATAATATCCACATCTGCACACTGCCCAGATCACTTTGCCAATGCAAATATGCTTGAAAACTAATAAAATTTTGTCTTGGCCAATCTCTTCAGTTTAAGAAATGTTACTCACCACTTGGCAGTATGCAGTGGGTACTGAGAACATTCTGTTCTGCTAGTCAACTGTGCTACCTCTTCTACTCTAAACATGTTCATTAGTCTTCACGACATGTTTCTTCTAGTCTCAGGCCATTTTTCCATCTAGGAGGCCCTGTCAACTATAAAATTTACAAAGCACATTGTGTTCCATCTTTAATTCCTTCCTCACTTAATTAGGAAAGGTGTCTTCACATCAGAACAACATCAGAAAAGACAGTGAAATCCCATTCACAGATGTCACGAGAGTCAGGTATTAAAAGTATATTTTGAATTTGTGTTCTGTTGGAGGGGAAAATGAATCATTATCAAAAAGAGATCTGTAGGTTTGCCACATCCCTTGGTAAGGGACCAGATGAAAAAGAGGACAGATTTTCCGCATGTTTACTAGTTGCTTAGAATAGAAAACATCAACAAGAGTAGGTTTTAACGTAAGCTACACCTGCTGAAATTTCCTCCTCCACAGGAGGAGGAAACAGGGACAGGAGGAAATCCTGTCCCTGTTTTCATTTTGTCACTCTACCTGTAAGGTAAGTGGCAGATGGGGACTGAGAATAATTTCACCAGGAAAAAAAGCCAAGAAGTGTGTTAACCTGCCTTCTGCCCTTCTTCACAGATCATACCATGTTTACTAATTTACAGTAAAACTCGCATAAAGAGTGCCTCGCTAAGGGAGTAACTCACTTAAAGAGTAGAATTTTCTCTGAATAGTCGCTTTGCTTAACAACTAAATCCAACCAAAAACTCACTTAACAAATAAATCAGGGTTTGCAATCCCCCCCCCCCCAGTCAGAAGTCACAATTGGTCACTTACAATGGTGTTTCGCTTAAAGAGCAAACTCGCTTAAAAAGCAATCTTGTGGAACGCATTATGCTCTTTAAGCAAGGTACAACTGTATCTGTTAGAGTTAAGTGTGTCTACATGTTTCTTAGAGATCCTTAGACTAGGGTGAGAAAACAGTAAATCAAATTACTTCTCTACAAGAAAAGAAAAGAAAACTATTTCCCCCTTTACACTGGTTATTTGATATTTCATTAATATCTGTGTCAGCAGTTTTTAAAAAATGAGCTAAAATAAAAACTCTTGTCCAATCAATGTTACCTTTGGCACATAAGTAATAAAAATAACCAGGCTTCCCTAATTCAGAATGCCTACCCCATTACCCACCAATATCTGTTGTTTCACTTTTCAGTGGGTCCACAAATATTCAGTAAAAAATCCTGGCTTGCGGTAGTCCATGGTCCATGGTCGCAAAGTGTCAGACTTGACTGTGCAACTGAACAACAACAAAATCTCTGAATATATATGTATTTCTATGATGTGTAATGGGAGCTGCTCATTAGGGGACACTATCTTAAATATATAGGAGTGCCCAATCTTTTCATGCTGCAGGCCAGACCACACTTCCTCAGACAGAGGTGTGGGCCAGAGGTGTGGTTCCTTCTGCCACTTCTGTGGTAGTGGCAGCTGTGGCAGTGGGTGTATTCATGACATATTTTTGTCTGGTTTTGCCATTCCCACCACTTCCTGTGGTGGTGGGAGTGAGGGCGGTGCATTTTCACCATTTTCTGTGCATTTTATGCAGGTTTTCACTGTGTTTGGGGCAGTGATGAAAACGTTCCAGAAGCTCCCAAAACACACCAAAAATGCTGCAAAAACATTCCAGAAGAGCCAAAAATGCACCAAAAATGTCATGAAAATGCACTGGAAGCACCCCAAATGCGGCAAAAATTCTCCAGAAGTGCCCCAAATGCTCTGTTTTTTGTGCTTCTAGTGGCAGTGGGGGTGCTCACCATGGACCGGATTAACTGGTGCCAGGGACCACGTCCAGACCACAGGACGTAGTTTGGGAGCCCCAGGTATAGAAGAAATAGAGGCAGCCATTTTGTTAGTTTCTCCACCAAAATTCCTTTCAACCCAGAATAATTTCTGGGTTTTCTGAGCAGGTATCTGTGGAAGATTTTGGAATGTATCTCCTGCAGATACAGATGGAATGGCCTGTGTACTGAAATGAATTATACCCTGTGCTTTAGCCTAATCCAAGATGGAGATTTTAACGTGGAGGAGTCCCTTCATCCCGGGATTGGAATGTAAATAATGTTGGCCTCATGAGCTGGGAGAAATGAAACCTAGAATGTGGTTGACATATCATCCGGTGAGATCATTGGTTGGAGTCCCTTAGGTGAATGGCTGGAAGGTGGACTCTGTGGAGGAGATATAAACTTTCCCTTCAAAGCAGAAAAGAAGCTTTTCCAAGATAGTTAAGTGGCCTCACCAAAAGAAAAGCCAGACACTGCACAATCTTGTAAGAATGGTTTTGATCATACTGAACAGGTTTGCTTGGTTCTTGCGTGTGGTTGTGAGGATCAGCCCAAATTTCATACTGTACCTCACAGTGGCCCCATTTAACACAATCAAGAGTGATCCAGACTGCAGTAATTCAGCTGTCAAGTTGCACCCAACTGGGTAATTTATTTCATCCTAGAATGGTTCCTTATGAAGAACTTTTTACCAAC
Source organism: Furcifer pardalis (assembly GCA_030440675.1). Taxonomy (NCBI): domain Eukaryota; kingdom Metazoa; phylum Chordata; class Lepidosauria; order Squamata; family Chamaeleonidae; genus Furcifer; species Furcifer pardalis. The sequence continues at coordinate 101,071,131 of CP126897.1, forward strand.
GTTCTAACTCCTTACATTGCTATTTAAGATTATACATTATCATATTATCATATTTGTTATTATGTACTCTCAAAAAGAGGATTCACTTGAGAAAGCCTTGATGCTTGGAAAGGTTGAGGGCAAAAGAAGAAGGGGCCGGCCCAAGATGAGATGGCTAGATGGTATTGTGGAGACAATGGGCACAGAGCTGAGCGAGTTGAGGGGGATGGTGGAGGACAGGAGTGCCTGGCGGACAGTGGTCCATGGGGTCGCAGAGGGTCGGAATCGACTGTGCGACTGAGCAACAACAACAACTCTCAAATCACTTCCAATTTAGGGCTACCCCTAAGCCTGTTAGCTTTAGCCTTGTTACCAAAAGGACCAAGTAAATGGCGCTCTTAATAAAGGAAGCCATAATCCTCTATTTGCAAAATTTCAGCAAGGTTGTTGATGCCAAGCACTTTTGGAGGTCAATAATTCATAGGGTCTTCTAAAATTGAAATTGACTTGGTAGCCTCTAACACTATTTTTATCACTGTTGTTGTTGCTGCCTTTTAAAAAATCTTGATATCATATGATTTCATATTCTAAACTACTGTGCACATGTTGAAGCACAGAAAAGCGGGGGACGAATGAAAAGAAAGAAATGACCTCCCAACCTGACTCGCCATATAGAATCATGCAGTCAAAGAACAGTCTTGGGTACTGTTAGTCTAGTTCCCTTAGTTCCCTCTAGTGGATGTTTAGAAAGGTGGTGGCAGACAGGAAGAGAAAGGAAACATCCCAATAATCATCACTTGAAAGTGTACATACATCAGACATCTCCTACATACATCACTATTTTTTATTCCCCAGGAGCACATGCCTACAGAATTTTGAATAAGTGAAACAAGAGGTCCTCAATTGAGAAGTAGTTTTTAATTTTTTTAAAAAAAGATGCCATTCATTGCTTTCAATGAAGTGTCTATCTGCTGATGCCTAAAATATTGGTCCAGCTAATTGACATCAAATCTAGGGATATTCTTTCCTTGGATCAGTGACTCTTGTGTGTTGAATTACATATGCTAATTTTCACTTATATATTGTCATCTCATCATTTCAGCCATAAAGGAGTAAATGGGGAATGTCAAAATATTGTCAACATATAGCTGTTGATATTCTTGTATATGTATTCTTTGGTTTCCCAATCATTTGTACAGACAGAATGTCTATTAGCTATGCTTAAGAAAAGCATAGTTATAGAAACATCTTTCTAGCATGCATTTAATTGTGATCTAAATTCATGCTGGAATAGTCATGCATTCTTTCTGTAATAAATCGTCTGTTTTACTATATAGATAGAAATCATCACAGCTACAAATATAGTTACTGTATATTGAAAACACAACAGTGTGTACTTCTCTTGTTGAAAATTGGCCTGTGCCGAAAGATTTAGAGAAATCCTTGAACCTCACAAAATAGCAAATTTTTGGGACACACTATGGAATGAAACATTTATTATTTACACAAAGACATAATTTACAGCATATTGAAACAAGGCAATGTTTGAAGATGTATAATTATTTTTACAGCCTGTGGTGTATGAACTGCCTAGTAGTGGAATTAAGTACAAGGGACTGAGATGTAATGACTGCTTCCCATAGGCACCATGTCGCCAATGTTTTGACCTCATTAGAAGGGTCAGATTAGGTTAACGTGACAATCCACAGCTTCAGAAAATCACAGATAATGCACCAAAAGAAGTCAGAATGAGTGTTCCTCAGGTAACTCACGGATATGTTTTCTGTCAAGCATAGTGTTTTCTTCTGTATCTTGGACACAAAATATACACACTGAGTGCAGCAGATGAGTTTCACCATTCTTTAGGTTTATATTTCAGTCTTTTGTAGACGGGTTTACTTCAAAATGTGAAGTTCATTTTGTGTTCCATGGAAATACTTCAGAAGAAATTAGCACCTTACTTCACAAATCCTGTGAGAATGCTATAAAGAGATGCTCCACTGTCCATAAAATTGCCATTTTTATTAATTTTGTGTCTCTTTTGTTCTCAAGATTCTTGTAAGGAATTAGTAGAGCAGGGGTGGCCAAACTACGGCTTGCAGGCCAAATAATCCGGTCCACCCTGCCCCGCCCTTGCTGCTCCTGGGAGCAGAAGTAAAACACACACCGCATGTGCAAAATGCTGCTGTAAATGCACCCAAGGCTGTGTCATGGTGGGCAGCAAAAGTATAGCTGTGTATTTATATTTATGGCTAACTCTCAAGTAATATGCAGGCTGTAAATTTGTAGCTTGTGAACTACTGTATCTTAAATTCCATTCAGGTTAAAGTGATTTGATTTCCTGTCCTTGCAATTGTTATACTTTTTAACATTCACAGTAATCTGTTTTAAAATATTAGGGGCAAATTTGAAATTACTGGTGAAAGCTGCCAGCTATGCTGTGTTTTCAAGGTACCTTCTGTTGGAAGTAAAATGCTGGAATGGACTGACCTTTTTCTCAGCTAGGAAAACAATTCTTACATTGGAGAATCACTGTTTGAGTTATTTCTGTAATATTCTGCAAGTTGGATGAATGTACTTTTTTTGTCAAATCATAGGGTGAACATATATTTTTTAAAATGCAATATCTTAAAGCATACAGTTTCTGTTTTTCACAGTAATTAATTTGTACTCATTAAACCTGTGCCAATTACTTTCCTTTCTTCTTTACATGGTCAATGGTTGTTTATTATTCCTAGTACACTCTTTAGTTCTCTAATTTCTCAATTTCAACTCAGCAGTTGTAATTTCAAGTACAGTCAAACCTCGCATAAAGAGCGCCTCGCTTAAAGAGCAACTCGCTTAAAGAGCAGAATTTTCTCTGAATGTTGGCTTCGCTTAACAAATAAAATCAACCAAAAACTTGCTTAACAAATAAATTGTGGTTTGCAATCCCCCACCCCATTGGTCACTTTCAATGGTGTTTCACTTAAAGAGCAAACTCGCTTAAAGAGCAATCCTGTGGAACGCATTATGCTCTTTAAGCGAGGTACAACTGTATATGATTAACATAACATTTGAATGTCTTCCCTATGACATATTTTTCTTCATATTTTCTGTCAGAACCCATTGTTCTTACAACAAAGAGAGAGTATGCCCAAACTGGACACACATTCAGTGATGCTCTCTCTAATGTAAATAAAATAAAATAAATCATTTCCCTTGAGTGTTGTCGGAAATTGTTTCTAGTTATGAATCACACATTGCAGTTGCTGTAGTGCCCCAACCCTTCTGAAATTATCTTTTGGGGTGCTCACTTTTAACCTGTTCCTTGTGAATGTTGTTATTCAGAATAGGATAAAAGAGGCCCTTGCTGCTGACGGCGGATGCTTCCTGTGTAAACTTCCACTGTCATGAAGCTGCTAATGAGCAGTTATAATGTATAAAGCATTGAACACTTCCCCTGATTGTATACGTCAGTCAGGGGAAGTGATTTTTTTTTTACATTAGAGACAGCATCACTGAAACAATGCATCTCTTTGTTTAAATTTTAAAAAATATTTCACGGTGAGTGTGCATCTGTATTCCCGATCAAAACTTTTTGTTGTCAAGTCTGGATGTAATGTACAAGTAGCAGGTAAAAATCATTGCAGCAAGGAATTGTGCAAATAATGCCTGCCTAGGCCAGATGACATGAACCTAGGTCTTAAAACAAGCTCACCTTGGAAAATTGTGTGGCTTACAGGGATATTTGGGCCCCTGCTTCATTTACTAATTTGGTATACTTGCCACCTCAGCTCCTGGGTTCCTCCTTGTCTCTTCTGTGCTAGCTGCTACCTTTGCAGGTAGGCTGTTGGGGTGTATGGTTTAAATGATACTGAAAATGTTTTCTGCAGTGAGGGGTAGGAGGAATGTTTCAACTTTGTACAAAGAGAAAGCACTCTTAAGGTAAGTCAGCAAGGAAATCTCATCCCATTACATGGTATTTATTGACCTGTTTGGGGATGTCCACTTCTGCTTTTTCACTTTAACAACTGGGCAGCTTAGCTTTGCCTGTTCCATGCTAGCTATGGATTGCTGTTACCTTTCTCGTTTTCTGTAGAACAGAAGCTGCTTCTGACAGCGGGATGTGACATTCAGAACAAGCATAGACAGGTTAGGAAAGGTCTGTGTGCAGAATCATTTAAGCCCTCTCACCTTCGCAAATTCTATTCGCAGCAACTATGGGAAACTCTCCACTGAATTCTTCTTGCCCAATGGTTGCTGACCTAGTTCTAAGCAGGATTCCACTGGGAACTCTTATTCTTTCTCACGAAGCAAAAACTTGTGGATCAGGGTGTTAAAAGACACATTCACTTGAAGGATATGACAGATTTATCTCATTCCAATTCCTCCTGGACTTCATTGTTGTAAGTACTACAAAAAAAGGAGAAGAAGAAGACAGCCTCTGCTTTAAAAACCTCACTGTTATTACAATGAAGGGGGGAAAGGGATGATAAAAAAAATATCATGCAGTAAAACTAGATTTAGAGCCATAGATGTTAAACTGAGACAGACATATGGGTTTCCAGTTCAGGGAGCTACAGAGCTAAGTATCTTCTTTTTAGCATGGCATCTGCACCATGAAGCTTAGCGCTTGCTAACATTATTCCAGTACATATACATGATAATGATTCTTTCCTTTAAAAAACATGTTTAAATATATAGCTATACTACAGCAGGGACTGTGGTGGCTCAAGTGGTTAAGACACTGAACTCACTGATCGAAAGGTTGGAGTTTGATTTCCAAGTACTGTTCTACATGATGGAGTGAGCTCTCATCTCTTTCCCAGCTCCTGTCAACCTAGCAGTTTGAAACCAAGAAATTGCAAGTAGCTAAATAGGGACCACTTTGGTGGGAAGGTAAACAACGTTCTGTGCACTCCCATGTTGAGGCATGCTTGCCACATGTTCATGGCATTGTCTGTAGATGCTTACAGCGCTGGCTCTTTGGCTATAAACAGAGATGAGCACTGAACCCTAGAGTCAGATATGACTGGCTTTTGAGCAAAGGTGACCTTTACCTTTACTCTACTACCCCATCCAATTTATTTTGTGACAGCATGGCTACTCATGCTCTCAACTTCTTGCTGCAAACAGGTGTATTGATTTGCAGCTTTTAGAAACAGTTATATGCCTCCTAGCTTTGCTGCTGCCTCTCTCATTTTGTTTCCCTGCAAAATAGTTTAAATGATTTCTTCCTGGATATGTGTAGCCGTAGCCCTAAGGAGTAAAGGAGAAAAAGGGGAAATGTATCAAAAGGAGACTGCTTCATAGTGATGGGGTGTGGTCATGGCACATTATAACATGGGGTATCATCTGATTTCCCAGGTTGTTGGATCTGGTTGAACTCACAGGAGATTTGGCAACTAAGAGTGCAGCTTTGCTTGCCACCACCTACATTCTCTCTTTAAATGCCCTGGGACATGAGAGAAGTCAGAACGCCATCTTTGATTATCCTTCTTGTCAGAGGGATGATATACTTGGAGGGGAAAGGGAAAATTTAGAGCTCATGTTGGACTTAATTTGAATCAGGGGTCACCTGAGCTTGGTTGTGGAAATTGTGTTCAATGCCAAGGCTCCACTCTCAATCCTTGGAATAGATAACTAAATAACAGAACAAAATACTTTTGAAAACATGAAGTGTGTGTTTCCCTGCTACTGAATAAACACAAAAACTGCTGCATGAACAGGTAAGACTATAAGTAAGGGCTCTCAAATGGGAATAGCCCAAATCCCAATATGTTTGATTAGCCATCAGACTAATGCACTCTGTTTTGTCCCTTTTTGGAGCTCAGTGTAGTTGCAGGTCACCTCCAGGAGGGGGAAAATGTATTCCAAGTCCTTCTGTGGATACCTGAAACCGTAGACATCAGCTAACCCTCCAGGTCCCTCCTTGGAAGAGGGGGGTCTGGCCCTGGTTGGCAGGGATCGGCTGAGGCTTTTGCTGATTATCTGGCGGAGAAAATCGCTCAGATTCGCATGAAGTTTAATCCCGGCGTGGAAGAGACAGAGCTGGGGTTGACCAGAGTACAGTCTGGCCATGTTATCTGGGATCAGTTTGATCCAGTTGGCCCTGAGGAAGTGGACAGGCTTCTTGGATCTGTTCGCGCCACTGCCTGTGAATTGGACCCATGCCCTGCCTGGCTAGTCAAGGCATCTAAGGCTGTGGCAGGCGGTTGGGTCGAGGCAATTATAAATTCATCTCTGCAGGAGGGGCTTTTTCCAGCACCCTTAAAACATGCTTTGGTGCGTCCCCTCCTGAAAAAGCCATCCCTCGACCCTACGGTACTTACCAACTACCGACCTGTATCCAACCTACCCTTTTTGGGTAAGGTCTTGGAGAAGGCAGTGGCGTGGCAGCTACAGGAAGTCCTGGATGAAGCGGATTATCTGGACCCTTTCCAGTCAGGATTCAGGCCCGGATATGGTACTGAAACTGCATTGGTCGCATTGGTGGATGATCTCTGGCGAGAACGGGATGGAGGTCATCCATCCGTCCTGGCTCTTCTTGACCTCTCAGCGGCTTTCGATACTGTCGACCACGGTATCCTTCTGGGAAGGCTCCAAGGATTGGGGATCCAGGGCACTGTGCTGGCCTGGTTCTCTTCATTTCTGAGGGGCCGGACCCAGTCGGTGTGGCTGGAAGGCGAGAGGTCCAGCCCTAGGCCCCTGCAATATGGGGTGCCTCAGGGCTCGGTACTCTCGCCTCTCCTATTTAACATCTACATGAAGCCACTGGGTGAGATCATCCGTTCCCACGGGGTGAGGTATCACCAATATGCAGATGACACCCAGCTGTATATCTCAGCCCGTGGAGATCCAATTGATGCAGTGGAAGTCCTATCCAGGTGCCTGGAGGCTGTCAGGGATGGGGGACAACGGGCTACAACTGAATCCCGGCAAGACTGAGTGGCTATGGGTAAGGGGTCCTGCGCTATCTCGGGAGTTACCATCTTTGGTTCTGGATGGGGCAGTTTTGCCCCAAACAGACCTGGTGCGTAATCTGGTGGTCCTCTTGGACTCATGACTACTGCTCGAGGAGCAGGTGGCAGCCGTGGCCAGGAGGGCTTTTGCACAACTTCGTGTAATACGCCAGCTACGCCCACTCCTAGACCAGGATTCCTTGCTCATGATCACACATGCTTTGGTCACCTCCAGACTTGATTACTGTAATGCGCTCTACATGGGGCTGCCCTTGGTGACCATTCGGAGGCTGCAGCTGGTCCAGAATGCGGCTGCTCGGGTAGTGATGGGGTGCGGGCGTTATGCTCATGCCTCACCACTGCTTCGGGAGCTGCACTGGTTGCCAGTATGTCTCCGGGTGCAATTCAAGGTGCTGGTTATTACCTTTAAAGCCCTACATGGTAGTGGGCCAGGATACTTAAGAGACCGCATCGTCCCAAGGACATCTGTCCGTCCCACCAGGGCGGATCGGAGAGGCTCTCTTATCATTCCATCGGCTAGAGAGGCGCATCTCTCTAGCACCAGGAGGAGGGCCTTCTCCGTGGCCGCCCCGGCCCTTTGGAACCTCCTGCCAACTGAGTTACGTCTACAGACAGAGCTCCTGCCCTTTCGGAAGGGCCTAAAAACCTGGCTGGCAGGGCAGGTGTGGGGGTCCAGGAACATGGGGTCCCATGTTGGGTGGCTGATATGATGGGACAGCCACCCCTCCCTCACTCTTTTAAACTTTTAAAATCTTTTTAAACCTTTTAACCTTTTTAAATCTTTTAGATTTTTGTAAATTCATGGTTTAATTCTTTTTTAATTGACTTTTAAGTAATTTATGAACCTTAAGGTTTTAATTTATGAATTTCTGTAAGCCGCCTAGAGTCAGGTTCGCCTGATTGGGGCGGGATAATAAATCTAAATAAATAAATAAATAAATAAATACATACCTCAGTCACAGAAGCAGTATGTGTGTGCAGTTGTACCTTGCTTAAAGAGCATAATGCATTCCACAGGATTGCTCTTTAAGCGAGTTTGCTCTTTAAGTGAAACGTCATTGTAAGTGACCAATTGTGACTTCTGAAAGGAGGTGGTGGATTGTGAACCCTGATTTATTTGTTAAGTGAGTTTTTGGTTGGTTTTATTTGTTAAGTGAGGTGACCACTCAGAGAAAATTCTGCTCTTTAAGCGAGTTCCTCTCTAATCGAGGCACTCTTTATGCGAGGTTTTACTGTACTGTTGTTCTATTCAGGAATGAGGAAAATGGCCACTGTAACAATCAGATCCTTCTAAATATTATATTGTAAACAGTGGCCTCTAGTGACCAGTTTTGATAATGTGCCATAGAAATAATACTTATTATGTATTTCAAGGATTTTTATTGGGTATTTATAGACCTGTGAATAACTGAAATAAAAGAAATGAACCCCATGGACGTAGTGTGTCTGTGTGAGCGTATCCTGTACGTCATCCACATTGAGTTCATTCATTAATAGATACCAATTTATGACAAAGTATTTTACTGTTTCTAGATCTGTTGTTTGCCTTAGAAGGTTGTGAGATTTTTTTTTCCATTTTGATTTCTCAAAAGACAGTATGACCAGTTGGATAAATCAAGTCAGTCTGAATGAGGAAGAGAACCAGACTGGGTTTCTTTAAAACAGGGGTGCCCAAGCTTATCGGACTGTGGGCCGGTCATATGGTTCAGTGGGCCAGTCATGTGGTTTCTCCCACCGAAAACAGAAGTAAGTCTGTTTTGCAACAGGATGTGATAGCTTTTAGGCTGCCATTTTCTCTGTTTAAACCAGGAGTGCCCAAACTATGGCCCAGAGGCCAGATCTGCCCCCCAGTGACAATTCATCTAGCCCATGCTGCCCTTGTCACTCCTGGAAGTGGAAGTAAAATGCGCCTGTCTGGGTGTGTTTTACTTGCACTTCCGGGAGTGATGAGGGTGGCACGAGCCAGATAAATTGGCATCAGGAGCCAGATCTGGCCCATGAACCGTAGTTTGGGCACCCCTGAATTTAAACATTTGAAATTCAAACAGAGAGAGAGAGAGAGGTGGACAGCAAAAAAAATTGCTATCACACTGTGGGTGGAGCCTATGTCATGAGCAGAGCCTATGTCATGGGCGGAGCCTATGTCATGGACAGAGCCTGTGTCATGGGCGATCTAGTCATGCCTGTCATATGGCCATGTATACATCTGCAAACAGGCAGCACTGGCTCTTTGGCTGTAAAGGGAGATGAGCACTGCACCCTAGAGTCAGATATGACTGGTTTTTGAGCAAGAAAGACCTTCAACCACTTGCAGGGACAAAACTTGATGGGGCAGGGCAGAGAGGTGAGCGTGGCCACCCAATTTCTCTACCCCCCTGCCCAGAGGCCACCCAATTTTGCTACCCCTCCCCCCAATCCTGGGTGTGTGTGTGAACCTGATGCTGCCCACCAATGCACACACACACAGAGATAACCTGCAGATATTTTATGAAGATCTTTCCTCAGTTCTACTGAAAACTAAGCCAAAGAGTGTTCTATGTGAGAAGAATTCCTTATGTTGCTTGGTCCTCTTAAACACAGTCTCAAGAGAAGGGAGAATGAGGAATAACTGTGTACTTGCATGAACCCAATCAGAAAGAAAGATACACTCTTCAGATGTGGAAAAAGTTTTATTCATTTCATAAAAGACTAGACATGATTTTGGTTGATTTGTTTTGTGCCTTTTTTTCAGAAGTACTAAAAAGAAGAAAAGGATGGCACAGTGGTGACAGTGGTGACAATTAACGAAAACATTTAAATCAAGTATACAGACATAATTGCCTTCTTACTTAATTTAACAGTTTTTGTTATGTTCAGTCGCACAGTCGATTCCAACCCTCTGCGACCCCATGGACCACCATCCGCCAGGCACTCCTGTCCTCCACCATCCCCCTCAACTCGCTCAGCTCTGTGCCCATACCATCTAGCAATACCATCTAGCCATCTCATCTTGGGCCGTCCCCTTCTTCTTTTGCCCTTGACCCTTCCAAGCATCAAGGCTTTCTCAAGTGAATCCTCTCTTCTCATTTGATGTCCAAAGTACTTTAGCTTCATCTTTATTATTTGACCTTCCAAGGAGCAGTCAGGGTTGATTTCTTCTAAGATTGACCTATTTGTTCTCCCCACTGTCCAGGGGACTCTCAAAACTCTCCTCCAACACCACATCTCAAAGGCGTCTATTCTTCTGCGATCAGCTTTCCTAATGGTCCAGCTCTCACAACCATACGTTGCCACAGGGAATACCATTGCTTTGACTATGTGAATTTTTGTTTGTAATGTGATGTCTCTACTTTTCACTATGCTCCCCAGGTTTCTCATTGCTTGCCTCCCACGAATCAGTTGCCTTTTTATTTCATGGCTGCAATCACCATCTGCAGTGAGCTTTGATCCTAGGAAAGTAAAATCTGTCACTGCTTCTACTTCTTCCCCATCTATTTTCCAGGGACTGATAGGGCCTGTTGCCATTATCTTGGTTTTCTTGATATTGAGTCTCAAGCCAGCTTTTTCACTTTCTTCTTTCAACCTCCTCAACAGGAGCTTCTTTAGGTCCTCCTCACTTTCTGCCATGAGGGTGGTATCATCTGCATATCTCAAATTGTTGATGTTTCTTCCAGCAATTTTGATCCCAAATTGTGATTCCTCCATCCCTGCATTGCGCATTATGTGTTCTGTGTATAAGTTGAATAAGCATGGTGACAAAATGCAGCCTTGTCTTACTCCTTTTCCTATTCCAAACCACTCTGTCCTTCCGTATTCTGTCCTGTTGCTTCTTGATTCATGGTACAGGTTTCTCATGAGGCATATAAGGTGTTCTGGTATTCCCATATCTTTAATTACTTGCCACAGTCAAAGGCCTTAGTGTAGTCAATGAAACAGAAGTAGACTTGTTTCTGATATTCCTTTGTTTTTTCCATGATCCATCTTATGTTGGCGATGTGGTCTCTAGTCCCCCTGCCTCTTCTGAAACCCGCCTGCACTTCTGGTAATTCTCTCTCCACATACTGTTGCAGTCTATCCTGTATTATCTTGAGCATCACCTTGCTAGCGTGAGGGATGAGCGCAATTGTTCGATAATTTGAATATTCTTTGGCATTACCCTTTTTGGGGATTGGAACGTATTCAGATCTTTTCGAATCCTGTGGCCATTGTTGTGTTTTCCAAATCTGCTGGCATATAGAATGCAATAATTTGATTCCATCCTCTTGCAGGGCTTTGAAAAGTTCAACTTGGATACCATCAACTCCACTGGCTTTGTGGTTTGCAGTGTTTTTTAGGGCCTTTCTGACTTTACTCTCTAGAATGTCTGGCTCATGTTCAGTGTTCTCATCATTGTGATTATTTAACAGTATATGCAGCGATTTCTTTCTTTTTTTTTTTAAATTTTTTTTTTAATTTTTATTTCACTCCAAATTAAAAACAATAACAAACAGCAATCACATCATCGGACTATAACATAATTACACTACAACTACAGAAATAAACTCTTAAATCATACTTCAGTGTTTGTTACATTCTTAGTACGTTCTTAATCAAAGTAAATAAATAATAAAAAATAAATAAATAAATAAATAAAAAACAAAACAAAACAAAAGAAAAACAATACAATGTTCAATAAAGACAATTCACCCTGTGTTATGTATATTGTGTCCAGGAATAGCTTTGATTTATTTTATCCAAAAACTATTTTGTTCCGGTGCAGGTTTAACTCCTCCTTTACCTTCCATGACATAATTTACAAACCTTTTCCAAATTTCCCAGAATCTATTTTTCCGAACTATGCCTTTCCTTACATTCAACTCCCAGGTCAGTTTATCATTAAGTGCTAATTGCCACATTTCTTTGTACCAATCTTCTATTTTTACCTTTAAACCATTTTTCCATTTTTTTGCGATACATTGTCTGGCCACTGACATCATTATTAACAATAATTCTCTATCCTCACTATTCAAATTAATTTTGTCTGAAATTGTCAAAAGCACTGGTTCTGGACCCAAGTCAAGCTTCTGCTCAAATATATAACTAATTTCTTTTTCTATTCCTCCCCAAAATTCGTTCAGTGTAACACAATCCCACCACATGTGTATATATGTCCCCATTGCTTGTTTACACCTCCAGCATATATTACTCGTTTTGCTATCCATTTGATGTAGCCTGACTGGGGTCAGATACCAGCGCCATAGCAATTTATAATTGTGTTCTTTGACACGGACCGACATAGTTTTCATAATCCTTCTTTGCCAGACACCCTGCCATTTGTTTTCCCCAATTGTTAAACCTAATTCTTGTTCCCACATATTTCTAAGAATTTCCTGTATTTTTCCTATTTTGTTCAGTATTTTATATAGTTTACTAATGACCCCTTTAATGCCCATCTTATCTTCTCTAATCTGAACCAAGATTTCCTCAAAGTCTGTTAACTTCCTTTCTAAGTTTCTATTATGTATTCTCTTTTTATTCCATTTGTCTATCTGAAGAATTTGGAACCAAGATAGTCCTAACTGTGAATATAAAATTTTCTTTGTAGCAGTGTCTTTACATGTTTTTGCCCAATCCTTAAGTAATAATATCTTTTTATCTATTAATAAATTCCTAATTTTTTCATCTATTTTAATAGGAAAATCATTAAAGTCTGTTAATTCCAGCGCCGGCGAAACATCCGGAGCCATATGTTTTTTTACCCGGTCCCATTCATCTAATGTTATTTTTAGGAACCTATTTTGAATATTTCTTCTATTTACGTTCCTTTTTTTATCACTTAAAAAATATGCCTTGTCCAATTGTGTTATTTCTTTCATCTCTAGTCTTTCCCAACTCGTTGCTTCTTTCTTTAATATTTTGATAACGTTTCTAATTTGAAAAGCTCTATAATAATTCTGAATGTTCGGTATTCCTAATCCTCCCTCTCTCTGGGATTGATACCACAGTGACTTAACTATTCTAGGTTTTTTATCGCCGTTACAAAATTTATTTATCAATTTCTGATATTCTTGAAGTTCCTTGGTACTCTGTTTAATCGGTAACACATCATACAGGAAATTTATTTTTGGTAATAACATCATCTTTGAAAGTGCTATTCTGCCAAACCAAGATAAATTTAAAGTTTTATAATGTCTAATTTTAATTTCTATTTCTTTTCTCATTTTCCCATAATTCAATTTTTTAAGATCTTCAAATTTCCCTGATATCATTATTCCTAAATATCTAATTGACTTCTTAATTTGGATTTTGAATTTAGTCCTGATTCTATTTTGCTCGTCTACATCTCCAATGATATATATCATTTCTGACTTTTCCCAATTTATTCTCAAACCTGTAATTTCTTCAAATGTGTTAAGATGTTGGTAAATTTTGTCTATCGTCCGATTAGGATGTTTAATTATTAATAATGTATCATCAGCATAAAGATTTATTTTATTGTTTTCCAGACCAATTATTTCCTTGTCTTGTCGAATGGCATTAGCCAAAAACTCCATTGCCATTATAAATATGACTGGAGATAACGGACAGCCTTGTCTGGTTCCTGCTTCTAATTGTATATCCTCTGTATAGTCTCCATTAACCTTGACTTTTGCGGTGCTTTGTTGATATAATTTAGCTACAACACCTTGAAATTTATTTCCAAATCCATATAAGTTTACCATTTTCTGAATCGTTCCCCATTGCAAAGAATCAAATGCCTTAAATATGTCCAATGCTAAGAATCCAATCTTTACTTTTTTACGTTCTGCTATATCCGTTAAATCCAGTACTTTCCTAATTAAATCTGACATATATCTATTGGTCAAAAACCCTACTTGATCTTTATCAATATATTCTCCGATGAAATTATTCATTCTCTTTGCCAATATCATTGTGAAAATTTTTACATCTTGATTAATTAAGGAAATTGGTCTGTATGATTCAACTTTCTCTGGATCTTTCCCAGGCTTTGGGATTAATGTTATTATTGTCCTACTCCAAGATTTAGGTATCTTTTCTCCCTCTAGTATTTTATTATATAATTTATATAACTTGCCAATTACTATCATCTTGAAATCTTTATAAAATTCTGCTGTTAGTCCATCCTCACCCGGGGCTTTGTCTAACTTAAGTTTTCTTATCGCCTCCCCAATTTCTTTTTTTGTTATTTCTTCCTCCATGATATTTTTATGATTTTCTTCTACTTTTCTAATCTTTTGGAATTCAAAGAGTTCCTGAAGTTTGTCCAAATTAACAGGTTTTTTCGTATATAAATCACTGTAAAAATTTTCCACGATTTTTAATTTATCTCCACTTTTATTACATCTATTCCCTGATTTGTCTATCAGTACACTAATATGTCCCTTAAGATTTTTTTCTTTAGCGGCACTTGCCAATAATTTAGAATTTTTATTGTTATATTCGAAATATTCTCTCTTTAAAAATATTAAGTCTTTCTTTACTTTCTCTATATCTTTGCCCTCTAGTTCTTTCTTTATCTTCATTATTTCTCCCAGTAACTTTGGATCTTTACTTCTAGCATGTTCCTCATGTTTAGTTTTCAATTGTTCTTCCAACTCCTGCTGTCTATTCATTTCCTGCTTTTTCTTTATACTTGCAATTTTTATAGATTCCCCCCTAAATATTGCTTTCATTGTATCCCAAACCGTACTAAAATTGACTACTTCATTATCATTCCACTCCCAATATTTACCCCATTCTTCTATCATTTGTTTTTTGGTATTTTGATCTCTGAAAAGTCTGGGATTATATCTCCAATTATAAAAAAATTTTCTTATTCCAACCAATTTTATTTCCATAATAATTTTCGCATGATCCGATTCTTTAAAGGTACCAGTTTCAATATTTTCTACTTTTTTAATTAAATTCTTTGTAACAAAAAAATAATCTATTCTAGAATACATATTGTGTACATGTGAAAAATAGGTGTAAGTTCTTTCATCCCCTTTAATTACTCTCCATACATCTTCCAATCCTATCTTTTTTGCCCAATTAGTCAATAGATCTTTTTTTTCACCTCGTCTTACCCCTGTAGAATCTATTTCTGTCCTAATTAAATTAAAATCTCCAGCTACTATCATAATTTCTGAGCCCTCCTTTTTTATTATCTCGGTCAATTTATCTAGAAATTCTATTTGATGTTCATTTGGTGCGTATATATTAATTAATGTTATATCCTCATTGTCAATATCCCCCTTTATAATTAGATACCTTCCTTCTGGATCTGCAATGCTTTGCTTAAGATTAAATCCTAATCTTTTTGATATCAAAGTTGCTACACCTCTGGATTTAGATGTTCCTATTGCCATCTCATATATTTGCATACCTTTCACATAAAGTTTATTCGATTCCAGTGACTTTTGGTGTGTTTCCTGTAAAAAAATAATGTCTAAATTATCTTTTTTTAATGCTTGCTGGATTTTCTTCCTTTTCAGAGTACAACCTGTACCTTTTACATTCCAAGATAATACTTTAAATCCCCTTGCCATCTATAGATTGTATGAGTGTTAGATTGCTCATCCTGGACACGTGACACCCTACCCTACATACAACAGTTATGACAAAAAACATAAAAAAAACAAAATACATAGACTTACCTACAAAGACTTTATTGATTTTCCTCCCCACTCTACATTTTCGAGTACCGCCCTTGAATCCCAAAGAGGGGAGGGTGGGGCTAGTGGTGTCTGGCATAAGTGTATGATTTTGTTTTTCCCCCGCTTTTTCCTTGCTCACCAGTTATGTTTTATTCCGATAAAACTAGGCTCCCCAGTGTGTCCGACCCCCCTACCGCTCCCTCCAACTCCTCCCCCAGTATTGAGTCCTTCTCCAAAACTCCCGTTGTTTGTAGCGCTTTTCTCAAATCCATCCACTCTCTAGAAGCAATTTTAAATAAACCAATTTGACAAAAATATTCTAATACATCAGTTTTTTCATCAATAATATGCTTTTTCTTTTCGTAAAAGAATCTTAACTGCTGTGGAAATCTCCAATTGTATACTATACCCTTAGTTAAAAGGAATCTTGCCACTGGCTTCATCTTGTATCGCCACACTCTCTCCGTTGGAGAGATATCATTATATATTTCCACATTTGTGCCATCCATCTTCAAAACCTCAGTACCAACCTTTTTAATGAACGCCATGACTTTCAGTTTATCGGCCCAATTCGCGAATTTCACCAACACATTTCTACTTGATTTTTTCCCCCTTCTGCCTCCTAACCTGAAAGCACTTACAATATCTTCCAATACATAATCTTTGCCCATTTGTAAAGAGTTTAACCATTCAACAACACGCTCTTTAAGTTTATCGGGTGTTCTCTCTTCCATCTGTCTGATCACTATATTTTGCTTTCGATTCTCCTCTTCCAATAAATCCAATCTCTTATCTTGGGCAATTATTTTAACATTCGTAGCTTGATCTGCTATGTATAGTCCATTCAACTCAATTTTGATAGTATCCATCTGTTTATATACATCCGACATCATGGCGTTAATCTTGGTAGTGTTTTCTGTGACTTCCTTTGAAACATTTGTTACCACTGTCATCAGGGACTGGTAGTTTTGTTTGGCATTTTCCCTATCTTTTTTCATCTCCTCCCTACTTTTCCTCATCTCCTCGCAACTTAATTTGAATTCTTTTCTCATCTGTTCACTGCTGGCCTGTATTTCTTTCCTAATTTCTTGCATGTTATCTACCAGTGTCCTGTCTAAAAAATCGACTTTCTTAATAAACTTGCCAAATTCAACAAACATCTGGACGTTTTCCATTGCTGAGATTTCCACAACAGGTGGTGGTGTTGGTGTATCTTGTCTATCTTTCTGCTCCTTCTGTTCTTTCTTCTCTCTTCTCGTCTTAGGCCTCGCCGCTTCCTCCTCCTCTCTGTTTTTCCCTCCCTCCATTTCTGTTCTCTTTGAGTCAACTGAACTGTGGGGTCAAACACTTTAAATTTAGTTTCAGTATGATTGTTTTGCCAAATTCAGTTAAATTTAATCCCAATCAGTTTATTTTTAACCAAGTTCAATTCAATTCAATTCCTTATTTTTATTATTTTCTATTTTATTATTATTATTCTTATTACTATTGTTATTCTTTCCAATTATTCAAATTTTATACTTCCCGTTGATCCCAAAGTTCAATTGGCCTAACTGTATCTTGTGATATTCAAATATGCAAATTGTCCAAGAAATATTATATTAATATTGTGTCTCCTTTTCTCAAAAATCCCGATACCCAAATGTAACCCAAATATAACTCAAATCAATTGGTCAAGCTAATCTGGTGCCCATTAAACAATATATAATAAAACAATTACCTTATTTTCTTATTTTCTTATTTTCTTATTCAATTAAAAATAAATGTAAATCCAATTAACAATTAACAATTAAACAGGTTAGACTATTTGTGGTGATTGTAACAATCAACTTAAATAATAACCTTATTAACTCATCTAAGTAATATATAAAGAGGTGGAGAAATATTCTTAAGAACCCTTGATTGCTTCAGAAGTAACCTTATTGCCTTTTTTTTTTTTTTGAGTCAAGGTGAGAGAAAGAAAGAAAAATATATATATATAAATATATATATATGCTTTTGGGGAGAAAATATATTCAATGCTCAATGTCCTTAATACAAACTATTCATCTACAAAATTAGTCTTTTTATTCCCTCCCTTTTACTATTGATTAATAGCCTTCCCACTAATTTGATTTCAATTAACTCCAGCAGAAGGAATGGACGTCGTGTTTGAGTTAGTTTGAAGCTGATGCAATAACCGGGGGAGAGGGAGAGGACGATGGTGCAGGAGAGAGGTATGGGGAAGACGGACAAAATGAAATAAGTTCTCTAAAAGAACCTCACAAGCCGTTTTTCACAAAAAAATAATAATATCCAAGTCTTAGGTGTGTGCTCCAATATATATTATAGCACAACAAAAAGACTGAGTTAGGTTAAATATAACGATTCGCTGTTCAAACCGGAAGACGGGGAAGCTGTCGAGTTTCACTTCTTGCTGCTGCTTTTAGATTTTGATCTTCGCCGCCATTTTTCAAAGTTCCCCTCTCCCCCTTTTTTCAAATTCCGATGTTAATATATCGCCTTCTAGTTCAAAAAAACACAACCGAGGAGAGTTCCTTAAGCTTATCGATTGCAGCCTGTCCAGTTTATATCTACTTTCAGAAGGGAAAAACCTCTAAATCTTCTAATACGTCCCCCCCTTCTCGTTGCGAGTCAGGAAGAAGAAGAAGGGGAAAAGAACTCCCCACACACCGCTATCGAGGGCACCTTTTCTTTCTCCGTTTCCCTTCTGAAGTCCACACTCGGCACACACAGGCAGGTCTCTCCCATCCAACATACAGACCTCCGATCTTCAGCCTCCGTTTTTTTTTTTTTTAAAGTCGCAGCGCTAACAGACAACTGGCGTCACGAACGGCCGCTTGTTTCCCCGGCGTCACAAACCTCCGCTTGCTTCCGACCCCACTCGGTCTCTTCTACTCAGTCCCCCGATCTCTCACAGTTTTACGCGGGGGTTTCGGCTTCCAACTTCTCAGCTTCTCAGCTCCGGCACTCAGGTCGGCTCTACGAGCGTCGGATCGTATCGGGGCCTCTTCCGAGGCCTCGATCTCCTCGCCGCTCGGAGCTCGAGCCCTTCGTGCCCCGCTCTCTGTTGTTTTTCCGACTCGTCGTCACTAGCCGCTCTTCTCCTATGTCCGCCCAGTTTTAAGGTTCTATTTTATATTCTTTGTGTCCAGTTTTAACTGTCAAATCTCATTTAAACCGCATTGAAGTGGTGGAGCAAAGGAAAAGCGTGCTCTCCTCTACGCCATCCAAACCACGCCCCCCTGCAGCGATTTCTTGCAATCTGTTTCCATGCCTTTGTGGAGTGGCAAATAATGATGTACTGAGATGTGGATCAAATATCTGGAAACTATTTTCTTGCTATGGTTGTGTGTTTTTCTTGCTACTCTAGATCAGAATGAAGAACTAGAGTTTGTTCCTTCTTTTAAAGCATATAGTGTCTGGACTATTCCAATGTATGATGATGTGTTGCTCAATTTTGCAATCCTGGTGTTTCTTATGACTCCTCCGTAGCCAGGTCCTTCAGGGAAGCACTAAATGTGCAGACATATTTGTTGATCAATGCCTGTGAGTGTATATGCCCAGCAATATCTTGTTGACTGCATAACCCATTCTCCCTCAAGTGACTGTGGAAACTGCAGCTAAGCTCAGGTGGAACAAACAAACCTAAATGGAATAATGGATTACATCATCATTCCTGTGAATCACAACTGCTGGCACTTCATCCCTGCCTTCAAGGGATGAAGCTTTTGCTGCATTACTGCCAATGCAATATTTAATATCTGCACAGCATCACTAGAGATGCCATTCTTCAACAGCAAATAGAGTAGTTTCGACAAACAGATTAGATTGTGCCCTACACAGTTGAGTGTGGAGGGGTAGTCACAGTTGGATTAACTGTAAATGAGAATATGGTAAATAGGAATGTGTTTTAGTGGAATCTTGGGAGAGATTAGTTTAGCTAGAAAGAAGCTAGAACTCTAGATGCTTATGCCTTGACAATTTTCAGATTTTTTTTTGTCTTCTACTGATAACCAGGACAACAATAGGGACTGAGTTCCTACAAATCGCATCCAGGAGACTTAGTATCATAAGACACAAATTCATTTGAATTGTGCAATGTGGAGCAGCAACACAGAAGACAGGGCAGAAGAAAAAAACATTTTTACTTATTCTATATTAGGGCAAATCAATGCAAGAATACTGCAGCTTCTGAGCAGTCATATACATACATAAAACCTTTTCTTCTAGTGTTCCCTCTCTCTCTCTCTCTCTCTCTCTCTCTCACACACACACACACACACACACACACACACACACACACACACACACACACACACACACACACACACACACACACACACACAGAGTCATTCTACATCCATGATCTGTAAGTTCTCATTTTTCCAGTTTGTATGAAAGAAGCAACAATGACCTATTCAGAGTAAAATCTATGGCTGCAGTTTGTTGGGAGAGTCTGTGTTGTAGGGGGATGTTATCTCAAGAAGGACACAACAAATCTTTGAAACCCTATCCAACAACTCACAATCTATTGCATAATGAGTTATTAACAGTTAATGGCCTTCTAGGCCTCCTCCTTGAATAGGACTTCACATTTTGAATAATAAGTATTATATGTCACAGGGGGTAGGGCATCAGGATTTAGAGATACTTAGGTGGGCATGGCTAAAAAAGATTGGGAACCACTAGTCTAAACACATTTTTCTTGGTAAAGCCAAAGAGTGATAGTATTAATTTTGGCTTTAGTGTTAATTTAAACACTTTGCTTGGATAGTGACAACAAAAATTCCAATTAAAATAAGGTAAAATATCAAAATATATGCACTGGGAAAGTGCTAGAGTAAGAGTTAAAAGAGAGTTTTTCTAAGAGTTTCTTGGGGAAGAAATAGTGGATGAACCATCATATGTGATAGATTTATACTGCTCTACAGAAAGCAGACTTTGCTGGACAGGATTCACATATGCAGTACAAGGGCTGTATTCCTCATATGCTTTGAGAACCTAAATGCCTACCTCGACAACTAATATTGGAACTGATGATGGAAATCCAATTCTAGTTGGGAATAGAAACACTTCTTCTAGATTTAGAAGATGGGGAAAAAAGAAAGTATAAAGGTGTGGTTGACTATGTTAATAAGGGTTCTAACAGGATGTGTATTGCTAAGATTCAGTGGCAAACTGGTGATCCAAAACAAATTAAGGATAAATAAGCTAATTATAATTGGAGGGAAATGATCAAGTTTAGAGGTAAAACCCAATAGCAGAATATACATTTACTGGAGGCGAGGCTAGATGATTCTCAATTTAATTTTGTTAGATTTATTTCTTGGCATATTGCATGATGGATAACAGAATACCTTATAGACTGCATTAAACAATTCCACATACAGTAATTTGCTTTCAAGAAATTTGAAGGAAGAGTAAATAACTTTCAGTAGCAGCAGTAGCGAGATGCTCCTGTAGGTGGCAGCACTGTCTCAGTCCATCTTTTGGGTTGCTCTGATGGCCTATTTAGCACAGTGTATTTTCCATGTTTGGTCGTGTTCGCCTGCATTACCCCAAAGGGATCATTCAGACTAGATGAAGAGTAAGCAGCTTGTGGCTCTTCAAAACAATCAACAGCTCAATAATTCAGGAGAGGAGACTGGTATCAAATACCATCATTCAAACCACATATTTGCATGTAATGTTCTCACCCAGATTAGGTAATGATAATCCATTGCTGAAATACTGGTAAAAATATTTTGTTTCTATTTCTACTTTAGATCATAAATATTCCACTTGAGTATTCTAAATCGTGTCCCTGAGATAAGATATCTAAGCCGTGCTAATTTATTGCATTTGAATTGGATGCTGTTTGGTCTTTATTTTTATATCTTTCCTTCTTGCTATGAGTTCCAGACAATTTTGTCTAATAGGCGAGGTCAAAGAATATGATCTGTTCAGGGTCACTGATCTTTAAATCAGTGCTTTATATATGGCCCTAACAATTTCTTTAGCTACCCTAGTTATTGAATAAGGCAATTTTTTGTCATCTTTAGGTCCATTCAGTGGTGTTTTGGATTTTATTCTGCTATGTGCTGTCACATTGCATCTGACGTAAGGTGACCCTAATAGGGTTTTCAAGATACTGTATGTGAAATATTTAAGGGAGTGGTTTACCACTGCCACCTCCAATGAGATTCCATGACAATAAGGAGGGATTTGAACCCATGGCTCCTGAATCCTAGACTGACACTCTGTTTGCTTCACCAGACCGAATTTAGTCTACATCAATAGTCTTGAATTTCTAATCAAGTACATTTATTTGTTAATGGTATTCAAGGCCTTCTTCCAGTTGCTTTGGGGTTTGATTCAGTTATTTGGATCGATCTGTGTTCAGATTCTGTTTGAATCTTAATTGGATCCATCTGAATCACTCTAACTCAGTTTGGGATCTAGTCAGATCAACCATTTTCCCCTAGCATTTACTGCATATATAGTACATTCTTCCTTTTGGAAATTTGGAGATGTTTAAATGTTGCTCCCTCACCATCTTGTATTGAGGCACTAACCAGCTAATACAGTGATGGTGAACCTTTTAGAGACCGAGTGCCCAAAATGCAACCCAAAACCCACCTATTTATCACAAAGTGCCAACACAGCAACAGGGGAGGAAGGAAACATTCCCATTGGGCTGCTGGGCAGAAGGGTGGCACAAACTCTGTTCTGAGGGAGGGAAGAAGCACTACCATTGGGCTGCTGGGCAGAGGGGCAGGGCAAACTCTGTGCTGGGGTGACTGCATGGGTGCCCACAGGTTTGCCACCACTGAGCTAAGAGATGTCTTATTGTAAGAAAATTGCAAAAAAATATCATGTGCCTTTAGGTTATTGTCTAGGTTTGGTGATCAAGTGTTTTGCCCCATGATTTTCCTTATTGAAGATTCATTTTAAGTCCGCCTGAAAGCTTATGCATAATTTGGCTTACATGAGTTGGAGAGAATTGGTAATTTCTCTCTGTTTCTTCAGTGCCTTTCAAAAATACCAGGGTAGTATCTTTTAAATTATCAGCAAATTAATAATGAACATCACTTTCCCCTTAAGGCATGCATCTTTTTTTAATGCATTTAGCAATAATTAATTGAGTGAACTGTGAGGTTATACATCTTTTCAAAGATGCATGTTTTGAAGGTCTATTTCTCACTTTTGTGGGAGTTCCTTTGTTTGGGCTTTGTTTCTTCTTAGGTGTCACCTTTGTTCTCATTCCCATGGCTAGAGAGACTGGTTGACTTTGCTTTGTGTTTTCTCAGAAAAACATTTTAATACTTGGCTGTGCCTGTGCAATATTGTATAGTTTGACATATTCTTGATTTGTGGATGCACATCCGATTGGACCTGAATAGTCTACAAACAAACCCGATGCTAATAAGTTAGGGATGAGAAAATCTTTGATTCTGTCTAGTAAGAAATCTCAAAAAGAAAACTAAATTAAACTGCTGGAAAATCCTAGCATATATTCTAGGCAGAAAGCAAGTGTTCTCTGCTTCTGAGTTTCACCTGCAAAGGTTTATTCCATTTTTCTTCTTCTTTTCGGGGTCTCTACCCTTTGATGGCTGGAGTAGGGGATGGTTTTCCATTGTTCTCCAATGCTACTCACTTCATTTCTCATTTTCTCTGTGTGGGAAACCCCTTCCCTGTGAAGTCCATTTGCTCCCCTGCCCAGAATTATCTTCATCCCCCTAATGAGACAGGCTATGGAAGGCATATGATGAGTACTTTGGAGAATATCTTGTGCTCTGCAATTTGCTAAATTCCATCAAGCTGACACTCCCCACCAAGACATCTTCCTGCATCCAAAAGATTTCCCAGCTTCCAAAACTGCAACATTTTAGGCAATTTAATGTCCTGTTTGATTTAAAATGGTACAGGAAATTGGTGACTTTCTGGGTAGGAATTGTAATAATCCTGCACAGTTTAGCGGTTCTTCTGGGAAAAAGTTCACAAAAACCTGAAAAGCCCCACAAGATTTCCCACAAAATGTATAGGGGAGAGTCTTGTGGAGAGAAAGCTTACTGTAAAAGGAGTACAATTTATTTTCTCGGTTTCTTTCTAACAGTGAGAAGCTGCAAAATCAACATCCCTAGGCTTCACACAGGGACGTGAGAATATTCCCCTCCTTTAATATGGTGAGGACATATTCTCCGAGCAGAACTCCATTTGGGGAATTCTCTCTTCTCCATCCTCCATCCCAGCCTGGCCTTATCCTTCTGCATAGCATTTTCAGAAGAATGGAAAGGCTGCTTTTGGTTAGACAGATCATTGAAGATGATTGCAAGTAGGGCTGGGGAATACAAGCAAGTTTCAAAGAAGCAACAGGAAGTTTGAAATTGTCCCCTCCTTTCTGTTAGCTAATTATTTTTCAAAGTCCAACCCTTCCTGTTCCTAAAAATCTTGCAGCTGGAATGAAGAGGAATAGGAAACTGTTGACAAGGAGGAGTTTCAGAAGAACATGATTTCAGAGTAAGATTGAGAAACTGGGACTTCAGAAAGGTTCTGAATCTTCTACTGCTGCTGCTCAAACTACTAGAGAAGAAGAAGCACAGAGTGAATCTGCAAGGGATTTTTCTTGCCTTAAGTCAGGGGTACCCAAACTATGGCCCATGGGCCAGAACTGGCCTCCAATGCCAATTCATCCCAGATCTGGCCTCCAATGCCAATTCATCCCATCCTCTGGGAATGATGAGGGCTGTGTGGGCTGGATGAATTGACATCAGGACCAGATCTGGCCCACAGTCCATAGTTTGGGCACCCCTGGTTTAAGAAGAGAAATGGCAATTTAAAATCTATCTCATCCTGTTGCAAAACAGATCACAAGGCGTGTTTTACTTCCTCCTCTGGTGGGAGGAACTATGTGAGCGGCTCACTGAACCACGTGGCAGGCCCATGGCACAAAAAGTTTGGGCACCCATGCCTTAAAATGAATACACATATGTTGGAGGCAGGTTCATCATCATGATGACACCTTCCAGGTACCTTCTTATTGTTAATTATCAACATTTGAAAATGTTTTAGTGCTAGTCTGGATCTGGATGGTAAGACTGTGCTAGTCACACAAACCTTTATGTCACCAGAGCCCAACTGCTTACATTCTGAGATTTTATGGGATTCATTGAGTTAAGAAAAAAAAAATTTCCCAAAATTACATTTCACATACATTGTGTATGTGAAATGTGAAATGAGGGTGCATTTATGTATCCAGACTGAAGTCACAGTTTACATGAATGTCAGACTTGAGTGTAAAACTAAGAATCCATTTCACATGAACCCTTCCTTTTTTCATCTCCTCACTTAACATAAGAGTTAATTCACTAATGCCATAAACCACCATGGCATTGTTTTCTGGTAATTATACACACCTCATATGCTGGCTTTTTAATACACTAATTGCATGATTAGTTTTATGATTTCTTCTGATTACCAATTAAGTTACCTTTTTTCTGTATTTCATACATACCATTAGATTTTATAGCATTCCCTTTTTTAATTTCTCACCTAGCAGGGGTTCTCACACATTTGAAGACTGCATTATCCACTCAATAAACAGAGTGAGTTTAATTTTCTGTGTAACGTATTTGGTGTGGACTTGGAAGGATGATGTTCCTGATATTATGCTACCAGGAGTGACATTTAATTTTACAGGAGGGGGGGAATCTTGTTTTTCACTGTCATAACAATGTGCATAGAGCATGGTTTTAGAGATGGGTAAAGACCAAATCAAGTGATTTCCTGTCTGTTAGCTTAGTTTAAGTTGTCACATCTCCCCAGCCGTTCTGGTACTTTCAGTTATTCTAGCTTAGTCATTTCATTTGTAAAGTTGTGTGATTGTTTGGATATATCAGCTTTCACCGTGATTATGCCATGTCTGATCACTATCATGTCATAAGTGCAAATATGCAAAATGACCAGAGAAAATCTCACAGTATCCACTATGAGTATTAGTTACTCCTGAGTAGTAACTAGAGCCTTTCGTTTGCTTGAAGCTAACTTCATTGCAGAAATATGGGTGCTTAGGCAATTCCCCTTCTCAACAACCCACATCTAGACTGTGATGAGTACAGAGTCTGAAAAGGATTCTGTACATGTGTTCAGTTGTCAGGCTACATCAGAGGTTCGCAACCTATGGCCCTATGTAAGGCAGGGTTTTACTGTAATGTTGTTGTTCAGTTGCACACTTGATTCCGACCCTTTGCAACCTTTACTGTAATATGAATGCAATATTGTGTAGTGACCCTTTTAGGTAAAGGTCTCCCTCGCTCAAAACCCAGTCGTGTCTGACTCTAATGGGCAGTGCTCATCTCTGTTTGCAGCATCTGCAGGCATTTCCGTGGTAACGCGGCAGGCATGACTAGACGCCGGAGCACAAAGAACATTCATAGCTTTCATGCCATAGCAGTACCTATTTATCAATTTATTGCTTTCAACCTACTAGGTTGGCAGGAGCTAGGACAGATGATGGGAGTTTACTCCATTGTGCAGTGCTCAGATCTCAAACTGTTGACCTGCCAACCTTCCAGTCACCAAGCTCAGTGTCTTAACCACTGAGACACCACAGCCCAGTGGTGTATAAAGCACAATTAGTGGCTGCTTTCAGCATCTGAGCATTTCGTTGTGTTAAATGTTTTGACATAACCAGTAGACTATAGCACTCTTCAACTGATATAAAGTATGTGGGACAGTCATGCACAGAAGAGGCTGCTCTAGCCATTCTCTGTCCATCCCTGGTTTTATCCCATCCTTGCTCATGGAAAGAGACAAATGCGAAGAGAGAGAACACCACTGTCTGTGGAGTTCCTTGCATCAGTTGAGAGTCTGGTTCTCCAGGATCCCACCTCAAGTGAAAAAACCTCAAAACTAGTGGAGGGTCTCCTTTTAAGACTCACCAGCATCCACATGGAGGAGGGTGATGGCAGTAATGATGAGAAGAGGTGGGGTTACAATACTCCTCTTTGCACATAAAATGATCTGCACATTTCTAATGCCTGATTGGAGGGACTGTGGTGGCTTAGAGGTTAAGATGCTGAACTTGAAGACTGGAAGGTCGGAGTTCGATACTCAAGTACTGCACGAGAGAGTGACCTCCTGTGTCTGTCTCAGCTCCTGCCAACCTAGCAGTTCCAAAGCAAGAAATTGCAAGTAGATAAATAGGTACCACTTCAGGGTGAAGGTATTCCATTCCTGCCACATGTCCACGGAAATGTCTGCAAACACAGACAGCATTGGCTGTACACAGAGATAAGCACTGAACCCTAGAGTTGGATATGACTGGCTTTTGAGCAAGGGTGCCTGAATGCTTGTATGCTGATGCTGTACACTGTTTATGCATGGTCTTTATCCAAATATGTTGAAGAGAAACATTGAGTTTGCTATCTACCCTGCGGTTCATGACAACTGTTGCAGAGTTATATGTTGATAGATTTCCCCATCCGCTTGGTAAATCTGGTTTATTTTCTCATATCGCTTATCATGTTACCATCTAATGCAGGGGTTCCTACCCGTTTCAAGTCGGGGGGCAGGTCACGCTCTCTCAGTCAGCTTCGGAGGTTGGATGGCCACTTTGCCCTGCCTGTACAGTGGGGGTGGCCATTTTATCCCAACACAGGGCTGGCCATTTTGTTTCTTGAATGGCCATGGAGGAGTGGGGCCCCCACATGAAATGGTGCCAGTGGCCAGATCCGGCCCATGGGCCTTAGGTTGGGAATCCCTGATCTAATGTTTAAAAAAGAGTAGGCATTTTTATATAGTAACACTGTAAGAAAATGGTAACTTTAAAACGGTGTCTATTTCTTTATTTTTACTTTCCAAACTATTCGGCTGTGTGCTTAGTCACAGGAAGCAAAATATGCCAAAGTGACAGGTGGAGTGTCTCAGGCAGCCAATGAGATAAACTGCATAAAAATGCAGGGAAGACTTGTTTCCAGTGCCGAAGAAGGAGAACAGACATCACAGAGAAGGGTGACTTATGTGTTATTGAAGCAAGAAAGAATATGATTTCTGCAGAGATCACTATGCAGTCTGCTCTTGTAAAAACAGGGCTTCTTTTTGGAATTTGTACCAGCACTTTTATAGCTGGGCAAAGCTTCAATTACCCACCTTTAAAATATCAGTCTCATGGCAAATTTCTGTGTATCTTGTCTTATCATTTCTACTTCAAATGAGGCTAAGGAAAGTTAATGTAAATCCTTAGGTCACACACACGCATGCATGCATGTACACGCTGAGAGATATCTGTGTGGTACTACAATTGTAGTTTTGAGGACACTGATCCACGACTTTCATATAATAAAATTAATGACTAATGGAATTTATAGTCATCTGTGTTGTTTTAGGCAAATTACTCTTGATGAAAACCAGTACACAATTTTGGTATTCTAAGTGATCCATCACACTTATAGCACATAGCAGAGGTTCTTAGAATTCCAACTCCTCTGAACATTGATAGAAGCAAATCCACTTGCCTTTGAAGTTGATTCTTGTTGTGGTTCATTGCCAGATAGTGGACTACAGCTCTCTGTAAAGAGCAAGAGAGGCCACATTGTACCATATGCTGTTCTACTAGCACCCTGTGGACAGCGAGCCAGCATGGAGAAATGTGCAAAATTGAAGGTATTCCTGTAATAACAAGTAAGAACATCTCCAGCTCCATAAAAGGTGCAATTTTTCCATAAATTGTAGGGCAAAATTGAATAACTGTTACTTATCCATAGTGGATTTTCTCCTTTAAAAAAAAATCACCTTCTCACTTTTAAAAGTCTGTTTCATTCATTGTCCTTCTTACTGTTGAATAATACATGAGATTGAAGCAAAATTTCTCAGACTAGAAAATACAAAGACTCTCCTAGCTGAAGTGCCAGTTTTAACAGAGCTGACAAGGTCACCAGTATAATCAGAATTTCTAAAACTTGCAGTTCTCTTTTATGTTTCTGTTAACCACCAATTTTGGCTGTTGCACAAATTAAATTTATGTCTACAAGAATATTGTCCTGTCTGGAGCTGCTTAAGTGCTTCATTTTTATAATGTCACATTTTATTATTTTATTTTATTTTATTTTGGGGTGTATGAAACCGCCTTTTAGTTATAGCCAAAACAGGAAATCTGCATTTCTGAAAGATTCATATGGCTTTCCTCCCTTTTCTTCAGCTACTTCTTCCTAAATATTTTCTCATGGAAACAAGGCTTACTTTTAGTAATTATGTTTCCACTTACCTGCTGCTCTTTTGGTTTTTGCTATTCATAGAAAACTTTACTTTAAAGAGAATAAGAAGGAATATGTGAGCTAATAGAAATGCTACCATCATAAATACCCCAGTCACAGCCATTCTGTCATTTCCAAGCCTTAGCCAAATTGCTTGGCTAGCACTTCTGATTTGTAAGATATTTGAAAGACATGCAACACTCACTCACACACTTATACATCATCATAATTGACTAGTTTTCTTTTTGAGCCTTTCTTGGCAGAACTGCAAACCTATGCTGCACTTAATGTGTGATTCATTGTCACAAGGAAAATACTCCACTTCTTTATTTAAATTCAGCATCTGCTCCTTCAAAGCCTACTCATTACCATTTGCACTCCAAAAATGCTAGAAACCGGGCGAATATCTTATGCAGTGTTTCCTTAAAAAGAGATCCTATCGTGCTCTTCATAACATGTTGTGCTTATTTTTCAGATTGTAGAAGCCAGCAGAGAAATGCTATTTTAAGCCTCTTGTAGCACGCTATGTATGTTTACCTGAAAGTAAAGTCCCACTGATTTCAGTAGGGATAACTGCCTATATGATAGTCTGCTGCCTATATGATCTTTTTCTGCAGCATAGCAAAACTTGCTACCTTCAACTGGGCAGAAAACTCCCAATATATACAGCCTAATACTACATGTGTTAATTGCTACATAACCTTCCTTAAGAGATTTCTCCTTAAATGTTTGGATGGCAAATTTGTTTTAGAGATTTCATAAAAACAGATACTTTGGTCAACTTGGCATTGTTGAATAAGTTTTTCCTCATGGACAAAGGAGAGCAATCTCCAACCTTAAGATCACTCAACCAAAAACTCTTGGTTAGATAATTTCCTTTCACTTGATACTTTCAACTTACTTTTGAAGATCCTTCACTTGGGCAAATTGCTCATAGGTCTTACTTTTAATAAGAAAAATCTCACCAGACTTAGGCCATGCAGTCAGCTTCTTTGAGGAAATATCAAGAAGGCATAATCTTGTGTTCATCCAATCAGATTTTGGTGCAGAGAAAAAGGAGGTGGTGCCTAAATATTTTATGGAATTTGCTTCTACTGTAGATGACTTTAAAGGGTGGAGGAGGGGGAGAGACAACAATTTCATGGCAAATAAAATGGTTGCTAGTTATGTTCAAATTTTTCATTTCCATCCAGGCATTTTATAGCTAGCTGCAGGATTAGAAGCTTATACCATAGCTGTGAAGCTCCTTTAAGTCTCTAATTGTCCACTATTGACCAAAGGGTTATAGAGGTTGGCCCCCCCCATATCCATGGGATCAGTATCTGTGGTTTCAGTTATCTGTGGATCTAAAAACAGTCAATAAAAAACACTGAAATACGCTCCAGTGTCTAGTCATGCCTGCTACATGACCACGGAAATGTCTGCTGAAGCAGACAGTGCTGGCTCTTTGGCTTTGAAACAGAGATGAGCACTGAACCCTAGAGTCAGATACGACTGGATTTCAAGCAAGGGAAAACTTTACCTTTACCTTTAAATAATATCTATGCATTTCAACAGCATATTACCAGGGCTGACCATTGGAGTCTACAGTTTGCATTGTGAATATAGGGTTTGCTCTTATCTGTGGTTTAGGTATTTGTGGTAGATCTTAGAACATATTCTGTGAATAAGAAGGGAGACCTGTATACATGTTTGGTCTGGTCCAACAGAGCTATTCTTATACTAAAATTGATACAAAGCCTTTTAAAATGTATATTGGCAAAAAAAAGTATTGATTCCTTTTTTCAGAAAAGAACAGATTTTCCTGATTTTTAAAAATGCAGTCCTGTATAGTATTTTTATTATAGTAACCAGAAACCTAGTGCTGTCAGCCTTATATACATGGATTCCTTCTTCCAATATCGCAGCTTCAATCCCATTGAAAGATGGCACAGCTGATTTTATTTATCTGTTTATTCTTTTATAGAATCAGGTTAATCCTATAGTGGATCTCCCTTCGTCCTTCTACTTCAGTGGTGGCAAACCTATGGCACGCATGCCAGAGGGGGCACTCAGAACCCTCTCTGTGGGCACTTGCACCATTGCCCCAGCACAGACTTCACCCCACTCCTCTGCCCAGCAGCCCAAAGGGAGCACTTCCTCCCCCAGCACAGTCCGCCTCGCCCCTCTGCAGAGTGGACGCAGCCTGTTGAGTTTGGGCACTTGGTATCTAAAAGGTTCACCATCATTGTTCTAGTCAGCCTCTTAACCTTAAGGCAGACCTGAATTTAACTTCACATTTAAAAAGATTTCATCTGTTAATTAGCAGGGATTGAACTTTCAGGTTAACATGACTGGAAGAAAATATGAAAGAAACCCTTTCCTTTGTTGTTGGACTCTTTAGTAGCTTTATAATAGAGTACCTTCTATTATATTATATTCCACATTTCAGAATACTCTGCTTTTTCTGACTTTTATTTCATTAATTTTTGGAAGGATTTCTCCCTTTTCCATAATGGTTGTGTGAAGTTCCTGTTTGCTTGCCATTTTATCTGGTGGACTATTGTCTGCATAGCTATCAAAGCTATGAAGGCCTGGCTCCGCAGTCCATTGTATTTTGGAGGTCTGTCTAGCAGGGAGTTGATTATAGTGCTTTTAGTGTGTGTGTGTGTGTGTGTGTGTGTGTGTGTGTGTGTGTGTGTGTGTGTGTGTGTGTGTGTGTGTGTGTGTGTGTGTGTGTGTGTGTGTGTGTGTGTGTGTTACTTTGACTGATGTTTCTCATGTACTGTTGTTTTTGCCCACTTTGGGAGTGGATGATTGCCTGTTTTGGGGTTGGGACTAGTTTGGAGAATTCTCTAGAGTTTAATTGGCTCTGGTACCCATTTTTTTAAATGCATGTAGGTTTGAAAGAGTAGTTTTGTGCTTTGAAATTCAGGCTCCACCTTTCCCTTATATATGTAGATTCCTGAGTAAGCTACATTTCATTAACTCTTATCAGTTTAAATGTAAAGGCAAATGTCTCCTTTGCTCAAACGCCAGTTGTGTCTAACTCTAGGAGATGGTGCTCATCTTAATTTTCAGACCAAGAGCCAGTGCTGACTGCATCTGCAGATGTTTCTATGGTCATGTGGCAGACATGACTAGATGCCAGGGCACTCAGAACACTGTTACCTTTCCCGCTAAAGCAGTAGCTATTTATCTTTTTGCAATTTCTTGCTTTCAAGATTGGCAAAAATTGGAACCATTTACTTCCTAGGAAATGGTGATTTTTATGAGTAGCCAGGCCCCATGGAAAAATTGTTTTTGAAGGAACTAGCCATGCCCTGTATGAATGGTGATTTTGCCTATTCTTCTAGCCCTAACATTTCATGGAACTACAGCATTATTGATGATAATGCAGCTCTGTACCCTAGGAACTAACAATTGTAATCCATACTTTGCTGGCACCAAATCTACCACAGTTTTGAGTAGATGGGGTTTTGTGTTCAAGTGTTTCCTGTCTTGGGAAGTTTATCAGATCCTCTACAAACTCTGACTAAAGGATCTGGCAGTGTTTTGTGCAGTAACATCATATGGCTGTAACAAGGCATTGGATGCACAGCAGTGATCTCACAAGGCCCCCCGCAATATTCCATCCAGATGACATATCCGTAGGGCTGCTTCTACTGCTCATTGACAAGGGAGAGAAGAAAGCATATAGCCACGAATGAAGAGAAGTCACACAAGACAAGAGGGAAGCTGGGTCAGTGGTTTGCTGTTGAATAGCCACAGACACTGACCAGACAACGGTGACTTCCTTGGCCTGCTGCTTTCTCTGGCTAGTATCCTTTCAGCACTAGCTGACATCACATATGCTGGTGCTGGAATGCTCTTTCTGCCTCTGGTGTTTTTTGCTCATTAGTAGAGGTTTGGATCCCACCTTTGCCGTGTGTTGCTCTCAAACTTCACTAGTGATGTCAGTGGCATTTGTTGGGGAAAGATTCTCCAGGCTAGCAAGTGACAGAGGGACAGAGAAGCTTGAAAGCTATTGGAACCAACAGAGAATCAGAGGCATCAGTCATAAGAAAGTGATGGATGCAAAGCATTGACGGATGTGACAGACTGCTTCCTATCCAACCTTCCAATTAGCAACATCATCTTAGGTCCTTGGCATTTGTACTGAACAGGCAGCTTAACAACTGATAAAAGTAATTGCCTCTGCACAAGATCTATACCAAATTGGTGCATTTATGGTCTTTTGTGTTTGCAGGAAAGGTTCCATGCCAAGATCTGTTTGATATGGAAATTCTGTTTTTAAAGAAACCTCACAAGTGCTGAGTTTATAAAATCACCCACATAACTTGTATTTTTCTGCAGCCATGTTCTTCGGAAATCTAACATGAAAGTCTTGGGTATTTGGCTTCTGCTTTTAAATACATCTTGTTTAGAATTTCAAACTTTGGAATACATTTCTGAGAAAACAAATGTTGTTCTTCTTATTAAAATAGAAAGGGTGAAGGTGAGAAGTGTGTATATATTTTTAAAAGTTGCTTGCACACTAGCATCATGTGTTCTATATGTTCTACTGGCATCAGTTATGTGACTGTTTTTAAGAAGACATTTGCAGCTTGTTCCTTTGAGCCTGACCACTCTCTGGTATTTCTGCCACCCACTGAGGGATAGAACATCTGGGTCTTCGGAAACTATCTCTTACATGCTAGGTAGAAGAACATAGCTTTAAAATGTAATGAGTACAAAATTCATCTCCTCTCCTTGGGAAATAGGGTGGAGAAACCACATAGGGAGGAATGAGACATGATATTTGCTTTATACATAGTTAATTACTTGATGGGTTCCTTCCTTCCTTCCTTCCTTCCTTCCTTCCTTCGAAAAGTAACAAATTCCAAATAATACATCTATCAAATAATTTTAATTTCATGTCTGAGATTACTCTGGGTTGAAAGGATTTTTGCAGAAGAAACTCCTCTCAGGGAATGCCCGAATGAGGCTCCTTTCATGTCCCCAAGTACAGCCCTCAGGTATCGAAACCCAAACTTCCGGGCTCCAAGCTCTGCATTTTAACCACTAAGCCCCCGGGGAAGCTGCTATCTATCAAATAATTTCCATCCAATAGCAGGCAACCTTAAGGGCACTTAGGACAGAAACTCACTCTATCATGCAGCACTTGGGTATCAAACTCCAACCTTCCAATTTTCAAACTGCACCATTCCAGAGCATCCTTAGAAGAAGAAAATGGTATGCTTCTTCTGAGTACTGTACTTGGTAACTATAAAACCCTAAGAAAGGTTGCCATAATTTGGAATAAATTTGATGGTACAAAATTATACAAATTTGAGCATATTGGACTCAATGCCCATGAAGAATCTGAATCCCTACTCTACCTCCTAGGTGGGGGTGGGGGGTCAGTTGAAATGACCCAAAGCATGTCTGGCTGATAGGGATATGTGTTCTCCCATCTGTGTGGCCATGTGCAAGATGCATGACTCCAGAGAATCACCAGAAGGAGGAACTGGTAAATGATTTCAGAGTACTTCATACATGAGAGGGTCATCATAAGTCGAAATTGACTTGACAACACATTATTAATTAAAGCAATGGTGTGATCTTCTTTTATTGAAAGTAGTTTGTAGTGTAAGGAATTTTAGTGATTGGTGGCTGAAATCCTGTAGTAAGTTGCCTATTGGATCAGTTAAAATTTACATAGGTGTTCACTAACGAGATTCCGATTGATTCAATGGACGTACTCTAATTGTGATTGCTAATGGATTTCAGTATTTCAGCTTTAATTATTTTTTATAAAATTTCTCCCTAATCTATCCAGGCTTTCCTAACATGCTGAGACCAACTTTTTCCATTCTACTATGATGGATACATCATTTTTGTAGAGTAGAAATCCAGAAGTTACTTTGTAGCACAGAAATAAAGAATCAGCATTCAGTTCTTGATAAATTATTACTCCAATCCTGCTAGAGGTAATTGGAACCGGAAGTCACCAACAGCTGGAGGGCCAAGTGTTCCCCAGCCCTGATTAAGCCCAGCTAGGTTGACCTACCATCATTTGGATACCAGGTTCAAATATTTCACTGTCCCAAAGTATCTGATTAATTGTATATTTAAATTGTTAGTCTTAGCTGATATCAAACCCCCCCCCCCAGTAATGGATTCTATACTGAAATAAAGTCCTGATATTTATAAATTCCTACTACCTATCTACTTAATTGTGTACCTGTCTACCTACCTACCTAATAGGGAGTATACTTACATAGCCTCCTATTTGGATACTACTGTATCTGCATTCATATTCTTCTCTTGCAAATTATTATTCAGTGTCTATATCAGATGTGAAACTGCCAAAATGAAGGCACCTTTTAGTGAGCTCATTCTTCAGTTCCTTTTGACTGACCCAGTGTGAGAAAGATTAGCTGACAATACAAGGTTGCCGTTACCAGGGTACTCCTGATTGTGGTTCAAAAAATACCGCAATCTTTGAGGAGTCACTTTCTGTGTACCCCCTTTCTTGCAAATATCTAACTGGATCTGCAGGGATATTGGGACATATGACATTGAGGGAACAGAAGTATATTGTAGTGTTATTTCCTGATCTTAAGTGTTCTGTGTGAGTTCTGTGTGTTTGACTGTGCTTTATTGGTGTTGGTTGACTGGCAGTTTGGCCTTTCCATTGTTACTCCAGACTATGATTAGAACATGAGGATGTGTGAGTTTCTAAGGTGATTTCATCCTCTTCTTCTGGTTTCTTCTTGCCTTTGTTTGCCATTATGTCAAAATCAGTCAACTACGGTTAATGCTAATTCAAATCCTGATTTGCAAACCCATTTAAAATTGTGATTTAGAGAGTAGTAATTAGCAAAAATAAAATCCGATATAACTTAGCCAGATATTTAGTAGCTTCATTTCTTGTAGTCAGTTTCATTTCTGGTAGTCAGCTAGATTTATAGCATATTATTTACACAAATAAAATAAAGTCACAGCTGTTAAATCTTCATTTTTTAAATATATATGTGTGTGTTCTTTGGCTATGAAACAGTCAAGAATTCTGGAACAGGTTTAGGCCTTGCTGAATACAATTTACGTTATCTGTTGTTTTGCAGGAAGATGATTTGGAATTAAAGACACAAAAAATTTGGCATTCTTTTTTAGAAACTTTCCTTAAGCAGATGATATATTTAATGGTGCCAGGACTTAATCAAGGGAGAAATTCAAAGGAGGAGGAAGGCCATAGGAGGCATTGAAAGGAAAGCTTTGTCTGTAAGGATTAAAGACCTATACTGATGACTGTTCTGGCATGATAGTGTTGACAGACACGGATGGTCCATCCTGAGATCATGTGCAGAAGAGCTTTCTACATATTGCTGTCAATACTTAAAACCACTGTCACAGCAGTGCATGCACAGCTAGTTGGTGCTGGGTTCTGCTCATGATGTCAGTAGGGTGACCACATGTTCTTTCTTTCTGAAGGACTGTTCTTCAATAGAAAGCTTGCCAGATCATAATCTTCATGGCACAATGGTTAAACTGTAGTACTGCACAAGCTCTGAGTTTGATCCTGAAGGGCACAAGGTTGACTCAGCTAGCTATCCTTCTGAGATCAGCAAAAGAAGTACCCACTGCATGGGGAGGGGGGGGCAGCGGCACGGCGGCAGCAAAAATGTTAATTACAGGTACCTTGTGATCTGAAATTGCAGAAACTAGGCATTACACCTGTGCCATGGTCAGATCACTTTCTGGTGACTTTGGACTTCCTGGGGGCGAGGCTTCTCCACGGGGAGGTGGGGCCTATTAAATTGGCCCACCCCCGGCGACTGCTGGATTCTGATGGATTCCAAAGGGAACTGGGGGATATTCCTCTGGACCGGGGTAGCGATTCACCTGAGGCACTGGTGGACCTCTGGAACAAGAGGGCAGTGGCGGCCTTGGATGTAATTACTCCACTACGGCCTCTCCGTGCTCATAGGCACCATTCGTCACCGTGGTTCACTGAGGAGCTTAGGGTGCTCAAACAGGCTAAGAGACGCCAAGAGCGCCGCTGGGTGAAGACACGAAGTGAATCTGACCGAACACTAGCTAGAGCTACTATTAAAGCCTACTTAGTGGCAATGGAGGGGGTGAAACGCCAGTATTTCACCTCACTCATTGCCTCCGCAGATAACCGCCCAGCTACACTGTTCCGGGTGACAAGGTCTCTCCTCGGTGGGGGGGGGGGGCTGGCCCCCGGGTGGCAAGGGTCAGCTGAGGTTTTTGCGGATTATCTGACTGAGAAAATCGCTCAGATTCGCCTGAAGTTGAATCCTGGCGTGGAAAACATAGAGCCGGGGTTGTCTGAGGTACAGTCTTGCCATGTCATCTGGGATCGGTTCGATCCAGTTGTCCCTGAGGAAGTGGACAGGCTCCTGGGAGCTGTCCGTGCTACTGCCTGTACATTAGATTCTTGTCCCGCCTGGTTTGTTAAGTCTGCCCGGACGGTGACTGGCGGCTGGGTCGAGGCAATTATTAATTCCTCGCTCCTGGAGGGGGCTTTTCTGGCATCTTTTAAACATGCATTGGTACGCCCCCTCCTGAAAAAGCCTTCCCTCGACCCAACCATAATGGCCAACTTTCGACTGGTATCTAACCTACCCTTTTTGGGTAAAGTATTGGAAAAGGCAGTGGCATGGCGGTTACAGGAGTTCCTGGATGAAGCGGATTATCTGGATCCTTTTCAGTCAGGATTCAGGCCCGGATATGGGATGGAAACTGCATTGGTCGCACTGGTGGATGATCTCTGGAGGGAGCAGGATGGCGGACATCCAACTGTCCTGGCTCTTCTTGACCTCTCAGCAGCATTCGATACTGTTGACCACGGTATCCTTCTGGAAAGGCTCCAAGGTTCGGGGATCCAAGGCACAGTGTTGGCTTGGTTTTCCTCATTTCTGAAGGGCCGGACCCAGTCGGTGTGGTTGGAGGGTGAGATGTCCAGTCCTAGGTGGCTCCAATACGGGGTGCCTCAGGACTCGGTGCTCTCACCTCTCCTATTTAATATCTACATGAAACGGCTGGATGAGATCATCCGTTCTCATGGGGTGAGGTATCATCAGTATGCAGATTATACCCAAATGTATATCTCAGCCTGTGGGGACCCTAGCGATGCAGTGGAAGTCCTTTCCAGGTGCCTGGAGGCTGTCAAGGTCTGGATGGGGGACAACGGGCTACAACTGAATCCTGGCAAGACTGAGTGGCTGTGGGTTGGGGGTCCTGTGTTATCTCGGGAACTACCACCTTTGGTTCTGGACGGGGCAGTCCTGCCCCAAACAGACCCGGTACGTAACTTGGGGGTCCTCCTGGACTCGCGAGTACTGCTCAAAGAGCAGGTGGCAGTCGTGGCCAGGAGGACATTTGCACAACTTCATGTGATTCACCAGTTACGGCAGTTCCTAGACCGGGACTCCTTGCTCATGGTCACACATGCCTTGGTCACCTCCAGACTACATGGGGCTGTCCTTGGTGACCATTCGGAGGCTTCAGCTGGTCCAGAATGCAGCTGCACAAGTAGTGTTGGGATGCGGGGGTTATGCCTGTGCCTCACCGCTGCTGAGGGAGCTGCACTGGCTCCCAGTTTGCCTCCGGGTGCAATTCAAGGTGCTGGTTATTACCTTTAAAGCCCTACATGGTAGTGGTCCAGGTTACTTGAGAGACCGCATCATCCCAAGGACATCTACCCGGCCCACCAGAGCGGACCGGAGAGGATCTCTGGTTGTGCCATCAGCCAGAGAGGCGCATCTCTCTGGCACTAGAAGGAGGGCCTTCTCAGTGTCCACTCCGGCCCTGTGGAACCTCCTCCCGATAGAGCTACGCCTGCAGACGTAGTTGCTGTCCTTTAGGAAAGGAGTAAAAACCTGGCTGGCAGGTCTGGTCTGGGGAGTGGATGGTTCAATTTCCCCAGCCAGTTGGATGGTTTGACCCCCAGTACATCCAAGTTATAACACCTAGCTTTTAATTAAGTTGTTAAGTTTTTTTAAGTTTTTAATTTTTGAAGTGTTTTTAAAATTGTTGGAAATCGCCCTGGGTCCCTTCGGGGAGGAGGGCGATAAACAAATACAAATAAATAAATAAATAAATAAATAAATAAATAAATAAACCACCGAGCAAGTAGCCTAAGCACTACAGGACAGTGTAGAAGTATGTATGTATGGTCTGGAGGAGAACTCTCTGGATTGCCTGGACTGCCAGAAAGATGAATAAGTTGATCCTAGAGCAAATCTCTGGAGGTAAAAATTATGACAAACAGTCCTCTTTTGGATTCATCAAGAGAAGGAAAGACTCTGGAAAAGAGAATGATTCTAGGAAAGGCGGGAGGCAGCAAGACAAGAAAAAGACCAAACATGAGATGGATTGATTCCCTAAGGGTAGCCACAGAATATATCTTGTAGCAGATAAGCAAGGTTGTGGAAAACAGAACATTTTCAATGTCTCTCATTCATAGGGTGACCATAACCTGGAAATGACTTCATAGCACATAATAACACATCCATATAGGACTATGGAATTGTTTTCAGGTTGGCTGGATAGCACAGTAAGTTGGGTACTTGGCTGTAGAATCAGAGATTGTGAGTTCAATTCACTTGCGTGCCTGATAGAAGAGGAGCCGCTTTGGGAAAGCTGCATACTCCCAGGGCACCCCATGACAACGTGAATATTAAATAACTTCTGAGTATCCTATCCTTAGAAAACCCTGGAAATGGTTGGCCTAAGTCAGAATCAACTTCATGGCCTGTAGTTATTATTAACTATTGCACCATAGGAAGTGGGAGAAATTAACAAGTTAATAAAGAAACATTTTTGCTACTTGAGTGAACTTGTTTCAATGTGAACTTTCATGGATTATAGTCTACTTCTTCTGACCTCATGTGACTGAGGAAGACTTTTGAAATCCATACTAGCTCCCACTGGAATACCATTTTTTTTATTTTCTCTTGAGTAGAATATATTTCCATTTTGGCCTTTTCTAGTTTGAGCTTTCAGTGTTTATGGACCTGATGAAGGAATAGTCTACTACTGCTGCCACCTCTGTAAGCTTTTATGGGTCCTTGGTCCAAGTTGATATTCTATCCACTAAACCACACTGGCTCAGAGATAAAAATTAGAAAGGCACAATCTGGAAATCAAATTGATCTTCACACTAATTTTAGATGTATGAAAATACCAGTCTTTTGGCCAACATTCAAAAAGACTTGAAGCTTGCTGCCTTAACTCCATCATGACCTGTTTGATACTAATCAGTAATATGTGACAATTACAACATTTACTTCAAGGCCACACATGAGTCTTACTGTAATACATTGTGGATGTAGCCTCTGTGTTAACAGTAGAGGGAGATACAGCACAATGTATATCAAAGATACCCTCACAGCAGGACAGGGAGGGAAAACAAGAGTTATTAATCTCAATTAAGGCTTACAATAAAAGCATAAAACCAAATGGCAAACATGTGAACGAAACTACATTTGTAGGTCTTTTTTTTTTTTTTACAGTTTCTGTTTCTAATCACATGCTTTGTTGTTATTGTCTGATTCCTAGAATAAGAAACAGTGCAAGGCTGCCTGATATCTTTTCTTCATTCCAGTGTTGGTTTATTATTTTGGTTTGGGCTATCAGCATAGGTGGTGAGTTTTCCCTTTTCCTGGGAACAATGAAATAAATAAGTGGTAGTGGAGGAAATATTTCTTGAATAAGCTCATGATTTAGAGAAGAAATGTACAATAGCTTCCAGCTAATCTGGAAAACTGTGTGCATAGATGCCCTTCCAAAGAAAAACTTTTTGAAGGTCAGAAGTTTGCTTTTCTAATTTGTCACAAATAAAGGCTAGACCAATTGAAAGTGTCACCATGTTCATCATCTATTCTTATATGTGTGAGACAGTAATAGGAAAATCTGGAGTGTACCTAAGAAACATTGGAATCAATAGGGAAGGGCAAAGCATTGATTTCTCTGATTTTCTAAGATAGCTGTCATTGCCCTCACTGGTTATAAAATCACATAGAGTACTAAAAATTAAGAATATTTAAAAATATGGGATTGAAATGAAAAGAATGGACGTCCCATTGAAATAAATGGGAAAAGTCCCACTGGTATGCTAAGGGTGACACACCCTTTCTTCCATTCTGTTTTATTCTTCAGATAAGCCAGAAGATCTTGATTTTTTTAAGAATATTCCTAAAATCATTAATAAAAATACTGAAAGCCAGTTTTACTTTAATCAAGATTTTAAACTCTATCATTCTTTGATTTGGACTATTGAACAGGCTTTTCATTTCAGAAACTGCCATCAACTGCTCTTTTGTAAAAAAAAAAAAAAACCCCACACACCTCACTCAAATTTATATTTATTTTTCTAGACTCTGAACAGCTCTTTTGTTTTTATTTTTGAATAAAAGTATTTCTTCATCATTTTTTATCTTCTCCAAGTTATTTCCTTTAGAATACCAAAAAGCACAAATATATAATAAGTCTCATCATAAAGATGATAATGTTTTCCCCTGCTCTGCAAAGGACATGTTTACTACACCCAAAAATCACCACAAATTACTCTAGTGCTGCCATTAAAAGTTCCAGCATATGAACATCACAGTGTAGATTTACCTAGCCAAGAATATGTGAATATATATTGAGGCGCTTTTTCTTACTTTTGCAAATTATCTTCTGGTTT
This sequence comes from Furcifer pardalis, assembly GCA_030440675.1. Classification (NCBI taxonomy): domain Eukaryota; kingdom Metazoa; phylum Chordata; class Lepidosauria; order Squamata; family Chamaeleonidae; genus Furcifer; species Furcifer pardalis. The sequence continues at coordinate 101,112,604 of CP126897.1, forward strand.
TGGCATCTTGAAGCCTATGTGCTTCGTGTAGGTTGTATTCACAAATGCCCTCAGGCCAGTACATGTATCATGCCACTATGACAAAAATAATCCTCATAACTTTTATTTTTGGGAGCAGGGAGAGATCTGTAACCATGTGGGAAAAGGAACTCACTACAACAATGACTTTGGTGGCTCAAGTGGTTAAGATACTGAACTCGAAGACTGGAAGGTCGGAGTTCAATTCCAGAGTACTACACAATGGAGTGAGCTCCTGTCTCTGTCTCAGCTCCTGCCAACCTAGCATTTCGAAAGCAAGAAATTGCAAGTAGATAAGTAGGGACCACTTTGGTGGGATTCTAAACAGCATTCTGTGCATGCATGCCACATGTCCATTAAAACATTGCAGATGCAGACAGCGCTAGCTCTTTGGCTATAAACAGAGATGAGCAATGAACCCTAGGGTCAGATACAACTGGCTTTCGAGCATGGGTGACCTTACATAAACAGTAAACCAGCTCATCAGTTGATGACCATGTTAGTACCTTTCTTGCATTTCCCAGTGTGCTACAAATCCACACTCAGGCTTGGTTAGACTTGCATTGTAGGAAGAGAAGGCAGAAGTTGTTGAAGCCATGCTACTGAGGAAACACTTCTTATGTGGGTGAGGTACTCAGCAGCAGCATGTATATCTTCTTGGTGTTGGTATCTTCCACATCTGTTGGGTGGGTGATACTCCTGCCCTTTTGTTGTTCTAGACTCCTCTCTGGTTCTAGACTCCTGCCTTCTTCACTTCCAAGTGGAGAAGTGCAAGGATATGCATGATTTTACCCATCAAACCAAAAGGGAACACTAGATTTCTAAAATTAGTGTTTGTCGATAGCTCTCAGAAATGGTAAACTTACTGAAATTAAAAGCAAAAGTGGCTCTCTTAATTAACACACAGACATACACAAAGTGCACAACAAATAAAATGGCAGCTACAATCACAGAACTTTTGGGGACTGAGGTCATCTAGTCCAACACTTAACAATGCAGTATCAAGGTCATATTGGTCACCTTTGCTCAAAAATTACCGTATTTGCTGGCGTATTAGACGACTGGGTGTATAAGAAAAAAACCCCAACATTTCCACTCAAAATATAGAGTTTGTTATATACTCGCTGTATAAGACTGCCCCCTCTTCCGCACACCTTCCACACACTAAATAAAACGTAAAAGAACATCAGATTTGATTTCAACATGTTAATTTATATTCAAATGTTTATGACATGCAGAAAAACTGTCACAAGGCTGTATGTTATCAAACATGTACAGTAAACATAAAACAGTGCAAGTGCAAAGTGGTACTTATTTATCTACCGTATATACATGAATATAAGCCAACCCAAATATAACCCGAGGTACCTAATTTGGACCTTGAAACCCAGGAAAATATATTGACCCAATTATAAGCCAAGAGTGGGAAATGTAGCAACTGCTAGTGAGTTTCAGTAATTAAAATACAGTAATATTAATTATTTTACTGATTTTGTAGAACTGTACTTGCACCACCCACCAGTGGTGGCGCTGCAGGTAAAGTGGGTGGGCAGGTCAATTGCACTGAGGCAGGAAGTGTTGCTCTAGCCTAGCCTCTTGCTTCCCCTGCAAAGAAGAAGCATGGCTTTTTCCTCCATCTTGGGCAGAGCAGAGAGATAAGGGCAGAAGGTACCAGTAAGTGAAACCCTTTCTTTTTCCTCACCAGTTTGAAAGGGAGACACAATTGTAATGTAGAGCTTCTTTCTTCATCTGGATGGTATGTAGAATGAGGTGGGTGAGCATCGGGAGGCCACTATGGGCAGCTATGTCTATCCCAACTGAAGTGCACCCAGCGTATAAGACGACCCCCCCACCACCACTTGGAGGAATGTTTTCCGGGGGGGGGGAGTCGTCTTATACGCCAGCAAATACGGTAGTCATGTATGACTCTAGGGGGCAGTGCCAAAGAATCAGTGCTGTCTGCATTTGTGTATGTTTCCATGCCCTTGTGGCAGGCATCACTAGACACCGGAGCACATGGAACACTGTTACCTTTTCCACCAATGCGGTACCTATTTATCTACTTGCAATTTCTTGCTTACAAACTGCAAGGTTGACAGGAGCCAGGGTTGACGGCAGGCACTCTGTCCATTGGCATCACTCAGGTCTTGAACTGCTGACCTTCCAATAATCAAGCTCAGCATCTTAACCAGTAAGCCACCATGACCCACCAATGCAGTATAGCAGCAGATTTAAAAAATAGCCATCCAATAGCTGTTCAATACCACCATATGCAGAGAGTCTACCACTTTGCAAGGTAAATCTATTTCACCTAGTCCATCTCTTGTCCTTCCGGCCCTTTCCTAGCATGATTCAATGGCCACAGGTCACTTTAGGATAAACCTGAACAATTTTTGTAGTATCTTCATTCAAACTATAGATTTTAACCTATTTCATTAACAGCAGAGATTTTATGGCAGAACTGTTTTATGTTTGGGAGTCGCTGTGCCAAGACAACAAATATAAATCGAAATAATAAATAAATAAATAAATAAAATATTGCCATGATTAATACAGTTGCTGTTAGCCATAAAATCCCAAAATGTCTTCCAAACATGTATGGGTTTCTTTTCTTCCTTTTGCATAATGTATAATAAAAATGAATGTTACCCCTTCCAAAAATAATATTGAACCTTCCTCATTGTCAGATGCCTTGTCTTGTCCCCATTATGAGAGAGGTACTGGTGGGTTGCTTCTCTTTCAGTCTCCCAGCCAGAACCCCCTCCCTGCTGTTTGCAATTATCACAATCCTATTTTTCAAGTCTGTTTTTAATCCATCTTTCATCTTTTATGGCTCCCAATTGTTTTTATTACTACTTGAGGAAGAAAATAAATAAATAAAATGGAAATTGCTCAGTTGTGTGCAAGCACACAGAATCTGCTAGATCCAGAATAAATGGCACATAGATCAGGGCAGATCCATCTTCTGTCCCTCTGGAAAGATTCTTGCCCTCATCAGCGATTGTCTTTCTGTCTTTCCCATTCTCCATGAAAGCTCCATTCCTATGAATGAGGAAATAAAAGCAGCAGTGCCAAGTTGAAGACTGAATGGAATGGATAGGACAGGAGGGCAACAGCAACATTCTTTCTTTCCGTTCTTTCGCTCCCCGGCCAGACCGGTTGCAAGTTTGCCATTTACCTCACCGTGTGTGTGATGATGCATGCATCTTGCACATGCCCAGCACTTTATCAGTGTCACTGATTATTCCTCCATGTATATAAATCAGGAGTTCCCAACCTATGGCCTGTAGGCTGGCCCCAGCCCACAGCACCAATTCATGTGGCACACCACCACATCCACTGCACCCAAAAGTGGAAGCGGATATATTTATGACAGCCATAAAATGCACCCTCACATGCAAAAATGCCGTAAATGCACCCATGGCTGTCGTAAATATGGAAGTGGGTGAATTTACTTCCGCTTCCAGGGGGCATGATCTGGCCCACTCAACTGTCCGGGAGGCATGGTCAGGCCCGCAGCGTAAAAAAGACTGGGAACCCCTGATATAAATATCTGGTAGGATTTCAGCCATTGACTTTGCTCTAGGATTTTCTGAGCTAAAGTGCCTTCTCTTCTTTTTGTTCTTTCTATTTCTCCATTTCTTATTATCGCCCATGAATATTGGGTTTAGCACAAGGGATACATTGGGTTCTGTTCTGCCCTGTTAACCATCCCATGGTTATTCCAGAAATGAACAAATATCACTGATTTTGTTCATTTCTAGACATTTGTCTAAAGAAAGAACACATCCCTACAGATTGCCTGTCTGGAAGGAATGGAATTTATTTGCCTTCATATGAAGCGGCCAAGCTGATTGCAAAGTTTTATATAATGATTTATTCTTTTTATTATAAAGTTTGATTACATTGTTGTTTGGCTGTTTGGAAGCTTGTTTTTATATTAAACAAACTGCTCCAAGGGCATTTGCCAAGCGATCAGCAGACAAATTTTTAAAAAACAAACAAACACAGATGCAGACAAATGCATGCACCTTTTTTTATTTGCATATTCTTTTCTATGGTTCCATAGTATTCCTTCTTGTTTCTTTTCATCATTTATATAAGGCAGCTAAGTATGACTGGTAATAGGAGAAATGTGCCTCAGCAAATGGAAAGAGCCAACTGTCTTCACTTCTAACACCTTGCAATATCTCTCGCTGTCTTTTCTGCTTCCATGGAGAAGCAGAGGGCTGTTTCATCACAATTTGAAATATACCCTGTTTGGATGTGAGTCTAGGAACCATCTTTTTAACAGTAATAATAGGCATATTAAAGCAAGTGGCTGCTAACATAAAGGCAGAAAATATACAGCATGCCCTCTGCTATTTTAAGAACTTCTTTAAATTTTATGCAATTTCTCACCCATCCATTTCCTTCTAACAGTATGAGAAGGTTCTAGACCCCTTCAGCTCAAAATACCTCCTTAGCGGGGCCTTGGAGCCAGAGTGATGTTAGCCTTTGAGGAGGCAACTTGACTTCTAATACTGCCTCCATCAGGTCAAGTCCCTGCACTTCCATCTGGCAATTTCTGAGCTGTTCTTTTTGCATTTTTCCTTGAATTGACTAAGAAAGATTGTAGCTTTATTTAACCCCAACTTATGTCTCATGTCTTCACTCCAGGTAAACAAGGGTATAAGCTGCGTGCCCCTCTCCTTTAATTAGCCTTTTGTGGCCATATAAAACATGATCCAGCAAAAGGGAAGCTCTGGGCCATGCCAGCTATTTGCACATACACACTAGCAAAAAGGACTAAAATGGGAGAGCTTCCAAGAAGAATAAGAGGGGAGTGCTAGAGAAATACACTCTCTTTCTCTGCCTTGCTGCTTTCCCACTCTAGATATTTTCCCTCTGTCCAGTTCTGAGAAGGAAAGCGAAGGAGAAGGAGAAAGTACTCGAAAGCAGTAGAGCATCAGGAAGCAATGTGAGGACTGGTTTCATTCCATTCCCTCACATTCCCTTTAGCACTAAAAGTAGCCCTTCTGTTCTATCACCTGATTTATGGAGGAGGAGGAGGAGGAGGAGGAGTAAACCTTAATTGGCATACATAGCCAAATACTGTACTAGAAAATGTGTGGTTAATAGACATACAGATACCCAGTGTGACTCTCTGTTTTGAGGTTTCATAACAGTAAGACCTCATCTCTCTTGGAACTAATGGCAGGGTGGCAATGCTTGATTTGTTTATGCTATGGGATGATCCCAGGAGTTAAACAATATGCTCTATTTAGTTGTAGTCATTTGTTCTGTCAAAATGCTTGAAGTCATTTAAGTTGTCAACAGATTGCCCTTATCCAGGGACTTTACAGTTTAGTATCCCCTGTCTTGATAGTCTTGCAGTGAAAACAGCATGCTAGACCATGTGTGTTTTGAATCTGTATCCTTTTTCATGCCTGTATAATTGATTTCTTATTACTTGATTAGTTGTTCTTTCAAGCCTTTCTTATTCTCTCCCGTGGTTGTGCAACTACTGTCAATAACAGTTTCTGTACATGAAGGTACCTTGAGAAGTGTTTATAGGCTGAAGATACCTGCCATGATGGATCATATTTTAACAGTAATTAGAGCAAATGGTGATGCAAAGCCTTAATAGAAACAACTCTGTTGCTAAGACCTCCTGCTGCCGGTAATGGAAATCTGACATTTACTCAGCCTATGTAGTCTTTGAAGCTGCAGTCCATTATAACTGAACTACTGTGGAGCTCTGCTCAGCCATTCTGTTTCCTAGAGGTGTTTTGAGCACATAATCCAATATTTTCTTCTCATCTTTTCTTTTGCTACTTCCCAATAAAGCTAGTAAGTTACACAGCTTTTCTCTTGGAAAATATACATACCTTGAGCCACTGCATTTATTTTTCCTTTCAATGTATGTTTCAGTTAAACATCATTTAGTAAATCATTTTTTCTTGCGATGAACTAGCACAATGTAAATGAAACTGCACTTTTCTATGGAGATCATAGTCCTTGGACATTGATCCATAATCCAATGAAGATTGCATGTTGGATGATGACAGGAACCCCTCTGCATCAAACTGGGTTGCCATATGGGTGTTCTGCTTCCAGCTCATGGCCAACCCCTCTGTGCAATTTTGACCATGATTTCTGGTTCAACCCAGGAGCATTTTGAATTCTTAATTCCCATAAAACATCTCCTTTGATGTGGAAATAGAACTTAAATGTTAAGCAAGGGACTCATATGTCCCTATCTATGACACTGCAAAAGTCATTCCACCAACATAATTTCTCTAAATATATCCAGTCTTTCCCCTTTGGAATTTATTACATGATCAAAGTTTACCAATAATATTTTAAAAATCCATATATTAACCAATTACAGTATATGAACAATTCTGTACATGTTTAATAGGTATGGACTGCATAATTTATTATCCCCTTACAAAACTCAAAAGTACAATGTGTAGTTGTGACAATTGGCATTAATGGCTTTTTTAAAAAAAGGGTTTAAGTGGATTCATGAAGATAGTCTGGTAATACTAGAAAAATTCTTACTCAAAACTTTAGTCAATAGTTTAGTCAATAGTTTATGGTATAGTTCGGGGTATGATCTTGTTCCTTGTATCATTTCATTTACATGAAATCACTGGGATCCCAGTGGAAATTAGGGTATTTTTTGTCACCAATATGAAGATGATACACAAGTCTGGTTTTTTTTCTCCATCTGTTAGAATGGAAACAGTGGAAGTTCTGAATCACTGCCTGAAGATAATTATCCACTGGATGGGAGGTAATGACATAAATACTTCTGATCAGAAAAAAGAATGATCCTTTGTTTTAGTGGTTCTATAGCAGGTAGCTTCTGAAATAAGAATGCATACAATTATTTATTATACTTAAGTGGCTGCTCTTTTCAGATGTGAGTACCTTTGGTAACCAGTTGCCAGTGGCAACTTGTAAGGAATGATTATCACCAATGTGCCTTGGCTTGACAGCTTCTCAGAGGTGGTATCAGGCTAACTGCAGTTAGACACAGTAGTCCTATCTGTGTATTCTATGAGCAAAGAGAGCATTCTAGCTCTGTTCCCTGGCTCTCTTTGTATGGAGAGCTCAGGATGAGGAGCAGAGCTATCACCATACGAAGAATATCTCCATGTTATCTGGAATCCTGATATTTCGGGGGGGGGGGGGCTGACTTTGTGGACAGCTGCTATTGGCAGAGAGGACTCTTGCTTCCAGATTTAGTCCTCCACACTTGGAGAGCTGAGTTTCAGACTTCTCCCCACTCTTCACATATTCTGATTAGCCCTATCCTGAATGCTTGAGCAAGACTACAATGCTGAATTAGATGGGACTTGGATCTCACCTGGCAAGGCAGTCATTGCAATCATTCATTCTTCCATTATTGAATATGGCAGCACCAGAGATGAGGATGCATCAAGCAAAAGACAGACATGCTCAGACTCATCAATCCTATTCGCTGTTGCCTTTCCTTTTGTTTTTAATTTACACTTGGCACTTACATGTGCTTTCTGTCAGCATGCCATTTCACTAGGCAGAATTCCATTTCTTTTGTGCTTTTTGTCAGCCATACTTCAAAGGCATAGTAATTTTTTTAAAAAGAACATCTCAGATCACAAACAGAGAGGACTTGTGGATAGCCCATAATTAGAAGTGAAAGCAAATTAATGTTGCAGAGAAGTGAATGGGCTAGTACAGTGATGGCGAACCTTGGCACTCCAGGCGTTCTTGGACTTCAATTACCAGAAGCCCAAGTCAGCAGTCCTGCTAATAAGAGCTTCTGGGAATTGAAGTTCAAGAACACCTGGAGTGCCAAGTTTGGCCATCACTGGGCTAGTCTATTGTGAAACCAGGATTCAAAGAAATCTTGTGCTTAAATCCTAAAGACCAATCACCAAATGAAGTAAGGTAAATTACATAATCCCAGAATTGACAGATGTTAGAACTGAGGCTTTTGTTATTTAAGAATAATGTTCTGGTTTGATAATCTTCTGGAATGGCACTGATTTCTTTAGAGGTCAAAGAAGTTGCAATAATTCTAAATGTGCTGGAATTGGAATATGTTTGCCTAAACTACCTTTAAAGCAAAGTGCTTGGCAAACAAATTTCAGCACAGGTAGGGCACTGCCTAAATATTTTTCCTTCTTATCTTTCCCTCTCTCCACACTCCTCTTTTTTTTAAAAAAATACCTGGGACTTTGTGCCCCTTTAAGGGAACTTTCACCTGAAAAAAGTACTGAACTCAGAAACAGCAGGCATGTTAACTACAATTAGGAAACTGAACTGGCAGAAGCTTGCTGCCATTATCACCTATTACAGATCAGTCGTAAAAATAACTCAACTATTAATCTTAATATAAGTTGATGGTTTGGCAGAATATTTTGAAGAAGTTTCTCTGCAGTTTGGTATAAATGCATTAAGCAGCCTTCTAAATTATAGGCATTCAGTCTAGCACTCTTAGCACACACAGGACTAATAGCAGGGCGTTTTGACACTTCACAATTTACATTAACTTCCTTGCTTCCTGTCAAACATTTTATGTTGTGGTAGTAGTTGCTGATAGCAAGCCAGCACATATTGATTGTTGGCTTCATTTCAAGTTTAGTCATCATCCATCTATCAAGCAAGGTGTCATATATGCTAGCTGATAGCATTGAACAGATCTGTGAACTAGACTAGCTCACACTAGAACCAGTTTGCATCAGTGAGATTATGTCTGTAATGTGCGAATAGAGTTATCAATATGAAGAGATGGGATTTTTAATATTGTTCATTATAAATAGTAGGAATCTCTCTAAAAATTAGAACTAAGGTTACAGTTTGGTTTTGTCATTCTGCTATTTCAGTGTTGTACTTACAGGTACATTGTTCCATGGTATGTGTAAACACAATGCAGTTTTGACTTGCACAGGCTGTACCACAACTAAACGCACAATCAAGAGCACACTTCAGAATCACAAGGGCAGCATTTCTTCAGAGGATGAAAAGAAACAACAGAACTCCACTAGTGTACTGTTTACTCCACTTTTGTTATGTTGAATTCAGGCTTTAATCTCAAAACTTTTGCCTGTGGGGAGGGTATAAATTAAATTTTAATAACTCATTCTGCTCTTCCACCATTCTGGTTGATTATGGAATATTTTAAAATAGAGATCATATATAATAATTTGCAGTCTGATTTTCCAGTAGTGTATATTAGACCAAAAATTCAGGTTACTGGCTGCTACAAATTTGGTAATTATGCTTCTAGGTCTTTATCATCCAAAGAGATTTTAAGCATTCATTTTGCAATATTTTGAGGCACATGCATATGCAGCATGAGATATGTAGGTTGCTAGACTGACTTCAGCAATATGTGAATAGACTATTGTAAAATGAATAAATCGCATTCAGAAGGGAACTGACACTATGAGCTTCATTAATGTTGCTGTTATTATTATTATTTAGAGATATTTGGTTAAACAGTGTTCTACGAATGAATTCATAAGCTAATAGATAAACTCAAGTGCATCAGTCTTTTATGAATGCAGCTAAATTTTTTTACTGCTTAGAGAGGCTGAGGTTTTAAAAGAATCAAAAGAGCATCTCACAACTGTCAGAAGCCTAAATCAGACCATGTTAGACATTCAGCCGAGGAGATGGAAGCAATGACCAAGCCAGCAGTTGAATGCATTATTTCGGAGTTTCAGCATAACAAAAGAAGGTAATCAAGGAACCTCAGAAAGTGAGCTTTAAAACAAAATTATTAAGAGCCAAGAAAGCAAAAACTTTAGGAAAATTTAGAACTTCAGTCTAAATGGAATTTCTGCTTCAGGAATGAATAATAGATCGGATCCAACTGTTTTGTAGCTGAGCACAAATTAATGATTCATTGATTGTAATCAAAAGCAGCTGACTTTAATCAAAGAATGAATTCTGATAGGTCATTATCAAATGGTATGGTAATGTTTTGTGTATAGAAACAGCAGAAAATGGCCTTTCTTTACAATGTAAAATGCATTATTTTGCTGAAATGTTTAACTAGCTATAGCTTCTCTTTTATGTTTTCTTTTATGCTGGTAACCTTTACTGTCTTTGTTGCTATAATGAGTTCATCCAGGATTCTAGGGAGCAACTGACTGCTTGTATCACAACAAAATACAGTTCTTAAGAAGGAGATATTTGTCCAGCCCAACCACCGTTGTGGTTAAATAATAATTTAATGTCAGAGATTACTCTGGGTTGAAAGGATTTTTCTTGGAGAAACTCTGCTCAAAGAACACCCAAATAAGGGTCCTTTCATGTCCCCAAGAACCGTCGTGCAGCCCTTTGGTATCAAACCCCGACCTTCCAGTCTCCAAGCTCAGTGTCTTAACCACTAAGGCACTGGAGGAGTATGCCAACTAATATCTGCCAGTGGTATTTCTTCAACAGTGAAAATTCAATGAATTTTATTTCCCCAAAATACATGTTCCTGGAACAGGTCTTCTTAGTAGATAAGAAAATATAGTAGTAGAAGAGAAATTAGAGTGGATGATGCCACAACTCACTGACTGCTGTCAGTGGTGGGTTGTCAAAATTTCCGCTACCCCACCGTGACGTCATGGACATCGTGGGCGTAGCCAACGTCATGATGTCATGATGTCATGACGTCGTGGGCGGAGCAAATAAATAAATAAATAAAATTAAAAATGTCTGCACATGCGTCAAACCTCCGTTTGATGCATACACAGTTCTTTTTTTAGTGTGCATGCGTCAAACCTCTATTTGACACATGCACACTAAAAAATAGAACTGTGCATGCATCAAATAGAGGTTTGAAGCATGCGCAGTTCCTGGCAGCCATTTTGGCTGCCCGGAAATACATTTATAGAGGGGGCCAGAGAGGCAACCATACCGGTTGCCCGGGAGTTTACCACCCCCCTGGCGAACCAGTCCGAACCGGTAACTTCCCATCATTTGACTGCTGTGTTGGACATATGAACTCAAAGACAAACTGTTGGTGCATGCTCTTTAGAGAGGGGAGATGGAGCTGTCTCCAAAATCTTAACCTCTGGAGTTGTTTCAGGATGTCTTCTACAGATATGCAGACTCAGATGTGTGAATACAACACTGACAATTTTAAGAAAAGTATGGGCAATCTTTCTTTATCCCTACTTCCAGGAGAATTCCAGTTTGTCCATACTGTACTTCCAAGACAATTTCTCTTCATGTATATGAGCTATTTATATTTCTGCCTAAATAATAATAATAGACACCTTTGAAATGTGGTGTTGGAGGAGAGTTTTGAGAGTTCCCTGGACAGCAAGGAGAACAAATAAGTCAATCTTAGAAGAAATCAACCCTAACTGCTCCTTAGAAGGTCAAATAGTAAAGATGAAGCTAAAGTACTTTGGACATCAAATGAGAAGAGAGGATTCACTTGAGAAAGCCTTAATGCTGGAAAAGGTGGAGCGCAAAAGAAGAAGGTGGCGGCCAAAAATGAGATGGCTAGATGGTATTGTAGATGCAATGGGCACAGAGCTGGGGGGGGGGGGAGTTTGAGGACAAGGGTGCCTGGAGGACAAGGGTGCCTGGAGGTCAATGGTCCATGGGGTTGTAAAGGGTCGGAATCGACTGTGCAACTGAACAACAACAACAACAACATCAACATCATCATCGACGACAACGACGACGAGTGATTGGGATGAAGACTAAACTTAACAGAAACTATGGATCTTTTTAGTTTTAAACAGTAATCTCCAGCCATGAGTATGGCATATTTTAGAATGAAAGGCAACATTTATTTATTTCTGATGTCCATCGTTGCATAAACCATTAGCCATGGTTATGAGAACAGTGTTACAGATTGTTCTCTAACAGTGATTTCTAGAAGTAGACTAACAGTTTGGGCTGATGTTGCAGTGACATAACCTCATGGCCTGATAATGTCTTTCTCCTAATTGTGAATTCAGTTTTGTAGGTTTTTAGAAATCTTTTTCAGCATGCAGAGTAGGAAAGCTATCGTTTTATTTTCCACATAAAAATGACTACATCAAAAAAGTAATGCAAATGTCTAAAGAAATACAGTAAAACCCCAACTTACATATGCCTCAAGTAACATAAAATTCGACTTGCATAATGATTTTTGCACTAAAACCATGTCCTGATTTACATAAATGTTCCTATGGATTTGCTTCAAGTTAAGTAAAAAACCTATTTACATAAAAGCCTACAGAACAGACTTTTTACGTTAGTAGGGGTTTTACTGTATTTAACAAATTATTTCCAAGCAAGAGTATGGAAACTAGTACTAAACCCAATTAACTCATAAGTAGTTCACTCCCTTAAGAAAAATGAATCCGTGCCTAAATGATATCAAAGGACATCGCTTGAGCAACTGCTCATGCATAACCTATTTCACTAATTACCTAACATTCATCCTGCATATTTTAAAATTTTGCAGAATTTATTTTTAATGTGTTTATTTTCTATATGCCATATGAAATAAATAAATAGGACCTTACTCCTAATATCTTTCTAGATTTTGACTACGTTGTGTAGATAATATTTGCTCCATTTCATGAGTATATTGTACACATTGCAGAAAGTTTCACTCTGCTACATGTGTGAAATACCGACCAGCAACTTTTTGAATATTGAATCAACTTCAGTTTATTGAATATTTTGCTTTGGCCCTGAGCAGAAAAAAATGTTCAAAAGTCCTTGCAAATCACATGTTTCACATTACTGTACTTAGCTGTCATGATGTAGTAGTTGGTTGATATTGATATACCCAAGGGATTCAGCTGAGAAGATATCCTTTCCAGATACTTTTATACCTTTGGAACGCAATGTAGAGTTCATCCATAACAAATTGCTGTAGGCATAAGTTCCTAATTAGAAAATCTTGAAAGATACAGAAGACACCATGTTGGTGGTATGTTGAAGAATGAACATTTCACACTTGATTTTGCAGAACTTGGGGAATACAACTTCCCTTAAAAATCCTTGGTTTCACACAGTCTTAGTGACAATAAGCAAATAGCATTACAGATGTTCTGTGCACGATACAGCCACTCTTATACAATTACTGTCATCAGATCATAGAAGAAATGTCATTTTTAAAATTTAAATTATTCATGTATGATATTTTGGATGTGTATACTCTTACAAAAGTGGTAGGGTCCCATGTATTATCTGGACTATACTGTTTGGATGAACACTGAATCTCATATTTTGCACATACTATACTTTTGCACAGTACTCAAATACTTAGATCGGGGTGGCCAAACTATGGCCCACGGGCCATTTCTGGCCCCTAACACCAATTTATCTGGCCCACACCACCCTCATCGCCCCTGGAGGTGGAAGTAAAACATGCCTGTATGAATTGGCATTGGGGGCCGGATCTGGCCCACAGGCCATTGTTTGACAACCCATGAATGTTGACAGCTTAAAATCTATCTCATCCTGTTGCAAAACCAATTGCATGGCACGTTTTACTTCTGCTTCCAGTGGGGGGAACCACATGACCAGCCTGCTGAACCACGTGACTGGCCCATGGCCTGAAAAGTTTGGGCACCCCTGACTTAGATGAATATCAGAGCTTTTGTATTTTTATCAATTACAAAAGGAATTTTATCAAAGCAATAAAAGTGTGCAACAAACTGCAGTCACACAAAGACGTATATAAAATTGTTTGAAAGTACCCATTTCACTATACTCATAAATTTAAAAAGTAACAACATTGTTTTCTTTGTATATGGGGCCAATCTGTTTGTGTCCATGAACTCAATCACTGCACAGTGGGAAGTGTGACTAAGTGATTTATCACATAATAAGTAACCAGGATGAAAGAGTTGATAGTGTACCAGTGCAAAGGCTGTTTCAATATTTAAAATGCGAAACTAATTTGAAGATTGACTGAAGTTACTGTCTGTTGTTACTGACAATGGAAGTATCATAATATCAGGGTCCCTTCGTGTTTCTTTGTCGAGAGTGCAGTATCTACAGTGTGCTTGGTTCTACATCCAGAATAATTTTTATTATAGCCAGAGAATAGCATCCATATGGATCCTTTCCCTTTGAAAGTTTGTGACTATTTATGCAGTAAAAGAAAAATATGGTAGAAGAGATTTGAAGTATTCTGCTTGTCCATAATACAGACCTTCTGGATTGAGAGTTCTAGCTGCCACCATTTACCTGATCATGAGCTTGAAAAGACATCTTTCCATAAATGATGAAGAATATTTGACTGCCAATCCAGGTTACTTGTACACACATATGAGGGAAGTGACATCTTTCCTTAGATTCTGTGGAAATCCTGCATGAACAGGGAAACATATGAAAACATATAAAGTAGCATCATTTGGAGTATGGTTCCTAATGATTGCCAGGGTCAGTGTGTGTTTCAACTAGAAGCACACATCAAGAACCTGGAATGTTTCCATGTTAAGAGGTTAGGAAACCAAGCCCTGTGAGGACAGTTGAAGGAACTTTGTACCTTTCGCCAGTGATGGGATGTAACAGGTTTGCACCAGTTCGCCAGAACCGGTAGTAACTTTTCCCAGTGTCCTGGAGAACCGGTAGCAGCTTTTGGTGTGTGTGTGTGTGCGCGCACGCGCACGCTTATTTTTATTTTATTTTTTAAAAAAAATTCTTTGGCCTCGCCCACAATGTCATGATGTCATGACGTTGGCACCCATGACATCATGATGTTAGCTCCACCCACACTGTGATAACATCATGGTGGGGTAGTAAAATTTTTGACATCCCACCGCTGCCTTTCACTTTGGAGAAGAGAAGGGCATGATGTGATATGAAAAAATATTCAGGTATTTATCAAATGGAAGATGGAGAAGGCTTGTTTGTTGACAGCCAAATTGAACAAAACCTGAAGTAATGGCTTCAAGTTATAAGAAAGGATATTTCAACTAAACTTTAGGATGGGGGTCTCAACTTTTTTAGCCACCTCAGACAACTGAGTGGGCCAGACTGGTGCTGTAAAACATCTGCGGCTGTAGTAAACACATTTATGACAGCTGTGGACTCATTTACAGCAGTCATAAATGTGTTTACATGGCCGTAAATGAGTCTGTGGACAATTCTGGGGGTTGCTGCGGTGAGGGTGACTGGAGCAAGGTCAAGGACCAGATTATTTGGCACCACAGGCCGGATCCAGCCCTTGGGACATAGGTTGCAAACTCCTGCTTTAGGATGTGAATGGCTCTCAAAAGTGACAGCTATTCAATGGTGGAATTGACTGACTCCTTTACTTGCTGGAGTAAAATTGCATTAGAGAAGTTTAGAAATGCAACATTTGTCTTTTCCAAAAATCTTTGAAAGGGGTGGCCCCAATTCAAAAGGATTTGGGCCTACAGAAAGGCTGCTTTTGAGCTCCCATGGATTTGATTGTTGCCACCAATTCCCACTGAGGTGTTTTTGTTTTTGGTTGGTTGTGTTTGAGAAGTGTGGCTCAATAATTTTCAATGACCTCCCCTCAGTTTCAGACGAGTGTCTTTTTATTCTCCTTCTCTTTCACTCCCAAGAAGTACCAAAGTGATTTTCAGGTGTTTCTCTGGAGTTCAGTATACTACATTTCAAGGACAGAGCCAGATGTTGAACAATACTGCCAATAGATGTCCTTAATCATATTTATTAGGATTGTGCTAGGACCCAAAGGTAATCCCTACATTTGTCCCAAGGAGTTCATCCTCTGATTATACATGGCAGGAGTGAAATCCCAGGGAAAGCAATATGATAGGAGCAGTCTTCATGCATCACAATCCACTTGGCGCTTATCTTGCCCTCTTCCCTGCAAAATGAACAGCTTTACTGTCCTCAGGCACAATTCTCATTTATTTCTGTAGGACTACCACACTGTTGGACCAGATCTCTTTCATTCTGTGTAGCTTGTTCAGGAAAGATTTATGATTGATTCTGCACTCAAGCTGCCTGTCTTTCTCCAAAGCAAGTGAGAGACAAAAGAAAAGGGTTTTATTTGTAACATTGTGTCATTTCATTTGGGAAATGGAATATAGGTGTCAAAATAAAAGAATGAAGGAATATCTGTATTGTCTAATTTGACCACCACCAACCCCAGTGGTGACAGCAAAATACGTCCTTTTTCATAATTCATATTTTTACTACTACTGAAAACCGGTTCTATGGCCTTGACATTATTTCTGGTTTTGAACTTGCAAAGAAGGATTTGCGGTAAGTTCCTTTAAAAAGAGACACCTAAAAATTATGCACATAAAAGCTGTTCCTATTAGGACCTATGAAAATGCACATTTTTATCAATTGTCTTTGTCATTTTGTGTCATTCATTTGATGTGTCATGCTCATGTCTACTTCTTTTCTATATTTTCTTAAAATAAGACTTTCTAATATATTATTTCACCTTTTCTAACATCTGGGCTCTCCCTTTTTAAAAGAGCTTAGAAATGACATATCAGTCAGGCAGCAGATTGTTATTTTGCCTGCTTCCCAGAAGCCATCAGGAGAGGGTTAAGAAAAGGACCAGTTATCTCATAGCAGACAAATTCCTTGTACATCATTGAGCTTTACACTGAGCATCTCTGTATGCTGTCAGTTACACAGAGAGGAGATTATACTGTCTGTCTGCAAGTTGAATAGCCCATAAATGGTGCTTTGACCAAAAATAAAAAATAAATAAATAATAAATGAAAAGTATATTTCAGATCAGGTGGAAATGTGTAAAGAAAAGAAGAAGGGATTCGTTTTTAGTCAATCGTGTGGATAAATTTTGATGTTTAAAACCATGTCTGCTTCTTTTTCACAATTCATTATGCATAAATTCCTTTGACTTTATGAAATTTCTGAGTGGGCTTGGATGAATAATGTGTTTAACTGTTGAATAATGCCAAGGCTTGTTGAATAATAATAACTATTGCAGCATCATAGCGTAACATGCCAATAATAGAAAAACCTAAAACCTATTTTTAGTGCTTAGTCAAAACTTTTAATGGCATGGTAGATTTTAATGATTTCACTTCCCTATCTTCTTATTTTTGTCCTTTTGCCAAAATGTAGTCATATTATCCTTTGGGTGGTATGAGTTATCTTTCCTGGTTCTTCCTCTTTTCACTGCTTTCTATCTTCATCTTCACTTGACTCTAGGACAGGGGTTTGCAATGGGCCAGCCCTAGCCCCCGATGCCATTCCATCCTGAACGGGGTGAGCAGATGTGCCCACACATGTGCAAATGCATCCATCAGCAGGGGAAAACATACCCACGCATGTGCAAACATGCCTGCCAGCAGGGGGAAACCACATGTCTGGCCCATTCAACTGTCAGAGGGGGGTTGTCTAGCCAGTGGTTGAGAACCCCTGCTCTAGGATATAATCAGATAGCCAAATATTATGGCCTGAATGACACTGTCATGAAGTAAGTTCAGAGGGAGAGCAGTAATACTTCTTGCTGTCATTTTGGTATCCTCTAAGTGTCCAGTGTCACTGAGTCAAGAAGGGGGGATCAAGGAGAGAAATGTGGCCCAGTGTTTACCCTGCCATCAGGATGGCAAGAAAGCAACCAAAGGTGTGGGAGAATAAGCCAAAGGTTAAAATTGGGAGAGCCCTGGGAGGTGGCCTTTGAAGGATGCCTGAATGGTATTGGAGCTATGCAGAACATTCACCTCAAGTACAGCAGCAAAATGGCAGCCACCATGCTCAACCTCTGGAGCTCTGACAACAACACTGATGCCTGTTTCACATGTGGCAGGAATTCTCCCATCTCCTCCCCCAGGAGTTGCCTGTCGGTCCCTCTTCTATCTCTCCATCTTGAAGAACAGTATGAACTGATGAACAAGACAGAGTGGTGATTAGGCAGCATAGTGCAAACATAATGAAACCAGATATCAAACTGGCAGATGAAGAAAGGTAGGCTATTGTTGACGTCAAAGGCAGATATTGGTTAGCAGTGATAGCTAAACGTGACGCTGGCAGAGGAAGCAATGCTGGTGATGCTTGTGCTAACTTTTGTTAATACTACACAGAAAGTGGCAATGGTAAATCCATAGCTGAATTTTTCTTAGTGAAAACTCTATGATGAGACAGTTTAAAAGTGCAAAAGGAGATTTTGGCCCATCTCTTGGTATTATACATTTCCTTGTGAGATAAATTTTTGCCAGACACAGTTCACTTTCTACCTTTCAAGGTATGTGCCTTTTTGTACCACATGACAGCTCTTGAGTCCATAAAACTGTTCTCAGTTCAATGTTGACACTTTGCTATGAATAAGAAATTATGAGATTAGTGATATATAAAGGAAATGCCTGCTGATTTTTACTGGTCTTGATTTCCTCCTCATAGGTCATTAAGAACACATTGGCTTGTAATATGTGATGATGAATGAACCTAAGGTAATTTCCAGAGAATTGGCTCCTTACACTAGCAGTTAGAAAGCACAGTGTAAGGACTGCCTCTCTCTTTTCCACCATAATGGACTTGATCCATGAAAGATAACATTAAAATACAGCAGGTTTTCTTTAAAGTGCCACAAAGTTTTTAGTTTTGTTTACTCTCTGATAAGCTTGAAACACAAACTAACACAGCTACTATTCCAAAAATTAGAAACTGTTGTCAGATAATCCCCCATATCATGAGTGACTGAGATAAGATGATAGCATCGTAAAGCCTCAACTGAACACTTTCCACATAATTGCTTTTATGCTATGGAATGTGCTATGGAATTGTAACTGTTTCTTCTGTAAGCCACCCAGAGTCACTGTGCGAGTGGGGCGGCATAGAAGTCGAAATACAAATACAAAATACAAAATAGAGAGTGCAGTCATGATGTAATATCCCTGCTGTACTACAGCCAAAACATTGTGAGTTTGATCCTCAAGAGATCAAGTTTGATCCAGCCTTCCAATGTTGGTAAAAGGTGTACCCAACATGTTGGGGTAAAATGCTATTTACCTTGTGAACTGCCCAGAAAGTGCAGTAAGTGCTATGGGGCGGTATATAAAGGTATTATATATTGCTATTATAGGGGTTCTCTTGCAAAAATTGCAGAAATTTTTAATTGATGCTAGCTTATCGGCAAAGCTAATAGTAGAAGTCCCCTCGCCCTGAACTGATGCTAATTAATGGAAACGGTGTGTGTTTTCATGTCAGAGATTATTCTAGGTTGAAAGGATTTTTGCAGGGGACACCCGAATGAGGCTCCTTTCATGTCCCCCATCGTGCAACTCTCGGGGAGTCAAACCCCATCCTTCTGGTCTCCAAACTCAGTGCTTTACGCACTGAGCAGCAGCAGAGAACTGAAAGGAGAAAGGACTGTCTTAGTGTAAAAAAAAAAGTCTTATGTTCCTAAGGCTTGGGATGTACTCTGCTGAAAACCTCATATTTTTGTATCCTGCCCTAAAGTGTTTTTTAAAGACTTTAAGATAATCAGGGAAGAAATTCCTCGAATTCATCAATCATTGGGGTGTAGAGTGTGGAATCTTTAAAATACATGTGCTAAAATGCTACCTGGCTGTTTTCTTTGCATCTGCCACAGAAGAAGCAGAAAGGTAATAGATCAAAATTTCAACTCTGGCTGTCAAGCATGTTGCAATAACAGGCTGTCATATGGCCATGGAATATCCATCACTATCACATTGAATGAACTATGAAGGTTTCTGGGCTGACAGTCTCACCTTCTCTGTGTTGTTTCTTAGCACATGCATTTAACTTTTCAATGAATCCAGGAGAAAGGTGCATTTAATTTATTGGTGCTGAAATATTAAATCATATGAATTTGATTCAAATCTCACTTAGAAATAATTGCACAAAACAATTAATCTGTGTTCCCCATCATGAAAATACAGTAGAAGAAAATAAGGGCATATTTTTTTTATTAGAAAGAGGAGCAGCATTTGCTTGTAGTATGCATTTTTCTTATTTGTTCCATCTCATTGGTTCAGGGCAAAAAGCAGTGCTTTAAAAATGAAAACATTTATAAAAACAGAAAATCAATGAGAGATATAAATGTGATGTTTAAAATACTCATATATGTATATATTGCTTTCTAAATAGTAGAATATATCACCTACTGAAGGTTCATTGAATCACAAAGTGTAGTTTCCATGCTACAAAGTTATCAAAACTAAAAGAGGTTATATGCATCAAATCAGTATATATGAATGCATGGATGTATCTATTTTTACAATTTTTATCACATTATTTATCTATAATGGAATTCAGGGCTCTGTATTTAGGCTTCTCATATAGTCTCTTATTTACTGATTAAATTCAGCATGAGACCAATGGTTGCATTAGGCACTTTCAAATTCATGGTAATAAATAGTTCTATTGGTTATTATAAAATGTCTTCACCACTTAAATCCTCCTAATCAATGTATTATAAACAGAAGTGTATTGAATGTTATAAATTTTCCAACTGATTCTAATTGTTATAAGAGGAGCAATATCAGTTTTTCTTTGAAAAACAAATAAACATTCTTAATAGATATACTGTTTTCATCTTGCTTGGTGTCATTTTCTTCTAGTTTTTATTTGCATCTAGACCCACAGGGGGACATCAATTCCCACAAGCCTAAGTCAGTACATTGGCTGATCAGTGCTTTGGGGGATTGACTTAGGTTTCTGGGAATTGAAGTCCAAAAACCAAGGATGGGAAACACTTCTCTAATGAATTTTACATAACCCAACAGGTATGGTGATCCAAAACCACCAGAATTCAGACATCATGTGAAAACTCGGGATATTGCAGTGGACCATTAAAATGATCCTACATGCTCAGCCTCAGTGCACAGTTTCCTAGTCTGATAGCAAAAATCTTTGTTAGGAAATACTGTTTATAAATGACATGGAGGAAATTGGTCTGATGAAAGTTATGATTAGAATGGCTAAGTGATGGGATGAAATGTTGTGTATAATGATGCAATTATATCAAAACTAATCCTTTTTGATCTTATTAGTTCAGTGAACAGGGGTGTGAATTATTTTTATTTTAGGCTCACCAATATACTCCTACGTGAAAGCAAAAATAAATTCAGGCCTGCCAAACTGCATAGATCAAGGCCTGCTTTATGCCTTCCTATAACATTTATTTTCTACAGCTCTGTTCTATTAGAAATTCAATGCATTCTTTAAAACCTTGTTTTGTTCTCACCTCCTTCATTACATTTCAGCATTCCTTAATTTATAATGGGGAAAATAATCTGTGATGTGAGTGGGGGAAAATAATCATCTTTCATCCCTAGAGTCTGGTGGCATCTATTCTCTTTCTTAAAGTCTGAATTGCACCCATATTTATCTCTCTCTCTCTCTCTTAATGAAACTACGTTGAAAAGGGGGAGAAAAGTGTCCTTTGGTGGCATAAATTGCTGTGCAAAAACAAATGTGCAAAATGAATAAAAGTCTTAGGTCCCTTTTCACTTCTTGCATTAATTTTACACCAGGCTCATTTGACAGGCTAGAATGACAATTTTATCCAGAAAATGCAGGAACTGAAAGTAAAATTAAAAGAAGTGCTGTATGTATAGGGTAAAAATATGTGTATGAATTTTAAAAAGTATTGCTGGGTGGGGTTTTTTTTTTTTGGGGGGGGGGAGCACTAAAACAGAAACTATAATAAAAATTCACCTAGTTAAATTATGCTGTTTTTAACATTTTTGATATATGTCTCATTGCCATTTTTAATGATAAACTGAAACTTACTTCGGTCTGGGAAATACTAACAAGATCTTGGAATTGTTAACTATAAAGAAGGACATATATAGCTTCCTATATAGATAAGAAATTTCAGGGTGGCCAAGATTTTTGTAGGAGTGTCATTTCACTGCTATGCTCCCAAAATTCAGTGGTGCAATCATCTAATAAAGGCATTTAGTGGTGGGTTTTGTAAAATAAGGATAACTCCATTCCCAGAAAGAATTATCCATTAGGACTTGGTCTGTGGTTCTCAAATACTTTAGTCAACCACAGGCATGCATTACTTAAAAATTGGAAGAGGGTTTTGTTTCTTTTTGGTTCATTTATTTGTTTGTTTTTGTTTGCATTTCTGCTGCCATATCTTACATAGAAAGTTGAAAAAGAATATTGCCCACTGAATATTGGTACAGTATATGGGATAAGATATACAAAGATACAGACAAGGTTCCCATTTTGTTTCTGTTTAAAAGAAACTAGAGTGGAATCTTATGATGAGATTAATGTGTCCTTTGTTTATTGCATGTATTGCATGCAGTAAGCAACTTAGAATCAGATATGACTGGTTTCGAGCAAGCTTTTTTTACCTTTAAAGTTATCTTCCCTCCAGCTTTCTCCCCTTCCTTATCACCATCTTTACAGCATACTGATCCCCAGGTCAATACATATGGACCTCCGTGTCTGTCAGTTCCATGTAGGTCCATGGCAACACGTCCTACAGGGGAGCAATTTGATTTTTAAGGTGGGCAATTCAAGAATGAGTTATCAACAGTGAATGGCTATTTAGGCTTCCTCCACTTGAATAGTTCATTTTTTTTTTTTTTAAATAAGAATTAAACATAGCTATACAAAAAAAATTTTCCTGGCATGAGCTTTTGCAGTTGTTTTATACTAATTTCAGGCTGCTGATTACAAATATGAGCTCAGATTTGCTCTATCACATCACATTTTTTATGCTATTGGCCAACCCAATTGTCATTCCTGACTGCATGTTGGTGCGAGTCAGTTATAGAATTATAGTGATAAAATTAGTGACTGGTCAACACAATTTTTCTGGCATGAATGATTCTAAGGTAATTTTGAGGTGCTGATTCCGAATCTGGCATCTGTTTTTTCCTAGCAGTATATTGCAATATACCTACGAACAGCAAATTTATCATCATATTCCTTCAGGAAAGGAGTGAAAACCTGGTTGGCAAGTCAGGTCTGGGGAATGGATCAATTTCCCCAGCCGTCTGGATGGTTTGAACAAATTTACCCCCAGTGCCTCCTAGCCACAACACCTAGTTTTTAATGATAGGTTTTTAAGCTTCTTTTAAACTTTTAAAACTTTTAACTTTTTGAACTGGTTTTAAATTGTTGTCGATGCTGATGTGTTGTGAATCGCCCTGGGTCCCTTTGGGGAGGAGGGTGATAAACAAATTTAAATAAATAAATAAATAAATAAATAATATTCGTCGAGCTAAACAGACATACGAACCTAATAAAATAACATCCAATATGCAATACTTTATTGAACAAACATATATAATTATGAACTGAAGCACAAAGTTGAGAGTGAAAGCATATTAACATGTAAGAATTGAAACTTTAAGATATGGAAATATGTACAAAAAGGTAAATTGACAATATCGACCTTACATTGCCATGAATGACATTTTCTTGGACGCTCTGTCTCTCATCAAGGACCAACAGTAATCTGCCATCATGTTGGTGTTCCATCGGCCTTGGTAATGTTCTTCCATTACTTTAATGTCTTGATGAAAACGTTCACCGTGCTCTTCGCTCACATCACCCAAGTTCTCTGGAAAGTTGGCCAAGTGACTATGTAAATAGTGAATCTTGATGCTCATTCTACACCCAAGTACTCTTGAGTTTCCAATTTGTCAATTTACCTTTTTGTACATATGTCTGTTTAGCTCAACAAATATGATGATAAATTTGCTGTTCGTAGGTATATTGCAATATTTGCAATATACCTACGTATATTTGCAATATTGCAATATTTGAGATCTCAAAAACCTGATTTGCTAGGAAAAAATGGATGCCAGATTCGGAATCAGCACCTCAAAATTACCTTAGAATCATTCATGCCAGAAAAATTGTGTTGACCAGTCACTAATTTTATCACTATAATTCTATAACTGACTCGCACCAACATGCAGCCCGTCTTGCCAGAAGTATCAGATTCATCCTATTCTACAGTGTACTTAGGAGTCTATGTATCAGTGATAGACCCTCAAAGACTTCAGAAGAGTATGCAAGGTGAAGGAGGGGATACTCCTCCTTTTGGAATAGTATAGTGCACGCCAAAGTGTACAGAATGATGTTAACCTTTCCAATGAAGTGGTACCTATTTATCTACTTGCAATTTATTGCTTTCAAACTGCTAGGTTGTCAGGAGCTGGTCCAGACGATAGGAGCTCACACTGACTTTCAGCACTCTGGTCTCAAACTGCTGAACTGCTGACTTTCCAGTCATCAAGCTCAGCGTCTTAACCCCTAAACCACCACAGCCCTCTAGTAGAGTAATACCAGAAGCTATTTACTTGCATTCTATGATTTAGAAAGTAGAAGAAATATCATCAAAAGAAAAGATAGATGAATGATCAGTGTCAAGATAGTAAAGACTTTCAAAATGGGCATGGTGATTTTGAATTGGAATTTAAATAATATCTTGAAATTATAGAAATTATTTTCCATGCAATTAAATCAATAACTATAATAAAATACTATTTACTTTGGATAAAAAGAAGGAAATCTAGACATTCTATGTAGCTGAAATGTTTTCCCTTAATCAGCCTCAAGTTATAAATGATACCTATAACAATGAAGGACAAACTATTTTAATATTCCACACAGTGATGGGATGACAAAAATTCTACTACCACACCATGACGTCACGGACGTCATGGGCGTGGCCAATGTCATGGCGTCATGGCCGAAGCCGACGTCATGACATTGTGGGCGGGGCCAAAAATAAAAATAAATAAATAATAAAAATAAACATACACACACACACCCCTCCCTCTCAGCCCACCCACCCAGACACAAATAAATAAATAAATAAATAAATAAAATAAAAACAACCACCCACCCAAAACACATATAAATTACCCACCCACCCCAAATAAAAACCCCTCGCTTACCTTTCTTGGGACCTGGCACCCCGACTGCGGCCACAGGAGCCACTGGCTGCAGCCGCCGTCCACAGCCGCCGCCGCCGGAGCTGCCTGCACCCCTGTGGCGTCCTCCTCGGGCCGGTACCTTTTTAGCCCGGCTCCGGCCACGGCCAGGGGCGGCGGGCAGCAGTGGCTCTGGCGGTGGCTCCAGCCGCGGCTGCCGAACCTCCCTGGGCCGTCCCCATGCCGCACCACCGCCGCCTGCAGCTTCCTCCTCCGCCAGGCACCGCAGCCAGGCTAAAAAGGGACCAGCCCAAGGAGGAGGCCACAGGGATGCAGGCAGCCGCAGCTCCAGCGGCGGGGGGCGGCGGCTGCAGGCACCCAGCCCACAGGCGCCCAGCAGAGGAGGAGGAGGCAGCGGTGCACCACGCCGGGCGTCCCCAGGGCATGGGGCTTGTCTGCAGCGGACGGCCCAGGCAGCCCTCAACGTGCTGCGGGGGAGGTGCACTCCTCAGAAGGCTGGTGCCGCTGCCGCCACCACCGCCCTGAAAGCTATAGAACATTTTTTAAAAAAAAATCGGAACTAAAATGGCTCCAATTGACTGCGCATGCGCAGAAACTCAATCTGACGCATGCGCAATGTGTCAGATTGAGTTTCTACGCATGCGCAGTCAATTGGAGCCATTTTAGCTCTGATTTTTTTTAAAAAAAATTCTTTCGGTGAGGCATCCGGAACCGGACGCCTCAAAAGTTGTCTACCCTCCTGGAGAACCCTCCGGGATTGGTCCTACCGGTTCCAGGGAACCATCTGGAACCGGGGACATCCCATCACTGATTCCACATTGAAAAAGTAAAAAGAACAAGTAATGGAGATAAATCACCTGGTGTAGATGAAATGAGGACATAACTTCTAAAAGCTGTGGAAGATAGCTGTATTAAACTGCTGAAAAGGCTAAGTATGGTATATAACCAGGGATAAATTTTTACAAAATGGTTGCAATCAATATTTGTGACAATTTTTTAAAAAGGCTAATGCAAAAAGGGCAGTGAATATAGAATAATTTGTTTAATGAGCCAGATTTTAAAGATATTTCTTTGAATTATATATGAAAGAATTAAAATAAGTTGGAAAATAATAGAAACAACACACAGTTTGGAGTTAGGTAGGAATACACCAGAAAAGTGCTCCTTAGTGTAACAGTTTTAGTGCGGAATTGCTTGGATGTTCCTATATATATATATTCCACTTTAATTTAAAAAAGTGTATGATAGAGTTCAACATCATAAATTAATAGAAATATTTCATCAACTATATAACCATGGAAAGGATATATGTATAATAAAAGGACATATTGGGAACAAAATGGCTAAGATTAAAATAGATTGAGAGTTAATTAATGAAGTAGAAATTGGAAGAGGATTCCATCAAAGATTTATCTTGTCACCAATTCTGTTTAATATTTATTCAGAAATGCTTATGAAACACGTCCTCACAGACAGATCTGAGTGCATTAAAGTAAATAGTATACTCTTAAATAATATAAGATATGCTGATGACACTAGCCGGAAGCTCAAATGACCTTCAAATACATGTGACTGTCAATCAATGCCAACAAAAACAAAATAACAAACAAGTAAACAAAAATGATGATAAATTGGGAGAACATCAATATAAATATTAAGTGCAACAACTCACATAGAGACCAAGTAGACAAACATATGTATTTGGGGGATTAAATTAACCACATAGACTGTACTATAGAAATAACCAAGATAACTAGAACAACCTTTATGAAGTTGAATAAAATGTTATGCCACAAACTGGTTAATATATATTTGAGACGGAAAATATTAAAACATTACCTAGTCAACCCTCCTATAAAGATGTGAGGTTTGGACTATTCAGAAGGAAAATAAATGCTGTTGAAATGTGGGTGTGCAGAAGAATCCTTTATATCACATGGACTGATAGAATAAAGAATGAAGAGGTACTTCATCAGATAGGAAAGCCAAAAGAAATAGAGTTGATTATTAAGAGGCAGAAGCTCTCATATCTTGGACACATAATTCATCATAATGAATATAATATACCACAATACATCATTGAAGGAAAGATCGAGGGTAAATGCGGACAAGGTAGATGAATTTCTTGGATGACTAACAGCAGAGACTGGCTGGTCCATAATAGAGAACAACTAATTTACGAAGCAAGATAAGTGGAGATATACCATGACAGTTGGTAACATCAGCAGCTGAGACAGAATCCCAGAGAGAAAAGCAGAAATGGAAGGAGGAAAGTTTTAAATCTTATATAAATTGCTGAAATAATGCCATTGAAGTAGCCTGCTTCTAATAATCTAACTGCAAATTCAGATAGAAACAAAGAAAGATTAATGGAAACGCCATTTAATCATAAGAACAGGTTGGTAAATTGAACAGTTATGGTGCACCTTTTAGCTTTTTAAAAATGTGTGTATTCACAATTCATTAATTATTTTCCATTTTAAAAAAGAAATATCTTTATATGTGTTTTGTTTGTAACCAGAGCAAGGACTAGATATTCTTATTTCCATCACAAATAGTCAGACCCAACAAAATAAAACCTCACACACCCCTCAATACTCACCTCACTCAATATTTCTTCAGCACTGATCAATACCATCTTGTTCTCCTTCTGTAGTAATTCTGGGTATGTTTTCTCTCTCTCTTTTCCATCCTTTCCCACCCTTCTTGGCTTCATTTGTCTTTGCTGCCATTTAATCTGATTAGGCATAGCAAACCTTGTGACTTTGATTACAGACATTTGCCATGTCCTCATTTCATATGTAGCATTGTGAGTTTCTTGACACAATCAGCTGGATAACCACAGAAAATCAGATTAAATGACAGGAAAGGCAAGTGAAGCTAAGAGGCGGGTAGAGAAAGGGGAATAGTAGCAAGAAGAAAATACGGCTGTGGAATAAAAGGGTGTTGAACATAAACATTTTTTGCAGCAAGTGCAAGGGAAAGATCACTACAAAGGAAGGTGGTTTTTGACACTTACAGAAATAGACATGAAACTGAGTAAGTAATTTTATCTCAGTCCTTCTCATAACCCTCCAAAAGCCTGAGGGATTGAGTGATCTGATTAAAATCAATGCTGTAGCTATCCTTATGAGTCACTCTTTCAGAGGGGGGAAAAGTCCAAAGACTTTTCAATATGAAGGGCTAAAGTAAAAGTAATACCATTCATACATTTAGGAATTATATAACTAGATTTTTTTAAAGAATAAATAGTACACAGACATATTCTGATCAGGTTCTGGTAGTAGGATGTTTTTTGTTGCAGTTCTAGTATACATGGCAGGGATTCTCAACCTGTGGCCTGTGGACTGGATGCGGCCCATGCCACCATTTCATGTGCCCCCTTACTGCCTCCACCACACCAGGAAGTGCCATGTGATGGTGGAAGGGCAAAATGGCCGTCCGGCCCCCAAAGCTGTCTGAGGGAGCGTGACCCGGCACCTGGCTTAAAAAGGTTGAGAATCCCTGATATATGGGGTTATCGGTATTTGTAGTTTGTAGTGGAAAGACAGCTCCCACCAACACCAAATAAATGTGCATACATCAAAATAACTTTTTAATACAGAAAAGGTTTTGCCAAAATTCCCAACATTGAAGTAACAAATTCGATGCACACATCTGACTAAATGTCCCATTGTGATTTGTTTTTAAAGCAATTTTTCTGTGTTTCTGGTATTGCATTCTCTCAGTCAGTCCCACTAAAGCTAAGGATTACAGTACAGTCAAACCTCGCGTAACGAATGCCTCGCTTAGCGAAAAACTCACATAAGAAGCGGGCATTCTACAAACTTTTCCGACTACCAACATTTCCTATGGAAAAATTTTCGTTAAGTGAGTTTTTCCATAGGAAATTTCGTTATGGGAAAAAAATCGCATAACAAAAAACTCGCATAGCGAGCAGCCTTGCAGAATGAAATATTTTCGTTATGCGAGGTTTGGCTGTAATTCAAAATAAGGTTGAGAGTAAAAATGCTGGAGCAGATAGTTACAAATTCCATTAAAAAGTCAAGGTGAAAAACATCTCTGTTGGTGAGATGAAAGTCTTGATCTAACTGCCCATCCTTCTTATTGATTTGTGATTTCATTCTAGGGCTGAGGCTGCAGTAGCTCAGTGGTTAAGAAGCTCACCTTGTTAGCTGAAAGGCTGGCAAGTTGGCAGTTCAAGACCCGGGTGCTGCATGACAGTTTGAGTGCCCATCTCTGTCCCAGCCCCTACCAACCTAGCAGATCAAAAGCAAGAAACTGCAAGTAGATAAATAGGAACCACTTTTCTGGGAAAAGATCTTGGGGACATGAAGGGAGCCTCATTCCCAGTCCCCTGAGCAGAGCTTCTCCAGCAAAAATCCTTTCAACTCAGAGTAATTTCTGACATGAAATAATAATAATAATAATAATAATAATAATAATAATAATAATAATAATAATAATAATAATAATAATAATAATAATATTTCAGATCAAGTAAATAAGAATGAAAGGGCAGCATTTTGTGGAAGTCCTTTGCCATTCCTTTCAATAACCCTGGGCTTTTGAACAGATAGGAGATGAATTGTATTGAACTATGCACATACTGTATTTTGTGGGATGAATAGCGTGAGTTTATACAACTCATCTGTCACAATCTAAAAACACCTTCTAAATAAAGTGTGCTTAGTTGTATAATTTAACTTAAAATGACTAAATATATTTAATTGATCACTTTTTTAAAAAAAATAACCAACTTATTTAAATGGTTTTGGGTATTTATCATGTTTATCAATACCTTAGATACCTTGAAGTCATTATTCAGCAAGGAATCCATGCTCTGGTAGACATCTCCATGACAACATTCTGTACATGGAAATGGGCCTGAGAAATCAAGTCTATTTGCATGTAGTTTTCAGGCATTTGGATATCACGTCTCCCGCTGTCTAGGCAGACCATAATGTGTGCCCTCCGCTTTCACCTGGCCCAAGGGACCCAATGGAGGGCCCCTTGGTGAGTTTCAGTCCCAGCCTAACATCATTGACAGAGATGGGCAACAAACACTGCCTAGTTAGATTGCTCAATGTTTATTAATGCTACTAGAAAAATTGATTTAAAGTTGGGATTTGTTTCAGGGTCGAAAACAGAATTTATTTGGGAAATGAACCAAATCAGGGATATTTGTCCACTTGCAAACTAATCCAGAGCAAAACAAGAAAGCTAATGCTGGATGGATTCATGGAAGGGCAGAAACTGGGCAAGGAGTAATTTGCATTTGGACAAGAACAAATAAGTAGAAATGCCTTAAAATATTTGGATGCAAATGGAATTGACTCAAAGCACTTCAGGCCAGATTGAAACATGTGCTAATTGTATACTCCTAGTTTAAATTGTCCTGCTTTTATATTCCTCAAGAAGGTTAAATTTAAGTTAACTGATAACAGTTATGTGCTGACTTAAAAAAAATACAAAGTAGAACAAAACAAAACTAATTATAGAGGTAGTTGCAGATTCCATTAGATTAGAACAGACTCATTGAAATGAGTGGAATTTAAGTTGGTCACGCATGACATAGGTCTGATTGATTTTGATGCAAGGTAAGATGATACATATGGCTACACTGTATCCCATGGCTAGATAAAGTACACGTTGGCTGATATTGTGTTGCCTGGCATAGTAAGTTGTACTAAATAGACTCATTAAGTCAGTGGGGTTTGGGTGGGTCATCTTCTCAGTAAGTTCAAGTGATTCAAATAGGCTTATTCCCGTTATGACATCCTGTGCTAAAGTAAGCCACAACTAGAGTAGGCCCATTTGAATCAACAGAACCTACAGAGGAGATGACTCAACAAATTGCCACTAAAATAACCAGCTTAATCAAATGCAACAACAGAATTTCAGCCTATACTTACCAACTTTTCGAACACTCTTAGAACTAAATTGTTCTGATAAAGTTATCTCAAATTCCTGTTCTGTTCATTGTAAATAAATGTAAATATTTTACATACCATCTATGGGTACTCAGAATAGCAAAATTTTATAATATCCCTAGTAACACTCTGCACACAATTATGAAAATGCTAATAACATATAGTTAAGGAGAAACGCACATTTATTTACTCTTGACCGGATGCTTTGGGCTATATAAGAACAAAGAAGTGGTATGGTCCTATATCTGTAAAGTGCACAATATGAGTGAATTGGGGAAAACAGGTGGACGGAAGATGCAAAAATGGAAAGAGAGAGGGTTAAAATTACAGAAAAATAACACTGTAGCTAAAGTTTAAGTCAGGATTTTGTCCTACTCTGCACTATGACAGAAAAATCTGCACATTACAATTTTTGTAGCTTTCTTCATGGACCTTTCCTTTAATCATCCAGTTAAAATTTAGCAAACAAAAAATGTACCCAAAGACTATGACATAAGCTTGAATTTAGTTGTGGAAGCCTTTTTGTTTCTGAAATGTGCACCTTCTTTGCTTGAAAAGCTGCACTGTGTGAGTCTTCTCAGTGTGTAATTACTTAAGGATCTATAGGTAAGACATTCTTGTGCTTAAATAAATAGTATATGAAGACAGCATGGTGAGGTCTTTCATAAATCAGTGCTGGCTTTTGGCGCCATTGATTTGATGATGCAGTTCACTCTGGGGGCCATACATGGTAGCGTTTAATGAAGAATATTGAAAAGGTTACAGTGCTTTCTCAAGCTTCTTTTGTTGTTTGTTTTGAAGCGACAGTCAGAGCAATAGGGATTTAAAGTTATTAAAATACACATTTTTCTTTAGAGTCCATTCAATTCACCTGGGAGTACATACAGAGGAGACTTGAGGGATTATTCCTGCTTTTCTAGTTCAGCTTCATTTGCTTTTTATTTAATCAGTGGAATTCTATGTTATGTGCCTTTCAAAACTGCAACTGCATTTTAAAAACAAACCCCACAAATTGTTCTTAATTTTGTCTATAAATAGCATTGCCATCTTTAAATATTACTGTGTGATAGATGGGGGATGCATAAAATAAAATAAAGAGTCATTGTGCACAATGGTTAAACTGTTGTACTGTGATCAAAAACTGTTCACATTGTGAGTTCCATCCTAATGGGGATCAAGGTTGACTCAGCCTTCCAGTCATCCGAGGTCGGAACAATAAGCACCCATCATGTTGAGGGAAAAATGGTGATTACATTGTGAACTGCCCAGAGAGTGCACTAAGCACTGTAGGGTGGTTTATCAGTTTAATTGTCATTACTATAGATCAAATACAGATACAGCTGTAGATCAGATACTCATGAACCACAGACTATGCCCGTGATGGCAAACTTTGGCACTCCAGATGTTCTTGGACTTCAATTCCCAGAAGCCCAAGCCCCTGTGAATCCACACGAATGGGTTTGCTGCAATTCATCTCGCCCACATCGCCCTTGTCGCTCCTGGAAGCAGAAGTAAAACACGCCCATACGGAGTGCCAAGGTTTGCCATCATGGGACTATGTCAATGGATGATCAGATGAATACAACATGTAACAGCAGGAGTATTCATTCCTCCAAGTAAACTCTTCATTGTGAAAGTCCCTGGAACTGTGTGGGTCCCAATTGCTGAAAACAACTTGTTTTGTGAAATAACGTCCATGTCACTGCATTTTCAGAGGACTACCACAAATTTTAAAATCCATGTTTATTAAATCTTAGGCTGCATAAAATTGAAGAGAGACATATTGGTGGCATTCATCCCTCTTCATGCCAAAGCCTCATTTACTTTGCGCTCTCCTGTTTTTCTCCAATGTACCATCAGGGTCAGATCAGAACAGGAGCTTTTGTTTCCATACATGACTGAAATTACATATAATGCAACCTCAGGCTTATGCATTTAGGCTAGTTTTTACTGAAACAACTAAAATTCATCCTTTAGTTATGAAATCACCTTGTATCAATATGCCCTATTTAAGACAGAGGTCAGTTAGGAATTGTCAACCTTTTAAAGCTGGGTCACGCTCCCTCAGACAGCTTGGGACCAGACGGCCATTTTGCCCATCCTCCACCACATGGCACTTCCTGGTATGGTGGAGGCAGTGGGGGGAGGGCACATGAAATGGCACCGCAGGCCGCATCTGGCCCATGAACCACAGGTTGAGAATCACTGGTTTAAGGTTTGGACATAGTGCTCAACCGCAGTTAAATTAACACTGAAAGAAAGATATTGGTCTCTTCTCTGCAATAGAGGAAAAATGGAAAGGAAGAATCCATAAAACTAAGGCTCACATCTTCATATTTCTATAACAGGAAGAGGTGGTAACCATCTCCTGCCACTCTAGGTTGGTCTAATAAATAGTTTGGGTCTAATAGCTCATCAAACACAGTAGGGTCATCTGGGTCTCTTTTTACCAAGGCTTGCAGTTGTAACACCAACAACAAACCTACAGCCATAATTTTGCCTAACTGAAGTTGAAGTGTTTATTTTTACCTCTGAGCCTATTTCAGAGTCCACTTTGGACACTGTTACAAGTACATGTCTCCTATCTAAACATGTTGGAGGCAGTTTAGTCTTGAATAGATACTTTCTCTCCTGAAAATAAGTTCGCAAACCGCACCAAAAGCATATGAGAAATTACTTATACTGTACTTTTTAACGAATAGGATGTCATCCTCCTATAATTATTTAGAGCAGGGGTGCCCAAACTATGGCCCGGGAGCCAGATTTGGCCCCATGGGCCATAGTGACTGGTCTCCTGAACCACGTGATGGCCCATGGCCCAAAAGTTTAGGCACCCCTGGTTTAGAGCAACAACATGAGCAGAGGAAACTGAAGACCTTTCACTACTTTTCTGCTTTAAAAATAATTGAATTGTAGGAGGTATAACACACACAAAAGCTGGGAAGTCTAATGAAGGGTCCCTATTAAAAACACCAGTGACTCACTTTCTCCTGGAATACCATATCTTGAGGATCACTGAGGAAAGGCTATTGCTGGTGAAGGAAAGGTTCACAGAATGGTGATGACAGTAGCAAAAGAAATTGCCTAGGGTCTGGACAAATATTCCTAGGTGGACAAATAAGTTTGGAGATTGTTAATCCTCGCAAAAAGACAAAGAAGAGAAGGTATGATAAACGTATAGAAAGTGATGAATGGTATTGAAGACAAGTTGGGAGATATTCTTTTCTGAGTTTCAAAACACAGAAACAAGATGACTTGCAATTAAATAGAAAGATGGTAAAAGAAAACTCAATAAAAGCCATTCTGGACGGAGGTCTTAGCAGAACACGCTCAACATCTTTTGTTGTCACCAAGCTATTCTAACAATCTTATATTAACATGGCATTTTTGTTCATTACGTCAGTCTTACCATTAAAACTTGGGATTGGCAAAAACCAGTGGCTTGTGCTGCTCTTATGTGTGCCACTGAGTCACTCTTCAAACACTCTGGATCACATGGTTTGGAAAAAGTGAATAAGACCACTGATCACTTCAATATGAAATTGCAGTGAGAAGTGTCTACAAAGATCATTTGGGTGAGCCACATGTAGAAAGTTCTTATCCTAAAATATCTGGAGTGTATCTGAATATATGCAAAACATTTTTTTCTGTCCTACTATATATCTAGATTTTCTTCCTTGCTGCCTAAATAAACCCAAGTAATATGGGCCGCATCCTCCACTTTCACCACCTTGAGAACAGCAAGAGTACTTTAGAGCACGGGTTCCCAACCACTGGCCATGTAGCAATACTGGACCACAGGCTGTCCTGAGCTGGGCTGCGGGGATGGGTGACACTGGGGCAACCTTCTGCTTTCAACGTGCTCTGCCAGGTCTGCCTGGCTAATGGAGTAAGAGCATGGGCTTCAGACACAGCAGATATGCAGGTGGCCGGGCTCCTCCTCCACACTGCTTCACTATGGCAGGGCTCCACCCCCCACCTGTGTGCAGTGTGATACCTCACTGCCTGAGTTGAACAGTGTGGCTGGGCCCCTTCTTGTTTTTGAGCTACAACAGGGTCCAAACACACACCTGTGCACAGTGAGTTATCACACTGCCCATATTCAAGATGTGGCTGCCAGATGGGAGAGATTAAAAATCCCACCATTCACTGGTCCATTGAAAAATTGTTTAGCATGAAACCGGTCCATGGTGCAAAAAAACAAAAAAAGTGGTTGAGGACCTCTGCTTTAGAGACCACAGGATAGACCTGTCTTCCAACATCTTGCCACCATTTCATACCCCCAGAATCTTGCCATCTGAGCCAGCTGCCTGTGAGTAGATCTGGATATGTCAGAATTAAAGGAATAAAAGACATTGAAACTGTACACCTGCAGTGCTCTGTGCTAAATCTGGCAATAAAAGAGAACATGATGTAGAATGTTAAGGCATCTGAGGGGAGAAACTAAAAAGCACCAAAAGCTAAACTGCTACCAAATCACCCAGAACTTGTGGACATTTTTTCAGCTCTGACTTTCTTCTATATTTTTCTACCGATTTCAGCACCAAGCCCTCTTCCTTCCTTCTCAACTTCCACTTTTAAAAACACTGTTCAGTAACATTTTAATGACCACTGCAGATGTGTGTTTTGACCTTTCATGCTTTTCCACCGCTCTGCTTTTAAGGATCAAAAATATGAATATTATTGTTTTTCTCTTGCTTTGTTTCAGCCAATAAATCTCTTTACTATGTTTCAGAAGTAACCTTCACCATGGCTTCTTTTAAACAAACTCTCAAAGTTCACTTTGACAATTTGCAAACCACAGCAAGGGGAAAGTAGATATGTGACAGACTGAAATTAACTGGGAAGTCTCTTGTTGGGATTTATAGGGGAAATATGCATCTCTTCAAAGGTGTCCAACTTGACCCACCCAACTTCAGGTGACACATCTGATGATTCCCAGATGTAGTGAATGTAGATGGAGCCCAACAGCTGATTGTTAAATCAAATTCTCTAACTTCTGCTTTGAACTACATTCAACTAGCAATGTCAACAATCCCTTGGTGGGTTTTGGTGGGTTTCCATTTGGTTGCTTTTCAGAACAAGCAACTTCATATCCAGATACTGTACCTTGCTTTGCATTCCGACATGGGAGAAAACTGTTTAGCTATTAGAAGCTGCAGATTGGCCTCACATGGCTAGAACCAGGTGTGACCTGCTTGTGCATCTTAAATATGCAATTCTTTGAGCCCATAAACATTCCATTCCATTGGTGTTTTGTTCATGTCAAGCTCCTGGAAAGGTTCCAACCCAAAAAAAGAAGGAAGGGGTTATAATCTGTATAAAGCAGGAGTTCTCAACCTTTTAAAGCCAGGGGCCAGGTCACACTCCCTCAGAATGCTTCGGGGTGGGCAGCCACTTTGCCCTTCCTCCACCACATGGCACTTCCTGGTGTAGTGGAGGCAGTGTGGAGGGCACATGAAATGGTACTGCCAGCTGCATCCAGCCTGCAGGCAGCAGGTTGAGAATCCCTGGGATAAAGGAAACAGCTCCGGCAGGGACTATAGCAGTCGCAGAGCAAGAATATTTCCCTCTCTTGTGGGATGTTTGATTCCAACCCCTGCCTCCCTCCTTCCCCCCCATGTTCTAGTTGCTTGGTTTTAGCCTCTGCTAACCACATGCTGTCATCTTGAAAAGTCATATGTTACTGCAGAGAGATATACTGTACAGTAAATTCCATACGTTTTATCTCTGATCCATTCGAGAGTCAATTGGCCTTTCTTTGCAGTCTAAGTAAACCTTGAAGCAATGCCTCATTCTGTCAACAGGTGCTGATGACAGAAGGTTTTCTCCTCACTCTGAGTTTTGAATCAATAATGTATAAGTATGATGCCTTATACAGCTGTTTCAACTTTACAAAACTATAATTTGAGATAGGAAAGAGAGCAGATAAGGTCCTCTTTCCAGGTACATAGTACTGTGGAGTCTTGTGGAGACAAACAGCTTTTACTTGATATTAACTGTTCATGAACCATAACCTGTTTCATCATACATCTGACAAAGTGGGCTACAGTCCATCAAGTGCACCAAATAAACTTTAAGGTGCGAAAACATTGTTCTCTTTTGCTTTAACAGGGGAAACACAGTTACTCCACTAAAATTTCAGTAGACAGCTCTTCAGGTGTTATGAGGACAAACTTTGCTATTGAGCTAATCTTGAGGAGCAGTATCATATCACATAATTCAGACCCATTGATCCTTGAAGGATTCTTTCCTTTGATCCAGTAAATTGAAGTTTTCCTTACCTCATCCTTGTATAAGCCACATTTTAAAACTGTGGCCATTCATCTACCTTTCATTGCACATTTTTCATCTCCAAAAAAGCCTCCAGGGTTGCTGGGTTGATGTGACTTTGGATGTCTTTTAAAGCTTTCAGTCAAGTGTACATTTATGGCAGAGATTGCCAACCTTTTTCAGTTGGGGGCCGGGCCACACTCCCTCAGACAGTTGAGGGGCCTGTACTGGTGGTCCCTCCACCATTTACAGCTGCTGTAAATTATTCTGGAGCTGATTCCAGTAGCTGCAGCAACTGCAGCAGACCGGATGGTCCACAGGCCGTAGGTTACCTACCACTGATTTATGGCCTCAGGTCACCTCCAACTTATAAGCTGTTACATATAACAACAATGGGTTAGGCATCTGAATGTGAGTTACTTTTTGTATATGTTTAAATGTCTAACTACTGAAGTGGTACTGAAGAAGTAGCCTAATGAAAGCCAAATGAAAGTTGTAATAATTTTGCAGTAACTATGGTATAATTAAGTTACATTACAGCAGTCATTCATCTAGCAAAAATGCAGTGTAAAATATTTATTGTTATAGGAAATACATGGTCTCATTGCTGTATTTTGTACCATTAAGTCAGTGGCTTGTAACACTTTTGGTTTCTGTGCATTTTTAAGTAAACTTCAGTGAAAGTTACTATTTCAGTTAGTTTGGAATAACTAGAAAGCAAGAATAATCAGCTTTTTGATAGGTTGTACAGTTTATGGGGCCCTATCCAATAATTTGGGAGACTAAATGACACAAACTGAAATTTAGATCCACTAACCA
Source organism: Furcifer pardalis (assembly GCA_030440675.1). Taxonomy (NCBI): domain Eukaryota; kingdom Metazoa; phylum Chordata; class Lepidosauria; order Squamata; family Chamaeleonidae; genus Furcifer; species Furcifer pardalis. The sequence continues at coordinate 101,150,447 of CP126897.1, forward strand.
TTTTAATGTACTGTATTGTATTTGTTCCCATGGATTGATAGCTAGGGTTGAGAAAGCATCAAATGGGAAATATTTTCTCCAGAAACATTTGAAGGGCTTACGAATTTGAGGGCAGGGGATATAGTTTGTGATAAGGTACACTTCAACTGGATGTCAGCAGAGAGTCTGTGACATCCAGAAAGGGGTGAGGAACAAGATAAAATAAATATAAAGCATTGCTTACTGCTTCCACAGCAAAGGATTAACTTGTGGGCTCAACATCACAATTTACTCCAGAATTAATTGTAAAAGATACCAAACATCTAAGATATTTCATGCACAAGTAGTCATATCAACTTCAGTCTTTTTCTCAATGTTTATTGTGTGGATTAGATGCTGGAATAGCCAAAAATGAAGTAGAGGATTGTAAGATTGTTAGGTACCTTTTTAAGAAAAGGTCTTATCTGAGCTTTTTAGCCAGACAGAGAAAGGAAGTAGCATTCTTTCCTCTGTCTGAGCCAAGTATTGTATGTCACAGGCTTAGCGTTTAGCTAAGCTGTGTGTTTTCTCTCTGTGCAACCATAGTGCAGTTTTCATTTTCCCATCAGTGTGTGCTCAACCAGTAGCATAAAGAAAAAGAGATGGAACCAAGCTGGCATGGATTCCGCTCACTACCATCCCATCCCAGCTCAAGCTGCGTGTCTTCAAAACTTGGGAGCTTATATATGAAACGAAGAAAACAACTGAAAAAATGGAATGCGTGGTTCACCATTTGGAAAAGTTTCTCATTTCACAGTCTGGCAAATGCTACCATGGTTATGTCCTGTGTATCATTTTCCAGGCTGCTCTTTACTATAGCAGAGTTCTCTTAGTCCATTAGTTTGGCTTTATTTGGAAATTATAAAAATACAATATAAAGCTTGTCTGAAAAATCTGGAGTAGGATAGAGGGAACACTAGATATTTGTAAACACTTTAAATTGTCACCTTGCATACAAGTAACATAAATTGTTTACTTATTTATATATTTATTATTTATATTTATATACTAAACTGCCAGCCAAAACTACTCAGGGCAGTTAATATGTATCATTAAAATCATCATAAAATACGCAAACATAAAATAATAAAAGAGCCTAATAAAATCATTTTGGGGGAAAATATATATAGATGCTTGCAGCCATGCCAGTTTGAATAAATACAAATAATCAGAACCAAACTCTTTCTTTATTTGTGTCAGAATTAACATATCTAAAACAAAAATAAATTAAAAGGACTAGATGACGTCCTCCTAATATTGGGCCACCTCAACAGCATTTCCTCTTGCCAACGTAAGGTCCTCCTCAGTGCAGGTTGAAGGGCATTGTGTGCATTGTATCATATGGGAGATAGTTTGTACTTTTCCGCATTCACACAGGCTTCCAATCTACAGGGAAACTCCACTTTCCCAGATTAGCCCTTGAACTTCCTACCCTGACATGTAGTCTGTTTAAAGCTTTCCACACAGGCCACGGTTGTTCTTGGCCTGGCAGTAGAGAATCATGTGGTTCTGCCCAGTTATCTGGTAGCTCCTTGCTTGCCTTCCAAAGTTCTAGGGTGTTTTGTGGGGGCTGGTAGTTCCGGGGGTGGGGTGGTGGTGGCAGAAGTTGTGAGGAAACTGTGCCTTGATTTCAGTCTCTGCTTTGGTGGTTGGTGATCAAATAGCAGGTGTGTTTCTGGGGATCTTGCTTTGACCCACTTTTTCTGAGCAGCATTTTCTCGGTGAAATGTTGATGGATGGATGCCAGCTAAGTAATGCACTTTTTGTATTGGGGTTGGTTTTAGGCATCCTGTGACCAATCTTGCTGTTTCATTTAGGGCCACATCCACCTTCTTTACATGTCTTGATCTGTTCCATACTGGACTAGCATACTCTCCTGCAGAGTAACATAAAGCTAGTGTTGGTTGGGCACCAAAACTTGTGCCTGTTATTTTCATCAAAATGTTGTGTCATACTAAGAGAAGGGTAACATTTTATCAAACACCTCTCAGTTCAGGCTACACTAATTCATGAAAAGCCAAAATGCAAACCCCGGGAGGACAGTTCAGAGCATTGGGGCCACCATGAAGAAGGTCCAGCTCCTTGTGACAGCCTTACAGGTCTCCCTCAAGATGAGATCCTCAAGTCCCAACATCTAGGAAAACTGAATGAACCAGGCTGAATTTAGATGGGAGAGATACCCTGACAGATACCGATGTCCCGAGCCACAAAGGGCCTTCCATGAGTGTTAGTAGCTTGAATCAGACATTATTTTGACAGTTCACTTACCCTCAAAAGACAAATACAACACTGTGCAAAAGTCTTAGGTCCCCAACAGGTGGTTTGGGGAAAATTCAGTGAGTGGTGGGAGGGAACATACCTCAGCCACTGGGCCACCTAAACATACCAAAGTTCTCAACTCTTTCCAACTTTTGTGAGGTTTGGAATTAGGGTGTCTGAGTTATGTCCCCTCAGATCAAGATTTTGTTCACTGCCTGCTCTAGCAGATGGCGTTTCAGAAGAGTAGAGTAGTAATCCAGAGTAAAGGCTATCAAGACATCCATCACAGAAGTGATATTTTAAATAAATATTTCATCACAAGCAAATAAGTAGTGTCTGTTGTGGGCCCAGGGAGCAGTCTCACGAGGTTTCAGGGGGACCCCAGGCTTGCGGTAACCATGCGGGGTGATCCATCTGGGTTCAGCGGCCCACCTACTCCAAGAACACTCTCCCTCAGTTCACAGCTGCTGGAATGGGGAAGATGGCACTGCTGTACTTTAGGCAGGAATGTGGTAGCAAGTATGGTAGCAAGGCTGACTAGCAGTCTGTTGTATTGCCAACCCCCCCCCCCACACACACACACACACACACAGAGCAGACTTGGCCTGGGAAACTACCCTGCTCAAAGATAGCTTTTACCTTAAATGGATGGGATGCCCTGGCAGATAATATTTCCAGGCCGATGATTGTAGCAGGTGGTCCTCCCTTCAGGATCACTGTGGCAACCTTATCTCTCCCAAAGTAAAATGTCCCTTTGAGAAAGGTTGCAAACTTGAGAAAATGTAGCCTTATAGCTTGGTTTCTTTCCGCTCCGCAAAATTACTCCCCTTCTAGTTCAGATAGCCAAAGATGAGGCTTTCTCGATGTGTTTGAGGCTTTTCATTGAAGAAAAATTATCTAAAAATATGCAGAGTACATATCGAAGCAATAATCTATTCTACTCTAATTTAACAAACTAAGAAAATAAGAAAATAGCTATCTTCACTAAGAAAGCATTTCTTCTCTATGGGCTTGAAAGCCCCCCCCCCCGCCCCAATCAGGATTTCCATATGAGTCCATGGTCTGGGTTCGAAGTGACGTGGGCTATCGCCTCCTCCCAAATGGTGGTTCTGAACCCTCAAAATCTCAGGTTTAAATATTTTTTCTGGGGTCCTCACACCTTCCTCCAGAATGTTAAACATGTGAGATTACCTCATTGTTTTGACTAAACATTGTTTATTCAAACAGGTGTTTATGATGTAACCAAATTCTCAGGTGTCTGTGCAAGTGTTTGTTACCACCCACAAAAGTTAGAACAGATGTTAATGTCCCACAATCAACTTCTATGTGAATTTCATCTTTTCCCTCTCTCTAAGCTGATGGGTTATTGACTGATTGTAACCTTGGGAATCCCCCTTGTTATGTAAGTGTGAGCTCTCTCACAGGTGTCCAAGTGATTGGCATTGCTACTTAGCAACCTAGATACTTAGTGACATGTTATTGTGTGGAATGTGTTTGGTATGCAGTGGAATGCAACTGACTTCAGTGTGCTTCCCCATCGAGTTAGCTATCCTCAAACCTACAGAGAATATACTATATGAATCTTAACACTTAATAAATGTAAAGAAAATTAAAAATATGAAACCATCCCTTGTGATTATCATGACAGTGTCTACACCTGTACGTACACAGAGACCCACCATATACTCTTTCCCCATTGTGTTATGAGGACCAGATTGATTCATGATACACTCTGGACACAATGTTGCAATTCTTTTTTATGATATGCTAAATTAAACTGATCAATGAGATGATGGAATGGAATGTGAATGCAACTTTTTGTGAAGGCCTTTCCTATATAGATCTTTTCACAGCTGTTCCAGAACCAAAATGCAGTTTTCTGTCTCTGTCATTTTAGACTTTAGTTCTTCCTCTTTTGTGTGTTTTGTTGATAATGTGATATTTACTCTCCTCTCAGGCAATATTTTCTTGGTAGTTTAAGTACGCATTGCTCATTTTGCCCATTCTTATTTAGGAGCCTTTTGGGAGTGGATTACCAGATTATGTTTTTAATCTACTTTTGGATGTTGCTTCTCTCCCATACTATTTCTTACTATTTCTTACTAAATTGAAATACTTCTGTTTGTATAGCTATATCTTCCAGAAGCAATGATGTACAGAAGGACGTATTTACAGATGTTCCACTGTGGATTAAAAATGTTAAATTAACGTATATTTATTCCGTTAGCAAATTTACCATTTACACATCCAAATACAGTACAGTAACTGCAGAGTGGGTTAAAGTGGTTTTTAATAGTAGCTCTAGACTTTCACCAGACATGCTTTGGTAATCTAGGAGGGAAGCCATGTTCTCATAATGATACTGTATAGATCCAAAGGGCTTATTTACATGGTAGAAAATCAAAGGTTGCTATTCTGATATAAAAATGCCTATTACTGCAGCAAGAGGATTTCCTGGTTATCTCCACTTGCTAGAGATAACTGTTGCTATTGGTTAAATTATACTTACCCAGAGGAGAAATTAAGATAATCGAAGGATTACTGACACTTCTGTTGACTTCACCCTCTAATTCACATCTTTTAGCAAATCAGAACATTCAGAAAATGCTATTATAGAATGACTAATGTGTTAATGTCAGCTGAGCTTTATTTTCTAAACTGATCACACCTGCTTTTCATATAGCAAAATCTGTGCTGAGAATTAATCTTGATGTTAGGAGCCCAAGTCTTTTGATTCTTCAAGATTAGACGGTAGTCCTTTCTGAACCTTAGCAAGAGAAAAGAAATTACCAGCCAAATCAAAACTGGAGGATTACAATATTGAGAGGAAATATCTAGCCATCATGTGAAAATATGCCTAATTCCTTACTGGGGCCTATAGTTTGGTGGTATATTCCAAGTTTAATTCCTAGCATCTCAAGTCAGAAATGAACCAGATAGAAAGACTGTGGCTTGAAAACTTGGAAATCAGCTATCAGACTAGAGCCATGATTCCAAACCACAGCAGAAGCCCAAGTCTCTGTGACTCCACATGAATGGGTTTACTGCACATACTCAGCTGTTCTTGAACTGAGTTGCCTTGGTAAGGAGGACAGTATACAAATTTGAATAAATAAATAAATAAACTTCAGTTCCCAGAAGCCCAAGTCTCTATGAATCCACACAAATGCATTTACTGCGTTTACTGTGCGTATGCACAGTAAACCCATTCATGTGGATTCACAGAGACTTGGGCTTCTGGAAACTGAAGTCCAAGAACACCTGGAGTGTCAAGATTCACCATCACTGAACTAGAGGACACTCAGCAAGATGCAGATACAAGTCAGATCTTTTACATAGTACCCTGCTATATTTTGTACTCTTCATTCTAGCAATTGTTCCTAAACATGATATTGAAATATATATTCTTTTATCATCAGCTATTGTTAGTTATGAGTTATTTGTGTATTCTTGAAATCTTATAATAAAGTACAGTGGATTTCTGTAGAAGGCTTCCAGTTTAAAAGTTTAGAAGCATCCAACTTTTTAACTGCAGGATCTTTATCTGAGGATGTTCATACTATGCTTCACACAAGAACTTTGTTCTTCTTCCCTTTTCCCTTTCCCTTTTTCTTTTGCTTTCTGTGACTAACACAATACAGTCACCTTCTCTCCACTATATCTGGAGTGATTTAAGTTCATTTTGGGCTAAGCCAGCGTAAGGTTCTGATTGTGGGGCTGTTGCCTGGCTGATGTACCTCTGTCTCCCAGCAAAGAAAGGGCAGATGCTGAAAAGCTGAGCAAGGATCTCTGACAATTATAGTGCTGTAATCCTCAGGCTTCCAGTAAGAAAACAGACATGTACCGGCTATCAATTCTTCAATTAGAAATCTTTCTAAGATGATCCATTTCTGGATCATATAATTCAACCCTTTCTACTTTAAGAGTGTAAGAATTTGTCAGTGAGCTTAGAAAATCTGATGTTTTGCTTTCTACAGTGGGCAATGAAATGACTCCCAGTAGCCCAGTTCAGCAAACAAACAAGGCAATATGCATCTTCCCCTGTTGCCTGTGAGCCCATCTTATGAGTCTACTGTATAGCCAACTTATGTAATACTATGCTATGCTAGAACTGTCTTCCAAAAATCTGTCAACTCTCTTTTAAAAAACATCAAAACATTCCTTGGTCAGTCTTGCATTTGCTGCTGATCATTTATACTGGCTTGGAAGAGTGGCTAGAAAACTTGCCTTTTTTTAAAAAATTATTATTATTTTACAAATGAAAACATATACCTATAAAATAAGAAAGAAAGCAACAACAAAGACATGTACTTGTACAGATAAAACCATATACATAGAAACACATGTGTTTCCCCAAATCGTGTGCCCTCTTACCCTCCCATCACCCCACCTATTCCACCCTCGGTTTCCTCCATAATAACCTCTCATTCCCCCCAGTGCTGCACAATTTCAGAACTTGAAATTTACCTCCTTTAGTTTTTATTGTTCCCAGAACTTTCTTACCTCTTGGCTGGATTTAATGCCTTCTTCGTTAGTTGTAGCATAAACCACAAATGGTTTCCAAGTGTTCCAAAAAATGCCTCTATTTATTAAGCCCTTTCTAGCTTTGTAATCTACTGTCAATTTATCATTTAGCGCCAATTGCCAGATCTCCCTATACCAAATTGATCTATTAAACTTAAATTTATTTTTCCATTCTCTGGCAATCATAGATTTTGTCACCGTCAGCATGATTAACACTAATTTCTTTTGGTTTCTATCCAACTTAAAATCCTCTATCTCACCCAGTAACACTAACTTTGCTGTTATTTTTACTGAAACACCTTTAAAAAATTCTGTTTCTTTTTCTACAGTTTTCCGTGTTGTCTCTACGTAGCTACAGTGCCACCACATGTGTGTATATGATCTTTCCTCTTCTTCACACCTCCAGAAAAGTTGAATAATTTGTATTTAGGGTGGACAGCAATATACGATAAAGTATTAGGGACATCAAGGGGTGTAGCAACCTTAATTTCTAAAATAACAGGTTTTTCACTAACTAGATCTATTAGAGACGATGATGGGAGACTCCTAATATTGAGAGGAAAAATAGAAGAAGAGGAGGTAATGCTAGTAAACATATATGCACCCAATCAACATCAAAGTTTATTTTTTGATAAAATGCTAGTGGCATTTCCCCCTTTTTTTCTCTTGGAGAAGACAAATGTCAAAGAGAACACAATGTCATAATGGCACCAAGCCCAGGAATTTGCAGTGCTAATCCTGTGTAATGCAAGGAAACTGTTGGTTTGCTCCTTCCCCACTTTGATATCTTTGGTCCTAGAGAAAATGTTCTCTTGAAGCTATTTATTTTCTTCTAGGTATGAATGGTGTATAGATAAAGGTAAAGGTTGCCCTTGGTCGAAAGCCAGTCATATCCAACACTAGGGTTCAGTGTTCATCTCTGTATATAGCCAAAGAGCCATTGATGTCTGTGTTTGGGGATGTTTCTGTGGACATGTGGCAGGCATGACAAGATACCCGAGTGCATGGTTCACTGTTTACCTTCCCAACAAAGTTATCTCCTTGTCATTTCTTGCTTTCAAACTGCTACATTGACAGGAGCTGAGACAGAGATAGGAGCTCACTCCGTCATGCAGTACTCTGGTCTTGTACTGCTGAATTGTCAACCTTCCAGTTGTCAAGTTCAGCATCTTAACCACTAAGCCACCGCAGTCCCCTGAATGGTGTATAGGAGGCATTAAAAATCATTATTGTGTGCCTATCACCCTTGCTTCACAAAAGTTCACAGGCATTTTGAGAAGGATCTGTTTCTGTTTAAACATTTGTTTGTCATCTATTTCTTCTGGTGATAAAGGAATAATCTTGCCTGATTCTTGTTTTCAAAAAAATAGAAACAAGCCTTTTGCCATTTTAACTAGTCAGCTGGAAATAAGCCTAATAAAGTGAACTTGATCCATGAAAGCTAACATTAAAATACAGGAGTTAGTTTTTTAAGGTGCCACAACATTTTTTGTCTTTTTGTTTTGTTATGTTTTGTTTTGTTTACTCTCCAATAACATTAGTCTAAAGGAAATGCAGATCTTCAACAACATGCTAGCTGAACTGTCCATATCCTATACTGGAAAGAATGAACCCTGCCCTTCGGCCCATAAATAGATGATCTTTAGTTGACTAAGCTATTGCATGTTATTTTATTTACAACCTTTAAATAGGTTGAAAATAATTCACAATCTAATCATTAGATTTTTTTTTAAATGAAGATTTATTTTTCTCCAGGTGTGTGGTATACAAGTGCAAGAAAGGGAAAGAAAGAACCTGTCATTGTTAAGATAAGTACTTAACATTAAAAACTGAAAATGAAAGATGTCAAATTTATATTGCAATCCTATGCATGTCTACTCAGAAGACATGCCTATTAAAATTAATGGGAATTACTCCTAAGAAAGTGTATTTAGAACTGCATACTCATTAGATTAATTAATTGGTTGATTAAGACTGCTACAGTTAAGTACTATATACATTAACTATTAATAATGTCAAAAGATCCTCAAGTGTAAAAATCTTGAAGTCCAAGAATCCGATTTGGTTTCATTTACAATAAAATGATAATGGCAAAATTATATGCCCAGTGGAAGGACATAAGATATCATAACAGAAATAAGCCAATTGGACAGGTGCTATGAAAGATACGGTACTTCTTACATTTCTTTCCTGTCTCATGTCACTCCTTAATATTTCTGAGATGATGAATAATGTTCTGAGTCCACAAGGTCAGACCTTTTAAAGCAATCTAAATTTAAACTCTTTCCGATCAGTGAACATCCCTGAAACTTTTGCTTGAAATCCACGCCTCACACATTTTGGTGAATTAAATCAAGTGATCGCCTGATATCTGGTGACCTATTTAAAAAAATGAAAGCCAAGCCCCCATGTGACTCCTGTTATTTTATGCAATGCCAATTGGTGAAAGATATCAATATTAGATGATATCCCTTTCTTTCCTCTTCAGGGATTGTATCATATCAGCCTAACTCGAATGGGCTTTGGGCTTCAGTGATTGCAATGAATAAAATGTATTAGAATTCTCCTAATCATTCTAGCCCTGCTAACCTGAGCTGAATTGGGAGTTCTCTCGTACCGTTATCCTTTGAAGACATTTTCTAACAAGAAAGGGAATTATCCTCAGATGAAAAGTGATTTTGTTTTTTCCCACTCTCCCATTTCTTTGCTTCTGCCACATTTCTTGTTTGTTTGCCTGAAGGCTTCTCTCTCTGCTACCCAGTCTCTCTCCCACATCTTGATATTGTCTCTTCTTAGACAACCTAGATTTGTCTCAAATCTAACCTTATCCTCCTATGCCTATTTTCTCGGATTCCTTTATTTCAAGAGAGAGGCAGGGCCATTGCCATTTCTCCGGGGGCGGGGGGGGGGGGCACACAACAGCAACCAGCAGTCATATGCCTTTAGAATAACAGAAGGCAGCAGCTTTATTATAGGTCGGAAATTGGACCAGTTCAAACAATTGAAGAAATAAGGTTTCAATAACACTAGAGCTCGCCAGTGAGCAGAATATTATTTGAGAAATTACTACTTAAAAGGTTAGTTGCCTGCCTGCACCTCATCCAGGGTGTCCTTCCTTCCCCAACTCTTCAGAATTTTAAAATGAATTTCCAGGAGGGCTCACATTTCAGCTGCCATGAAGTTCATTCTGAATCCTCCCCCTTAATTTTTTCTGCCTATTTGAAAGACCTCTCCCTGATAGTTTTGTCAAAATGTTTCAGTAAGAATATTTGACCACCAAAGTCTTCTAATGTAATCAAAGGATTTGGCTGTGTGTTGTTGTTTTTTTAAAAACAGCTGTCAAATTGCAACTTTCCTAAATCAGCAAAGTCCATTTTATAGTCCAAAATGACATGGATCTGTAATTTATCTCATTCAAAAATGGTATCAATGCATGCACACAAAGACATGTGTGGTGCATGCCTGCACTGCCAGTTGTGCAAGTGACAGGCAGTCCTTGCTTCATACTGTAATCCTGCACATGTCTATTCAAAAATAAGTCCAATTACATCCATTGGGTTATACTCTGAGGTGTATGCGTGAGTGCTTACTTGCATATAACTGCAGCTGCCAGTCCTGATTTAGCTGGGAGCCCATGGGAGCGAGACGAAGAATAAATCTCTAGGTATTAAATGTAACTGTAAACCTTGTCCATATATCTTGAATCTGGCTGTTTTGAGTCATTGTATTTCTTTTGAGTCATTTTAACCTGTGTATAATGGGGCAGGGAGCAGCAATAAATGCTGTTGGAAAAGGGTGAATGGATGCTAAGCTCATCCTCTAGATTAGAAACTTACACAACATGTGTATGTTTCTTTTTTTAAAAAACCAATAAAGTCATGATTTTTTTATGTTGTTAGCCTCCTCTCCCAATACTTTTCAGCTAGTCACTTTTTGCATAAGGTATACAGCATATCTGACTCTATCTTAGGTCTTGGAGAAAATGTTCTCTTGAAGCTATTTACTGTATTTTCTTCTAGGTATGATTGGTGTATAGGTAAAGGTAAAGGTTGCCCTTGCTTGAAAGCCAGTCATATCTGACTCTGGGGTTCAGTGCTCAGCTCTGTTTATAGCCAATGAGCCAGTGTTGTCTGTGTCTGCAGATGTTTCCTTTGGCATGTGGCAGGCATTATACCTATCCGTATTTTCAAAAACTAATACAATGTGACTCATTCTAAATACAAAGAGTGGAGTTTGAAGAGCAAAATGCAAAAGCACTCTTTCAAAACAACACAGTTCACAGAGGCAAAACATAATTTGATTTGCAAGAAATTTGCAAAAGAGTCAGGAAACTATTTACAATGTGGGGGATGGGCCCTCTAATTAAAACAGTATCTTTACTGCTATAAAACAACAGAATAACCATTTCAGAGAAAGCAGATTAACCCTACTTACAGAAATACAGTACACATGCACTCTGCTCTTCAACCTGCAAAAGGGCAAGCAAAAAGAAATAAAAACACCCAGGGGAAACACACACAAACAACCCAGGGAAAACATAACAATTATGTACCAGCAATTATGTACCAGGTTGATTTATGCCAACCTTCCTAAGTATAAAGTCCTCAGTTGTGATTTACCAGCCACTCCTTCTGGAGATACTTTGGGATTGTGAAGGCTCCTTAAGGTTGCTTTGATGACCCCTGGAGCCATTCATGGTCTGCATGGTCTCAGCTGGTTCCCTGTTAGCAAACGCTGGGGGACCTGTCAAATTTCCAGCCATTGGTTCAGTAGCCAGACAAAACATGCAATGAAAAATATTCCCACAGTTGAGCAAGACTCATAGATGCTGTGCACGTGCTCAAACAGAGAAAATAAGTGTTATTCTCTTTCCATCTTGTGACCACTGCAACTTGGCTTATATTTCTTCTCCATGGTTGGGCTTTGAAAATCAGGAGGAATAAGGAGCTTGGCAGGTACCTATTTGAGGAGCCCAGGCTCTTGAAGGAGAAAGTGCAGGATAAGGAGTAAAAAGTCTCATAAATTTAATCAGCCTATGTTGCTTGGTTTTGCTGCAGAGAATCTAAAAGAAACCGCAGAGAACAGCAGGGTAGAGCAGAAGAAGAGTCTCTTTCTTTTCAAATAATGTTATTTTTAGAGGGAAACCATAATGTTGGTGGGTTGGTAGAGCAAAAAAGGCCATTATGGGCCTCAAAAGGAAAAGGTTGTAGGAAGGAAAAGTGTACTGGTGTGATGCAGCAGGTAGGATGTCTCTAGGCCAGTGTTTCATAATGTGGTTCCCACACCCCGCAGGGGGGCTTTGTTTCCCAGAAGTCTCAGTCAGTACATTGGCTGATCAGTGCTTTGGGGAATTAACTTAGACTTCTGGGAATTGAAGCCCAAAAAACAAAGTTTTATTTATTTATTTATTTATTTATTTATTTCGATTTATATTGCCGCCCACTCACCGAGGCAACTCAGGACGGCTTACAGTCAAAACAACAATAGTACGATAAAAAGTTTGGGAAACATTAATCTAGGTGGCCAACCTCGACACTCCAGATGTTCTTGAACTTCACTGTCTTAGGGGAAGAAAGGGGTTAAAGCCCTCACTTCTGTGCAGACAGGCCAACTAGAGAAGAGAGGATAGTTGGCAGCTCTCCTTCAGAACACTCTTCACTCATCAGCAGCATCTTTCCACACCTCTGGTCCCTGGTTACCAATCCATCATCCTATCCCTTGCCTGCCTTTGCCTGTTCTTTTATCTCTGCCTCAATGACTTTGTCCAGCCGCCTCTTATTAATAGGCTCTAGCTGGCTCAGCATACTCTAGAACAGTGATGGTGAACCTTGGCAATCCAGGTGTTCTTGAACTTCAATTCCCAGAAGCCCTGATCACCAGGAGTGCTGACTTGGACTTCTGGTAATTGAAGTCCAAGAACAGCTGGAGTGCCAAGATTCTCCACCTCTGCTCTAGAACAGTGTTTCCCAACCTGTGGTTTTTGGGCTTCAATTCCCAGATTCTTATGTTAGTTCCCCAAAACACTGATCAGCCAGTTTACTGACTTAAGCTTCTGGGAATTGAAGTCCACCAGTGTTCCACAGAACATAGTTTGGGAAATGATGCTCTAGAGGGCTTGTTAGCTGGGGGAACTTCATCCTCCCCATCATGCCTTTCCTCATTCTTTGAATGGGGCCCGGGTGGCCCACAGGAGTCATGACCACCTCCACATGCCTCCTGCTTCTCACAATATGAAACATAGCAGTGAAATGCTATGTAGTACTTTCTCAAAAATATATTGAGTAGCTCATGACTTTTCCTAAAGTGTGTTCAATGGGCAAAGCATTTTATAAGAAATATGTTCACTACATGGGCAACACCAATTGCCAGTCAGAACCTGAGCTCTCAAGAATCTACAAGGCTATACTCACAAAGAGCCAGTGCTGTCTCTGTGTGCAGATGTTTCCGTCATCATGTGGCAAGTATGATTAGACACTGGAGCACACAGAACGCTGTTAAATTTTCTGCCAAAGTGGTACCTATTTATCTACTTGCAAATTCTTGCTTTCATACTGCTAGGTTGGCAGGAGCTGGGACAGAAACAGGAGGTCATTCTGTCATGCAGCACTCAGGTCTCAAACTGCTGAGCTGCCAACCTTCCAGTTAGCAAGCTCAGCATCTTAACCACTAAACCACCACAATTCCCAAGTACATGGAATAGATTGAAAATAAAAAAGGTTTCATATATTTGTTTCACTGATGGAAGAATCCCATATATTGAGTTCATATTTCACTAGTTATATTTGGCTACTTCTGGTGGTAATAATAATTTTGTGTCAGAAGTTATTCTGGGTTGAAAGGAGTTTTGCCGGAGAAGCTCCACTCAGGGGACGTCCAAGTGAGGCTCCTTTCATGTCCCCAAGATCTTTTCCCACCAAAGTGGTACCTATTTATCTACCTGCAATTTCTTGCTTTTGATCTGCTAGGTTGGCAGGAGCTGGGACAATAACGGGTGCTCAATCCATCATGCGGTACCTGGGTCTCAAACTGCCAACTTGTCAGACTTCCAGCTAACAAGGCGAGCTTCTTAACCACTGAGACACTGCAGTCCCACTTCTGGTGGTATTATTCCTCTTGATATTAAACCAGTAGGTGACTATAGTTGCATCTTTGTACATACTTGCATAGGCATAAGCTCCATAAAACACAGTGGGTGTCACTTGTGAATAAATATACACTAGACTTTGCACCACAATGGAATACTTTATTTTTAAAAGTGTATGTATGTTTTAGACAGGGTTATCTTTTCAGATAATAATGAATGAGGTCAGAAAAGAAACAGACCCTGTGCCTTTATTCTTTTCTCCTAGTGTTTTAAGGAAAAGAAACTTAAGAATTAATTCCGTTAAAAAGGTACAAAGTGAATATCTTGGATAAAATAAGCATTTATTCCAAGAATTTTCCCTGTCATAAGACTAGCTGTGTTCAGGTATTTTAATTACCATTTTCTACTGTACTGTTGTGTCATTGGTTATCTCAGTCCCCTGTGCATTATGCAGAAATGATTGTTACTCCCGTTAATATTTAATTAAATTTGTTTAATAAACTCTCTATTTTGGGCTGAGGGAATTAATTTTATTTTTCTTATCAGCCAGAATTCTACTGTGACCTAATCATGTAATTTTGAGTTTGATGAATATCAAGAGAAATCCAAATAAATATGAAAATTGTGGTTCAGCAGAATTACATGTTTCAGTCATTAAGAGACTAGTGATACAGATATGAAAAGATAAAATAAAACCAATAATTGAAAAGTGGCATAAGCTACTGGTAGGTAAAATCTCTGTGGGGGGGAAGTCATGTACTGTAACAGACATTCAGTGGTGAAATAATTCAGTTTGTTAATGTTAGCATCACTTTCCAGCTGTTTATCAAAACCCAAGACAACACATGAGCTAAGACATTGTTATTTTATTTGTGAACATTAACTGTTATTTTGTTTCTGAACAGTCTGCAGAGTTTTGTCTTTTCTTGGTGTTATTATTTGAAAACCTAATCTACTGCAATAGGTTTTTGAAGTTGGTGGTGTTTTCTTTGCATTATTAAACTTCTTTATAACCTAGGTTTTTACACACAACTGAGACCTGATTAGAGGAGGAAACAATACAGCTTAACTCCTGCACAGTTTGCACAGTTACCTGGAAGTAAATCTCACTCAATGAACTGAAAACTTGCATAGGTTTAGGCTGTGATTTTGTAACTGGGACAAATGTTTATTATATTATTAAATACTACTAGATTGCAGTGCCGTGTGTGTGTGTGTGTGTGTGTGTGTGTGTGTGTGTGTGTGTGTGTGTGTGTGTGTGTGTGTGTGTGTGTGTGTGTGTGTGTGTGTGTGTGTGTGTGAGAGAGAGAGAGAGAGAGAGAGAGAGAGAGAGAGAGAGAGAGAGAGAGAGAGAGAGAGAGAGAGAGAGAGAGAGAGAGAGGATGATGTGATTTTTCAGATGGAAAAAAATAATATGAAAAGAAAAGAAAACTCTAGAGAGAAAATTGTATTTAGGACATACTGGTTCACAGAAGAAAGTAATTAAATAACTGCAGCTATGCTGCTAGCATGAGCGAACCATTAGATTCCCCCCTCCCCCCTTGTAAGACTCCCATCAAGATGTACATAGAACACAGAGTCCAAAATGAGAATGACTTTGCAGATCACCAGTTTTATAAGGTGTGACGACATGAAGGCATAATTGCATGCTGTCAAGGCAATCCTGATTTATGATAACACTTCTCAGGGTTTTCCAGATATAGAGTTCTGAGAAGTGATTTGCTGTCCCCTTTTTCAGGGGATTTCCTGGGACTCTTGCAGCTTGCCCAAAACCACACTGGCTGCTCCAGGGAGAGTACACTGTCACTTATCTTCTCCACAAATGCAAAGATGAAGAGTTTCAATTATCATCCCATTAGAGATGGATTGTGATGTTGAAGACAGGAGAAGAGAATGAGGACAAGAATTTTTTTGTGTGCAAATAAAAAACCTCCCTTTCATCTTCAAATTATAAAAACATTGGGGTTGGGGTGACAGGGATGTTGCAAGACTTTCACATTTGCCTCCAAATCTGAAGGAGCCAAGAATTTTAAGCCCCAATTTTAAAAAACACTTGAAGTGTGTGTGGGTTTTTTGGATGTACCATTTCATATTTGATCAATTTTCACAAAAGTTGTTTTGTGTGAGAACTGGCCTAAATCCTGTGACTTTGCACAATAAATTGCACTAAAGTAGGTTCATTGAATCAGTGGAAACATGTTCCATTGTTTCAATGTAAGTGCCTCTTAGACTAGCATAATAAATTGCAATAAGAGTGGGAAATTATCCAGATGGGTGGTATACATATTTAATAAATGAATAAAAATAAATAACTTAGAGTAGATCCATTTGAATCAATGAGATTTCCAAAAGAATTGAGTCACCAAATCTCCATTGATTCAGTGGCCCAACACTAGGGTGATTTAGTACATTGGAATTTTCTGCCACCATATTTTTATGCTATGAACTCATTTTAAATCTGTGCTGCTATGAAAGACACCCATTATGATCCCTACCAATATTTTAACTACCATCTAGCTATAATAGTCCCCTCCATGCATCCTCACTCCATTTGCATGCAACTAGATAACGCCATGAAGTATGGTTGTGAGACCCTCTTCCATTCTCACTCCTTATCCAGAATGGTAGAAAATGCCCATCATACTGTAACAATGCTGTAAATAATGGAAAGCATTCTGATTCTGCAGTATAGAGATCTAAAACCCTGCACAAATCTAGCTATCCTTGAAGACATGGCTGACTGAACCTTTATGGTTTTTATGGTCAATGTTCTTCAAGGTCTGCTTTTTAACAATGTCACATGATGCATCTAATTGGAGTTACTAGGAGAAGCTTTACAGTCTGGCCAGGTTATCCTGCTATGGTAACAGAGTAGACCATACTGCCAGAGAATCAATGATGTGAGTGTCAGGCAGCAGTTAACTAACCTGACAACCCTGAGGACTAACGTCTTGGGTACCTGTGTCCACAGGGAAGGGTGATGGTCCCCAAGTGGATTAAATCCCACTTCGAATCCATCTTGATAGAGGGCAGCAGCTTTATCAATACTGGTCTGGGGCCAATGAGGACCTTGTCTACCAAAAGGGCTCAGGACCAGAAAATTACTCACAGAGCTAGATCAGTGGTATGGGTATCATGCTGTGATGCAGAAGGCAGATGAAAGGCCACTGCATTATATTCACAGAACAGTCTTCATGGCTGATCACAATTAAGATCACCAATATTTGGATTTGGATATAGCACAAGGGACTGATAGGGCCTGTTGCCATTATCTTGGTTTTCTTGATATTGAGTCTCAAGCCAGCTTTTTCACTTTCTTCTTTCAACCTAATCAGGAGCTTCTTTAGGTCCTCCTCACTTTCTGCCATTAGGGTGGTATCATCTGCATATCTCAAATTGTTGATGTTTCTTCCAGCAATTTTGATCCCAAATTGTGATTCCTCCATCCCTGCATTGCGCATTATGTGTTCTGTGTATAAGTTGAATAAGCAGGGTGACAAAATGCAGCCTTGTCTTACTCCTTTTCCTATTCCAAACCACTCCGTCATTCCATTTTCTGTCCTAACTGTTGCCTCTTGATTCATGTACAGATTTCTCATGAGGCCTATAAGGTGTTCTGGTATTCCCATCTCTTTAATTACTTGCCACATTTTGTTGTGGTCGACACAGTCAAAAGCCTTAGTGTAATCAATGAAACAGAAGTAGACTTGTTTCTGATATTCCTTTGTTTTTTCCATGATCCATCTTATGTTGGCGATGTGGTCTCTAGTCCCCCTGCCTCTTCTGAAACCCGCCTGCACCTCTGGTAATTCTCTCTCCACATACTGTTGTCCCTGGAAAATAGAGGGGGAAGAAGTAGAAGCAGTGACAGATTTTACTTTCCTAGGATCAAAGCTCACTGCAGATGGTGACTGCAGCCATGAAATAAAAAGGCAACTGATTCTTGGGAGACAAGCAATGAGAAACCTGGGGAGCATAGTGAAAAGTAGAGACATCACATTGCAAACAAAAATTCGCATAGTCAAAGCAATGGTATTCCCTGTGGCAATGTATGGTTGTGAGAGCTGGACCATTAGGAAAGCTGAGTGCAGAAGAATAGACGCCTTTGAGATGTGGTGTTGGAGGAGAGTTTTGAGAGTCCCCTGGACAGCGAGGAGAACAAATAGGTCAATCTTAGAAGAAATCAACCCTGACTACTCCTTGGAAGGTCAAATAATAAAGATGAAGCTAAAGTACTTTGGACATCAAATGAGAAGAGAGGATTCACTTGAGAAAGCCTTGATGCTTGGAAGGGTCAAGGGCAAAAGAAGAAGGGGACGGCCCAAGATGAGATTGCTACATGGTATTGTGGAAGCAGTGGGCGCAGAGCTGGGCGAGTTGAGGGGGATGGTGGAGGACAGGAGTGCCTGGCGGATGGTGGTCCATGGGGTCGCAGAGGGTCGGAATCGACTGTGCGACTGAACAACAACAAAAATAGCACAAGGAGAAGGAGGAACATTCCCAGAGTTGTCTGTCTGTCTGTCTGTCTGTCTGTCACTAACCAACTGTTCGTACCTGCCTCTGAATTCAAAGAGAGCCCTAGCTCTATCCTGCCTGTGTTCTTTCTCTCTCTTTGTGAATTGGTGTCAGCTGTTTTTTGCTGTTGAGCTGTTTGATTGGTTGGTAGCAGAATGCACATGCCTATACAGTGTATCCAAATAACTGTAAGTAATGTTTTTAGTCTTTCCCCTACAAATAATTAAAAGAGAATAATTGGGACTTTAACTGTGAGTTAACAAGAAAGGAGTGGTTTTATAATTATGTTTTTGTGGTTCTCTGGAATTCTACTATGCAGTTTAAGGAAATTGTACCAAAAATTCAAAACTCTTCTTGCAAATTTGTACTATAAATATGGAAGACATTTTGACAACAGACTTCTGACTTTTCTTAAGCAAAAGTGTAGAGTGGGGCTACAGTACTTTAGAGGGAGTGTTCCAGCCAGTATGATGTCAAAACAAACTGTATTTCCTCTTCTTATCTCGTCTTAATATGCTACAGGGTAGAGTTATATCTTGCTTATTTCAAAGAGTTGGAGAAAGAGAATGAAACATGGTCAGTTTAGCCATTACTGCTTTGATTGCTACAGGCTCATTAGCATTGGCCATGCTCCCTCAGATTAGCAGTAATTAAACTGTGAAATCAGACCGATTGCCTTAAGCTGAGACACCACACTAGGCTGTCAAGAGAAATCACAGGGGATAAATCAAAGGCCCTCTGCAACACATACCACCCTTGGCATGGGTGAACATGTGATAGGCTGAATAATAAGGACATTCAGGGTTGGGGTTTTTTGTTTTGTTTTTGTATTGGGTGGACTCTTGGCAGACAAGCTTTGGAAGCGTTGTCATGACGATGACAAGAGCAAGAATAAACTCTTACTCCCACTAGCTCTGGTTAATGAAGATGATAATGAAAAATTATGCCAACATAACTACATTTTTTTATGCCGACTGGCACTTGTAACCTTACGCCTAATGACACTACACAATGGTGACAGTAATTGTGCATTGATAAATGAGGCAAAGATGCTGGCAAAATGGCTGGCTCCGAGATATACAAGTTTAGTTAGCTGCGTAATTTCTCCCAATGAGCATTTGCTTTGTTCTTTGAACTCTCACTAGGTGGCTTTTGCCTGTTCATGCCAAAAACACACACATCTCTAATCACTTTGCATTGTTTACCGAAGAGAGTCTGGCAATTAAACGGAAAGCTTCTTGTGTCATCCACTCAGCCCCCTTGTAAGCAGAACAAACCCAATCAAGATAAGTACTAGAGCAACAATAGTTTTCCACATGCTGAACTGGAGTAGTGCTATGAAAATCTCTGTGATTGCTTCTAAGTAAGTAAGAAGATTCCGAGCTTTAGCTCCATGTGATTTCTGTATTACAACATGATCTACTTGGCATATGAACCTTATTTGACTTTCTCTGAAAACTCTTGGGGCATTGACATCAGCAAGTTGCACGCTTATCCTTCATTCATTTCACGTCTTTTATTTCATTCATACTGTTGTAAGCTGAAAGTGTGTGCATGTGAATATGAATCACTCTTCAGTTTCAGTTAGGGACATTGAAGGATGGACAACTGAAACTTTCATACAACGGAAAATCATGTCAAAATGAAGGAGTGCTTTGGATCTATTTGTGATATTTAGAAATAGACTAGTCAATTGTCAACTTCTTCTTGTGCTGTATCTGATTCTGAATATTGGCAATCATCATGACGATCAGCCATGAAGACAATCCTGAGAATATAATGCAGTGGCCTTTCATCTGCCTTTCGCATCGCAGCTTGACACCTGTACCACATGTCCAGCTCTGTGAGTCACTTTCTGGTCCTGAACCCTTTTGGTATGCAAAGTCCTCCACAGCCCCAGGCCAGGATTGATGAAGGTGCTGCCCTCCATCAAGATGGATTCAAGTGGGATTTAATTCACTCAGGGACCCTCACCCTTCCCTGTGGACTTTGGCATCCAATGCTGTTAGTCTTCAGGGTTGTCAGGTTAGTTAGCTGAGTCTCTGGCAGTATGGTCTACTACTCTAGTACCATAGTAGGATAACCTGGCCAGACTGACAACTGCATTCGTACTAAACTCTACATGCTCTTTACAAGACACTCATGTAAATGTTTGGAAACATCTCAGTCCTCAAAAGTAACAAATACTTTTCAAATGGTGTTACGTAAAATGAGATAGAGCTTGCTTGCTTTTTAAAATAAAAATTGGATGTTTGTTTGTTTGTTTTTTCATATTTCTCCACCACCCTTCTCACCAAAGTGACCCAGGGCGGTTTTCAAGTAATAATAATAATTAAGAAAACATGACAATAAAACACAAACACTACCAAAAAACCTCAAAACTGTTAAAATTAAAATTTGAAATTAAAATCTAAAAAAGCACACCAAATGCTACATCTTACTAATTAAAAAAGTAGAGGGACAGAGGGGCTCAGATCATCTAGCGAGCTGGGGTCATTATACCTCCCGCACCCCATACCTGCCCCACCAGACATGTTTTTAGAGTCTTCCTGAAGGGTAGCAGCTCCGTCTGGAGACATAGCTCCGTTAGCAGGAGGTTCCATAGGGCAAGAGCGGACACAGAGAAGGCCCTCCTTCAGTGGTGGGATGTCAAAATTTTTACTACCCCACCGTGATGTCATCACAGTGTGGGAGGAGCTAACATCATGATGTCATGTCATGGGTGGAGCCAAAGAAAAAATACAAAATAATAAAAATAGGAAGCTTCAGGCTATAGGGAGCTTCAGGCTAGCAGCTTCTCTTCCTCCTCCCTGTTTGAGAGGACAGCAAGGAGGCCGTGCATATGTGCCAAGCACTAGGCGTGCATGCACACCAAGTGCTTGGCATGCATGCGCAGTGGGGGAACCAGTGAAAAGGTAAGCCCCGAAGGTGGTTCCCCCCAAAAGCTACTACAGGTTCTCTGGGACATTGGGGAAAATTACTACCGGTTCTGGAGAACTGGTGAGAACCTGTTACATCCCATCACTGCCCTCCTTCTAGAGCCAGAGAGATGCACCTCTCTGGCCAATGGAACAACTAGAGAGCCTCTCCAGTCCACTCTGGTGGGACAGACAGATGTTCTTGGGGTGTTATAGTAAAGAAACCCTGATGACAACTTTATTTTCTGTAATGCAGTCACACGACATAATGTGAACTAGGTTTAAATTAGATGTAACATTGAATATGCATACAAGGGCATATCCGTGGAGACTTTCCATGCACTCATAACTATTTTCTTATTTTTTTAATGTAAGATTTGTTAACTACATTGACTGTATTATATTTGTTGCTATATTTATATTATGTTGTTTTTTATATTTGAGATTGTAACATTGTTAGCGGCTCTGAGTTGCTTTGGCAAAGAGACCAGGATATAAATCTAATCTAATAATAATAATTTGTGGCTGGACCAGTTCCTAACCATGATTAGCTTTATCTGTTTATTCAGATGAGTGTCTGAACAGGTCTATTGTGGCATTGAAAACTTTCTACAGGGATTGCGTATTACTAGGCAACTGTGGGGGTCACTGAGGTCTATGTTCTCAGCAGTTGTCTCTAGAATTATGGTAGCCATAAACTGAAGTGTGTTTTCCAAAATGCCAAGGTTAATACATTTAGTTCTTTGGGTTTCCTACTGATGTGATTATGATGCTCCTTCAAACCACAAATGTTGGTAAATACAATTTAAAACAAAACAACAAAAATAATGCCATCTATGGAGCAGTTCCCAGAGCTGCCAAAACCCAGTTCTAGTGCATTTCTGCTCTACTGCAAAGAATAGCCTTATTGAGGGTGAAAGTGTGCTTATTATAGTAGGCTCTTTCTGGATTAGGTAAACAAATGCAAATGAATCTTTTGATGAAAATGAATAGTTTAAAGGAGCAAGGATGTTTTATTTACGGCAAAGACAAAAAGCAAAGCTCTTTTAATAGTTTCAGAGTGGTGTTTTTCTGCCTTGTAATCATCTCTAGTCCCCTAATGTTTTCACCCTACAAGCAACTTGGCGCCACAGTAATAAACATGTATTTACTTGAATGTCCCCTTTGAGGAACAAAACTTGTCACCTTGTTACAAACCACAACTATGAGCTTCTCTACACTGGCCAATATCACACTGTTTTGATTGTTTTTTGGTGTGGTTTGGGTTGGCTCAAATTATGGTGTCCATGTGTGTTTTGATTTGGAGCATTCCATCCCACTCATTTTTATAACTATCTGGCTATTTTCTGGCACAGCAGTAGGGCTGCAGGGGTTCTTTTTAAATTGTGCTCTTAAGGATCCTATTCTGTAGCCCATGTAGATTGCTGGTTCACACACAAATAGAACTGTGGGAAGTGTTATCAGAGATGATAAGCCTGTGATGTACAGTATACACTGGGTTGTGACATTAAAGTGAACAACAGAGAAATCCCTTCCTATATTTTTGCTGAATCCAATTTTCTTATTACTGACACAGTACAATTCTAGGTATATCAAGTTAGGCTGATCCATCGCTGTTTTGCTTTGTCACTTACTTTATTTAACAACAACAACAACAACAACGACCACCACCACCACCACCATCATGACCAGCTGAATGAAAAAGCTGAGGAAGGGGTGGGAAGGAAAATGTCAATCATTGGGGTTGGGCAGTTTGATGTGATCCAAAGACCAGTGTGGACCCTTGTCATGGGAGAATAAGCATCTCCATTGTGGATGGAAGAACCACTGAAATGAAGGATAAAATATATTACAGTGCAGATAAGATTTCAGCATGAGAGCAACACTCTACTTCCCCTGTGTAGACAGGTCCCATGTCTTTCCCTTTGGTTGTGGTGGCATAAATCCCAGTTTATAATCTGTGATACCAAAATAACAACATATTCCTGGAAACAGAAGACATCTAATGGTGGGGATGACAATTCACCCATTCTCAAGCCAGAATGATCAGCAAGCAGTTGAATAATGTGTCTGGCTTGTGCTTTGACTTCAGCCTCCCCCATCCTTTTCTACATTACTTTGGAAGAACACAAGATAATATATCCAACCCGTCAAAAACCTGTCAAATAACTTATCGTTAACATGTTGATAGCTACTAATTTGTTTGGTGGACTTTTATTTTGAAAGGAGCCCAAACAACATCTTTGCTGAAAGGGGAATTCCCCACTCCCATCCCACCCACGGGGCCAGTACAACTAGAATCCTTGTGGCACAGTGCTTAAATTGTTCTTCTGCAGCCAAAGCAGCTGATGTTGTGAGTTTGATCCTCAAGGGATCAAGGTTAACTCAGTACCCAGCATTTTGGGGGCAAAATGCTAATTAACTTGTTAACCACCCAGAGAGTGCACTGAGTGTAAGTGCTATTGCTATTGTTACTATGGGAGATTCAATCTTCCCAGGTTGATAAAACCAATAATACTGTGACTGTATAGTCGACTGTGGTGGCTTAGGGGTTAAGATACTGAACTTGATGATTGGAAGGTTGGCAGTTCAAGCCCCGAGTGCTGCACGATGGAGTGAGCTCCCATTTCTGTTCCAACTCCTGCCAACCTAGCAGTTCAAAAGCAAGAAATTGCAAGCAGATAAATAGGTACCACTTTGGTGGGAAGGTAAACAGTGTTCCATGCACTCTGGTGTTTAGTCAAGACTGCACATGACCTTGGAAATGTCTGAAGATGTACACAGTGCTGGCTCTTTGGCTATAAATGGAGATGAGCACTGAACCCTAGAGTCAGATATGACTGGTTTTTGAGCAAGGGTGACCTTTACCTATAGTGACATTACCTGCAAAGTTCACTGAAAGTTAAAATGAGCTAAAAGACTCATAATGACAAAGTTGCCTGGTCCATGGGGTCACAAAGGGTCGCACTCAACTGTGTGCCTTGACGACGACAACAAAGACTCACTGTCTTTCTTATATATGACACCATGTGCCAAAATTTACCAGGGTTCTTGAAGCATAAATTTATGCAGAGTTTGCTGAACTCTGGGCAGTGTTCTCTCTGTGGGGCACTCCTCATCTGAGTTGTGGATGGGAAGAAGTCCCTACTTCCGTGAGATGCAATTTGTTGTTGCTCAATTGCTGTTTCTTTAAGAAAGAAGAAAAACATGTATTTTGAGGATTTGTTCATAACCAAGGGACTCATCTTAGTGATATTTGTCTTTCTTGTTCTTGAAAGACAATATTAAGACACTACCGTTTGTAATTCATGATGGCAATTCTCTTTTTATTGCTTAAATCCAGCAGTGAGTAAAAAGCTAGAGAAGGAGATAGAGCCCATTACTCCATACTATTGTATACTTAACTGAGATTCTTCTGCTCCCAAGAGTGAGCCTACTGGAAAAAGGATGAAGCTGTTTGTATAAAGATGTACGAAAGTAAAACTTGCTCTTCCATCAAGGTTGCTGAAGTCCATTGTCTAACATTCTGCAATAAATATTTTATGCACTTCCTATAGGCTTTCTGGAGATGTTGTATACTGAGTTGTGGCTTATTACTTTTGTGGGGTTAATCAGAAATGTTAGTGAATGAAATTTTGTTGGTAAAAATATGGTAGCTGTCATGCTTTACGGAAGAGGCATTTTTATTTTTATCCATTGGACAATAGTTAGCACATTCTCACCAACAGATTTTGATTGCACACATTGTTATTATTATGTTGATATTTGAACTTACTCTGAGAAAACTTTAGCTGCCAATAGGATGAGCAAGATGTTCTTTGCATTAGGAAAAGTTATGTGAAAGGAAGCATATATGTTCAGAATCTGAGTTCTGAGTAAAGAGTAATGAAGAGAGACCTACTATTAAACTCAGCCCCAATGTGTCCAGTACACACAGTAGGACCTTCTTCCAAGTAAACCTGCCTTGCATAGGAAAGCCAATACCTTTTCTGGACCTGGCTGGGAATAAATCCCTGGGAAGTATAAGTGATGATTAGTATTTCTCCCCTATGGCTTTGCCCTAAAGAATGGCTTGAAAGTATAATAAATTGAGTGAAATGTTATGTATGATCAGTCTTTCCTAATACTTTGTAAGTGTGAGTCTCAATGGGTTTCAATACAGAGACTGCAGTATAGGAACCATAGTACACAGAAAGGGCCTCCTCGAAGAATGTGGTATTTTTGAACCACAATCAGGCATATCCTGGTAATGGCAACCTTGTGTTGCCAGCTAATCTTTCTCACACTAGGTTAGGTGGATGGAACTGCAGAATGAACTCACAAAAAGGTGGCCTAGAAGAAGAATCATAGGAACCAATTGTGTTATTTTTACACCATGAGGTTATCTTACTAGCGCAGGGGTTCTCAACCTACGGCCTATGGGCTAAATCCAGTCCATACCAAATAATCCAGCCCCTGCCTCATTCCATCCACCGCCACCAGAATTGTCCGTGGACCCATTTATGGCCATTGTAAACACATTTATGACAGCCACAGACACATTTATGGCTGTTGTAAACAGCTGTAAATGAGTCCGTAGACGATTCTGCCACTGCCAGCGGCAGAGGCTGGAGCACCAGTCTGGCTTGCAAACTGTTTGAGGGCGTGTTACCTGGCCCCTGACTTGAAAAGGTTGAAAACCCCTGTACTAGAGCATTGAGTTGCTCTTCCTTTGGTGCTACCATTACACATGGTGAGGAGCTAGTATTGCAACTACCAGTTTAACACAAGCTAGGTCAGGTGGCCAAAAATGAGATGGCTAGATGGTATTGCCTGCTGGCTTATAAAATTAAGATTTTTCTCTCTCTTTTAATGGTTGTGGTGTGTGGAGTAAATTATTTTGACTTTTTAATGGGGTTTTAAAGGTGTTTTTAGTTAGTTTTGATATTGTTTTTAATTGTTGTTAGCCGCCCAGAGTCATTGCCGAGTTGGGTGGCAATAGAAATTTGATTAAATAAATAAATAATAAATACATTGTAGACACAATGGGCACATAGCTGGGTGGTTTTTAGGAGGATGGTGGAGGACAGAAGTGCCTGGAGGGCAATGGTCCATAGGGGCACAAAGAGTCGGAATCCACTACAACTGAACAACAACAAAGGTCAGGGATTCTCAACCTGCAGCCCACAGGCTGGACATGGCCCACGGCACCATTTTATGTGCCCCTCCTGCTTCCACCACACCAGGAAGTGCCATGAGGAAGGGCAAAATGGCTACCTGGCCCCCAAAGCTGTCTGAGGGAGCATGACTTGGCCCTGGCTTTAAAAGGTTGAGAACTCCTGACCTAGGTGATTTGAGGAGTTGACAGAGTTTGTCTGTTTCCTGAGGCCCAACTTTAAATATTGGCTAGGCAAGAGGCATTTACCTATTTAGTATTGCATAAACCAGATTCTAGGGGAAAACTCTGGCCTGCAGTTATGAGACCTTATTGTGCTAAGAGTATATTATGAAAAAAGGCAATCTGGTTTAATGAGACACTGGGCAATGCAATATCAGTCTCCATTTCAATCAGGTACAAGCTGAACTCTTCTGAGAGAAACTGTTCCAACCTCTACTTGCTTACTGGCTTATTTGAGAACTTCACAGTTTGATTACCTGTTTGCTTCTTAGTTCAACTATCTGCATAGCCAGGACTTCCTTGCATTTGAGTCAACAGAAGGTTTCTGCCAGGAACAATATTCTGAAGAAAATAACAGGTGCAAGTTGGGGTGCCCAACCACACACATTAAGAACTTCTATGCTAGCTTTATGTTACTCTGCAGGAGAGTATGCTAGTCCAGTGTGGTACAGATCAATGCATGCAAAGCAGATGGATATGGTCCTAAATGAAACAGCAAGATTGGTCACAGGATGCCTAAAACCAACCCCGGTACAAAAAGTGCATTACTTAGCTGGCATCCCTTCACCAAAATTCTGTCAAGAAAGTGCTGCTCAGAAAGAGTGGGTCAAAGCAAGTTCCTCAAAAACACCTGCTATTTGATCACCAACCACCAAAGCAGAGACTGAAATCAAGGCATAGTTTCCTCACAACTTCTGCCCCTCCAAACAACCAGCCCCACAGACTGCCTTAGAACTATGGAAGGCAACCAAGGAGCTACCAGATAAATGGCCAAACCACATGACTCCCTACTTCCTGCCCAAGAACAACCATGGTCTGTGTGGAAAGCTCTAAATAGACTGCATGCTGGGGTAGGGAGATCAAGGGCTAATCTGAGGAAGTGGGGTTTCCCTGTAGAGCAGTAGTTCCCAACAAGGGGTACACAGCCCACTAGTAGACTTCAATTCCCAGAAGCCTCAGTCAGTACATTGGCTGATCAGTGCTTTGGGGAAATGACTTAGGCTTCTGGGAATTGAAGTCCAAAAACCAGCATTTGGGAAACCCTGCTGTAGATGACAGCCTGTGTGAATGTGGAGAAGAACAAACTATCTCCCATATAATACAATGCACACAATGCCCCTGAGGAGGACCTTATGTTGGTAAGAGGAAATGCTGTAGATGTGGCCTGATATTGGGCAGATGCCATCTAATTCCTGTTTGTATTAGATACATTAATTTTAGCTTTGTATGTTATTATATGCTTGTGGTGCCTCTGACACAAGTAAAGAAAGAACAGCATTGACACTTGAATAGCACAGGGACATTAAAACAAAAATCTAGATTTCCTCCTTGGCTGTTCTGTGAGAGAAAAGGGCAGTGGCAATATTTTGCTATAGTGTTGGTCCAAGAAGGAATTCAGTTTCTTCCATATTGTTTGTGTATATTTATATTTTGAAAAATCTGTAAGTTAACATAATTAGTTGTATTGGTTGGAATTTAATTTACAATTTTTTTCATAATAAGAGTTTATTAACTGGAGCATTTTATGATTGTCTGAAAAGGCTCTATCTTTATTAGAGATCTGATTTTTTTTAAATGCTATCGATACTTGACCATTATCCATTCAGTTAGTTGACCATCCTGTACATTTTCTCACTGTTGCTATCTTTCTTGGCATAAAAAGAAAGTGATGGAGTAAGAATTAAGCCCAATTTCTGAAGAACAGAAGGTTTTGCTCAATTTTACCTCATCCCGTGTTTTTCCTTCCTCTCTTTCTCTTTCTCAGTAACTGGATGAATTAAATAATTTGTCTGTAGAATACATGAAGTTTGTTCCTGCTTTGATCCAGATTTTTATACTATAGTGAGAGATGGGCTTCAATTACATTGATCTCTAATCTCTTTTACCTTTATAGTCACCAGTTTCAAAAAGAAATTTACAAAAGCCAAGCAAAATACATCAAAACATGGCATCAAAACATTAATAGAGGATGAAGATGTACAGAAGGAAAGGAAAGCTCTGAAGCTGAGAGAGTGAAATCAGTGATGGAAAGAAAGCCAGGACAAAGGATCAAAAGATGGTACAGCCTCAGAGGAAAGGGTGCTAAAAGGTGCAGCTAGCTGTATGTTTATATGAGCTTCAAATAAGAGAAGACATACTGCTGATATTTCTGATTTGGCCTGAGTTTGATAAACGAATGCTGAAGATAAGAAAGGGAAGTACCTCAACACATGGGAAGGAATCAAAGGGAATTTTTGCCAAACTCTTGCAAAGAGCTTCAAGTCACTGAAATGTGCCCACCCCCACTCCCATTGGTTTGTTAATTTCCATTAGTTTGTTAATTTCCATTCCTATTTTGAGGCCACATATGCTTGAACCTTTTCACTGAAATAATGGAGACATCTGCTTTTTTACATCAGGTCAGAAGGTTTTGCCTATAGTTGGTTGGTTTTTGCTTTCCTTTCACAGCCTCCTTAGAAGAGCTGCTTTCCAACATAACTGGCCACATTAGGGATCTGTCTTCCAATGGCCAGAGAGTCTTGTTTATTTCTGCCATTTTTTAAATAATAGTTGCATAAGTTTCTCGTTCCCATTGGCATTTGCTCTGATGTTGCACTGCTTGTGAAATGTGCTAAGGGGAGCCATCAAGAGAAAGTCACTGTATGAATACTTATTACACATAGCTTTTTGCCATTTAAATTTTGGTAATTATCTCTTAACACTTTAGAAGTGGTAGTCGTGTTAGTCTGTGCAAGCATATCATAGAGTAAACACAACAACAAAACCCAAAAAACATTGTGGCACTTTAAAGACTAATAACTCCTATATTTAAATGTGAGCTTTTGTGGATCATGTCCACTTCTTAACACTTATTCATGCTACCATTGCACTTTAGTGTAATAGTCTTGAGGTAGCAATGATTTCATGATACTAGAATAGGTTTTTTTTAATGTTAAAGTGCATGAAGTATGTTCTCTTCAAATAGACTGAATGCTCCGTAGTGAAAATGGGTGATCTTTTTATAGCTCATTATTGGGCGGATGGCAATTAACCACTCAGGAGGGCTGCCAGTTCCTTCACGAATATTCTCAGCCACTTCATGCTTTAAAGTTAAATTATATTTGACATTTAATTTAAACTCATACTGCCTTCATTCAAAATAAACCCGACTGCATTAGTAGTGGGAAAGCCAAAAGGATTATTGTCTGTCTCCTGTTTCTACTCACGAAAGCATACCCTCATTTCTCATGCTTATTTCTCCAAATTGATTAGGTATGACTCTGACTGATTGCTGTCTAACAGTTTAGCATATGAGCTGAGAAGCAGTAAATGTTTCAATATTTTTTTAAAAAATATTTTGTATTACATACTGTACAATACTTGTATTTTACACCACTATCATTTGGGACAATTTGCATTTATTTGTGTTATAGTGTTAGTATAGTGTTAGTTCTGCAATTCTACACCATCTGCATGAGAACCATTTTTGTTCCTGTTTTCTTCTCATGCATAGGTAAAGGTCGTTCTTGATTGAAAGCCAGTCATATCCAACTCTAGGGTGCAGTGCTCATCTCTATTTACAGCCAACTAGCCAACACTATCTGCATGTGCAGACATTTCCATGGCCATGTGGCAGACATGGCTAGAAACCAGAGCATATGGAACACTGCTACCTTCCCACTAAAGCAGTTCCTTTTTATCTACTTGCAATTTCTAGCTTTTGAACTGCTAGGCTGGCAGGAGGTGGGACAGATATGGGAGCTCACTCCATCATGCAGCACTCGAGTCTCGAACTGCTGACATGCTGACCTTCCAAACATTAAGTTCAGAGTCTTACCCACTAAGCCAACAGAGTCCTACCTTCTCATGCATATAGCACCCCTCTGTTAATATATTGGTATATTCCATATACTGTATATAAAATCCTTACTTGTCTTGTACTCACATGCAGAAACTCAAAATCATGAAATTATTCCTTTTTTTTTCATTGTAATTTGAGGTGCTTCTCATGCATATAGCACCCCAAATTACCATGAAATAAAAGGGATAATTTCATGTTTCTGAGTTTCTGCATGTGAGTATGAGACAAGTGAGGAGTTATATATATGGAATATCAACAGAAGGGTGGCAAATGTTGCAGCCAACAGTGGCAGATCCCACTGCTCTGTCCTGAGCATTTAGACTGTTCCCTTGTTTTGTAAAGTAGAGTTTTCCTTGCCTTTGCTAAATTGATCTGCTGCCCTGCATACATACACATGACAGCAAGGACTCCATCTTGTATTTTGCCATAGGCAAAATGTCAGCCTTACCATTTTGAAGTGTTACATTTTTAAGGCATACCTAGTTCTGTGGCCCATCAAAGGTGAACTACCTTAAGCACCAGCTGTACAGTTTTCCCAGCTGACTGAAACAGACATTGTTTACAACAGGGGGAACACAAATGCAACCACCTAGCTGCACATACAAAGCCACAGCTAATGAAATATAATCAATTGTCTCAGGTTCTTGGTAACCATATGCTAGTGTTGGCTTAAATCTAGTTGCTAGTCCCAAAAAGATTCTGTGACTCAATAAGATTTACATAAATGTTCATTTACTATTCAGTAATTGGTTAATGGGTCTTCTTTAGTGAGTCCTCTTGATTAGATTTAGGTCATTTGACATAGCAAATGAGCCTCTTATGTTGTGAAACATACAGAAAGACTTTCAAAGATAATATTAAACTACAGGCAGATCTACAAAGTAAGAGGACATTTAAAGGTGCATGGGTTTATGTGCCTCCAGGTCCTCCATGAGGAGGATGAACCCAGATTTCCATAAGAGTTGGAATCCACATTTCCATTGCTACTCAACTCTACTAAAATAGGTAAGGAAGCAATTACAATTTGTAACAGTCATTAACAACCATTAAACAACCTTCTTCAGTGCTACGCGGCATGTGTCTCTGACTGTAATTGCTGGAGATGGTTGAATCATTTTTGTCTACTCTAGTGTCTCTGCTGGGGAGGACTGGGGTTGTTGGGGCTGGTTCAATGGATGCATGTTGTGTAACAGTCCTTGGTTGGTTCTAACTGTGATCACTATGGTGAATACACAGGGGCGTAGCTACCGCCGTATCTGCCATATCAATTATACGGGGGGCCCGGCCCACGGGGGCCCCCAACGTACGTAAGCAAAACAAATCTTTACCCTTCCTAAGGGGCCCCAAACAAATTTTTATACGGGGCCCCGCCAAGGCACGCTACGCTTCTGTGAATACATCTAGATCTCTTTTCGTCCTACTCCTCTAAACATCGCCACCAGTTGAGTCTTTCTCCTCTTCGTCAACTTTTATAACCTTCAGACCCTCTCTTCCCTTGTATAACTTTCTAAACTTGTCCCTTGTTTTGGGTCTTCTGCCTTTCCTACTGATTTCCCACATTCATAGGCTGCTGAACCAGCCTTCACTGTTGCCTTCTTCTCTTCCTCCTTCACTAGGAATTCTGATAGGGTTGGCACCTTTCTAGTGGGCAACATTGTCACTTTCCATCAGTAGTGTGGCCCAGGTTAAATTACTCATGGGAGGACTGGGGTGGAAGGCACAAAGAATGACCAAACTCCGTAGCCTTCATGGACCCTCTTTCAGTAAGTAAGCTCCAGGTTCTTGAAATATTTTCCAGAAACAAGCTGGCAGCTTCTTCTTCTTTTACCTCTTCAGGTGTCAAGTGAAATATATAAGGTTCTTGTTCTGGCACGTCTGCCAGCCTCCACTTGTGTTATTTGGGGTTCTTGTAATATGTCTTTGATGTTCTCTCTCCACCTTCCTCTGAGTTTGCCTCGTGCTGTTCATTCTTCTCCTCTTTTCACATAAGCCTTGTATGACAAGCTGGCAACCTGTACAATTAATATGAACCTGGTGTAACATAATTTATTAACCATGCCCAAAAGACAAAATAGCCACTATGTTTTAACATAATTGCAACTTCTAAACACTCTCCAAGGTTATCCCAACGTAGAGTGCATTGTAGCAATCTAAATGAAGTACAGTATGGTTACGGTATGGGTTACTGTGACCAGAAATGCTGTATCCAGGAAGAAGAATCTTGTTTGCTATCAAAGAAATGGTTTTGATTGATTTGTATGCTAGCAAAACAAGTAAAGCTAAGGCATATCTAGTCACTGCATAATAAAGTTATAGAAGAGAAACATGAGGTACTGGGTAGTGTCTTGTGATGATACAAAAATAAGATTCATTGTGAAATCTTTCCAAACCTTTGACCTGTACCTCATGTTTCTCTTCTATAACTTTATTATGCAGTGACTAGATATGCCTTAGCTCTACTTGTTTCACTAGCATACTTCTCTATCAGA
Organism: Furcifer pardalis; assembly: GCA_030440675.1. Lineage (NCBI taxonomy): Eukaryota > Metazoa > Chordata > Lepidosauria > Squamata > Chamaeleonidae > Furcifer > Furcifer pardalis. Next base: position 101,183,472 of record CP126897.1, read on the forward strand.
TGTCAACTCCCACACTTCAGGTTTTGTGATAAAATTAGGAAAGAAAGGCTATAGGAAGCTTCCCAAATAGACCTACCTCTCAAAAAACAGAATTACTCTTGTATATGTTATTTTGGATCAACAAAAGGAAGTGGCGAGGTCCGCCCAGGTGACAACTAGCTAGTCCCCCAGTTGTCAACCAGCAAAGCAGAAAAGGTCTGGTGGCAGCAGTAGTGTAGCATTGATTTCAGCCCCATGGGCATAAGCCAAATTTGCTGCCCCCTGGTGGATGCTGGCACCAGCCCACTAGCGCTTCTGGGAATTTTAGTCCAAGAACACCCATAGACCAAAATGTGGCGCCCGGGATGGGACGCCTCCTGCTCCCCCCACACACAACACCACTGGCTGGCAGACATTTTTTAGGGGAGGGGTCAGCCTGACCCACCTCACATTGTCAAAGCAGTTGGGCTGTACAGCTGGGGTTAGGTTGCAGACTAGGGTTTACAAAAGCATGTGGTTGCTTCTTTTATGAATTATTACACTGGCTCCCTTTTGTGTACGTATTTTTAAGGAAGTAAACATTCCAAACCATAGCTTGAATCAGGGTAGAAAAAGAATTCAAATTACTTTCTATTATTATTTTAGAGAATAAAGTAAATAAGGACTTGTTTAGATTTCTCTTTGCTAAACCCAAATTACGTTTTTTGTTCATATTATGTCACCAAAGCAAAAGTTATTTCCTCTCCAAAGAAAATAATGTTTTAATACATCAGTAATTGTGGTTGGCAAATAATTAAATTTTGAGTGAAATGTTTGAGAATGCTTTTGCTGTCTGCAGATTTATGCAACATGAAAAGCACTATTACTGGAATGGAAGGATAAATATTTGACATCAAATAATGATGTGGTTAATAAATTCATGCTAATCAAAGTACACCTTGCTTTTATAATTGATATTTCCATACTCTAAAAATGTAATACTTGAATAGATTATATTTTAAACTTCATAAAGAGCTCTGGTACAGAGCAAAATATATTGGCTTCTTAATTTTTAAAAAATTATTTCATCATGTTTACTTTTCTTTCTTCCTTTATTTTATTTTCTGGTTTGATGACCTACCCACCACATGAGCTGCATAGTTAATGACATCAAAACTTAAAACTCAAAGAAATGCAACAGGCAACTATTTGGGTTGAAAGGTTAAAGCCGGGAGAGTAAATGAAAGTGCAAGCATTCAATGTGCAAAACGCAGACTTCACATCTCCACAGAAACTTGCAAAACATTTTAGTCTGATGTCATTAGAGATATATTTTATCTTACAGTTCTGTTTTTAAAAGTTTTATCTTGTCAGGTTTTATTTTTGAGAAGCTGCTTGCAAGGCAGAGTAACTTTGATCTGCTGTATCTTTTCTGCCTCTAACAGAAACCTGCAGTCAGGAATCTGAAATTGTCTTTACTAGATTTTTTTTTAAAAAGATTGTTACATAAGAACTAAAAATGTAACCATCATGCCCAAAACCAAAACTGTTTCCCCTAAAAATGAAGACAAGAACATCTACTTTTTAAAAAAAATTGCTACAGCTGTGGAAATGTCTAGCGTAGCCTATGTCACCTGTTTTACTTAACTACTTCATTTATACAGCTGTGTACAGGAAGGAACTATATGGAGAAAGAAAACGTTTTCAATTCATGTGTTTGTCAGTACCTATATCCTGTCCCTCGTAGTGAACTTTTGACTCAGGATTCCTCTGTATGATAGTGGTAAATGATGCCTGCTTTTTGCAGGTACAAATGTGTTGAAAGCAGAAGAGTAGCGTGCCTTGGCGGGGCCCCGTATAAAATTTGTTTGGGGGCCCTTAGGAAGGGTAAAGATTTGTTTTGTTTACGCACGTTGGGGGCCCCCGTGGCCCGGGGGCCCCGTATAATTGATACGGCAGATACGGCGGTAGCTACGCCTCTGGTTGAAAGTGTTACCGGCCATGATCCCTTCGAAAGGGCAGCTTTCATGCTGAAAATTAAATATCAGTATAGTTTGGCGTGGAAATGTTCTGCTGCTGTTGTTTAATTACCTCACTACCAAATAAATTCTTGTGTGTGTCTGAGGAGGCTGTCGAAGGCAAATTGCCTTAAAAAGTGAATATGTTGTATGTATATACTTAGTCAACATTAAGCTGAGGGTTAGCAGTCTGGACAGCCTGTGCTGGCTTATTGTTCAGGCTAAGACTATTAAACATTTCATAGTGCTCCAACTCAGCTATTAAAAAGAGCAGTTTAATGGATTGTATTAGCAGCATAGATATTCAGATGCAGCCTCTGTTGAAGGGACTCAGCTTAATATCTTTCTAATTGCAGCTGGGTGACTTAACAGTCAACTGACAAGTTTACATTTCCTTATAGACTAGCAGCTACTACTCTGTGTATTAGCCCTGCACTAGAATTGCAAACACGAAATAATTAGCTTGCTTTTTAAGCCTTCCCAAATGGCTTAAATTACTGGCAGCGTGGATCGACACCAAGCTTCTGTGTGAGTGTTTTTAACCCCCATTGATTTCTTCCTTTGCTGGACAGCCTGTCTTTGGCTAAGGGACCCTGCTGATTGGACAGCTGCGGAGCTGACAAGTGAATTGAACTTTAGGTGCTATTAGATTAGTCCTTAGTATTCCAGAGCATACACGGGGTGGAGGCAGAAGGTGCTTATTCCCCGGCCGTGTCAGACATTTGTTACTATCATTTTTCAGGGAGGACCCACCTTGGTTCAGTCTTCACTGGTCACAAATGTGGGACCTGTGACTGTTGACTTACATGACAAATTATTTAGTACAGAAAATGCATCCCGGGAAGAGGGTATTTAGCATGGGAAAAATTAATCCTCAAAGCCACCATTTAGTGAGCCCCAGGGGCTTAGTGGTTCAGACACTGAATTTTGACCAGAAAGTCAGCAGGGCAGCAGTTCGAGACCACAGTGCTGCATGACAGAGTGAGCTCCCATCATCTGTCCTAGCTCCTGCTAATCTATCAATTTGAAAGCAAGAAATTGCAAGTAGGAAAATAGGTACTGCTTAGGTGGGAAAGCTAACAGCATCCTGTGCAATCTGGTGTCTAATCATGTCTGCCATATGACCATGGAAACATCTGCAGATGCAGACAGTGCTGGCTCTTTGGCTGTAAGCAAGGATGAGCACCGAACCCTAGAGTTGGATAAGACTGGCTTTTGAGCAAGGGTGACCTTTACCTTTACCTAGGACCTCTTCGTTCCCATTCCTTAGCCTTTGCTACCTCTTGCAACATTTTATGGCTGAACTATAACCCAAACCCAAACCAGGAACCTTTTAGGAACATGGAGTCTTATTCCTTGAGCTAGTACTTCTGAAGGATGAAATCTGGAAAAGCCAGTCACATCTCCTGTGGTGTGGAAATCCAAGAATTTCTGCTATCACTTCTTCCTTGCAAGCCTCTGAGACCAGTCTCATCAACGCTATAATTTCCCAGTTCTTGTTTGACTGGCTGCTTGTTACCTAATCCTGCATAACTTCTTTGTACCTGTAAATTCTCAGTCAATATCAAAGGAAATCATGGGTATGGTTTTCAGTTTGCCTCTGAATTCCATTTCTTTCTAAGATTGCTTCATCCTTTACTTCTCCACAGCTCTGCAAAACCTAACTGCGCTAACTTAGATAGGACACTTTAAAAGATACATTACCTGACCTTGTGAAATATATGGCATCAAGTTTTATCTGACTTGTAACCCTAATAGATTTTTCATGGTGAGATTTTTTTTAATGGATGCTTTAGCTCAGGGAGTTAGGTTACTGGCTGCAGAGCCAGAGGTTGGGAGTTACTATGCATCCCAGGAGAGCTAGCTCTGTGTGGCCTTGGACAATGTAGACCAGGAGTGGCCAACCCTGGCCCATGGCACCAGTTCATGTGGCCTTTGATGACGATGACAATGTACCACAAGCGGAAGTGGATGTGTTCATGACAGCTGCAAATGCGCCCATGCCTGCGCAAACGTGCCCAGCCATTTATGACAGCCATGGATTCATTTAATGGTAGCATTTATGGTGGGAGGAACCACGTGACTGGTCTGCTCTGCTGTCTGGGGATGTGGTCAGGCCCATGGCATAAAAAGGTTGGGAACCCCTGATGTAGACAATTTAAGGATGTCCCCCAAAGAAAGGAATGGTAAACTACTTCTGAGTACTGTATTTTAAAAAAAACCCTCTAAAAAGGACAACCATAAGTCAGAACTGACTTAAAGGAACATGATGGTGATTATTATTATTGTTGTTGTTGTTGTTGTTAAACAATACCCACCCTAGTGAATTCCCATTGCCAATCAGGGATTCAAACCCAGGTCTCTTGAGTCCTAGTCGGTCATTCTAGCCATTACACAATAATGGAGAAAACATGCTTATGTATATTTATGTTTCATATCTCTCCTTCCTCAAAAGCAATAACCCTCTGCAAGAAATATACCTTTCTTCAGGGATCCTAGTTTTCTTAAGGAAATATTAAATCCATGCAAAAGGGCTGCAATGGCTTAGTAGTTACGACGCTGAACTTAATGACTGGAGGTTCAGCAGGCCAGCAATTTGAGACCTGAGTGCTGCATGATGGAGTGAGCTCCCATCACCTGCCCCTGCTTCTGGCAACCTAGCATTTCAAAAGCAAGAAATTGCAAGCAGATAAATAGGTAATGCCTTGGCAGGAAAGGTGACAGTGTTCCATGTGTTCCGGCATATAGTCATGCCTGCCACATGACCATGGAAACATCTGTAAACACAGACAGTGCTGGCTCTTTGGCTGTAAACAGAGATAAAAGCCCGTTGTGCCTAGAGTCAGGCACAGCTGGATTTCAAGCAAGGGAGAACTTTAACTTTACTAAATCAATACAAGCCACGTATTGCATCTAGGGATGCAAATCTTGATATGATTCATTCTCATACAAAAAATAAAAAAACTTTTTAAAAACAGATCCTTGATATGAGTCACTGTGAGCAGATAAGCTTTGCTGTTGGTCACTGATGGTGTCTGCAGATTTTTTGAAATGTTTTTATGCACAGCCCTCACCACATCCTGAGTAAGTACTTATAAAGAACTGGTCACTTTTATACTGGGGGCTTCATGATCAAAGCCAGAGCATCAGACAGAGGCTAATAAAAAAACAATGGAAAGGTAGTATCCAGACTACATGGGTGGAATTAATGGATGAAGGCAAACCTTTTAGAGACTGAGTGCCCAAACTCAACCGGCTGCTATCTGTGCCACAGAGGGGTGGGTGAATTCTGTGCTGGAGGGAGAGAGAAAGCACTTGCATTGGGCTGCTGGGTAGAGGGTGGGGTGAGCTCTGTGCTGGGGCAGTGGATCATGTGCACACACAGAGAGCTCTGAGTGCCATAGGTTCACCACCACTGGCATAGGAAGAATAAAACTCAGGCATGGAGCAACAGAACTTGCTGGAATTATCCAAGGTCCTGAAACTCCAGACTAAGCCTTTTTGCCTGAATAAGACAAGCCTTCCAGGTTTGTTTTGTTTGTGATTTTTCAGAGACAAAAAAAAGTTAAGACAAAACCTAAGACCAATGGATCATATGGACATTTTTTTTCTTTCTGTTTGAATAAATTCCTTTCCAGCATTTGCTATTATTTTCACTCCTATTAGTTATTAGCACAGAATACTTGTTATAAGCACAATATATGACTCCAGTGCGGTTAAGTTATTATGATTCAAAATATTCAAAAGATTGCTGGAGATGTAAAAAGAAGAAGAAGAAGAAGTTGGGATGTATTTTCATTTAAAATTGAATAGCACTGAGCTAAAAAAATGTGTATTCTTGTTTTGGTCCCCCAAAAGATGCAGTCATGGCTTGCTGCTATCTTGAAACACCTTAATTCTTACAACTGTGTTAATTTTTTTAAAATTGTTTTTAGTTGTTAAGCCACCCTGAGTCTTCGGAGGAGGGCGGGGTACAAATGAAATAAATAAATAAATAAATAAACTGTGTTAATTCTTCACAGGGGCAAAACAGCACATGCTTCAAGAAACCATTTTTAAAAGAGACAGCACAGTTCACCAAGGGCTTAGAATTAAGATCTTGTAAATTAGATTCTGATGGCTGATGGCTGGATATTGATGTAAAACTTATGACTTGTTTTTGATGTCTAGAAGACTATTTTCTCTTGTATGCCTCTGCTTGAACATATGGATTAACAGCAGTAGCTCTTTCTTACACAACCTTTTGCCTAGTGAGATATTCAAAATGTTAGCACTTGAGCAAGCCTTCACTACAGCAGTTTGGATTCATTGACAAAAGATATCTGGATAGTTAATTTTATTTAATCCAATCATTTTGCATATTTAACACAAACTAACATAGATGGGGATCCTATAGGTCTTCCATCCAGGTTTTAACCAACTCCAGGCCTGTTTTGTTCATGTCTCTTGGGAAATGTCATGAAATGAAGCAAAACAACCATATCAGAGAATTAACAAAACAAAAACATTGCAGCACTTTGAAGACTAACTGTTATATATTTTAATGTTAGCTTTTGTGGATCAAGTCCACTTCACCAGACATGAGAGTAAGACTTCATTGCATTAATTTATACATATCAGGTACAGAGGCACAGAGTGACTGGTTAGCAAAACAGACAAGTATACAAATCAATATGGTTTTTTACACCAGGTAATAGCAGATGATCTCTGGCTGTTATTCGGATGAGTTGTAAATTCCCCTCTTGTTCAAATGTAAATAGTAGGAGGATACAAAACAAACACTTGGCATTGAACATTTCCATAAAATCATAGAATAACTGGTTTGGAAGGGCTTGTGAGGCTGCCAAGTCCAACCCTCTGCTCAATGCAGGAATCCAAATCAAAGCAGATCTGACAGATGGCTGTCCACTTTTCTCTTGGATGCTCCCAGCCAGTGGTGGGATTCAGCTGGAACACTCTGGTATGCCCTTACCAGTAGTAGAAATTCTGGCTGGCCCTACCCATCCAGTTGCCAGAGCCTCAGTCAAAGGCCCCCTCAGGCTTCCCCCATCTGGTTGCCACGGCCACCCAGTCACATCCCCATGCCCACCCAATCACACGGCCACACCCAGCAATTTAAATAGCCACCATGCCACTCCCACAGAGTGATAACAAGATCAAATTTCAAATGCTCTAACAGTTAAGACTTTTAAATATATTCATCCTATATTTGAAATTTGATCTTGTTATCACAAGTTCTACACTCTGGAATGATCAAGAACATTTACTTATTTAGTGCACAGCTCTCCAAATTCCCTGTCAAGCATGGCCAATGACTATGCCGACTTGGGGATTCTTGGAACCTTAGTCCAAAAAAAGTAACTTTTCCAAGCCCTGGTTTGCTGTACAATTATAAGCAATCACAAAGAGCAAAACAATCACACTTATATACTGCCCATAGTACTTAGTCCACTCTCTGGGTGGTTCACAAGTTAATTAGCATTTTGCTCCCAGCATGCTGGGTACTCATTTTACTGACCATGAAAGGATGGGTCAACCTTCATCCCTGGCCAGGATCAAGCTCACAACTTTTTGTGAGTAGTATAGCAGTTTAACCACTTATAAAGATGTACCATTTATACATATTTGCCCATGAAACCTTCACATTCCTCTCATTTATAGCACAAATACTTTGCATTTCTTATTCTTGCCAATGACTATAGGTTGTCCTTGCTCAAAAGCCAGTTGGATCCTAAGCTAGGGTGCGGTGCTCATCTCCATTTACAGCCAAAGAGCCAGTGTTGGCTGTGTCTGCAGATGTTTCCGTGGTCATGTAGCAGGCATGAATAGACATCAGAATGCATGGAATACTGTTACCTTCCTACCAAAACAATACCTATTTATCTACTTGCAATTTCTTGCTTTCAAACTACTAGGTTAGCAGGAATGAATACATATTTATAAAATCAAGTTAGGAAGCTCAGAGTTTGAGTAAAGGAGCAGTATATAGTGAGGAACTGTTTCTTTCTCTGTTGAGTTTTATCTTGTGTCAGAACTGCCTCCCTTCTGCTGTCAATTTCAACACACACACACAAACACACAAAACAGCTGTAAAAAAACGCCTTAACCAAGCAGTCTCTCTCTCTCACCTCCTATTCATCACTCAGACATTCAGCCTGTTAAGGCTGCTTTGAGTTTAAAGCAAAAAAAAAAAAGGGGGAGGGGAGAAAAGAAAAAGCAAATCGCCAAGAAAGCAAGGAGAGACACGTTCATGTCCATGGCGTTTCTAGATTGGACTGGATGGAGAGACAGTGAGAACGCCTGTGTGAGAGAGACAGAAAGAGAAGCTCAAAAGTGTTAATAGCATCTCAGAGGTTGCTAGGCAACAGCATCCTCCCTGCAGGATGCCTTTCTGCAGAGCCAGTTTTGTTATGATGTAATGCTTCTGCTACAGATGATGTAATTATGTGTTGTTCTGGTTGAGTGCATTATTTCTTGATAATGCCAGAGTGGGAGAGAGCATGGGTGGGTGGGAGACATATGGGGAGCGACATTTGTCAAAGTATTGGGTTGGACATTTGAGTGTTAAATCACCAGGACAGCCCTAATCAACATGTTTTCTCAACCAGGAATCAGTTGTAAAATAGGTAACATAAAAATACTTTCCCCCTGTTGTTTGTATTCTGTAAACCACACTTTAACAGAGTTGCTACTTCTCTAGAATGTCTACGGTGAGAATGGGAAAACTTACAGCAGCTTCTGCATTCATTTATTTCACCCAAGATATCTTATTTGTCTAATTCTTCTATCTTACATTAACCTCACACAAAAGTCATCATTTTGATAACCTCTAATTTGACCCTAACCTAGACTTTTTCTATTATTCTGAAGAGGCTCCATGGGTATCAGTCAACATGTGGGTGTGATGAAAGAACTAAGGGAAAAGGAAATAGAATATATGGTCTTCTGCTTTGTTGGTGAGTTAAAGATAGAATATCCATCTTCAGCTAACTCACTGTGTTAGCTGGAAAGCCAGAATGCCAGCAGTTCAAGACCTGAGTACTGCATGATGGTTTGAGCGCCCGTCACTGTCCCAGCTCCTGCCAACCTAGCAGTTCGAAAGCAAGAAATTGCAAGTAGATAAATAGGGACCATTTTGGAGGGAAAATATCTTGGGGACATGAAAGAAGCCTCATTCGTGCATCCTCTGAGTGGAGTTTCTCCAGCAAAAATCCTTCTAATCCAGAATAATTTCTGACACAATATTATTATTCAGATAACAGGCAAGGAACTCGTACCTATTGCCCTAGACATCGATGGTGTGAAATAAAGTTTTCTGAAATACAGCTTGGAATTAACTGAAATTTGATGGCAGTTCTTTAATGGTTTCAGGAGGACAAGCTGGCTTTTATGATAGGGTGGCTAAAATGTTTTGTCACTTAGTTACATTGAAAACTGGGGCTGTAACAATATTTTTAAAAGTAAAATCTTTAGATTTTTAGCTTCACAAAGAAGCCCTAAGAGCTACAAGTACCCCGTAAGATGAAATTATGCATTGATTTTATGATTCTTATTATAAATATTGCACAGTAGCTATGAGACAAACCTATTTGGAAGATAAAGAAAATTAAGCTAGTAAAATATTTAAAAAATAGGAGAAAGGATAATAATTGTTCAGTACAGGTACTTATTTATTATTATTTATTATTTTTATTTTTATTATTATTTTTTTATTTCATCAAATTTATACCCCGCCTTGCTCAGGTAAACCTTCACCAGGTACTTATTTATTGTCCATCTGTCTGGTGTATTCTGCACTACACTATTAACCTAGTTGTTGACTTTTACTGGTGACACATTGATTTCATGGGCTGAGAGATGCTACCAAATTTTCAGAAGCAGTTTTGACAATACAGAAGGAGGGTCTGTTATGAAATACTAACAAATTGGATCTGCTGTGAGACAGATGAAAGGTCAGATTGGGCCAGAGAAAAATACCTTTAAGTTTTAGGAATAAGATAAGCTGTATTGCCCCAGGTTCAGCAGATAGAGGACCTGAGGTTGAGGTGAGCCAAGGAAGAAGAAAGATGGAAAAGACAGAATTTGGGGGTTTTAATGCAGAGAGGAAAACTGAATTTCACATGTTGATTCAAACCCACATACCAAATTTTGGTAATTCTTCAAAATGACACCTCCTCAATTTTTTCACTAATGATCTTCTTCTCTTTCCTCCTGGGTGCTAGAGGTAATCAGCCATATGTTCACAATTTGGATTTAAACATTTTCTATACATATGTGGGAATAAATAAGTGTTGCATAAATAAGCAGGTGGTCACTATGGCATGTGTGCTTAGGAAAGGGCAAAACAAGAGGTGTTCTTTTGAACCTTTACAAAAGTGGAATGAAAAGCAATCAGAAAGGTACAGGGCACAGATGGCTGTGCAAGATTGTCTGTGCCTTTTTTTTTTTGGCCATTCATTCATGCTGCCATGTTACCTTCTCAAAACCCTTTTTCTTGTGATTTTCCCTATCACCATTATGTTCAAGAAGAAGGTAGATGATCATATTTTACTCCAGTTCCTTCCCAAGTCATTCTAACAAGATTGGCCCCTTCCTATTGCTGTGAAGAGGCTTCATGTATACAGTACACCAGGGGTCCTCAACTTTTTAAACCTGGGGGCCAGGTTGCACTCCCCCAGACTGTTATGAGGCTGGACTAGTGGGGGGCCTGACCACCCTAACCCCTACACCACTCCCCTGCTTACCATCCTTTTCTCCTCTCCTTGGCTTGGCATGTCCCTAATGGTGCTCCATAGCAGGGCAGATGCTGTGTAAGGCTTACAACATCCACCCTGCTATAGAGCACTGTTAGGGACATGCTAAACCAAGCAGAGGAGACAAGGATTGAGGTGGCAGCAGAAGTGGCAACAGAAGTGAGGGTGCGGGCTGGATGATTTGGTGCTACAGGCTAGATTTCACCCATAGGTTGAGGATCCCTGCTGTACACCATTCAATATAAAACACAGGTGTTATAAAAAAAACTAGGGAAAGAAGAGGTAAGATATATTATCTTCTCCTTTGTTTGTGAGTTAAAGATAAAACCTGCATCTTTAGATAGCAGACAAGGAACTCTTGACAGTGGTCTTTGAATAGAGATTGAGAGTTCATGTTAATCATTGTAGGATGAATTCCTTTTAGGCTCAGGCTTGATTCCTTATCGTGTCTCATCCATTGTATCAGCAACAGATGCCACTTACTTGCCACAGTGTAGATTCATTGATGTTAGAGATGCCTCATGATGACACAATGCCATAAAAACAGAAGTATGCCTGATGCTGTGGTGGGGTGAACCCCATAGGTTTTTGCTCAAATTAATCTTTGTTTCTAATGAGATCTGTAGCAAATGCTGTCAGTGATTTGTGTCTCAGGACTCAACAGATTTCAAAATGAATTCTTTGGCAGTGAAAGAGTTATGACAGATTAGTCTCATAAAGCTGCTTGATTCTCTCTGCTCTCTGTGCTCCCTTCACTTTCATTAACCTGGGATGGCCGGCAGGTAAAAGCAATTTATGCAAATCCTTTCCTCAATACTGCAAGACATGTTACCTTTTAACAATATGCAACCAGACTCCAGACATGCACAATTGAAGGACCCAGTCATTTAAAACAGCAACAGCAACAACAACAACAAATAATAATAATAAAGCAAACACCCAAAGAATTTTATCAGGGTAAGATTTTTTAAAAAGATAATTCTCTAATTTGGCACCGAAAAGCAGGTAGAGTGATGATGGATGAAGAAAGCTTACCCGCAATGAATATTCTCAATTGCCTTGAAACTTGTTGATTGAAAACAGGGATACAAACAGACAATGAATTTGGAGACACGTAAGGGTTTTCAGGGATTGAAGTAATAGGTAGATCCCTTTAGCTAAGGAACTCATTCTGTATGGCAGAGCTGGGCAAAATGCACTCTTCCAGAATCAGCTCAAATAAGAGTTGGCCAGCATGGTCAATGGTGGTTTATGTCTGGAGTTACAGTTCAATGTTTAGACAGCCTACCCAGTCCACTCTTGTTGTAAACCATGATCCCATAGAAAAGCATCTACTCCATCATCAACAGGTGAAAATGATGGAAAGAGTGCCTTATTTATGTTTCTTCAGGTCTTGTTTTAAGAAAAATTGTCCATGCCAATAACAACAACAACAATCTGAAGGAGCATTCTAATTAGAATCCATGCCTTTGTAATTTACAGCAAATAGTTGTGCTTCCTGAAGATTTTTAAAAATATTTGTTTAGGATTTAATGAGAGCCAAAAATATAGTCATTCACTTTTGTAATATTTTGCTCATTTTTAAATGACACTAGATTATAAGATTGTATTTAGAAAATTATTATTACTTTAACAAACCACTTCCTACCTGTCAGCACTTCACTTTAGACTATGAAAAGAAATATCTGTTTCAGCTTAAGGCTCTGATACTATGAATATTTAATTAGACGTATGCCATTTTCAGTGTAGGATCAATGCATTAAAAGGCTGATACAACAGAAAAAAGAAAGACAAAAGGAAAGAGAAATGGGGGAAAGTAAGAAATAAAATTCCAGAAAATGCACAAATTCAGTTTATGAATTTGCAGATTCATCGGATACCATGTTACTCCATGTTTTTGGATTGTGGTTGCAGTCTACAACATCCTTTGAAGCAATGGAGGGTAATCCGTAGCCCTACAAATATCAGATTCCAGTTCCTAACTTCTCCATGGTCAATGGTCAAGGATAATGGGAATTATAGATCAAAACATCTGAAGGAGTGCAAGTTCCACATTCTCTAAAGAATAGCCTCATATAAGATATCAGGGTTGCATTATTAGAAATATAGGCTTAGGCAGATATACAAGGCATCCAATGGATAATTGACAATTCCATTTGGCATAGGCCTATTTAGCTATAGTCTGGCCAGACATCCCGCTACAGTAATGGAGTAGACCATATAGCCAGCAACTCAATGCTGAATGTTGGGCAGTGGTAAATAACCTGACTCCCCAAGGTGCCCAACAGCTATGGGTGGATGAGCCCCTTTAGGTGGGGTGATGGTCCTCTCAGTGGAGGAAATGCCACTGGAAACCATCAGATTGAGCCCAATGGCAAAATGAGTAGAGGAGGAACTCTGATTCCCAACGGTCATGGAGACAGAAGAGGCCATGCCAGATGGACTGGCTGTGAAGGCGCACCTTGATAATACCCTCAAGACTGCAGCAGTCCATTGCAGTCCCGGTGTTAAATCCTGCATGTCTTATTTCATGTGTGCCACAGGAGATTGCGCCATGATCATAGTGTGTGGGTCACTTCATGGCAAGTTGGGATCCACCTTAAACAAATGCATGCCAATGGCATGTTTCCTGCTTTATGCTGGTCATGGACTGTAAATAAATAAATTGAAATGTTTCCTGCTTCAGGAAAAAAATGCATTCTCGATACAAGTTGCAGCCAATGACCATTCAGCTATGTGGCCACTATGAAAATGCCATTGTGGATTTAAAAAAAAAAACCACAAGATGCATTTTCTCCTCACTTCAGTTTCATAGTTGCTTCAAATACCTCCATCCTAAATAACAGCTTCTGGGCATACTGTTTATATAAGATAGCTCTCTCTCTCTCATTTTCTAACTCAGGATAATCACTATATATATTTTTAAATGACCTTATTTAGCTATTAGTTAGAGGGTTTCAGTGGAGTATCTGAGAGCAGTGGACAGGCTGCGAAGAAGCAGGGTTGTCCTAATCACAATTCTTCCTTTGCAACAACAAAAAAAAAACCCACCCCTTAGGAATGCTAGCCATATTGTGGGGTGGTTTTATTAGCCTGTGCAATGAAATAAGCCTTAAGATACATCAGATAATCTTATGATTCTCAGACTTTGCCAAGAACTGTAGAAGGGAAGGGAAGCAGGAACATAATCAAACTTTGCCTTTCCTCCAATTCTGAATTCATTCCATCAAGATCTAGAAGAGGGGGAAAGAGGAAACATGGTCATTCAATCGCTTCACATCAGAGACAAACATGTTTTGGCTCCTCTTTTTGTCAAGTTGTTTCTGTTCCAGCTGGTTGCAAAAGAAGACCAGGAACATCTAGCTGTATTGTGCCTTCACTGTGGTCTGTTAAGAACTTACACTGGGTTTTCTCCTTTCTTTTTTCCTTTTCTTTTTTGTGCCTTGCCTTTTTTAAAAAAACCTGCAGCAGAGATTATCTATTTTTGTTTGTTTGTTTCTGCATGTGTGTGAATGTGTGTCTTTTGATAAGATAGTTAAGCTGTTCTGACAGTCTTTCCAGTTTAACAGTGTGATATAAACATTTAAAATAAATAATGTAGTTCCCTGGGGAGACTGGTGAGGAAACATTCCTGTGAAACAGAGATACCACTTAAGATAAAACTGAATTGGACTGATGTTGGCACCCTGCCTGCTATATTAAGCTTACATATGCTCAGTCCTCTAGGCCCCATCTACAGTCCTTCCACCCCACCCCACCCTGGTTCTATGTTTGCACTTTTGTGTGTGGAAAATGTCTTTTCTAGCCCACTCATCACAAGGAGTAAGTAAGAAACTGATGGTACAATCCAATGATAATGTATTGCAGGTTATGGATATGATCAAGTTAGATCTATTTCTAGCGGCTATATAATTGCAAACCAGCCTGATTATGGTGAAGGTAAGATTGTTTGAGAGTCTCCTGGACAGCGAGGAGAACAAATGGGTCAATCTTAGAAGAAAGCAACCCTGACTGCTCCTTAGAAGGTCAAATAATAAAGATGAAGCTAAAGTATTTTGGACATCAAATGAGAAGAGAGAATTCACTTGAGAAGGCCTTGAAGGATCGAGGGCAAAAGAAGAAGGAGGCGGCCCAAAATGAGATGGCTAGATGGTATTGTAGAGACAATGGGCACAGAGCTGAGCAAGTTGAGGGGGATGGTGGAGGACAGGAGTGCCTGGCAGACAGTGGTCCATGGGGTCGCAGAAGGTCGGAATCGCCTGTGCGACTGAACAACAACAACAAAAGATTGTACCATGTGAATCTGATTTCCATTGTGTGTAATTGCCAGTATCAAAACAAAAGGGCACTGGTTTCATATCATTTGGGTGGCAAGCAAATGTGGTGGTAGGCCATTTATCAATGAATGAATGAATGAATGAATGAACATTTGCTTTGCTCCTCTGTGGAAGGGAAGACAGAAGAGGATGTGGAGAAGGATTGAAAAGATGCAAAAAGGGCAAAATGAGATACCGTGTGTTTTCTTCTCCTAGAACCTTTTGGTCCTTGAATGTGCATGCAAACATCACTTTAAATGGCATATAACACCTTGAAGCAACCCTATATGTCCCCATTCTGTTGGATAGTCTTTGCAGGGTGGTGGATCTAGCATGTAGCCAAAGGTCCAGGCTGAATATTTTGGAATGCAGGCCTTCTTCAATTTGCTTTTTCTTTTCTCTTAGTTCAACTCAGGCACAGCTTTAGCAGAATGTGGGGAAAGGAATGTTTGCTTGCAAGGGTGGTGTTCAAATAAAGTTGTCAGGTAGGCAGCAAAAATAGAACACAGCAGTTCACTTCATCTTTTTTTATATAAATTTTTATTGAATTTTAAAACATAACATACAAATAAAGAAAAAAGGAAACATTACATTATACAATAAAATACAAAACACACACCAAAATTTTCCCCCTCTGATATAAACAGTAACTCCCATGTTAGTAAACTGTATTATATTATACATTCTTAAATGATAACTTTATAATATTAATATCTATTGAATATATTTAATTGTACTTATATTTACTCTATTATATCCATTAAACTAATGATTAAAAATACTCTCAATATTTCATAAACATAATAATAAAAAAACAAAAAAATCATAAACACCGGTGATATTTACAAGGTCCTGAAGACTGTGTTTGTCTTAGCAACTATATTACTGTTTAGAAAAACTCAATTGATCTGGCACTGGTCTACCACCTTTACCTTTATACAAAGTATAATCCACAAATGGTTTCCATATGTCCCAAATTTTATTTTTCTTAAATATACCATTTTTTAGATTCAATTCCCATGTCAACTTACCATTCAATGCAATATTCCATATTTATTTATACCATTCCTCCACTTTCAATGCTAAATTGCTTTTCCAATTTCTTGGAATACATTGTCTTGCAATTGTCAAAAAAAGATAATAATTCTTTTTTTATATATCTATATCTATGTCCTCAACATCTGTCAATAAGGTGGCACCTGGCTACAGTTTAAGGTCACAACCCATTATTTCTGATACCTCCTTTTCAATCTTTATCCAACAATCCCTTATCACATTAAAACTCCACCGCATGTGTTCATAATTCCCCCATGAACTATTACATCTCCAACAATTTTTTTGTTTTTGTATTATCCATTTGATGTAACCAAACTGGAGTCTGGTACCACCTCCACAACATCTTATAATTATGTTCTTTAACCCTAACAAAGTCCTCATAATCCTTTTTCCCATTTATTTTTCCATTTTGCTTCCGTAATTTTTATTTTAAAATCTTGCTCCCAAATTATTCTCAACGTATCCTGTGGATTTCCTTCCTGATTTAATATTTTATATATCTTACTTATAAGCCCTTTAATTCCCACTAAGCCTTTTCTTATTCTATTAAAAAAGTGCTACAGTGTTTTTGTTTTATTAGTTTTTTGTTTTTTGTTTTCTGATATGCCTGAACCACAGACTAACATGGCTACTATTCCAAAAAAGTATTCAAAATCTGTTATTTTTCTTTCTAAACTGGTTGCATTAATATATTTCCATTTGTTCAGTAACACTTTTTAAAACCAGTTCAGATTCATTTGATTATATATTTCCAATCTTTTTTCATCTTCGTGACATATTCCTATCCAATCTTTTAGCAGGAGCACACTATTTCCCAGGACTATTTCTTTATTCTCATATCTATTCTAATTGGAAAAAAATTAATATCTTCCAATTCTATAATTGTGAAAATGTCTGGAGCCAAGTTCTTCTTCAAGCTTTTCCAAACCTCTGTCATTGCTTTCATTGTTTTATACTTTACCCTTGCTTTTATACTATCTTTATCTAAAAAGATTGCATTTCCTTTTTTCCCTTTTTTTTGTATACTGTATCTTTTAATTCTACCTCTTCCCAAAATACCTCTTCCTTCATTAAAATATTTACCACATTTTTTAATTGAAAAGCCCTGTAGTAATTCTTAATATTTGGTAATCCCAATCCTCCTTTTTGTGATAAATACCACAAATTCGTTGATATTCTTGGCCTTTTCCCTCCATTACAGTAACTATTTAACATTCAGTACTTTGAAAGATGGCCTTTTCCTTTTCCTTTTGCTGGATTGGCAGGACATCAAACAAAAAAAATATTTTTGGTACCAATTTCATTTTACACATAGCAATCCTGCCAAACCAAGACAAATTCAACTTTTTATATTGTTTTATCTTATTTTTAATTTGCAATTTTAGCTTTTCAAAATTTAATTTTTTTAAGATCCTCCATATTTTCTGAGACGTTTATCCCCAAATATTTCAAATTACTCTTAACTTGCAGCCATGGATGTCTCTGCTCTGCCCTGGAGTCACAACACCTGTCCAGGGGGATAGAAAAGGGCTGCCAGCAGGAGCTTCTGCTGAAGACGCTGCCCTTCCTGTACAGGCAGCCAATGACGCCTTGCCCCATTCTTCAAACTTTTGTATTTTCCCCCTCTTGGTGCTCTTATCTTGTCTTTTTGTAGTCCTATATTTAATATGTAAGCTGCCCTGAGTCGCCACAATGTGGTGAGTAGGCAACTATATAAATGTGAATTATAAATAAATAAATAGATATTGTATTCATCTTTTATCTTCATCTGTTCCTCTTTGGCTATATTACAAAATATTGCTTCAGACTTCTCCCAATTTATTTTTAAACCTGTCACTTCCTCAAAGTTATTAAGATGTGTTTGCATCCTCCAAAAAAACTTCATTGGATTTTTCAATATCATCAATGTGTCATCTGCGTACAAATTATTTTTTATAACTTCAATTCCTTCAATATTCTTAACTTCCCTTACAACTCTTGCTAGCAGGTCACTTCATCTTAGTTGAAAAAAGAAGAAATAAAATAATATATCTCAAGCAAATGATGGTTGGAAAATGATTCTGAGTTACTATCTTTCTAAGGCTAACACATTTTGAGACTGAACTAGACTGAACTAGACTGAACCACTAAAACAAAACAGACAGACAGACTGAATGACACATACAGAATCCAGCATGTTTACAGAGTGGAAAGCAATTACTTTTGTAGGGAAGGGTCATTTGGCCTGCTGATTGGCTGATTTGATTCGAAACAGGTAATTATTGTGTTTGATAAATGCTGGCCCTTCTCATCTCCATGTTAGTATACAAACAAACAAAAAGCATGATAGTATTGACTGCTATAAATTCAACACATTCAGCCCAGGATAACTTGATTGTCGAGTTGCATCCTGAGCTATGAATCAGGAAGTTTGTAGGCTGATTTTCACCTGAACTCATCAGGTGACATTAGAGCAAGTCAGTCTATCAACCTCAGTCTTGCCCTTTGCAACATGGGAAACCAATTCCATGAGTATTTGAATAATTGATACTTTTTGCTTTTATACTTCAGACTAGTTAATCTTCTTAATGTTATAACTGAAGGTTCATATCCTGAACCTAGTTGTTCAAAGTTAACATTTTAAATCATCCTAGCAGAAAAGAAAGACAGGAGACTGGAAATGAAACTTAGAAAACACCTGAAATGAATAAATAAATCCCAGTATTTCATAGCTTGTTTTATTGAAAAGTTGAAAGAGTTGCAGTTGCTTCAAAAATGTAAGGTACATACCAGATGGAAACACAACCAGTGCTTAATCCACCTTGCATTCAACTGGTGAGCTACAATAAAAGCAGGAGATTTTAGCCATGCCCAATTATTAGCTGAAGTGGTTAAGATGCTGACTGGAAGGCAGCAGGTCAGCAGTTCAATACCCAAGTACTGCATGATGGAATGAGCTCCCATCTCTGTCCTAGCTCCTGCCAACCTAGCAGTTTGAAAGCAAGAAATTACAAGTAAATAAATAGGGACCACTTTGGTAGGAAGGCAACCAGCATGCCTGCCACATGTCCACAGAAACGTCTGCAGCGCTGGCTCTTCAGCTATAAACAGAGATGAACACTGAACCCTAAAGTCAGAAACAACTGGCTTTCAAGCAAGGGTGACCTTTACCTTTAATTATTAGCCCTATCCCCTTTACCTTTGATATTTTGTATACAGTATATTAAGCATGTAATGGTTTATTATTCCAAACATTTATTCTATTCCTTAATGCTTCTTCCTTGTACACATCTTTTGACTCGGCAGTTTTGATTATATCTTCCCTAGAAACAAAATTCAGCATTATCTCATTACTGCTAAGAACATATTCACCCAGATGCTATTTTCCTCTTCCTCCATTTGTTTCACTTGCAACAATCCTTGTTCTCCACCCTCTTGTGGATGTTGTTATTGATGATGATGATGATGATGGATTTGTTCAAGAAGTTCCAAACATTGGATATGAGTATTTGATTGTATGTTGTGAGCCGCCCTGAGTTGGTTTTCACCAAGTAGGGCGGCATATAAATCGAAATGAATGAATGAATGAATAGTGAATTTATGAGGTAAATTTTTCCACCAAGATAATGACTAGCGTAAAATCCTTTTAGAAAACTCTGGAACTTCTTCAATTCTGTTGTACTACCAGCTGATAACGTATGTCATCATATGTCTTCAAAAGTTTGCAACTTAAAACTGCAGTACTATGTATGGTTTCTCAATAGGTAACTGCTGCTCCATTCACTGAGGCTTACTCTTTTGTAACTGTGTGCAACATTGCAACATAAACCTCCCTGGTTCCTAACTAACATTATGCCCCATTTCTGCAATAGATAGTATGACTGGGTCCTTTAAAAAAACAAAACATTAGCTACAAGCAGCCATCTTCCTAGCAGACAGACCTGCAAGCTCTTTCTTATTCACAAACAGTTTTGTGCACTGTGAAACTGCAAAATGATGTTTAAAATACTGATTTCAGATATTGTGACTGGAGGAAGTAAACAAGACAAATGTTTATTTACCATATGCTAGGCTATTATGTTAATATGTTGCTGTTTATTTCTCTTCTTCTGGTTGAATTCCTCTTTTCCACTTTCAGCTACTAATAGTTTGGAGTTAGAGGAAAATACACAAGAAAGATGTCAGATTCTAATATCAATCCAGCATGAATAAGGAATGCAATTTAGCTTTGAGGAGATGACATCTCATTTCAAAGTCAATCTCTTAACAGGATTTTTGAAACCAGTGTTTTTGTCTGATATCTTTAGGATGATAAATCCCTTCTTCAGAGAAGTTTGTGACATATCTGCCCCCTTCAGGAACTGTTCTGTGGACGTTCATTTTTCTTTTTAAAAATATGGGTTCATAAATGTAACTAAAATAATGATAGGAATGGCTACCGTGAAGCAGAAGTGTGGCTTTTATGCACCCAACTGTTACTTCACAAAGCAAAAAAATAAACCTACAGATCTTGTGTCTGACTTCCTGGTATTGATATGGAACATGAAACTGTAGCAGACTTGTGTTTAAGACATTCCCAAAAATACAATTATGTCAAAATCTTTTAACAGATAGCTTTTTTAGAAAAAAATGTCTGTTAAAAATGAGGACTTGCCTCATAGCAGTGACCTGTTAGGAATGTCATTAAAATGCAGTGGAGTTATGCTGCAATTTTTATCTTTTTGATCATGAGATAAGTGTTTGTTATTGGGAGAAAGCTCAGAAGCCCAAAGCCCATTTGTGGGGAAGTTACATCACAGCATCACAAATTTAGTCCATGGCAGGACTTGGTATCTGAACCCAAACTTTCATTGTACAGTTGTACCTCGCTTAAAGAGTATAATGTGTTTCACAGGATTGCTCTTTAAGCGAGTTTGCTCTTTAAGCGAAACACCATTGTAAGTGACCAATTGTGACTGGGGGGGGGGGGGATTGTAAACCCTGATTTATTTGTTAAGCAAGTTTTTGGTTGGTTTTATTTGTTAAGCAAAGCAAACATTCAGAGAAAATTCTGCTCTTTAAGCAAGTTACTCTTTAAGTGAGACGTTCTTTATGCGAGGTTTGACTGTATAAAGGTAAAGGTAAAGGTTTCCCTTGCTCGAAAGCCAGTCGTATAGCTAAATCTTAATGCAGAAGGTAAACAGTTGACTAGTATGAGATTCATAGCAACATTCTCTACAGTCATTTCATAGTATCAGCTAAAACCATGGTTTCTCATACTTAAGTGTCAAAGGCATGGCTGATCCTTGATCAAATGCAATCTTCTGCTGAAAATTTTATTTTAGAAGAGCATTAGTCACTATACGTTATTCCAAGTGCAACTCACTTCCTAACTAAAAATAAAATCTGGATCTGGTTAATTTCATGGGATATGACTTATTAAATATATACAGTGATGGTGAACGTTGGCACTCCAGGTGTTCTTGGACTTCAATTACCAGAAGTCCAAGTCAGCACTGTTGGTGATCAGGGCTTCTGGGAATTGAAGTTCAAGAACATCTGGAGTGCCAAGGTTCTTCGTCAATGAAATATAATATCCAAAATGCCCTATCCTACATAGCCCTGCTGAGCTCTTGTAAAATTAAGGCTGTGGCTTTAGAACAGGGTTTCCCAACCTAAGGACTGTGGGCTGGATCCGGCCCATGGCATCATTTCATATGGCTCCCCCCACCCCTCCAAGGGCATTTGAGAAACAAAATGGCCATCCCTTTGAAGCTGCTGGGACAAAATGGCCACCCCCATTGTGCAGGCAGGACAAAATGGCCAGCCAACCCTTGAAGCTGAATGGGAGAGTGTGACCCAGCCCCCAGCTGGAAAAGGATGGGAACCCCTGCTTTAGGAGGTGAATTTGTTTTATGTCTGGTCTTCCTTTTTTCCTGTTGTTTTCAACTTTCCCCAGGATTATTGTCTTTTCCCGGAGAATCTTAACTTCTCATGATGTGCTCACATTATGAAAACCTCAGCTTTATTTTTACTTTATTGTTGCTTCCAGAAACAGTTTGGGCTGGAGTTACTTCAGGGGGAGGGGGTTCACCTAGAATTAAACTATAATATTTCTCCCTTATAAAAGAATAGTGGAAATTGTGCTCTTTTTCCTTTTTGATATCTTTTTATTAAGACTATCTCCTCATACTGCAATCCTGCCTCTAAATTCTTCTACCTTATGAAATCTGAAGTTTCTACTTTCTGACTCCTGTAGGTAGATACAGCCTGTATAGCCCTGGGAAAGCTGCACAGTCCCAGAAGAAGGGAATGATCAAACACTTCTGTGTATTCTCTACCTAGAAAGCCCTGGAAAGGGTCACCTTAAGTCAGAACTGACTTGATAGCACACAAATATTATTACCAGCAATAGTGAAGAACAATGCTAATTTACTTATGTGTTGTATTAGTTACTTCCTTCCACCCCCACCCCCACCAGCTACATTTCAGCCCCAGGTATCAACAGCAAAGGTACTGGGCATCTCTTGGTTGTATTTTAAAATGCTTAAATGAAAATAAGAGTCACAGAATTAGTTATCCCCCCCCCCCAAGTAACATGCCATTTGATAAGAATAAAGAATATTAGCTGTGGTAAAATATGTGGACATGCCTTCATTGAAAGAGGTTAAATATCAAAGCCTCAGGTTTCAGGATCTGTTTGCAGTGTGAAGCTTGTTCTCTGCTCAAGTTGAGGTCATTTCTATGATTGCCGTAGAATCTGCTTTGAATCTACTGCCTATATTGATCTTCCAATGGTATGTGAAGCCTGCATTATTTGGAACCTACTGCATTACATTAATATGAGTTTCAGATCTGCTGCACTGACTCTTGTTTATTATGTATTGGATATGAATTGGCACAGTGTTTCCCAGCCTAAGGCCTGCGGGCTGGATCCGGCCCATGGCACCATTTAATGCGGCCCACCACCACTCCAAAGGTATTCGAGAAACAAAATGGCCATCCCTTTGTAGCTGTTGGGACAAAATGGCCACTCCCATCATGCAAACAGGGCAAAATGGTCCTTGAAGCTGACCTGAAAAGGTTGGGAACCCCTGAAATGTTACATGCCAAATAGCTATACACAAACAAATGATGCTCTTTTGCATTTGCAGATCCAAATGTTCAGGCACTAAAGAACAACTACCAAGAGATTTAGTTTTTCCATTTGGGTTTCAGGCATCACCAAATGTCCCATTCCTTACCTCACCTTCAAATATAGCTTTGTCAGCAGAGGACAGGCAGTTAGCTAGCTAGCCCAAAAATCGAACTCTTTCCATCTGTCTTAAGTCTAGAGACTGTTCTGCCAAGGCATGGCATGGAAGAAGAGTTTTTCTCCTATCCTTTTTATTTAAAAAAATATAAGTATTTTTAGTCACAGTTGCAGCTCAGGAAGCAAGTGTTTTGCATAAACAATCTGCACAAGTGTTTCAAGGAGAAAGGGTCTCTCTGAAATTTCCTGGAGACACACTGCTACTCAATCCACAAGCTTCCTCTGGTTGTTCATGTTTTTAGTCAGGATTCACTTGCAGGTCTTTACAGGCCATGGAGAAGCGAGTAGAGTCTAATTTCATACAACCAAAAATTACAAAATATGGAAAGTTCTTTATAAGAATCCTTTTTTAATCACATCTTTGTATATTTCTTAATGGGGCAGTGGTGGCCTAGTGGTTAAAAGCTGAACTTGACAGCTGGAAGGTTGGCAGGTCAACAGTTTGAGACCCAAGTGCTATGCGACAGAATGAGCTCCCATCTCTCTCCCAGCTCCTGCCAACCGAGCAGTTCGAAAGTAAGAAATAGCAAGTAGATCAATAAATACCACTCTGGTGGGAAGATAAACAGTATTCCATGCACTCCAGTGTCTAGTCATGCCTGCCACATATCTACGGAAACATTTGCAGACACAGAGAGCACTGGCTTTTTGGCTATAAACAGAGATGAGCACTGAACTCTCGAGTCAGATACGACTGGCTTTCAAGCAAGGGCAGCCTTTACTTTGTCTATTTCTAGTTAACAATTGCATACAATTTAGTCTCTTGATGCTAGCATATGATTACCCTCTCTTTTGTAATAGCTGAAGCAAAGACATACAACCAAGGGCTGCACCAAAAATTACTCAGGTCCAATACTATCTGGTACAGTACTTTATTTTTTTTCTCATGGATATTGTCTTTCAGCAGATTTTGCTCCCGTTCCCCTGTTCTTCCTGTTGCCAGCTTTATCCTCTTTAATCCTATTGTCTGTGGCTGTCCATGTGGTTTTGTTAATGTGTAACCATGAGACCATCACATCAAATGTATAATTTCAATATAGCCACAACTGTATTAAGGAAAACTTAAGGCAAATGACTGTAAGGGAAATGATGGGGAGAATATGGTGCTGAAGAGAACAGTACCCAAGTAGTTTGAAAATATTACCAATGACTGCTGGAAATTATATGAAAGTGAAGGATGCTTTTTGACATTTACAAACATGAAAACAAGGAAGTAGTTTCAGTTCATATAACCTTTACATAACTATTTAAAGGTTACTGGGCACTTGATCCCTTCAGTTGCACCTTAAAATTTCCTGGCCAGAAACAAGAAAGCCACTAGTAATTCCATGATGGTAATACAGTAATACTCTAATAATTTCGTGTCAGAAATTATTCTGGGTTGAAAGGATTTTTGCTGGAGAAACTCTGCTATGGGGATGCCTGAATGAGGCTCCTTTCATGTCTTCCAAGATCTTTTCCCACCGAAGTGGCCCCTATTTATCTACTTGCAATTTCTTGCTTTAGATCTGCTAGTTTGACAGGAGCTGGAACAGAAACTGGCATTCAATCTGTCATGATGGTAGTGCCATTTTATGATGCAAGCAAATTCTCACCAGCACAGAGATATTATGGATTGGGCTGAATACATAGATAATAGAATGGTAAGAAAAGAATACACTTGCCAAGTTTATTATATCAAAAATAATATATACAGATAGAATGAATGTGAATATGCAGATTGATCCAGCATGAACAAAGAGAAATGACCCCTTAATTTGGCGGTTGAGTTATAGAAGGAACTTCCAAAGAATCACTGGCATTGCAGCTATGAGTCTATGTCTGCATTCAAAGAAATCTCTAGCTTTCCCTCTGTTGGAAGTGAGCACAAAGTAGCACCCACTTCTATCATCTAGTAAATTTATATTCTGTAGGAATAAGGCTCAATGTAAGTATAATCCAGGAGGTTGTTACCCAAATAGAGAATGAGAGATTGGTTGTTTGTTTCCCTGCTGTGACTTGTAAGAGAAGAACTAGCCTGTGAAGCCAATGCCAAGCTGCACAATCTCAGGAGAATTCCCGAATGAAGGAATGATAAATCACTTCTGATCTGACTCTGGAGCCAGAGGCTGGGAGTTTGATTCCCCCTCTGTCCCTCCTGGGAGAAGAGCCAGTTTGTGTGGTCTTGGGCAACCTGCATAATCCTAATGCGCCCCTAGAAGAAGGGAATGGTAGCTCACTTCTTTCTCTAACTAGAAAACCTTAAGGCAAGGGTGCCCAAACTACACCCTGGGGGCTGGATCCAGCTCCTGATGCCAGTTCATCTGGTCTGTGAAGCCCTCATTGCTCCTGAAAGCGGAAGTAAAACGCGCCCATACGGGCGCGTTTTACTTCCGCTTCCAGGAGCAATGAGGGCATCATGGGCTGGATGAATTGGCATGGGGGGGCAGATCCTGCCCCCAGGTAATAATGACAGGTTCCCTTAACCACATGACTGGCACTCCTACTCTAAGGGTTGTCATCAGTCCGAATTGACTTGGTAGTACATTAGTATTACTAAAACACTTCTGAGTATATATAGGGTACCTAAGAAACCCAGTTGTCATAAGTCAAAATTGAATAAAGGACATGCAGTTGTATTTTTAACTGAATTGCAGTGAATCTTGCATCTAGGAAAGCGGTGGCGAACCTATGGCATGCATGCCAGAGGTGGCACTCAGAGCCCTCTCTGTGGGCACCTGTGCAGGCACCCCAGCACATAGTTTGCCCAGTCCCTCTACCCAGTAGTCCAATGGGAGATCTTCCTCCATCCCCCAGCACAGAGTTCACCCCACCCCTCTGTGCCCAGCAGCCCAATGGGAGTGCTTCCTCTCTCCCCTGTTGCTGTGTTAGCACTTTGCAATAAATAAGTGAGTTTTGAGTCGCAGTTTGGGCACTTGGTCTCACCACTGTTTTGGGATGGGACAGAGATGGGTGCTCAATCTGTCATGTAGTACCCGGGTCTCAAACTGCTGACTTGCCAGCTTTCCAGCTAACAAGGCAAGCTTCTTAACCACTGAGCCACCGCAGCCTCCAATGTCTGGATGAAAATCCCATTTTTAAAGATCCATGTTACACCTACAGTTAATGAACTAGTTACTTAATTGCACCAGACTACTCAGCTACTTCATTCAGTGGCCAACGGTCATTTGATTAAAAAGCTCCAAAATTGTTCAACCAATCTGTACAAACAAGATATAATCTGAAAACCAATGGGGTGTAAGCATTATATTTAATTTAACAACAACAAAAAGGCTTCTTATTAAAAGCCTTCCCCTGTTTCCTCCATCCCTGCATTGCGCATTATGTTCTATATGTATAAGTTGAATAAGCAGGGTGATAAAATGGAGCCTTGTCATACTCCTTTTCCTATTCCAAACCACTCTGTCATTCCATATTCTGTCCTAACTCTTGCTTCTTGACTCTTGTGCAGATTTCTCATGAGGCATATAAGGTGTTCTGGTATTCCCATCTCTTTAATTATTTGCCACATTTTGTTGTGGTCCACACAGTCAAAGGCCTTAGTGTAATTAATGAAACAGAAAAAGACTTGTTGCTGATATTCCTTTGTTTTCTCCATGATCCACTGTGTGTTGGCAATGTGGTCTCTAGTCCCCCTGCCTGCACTTCTGGTAATTCTCTCTTCACGTGCTACTGCAGTCTATCCTGTATTATCTTGAGCATCGCATGTGGGATGAGTGCAATTGTTTGATAATTTGAACATTCTTTGGCATTACCCTTTTTGGGGATTGGAACATATACTGATCTTTTCCAATCCTGTTGACATTGTTTTGTTTTCCAAATCTGCTGGCATATAGAATGCAATAATTTTTCCCATCATCTTTTAGGGCTTTGAAAAGTTCAAATGGAATACCTGTACCATCATTTCCACTGGCTTTGTTGTTTGCACTGCTTTTTAGGGCCTTTCTGGCTTCACTCTCTAGGATGTCTGGCTCATGTTCAATTTCCTCATCATTGCTATTATCAAGAGTGTTAAGGTCCTTTTTGTAGAGTTCCTCTGTGTACTCTTTCCATCTTTTCTTAATCTCTTCTGTATCAGCTAAATCCTTGCTGTCTTTGTCCCTTATCATGGTCATTTTTTCTTTAAATGTTCCCTTGATTTCACCAAATTTTTTAAAAAAGATATCTAGTCCTGTCTCTTGTGTTGTTTTCTTCTATTTCTTTGCACTGTTCATTCAGGTAGGTTTCCTTATCTCTCCTTGCTTTTCTTTGAAATTCTGTATTCAAGTGATTGTATTTTTTCCTTTCTCCTTTGCCTTTTACGTCGCTTCTTTCCTTTACTATTTTAAGAGCCTCATCGGACAACCACTTAGCTTTCTTATGCTTTTTTCTTTTGGTATGGTTTTCCTTGCTGCCTCCTGCATGATGTCCCGCATCTCTGTCCATAATTCTTCTGGCACTCTGTCTATCTGGTCCAAGCCATTGAATCTGTTCCACACCTCCACTGTATATTCCTTAGGGATGTTGTCTAGGTCATATCTGTCTGGCCTAATTGTTTTCCCTATTTTCTTTAGTCTAAACCTGAATTTTGCGATCAATAGGTTGTGAACTGAGCCGCAGTCTGCTCCAGGTCTGGTTTTTGCTGACTGTATGGATGTTCTCCATCTTTGGCTGCAGAGTATGTAATCAATCTGGTTTCGATGTTGGCCATCTGGTGATGTCCATGTGTAAAGTCTCCTCTTGTGTTGCTGGAAGAGGGTGTTTACTATGACCAATGCGTTCTCTTGGCAGAACTCTATCAATCTTTGGCCTGCTTCATTCTGTGTTCGAAGACCGAACTTGCCTGTTATTCCACTTACTTTTTATTTTCCTACTTTGGCATTCCAGACTCCTATGATAATGTGGACATCATTTCTTGGTGTCTGATCTATGAGTTGTTGTAGGTCTTCATAGAACTGGTCAACTGTAGCTTCATCTGCACCCATGGTTGGTGCGTATATTTGGATTACAGTGATATTGAAAGGTTTGCCTTGTGTTCTGACTGGCATCATTCTATCATTTTTGAGATTATATCCCATTCCTGCTTTTCTCACTTTTTAATTGACAATTATGGCTACTCCATGTTTGTTTGTTTTGTTTTATTTTGAGGTTTTCTTGTCCATAGTAGTAGATATGATGGTTTCCAGAGCTGAATTCACCCATCCCTGTCCAATTTAGGGTAGTGTGAGTTATAATCTAAACCATCTGGAAGCCTACAAATTCTCCACCCCAGCCTACATTAATTTCAACTGCTCTCTAGGGTTGTAACAAGTCCCTTCCTTCCCAATCCTAACTGTTGACGTCAGAGGATCATTGAAGCCATCTGCATAAAAACATTTGTTCTACCACTAGGTATTTATCACTTTGTAGCACAACATTACATCTCATGAACTTGGAACCTAGGAATTAAAGCTCCAATCTTCTTACAAAACTTCTGTATTGATCTTGTGGAGATCAGTATCAGGGCTACAAAAGAGAAGATGTACGTCAGTCTGTTTTGTAAAACAGAAACACCAAATCTGAGGTGAACGTTCATAGACTACCTTCTCATAATTCCTTCTCATCATTTGTTCCATTGGCTGACACTTAAATGCCATGTTTCATTGGAGCTTTCTGCCGTTGTGGGTTTTTCTAGAGCAGTGGTGGTGAACCTTGGCACTCCAGGTGTTCTTGGACTTCAATTACCAGAAGCCCAAGTCAGTACACCTGCTGAACTGGGCTTCTGGGAATTGAACTCCAAGATCAGCTGGAGTGTCAAGGTTTGCCACCATGTTTCTAGAGCAGGAGTTCTCAACCTTTTAAAGCCGTGGGCAGGTCACACTCCCTCAGGCAGCTTCGGGGACTGGACAGTCATTTTGCCCTTCCTCCACCACATTCACTTCCTGGTCTGGTGGAGGGGCCACATTAAATGTTGCTGTGGGCTGCATCCATCCTGTGGCCCGCATGGTTGAGAATCCCTGTTCCTAGAGTATGTGGTGGAGAAATTAGAAAACTTCCTGTGGGCTAAAGGCAGGGGAGAGAGAGGAAGAATTCAACAGGCATCTTTAGCAAATGGTGAGATAGTGTTATAAGGAAGTGGCATCCCTGCCTCCTTCTGCAGCTGGGGGCCTACAAAGGGGAGTGAGAAGGACTTGTTAGGGAAAAGCTTGCTTTGCAGTGCTTGAGCCTGCCATCTCCAGCTGTCATAGCAAAGGGGAGAGACAATAGCAAGGGAGTTTGGAGGGGGAGGTGGTGGTTTCAAGAGTACCAGAGCCTAAATAGGCCTCCCAAATCTTGTCATCTGCATCTGACAAGAGCTCCTTCCCCCTCTTCATTTCTTTTCTTTCTTTCTTCTCCTGTTTGCTGCAGCTGTGGGATTTTCAAAAGCACTGTGCAAACAGATGTTTGGCTTAACCTGCATTACTATCTGTTTCCTTCACTACTACATCACTGTAGGTTGTAGAAATGTTAGGTTTTAGGAAGGTAGGAGTCTAAATGTCACTTTAATGTCTGGACTTCTAACTGAGCACTGACTAAATACTTAGCTCTAGTTAAATGTTAACCAGCCATCTCATGTCAGCAACAGAACTCAATAGAAATCTGATGTCTGACAATGATTGTGAGGTCAGTTCTGATTTGGTAGCATTGGAAAATGCCAAATAATGCACTTTTCAGTATGGTGTACTGGGCATTCATAAGTGTGTGGCCATTTATTTATTTTATATTTATACTGCCCATCTGGGATATTTCCCACTATGGGCAACATACAACAATTAAAACCAGAAATATACAAACAGTAACAGATTATGATATCCAAGGGCAGCATAGTCCAAATATACACATTATCTGGCAATGTGGTGGTTTCAAGAGTACCAAAGACTAAAGAGAAATGCAAAAATGATCAGATAAATGCAGTGCAGTTTACATTTTAAAACTGTTGCATCTCAATAATACAACAGTGAAATTACATATCTAGGCTTTGAGGATAACTGAGATTTAAACAAGTTTGGTTCTAGCTTGCGTATGTGAAAATGTGTCACAATGGTTACATTAATATTTTCTCTTTGACGGACACCCATCATACTTCTTCTCTTGTTGTACCCTAAAATAAAGATAATTCCTTTAAAATGAAAACAGACAACAAAGCATTTTGAAAATAGAGGCACAGTGCAAGGGACATCAAACCTGCTGCAGTTTTGGGAATATTCCCTTCTGGGGAAATGGGGGAGGGGAGTCTTTGAGGGTCCGGTTTCCAGGATCAGAGTGAGGAAAGCAGCTAGGCAAAGCTCTCTTCCCCCCCCCCCCACACACACACACGCACACACACACAATTGTTAGCTTGGCTAGCACTACAAAGCTCTGCAGGAGGCATTAGACACAGTTGCAGACCAATTCAAAAGTGCAAGAACATTGGTGAGAGTCTACAGAGGTAGTGTGAGACAGCTTTAAAAATTAGGTTCAGACTAAGGACACAACCAGGGACTTCTAAGAAATATGCAAAGACTGAGTGAAGTAGAAATCTACCCCAGTGACCTTCTTTTAGGAAAGAAAGGCTGAGAGACTGACTTTTTTCAAGGTCATAAACAGTGCCTATGCTTAAACTTGAATTCAGGTAGTATTCAGGGGATTGAGTGATATGAACTGTATTGGACATTTCTAGCTACTGTATTTAAATAAAGAACACTCAAATCCCTGTGGATGACATGCGGCAACTTAAATAAGTAGGATTCAACACAGTTAGAAATACAGTACTGTACATGCTTCAGGCATCTTCAGAAACACTCCTATACCCATCTTGTGTAATGTAAACTAGAGATTTATATTTGCTCTGGATGGTGGTAAGGCCAGAACCTGGTGGGAAGATGATGAAGGGAGCAGTGGGCTCCTATTTTTGGTCTAATCTTGGGGTTTTAAACACAGAGGCTAAGCAGACCAGCACAGTTGAAGGTCCCCACTGTGTCCTGTTCTTTTCAGACACTGGAGAAAGGTCTTGTTTGTGAGGAGAAGTCTTTATAATACATGGAGAAAAAGCAGCATTCAGTAGCAGAATATTTATTTTGTAGAGGGAAGTTTGGAGGATACGTGTTTGAATTTCCAGTTACAATGTGAATAAGCAACTCTGGTCTCTGTCAGATGTTTTTGCACTACAAGCTGTCAAAAACTTTCAATATATGCATTGCTAGCTACAGATGATGGAAGCTGTCAGCCAAAAAACATCTGGAGAGGCACGGTTGTCCACTCTTGGTTTCTGGGATAATGCCAACAACCTTGAAATGCTGCTGCCTGTTGAAGTAGATCATGATAACCTAGATCAGGGGTCAGGAAACTTAGATCTCCAGGTTTTCTTGGACTTCAATTACCAGAAGCCCAATTCAGTACACCAGCTGATCATGGAGAACCATGTTTGCTGACCCCTGACCTAGATGGATAATTTTTTTAAATTTAATATAAAGCACCACCTCATGCACAACAGATAAAGTTTGTGAGACCTACTGTTCAAATCTGCATCAAGACTGAATATGTCGCTTTGCTTAAAATTTTTACTACCATATATACTCGAGTATAAACCAATTCGAATATAAGCCAAGGTACCTAATTTTGACCTGAAAACCCAGGAAAATAGATTGACCTGAGTATAAGCCAAGGATGGGGAATGCAGCAGCTGCTAGTGAGTTTCAATAATACAAATACATGAAAATATGGTAAAATTAATAAAAAATTTGGCACGTCTCAATCTGATGTGGTCTTGGGACTCTCATGGTCATTCACCTGAGTATAAGCTATTTCCCCTTTCTGGGGCTCATTTTTGGGACTGAAAAACTAGGCTTATACTTGAGTATATACAGTACATCAATTATGTAGTAGTATTAGTTAGTGATCTGATTGCTCTCCCAACACTAATGAAATTTGTCTGGCACTTTAACAATCGTTTAACAGCCCCCAAGACACTAATAGCTGGCTGAGTAGCTTAGTAGTTTAGATTTCTGGCTGTGGAATCAGAGGTTGAGAGTTCAAATCCTCACTGTGCCTCTTGAGAGAACAACTAGCACCTGTAACTATGGGCAAGCAGCACAGAAGAAGGGGATTATAAACCATTTTGGAGTATTCCCTACCTAGAAAACCTCAGAGAAGGTTTGCCATGAGTCAGAATTGACTTGAGGGCATGCAATTATTATTAAGACTCTAATAAAATTAGGTGGAGTTTCCTTCTCAGCAAATGAATAGTTTTGCAGACAGGAGTTCTAATACATCTCCCTGACAGTTTGATAAAGTGGTGGCAACCTTGTTTCTGACAGGCTCGCCTCCTTTTTTAAATTTTTTTAAATTGCATTAGAAAGTAATTTTTATTTAGATAACGGTCACTCTTGCTGGAAAGCCAGTTTTATCTGACTCTAGCATTCAGTACTCATCTTTATTTATAGCCAAAGAGCCAGCACTGTGTCTCCATTTGCAGACATTTCTGTGGACATGTGGCAGGCATGCCTAGACTCCAAATGCCTAGACACGCTGTTTACCTTCCCACCCGAGTGGTCCCTATTTATCTAATTGTTATTTCTTGCTTTCGAACTGCTAGGTTGGCAGGAGCTGGGACAGAGGCACTCATTCTGTTATGCAGTACCGTACTTGGGTTTTGAGCTGACCTTCTGCCTCTCAGTCAGTATCTGAACCACTTGAGCCACTGTAGTCATGTTAGTTAGTTAGTTAGTTAGTTAGTTAGTCCATGAGGCTGATGGAGAGCTGGCTTGCATATTTCCCCTCATATTTTTCTCTCCCTGGAAGAAGAAGAAAAGACTGTCCCAGAACAGGGGACTGGAGGAATGGGGTATTTTTGGTGCTATATTTTAATGCAAATAGATGGCTTTATTTTTAAAAAAGGTTGTCACTTATTTTTGAGCTTGGGAAGGAGGGGAGAGAGAGAGAAATGGCGAAGGAACGCTGTCCTCATTGTTCTCCCTTCAGCTTCCATTTGGCAAGAGTGGTCCAAAAAATATCTAGGGGTGGGAGCTGTGGGTGGGTGTGAGAGAGAGAGAGAGAAGCAACAGCAATCTCAGTCAAGCCGCTTTTACAAACGAGTCACAAAGGCGGGGCCCATTCATCGCCTCTCCCGCTTGCGCCGGGCGCGGGGGCTCCGGAGGCGCCGGGGGGGCCTCGCCAGCCAATTGCTGTCAGCAACCTGTGGAGAGAGGAGGCATCGCTATAGCAACCGGTGGACTTCAACCATGTGCTGCTCCGCGCGCTGACAGCAGGCTCTGGGCGCGCGGCGGGCAGGACTATAAAGGCGGGCCGAGGCGGGAGTCGAGGCGGCCGGGGGCCTCCTCCTCCTCCTCGCCCCCCTCCCCGTCCCCCTGCCTGCCCCCGGGAAGGGCCTGACGCGCGGCCGCCCCCGGGAGGGATGAGGACGTCCGGGCCCGGGTCGGAGAGCTTTGTGTGGCACGCAACGCCGAGGGGAAGGGGAGCAAGTCTGGAGGAGGATGAAGAGGAGGAGGAAGGCGGCGAGCGCGAGAGAGCGAGAGCGAGAGAGCGCGCCCCCCTCTCCCTTTGGGGCCCTGTGAGGGAGGCCGCAAGGATGGCGCCAGGTAAGGCCGCGTCCTTCGTGGGCGCCCCTCCTCGCCCCGTTTTCGGGCAGCCTTCGGGGGAGAAGCGCTTGCAGCCAACGTGGTTGGGGCGACAGGTCCTAGTTGGGGGGGGGGGGAGAGAGTTCTTGGGCTTCCTTGGCCCGAGGGACCCTCCTGAGGTGGCGCCGGCTCGTGAGGGGGGGGCGCCTCCTTGCAGGGCCGGCGGGGGGGGGAAGAGAGAGAGAAAGACCCCAGCCTGGGCCCCTCGAGGCTGGGCCGCCGGAGCCGGACAGGGCGGCTTCTCCGTGGATTCTCCAGTGGTCCTCCCACCCCACCCCACCCCCCTCTGAGGGGCGCCCGAGGTTTGGGTTGCCGAGCGGACCGGGAGGTGGCGAGGACGCTCCGCGGGCCGGCAGGGCAGGGCAGGCAGGCTGGGGCTCGAGCCGGGCTTTCTGAGGAGATCGGCTGTCCACCCTGGCCTTGGTGGGGGGGTGGGTTCTTCCCCGTTTCTCTTTCCCTCTCTCGGCCCTCCTCACTCCTGGCATATTGCGTCCGGGAAAAGTGCCGTGGACACGTGTGTGTGTGTGAATGTGTATGTGCGTGCGTGCACCTGGTTTTGGAGGGATACGCGCGTGAGCCGCGCGCTTGAGGAAAAATCGCCTCTATTCCTTCCTTCCACCTGGCATTTTTACCTCCTCTCTCCCTGTGGGAGGGAGTTTGGTGGTTGTGCAGGTTTCTTGAGTGCAACGGTGGTGGTGGTGGTGGTGCCGTGGTGGTGGTTGTTGCCGCCTATAGGGTGAGAGGAGGCTGGGGATTCCAGAGCTTGTCCTTCATCAGGGAGCGTCTCCTCTCTTGCGCCTTCGTGGTCATCCTGTTTTTTTCGGAATCCTGGGTTACACTGTTTCCCCAACTCTTGAAATCTTCCCTCCGGCCCAAGCAGCTACCATAAACTTTGGATCTGGTTCCTTAAAAAAAGCCTGGAGATAGGATGGGGAAAAGGAAGAGGTGATGTTGCGGGTTTAGCAGATTTATCTCCACTAGGGCTGCGGTGGCTTGGCAGTTTGAAACCCGGGTACTGCTTGATGGATTGAGCGCCTGTCTCTATGCCAGATCTTGGGGAAATGAAAGGAGCCTCATTTAGGCGTTCCCTGAGCACAGTTTCTCCAGGAAAAATCCTTTTAACCCAGGATAATTTCTCACACGAAATTATTATCTCCACTCACTCCTGGGCCTGTTTCCGTGACCTGCAAGATGGAAAACAAAGTTTGGCTACTTCATTTTTTAATATTGCTTTTATTGTCCCCTCTCAATGCTTCTTATATAGAGTTCCTGACTATGAGACCTGGAAATCTATCACTAGGCTATATGTGAAGTTCCAGTTGCAAGCCATGCTTATGATTTTCATATGTAGTATTATTCTGATGAGGGTGTGTTATACACAGTGTAAATGTTATCAGGCAAGAAATGTGAGATTCTGAGAGCTTTTTTCTTTCAAATAGGCAGTCTATTTAGCTGCTGTTTGCTTAATTTAAAAAAAATACACAGGGCTTGGAATGACAAACTTGATAGTATAGGAAGCTTTCCTAAAATGAAGATATGTTTATTTATAACAGTTTTCTGTCAATAAGGATCTTATGTTTAGCAGGCGTAAGTTAGAAAACCATGGTTATTGACAAGATGACAGAAAATAATGAAAATAGGTGCCAGTGATCTCTCAGTATGGATTGTGTATATTAACTAGAAAAGGGGAACCTATACTTGGTTGGGAAAGTGTGTGAGAAGGAAGAAAATCTCACAGGCATTCTCTTCACCAGCATTATGAAAAGAAAATACATGCTGGCTAACAGATGTTTATACTGGGATATGGGCAGACCAAGTCTTTTTTGCAACTAATGGAACTTCACCTGAAATCCAAATTATTTAGTATTAAATGGTTTGTACACTGGCTGTAAATGTATGTAAGAAGGGCTGGAAATCAGCTTGAGAATGTGTACTCGCACACAGATATGCTGCTACAGTGTATGACTAGGCTTTGAACATAGCCTTTTGTTTTCTTGTTTTTAATGAAAGATGCCTAGATGAACACTAGAAGACCACCAAAGGTCATTCTTATTCTTCTTCCCTCTCACTTTTATATACATGTACACAGTCCCTATTTTTAACCCTTTGTCCTACTATTGACAATTTAACATATAATTGTAATAAGAGAGAGATCCTTATGAAAAAAGTGGTGAATAGTTTTTAGATATATCTCGCTCTTTCCTCTTTCTCTTGTTAATTAACAAAGCACATTATGTACTTTTAGGAGACAAGAAGGAAGTATCTCCCATTGCTGCTGGTATCCTTAAAACTCAAGTGAATCCCTGTGTTCTATTCCTTCATTGTTGGTGGTTATTAATCCTTCTAAATGGTATGGAGAAGCCCCCCCCCCCCAAAGTGCTTTGTGGGGTTGAAGGTTGAGGAAGGATCATTGTGCCCCTCCAGATGAATAGGTCTGTGGTTCTCACCGTGACCTTTCTCAGTGATTTGAATAAGCTGGAGTTCCCAGAAATCCATCTGCCTTTTGTATGTGTCGATTTTGTCTAATCTTTCCAAACTCTCAACAGAGTCTCGAATAAAGGGGAAAGTACCTTCCCACCTTCCCATCTGACTGCAGCTGCCCCTGTTTCCCTCTCCAAGTAAAAATGTTAAATTGACCTTGTTTCAGGTGATGAACTCACATCTGCTGAAAATAATTCTAAAGCAACATCTGAGTAGCTGATTGAGGATAGGAGGCTCCAAGGATGCTCTCTCCATCTAAACTCTAAAAACATTTTTTAAATCTTCATCTCATCTGAAATTGAAACACTGAAAATAAATATTATTGTTCTGCGGTATCTAGTATGTAGAACCTACTAAACATTTTTAAAAATTCAAATTCTACCTCTAAGCAATATGTCAGGCCTTCCTCTGACAATTGTGTTGTTTCACAGCCTAAATACATTTTGTCTGTTTATCAATCTAGAGAGCTTGGTGTGATTCTTAGCATATGGATTTGGAGGTATAGTCAATTAAAGCTAATGGATTAATTTACTGCTATAAAAATGTGTTTAGTACTGAGGTAATAAACAGTGTCATTTAAGAACAAGAGCAAAGATAATAAATGATTCCTATTTACTATAAGGATGATCTTTCATCAAACACTTTTGGAAATATATTTTTAAAAGTAAATGTATTCTAAATGCAACTGAACAAAAACAATTTATTCTATACTTTTTCTTTCTCAAATTGTTATATTTATATTTCACATAAATGTCATGCTCAATGTAAGGTGCAGATATTTTTCTTCATTTAGACCAATTAAGAATACAACCCTACATTCTATAACAAAGCCCATTAATTTCAGCAGAATTACCCTGAATAAGGGTAATCCTGTAGATAATACTTTGGTGTCAGTCTGGGAGGGGGGGGGAGAACCCATATTTTTAAAAAGACTTCTGATGTGGCCAAATGTTTATTAATAGGAGTTTATAGTAAAAAATAATTATTTTATTGTCATTTCTTTTCCTCTGCTTGGTATGCTCCCCCCTTCTTTTCCATTTTTTTAGTCTCCTTGAATGGCAGATTTGCAAGTACAATTTCATCAGCACAGGGGAACAATAGCTTTCAGTTGCACAAAGGATTTCTCCCACCCTGAATCTCAACCACAATGCCTCTTGCTCTGATAATAACTTCTGAAAAGATTTTGTAATGTAGAGAATTAATACATGATTATTTCTGCCTGACTTCTCCCATTTATTAGGTTCTGGAGTGTATTCTCAATTAAAAATAGCATTAAGAGGTGTTTTATTTTTAATTTTAAATATTTTAAGGTAACATATTTTAAAGTTTTCCATCTGCATACTAAGATGGTTGGTTTACATTATTTGTGTTCAAATCTATTGTAAAGTATGATCAACAGAGAATTATCAAAATGTGGAAAAACTGTCTGATGAAACGAAATACTACTGCCAAGTTGTTTTGGAAAAAAAAATATGGTAATGTATTTTTCCCCTTCACAGAAGTAGAAAGCCTGTGTATAGTAAATTGCCAGCCAAATATGTTCTTATCTCAACCTAGCAATAGCTTTAGAAGTTTGAAGGCTTAAATTT
This sequence comes from Furcifer pardalis, assembly GCA_030440675.1. NCBI lineage: Eukaryota > Metazoa > Chordata > Lepidosauria > Squamata > Chamaeleonidae > Furcifer > Furcifer pardalis. The sequence continues at coordinate 101,221,526 of CP126897.1, forward strand.
TCTCATCTTTAGCTGAATAGCATTTCCATTAATAAAGTTTGCTGGCTAAATCTACAAAATCTATTTTTACAGAGGAGTTGTTATTTAAGGCCAATATCTATAGGATAAAGTTGACATCTTATTCAATACTATATTGTGGCAGTATCTGACTGTAGAGTTGCTTCAGTATCCAAGGCACTAACTTGTCTGGTGTAAATATATTAAGTGTTTACAAACAGTTGCTGAGTCAGAATGTAGCATGTGCCAGAATCCTCAGGTCAGACTAGAATATCAGTCATCCACAAGCTTCTTCTTGAAGCAAACTCAAGTTTATTACTCCTCAATAACTATGTAGAGAGGATTGTCTGTATCTTCTTTGGGAAGAAAACATAACCCAACTGATTTTACCCCACTTTTATTATATTAGCTGTGTAGGCTTCCACTTTCTGGAGTCTTGGAAGATCTTTTGAGTATGTTTTGGAGAAGAGCAATGGAGTGTGGTGTTGGTAGTGTCTTTATTCAAACATCACCAGGTCTTCCAAAGGGACTGGCTTCTTTCCTTGAAGCTAACCACATTTTTTTACCAGCTTTGGGAACCATAGATTGGAGACCTGTTTTGGGTAGAATTTATCTGTTTATATAGTTGTCATGAATTGCACTGATGTTATGGGCTTAAACCATCACTACAGTTTCTTCTTTAGAATCCTGAACTTAGTAAAAATAGAGACACTGCTTTGAATCATGCAGGATGAGATGCTGGAGAATAAATATTATTCCACAGATACTTCCAAATGAGGGAGTGTGTTTGTTCCAGCAGCTTTTGCCATCCTCTGTCTTGTTGCCCCAACCACAGAGGAAAGATGGTATTGGTGTCACGATTTAAAAGACACCCAACTGTAACATGTCAAATTCATACATATTTAAAGATTTCTTTCTCTCTCCTCCCAATTTCAAGTCAAGTCTGACAGGGCTCCTCTAATTAACCCTGGATCCAGTTCCAGGCTGAGACTTCAGTTGCTGGATCCGAGCAAGGGATTTTGGGTAGGTGGGTGGGTGGGAGGAATATTCCAGGCAAAATGGAATATTATTGTAAACTCTTGGGTTAAAGCAGGGGTAGGCAACCTATGGCCCATGGGCTGGATCTGGCCTGCAGCACCAAATAATCCAGCCCTCGCTGGCAGCCATAAACAGCAAGGGGACCACCAGTCCAGGCCCCTCAACTGTCTGAGGGAGCATGATCCAGCCCCCCCCCCCCAGTCAAAGAGGCTAGCAACCCCTGGGTTAAAGGATGCTTCTCACCTACTCCCCCTCCCCCTCCCATTTTTCTGTCTTGGGACATGAGGATTTCAGCTGAGAGTCTGTTCTAGAAACTTGATTTTGAAAAGAACCCTGATTTAAAGCCCTGGTTTCCTCTACGCATACAAGATGCACTTGCTATACAAGGGACACAGCCAGAGGAGTGGAAATTATTCCACTTCTAAAGCTTTTTCTTTTCCCCTTCAAGGCAAGAAGTGAAACAGATGTTATCTACTGAGCCTCTGGGGTAGGAATTTGGCTGAGAAACTCAAAGTAGTCTCCAGATCAAGGACAAGCCTAGTTAGTTTCTGGGTTATTCAACCAAACTATGGAAGGTTTACTTCCAGCCTCTTGGCTGCCCATCGTCCCTCTCTTTGGTGCTTGACTGTGAGCATGTAAATGTGGAGGCTAGCTCAGGAATAGTAAGGGCTTTAATAAAAATCCCACCCACACCTGGGCAAAAAAAACCCTTTATTGCAAAAGGACTATGTTTTGCATATCTTTTACTGTAAGGGCACATACAGATAATTGAGTATTATTCAACCAACCTTTGAATGAGTCCCAGCACTTAATAATGTGCTCAAATGAAGATAATTCATGCTCCAAAAGACCCCTGCTTTGTCCATATTTGAAGAATAGATGCCATATTAACCATGGCGTAATAGGGTTTCTATGCAATGCTGGGAACATGTCCTGACATACAAATACTTGAATTTTTTTTGGCTTTTATTTTATAGATCCCTATAAGAGCCACATTTTTGCCATATAGGGTGCTGGTGATGTACAGTATATCTATTTTGCCAGTAGCATTATTCCTTCACAGGGGAATTCTACTTGTAAATGCTCAAAGGAGGACTCATGAATGAGTATGATGAGCGTGGTCTGAATTGTGTTCCTAGAACATAACTGAATTTTGGAGCTGGTCCACAGAATGTCACACAAGATCCACGTTAATGCAAGTTAATGCGGGGGGGGGCAGTTAATGGATCAGGATTGCACCCACAATTATTGGGCATAAAGATTCTGGGAGAGGGGTGTCAGACGTTCCTGTTTTCCTAGGTCATTTGCAAGACTTAGGGATGGAACAGTTTTGAAATGTCAGGTTGAGGCGGGTATGTTCAGTGGTGAAAGAGGATTCCGTGGAATTCATGGCTCTTTCTCCAGCATCAAAACCGGGTCCCGTAAAAACCTGCCACTGTGTTTGAGTTGTACCTCTTTGAGTTATAACTGGCGTCCTGGCGGTCTACGCGCTAAAACCTGGACTTTAAACGGAAACCCAATGTATTGTCTGAGAACGGCAGGGTTAGGTGCATGAAACAAAATCACTTAGCCATGGTAGGAAAATTGCAAAATAATAGCTTTCACAAAACTGGGAGTAGCGCAAAACAACATGGAAAACAAAAACGGAGGAGCTAGAGACACGCTTGCCAAAGGCTTATCTAGCGATCCGCTTTCCTAACCTGTTTACAGCGGTATGTGGTTTCGCCGCTTTCTGTCCTGAGAAGCGTATCGGTGAACAAAGTCACAAAGCTTTCGAAAATGCCCCAGACATTTTCGTTTCTGAAGTGTTTGGGGCGGGGCTCTCTTTTTCTTGAAACCATGAGGGCTAGAAACATGGAGATTTAAACCGAAACGAGGCTGGCATCGCAGTTCTCTAGAGGTGACATGGTTGGGTACATACTGCAGAGAGCGGTAACGTGGCCTCGCCGTCGGATAAAGCGCTAGAGCACCCAAGATATGCGCGCGATCTTGCGCTTAAAACCCGGAACCGTTCCGCGGCAACATCCAAGCGTAAAGGGAGTTGCGGGAAAGGCAGAACTACTGACGCGTTAGAAGCAGAAAATCCGCCTCTTGTTTGTGTACATTTCTTTATCTTGCTGCGTGCTTTCTGGCAAGGATGTACGATTGGATGGGATTCAAAAACTCTTCTACAAAAATTTCGCCGCACCTCCCCGTGCGTTTCCACACCCCTTGGCAAATCTCCGTGACAGAGAAATTGGACACTTCCCTTTCCGTATCTCTGGTTTAAATGTATGTTCATATGACTCACGGTTCCCAGGCCTATTGCGTCTTTCCACCCTACACCCCCACCCCACCCATCCCCACGTGCAAAGCTGGAACGCTGGTTACCTTGAAAGGAATATAGGCCCGTTGTTTGCACGGCATCGTCAAGGTTTAAAGCTTACCAACAGTCTTCTATCTCAGCATGCGTATAGTGATGGGGGTGGGGTGGTTAACACCCCAGGCCTGGCTAGAGAGGCTTCCGGAATCTTCATTTATCAACAATGAACAGTCAATTTGTAAAGCAATTTGAAAGCCCATTCAGTTCGGCTGTCCGGCTTGGAAGGAGGGATGTCGTTATGCAAATTAAACAACTACAATTGTAAACACTAAATCAGTATGAAAACTAAAGGCGATTTTAGGGTTTTTTAAAATTATACTTCAACTGAACAAGAAATAAATAGTTCGCGTTATCAATTTAATGCTGTCAAATGTAATAATTTTGTGGAATTGGGTTTTCAAAACAACCAATAACAGCGAATTGGGATAGTTTTATTATTTTCTCCTCCCCCACGGAAACAAAAGTACAGAAGAGTACCCCATTTTATTTTATGCTAAGGATATGGCCACAGGTTATGTGGAACGAGGAAAGAAGAGTCCTTAATTTAGTTACCTTTATTTTTTATCAGGTAAAGATGATAGCTATTTTGTTCAATGGCTTCTTGTGTTTAATTTTAAGACTAACTCTACGAACAACTAATTTTCCTATTCCCATTTTATGGATGGGAAACTGAGGCCCAGGGAGGGAAACCAATAGACCCTAATACACCTGGCATTTGAAATAGTCTTTAAAATAAGCTGAACTGCAAACAAGACCAAGAGTTGACAAGTCCGTCTTTCTGAGCTTATTTGTTTTAAAGTCTGTGCTGATGACAGAGCAATCCATAAAACCAATGTACAGAAGGATTTAAAATATAAATAAGGTCGATGTTCTTTCCGTACCACAGTTATTAGCTGCATCCTAACTATATTTAGACTTCAGTCCTGGGAGTTAAATCTCTGCATTATACAAGAATAGGATCCAGCGCATCCCTTTACCTTGCTTTTCGGGGCAGTGCAACTTGAGTACCTGTATTCAGAAAGAAGTAAGCGGTGTTCCTGTGTCCATGCGGATATCCCTCCGCTCTCGGGTGCCTTCCGTATATTTTGAGTACTAAAAATAGGAAGGATGGATGGGCGCTATAGCCTCCCCCGCCCCTTTTCCTAAGCTATCAGTTTTCCGATCATTCTAGTGGTGTCAAGTCGCTACTCAATAACCTTTTCAAAGGCCGGGAAGGCAGCTTGAGGGTGCGTACCACCTTCCCAGGCAAGAGGCGCTTTCTTTAAATGCATTCAGGATCAGGCCCGAGCCTGACCATTGTCCAGGGAAGAGCTTGGGGTGGCCTTAGTCTCCGTCTTATTGGCTGCACGGCTGCTGGGCCCCTCTGGTCCGAAAGGCAAGGCTGCCCCCCTTGGAGGGGGGAGAGAAGGGGGTTCCGGGGCGTGCAGCTACGCTTCCGTGTCGCGCTGGGGGCTGGCAGGAGAAAATTCGGAGCCAGATCATTTTTCACATACCCCTCTTTAGGTGCAGATGGCAAGCCCCCCTCTTCCCCACTGGGGGGACGTCGGCGAAGGGGCTTTCACTGAAATGCTAATACAGAAGCCGAGGCTAACCCTTGATTGAGGTCCAGCCAAGGCCTCGGCAGGCTAGTTAGAGAACTGACCTCCGAGGAGGGAGCCCTGCCGTTTCACCGGCGGGAGAGGAAAACTCACCCCCCCCCCCACTTCAACCCACCTTCCTCTCCATCTGAAAGGGCTAAGACGGAACGCGTTTCCAGGAAAAGAAGGAGGCGGGGGCAGGGATGCGGAGCCGAAAATCTGGCTTAAGAGGCTTTGAGGAGCTGAAGAAAGGAGCCGCTCCCGGCAAGGCGGCAGAGCCTAACTTGAGAGACATATGGCTGTCGAAAGAAAGGGAAAGCAAAACCAATGGGAGCTGGGCGTCTTCTGAATGGGGGTGGTGGTGGTGGTGGTAAGGCGTGGAGAAGTGAGTAGAGGGTCCGCTAGAAAACACGCGCCGGGAGGTGCTCGTTTGGCATATGTTTCCTCGGAGTTTTCCAAAGACTGTGCACAGGATAGCAATCAGGACTAAGACAGCCAATTAACGGGTTAACAGTAAAGGTATGTGTCGCCTTTACTCGAAAGTCAGTTGTGTCCAACTCTAGGGGGCGTTGCTCATCTCTGTTTATAGCCAAAGAGCCAGCTGTCTGAGTCTGTTGACGTTTCAGTGGCCATGTGGTAGGCATGACTAAATGCTGAAGAGCAATAGAGCGCTGTTACCTTTCTTGCCAAGCGGTATCTATTTATCTACTTGCCATGTCTTGCTTTTGAAATGCTAAATTTGACAGGACCAGGGACAGAAGACGGGAGCTCACTCCGTCGTGCAGCACCCAGGTCTCGAACTGCTGATCTGCCGACCTCCAGTTCAGCGTCTTAATCACTAAGCCACTGCAGTCCCTAAGTAAAAGGTTAGATGAAAAATAAATCCTAACATCGTATCATGCGTTGAAAGGTGGTCTCTTCTTGCCTGTCTGGCGGGTGGGCTGGCCAGCTTCAGAAGACAGGTAAGAAGCAGGTGTACCTCCTGGAACAAAGAGTCCTAGCTGAAATTTACTTTCTCGCACGGCTTGTAATGCAAGAATCCTGTTCTCTGCTGCATCTGTTGGCCTACGAGCGGGCTGAAAAGGGCCCGTGGGACTTCAGGGACTTTCACCCACTCTGTTCGGGAGCTTTTAAGCCCTTGGCTGTCAAGGAGAGGGGGTAACTTCATTTTTAAAAATATTGCTGGGTTTTATGGCTTGCTGGCTCTGAAGCCTGGCTGCTGGAGAGGAAGGCTAGAGTTCGTATACCTTTTTTGCAGTTGTATGGGAGATATAGTTGCATCGCATGCAGTCGAAGTGACAGCTAGACCAGGTACGTTTGCTGAAAATTTCTCTTTTATACAACCGCTAAAAGACGCAAGACCCATTTTCACGTGGGCATGAAGTGCATGGCGTTTCAAGGAGACCTGTGTCTCATCCTCTTGATGGGTCAGTGTCTCACGAGTAAGGTTTCCTCGAATAGCAAGCGTCCCCCATTGCAATCTGCTTTGGGATCACAGAGTGGTCCGGACAAAGATTTATTAGAGAAAGACACGCGGAACAGCAGCCGGGTGGACAAGTTTGATCTAAAGACTCCAGTTCGACGCTCCTTCTTAAGGATCGGTGTGACTTGTAACGTTACAACAGGGATTAGAACCGCTGTGCTCGTTTACTCGGAAGCAGGCCCCGCTGAACAAGCAGGTCCCTGACGTGCGCGTAAAGTTCTCCGGAGGATGCGCTTCGGCAGCCTGATCCCCTCAGATGCGCGGAGAATCCTAGGAACGATTCCTCTGCGTTCAGCGGACCTCACTTGCCAAGTAAATGAGGAGAGGCGATCGCAGTTTATTAACTCAAGCTTGAACCGGCTGCCGTTGAACGAAATGGGCCGCCTGAAGCCAACCCGATCCCGCCCTCCCTTTCCGGTCCTTTCGAGAGGACTCGCCATTGGGAAGGGCTTTGTGGCAAAGAACAAACATTCTTGAAGGAACGCAAGAGCAAAATCAAATTAGAAGATGGAGGAAGGGGCTCACTGGAGAAGGAACAACATTAAAGGGGGAAGATAGCTGAGGAACTCAACCACCCATATGTCACTTGGAGGACCCTGAAAAGGCTGAGGATTGGAGTCCTTAAATGTAAGACCAACATACTCAAGGGGGGGGCGGCGGCGGATAACAACGATCTGTGTGGATGTGGAGAGAGACAGGATCCAACTCATTTACTGGTCTGCTGATGACTGCCAGAAACATGCACCGATGAGGACTTAAGTTTGGCCAACGACGAAGCCAAGAAAGTGGCTTCATTTTGGCACTCCAGGGTTTGATCGGAGTGGGGTGGGGAGAGTTCTCTGCTGGACAACCGGAGCGACACCTCGTCCTGCGTTACTGATTTTAACCGGAGCGCCAGAAAGGGGTGGGGAGGTGAGTCGGTCCTCTCCTCCTTTTCCGACCTGCGCCGGCGGGTGAAAGACCAGAAGCAGGTGGAGATGGGGAGAAAAACCTCCTCCTCCCGCCGGCAGAAGAGGTGGCGGCCAAGCGTGGTCGGCTCTCGGTCCTTGCAGCGAAGGAGCCTTGAAAGCGACAGAGGCCGAGATGGGCAGGCAGGCAGGCAGGCCGGCCAGCCAGCCAGCCAGGAGAGCCCCACCCTGGAGCCTACGGGAGCGCGCCGCGCGGCCCCGCCCCGCCTGCTCGCCCCCAGCCCCTCTTTGCTCCCCAGTCGACCAGGCAGCGAAGGGTGGGAGGGAGAAGGAAGAGTTTGCCCGGAGCCGCCTTTCCGTTCCATTAAGCCCGAGAGGGGCGCGTTCCTAAATCCAGGAGGCGAATGGATGGCAAAGCTATTTTTATTCTCCTTTTCTCCCCGCTCCCTCCCTCCCTCGGCGGTCGAGATGCGGCGCCCGGGGCTTGGGCGGCCTTGGCGGCTCCGCGAGGAGGAAGGAGGAAGAAGAGCCGAAGAAGAAGGCACAGGCAGGGGGAAAGAGAGGAGCCGCCTGGAAGGCGGAGCGGACAATTGCCCGAAAGATGCAAGATCGTGGGGCGGGGCGGGGGAGGGGGAGAAGCAACCCATTTTGCCCCCCCCCCCGCGAAATGAGGCGGTGGGGAGGGCTGGGCTAATTGTTCTCCTCGCGTAGCAATCCGAGGGGAGGCCGGGACGTGTCCCCCCCCCCCAATTCATTTCCCTGGTAATTGAGGAGCGCTGGCCCGAGGAGCGAGGCGGCGGTCTTGCCTGCTGCCTGGCCCTTTCATAGCCACGTTGCGATTTTAATTGTTGCTAATATGGCATATAATGAAGCTAATGAGGGGAAATCATTGGACAACTTTTAGAGCGCGTGGAGGCGAAGAGGCAAGGCTTTGCCGGGGATTTCCGGCCCGGGACAGCAGCCCAGACACGCACCGTGGACTAGACTAGAGAGGGGGGGGGGGGACCGTTGGGATCCCTTTCTCCTCCTGGAAGAGAGAAGGACTGAACTGCCGGTCGGTTTTGGCTTGCCAGAGTGGAGGGGCAGAAATGCAAGGAAAAAAGAGGTGGATTGTGACCCTTTGTCTTTTGAAAACTCGCCCTTCGTTAAGTCAATGGAAAACAGTTTTGCTGGAGAAGCCCACTGGACACAATTCAGGATGTTTGGTGAAGCAGGAGAAATTCCAATCCTATTAAAAATATGACAAGGACAATTAGTAGCTGCTACATGCATTGGGAAGACTTTGAGAATCCCATCTTTCCCTATAATAATTTCAGTAGGCACCTACCTGAAGCTTCACTGACTCTTAGATGCTTGATGAAAAATGAGGCAAGGTATGTGTTGTTGAAGAATTAACTCTAGGAAGGGTGTGAAAGCTTTGATATTCTGTTTCAGATAAATTTTGGGATGATACCTTACATGTTTTGAGGTTGTCCACTTCATTTAAGGTTGCTTTTGTACTTACTAAGTTTAAGCATAAGTCTTTAGTCATTCATTGATACTAATTTCTGGGCAACCGTGTGGAAAGCTGTGAAATCAAAAGAAGCTAAATACCTCTGAAGTGATATTTCTCCATTTAAGGAATGAACTCAAAGTAGTTGTTGTTTTTAAAAAAAAGGTGCATCCCAAAAGATTAGGATTGGTTAACAATATAGATTTAAAATTACTCAGCAGTAAGATCCCCTATATTCAGTGGGGCTAAGTTCCTTGTGAAGTGGATATAGCACTACAACCAATGTGCCTGATTAAAGCTTGGTTTGAATTTTGGTGAATTGGCAATTTTACCTCTTGCTTAGTTTCTGCTGTCTTAAAAAAAATCTGCTTTTGAAAGAAGCTTTTAAAATTATATTTGCTACTAAACATACTTAAAGTGATGTATGTATTTGGTCTTTGCTACAGAAAAGCAAGCTACAACTTTGGCCTCATCGTGCTCATGGGGAGGAAGATACCACCAAATTCATCATACTGACGCTCCTCTCCATTGCCTGCATTTTTGGAGTCCTTGTGGCTTCCGGGGTTATCTATTGCCTCCGCCATGGCTCCCATCACAAACTGAAGGAGAAACTAACCAGTCTTGGCTCTGAAACCAGTTGCGATGCTACTGCAACTTATCAGGTAAGAGACTTATTTCTCCACTGTACTATTTATTTATTTATTGGGATACTTGCACCATTATTTATTATCCCACACAGGAGAGAGTGTTGCTTTTATTTATTTATAGCTGAGGTAGGTTTTTTTCCTTTAAGCAATGCCTTACTTGGAATTCCTCCATTAATATTCCCATGATAAAGTGTAGCAGCTTTTTTATTGCTAGTTATTAATCTTGGGTATTCTTGCAGCTTACTGTAAATGTGTCTCTAATTAGAAACGTTAAAAGAAGCGGTTGTCAGTTGCAGTTCCTCCAAGAAAAGAAAAAAACCAACAACAATATCTGGAATCTGTCACTGAACTGTAGATATTAAAAACAATTGTTACAATTTATGAGGCATGGATCATGCAGTTATCTAAAGGCGTGTGCTTCTCTTTGAATCATTGACTTCTTGGAGGTCTGATATGAAAAGAACCTTTGACCTGTATGGTTGACAGTTTCTCCCATTATTTAGATAAATTGGAATATAATGCCAATAAATTTGTAGAAGCTTGGGAAATTAAAAGCAGACCTGTTTTATTTCAGAGAATAGTGGCAGCAGATGTATGCTAAGGAACACTGTTGGCTAATCTTCTGCAATAAATTTATTTTAAAAGGAGAGTAATTTGTGGTAATGGAATGGCAGCTTATTTCTAGGAGGCAATACATAACTTGTTTAAATGAATGCATTTATACATTTATGACCCACAAAAGTGTATGTAACTGAACAAATTTTGGAGTTGGAGAACTAATATCCACGGTATATCTGTCAGATTTTCTAGAGTCTTGCTTCAGAAATCGGCATTATGTATTCAGATTGACAAATTTCTAAAACTACTTTTGAGTTCTGCTTTTCTGTTATTTTATTCTAACTATTATGTGGTTTGAAGACCAAATGCACTTGGTACTATACCTGTTGTTACACAATCTGGTGCCTCAGAGATATGGATCAACTTCCCTTCTCTAATTTCTCTCTCTCAACTCATCTTTGTACTAACAGTACTTTGCTTCTTGAAGAGGAAGAGAAATATCATACCAATAGTGGTACATTCAAATGTGTGCCAAGCTATTAACATGTCTGAGGAAGAGGTTTCAACTTGAGTTCTGACTGTAAGGAAATCAAAGTAACAGTGTAGAAAGAACACCTCATCAAAGGAATAGTAGAGGTGGGGGAGTTTTCAGTGCTGTGCAGATCCAATTGTTGAAACCAAAACACTATTAAAATGGTGTGTATGGCTAAACTTTGTCTAGGCATTTTCAGTGTTGAATTATAAGTACTGTACATTAAAACTTAATGCTCTGAGAGAAATCATAAATATTTGTGATAAGTAAGAGGACAGTCTTCCTTATGATAGTTCTAATTAATATCTGTAATTAAGATCATGTTGTTCCAGCAGGAAAATTGTTTAAATTTCTGAGAATGACCTTTTTGCCATTTCTCTTGAGGTACACTAGTTAAGCTGATATTGATTTTATAATGAGCTCTCGTTTGTTTAATAGGAATGTGGAATCCAGATGCTAAATTAAATTCAACCTTCATTATTTTTATTTCCACCCATGTATGGTATATACTTAGCTTTGCCTTTTTAGACATTAGAATCTCAGTGGTCAAACCTTATATGTACCTACTGATTGAGTCCACTGAATTAAGTTAGATTTATTCCAGGCAAGTGAGTGCAGAATTACACGTGAAAATTTAAGAGGTCAAACTTCCCACCCAGCTCTTCTCCATTAATGCTTACTAGAATAGCTGTGGTAAGAGTAATTTTCACATGGTTTGGTGAAAGGCTTGATCTTGTATGATTTATGTCAACATACATCTGCCTTTATTTGTTTGGAACAAAGACACAATGTAAGATTGGAACTCCTGAATATCTTCTGTTCCTGGAAGAATTGGTAGTAATGTCCCACCCTGTGGACTGTGTTAAATAATTATTCCAATAAACTAAACAATGTGATTATTTTGTCCACTTTAGAGTTGTTCTCCTTTTTAGAGATGTTTTTATTTCATCAAAACAAGTTTGGAACAGATTGTGTGTTCAAATAGCCATAGGGTGATCATTCAAAACATTTTCATAATTGGGCATTTGGATTAATGGGTGTGTTGTTTAGTGTGGTTCTGTTGACTTGAGGCTATATGAGTGGCTTAAACCATTATAAAGCATATAGGAAACATGGAGTTTGCATAATGGGTTTTCCACCACATTGGAAACAAAAGTGCTGGCAGGGATAATCATTCTCTCATTTTGCCTGAGGTTATTGAAATCAGGATATAGGAGAGAGTTGGGAGGGAATCCTAAAATCAGTCCTTCATTTTACCAGCCTTTGCTGCTGTCTTAAACAGTGAAGAATAAGTCTCACTTATTCTTCACTTATTGAGACTTATATCTGAGAACACTTGCATGTGATAGAAATCTAAAACTGAAAAACATATTTGTATTCATATGCTTCACCCAGTACAGTAACAGTAAACAAGTATATAAGTTTAATGGGCAATAATAGGCTTAGTGGTCAATTGATACTCTCAAAATATTATGTTAATTATAAAAACTTTACCTATGTTTTTCAAGGTTCAAAAAGAACCTTTCCTGTCTGTCTGCTCTAGGGTTGTAAGGGTTCAGTCAACGTGTTTGTTTATCTATGAATATCGGCTGACAGTTGCTGTAATTGAAAAATGTGATTCTAATTCCTGCATTGGGGCAATAGGAAGAAAAGGAAGAAACAGCTGGCTAGCATTGTTAGTCAATGAAGACTGGCACAGTTGTTGTGTTTTATGGGAAATGCCTCTCCTGTTCAAGTTAATGGTAAAGCCTTAGCTTTATCAAGAGCTTTTGTAATAATTTTGTAATAATAATTTTGTAATAATAATTTTGTAATAATTATGCTGTGCATATAGCCCATAGTTGTTTAGGCATAATGAGTGTTATGAAACACAAATCTGCTTTGCACTATAGGGTAGCTGGACTCCCCCCACCCTCATTAGAAGTATTTCACACACATTGTAGGCTTGATCCAGTTTCTTTTTGCAAATAGGGTGCAAAACATTTAAAATTTCATTAATAATAAATTAAACAAACCAAATCTGTCAACCTTCAAAGAACCTTTCAAATTGTCACTCTCTTCAACATAAAATGGCAGAGTTATGTAACACTTGAACATTTAGAATTATATTTATAGAATGAAGCGCTGACAGGTATAGTTTGTAATATATATTTTTTGCTTTGCATTCAGAAAAATGTTCATAATTTAGGTATGCTTGTTCTTTCAGAAGAGAGAAAAGTTATGCCTTAATTTAACAAGTGGTTATTTTTGTAGTCCATATGGAATACAATGGCATTAGAATGATCACGTGTACATTTAATGCAGCACACGCATGGATACACACCATCTATTTTCATGTCCTTTTTAATACTTGACAATCTTGCTTAATTGCATGTGTAGCAATTGATTTAAATCAGTGTCAGAATCAAGACCATTAAGAGGTTTTTATTTCTTTTGCCACAAGCATATATTCTTCCAAGAATGAATAAGAAAAAATAAGAAAGAGAAAACTCTTGACGCAGTTGTTCATTTTTTTGGCTACTTTAGGGAAAATCAGTTCAGCATTCTATAAACTCCCTTTTCACTCTGTCATAGCTGTGACCAAAGCAGAAAAGAAGCCTTTAGCAGATGCTTTCTCCTTTCCATGGCTGATCTGTTTTTCCTTGCATGTTTTGAGGCTTCTGCTACATAACCCAGGAGGTATGAAGGGAGGGAGAGTATTGAAGCATGGAGTATAATGGGGGATAGTGCATAAACATTGCCAGTAATTGGGTATTTTCATTATCACTGGTGTCATCAGTGACCAATTTATTAATGGCAAGCATACATTGATGATTACTGCTCTTTAGAAGTGTTCTACTGGTTCTGTTCCAAGATACTTTTTGTGATTCTCACTATGCTCTAGCTTTTGATCACAACTTGGCACAGTGCTATGCTTAGCAAAATGATGCCAAGTTACCTTGCTAGCCTTATAATTTTGAATTAGAGGGTGTTTGTATTGCACCACAAGCTTTTAGGTCACTAGTAATGGTCAGCAAAAATAAAGTGTGCTGGTGATGGTATTATTCTTCATGGGAAAGTAGAATGAAGCTGAACGCAATAAGCTGCTTCCTTTTTAATTCTTCTTCCTATTTATGCTGGACCATTAGGAAAGCTGAGCGCAGAAAAATAGACGCCTTTGAGATGTGGTGTTGGAGAAGGGTTTTGAGAGTCCCCTGGACAGTGAGGAGAACAAATAGGTCTATCTTAGAAGAAATCAACCCTGACTGCTCCTTAGAAGGTCAAATAGTAAAGATGAAGCTAAAGTACTTTGGACATCAAATGAGAAGAGAGGATTCACTTGAGAAAGCCTTGATGCTTGGAAGGGTCGAGGGCAAAAGAAGTAGGGGACGGCCCAAGATGAAATGGCTAGATGGTATTGTAGAGATAATGGGCACAGAGCTGAGCGAGTTGAGGGGGATGGTGGAGGACAGGAGTGCCTGGCGGACAGTGGTCCATGGGGTTGCAGAATGTCGGAATCGACTGTGCGACTGAACAACAAAAAGTTCTCTTATATTTGTTTGTACCCATTAGGTTTTTGCAAAAAGAAACATACAATTGTATGTAAGCAAATTGGGTGCAAAGGACATAAAGATGTGAATTATCTAAAAGCACCACAATAAAGTAGCTATCTCTTTGTACTCCCTGAGTACAGGGGTTTTCAATTCTCTAAGGAGCTTATGACATTAAGGCTGGTTTCGTAACACTCAAATTAATGGTAATACAGTACTTCCTTTGCTTTTGAATCCACTTTTAGGTTCTGAAGCATTAGGTGCCATTACTTCAAGGTTTGCTCTCCTACTGTAAAAGTATTTTGCTCTGTCTTCAGCTCATATGAAATCTCTTGCCAGTTATTTCAGCTTGTCTTCCTTCCATATTTTATTCAATCCTGTCACAATTCATATTTCTTCAACAAATAAGTTTTTGGAGTGCATTGTCCAAGGACGATGTATTTCCTGAGTTTTATGCATTTAGTCTTCTCTGTAACCTCATGTTGCCCAATATGTCCCCTTTTATGCAATACTTGCTAACTCTACATTTCTGCCTATAGCTCATTGAATGAAAACAAAGCAAATTTGTATACCTTTCAGATGGTACTTAGCATCAATGTGTTGTAAAATGGGAGTGAAACAAGTTTGCGAAACAATGGGATCTAATAAACTTTATACGCTTAGGGTCATTTTGCAATTGTGTCAGATCACAAGTTAAAATAACACCTCTGGAGAAGGCTTAACAGTATCTGAGAAGCTAGGATGCTCCCAGTACCTAAATTGTGACATGCTAAAGTGAATTACTGAGTGTTATGAGACCTGTATACCTTTAGTGTTATGAGCAGTATGGAAGTAATGTCATATGCCGGAGAATTATTGTAGAAAGACACATAGAGGAAGAAGATGAAAACTGAGGGCTGAAAGCAAGATAGGATGGGTTTGTTGTTGTTCAGTCGCACAGTCGATTCCGACCCTTTGCGACCCCATGGACCACTGTCCTCCAGGCACTCCTGTCCTCCACCATCCCCCTCAACTTGCTCAGCTCTGTGCCCATTGTGTCCACAATACCATCTAGCCATCTCATTTTTGGCCGCCCCTTCTTCTTGAGTTGCACATTAAGAGTTTATGTTACTAAATGAGTGTTCTGAAATATATGTTTTCCTTTAAAAAGGAAGTATGTCTTGCAGTAGTCTAATGTGACCTGAACAGGTTATTACAGCTCATTAAGTGAATTTATATTTATTATACAATTGTACCTCGCTTAAAGACCATAACGTGTTCCACAGGACTGCTCTTTAAGCAAGTTTGCTCTTTAAGCAAAACACCATTGTAAGTGACCACTTGTGACATCTGGTGCATGTGTGTGTGTGGGGGGGATTGCGTACCACAATTTATTTGTTAAGCGAGTTTTTGGTTGGTTTTATTTGTTAAGCGAAGCGAACATTCAGAGAAAATTCTGCTCTCTAAGTGAGTTACTCTTTAAGGGAGGCACTCTTTATGCGAGGTTTGGCTGTACTTATTTTAGCTCTTATTAAAATAAGTTGTTATGTATATTCTTTAATATAGCCTCATATAAATTTAAAATAGATAGGTATAAAATATATGTTCTTTAAATATGGAAGCATAGTCTGAAATCCTGTTGCTTAGTGTAAACAATTTCCATTAAAGTAGGCCTACTGGATCAGTGTGTATTTGTTGAGAAGATTCCTTTGTAAATTCCACTGAGTCAAATGGGTCTACTCTAGTTAGGATTTACTTTTGCTGCAGTTAGAGTAGGCCCATTTAAATCAACGGAGTTTATGGAAGAGCTGACTCACCAGATCTGTAATGATTCATTCAGCTTACTCTAGTGCAGGGGTCCCCAAATGTTTTGGGCCGTGGGCTGGTCATGTGGTTCAGGGGGCAGGTCACTTTGGCCTGTGGACCAGATCTGGCCCCTGATGCCAATTCATCTGGCTCACGAAACCCTCATTGCTCCCGTGCGGGTGTGTTTTACTTCCATTTCCAGGAGTGACAAGGGCTTTGTGGGCCGGATGAATTGGCATTGGGGGGTGGATCCAGCCCGTGGGCCATAGTTTGGGCACCCTTGCTCTAGTGTAATTTACTATGCTAAGCAACAGGATTTCAGCCATTGTTAATTTGAAATGTTCAGTATCATCTTAGTTACACTCAGCACATCATATGATACAGATATAGATATCACTCGTGAATTATTAGGTGTGGACATTTGGCTGGATAAAATTAATCAAATTTCCTGAAACTAAAAGAAGTATTTGTGTTGCATGGTGGAGCATAAATATTTTATTAAAGCCAGTTAAACTGTCTGCTAATGTTGAGTAAAATGTCCTGATGCTAACAGGTAAAGTAGGTAAAAAGTAGGAAAAAAACCTATTGCTTTAGATACAATTTTGTGTGTCTTAACCATACATTGTTACCCTCTCTCCCCCAATAACTGTGACACCACAAACTGCCAATACATGGAAGAATGAAAGAGGCAGAAGGAGGCAGCAGATTGAGACACGGCATAGCTAGGCACTTTCAGCCGGGTGTGTGGTTCGCTCTTACGTCAAAGGGACTGCAAGGAGGCCCAGCAATAGCAGGTTGACATGGAAAATAAGTTTTCTTACATGTCCAGGTTCCAAGTGTGGGCTGATAATGTCCCCTTGCCTAATGGTTGGCAAGACAGCAGTCATATTGCCAGCTTGTCCAGTCTTCCCCTATCAGACCTTTTCACAGCACAACAAACAAGGGATCTGTCTCTTTTGGCTTGCAGGGCCTCTGTGCCATATCCTTCCTTTGGAGTGGTGTCTCTTAAGAATAGGCCATGCTTGGCAAAACAATGTCCCAGAAAGTTTGCCCTGTTGTTGCAGAGAGTAGGTGTAGGAATTGTGTTCTAGAGCAGTAGTGGATAACCTTTTAGAGACTGAGTGCCCAAACGGCAACCGAAAATCCACTTATTTATCACAAAGTGCCAAAAAAGCAACAGGGGAAGAAGGAAATGCTCCCATTGGCTGCTGGGAAGAGCGGTGGAGCAAACTCTGTGCTGTGAAGAGGGATGAATTGATCCCATTGGGCTGCTGGGCAGAGGGGTGGAGTAAACTCTGTGCTGGGGTGATTGCATGGGTGCCCACAAAGAGGGTTCTGAGTGCCACCTGTGGCATGCGTGCCATAAGTTTGCCACCACTGCTCTAGAGTATAACTGCTGGTACTGTTGACTGGGGTACTACGGACATTGCTAGCTGGACCAGTGGCGTAGCGTGGGGGGGGCGGGGGGGGCGGATGCCCCGGGCAGCGCCTTTCAGGGGGCGGCAAAATGTCCCCTCCCCACCCTTTTGCTGGCGAGCGCCCCACGTGCGCTTCGCCGCTTGCCACACACCTCCGTCCGCTCGCACCTCCATCCGCTCGCTCGCCCGGCTGGCCGTCGGGGGCTCTCCGCCGCCTGTTGCCCCTGGCAGCGGCTTTCAGGGGGAGGCAAAATGTCCCCTCCCCACCCTTTTGCTGGCGAGGAGGAGAAAAAGGGGTTTTTTTTAGGCGGACAATTCAAGGAGGCTCCTTGAATTGTCCGCCTAAAAAAAAACCCTTTTTCTCCTCCTCGCCAGCAAAAGGGGGGGGGAGGGAAGGAGGGGCACGCCCGGTCGCCCGCCCAGCTGGCCGTCGGGGGCTCTCCTGGCGGGCGGCCCGCGTGCGCGCGGATGCTGCTCGCCTCCGCCCGCCCAGCCACCCACCCAACTTGCCGTGAGACGGGGCGCTCGTCGGGGGGGGGGGGTGGCGCCGTGGCGGGGAGCCCCTGGGGGCTGGCTGGGCAGGAGGAGGTGGGCAGCGTGCGCGCGCACGCGGGCCGCCCGCCAGGAGAGCCCCCGACCGACAGCCAGCCCGGCGGGCGGGCCCCTCCTTGAATTGTCCGCCTAAAAAAAAACACTTTTTCTCCTCCTCGCCAGCAAAAGGGTGGGGAGGGGACATTTTGCTGCCCCCTGAAAGCCGCTGCCAGGGGCAACAGGCGGCGGAGAGCCCCCGATGGCCAGCCGGCCGGGCGAGCGGACGGAGGTGCGAGCGGACGGAGGTGTGTGGTGCGCGCGCGCGCCCCGCTAGTCAGCAGGGGGCTGGCTTCTACCTGGGTCGGGGGGAGGGGGTGGCGGCAGCGGCGAGCTGGGGGGGGGGGGCGGCGAGTTTGTTCTTCGCCCCAGGCGGCCGAAGACTGCGCGACGCCACTGAGCTGGACCTTCTTCACTAGTAGCTGCTGCATGTCATTGAAAGTTGGCTAGCATTGTCACCTAATATCCATTATACACTGTTTAATTTTGGGGTCCAATAGGATTGCTAGTATGTACTCTTTCATTTTTCACAAAGAGACAAAGCTGTAGTGGAGTCGGTTGTTCAATTTGCTGGCTGGCCAGGGCCAACATTTCATGCTAGTAAAAAAAAAAGGATGTGCTGTCTCCCCACTAAGGACCTGTGTTACATTCCTAAAGTTTCAGAACACATAGACCATTTGACCCATGATATCCCACTCTTCTCTGCCCCAGAGGATCTGCCACATCTGTGAAAGATTCCAATGCTGATCATGGAGCAGGTAGAAAGTGAAGTGCCATAAAGTTGAAACCTAGATTAGGGGGTGCCATGGCCACCCCAATTTGTCTTGCCTCTGCTGCAACAGCTCATTGTCCCAGTCACTGTGGTGAAAATGCACTGCCATATTTCGGGCCCACTCAATTATATTAGGTATGCATGTCTCTTCCATACCCTGCAAAACATCCCAAACTGCTAGATTGAGATTCTATGGGCCATACACTACACCTCTTGATCTTCCCAGCCTACAGTATTGCTACCATGTTTGTCCCATTGTTTATGACAAGCAGGCCTTAGTTTTCTTTAGTGAGACCCCATTGCTGCAGCATATCCCTCAGAACTTCTTGAATCCATCACAACCACATCAAACAGGGCCTACTTACCTGTCTGTGTTCCTCTATGCTTGATGCTTCCACCATCTCCCCATGCCCTGTCAGGGAGAGATAAGCATGATTTGCACCTTTGCTGCTCCAGAAGTCACCTGTAAAATGTACCATTTCTGCCCTGGCTTACTGCTGTACCAGTTGCCCAACACATAGTATAAATCTGGCATCATTCTGCAGAAAAGGGTAATTTGAGATGGCATGTGGTAATGGGGTGCCAGTTTTGTCATAAACCAAAGAAATCAGTGTTCTCCACTAGAGAGAATGGCTGGTCATTCATGGCTATCATCTCCCACAGATGATGAGGAATCCTGGCATTTTTACATTTGCAGAAGGACTTTTCCTGCATCCCCCCCCCAAAAAAAAAAAAAAAAACTTCTCCAGGGTTGTTTGAAATTTATTCTTCAGAATTTGCTCCCTCTCACCTCTTGCTATTTGCCCATTTATTTCCCTAGGCTGGTAACTCAACCTCTGTCTTCTGATTATTCTTTCTCTTCACATTAAGTAAGTTAACGTCCCTCATATTACCTACTTCATTTGCCAACAGCAGTGCCCTGTGCCAAATCTTCCATAGCCATCTGAAGCATGCTCCTGTTGGAGAGGTGATTGAAGTCTTGCCAACACTTGAGCATCTTCTTGCAGCACAAGCATCTGTTGCACACTGTTGAGAATGCTTCTCAATTATTGACTTCTTCGGAGCTCAAGTTTCTGACTGCATGTTCTTAGACAGGGATTGTTGACTTGTCATCACTACTAGTTCTGGCAGCTAGTGAAGCAAGTACAGCTGGAGGAGCAGAGGTGATTTCAGTGTCACATGCTTCAGAAACACTATCCACCTGACGCCCCTCTGTTGCCTCTTCTCCATGCTTGATGTGTGTGTACTTGAAGGGGAGTTCCTACCAACCACACTGCTGTTTTTCATAGGAGAGTTTTTTGGAGAATGGCGGCTGGGGGGGTAAACTGTTACTTGGATGTGATAGAACTGTATAGCATGAGTATCAAGGGCAGTGTCTTGAGCTCTTCTTGGAACTCTTGCCCAAGCTAACAGTTTATCTCTGAATGCTGATGTCTTGCTTGTCTGTCTCTGAACACATTGACCGGGGGGGGGGGGTGCCTTAATCATCATCTATTTTTGCCCTTGTTTGCCCTGGCTGCTCTGACTGGATTGTGGAAAGAAGTCAATGGAATATGTTTGAGTTCACCCACATCTGTCCCACTTTGAACCAGAGGCTTATTTGCCACTTCCTTGACAGACAGAAAGACAGACACATACCTTGTACTCTCAGAAAACAAAACAAAGCAAAATAAATAAAATAAAATAAAAAACACAGTAGCACTTTAAAGACTAACTGCTATATTTTTATTGTTAGCTTTTGTGGATCAAGTCTATTCCAAAAAATACCTTGTACTGTTTATTGCCTATTGCTTTTTTCATAGTGTCAGTGCTGAATGTAGCAGGTGAGTGACAGATTTTGTTTGAGAGGCTCATAATAGCAGTTGTAGGCTATCTTTTCCCTCTCCTTATTCCACTGCACTTAGAAGAAGCTGCTGCATTGGGTACCTCCTCAAGTGCCTGTTTCTTCTGCCTCACTCATGTTTCATATTGACTGAAAACTCTACATGAAGAACAGCAGCTAATTCTTCTATAGCAGAGCACATATCCTTCTAATGTGAAGCACACAGAGACACAACACCTATTAGTATATCTGACCACATTTAACAAAATTTTGTTCCCCTGCCTGATATACTCAAAGAGGCCAAAACCTAATATAATATTTCCATCTTGATTAATCTTTAGTGTTATTCCTAACAATATTAAGTAAATAGTATACAAAGAGAAAGGGACTGTGGTGGCTTAGTGGTTAAGATGCTGAACTTGATGACTGGAAGGTTGGCAGGTCAGCAGTTCAAGACCCAAGAGCTCCCATCTCGGTCCCAGCTCCTGCCAACCTAGCAGTTCAAAAGCAAGAAATTGCAAGTAGATAAATAGGTACCAATTTGGTGGGAAGGTAAACAGTATTCCATGCACTCTGGTGTCTAGTCATGCCTGCCACATGTGCATGGAAATATCTGCAGACACAGACAACCCTTCCTTGCCCTTTGCTTGCTCTTTGGCTGTTAACAGAGATAAAAATTGAATGCTAGAGTCAGATAGACTGGCTTTTGAGCAAGGGTGACGTTTACCCTTTCTATACAATGAGATATAGAGAGTATAAATGTATATTGATGATTCATAAAAGGACATAGAGAAAACTATTCCAGTGCAGGCTTGCACCAGAGCATATTCTAGCAGCAAATGTTTAGGGTTTATATAAGCAGCTATGCCCAACTTTTACTTAGAAAGAAGTGTTTTTCTTCTAGCATTTTGTCTCTTGATAAGCCCAGTGCATAATAGCTTCAGTTTAGTTATTTTTGCTTCTAGAGAAAGTGCAGACTTTACTTAATTTACTTTTCATAATCCTTGTTATCTGTAAAACTGTCCTCCAACTCCATATTTCACATGCGTTTTTTGTTTATCTTGTCACCTTTTTTCACTGTCCAGACATAATATCATAGTGTGGATTTATTTGAGCTTCAGTCTGCAGTGACATAGCCTTATACAATACTTGAGGATCTTTTCTGTTTCCTTCATAGCTGCCCTTCAGAATCTTCTTTTGATTTTTTTAATTGCAGTCTCTGTTTGGATTGATGATTGAACCAAGGTATAGAAAATCTTTTAACAGTTCCGATCTGTTCATTGTCAACATTACAGTTATATAATTCTTCTGTAGTTGTTATTTTTGCCAGCTTAATATTCATCTGCTGTCCTGGTTTTACTTCTTTCTTTTCTGTGTCAAAAATTGTTTCAAGTCTGCTTTCTGCCACTAATATGGCGTCATATGCATATCTTAAGTAATTGATTAGCACCACCAATTCTTACAATTCCATGATTTGAACCTAATCTACATGATAGATTGCAAATAGATTGAACAGATAGGGGGGGACATCTTTGCCTATGTGAAACCATTCTGTTTTTCCACATTCTCTTCAAACATAGTGTCGTTTCCACAGTGTTCTTTACATAAGGATAATCAAAGGTTTTGGTATGTGCATGTCTTTCAGAATTATACATAGTTTTCTTGGATGCAGCACTCCATTAAAGTCTATGCTGATGTTTAGAAATTCAAATCATGTAACACAATCTGTTGAGCTTCTGTGGTGCTGGGCACCCTGCTGTTCCTTGTGAATTGAGATATGGTTCTAGGTGTACAGATAAGATTTCTTTACTAGTGAAATGTAAGGATTTTAATGTTACTTTATTTGCCATCCTCATGGTCTTCCTGTTTTACCAAATGTTTTCAGTTTCAGTGGAAGGGTTTATAAATGAAAACTTCGAGAATGAAATTACTCCAAGGCAATCAAACAAGTGCATTTAATTGTACAAGAAAGAAGTGCCACAGTGGGTTGAAATCTCTGTGAGACTATATTGTAAGTGTAATTAACCTCAAACCTCAAGTCTTGCATTATTAATTCATTGGATTTTTCAAAAACAAATTTCATCGTAGTGCATGCTTAACGTATCTATTGGACGCCTTGCTGTCTTACAGTGCAAATATTTATGTTGCAAGAGAATGGTAATGTCAAAAGGAAAGCAAATGGGAGTAGAAGTGGAAAGTCATTTAATTCAAGGCCATACTCCACGATATGGTCATCTCTCTTATATCAGTGGTTCCCCGGCTTGCTTCTGAGTTTGGCTTCTGAAACTTAACAGTGTGGGGATAACTTCTCTTATTCAGAGATTAATATGTCTGGGTTTGGCCCTCACTCGGTAACAGGAGGGGGAAGCAGCTGGCAATGTTTTGTTCTTTAGGCAAACTAGACTAGCCAACTTATAGTCCTGGCTCTGAATCTCATTTTGCCAGAAACTGGCAAAACTTTATTTTGAAATAGCTAGTAGTTTGATTTTTGTGCTTGATGTGATGACTGTTACTTAGGTAACACACTTCCATTTTAACTCATTGCATTGATGCTTTCAGGAATCTGCTGACCCATGGTTTTCTGACATAAATGGCTAATTGACTGTCTGTGTGATTGTTTCAGGACTTGGCTATTAAAGAATGGCATAGAAAGGGTTTTGCTTACAGCCCAACAATTAGGGTCTAAGAAGGTCTATAAATAATCAAGGAAGATTCTTAACATATGTCATATATCATATGGATAATAATAATTTTGTGTCAGAAATTATTCTGGGTTGAAAGTATTTTTTGTGGAAGAAACTCCACTCAAGGGCACCTTTCATGAGCTGGGACAGAGATGGGCACTCAATCCGTCATGCAGGATACTTAAGAGACCGCCTCACCCCAAGAACATCTGTCCGTCCCACCAGAGTGGACCGGAGAGGCTCTCTAGCTGTTCCGTCGGCCAGAGAGGCGCATCTCTCTGGCACAAGGAGGAGGGCCTTCTCTGTGTCCGCTCCTGTCCTATGGAACCTCCTGCCAATGGAGCTATGTCTCCAGATGGAGCTGCTGCCCTTTAGGAAGAATCTAAAAACATGACTGGCAGGGCAGGTATGGGGTGTGGGAGGTATAATGACCCCAGCTCACTGGATGATCTGAGCGCCTGTCTCCCTCTACTTTTTAATTAGTAAGATTAGTAAGATGTGGCATTTGGTGTGCTTTTAATCTTTATAGATTTAAAATTTTAATTTTAACAGTTTTCTATTTGAGGTTTTTAGGTAGTGTTTGTGTTTTATTGTGACGTTTTTTATTATTTGTAAACCGCCCTGAGTCACTTCGGTGAGAAGGGCGGTGGAGAAATATGAACAAATGAATGAAATAAATAATAATGCCGCACCCGGGTCTCAAACTGCCTACTTGCTAACTTTCCAGCTAACAAGGCAAGCTTCTTATCACTGAGCTACTGCAGCCCCTTTATCGTATGGAAAGAAGCAGGTAGCAAAGTTAGGCTAAGGGAAGTGAGATGGTATGCTTTTTCAATACAGTCATTTATGTTCATTGTAAAGTGGAGACATTTAATAATGCTCCTTTATGTACAAGTACACACACATAAAGACAATAGTTATTTGTATGGTCTGGTTGATACAAAAGCAGTCTCTGCCAAAGTATCTGTTGCTGGATTGTATTGCTTCAGGCTACAAAAATGTTTGAATGCCACTCTGTATTTTAAAAAATCTTTGACTGTTCTGCACTGATTCAGAATGTTTGGTTAGAACTTATAGTTTAGTATTTGTGAGGTATTCTTATTTGAAGTTTGGAAACTCAAAATTTGGATCACTCCTCCTCTGAAATGGTGTGTTCTTGTAACAGATAGTTCATGTGGATCTCCTGCACATATTTCATCATAGTACACTCTCTCTTCTCTGTCCTTGGTATTGTTCTCATCAGTTGCCTTTCATTGTTGCCTATCTACTGATACCTGGAGTGCTCTAGATTGCAGCATAGTTAAACAAAATTGGAAAGGAATTCATACTGATAGATCTCAGACAAGTAGCAAATTCTTATCATTTACCTGAAGGAGATGAAGCTTCTTTTCACTTTTTTTTTTAAAAAATAGCCTTTTATTTCTGTGTAGCAGGGTAGGTATTATTCTACCCCTTTCCTGACCACTAGAAAGCTAGTTTGAATAAGACATTTTGCATTCATTCCAGAGAACTGACATACACAGGCTTTGCCTGTCTACTCTAGAGTAAAAGATGACTCCTAGGTCCTGGCCTGTTGTAGCATTCACATGTGTAGATAGTATACTTTAGCCAGGCAGAAGATGGGGTTGGATTTAAACAACCAGGACTCACATTGTTTAAATCAGGAGTTCTCAATCTATGGGCCATGGGCCAGATCTGCCCCATGGCACCTAATAAACTGGGCCCCCTACCTTGTTCCAGCCACCCCTGCCACGTTTATGACAACTGTAAATGAGTCTGCAGCCATCATAAAAGCATCTACTACATCCATAAATGAGCCTGCGGTCATCATAAATGTGTTTGCGACAGCCATAGATGCATTTTATGGCAGCGTTTGTAGCAGAGGGACCCACCAGTCTGGCCTGCCCAGCTGTCTGAGGGAGCGTGGTCTGGCCCACAGCTAAAAAAGGTTGAGAACCCCTGGTTTAAATAAATGGTTACAAGTAAGATTGCTGATAAAAGAATGGGGCGAGGAGATAAAAGAATGTGGATGTCTAAAATATTATGTGCATTATATAGTTTGTTGGAATAGAAATTGTGATGAAGTGGCATTAGATTTTAAAATCTGTTAGTTAGGTTCTTAAAAACTGGAAATGGCCATACTTATGAAATATTTTAATTAAAACTCAGTTTCTTCTACCAAAGGCATGCATGCAGAGAAAATGGTAGATTCTTTTAAGTGTAGTTTAAAAAAAAGAGAGAATTGAACTCAGAAGGTGGTAGCCAGTTTTTGTGTTTGCCATCATAAAAGCATTTCTTCATTTAAATTTGAATGCATGGATTGCTTCAGAAGCAGTGCTTCTGCTTTGTAATTCCAAGTTCAGCAGAGCTTTACTCTCAGTATAAAAGGATTAGGTCTCAAAACAGGCATTTTAGGCACTTTTGACTGTTATTAAAATATAGAAAGAGAATGGGAATAATCCTTAAATTGAGAGAATATACATCTGGAGATTTAGAAAACTCATCACAGATTAAAGCATTGCCGACTGAAAATCTGTGCTATTCTTCAGCTTCACCTGTGGAATGTTTTAGCCACAGATGTTTTAGCACATGAGCCTTTTGGTGTGCTAGAGACATGATACCTAAGATAGATGCATGAAAGTGTGTTGGCGCACTCGGCTCCTTCCATGCCCCTCACAGTGATCAGCAGAGAACAGGAATTGACCATCTGAACTTTCTGCCTCCTTAGTTGGGTGAAAGGAAATAAGTAGCGCTGTGAAATGTGAATTTTTAGATCAGGTCCCAGGCTGAAGAAACAATCTCACTTCTTCCCCATAAGTATGTATATGAAAACCTTGGTGGGTTAGTAAAGGTTGCCCTAACTTGAAAGCCAATCATATCTGACTCTAGGGTTCAGTGCTCATCTCTGTTTACAGCCAAAGAGCCAGCACTGTCTGTGTCTGCAGACATTTCCGTGTACATGTAGCAGGCATGCCTTGACAAAGGAGTACACAGAACACTGTTTACCTTTCCACTGAAGTGGTACCGTATATACTCAAGTATAAGCTGATCTTAATATAAGCCAAGGTACCTTGAAAATAGATTGACCCGAGTATAAGCCGAGGATGGGAAATGCAGCAGCTGCTAGTGAGTTTCAATAATCAAAATACATGAAAATATGGTAAAATTATTTAAATTTTTGGCATGTCTCAATCCAACATGCGGTCTTGGGACTCTCGTGGTCATTGACCTGAGTATAAGCTGTTTCCCCTTTTGGGGGCTCATTTTTGGGACTAAAAGCTAGGCTTATACTTGAGTATATAAAGTACCTATTTATCTACTTGCAGTTTCTTACTTTCAAACTGCTGGGTTGGCAGGAGCTGGGACAAAGACAGAAGCTACAGCTCACTTAAAACTGAATATTCTGTGAAGAAGTGTTGATTTCTTTATCTTTACATTACATCCTTCACATGTATAGATAGCTATTTTTCCATAGTCAATTTTTTACTTGAAACCTCACCTCATGAAAATAATTGTTAATTGTTTTTGAACAGTTTCAAGGAAGCACTTTTCATACAGTGAATAATTCACTAATAGAAAAATTCAGTGCCTCAAGAAATGGTGGTAGCCATTGGCCTTGGGCTTGTTGTTTTTGAAAGGATAAAACCACTTCTGAGATGATGCGTGTATTGTCAGCTTTCATCCATTGTATGACTATGGTTATGCATTATACATGGTATTTCCTCTGAAGAGTGTTCAGAAATTGATGCTGCCTCTGGAGTATGTCTATTTGACCGCTAACTGGAAGTGGGCATTATGGTTATTACTATGCTAGTACTGGTTCCATGTCTAAAACACTGGTTTCTTTCTTGATCTTTAAAGTCCATTGTGGCTTGAGGCCAGGATTCCTATGAAGTCAAGATTGCTTGATTTTGTGAGTGCCTTCTATACAGCACTTCTGAGATCATTGCTAGAGGCTTTTCTTCATATTTCCTCAATATCTTGAGTGCCAAACAATATATTGCTTCTGGTCCGTTATTGAGACAGAGAATGCCAGAGTCAGTTTGAGTAGATAGTTGTGGCTGAGCAATCATACTGAAAAATGGGGCTTGTAGCCAGTCACAAAACAAAGCAAGCTAATTTGCCTATGATGACAGTGATTAAAAAAATATTTTTTTAAAAAAGTTCCTGTTGTGAAATAAAGCAAAGTAAGGAATTCTTTCTGATCATCATCATCTTCTTCTTCATTGTCCAGGTCAGACTTTAAACTGCCAAAATGAAGCCACCTTCTTGGTTTTGTTGTTGGTCAAATTTAAATCCTCATCAGTGTATGTTTCCGATAGTAATGGCAGACCAGCAAATGAGCTGGATGGTTATCTCTGATGATAAGTTATCTATACTCTATAGCAGTGGTGGCAAACCTTGGCACTCCAGGTGTTCTTGGACTTCAATTCCCGGAAGCGCAAGTAAGCACTCCTGCTGATCAGGGCTTCTGGGAATTGAAGTTCAAGGATACCTGAAATGCCTGCCATCACTGCTCTATAGTTTGGCCCTCAGTGGTGGCAGGTTGTTCAAAGAAAGGACCTTTTTAGTGGAAAACTATCAGCTTTGGATAGTATCCCCAGAAATGCTTGCCTGAGATTTCCTTTGACTTTCTGGCACCAGACAATTTATTAAAATAAACCTCCGCTTTGAGGCAGTCTCTCTATACTCAGGTGCTTAGGACAACCCAGGAAGAGTTTGGTCAATTCTGAAAGGTGATAGTCAGCTAAATGGACCTTGGATATTTTTTAATGTTCATAATTGGATGTTGAGTGTGCTTTGTCGATAATGGGAAGAAAAAGCTTTGTGCTTTTTCACTATTTTTTATTTTAAGGACTTCTCCAAAACAGTACAGAATTTACTGTCATTTCAAAGGCAATTCTGTGCTGCTGTGGAATAAAAAGTTATAGATAAAATGAGTGTTCATTTAAAAAATTTACAATCCCCCAAGTACACATACTGTTTTACATCTTGAATAGTTGTGCTAAAACTTCCAGGGCATGTTCTAATATAATATATTCTCTAGTGGCAAAGAAGCTTCTTCTTTTTTTGTATTTCATATTCAGTAACTGAATACTGCTGCTTTTTCAGTTCTCATTATTTAGACACATCTACAAGATTGTGCAGTAGGAATGTGGGAAGGGCTAGGTACTTCTAAGACTGAGTTCTTTTACATTTTTGTGTAAAGACCAATATTTATCCAGAAGTAATTCTGTTTTTACACTAAATTTCATCGCCAACATGGAGCATAAATTGACTGTCTATAGATATTTTTTCCTAGCTTTTCTGACGTGTGCTAGAAATGGATAGATGAAAATATGTGCTATAAATTTGGTCTTTTGCCTTGCAAGTTTTCATTATAAACCAAAGGAAGCTTCTGCCATAGATTTTATATATGTAGGATATTAAAAGGGAAGTTCATTCTTCAGCTGGTGAAGTCTGAGAATGAGCATTAGAACATTTTGCCTGCTGAGAGATTGTAGAATATAAATACCATTAATCAACTGGAATTCTGTGACTATCCTGTGAAAACCCTTTCAGTGTGCATTTGCTAGACAAGGCTGCTTTCTCATTCTTAAATGGCTACTCTTCTTGTCAGTGCTTACTAATCTTTTGGCATTCTTTTCACAGCTTAATATATTTCTTTTTTAAAAGTAGGATACATAGAGCATTATGACTCTAGAAATTAAGATGTCTAGACGATGTCTATTAGGTTTGAATGCTATCTTGGAGAATCAAGTTTGGTGCTTTGTTTCTGTTTTAGCTTTTGTTGTGACTCCTGTGCATTATCTATTCCATGTACATTATAAAACTTGAGCTTGTCTGTCCAACTTGGCAGTGAAGGTTAAATCTCTAGGGCTATTGCATCCATAGCTTGTGGGGGAAATGGGGAGAAATGAGAATTTTCTGATAGTGTCCTTTCATAAATTCAAAACCACTCATTGGTTTTGATAGCCAGTTTTGAAACTAGCATGTGACATTTATTGCAGAACATAGAAGATATCACAGAATGACTGATCTTAACAGTTTTTACCTGATGCTTAACGGTCGTTTATTCTAGCAAGAACTGTGTTAATAAATTTGTTGTTGTTGTTCAGTCACACAGTCAATTCCGACCCTTTGCGACCCCATGGACCACTGTCCTCCAGGCATCTCTGTCCTCCACCATCCTCCTCAACCTGCCCAGCTTTGTGCCCATTGTGTCTACAATACCATCTAGCCATCTCAGCTTTGGCTGCCCCCTTCTTCTTTTGTCCTCCAACTTTCCCAGCATCAAGGCTTTCTCAAGTGAGTCTTTTCTTCTCATTTGATGTCCAAAGTATTTCAGCTTCATTTTACTATTTGTCTTTATAAGGAGCAGTCAGGGTTGATTTCTTCTAAGATCGACCTATTTGTTCTTCTCGCTGTCCAGGGGACTCTCAAAACTCTCCTCCAATACCACATCTCAAAGGCATATATTCTTCTGCACTCAGCTTTCCTAATGGTCCAGCTCTCACAACGATATATCACCACCCAGAATACCATTGCTTTGACTATACAACATTTTGTTTGCAATGTGATGTCTCAACTTTTCACTATGTTCCCCAGGTTTCTGATAGCTTGTCTCCCAAATATGAGTCACCTTTTTATTTCATGGCTGCAATCACCATCTGCAGTGATCTTGGATCCTAGGAAAGTAAAATCTGTCACTGCTTCTACTTCTTCCCCATCTATTCTCCAGGGACTGATAGGGTCTGTTGCCATTATCTTGGTTTTCTTGATATTGAGTCTCAAGCCAGCTTTTGCACTCTCTTCTTTCAACCCAATCAAGAGCTTCTTTAAATCTTCCTCATTTTCTGCCATTAGGGTAGTGTCATCTGCATATCTCAAATTGTTGATGTTTCTCCCAGCAATTTTGATCCCATATTGTGATTCTTCCAACCCTGCATTGCGCATTATGTGCTCTGTGTTTAAGTTGAATAAGCAGGGTGATAAAATGCAGCCTTGTCTTACTCCTTTTCTTATTCCAAATCACTCTGTCATTCTGCATTCTGTCCTAACTGTTGCTTCTTTGACTCATGTACATATTTCTTATGAGGCTTATAAGGTGTTCTGGTATTTCCATCTCTTTGATTTTTTGCCACAATTTGTTGTGGTCCACACAGTCAAAGGCCCTGGTGTATTCAATAAAACAGAAGAAGAGTTGTTTCTGATATTCCTTTGTTTTCTCCATGATCCAACGTATGTTGGCAATGTGGTCTCTAGTTCTTCTGCCTCTTCAGATCCCTGCCTGCACTTCTGACTTCATATTCATGTTTGGAAAGGGGATAAGGATCTTGATTTCTTAATGCAAAAGCTTGAGCATAGGAAACAAAAATAGTAGAAAATAAAACATAGACGGGAATGTAAGACAGGCTATTTCTTGGGTTTGACTGAAACATTTGTGTGGCTCTTAGAAACAGCTTCTTGTGCTCCTAGTTGTATAGTAGCCTGTTGAATTGATAACTTGGGAAGTTTAGTTCTAACCTAGGATGTTTCTACCCATTTCATCTTTTTCAGTTGTTGTTGTTGTTGTTG
The DNA here is from genome assembly GCA_030440675.1 of Furcifer pardalis. Classification (NCBI taxonomy): domain Eukaryota; kingdom Metazoa; phylum Chordata; class Lepidosauria; order Squamata; family Chamaeleonidae; genus Furcifer; species Furcifer pardalis. Next base: position 101,252,297 of record CP126897.1, read on the forward strand.
TTGTTGTTGTTGTTGTTGTTGTTGTTGTTGTTGTTGTTGTTGTTGTTGTTTTGCATAATAGCAGTGAGAAAATCCCAGGGCCTGCAGTTGAGTTTTAAAATTTTGTTTATTTTATTTATTGACTGCTGCTTCTTTGTATTGCTTTTATTGGCTAAAATCTAGTCGTAAGTCACAGTTAGGGTTAGAACCATTTAACTGGTGGGGATTTGGGGAGTTTTCTCCTCTGTGTTGTTGCTCAGTCACATAGTCAAGTCTTCTCCTGGTGTGGTAGAGATGGTGGGGGGACCACATGAAATGGTGCTGTGGACCATATCCGGCCCACTGACCACAGGTTGAGAATCCCTGGCCTAGGGGCTTCTTATGACTTAGACTCACTTAGCATTTAGCTCCTGTGACCTGTTTGCAGTGTTACAATCCAGCCCTGGAAATTATGACAAACTGAGTACCGTATATGCTGGTGTATAAGACGACTTTATATCCCTGAAAAACATGCCTCCAAGTGGGGGGTCGTCTTGTATGCCGGGTACACTTCAGTTGAATAAAATACAGTAATACCTCAGATAACGTTTTCCTTGGATAACATTTTCCTCAGATAACGTTTTCCTCACATAATGTTAAGCAATCTGGGGAGGAGAATTGCATCGAATAACGTTAAGGTCCTATGGGATGGATCGGATAACAACTTTTAATATCAGATGACAAACAGGAGTTTGAAGGCTTTTAAAGGGAAACTGTCACGCCAGCAAACTTGCTAGGGACTTGCCTGGCACTTGTTCTCTCCCTCTATTTGTTATCTTCCTTCTATCATTGACAGTTCCAGTTTGGTTAACAGGTTAGAAAACAAACAGCAAGGCAGCTCCCATAGGTTTATTGTTCCATTCAGCTTTAGTGAATTGTCTTTGTTGAATTACGTTTCATAAACTTGCACTGTTTAATGTTTACTGTACATGTTTGATAACATACAGCCTTGTGACAGTTTTTCTGCATGTCATAAGCATTTGAATATAAATTAACATGTTGAAATCAAATCTGATGTTCTTTTACGTTTTATTTGGTGTGTGGAAGGTGTGCCGAAGAGGGGGTAGTCTTATACAGCGAGTATATAAGAAACTATATTTTGAGTGGAAATGTTGGGGGGTCGTCTTATACACCCAGTCATCTTGTACACCGGCCTATACGGTATTTTGGACCATGTGCAGAAGAAGAATTTTTCCTAGCTATTCATGTTCCTGTATATCTGCAAACTGGTTTAAAGTTTTCAAGAGGGTTGTCATAAACTCTAGCAACTCTCTTTATAAGCTAATCAGCATTCTCATGGCTCAGCCATCATTCTAGCACACTTTCCCCTTTGAAGTTGCTGCTTCCTCTTTTTGTCTTCTGAAGTCTGGTAAAAGCCTTTTTATTCTGACAGGTAGTTCCTGATAAGTATCTCCTGCCTTGTATAAAGACTATGCTTCTGCCTTTGTGTTTTTACTTTATCGTAACATTAAACATTTTAATGGTTGTGGATATAGGTACTGGATAGGCAGAACAGAAATTGCATATTTTTAAAATATTTTCTTCTTCTGCGATATCTGAATCTGAATATAGGTGATAATCATGGCGATCAGCCATGAAGATTCCCCTGGGAACAATATAATCCAGTGGCCTTTCATTTGCCTTCTGTGTCGCAGGATGACAACTGTACCACTGAAAGTGACTCTGTGGGTCACTTTCTGGTCCTGAGCCCTATTGGCACGCAAAGCCCTCATTATCCTCAGGCTGATATTGATGAGTCCATCAAGATGGACTCAAGTAGGATTTAATCCATTTGGGGACCATCACCCTTCCCTGTGGACTTTGGCACCCAAGGCCATTACTCCTCATGGTGGTTAGGCTAGTTAATTGCCGCCTGACACTTGGTACTTTAAAAATATACAGTATATGTTTATTTTTACATTTGTTGGCCCTGAACAGAACCAACAAATGTTGAAAGGGTTTAGGCATACAGTAACCCCCCGACTTACATATGCCTTGAGTTACATAAAATTTGACTTACATAGTGATTTTTGCACTAAGACCATGTTACATAAATGTTCCGATTTACATAACACAATTTCCTATGGGTTTGCTTTAAGTTACGTAAAAATAAAAGCCTATGAAACAGACTTTCTACATAAGTAGGGGTTTTACTGTACTTCTTGAGAAAGAGGATGATTTCTAGCAAAAGCTTCAGAAGTTCTTGGGTGGGTGAATCTCTTCATGTGAGCCACAAAACCTCTGTGACTTGGACCACAGGATTGAGATGTTAAAGAAATGTGACAATATATATATTTGTGTAGAAATAAGATGGGTTAAGGGCACAGGAGTAGCATGGTGGCTTGCAAAAGCCACATTTTGTAGCTGTGAATTGTGTGATAATCATCTGAATGATTGGTAGGTAAATTATGAAAATGCCTGGGGGGGGGGACAGTACAGTTAAACCTTGCATAAAGAGCACATCACTTAGAGAGTAACTCTCTAATTTTATCTGAATGGTCACCTCACTTAACAAATAAAACCAACCAAAAACTCGCTTAACAAATAAAGCCAACCAAAAAACTCGCTTAACAAATAAATCGGGTTTCACAATCCCCACCACCACCAGAAGTTACAGTTGGTTGCTTACAATGGTGTTTTGCTTAAAGAGCAAACTCGCTTAAAGAGCAATCCTGTGGAACGCATTATGCTCTTTAAGCAAGGTACCACTGTAGTTGAAAACTTCTTATTAACTCATGACAGAATAAACTTTTTTTAAAAAAAAATCCTGTTTATGCTTTATATTTTAGTCTGATCCTAGCATGAATCTGAGAGAGAGACAAAAAAGTAGGCGTACTAAGGTAGTTGTCATTCCACTCCCTCCCACCCCATCACTATGCATACTCACTCTCTTATTTAGTTCCTGGATTGATTGTAAGTGGTTGCTCATCAAAGGATTGATTGTAAGAGGCTGCTATTTCACAAAATTATACACATAAAAATCACTAGATGGACAAAACATTTTGCTTTAGTGTGAGAAGTAATTGTATTATACTTAAGTTTGAATACTTCTCAGTAATTTGGGAGCATGTGTGGTATAGTAGGAATGGGACATAATTACATCTAGAAGACCTATCAACCAGAGGATACTAGACATTTTGGAGAAATTCTGGAGTAAATACAATGTTTAAATTAAATATTAAGTTGTGGATAAGGTGTTGGTGAAGAATTACAGACAGAGTACCTTCTTCTTATACTTTATCCAAATCCAAATACTGGCAATCATCATGATGATCAGCCATGAAGACTGTCCTGAGAATATAATGCAGTGGCCTTTCATCTGCCTTCTGCATCTCAACATGGCATCTGTACCACTGATCCAGTTCTGTGAGTCACTTTCTGGTCCTGAACCCTTTTGGCATGCAAAATCCTCCTCAGCCCCAGACCATTATTGATGAAGCTGCTGCCCTCCATTAAAATGGATTCAAGTAGAATTTAATCCACCTGGGGACTATCACCTTTCCCTGCAGACTTAGGCACCCAAGACTGTTAGTCCTCAGGGTTGTCAGGTTGAGTCTCTGGCAGTATGGTCTACTCTATTACCATAGCAGGATAACCTGGCCACAGGAACTATAATGCTGTTATGCTGCCCCCTACTGGTGCTATTCAGTAACCAGGCCATCACTCAATTCTGAATCGTGTAGTCCTCAATATTGATTAAAGTAATTCATTGAAAAATCAGTGTTCTTTTTCTTAAGTGATTTGTAAGTCAGACTTTTTGGATGTATTCACTAGTCTTCCTTATGAACTGTGGAGCTTCCATAATTTGAGTAAGCTGATAAGAGAAATGTGAGGGTGAAGGATTTTATGCATATGTCTATTTTAGGCAATCCAGAGTCCTTTAGTGTGCCAAGCTAGTCTCAGATACTGATCCAGCTTTGTTTCTTATGTATGTGACTATGCAACCTTTCTTTTTTCTGTTGTATAGAAGTAGAGGTCTACATGAGCTTTTCATCAAATACTTTTTAAAATATACTGTAGGAATTCCATAGGCTTAGTTTGATTGCATCATAAATGTATTGTTTATGTTGATCTTCACATGGCAACCTCAGAACACGTGGATCATTTGAGTAAGAACTTGGTAGCTGTTGGCTAAAATCCAAAAGTAAATTGCAACTAGAGTTAGTCCATTGAATTAGTGGAAATTTAGTGTCCATTCCATTGATTTAGTGAACCTGCTCTATTAGTGAATTACTACTAGGTTCTAGCCATTAAAAGTCAAAGGGCAAAAGGTCACCCTTTCTTGAAAGCCACTTGTATTTTGGACAATGTGCGAGAGAAGAATTTTTCCTAGCTATTCATGTTCCTGTATATCTGCAAACTGATTTAAAGTTTTCAAGAAGGTTGTCATAAACTCTCTTTATAAGCTAATCAGCATTCTCATTGGCTCTACCATCATTCTAGAACACTTTCCCTTAAAAGTCCTATTAAAAGTCCCATTAAAGACTAAACCAGTGATTGCGAACCAATGACATGTGTGCCCGAGGTGGCACTCGGAGCTCTCTCTGTGGGCACCCGTGCAGTCACTCCAGCACAGAGTTTGTTCCGCCCTTCTGCCTAGCAGCCCAATGGGAGCACTTCCTCCCTCCCCCAGCACAGAGTTTGCCCTCCCCCTGTGTCCAGCAGCCCAATGGGAGAGCTTCCTCCTTCCCCCCAGCACAGAGTTTGCCCTGTCTCCCTGCCCAGCAGCCCAATGGGAGCATTTCCTCCCTCTCCTGTTGCTGTGTTAGATAAGTGGAATTGGGGTTGCAGTTTGGGCACTCGGTCTCTAAAAGGTTCATCATTACTGGACTTAACCATATGTTGAGCTGGAGGATTTTATGTAAATCCTCAAGAAACATGGTCTACAGAGGCACTCATGAAGTGAAGAGGATGCCTCCTGAAAGTAGATAACATTCAAGTAAATAACATTTCTACAAGACAGCTTCCTAGTTTAGTATGCCACCAAATAATTCATCCTAATAAATACTTGCTTTGTCAAAGGGTCTCTTTAAAAAACTCTAGTTCACTGCAAATTGTCTGCTGCTGCTGCTGCTGCTGCTGCTCCTTCTTTTGTCATAGTTGGCCAGATAGCCAAATTGAGCTGCTTTTGTGGGCCTAGACTCACAAAATTAGGAATTACAATAATCTCAGAACATAAAAAGGTTTTTTAAGTAAATAGTGCAACAAACTTGTTAAACTTTAGTGCTTCAGTATAAAACTACTGGTCTTATTTAATCCATAGGAGTAAGGGAAAAATCTCCATTCATACATTTGAAATTTATACTGCCCATCTGGGATATTTCTCACTCTGGGCAGTGTACAGACAAACAACAGCAACATAATAAAACAAACAACAAAATAAAATAAGCTACAAAATAAATACCTGATGTGTTCTGGTTTAATCAGACTATTGATCAGGCATACAAATTTCTTTTGATATGGAAGCCAGGTATTGGGTATAGAGGAAGCTGAATTTAGGGGAACAAGAACTAGTTTCAGCAGAGCTAAATCAGTGCTACAGGGGTCATGCTGCGATGTGGAAGGTAGATGAAAGGCCAATACATTATATTCTCAGGACAGTCTTTATGGCTGATTGCCATGAGGCTCACCAATATGCGGAATTGGTTATGACACAAAAAGAAGATAACTTAAGTTATGACTAGTTGCTCCCTACAGATACTGTCCTCTTCCTGCCCCCCTTTTTTAGTTTCAGTTTCTCCACACTTTTGTGATAACATGATGGTTGTCATCTGCTGTGAAAGAGTGTGGCAGCAAAAGCGCAATGCTGTCACAGAGCAGGGACATTCAGAAAGAGACAGCGCTTGCCATGTTATGCTGACTGCATCTCCAAACCAGTCTTGGTTTGAAATTTCTGCCAAAATGATAAGGTTCACTTTCTGCTCAATCTTTCTCTCTCTCTCTCTCTCTCTCTCTCATATACACACACATACACTGTGTATATACATATAATACCAGCACTGAAAAGGACGAGTGCCAAATCTTATGCCAGGGGTGCCCAAACTACGGCCTGGGGCTCAGATCTGGCCCCTGACACCAATTCATCCGGCCCATGAAGCCCTTGTTGCTCCCAGAAGTGGAAATAAAACACGCCCCGAATTATGTGACCAGCCCAAGGACCGAAAAGTTTGGGCACCCCTGGCTTAGGCTGCGTATAAAGAGTTAGTGTCAGGAGCTCAAATTGAGATCTATCTACCAGTAAAGCATAAAACACAATCTAATTCCTCTGTGTTTAGAATTAAGAGTAAAGGGCTTTTCATTGGATTATTTTCTGCCCTGAGTCTTAAGATCCATTTTGAAAAGGATGAGAATTTTAGCAAGTGATCGGTAAGTTACAGAAATGACAAATGGAGAAGAAAGCATTGGTTGAAAACTGCTCTTGACAGTATTGTCCAGCTCTGCTCTGGAAATGAATTATATGAGCAGTGTTAGTTTCATTTTGTAATCTGAAAAGTACTTTGTGCCAATAATTCTGTTGTATTGTTGCATAATAGTGTCTCTCAAAGAAGAGGAGCAGGAAGGGGATGCAAGCAGGCTGTCTCTATTTAAACAGATTGGGATATAAATCCCAAGCTGAAGCCTACACTGTTCTTAGCTTTAATGCTGCATAGCAAATTTGTAAAATGACTTGTTCTTCTTTAGAAATCTTTTTCCTTGTCTTTATTTATATATCAGCTTGCTGAAAACCGAATATTTCTTTCAATGTTGACTCTTTGAAAACATCCCAGTTTTTTGATGATGAATGTTCTTCTGTGTTTTGTAAAACACCTATAGTTTGTTTAACATTGCCACTTGGGATTTTTAATTATATATATCAGTGGTGCCCAAACTAAGGCCCAGGGGCCAGGTGCGGTCCCCGACACCAATTCATCCAGCCCGCGAAGCCCTCATCGCTCCTGGAAGCGGAAGTAAAACGCGCTTGTACGGGCGCGTTTTACTTCCGCTTCCAGGAGCGACGAGGGCTTCGCGGGGCAGATGGATTGGTGTTGGGGGCCGCACCCAGGTCTTAGTGACTGGCTTCCTGAACCACATGATTGGCCCACAGCCCAAAAAGTTTGGACACCCCTGATATATATAAACAATTCAATACATAATCTGAAGTTCTTGCCTGTAACTGTTTTGAAATATATATTTTGTTGTGATTCTTTCTCCACAAACAGTATGAAGTGCTGTTTTAAATTATACACGCCATTCCCTTAGTTTTGGCAGTAAAAGTCCGGGAATGAAATAAAATAGAAGAAGGATCTCCATAAAGTAGCAGTTTTCTCATAAAGTGAAATAATGGCATGAACTAGGACTTACCTTTTTTTTAAAAACCCACTCATGTTCACTTATGGAACGGGAACACAAAAGGTCAAGGAGGCATTGTGTGTTTATTGAAGGATTTCAACTTGTTAATGGTCAACTGTGGAGTGTGTTTGCAAGATACTGTCAAAAATGGGAATCATTGTGTGAACAGGCCATGTTGACAAAAGCTAAATTGAAGAAATTAGATGTTTAGCCATTAGAATAGACCAGTAAATATCTATTTAGTTATCTCAATCTTTCCCCAAAGAATTCATTTGCAAAACATTGGATATGACTTAACATAGGGAAAGAAGTTACAGGACTGCACCCAGAGAGCAGGTGGCTAGCCCTAGGAGATGAGGAACAAATCTGCCTCACAGGTATCACAAACTGTAGTAGTGGTGTTTTCAAAAAACTGCATGTAAAATTTGTGAAGGTATTCAGCAGGGGTTCTCAAACTTTTCAAGCTGCAGGCCTGACCATGCCCCCTCAGACAGCTGAGTGTGCCCGACTGGTAGTTTCCATCCCATAAACACTGCCGTAAAATGTGTCCACGGCTGTCATAAACATGCCCGCTTCCAGTGTTGGTGGAAACAATGTGGGTCACATGAAATGGTGCCACAGGCTGGGTCTGGCCCACAGGCCGTTGGTTGAGAACCCCTAGTATACAGGATAGTCTGTGTACAGTACTTGCAAAGGGCGTTTCAATATATTTTTCAAAAAGACTGGTCATTGGTTTAGTCATGGATCTTTAGAAACTGCTACTGACTGAAAACATGAGAGATATACCACGTTGTCATCTACAATACTTAAATACCAATTTAATACCTTTTGTGATCCCTGTAAATCTGGAGTAATCTCCTTGGCCCAGACACAAGAGATACTCCTACTTAGCATTTAGGATGGGGGGGGGGGATATTGAGCAGCATAAGTAAAATTGCTCACTCGGTCATCCCAGAGGTGAAGAAAATCTGTTGTTTATAATTTAATTCGAGCTAGATCTTTGGTCTGCTGTGCTGTATTGTTTTAACTGAAGATTTGGGAAATAGCTATTGGCATCTTAGTCATTTAAAGTTGTTGAGGATTGGAATACAGTGGTATTGATATTGCCACTCAGGAATGTTTAGAGCAGTGATGGCAAACCTTAGCACTCCAGGTGTTCTTGGACTTCAATTACCAGAAGCCTAAGTCAGTACTCTGGGAATTTTTATTATTTATTTAATAGATTTATATACCAACCTAATCCGGTGGACTCTGGGCGGTATTCATAGCCCAGCAAGCACTTCACTGACCATACAAGGAAACAAGTTAAAACCAATATAAAAACAATTAATAACCCTTAAGAACATTTGGCAATATTGCCCACCGCTATGCTATTTTGCTAAAAACAAATTTAAAATCAACATAACATTAACATTGGTTATAGGAGGGGGGGGGGAGGCTCAGACGAGCCAGAAAGGGAAATTTAAGTTCCAGAACACCTGGAGTGCCAAGGTTCACCATCACTGGTTCAGAGTGAATCCACGTCTATTCTAAACAACTAAGAATAAAGTCAGGACAGTAAGCATAAGAAAAATCTTCAGCTGGCATGCTCACACAATCCAGGCGATAAAGAGGTTGTGGTTTATATTTATTCTAGAGAATACTGTTGATGTGGTATGTAATGCCCCTGAGAAAGTGAAAGTATTTGTAATGAGAATTGGATGTTCACTGAATTTGGTATAGTTGCCATGATCTGTCTCATTAAAAAAGAAGTGGTCCTTCAATAGAGCCCAAACAAACCCTGGGAAGGTTAGAAATAGAACCAGTGCAGAATCTCTGTGAACCAGAGTGTTCAGCAGTGGAGACAGAACATAATTTGCAAAAAATGTAGATAAAGGTTGTGAGAAAGGGCAGGCTGTGAATCAAATAAATAAAAATCCTTAACTTTTCTGGCTTCTCAGATCTAGGATCCCTGGTAGGATAGAATCGCAGCAATTAAGGCTGTTACATATTAGGTGGATATTGTTTACAATATAGAGCATGACTTATCACTTTAGGTCAGGAGTTCTCAACCTTTTTAAGACAGGGGCTTGGTTGCACTCCCTCAGTCAACTTTGAGGGCTGGATAGCCATTTTGCCCTTCCTTCACTACATGGCACTTCCTGGTGTGGTGGAGGCAGGGGGGGGGCACATGAAACAGTGCCGTGGGCCGCATGTTGAGAATCCTTGCTTTAGGTTGTATTGTTGTCTGTGCACACACTTTTCTTTTCAGTTATAGACTTGTTTGAGTGAAATGCAAGGTTTCCATTTCTAGGAGTTCTTGCTATACACGGTAAACATGTCACTTCTACTGTGTTTTTTTAAAATTGTAAATAAATACAAAGGCTGTGTTATTATACCCACTTACTTGAGAGTAAACCCAATTAATTACAGTAGGATGTACTTCTAATTAGACACATACAGTATATGATTTCCCAGTAAGTCCCAAGTATCATATTCTGATGTTAGAAAGTATATAGCTGATGTTGGATTGCTTGTTTGGAACAAAGAGCCATCTGTGGAATGCTGGTGTGATATTTAGCATTAATAAGGAAGTTTCTTTGCTTTTTCTTTTGCACAAGGTGTTGCATTTTGCTGTTCCCATATGGCTCTCTGGTTGTCCAGCAGCAGTAGACAAAGCAGAAATGATTGAGCTAGAAGTAGGGCAGTACGTCTGACAATAGAAACATTTAAATGACAGGGAAGGTAGATAAACATTATGATAAACTTTCACCTCCCTCCCCCCCACTCTTAACACAGTTATGTTAGCCATCCAAACTAGTTTCCATTGGGGGGGGGGGAGCCAGATTTTAGGATTTTCTCTTGCTTGACATCTCTGTGTAAATCAGGGTTTCGTAACCTACAGCCCACAGGCCTAATCCAGTCCATGCATCTCATTAATCCAGCCCATGCATCTCATTAATCCGGCCCATGCATCTCATTAATCCGGCCCATGTATCTATCCATTAATCCACCTCTAGGACCCCCACCCCCACCTCTGGAAGTCCGAAAACATCACTTACCATGGCGACGACAGTGATTGTGCCATTTTTGTGCCTTTTTCAACAGCCTTCTGTTTCCCATTACATCTGGAGGCTTTTCGGAGCGTGTTTGCTCCATTTTGGGAATTCTCTGTCACTTCTCCGGTGCATTTCGGCAACTAAATCGTGGCGTTTTGTGACTTCCCATGCTGGGTGGAGCTTACGTCAGCACCTGAATTCCAGCACAGAACGAGGAAGTATCCAAGCGCCATGGATTAGCTGCCATAGCTGCTGAGACGCAGCAGAGAAGCATCAGAAAATTCTCAAAATGGATCTAACTTGCTCCGAAAAGCCCTGGGAAGTGGTGGAGGCTGTGGAAAATGCTTCAGAAATGGTGTGATCACCAACACTGCCATGCGCCACTGCTGCCATAAACTGAAGGATTGAGCACCAACACACCTCCAGCCCGCACAGCTGAGTGCAGTGGCAGGAACTGGCCCTGGCAGGAAAACATTGCAAACTTCTGGTGTAAATGGTACTCTTCTCTGTATAACTAGTACTATTCTCAATGTGAAACCAGTAATTTCAGTTATAAATAGTGAGTTTCTGAATATTAGTGTTTTGTACTTTTTAAAATAACTTTGTAAATATTTTTATAGTCAGAAACAGAATATCTTTTTAAATGCCTGTTTGGCTAAGAAAAAGTCAAAAAAGTTCTGAGTGTCAAGTAATTAAATCCTGACTCATAAAATCAAAAGTTCAGATTACCTCAGAGCTCTCTGAAATTGCAACAACGTAGCTATACTTTGGAAGGTTTGTGCTTGTAATTCTGTCCCATGCAATTTATAACAGTTTTTACCTTTTTGAGTGGCCTTTTTAAAATATCAATAGCTCAGCACCTGCATTCAGGATAGGACCAGCCATTGTCATTCAAGATAAGATTTGTCTTCTCAATTTATATGAGCTGTTTTAAATATGGGGACATAAAAGGTAACTTTTTTCTGCATAGGGAGGAACAGATTTGCTTTAAAAAAATATCATAGCTTGAACACCCTTTGCCAAAATGTCCCCATATTTAGCACACCTTAGGCACGTTTGATGCTGAGGTCCAATTTCAAAGTTACACATTTTTATCAGAAGTGGCCTTGTAGAATGTAGTATTCTTCTGCTGCACAGAAACATAGCTGCCCGCCTGTGCTATAAATATGAAACGTATGTTAGAAGAATTAGAAATTGTTTATATTTTAAGACATGCTAAAGAGACTGTTGTCTGTTTTACAGCACCCTATTTGTATATAAAGTTATCTTTGTAGATGTGAGTGATACCAACCTGCTATCCCTTATGAAAAAGTTGAAAATGATCTCATTTGTCCAGGCAATTTATTTATTTAGCCTGTCCTGTATTTTACCACTGTCTTAATTTTAAAAAAAGTTAAATTTGTGTTTTCTGACTGAAATCTTTTTCTTAGTATAGCCAGTCACAACTAAAGTAGGCCAATCAATGGGATATACAGAGGAATTGACTCTCCAAATTGCCACTAATTTAATAGGCCTACTCTAGTGCAACTTTCTATGCTAAGAAACACAATTTCAGGCTATGGTTTGTATTCTTGTTAAAATCTATGAACAGAGCTGTTTAGGTCGTCTTTGTGCAGTGTCTCGATATTTTCTGAGCAATTCTGTGTAGTTGTGTTTAATCTGTAGTCTGTTGCAACAAAACAAACACTCTTATGAGACTTTAAAAGTTAAGAACTTCTGGCGGCTTTAGGTTTTTGTAGTCAGTAGCCTCTTGAAGAGTTGGGTTTCAACCTGCAAAAGCTTATGGTAAATAACCTTAGGTTTTTAAAGGTATTTTTGCAGATTAAAAATCTGTAGAGTGTATCTGTATTGGCTCTTAGCTTTTGAGCAGTGCTGTTCTCCCTCCATCCTGTTTTCTTCGGGATCTCTAGCTTCATACCCACCCACACAATCAACCAGCACACCCTGCCCTACTGCATATGCTTGGTCTTTGTTTAACTCAGGAGTTCTCAACCTTTTAAAGCCGGGGGCTGGGTCACATTTCCTCAGACAGCCTCAGGGTCTGGACAGCCATTTGGCCCTTCCTCCACCACATGGCACTTCCTGGTGTTGTGGAGGTGGTGGTGGGCCACATGAAATGGTGCAATGGGCCATATCCGGCACACGGGCTGCAGGTTGAGAATCCCTGATTTGACTGGTCTAGGTTTTCTCTTGAGGATTTTTTGTGCTTCTCCAATCTAGATACATTCTTAATCTGTGGCTATGCCACTGTTTTGCGTATGTAAGGATAGCTGCAGTGATGGGATGACAAAAATTCTACTACCACGCCATGACGTCACGGACGTCATGGACGTGGCCAATGTCATGACGTCATGGCCGAAGCCGACGTCATGACGTCATGACGTCGTGGGCGGGGCCAAAATAAAAATAAATAAAAAATAAAAATAAACATACACACATACACCCCTCCCTCTCAGCCCACCCACCCAGACACAAATAAATAAATAAATAAATAAAATAAAAACAACCACCCACCCAAAACACAAATAAATTACCCCTCGCTTACCTTTCTTGGGACCCCCCAGCTCACCGCTGCCGCCACCCCCTCCCCCCGACCCAGGCAGAAGGCGGCCCCCTGCTGACTAGCGGCGCGTGCGCGATCTCGCGTGCACCACACACCTCCGTCCGCTCGCCCGCCAGGGGCCGTCCGCCACCCACCCCCGACGAGCGCACCTCCGGCAGATCGCCCGCCCGGCTGGCCGTCGGGGGCTCTCCTGGCGGGCGGCCCGCGTGCGTGCGTGCGCACGCTACCCACCTCCTCCTGCCCAGCCAGCCGCCAGGGGCTCCCCGCCAGGGCGCCACCCACCCACCCCCGACGAGCGCCCCGTCTCACGGCAAGTTGGGTGGGTGGCTGGGCGGGCGGAGGCGAGCAGCATGCGCGCGCACGTGGGCCGCCCACCAGGAGAGCCCCCGACGGGCAGGCGGGCCCCTCCTTGAATTGTCCGCCTAAAAAATACCCCTTTTTCTCCTCGCCTGCAAGCGGCGAAGCGCACACGGGGCGCTCGCCAGCAAAAGGGTGGGGAGGGGACATTTTGCCGCCCCCTGAAAGCTGCTGCCCGGGGCATCCGCCCCCCCACCCCCCCAAGCCATTGAGCCAACGGCAGCTCTGGCGGCAGCAGGCGGCGGTTGCAGGCACCCAGCCCACAGGCCGGCGCCCGGCGGAGGAGGAGGCGTCCGCGGTGCGCCACGCCGGGCGTCCCCAGGGCATGGGGCTTGTCGGCAGCGGACGGCCCAGGCAGCCCTCAACGTGCCGCGGGGGAGGTGCCCTTCTCAGAGGGCTGGTGCCGCCTCCGCCGCCGCCGTCCTGAAAGCTCTAAACAATTTTTTTAAAAAAAATTGAGCTAAAATGGCTCCAATTGACTGCGCATGTGCAGAAACTCAATCTGACGCATGCACAATGTGTCAGATTGAGTTTCTCCACATGCGCAGTCAATTGGAGCCATTTTAGCTCCGATTAAAAAAAAAAATCTTTCGGTGAGGCGTCCGGAACCGGACGCCCCAAAAGTGGACTCCCCTCACGGAGAACCCTCCGGAATTGGTCCTACCGGTTCCAGAGAACCGTCTGGAACCGGGGACATCCCATCACTGGATAGCTGCTCAGAAAATAGAGATTGCTATTGGTATGCAATATTTATTATAGTTCTAAGACCTACTGAGGTTAAAATATAGAAAACAAGGGATCAGAGGTTTTGAAAAAGTCCACCAAATCTTGGCCAGTTTATATAGTCATTTTATTCAACAGTAAATTATAATGTGCACATTTAATTGTTGAAATATGCATGTAACCTTGTCAAAATTGATTGATTTTACAGTATCAGTGCAGCACAAAAATATTTGTTCAGTATACTGAGGAGTCCCACTTCTCCTGGATACAATTTATACTAAAACACTATGCTACATAATCCGGGGGTGCCATAGAATAATTTTGAGTCACTTCATGAATATCCATTTCATTTCATTCATCTTGCCAATATTCATTTCATCCTAATTTCAGAATGAATTGAAAATGCAAAAAATGAAAACATCAGAATATAGAAGCCAATATTAGAATATAAATCTATGCACTGTTTGAAAAGGCATACGTTGAGGAAATGAAAATTGAGAGAAGGAAGAATTGTAATATCACAACCTTTACATTTCTATTTTCCTTCCTTTTCCTTCTTCTTTTATTTTTTATTTTTAGAAAACTCAGCAGCCCAAAAGGTCTGCTGATGTGCTGATTAGGTCCCCCCACTTTACAGCGTTGATACCTGGATTACCCATGGAATAATTTACCTTCATAAATAATTGTGTGTTCTAAGCTTCATTAAAATATATCAAGATGGATCCAAAATAATGCATAGTTACCACCAAAACCAGCAAGATTTACTTAGTCGTAACTAGGTTATCTTGTTGATTTTTAGCAGAAATTAACTTCACTTGCAACTAATTCATTTTCTTGAAATTAAATATGATTTTCATTTGTAAATAACAATTGTCCCATTTATAACTAAATGTTTGGGTTGAAGAGAATGTTCAAGTGAACATATTTGTCAACAACCAAGTATTCCTTTTTAAAAAATATCTTTAATAATTTTAAGTAAGTAACTAAATGTTGAGGTGAAATATGATAAACACTTAACAATTTCTTAATATGCTACCAACATATAGCCAAGCTAATTTGGAATTAGTGTTTGTTATAATGTGGTAATTTAGCATACAAGGTTTTGTTTATAATAAATAGGTAAAGATCACCCTTTCTCGAAAGCCAGTTGTATCTGACTCCAGGGTTCAGTGCTCATCTCTGTTTATAGACAAAGAGCAAGCACTGTCTGTGTTTGCAGACATTTCCAAGGACATGTGGCAGGCATGCCTGGACACCGAAGTGCATGGAACACTGTTTATTTTCCCACCGAAGTGGTCCCTATTTATGTACACCCAAGGTAAACATTATCCGAGGTATTACTGTACTTGCTATTTCTTGCTTTCAAACTGCTAGGGTGGCAGGAGTTATAATAGCTATAAACCAGTAAATTTAAATAAAAGTTTTTGTTATGATTTACTTAAAGTTTTTAAGTCAGCTATTAGCTTAATATAATTGCCTATCTTGTAAAACTGATTCACTTAATATAAATTAAGTCGATCTGGTAATGGGGGGTCGGGGAGATGTTTGTGTTCACCTGTGTCCTGACGTTTTTGCAAACCCCCCATCAATAATCCTCTGTTAATCTAATTCTGTTCAGTTGTTAGAGTTATAGAGCTATATACTACTTTCAGATAAGCCTTGTAGAGTAAGGCTTTACATTATTATGGTTAAATAAAAATTCACATTAATAGTTTTATTGAAATCATCATTATAAGATGATTGTATCTTGAGTTTGTGTAATCTAAAGCATTGCATTAGGTTCTACTTTAGCTACAGTAGTATTTCATTATACAGTGGAACCTCATACAACAATCACCCAATATAGTAATGAAGTTGCATAACAATTAGGTTTTTTGAGGGAAATAGCGTCCTGCGTAACAATTTTCCCTATGGAAAAAAATCGTACAACAATTTTTCAATGGGAAAAATCATTTAGTGAAAAAAAAATCATTGTATGATGCATCCCCTAGGGAAAATCGCTATAGGACGCATGCATTGTATAGCAATTGTTTCATACAACAAGTCCCGTGGAAGGGATTAAAATTGTTTTATGAGGTACCACTGTATATATCACCAATAGAATGTAACTGTGTACACTGATTGCATTCTTTTATATGGAGAAACATATTTTCCCTTCTGGATGCCATGAAGTTGTGTTTATTGGCTTCAGAGACAATAGTTGCATGAAATATCAGTGTCGTGTGTGTTCAACACGTGCTTTTGATGTCTCAATGCTGGATTCTAAACTTCTACTGCTTTGCTTTTTCTAGGAGCTATGCCGTCAACGTATGGCAGCAAAATCGTCAGATCACCCGGAACCTCTACATACTTCTCGAATTAATAGCATTTCCTCCCAGTTCAGTGATGGGCCCATTCCTAGTCCCTCTGCCAGAAGCAGCACTTCATCTTGGTGTGAAGAACCAGTCCTGTCCAACATGGACATCTCCACAGGCCACATGATACTGGTAAGATACTGGTATATAGAAAAATAGTGGAGTCTCATCTGAACCATTAAAATACAATGGGTATATAAAATGGATAACACATTGGCTTTTTTAAAATGCAGCTTTCTAAATGCCAAAATGATTTTCTTTAAAAAACTTAGTAAGTGTTGATTACCAATTTTAGTTTATTTTCAATATTTGGTTGTGATTGTTCTTGGTTCACTCTTTAAATCAGAAAGTCAACTGGTTGTTTAGATTAATTTATGTGATGAGTATTATAGGAACTGTGTGAAAAGCCATTTTTTAAACTCTTATGGAAATACAGTGGTACCTCGCTTATGGAGCATAATGCGTTCCACGGGATTGCTCTTCAAGCAGGTTTTCTCTTTAAGTGAAACACCATTGTAAGTGACCAACTGTGATTTCTGGCGGGGGGATCATGAGCCCTGATTTTGTTGTTAAGTGAGGTTTTGGTTGGTTTTAGTGGTTAAGCAAGGCAACCATTCAGAGAAAATTTAGCTCTTTAAGCGAGTTAGTCTCTAAGTGAGGTGCTCTTTATGCAAGGTTTTATTGTAATATGGTTCAATAAGGAGTAACAAACTTTATATCTTAGTATTTAAAAATACTACTACAATTGATCTCATTTTTTAACTATCAACATTTATTAAGTGGTGGCTATAATTGATTCCAATAAGACTGGTCGGCCGATATAAGAGTTTATATTTGCAATTTGCCTCTGGCTAGATAAATGTCACTTACTCCAATGTGACAATTTCTTCCTCCCACTTAACCAGGGCTTTAAAAAATGATTCCATTTCTAAGGTTCCCAAATAAAATCTTATTAAAAGGCTGCTTTTTAAAATCTTTTCTTCTTTTAATCTTTTTATTTTAAAATTTTAACTTTTTACTTCTTTTTTTGATGGGTGGTTATTTTATTGTGGGTTCTTATTATTGATTATGTTTTAATTGTTGTCAGCCACCCTGAGTTATTTGTGAGGAGGGTTGCATAGAAATATGATTAAATAAATAAATAAATATAAAAATTTTCATATTTCTATCAGTATTTTTAGACAACTCCAGTGGAATGTATGAACAAATCTCCTTTTTCACACTCATTTCTTCTAGAATATACATTCTCTTTTTAAAAAGAATATATTCATTATAGTTGACCGTGTACATGGAACTGCTATATAGCATTTTAAACCAAATCACAATCTGAATTTTGCTCATACATTTGCAGGGCCGTAGCCAGGATTCTAGATTTGAGGGGGCGAAAAATTTTCAGGAGGGGCAACAATGTCACACTCACATATATAAAATTTTTATCACAGGGTGGGTTGGGGGGGCAGGCTGGTAGCTCAGGAGGACACACACACACACACACACACACACACACACACACACACACACACACACACACACACACACACACACACACACACACACACACACACACACACACACACACACACACACACACACCAGTCCTGTACATTTGACTACAAAATTGACTTTGCAGAAGGGTTGTCTAAGTGCTAGATCAGGAGTTCTCAACCTTGTAAAGCCAGGGGCTGGGTCCATTCCCTCAGACATCTTTGAGGGCCGGATGGCCATTTTGCCCTTCCTCCACCACATGGCACTTATTGGTGTGGTGGAGGCGGTGGGGGCCACGTGAAAATGTGACACAGGCCGGAGGTTAAGAATCCCTGTGCTAGGTATTGAATCTAAACACAACTAATCTGCTTCCTCATCTGCCACAGTGTCAGTTATAATATATGGGGACCTTCCTTGGGGTTTTCTAAGTAAAGGGTGGCTTACCATGGTTTTCTGCTGGAGGCTCCTTGGGATACAGCTTGCCCAAACTATATATGCTTAATCTCCTAAAATTCACCTTGGATTATTGTATTACCAACATCTGAATCCACAGCTTTTCTAGCTGCAAACATTCTGTTTTCTTAAACTCAGATATAGCAGATTACACCAAAATAAAATGTGTATGCATCCCTTCCTCTCTGTTGCCTAGAATTTATTGGTTTACTTGATGTTATCTTTTTAGAAAAATTGGAGAGAAAGTAACTATGTCCCTAATACTTAGGGGTCAAAAAAGATTGTCTTACTTGCTTAAAAGAAAAAGATTAATATTTTACATTATATATCAAAAAGCAGGAAACTGTTTTCTGGGTTAAAATTTAGCATTATAAAAACAGTTAAAGAGCTGACACGTCATGTGTTTAAAGTACAGGATCTTTCCATGTAAAAGACTCATGTTAGAGTTGAATGTCATATGCTTTTTGATTCTGGTTATGCTTAAAGCTGTAGTTCCATGTTTCTTGTTTTTAAAGTTGGCTAAGAATACAGTGATGCTGTTCACTATCTAGTACACTAGTACCCCGGATAACGTTGAGACTTGGTTCCACAAGTCTCGTCGTTATCCGGTTTTTAACGTTGTGTGATGCATTGATCACACAACGTTAAAAAAAAGCCCTGTTTCCCTGGAGGCTGCAGCAAGCCAGAACGTCGGGATTTGAACCCTGACGTTTTGGCTTGCTGCACTGGCTGAGGACGTCGAGGAAGCCCAGAAACAGCTTGGATCGGGTCTCCCCACCTTCCTGGACCTGGCGGGGGGGGGGTCAGAGACCCCAAAATTGGTTTTAAAAAGTCCATTTTTTAACCAATGTTGGGGTCTCTGACCCCCCCCGCCAGGTCCAGGGAGGTGGGGAGACCCAATCCAAGCTGTTTCTGGGCTTCCCCGACGTCCTCAGCCAGTGCAGCAAGCCAAAACGTCAGGGTTCAAACCCTGACATTTTGGCTTGCTACACTGGCTGAGGACGTTGGGGAAGCCCAGAAACAGCTTGGATCGTGTCCCCTGCCTGCTCCAGAGAGATCAGAGGACCCAATCTACAGCTGCAGGGTGGCTGGAGAAGCTGACGGGGACTCCCTGTCGGCTTCCCTAGCCACCAGCCCTTGCCTCCGCAGCTGTGGGGTGGCTGGGGAAGTCGACGGGGGAGCCCGCCGTCAGCTTTCCAGCCTCCCTACCCCTGCCTCCGTAGCTGCAGGGTGGGTGGGAAGCTGAATGGAGAACCCCGTTCAGCTTTCCAGCCACCCTGCTGCTAAGAACGACTGTATTGGATAACGCTAAAAATCGTGTTATTCGATACAAGATTTTTCCGAAAATCTTGTAATGTTATGCGGTTTTAGTGCTATCCGGTACTAGCGTTATCCGGGGTATTACTGTACAGGAGTTTTTAACCCAGGGGCCAGGTCACGTTTCCTCAAACAGCTTCAGGGGCCGGATGGCCATTTCCCCCTTCCTCCACCATATGGCACTTCTTGATGTGGTGGAGCCAGGGGGGGGGGCATATGAAATGGTGCCACAGGCTGTATCCATGCTACGGGCTGAGGTGGAGATTCCCTAATCTAGTATTTCAACTGGTGTCAATCAACCCTGAATGAACTGATGTGGGTTTTGTTCTTAAGCTATCAACATGTATTTTGCATTAAACTATGAAACATTCAAAGAAAGGCTTTTTAAATAATAATAATAATAATAATAATAATAATAATAATAATAATAATAATAATAATAATAATAATAATAATAATAATAATAATACCACCCTGGGAATCAGAACTGCTAGGTTGTCTGTATATGTATGCTGAAGCTAGTGATCTAAAACAAACAAATAGCAATGATTCAAGGAAATCTGTATTATTCTATCTTTTCTTACAAACAAAGGGCAGACAGAATATGTGATTGTAACAGAAGGCAATAATAACAATTTTATGGAGATCGGCTGAATAGATTTACTTTGCTAGAATGCAAGGAACAAATTCAAACTGATACAAATGTTTCTGGCATTTTTAGTGTACAGTAGGAGTAATACTATTGCAACAACAAAAAATGCACCCGTTATCTCTCTGGTTTATATATTCTGGTATGCATGTTCTCCTATATACTTAATAATTAAGCAGAATAGAGATATCGCTCAATGTTCTCTGCACAAGGAAGAACCAGAGCTTGGAACCTTGTTTCCTACACTGTATCTTCCAGAACATGGAAGATTATCGTTTAAATAATTTAGTTAAACTGTTCAACAGTGAATTTGAAAATTGATATACTAATTGTGACACATCATTCCCCGTCCCCCCCCCCCAAAAAAAAAAAAAAGAGACTTGTTTTGTGCTGTCCTAATATGTTACTTTTAGGGTTGTGGCTGTTTGGTTTTTTTTTTTAGAAAGTATAAACAACTTTATTAACAACTAATACAGCAACCTGTTTCTATAATTTTCTCTTAAAGTTTCAAACTATCAAAGTACTTTTCTTCAACCATTTAAGATTAATGTATTAGCATTAATTGTTCTTACATAAAGCAGTTGAACCTCCCCACAGTCTGCACAGTAGTTTTTCTCCTTGTTTCCAGCTCATTCCACTTGTTCCTTATTTAGGAAATAGTCCTTTTTGTTCTTTCATACTTTGAAGGTTGGAGAACCAGGGTAAATGTACAGTATCTTGATCTGCTTGAACTTGTAATATAGAAATATGTGGAATGATTCTGAAAGCAAAGTTTGTCAGTGTTACATATCAGTTGAATGAGATGATACAGTATTTGTAAAATGTCTTCTGTTCTTCTGTGTTTTGGAGAAAAGACTATACAGTACTGTATTTGAAATTGGATGTTGAAAAAATGATTATTCCTTATCACAAATGAGACCATAAGATTAACTTGGTTCCTATAATACTTAAAGTTATTTCTTCAGATACACATGAATTTTGCTTTTAAAGTATCATGGTGATTAAACATGACATAATTATGCTGAAAGGGAAAGAAGTATTCATTGCTGAAATTTTGATGAGGGTAGCTATATTAGTCAATTGCAGCAAAACCAAGTATATATATAGTGGCAATTTAAAGACTTAACACATTTTGTTTGGCATAAGGTTTCATGGACTGCAGCCAACTTCATCATTGGCATCAGATGATGCATCTGATGAAATGGGCTGAAGTCTACAAAAGCTTGTGCCAACTAAATTGTACTAGCATTTAAGTGACACAATACATTTTTTGTTATTTCTATCCATATGTCACTTGGATGTTGTATTTTTGTGTGAGTACTTAGATAAACAGTACGATGCCGTGAAATAAATTATTCTTTGTGGTATTATGTTTTATCAAGAAAACTAATTTCTGCCATTCTTAGAAAGAAACAGCTTGGGGGCTTGGAACTTAATATGATCCAAGTGATTTTAATTCCATACTATATTGGCTTTTAATGTCTGAGAGCACATTGTATTTTAATAGTTTTTATGTTCAGTGTATTCAGAGTGGAGATTTATTTAAGTTGTTTATCTGTCTTCAAACTAATTTGCCAAAAATATGTGAAACAAAACAAATTCATGTGACACCTTTCAGACTAACAGATCTATTTTATTGTGAGTTTTCATGGATTGCTGTCAGAATCTATAGACACAAGAAGTGTAATATTTAGACTACAGTTTGATGTATGTAGTATATTTGGTTGTAGAGATGGGTAGAAAGTAAAAAAAGGAATACAGAAGATGATAATTGCATTTTTAACTTTGAAAAGGAGCTTGTAAGTGATCATTATATAAACATCTAAGCAAAGTTAGTATAATAGCTAATGCTGAATGTCTTGAGGCTGATACACAACAATTACACACTTGTCTGTGAATTGTGGAAGCAGTGAGTTCTGCTCATCCATATAAAAATTTAATTGTGCTGAAGCCCACTTAAAAAATAATGTTATGACTAGACAAGACTGTTATGAAAACCTCTATCTTTAAGTCCTTTATGTATATATCTTCACTTAGTTGTTGAATTCCCTCTTAGAAACCATTTTTCCACTGTAGCTACTTCCTATTTAATAGCAATATGTACTGGAAATTTTTGAAATGTTCTAATGGCTCTTGTTTATCACTATTTCTAGTGTCATATTTGTGTCTATTATCTTGCATATACTAGTTCTATTTCCCCTATAAAGGCTTCAAGGGGCACTGCTCAGTGATGGGATGTCAAAAATTCTACTACCACGCCATGACGTCATGGACGTGATGGGCGTGGCCAATGTCATGACGTCATGACGTCATGGGCGGAGCCAACGTCATGACGTCATGACGTTGTGGGCAAGGCCAAAAATAAAAAAAAAACATGCACACAGACCCGTAAATAACTTAAAGAAATAAAATAAATAAATAAATAAATAAAAATTAAATAAAAGTACAACCACCCACCCAAAACACAAATAAATCACCCCCCCACCCTAAATATAAAAGCCTCACTTACCTTCCTTGGCGCCGACGAACCTCCATGTGGCCCGGGCCCGGGGCCACCCGGCAAGGCACGCTGCCCCTGACTGTGGCCGTTTCCTCCTACGAAGGCCGCGGCCGGCCCTGCATCCGCCGGCCATGGCCGCCACAGCCCCTGCCTGGCCACCGAACTCCCACGGGCACGTTGGTGCCTGGCCGCGCCGCGCCCTCTTAGGGACTTGGGCCCGACAAACCCCCGTGCCCTGGGTAAGCCCGGCAGGGCTCGCCACCGCCGCATCTTCTGCCGGGCGCCTGCTGCTTCCTCGGGCCGTTGCCTTTTCGGCCCCGCCGGGCTTACCCAGAGCATGGCGGTTTGTCAGGCCCAAGTCCCTAGGAGGGCACGGCGCGGACGGACGGCGCGGCCAGGCACCAACGTGCCCGTGGGAGCCAGGTGGCTGGCTAGGGGAGGTGCCCTTCTCTTAGGGCTGCCGCCGCTGCTGCCGGAGCCACTCTAAAAAGGGGCGGCTCCAGCTTCGGAAGATTTTTTTTAAAAATTAGAGCTAAAATGGCTCCAATTGACTGCGCATGTCCAGAAACTCAATCTGACGCATGCGCAATGTGTCAGATTGAGTTTCTGCACATGCACAGTCAATTGGAGCCATTTTAGCTCCGATTTTTTTTAAAAAAAATTCTTTCGGTGAGGCGTCCGGAGCCGGACGCCTCAAAAGTGGACTCCCCTCCCGGAGAACTCTCCGGGATTGGTCCTACCGGTTCCAGGGATCTGTCTGGAACCGGGGAAATCCCATCACTGGCACTGCTGGCAGAAGATGGCTTATAATTCAATTTTCTGAAATGGCAAACATTTAAGTTATACTACTCTAAACATGGGGGCTGCAGTGGCTTAGTGGTTAAGACACTGAACTTGACAACTAAAAGGTGTAAGCTCCCATCTCTGTCCCAGCTTAGCAGTTTGAAAGCAAGAAATTACAAATAGATAAATAGGTACCATTCTGGTGGGCAAGGTAACAACATTCTGTGTGCTCTGGTATCCAGTCATGTCTGCTGCTACATGACCATGGAAACATCTGCCGATCCAGACAGATCTAGCTTTTCAACTGTAGACAGAGATGAGCAACATACCCTATACAACTGGCTTTTGAGCAAGTCCACCCTTATTATTTATTTATTTATTTATTTATTTATTTAGATTTTATATTGCCGCCCACTTGCCATGGCGACTCAGGGTGGCTTACAATCAGCAAACCTTATTCTAAACAAGTAGCAGCCTGTAACAAGATTTTATCAGGTGAAGTAATTCTGTTAACTTTATTCCCATCCTCTTATTATTTTTTGTCCTCTATGAGTGGATATTCCATGTGCAGTAAACATCTTCAGTCTCTATTCCCTTTAGTGGGATGAATAAACTAAGCATATCTCAGCCCAGTTTCCCTATGAACCTTCCAGACTAAATAATTTTGGTTCTCAGAAATCATAGAGATATTCCACATCTGCTGATAGTGTTTGGATAGAGCTCTTTAAGCTGTTGCTTTATACCTCAAATTGGAAATATAAAAATGCCATACTAGTAATTAATTAGATCAGAAAACATTAAAAGCACTGTTAGTTTTCGAAAGCATTATGGTTGTGGGTTTTTTACAAACTGCTGTTTTTATGTGTTGTTAAAAAAAAAAGCAAGAAGGGAAAGCTTGTTGGGATCAGCCTGTGGAGTGAATTTCACAATTGTGGTTCTATCACTGAAAAGGCTGTATGTGTTTAATATGTATGAACTGAATCTTTGCTAGTTAAAAAATAAAATGGCTGATGCTGATTTTGACACCCAGATAAGTATATACAGAGGGTGCCAAAATGTATACACATTTTAAGAAATGAAAAAACTGTTCTAAAACTGTAATACTCAATATATACCTTAACAAAAGATGACTGCAAGTTATCTTTGCCTTCTGCAATTACAAGAGGTACTCAAAGTGGTTACTATCAGCATCCAGACACTTCTGATTACAGCGAACTACTGCTTGAGCAACATTGACCAAAGTGTCACCATGTATCACTGTGCATGCTGTTTCAATTTCTTTCCAAAATGCCACCAGTATAGCTAGATTTCTATGGTATTTCTCATCCTTTAAGATCCCCCATAGGTAAAAGTCAAAGGGTGTTAAGCCAGGAGAACATGGGGGACACTCAGCCACACCTCTTAGTCCTATCTATTTTTCTTCTTCAGGTGCCATATCCATTCTGGATACTGGCTATCATCATGGTGATAGTCTTCCTGTTCTTAACACCTCGGAACAGTTCTTCTGAGGACATGCTACATCAGGTTCTTCAGCCATGAATTCCATCTACATCCAGGGTCTCTCTTCCCTGGGATCTTTCCTTGCAGAGCAAGTTGGAGTATTCTATACTTTATGTTGTTCCTCATTATATGGGCAAGGTATTGGAGCTTTCTTTGCTTAATGGTCTTAAACAGTTCTTGTTTGTTATCCATTCAGCGTAATACTTCTATGTTAGTGACATGGTCAACCCATGATATCCTTAGCAGCTGTTCATAGATCCACATTTCAAAAGCTTCAATTCTCTTTTCAGGTGCTTTAGTCAGGGTCTAAAATTCAAATCCATGCAGCAACATTGGGAATACGTAACATCCAGTGGTGGGATTCAGCAGATTTGCCCCAGTTCGCCAGAACCAGTAGCAAAAATTCTGGCTGGTCCCGTCCATCCAAGTTTCTAAATAAAGTAGTCCTAATTCAGGTGCAACACGGGGCTTTCCCCCTGGCCACACCTACCATACCATGCCCACAGAGTAGATAGTAAAAAAATCTGAGTCCCACCACTGGTAACATCTCACTATTCAAATCGTTGTAGCGAGTTAGATCTCTACTGCACTACAAATGTCACAATTTTATGATATTTTATGATTTTATGATATTTTATGATTTTTTTGATATGCCTGAACCACAGACTAACACAGTTACTATTTTTTTAAAAATGAAGGTAGATCTTGCTTTTTCTATTCATATTTTAATCTCTACCTCAGGATCCCTGGCAAATTCTCATTCAGGTAAACTCTCACATCTCAGTGGAAGTGTAATAGGGTGCCATCTTGTTGGAGGTAAAATTGATCATTCCCAAAAATTGTACAAATTGCAGGTAAAATGGATGGTCATAGCATATTTAAGTATACTTGACCAGTAAACAGTGCTTCTGCAATTTTCTTTGACTGTCTTGCCTTTCGCATAGGGGCACTAGCATTAATTGTTTGTGCAAATGTCATACATTTGCTACCGTATTTAAATTCAACTTCAAAAAGTAAATGTCACACATTGTCACACATTGCTACCGTATTTAAATTCAACTTCAAAAAGTAAGACATAGATAAATCTCTTAAAATGTGTATACATTTTTGGCACCCTCTGTATGTGTGAAGGCATACTTATGATAGTCCTTTGGAAACTTCAACAGTGATTACTGGGCTTTAAATTTGACCCAGTACTTAATAGCAACAAACAGATGTCATGCAGACTAGATATACTGTAATACATATTCTGCGCTCCAGTGTCTAGTCATGCCTGCCCCATGACCATGGAAACGTCTGCAGAAGCAGACAGCACTGGCTCTTTGGCTTTGAAACAGAGATGAGCACTAAACCCTAGAGTCAGATATGACTGGCTTTTGAACAAGGGAAACCTTTACCTTTAAACTTTAGCCATATTCTGGGATACCCAGTGTGCTGTAGTGGACAAAGTGATTAGCAAGGACACTGGAGGGTTTGAATCCCCACCAGCCATTGAAATCCACTGGGGACATGGAACTGGTAAAACCATTCCTTAAATATCTCGCCTTGAAATCCCTATTAAGATTACTATAAACCGGTCCCAACTTGATGGCACATAACAGCTATTATTCTCCTACCATGTCTTTGCAGCCATACTTAGTATTGTTTCTACTTTCTAAATTGCTCTTAATTACAGTCTTTACATTCGAATAGTGTTGTTTGGTCCCACCAGGTGCAGCCAGAGCTGTTTTTTAATATGGCTCCTGCTTCTTCTACTACTTCTGCCATATCTGATTCTGAATATTGGCTATCATCATGATAATCAGCCATGAAGATTGTCCTTGGAACAATATAACATCATGGACTCCCATTTGCCTTCCACATCGCAGCATGACACCCGCACCACTGATCCAGTTCCACGAGTCACTTTCTAGTCCTGAGTCTTTTGGCACACAAAGTCCTCATCAGCCTCAGGCCAGTATTGGTGAAGCTGCTGTCCTCCATCAAGATGGATTCAAGTGGGATTTAATCCACTTGGGGACCATAATCCTTCACCACCCAAGGCCACTAGTCCTCAGGGTTGTTAGGTTAGTTAATGGCTGCTTGACAAATGGGTATTCCACATAAGACTCCACCACCCTAATGAAAAAACATTCATTTAGACCAGTGTTTCCCAATCTTTGGTTTTTGTACTTCAATTCTCAGAAGCCTAAATCAATTCCCCAAAGCACTGATCAGCCAATGTACTGGCTTAGGCTTCTGGGAATTGGTGTGCCCCACATTGGGACCCACTGCTTCAGACATAAAGAGATCTAGATTTGGGAGCTCCCCCAGACTGCATACTTAATTCTTCAGGAAGAGCACAGCCCTGTCTAAAATAGGCTGTCTACTTCTGCCCAGATCTGAAGAATTTCAGCTGAAAGTACCGCTTCCCTTCTAAACTAACTAAACACTAAAGGAGGATTTGCTAGGATTGGAAGGTAGAAACAAGTCAGTGCCCTGAATAGCACCAGCATACTAATGTCTGCTAAGTCTAGAGCAGTGGGGGTGAACCTACAGCATGCATGCCAAAGGGGGTACTCAGAGCCCTCTCTGTGGTCACACGCACCATCATCACAGCACAGAGTCTGCCCAGCAACCCAATAGGAGTGCTTCCTCCCTCTCCCCAGCACAGAGTTCACCCCACCCCTGAAGGTTCTACAGTATTTCTCTTCAGTTGTAAGAAACTGAGAGCAAATAAACATAGCCTGGTGATTCTCCCTCCTGGTTCAGTTTAAAACCACACAGTACTAGTAATAGACACATTCAGTTCTGCTCTTATTGTTATCCAGACTATACAATAGGTATTAGTTTAAGCAAGGTATTGTGGGTGAATAGATTTCCTTTCTTTACCATATTCTCCTTATTAAATCAGTAATTAATTATACATAACTAAGGAAAGCTATAGAAATTGCATTTATCATATCTGATTTCATTTCAGACTTTCATGCAATTTAGTATTAATGAACCAAGGATGGAAGCACAAAATCCATAATTATTACTTACCATTTGAATGACAAGGGGGGGGGGATGTTATCAGCATAGTTTTGAATAAGAGAGGTTTGGTAACTAAAGCTCAAATTGTTAAACCTCTTATTAAAAATAGTTTTGATGAAAGTATTTTGCCAGAAAGGAGTTTCTAGAACACTATTTGCGTTTAAAGCAAACATCTCCTATGATAGCTTGTGTTTTTCATGGCATGGTAATACATTTTTTCCAAGTGAATGGATATTTTATGCTGATTGAAGCTGTTCATCTGCCCATACTTCTTGAGTTGATGAAAGGCATACCTATTGCTGATGATTGGTACATTAGCCAAATACTGTAGTAATAAAGTCTGACATAAGAAGCGGAAAGCTATGATATCCGGGATCTTAAGATATCATATTTGCACTGGGAGTTGTTTCCAAATTATTGCTTCAACAGGATTCTGTTTATGGATTTATTTAATGTTCATTGGTCTAAAAGTACAGATGGAAAGCATCATTGTCATTATCTTCAGGTGCAATGTCTAAAAAACTAGCATTTTATCTTTCATATAAACCTAATTGCAGTAATGGTTTTCCTTTATTTGATGGACGTATAAATACGACGTGCAGTTTCTAGACAGGAAGATTGGTATTGTTGTGGCTTTCTTGTAGTTTTAAGACTGTAATAGAAAATAAAAGAAACAGACTGGGCAAAGGTAAAAGGGATACAGAAGCCTCCAAATTGCAGTGTACTTTTGCAATCAGATTCTCAACATGTATCTTAGAATTATAATTTAAAATTGATGAAATTTATTTCAAAGATATTAACATAAATTGAATTCATCCACATTGGCTTTCATTGGAACGAGTGTTGGGAAGATACACACTCTCTGTGTGGAACTGTTTCCAAAGGAGGATTTTTTTTTTATGACTCCCAGGTGAGAATACCAAATGTTCTGTGCGACTGAACAACAAAACCTACATGCAAGCACATAGATCTGCAATCCCTAACTTACTGCCTTCCAGATCTCAGGCAGCACTGCCTGCAGGCAAGAACTCAAGGGGTTCTGACCAAAATCAGCCAGAGGGCAATAAGGCAAGAAATGTTGATGATTACAAATGTGCTGTACATTGGCTGGAAAGTAATCTTTAGTACCCTGGTGGCCAACCTTGGCACCCCAGCTGTTCTTGGACTTCAATTACCAGAAGCCCAAGTCAGTACACCTGCTGATCAGGGCTTCTGGGAATTGAAGTCCAAGAATATCTGGGGTGTCAAGGTTCGCCATCACTGCTTTAGTATGTTTCAAACTAAAACTTTGAACTATGTGAGATTTCTGTTACATGCTTGTTCAAATGTTTTTATGAAATATACATTTCTAGAACACATCTAACAAAGAATTTCCACTACTCAATGGAATTATAAAAATCATTAATATCTTTTAATTTAACACCCAAAAAATCATATCAACTTTTAAGGGGGGGCATATAATTAGCATACTAGCAACAGCCTTTGTTCATAAACCACAGTTTTCCCACTTACTTGTGGTTCTTAATTTATTTTCAAGAAGCGTTTCCCACTTCTTAATTAGAGGAGAAAGAACTTCAGTCTTGCTCCTCTAATTAACATAGATCTTTTCATCTCCACTGGAAAAGAATCAGCGAGTAAAAAGGTCATCGGTTGAAAGAGGCCATCTGATCAGATACATAGCTTTATTGGAAATAGAGCTATTCACACACTGCTTCATTACCGACCAGGCCACACTGTCCTTCATTCCACCAACTAGAAGGTGGGGTTGCTAAGGTGTCTGTTGTGAATTAGTTGCAGATACAAGCAGAAGTAAACAAAACTTCCCATTTGCTTTGCATGTCTAGGACAAAAAGTGTTTGTTGAAGAAAAGCTGGGCTGATCGTTGGTTTGGTATCACTAGGAAATGAAGTCCTCTACATAAGCCCAACATCCTGTTGAAATATTGAGCAGTTTGATATTTGTCCTTTTGTTTTCCTGATAGCATTCATGAAGATGTTGCTAATGTCAGTTTCATCTTTGACAATTTATGAAGGCACTTAGGTTTGGTTCCTGCTCAATATCAGTGTAGACCGGGGTGCCAAAACTATGGCCTATGGGCCGGATCTGGCCCTGCATCATTCCATCTGGCCCACACCACTCTCACCGCTCATGGAAGCAGATGCATTTGTGCATGCATGAGTGCATCCGCATACACTTCCAGGTTTGGCATGGATGTGCTTGTGCATGCGCAAATGCATCTGCATTCACTTCCGATTGCACTGTGGACATGTTCACACATGCACAAATGGTCTGTATTTACTTCCAGGTGCAGCATAGGTGCATTTGTGCATGCGCACATGCATCCACACTGCACCCAGAAGTGAATGCGGACTTACATGCACAAACGCGTCCGTTTCCAGGGGGTGTGGTCAGGCCCACTCGTCTGTTATGGGGATGTCGTCAGGCCATGTGATGGAAAAAGTTTGGGTACTCCAGGTGTAGGCAGTTGTGAGAAATATCTTTCATGTTTATTTGATAATAAAATACATTCAATGTATATGACAGTAAAACTTCATAGGGGCAAAGATGGTTTTAATAGCTTCAACGGACAACATTCAGTTTTTGTTTAGGGACCGAATGTCTGTAGTTGTTGTATGTGTATATATGTGCACACATTCAAATGCAGGGAGAAAGAGAATTTTGTTATAGTTAAGTGCTGTGTACAATTAGTTGTGGTTTGATTAGTTCCATTACTTTCAGAGGTGTTAATGCATGGTAACTCATTATCTTGTTTTAGCAAACTATGGTTTAAACATAAGATGTCCAAATTAAAATGCCTGTTAAGCATGAAGCTGAATAATGTGGGTGAAATCACAGAGGCCAAAGAGATTGCTGTTTCTTTTTAGCCCATCTTGGTCAATAATGACTGGGACTAGTTCCACATAACTTTTTCTGAGCCCAACTTTCTGAAGCCAGGGAAATCTTCCATTGTTATGACCCTTTGAATTCAAGAGCCAGTACATGCATGCTGGCACATGTAGCTTTGCAAGCGGCCATTTACTGCCAAGTTATTTTCTTTTCTTTCTCTCCCCTCCCCCCTTTTTGGCTGGCATTTGCAAGAAGGACCTGCCTCAACTGTGGCTCAAGGTCAGAAGTATACAAAGGTGCTTTCTGGGATGAAAGGATTTTTGCTGGAGGAAATCTACCCAGAAGATGCCAGAATGAGGCTCCTTTCATGTCCTCAAGATCTTTTCCCACAGAAGTGGTCCTTGTTTATCTACCTGCAATTTCTTGCTTTTGAACTGATAGGTTGGCAGGAGCTGAGACAGAGACAGGCACTCATTCCATCATGCAGTACTTGGGTCTTAAACTGCTGACTTGACAACCTTCCACCCTACAAGGTGAGCTTCTTAACTACTGAGCCACTGTAGTCCCTTATTGTCTATTAATAAGGAATAACACAACCCAGCTCATAGGGGGTAGTTCAGAGATTATGGTAAAGCAAGAGCAGATGCAGCTTATATTGTAGTAGTAGACTGGGCAATTTACAAGCCATTATGAGTTCTCCAGAAGTAGCCACTCTGCATTTTGCAGTCATCAGCCACTGAGTCAAAATGGCAATTTCCAAAGAAGACATCTCATCATGTTGACAAAATTGGTAGTGGGCCAGGTTACTTAAGAGACCGCGTCACCCCAAGAACATCTGTCTGTCCCACCAGGGCAGATCGGAGAGGCTCTCTTATCATTCCATCGGCTAGAGAGGAGCATCTCTCTAGCACCAGGAGGAGGGCCTTCTCCATGTCCGCCCCGGCCCTTTGGAACCTCCTGCCAACTGAGTTACGTCTACAGACAGAGCTCCTGCCCTTTCAGAAGGGCCTAAAAACCTGGCTGGCAGGGCAGGTGTGGGGCTCCAGGAATGTGGGGTCCCATGCTGGGTGGCTGATCTAATTGGACAGCCACCCCTCTCGCTGTTTCAAACTTTTTAAATTTTTAAATCTTTTTAGTATTTTGCAAATTACAGTTTAATTGCTTTTTAAATTAATTTTAAACAAAATTGCTGAATTGTAGGGGTATAGTGGGATTTTTTAGTTTGTTTTGCACTCATGTGGGATTTTGTATTGTTTAGTTTGTTTTACATTCATGTTGTAAGTCGCCTAGAGCCTGATTGGGGTGGGATAATAAATCTGAATAAAAAAATAAAAAAAATAAAAATTAAAGGGTGATGAGAAGGGAAATAAAAAAGAGGCAAAATGAAAGTTTAATTTCAATGTAAGCTTTCATGGATCAAAATCTACCTCTGTGAGATAAAATGGGTTGTGATTCATTAATACTGACTATGAAATATGACTGTTCACGTGCCACAATATTTTCCCTTTTTTGCTTTTCTTCCTTCCCCTCTCCTTTAATTTTGCTAACATGCTGAGTACAAATAGGTGATCATGGCTCCTGTGTCTCAGTTCTTCATTGTGTTCAGTTCTTTAATTACGAATGATTGATACAGTCAAATAAGCAGCATGAACACTAGTCCTACACAGGTAAATTAATTATGTTCATGGAGAAACAATATCATATTTGCCAGATCAGCATATGGAAACCACACCTTGTTATGTGTCTATATTAACTTTGGATCAACAAGAAGAAGTTGTGTATAGAGGTAGAGTATTAGAAGACACAATATATGCAATACATAAATGTTATTTTTTCCCCCTGTGGTTCTGAAGTTGCATGCATGACTACAGTGAGATTCTATGAACATTTCTTCAGAAATAAGGCTTATTTTCTTCAGTGGCACAAACCATCTAAGGATGCATAGCTTTGAATAATGGTTAGTTATATTTGCTTATATAGAAAGGGAGCCAAACAGAATCTGTGTTATATCCAAAGTCAGGGGGACAACACCCCCTCAGAAAGCTGAGCCAGCCGGATTGGGGCATAAAACTCATACACAGCTGTTGTAAACACATTTACAACAGCCACAGACTCATTTACAGCTGTAGTAAACGTCTTTCCACAGATATAAATGAGTCTGCAGCCAATTCCAGCAGCAGGGGCAGCTGAAGCAAGGTCGCGGGCCAGATGATTTCTCACCACAGGCCATAGGTTGTGAACCCCTGTCCTAAGTGATATAGTTTTACAATACAAAACGTTTGACTGCTTTAACACAAATATTTAGATCCTGCTTCTACATTGTAGAAGAGATTTATTTCATCATGAGCCAATATACTGTATCTGAATAAAGCAACCTGTTAATACATACAGTGGAACCTCAGTTAACAAATGGTTCGGTTAACATTAAAAAGCATGACAAAGGGAAATCCTTAGAAAATAGTGGCTTAGCTTACATATATATATATATTTGAATGGATTAATTGGTTTTCAATGCATTCCTATGGGAAACCGCATTTTGGTTAATATATTTTGGCTTTCAATGAACTTCTGTGGGAAATTTCATGCAGTGCATTCCTATGGGAAATTCAGTTTAAGTAAGTTTCACTTTAAGAAATGTCCCAGGGAGTGCATTAATTATGTTAACTGAGGTTTTACTGTATAGCTCTTTGGAAAGTAAATGAATTTCAAAATAGACAGGTTGGTTGAAATCAGTCTATCCTGATCAGGTTCTAATCTTTAAATTCAAAGTTACTATGTAAACATAGGAGAATTGTTTTAGTGAAATCACTCCAGTCTTCAGTTGCAATCATATTGTAATGAGATTTTATTGGCATAGGTTACTGTAGAATACTGAGGAAATTTCTTTTTATTATGTTTTCAGTCCCTAAACGGGGGTGCCGGTGGGTTCTTTTTAAGCTGTGACTTTTTGGTTTATAGGTTTTCACTGTGTGATGAAAATAGATCTAAAAATGGAAAAAGTAAATGTACATTACACTTCCTTTGTCAATTGTAGCCTTTCTTTTGTTGAACATTTATTTCAGGAAAAATAATTGCAGGATGAAACCTACCAAGCTTAAAAATAAGAAATATCAAGCATGATAAATTAGTGGGGCTCTTTTGTGTAAATCTCTTCAGGTTCTTTGTGGATTGTCCCCAATAATAATAGCTACTAATCTGTAAATCAGGATTAGAAATTGCTTACCTGCTTAACCAGATCTCCATAATGTAAATCCTCCTAGTTTTTCCATTTTTTAAGTATTCCATTTTGCAGTTGCCCTCTCATGCTCTAAAAAAAATTAAAAGCCTGATGCCAGCCCTTTGAACAACTAACAATGGTTAGAATAAAATGTAATTTTCAGGTGTTTCAAAGGAACTGGGAAGAAGGACAAAATAAAGCCCTGTATTAGGGCCCACCAGGTGTTGTATCCAGCTATTTCATTTGGATTTCATTGAGCACCTTTGGCAGCTGGGAGGTGTAAGAAAGGAGATTAGCAAGTGTTTGTCTGACACACACTGATCCCTGCACCAGCTGATTGGATTGAAATAATCCTTTTACCCGTTGCAAAACTCTATTATCAAAACATTACAAAAAAGTGGAGCTAGCAATAGCCACTGCATCAAGAGTATATTAATTTTGGATAAATAGTACACAGGTTACCATTTAAGTGAAGAATTCCTAATCTAGGAAAATACTGTAGATTTGCTTTCTGCACAAAAATGTATTTCCTTTAGCAAAACTGGAAGTCTGCCTTTTCAGACAAGAGGATACACAGCAGTATGGTACATAACACAGATTCATTACCATTTATATCCATAGATATGTTCAGTTAATGTGTGATGTACTTTTATATGTTAATATTGGTATGTCGCAAAATTCAGATACTTACTAAATCACAGACTTAATGTTTGCACATTACTTTTGACATTGATGTTTGGGAATGTTTTTTCTTTGCCTTCATCAAGTAATGCATTTTAAGAATTGTACCCAAAATAGACTTTCATTATCAGTATTAATGTTCCTGTAACATGGTTTGGGCACTTTGACATAATGATCAGCACACACCATTTGGGGGATGTATTGGCTGACTGGGCAATTTTTGAGCCCTAAATGTGGTTAGATACAGAGGCCTGAAAGCTGTAAGATAGCCATTATTTCTCCAAACAGTAAGGAGAAAATTGGTATCTGAAGTGCTTTTATATAGATAATTAAAACAATATACTGTCATATATAGTGTTTTCCTCTGTGACCTTGCTAGAAACAGATGTTAATGCTTTTAATGTATTCCGTAAAAGGGTCATAAGAGCTTCCAGCGAATGTGTGGACTGAAAACAAGAGATTTTTCTGTTGGTGTGAAAATGCATATATTACATGTTGAAAAGGCAACTGGCGCTTTATAACAAAAATGTTAATTTACAGAATTTGGCTGTGGGGGATGAATTCATCTGCAAGAAGAGGAAGATGAGCTAATAAGTCTCTGTTTTAATTCCTTTTAAGAAGATATCTCTCCCAACCCTTGCTCTGAGACACATCAAACCCAGTAAACATTGCCCCCCTGCATCTTGAGAAACAGAAACATTGTTTAGTACCATGAAAGATGGGAAGTTAGTTTTTGCAGCATTGGAAGAATATAGCACATTTATTTGTCTCACTGACTTTTACAGCGGATGCCACTATTATACTTTAGTGTGATCTCAAACAGCCTCTGTCACCTTTGTCTCCTCTGAACAGTGTAGATCTTTTCTTACTTAAGAAAAAGGAGAAAATGCAGCAATTTAAGATTTCATGAGCTCCACTGGTCTCACTTTCAAAACTTTGTTTCCAGTGGAAGAAAAACAGAAACATCATTATCATTTATAAAACATATACCCTTCCACAGCATAATTTTCCACTTTGACCAGTCAGGATAGCCAGCGTTGGCTTTCCTCTGTCAAATGATTGAAGTGAATATCTATAGTAGGAGTTCTCAACCTTTTGGCATGAATTCGATGAACGACTTAGGTTTCAGTAGGGTGGTCTGACTGCGTTTGGCATGTAACAAAAATTGTGTACTTTTGACAAGTTACCACAACAAAACTACTGCATTGGCAAAAATAAGAACTATGCCATATGAAAGATCATCTCGGCGACTTTCAGGAATGCTAGGACCCAAAGTCCAGGAATACAAAATGATGACATCATTAAACTCAAAAGGTTAGAAAAATGACATTTTTGCTGGGGCCGTCCTGTTGTCAGTGAGCCAGCGACCAAACCACACAACCAATCGAGGTGATCCAAAATGTGTTAGACAGAGGATAAAATAACATTTGTTATGACACTATTAGAATTTTGGTCAGACTTCAGAAACAGTTTTTATGACAATGTTTATGAAAAAGCCTCGAACAACATCACAAAAGTGCTCAAATGGAAGGGACATATCTGTTGGAAACCGAGGAAAACTATCCAACATCCTCATCAGCCACCTCTATCAACCACGGAAAGTGGTTTTGGTCGATTTCAGACAGATTTGCCACTTTTATCTGAGTATTTTCAAGATTCTGGTTGAGAACTTTTGGATAAACATTGTCATAAAAACTTTTTGGAAAGCCCAAACAAAATTCTAATAGTGCCAGAACATTGTTTGGTCACTGGCTCACCGACAGCTGGACACACCTAGCAAAAATGTAATTTTTACAGGGCAACTTCCAAGTGTAATGATGTCATCAATTTGCATTCCTGGCCATTGAGTCCTAGCATTCCTGAAAGTCGCCGAGATGATCTTTCAGACAGCATAATCCTTATTTTTGTCAATGCTGTAATTTCATTGTGGCAACTCGTCAAAAGTACACAATGAAATTCACGAACTAAATCCCTGACGGTAGTGTCCTTAGACTCTGCCTGCCACACTTTTTAAACCGAGGGCTGGGTCATGCTCCCTCAGAGTCCTGAGGATACTGTTATCAGTAGAGGTTGAGTTGATGGAAATGCAGATGAAGACTTTGTCCTATGTTGCTTAGGATTTGTGGAATCCACTCTCCTTTACATATATTTCAGACTTGTGTAAATTTAAGTAACTTTCCAGTAAGTAAATTGCCTGGATATTCCAATGTGGGCACTCTGGCAGTTTGAGTAATAGCAGCAAATCCAAAGGCGTTATGAAGTCTGTACAACTATGAGATACCAATTTTGGAAGCTAATATTATATAATGCATTAGTTAATTACATAATGCTTTCATTTCATTCTGTATGATAAAATAGCAAATGTCATGTATGTTTTTGCTGAGTAAATGTTGGTTATGAGAAATCTTGGTGGGACAAAGCTTTGTATTTGAAGAACACCCTCCTACACAAATAAGTATAGGCTTTGGAATTCTGAGAGTAAATTTTCCAGTTCTCACAGTTCAAAAGCAGTGCTTTTCCCATACCAATTGACCTACCTTCAGTCACAGCTGATTGTGGCTGAATCACAAGGGATGTTGGGACAAGATTTATTATTATTTATTATTATTTATTAGTTCAAATTTATATTGCCGCCCACTCGCCGTGGCGACTCAGGACGGCTTACAGACAATACATTACATTACAATATGTTGGGGTGGGCACAAGGGGAGGGGCGGCAAGGTCGTCATCCTGCCCTGGCTTCTTCTTCCCCTGGAAGAAGATCAGTGTCACATCATGTATGACACATAAAGGATTATGTTGAGTGGATGAAGCTTGTGTGTAGAAGCCAGACCTCTTTCATTGTGTGGTTTGTTCCTTCCTACCTGTCCTTATCAGTGCAGGATTACGTAGTGAACCTTCTAGAAACCAGGAAGAAATTTTCAGCCTACTCTGTACAGCATTAATCAGATACCTGGCTTAATTGTTAGGAGAATCATTTTTCTTAATAAGATTACTATGCAGTGTTTTAGGTGCAATGTGAGGGTGAGTTGAGCTGCAGCTTTATAGCTGTGATTTACATGCACAAGATATGGCTAGTTCTCTGTGATAAGCTTAAATTATAAATGTTTAGTATTGGAATGACAATGGAAGACCATATTCTCCACCATATAAGATGTGCCTTAAATGACTAGTGTTCTTCACCCAAACTGGCATCAGAACTAAGCATTTTAGATTGGATAAGCATTCCCTCCTGTCATTCTCTTCTCTGTTAATTTATTTATTAGAATATATATATGCATTTTAATAAAAAGTAATAAAATGTTTCCCCTTATTTCCAATTGCAGAAATATTTTGATCCATAACCTATTGGATTTTCTGCATTCAGAATAGAATTATGGAAATGACTGAACCTACTTTGTGTGGTGTTGATCACATTGCTGGCAGTTTTCCATGACTCCCATTCACACACATAAAACCCAACAGTATACATTGGTACCTCGCTTAAAGAGCATAATGCGTTCCACAGGATTGCGCTTTAAGCGAGTTTGCTCTTCTGGCAGGGGGATTGCAAACCCTGATTTAGTTGTTAAGCAAGTTTTTGGTTGGTTTTAGTTAAGTGAGGCAACCATTCAGAGAAAATTCTGTTCTTTAAGTGCGTTAGTCTCTAAGCAAGGCGCTCTTTATGCATGGTTATACTGTACTGGTCTTAATGTTTAAAAATTACAGCACTGTGGTGTATGGGGGATGGTTCCACTGGTGCCCAGAATGCATACAGAGTTGGTAGGCAGGTACAGAATTTACATTCATGTTTTATAGTAGGTCACTGTAGAGTTCATAGTAGGTGAATATTTCAGGTAGGCCAGGATGTCATTTGGACCCAATGGATTAGCATAGTTTAAAATGAGATACAGGTTGCATCCCATATCTTGTGGGTTCAGTACAACATGATTCCGCTTAACAGTGGTC
The DNA here is from genome assembly GCA_030440675.1 of Furcifer pardalis. NCBI lineage: Eukaryota > Metazoa > Chordata > Lepidosauria > Squamata > Chamaeleonidae > Furcifer > Furcifer pardalis. Next base: position 101,291,074 of record CP126897.1, read on the forward strand.
CAAAAATACTCCGTGAAAAATCCCTAAAATATATAATAAATATGTGTTTCCAAGACTCATTACCAGAATTGGCTCTAGAGCCCACTATATACAACTTAATGTTGAGTAGGAACACTGTTCTAAGAATCCATATTTTCATGGAAGCATTTCATCAGCACACATGAAGATTGGTGTCACAAAAGTTACCTTGTTCTTTTAATCCAGTGGAACCAGCGCAGTGAGCAATAAGCAAAGTTTGAACACCGGGAAGTCAAAGAGAGTCCGAACACCCGGTCTGGTTTTTAAACATCATTCATGTAAAATTTATTATATACATCACTCAGTTTCAAGAGGCCTCAGGCATACATCATAATTCATTCATGCCATACTCACACATGCGGAGCCAATTCTCCAATAGGTGATCAGTGGCATTTTCACAACCACCCCACTTGTATGAGTCCTGTTTGTGTACTAAATACATAGTTTGCTGCTTTCCATGGTTTCAGGCATTAGCAGAAGGTATTGGAATTTATCCCTTGTGGATACAGTTTGGTGTGTGTGACCTGTACAGATCTTTCAGTTATGTGCTCACAGAGACTATCTAAAGCTAGAACAATAATGTAGAAATATTATAAAACATGATAAATATAAGGATATGTTTTGATATATAAATCCATTACAGCAGTATATAATAATCGTTGTCTGTAGGTGTGGATGGAATCTATGGTGGCAATGCTTCATTAGTCCAATGTTGTTAGAAGTCTGGATAAAATGCTCATTGTTACATTCCATTAGAGGATTTTTGTTATGCAAACTTGAAGTTCAGGGCCCCCAGTTCTGACTGAGACCTCAATGAATATCAAAAATGGTTGGTACACTCCAATGCTCAGGCCATGCCCAGTTTGCCCCTTTGTGCTTACTTTCGAGTGGAACAAACAAACTGTAGTAGCTGCATTCTGCTTCTTGATGGTTACATGCTATATGGTAGGAATTCTCAACCTTCACCCCATGGCCCGGATGCGGCCAACAGCACCATTTCATGTGGGGGTCCCGCCGCCTCCACCACACCAGGAAGTGTCATGTAGTGGAGGAAGGGCAAAATGGCCATTCGGCTCCAGAAGCTGTCTGAGGGAGCGTGACCTGACCCCCGGCTTAAAAAGATTGAGAACTCCTGCTATATGGAATGAGTGATCTCTGGTCATTTACCATTTCTCAGTCTTATGGGGTTAGTATGAGGATAGGACAGAAACATATTTACTGTCCAGAACTCTACAGAGAAAGGTGCCAAAAATAATCCAAATTAAAGTGCCAGATAATTTCAGTTCCAACAAACCACTATGCAGAGCTTTAACTATAAAGTTCTGTCTTCATCCTTTGACATTCATCATAGGATAGGTGAGGTTCCTTTAAGGACAGCAGACTCAAGAATTATTTGTATGCCTTGGATAATTCCCAGCAGCAGAGCAAGCTGATGTCATATATTTCCAGTGTCCAACACCCCCCCCCCCAAAAAAAAAAAAGATAAGCGGAAACATTCTGCCTCAGTTGTATATTTTGCACAGTTTTCAAAGGCAGCTGAATGCAACTTGAATTGCAATTCGTTTAGGAGAAAACCAGACATTTTAGAGAATATAGGAAAATACACCATGCACAGTTATTTAGTCATCTTGTTTAGTACAGCATATAACCCTGATGGTGAACCTTGGCACTCCAGGTGTTCTTGAACTTCAATTCCCAGAAGCCCTGATCAGCAGGAGTGCTGACTTGGACTTCTGGTAATTGAAATCCAGGAACACCTGGAGTGCCAAGGTTCATCATCATGGGCATATACTGTGGCAGTCACTCTCTTGGGATCTCAGGCTATACCTAAAGATGCTGGCTATTGAAAATCTTGTGTAGATAAAGGATATGCTTAACCACTTAACTACAGTTTAGAAGCACTGAAAAAATCAGTTACATATTCCTCCATCCCTCTTCCCTCAAAAATATTTACAGGATAAAGCATTCCATATTGCATGGGGCAGAATGGTATTCATTGGTACAGGATCTTAGGGTGCAATCCCCAAATGCAACAAGAATGGGTTTACTGCAGTTCATCCAGAATGGGCGTGTTTTACTTCCGCTTCCAGGAGCGACGAGGGCAGCATGGGCCGGATGAATCATAGTAAACCCATTCATATGGATTCACAGGGTGCTTGGGCTTCTGAGAATTGAAGTCCAAGAACATCTGGAGTGCCAAGGTATGCCATCATGGACCTAGGCAATACTCCAGGTATAGATTGCAGACATACAAATGAGACTCAAAAAGCTCTGAAGGAAATTCTGAGCTTTAAATTTAATTATTTTCTTTGTTTCTCTTATTACTAGCTAGCTTAAAACAAATTCTCTGCCTTGAATGAATAATATGAAATATAAGTACATAGGCATTTCCATACAAAGAAAATACATTCCATACATTCTTTAACATGGGAAACCAGCATTAGCCTTGTAAGAATGCCTCCATACAGCTATATATGCCATGGTAGTGCTTGGTCTTCTAGAACAGGTGTAGCTTTGCCCTGCACTTGCTATGCTTGTTCTCATTCTGTTTAGAAAATATGGTGTTAAAACATGAAGACAGGTATGCTCCATATAGATGTCAGACAAACTAGTTTAGTTCTTGATGCTTATAAATCTTCCTTACCTGGAAACACTTTGAGGATATGCAATTGAAGGCAAAGAGCTCCATTTGTTTCTTTGCAATGTTCTGATGCATTTTAGCAATGGAAGTACTGTTGACAATAATACAGCAGAGGTACTGAATAACTACATAGATAAAGCCAGTAATGTCATCCAGTGATAGCAATTTTCAGTAACTAAAGACTTTTGCTCAATTGCTCCCACAGCTTCCACATCATGAAGGCGATAGCACAGTCACGAAAAAAAGCAAGAATTCTAATGGGGGGGGGGGCCCTTCTGTATCTGACACCATCCTCTCAGATATCATATTTCTATTTTCATTAACAGTTTCCTCTCTTTCAGTCTCCCTTTCCCTCAAATTTGTCATTGGCTAAGCCAAAGAGCCAGTCAGAGGAAGACTCCAACGCTGATCACCACGACCTGTAGGATTTAAGTACACATGGTCTTTTAGCCTTCATAGTAATGAGATTCATCAGATCTGTTTATAATTACTTTCCAGTTCTGTTCATTAAAGGAAACTGGTTTAGTTAAGCACAGTAACAATTCAGTAATACAAAAACAGAGTTGTTACTTATGGTGATTAGCTTGTTGTACTTCTGATATTTATGAGCTCTGAAGAGACAAACAATCATGTACATATTAAGCATTTAAGACAGATAATTAAATGATCACGAAATAAATCCAGGTATCAGACTACAGTGAACAAGCTGGTTCTAGGAGTGCACTCAAGATCTCAACTGAGGGCGGCTTCCTTTGGAGGTCCAAAGCCATGACTTCACATAACTTGGATGAGCCTGGATTGGCTGTGTTATGGCTCCTACAAAGTTTGAGAATAAACCAAACGAGATTCTTAAGGTAGTAAAATGACAGGCAAAGGAAGATATCTGGAGTATTGAGCCTTAAGATGCCAAAATGACTAGCATTGCTCTTAGTTACCATAACCCCATTGAAGTGCTGATAGAGTGGACTAGGTCACACATACAGACATGAACATACGTAATTGGTGTCTCACATACCTGTTCAAGGCAAGGGGCGGGCTGCCCTCGGGGAATGCGGGACAGATGCTTAATACCTGTCCCCCGCTCCAGCCCCCTGGCTACATCTCTGGTTCCTGAGCTGCTGGTCCACAGAGTTCCCTCCCTTAGGCTGCTGCTGCTGAATGCTAGGTCAGTTTGTAATAAGGCCCCCCTGATTTTAGATTCTATTCTGGGGGAGCGGGCTGACCTGGCATGCATCACTGAAACCTGACTGATACCAGAGGATCGGGTTCCTCTGTCAGAATTGTGTCCAGCCGGGTTTGATATTTGGCAACAGCCTAGGGTCGAGGGGAGTGATTGTAGCCAGTGACTCTCTGGCTACAATCGCCATTGTAGCCAGAGAGTCACTGGGGGTTGCCAGAGCCACAGTTATGCAAATTCCGGGTTGTGAGGCCCTGCTCCTGCGTTTGGGCCCTAAGGGTCAGCTGGGAATCTTGCTCCTGTACCTGCCTCCCTGAGCTCCTTGAGGCTGTCACCATGTTGGCGTTGGAGTTCACTTGACTTATGGTCCTGGGGGACTTCATTTGCCTTCATTGGGGGTCAGCTCCAAGGCAGCACCATGGCTACCATGGCAGCTGTGGGCCTGACTCAAATAATTCAGGACCCAACCAGGAGCAGTGACCACACCCTGGATTTAGTTTTCTTGTCGGAGCAGTGGCAAAGTGATCTGAATTTACAGAAATTAGACATTACTCCTGTGCCATGGTTTGATCACTATCTGGTTACTCTGGACTTTCTGGGGGTGAGGTTTTACCATTCTGTTTTTTGTCCTGTATTTTAATTGTTGTTTTTAATGCTCTGTTAGCCGCCCTGGGAAACTTCTAAGGATGGTGGCATATAAATATGGTTAACTAAATAAATTCCTCTGTGTAGCTTTCTGAAAATCTGTTAGGAGGTATTTTGATCCTGTCAAACCTGTTGGAACATGGAAGGAACCCCAGAAAGGAAACATGGTCATGATCCTTCCTACTAGTACTCCAAGGAGAGGCTGTACTAAGGTGGCTTTTGACTTCTAATCAAAAGCTGGTTCCCAACATAAAACAAACATCCCTTGTGTGTGCTTTCGTGTGCATAAATTCACTCTCACACAGAGGAAAACAAAAGTTGCATGTTAGTTTTAAATGTTTTGCTATAGAGGCCACAGTACCTTTCCAAAAAAAACCAAAACATTGATTTTCCCTAAATAGCAATGTGGAGACTTGATTAATCTGGTTTGGCTTCTGAGCAGAAGGAGCATTAGAAAGGATTCTGCCTGCTGATTCGTGGATCTCCGCTTTAGCAGAAGTGGGGCTTAGACTGTTGGAACCAGAGCATTCTGCAGGAAGGGGCTGATGAAGCTCTGTAGGAAAGCCATGGTCTTTGTGGCAAAGTGATTTTGACTGTAGTCTCTGAAAAAAATGGAACTGATGGGAACCAGACCTGCTAAAATGATGGTGAATTTCAGGATTTATGTTGCTTTTTTTTTTTTTAAAAAAGAAGGAAACAAACATCTTTTTGTTATCCTAATACTAAATAAAATACTATATTTTAAGCCATGTAAATGTTTATAATTAGGATGTTATAGGAAATAATTTTCTTCTAAATAACTGAAAGGATACTAGGACATTCTGATGACAGATATCTGGGGAATTGTAAAGTATCTCTGTGGTGCAGTTTTTCTAATTGTTCACAACCATGGGTGAAGCGACCACCTATGCGACTATGTTTAACTGTTTATAATGCAGGGGTGGATGGAGATTGGCAGAAATTGAAATTGCTAACGTGCCTGGGGTGTAGAAATTTGTATCAGGGCTAGGCAATGCAGTGGTACTACAGATGTAGTTGCACTTTAATTCTCTTTAGTTTCACCTAATCCTTCCAAAGATTAGGGAAGTGATGGTGAACCTTGGCACTCCAAGTGTTCTGGAACTTCAATTCCCAGAAGCCCTGATCAGCAAAGAGTGCTGACTTGGGCTTATGGGAATTGAAGTCTAAGAACACCTGAAGTGCCCAGGTTCTCCACTGGGTTAGAGTCACTGGATTAGTGGTACTGGTAGATCAACATTGAGAAGGAAAGAGATTTCCCAGTTCAATGTTATTACAGCCTATAGTTGGTAGAAGTCATTCCCCACTGCTACAGGAAGTCTTTATGTGCCAGGTTTTTAGAAATGATTGTACTAAAATACAGCTAACAAGGCTACTACATGAAAAACATTGCTTGCTTAAAGAGCCCATAATTTGCTATAAATGAGAATATGGAAACAGTGAAGTAATGTAAACAATCATGCAAATTCAACTATGGTTTGAGCAAACATTCACCTTATTAGGAACTGAAACTACTACACAGCCCTTGTTCTCAAATATGTTTTACCCCTGACATCTTCAGGAAAGACTAAGACTCCTGTCTGAAACTGGGGAAAGCCACTATCTGCAGAACCAAACCATTTATTCATTGTTTATCTGTATAATTGAACCAAATTAGAAGTCATGGTAGCTAACTGTAACAATTGTTTAAAATTGGGAGTAAATTCATGTGTTCCTGAGCAGCCAAATTGCATGTGTGAACTGTCTCTTAAAAGTTGTTGTGTTCAGTAAGGAAGGATATTTCTTTGTCTAAGTAGCTCTTGCACACAAGTAACAAGCTGGGCTTATGGTACCATGACAGTCCTTTTTTAAGCCCAAGGTAAACAATCATGGTAGTAACCATACACAGAACAGTACACAATTGTAACTTCATAATTGCCTGGAAAGTCTAGAAGTCAAAAAGCTATTTTTGATATACCAACAGGATGAGGAATTGTTGTGATACTTCTCCTTTCTTGCTACTCCACTTCATACATACACAAGTTGGTTTGTAAGCTCTTTTGGGGATCATACCTACTTGTGCTCTTGTCTGTGAAGATTAAGTTCTGGGCATGCAGTCAAATAGTTGTCTGGGTTCAAGAAAAAATCTTTTATTATTCTTTACTTGAATCATTTGTTAAATGGGATTAGACTGTTGGATGTATAAAGGCTGTTGTTTCTAATGATGAAACCTTTATATTTCAGTCCTATATGGAAGACCACTTGAAGAATAAGAATCGACTGGAGAAAGAATGGGAAGCACTTTGTGCTTATCAGGCTGAGCCCAATGCAACTTCTACTGCGCATAATGAAGAAAATGCCCAGAAGAACCGCTCACAAGTTGTGGTCGCATGTATGTATACTTCTTTATCTATTGCCCCAAAGTGAATAATGATCAATTTAAAAAATGCCAGACTGTGAGTCATTGTAAAAAAAAAAAAGGGGGGGTGCTAAAAATTGTTTTCATCTTATTTTGTCATCTTCCCGTGTTTCAGACCTATTAGAAGGGATGATCCCTGCAAAATAAAGAAGAAAAATTGTAGAAGTTTCCAATACAGTAGACCTCCCTTATCTGCAGAAGTTAGGTTCTAAGACTTACTGTGGTTGTGTGAAACCACGGAAAATAGGAATCACTGTAGATTACATTGTATATAGCTGCATCTTGGAAATTCATATAATTACTTATTTCTAGGAATTTTCAGTTAATATTTTCAGGCTATGAATCCCAGAAATAATAATAATTTCTGACACCAATTTTTTATTTCTGGGATTTTTCAGTAAAGATTTTCAGGCCATGAATAACTGAAACCGTGGATACCAAATACAAGATACAGGGGAACTACTGTATTTCCCAACATGATAACGGCTGGTTCTCTTTTGTAAATACTGCTGGCAGATTTTGCCCTTTGTCATTAACATCAGCCACTGATGAGAAGCATCTTTGGTTGAGTATTGAAATTGGTCTAAAAAGTATATAAACCTGTCAGTTTGTGATTAGAACTACTTGAGCTGTTCATCTGATTTTCAGATATAGTGAATGAGTCCCAGTCTGTTTCAGTAGACAAGCTTCTAAAGAAGTATTTATTTATTTATTTAGATTTATATCACCGCCCACTCGCCATGGCGACTCAGGGCAGTTTACAGTCAGGAAAAACAAACAACAACAACACACACACCACAAACAGCTAAAATCCATTCCTCCTCCTGGCCAGAGGACGTTAGTCTTTTCCTTCCCTGGTCAGGTAGGGCCCAGGATTAGGAAGTGGATGCTTCCATCTAAAAACCTTGAAACTGTTAAAATTTAAAATTTAAATCTAAAAAAGATTAAAAACAGATTAAAAACACACCAGATGCTACAACTACTAATTTAAAAGTAGAAAAAGAGAGGGGCTCAGATCATCCAATGTGCTGGGGTCATTATACCTTCCGCACCCCATATCTGTCCCACCAGCCATGTTTTTAGAGTCTTCCTAAAGGGCAGCAGCTCTGTCTGGAGACTTAGCTCCATAGGCAGGAGGTTCCATAGGGCCGGAGCAGACACAGAGAAGGCCCTCCTTCTAGTGCCAGAGAGATGTGCCTCCCTGGCTGATGGAACAACTTGGGAGCCTCTCTGGTCTGCTCTGGTGGGACGGGCAGAAGTTCTTGGCGTATTGTTTTGCTCATACAAGGAAAGATATACAGTTGACCCTTAAACAATGTAGCAATTTGCATATCAACTCCACACACAGTTGATAATCTGCATTATTGTCCTGGGACACTGTAAGTAATTATCTCCTTGGGGGAACCATATGCTCTGTCTTCCCTATGGCCTGGCAGCCAGCACACCACATCTGGCTCCTGCTGCTTCTCTTTCTAACTGCCACTGCCACTGCGGTTGCACCATAGGAGCCTGGCCACCCTAGTACTAGCAACTCCAGTGGCCAGCCAGGCATCTCAGAGCTGCCCAACAGCAACCACAGTGCCAACACCCATTCTACTAAGGGGATGTATTTAATTCCCTCCCCCACAGAAGTTCTTAGATCCAGACAACAGAGATAATTGAGGAACACCGGGGGGGGGGATCTGTATATAAGTGGACCTGCACAGTTAAAACCCATGTTATTTGATGGTCCACTATAATGTGCTTCCTAAGTAATCCTGTATTTCAAAAACATCATCTGAGGATTGTTTTCCCTTGTTTTTAATGGGTTTAAACTCAAGTCACTGACTTGGCTTTCAAATTTCCATGCCTGGGATTGAGATAATGGTGGGGAGGGGGGGAGCGAGGAAATGGAACAAAAATTGACTCTCACAATGCAACCTGCGGCAGAGAGGCCGCCATGGCAACATGTGCCAGGAGCGCTTTCACCACCAGCACCCGGGCCCCCGCCCCTGACTGTGGCTTTAAAATCTGCCATGACATCACTTTGCCACCACCCTTAAACCCACCTGGGGCTGGGGCTGGGGCAGAGAGGCCGCCATGGCAACAGGTGCCAGGACCACCTCCACCACTGGTGCCCGGGGGCCCACCCCTGGCCTGGGCTTTAAAGGCTTCCACAATGACAGGCGGTAGGACTTTGCCACCACTGCCCCCGAACTTATTTGCGGCTGGAGTAGAGAGGCTGTTGAATAGTATTGTTACATGGTATATTGTTTGTATTGAATACTGTATATTGTTGGATTGCATACTGTATAATTTTTGTTTATTGAGTATTGTGTATTGATTATGTTGTGTATTTGTATTGTTATATATATATTGTATGATTGTGAGCCGCCCGGAGTCTGGTTTCCTGATTGGGTGGCATACAAATGGGTAAATTAAATTTAACTAAACTAAACTAAACTATAGTGGCTCAAATGGCTAAGATGCTGACTGGAAGGCGGGAGATCAGCAGTTCAATTCCCGAGTACTGCAGGATGGAATGAGCTCCCGTCTTTGTCCCAGCTCCTGCCAACCTAGCAAGAAATTGCAAGTAAATAAATAACAAACCACTTCGGTGGGAAGGTAAACAGCATTCCGTGTGCTCTGGTGTCTAGTCATGCCTGCCACATGTCCCCAGGTACGTCTCCAAAAGCTGACAACATTGGCTCTTCGGATTTGAAACAGAGATGAGCACTGAACCCTAGAGTCGGATACGACTGGCTTTCGAGCAAGGGAGACCTTTACCTTTAAACACCATAAGTCAGTTCTAAATGAAAGTTCTGTTACAGAAAACATGACAATACCATGTTCAGGTGATTGTTGAGAGTAAATGTTTGTGTCACTTAACAAAGCACACTCTAATAAAGTTGTTGTTCAGTTGCACAGTTGAGTCCGACCCTATGCAACCCCATGGACCACCACATACCAGGCTCCTCTGGATGCAAATTTTTGTATTTGCTTACAAAAATGCACTCTTTCAGCATATCATGATTCCTCCAAAATAGGTGCTGTCATTATTTGCACAGAATATACATGCAGTTCCTTTCACCCAAAGAGCAGTACAGTACTAGTGTATGGATAATGCATATTGCAATAGTCTTGTTTATCCCACCACCCACCCTACCACCAGATTTCTAACTAGATTTTCATTTTGGTGGGGTAAAACTAACTACCTTACTGTGCAAAAGAAGTGTATAACTCTATATAGCGAGTCTAAAGCAATAAATTTTGTAATGTTTTCTCCATTATCAATAGCATTTCAGAGAGTGGTAGATTTAAAAAGCTATCATGCCTATCAGGTTGTTGCTGGTCAAATCCAGTCATTAAAAGGTACAACATGCATGATAATAAATGCATTTCTTTTTGGCAGATGATCATTGCAGGATACGTTTGAAAGCTGAGAACAGTCACGACAATTCAGACTACGTCAATGCCAGTCCAATAGTAAGTACAATAACAATAAATTATGTTTTGTTTTCTAGATTAAATTATTAATCCTAGTGCCACTAATTCTGATGCAAGTAAAAGTTTTATTTTTAAGCAAGTCATAGTAGCAATTCCTTGGGTTTGTGTTGTTTTTAGAATTGTATGTTGTATTCTATACCTTAAATAAAACGTTTATGTTGCTCTTGTACTTGTTGTGTATCATTAGTGCTGATCAGTAAAGGACTTCTCAAATGTATTCTCATTTTCCTTTCAAACATAAAATTATTTTCATTTCTGAGATCGTCTTCATTTCTAGACATTTAAATGCTGATCACGTGCCCCTCTTTAAAGAAACAACTATGTGCCATTCATTTAAGGCAGTGGCTTAGTGTGGGGGGTAGGGGGGCGGATTCCCCGGGCAGAGGCTTTCAGGGGGCGGCAAAATGTCCCCACCGCTTTGGCCTCCCTCTGCCTGGGCTTAGGGAGCAGGACTTCCCAGGCAGAAGGTGGCCCTTTTGCTGCGCCGGTGGTCAGGCCGCCCCCTCTTTACCTCCTCCCAGCCGTGGCTGCCCTTGCTCGGCCTCCTCCCCTGCCTCCCTGACGGGCGCCCTGCGCATGCACGCTGCTCACCTCCACCCGCCCACCCACTCAGCTAGCCATCAGGGGCTCTCCCTGTCGGGGGCCAGCTACCTGCCTGCCTGCCTGCCCGCTTCCCCCGTCCCGCCCCCTCGGCTTCCCTCCCTCTCGTCCTTCCGGCCCGTCACTTTGGCTCCGGAGTCGCTCCGGATTCGTCTGCTGGCCTTGGCAAGACCCCAAAAACCCCTCCTTCTCAGTCGCCGCCCGGGGAATGGCAGGCAGGCGGGGCTCTACGAGAGGACCAGCCCCGGGGACCTTGGAAAAGGTAGCGAAGGGTTAACTGGGTGGGGGCAGCTGCGGCGAGCCTAGATGAAGGGGGCGGCGAGTTTGGTCTTCGCCCCGAGCGGCAGAAGCCCACGCGACGCCACTGATTTAAGGGCACATGTAACACAGGTTGAAATACTAAAGTTTGGAATAATGGTTAGGCTGATTATACAACAATGTCACAGGCTTGGCAGATAGAGAATTGTGTCCCATACAATCCAGCTCCCTGCAGTAAGTTTCTGAAATAATTTGGACAATGGGTTTGTTCACATAGCTATGGAAGAAATTACCTTTTGACACTGATAAAATAGTTTTGTGCGATATCGTGTATTTCTTCAATAAAAGTATTTATCTGGATGCTTTGGTCTGAGTAACATTGGTGTATTATATGAGAAAATGGGAAGGCCCTGATAAATCAGATCATGCAAGCTTGCTAGGATATGAGGTCCTTCAGAGTCAGCTTTCATACCTTCTTATTGTTCACACTAGACAAAAAAACGAGCTACTTAGTCTCCACTAGTTGCACACAAAACAAAACTGTTCTACCCATTTTACCTACAAGCACATTAAACTGTGACTAAAATACTTGCTTTGGTACGAGATCACTTTAGTTTGAATTATTTTGCTGAAAACCTGATTTTAGCATAAACCCAGTTGTAATTTTCTGTCTCTTCCTTCCTGGTAAACAGAGTGGCAGCACTACAATTTTTGGGTTCGTGTACATCCATGTGTGCATGGACACACACATAAAATCAGTATCTGCACACCGCCACTCCAAGAATACAGCAGCAGTGATTTGTTTATCAGGGAAGAACAGATGGAAAGTTGTGCTTGAGTTTTTACTATCACAAGGACTTTAGCCTCTGTGTTATAGAAGCTCTCCTCTTTTTCCTTGGTGGCAGTTTCTTCTATCAAAAAATGCTTTGGATCAAATTATGCATTCTATAAAATTAGATTTTTTAAAATTCTAGTTCAATAAATCATTGGAGGTAGAATGTGCTGTCACAGGACAAAAGAAATCACTGGTTATCCCCAGCATGGTCTGTTATTTTTTTCCAGCTCCATTTAAAAAACCACACACATGTAATATGTGTTCATGCCAACAAACGCAGTGTTATTTTATAAATTTCTGGATTTGCAATGGAAACCTTGTTCTTCTTAACTTGTTGGGCTGAAACAGTTCTGACTCATTTTTTAGTAAAGTTCTTTGAAATAGTGCATGTGGACTTGATTTTTAAAAAACCTCTTTCTTCTGTATGCATTATGTGTGAGAAACCATAAGACCAAGACTTGGAAGGACTGAAGGAAAATACCCCAATGAAACACAGCTAATGTGGGAGTCCTCCAGAGATTTGAAATATTAGTACTTTGATCTTATTTGTACTTTTGGAACTTGAACCATCAACACATTTATAATCTTGCCATTCATTTTTTTTTTACTGTTTTGAGGCACTTCCTATGCCAACTGTACCTTTGGTACTACCCCTCCCCTCTTTTTAATTTGAAGTTATTTGCCATATGTTCTATTATAATGCTAAAGTTATAAACAATGAATCAGATGAGCAAATTTATTTCCATCCTACTCCAGTGGAAAAGATGGCTGATAAGGCAGGAGTGTATAAAGCAATTACATTCAGACTTTAGAAAAGAAATACTTCCAGGGGTGTCCTTATAGTTTTGTATTTCCAGCTTCAGGGTCACGAATCCAGCCTCCAGCTGGGGCTCACTCAACCTTGGTTTGAGTCTAAATGAGTAAAGCAATATATGTGGGAGCCGAGGACATTCTTTGCACTAGACAATGAGATGGCCCCTTTTCCACGTGTTCCTTTCTTTCCTAGAAGCTCCCCCTGCCTGTTATAAAATCCTGGGCGTGGGGGTGGGCTTTATGCACTCAGAAACAGCATCAAACAGAGTGATCCAACCAAATGTCTTGCTGACTTTAAAAAAAAAAGCATACACAAATGTAGAACTAGGAAGAGGTGATGTTGAGCAATACCTTGGAATAAAATTAAACTAGAAGTTTTATCTTCTGTTTTGTGAAATAACATAAAATACTACTATAATAACTCTGCTGCCAGCAGTTGAATGAAAAGCTTGCAATTATGGCACAAGGAGACCCTGACTGTGCAGAATAAAACTGTGATAATTACATCTGTCATATTTGTACTTAGTCCTCATTAAATTTCAGGAGAATCACCCAGTAGTAAATAATGTGCAATCTTTGCTTTTAAATCAGAGGTCATGAAAGTAAATGAGAATTCTGTTTTCCCTCTAAGGGTGTAGGGAAGGGGTGGGGGACCCATCAACTGCAATAAAAAAACTACCTACCCTTCAGCTTGCTTATTATTGAAGGCACCAAACTAAAGAACGTGATTAACATGACAGTTTTGTCAAACACAGCATACAAATTTTTATCACCGAGAATAGATTCTGAAATGTGTAATGACATTGAAAACAAGGTTTATTTATTTAACTCCATCATGATTTTTGAAACGAAGGGTTTAAAAAAATACATTTTTTAAAAATGCAAGAATAAAAGGGGAGACTAATTATTATTCTGTTTCCTGTGCCAATTTTAAAATTTAAATGGGAGAGAGAAAATGAAGACAGTATCATGCCTAGTAGAGATGTGTAGGTTTTTGCATCTCTCATCTCCTCTGTTTCAATTTTTTAGATTTCAGAAAGTGAATAGTGATCATTATGTGTAGGCAAGTCAATTGTGACTTATAGCAAGCCTTTTCTTGGTTTTCTAAGTAGGAGTTTACCATTCCCCTTCTTCTGGCTGGACCTCCTGGGAGTCTGTAGTTTTCCGAAGGCTACACCAGGTGGCTCTTCACAGATGCTCAATGGGGAATTGAACTCCTAACCTCTGGCTCTGCAGCCTAGCTCACCCAGCTAAGGAGTGTAAAATTCAGTGGAAAACACAAAGCATCTAGGATTGCCAGTAGTTTAATTAAAATCATTTTGACTGCGGTTCATTTTTACAGAGTAATCCCACTAGTGCTCTGTGGCTGGAGAGCTCCACTTTAACATTGCTAGGAATGGAAGGGAAATATTTAGCTCACGTTTTTAGCCTGGAGTGTGGCAGAGAGCTAGGAAGACTTCTGGATACTGTATATACGGAACCTTTTCACTCTAGCCTCATCCCCTCCCCAGTTTACCCACTTTTCCCCTATTGCGTAGTGCTCTGAAAGTGAAGTGAGAACCAGAAAGATCTACTGTTACTGTAGGGTGACAAGTGCTTTTACTCCAGTCTCAAGAGCCAATCTTTTCTACAGTGTATGTATGACTACACCTGAGAATTGTGCTGAAAATATAATTTTATGCATTGTACTTAATGGTTCAGACACTGAGCTTGATAACTAAAAGATTGACAGATCAGCAGTTTGAGACTCGAGTGCTGTGTGATGGACTGAACTTCTGTTGTATGTCCCAGCGCCTGCCAAGATAGCAGTTCAAAAGCAAGAAATTGCAAGTAGATAAAAAGATACCACTTCAGTGCAAAAGGTAAGAGCATTCCATGCACTCCAGCATCTAGTCATGTCTGCCACATGACCATGGAAACATCTGCAGATGAAGACAGTACTGGCTCTTTGGGTGTAAAAAGAAATGAGCACCGACCCCTAGAGTCTGATATGAATGGCTTTTCTAGCAAGGAGACCTTTACTTTTAACCTTTATATGTGCACTGAAAATAAATACTCACTTTTGTTGTTACACGTTGTCAAATCAGAACCACTCTACAGAGACCCTATCTCATTTCAAGGCATACAGTATTAGCTATTTACAGAGTAGTTTTACCAGGTCTGTTTCCACAGCCCATGAGCTTCCATGAGATAGCCAGTACTGTACTGTATATTCTTGCACAAGCAGAAGCCCTGATTACATACAGTTACCTCCTTGTACAAGTGTAAACCCTGTCGATTCTAACAGTGCAATCTAGAGAGTATGTAGAAATTACATTCATTGAAAACATTTTCCTCTTCTCTCATTATTAATGTGTTGATTAAAGAAAATTAGAAATGTCTTAAGAGCATTCATGAAATGTATGAAAACAAGAGTAAAACAACAGTCTCTTTAAAAAATCATTTAACACACTAGCATTAACTTGTGGACTATATAAAGAAGCAAAAAGAACAGTCACCAATAGTTTTTTAAAATGGCTTCCCAAGAAGTCGTCATTTCAGTCTGTTTCAACATGTTGACAAAATGAAAGGGGAGAAAGAGAGGAAGAAACAAAAGAGAAAATGTTGTGATGCCTTAAATACTAACATTTGTTTTGATGTGAGCTTTTTGGGATCAAAATGTACACTCCTCAGATTTTCTAAGAAGGAAGTAATTTTTCTATGTAGACAAATCTACTTTAGACATTCAGGTTTGTTCATAAACCTAATCTTAAGCACCACTAAACACTTCTCCAAAACTTTTACTGATTGAAGTTTCCAGCTGGGAGAGATCAGTTCTCTTGAATTTGCAGAGTGACAACCTCAGTTCTAACAGCTTCTATTAGCTATAAAGGGCCCAGTGGTTTGGTTGAAGAATGTATTCTGTCACTGGTATAATTGTTTCCAGGGGGTAATTGTGCACAAATTGCCCTGTGACATCTTAAATACTAATGACTTCTATGTTGGGTTGGGCCTGGCCTAGACTTGACATAATTGCCCATGCCTCCAGAGGGTGAAATGATACTTTCTGAGCTTTAGAAATGTTTTAGTGCATGTGACATTCTTGGGGGTATCACATGTGAGCTTACCTCTGCTTTTAGGTATCACCAGATTCTTTGGGCTAAGGACAATAGTTGTTCCCAACCAGAGTAGATACATTGAATCACTGAAGTTTATATAAGGAATAGCAGGCAATAGCAATAACGCTTATATACTGCCCATAGCACGTAAAGCACTCTCTGTGCCAGGAGTGGCAAACATTGGTGCCCCAGGTGTTTTTGGACTTCAATTCCTAGAAACTCTGATCAGCAGGTGTACTTCCTTAGGCTCTGGTAATTGAAGTACAAGAATACTTGGGGCACCTAGGTTGGCCACCACTGCTCTAGGCAATTCACAAGGTAATTAGGATTTTTGCTGTCAACACACTGGGTATTCGTTTTATTGACCAAAGAAGGATGGAAGACTGAGTCAACCTTGAGTCCATGAGCAGGTTTTGATTGCAGTACTCCAGGGCTCTTCAGTATATAAGGGCTTATTCAAATACCAAGTGACCGTTTTACGGGGGGGGGGGGGGTCAACCAAAAGTCAGGGGGAGGGTGGTTCGGCATGAAGTCATGTGACTCCAAAATTATCAAAAAGTTCCCAATGCAAGAAATACCCAAGACAGAGGCAGGATCTATAAAGAGAAACACATAAATAAATAAATAAATAAATAAATAAATAGGTAGAGGCGACTTTGAAGGCTGCTTACTGGATCTTCTCAGGGAAGAGTAACGCGGGGGGAGGAGGTTGTGGTGTGGGGAAAGTAATGCTGTTCCTCTGCCAGGAGAGGAGGAGGAAGAAGTAGTAGTAGTCTCCTGCTTCCTTCCTTCCTTCCTTCCTTCCAGGGATGAAGAAGTCACGGCCCTTCCTTTCACCCTGAGCAGGAAGAAGGGGAAAACCCTACCAACCAGAGACCATTTAGGAAGGAAGGGAGTGGGTGGATGGGAAAACAGCACTTGGGAAAGGGTTCCCTTTGTGTTTCCCCTGCCACTACTACAAATCCCAGAACCCACTGCCAGCTTCAGCACAGACCAGACCATGCCCCCTCCCCTCTGCCCAACCATTTGCACTCTCTCTCTCTCTCTCTCTCTCTGTCAGTCAGTCTCAGAGTGGGGAAAGAGGTGTTGGCAGAGGTTTGGCAGAGGGAGGGAGGGGGAAAGAGGGTCTCCTCGAGAGTTTTCTCCCCCACTGCCATTCAGGACACCAGGAAGGAGGAGGAGGTGGGGGATTACTTAGGGGCAGTGAGGGGGGGCTTATAATTGGGGGATGTGGGGAGGTTTTTCCTAAAGCAAAAATAAGTCAGAAAGGAGACATTGCAGGAGAGACAAAGAGGGGGACTGGGGGGGGGGGGCTTCCCATTGAAGTCCAGAGTGCAACTTTTCCCTCTTCCTCCTTTGCTTGCATGAAAAGGCTTTGCAAGGGATGCCTTTCTTTCTTGGGCTTCTGCCATTTCCCTTCAAATCAGGGAAAGCGGGGAAACCACATGATTTAGGGGGGAGGGATTGACCAAAAGTCACAGAAAGTCACAGAGAGGGAGAGGGGTCAATAAGTAGCCTATTTTAGGTCACATGGTATTTGAATGGTCCTTAAGTATTACAGTAATACCCCGGATAATGTTATGACTTGGTTCCACAAGTCATGACGTTATCCGATTTTTAGCGTTATCCGATGCATGCATCAAACAATGCTAAAAAAAAAACCTGACTTCAGGGACAAACCGCTTTAAAGGCAGGCAGGGAAAGATATGCAATCGGGTCCCTTTCTTTTCCTCCCTGCCTTTAAAGCCACCCCCCAGCCGCAGAGGTCTCTGCGACTGCAGTATGGTCAGGGAAAGGCATGCACCTTTCCCCCAACCCTACTGCAGTCGCAGAGACTGCTTGTGTCTTTTTTCCTCCCTGTATTTAAACTACAGTGAGGGGGTAAGAAAGAGATGTGATTGGTTTTCTCTCTCTTCCCTCCCTGCATGTAGTTTAGCTTGATAGTTTTACTTTTAAATAAGTTAAATCTGGAGGGCATTATGCATGATTTCACTTATTGTGAGTTGTGCTTTAAGAACTCACACCTTGCTAACTTCTGAATTGGCCTTGTTCCTCTTTGACACGTTCAGCAACAGTAGCAAACAATAGGAAATTTTAAGATTTCTATGCATTGAAATTATGTTTTACATGTACAAGAGCAGCTTGGTTATTTCTTTGTCAATGTAAGCCTTCTTTATCTGTATGTCTCTTGTCTGTAGTTATTAGTTGAAGCTGTTTAGTCCAATATCTTACTCTTACAGGAATTTCTTCAGCCAGACTGAGGTTTTAGCAAGTTAGTTTTTATGTACAGGGTCATCCTCTTTTGTCTGCAGCAGAGCAAAACGCCGCAAGCTGTCTGAAATAATCCAGTGTAGCCTTTGCCACACGTTGAGTAATTTTACTAGACTATGCTCTTGTTGATACATAGCTCTCTGATCCCTTGCAAGTAATGTCCACAGATTCTATCAAGGCTTAGGTCATCATTTGTTCCCACTACTGCTAGGGTTTCTCAGGGTCAAGGTTCCACCACCATTTTGACTCTTCCTCTGCATGTTTGGAGAAGGGAGAAATGAAGCCAGATTTGGAAAAATATATAACATCAACATACGTGGACTTGTTGGAAAATGAGATTCTTCCAATATGAATTGTTGCGTGACAATTAGGCTGGATCCAATGAACCTCCTAGAATAGTTCCATGCTTTCAAGCAGTCTTTCTATGTGTGATTTTGAAAAATAACACGCTAGGTAGTAGAAAATAATGACGACAGCAACTATTACGATTAGCAGGTTCTGTTTATCGACATCTAGTTACACAGATTCTTAAACCAGAAAAACAAAAAGGATTTTGGGTGGAAACACAAGCTTGAAAAAGATAGTTGAGAACAGTGGTGGGATGTCAAAATTTTTATAACCCCACCGTGATGTCATCATAGTGTGGGCGGAGCTAACGTCATGATGTCATGTGTGGGGCCAAAGAAAAAAATTAAAAATAAAATAATAAAATAAAAATAAGCACACACACACACACCTCAGCCTGCCCACCCACCCACCCACAACACAAATCCGTAATAAAATAAAATAAATAAATAAATAAATAAAAATTACATTAAAATACACTCACCAACCCAAACCGGCCCCAAGCCTTTTTAGGAACTGTAGTAGTACATCAATATAGGTAAAGGTATTAAATACACATTAAAATACAGACACACCACATCCAAAGGTGAGTCACTTACCCTGGGGGGCAGGCTATAGGGAGCTTCAGGCTAGCAGCTTCTCTTCCTCCTCCGCGCTTGGGAGGACAGCAAGGATGCTGTGCATATGCGCTAAGCACTGTAGGCGTGCATGCGCAGTGGGGGAACCAGTGAAAAGGTAAGCCCCGAAGGTGGTTTCCCCCCCCAAAAAAAAAAAAAAAAAAGCTGCTACCGGTTCTCCAGGACACTGGGAAAAGTTACTACCGGTTCTGGCGAACTGGTGAGAACCTGTTACATCCCATCACTGGTTGAGAATGAGGATAAGATGGCTATGATCTTGTGGGAATTTTTTAAATCCAAAATAATAAGAAGCCCTAACACAACACTCTAGACATTACCATTACAAAAACTAAATACAATATAAACAATACAACATCATAACTCAGAAACCAGTCAATACCAATTAAATACAGTGAATAACAAGACAATAAAAATATGCATTCCTAATTGACACTACAAATTTACAGCCCTAGTAATACAATATTGCAGGTGAGATTTACATTAAGACAAAGTCAGATAGCACAAATCACCATATATAACATATTACTAAGCAGAGAATGCTTGGTATAGAAATGTTTCCAGCATCTTTTGAAGGACCAATGAAGTGAAGGCAGTTCTGATTTCTGATGGTAATTCATTCCTAAAGCACGATTATAGAAAACAGCCTTCCTTCCCCAGGTAGAGGATTTCTTTACTTCTCTTAGTGTGGCCTCCCAAAGCTTCATAATGTGGGTATTCTGGTATGATTTCTTGGAAACGGGTGCTTCCACAGATAACATGGTCCTAAACCCTGATCAAAGTACAATTCACTGGGCTACAATCATCAGAAATCTGAAGGGGGTCTATGAGATCACAAAACTGGTGATTTTAAAAGTTCATGAGTGAACCTCTGCATCAATAACACACACAAACTAACCAGTGATGGGATATTACCGGTTTGGACCGGTTCGCCCGAACTGGTAGCACCCCATCAGGAGGGGTCGCCGGGGTGGTGGAAAAATCCTGGGAAACCAGTTTGGTCACCTCTCTGGCGCCCTCCAAAAATGTTTTTCCAGGCAGTCAGTTCTATTTTTTAGTGCGCATGCATCAAATAGAGGTTTGACACATGGGCAGACTTTATTTATTTATTATTATTATTTTTGCTCCACCCATGACGTCATGACGTCGGCTACGCTCACGACATCGATGACGTCACGGTGGGGTAGCAAAGATTTTAACAACCCACCACTGAAACTAACCCTAAGAATAGTTTCCAAAAGTGGTGATTAAAATAAAATTAGAGGTAGGATTTAAACCTAGATCTATGGACTTTGGAAGAATGCTGCAAAATACATTTGAACAGCACTGTGCCCCCAAATTTTGTTGTTGTTGTTGTTGTTGTTGTTGTTGTTGTTGTTGTTGTTTCATGTCAGAAATTAGTCTGGGTTGAAAGGATTTTTGCTGGAGAAACTCCACTTAGGGGACGCCCAAATGAGGCTCTTTCTATCTCCCCAATATCTTTTTCCACTGAAGTAGTCCCTGTTTATCTACTAGCAATGCTTTGCTTTTGATCTGCTAGGTTGGCAGGAGCTGGGACAGATATGGGCACTCAATCCATCATGCAGTACCCGGGTCTCGAACTGCTGACTTGCTGGCTTCCAGCTAATAAGGTGAGCTTCTTAACCACTGAGCCACCGCAGCCCCATTCCCTTAGTGATAATCTCCATCCTAAGCTGTTATATGTTCCACAGTGAATCAGAAACACAAATACTGTACCTGTATTCTACCTTTGTGAGGCAAATAGCAGTATGGGGGCATTTTATGTTGTGGATATGGTTCTGGGGGAAAAGTTAATGTTCCCCCACAGCAGCACTGCTGGTGTTGTGCTTAAGGATAAAATAAATGTTTTTGTTTGTTTGTTTTTGTTCTTGTGATTAAATTCCCATTGGCAGTTCTTGTCTGTATTAAAAGAATGAAGCCAAAGATTTAAGACCAGAATCCCACCCATCAGCTGACAATCTCTCTCTCAATTAGATTTCACATTTCTCTTTCTAAAGTTTGGAGAATCAATCACAGATTTAATTTAGATATAATTTGTCCTTTAGAATGGCTTGTTTTGATGTTCATTAACTTCTGGCATTTCATTGTGATGTGATGTGGATTTACATATGGGTTGGAGTGAGTTCAGCTGTTCAGTAGGATTCAGTACTTGTTACAATGATAGAGATTTGTGCTCTTGTAATTGCTTACAGACTGTTGGTCTTGAGTGTGTGGGAGGATTGTGTTTAAGGATAAAATAAATGGGGTTTTGTTCTTCTGGTTAAATTCCCATTGGCAGATCTTTTCCCTATTGGAAGAATGGGGCCAGAGATTTAAGACCTGAAAACCAACCATTAGTTTGAAAACACTCTTTGTAATTTCCTAATCCTATTTATTCTTCATGGCTTTGTTTCTGAGAATCCCCCCTTTCCCCCCTCAGTAAGACTTTGAAACTGATGTAATAATTAAGGTCTTTAAATAGAACTTCTTCTATTGAAGGTTAGAAGCCTACATTTTTAAACAAATGAAGTAACTAGAAGAGGCCACGATTCAGTTTGTTTTTCTGTTTTGGCTTGTTTTTGGTTGTATATGTCCTTGAGTCCCATCATAATAATGGAAGAGATACTTAAATGCCACCAGCATTCCTAATACAGTAAAACCTCATATAACACTAAAACCTGGTTCCACAAGTCTTGGTGTTACATGATTTTTAGTGTTATCTGATGCATGTTAAAATCCTATGGGATCCATAGAGATACATTGTAACCACACAGGCTTTAGCGCAGTGATGGGATGATAAAAATTTTTATACCCCACCCTGACGTCATCACAGTGGGGGCGGAGCTAACGTCATGACGTCATGGGTGGAGCCAACGTCATGACATCATGACGTTGTAGGCGGGGCCAAAAATAAAATAAATAAAATAAAAATAAAACACACACACACACACCCCTCAACCCCCCCCCACAAAACCGTTAATAAAATAAATAAAATAATAATTAAATAAAAATACACCCAAACACCCACCCACCCCAAACACAAACCCCACTTACAATGGGGACCGTTGGGGCTGGCCCCCAGCCTTGGTGCCCGGCGCCGCGCCTAGCCGGGCGGCCCACGCTCCCGGCCGCAACGCTCCATGGGCGGCCCCGACCCTGCACGCGCGCGCTGCCCACCTCCTCCCCCCCAGCCACCCAGCCAGCAGCCAGGGGCTCCCCGCTATGGCGCCACCCCCCCCCCCGACGAGCGCCCAGTCTGACGGCAAGCTGGGTGGGTGGGTGGGTGGGCACCCCCCCCTGCCAGCCCGCCGCCAGAAGTTCGAAAAAGGTAAAGATCGCGGCTCGACTGCGGGGGTTAGCTGGGATCCCGAGGGTTTTCCCCATCGTCGCCTAACCCCCGCAGAGCTGCCCACGCGCACGCCCGAGGATTCGAAAGGGTATTCCTACCCTTTTGAATCCTCGGGCGTGCACGCGGACGGCTCTGCGGGGATTAGGCGAGGATGGGGGGAACCCTCGGGATCCCAGCTAACCCCCGCAGTCGAGCCGCGATCTTTACCTTTTCGAACTTCTGGCGGCGGGCTGGCAGGGGGGGGGGTGCCCACTATTCAGCAGGGGAGGGAGCGCCTTCTGCCTGGGGGGGGGGGCGAGCGATGAAAAGCCTGCAGGGTCCAGCGATTGCCCCCTAAAAGAGCCGTCTTGTCTTGGTAAGGACGGGCGGCAGAGGATGAGGAAGGGGTCCAGGCGGGCCGCGCGTGTGTCTTTGCCACCTGAGTCCTGTTTTTGTCCGGACTGGCACCGCGCAAGCCCCCACCCCACCCCCCACCTGATTGGCTCTTGGCGAGGGCTGCCTCGGAATAGCGATGCGGAGGGCGCCGCTCGTCCTCCCTCCCTCCCATAAGATCTCTACGAGGCAAACCATTGCCAGCCACGAAGGGGTCCGGGGGCGGCGGCGGCTCAGAGGAGGTTCCTACAGCACGGAGCGAGTGTGTGTGTGTGTGTGTGTGTGACGGACTCTGGGCGGAGTGGGGGAGAGGGTCGTGGGGGGGGGAAGAGAGAGAACAGCCTCCCGTTTTCGCTGCAGTGCCCCAGAGGAGCCTCTGGACTCTGGCGCGCCTCAGGTTTTTTGGCACCCAGGTTGGGTGCGCGGCGGGAAACCCGCGTGGCGCTCCTGAGGGGGGACCTGAGTCGCGCCGCCTCCGGGTCGGACGGCTTGCTTTGCTCTCCGTGTGAGGGAAGGGCTTCGTTCGGGAGGACCCTCTTTTCGGCGGGTTTCTTTCGGCTCTTAATGCGCACTGAATTGGAGCCATTTTGGCTCAAATTAAATTTTTTTTTTTTTCTGCCGGTGAGGCGTCCGATCCGGACGCCTCAAAACCGATATTACCCTCCCGGAGACCCCTCCGGAAATCCTTATAACGGTTCTGTGGATCCGTTCAGAACCGGTAACATCCCATCACTGCTTTAGCGGTTGTTATCTGAAGCATCCCATAGGATCTTAATGTTATCTGATGCAATTCTTCCCCCCAGATTCCTTAATGTTATGCGATTTTCGTGTTATTCGATACTAATGTTATATGAGGTATTACTATACCTTGTCCTAACATAAGTTTTTGAAGTGGCTTCTAGGTTGCTATGAGACAGAACCCTCTGAGTAAATGCAAATGTTAAATATTTAGAACACAGACCATTGATCTCTGGACTGTTTAATTATTTTTTACTATTTCAATATTGTTGGGAGAAAGAGTTCTTATAATAATGAAATTAAATAAAACAAAACATGTGTGTTCTTTTTAAGAAATCAGTGGGATGCTTTACTAGTTAAACTACTTCATTGACAATGTAAAACTGATTGAATCTTCTATTCTGTAGCAAACTGTTGCCTTATGCTTTTTCCTCCCTCAGATGGACCATGATCCTAGGAACCCTGCATATATTGCTACTCAGGGTCCCCTGCCTTCTACTGTCACAGATTTCTGGCAGGTAAAAACTTACATTAATTGAATCTCATTGTGCAAGTGTTTGTACCATCCTAATTGTCTATAGTACTTCTAGTAGTATCATGGCCCTATTCAGAATTGTGGTGGTGCTGATGTAATTTTGCTTAACTTGCAGCTAATTGACAAATTGCTTTGTTGCATCTCAGTTGCACCATTGGATGTTTGGCCAGCCACTCAATTGAAACATTCACTAGCCCCTTGCCAATTAGTTGCAATGGTCAATTAACTGCACTCAACCATGACCATTTACACAAAATGTTTCTGAATACTTATAGAACTGTGACCTGTGGGCTGGGGATGGGGCAAGACATATGAAAGCATTTGCTAGAGAAACAGCCTTAGGAGCCATACAGTCCTACCTTGTGGTTCAGGAGCTGAAGACCTGGAGAGAAGCTGGAGCTCTTCTCCAGAATGTGTAGGAAGAAAGCTATCTCACTAACACAGAAACCTGCATTTGCCAGTTCCAAGAAAGGCTGCCGTCTTAGCAGTCACCAGACTCTAGCAACTTCAGTAGTCGTGATAGCTCATTTATCTGTGTTACCACAAAATGTAACAGCCGTAGCTCACTCTGAAATTTCCCCATGGCTTTAGCGTGAAAGAACATGTAAAAATGTTCATTTAAATAGGGGGGTTATGCTAGAGGAATGTCTTTACATCTAGAAAGTGCTTCTAAATTAGAGGCCGAAGTGGCTTGAACCTAACTAATGGATTCCATTTTGCATCAAGAGAAAAATGGTAGTCATGTTTTAAAAGCTTTATTTCCTTGTTTTTTTAAAAAAAATCACTAAAATTCTGAATGTTACAATTATTGCTACAGTTTGCAGATTAGGGTTTTTTAACATATGAAAGGGTGGTAGATAAAAGGTCATCATTTGCATGTTTTTTTTCTCTGCCTAATGCATTTTGGCTAAAGTGTGCATTGGAAGTTCTGGAGTTCTGTATTTAGTTTGATTGCCAGGGAAATTGAGAAAAAAATAGAACTGAAGATACCTTTATATTGTTGAAAAGCATCATAGTCGCTTCACACATAATAATAAATGTTTCCGTTCAACTAAAATGATACATACTTTAGATTTGGTACACTTAGAAGTACTTTGTTCCCTCATTAATTCTTATTCTCTCTCTCTCTCTCTCTCTCTCTCACACACACACACACACACACACACACACACACACACACACACACACACACACACACACACACACACACACACACACACACACTCTAACATAGACATGCATGAATATATTGTAGGTACACACATGCATGCATGAACATCTGGTTAGTTTATTATTACAAAAGAACAATTAAGCCAGACCTTCAAAATGTTAATATTGAAGCTTATTTATTAACATCAGTATTAATTTGAAAATCAGGGGTTTTGTTTTTTTCTCTGAATTATTTTAATAAGAATTAGAAAATAAATTTATTTATTTGTTTGTTTGTTTGTTTCAACTTGTATGCCGCCCACTTGCAATGCGACTCAGGGCGGCTAACAAATAATTAATGCATAATCATTAATGTAATACACCTACATGTATATATATAAGAAGATCTGGCAATCTCTTGATGGGTCAATTTATAATGGTATTGATTACATCTGTACTAACAGACAATGAAGAATTGCTATTATTGATGTTAGAGTTTTCAAAGGGGCAGACGTAGTCCCTGATTACTATTTATGGCTTTCATCCATCCGACTGTAATTAAAGAAGATCCAAAAATAGAAGACAAATTGACCATTTGCTGTTGAAAAGTTGAAGGACCATGCTGTTGCCCAAGAATTCCATCTGGGGTGGAACAGTAACACCAGCAAGAAGACCAACATAGATAGAGGAAAATTGGAGAGCACTTAAGGAAACTGTTACAGAGATCTTGAAACAGATAATTGAAAGAAGATCATTGAACAGGAAATGGATACAAGATTAAATCTGGAAGCTGATCAATGAAAGGAAGGTAACAAAATGTTGTAGAGAACAAGCATGGACACCAGTGGAAGCAGCACTAAAATGCCAAGAATTAGATCAGAAAGTGAAGTTGCAGAGTAGATGAAAAAGATTGACTAGAACAAAAAGGAATGGAAGTTCAATAAGCAGCCTCAAAGAATGATACTAAAAAGCTCTTTCATTTAACTTGTTATTTGCCTGGCTGTCAAATGAAAGCAAATGTGTCTGTTAGAGATATGAATGGGAAAATAATTCTTGGACAAGAACAGGATAAACACTGAATATTTCAAAGAGACAAAAAAATCAGCCCTACCCAACAAAAATGTATAATTTCAGCAGTCCAGCTGATTTGGTTGTAGACATGGAATTACTTACCCAAGTGGAAGTGGAGGAAGCTTTACATTGCACTGAAGAAGAATAAAGTACCTGGACGAGATAAAATGAAATATGGTGGTAACACAGTTGTTTGTAAACTTACTAAGCTCTTCAATGACTGTTGGCAAAATGGTGTCATCATTAAAATACCCAAAAAGTATGGAGTTGAAGCTTGGACATTGACTAAAACATCTGAAAAGTAAATCAAAGTTTTGCAATGTGGATCTACAAATGGCTATGGGTTGACCATTTGACTAATGCAGAAGTGTTGTGCCAGATGGACAAAGAGCAAGAACTGTTTACAAACATTAAACAAAGAATGTGGCAATACCTTGGCCATATCTCAAGCTGCAATCCACTCCAAGGTGATGCACTCCCTTGCTGCAATAGATTTCAGATAAATGAGATTATTTTCCTAAACATTTCTGCTATTTTAGGTGGTTTGTGAGGTAGTATTGCAACCCAGGTAGTATGAACCTAGGCTGATTTCATTCTAGAAAGAGAATAGGGAAGCCGTTTGAAGGAGGTCAGAGGTTCTGCCCATAAGAAATAACATGTCAATTATGGGTTTGGAAGAAGGACATTTAATAACATATTTTTAATAGTGTATGGTGCTAAGTATCCATATTTTCTGGTTCATTTTTAGCAGATTGTATATCTGGTCCACCATGAAAGAAATTCGTGGATGTCATTTCCTATATTAGGCAGGTTAGTCTGGCTTTACCATAAAGGAATTGCTTCAGGCAGCAAAATAAGATTATATTTTTTCTGTTTCTTTTGTCAACTCTTCAGAGAACAGCCCTATGAAGTAGTACAATAAATAGCCAAATATCATCTGAAAATTAATGGCTAGGTTTTTGTTTCTCATCAGTTACAAAAATACATATAAACAAATTTTTATTTTAGAACTAACTCAAGGAGAAAGAAGGTTGGAGACAATTATTTAAAAAGAAGCATTCTAAAGACATCAAATGTTAAATATAGATATGATGATTTCCACTGCCAGATTTCAATTGTACTGCAAGTTTCAATGTCATGCATTACATGAAATGACTTATAAAAGAAATGTGGTACCCTAGGGTAATTTTGAAATTGTTTGTTTAAATTAACTTCCTGCTTAAGAAATTTTTTTACAGATTTGAGGCTAGTATATCTGCAGTAAAATGCAACTGGGTTGTTTTAGGCAATGAAAAGGGTTTCCACGTTGTGAGGATTTCTCTTCCTCTCTCTAAATGACTGGGTTTCCATAATGTTACACTTGGGTGGCACAAGCAACTGCTAGATGATTAGTTTATGACCTAGATCATTGTGTTTTTATTGCACTCATAAAAAACATGTTTCTCCTCATTTTGGTAATGGCTTCAATGAGCTTCTATACCTTCTAAAGGCACATTAAATTGTTATATGATAGAAGCACTAGCTAACCGGCCAAGTTGTTGCAGATACTGTATTTGGGGGTAAAATTTAGCACAACTATCTTGGAATCTCAGCATAAGTAAGAGATATCATTCAGGATTCTCTAATGTGTGTAAATTACTGGAATTGACAGCATTATTATTATTATTATTATTATTATTATTATTATTATTATTATTATTATTATTATTATTATTATTATTATTATTATTATTATTATTATTATTGGTCGGAATTAATAGCAGCATTCTCCTTCCGAACTGTCTTGGTTTAGCAGAACTTTAGTAAAGCAAAAGAAAAAATGAAACTTGGTATTCTATAAATTAAGATATAAATTCCTTTGTTTCTGCCTAAATACTAACAAATATTTCTATGAAAAGATTTTGATAAAAAATGTATTTCAAGAAGTCATGCCTCACAAATAAGAAAAAATTAATTGAATATTAACATCTCTGTGCTACTTATCCAAATGCCTTTTTTTCTTGTTGACTCCATTTACATCTCAACCAATGCAGTTGCTTATAAATATTTCTATGAAACAAACATAACCCTTTTGCAGAAAGATCAATTTCCTTTTCATGAAGTAATTTTATATGCTAATAAGAAGACAATGAAAATGGTATGCAAATATAGCATGAATCTACACCATAATAATGAAGACTCCTAGTGATTATACAGCTCCATATTAATTCAGTAGAAGGTTTTTGTTCATAAACAGGCTGTGTTTGCAACACAGATATACCATTCTGGCTTGTTTTGTTGTTTCTATGCATTACATTTAGCAAACCTTTAAATGAGAATGCCTTGTTTGTTTGTGGTTTAGGGTACCTAGAATAGTAAAGCAGTTCCACGTTTGAAGTTTTCCTATGCATGTATATTTAAGTAGTTTTATATTTTGATGGGAATACACTCCAGGATTAGAGTATGATACAGAACCTTAGGCATGTTTTGACACTTTTTTATTTTTATTGTTTATTTGTTTATGGGCATACTCACTGATTTCTAGTAGGATCATTTATATTTGAACAAAACTAGTGAGAGAGAAGAGACTATATGAAGCACAAATACCTCTGGTTTTTTTTTTTTTTTTAAATCTAAGTATTAGAATCTGAGGTAACATATAAACAGGATTTCTGTTTGATAGCATCCTGGATTTTACTGCTATTTTTTAATTACATGAATCCATATTCTTTGCATACAAGAAATGCAGACAGAGAGGTTGAAAGCAATAAACAACAACACTATAGTTTCCTCGCTAAATGATGAATGTGAAAGAGAAAAGGAGTCTGAAGACAATTCTGAAGAAGGACACAGAATTGATTTGAAACATGTTTGGAGTAATTCTGTGGAGATTCTTTGATACTTTGGTTGAACATACATAAAACTTGATGCTAGTTTATTCAGAGATTGGAAAGCAGCTGCAAAGAAAAGTGTCTAATGAAAATGAAATACATTTCCCGTGAATGGAATAAATTTTGATTGTGTGTCTGAGTGGTGTAATTATACATGTGATGCAGCAATTAGGCAGTCACAGTGTGGTCACAGTGTCTTTCTTTGTCTGCAGATGGTTTGGGAAAACGGTTGTGTTGTTATTGTCATGCTGACACCCCTTGCTGAAAATGGAGTCAAACAGTGCTACCACTATTGGCCAGATGAAGGGTCAAACCTCTACCATATCTATGAGGTACTTAAACAAAATATCTGCTTGTAAACCTGACAGTAAGTGTGTGGATTGATTTCATACAGAGCAAAATATTGCTTAATAGGATTTGACCTGCAAACTGAGCTGAGGTCTACCATAAAATGCAATCTTGTGGTTGCTGATTCAGTTCGACTTCATTGAAAATTCTGTGCATATCTTGACAGCACAGTTAGCAGAAAAGTAATTCTGTGTGGATTCTAAATATATAAAGAGCCAAAGAGGTTTGCAAATTGAATTTTTTTTACTGAGAGTTTAAAATATAAACAAGAAGGAATTAATATTTATACATTAAGAAAAAATTACATTCACAAATATTTAACAACAGCTGTGGGTTCGATAGTTTATAAAAGCCCTATATATTAGTTTTATAATTAAACTTACCTTAGTTTACTTTTTTCTAATTTGAACTTTATAAATTAACATAACTGGAATAAATGTATATAACTAGTTTACCCTAAAGAACATGAGCGATAGGTATGGCCACATCAAAACAACAACCTAGACCAGATCTATTTTGTTTTGCTGCCAGGCCTTGAACTTCCCCCACCCCATTCAGCATATCCCCACAGAACAACAGCTGTATGTGGTGCCTGGATTTAATTGGATCTGATGATTGTGAGCTTTTAAAAGCAAGAGGGCTCAACATCCTACTCATTCTAATTATACCAGTGGATGGGTATTTATTCTCTGTCCCAGCTCCTACCAACCTAGTAGTTCAAGAGCAAGAAATTACAAGTACATAAACAGGTACCACTTTGGTGGAAAGATAAACAGCATTCCATGCACTCCAGTGTCTTGTCATGCCTGCCACATGTCCACAGAAATGTCTGGAGACGCAGACAGTGGTGGATCTTTGGCTATAAACAGAGATGAGCATTGAACCCTAAAGTCAGATAGGACTGGCTTTCAAGCAAGGGCAACCTCTGATCATGACATTGACTAAACTACTCAATTACAGCATTTATATTAACAAGCATTGAGATGCAGGTGGCTTAGGACTTAAAATTGTCTGCCAGAGTTTACTTTTGCTGGCTTCTGCTGCAGAATGCACACAAATCCTCAGAACAGTAGGTAATCTGAGCAGTCTAAACCTGCTAGCCCATCTTTACAAATGTGAGTCACATAAGTCCTAGCTGTTGGGCATATATTTGCCTGTTCTAATATCTGCTGTAAACATGGGGGAGAATCTAAAGCTCAGAAATTTGGACTACAGTTCTCAGAACCCCACAACTAGCAGAGCCACTGACCAATAATGGTTCTCCGTATCTTCAAGGTATCCAGCATTAATTTTAGGACTCTAATATGTAAAAAAAGAGTTAGGGAATAAGTCACTGGTAAAATAGGAGGAATGAGATTAAACCAGTGGTGGTGAACCTATGACATGCAAGCCAGAAAGGATACTCAGAGCCCTCTCTGTGGGCACATGAGCCATCACCCCAGCACAGAGTTTGCCCAGCCCCTCTGCCCAGCAGCCCAATGGAAGTGCTTCCTCCCCCCCCCCCAAACACAGAATTCGCCTCGCCATGTTGGCACTTTATGATAAATAAGTGGGATTTGGGTTGCAGTTTGGGCAGTCAGTCTCTCAAAGATTCTCTATCACTGGATTATACAATAAATCATGGAAGTCACATGATTCTTATCAACTAAGCCAATTTTTAAATTTTATTTGGGTTTTTTCTTGCCTTGAGCTCTTTATTTAACCGTATCATTTGGCACAAATGAGAGAACAATAAATTGATTTTTGATCACATCTGTAATAATTGATTTTTGATCACATCTGTAATAATGTGCACAGGATCTCCTGTAACATAATTATTAATTATCTGCTCCCAAAGACCAGCTAATGAACCAGAAGAGGAGAATTCCAGGTTTGAAACCCAATATACAACACTCCAGCCAATGTTCTACTGTCTTTGCATCTTTAAAAGAGAGGAATTGTTGAGTTTATTTCCAAAGGAATTCTGATGCTTTGAATGTTACCCTAGCAAATGGATAATCTCATGCCTGCTGTTTAGCATCTGTTCCAATCCCATTATGTAATTCATTCAAAACAATGTAGTTGATATTAAGGAGATTAAATTGAAAATATTATTGAGCCACTGTGGAAATGTTTTTATGGATGCAAAACCTGGCAAGTAAAGAAGGCTGATGGGTGGGTGAGATTGTGTCATTTGAATTATGGTGTTGGAGGGGAGCTATGTGGATAAAGTGGACTTCCAGAAAGACAAATAATGCTGGAAAATGTGGAAGACAGGAGGAAAAAAGAAAGACTAAACTTGAGATGAATTGACTTCATGAGGGGAAGACACAGATTTGAGTCTGTAAGGGCTAAGTAGGGTTTTTGAGGACAGAACCCATTTGAGATCTCAATTTCACAGGATGAGTCAGAGATGACTTATGGCAAATAACAACAACATTGAAAGGTTTGGATAAAAAGTGTGTTCTCTCATGATATATTATTAATTCATATTAATTTTCAATTCAAGTCCAACACCTTTTGAAAGGAAAGTATTCTAATAGTGTCTGTAATACATATATGCAATTCAAATAATATTTGATGCTTTTATGTTATATAATTCAGGTTTGCATTTTTCCATATGGATACAGGTAAATTTGGTCTCTGAACACATCTGGTGTGAAGATTTCCTTGTGAGAAGTTTCTATTTGAAAAACCTTCAAACTAATGAGACTCGGACAGTGACACAATTTCATTTCCTTACCTGGCATGATCAGAAAGTTCCCATGTCTACGAGGTCCCTTCTGGATTTCCGCAGGTACAGTACAAAGGATAATCATTTAAAAATAATCCCTAAAATGAATATTTTCATTATAGATTGGTGTCTTTCTTGCAACACAGAAACCATCACAAATTCCTTGCAAGTTGTATTCCTCCTCCATCCAGCCCTCAAATATTTGGTTGGATATCTGTCCAAGGTTTCATATATTAAAATGTTACAAAGAAAATTGTCCCAAATAATACAACCCTAAACCACTGAATAGTTTTGCTAGTGCTGTAAAAAGTAGGAGGGAGGAATCATTCCACAGGTATCCAATATTCTAATTGTAGGCAAACAATAGCATTCAGAATATTTAATGCCCTAACTTGGAATCCCTATTCAACTTTGAATTTAGTGTGAATGGTAGTTATAATTGACCTGCACTCAGACTTGGAATCATTGAATTTATCTGGCTCAAGTGGCTAAGACGCTGACTGAAAGGCAGAAGATCAGTAGTTCGATTCCCGAGTATTGCAGGACAGATTGAGTTCCTGTCTTTGTCCCAGCTCCTGCCAATCTAGCAGTTTGAAAGCAAGCAATTGCAAGTAGATAAATAGGGACCACTTTGGTGGGAAAGTAATAGCATTCTGTGCACTCCGGTGTCTAGTCATGCCTGCCACATGACCATGGAAAGGTCTGCAGAAGCAGACAGCGCTGGCTCTTCAGCTTTGAAACAGAGATGAGCACTAAACCCTAGAGTCGGATATGAATGGCTTTCAAGCAAGGGAAACCTTTACCTTTACTAGATATAGTAGCATTCCTGTAAAAATTGACTTTTCAAGTCAGCATCACCTTAGACTGCATGAATTATCTAATGGAAAGTCCATTGTAGGCATGTTGATCTCAGGTGGATGCCTTGTTTCTAGCCTGGCCAGGTTATCCTGCTAGTAGACCATATTGCCAGCAACTCAATGCTGAGTGTCAGGCAGCAGTCAACTAACCTGACCACCCTGAGGACTAATGGCCTGGGTGATGAAGTCCACAGGGAAGGGTATTAGTCCCCAAATGGATTAAATCCCACTTGAATCCATCTTGATGGAGGGCAGCAGCTTCATCAATGCTGGCCTGGAACTGATGAGGACTTTGTGTGCCAAAAAGGCTTAGGACATGTGGTGGCATTCAAAAAAATTTACTACTTACTCTATGGGCATGTTGTGATGGGTGTGGCCAGGGGGAAAGCCCTGCTTTGCACCTGAATTAGGACTATTTTATTTTGAAACTTGGATGGGCAGGGCCAGCCGGAACTTCTGCTACCGGTCCTGGCAAACTGGGGGAAACCTGCTGAATCCCACCACTGCTCAAGACCAGAAAGTGCGGAACTGGATCAGTGATACGGGTGTCATGCTGTGATGCAGAAGGCAAATGAAAGGCCACTGTATTATATTCTCAGGACAGTCTTCATGGCTGATCTCCATGAGAATCACCAATATTCGGATTTGGATATGGCAGAAGAATAAGAAGGATGCCTTGTTTAGGGCAGTAACTAGTATGTATAAGGGATGCTCCTAAGCCCTACCTGTCCCTTACAGGGCACTTCTTGTGGAGTATGAACAAATCACAGGTGAATAGTATGTACTGGTCAGACTAGCTCAGTGATGGTGAACCTTGGCACTCCAGGTGGACTTCAATTCCCAGAAGCCCAAGTAAGCACTCCTGCTGATCAGGACTTCCGGGAATTGGAGGTTCAAGAACACATAGAGTGCCAAGGTTCACCATCACTGGCTAGCTGCTCCTTGTATTTCAAGCCCTCCACGTTTGAATGAGATAGGTAAATTGCTGTTAGCATGCTAGAGATGTGTTATCTCTTTGGCTTTTCCAAGGGGAAAGCTCTTAAATGTAGGGAATGATTTTTATTGCTTTCAATGTTTCTCCATTACTAATCTGCCCAGTTTGAAAGCCATTTCACACAAAACAGGGCTGGAGTAATTGAGCATGGGGCAGTGGGCTAGTATCTCTTATTTTCTCAACAGTCCGGTAAGCTGTAAAGCACCAACTTTGGTCTAAGCCTAATCAGTGTCCTACATACTGTGAACATACTGTGAACTTCAGCTATTCTAAACTGTTCCCAGCCAAAATTAATTGGGGTCACACATTTTCTGATACTGAATATACTGAAGTCCTTCCATTATTAGTAAAACGGTTTTAGGATGTGCTGTAAACTAGCTATCCATGTGAAATACTTCCTCGAAATGTGCAATGATGAGTAGGAAAGTATAGTAGTATGATGACTTCTATTGAGATGCATCCTCTATAAATATGCAAGTTTGGATCCAATCTTAGTTAGTTGCATTAGGTTCTAATTTAAGAGAATGAGACTTTAAATTTTGACAAATCTCCCAGTGATCTTTTTAAAAACCCTCCATATGTGTAACTTAATCTGGATCCAAATAGACCGTTTCCTTTGTTTTGCAGTACTAGCATTAAAATGTTGCCATTCGTTGCTATGTATTCCTCTCCTTACAAAATGCTTTCACTTGCCTCATTTGAACTGGCTATTGCTTATATTAAAAACACTAGCATTCATATATGGTAAAAACTACTACTTGCTGTAGTGACAAATGGACAAGATCAGTGTTGGGCATGAGCCAGTCCACACCTGATCGCCTGTACCGGTAGCAGAACTGGCTGGACACACCGACCTCCCTGCCCCACCCTGCCCCCTCCTCCTCTTCAGAGGGGCCTGGCTTCATCTCCCCCTTCATTCAAGGTTTGCTCTGTTTCAACCAGAAGTTCCTTCCCAGCCCCTCTGGCGTGGCTGGGGAGGGACTTTGGGCTGAAACAGAGCCCCAGAAGAGCCTTGGACAAAGGGGGAGATGGCTTCAGATGTTCACTATAGAGCGATGAAAATAGAAGAGGCTTCTATTTTCATAGCTCTATAGTGGAGCAGTCACATGGCCGATAGGTCACGCTGACCCAGTCACATGGCCACACCCACAGTGTGGTAGGGAAAAAAATTATGCCCACCACTGGACAAGATCCTATTGCTTCTTTACCATGTGTAAAAAAAAAGGTACTGAAGCTGCTGTGGCTAATTGATGAGGGGCTGGTCATCATACAAATGAGTATATAACAAGGCGACGAATCAACATGTGACTGCCCGTAGTGGCTTCTACAGTTTCTCATCTTCATTTTGGTAAAAAGCAGTATGTTTCCAGGAGGTAAAATTCCCAAGCCTTTTTTCCAGAGTCTTTGAATAGTTTAATAAAATTTCAGAGGGAACAGAAACATTTAGTGGCAACTGCACTACACTAGATAATGGAGGGAGTGATAGAAGCCAACTGGTTTTAAAAGAAAAAATAAATAAAAATGCACCCCACAAATAGTTTTGCAGAGTTTTTTCCTGTCAGACAGATACATTCATTTTGGTTTGTTGGTTTTTCATTTGAAAACTACAGTATTGACAGGTAGCTGCATCAAAAAGGATGTTAAAAGAATTTTAGCATCTTGGCAATATTAATTTTCATTGCATCAATGTTGCTGTTGAAAAAAATTATACAAATATTGGATGAAACCAATACATACTTAGCCACTTTCATTCCTGATATTTAATTCAAGTCCCATTTATAGATGCCATGTTTTGATAAACAAAGGTTTATAGGTACCAATTGGTAAGGTACATATTTACATATTTATGCACTCAAATAGCCATATGAAGTCACAAATGTACACTACCAACCTGCTACTATTGTAAATCATCACCAAGAAAATTTGGATTCCTAAAATTACCTTACTCAGGGTTTGTTCAACTATATTTTTGTGTCATTTTTATTCTTACCAAAGCATATTTTGTGAGAATCTGAAAACATTGTGCTTATGTTTCTTTTGTTCCTTTGTAGAAGACAGTGATTGGCTAATATTGTATTCAGAAGGTGAATTAAACCTAGAGATTAAAGTTCTTGCCTGTTAAGAAATATTGTATACTCTTGTATATGTTGATGAATAAAGGCAGATTTCTCTTCCTTTTGCATGCTTGAAATAGCCATGTAAAATATAGTGTTGAAAAGACGAAGCTCCTCCTTTTGAAAACACTGGTCAGTTCTAATGGCTATAGAATCCTAATATTATTTTGAACAATAGATCAAGCGTTTTAACTCTGGACTAGCTTGTTAGTCATGCACTGATAATATGTAATTAATTTTTTTTCTTAGTCCAGAGGGAGCACATTTACACTTTAAAGAGACACTGCTAAGCTAAAAGATAATTAGCATCACATGTGAGGGCTTTGCTTAAAATATATATTACGTGATCACTGCTTGCTGTGTGCAATGGCATTTACTAACACTGCTCACTTTTTAAAATGGTCAAATTCTTATTTTGCCAGCTAATTAGCGGTTGCCAGTGTCATTTTTGTGATGTTGCAGCTAGTAATATAAGCCCAGTTGCATAGTCACAAAAGTGATCATTGGAAACTGTGACTCTGCTGCAGGGACAATATGGGAAACCCCTTTTCTGAGCTTCTAACAACCTCTGGCCTTTGCTTGCTGATGTTTTGCATGGTGATTTCTTTGTCACTCAATGAGTCAAGGGTTGGTTTGTATTACTAATCATTCTTTCCTAGCTAATTCTTCTTCTGTGTGTGTGTGTGTGTGTGTGTGTGTGTGTGTGTGTGTGTGTGTGTGTGTGTGTGTGTGTGTGTGTGTGTGTTAAATATTAAGCATTCAGAAGCATTACTTGCACATTCTTTTATTCAGTGTGAAATAATTAAACTTTGAATGAAATTACTTTGCTATTTACACCTCAGTGTTCTAAAAATTGCTTATCATCGAGGCATGTTTGAAATTATTGTTTTTTGTGCTTTTAAAATACATGGTGATGGTTTGAAAAAGTATAATTTTAAAAAGGAAAAATGACAATGTCAATTAAATGTTTTGTTTTGAGGACCTATCTAATCAGGTCCTAAGCAGAGTTATAGTGGGTACTGCATATAGAAATGTGAGGAATAGAGAAAAAAATAAGTTAAAACTCAGTTAGGTCCTATTAAAAAGAAAGTCATTCAGCTAGTTATGTGAACACTTCAGAACAAGAAAGCAGAAGTAAAACTGCTTGTTCAAGGAAGAGCCACATCCCAAAGCAATTAAAAGAATAAACTGGTGCTACCAGTTATCATGTTTAGTTGTGCTTGGAGAGTTGCATAACTCCCCCACACTTTCTGTGATTAAGAGCAAATGATGATACACTTACAACATGGCACCAGCTGAAAATTGGTTTTTTCTAAGGTTGTGCTAAGGAGAGCAACTGTTAATGGGTTGCTGTTTAAAATAAGAGGTCACTTTTTCATAGGGACTGTGGTGGCTTATTAGTTAAGATGCTGAACTTGATGATTGGAAGGTTGGCAGATCAATAGTTCAAGACCAGAGTGTTCGATGATGGAGTAAGCTCCCGTCTCTGTCCCAGCTCCTGCCAACCTAGCAGTTTCAAAGCAAGAAATCGCAAGTAGATAAATAGATACCACTTTGGTGGAAAGGCAACAGCGTTCCATGCACTGTGGTGCCTGGTCATGCCTGCCACATGTCCATGGAAATGTCTGCAGATGCGGAGAGCGCTGGCTCTTTGGCTATAAACAGGTATGAGAACTGAGTTGGATACGACTGGCTTTAGAGCAAGGAGTGAGAGAGAAACAATTTTTAAAAATCAAAGCTTTTAGTTTTCTTTGCTAATATTTATTTCAGGCCTTAGTTTTTGTCAGATGATCCCCATTTTTAAGAAATCAGTTTACTCTGCTGCAATTTTATCTTATATTCTCGGTAAAATATTTTGATGTCACATTGTTCAGTCAACAGAGCAGAATGGAACCGTTCTACTTCTTCCTTTAGCATGAGAGGACCCTCCTATTCCTCAGCTTTCAGTTTCAAAGATAATTGAAGTTGTGCATCAGCATCTTTGCTGTTAATGTAGTTAATATTGAATCGTAGTTGGGAACCATTGCTAGAACTCGCTTCTAACATTTGTTTAGTCGAAATATATTTAGTAGGAAACATCTGTGTAAGTAGGTGTAATACCAGGGTAGCAGTCAAAAGTTATTATAAGTTTCTCAAAGACAGGGCCAGCCTGCAGCACCATTTCATGTGGCCTGCTGCCACCCTCGCTGCTACCGGACACAGAAGTGGATGCATTTATGACAGCTGTAAAACGCACATGTGTAAATGCACCTGCGCATGCATAAATGCCCTGTGGCTGCCATAAACACTACTGTAAAATATACCCGTGGCTGTCATGTCAGCTGGATTTTATTTTACTGGCCCTGTTTAGCAATTTCTCATTGCAATATCAGAGAGTGCTTTTCTTAAAAAAACTCAGAGTTTTCCATGCGGTATGAGAATAAGTTGTTTCAGGAATAAAAGCTCAAACTGGAACTAATTTCTTTGGATTTAAACCATAGTTTATATGCCATGCTGAGGTGGGTTTGCTATCAAAACCAAAGCTAATATCTTGTTCTGATATCTATTAATATGTTTTTTAAGTACAGTACATCTCTGGTTTCATTACTTAAAAATAACAGAACCAAATTAAATATTTGGATTTAACCAGAAATAGATTTCTTCTTATTTCATGCCAAGTTGTGAGGAATGTGATCTAAATGTATTAAATAAATGAATATGTTTATATGCTTTGTTGGGTTTTTATTTCTAGATAAGGTCCCCATTCTGTGCTTTCCTTATTGACAGTTGATTATTATTAATAATTGTAGAGCTTTTCAACATGTGGATGGTGGTTAAAATCTTTAGAATTGAAACTTAGGAGATAGCTTTTTAAGAGCTACATACTATGATAGATAAAAATAAGTGTACCTGCGTATTATTTTTTGAGATTTTCTGATTAAAAAGGAGTGTCTTAGTGATATCCAACACATTTCCACAAATAAGTATACCCTGGTTCCCATTGATTTCAGGAAGGTTATTTAGCAATGCAAACTTATTGCCATATTAACCTAAGGGGAAATTTGGGGAGGAAATGTTACTTTGTCCCCACCTCCCTTAAATGAATTGAACATAAATGTTCTGTGGCACAGAGACATGCACCGATGTGGACTTAACTTTGGGCAGAGAAGAAAGTGGCTTCATTTTGGCATTTCAAGGTTCAATCGGGACATGAAAAAAGAATAGATATTAACAAAGGAAGGCAGAAACACCAACAAATTAAAGCATTACAGTGGTACCTCGCTTTACCACACTTTGATTAACGTAATTTCCACTTTATGAATGAAAATCCATTGAAAATAATGACTCACTTTATGGTGTTTTTTTAACGGATTAATTGGTTTTCAATGCATTTCTATGGGAAGTTGCATTCAATGCATTACTATTGGAAATTCGCTTTACAAATTTTTCATAATACGAAATGTCCCGGAGAACTCATTAATTTCATAAAGTGAGGTACCACTGTATTTAGATTTAAATGTACTCCTGTATTTTTAAAAGACATCTTTATTTTGTGATACAGTACCTGGCTGAAAAACAGTAGTTTGTAGCTCCTCTCTTTAAAAAGGTGTTTTTTCAGAAATTATAAAGGCTCTTTCAAGCCATTGTGAGCATGCATGAAAGCTGTTAAGGAATGGAAAGAACGTTCCTAGCTCTAGCTAGGGCCACTTATACATTCAAAGGCAGGCTTCCTTGCATGTGTTACTGTGTGAGAAATTGCTGATATCAAATAGGTGCTGGTCATTGAGTTACCCCTTTCAGATCTTCTAGCCAATACATGTCTTTGCAGAATTATTTTTTCCAAAGCTAAATCACACCTATCCCTGGTGTTCAGAAGGGAGAAAGGGATTCTACT
Source organism: Furcifer pardalis (assembly GCA_030440675.1). Lineage (NCBI taxonomy): Eukaryota > Metazoa > Chordata > Lepidosauria > Squamata > Chamaeleonidae > Furcifer > Furcifer pardalis. The sequence goes on from CP126897.1 coordinate 101,331,296, forward strand.
TATTTTTCACCATTTTCCCTTTCTGTCTGAACAGTTCATTGCTGATATATTAGGTTGTTATATTTAGGTTGTTTCTGCTCACACTATCTTGTGTCTGAGGCAATAAAAGAACTCCTTTGAATATCATGTGCTTGCTAACCAATATAACAGCAATATAACAAACAATTGTAATATTTAGAACTGTGTAGCTGGAAGAGACCCTGGGGGTTGTGAAGTCCAGCCCCTGTCAAAGAGTTACATTGGGGAATCAAACTCCAGATACCTAAACAACTGAGGAGTTCCATTTTCCACAAATAGTTCCACAGGTATCCAATTACGTATTTATTTTTATTTGTTCATATTTATCCACCACCCTTTTCACTGAAGTGACTCAGGGCGGTTTACAAGTAATGAAAGACATCACAATAAAAACACAAATACTAAATAAAAACCTCAAATATAAAACTGTTAAAATTAAAATTTAAAATTTAAATCTATAAAGATTAAAAGCACACCAAATTGCTATATTTTACTAATCTTACTGATTATAAAGTAGAGGGAGTATGCAAGGACTGTGTGTATTACTCCATATATGAAAACAATCATTCTCTGATATAATTTAAGAGTTCAAGAGTATAGAAAACCTATGTGCTACAATTAAAGTGTATGTGATCTAGCATGCAGATAACTAATGTACAGTAAAACTTCAAGAAACGAAATTAATCTGTTCCACAAGGTTATTCGTATCTTGAAATATTTGTATCTCAAAGTGTGGTTTCCCATAGGAATGCATTGAAAACCAAATAATTGGTTCTGGAGCTCAGAAACAGTAATAAAAATGTTTTTTTCCCCTGTCAAAAGTCTTCATAAGCAAGCAAACCCCACAGTAAACCAACACAAAAGACCAAGCTCATCTTCCTACTTTAGAAATGGACCAAAAATTGGGGGGGGGGGACCCAAAACTGCTGCAAAAAATATCCAGAAATGCACCCAGAAAAACCTCCCCAAGCAGAACAGACATTAACAGACATGCAAATGGCGATTCATAGCTCCTTACCTTTCCACCATTGGAGAAATGGACAAAAAAGTTCCAAAAAGTTAAAACCGTGCTGCAAAAAATCCAGGAATGGCTGTAAAACTCGAGCTCCAACACCACCACCCTTGGTTTTTAATGCATATTTGGCAAATTTCCAATAGCACCCTCTAGTGGTCAGCTATGGTAATTGCAGGACAAGTTCCCAACTATCAGCTGTTTAGGGGACAGGGAATATCCCGCACTTCCTGTTTGTAGGGAGAGCTTCTGGCAGTGCTAAAACATGACAAACAATTCCAAAAATGAGTGGAAATGCTCCAAACACCCTCCTGCCACCATAAGGAGTATCAAAAGAACCCCCCCCCATTAATATTCTTGAAAAAAATACATTAAAAATTCTTAACTCGAATCTGATCCCCCCCCCCCTGAGATTTCCATGTGTATCACAAGTTTTTCATAAGTAGGGCCATTTGTATCTCAAGGTTTCACTGTACTGTAGAGTCCACTGTGAGTTTGGCTTTAAATAGCATTGTTGGATTAAAATAAATAAACTGTTTGTTATGAAAACTAGGCACGCCTTTGGACTCTGCCATTACTAAGCTGTTTATGTTAGACAAGGCCAGAATCCACTAATGGCTATAGTTTCAATGAATCTTCTCTATTTCTGTTGTGTAGAATCAGTGTTTGTTAGTTTATGTCCATTGTTTAAATGACTTTATTAAAACTGAATTGAGGGAAATGCTTTGAAAATGATAACTTTTGCTTAATTATTATAATAAATCCATCTATCTTATGCAATTTTTGTTTAAACTGTTTTATTTTTGAATGCCTCCCTTGTGCTTCTCATAAACCTCTGATAAAATAATACATATACTAAGGTTAGTATTTGTTTTATTTCAGAAAAGTAAACAAGTGCTACAGGGGACGTTCTTGTCCAGTAATTGTTCATTGCAGGCAAGTATCATTTTAAACCCATCCTCAAAGGAAAGCAGGGAATCAAGTAGACTGAATCAAACATGTAAAATTTTCTCTAAATTGTTCAGTAAAGCAGATCAGTTGTTTGTTCTGATTGAACATACACAAATTCTGTGATACAGTTGATACATGTTTTAAAAGTCTTACAGGTGTTTTATTCACAGCATAAGGAACACTATTGTACTTCATATATGGAGACCATACTGTGCTCAGTTCATGGATCAGCATGTTTAGCCTTGAGAAAAGGAGATTGAGAGGGGATACAATAGCACTCTTCAAATACCTGAAATATAATCATCAAGAGGAAGGACAGGATTTGTTATTGATCATCACAGAGTGCAGGATGCATAATAATGGGCTCAAACTACAGGAAGCCAAATGTAGACTGAATATCATGGGGGAGGACTCTTAATGGTGAGAGTAATGTGACAGTGGAATCAACTACCTTTAGAGGTGGTGAGAGCTCTAACACTGGAAGCATTCAAGAGAGAACTGGACAACCATCTGTCAGATCTGGTATGATTTGGATTCTTTCATTGAACTTGGGATTGGACTGGATGGCCAAAAAGGCCACTTCCAACTCAGTTCTTCAGGAGAAGTAGAACTTGAGGAATCCGGGCTCTCTTTCCTTTCCTTGGTGAACAGCGAAGAGAGCTTCTCCTTTTCCAGTTTTGTAAAGCCATAAGAGAGTAAGAGCAAAGCAGATTTTATATGAAGTACATATTAAGTATAAATGCCTTACAAATTGTGTTATTTAATGCTATGATAATAAGGAATGTTGACATTTTAGTTGAGAAATTGCTGCAGATAAAGACACTTGGGTTATGGTTTCTCATGCTATTTTGAGGTTCCCTTTCATGTGAACTTAAGGAAATATGATTCTCCTTCGTGTTGTTTGGGGATGCACACTGATGGGGTTCTGCGCCTGCGCTGAATCCGGAGCGGAGCTGGAAAGCTGATTGGATAAAGAGTTTTGAATGTGGGACCGCCCACCATGCCCAACCCCTTTAGGCGCCATTTCGCGCTCTCCCCTCAGTTTGCTTTTTTCCGCTGCGCAAGCAGGAGCCTGGAAAAAAAGCTGTGAGTACTTTGCTGAGATTGTCTCAGAATCTTCCAATTTTTCCTACTTTACAATTTTTCTCGGACTAGGGGACTTGTTCCCTTGGTCCTCGTGTGGCTGGGGCTCGCCCTCAGCCGCCGTTTAAAAAAAAAAAAAAAAAAGACCAACATCTCGTGTCGGGGCCTCCCGGCCGGGATAATTTTTTCTCTTCGGCCATCTGCTTCGGTGGATGGCCTCAGCGGCAGCGTTCAAGCAGTGTCCGTCCTGCAAGAGAAAGTTCCCTAGCTCGGACGGGCACGTGCGTTGTCTTCGCTGCCTCGGGGAGAGTCACCAGGTCCAGACCTGCGAAGTCTGTCGCGGCTTCTCGAAGGCCGCCATCAAGAACCGCCAGTACCGCCTTCAAGCCTACCTCATGGAGGCCGCACTGGCACCACCGGCTCCCCCAGCTCCAGAGCAGGCCGCTTCCACGTCTGCTCCTTCAACCTCCGCTTCTTCTTCCAGGCCCTCGGCCTCTGAACTGTTCAGGCGGAAGAAGGAGCAGGAGAAGAAGAAGAAAGACAAAAAAGAGAAAAAGAAGCGCCGTAGCTCTTCGTCTTCTCTTCCTCCGACCCCGGCACCGGCTCAACTTTCGCCGCCACGCTCCCTAGCATCCGCCCCGGTCGCAGCTCCACCTACGCCGGGTAGGATGTCGACCGAGGCCCGGGACGCCACGCCGGAGAGGGCCCACAGCCCTCCACCGCCGCCGGAGACTCCTCCACCTGTACCACCGCACAGGTCTTCCTCCCTCCGCAGTCCTTCCGTGGTTCCTGGTCCGGCTACCGAACCGCCGCCCCAGTTGAGCCTCATCGCCCCGTACATCGAGGCGATGGTGCGGAAACTGCACACCGAGCTCTACGGCCCGCAGACGACACCGTGGGAGCGCCCTCTGCCCTCACCACCAGCCACGGAAGCACCACCGCTCCGTGAGGAGGGCCCCGCACCGAAGCGGCAGAGGGTGGAACAGGCGCGGTCGGAGGCCTCTCTCCCTCCGTACCAGCTGCCTTTGCCGGGGAGCGATCCGAGATCCGCCAGGCCGTACTGGTCGGACTCGGACCCCGAGGTCTACCTGCCACCGCCCAGCGTCTCGGCGCGGTCAGGAGACTCCGACTCGTCGGATCAGGAGGAGGAGCAGCATCAGCCACCGCCGGTTGCGGTCGACAAGTCCCCGGACGACAACATCGGCGCCGTCCACGGATCCCAGCCGGAGGATTTGAAGACCTACACCGGACTGATCACTCGCCTCGGATCCACCCTTGGGATTCGGGCGGAGGCTCCCCCGGACGACTGTGAGGATGTCGTCTGCAGCTTGGCCGACCGCAAGGAGTTGGTCCCCGTCCGCCTCGGACTGCTCCCTAAGATTGCGAAAGCGGCCAAGGAGGTGTGGAAGAAGCCGGTTTCTTCGCACTCCGTATCCAACAGAGTGGACTCTATGTACAGACTGCTGGACGATTCCAACTTTCTGCACATTCACCCGGCACCGAACTCCCGAGTGGTCAAGGGCTCCCAACACCGGACGCCGATCAGCAGCACTCCCATCCCGTCGACCCAAGAGGGGAAGAAGCTGGACGCACTGGGCAGGAGGGTCTACGCCAATGCCTCCTTGTCCTTCCGTGCGTCCAACTACGCGACGGCCATGGGAGGCTACCAGTGTCGACTCTGGGAGCAAGCGGAGTCGTTCAAGTCCCTGCTGCCACCTGATCGACAAGCGGACTTTGAAAAACTCTGCATGGAGGGCAACCACCTCTCCCTCCAGCAAATCCGCACCGGCCGCCACGTCACCGAGTCGGAGGCAAAAAACTTGGCCTCCGCCATCCAGCTCCGTCGCCACGCCTGGCTCCGTTCGGCTAACCTGCAGGACGATGTCAAGCGGCTCGTGGAGGAGCTCCCCTTCGATGGCGAGGGCCTCTTCGCCAAGGAGACCGACACCTCCTTGGGAGAGCTGAAAGGGGACTACGCCACAATAAAACAGCTCCGCCCTCCACACCGTGGGTCCGGCCGTTACCATCAGGACCAGCCGTCGACGTCTCAGGCGGGCCCATCCTATCAACCTCGCCCGCCACAGAGACAAGGGGACTACTCCCGGTACCAGCCCTACCGGCAGCGCCAACAACCCAACCGTCCACGCTACCAGCAACGGCCTCAGACTGGCAAGCGTACGGAACGGAAGGGCAAACAACGTGTTTGACTCTTCCGTGACCGAGACTCTACCCTACCGCCCCCTTTCCGACTACCTATCGGCGTGGTCTGCCATCACCACAGACCGATGGGTTTTAACCATCTTAGACTCTGGCTACGCGATCGAGTTCGAGAGATGCCCTACTGTCGGACGGATCCGCATCACCGATCCATCCCCACCGCTCCAGGAGGAACTAACAGCTCTCCTAGAGAAGGGCGCCATAGAGCCGGTCGCAGCGTCGGAGTCTCACGAAGGGTTCTTCTCCCGATACTTCCTTGTGGACAAAAAAGACGGGGGGGCACGTCCCATCCTGGACCTCCGTCTTCTCAACAACCATATCGACGCGAGGAAGTTCCGGATGGTAACCCTTCACTCCATCCTCCCGCTGATCAACCACGGGGACTGGTTCACCGTCATCGACCTGAAGGACGCCTACTTTCACGTGTCCATCAGGAGGGAACATCGTCGTTTCCTCCGATTCCAGGTGGGCGGCAACATCTACCAGTACACATGCCTACCCTTCGGCCTCTCCACCGCTCCGAGGGTATTCACGAAGTGCATGGCACCGGTGGCTGCTCATCTGCGACTGCAAGGCGTCCAAGTGTTCCCGTACATAGACGATTGGTTGATCTGCTCCCCGACCCAACAAAAAGCCAAGGACGACGTTGCACATTGCCTCGCCCTTATGCAGAGCCTCGGTCTGCGGGTCAACTTCAAGAAATCCCAGTTGACCCCCACTCAACGAATAGAATACATCGGAGCCGTTCTAGACTCTCTGGCTCTAAGAGCCTACGCCCCAACCAAACGTCTGCTCGACATCCGCACAGTGGTGGCACGGATCCAGGGCAGACGTCGGGTCCGTGCGAGGGACGCCCTCCGTTTGCTAGGACTCATGGCGTCGACCACGGCGGTGGTCTCGCACGCCAAACTCAAGATGCGCTCCCTCCAGTCGTGGTTCCTCTCCTCCTTCAACGGCACCCACGACAACCTCGGGAAGTGGCTCACACCGACTCCCGAACTCCGAGACCAGTTAAACTGGTGGACAATGGACCAGAATGTGACCGCGGGGAGACTCTTCACCCTTCCCGCACCGTCCATCCAAGTCACCACCGACGCGAGCACCCACGGATGGGGTGCGTGCTGCCGCGGACTACGGATTCACGGCATATGGACACCCGAGGAAGCCGACCACCATATCAACTTCCTCGAGCTGCTAGCGGTGTGGAAGGCGATGAGGTCCTTCAGACCGTCGATCGCGGGCAGTGTGGTGCAGATCGCCTCGGACAACACCACGACACTAGCCTATCTCAACCGGCAAGGAGGGACCAAGTCTCTCTCCCTCCTCTACCTGACCGTCCAGATGTGGGAGTGGTGCCTGAAGGTACATGTGTTCCCCATAGGTGTCCACATCCAGGGCACCCTGAACTCCGATGCAGACTCCCTGAGCCGCAAAGGGACGGCAATGCACGAGTGGGAACTGGACGAATCGGTGTTCGACCGCCTGTGCCGACGGTGGGGCACACCGACCCTAGACGTTTTCGCGTCACAGACCAACTCCAAGTGCCGCCGTTACTGCTCCCGAGCGGGGATCGGCCACGGATCGGAGGGCGATGCCTTCATGGTGCCGTGGCACCAGGAACTGCTGTACATGTTTCCACCGATCCCTCTCATCCAACGGGTCCTGATACGGATCCGTGCGGAGAACGCCTGGACGATCCTGGTTGCCCCGTCCTGGCCGCGCCAGCCGTGGTTCCCACTACTCCAAACCCTGGCTTGCGATCGTCTCCGCCTACCCACCGATCCGAATCTCCTCCGCATGGAAGACGGTCGGATCCTTCACTCCGATCTGCCGAGCCTACACCTGACGGCCTGGCTTATCCGCCCAACATAGCACGGATCCTTGATCTGTCAAGGAAACCTTCCACACGGAAGTCCTACGATGCCAAGTACCGTCGCTTCACTGACTTCCTAGCATCCAGCGACCGCACCGTGGACTCCGCATCCCTGCAGGATGTCATGTCCTACCTCCTGCACCTCGCCGAGTTGGGATCCGCACATTCATCATTAAAGGTCCACCTAGCTGCTGTGGTCGCCAAGGCCCCACCTTCTTCAGTATTGTCCTCCGCCTTCAGAGACAAAACTGTTAAAAGGTTCCTTCAAGGGCTACGCAACGCCTATCCTCCAGTGAAGATACCACCCCCTCAGTGGTCCCTCACTACAGTGCTCACCGCACTCACGAAGGCACCCTTTGAACCCATGGCTTCGGTGGACATTAAATTTGTCTCCTACAAGACTGCTTTCCTTGTAGCTATCACTTCTGCCCGACGGGCAGGGGAGCTGGCAGCCCTTCGGTCTGACCCTCCTTTTCTCAAGTTCTACCCTGACAGGGCAGTATTGCACCCAGATCTGACATTCCTGCCCAAGGTCCTGACTGAATTTCACCTGGCCCAAGCCATCACGCTTCCAGCATTCTTCCTGAATCCCTCGTCTCCACAAGAGAGAGTGTGGCACTCGTTGGATGTCAGGAGGGCTTTGCTGTTTTACACCCAGAGGACTGCGTCCTTCAGGAGAGCAAAACAACTGTTTGTGGCTTATGGTGGCAAGACTAAGGGACAGCCTCTGTCTGCCCAGAGACTATCTAAATGGATCTCAGGTACCATTTACCTGGCCTATCAGATGTCATCCCTGCCACCTCCGCCTCATGTCCGGGCTCACTCCACCAGGACACTGGCTTCCTCCACTGCATTCCTAGAGGGCATCCCGATGGAGGATATCTGCAAGGCTGCCACTTGGTCCAGGTCCTCCACCTTCATCACCCACTACCGGGTTGATACAAGGTCCGCCCCTGATGTCAGACGGGGCAGGTCCATCCTGACGGCTGGTCTCCGATCCTCTTCGCTGATGACCGCCCATCCATGATGCCATCGCGCTCTCCTACATCTCAGGACGCCGGCTGCCCACCATCCAAGTAAGTGAGCTTGTTAGTCACCCATCAGTGTGCATCCCCAAACAACACGAAGGAGAAGGACAGGTTTCACTTACCAGTAACTGTCGTTCTCCGAGTATGTTGTTTGGGGATTCACACAACCCAACCCTGCCTCCCCTCAGGGCTGCCGGCCTGAGATGGCCTTAGGCTTAGCGGGCAGCTTTAATATCAAACTGAGGGGAGAGCGCGAAATGGCGCCTAAAGGGGTTGGGCATGGTGGGCGGTCCCACATTCAAAACTCTTTATCCAATCAGCTTTCCAGCTCCGCTCCGGATTCAGCGCAGGCGCAGAACCCCATCAGTGTGAATCCCCAAACAACATACTCGGAGAACGACAGTTACTGGTAAGTGAAACCTGTCCTTATTCCAAGCCAATAAAAATTAATACTTGAATTGTCCTTGGTGGTAAAGTTTACATTTGCTAAAATTATGGCTTCTAATTTTTATATAAATTATGATGTCTGTTTCATAGGCCTTTAAAAGCAGGGATATTTTTTCTTTCTTTTCCACTAAATTCACTACTTTGTGATATTCCAGTATCATTAAACAAATGCCTTAAAAGTTCAATCCAGTAATGTATATTTCAATCAGAATGTTTTCAACATAAGATTGTCGTACTGTCTTCATTCTCCCCCTCAATTTCTAGGTAAAATAAAATTACAAAAGTGACTTTAAATCTTGATTATGTTGGCTAGCAACAGATGTGAAAGCCATCACGTTCCTAATTTATAAGCAAGCCTCTCACAACAGTTTTAACTGCAGTTAGATGCTGACATCTTCACACTGTTCAATCGCAAATTTCCAAAATCCTCATTTATATTAAAGGTAATGTCATGAACAGATTAAAAATTCCCATTATTTATATTACAATTGCTTCAGTATTGAGCTGAAATAAGAAAAGAGGGAGGAAAGGTTTGCAGCATGTTTTTTTCCAGACCCTGGTGCCTAGTGTCCAGTTACTTGGTAAGGAAATAATATGATTTTTTAATAACAAAAGATTTTTCACACTGTAAGTAGAGGCAGGTGACTGAAAGGTCAACTTGCAAAGCTGTTAATGTTCCTGTAAGCTGGAGCAGCAAAGAGAGGGTGAGAGACTGATCATGCAAGCACTTGGGAAAGTTGCTGTTATATCCTTCAGCTTTTCCTTGTCAGTGTTGGCTAACCAGCTTTTGAGCATTAGTTTGGACTTCTAGAATTATTCAGTTCATTACAGTTTGGAAATATTAAGAGACCAAAACAAGTGTGTGTGTTTATATGTACATGCAGAGAAGAAGCTTGTTCAATGAGAAACCAGTATTTTTCTTGGAAATTCATCTTTCAAAACTATACAATTCACGCACCAAACAGCCTGTGTTTTCATTCTGCCATATTCTCCTCCTCTATCTGCTCCACCACACCCTAATCTTACTGCAATATTATACTTCTAACATCACATCAACAGTGGTTGCTGCTGTTGTTGCCTTTTTTGTGTGCACGCTGAAATAATTATTGTTGCTTTTTCTCCCTGTTTGTAGTGATGGTGCGGGAAGAACTGGAACCTACATTCTAATTGACATGGTACTCAATAAAATGGCCAAAGGTGAGAATCAAAAGGGCCTTTGCTTTTGAGTTCGAAGACGAAGCAATGTTGTCATGGCAACAGAGGCACAATATTCACAGAAGAGCCTCAATAGATTAGAGGCAAATTTTACCCTTGCCTGAATGTTCTTAGTGCTTTTTTTTAAAATGTATATATCCACAGTGATTAAAAATGAAGGGCAACTACAACCCCTGAAGCTCTCTGTATGAATGGATGTATCACAGACATTTGTACCTTCACAATTTACTTATCTTCTGTTGGCAAAAAGGTTCTGATGCAGAGTAAATATTTATTTCCTGCTACTTAAGACTGAGGGTATTCACCTATCAGTATTTTTAGGCAGCAAATGCATTCAGCTGACAGTCCTAGCGCTTCTATTGAAGAAAAGTGAGCAGACAATGAAAATGAACAAATCTTGGGTCCATCAAAATATTTCACATTTTCTTCCAGGTTCTATATTCCTCACCCCATTCTACCATGTGAATAGTTTACTCAAGCAGGGGATTTCCATGCTATTCAGCTGTGTGGTAATTTGCATGATGATTGAAACTAAAACATACATAATAAGCCAATGGAGTTTCAGGTCCAAAAGATAATTTGCTGAGGTGATAACTTTTTATTTGCCATGCTCTGGGTCCAGTTTTTAGAACATAAAGTGAATGCACAAATGTTTTCTTGTCATTAAGGTCTGTGCTGAGAAAATTCACATTCTTAATTTCTGTATATCAGACTTCTTTTAAGTATTAGATCAAGGCCAAGTTAGACATGCCGTCTGCCTCTTCTCCCTTGTCGTATCTTCTAAAGTGAGTGCTTTTTCCTCTATGAGGGAGATTTGAATAGAGAATAAACAATTTACTATTATAGATTTTTTAAAAATTTAACCTCTTATCAACTGGCAAAGAGATGCAAGCTTTCCTAGAGTTCAGCAAATTGTAGCTCCAGGTATGAAAATATAAATAAGGTTAAAGTCAGAATGTTTAATAATGGAGGTTAAGTACAGTTTCCACTTGTCTAGATGCTTTCAACACCATTCTCCCACCATATGAAGAGAAGTAGCTATAAAATATGCAATAATGTGTTCGGCTGATGAATTTATTGTTACTCAGTACTTTTTAAGCATATCAGAGACTAAACAAAACAAAAAATTTGTACCTTGAAGACTAACTGTTAAATTTTAATGTGAATTTTCGTGGATCAAGTCCACTTCTCTTGTTCCACGAAAGCTCACATTAAAATTTAACAGTTAGTCTTCAAGGTGCTACTACAATTTCTGTTTTGTTTTGTTTATTCTCTGATATGCTTCAAACACAGGCTAATATGACTAATATTCCAAAAAAAAATTCAGTACTTTTTGTGGCGGGTACCATTTTATATTTTTAAATAGCAATAATGTATGCAGTTTTAAAAGGAGGTAATTGTGTGCAAAAGAAATAGGTTTATATTACCCAAATATTAAAATGTTATTAAATGATGTTAAAAATGAAACGAAAACACCCTTTTCCTATAATGACCAGACTCTAATAGAATTTTTTCGCTGTCTTAAATTTCTGTGGCAAAATTGTTGCTAACTAAAAAATCAGAGTTTGTATTTTTCTGTGTGTATGAAGTCAGAGGTTTGCTATAAAACAAGAAATGTGGTGTAAATATTTTAACTCATGGCAATTGTTACTGAGATTTATATTGATGGGTTTTCATAGATAGGTATAAGTAATAGAATTATGCCATCTACCATTTCACAATATAGTTTCCCTCAAAATTAGATTCTTTCAATCTCCAGTTCCCAGATAGGGATAAGTTTACAAAAATTGTCTACAACTCCCAGAACCCACATTAGAATAATTCTGAGAATTTTAGTCCAGAAACTAACTTTTCTAAACTCTGATTCTTCCAAATGGGAAGTACAGTAATACCTCGGATAGTGTTTGCAGCAGATAACGCTAAAACTGCATAACGTTAAGCAATTGGGGGGGGGGGGATTGCATCACATAACATTGAAATCCTATGGGATGTATTGCATAACATTCACTGAAGCCTGTGCCAGTTACAACATATCTCTATGGGGTTTTAATGTTATGCGATTGATCCCATAGGATTTTAACATTATGTGATGCATGTATTGCATAATGTTAAAATCGGATTACACTAAGACTCATGGAACCAAGTTTTAATGTTATCTGGGATATTACTTTGTTTCTGATCTTTGAGACTACCCACAGGCAAACAAGCTAACATGCATAAGTACTTATTTCAACCTAGCTAATTGTTTCATATGTTTCCCATCATATAGCAGTCCAGGTCAATTGGATGTTTGCCATCTACAGAAGCCATGTATCCATAATTGATGTAGCTACAACATGGCACATTGTTGCTACATCAAACATTCCTTTTTTGCTCGTTGACTTGGAGGACCTTTCCCAATGTTCATTGAATAAGTGTTTTAGAGACCAAGCAATGGGTGCTTCCCAAAAAAAAAAAATTCTGAGGAGAAAGGCCCTCATATCCAGCCACGAGTGGGCTATGAACCATTAGCCATGCTCTTAGATTTACTCAGATGTAGAGGTTGCCTCTGTTTTAATCTCTGAACCAGTGCACAATGTGTTTTTTTTAATGTGCAGCTTATATTCAATATAAACAGCATGACATCAACAAACATAAGATTTACAAACTGTCTATGGAAATAAATTTTTACAAAACAGACTAATTGCATGTTTGCATTTTCCACATACTGTATTGCAAAATGTCTCATTAAAAAAAGTTCACTGAGGATTTTCTTACATTTGTGCAAAAGTTACTTCAAATATAAGAATCTGAAATGGCAGTTTCATGTGTTCCAATAAAGGTTTGTTAACCTCTACTATCAACAAGAGGATACAATAAAAGAAAGAAAGAAAATCAGAAAATGCATATGCATTTCTGACATAGAATAGTAAACAAAAACCATTTTCTATCTTCACGCTTTCAGCCACTTAAGAGAAGGACCGACTTAGTTGCAAGAGCATTAAAGAATACCATTTATTGACTCCATTGTACCATGTAATGTCAAATTCCATTTTAAGTGTGGGCTTAGTGTTGGACAATGCACAACAAGTCATGTGAAACTAGCCAAAGAAAAGAGTTTCTGGGTGTTTTTTTCTCTTCAGATTGGTCAACCCCATTTTGTTCTTGACCTGCTCCCCTCTGCCATTGCAATCTGTGCAATCTGAAATCCCTGACCTGGCAGTTTGGGCAGTTTAAAGGAGAGATCAAAGGGCAGCGCTGGCAACTCAGCCCTGCTGAGGTGGGCCTTTCCCAGGCTGTCACACTGTGAGGCAGCCAAAGGTTTTGTTCTGGCAGGAATCTAGGCCCAGTCTGTGAGGGCTAGCTCTCCTTTGTCTGGCCTGAGAAGTTTGAGGCCCAGGTTGAGGATCCTGTGTTCATCAAGTGATCAAAGCCCTGAAGTCCAGGAGATGAAACCTTTCTTTCCATTTCCTTTTTCTTAAAGAATGAATCACACAAGTACCAAAGAATACAACTGCCATTGCTTTTCTGTAGAGTGCAAGCACTAACTTTAGAGTCCTTCAGTTCTAAATGTAAAATTGTAAGTGCACTTTCAATCCAAGCCCAGCTGCAAGACCAACATCTGCTAACATATTTTAGCTCCCCCCCCCCTTTCCACACACACAAAAAGGCTTTTAAGGATTAAGCCCTTCACTTTATTTTGGGGTTTTTAAAAGTCTTTTACAAATAAACTTAGAATAATTTGAGTTCTGGTTCCACTCTCTAGCTTATTAAAAAGCAGACAATAATGCAGTTTTAAATCAAAGTAAATAGGAGAACCACTTAGTTTCAGCAGTGGGAAAGTAGAAAGAAATCAATAAGATGTTTTGGCTCTTCAATAGGAAAAGGAGCTCCTTTTCCACATAATTTATTTTTCTACATTTAAAGTAGTTTCTCCTACACATGTTTGCAGTGTAAGCAACCATTGATGCTTGCTTTTTCTTTCAGTACTTTAGAATTGTGTGTTTCTAAAGTACAGTGGTACATCACTTAAAGAGCATAATGTGTTTCACGGGATTGCTCTTTAAGCGAGTTTGCTCTTTAAGCGAAACACCATTGTAAGTGACCAATTGTGACTTCTGAGGGGGGACTGAGAACCCTGATTTATTTGTTAAGCGAGTTTTTGGTTGGTTTTAATTGTTAGCAAAGCGACCATTCAGAGAAAATCCTACTCTTTAAGCAAGTTACTTTCTAAGCGAGGCGGTCTTTATGCGAGGTTTTACTGTATTATATCTACACATAAAAGAAAATTTTGTTAATTACATTTTAAGAAATCCTACTACAATTTCAAAAAATCCCTTTTTTTTTTTTTGCCACAGTCCTATAACACCATTACCTGAGATCAAGCCCTATTGAACTCAACTGAATTCACTTTTGTGAAGGCATGCATGGGCTTGTGTTATTAAATTCCAGATTTTATTGATTCCGTTGGTGTCCACATCTGTCTAATCACTCAGTTTTATTGCATTTTTTTATTTGCATGAGAGTATTTCATTCTTTTCTGCCACTAACCATTTGCAGTGTTTGTTCTGTGTTGTGTTTACAGAAGGCCAATGGTATCTTTAGAGATCTCATGTTGGTCAGAGTAGAAATATGCTTAACACAAACATTCCAGGCCCATAGTTACCTTTGTCATTCAAACAACTGGAAAATGCATTTGTAGAGTGTTAGGGCTTCTGTACAACATTATGAAGCATTTTTGTGGTTGTCTGTCTGAGTTTACATGTATTTCAGATTAATTATGGGATAACTATTAAAAATTTATTTACAACACGGTTATCTCATTTTATGCATCATCATATTCACTTTAGAGGACAATTCTCAACATTTTAATAGTTAAATGTGTTGTTTTTGTTTTGCTTTATTTATTTTGGAGAAAAGGAAAACTCTTTGTACCAGTTTTTCAACACCATTATCTTTTTCTGTAGTAAGCTATGAGTAATGAAGGCACCTTCCATGGCATATGTGCATCTCAACAGGTATAAATAGGAATTAGGAAAGAGTGTATATTATAAAACTTACACTGATGTCATGTCAGCAGTTGGGATATGTGATGGTACTCTAGTTCCTGGAACTCCCTCCCAGAATACTTAAGTGATATACTCTTCTCTCTTTTGACAATTTTATGGCTTTCGTCTCCAACTAAAACAAGCAGTAATAGTGCATCTTATAGCTGTTTATTCAGCAATATGTCCCAATACGTTCAATGGGACTTGCTCAAGCACGTGTATGATAGCTAAGTATGCATAATATTATTGATTCAATTTCATCCTTTGTTTTCCATCCACTTTTGAAATACATAGTCTGGCAAAAGTCTCTTGGTGATTACAATGGTTGATATGCTCCTAGGTAAAAGAATGAAATCCTCTTGTCTAGTAATGCTGGTGCCACACAAACAGTACAGTACTGTATAACCTTTTGAGGTGAGTTGCCTTAAGTAATCACTGCAGGTATTATTGGTTGCATATGGAATTGTGTGATTCGACATGCAACTGATAATGTCTACAGTGGGTTTTTTTTTTAGCTTGGAACAGTTTGTCTCCAAACATTATGTCAGTTACAAAGCTATGTGGGAAGATTCAAGGCAATTTTTTTATTTCTTTATTCCTTCCTCATTCAGCCTTAAATTGGAAAGAGAGAGATACTTAAAAGCATGATTTACACATTTGCAAACCAGTTAAATTCAAGATTTGGCTCTGTGCTACATTTTGTCCCCTATGTAGTGAGTTAATTAGAATTGTGGATCAATAATATTGCAGTTGAAATACCACTAATCTACAGAGTATACATGTAGATTAATTGTTTAGGTTTCTGTCAATGCAACATTTGTATCCAAGAGACAATTTCCTCCCTGCAGATAAACACCTACATATTCCTTATGTTATTGCTACATTTTACAATGTAGTTTTAGGGGAAATATGCAGAGTTACTAATTTAGTATTTCAAAGAATGTGAGTGGGTTGACACTGAGAAACTTAAGAAAGTCTTACTCTGAAATTTGGGAGAGAAGCTATCTTGCATTCTTGGTTTTGAATTACAGTAATACCCCGGATAACGATTGTACCGTATAGCGCTAAAACCACATAACGTTACAAGATTTTTAGAAAAATCTTGTATCGAATAATGCGATTTTTAGCGTTATCCAGTAGAATCGCGTGGGGGGGTTGGATTGGGTAGAACATCTACCCAATCCAACCCCCCAGCGCCCGCCCGCATGATGTTTGGAAAGGGTACGGGGACCCGTACCCTTTCCAAACCGTGCAGGCGTGCGTGTGTCAAACAGGCATTGGGGAGGCTCCAGAGATCTTCCCCGTACTCTCCCCAACCCCTGCTTGACACGTGGGTTTCTCTCTCTCTCTCGCTCACACACACACACACACACACACACACACACACTGTATGGCGGCGGCAGTGGGCTTCACTTCTCCTCTCTCGGACAAAAAGATCTGAGGCCGCCGTGCGGCTGCCTGGGCGAGAATGCCACACAGCGAAACCCAGAGGCCGGTCGAATTCGGACAAGCCGCTCCTTGACCAAACAGCTGCACTGCGGCCTCAGATCTTTTTGTCCGAGAGAGGAGAAGTGAAGCCCGCTGCCGCCGCTGCCATACAGTGTGTGTGTGTGTGAACAAGAGAGAACAAGCGCAAGCGAGGGGAGAAGGGAGATTTCATGGATCCGCTTCTGTAATACACACACATATACACACTCTGTCAGTACTGTACCTTACTCCAGCCTCCTCAGCCCCCACCCTACCACAACACTAACCCAATTCATTGTGTGATCCAGCAGCACCATGTTGAGTCTCATGTGCAGGCTGGATCAGTTGGGTTTGTGGTGCTGAGAGAGGCAGGTGGCAGGGGCAGCAGCAGTGAGAATTGCTGAGAGGTGCCCCCTCTCCTTCCTTGTGTGTTGTCACTCTCTCCCTTATTCCTTTTAAACTTTTTCTTCTTTTCCTCCCCCCCGCCCCTCTCCATGGCTGATCCCCGGCCGAGCACAGGAACCTGGGTCCCTTCTTAGAGGCAAGGAGGAGCCACGGATTGTTGTTGTTTTTCTATTGGATTTTTTTTTTGAGACAAAACCCCCAATGGCATGTTTAACATCACACACACAATGGGGAGATGGAAGGTGGTGGTGGCAGGCAGAAGGGGGGGAGGCTGTTGAAACCGACCGATTTTAACTTCGAGCCCCTTCCTTGAAGGACGAGGCGGCCCCCGGCGAGGGGAGAAAAGGGGGCCGAGTTGAAAAGTTGTTTGTGTGTCTCTCTCTCCTTTGGCAGGTCTCCTTTAAGAAGATCCCTGTGGTGGGTGGGAAAGAGCTTGATCTTCACGCACTCTACACCCGAGTCACCACTTTAGGCGGCTTCGGGAAAGTGAGTGGAAGTTTTAATTCCCCTTTCCCTCCCACCAACCACTTCCTGAAACTCTCGCCTGACCCTTAGGGGCCAAGGCGGCTGGCGGGGCCCTCGGGAACCCCCTTTTCATGAGCCAGATTGGCAAGGGGGGTGGAAGAGGGAAGCAGGCAAGGCTGGTTGGTGGCTTAGCCTTGTTGGTGAAGAGCTAATGAGGGGAGGTTGGAAGCTGCAGCGGGTGGTTTTCCGGGGGGGAAGCTGCCCTTCTCCCCCCCACCCCTTCCCAATGTTGGGATCCTTCCCTGGGGAAGAGAGTAGGGGGGAAATAGGTGGTGTTTGAGGCAGTTTCTTCCGCTCGGTGTGTGTGAACAGCACGAGCGGGGAGGCAGAGTCTGGAGTGCAGTTTTAGTGCAACTTAAAATTAGCGGACATGTTTAACATCGATAATTGGCACAGAGCCGCCATGGGGGGGGCACACCACAGATCCTCGCCGCCATAGGGGGGGCACACCAAGCGCTGCCCTGGGAGCCCTTTCTGGGGAGAAATAACAAAAGGGGCAGCCCAGGCGGTGGATAATCAAATAGCCATCTTGTTTAGGTGCACGAAACGGGGATAGCACGTCAAGGTAAGGGATCAAAGTGGGGGGTGCCCCCCCTCCCGCTTTGATCCCTTGCCTTGACGTGCGATCCTCATTGCTATAGCAAGCCCGGGAAAGTGGCGCCTTGGCTGAAATTGCCGCTCTTGGCCACTTTCCTGGGCTCGGTATAGCAATGAGGATCGCACGTCAAGGCAATGGATCAGAGCGGGGGGTGGCTCCCCCCGCTTTGATCCATTGCCTTGACGTGCGATCCCCGTTTCGCTCGCCTAAACAAGGGTCGGCTTTTCCGAATTTCCCCCTCCCCTGGGGAGGGGGGAATTCAGAAAAGCCAACCCTTGCCCAGGTGCGCGAAATGGGGAATGCACGTTAAGGTAAGGGATCAAAGTGGGAGGTGGCACCCCCCACTTTGATCCCTTGCCTTGACGTGCGATCCTCGTTGCTATAGCGAGCCCGGGAAAGTGGTGGCTTGGCTGAAATTGCCGCGCGAAATGGGGATCACACGTTAAGGTATGGGATCAAGGGGGTGGCACCCCCCACTTTGATCCCTTGCCTTGACGTGCGATCCCCGTTTTGCTCTCCTAAACAAGGGTCAGCTTTTCCAAATTTCTCCCTCCCTGGGGGAGGGGGGAATTCGGAAAAGCCGAACCTTGCCCAGGTGCGTGAAATGGGGATTGCACGTTAAGGTAAGGGATCAAAGTGGGGGGTGGCAGCCCCCCCCCCCGCTTTGATCCCTTGCCTTGACATGCGATCCTCGTTGCTATAGCGAGCCCGGGAAAGTGGCGGCTTGGCTGAAATTGCCGCTCTTGGCCACTTTCCTGGGCTCGCTATAGCAACGAGGATCGCACGTCAAGGCAATGGATCAAAGCAAGGGGTGGCACCCCCAGCTTTGATCCCTTGCCTTGACGTGCGATCCCCATTTCACTTGCCTAAACGAGGGTCAGCTTTTCCGAATTTCCCCCTCCCCGGGGGAGGGGGGAATTTGGAAAAGCCGACCCTTGCCCAGGTACGCGAAACAGGGATCACACGTTAAGGTAAGGGATCAAAGTGAGGGGTGGCCTTGATGTGCGATCCCCGTTGCTATACCCGTTTGGTAGAAGAGGCTCCCGCTGGCGCGCCTTTTCGCACGCGTGCGAGCGCCACTTCTCAGGGTTTTTTTTTTTTTAGCATTGTTCGATGTATACCCCGGACAACGCTAAAAACTGGATAACGACGAGACTTGTGGAACCATGTCATAACGTTATCCGGGGTATTCGTGTATATTGAACTGCTAAGCCTTGAACTTTCGTTGCTCATTAATTCCACTCAGTTATCTGAGAGGTGGGGATGGAAATCAGCAGACACTGTTGGTTTCCTGTTCAGGTGTATATATTTTGCAAACCAATTTAGCTTATGTCTTTTCAGTAAGGATATTTTATGTTCTATGAAATATTGCAGCTGTCTTATAGTAAAAATAGTCATTTTGCATTCACACAAAATCTTATTATATATTTATGATGGCATTCTGAGAGTGAGCTGCTTTTAATGTAATGCTGACTGGTGATGAGTTAGCCAGTTTGACACAATTATGCAATGTTTTTTCCACCGGATAATTGACCACAGTGAAAGCTGTGCCTCAAGCCATATTCAAATGCAAACAGTGATTCTAGTAGCTGGTCTCTTTTTAAAATGGCTCAGCCTGTAATGAATAGGGATATATTTGCTATTTAAAAGGAAATACAAATAGCTTATTTAATACTTTGAAATGTGCTTTTAGAGAATATGTTTGAGGAGTTCTCTGCATGATGCATTTTTCAGGTGGTTTATTGAAAGTACTCATTAATACAGTAACAATAAAAGCACTGAAAGGCAGATGAAATGGTAGATATATTTCAAATCTGTATCATGCTCTCTTCTGGCATTGTGAGTTCTGAATTTTTGAGTATACAAAAAGGAAGCATCTTCTGCCATATCTGAATATTGGTGATCCTCATGGTGAGAATATTCCTGAGAATATAACGCAGTGGTCTTTCATCTGCCTTTCGCATTACAACATAGTTAATATAGTAGATATAATATCCATCGGCCCGGAGCCAGCCCACCCAGACGTCTCACCCTCCCCTGGACTCGAAACACCTGTCCGGGGGAGTTGACTTTGCCCTGCCGGTGCCCAGAGTCTACCTGGGGTAGGGGGTGGATGTTCGCCGCAACCATACCAGGACTGGATGGCAGGTGTGTTGGGGGGGGGGGAATATGTATGGGTAGTAGGATGGTGTTTTGTATTGTACAATATTGAATTGATTACTGTATGGTTATTTATTTATTTTTTGTATTGGATATGAACTGTATTGTGAATATATTGTTTATTGTCCATTCAGTATTGTATACTGTTTATGGACAGTATTTTTATTATATAGTATTTATATTTATGTTGTTGCACTGCATTTTGAGATGCTGTGATTTTGTATTGTTGATCTGTTATATTGTGTTGTATTCGATTTTATGTTGTAAGCCGGCCTGAGTTGGTTTTCACCAAGTAGGGCGGCATATAAAGCGAACTTATTATTATTATTATTATTATTATTATTATTATTATTATTATTATTATTATTATTATTATTATTATTATTATTATTATTATTATTATTATTATTATTATTATTGTTGTTGTTGTTGTTGTTGTTGTTGTTGTTGTTGTTATTATTATTATTATTATTATTATTATTATTATTATTATTATTATTATTATTATTATTATTATTATTATTATACAGTAATACCTCGGATAACGCTAAGACTTGGTTCCATAAGTCTTGGTCTTCTCTGATTTTTAGTGTTATCCAATGCATGTTAAAATCCTATGGGATGGATCGGATAACGTTAAAGCTCCATAGAGATACATTGTAACCGAACAGGCTTTAGCTGTTGTTATCCGATCCATCCCATAGGACCTTAACGTTATTCGATCCAATTCTCCTCCCCAGATTACTTGACGTTATGCGATTTTAGCGTTATCCGAGGTAAACGTTATCCGAAGTATTACTGTACCATAATAATTTTGCTATAGATGTGTGACATGTAGGAGACAGGTATCTCAAACATAGTCTATTCCTTTCTTTTTCCCCATGAAGTTTATAACAGCCCCTTTACTGTCTCTGCTAGTGAAACAATTTAGAGGCAGAGGTGAACAGACTCAGCTGGGACAATATTACATCTAGGCTATTATTATGGACAACATAAGCAATATTAAATCATTTGCCAGTTCTCTACATTGCTCAAAAGTCTTCTGCCATTTTCTTTTCTTTTAAATGTTGATATAAGCATTGATGAATGTGTTCCAGGGGCGGAAATGTTCATTTCAGCATTAAAAATGCCAAGCCTTAATGACAGAATATATGGAACCAGGATCATTTATTCAGAGATAGAGCCTATGCATGCATTTCCCAAACTATGTTCCACAGTACACTGGTGGACTTCAATTTCCAGAAGCCTAAGTCACTACATTGGCTGATCAGTGCTTTGGGGAATTGACTTAGGCTTCTGGGAATTAAAGTCCAAAAACCAAAGTTGGGGGAAAGCATTTGGGAATTGAGGATGGGAAGAACTTGCAGAACTGTAGGAGGCTCTGTGATAAATGAGCCGGGGTCATTAAGCAAATTGAAAGGCTAGCCAATCTGAAAACAAGAGATAATTGACTGATGCTCTAAAAGAGACAAGCATGTAAAAGATCCAGACAACAAAAGGCTATTAGAATGTGAACTATTAAAATCTGGCAACAGAAGTGTTAATTTGTTAGTTGAAGCTAAATCTGTGAAAAGGTTAGGGAAGATATTTTCTTCTGAATATCTGTCTTAGACAGTACGTATTAGATTTTTAAAAGCAACATTTCCCTGGAAAAACACTTTTACTATACAAGCAAGGGAAACAGAATTACAGATCATTTGTCCTAATCAACATCATTTGAAGCTCCATCAGTTGCAGCTGAATTGTACTGTACTCAGTTGCTACAGATATGTATCAGTAAGAGTCTAGTTCACTCTACACCAGTTATCACATCTGTCTCAAATTATGTATATGTGTGCAGAGATAAGTGATAGCCTCTGTGTCTGGCAGAAAAAAGTGATCGGACAGCCACATTAACCCCACACCAATATGCTCTTGTAGCTCTTAGATCAGCCTTCCCCAAATTGAGGCCATCTAGATATTGTGGACTGCAGTTCCTAAAATCCCTAACCATTGGCTGTACTCACTGTACTTGATAAGAATACAAGTCCAAAATATTTTTCTAGAGGGTACTGAATTTGAAAGGGGTGTAAAGCTATATGTTACCATGAAGTCCTTGGAGAAAAGGAGATTATAGAAACAAGTCAACATAGTATATACAGGTCATCCCTTACATCGGCAGCAGATGTGTTCTGAGACCCACTGTGGATACCTGAAACCACAGATAACAGTGAACCCTATATATTTTTTTATTGCAGACAGTGGCCTCTAATTGCCAACTCTGGTAATGCGCCATACAAATATTTTAATAATATTTTAACAGGATTTTAATTGAACATTTTTAGACCTACAGATATCTTAAACTATGGCTACTGAACCTGCAGATTTGGGAGGGTGACCTGTATTAGTAATTTTGTTTTCTTTGCAAATGTAAAATGAATATTTCATAAATTCATCCCAACCATTATAACTATTTTATCTCTCTTAATGTAAAACTAAACTAAAAATCACATTTAAAACTATAAGCAGTTTAGCTGAAACTTGTGGTTTTGACAGCAGAGCATGTTTGGCTGGTCGTACCTGAGGCTGATGGTATATAGATGTCTGAAATTCAGATTAACAACTGTCTCAGGGTGACATGAAAAAAGTCTGTCTTTGACCTGGGAGTTAATTGAAATCCAGGTCTTGTACCACACCTGCTAGGTCTGTTCTCTGCAGCTACTTCTTGAAAGAGAAATAAGTAACATTAATATAACCTGATCTTTGGATAGCTCACTGGGTTTTACTGCCATTAATTCCAGCATGATCAGAATCTTTAAGCAAATGTAAGCAAAATAGCATTACAAATTTTACAATGGTGACTTTTATTTGTTACAGAAGTAATCCACTCATGTAGGTTCCACCCTTCTGCACCATTTTAAAATATCATGCAGAAGAATCCAAATATTGCTAAATTTGTTCTGTCCTTCTGGGAGTCTGCCAGGAGTGTGAGGCTGCTTGTAAACAAGGCATGGACCAAACAATTTGTCTGAAGAAAAATGCCAGCTTGAAACAGAAAGTGCAGCTAAAGAATCAGTAGCAGTAGCAGAGAGACAGTTAGGTGCTCCAGGAAAGGAAGCGTAGAAGCAAGAAGTGATTCTGTGGCAGCAATGTGTGGCCCTGGGAGTAACACTCTTGACACCCTCACCACAGACTTGTCACACATGAATATGGTGTTTTATTAACTTCACAGTGTGAATTGTAGAAAGATTTCTGATACAAAATTATCAGGATAATAATCTAGGCAATAGGCATCCCAATCACCACTGCCAAATGACAGCAATTCATATGAATGTCAAAGAAAGCTGAAAATTAAACACTGGAACAGAGTTGTAATAGATATATTATAACAAGAATAAGGAAAAACAGTGTCTTTACATGTGAGTTTAAGGCCCAGAGTTCTTACTTGACAAATACATCTTGCTGCTTTTCAGTTTCAGGAGATAGCTTTTAATTATTCTTTCTCACATTTTCACTACCTAATGTCAAACAGAGCTACATTTGGCTTTCCTCTTCTCTCCAACTTCCATTCTGAAAGCCAGTTTTGGATCAGCATGCAAAATCTGCCATGAGATGACTATAATTTTCAACTGGTCTACTAGCCTAAAGGCAATCCAGTACTTGAAGACTGCCAGATGCAACATACATTATCATTGCTTTGAACTGAGGCCAACTGGTGACTTTGTTTGTACAGTATACATATTTATATATCTGTATCTGTATATTGCAGGTGCTAAAGAGATTGATATTGCTGCTACTCTGGAACACTTGAGGGATCAGAGGCCTGGCATGGTTGAAACAAAGGTACTGTCAGTAAATCCATATTAAGGTTATAATTATGTATGTTGTGTGTGTTATGTGCTTTCTTAATTTTGTAGGGTAGGTTATTTCTCTCATACCTATAGATCAGGAGTTCTCAACCTTTTAAAGTCTGGGGTTGGGTCGCGTTCCCTCAGACAGTTGAGGGGGCTGGATTGGTGGTCCCCCTGCCACTTATGGCTGTCGTAAATGAATTTAAGACAGCTGTAAACAAGTCCACAGCCAATTCCAGTGGCTACTGGAGCAAGGACCGGGTGGTGGTGGATTATTTGGTGCCAGGGACTGGATAGATGTTCAACAAAAATCTTGTGCCCATGGTTCAAATGTGAACAGGTATATTAATCAAATATACTAGGTATCAGGTTTTGGGGAGAATAGAATAGAAAGATACTTCAGTCTGTATCAATAAAAATACATTTCAATCAATTGCAAATCTTAAACACATTTATTGGCAAAAAAAAAAAAAGTCAAGTCAAGATATTGTAGCTTTTTAAAGACTAGCAGTCTTATTTCATTGTGAGATTTTGTAAATCAAAGTCCAGAAACAAAACGTGTAAAATTTCCAGTAGTCTTGTTTGTGAAAATGTAGATACTTACAAAATTTATTTCAAGGACACAGTTTGCATATTGACATAGAATTTGGATTTTCTGTCAAATTGTTGAGGTTGATCTCAAGCAACAGCGGTTTCAAGTACAGTAATACCTCGGATAACACTAAGACTTGGTTCCACAAGTCTTGGTGTTATCTGATTTTTAGTGTTATCCGATGCATGTTAAAATCCTATGGGATGGATCGGACAACGTTAAAGCTCCATAGAGATACATTGTAAATGCACAGGCTTTAGCGGTTGTTATCCGATGCATCCCATAGGACCTTAACGTTATTCGATCCAATTCTCCTCCCCAGATTACTTAACGTTATGGGATTTTAGCGTTATCCGAGGTATTACTGTACAGTTGTACCTCGCTTAAAAAGCATAATGTGTTTCACAGGATTGCTCTTTAAGCGAGTTTGTTCTTTAAGCGAAACACCATTGTAAGTGACTAGTTGTGGGGGGATTGCGAACCCTGATTTATTTGTTAAGCGAGTTTTTGGTTGGTTTTATTTGTTAAGCAAAGCGAACATTCAGAGAAAATTCTGCTCTTTAAACGAGTTGCTCTTTAAGCGAGTTGCTCTTTAAATGAGACACTCTTTATGCGAGGTTTGAGTGTACTCTATTGATAACATTAGCCATATAGCAGTTTTTGGAGTTGGTCTGATTAAAAAGGGAAAAAAACAACACAATCAGAAACAGAAGAGTACTTTGATATCTTTATGCCTTAATAAAATTTTGTCATTATAAACTTTGGTGGATTATAATCCAGTTCTTCACACAGGTTCTCTTGTGTCTGAAGAAGTGCATTGTTATCCATAACAGCTCATGCTGAGATAAATTTATTGCATTTAAAGGTGGCACAATAATTTTGTGAATGTGTTAGAGTTAGCCACCTGTAATTAGTTGTGCCTTCATCTCACAGTTAACATTCTGGCTTTTTATGAATGAGACAAGTTACCAATTAACCTACTAAACTACTCCTGCTTAGCTTCTCTTATTAGCATGAGTGGCTAAACAATCAGTAGACATTTTGTCCATTGTCCGTTTGTTGTAATGAGAATTTTACCTGATTTTTCCACTAAAATATCACAGTCCTAAACCAGGTAGTTTTTTCTTGTTTGCTTGTTCAGGGAAGGGTGTCAGCATTTCTGGTTTATATACAGCGATAAAGGATAAAATGTCTTTCTTGTGACTGTATGAACAGAAATCCCTAGCACACTGCACATAAGAGGAAAAAAGAAAGTTTCAAGTGGAAGACGAGTTTATTTCGTCCAAACTGGGCAATTATTAAGTATCGTGGTGGTGATTATTTGCTTTCCGTTCTTTTTCTCTTTTTTGTGGACCCATTTTCTTGTCAAAACTTACAGACATTATGTTATTGTTTGCATGGCATTACAAATACTCAATTTTTAGATGTTATTAATTTTGCCAGGTCATCAATGCCAGATGTAAAGAAGCCATATTTATTTGTTTGTTTGTTTGTTCATTTTTATTGCATTTATACCCCACCCTTATCCAAGGACTCAGGGTGGCTTACAATTTAAAACAATTAAAAACACATATTCTTTCTTTCATGAATACAAACAAGCATGAATGATCCTCCTGCAATAATTTTTACAATAATAATTAAAATCAGAATCAAAGTGCCAGTTAAAGCGTATTCCTCATACAGGTCTGAACAATCCAAGATCCATCCCCCACTTCCTATAATACACATCCAAATAGTTTACGGTAACTGCTATGAGTAGTCTGCTTACCAAAGACCTCAAACCATCCATAATAACAAACTTTTCTCAAAATGTCCCATTAAAAAAAAAAAGAGTGACTGGTTTGAGTTGAAACTGTGATTTCTCTTGTGCTTTTCGTACACCTGGAAAGTAAACACAGAGGGACAAGGTTAAGACACAGCAAAACCATTTCATTTTTATTTTATTTTAGAAAGGTTGTAGGCCACCAGAAATATTAGTGTGCCCAAATGGAACATAACTGTGCATCTTGGATATGGTACTCCAAAGTAAAAGATGCAAGCATACATAATTGGGGGGGGGGGATGTAACTTGTCTTTAAGCATTTGTTAAAGAAACATGGAAAAGAAATCTCGCATCTGTTTCCCAGGCCTTATTAAGCAACTGCCTGCTTTCTCTCTACATGCTGGCAGGATTTTCTTTGTGATTACTGCTCACAGGCTTTTCAGTTGTACTAATAAGTAACATTACTAATGGTGCTTCTGGTTGTTTCCCTGTTAATGTTGCTCTGAGAAGCATTGGTCAGCCAATTTGGTACATTACCTCAACCATCTCAGGACACAGTCCTTTTGTTATGTACTGTTTGCTTAATGTTTCACCAGGATTCCTGGAAGCTTTCCAGCATTTTAATTGTGACTGTTCTCTCCACAGGAACAGTTTGAGTTTGCATTGACAGCCGTTGCAGAAGAGGTGAATGCCATACTTAGAGCACTTCCACAGTGAACAGCCTGTTGTCCTTTAGAGGTCCCCCAAAGGGATCTTCTTTCTTTCATTCTCCTTGGTTAATGTGAATGTTGTTGGAAATCGTGACCTGACCTTAACTGTGTGTCTGCTATTGTAACCACATATTGATAGGGTCTTTAACAAACTGCTATTGCCAGTTAAAGTTCAACAGTTAATGTGTATTCTGTTCTTGTTATGATAAATCAAAAAATGATAAATACAGAGAGGCCTTGGTTTAAGGGACAAGAAATATCCCTCTGGTTCTTCTACAACCATGAAGCCCTAAATTTTACATGTTGAAAGCACACAAACACCTTGTTAAATAGAAATATACAGTGTTGTAGATAAGCTGTGCATTCAATGTATTTTTTGGCAAGATAGTGTTCTCTTCTGTTTTTGTAACTTTTCCAGAACAGAATAAATGAAGCAGGGAGCCTAATTATTATTATTATTATTATTTTGAAAAAGCACTAGGATTGATAAAGGCCAGGCAAGCCCACAGAACAATAGTGCATGTGTTAGTAAACACAGGTCCAAGTTCTTGCATAAAGAGGCTATGCCACTTCACACTGAGCCTTGGCGAGCTCATGCTTTTCTTAACTGTTGTTTACTTTTCAACTTTGTGCAATGGATAAAATCAAAGGCGAGCTCCTAGTTCAGAGACCCACACAGCCATCACAACTATGGAGGAAAAGTCTGTCACATTAGCAGGAGTCCAGGTTGCACAGCAGACATTCACTTTGTGTCACAGCCCTAAGGGGGGAAAGTAGCATAATAATTGAATTTCAGTCTGTTCTGAAAAGCCCTGGGTTGGAAGTTTGTTGATTTTCTTTTGCTATCTTTTTATTTTTACTTAGAAGAGATAGCTCATTCACCCCTGAGATTAGTTTCCCCGGTTTGATGTCAAAATATATACACTATTTTCAAAGATCAAGAAAGAGATTTTTCTAATAGCTGTTCATATCTGATAGACTCGTTATACCCTAGTTATTCAAAATTATTGCAGATTTCTTCTTATGCTCCTAAATTTGCAGAACAAATTAAAGATTGTATAACTTGCTTCCAGTTCCAAAAAGTATTTTCAGTTCTATTGCTTGCATATGAATACTTTCAGGATTATTGCCTTGATTGTGAAATGGCCGAATGAATGACATTTGAAACACACAGACAAAAAGAGAGGGCACAGCCCCATTACCCAAATACATTCCTTACACATGCAGGACAGGATGCAAGATTTCTTAGAACATTTGTTAATTCAAAGGGATTGCAACATATTGTAGGAAGCATCTTCATTTGCTTGAGCTTTAGATTATTTTTTTAACAAAAACAACATAAATAACTATGTAGTATGCATCTACTAATTATTTGTTTTTAAGTATCCAGAACTTATTGTGGGTCCCATTCCAAAGTGTGTATCCATACATTTTCTATCAGTGAAGATGGAGGGGGAAATGATTTTGGCTAGAAAAAAAAGATCACCGCATCTTGTGACTGAAACCATATGTTGTAATTCTTGGAGGACATTTCATCAAGCACAGCTGCAACATACACTCCATTAGTTTCAACGGAGCTTCTGTTGTCTATTCACCAAGCCCAACTCTGGGGAATACAGTATACGACCCTTACAAGGCTCACTGGAAGAGACAGAAGATGTGTGTCATCTGTGTTTAGAGGATTGTGCCCAGTATCTCCAGTGTTTAATGTAAGCGTAAATGAAACCACCTAGTAATTAAAGTACTGTTTCAAAAAGTTTCAGATGTGTTATATTTCTTGCACATAATTCTGCACATTGTTAATGTGAAATGTTTGATTTATGCATTCTGCTCTTATATGGAGGTTATGGAACAGTTAAAATAGACCACCTTTACCCACTTCATATGCATTTACTATACTTTAAACCACAAGCTAATTCTTGTAGCCCCCAAGAAGTTACTACACTGCAACTATTTCATCATTGGTCATGCAGCTAATGGCCAATGTTCATATTCAAATCTTGTTCTATGGATTAACATTTTAGAACTGCCCTAGTGTGCTTTATGTTGATTTTCTCCTCCCAGAAGTTAGAATTATCACAACCATACTGACTTTGGAGGTGTTGCTTACAACAGCTAGTCTTATACTTCATCCAAGCAGGTCTTCCAAGGGCTTCAGCAAAAATGGAATATATATATATATACACACACACACACATCGTCATCCACCTCCTCATTGTGTTCCCATAAAGTTGGTTCCAATGTATGGTAACTCTTTTCAGAGTTTTCCAAGTAGAAAGTACTCATAAGTGGTTAAACCTTACCTTTTGAGGGCATCCTGGGACTATGAAGCTTGCCCAAGACTTCATATACTGACTATTCTGGGATGCATATTGGAGAACTCCCAACATCTAGCTTCACAAACAGATGTCTAACTCACTGAGCTATGCTTACATAAAGGTGCTATCAAGTTAGTTCTGAATTTGGTGATTCTCATCTAGGTTTCCAAAGGTATAAAACATTGAGAAGTAGTTTACCAGTTCTTCCTACTGTTAGTGCTTTAGGCATGCATAGTTTGCAGCTGGCTTTTATCAGCAGAAGCATAGTGAGAAATAAAATTCCCAACCCCTCCAACTCCGTGGGCTATCTAGCCAAATAATCACAGTTTTAGACATGAATAATTGATTTCTAAAGCTGTATAATATTCTCTTAATAGCAGCTAACATGAAAATACAGAACTTCATAATTTGTATTATTGTCCCACCAAATCTGCATCTTTCCATACTTTTAAACACAATAGAATGGCTAACCTTTACTTTCAAGTAACATGTATACTCTAAACCAGGGATTCTCAACTGCTGCCTGCAGGCCAGATGCAGCCCATGGCACCATTTCATGTGCCCCCCACCATCTCCACTACAGGAAATGGTAGAGGAAGGGCAAAATGGCCGCCTGGGCGCGGAAGCTGTCTGAGGGAGTGTGACCTGGCCCCTGGCTTAAAAAGGTGAGAACTCCTGACCTAAAAATAAGGAATTATGTTACCACTCCATGGAACTCTTTCTTTTAGGCTGTCTTTCTTCCAGTAAGAGTGCCTCACGGTGTTAAAAAAACTAATTATAAATGCACCATAAATTACAGATCAAAAGCAATTAAATGCAATAATTAAAAGTACATTAATGAATTGAAAAGCATTTAAAACTTTAAAATCAAACTGTGTGTGTGTGAAAAAATCCCAGGTTTCACTCAGTTATTAAAAGCCTGCCTAAAGAGGTGGGTCTTCAGTTGTCTGCATAAAAGCTCATAGGAACTTGTATATAGAAGATGAAAATGAAGTCTTTGGATGTCAGAATAAGAGGTCATATTCTTAAAGGAGAGAAACAAAATCCAAATTTTCATTCAAATAATTAGGAGCTAATGTATTTAATCTCGGTATCCACTTTAGTTCTTACCTTGTCAAAGTTCTTTCCATATTAATATGGACTATATCTATTGCCCAAAACTGCTTGGAAGATGGTTATTTTCTATATAACGATTAACCAAAGGGATTCCCATTCTCCTGTTTCTAATGTTGTCTAGATCTTCTCCTAGTCTTACCTTGAGAGTCCTGGAAATTTTGTCTATATACATTTTATTACAAGGACATCTTCTGTTATACTCCATCCAATTCATGGTAAAGGTAAAGGTTTCCCTTGCTCAAAAGCCAGTTGGATACAACTCTAGGGTTCAGTGCTCATCTGTGTTTCAAAGCTGAAGAGCCAGTGCTGTCACCTGCAGACATTTCCATGGTCATGTGGCAGACATGACTAGACACCAGAGAACACGGAGTGCTGTTCACCTTCCCACCAATGTGGCCCCTATTTGAATTCTCTGAAGTTGTACCTTTTGCCAATGATGGAATCAACAAATTCAAACCTTTTATGTGTGTACAGTAAAACCTCACATGAAGAGTACCTCGCTTAGAGATTTAACTCGCTTAAACAGCAGAATCTTCTCTGAATGGTCATCTCACTTAACAACTAAAATCAACCAAAAATGCACTTAACAACTAAATTGGGGTTCACAGTCCCCACCACCACCAGAAGTCACAATTGGTCACTTACAATGGTGTTTCACTTAAAGAGCAATCCTGTGGAACACATTATGCTCTTTAAGTGAGGTACCACTGTATTGGCAATAGATGCAATTGTCTGCATGGATGATAGCCTTGTGGAGTTATTGCTCCTGTCAAGATGTTGTGTTTCCCAAAGTTCACTTATAATTAAGAGATCGCTAATGTTTTTAGTCCTGATGAAGGAAATTAAGGATCCTGTACACAGTTAAAGGATATCCCAGTGCTTTGTAATACAATCTTATAGTTTGTTGATTATACTATCAAAAGTTAAAATGTCAGCTAAGTTGATTTCTCTGTTCTCTCCCACATTTAATTAGCCTTGGCAAAACTGTCTTTAATTACATAATCAAAATAGCCTCCGTCCTTCAACTCTCTGTTCTGGATTCTCAGAGGAAATCTGTTTCTTTCGTTCAATTTCCCTTAATCCTTAAAAAGAGCCCGTAAGGAAGCTAAGCTTGCATTTTAAGAATCTTGGATGAGAACTATCAAATCTGAAATAGGTGCTACAATCAGTGGATTTTGTATGTAGAGTTGTGTGTAATATACTGTACGTATTGTCTTTTCCCATACAGTTAAATCTAAAAAGCACTTTGTGTAATGATACATGGTATCAAATTTAACTTTTTAATTTATGGAATTAATCCACCCAAAGAAGCTAATGAGGTCTCTCATTATCCTCCAAACTACAGTACTACATAATATGTCATATTGGACCTGTCTCACTTCATAAGACCAACTAAGAGTTATCAATAGAGGTCACAACAGTCTCAATGCATTCCATGTAAATATTGGCTATCAGGAAGACAATAGTACGGTGCATAGCCCTCCCCTTAATCTGCCAATAATTTTTTTTTGTCAAAACTGAAATCGTAGTCGACTGCTACTCAAATCCAAGTACTGTCCTGTATACATTTTTTCCTGGAAACCATTTCCACAGTTGTTGGATGTGAGAAGAATGACAAACAGGAAAAATGCCATTGGCATGAATTTGTTTTAGGTGGATCCCAGCTTGCCATGAAATGACCCACATATCGTGATCATGGAGCCATTTCCTGTGGCACATATGAAATGAGACGTGCAGGATTTAACACCAGGACTGCAATGGACTGCTGCAATGACCCATTGGGAATGACCCATTGGGAATGAGAATAGTGAAGTGGTTCATCCTCCACTCATTTTTCCGTTAGGCCCAATATTATGGTTTCCAGTGGCATTTCTTCCACTGAGGGGACCATTACCTCACCTAAAGAAGCTCATCTGCCTGTAGCCATTGGCCCCTTTAAGGAAACAGGTTATTTACCACTGCCCGACACTTGGCATTGAGTCACTGGCTGTACAGTCTACTCCAATTACCATAGCAGGATTTCCGGCCACACACGGAAGCTGAAACAGTTCTCTTTAAAAAAACAATTCTGCTAAGGAATATAAAATAATGTTGCTGGATATAATCATTTTATAAAATGAAGATTCAATTCATTCAATCCACGGTGGATATTTCTCATAAATGATCTTCCTGAGGTCTGTTAGTGTACAAAGATGAAAGATCAATTGTGACTGAGATGTCACTGTGTAGTGACAGGGGTAGTGAGGAGGAATTGCACCCTATTGCCCTCACACTTTGACTGGGGAACATCTCTCCATACCTGTAACATGCCTTCCAAAAAGGGAAAGGCAAAATTGTTGTGCCAGCCTTTTCTTTTAGTAGCTGACGTGAGCAGTTGCTGCTCTCTGTCTGCAGCCAGACAACTCATAACAAAGGTACAGTACTGGGTTTAGCACTCCAGAACATCCCAGTAAATGTCTTCTGTTGAAAAACTGTTAAAACAATACAGGACAGAAAAAAAACTAGGTTTGACAGGGTGATTCACATACAAACCCAAAAGAATAAGACCTTCACCCAGACATGGATGTAGCAGGGGTGGAAAGGGGTGGAAAGTAAAATGGCCAAATTAGTTAAGGTAAAAGTCACCAGTTGTATCAAACTCTATGGTTCAGTGCTCATCTCTGTTTATAGCCAAAAAGCCAGTGCTGTCTCCGTCTGCAGATGTTTTGGTGGACATGTGGCCAGGCATGCCTCAACACCAGAGTGCACGGAATGATATTTACCTTCCCACTGAAGTTATCCCTACTTATCTACAGTACTTGCAATTTCTTGCTTTTGACCTGCTAGGTTGACAGGAGCTGGGATAGAGATGGGAGGTCACTCCATCATGCAGTACCGGGGAATTGAACTGTGACCTTCCAGTCAGTGAGTTCAGCGTCTTAACCACTTGAGCCAAATTACAAGCCAAATAAAAAGTTGGGGAAACTTTCAAGTTCACAAGAAAATCTGTGGGCCTCGGAAGGAGTAAAAGAGTGGAATCTGGAACTGCCTTAAAGCTGCTTAGACAGAGTAACACATAATTCTTTTCCCTCTGCGCTGTTGCAGTCCTTATGGAAGGGTTGTTTATGAAGTCCCTGGAATCCTAGATATAAGACAGAATTGCAGAGATAAAAAGGTTTTAAGAAATGATCCACAAATTTAGATAGCTTTCCATTGGTCTGATATTCCCTCCAGCTAAATCATTTGCATCAACCTCATTTGCCTGGAACAGTATTAAAATACCTGTACTGTATAGCTAAATCTGCTTAGTTACACAGTGCTATGATGTTATACTGCTCTCATTGCATAGATCCTCAGTAGATAAGATAGTCTGCATGACTGATTTTCCTCAAAAGAGGGTACCAGCAACAAGAGGAAGGTTTGAAGGGCAGTAGAAGATGACTGGAAAGCGGCCTTCAGGGGGTGGGGGGAGCCTCACCCAAATTTCCTCCTTCTATCCTCAAATTAGCAGAACTGTCAACCCTTTTCAGTGTGGTTTATAACATGGTCCTGTGCTATCTGTCAGAGGAAATTCACAGACCTTAAATGTTCCTAATCCATGCCATGCCTGCAACTACTGCAATGCACCAAACATGGATAAAGTATGATGAAGTGAAGAGTAGGGTACTCGGGTAAAATATGCCCGTTTGGGAAATACTTTTGCTCTCCCTGACAGAAATGCCAGGGCTGCTATGTACAACTGGGCTTAACTTTTATGCACACACATGTGCTGTGCAACATGCATAATTTATGAAGACAACAGTTTGAATTGTAGCCATGGAAGCAATGCTGGGATAATGCAATGATGAAGTAGATAGCTCTGATGGGAATGCAACAATTATAGCAGATAGAAGTGTGTTGACATGTACTGCAGAAATGCCTCCTGCAAGGAGGGGGTGGGGGAATCAAATAACTTTCACATCTAACATTGCTTTTCATATCAGAAGATACATAGAACTGTTCCCACACCTGTTTCCTACCATCCCTATCTCTTTATTTTTGGTTCAATGGGATGTTTTTAACCTTTTTCGATCATGTCCTCATGAACTGTCTGCAGAATATTTGCTCATATTTTGTTTTTAACTAGATGAAGAAAAATCCCTTCATCTTCCTGGCCACCTATAAATGATTTCAAATCATGCTGCTCCCATGGCAGATGGGGACGGTGATAAATATGATCCTCTGCTCCTCAGTTCATAGCATATGAGCTGTGTAAGTATGTGTTTCTTAAGAGTCAGAAGATCGATCTACTGCTTACACTGCAATACGGCTACTCTTCTTGAGGCAGAAAGAAAGTTACACAACATAGAGAAGAGATATGAAGCAAGGACAGTCTCATGACAAGTATGCAGCAGGTGAGAGCATACAGCTGCCTTGTTAGGTTAGGTCCATTTTTAATCCAGCATTGATTTTACATGGAACCTAACCAGGAAATCTTGAGAAGCTTACATGCTGCACCATTCAAGCTCCTCTCTGATCTGAATTCATGAGCAATTGAAGTGGCTGCATTTTCAAGGATTCCAGAATGTAATCTTCAAGATGTACACCCAGATTTGTGGTGCTATAGTTCTCTGTATAATTCGGAAACTTGTATTGGCCATGAGATGGAAAAATGACAGTCTACAAACCCCCTTGTTGAATATGTCTTAGTGCAGGGATTCATAGCTTGCAGCACCATTTCATGAGGCCCACCACCACCTCCACCACACTCAGAAGTGCCATGTGGTGGAGGAAGGGCAAAATGGCCATCTGGCCCCCCGAAGCTGTCTGAGGGAGCATGACCCGGTCCCCATCTTAAAAAGGTTGTCTTAGTGCTTTCCAGTGATGGAGAAATGATGGCCCATAAGAGCATTGGTCAGCTGAATAGCTCAGTACATTAGGTCTCTGGTTATGGAACCAGAACTTGGGAGCTTAATTCCCAAAAGTATTTATGAGAAGAGTTAGCCTGAGTGACCTTGGGCAAGCTGCACATACCCAGGATGCCTCCAGAAGAAGAAGGCAATGGTAAACCACTTCTGAGTATTCTCTAGCTAGAAAACCTTGAAATAGACCATAAATCAATGTTTTGGCAGTGATTCTTATGGCAAACCATTTTTAAGCTCCTGTGCTCAGGGAAACCTGAATACAGGAGTAAAAAGCAGTAATAAAAGGCAGTAGTAAGAAAATATGCCCAAACCAGATCAAATGTGACAACTTCTACATAGTTTCATAGGAAAGGATAAATGTATGAAGAATCTCGAGAATCTGAATCATTCTTATACACATGTAATATTTCTTTTAAAATGCCTTTTGTTTATAAAAGACAAACAACTTCTTTCTCCTTCAGGTCTGACCCAATCAACACATGCCCTACATCAGGGATTCTCAACCTGTGGCCTGTGGAGGAAGGGCAAAATGGTCGTACAGCCCCTGAAGCTCTCTGAGTGTGACCCGGCCCCCAGCTTTAAAAGGTTGAGAACTCCTGCCCTACATCATGAGATCCACTATGAAAAGGCAGCTGGTTGATGGTTCTTTACTGAGCACTGTGTGATAATTACCTATTTTGACACGGCAGGGGGGAAAAAAACCAACAGAATGCCTTTCCCCCAAGTAAGTGTAAGAACAAGGAAGAAAAAGCTCCTTGGCCATAAAAAAAGAAACCATGAAGCAAAAATCCCAGGCAGAAAAGTAACTGGGAAATAAAATGAAAGAGAACAAGAAGCTAGATAAGATGGTTTAGTTACACAGCATAAGCCTTGGAGTCCCTCTGTATGGTTCAGGCCTCAGGTGCTGTAACAATGGGAAGCTGGCATCAATATGACCACCTAGGAACAGGGCTCACCCCACATCTCTGCAGGAGGGCTGTGGATGAAAACATCACATCTGTGAATGACAAGCTCTTTTAACCCAGGAGAAAAGGGTATTAATTCATTAGTCAAATTAGAAGGATAGCTTTGACAGACAGAGCAATATTGGTGCATTTAACAAAGAGTAAGGACGTTTTTTCTTTTAAAAGGACAATCAGCAAAGCATTGAGCACAAAGCACTGCAGCCAATACTGAAAGATCAGCTACTGAATACAAATTATACTATAATTATTAATTCCCATATTGCAATTCATTCATTTGTATCTTAAGAATCTAATAATGCATTTCCGTAGGAATTGCATAAAGCACTGGACAACAATAAAGCAGCCAACAATAAAATATCTTTGATGAACACAAAACCAACACGGATACTATTAGCAACAGCACTAATCATGTTCAAACACAGCTCAATCATAAATCCAACTAAACTGTTACCAAGAACATACGCTGGCACATTTCAGTGCACAATTATACACATATAAATTTTATCGCAATCCATGAAATTTTAAGCATCCCCTTCTAAATCCACCCTAACTGGGACCAATAGCTACTGAAATTATTAATGTTACTAAATTGCAGATTAGCTGTCCTCCAAAGGAAAGTATTACATAACTTATCTCCCCCACACCAGAAGGATTGAACCTGGGGAATTGCCAAGCAGGCCTCCTCAAGGCCAGACTCCCTCCCCTCCCCCAACACAATCCCAAACATCCTTAATTAAGAGGGAGACTCTTATGGGAAATTATTTCTTCTATATTTTGAAAGACCTAGGATGTAGCATCATTATTGACCCAGTTCATGTAAAGACTTGTTGCTGGTGCCATGGGCACAACTCTCATTACAATGCTTCTTTTACATGATTCTATATATCTTTTTTCACAATTTCTGTCAAATTCAATAACCTCTTCTTCTCCCCACTAGACAGCTGCAAGAACTCTATTGGTAAATTAAAGAAACTAAGAAGTGGGGGGGGGAGACATAATCCATCTAGACCAGTAATGGCAAACCTTGGCACTCCAGGTGTTATTGGACTTCAATTCCCAGAAGCCCTGCTCAGCAGGAGTGCTGACTTGGGCTTCAAGCAATTGAAGTCCAGGAACACCTGGCGTGCCAAGTTTCACCATCAGGGATCTAGACCAGTGGTTCCCAATTAGTTTTTTCTACGTACCACTTCAAGAAAGACCTCAAACTTGTGTACCCCTTATTGCAGGAACGTTAAATAAAAAATGAAATCAGGTGTATTTTATATTTATTATCATCAAAAGACATTCTAATGACAGAGAACACATGTTTCATTAATGTGACAAATGTGCACGTTTTTCTTTGCACAACTCTGAAAAATCTGGTTGCATTTTGATCAGCTTCAATCTCAAGTCGTCTTCGAGTTGAAGTCTGTGACGATGTTTAGTTTTTAAGTTTGTCATTGCGGAAAATTCTCTCTCGCAAAGGTACGTCGTGCAAAATGGCAGTAAATGTTTTATTGCTACTTCGCTGACACGATAAACGTCTTTAGACCAGCCCAAAAAATTAACCAGTGATTGCTCCGCAAAACAACTTTTGAGTCTACTGTTGCATGAGATGTCTATTAATTCCTCTTGATCAGAGATGGATAGGTGATCGGTGGGACAGTTTCCAAAGGGGTTGTTTACCCAGTTCCATTGCAACGATATTTCTGGGAAATAAGTGCGTAATGCGGTCGACAAATTTTGCAAGTGGCATTTTATGGCTGATTTTACATCTTCATTCACTGATGACGAAGTTGTTTCCAAAAATAGTTTTAAATTCGGAAATTGATCATATTTACATCTGTCAATCAAAGATGTCCAGAGAGACATTTTTTTGATTGTTGACTCAACCTTCTCCTGCATAGTGAATATGGTTGTATCCTGGCCTTGAAGCCCCAAATTCAACTCATTCCGTTTTGTAAAATTATCTGACAAGTAAGCCAATTTTTGTAGCCACAAAGGATCAATCAGCATCTGTTTGTACTCGGCATGTCCCTGCTCAGTCAAAAATAACTCAATTTCATGTCTCAACTCAAATATTCTCGAAACAATTCTTCCTCTAGACTGCCAACGCACTTCAGTATGTAACAACAGGGTCTCATGCTCACTGCCAAGCTCTTTACAAATGTCTGTAAAAATTCTTGAGTTTGTGGCACAGGCCTAGATCAAATTGACAATGTTCACAGCATTTTTAAGAGTACTATCTAAGCAGGCTGGAATTTTTTTACAAGCAAGTGCCTCTCTATGAATACCACAATGGGTCCATTTTGCTTCTGGGGCTACATCTTGTATTCGCTTCACAAGTCCTGAAAAACAACCAGTCATTGCTCTGGCACCATCAGTGCATATTCCTACACATTTGGACCAATCCAATTTGTTTTCTTTTATAAAACCGTTGACCATGTGAAATATGTCCTCCCCGGTAGTATGAATCGGAAGGGCACGACAAAATAGGAACTCTTCATGAACATAACGAACATATGTTAAAAGTTGAGCCAAGTTTGATATGTCTGTGGATTCATCAAGTTGTATGGCAAAGTAATCGCTTTGTAAAATGCATTGAATTTGGTGGTTTTTCAGATTATCTGACATGTCTGCAATACAACGAGAGACGGTGTTATTTGACATAGGAATAACATCAAGTTCTCGGGCCATTTTTTTTTCTCCAAACATACATTTCACTATCTCTTTTGCTGCAGGCAGTATAAGGTTTTCCCCAATTGTATGTGGTTTTGCTTGCTTGGCAATTAAATAACTAACTCGAAAAGAGGCTTGCAGAGACGATTCCTTGTTATCAAGGTTTCTTTTTTTGTGTGTCGGAGTACTAGTAGAGGGTGACACATCATTAGCAGGCGACTGTTCAGTATTTTCTGATACCTCCTCCTCAACCTTTCGACGCCTTAGCAGCCACTGTTCCATCTAAAAAACAAGGGGACTTATTAACTCAGCTTTTGTATTTTTGTAATGTAAGTAATTAAAAAGCTTAGAAAACCGGGAAACAAAACAGAAACTGCAAACAAGCAAAAAATTGAATTTGTTCTTCTGTATTCGAAGTAGGTACATAGTAGAAAACAAATTAAACATTATTGCTTTGTATTGAAATTTACAATGAAAATAGTATTAATGTAACTTAAAATCTAGAAAACAGGATCTGCGAACATGCTTACAACTGAAGCAGCTTGAATATTATTTTTATTTTCTAAACATCATTACATTGTATTGCAGTTTATAGTGAAAGTGCAAATTTAAACACAGTTTTAAAACATTAGCTTACCATTTACCGGGGTAGGTTTATAAGGCTGATCGACGCGACACGCTGCGACGGATATTTATTAATTCACAATTAAAACAACACAACGAGCACAGCGACACGCTCACGCGACATAAACCGAACTGACTGATTGACAATGACGAGCAAATAGGCGGGAACGGGGGCGGCCGCAATCAGGTGACACAAGACGCGGGAGGTGCGGGGAAAACCACCGCCGCGGGAGAAAGCGCTTGATGCATACGATTGACTTACCTACTGATCATTTAATTAAATTGAATAATTTTTTGGCAATTGTTATTGCATTATTGTTTTTTAAGAATTTAATATTTTAGTTAAGAGATTGCTGTGCGTACCCTTGATGCAATCTTGCGTACCCCTGGGGGTACGCGTACCACTAATTGGGAACCACTAATCTAGACTGATTGAGAAATTGGGGGAGTTAGTATTTGCCAAGAACAAAAGAGAAATTTTTATCCTGTTTGAGAGGACATCAAAGCATTCTCAGATGGGAACTAACACCTATAGCATATCTCCTAAGAGACATCAATGTCAGTTTCCTTTCTCCACTCCCTTGAGTCACACAAATGGTGAGAGGATTACAGCTGTCTGAAAGGAAGAGGACAGCAAGTGGTTTTTCTCTTTCTTTGTAAACATCCAAAATGAATGAACATGCTGATTAGAAGGTTTTAGAATGGATGGTTAAATGGCAGGGCTATAACCAGGAGGGGGAACCCTCCTGAGCTAACAGACCCCACCCCACCCCGTGGTGCCAATGTTATGTATGTGAGTGTGAAATTGTTCCTCTACTGAATTTTTTTTTGCCCCTCCTGAAATTTTTTTTGACCTACCCCCAAGCCCCACCCCCATCTAGAATCTTGGCTACAGCCCTATATAATGGATAAGAAAGGATGAGAAGTCTGGTTAGTTAGCTCAGTCTATCCTCAAGGGTAGTGCTCAAATATTAGACAGATTCAACTTGTCCAATAATGGGTGAAGATTTACCCAGCTGCTCTCCAACAATGCCTAGAAAAATGTACTCTGAGTATGCTTCAGAACAATTCTGATTCTTTGCTAAGGTATGAGTATCAGATTAGTTTAGCTTTGTTATTTTCTGGTCGAATCTCTTTTCAAGCTGAGGGCCAGGTCAAATCCCCTCAGACAGCTTTGGGGGCCATATGGCCATTTTGCCCTGCCTTCCACACATGGCACTTCTGGGTGGGGTGGGGGGTGGGGGTGGGCCACATGAAATGATACCACAAGCCACATCTGGCTCCTGGGCCATAGATTGAGAACCCCTGCTACAGACTGTCTCAAAAATGTATTGTGCTCCAAGTGTTTTTTCAAGACTTTCTTGAACTTTTGCCTTTTTTTTTGTCTTTTGTCTTTCTTTCTTCTACTTTTAATACAGAAATCTCTTCAACCAATTGTCTGAGGTCTCGGCTAAGACCAGGTCTTGCGTATTCATAGCATTTTATTTTATTTTAATTTTATATTTATATGGATGTGGCAGAAGCTCTAGCTTGGTTTTAAGTGCTTAGGCTTGTTGAATTCCTGGACACACTTCGTAGTTTGAGAAAACTGGAGTCTTGGGAGGATCGGAATTAGGTTAGCTCCATATGCTCCCTAGACTCACCCATCATAAGGCGAGTAGTGTGGCTGAGTGGCTTGAAAATGAGTTCCCTGGAATGGGAAGATCCTGAAAACAGGAAGAAAGAAAAAGTCCAAAGAAATCTTTGTTCACTGGTCTTTGAGGACCATTTAAATGAGACAAAGTTTGCCAGCCATGACCTTCACTATAAATCTCAAATGGAAGCTGATGTTTGATAATGTTTCTATTTTTCCCCATATTTATAGGGAAATGCTCCAATGTAGTTGATTATAAGCCTTAAATAACACTAAAGTGGTCAATTAGAAGGAGAGGACTGCAATGTTATATACAACAGATGGTGAAAATCACCTTGAGAGGTGCTTTATGCTCACAGAGTCATCACAATTCTCCACTGTACTCCCTTCGCTGTGAGTTGTACATCTGGTGTTACAATATGAAAGTCACCATAAAGCTTTTCTTTCCTGGTCAGGGCTTGTGGTTTTCTTTTTTCTTTTTTTTTTTCTGTTTTAGTGCCTAACCTGAATTATGTGGGTAGAAATATAAGAATTCAGTCTAAATATTACAGCCTAACTTTTATGTAACTTATAGCCAGCAACTTTATTCTAAGAAGAGCTGATAGCTTAAAGTTCAGTTGTGTTTACATTTTGGTAGTCCTGACACATAAATGGTGTGCACAGACCACATGAGGTTAGGGAAGACAAAGTAGTGCATCTGGACACAGGACAGCCATTTGCCATTTGGAAAAAGAAATCCATCTTATATTTTCTGCAATGTTTTCTCTTTGGCTTTACTATATGCAAAATAGAGCAAATATTATGCTTATAGAGCCCTCATGGTGTAGTGGTTAAGTTGCACTACTGCAGCCAAAACTGTGCTCACATTGTGAGTTTGATCCTGACAGGGATCCAGGTTGACTCAGTCTTCCATCCTTCCAAGGTCAGTAAAAAGAGTATCCAGCATGTTGGGGACAAAAATAATAATTGTTTATGAACCGCCCAGAGAATGCTCTAAGTACTATGGGGAAGTACTATAAGTTTAATTGATATTACTGTTGCTATTATGCTTCCTATTATAGCTATTTTGGATTTCAGCATCAGGGCACCCCAACTGGCATGGACAAATGAAGGCATTTCAGGTTTTACACTCCAGCACATCTGGAAGACCAAGGGTTCTCCTGCCTTGGACTAATGTTTCTTCCCTCTATATGGCAAAACATTTACTACCCAAGAACTTAGGGTGTCCTCCTTTCATTCCCCCCCCCCCTTAGTCACGATGCTCCACACCCATCAGTCCTCTCCTCCTTACCCCATTTCTGCCAAGATATTTGGACTTAACCTTAAAATTTGGCTCACCTATAATCAGCTGACTAGAGAAAAGGATATGTCATTTCCCACCACTATGGCTACACCTCCTTGCAATTGTTCAGCTAACAAGCCACTTCTGCTATACAACATCCTATATATATGCAATTTTATATACATTTATAGATAGATGTAGATGTAGATATAGCCAAATTTTAAGGTTAAGTCCAAATATCTTGGCAGAAATGGGGTAAGGAGAGGACTGATGGGTGTGGAGCATCATGACTAAGGGGGGGAAATATATACACATATATATACTACACATATATATACACATTTCACAGCTACAGTTAAGGCCACCAATTCCCTCC
The DNA here is from genome assembly GCA_030440675.1 of Furcifer pardalis. Lineage (NCBI taxonomy): Eukaryota > Metazoa > Chordata > Lepidosauria > Squamata > Chamaeleonidae > Furcifer > Furcifer pardalis. The sequence goes on from CP126897.1 coordinate 101,374,071, forward strand.
ATTCATATCTAATCTCTGGAGTGGCATAATGGAGAGAGAAAGATTGCCTGTTCTGTCCAAGCCCCTGCAAATTGAATATTATAAAGCTGCTTCTGCTTACAGTGGCAAGGTGTCAGGTGTTGGTACACAATTCCAATCCATCCGTAGTGTTTTAATCGCTCCACTGACAATGTATCTAGCAATAAAATGGCCATCTCTAGAGCCTGTAAATCTAATTGGACATTCTTGCTCCCAGCCGCCCAATATTCGGGCACACCTATCAAGAGCACAACACAGAAAAATATAATTGCGTTGTCCTATTACTCTGTCTTGCTTTACTGTCTTTCCCATTAATCTTTCAGAGAGCCCAGTTTTGTCTGTTTTTCCTAGTTGACCAACAAACAGCTGCTGAATGTCTTAGAAAAAGGGGGCAGCAAAAAAAAGTAATAAATGCAGGAGGCAGTAATTTTGAAACATGGCCTTGACTAACATTCTGTTGTGGCTAATCTCTTTTATCCGCTCCCTAATACACAGAATCAACTGTTACACACAGCAAAGCAAATGAGGTCCTTGGAAGGAAGAGGGTGGGAGCAAATCTATAAAATGAAGACTTACAAGTCTTAAAAGCTGCAAATAGAAAACAATGAGTGCCACTAAACTTTTATGCAAGGCGAAAATTGTAGCTGTTTTACCCTCACAGCACAGCAGAAAACTTTGTCAAGGTTGTAACTGATGGGATGTTTAAAAGCCACAATGAAGATGCCATAGTGACACCTGGATAGTTTGTTAGATCTGCAGGTAATGGTGGTTGGATTTCTTAGTGCTAATATAATTTTAGGTAATGCTGATAGATTTTTGAGAGTAATATTCAAGACTCCTCTTGCTTCCTACTGGAAGCTTAAGTCACAAGAGTCTGTTTAAAGGGCACGGTACAGAGAAAGGTCTTGCGATCCTGATCTGGGTCTTCCCAATTGTGATTAGAGCCTTTTGCTTTTCTCACACTACATGGTGAGGTGAGTCTATATTTGTCTTTTTTCAGACTATAATTTGTCATTAGTCATGCTAGCTGAAGAATCCTGAAAGCTGTCTTCTGTAGTCCAAAGAAGTAGTCTTCTCTAAATTTTGATGGAAACCATTTGTTCTGAGCCAGGGCATGTTAATTTCTTACCACGGAACCACTAGGGGAAGACTAGTGGAAGGTCAGGCCAGCTTCAGCTTCTCAGCTCATAGATGACCTTTGACATTCTCTGAACAGATATGAGCCACAAGTCCACCAACTCAGATCAAGTAAGAGTTTTATGGCAAGAACAAACAAAGACAGCCATGTGATCCAGTCATAAAATAAATGGAGGAGGAGGAAGGTGATATCTTTATTGGATCACTACAAAAAATTCATTGCGAACTTTTGTGATTCTAGATCACTTCTTCAGGTATGTAGCCTGGTAACAGAAGGGTCTACAGTCTCAATAGGCCATTTGGGAGAGAGAAATAAGCAGATGCCTGGTTTCCTGTCTTTGTTGAATGGAGGAGTGATATCAAATGGACTGCTGCTTTTTCACATTCATTTCTAACAAGGAAGCCAGGCAAACAGACCATCATACCATGAACATTTGGGACTTTCATTGATAATTTCCCTGCCATATCCATAAGAAACTGATACATGCCTGAAGAAGTGATCTGAATCATGAAACCTCACAATGAAATTTTTTGAGTGATCCAATTTATTCATTTCATTTATTTTATTTATTTATTAGTCATAGTTATCAACCGCCCTTCTCACCGAGGTGACCCAGGGCGGCTCACAATTCATTAAAAAACAAACAAACAATAAAACATTCTTTAAAACATTCCTTAAAAACCCTCAATTTAAAACTTTAAAATCAAAATCTAAAAACTAATTGAGGAAAAGCAGGGCTTAAATCAACCAGCGGGCTGGGGTCATAGTTCCTCCTGCACCCCAAACCTGCCCTGCCAGCCATGTTTTAAAATTTTTCCTAAATGTCAGCAACTCCATCTGAAGACATAACTCCATTGGCAGGAGGTTCCATAGGGCCGGGGTGGACACCGAGAAGGCCCTCCGTCTTGTGCCAGAGAGACGCGCCTCTCTGGCCGATGGAACAACTAGAGAGCCTCTCTGATCCGTTCTAGTGGGACGGGCAGATGTTCTTGGGGTGAGGCGGTCCCTTAAGTATCCTGGCCCACTACCATATAGGGCTTTAAAAGTAATAACCAGCACCTTGAATTGCACCCGGAGACATATAGGCAACCAGTGCAGTTCCCAGAGCAGTGGTGAGGCATGGACATACCGCCCACACCCCAACACCACCCAGGCAGCCGCGTTCTGGACCAACTGAAACCTCCAAATGGTCATCAAAGGCAGCCCCATGTAGAGTGCATTACAGTAATCCACTCTGGAGGTGACCAGAGCATGTGTGACCATGAGCAAGGAGTCCTGATCTAGGAGCAGGCGTAACTGTATAAAGGTATTGCCTTCCTCCTCCTCCATTTGTTTTGTAGCAAGAACAAACATTCTTAAGTGTACACAAAATCAAAATCAAATTGGAAGATGGAGAAGAAATAGCATTATGGCTGAGGAACTAGACCTCCCCTATGTCACTTAGAGGACCCTGAATAGGCTGATGGTTGAACTGCCTAAATGCAAGACCAACATGCTGAAGTGGGGGGTTGTTGGCAGATATCAACATGCTGTGTGAATAGTTAGAGATACAGAATCCAGATCATTTGCTGGTCTGCAGATTACTACTGGAAACATGACCTGATTTAAGTTTAGACAACGACAAAGCCAAGAAGTTGGTTTTGGGGGTTTAAAGTCTGACCTAGACACAAAAGAAAAGGCCCACAGCGCCTCAAAATACATTTGGGAATTGAGATACAGTACAGGCAAACAGAGAAGCCCTCTGTTGTTCTGTGAATCCTTGCAGATATGAGCAAAGGAGCTCATACAGTTTCCTATGTAATGAGATGCCCAAACAATCCCATATCTGAAGCAAACACTTCTCTCACCACAGGGGGCAGGGATGTGCAAGTACTTAATGTTGACATCACAAAGAAACATGGAGAACCAGAAGTATGAGTCACTTGTTCTCCTCCCACACACAAACTTTGTACCTTTCAACCATTCAAGCCCCAGGAGAGAAGATGTTCACCTTCAACACACACACACACACACACACACACACACACACACACACACACACACACACACACACACACACACACTTACTCCTGCAAAATCAGATTATTGTTCCTGCTTTTCTTCAAACCCCTGCAGTTTACATATGTATTAATACACAAGTCTTTTCTCCACTATCTGTCTGTTTATCCTACAGATCTGTTCAAGGTTATTATTTTCAATTTACTAAAATTATTTCATTCTCAGTTTTACATATTTTAAAAATCAAAGAATCACACATATCATTCTAGTATGTGGGTCTTAGACAAAATACAGTGGTACTTTGCTTAAAGACCATAATGCGTTCCACGGGATTGCTCTTTAAGCGAGTTTGCTCTTTAAGCAAAACACCATTGTAAGTGACAAATTGTGACTTCTGGTGGGGGGGGGGGATTGCAAACCCTGATTTAGTTGTTAAGCGAGTTTTTGGTTGGTTTTAGTTGTTAAGCGAGTCAACCCTTCAGAGAAAATTCTGCTCTTTAAGTGAGTTAGTCTCTAAGCGAGGTGCTCTTTATGTGAAGTTTTACTGTATTGGCTAAACTTTACATTTCATATACCCTAAAAATAAGAGTACAGCGTTATCCAGTTTTTAACGTTGTGTGATGCATTGATCATACAACATTTTTTTTTTTTAAAAAAAAAGCCCTGTTCCCTTTCCGAAGAGGAAAATTAAAATTGAACTACCTCTCAAACTATCTGTTAGTCTTGTTGGTTTCAATTAAGCTAAGTACAGTATGTATGTAAACAACTGTAGATAGCTAACATACAATGGCACTTGAGAATATTTCCTAGTAACATGCAAGATTATTTATCTTCTGATCATTTTTGGAACCCAAAATGCAATGGGGTTTGATAACCAGCAATCAGTTTTGAGACCTCAGTAGTCTTGTCAGTAAAGAAGTAGTGTCAATTACGAGACTGATTAGTATAAAATTGCCACTCAGATTTAGTTTAGTTTAGGAATAAAAGTGGAAAAGTTTCCAATTTTTGTTGGAAAATGACTGAGGTAGAAGGAGATTAGGGAAGGCCAAGATCAAGAAAGGACCTCACATCTGGCCAAACTAGGTTTTTAATTTTGAAATAAATAGAGATTTAGTGCTTAAATTGGACTAAGTCTCCCAAAATGAGAAATAATTTTGAAGTCTAAATGCATAAATTTTGAAACATTTTGGTACAACAACCTGAATTTTATATGCTACAGTCTCCTCTCTTACGATAAACCATTTTTAAAATTCTAACTTTGAGCTAATTAACTGCAAATATTGCAAAAGTCTTCCAAAGACATGCATAAGAGCATGGCACTAAAGGCAAAACATTATTAAAATCCAAGCATTATTTACACTCTTTTTTACCTTGCTCACTCCATACTATCTTCTATGGCTTGATTAAAATGAAACCTTTCATTCTCTCTGATTATTTTTCCTAACAAATATAAAATGGATGTCTAGCAATAGTGCTCTTTAATTAGCAGCTCCTTTGTATTTTGGTTCCTGTTCCCCTAACCCCACCCCCTCCTCTGTTCATGCAGAATAGCATACCTATTAATAGTGTTTTTGCCAATGCTTTCTGTTGGCGTTGAGAGAAGGTGACTGTTAGACGCATAGCCCAATTGCCACTGGAGGCTCACAAAGGCAAGCTGCATTTATACAAACAATTGCAAAGGTCATCTCCTGGTGGACTCTGGACCTGACTTATTACTAATTTGATTTGTTTCTGTTTCCTTGCCAGGTTTTGTACCTGCTTTTGTTGGGCCCAATGAAGCACAAGAGGGAGAGTTCCTCGACCCATCAGTTGCAGAACTACACATTAAAAGCCGTTCTTGGCAACCTTTAGCCACAGATGGCAAGTCACTTACAATCACCAGGTTTTGGTTTCTTGGTGGCATGGAGCCGTTGCTTCCTTTTGGAGAAGTTCTAATCACTTTCACAAATTGTGGTGCTTATATTTCTATTGTTTGGATCAGAGCTTTGATAAAGTTTGTCACATTGGACATAGAAAGTCCTCAACTTCAACCACAACTAGCACCAAGAATTGAGTTTCCCTGTTCAACAACTAAGGATCACTAAAGAACATTCAAGGGCCCAGAATTCTTCTTCTTTCTTTCTTTAAGTGATGTATCTAATTCTGAACATTGGCTACCCTCATGGCAATCAGCCATGAAGATTTTCCTAGGAGCAATATAATGCAGTGGACTTCCATTGGCCTTCCATGTTGCAGCATGACACCAGTACCTCTGATCCAGTTCTGTGAGTCACTTTCTGGTCCTGAGCCCTTTTGGCACACAAAGTCCTCCTCAGCCCCAGACCAGTATTGATGGAGCTGCTGCCCTCCATTAAAATGTATTTATTTTTATTTTATCTATTTACTATATTTTTATACCACCCATTTGGGAAATTTCCCACTCTGGGTGGTGTACATACAAATATCAGATAACACAACAAAATACACAACAAATCAAAAGCAGATCAACCAAACAAATTTATCCCAAAAATAAAATAAAATAACTAAAATATCTGGTGTCTGAGGGCACAGAGGATCAAGTAACTGGTTAATTTATAGCTAAAGGAATTCAAGTGGGTTCAGGTGGGATTTAATCCACTTAGGGACCATCACCCTTCCCTGTGATGTTTGCCCTGTGGACTTTGCCACCAAAGGCCACTAGTCCTCAAGGTGGTCAGGTGAGTTAACCACCACCTGACAATCAGTGTTGAGTCACTGGCAGTATGGTCTACTTTATTTCTATAGCAGGATAACCTTGCCACACTGGCCCAGAATCATAACCCCCTTTTTTATATCAGAGGAGAATCAGGCAGAAGATATTTGACAGAGATTCTCTGGTCATTTTTCCTTGTTTTGTCCTCATAGGTCCTGTCTATACTAATCTGCCTAACACAGAAACTTGAGCTTGCTTCAGTGCATTTTTTTCACCTTCAGTCATAAACTAACCACCAAATTGTGTTCCTTCTCCTTTGTTCCCTTTGTAGAGCAAATTGTGGAACTTAGATTATGTCATCAATGCACAGGTTGAGATCAACTGGGCTGACCTTACCATTACATCTACTTCTCCTGAACAATTCCTTATTACAAAAACGTATTTATGGTCTCTTCCTCTCACCTTCCTCCTCACATTTAAAAGGAGGATAGTATGTTGTCACATGAGACGACCACCAGTATAGCCAATGTCTTCATATGGTTTGAGGAAGGGAAAGGGGGTGATTTTATTCTACATGGCTAAGACACTGACTGGGAGGCGGAAGGTCAGCAGTTCAATTCCTGAGTACTGCAGGACAGAATTTGCTCCCGTCTTTGTCCCAGCTCCTGCCAACCTAGCAGTTCGAAAGCAAGAAATTGCAAGTAGATAAATAGGGGCCACCGGTGGGAAGGTAACAGCATTCCATGTGCTCTGGTATCTAGTCATGCCTGCCCCATGACCATGGAAACGTCTGCAGAAGCAGACAGCACTGGCTCTTCGGCTTTGAAACGGAGATGAGCACTGAACACTAGAGTCATATACAACTGGCTTTTGAGCAAGGGAAACCTTTACCTTTACTACCAGTCAACAAAATGCCTTAGGCCAGGCTTGGCCCTAAAATCTCGATGTATAATTTTTATGTGAATGGTCGATTGTAAGACACTCATGAAAAGCCTGTAACCTGACATGAAGAAAAGAAGCAGATAATTAGCTTTCTCTTTCTTCTGTCCAAATGAAACATTTTTTGAATGTGATGTTGATAACAATTCACAATGGTGTCACTAAGGCCCACTCCCCTTCTCAACTCAGACTTGCCTATTAAAGAAATTGAAGCTGAAGGCAAGAGTTGTTTGATGCTTTCAACAAGACGTTTGGTAATCTTTCCTATGAGATGTGACTAAGCAGGCAACCAAGGGCAAGTCCTTCCGTCTTGGAAAGTGGCATTGCATTTGTACATGAGGCCAACGATGCCAAGTCATCTTTCATTATCACTACAGTTCCTCACGCTGGTTCTTCGTGGGGTGATAAAGGATTAAGTTTAGCAAATTAGATGAAAGAGAGTGAATTTAGAAACTACCTCCCTTGGTGATTGATGAAACTAATAAGACTGGTGCTCAGGAGATTCTCCTCTCTGCCTCCTCATATTCCAAACCATGCTCTAGTGTAAGCAACAAAACGTCTTAACAGCACCTATTCTGTCTTTAAGATGTACTAAAGCATCCCTGAAACAACCACAACTGAGAACTGGGTGTGGCGACAATAAGAAACACATTGAGGTGTGCCAGATTACAGATCCAAGGGACATCTGTCCTATAGTTTTGGCATCGTATAGTTTTGGCATCTTGTCAACTAGATCTGCAGATATGTGAATATTACATCATGTACGTTACAGCTATGTTCCTATTCTCGAACCATGTTTGTTCAGCCAGTGGAATGAAGCCATTCTTATTGTCAATGTCTTCTTTTTTGAGCTTAAAAATAGGTTCTTCTTTCTTGATCACTCCTTTCTGTCCCTTCTCAATATGCCTTTATTGTGATTAGCTGTCCGTTTCCCCTTTGCACACTCCAGTTACAGGAAATCATAAAGTGACCTACAATACGGGGTTCTGCCCCTTGCTTATTACATAAACATTTATTCATTCATTAATTCATTCATTCAGATTTATAGTGCCGCCCACTCGCCGAGGCGACTCAGGGTGGCTTACAGTCAAAACAGCAACAGTACAGTAAAAATCATAAAATACAAACTCACAAAACAACCAAAGCAGAACACAGACTAACTCCCCTCTGGCCATTGGTGTGGGCCCGGGGGCGATGTTCTCAGCCGCCTGCCAGGCCATTGAGTTATTAAATAATCACAAAGGGTTAATATCAGATTGTACTTGCAGTAATTTTCACTCATCTCTCATTCTGCAACCTCAGAAATACAGCTGGCAGGAGGGTATACATGAATATTCAGAACAAGATTTTATAGACAGACATCAAAATATGGTTTGCTCTCTATCTCTGACCTGTATTGGTTCTGAAGTCCTGGAAAATAAAATCAGATGACAGCCACAATGGATGTTACAAACAAGCAATTAAAAAGGCAGGCACAGTTTTTCTTATTCTGTATTTCTTAACAAAGTGAGTACCCCTCTGTCTTCTCCATAGAAAGGTATGAGAAGGTATGAATCCACCTGCCTCTAAAGAACAAGTAGGGTTTATCATATTTCTCTACACAATTTTATAAACTAGTATCCTGTTACTAAATGTGAAGTAGAGAAGAAATTGTTTAACCAACTGCAAAACCCAGCTCACAACCACAGTCAGAATAAACATATGATAAGAGGGTTGCTGGATCTTTATATGACATTTATTTATTTATTTATTTATTTATTTATTTATTTATTTATATTACCGTCCACTCGCCATGGCAACTCAGGGCAGCTTACAATCAGCAAAACAACACAGAACAAAAAAAATTAATACATTTTTCTAAATCAATAATAGATTTCTCTCTTCCCTCTGCCTGTTGGTGGATGGGTACCTTGAAAAGTTGTGAGAGTCATATAATTACTCTTAAACCATGGTTCAAACGTAGCTCCCCCTGGGCCTCTGCGATGTCAAATGGCAGTTGGGATCTTGGTCACCACCTCCTTCCTGCTCTTGCCCCAGTTGGGTGGGTGGGGTGAGGTGGCATGATGTTTCTCTGACCTCCCCCTGGGCCTTTGACTGCCCTTCCATTCCACATTTAAGCAATAACATACAAATAAATATCAATGTGGAAGCTTCCACTTCTCATAGGAATACATTTAGAGAAGAGAACAAGAGGCAAGGATTGATCTGGACGTTTCATGGCAAGGGAACTGATTACAGCATTGCCCAGAACTAAAATACCTTGGTGTGACACTTGACAGGAAACTCTCTTTTAAGCAGCACTGTCTGAAAACAAAAGCCAAAGTTAGTACAAGGAACAACATCATCAGGAAACTCACAAACTACAAATGGGGAACTCAACCCTCCACACTACATACATCAGCTTCAGCCCTGAGCATCTCCACAGCAGACTATGCTACTCCAGTATGAAGTGCATCCATGTATGCAAAACAAGTTGACATCTCTGTTAATGAAGCCATACATATAGTGGCAGAATGCCTCAAGCCTACACCATTTGAGAAATTATACCCTCTTGTTGGTATCACTCCGTGAAAGATCGGAAGGGAAGTAGCAGTGGACACCAAGAGAACTAAGCAAGAGAATAACCCTCAACATGCTCTGAATGGATATGAGCCTCAAGTCTGCCTGCTCAGATCCAGGAAGAGCTTTATGGTGAGAAAAAACATTCTTGAGGGTACACAAGAGCAAAACCAAATTAAAAGCTAGAGAAAGGAGCTCACTGGCCAAGGAACATCATTAAAAGAGGATATAGCTGAGGAACTCAACTTCCTCTATGTCACTTGGAGGACTCTGGATAGGCTGAGGGTCTGAGTCCCTAAACGTAAGACCAACATGCTCAAGTGGGGGCTGCTGGTGGACAACAACAGATAAATGTGGAGAGATACAGAATCTGGCTCATTCACTGGTCTGTTGATTACTGCCAGAAACATGCACTGATGAGGACTTAAATTTAGCCAATGACAAAGCCAAGAAAGTGGCTTCATTTTGGCAGTCCAGGGTTTGATTGGGACACGAAAGAAAAAGATAAGAGAAATCAACAGAGATTCTCAAGTGTGCATATAAAATTTTGCCTCAACAAACCAACCTCCCAGTGATTTCTCCATGGTAAAAAAACCCAAAGAAACAACCATGGATATACATAAAATAATCTTATAACAAAGCAGAGGAAGTGGTAACAAAATAGTGGTTTCGTGTTGCAGGTAGTAACACACCACTAGCATTCGACATGCATCTTTTATGCATTGCAAAAGCTTTTCTGTATGTACTCAGCAGCAGTTCAGCCACCTGAGACCATGTTGAAGGGACAAAGCATTATCCTGGAATGTTCCCTGTTATAACAGTTCAGACTTCTGTGCTCTCTTAAGCACTGATGTGCATCATGATCAGAGTTCAATTTTCACCTGCAAATAATTCAGCAAATTTCCATCACAACTGCTGTTTCCTAGAGCAGCCGTATCTGATCACAAAGCGGCAAAACCCTGAACTGGGAGTTGGGACTTGCTTTACTCCTTTCTTCTGCAATGTTTGGTGGCTTGAATGCCATTTCCCAAATTAGACAACACCTGGCTAGCATTTGCCACCAAGAATTCACATGATAGGAAGATGCAAAAGTGTCTCAGGGCTCTGCTTTATATATGGATCTTCCAAAACCTGTTTTTGGCATTCATGCTTTTCATTTGGAGACATACCTCTAAAATAAAAAGACTAAAGGGATGTGGAGTGGTCTTGAGAGCAAACAAAAATCTTGGGCTTAAAATGTTTTAAAGGTAGAGGTTGATGAGAAAGACTTTAGCCAAAGAACCTGGAGGGCTACTAGCAGTCATAGAAGACAGAAAGATAAATAATTTTACCTGCAATAAAACAATGTCCTATGTCCTGGTGGTAAACACAGTCTGTGTAAGTTATGGAAGAATGCTTTGGCAGAGAGAGTTTGGACATCCGTTATAAAATCTTTCAATGAACAAATGGAATTTTATATTCAAAACTCTCTCTCACAAACCTACATAAAAGATAAGCATCACCTATTAAACTGTGATCATGTTTTTAAAATGAAGAAAACTCGCAGTCCACTGTTTCTTTTCCCATCCAGAGATGCTACTTGGGCCTCTTGTCCTAAAGTATGGAAAGAAAAGAGGTTATGTAAGCTTCTCTACCCACAGCTAGACAAAGTGATTTTAACGTGGACAAGGAGCATCAGATTAATTGGCTATTGGAATTTCTTTTTGTATTTCAAAACTTTTACTTCTTTATAAGGGATGGTAATTGTGTCTTATAAATTAAATTAAATTAATTTATTATTATTATTATTATTATTATTATTATTATTATTATTATTATTATTATTATTATTATTATTATTATTATTATTATTATTATTATTATTATTATTATTATTATTATTATTATTATTTAATTGTTCAACTTGTATGCCACCCCACTTGCACGGCGACTCTGGACGGGTGACAAAAAAAATCACAGAATATTACATCACCTTACAATAATACAATAATGCAACAGTAAAAAACCATAACAGAAACAATGTACTGTATATAATATTACAAAAAACTCGAAAACTCAACTGCCCACAACTGAGTCCACTTCCCTGCAGGCCAGACAGGCCAAGGGACGAAGTCCAGAGCGTTGGCAGCATTGTTGTGGCCGTGGGGGCTACGGGACAGCTGCTTCCACTTCCCTCTGGCTGGGCCAAAGGAAGGAGTCTGGGACGTCAGTGTTGGTGGTGTTTTTATGGCCATGGAACAGCTGCTCCCACTTCCCTCTGGCCGGCCAGGCTGAGGGAAGGAGTCTAGGATGTTGATGGGGCGGTTTGTGGCCACAGGGCAACTGCTCCCACTTCCCTGTGGCCTTATTTAATTAAAATAAATTAAAGTTCTGAGTGGACAGGGTTTTCCTAATTTACTCAGAGTCATAGGATAAAACAAAGGGCATATCCCTATTATTTCTGTAATTTAAGCAATGCCTGGCAGAGAGGAAAAATTACCTACTAGAGTAGATAATTCTGTTGTATATCCAGTATTGTAGACAAGAAGATATGGTTAGAACAGAATCTGGAAAGACCTAATGGTTTCTTAAATGCAAAGATGTCAGATAAAGAAGTGCTTTACCTTCTTACCTGTTCAATCTGTACACAGCTCAGACAGAAACCAAGGTTAGATTGAAATGAAGGATGAATGAAAATTGATGAAAGAAACAGCAGTCATTTAAGGCATTGGTATCCAAATTACAGCTCGGGGGCTAGATCTACCCCCGATGCCAATTCATCTGGACCACACCACCCTTGTTACTCCCAGAAGTGGAAATAAAACATGAACCATGTGACCAGCCCGTGGCCCAAAAAGTTTAGCCACCCCTGATTTAAGGTGTACAGATAACACCATCTTACTGGCCCAAAGCAGCAATGCCTTGAAATTACTTTTAGTCAAAGTGAAAGAAAAAGGTGCCAAAGGAAAACAGTAGTTGAACATTAAGAAGACAAAAATGACTATGAAGGCATACACAATGTTTAATGTTAACAATTATATATCTGGAATAGTGAAAGATTGGTACACTCATCAATCTCAACATAGGCTGCAGACATGAAATCAGAAGCCTGAGTAGCAATGAAAGAATAAAGGAAAAGCTCATCGTGTAAAGATTTGTCACTGGAGACCAAAATCATCCACATTCTTGTATTTCTGATCATTGTTCATAGGTGTGAAAGATGGACAGTGAAAGAAATCTGGCAAGTAAAAAACTGATTCATTTGAAAATGCATTGCAAGTACCTGGACCACCAAAAAAAAAACCCCAAATGTTTCCTACAGAAAATCGAGCATGAGCTATCTTTGGAGATAACAATGATGAAATTGAGGTTGTCATACTTTGGGTACATCATGAGAAAGGAAGACTCTCTGAAAAGAAAATAATGCTAGGAAATTCTGAAAGCATCAGGAAAAGAGGAAGACTAAATACAAGATGAATTGACTTGCTAAAGCAAGCCACGGACTAGAGTCTGCAAGAGGTGAGCAGTGTTATTGAGAATTGGACATTGTGGAGATCTCTAATTCATAGTGTCTCCATGGGTCAGAGACAATTTGAAGACACCTATTAACAACCAGAATCAAGGGCTCTGGCATTTTTAAAACCAATTTCCAACATAAAGCTAAACAGAATTCACCAGACTTCATTAACCAATGCTTACAGATGAGATGTGCCATAAACTCCATAAATGGTTAAGTGAATTTTCCTTCAATATCAGAGATACCTCCCACTTTGAACAAATACAATTTTATTAAGCTAACATTATGTAGGTATATGTTAAATATATTAACTGGTTAACAGAACTGATCGATAACTGTAAGAGCAAATATTGGCTTGCAAATAAATATAGTATGTTCTGAAGTGGAAGACTGCAAATTGTAAGGCAGAAATCATTATTCTTGGACTCATGCATTCCATATATTTTCTTGCTTTCCCTCATGTGTGGCTTTTAAAAGTGCCCACGTACTGCAGAACACAAATATCACTTGTCCAGATGCAATGAATTTAAAAAGCAAAGGAGATTATAGTTCCCCAGATCCCAAAACAATTGGTCCAAGAACATCAAATAAGCAAATACTGTACTCTTTCAGCCCAAACTGCAGTGAAAACAATAGAGAGCCTGGTGTGTGTGTAATGATGAGTTTCCTTAACATTTTAACTGTAATATTTTTGTCAAAGCTTGAAGAAGTCTGAAGACTTCTTTGACCTAGACACTATATTTCTGTTGGTGTAACCTAATTTTGCATTGGCTTTTTCCATCACTGTGTCACCCTGTCAACTCATATGTAACTTGCAGTATACTAAGATCCCTAGATCTTTTGAAGTTACTTATCAAGGTGTTCCATGAAACTGAAACAGTCTAAATCAGTAAGACTTCTTCAAGCTTTGATGAAAATCAAGCTCCCGTTACCAAAAATAAGTAGAATTGGCACCCTCACAACAAATGGACAACATTGAAGATACAAGGAGATAAAGCAGTGGCGTAGCGTGGGGGGGTGGGGGGGGCGGATGTCCCGGGCAGCGGCTTTCAGGGGGCGGCAAAATGTCCTCACCACTTTGGCTTCCCTCTGCCTGGGCTTAGGAAGGAAACAGGACTTCCCCCAGCTCGCCGCTGCTGCCGCCCCCCCCCCCAGGACCCAGGCAGAAGGCGGCCCCCCTGCTGATGCTGCTCGCCTCCGTCCGCCTGGCTGGCCGTCAGGGGCTCTCCGCCGCCTGCCCCTGGCTCCGCCTCCGTTGCGAGTTCGATCCTGGCAGGATACCAGATTGCCTAAGCCATTCATCCTTCCGAGGCCGGTTAAATGAGTACCCAATGGGACAGAGCCGAGCAGCGCTTGCCAGCAAAAGGGTCGCCCTCTGCCTGGGAAGTCCTGCACGCGCGCGCGCGCGCGCTGCCCACCTCCTCCCACCCAGCCAGCAGCCAGGGGCTCCCCGCTACGGCGCCACCCACCCCCGACGAGCGCCCCGTCTGCTGGCTAGGTGGCTGGGCGGGAGGAGGTGGGCAGCGGGTGCGCGCGCGTGCAGGACTTCCCAGGCGGAGGGCGACCCTTTTGCCGGCGAGCGTTGCTCGCCTCCGTCCCATTGGGTACTCCTTTAAAAGGTGGGCTCACCTTAAACTCCCGGGATCAAAGGAGGAAGAAGTGGAGCGGAAGGAGGGAAGGGGGGGAGTGCAGCGGGTAAGGCAAAAGGAAGTCTCTCTCTGTCCCCCCCCCCCGCCTTTCCATCACCCCTTGGGCTTGAATTCAAAGGCAGCAAGATCTGCCTTGGTGGTTAAACTGCTGTATTGCAGCCAAAACGTTGTGAGATCGATCCTGACTGGAATAATAACGTTGACTCAGACGTCCGTCCTTCAGAGGTCGGTAAAATGCTCTCCCCCCCCAACTTTGGGGGCTTCTTTTCCCCAGCCAGCCAGCAGTGGAAGGTGGGATCACCTTAAACACCTGGGATCAAAGGAGGAAGAAGTGGAGCGGAAGGAGGGAAGGGGGGGAGTGCGGCGGGTAAGGCAAAAGGAAGTCTCTCTCTGTTCCCCCCCCCCCCCGCCTTTCCATCACCCCTTGGGCTTGAATTCAAACGGCCTCGGAAGGATGAATGGCTTAGGCAATCTGGTATCCCGCCAGGATCGAACTCGCAACGGAGGGGGAGCCAGGGGCAGGCGGCGGAGAGCCCCCGACGGCCAGCCAGGCGGACGGAGGCGAGCAGCATCAGCAGGGGGGCCGCCTTCTGCCTGGGGGGGGGGCGGCAGCAGCGGCGAGCTGGGGGGGAGCGAGTTTGTTCTTCGCCCCCGGCGGCTGAACTCTGCGCGACACCACTGAGATAAAGTAATTAAAAAACATTTTGTTGGCTATTATCAACATTCATTTTGGGCTACAGTGGCTCAGTGGTTAAGAAGCTTGCCTTGTTAGCTGGAAGGCTGGCACGTTGGTAGTTCGAGACCTGGTTACTGCATGACAGATTGAGCGCCTGTCTCTGTCCCAGCTCTTGGGGACATGAAAGGAGTCTCATTTGGGCATTCCCTGAGCTGAGTTTCTTCTGCAAAAATCCTTTCAACCCAGAAAAATTTCTGACAACATCCATTTTGTTGCTGTTCAATAACCTCTGGCTATTAAAAACACCAAAGAAGTAACAAGACAGGTTTCTCTTGACCGTGGTTATGAGAAATATATCATTGACCACTTCTGCAGCTAGTGCTGTCAGAAATGTGTATTTGGTCTAATTTAGCAAAAAAAAAATTATAATTCTTGTAGTTTATATGATTTGCCATTCATGTTCTTATTACATCAACAAAACAGAAGGAATAAACTTCAAGTGGCTTCTTGTAGTACAGACTGTTTAACTGTTCAGGATGGATACATCATTACTTAAGAGTTTTCCTTCTTAAGATTTTGCATAATCTTCTAAACTTTGAGATTATACCTCACTTCCTTCTTGTTCATGGGCAGTGCAGTGGAACGAAGAACATCAGTATGAGGATGAATGATGCTCCTGGGATCAAGAGACAACCACTGACATCCCTGACACCATATTTAATATTGGCAATTAAAGCATATTATTTTTGTGTATTAAGTACAAAACCTGATATGGTACATCTCACAAAGGAAACCCATGCTTTCTTGGATAAAATGGCAGATCTCCATTCTGCCCTCCCCCCCCCCCCCCAGCATTGCTCATTTTTGTCTGGTTTGGACAGTCATTCAAAACAGGATCATCTTCATATGTAACCTTCACAGACACAGATTTTTGCCGGCCTTGTAAATTTTGCCTAATTAAAAGTCGTTCTGATTCCCTTGTGGTCTAAGTTTTGTCATGCAGAACATGACGCTGGGAAAGCACTGAGAGAAAATTTGCTGTGATTTCTTTTCTTCCTCAGGGTCAGACTGGTGTGTGTAAAACTGCATTGGTATTAAAGCTTCATATCTAGATAAATCTCAAAATGCATTCATAGGATTCATTAATTAAGATTCAGTGGTGATGTATTCTTAGTTGACAGCTTTGTACTTGAGACAAATGTTGAAGTACAAAATATATACATTTATCTTCACCTATCCATAGTGTGTGAACAATTTGTGAATGTTAGTACAAAACATGTTCCAAGTAACATTTATTTATTTATTTATTTACAGTCAAACCTCGCATAACAAATAAAACCAACCGAAAACTCGCTTAACAAATAAATTGGGGTTTGCAATCCCCTGCACAATTGGTCATTTACAATGGTGTTTCGCTTAAAGAGCAAACTCACTTAAAGAGCAATCCTGTGGAACGTATTATGCTCTTTAAGTGAGGTACAACTGTATTTGTTTGTTTGTTTGCTTGCTTGCTTGCTTGTTTGCTTGCTTGCTTGCTTGCTTGCTTGCTTGCTTGCTTGGTTTGTTTGTTTGTTTATACTTCTTAGTAAATACACTTAGACTTGCAACTTTTGTTGTGTTAAGAGCTGGATCAGATGACAGGAGCTCACTCCATTGTGCTGTACTTGAACTGCTGACCTGCATACCTTCTGGTTGTCAAACTCAGCATCTTAACCACTAAGCCAACGCGGCCCACAGACCAAATTTAAATACATGCAAATGTATTTTTTCACATTCATTCATACTTCTCTTGGCCTTAATTCTTCCTCTACTTTCTTTTGTTGCCTGCCTCTGTTGAAGGTGATCCACATCTCAGATGTATCACAGTTGACCCTAGTCCCTTTGCAGCTCTAATAATATATTGTGGTTGCTTTTAATGGTGAGATCTTCTACAGTCACAACAGCTGACAAAATGGAATGTGGGCAGGAAAAGAACTTGAGTTTATAATGTGCATGTTTTGCTTATGGCATGCTCATCAGGAGAAACGGATAATAATTTTGTGTCAGAAATTCTTCTGGGTTGATAGGATTTTTGCAGAAGAAATTCCACTTAGGGAACGTCCAAATAAGGCTCCTTTCATGTCCAGAAGAGCTGGGACAGAGACAGGACCTCTTAGGGACATTGAACTGCCAACTTGCCAGCCTTCCAGCTAACAAGGGGAGCTTGAAGCAAGAAAATAAATACAAGGCAAAGACAAAGTGCCCAGATTTTATATGTCTTAAACTTTCATCATTGTATATGTCCAGACCACTATCTTGCCAACCCTATGAAATAATAATGTGGTAACTTGAAATTTAGTCATTCAAATGATATGACTCTGTCTCCAGGGGTGGAATTTCACAAGGCAAACAAAATCATATGCTCTTATAGCTTTGTAGCTCTGTCCCACCTGGGCCTGTAAGGAACTAGAGATCATTGCTGCAACTCTTATGCAGCCTGGGCTAGCCTGGTTTTAGGTACCGTATATGCCGGCATACAGGGCGACTTTTTCACCCCCAAAAAAATGCCTCCAAGTGGGGGGTCATCTTGTCTACCGGGTGCATGTCATTTGGGTTCCCAAATACTTACTGGGGCTTGGGCAGCAGCTCCGGGGAGACCGCTGAATCCTTCCCCGCCACCTTCTTGGAAGATCCCGCCCTAAGCTCCCCTTCGCCCAATCAGGGAAAAGGACAGGTCTTCCTGCGCGGTTCCTGTCCTTTCCCCTATCGCGGTTCTTGTCCAGCGGCGGAGCAACCGCCCACACGGCTGGGGCTGCTTCTCGTGCCCGTGGCAACCATCCGCACGACCACATTGAAACTCGCCCGCATTCAAACTCGCCCACGTTCAAACTCACTCACATTCAAACTCACTCGCATTCAAACTCGCCCGCATTAAACCCGTGCCCGCGGCAACCTGATTGGCTCCTCCGTCTCTTCGGGAAGATCCCGCCCCAAGCTCCCCTTCGCCCAATCAGGGGAAAGGACAGGTCTTCCTGCGCGAAAATATACCGTAATATTTTCTGAGCAAAGCATATCAGAGACTAAACAAAACAACATCAAAAAACTTGTGGCACCTTAAAGACTACGGTAACTCTTGTATTTGCTCTTTTGCATGTGTGGAAGGTGTGCGGAAGAGGGGGTGGTCTTATATAGCGAGTATATAACAAACTCTATATTTTGAGTGGAAATGTTGGGGGGTCGTCTTATCTACCCAGTCGCCTTGTGCGCCGGCATATACGGTATATACTACCTACCGGTACCTAAAACACAGGATTAAGGTGTAGCAGACTAATAGGTAGTGTTTCTGCCATGGGAGTGGGTTGGTCTGGATGAGGCTATAAAATATAAAGGAAAGAGGGATGCTTTGTACAACAAGGGTTATGAAACAGAGCATCAGACACCAATACTATGTCTAATGGCACCAATCCCAAGAGTGCCACCGACTAAATGGTGAGATCACTCATGGGTGGTGCTTGAGGATGTTTCTACTCTGCTCTCTGTCTATCAAAGAGCTGGGCTTCCTTGTTTGTCTTTATGAAGTCTTGCATCTAGAAGCTTTGTTTTGAAAAGTCCAACTTTTACCAATCGGGAGAAACAAAATTTTGAAGAGTAGTACTATCTCTCTTTAAGAATAGCCTGTTTGTGCTGCCCTCCCCCCCTCCCCCCAGATCTAAGTGCACTTTACCTTTGTAGATGAGATGGAGAATACTGAGAGATGAAAGGAAAATATAGTATTGTTGCAAACAGAAGTGTGACTCCAGGAGTTTCATTTGTGAAAACAAATAAAGCAAAGATTGTTTCCCGTAACCCTCCAATAATTATTAAATTTTCCCACAGCTATATTAGTAGAAGGCAAGAAAATAAACCTATTTAAAAAGTAATAGAAACAATATTTGTTTTGCCTCCTGCTTCTAATGGGAGTAGGGAAAACCACATCATTCTTCCACTAACTGGTTTTTAATAAATCTTATTTTAGACTATTTATTGATTTTTGTTGTAAACTGTGGATCAGGTCATTCTGTATGTGTTTATCCTTTTAACAGTTTAGGTCATGACTTGATTCAGCAGCAGGCATAACAATTGTTGTACTTAAAGCAATCTCCACCTGACAGCAAGCCATCTAGAGAAGGGAAGGGTCCCCAAATTGATCCTTATCCCTTTAGAAGATGACTGGCAACACTGAACCTAAATACATCCATCATAGTCTTTTATCCCATGTCTTTTTGAAATGATAGACCAAACTGACCATTTCTTAGTCTTTGAATCTTTCCCAAGACTCAAACTAGCAATGTGACCATATGGAATAATGCAGCAAAGACACCGGACCTTCTGAGTTGTAAGGACTCTGATATCTTTTTTCATCCTAACCAGCTTTCCCTATTCACCCTAATCTTAACCGAAAGTCTTACAGAGGTTAAGCTACATAGGAGTCTATTCAGCTCTGTAGTTCCTTGCTGGAATGGTTGGGATTCCTATAAAACACAGACTACACAACCAATCTATCCCCATTAGGATTGGAGCCTACTGTTTATTTGGAAGGATTAAGGATCATTTAAGATAAACACTTTTTCAAATGTGTGATTGCCTAGACCAGTGTTTCCCAAATGCTGGTGTTTGGACTTCAGTTCCCAGAAGCCTAAGCCAGTATATTGACTGATCAGTGCTTTGGGGAATTGACTTAAGCTTCTGGGAATTGAAGTCCAAACACCAGCATTTGGGAAACACTGGCCTAGACTGTGCCAGTGCAACATGCCATTATTGAGAAATAGCTTGATACTTCATCCATTCCCCTTCTCAGAGATAGCCATACTTCTATATTTCCCATCTGTATCCAGTATTACTCAGCTACTACTGAAATGCAAGGCTGAGGTCTAGGGCAGGGGTTCTCAACCTTTTCAAGCCGAGAGCTGGGTCACATTCCCTCAGACAGTTTAGTGGGCCAGACAACCATTTTGCCCTGCCTGCCACACAGTACTTCCGGGTGTGGTGGAGGCAGTGGAGGGCCACATGAAATAGTGTCATGGGCCACATTCAGCTCCTGGGCTGTAGGGCCACATTCAGCTCCTGGTCTAGGGCATAGGACTAATATAAAGTTCCTTTGAATAATTGCCACAAGTAGCAAACCACCTTTAGAAATATATCACATTGATGAGGCTTGTTATGGCTTGTCACTCAAGGATCCATGCAGCCTCAGTATAGAGGCCTGGGATAGAGACCATAACACTCTCTTCAAGTTCCACATGTTCGGCAATGGTAGAAACACTGAAATGTAACACCTAATAAATCAGCCATCAAGACACTTATATTTAACCATTCCACTCTCCCCCTCCATACCACTCATTCTCCCTACAACAGTTCAGTTGGGACACTGATGATAAAAAGAAAGAAGGAAAGATCAGAAGACAAAAAGGAAATGGATCGAAGAAAAGGAAAGAGAAACTTCAAACCTACATGAAAAAAGCTCACCAGGTTGACTTCCACATTGAAAATAATAGGGTTTTTAAAGTTGAAAAGGTTTCAAAAGGTCATTATGCATTTAGCAGCCAAAGAGCAATATGAATTTCTAAGCAGCAACATCTGGAAGATCAAAAGAAGGCGTTCTTCAATCAACACAAAAATATCTGCTCATTACATGCAATCATATTTAGTTATTAATAGACACTAGCCAGACACTGACATTTTACACATTTCCTCGTATGAAGCACCAGGGACACTTCTGGCATTTAGTTTATCATTTTCATCAGTGTCAAGGAAAGAGTGACCGATCTGACCCACAAAACTCTCAAACTGTCACTCATCGTAAGTGAATTTATCAACACATACAGAATGGGAATACACAGGAGAGTTTTAACTGTTTGCATACAGAATCATTCCATTCTTCACGCTTCAAAAAGGAGAGGAGCAATGCCCTTACTTTTGCATAATAAATAATAAGGGGCAGCTGACAATTACATAGGTGGAAATAGCGTGCAAAATGATTGGAATTCAAATTTGTTGTGCGAATGTAGCTGGAGATGGCTTAAGTAATCAGCTGCAGCGGGTTGATTTTCCTCCATTGTTAGAGGTTAACACAAAAGCTCTCTAGCTCATAATAGAAGCAGCCTTACTTCAGCTGCAAATTGGCACATATCTCATTAGTATTTTCATTCGATGACATCTCCTCTGATGGACTTAGATCCACAGGCTGGAAAATATTAAAATTAATTGGGCTATTATATATAAGGCATTTTTTAAAAAAAACGTCTTGGCAAAGGAAGTTTTGGAGGACAAGTAGCATTGACCTCGACAGGCAAGACAAACTGGAATTACATTGAGTTTTATTCTCCTTGTGTCAGAATGGTTTGTTAAACTGGCATCTCCCCTGATTGTGGGGTTAAATGATTGCAATTAAAGGAACCACAGGAGCCAACCACGACGCCCTCCCCATCCCCACCTTGCCTTACCAATCACTCTAGCAAGAGAGAGAGAAAGAGGCCAAGAGGCTTCTTTAGCCTGAAATGGAGTTTTATTTCTAATGAAAATTATGTGAATGATGGGATCACATTTTTAGTTTTGTTAATTAGACCTATGGCTGCATTTTGTAAGGCATTCATGCCACCCGTTGACAATTCTTCACCAGAATGAGGTTGGTGTATGGTCACTTTGCTTGCTTTAACAAATTTGCAAGGAACTCGATGATATTTTTGGGACAGCAGTATCATAAACCTCTTTCCATGCTTTGGTTTCAAAGGGATTACCCAGAAACTGGTTAATGATTGTTTTATATTAAACTAAAATTAATATATAACTTACCCAAAGCCCCAGATAAAATGGGTATGTTTTCCTAGGTGTTTTTGTTTTTTAATATGCTTTCTAGCATTCATAGAATGGTAAGAACATTAGATTGGATATTACTTTGCATGTGCATCTGTGTTGTCGATTTCTCTTAGGATAAGCAGTGGGTCTACAATAAAGCTTTTCAATATATTAAGCTTCCAAAGATTTTGAAACTAATAAATATCTTCCAGAACCTCTCTCATCTAGATGCTTCCTTATTCTAAAACATTTTTTGCAACAATCCTGTTTTTTGATATTTTGTTTTGTCTCACAGCTCATTCTGCTTTATAACATCTGCTTGCAACGATTAGATTTAATTTCTCCAAGGAGTGTATTCATGCTAGTACTCTTCTAACGTACGAAACAGATTGCATTGGCTTCTCGCTGCTGATTCAGCTGGGGTGACAATGATGAAGGTGTACATTTCATCCTTCAGAAATCAGTCAATTCCTCTGAATCTACTTTGGTCAAAAGGGGCCTGCTTTAATTTGTAGGAGGGGCAATCTTAACCTGGGAGGAGTTAAGGCATGGAGTCTTTCCTTTTCACTATGGACTGTGGAGGAGTAGAAAAAGAAGCTGAGCCCTTAGCCCATCCATAGATACATGACTTTTGAAGCATGAAGAGGCAAGGTCATGAGCCAATAACCTTGGCTCATGGTTATGTTTGTCAATAATGTGGTTTCTTAACTTAGGGGGAAATGACATGTCACATAATGAACTGAATTATTGTGATGTTTCACAGATAATAATGCTCAACATTCAGCCCTACTGCGTGGCCAATGTATGGATTTTGCTTTTTCTCACTTTCAAATAAATTTTAAAATCGCCAAATTCCTTTCACTCATTCCAGAAGTGCCAAACAAATATGAAGAAAATTCTCAGTAATCAAATCCTGTACCTACAGTCATTTTCAACATAGAGAGACCCGGTTTGCAATTCTTGAAGGCCCTGACAGGCAAATGAGATGGCAGTCTTAATTCTGCAATGCAAAACATGGTTAAATACAGATTGGGTTCAAGCCCAAGGCTTTGAGAGAAAATTTGTGAATGTGGTATGAATGGGTGAAATGTGGGCCAGTTTCCCATTTCCAACTTCTGTCTCTCAAGTTCTTCCATCATGTTCTAGGAAGAAATTTGCACATTTCCAAAAGTTCCTATCCAAACCAAAAGAAACACAATTCTTACCCACTGCCATAGAGGAATTGCAAGAGCCAGTTGTTGTTGCTGCTGCTGCTGCTGCTGCTCTTCTTCTTCTTCTTCTTCTTCTTCTTCTTCTTCTTCTTCTTCTTCTTCTTCTTCTTCTTCTTCTTCTTCTTCCTCCTCCTCCTCCTCCTCCTCCTCCTCCTCCGAGGGAGATACAAGATTCTTGCTCTGGCACATCTAGCAGCTTAGTCTGGCATTATCTGGTGTTCTTACAAGCACCAGTTATGTTAGGAAATAACCCTATCAAGCAGAATCCATCCAAACTGATTAATACATATAGGGTATAAACAGGGTAAAGAAAGCAGTTAGGAGTTCCTCCCAATCTCTCCCTATTAGCTCTTGATACTGCAACAACTCTGAAAGGTACAAATTGAACATACTGGATGAGCCATAGCAATTACAAAATGTGCTTAAAATATTTTTCAAGATCCCATTCTATGGTAACACTGCTTAATAATTAATTTGGTTAATCTTAAATTTAGACTTCAATTTCATTCAGGTCTGCTTCATAGTGGTGATATTTGTTATTTAAAGGTACATTACTATGGTTGGAGACATGAAACATTTTAATGAACTTACTGTAATTGAATGCTCAAAATCAAATTGTGCATCTCAGGGAGGAAATAAAGAATGCTACCATTACCAAATCAAACCAACCAATCTTGATGTAAGAAAATACAATTACAATGGCATTAATTACTAAAGATGGTAGTTAAAGATCTATCTTAGAGGGTGAGGGATCATTTAAAAACTAGAATCTTTTGAAAACTCTGTAGTTTTTAAAAAAGGAATGAGAAAACTATCCTACCAGTTTGGGGATTTTTGACCATCCAGTTAAGGCCACCTTCATGCATTATAGCCAACTTTGTAGCTCAGTTCCATGTAGCTACATCTTGTACATGTGCACATATGTGCTTCCTTGCATACATGCATACATGTGAAGGAGAGAGAGGGGGAGAGAGGAAAGATGATATCCCACTGGTATAGTAGCTAACAGGGAGTCAACCAGTGGGAAATCTATCCTAGCCATCTGTAAGCATATGTGAGGGGATTTTCACAAGACAGTTTTCTAGGGACCTGGTAGATTGTTAGCTATGAGATCACTTTTGCAACACGTACATCATTATTATGTGGTGTAAACATGCCCAATTATTTGTGGGAACTGACATCAGCAATGCTAGCCAGAGCAAAATAACATTGGACGATTCATTTCTTGACACAGATTATTCTGGATTGAAAGGATTTTTAGGGGATGCCCAAATGAAGCTCCTTTCATGTCCCCAAGTGCACCTCTCTGGTATCGAAACCCAACCTTCCAGTCTCCAGCTCAGCACCTTAACCACTAAGCCACTGGACGATGACTGTAAACAGAGAATAGTTGCAATATTTGAACTGCAGAACTGGACAAGAACCTCAACTTTAGCCAGTGTGATGCAATGTGGCACCCAGGATGGTGAGCCCTAATACCTGGGAATCCATGATCTGAAACCCTACTCTGTCATAAAATCAACTGATGCTGCATTACTTGAATAAATACCTATTTGAGAAACACCCCAGGCCAGATTCACTTTACTCTTAGAGTCAAATTACACATTAAGGTAAATGTATATTTCCTGCTATTACAATGTTTTCCTCCAGGCATGCAATTCTTTTTTTTTTTAATTAAAATATGTAAACATGAGGTATAAATAGTCCAACACAAGGCAATTAATTATTCAAATGCAATTCATTAATAAAACAGTAATAATTACAATGTCTTTCTTAAATGGTCTGAAGTAGTACTAACCTACAGACTAATAAGCAGTTCAAAACCTCTTTCCATGTGTCACCATGTATCATAGGTGAAGCTTGTGTATATTTGCTTCAGTTCACATGGTCAGTAAAGAGAAACCATATTTCAAAACACAGTTCCTTCAAAGCTCTATCAGACTTGCAAATGAAGCCCAAGTGACCATTCACAAAACAAAAACAAGTTCTAGCTGGATTCTTTGTGTCAGAGTGCCGTACAATTTAAAATTATGGCTGTTTGCGAAATAAAGGTAAACTTCAAAACAAATTAAAATATTTAAATAATTAGACTATTTCTGACCAGATATCTTTTACCACCCAGGGAAGTTGAGTTTCTAATGACATGGTAATGCCGTTATCTAGTTTAAATATTAACAATACATGGTAATATTAAAACTCCAGTTCAGCTGATTTACTTAAGAGTGAGGACAGACCAAAGAACATACGCCGTCACACAGCACATAATAACTGGGGTCCTGTTAAATCTGGCTGCACATGCAATGTATCTTTTTTACCCCTCACTGGTGCTAGGACAGTGATGGTGAATCTTGGCACACTAGCTGTTCTTGAACTTCAATTCCCAGAAGCCCTGAGCAGCAGGAGTAATTGAAGTCCAAGAAAACCTAGAGTGCCAAGTTTTGCCACCATGGTGCTAGGATATCCCATATCTTTGTATAAGAGCAAGCTGAGAAAACCAGTATTGATAGGGAGATGAATAGTTCTGTTCCCACCCATGCATTATAGGATTTCAGCCTATTATTGTAGATAATTCACTTTCATAAAAATAATGTGGCAGCCACCAGCTTAGTTAGCTCAGTGTCCGGGGGGGGGGGACAGGGGCGGCCGACCCCTAGTAGCACTTTTTTGGGCTATGGGTGTTCTTGGACTACAATTCCCAGAAGCCCTAGCGGAAGCCCCAGGCGGCTGAAATCTACTGAGTTTGCTTTAAGGGGACATCAGACACATTCATTGAGCAAAAGAGTCAATGGTTATTGTTAGTCATAGGTTAAGCATCTAGGTTTCAGAGGCGGTTGCCTTTACATCAGTCCCCGAAGGTGAGGTGGAAGAACCAAAGATTATTGTCTTTATGGCCAGCTTGTGAGTCACACATAGGAAACTGGGCACTGGTTCTTCTTAAATTCTTACAATGATGATAACTATGTAATCACTGCAACATATAAAAGTGAATGAGCCACAAAATTTTCCATCTCTTTTAGCCACTGGTTCTTTTTAAAAGAACTTTAGACTTTTTAGAGTTTGCAACTGTGTATGCTTTTCTTCTCTCCCCTCCCCATTGCTTAATCCAGAGGTGGCCAAACTATGGCCTGTGAGCCGGATCTGGCCCACACCACTCCTGGAAGCGGAAGTAAAACACACCCACGCATGCACAAAATGCTGCCATAAATGCACCCGTGGCTGTCATAAGCAAAGTTATTACAGCTGCAGGTGCATTTACAGCAGCACTTTGCACATGCATGGGCATGTTTTACTTCTGCTTCTGGTGGGAGGAACCACATGACCAGCCTGCTGAACCATGTGACTGAGCCGCAGCCCAAAATGTTTAGCAACCCATGGCTTAATCCTTAATCATAGCTCTGTTGACCATCATGTGGGCAGAGACTGTCTTGTTTTCACTGATTGTATGGAAACCACTAAGGGCCCTTCCTTCCCTAAACATCAATGCTAGATAAATAAAGGAATAGAGAAGAACATTGAGTTGTACATCCTTGCATGTATAAATCCCCTAAGGGACCCTTAACAATACTCCAACAGTGCTGTCAGATATTTAGATCTCATTACTTCCTCCTCCTTATAGATTATTTCCTTTCTTTTCCAAGTGTACAGATATAATTAAAATTGAATTTAAAAATACCTACCTAATTGTGCAGATGCACTGTTAATCACTTAATTTAATTTAACTAGTTTCAACAGGATAGGAATGTGAATGGATGGTCTGCAGAACAAGAGACATTTTCAGGTATGTCAGGCGTGATATCATCTTGTCTACATTTGTGGATAGATCTAAATATATGCAGTAGCATAGCATGGGGGCCAGGGGGCGGCCCGCCCCAGGCAGCACTTTTTGGGGTATATGGGTGTTCTTGGATTACAATTCCCAGAAGCCCTGGCATGAGCCAGCATCCTGGGCCCCCGCTAGGGGGGGTAGCAAATTTGGCTTCCGCCCTGGGTGGCTGAATCCCACACTACACTACTGAATATATGTTTTAGCTGAGTCAGGATGGTAATTGTTGCTGGTGTGTTTTTTTAAACTATATAAAAAGACAAGCTTTTGGAATGAAAATAAAAACCACATTACAGTACTGTATAGTGTTTTGAGAAATATCAGCAACTTTTATTAAAAGCATGCACAGATAAAGGTAACTAGCAAATGTAATAAAGGTAACTAGCAAATGTCTTATGTGTGCAAATGTAATTTTTTTGTGTAAGGGGCCTTAATCCATAATATATGTGTTTGTGGCCACAGCACAAAACATGGGATGAGCTGCTAGACAATGTCACCTCTTGTGCCATTTCCCCCCCACCAAAAAAGTTATATCTTCCCTCAATCTGTAGGAAGCTGTCAAATCCTCCCCCCCCCCCAAATTTGGAACTCTTTCCTCTATATCCCTCTTCCTTTTACCATCATCTTTGAGATGCATATTATTTGTAAAACTGAAAGGCGATAAATGGTGCATATTATTTGTAAAACTGAAAGGCGATAAATGGTGTAAGGTTAAAGGATACAACTCAAAGCAGTGCTTCTCAACTAATGGTACAGGTATTTCCAGGATGACATAGAAGCAGTCGGGGAGAGGGGATAATTTTTTCATAACATTTACTAAAAATTTGCTTTTCTTCAATCCTGAGGTACTACCTCCTACTGCTTCTACCTGACATAGATCACTCATCTTGGCATTTTATAATGTTAACAGATTATGATTAACACTCAGGTATTTCTCCTAAGTGCCCATTTCTATGGTTCATCAAGTGTCACTTCCTGCCGGGGATTATCCATTAGAACTTTTGTCTCTCCCATCACTTCCTATATAAATGATAAATATAACAAATAAGTGTCTGTAGCCATATAACTGCCTTTCTTAGGAAAGTCTGGGTGGGGTTGTTTCTACTGAGTTAGAACCCAGGTTTGGTGATGAAGCAGCTGGTAGAACATAAGAGATTAAAGATTGGGACCTATTGGCTCAGAGGATACAGGGCCAGTTTGAGCTGTTTTCTAACGTGTGGTCAAGGAACATGTTGCAATGTGGTACTAAGTGGGGCCTGCTGGCAGACAACAACACGCTGTGTAAATTTGGAGAGATACAGAATCCAGCTCATTTACTAGTTTGCCGATTACTGCCAGAAACATACACTGATGAGGACTTACCTTTGGCCACAACAAAGCCAAGAAAGTGGGTTCATCTTGGCAGTCCATGGTTTGATTGGGACATGGAGGAGGAGGAGGAAACTTTTGAAGGAAACTTTTTTTTTTGAAGGAAACTTTTTTATTGATAAAATTCTTACTACAGTACCATATGTGAAGTCAACTACATAAACTTATCACTTTCAAAAACTTGAAAACATATACAGTAGTCACATATCTCAGTAAACATATTTACATATATAGTGCTTGTGGGGGGAAATATACAGTACAATACCAAAAGAAGACTAATATTTACAATTATATTGTCATTTACATGAAACTTAACTTTTAATATTCTTAGTTATTCTCAAATTTCTTTCTGGAGGAGGAGGTTGAATTAAGAGAATCCAGTCTCCAAGACTTGTGAGGGACAAGTCCCCCTCTATTTGGCAGTAGTTAGGCCTCATCTAGAGTACAGTGTTCAGTTCTGGACAACACACTTTAAGAAGGATGCCAACAAACTGGAACAAGTTCAGAAAAGAGCAACGAGGATGATTAGGGGACTAGAAGCCAAACGCTATGAAGTAAGACTGAAATCAACTGAGCAAGTTTAGTCTTGAGAAAAGGAGACTGAGAGAGGATATAATAGTACTCTTCAAATATTTGAAATATAGTCTTAGAGGAGGGGTGCAATCTGTTCTTGATCAACCCAGACTACAGGACATGTAATAATGGGCACAGGTTATGGGAAGTCAGATACAGGCTGAATATCAGGAAAAGCTTCTGAACTGTTAGAGCAGTACAGCAGAATTGATTACCTCAGGAAGAGGTGAGTACTCCACCGCTAGAGGCATCCACAATAAAATTGGAGAACTATCTGTCAGATCTTCTTCGACTTGGATTCCTACATTGACCAGGGGTTCAATTCAATGCAGTAGCATCACGTAGATGTCAGCCACCCAGGGCTTAAGCCAAATTTGCCACCCCCTTGTGGATGCTGGTGCCCACTCCTGCTAGGGCTTCTGGGAATTGTAGTCCAAGAACACCCATAGCCCAAAAAGTGCCACCTGGGGTGCCCCCCCCCCCGGCCCCCTACACTACGCCACTGATTCAATGGCCTTACAAGCCCCTTCCAACTCAATAATTCTATTATTCAGTGAATCCAATATCAGAACCTACACTGAGGTGTTTAGATTAGAAAGCTTCACCTATTGTTGAGTGGTTCTCTGACATGGCAGGTCCCAATACAAGCTGGGCTAAGGCTGTCAATTCATATTTCCAATGTGGTCAATGTTGTATAAACTGGTAAGCATATCTTGGAAGGAGGGAAAAGATTGTAAGAACATACAATACAACTTTCCCCTCCTCCAAACTAATACAATTCCCCTTCTGTCCTTCTTCTTTTCAGGGCAAAAAATCTTTACAACACAATATTCACTGAGGTGAATGGGACTTACTGTCAAT
This sequence comes from Furcifer pardalis, assembly GCA_030440675.1. Classification (NCBI taxonomy): domain Eukaryota; kingdom Metazoa; phylum Chordata; class Lepidosauria; order Squamata; family Chamaeleonidae; genus Furcifer; species Furcifer pardalis. The sequence continues at coordinate 101,403,864 of CP126897.1, forward strand.
TAGAGATATAAATCTTCACTCACTTCATTCTTGAGGAGAAGAATGATAAATTGCAAATGTTATACCTACCCTGACAGTATTTGTGGATGTTCTGCATTTCTTGACTTTCTGTGTGAAAAATTTGTAGGGATATTCTTATGGGGAAAACTGTATTTTGCTCAGAAAACCTAATATTTTGGGCAAACCCCCCACCACACACACACACACACTGTTTATAATGAAAAGATTTGCATGTACAGTTGTACCTCGCTTAAGGAGCATAATGTGTTCCACAGGATTGCTCTTAAAGCGAGTTTGCTCTTTAAGCAAAACACCATTGTAAGTGACCAATTGTGACTTCTGGGGGGGGGGGTTTGCAAACCCCGATTTATTTGTTAAGTGAGTTTTTGGTTGGTTTTATTTGTTAAGCGAAGCGAACATTCAGAGAAAATTCTGCTCTTTAAGCGAGTTACTCTTTAAGCGAGGCGCTCTTTATGTGAGGACTGTAAAAGGTGGGGAAGATTGCAAATAGTGTCTCAGACAAACGTACTGGTCTTTTTGTTCTCCTATAGAAGGAAAAATTAGAGCCCCTACAGCTGTTGCTCATTGTTCCAATGGGGAGTCAAGAAAACTGGTGAATATTCATTACATCCTCAACATCAAGTAGGTGGATACAGGATTGCATCCTTAATGTCTTTTTAGCAGCTGCCCAGAGACCCACACACTGGTGAGTCAATCTCTGTAAATATCAAGTCAAGATGCTTCCCCTCCCCACTTCTTGTTCCGCTTTATCACAAGCAATGAGGCATTATAGTTATTCTATCTTCCAGTGTCACAAGGCTGAACCACTGGCAAAACAGGGCGACTGGTTTAGCTTCAGGAAACTCAAATAAGTACAGTCAAACCTCATATAACACTAAAACCTGGTTCCACAAGTCTTGATGTTATATGATTTTTAGTGTTATCCGATGCATGTTAAAATCCTATGGGAGCCATAGAGATACATTGTAACCACACAGGCTTTAGCGGTTGTTATCTGAAGCATCCCATAGGATCTTAATGTTATCCGATGCAATTCTTCCCCCCAGATTCCTTAATGTTATTATTATTATTATTCCCATTTATTATCCCGCCCCAATCGGGCATACCCGACTCTGGGCGGCTTACAAGATAAAAACACAATCATAAACCCTAACCCATCCAATAAAATACTAATAAATTAAAAATTTAAAAACTCTGAAAGTTCATAAAAACATGAAATAAACCAGGAACAAGCAACTCCATGGAATAAAACCAACAGCAAGGGAGGCTGTCCCTTAAATTAACCACCCTGTGTGGGATCCCACAGACCTTGGTCCCCACACATGTCCCGCCAGCCCGGTTTTTAAACCCTTTCGGAAGGGGAGGAGCTCTGTCTGTAGACGTAGATCAGTTGGGAGGAGGTTCCAAAGCGCCGGGGCGAACACAGAGAAGGCCCTCTTCCTAGTGCTAGAGAGATGAGCCTCCCTAGCTGATGGAATGACAAGAGAGCCCCTCCGGTCCGCCCTGGTGGGACGGACAGACATTCTTAGGGTGGGGGGGGCAATTTTGTTATGCGATTTTCGTGTTATTCGATACTAATGTTATATGAGGTATTACTGTACCTAAAGAGTTTTAACTTAACCAGAGGAAGCACTGCTTCTGAGTTCATTTAAAGGTTTGAAAACAGGTTAATGATTTGGATCCCCTTGATCCTAATGTAACAAGCCAATGTTGTGTTTTGTGTCTGGATCTCTCTACACATCAAACGCAGGGATGAAATAAGCATTATCTCCTGCACACATCTTTTGTATAGGGATGAGGAAAAGGCAGGTATTCAAAATGAGTAAGTCCCCACCCCACCCCTCCAATGGTGTGACAATCCACTTACTCCCAGGTAGGACTTGCCGGAAGCAGCAGCTGCAGAAGTGGAAGGAAACCCCCAGCAGCGGTGGCAGAGGAGGCCACACTGCCCTCGGGCAGCAGCAGCAGTGCCAATGGGGCCTTGGACATCTCTGCAAGCCTCAAGCCCACCACCGGTGGACTGGGCATGGCAGAGACGGCCAAGCTGGGGACCCCCACCAAGGTGGCAGCAGCCTTGTGGGTCTCACTCTAATTGGCAGCGGAAGGCCGTGTCCCCCCCCCCCCAGCTCTACGGTCACTCTTGATCTGCCTTCCTCACCTCCAGCCTCCTCGGCCACCATCATACTGCTCTCCAGCTGGCTCCGCCGCAACTGCTAGGGCCACGCATGACCAGGAGGAAGCAGCCAAGAGATGGAGGGCAACCGGAGAGAGGCTCCAGCTGCCACCGCTGCTTTTCTCTCCTCAACTTCCCACTCCCCCCAGCGACCATGAAGGCACCATGCAGGGAATCCCTGCTGCCTGAGGCAAGGCATGAGAACAATAGGAGCCCAGAGAGGCAGGCATGGTGGAGTGACAGAAACCCACTGATGGCGGGTCTTATACAACATGCCAAATCAAAACCACCCCATGGCTTTGGGCCCCGCCTCAGTGAGTCCTGCTCATGAGGACAAAGTAATGCAAAAACACCCCTTTTAATTAACCCCCCTCTGTGGCTCAATCGTGCTTGGCACAATGACATGCCTGGTGCGCCGTCACACATGCGCAAGGCGGGAAATGGCCATGGCCATGGGGAATTTTTACTACCACCACCCCTTGAACTGGTCCGATCCGGTAGATGCCCCCCACTGGGTTTAGTGCTGATCTCCAAAAGAGTCAGCGCTGTCTGCATCTGCAGATGTTTCTGTGGTCATGTGGAAGGAGGAGAAGCATACTTCATTTTAGGGACAAATAATTTTTGAGGCAGGTACTCAAGCCTGTCCACCCACATCAGCAGCAAAAGCCCAGATCCATCTCTGTCCCTATGTGCTCTCAAGTTGATTCCAAGGGCTAACTAAATCCAGCCTTTGCTTAACCTGTTCCAGCATTTCTCTGCAGCAGGCTTGCTAGGTAAAGGTAAAGGACCATTGCTCGAAAGCCAGTCATATCTGACTCTAGGGTTCAGTGCTCATCTCTGTTTATAGCCAAAGAGCCAGCGCTGTCTGCATCTGCAGATGTTTCCATTGACATGTGGTAGGCATGCCTAGATGCCAAAGTGCACAGAATGCTGTTTACCTTCCCACTGACGTGGTACCTATTTATCTACTTGCAATTTCTTGATTTTGAATTGCTAGGTTGGCAGGAGCTGGGACAGAGATGGGTACTCATTCCACCATGCAGTAATGTACTCGGGTTTTGAACTGCTGACCTTCCACCTCTCTGTCAGCGTCTTAACCATATGAGCCACTGCAGTTGCAGAAGGCTTGCTACTGAAGTTCTAGTTTGACACACACATGAATCTTGCCATCTGCAGCCTTCTTTAAAAACTAAGCATCTTTCAGCCAAAGAGACTTAGAAATCTTAAAAGCAACCATTCTCATCAACGCTTCCCATTACAGCAGAAGAAAACTAGAGAGGAGCAGGTGGGAGTGAGAATTGAACAACTTGATAAAATATCTAAACAGTTCATCTGCTTGTTCCATTTATGTGTCATTCCCACCCACCCTCTGCTCTGCTGCCAGGAAAATGTAAAGGCCAGAACAGTTCCATCTGCCACAAAGCAACCAGAGTTTCCAAACAGAAATGGTTGTACTACTTCCCCACCACCACCACCCATGGTTTACACTCAGCATGTGGACTCAGCATAAGCACCAAGCCCAACCTGGCATTCAACCTGGGAAACTAATAGTGTCATAGCAGGGGAATCCTCCAATATGCTACGTCTGTGAAGGCCAACCTTGGCACTCCAGATGTTCTTGGACTTCAATTCCCAGTTGCCCAAGTCAGCCCAGCTGCTAATCAGGGCTTTTGGGAATTGGAGTTCAAGAATATCTTGAGTGCCAAGGTTGGCCATCATTGATCTATGATCACAACAGGTTGCCTTTTAGCAAATCAGGATTGTTCAACTTTGGCTCTCCCCTCTCCATACATCATATCCGTTTACAGCCAAAGAGCCGGTGCTGTCTGCATCTGCAGATGTTTCCATAGCCATGTTGCAGGCATGATCAGATGCCAGAGTGCATGGAAGGTTGTTGCCTTTCCCACCAGAGTGGTACCTATTTATCTATTTGCAATTTCTTGTTTTTGAACTACTAGGTTGGTCAGAGCTGGGGTAAATTACGGGAGCTCACTCAGTCACACAGGACTCAGGTTTCAAACTGCTGACCTCCCCACCCATTTGCATATGCACCCCGTCCTTTTGATGCAAGCACCACTCATCACTTGAAAATGAATCAGTTTAAGATTTTCCAGACATAAAGAGAAAGTGGGAGGATTAGACAATTTAATTTCTGTGCATCAAACAGCTGCTGTGAACAAGATGCAAAGTTTAGTAAAAAGGGCAGCAACTCTATAGCCTGATCATAGGCGTGTTTATTTAGAAGGAAGCCTGGTCTCCATTGGCAACAAAATATGCATTTCGAAGGAGGTCTGCTGGTGGTTTTAGATCCCTGAGTCTGCCTACCCACTAGGGTCTGTTTTATTCACTGCATGAGACTTTTCCTCCTTCTCTGTGCCTTCAAAAATTTCATTTTTATTTTTATTTTTTGCAGCTGTAGCTCTGTGGAGTAGAAGAGGCTCTCCAAGGAGCAATCCCCAAGAGCTAGAAACAATAAAGCCTGAAGAATTGATTATTCCAGAGTTTATTCCTTTTATTGAGGAGGATCACCCTCTCCGTCACATGACGAGCCTTCATATATATTCATCTTCTACGCCCTCTCTTTCTTCTACCTGCAAAGTTATTAAATAAGCTAGATGGCTAGGGGCTAGCCCATTTCTATTTTCTCCAAAGAGAGTAAAAATAGCTTCCTCGAATCCAGAAAATCTCCTGCAAGAATGCTGCATACTTTAAAGAATAAGCAGGATTTCCCCCTCTCCCCTGCCACCAACCCCTTGCTTCTTTCCTCCTTATTTAGTTATTGGCAGCAAAAGATCTACAGTGATTCCCATTCTCATTTATTTCTCTCTCTCAGATCCTTGAAATGTTTCTTATCTACAGGGACGAGTAATATTCCAGTTGTATTTTCACTTTTTTTAAGGCAGGGGTGGGGCAAAGTACAGTGGGGGGGGGAGGTCACAAGGAGCTCCAGGTGTGTCTCAAAATCCCAATGCTTTAAAAATTGTAAAGGTCTCTCTTGCGCTGTAGAAAGCAGAAGGGTGTTTTAAACCAGATGCATAGCAGAAGGTGTGTACAGTAAGCTACCCGCCCTCTCCACAAGGGTTCTTAAATCTTCCTTTGTACTCTGACTAAACTGATTTGGAGGGAAAACGCCAAAACAATCAGCTGCCATTGAAAAAGCCTAGCTGCAGAATACTTCCCTGTCAACAAATTGGGGGCTCCCATATCAATCCTCAGAATTTTTACATTCTGGTTCAAGCATTCACATGGAGATCTGGTTATGTGTCACAGACTACTTGCTGTATGCCAGGAGGAAATGTGACAGCACCGCAGTTTAAGAAAGAAACAAACAAATTAGAGCAGGTACAGAGAATGGCAAGAGGGATAATAATAATAATTTTGTGTCAGAAATTATTCTGGGTTGAAAGGATGTTTTGCAGAAGAAACTCTACTAATGGAATGCCCAAATGAGGCTCCTTTCATGTCCTTAAGACTTGGGGTAGAGATAATGCAGAACCCGGGTCTTGAACTGCTGATTTGCCAGCCTTCCAGATAACAAGGCGAGCTTCAGAGCCACCGAAGCCCCTAATTTCATGTCAGAGATTACTCTGGATTGAAAGGATTTTTGCTGGAGAAACTCCGCTTAGGGGATGCCCGAATGAGGCTCCTTTCATGTCCCCAAGTGCAGCCTTCAGGTATCGAAACCCGACCTTCCAGTCTCCAAGCTCAGCGTTTTAACCACTAAGCCACCAGGGGATCTGTGCAACAACATGGATGATCAGAGGACTGGAAACCAAGCCCTTGGAGGAAAGGCAGAAGGAACTCGACATCTTTAGCCTTCAGAAAAGGAGACTGAGAGAGGATATGATAGACTCTTCAAATACCTAAAAGATTATCATAAAGAGCTTGGGCACGGTCTGTTCTCAATTATCCCAGAGTGCAGGACACATAATAATAGGCTGAAACTAGAGGAATTCAGATATAGGCTGAATATTAGGAAAATGTTCTTAATGGTTAGAGTAGTACAGCAGTGGAACCAACTGCCTTGAGAGGTGGTGAGCGCTCCCACACTAGAAGCATTCAAGAGAGAATTGGACAACCCTCTGTCATACCTGCTTTGATTTCCTACATTGAACAGGGAGTTGGACTCGGTAGCCTAAAAGGCCCCTTCCAACTCATTGTTTCAGTGATTCTAAAGGCCACTGATAAACCTTTTCAAGGGATTTTTGCCCTTTGCTGGTGGATGAGATGGCAGCAGGGAAAGACTTAGCAACCAGTCTTCCTGTCCTACTTGGTATATCCTCATGGAAGGTGGCCTCAGCATATGTGTAATCTGCTAACCAGGGTATTTGGTTACAATTCAGAATCAACACCCTGGTTAGGAGAGTACATGCACGCATAAACAGAATACACAAGACACATCAGAAGGTATTCCAAAGTGTGTTTCAAGCATAAGAGCTCCAGTGATTTTTGTTAGAACATTCTATAGAACACACTTCAAACACACACCCACACCCCAAAAAAATCTCAAGTTAATAAGTATAAGCTACAGTATATACTGTATGTGTTATTCTTCTTAATGTGCCATATCTGATTCCCAATATGGGCTGTCATCATGATGATCAGCCATGAAAGATTGTCCTGGGAACAATTTTATGCAGTGGCCTTCCGCATCACAGTGTGACACCCATACCACTGATCCAGTTCTATGAGTCACTTTCTGGTCCTGAGCTCACAAAGTCCTCCTCAGCCCCAGGTCAGTATTGATGAAGCTGCTGCCTTCGATCAAGATGAATTCTAGTGGGATTTAATCCACTTGGGGACCATCACCCATCCCTGTGGATTTTGCCACCCAAGGGCAATAGTCCTCAGGGTTGTCTGGTTAATTAACCGCCACCTGACAATCAGTGTTGAGTCACTGGCAGTATGGTCTACTCTATTACCGTAGCAGGATAACCTGGCCAGACCCTGCAGTATGCTGCAATATAAACATTGGAACTTGTAATTCTGTTAATTTTAGTGTTGTTCCTGATACTATTGTGGTTATCAATTGCATGGTCTGTAGGAGGGTTGGAAAAGAGGAAAACACAGGGAACAAAAACTTTCTAAAATTGAGTCCCGTCTCTGCTCTTTGACCTAAATGATCAACATTCACATGTGTCTAAAATAACGCAAGAGATGGCCAAAGTCTTTCTGGGTCATGCATGCAAATAGGTTTGCTCTCTTTGCAGCTGGCAAATCCTGTTGGATTTTATTCTTACACATTCAGAGCATAACCACTGCTTATCACATTTTAGCTTTAAGGGAGACACTTTTCATGCATGACTTTTTAAAGAGGCCTAGGATGAGACCCACATAATGGAATTACTAAAGCATAGTCTCTGCTCCCACCTTTTAAGAAATACTGATGGCAAGAAAGGACCCTGATGGCATACTTACAGTTTGGTCATTACCTCTGGTAGTAGAATAGCTCTCAGAACAATTATCACAAATAACTGTGTCCTTGTGTCAAAGACAGATGTTGTAATCCTGCTACTATTTGCTGTTCCTTCCTGTTTATAGCTATTAGGAATAAATCAACATAGTCTTTACAAATGAATAGCATGGATTATTGCGACCAGCAGGCAGACTGGTGGGTTGAGAGTGCGTTGAGTAAGAAATCTGGTAAACTCAGATTTACTCAGCATTTCTTACTCAGCATTCTCTTCACACTCCTATTGAATGGTGCTCTCTGGATTTTAGGGCTAGAGTGGGCAGCTGAGGGTAGCGCCTCGATTCTCATTTAATTAAGTGCTGCACATCTTAAGAAGGTGATGCTGTTGGTTAGCATTTGCTTCCCAAAGCATTTCATGAAGGAGAAAAGAAGGTTACCAGTAACTCCATCCAAGACAACAGGCAGAAAAAAGAAATATTTTTTAAAGGAGCTTAAGAGCAAAAAGCTCTCCCAAAACTGAACTAAAATAGATCAGTTTGCTTGTCCCAGTTGCATTGTGGAGACTTAATGCACAGCGAACGAATCTTTTTTTTAATGCAGGGAAAATGCAACTACCCCAAAAGGGATACAGGGAAGCAGTCATTTTATGTTATCTTTTTATTTGTTATCCAGGGAGAAATTTACAAAACTGCATGCAAGGAAAAGAGGAGGATCTCTAGTCTTCTGTGGTCACTTACTTGCTTTATTTTCAGGGAACCTGAAAGAAATCCAAACACATCTAGCTAAAAAGAGACACAGTTTACTCCCGAAAGGCAAAAATGCTCCCCCAGCATCTCATCTTTCCTACAACATAATTTTGTGACTCCTGCCAGGCGAGCAAGGACATAACAAAATCTAAACAAATTCTCTTTACAATTAATGCTAACCTTCCTCATTCATGCAAGATATGCTGTTTAAGACAGAGACTGTTTAAGATAAGGGTGCCCAAACTATGGCCCATGGGCTGGATCCGGCCACCGACACCAATTCATCCAGCCTACAAAGCCCTTGTTGTTCCCGGGTGGGCGCATTTTACTTCCACTTTCGGGAGCGATGAGGGCTTCGTGGGCTGAATGAATTGGTGTCAGAGGCCAGATCTGGCCCATGGGCCATAGTAACTGGCCCCCTGAACCACATGACCGGCCTGCGGACCGAGAGGTTTGGACACCCCTGGTTTAAGAGCATGAATCTTCCTATAGGATCTCTCTTTTTTAGAATATAATTTCTGCTGATCTGTGGCGGTGATGTTATTGTCAAACTGCGAAGCCATCACAATCGAAAGAATAAAAATAGGCAGGTGGCAAGCAAAGCAACGGCAATTAGATGCAGGATCAGTAGCGGACACTTACGAACACATTCAGCATTGTATCTATTCCTGTTTTCCTAAGAGGAAAAAAATGGTCTAAACAAATTGCTGCATTGAAAGTGACATTTTAAAGCAAAGTATTTTCAAAAGGCCAAAAAATCCTATCATACAATAAAGCAATTGAGAGGCAGGTGTGCATTTTAACATTTATAAATATCTGCTCCAAGGAACACAACACATCACAGCTATTGGTAGAATCTAATGGTGTTTCATAGAAGAAAACAGGTAAGAAGCAAGAATTATACCTTAAAACCCATGCACAAATTTAAACTGAGCTTATTCTGAAAAATGCCCATAAATACACAATGCCTATGGGAATTGGTTCATGGGATGAAAAGGAAATCAGCATTAAAAAATTGTTAAAGGTTTCTCCAATTAGTGCTTTACAATACTATTAACAAATAGTGCCTATTTGAGGGATCGCATCATCAGGAGGAAACCATGAAGGTCAAATGTATTTATTATTTATGTATTGTATTTATATACTGCTCATCTGGGATATTTTCCCACTCTGGGTGGTGTACAACAATTAAGAATTTCGCAAGTGGGCATTAAAAAACAATAACACCACATCATAATAACCACTAAACATTAACAATTAACAAACAATATAGAGGTTCTTGTTTCTTCTTTGCTTTTGAGTTATGCTCCCCCCCTCCCAAAAGGTGCACAACTAAAGCCTGGTCTATTTGGGAAATACACATGAACATGATTTATTTAATGGGGGAAATGTAGTCAAGGCATATATTATAGAAAATGTGTAAAAAAAAAAACAACCTCTGTGTACATTAGGAAAAGTGCATACCAAAACATACCAATTGCCATGTTGGAAGAGGAAAAAAGGCAACTGGCTGAAAATACTGGTGAGAGCTTGATAAACACAGTTAAAGCAGAACTGCCAATTCCCACCACCACCACATCTGGTTTCCAGGGGTTCCCAACCTAAGGTCTATGGGCCAGATCTGGCTCCTGCACCATTTCATGCGGGACAAAATGCCCACCCCCATCATGCAGGCAGGGTAAAATGGCCATCCTGACCTCAACCCTGGTTGAGAGAACGTGACCCGGCCCCCGGTTTGAAAAGGTTAGGAACCCCTGCTGTAGAACCAGGTTCCTTTTAGCAGAAGGGGCTACAACTACAGGGGGAGATTTTCTCTTATTTAGTGTACTTAGTCCATCTTCTTGAAAGCCATTCCTCTGGTGTTAAATACTGCAGAGCTGGTGAACCTCAGGTTCTTGTCTGATTAGATGCTTCCACTTTCAGCTGTCAGTCATAAATCCCCTGAAAAATACCACAAAAAATGGGCTGCACATCTGTCTCCATGGGACCTGAGAAAGTTTTGCTTATTGTCTTCTGGAATACAATCTATGGTTAGCCGTTGGCACATACATAAAAAGAAATTATACTCTGATTCACAAATGCTAAACCTAATTTTAAAATATGAATCTAGGGTATGAGCTAGTTAGAAAACATATTTCATTAAACGGTTTCTCTTCTCTGAATCCTTTTTTTAAAAACCTTGAAAGCAGAAGCCTAGAATTGACTAAAATGTTGGTATAGCTACAGAACCAGTCTAACTCTGTTCCAGACTTTTGACCCATGGATGTAATGTTAAGGAAAGTTAACATAAGATTATGGAGAAGTCTATACTGTATTTCCTGCAAAATAATAAATCCTGTAGATGTAGATATCAAATCTACATGACCATATTCAGGGAACCTGCTTTGCCCCATTAACTCATTCAAATGCCAGAATCCTGTTAGTGTAAGTTATACCATGGGCTTCCAGCAATATTAATGATTTAGGGGCAATTAAAATTCCCTGTCCCTCACTTGTCAGGTACTGAGGATCCCTAGGGAATCCAATCACCACAGGAAAATGTCAGATTCAGCCAAGGTGATTTTCTAGTTTTTAAGGATATACCTTTTTGGTTAAGACGCTGAACTTGATGACTGGAGGGTTGGCAGGTCAGCAGTTTGAGACCCAAGTGCTGCATGACGGAGTGAGCTCCCATCTCTGTCCCAGCTCCTGCCAACCTAGCAACTTGAAAATAAGAAAATGCAAGTAGATAAATAGGTACCACTTCAGTGGGAAGGTAAACAGCATTCTGTGCACTCCAGTGTTTAGTCATTTCTGCCACGTGTCCTTGGAAGTGTCTGTAGACACAGACAGCGCTGGTTCTTTGGCTATAAATAGAGATGAGCACTGAACCCTAGAGTCAGATATGACTGGCATTCAAGCGAGGGCAGCCTTTACTTTTACCTTAAAGTACTTACGAGTCAGAGAAAAAGTTCAGAAAAATGAACTTGACAAATGGGCCATTTTACAAAATAGTTTCTCTTCAAATTATTGGGTCACATCAAAAAGATCTTTTTGACTTCATCTAATAAACAAGTCTACATGCAATATGCAGTTACCCTCACGTGTAAAGTGCATTACCCTTTTCATATTTTTCAAAAAAAACCCCTCTGTGTCCATCATATAATAAATTTATTCTGGTTTATTTGATGATCCTAGCTGGTAATCCTGAATACTTTAGATAACTGTAGGTCATCCCTCCTAATATTTTACATAGGATTTAAAAAAGGGAAAGAGCTTTGGGGGAATTAAGTTGTTCTGTTTGCAGTGTGGACCAGACAAAAATCTCCATTAGCCTTCTTATGTATCAAATTCTTCCACAGAGTGAGGGGAAAACCTCTTCTTGAAATCTATTCATTTACTGGTCCCATACTTATCTATAATTGGCATCCCAAGACTTGTTCCAAAGATACGCAGTATATTTGACCCTGAGATCTTGAAGAAGCAAACATTCTTCCCACACATATTATCTCAGCACAACATACACACATCCTTCACACAGAGTCCCCCTACCTTGCAAGGATAAGAGTTAAACTTTTCCTAACTATTAAATGTAAAGATTACTGGTGGCAGGGGAGTAAATATGAAGCCTAATCCTATAGCTATTTACCTACAGAGAACAGCAATCTTGACAGAGGCTGTTGATTTTCAACCAGTACAAGCAGTAAAGAAGAGGCAGGCTTGCCAGTAGGATTGCTAGGACTGGGAGAAGACCTTCCCTTCTTCCATCCCATAGTGATCCTGGCTCAGTGCGAGACTACATTGAAAAATACATCACAATTTGCTTTGGAACCAGCACAAATGACATTGAAGTGAGGGGGAATTCAATGACCACACAACATAAATGTCAATGCGGATCAACATGTCATTTTTTTCCTTTCCAATTTGGACTTTTCCCCTTTGCCACTGGGGGCTTCTTTTTTTTTTCTAGCTGCAATTATTTGAATGGTGTTTTGTGTAACCCCCGCTAGGTGAGAGCCTTGTTGTGGTGCTGGGGCTTGAGCGGTCTGTCTAGGCAGTGTTTCCCATCACTTGTCAATGATGTTATGCTATATTCCCCAAAATATCCTCCATCAGATCCCTTGGGCAAGATGAAAGTGGAGGCCACACATCATGGTCCACCTAGCCAGTGCGTGATGTGATATCTAAATAGCTACTATACAACTTTTTCAGCAACCCAACAGTTTGATAGCAGGCCACAACTGGAAAGTCAGGGATTGGCAGAAGGACAGTATTGAATGGAGGAAGGCTGTGAGCACAGATTGAACCACTTTGGGTTGAGAGGCCAGTGTAGACACTGAAACTGAAACAAACTGGGGCCTTTGTGTGCTCCTTAACTGGATGCAGTTGCAAACATGACCGCAAATCAAACCAATTCAGCTTTTGCCAGTGTAGTCACACCTTCAGATTGTGTCAACCTGGCACTGCTAATAATCTTCTTCTCCTCCTCCTCCTCCTGCCGCATCCAAATATTGGTGATCATCATGGTGATCAGCCATGAAGATTGTCCTGAGACTATAATGCAGTGGCCCTTCATCTGCTTTCCACATCGCAGCATGACACTCATACCACTGATCCAGTTCCACAAGTCACTTTCTGGTCCTGAATCCTTATGGCAAGCAAAGTCCTCATCAGCCCCAGCCCAGTGATGATGAAGCTGCTGTCCTACATCAAGATGGATTCAAGTGGAATTTAATCCATTCGGAGACCATCACCCTTCCCTATGGATTTTGGCACCCAAGGCCATTAGTCCTTAGGGTAGTCAGGTCAGTTAGAAGCCATGTGACACTCGGCATTGAATCACTGGCAGTATGGTCTACTCTATTACTATAGCAGGATAACCAGGCCAGACAGAGTCACATCACGTACAGTTTGGAAATTACTTTGTTTTATGGGAACATGCTTCATTTGCAATTGCTTCAGTCATAAAGGTTGATCTAGCTGACTCCTCAACACTAAATAATTTCATCTTCTAGTGGTTGGCATCTGAAATGTATACTTTGGCTTTTGGGCTGTTTGTCCATTAACTTGCACTGCAAGAAAAAGAAACAGTGAGAAGCAGTCAACATGCTGGCCCTGCCGACCCTCGACTTATCATCATGTCTGAATAACCACCAAGTGAAAACTGTTTTGTTAAAGTAGAATATCTGACCCCTAGCCACCCATCCCCACTGTGCTAGCAGTTTACATTTAAAGTCTGTGGCTTCAAATCCATTGGAAACTGAAGAGTCTGATCCATATGCGCGGTCTTCCTGCCTTTTGTATCCTCCAAAGCAGATTTCCCACATCGAATGCCAATATGTGCCTTTAGAGCAGCTCTTGTTAAAAATATCCCCTCTAATACCAACAACATGTTTACTTCTTTGTAATCTCATCAACTGTGGCACTGTATAATTAGAGATTGCTCAAATGCTTCATCTGCCCACTCAGTCCTAGAATGAAAAACAACCATGAAATAATTTGGAACTCAAAATCAACACCACAGATTTGAGAATGCCTTTCCAATAAAACGGTGTTGAGGTTTTCCTGTTTTTAGATATCATTGTAAGGACATTTATCCATCTGAGATCAATGTCACAAGCATTTTAATTGTATAATAAGTCCATGCTATTATACAATTTAAATACAACCAATGTGCTATCATGCTTCCACTTGTTTTATTACCCAGCAATTTATTTTCATTATTACTATTTTGCTTATAAGCTCTGTAGGATGTATGTAAAATATAAAAAGGATGATGAAAAACCTTATGAAGCGATTGCTAATGAAGGAAGCTTTTAAACTGGAGCGACAGAATATTGGAGAAAGGAGTAGGTGTACCTCCTACAAACACTAAAAGGTGATAGCTATAGGTAGATGCTGTTACTTATCCCTAGATAAACTACGGGTACCATTGAATAAACAAAATAAAAACACTGTAGCACTTTGAAGACTAACTGTTATATTTTAATCTTAGCTTTCATGGATCAAGTCCATTTCATCAGACATGGGAGTGAGGCTTCATGACATCAATTTATGCACATCAGGTACAGAGTGATTGGTTAGCATAACAGATAAGTATATAAATCAATATGGCTTTATACAATTGGTAATAGCAGATGATCTCTGGTTGTTATTCCAAAAAAAATTAACTATACAGTTCACAAGACAACAATGCAGGAAAGTGGGGGTTATGTTTACATTTACATAGGTAAGGCATTTATTTATTTATTTATAGGGGGCTTCCAAGCTGAGAGGCATTTTTGGAGTACTTTTAACTAGTATTTCATGTTGTACTCAGGTTATCTACATACAACTCTCTGATATTTCAGTTGTTTGTTCTTGAAGTAGCTAATTCAAACTATGGCTGCTACAACTAGGAGATTCTTCCTAGAATTTCTCCACCTATGGTTCTGAACCAATTAATCTACAGGGATTATGCTAGCATTTTTTAAAAAAATCACTAAAGTTATACCAATCAGAACTGCAACCATGTACCACTCAAAATTAAAATATTTTCTAAATTTAGTTTAAGTTTCAATGAGCTGAATCAAACTTTTGGAAATGTTGGTTAGATATTAATAATGTTTGTTTTTCATGCTGTCATGGGTTCATTTCAAAAGGAAGGTAGAGTAGAAATAGATCAAACAAACAAACAAACAAATAATCTTTCCTTGGTCTGTGGATGGAGGCTTTTGTTGTTGTTCAGTTGCACAGTCGATTCCAACCCTACACGACCCCATGGATGCCAGGCACCCCTGTCCTCCACCATCCTCCTCAGCCCGCCCATCTCTGTGCCCATTGCATTAACAATACCATCTAGCCATCTCATTTTCTGCCACCCCCTTCTTCTCCTCTTGCCCTTGACCTTTCCCAGCACCAAGGCTTTCTCAAGTGAATCCTCTCTTCTCATTTGATGTCCAAAGTACTTTAGCTTCGTCTTTACTATTTGACCTTCAAGGGAGCAGTCAGGATTGATTTCTTCTAAAATTGACCTATTTGTTCTCCTCACTGTCCAGGGGACTCTCAAAACTCTCCTCCAACACCACATCTCAAAGGCATATATTCTTCTGCGCTCAGTTTTCCTTATGGTCCAGCTCTCACAGCCATACATCACTACCAGAAATACCATTGCTTTGACTATGCGAATTTTTGTTTGCAATTTGATATCTCTACTTTTCACTATGCTCCCCAGGTTTCTCATCGCTTGCCTCCCAAGAATCAGTCACCTTTTTATTTCATGGCTGCAATATCCATCTGCGGTGATCTTGGATGGAGGCTACATTCCAGAATGTAGGATGGGCTCAGAACCAAGTGCTTGTGCAACATCACACAATGATACAACCACAGCTCTACTCACTTCCTAGCTTTTCTTTGCATTTATTTTCTCAAAGTGTTTCCCAAAGTTATGCAGTCAAAAACTACAGTCCAAGTAAAACCACAGGTTGTTATGTAAACATCTGAATTTCTGGGTAATTTAGCAATAGTGCCTTCTGTGAATTTAGAATTCCAACATACAGCAACACTTGTTTTCACATATTTGTAATTCTCAGCTCAGCTCTAAATGGAGCATTATGTTTAATGTATCTAGAAATAAGATAAATTTGTTACATGAGTCATATGTTCATGTATTTTCGTTCCCATCTCTCTTGCTATCTTTCTACTTCTTTGCAAAAAAACCCACCATTTATTAACATATGGAATTTTAATACTGTAAACTCCTCAGCCAATTATAAATAGTGCAAACTTGGTAGAGTTTGCTAAGTGGTGGCCAATGCAACCAGCTTCATTCATTATCACTATGGCTGAGGTTTTGTTCTCCTCCACCCACCTATCTCTTTATCCTAAGTATTGAGCTACACACCTCTAGCTTCACCAGCAGATCGCTGGAGATCTCTTCAACTTCAACAACTTCAACAGCTCATCGTTAGTGGATGAAGTGACATCTTCAAGGCCAAGCTCTATGTGAACCTGTCACGTTGTCCAAGAAATGACAGCCACTGCCATTGCTTTCCAAGCCAATATTTTGCCCATCAGTATTGGGAGAGGCACCATGTAATGATTCTTCAACCCCAGATAGAACAACATCAGATCTGCTCATGCAACAAAGAACTACCCTGACCATTGTGAGACTGGCCATAGAGAGCTTTTAAACTGTCATTTTATATGGAGGTAAAAACTCTCCAAGGAGGTGGCTTAGTGGTTAAAATGCTGAACTCATGGACCAGAAGGTTGGCAGATCAGCAGTTCAAGACCCAGGTCCTATATGCCTTGGCTCCTGGCAACCTCACAGTTCAAAAGCAAGAAATTGCAAGTAGATAAAAAGGTACCATTTTGGCAGGAAAGGTAACAGCATTCTGTGTGATACAGTGTCTAATCATGCCTGCCACATGACCACGGAAATGTCTACATACACAGACAGTGCTGGCTCTTTGGTTGTAAAAGGAGATGAGCACTGCCCCACTAGTCAGACACGACTAGCTTTCGAGGGAGACCTTGGCGTTTAGCTTTAACAACTCCCTGCAATCACAAAGAGTTGGAATGTGTGGTTCAGCCAACCTGATGCCTCAAACAATGAAATAACAGAGAGATGCTCAGGCTGGATGAAACCTCCAATTATTCCTTCCATCATTCCAAGATCTCACGCCAAGAACAGCAGGTTAATTTCCAGCCTGGGAGGCGGAAATTGACCACTGAAAAGAATTTATCTGATTTTCTTCTTGCCTCCCCTTGGCTATACTTTACTGAAGCATGAAAGTATTGTCCAATGCAGGGGTGCCCAAACTATGGCCTGGGGGCTAGATCCGGCCCCTGACACCAATTCATCCAGCTCTCGCCACCCTCATCACTCCCAGAAGCAAACGTGCCCATATGGATGTGTTTTACTTCCACTTCTGGAAGCAAAGAGGGTGGTGTGGGCTAGATGAATTTGTGTTGGGGGCTAGATCTGGCCCATAGGCCATAGCTTGGGCAACCCTAAACCATGTGACTGGCCCACTGCCTGAAAAGTTTGGGCACCCCTGGTCCATTGTGTAGGGAAAATATCCTTGAAATGTCAAAGATATATAGTCAAAGCCTAGATTCATTGAGATTAGAGGTGACGATATAAGAAGTTAAGGGGGAAAGATAAGTAACCTAAAAAGAAGCAATCAATAAAAAAACCCTCAACCTCACCACACAGTTCAGTCTCTTAATAACTAATACTCACACTTTTAAAAAAATGCTTCAAGGCAACCTTTTTTCTGTGTTCCTCACAGGTAAACCGCCACCATCCACATATTAATATTTGATGTTTCAAAGGTCATAAAGGTGGAATCTAGGCTTACAGCTTTTGTAGGGTTTGCTCACCGATCTCAAAGTGTTGGGTAATCTTTTAAAAATCTGGTCCATTCCCAAACAACCCTCAAACTAAGCCAATCAACACTAATCAGCTCTGCTTTCCAACTTCAGTATAGGAAATAATTGGATCCTTTGAAACTTCTCCAGATTTTATGAGAAACTCACTAACTTGTCCTACATGTAGAAGAGACACCTGGGAGCCTATGACATAAAAATGGACCATTCTACCTGTTTGCCAGCTGTGGGAGGAAGAGGAGAATTCCCTTTAAAAACCAAAGGTATTCCTACAGCTGACTGGCTGCTCCCAAGGAGGTGGGGTTCAAACTGAGTGTTCAATAAACCAGGAGGACCTGAACCTGAAACCTCTAAGGGGTCTTTCAAATACCACATGACCATTTTAGGGGGGGAGGAGGTCAACCAAAAGTCACAGGAAGTCACAGGGGTAGAGGGGGAGGTTGGCATGAAGTCACGTGACTCCAAAATTTTAAAACCCCGGCCAGGTGGAAGTCCAGGGGTGGGGCAGTAGGCATCCTCAGGTTCTGGGCGGGACCATCCTCCACCACTCAAGCCGGCATGGCTTTTAACCCCCCAGCCAGGTGGGAGTCCAGGGGTGGGGCAGAAGGCATCCTCAGGCGTGCTCTAGGTCGGCCATGCTTCTGCCATTTCTCTTCAAATCAGAGAAAACAGAGAAACCACATTATTTAGGGGGGAGTGGGGGGTCGGTCAAAGATCACAGAAAGTCACAGGGGGAGGTCAAAAAGTGGCCTATTTTAGGTCACGTATTTGAAAGGCCCGGAAGTGGTTTCTGAGTCAGCATGCCACAGGCTATGAAGAATTAACTGACTGCCACAAAAGGCATTGCTTAATTCAAAGGGTCCAATTAGCAGAACAGTAGGAGGTAGGTAGCTTAGTGGTTATGACACTGAACTTGATGACTGGAAGATCACCAAGTCAGCAGTTCAAGACCCGAATGCTGCATGATGGAGTGGGCTCACATATCTGTCCCAGCTCCTGCCAACCTAGCAGTTGGAAAGCAAGAAAATGCAAGTAGATAAATAAGATCCACTTAAGTAGGAAGGTGAACAGTGTTCCATGCACTCCAGTGTCTAGGCATGCCTGCCACATGTCCATGGAAATGTCTGCAGATGCAGACAGCACTGTCTCTTTGGCTATAAACAGGGATGGGTACTGCACCATAGAATTGGATATGACTGGCTTTTGAGCAAAGGTGACCTTTACCTAGGTTATAAATGCTTCATAAGGCAACAAGGAATGTATCAAAGCACCACATTCCTGCTGGTTCTGAGCACTCCATCTTCCCAATTTGGATTTGGGATGAAAGCCTAAGGCAAGGTCTGGATGACTGGAATATGAGTTGTGGGCAAGTACAGTTTGTCGCACTGCATAACTTCCTTCCAGATCATGAGGCACAGCTATCATCCTTAGCTTCCATTATCCTGATTTTGTGGAGCCTAAATCAACATAATACAGCTTAACACTTACCTTCAACTGGCAGGGTTTTGTTGTTGTTTTCAACATTATTGAACAGGCCTTTGACCTGATTGAGCAGGGCTTTTCTAATGTTCTTATGCTCTAAGTACACAATTCTCAGAAGACTAGAAGTTCACAACCAAAACAAATTCATAAGGGAAAGATGTAGAGCTGGTACACATTTTCTTCTACCTGAAGGACTTTGGGGAATAGAAGCAATATGACTAAGTTATGCCCAGATGGAGACATAGATACGCTGTGGTGTGAAGGATTGGAGCAGTCTTCATTTATTTAGGATTGCCCATCAGTGCAATCATAGTTAATCCTAGAAATATATGGGGAAATATTATAATATTTTCCCCACTGAATTCTATCTCTAAACAGGTTCTGAAATACTGGCACAAACATGCATCTTATTAGCCATACATAAATTCCTGGCTAAGGAAAAGAATGCAGAAAACTTGGCAAATGTAATCATTTTCCTATAATCTGTCAAACTACAGAAATAACATTTTAAAGGCAGAAATGCATTTACATTGCCAGAAACAGGAAAAAAAACCCCGCATGATTTATTTTCCTGGTGTACAGAATTCTTCATCTCAAAAAGATGAGAAGTGTACGAATCTTCCTATAAATAATTACAAATCAGTGAATTTTAAAACTGGCATGGGGTCACCAACTATCACATGCAGGCTGAAGCAGACCAACATACAAATGTGTGATTAGAAACATATTTTGGAAAAGATTCCAGGTGTTTGGTAAATTTGAGCCAATTTGGTATACCTAATTTGAACAGCACAAAGAAGAAGTTTATATGTTGTGTAACATCATGTTGATTCCAACGAATGATGTCCCTATTGGGGTTATCTAAAGTATATGATACCTCCACTACATAACTTGAATTTTGAGTAGGGTACTTCAAAGCACCTACCCTATCAATATAGTTCATAACTAATTTAATTTTTATATAAAGAGTTAATTTAACAGAAACAGCGTCAGAAGTCAGTGAAATGCTGAAATTGATTACAAAGACTGGCTTGCTTAGAAGAACAGTCAACAAAAAAATAAATCTACTACTAACCCGAAGAGTAAAATGAAGAAAGTTCCAGAAGTATTAAAGGATATATTTAAAAGTAACCGAATTAGATACAAAATGTTGACAGTCCAAGTACCTACAGAGTACAGTAGAACTCAGTATAATGAATGCCTCTTACAGCGATTAAATTGTACAACGATGAGGATTTGAAAAACATTGTGCCCCGTATAACAATTAACATCATTATACGATGAAATGCATCTCTATGGGAAAAATCGTACAATGATTTTTCATCATTGTACAATTTTCTCCATAGAGATAATCATTGTATGATGCATCCCATAAGGATAATCACTATATGATGCATGCATTGTATAGCAATTAAATCATACAACAACTAGCCTCGCAGAATGAGTTAAAGTCGTTATACAGGGTTTTACTGTATGCTAGTTCAGTAGCTATAGTGGTCAAACCTATCGGAGATCAGGTAAAGTGTATATTTTGACTTACCGTGTTCAAATGAAGTACTGTAACTTTATTCTGACGCCAGCCCCTATTTTCAGTGAGCTTTCTTTCAGTGGGCTTTGTTTTAGAATTGAAGCCTAACCATGCAATCCTATGTATCAGCATTTAGAAGTAAATTTTACTCTGATCAGTAGGTCTTACCCCGAAGGCCATCTATCCCTGTAAGACTTGGAAGGCATCAGCAAGTATCAACAAGAGAGCTGAAGTCTTCCAGCAGAAGTGACGCTGCCTAATTTTAAAGATTCAATATTTTGTCCATATTACCAATGAGGAGGTGCTTTGGAGGAGTGGCATGTGCAAATTACATAACATTGTTGCACAAAAAAGACTCCAAATAGCAGGCCATTGTTGTTGTTGTTGTTGTTATTTTTATTGTTGTACATGTCTACCCAGTAGAGCACTGGGAAGGCATTTACATTCTGAGCTAACAACAGCAATGCCAAGATCTCTTGGATTATACCCCCTATATGCCTTTCATGAAGTAAATGCCAAGCAGTTCAATAGGAAGCATTGCAGGGGGTGTGCAGATACACTCTCAGCTTTAGGTTAGGAGAAAATCTTATTGAACACATTGAGAATTACTCCTGAGTGGGGGGCACATGGAAATGTGCTTCAAATTACTCAAGCAAACAACATGCCCCTAAACCAGAACACACTGTATAAACGTACTGTAAAATGTCCTGTACACCAGACAAGACATTTTACTGGTCAAGTATTCTGTTTCTTTAAAAGGATTATCAAATTACCACTTTCAGCAAATGGAAAAGCTGTTTATGAGTTTTATTCTAGTGATCAAAGCTTACATTGTGAACCTCCTTGGTTATATGTGGGCACAATTTTATTGATTATAGAGAGGAAGAAGGAATTGTCTTCATTGCATGCAACCCACCCAGTTTTGAATTCCTTGCTGAGCACAATGTTTCTATACACATAACACCATTTACTTCAAAGCCTTGCATTATACCACTTCTGTTGCTTTCTGCAGCAGCAATATTAATAATATTATAATAATAAATAATAAATAAAATTAAACTGGAAGGAAAATACTCCCAGTCATGTCAGAGTTCAGCACAAATCCTGCAAGCTTTTCCTGAACAAATAACAGATAGCAACCTTTTGGCCTTTACTTTGCATAAGAATTAACATTAGTATTCGGGAGTGAGTACTGTGACTAGGGACTACCCGAATGCCATATTCTGATTTAAAACTGATTTCTTTCTTTCCTCTTTTTTTTTAAAGGAACCCAGAAGAAAAGGAGGTCTTTGAAGCTCATCTGCATTACAGATCAGGCTTCTCTGAGAAAATCAACCATCCATAATTCATTACATGTTTCCTGCAGGGCTTGGAGACTGTAAAAATCCTAGCAACAACAGAGTCATAGCAACAGCCAGAAAGCTGACCAATCCAGCATCAAGTTTTCTGAAGCAAGGTAGCCAATCAGGCTAGGATAAACCAGTCAGAAATGTTGTCAACTCACTGGTAATTCTATTCTGTCATACGCCTAGTTTTTAACTAATACGCTACTGGAACCTTCAGGGAGTGAAACATGTATGCAATCGGAAGCTGTTTTGAATTACAACTCATTGAAAGAAAATGCAGCATAAACCTGAGCTGATGCACAAATTCCATTCATCCAATACTCTACTCACGATGTGACAGTCCTTAGCCTACTATCCTATGCCCCTTTTTACCAAAAGAGTATGCATGGTTGAAATTGATCACAATACCACTGGTCAAAACTGTAATCATTACAAGAAGTCTATTGAACAGCTGATTTGAGATTCTGTGCTATGATTCTACCCCTCTTTGTTAAGTGCTCTTGGAATATTTTATGTATTTATATTTAGTGACAAAAACATTCTACTTAGGGAGGGAGGGGTAGATGCAGAAAATGTGCCATCAGTTGGTGAAGTGCAGATTTAATTGTGAAGGTGTCTTTGTGTTGTTCAGGTATGTGATGATGCTACAATAACTACACTTTTGCAATGCAAAGTACATCACTTTGCAAATCAGAGCTCTGCTTTTGAAATACTTGCTATTTCAATTATTTAATAGAAGCTGTTACAATAATTACAATTTTAGTGCATTCTCTTTGGAATGCGAATAGTTTCATCAGGTAATGAAGCATTTGTCCTGAAATGGCATTGTTAATAACAAAGGAAATAAATTGGCTAAGAGCATATGGAGGGGAGTGTGGGAGACACCATACCATCCTCTGCTAAGAAGAACTTGTAAAGATCTCAGAAGACAGTACACAGAAGATGAGAATAATGAGGTTCCTGACACATTTTTTGCAAAGATATTAAAGTACTTTGCATCAGCATCATCACCATTGTTATTATTATTGGATACAAATCTACCATTTGATTCACAATTGAGGACTGGAATAAAATTAACAGTTCAAGCCCTAACCAAGGACCTCAAAACTGTTAATGTAACATCTGAGTATATATGCAGTTCCTAGTAGAGTTGTTTTTGGAGAGTTGGGATGTTCAAGTCTGATAAATCAAAAATTTCCATATATCTAGGGGATCCTTTGGGTATTGGTCCAAGGGCTCTGATCACTATGGGTACAACAACAGATTTCTTCCTATATGGATGCTAGACTTCAATTTGCAAATCACTATATTTTGTGATTTTTTCTCCAGTTGTTTGTCTTGAATTCGTGCATCTCCTGGTATAATAATTTTTTTTTGTCAGAAATTATTCTGGGTTGAAAGGATTTTTGTGGAAGAAACTCCTACCAGGGAATGCCCAAATGAGGCTCCTTTCATGTCCCCAAGAGCTGGAACAGAGACAGGCACTCAATCCATCATGCAGTACCCAGGTCTCGAACTGCTGGCTTGCCAGTCTTTCAGCTAACAACGTGAACTTCTTAACTACTGAGCCACCACAACCCATGAGAGCTGCACGATAGGGGACATGAAAAGAACCTCATTCAGGCATCCCCTGCAAAAATCCTTTCAACCCAGAGTAATCTCTGACACGAAAAGACATCTCCTGGTATAGCAATGTGACTAAACCAGTCCTTCTTCTTTTCCACAACAATTAAATCAGTTGTGACGTGAGGCAGATGTCTATCTGTTTATTATTAATTCCATCAGAAACCTGTTCCTGCATACTATGTTTTTTCTTTTTTAAGAAAATTAAGATAGTGCTAGACTATTTTTAGTCGATGGGTGCAGAAGCTTCCAGATAAACCCATATGCAATTTGAAAAAAATGGGCACATAAATCTTGAATGGTCTTAGTCTCTGTCTTATTTTTTTTCCTGAAGAACTGAGAAGCAATCATTACCACTTGAAGTTAAGATGTTGCAGGTTATCTGAGTGAATGTCTTCACTCTGTCTAAAAGTCTCTCCTAAATTCCTCTCGAGTATCAGTGTTCCTCTTCATGTGATAGCTGAGATTAGAAGATTTACTAAGGATGCTTCAAAATGTATTTTGGGACCAATTGCCCTGTTTTGAACTTTCCGAATGATGCACAAATTGACCAAAACTTCTAAGACTGTTGAAAGGAGACACCATAGATGGAAAGAAATTACCAAGTACAGTAAAACCTCGGATAACGCTAAGACTTGGTTCCACAAGTCTTGGTGTTATCCGATTTTTAGTGTTATCTGATGCATGTTAAAATCCTATGGGATGGATCAGATAACGTTAAAGCTCCATAGAGATACATTGTAACTGCACAGGCTTTAGCGGTTGTTATCCGATCCATCCCATAGGACCTTAACATTATTCGATCCAATTCTCCTCCCCAGATTACTTAACGTTATGCGATTTTAGCGTTATCCGAGGTAAACGTTATCCGAGGTATTACTGTACTTCATCATATTACAAAAAGTATACAAGATTCTGAAAGCACTTATTCTAGATCCAAGAAGAATATTTTATTCACCTCTGGTTTTATGTTCATATGTGCAAATAGAAAAATTACAAAATTTAAAAATCCTTAACAGCTGTGAAGGATTAGCATCCACATCCATGTGTTTGAACCACCGGTTAGAAAAGAAAACTTTAGAACTATAATTCTGGAAATATAATTATTGTGTCTAAACTGAAATTTACATTTTATTTTCCTGTTAGGGCAACTCAATTTGGCAACTCAATATTTTTGTTGCAATTAGACACTAATGAAATGGGGAATTTTGTAAATCAGGCCCATGACTGTTCATTAAGTTAATCTAATGAACCCTTTGGTCTATATAGTTAAAAACAAGAGATTGTCTCATAGGATGGTTAAGTGGTCCCACACCTTCATCCTTAACTCAGACAGCTCCAGTGCAAGGCTGGGAGGCATTCCCAAGTGAAAGTTCACACAGGGCTCTCTAATGAGCTGGCACAACTTAAGCTAATGAATTTCTTATCCTCTTAGACAGATTTTTAAAAAGTTTTGTGTAAGAAGTCAAAAGATCTCAATGTTTTAAGTGGATTTGTTCTTTTCATTCCAAGCAAGAGAAAAGAATCTCAGTGAAGGATAAAATCTGAGACATAATTAAGATGGAACAACTGTGTGAAAATAATCAAGCAAGCAGGGGTACACAGAAAGAGCCTCCTCAAAGTTTATAGTATTTTTGAACCACAGTCGGGCATACCCTGGTAACAGCAGCCTTGCGTAGCCAGCTAATCTTTCTCACACTAGGTCAGGCAAAAGGAACTGCAGAATGAATTCACTAAAAGGTGCCTTCATTTTAGCAGTTTCATGTCTTGCTTAGACACAAAAGAAGAAGAAACAAGCAAGCAAAAAGCCCACTTTTGTAATCCGTTCAGCCTAGAATGCCAGGCTTCTTAAGCAAAAGATTCTGACTAAAATGGCAACAAAAAAGGTTGAGGTCCATTACAAAGTATATGCCACTGTGTTGAGCCAACTACATTTTCTTGAACTCTAATGAGATTAGATCAGATGTTTTGTAAGGAGACCTGATGGATGATCCACAAAGTCAAACTCTTTAAAAAGCTTGATGCTAAGCAACCTAAAGGATCATCTCCTCACATGGCTGTCTGTCCAGACCTTACAACGATCTTCAGGAAACCTTCTCTGAATGTCTATATCACATGAGATGAGGTTGGTTGGTACTAAGGAGAATGTCTTATTAGGAGTGCCCCATTTGTGTGTTATTCCTTCCTCACAAAATGTCTACACTGTGACCTTCTCAGTAGCTAGATGAAGACCTAGACATTTACTTGTCAGGCATTTAAACTACTTCACCATCTTGTGCTGTTGTGTGTTTGTTTTGTTTTAATTTGTGTTAGATTTGCTTACTGTCAATCAATCCCCTTTGGCTGGCGTGAGGAAGGACTTGCTGCCTCTGACCCAGCCCCCAACACTGGCTGGGTCAAAAGAGCCTCCGCGGCCTGGCCGGCTCCAGCACGGCCTCGAGGGATATGGACATAGTGGGTGGGGTTGAGTTTGGGAGGTTTTGGTGTATTATTTATGAAGTATTTTTGAAGTGTTTTTTAATGATTTGATATTGTTATTGTGATTAGGGATGTTCTGAATTGCCTTTGAAATGTGTTTGCGATGCAATATCTTGTAATCTTGTAACTGTGATATATTGTTTTTTCTCTGTTATTGTATACTTTGTATCTTTGTTAGCCGCCGAGAGTCGCTTGGCGAGTGGGGCAGCATAAAAGTCAAACCACAGCATGAATCCTAACAAGAATAATGGTAAAGTTCAACAACAACAACAACAACAACAACAACAACAACAACAACAACAACAACAACAACAACAACAACAACAACAACAACAACAACAACAACAACAACAACAATAATAATAATAATAATAATAATAATAATAATAATAATAATAATAATAATAATAATAATAATAATAATAATAATATAACCAGCCAAGATGACCAAAGGTCAAAATATATAAGTGGAGGGGGAAATCTCTCAAAGTACATTTTCCTCATCCGTAGGAGGCATAAATTGAAGTGGATTCCATAGAACTTGGCCAGTGATTCACTAGCTACCACAGCATGAATCCTAACAAGAATAATGGTAAAGTTCAAGCTAATACAAGCAATATTATCCTCAAAATGACTGGCAAACGTGACACAAAAGGCCTTCCTATACAGTAAAACCTCGGATAACACTAAAACTTGGTCCCACAAGTCTTGGTGTTATCCAATTTTTAGTGTTATCCGATGCATGTTAAAATCCTATGGGATGCATCGGATAACGTTAAATCTCCATAGAGATACATTGTAACCGCACAGGCTTTAGCGGTTGTTATCCGATGCATCCCATAGGATCTTAATGTTATTCGATGCAATTCTCCCCCCTCCCAGATTGCTTAACGTTATGCAATTTTAGCATTATCTGATGCAAACGTTATCCGAAGTATTACTGTAGTCCAATATATGCATTCATGCATGCATGCATTCATTCATTCATTCAATCAATCTATATACTGCCCCACTAGTGCAAACACTTCTCTGGATGGTTTATAAGATTAAAATTCTTATATGCTAATTAATCACCTTGTGAAACACCCAGTACTATGGGACAGTATATAAGTATAAGTGCTATTGCTATTGTACAACCATTCCAAGCATATGCAATTAATATTGCTGTTCATTTTTAGGCTGCCCCACAAAACTCTAAGAGTTCTTTTTGTTACTGGTAGAGTTGATCTTTAAAGAAACATCAGTTTTTCCCCAAAGCAAGCAGAATGCAGATATGGTGAGGGCCAGACTAAATGTTATGTTTATTGCACAGCATGTAGCATTACACTTATTGCAAGGCATGGCATTTTGGTCTTTTGATAAATTAATTAGAGGTGAGGCAGGGGGTATGACTTTTCCTTTGAATACAGCAAATGGCAAAAAGGAAAACTTGTCTCATTACTCTGACTGAAAAATCAATCCTATACACTCTCTTTCAAATTATTGGGGTAGAGGGAGTAAATTTTGGTCAAAATGCACAGTGGTGGGATGTCAACAATTTTACTACCCCACAGTGACATCATCACAGTGTGAGCGGAGATAATGTCATGATATCATGGGTGGAGCCAACATCATGACATCATGACATTGTGGGCAGGGCCAAAGAAAAAATAAAAAATAAAATAAGCACACACACACAGCTCAACTGACCCACCCACCCCAAACACAAATCTGTCAGTTACCTGTTAGTATAAGTGCCTGGACAGCACCATGTTGCAAGATCAATATAGTCATCGTACCAGTTCTCTCGGGCAATATGCCTAAATGTAAATGTAAAACAGCTGTACCTCCATAAGAGTTTTTCAATTGGAACAGCAATTGGAACAGCACAGGTGTAGCTTATTGATGAGGTAACACAAAGACTTTGCTTAAAAATCCCAAGCCATGCCGCCAGGCCTGTGGGCCGCCAGGCTTTTTTAGGAAGTGTGGTAGTACATCAATATAGGTTAAAGTATTAAATACACATTAAAGTACACACAGACACACCACATCCAAAAGTGAGTCATTTACCCTGGGGAGCAGCATTGATGGGATGTAACAGGTTCTCACCAGTTCTCCAGAACCGGTAGTAACTTTCCCCAGTGTCCTGGAGAACCGGTTGCAGCTTTTGGGGGGAACCACCTTTGGGGCTTACCTTTTCACTGGTTCCTCCACTGCACATGCGCACCAAGTACTTGGTGTGCATGCATGC
The DNA here is from genome assembly GCA_030440675.1 of Furcifer pardalis. NCBI lineage: Eukaryota > Metazoa > Chordata > Lepidosauria > Squamata > Chamaeleonidae > Furcifer > Furcifer pardalis. The sequence goes on from CP126897.1 coordinate 101,432,255, forward strand.
CTATAGTGCTTTGCGTGTATGTGTGGCCTCCTTGCTGTCTTCCCAAGCGGGGAGGAGGAAGAGAAGCTGCTAACTTGAAGCTCCCTATAGCCTGCTCCCCTAGATATCCTAGAGAACTGGTTAGGCAAAGACTTAGTACCTAACATCTTTAACTGTTGAAAAGTTGAAAAAGTGCCAAAATGAAACCATCTTGTGGTGAGTTAATTCTGTAGTTCCTTCCATCTGACCTAGTATGAGAAAGATTAGCCAGAATAAGCTTTAAGCTATGGTTTAAAAGCTCTGGTTGATTTGTGTTTTGGGTGGGTGGGTGTTTGGGTAGGTGGGTGTATTTTAATGTATTTTTTTATTTTATTTATTTATTTAATTTATTTACAGGTTTGTGTTGTGGGTGAGTGGGTGGGTTGAGGGGTGTTTGTGTGTGTTTATTTTTATTTTGTTTTATTATTATTTAACTTGTTTTCTTTGGCCCCGCCCACATCATGATGTCATGACATTGGCTCCACCCATGATGTTACCTCCGCCCACACTGTGATGATGTCATGGTGGGGTAGTAAAAATTTTGACATCCCACCAAGGGGAGCAGGATATAGGGAGCATAAGCTAGCAGCTTCACTTCTTCCTCAGTGCTTGAGATGACAAAAAGGAGGCTGTGCATACGCGCCAAGCAATGTAGGCATACATGCACACAAAGTGCTTGGGGAACATGCATAGTGGGGGGAACCAGTGAAAAGGTGGGCCCCGAAACTGGTTCCTACCAAAAGCTGCTACCGTTTCTCCAGTACACTAGGAAAAGTTATTACCAGTTCTGGAGAACTAGTTAAAACCTCTTATATCCCATCACTGCCAAACCCTAACCCGAACCCGAACCCGAACTACAACACTAGCACAAGAGGCACACCAAACCCTAACCCTAACCCTAACCCTAACCCTAACCCTAACCCTAACCCTAACCCTAACCCTAACCCTAACCCTAACCCTAACCCTAACCCTAAACCTAACCCTGACCCTAACCCTAACCCTAAACCTAAACCTAACCCTAAACCTAACCCTAAACCTAACCCTAACCCTAACCCTAACCCTAGCAGTAGATGCAAACCAAACCCTAACCCTAACCCTAACCCTAACCCTAACCCTAACCCTAACCCTTAACCTAAACCTAACCCTAACCCTAACTACAACACTAGCACAAGAGGCACACCAAACCCGAACCCGAACCCGAACCCGAACCCGAACCCGAACCCGAACCCGTAACCTAACTACAACACTAGCACAAGAGGCACACCAAACCCTAACCCTAACCCTAACCCTAACCCTAACCCTAACCCTAACCCTAACCCTAACAACAACACTAGCACAAGAGGCACACCAAACCCTAACCCTAACCCTAACCCTAACCCTAACCCTAACCCTAACCCTAACCCTGACCCTAAACCTAACCCTAACCCTAAACCTAACCCTAACCCTAACCCTAACCCTAGCAGTAGATGCAAACCAAACCCTAAACCTAACCCTAACCCTAACCCTAACCCTAACCCTAACCCTAACCCTAACCCTAACCCTAACCCTAACCCTAACCCTAACCCTTAACCTAAACCCTAACCCTAACCCTAACCCTAACCCTAACCCTAACTACAACACTAGCACAAGAGGCACACCAAACCCGAACCCGAACCCGAACCCGAACCCGAACCCGAACCCGTAACCTAACTACAACACTAGCACAAGAGGCACACCAAACCCTAACCCTAACCCTAACCCTAACCCTAACCCTAACCCTAACCCTAACTACAACACTAGCACAAGAGGCACACCAAACCCTAACCCTAACCCTAACCCTAACCCTAACCCTAACCCTAACCCTAACCCTAACCCTAACCCTAACCCCAAAACTAGCACAAGAGGCAAACCAATCCCTAACCCTAACCCTAACCCTAACCCTACACTGATGGGATGTCAAAAAATTTACTACCCCACCCTGATGTCATCACAGTGTGGGCGGAGCTAATGTCATGACACCATGACATTGTGGGTGGGGCCAAATAAAAATAAAATAATAATAATAATAAAATAAATTAAAAATAAGCATACACACACACACACACACACACACACACCTCAACTCACCCACCCACCCACAACACAAACCCATAAAATAAATAAATAAATAAATATTTCATTAAAATACACCCACCCAACCAACCCAAAAATAAATCAACCCACACACACACACACACGAAACACAAACCCGTCACTTACCTGTTAGTATAAGTGCCTGGGCAGCACCATGTGGCAAGATGGATATGGTTATTCTACCAGTTATCTAGGATAATATGCCTTAATGTAAAACAGCTGTATCTTCTTAAGGGTTCTCCAATTGGAACAGCAATTGGAACAGCACAGGTGTAGCTTATTGATGAGGTAACTCAAAGATTTTGCTTAAAAACCCCAAGCCAGGCCTGCCGGCTGCCAGGCCTACCACCTGTCAGGCCTGCTGGCCGCCAGGCCTTTTTAGGAACTGTGGTAGTACGTTAATATAGGTAAAGGTATTAAATACACATTAAAATACACACAGACACACCACATCCAACGGTAAGTCACTTACCCTGGGGAACAGGCTATAGGGAGCTTCAGGCTAGCAGCTTCTCTTCCTCCTTCCTGCTTGGGAGGACAGCAAGAGGCTGTGCATACGTGCCAAGCATTGTAGGCGTGCATGCACACCAAGTGCTTGGCGCGCATGCGCAGTGGGTAACCACTGAAAGGGTAAGCCCCGAAGGTGGTTCCCCCCGAAAGCTGCCACCGGTTCTCCGGGACACTGGGAGAAGTTACTACCGGTTCTGGGGAACTGGTGAGAACCTGTTACATCCCATCACTGAAAATGCAGCTTGGGAATGAAGAGACAAGCCTCCCCTCACTGTGTGGTGTGCTGAAAATAAGAATCACCCTCCATTAGTCTATATTTTTTTTTAAAAACCAAGACACAGTCACATGCTACACAGCAAGAATAATACGTGTTTTGGCCTTAAGGCTGTAAATTCTCAAATCTCCTTCAGTGTGTTCAGTCCAGCCACCATACAGTTTCCTTTTCGCTTTCCTTCCCACTCAAGCAAAGTGGACATTCCAGCAGGTGGCAAGTAAAGGTAAAGGTCTCCCTTGCTCAAAAGCTAGTTGTGTCTGACTCTAAGAAGCAGTGCTCACCTCTGGTTATAGCCAAAGCCAGACACTGTCTGTGTCTGCAGATGTTTCCATGGTCACGTGGTAGGGATGACTAGATGGCAGAATGTATGGAGTGCTGTTACCTCTCCTGCTGAAGTGGTACCTATTTATCTATTTGCAATTTCTTGCTTTCAAATTGCAAGGTTGGAGGAGCTGGGACAGACAATGGGAGCTCACTCCCTTGCACAGCACTCAGGTCTCGAACTGCTGACTTGCCAGCCTTCTGGTCATTAAGCTCAGCATCTTAACCACTAAGCTACTCCACCCCATAGCTTAGCAGCTACTAGTCTTCTAATAACAACTAGTTCTTTCCCAATGAATTCCAAGATCTTGCATTATTGATCATTCCCAAACAAGAGGGAAAAAATGAGACTAAGCAACATACTGTCTGTAGGACCCCTATGATAGTCTTGTGCTCCTGCTGTGACCAAGTCTCAGCACCTCTAATTGAGCTACACAGAGACAGGAAGAAATTTCATTATGTCATCTCTTGCCATTCCATCATCACTCAAGATGTTGCTATTGCAAAAGAGCAAAGCCAGGACTAAGCCAGCTTTACATCTATTATCCATCTTTTCTACAGTGTACATATGGAAAGCCAAAGATACAAATAAGAGAATACCAAGTAATCTCTGGTGATGATATTAATCCCCAACTAGTCCATCTAGGGAAGAGTGAAATTGTGCTTTACTAACAAAAGCCAATTTCCTGGGAAATTGCAATAGGCTTGCTCAGAAAGCACCAGTATAGCTGCATGTCTTCCCTGCTCCATACTTGAAAGAAACTCTCTTTCAAGGGAATCCTTAAAAAAACAATCTTCAACTTATCAGCAATCGCCATACATCTATTACTCCAAGAACTGCATTTTAGACTGGCTCATACTATTCAGTTAACTCTTCTGATTCTGCTACCTTCACACCGAAGATGGTGGTTGCTTAAGGAAGATGGGGCACTGCCTCCTGCCAGGTGGTTAGAGAGGGCAGTAGATAGCACTTTGCCCTCCCAAAGGACTTTCAAGTACAATAGTGTGGAAGGTTACTTGACTTACATGAACTAATCCTTCAGTTGAGTTAGATGTTAAAATGTCATAGCCATAATTTGTTGGTGCTGCCCACTGTTTACTTTTCATTCAGCTGTCCCACCATGGAAATGGAATCAGTGACAGACTTTACCTTCTTGAGATCTAAGATCACTGCAGACGGTGATTGCAGCCATGAAATAAAAAGACACTTACTCCTTGGAAGGCAAGCTATGGCAAAGCTAGGCAGCATAATAAAAAGTAGAGACATAACCCTGCCAACAAAAGTCCACATAGTTAGAGCAATGGCTTCCTAGTAGTAATGTAATGTGAGAGCTGGACCATAAGGAAGGCTGAGCGCAGAAGAATAGGTGTCTTTGAACTGTGGTGCTGGAGAAGACTTTTGAGAGTTTCCTGGACTTCAAGGAGGTCAAATCAGTTAAACCTGAAGGAAATCAACTCTGACTGCTCCTTAGAAGGACAAATATTGAAGCAGAAGCTTAAGTACTTTGACCACCAAATGAGAAGAGAGGACTCACTGGAAAAGGCCCTGAAGCTAGAAAAGATCGATAGCCAAAGGAGAAGGGGGCAGAGGATGAGATGGTTAGACAGCATCATTGATGCAGTGGGCATAGATCTGGGGGGTCTACGGAGGGTGGCAGATGACATAGGAGCCTGGGGTGCTCTGGGTCCATGGGGTCACAAAGGATCAGACTCGACTCTGTGACTGAACAACAAAAATCCTACCATAGTGATCCCAATCACCCACGAATCATTAGAAAATCCACCTGTTGCCAAATGTCTTCTGTCGATGGCGAGCTGTTGACTGATTAATCTCAGTTTCAGAATGTTGCAATTTACAGGCACCTATTCTTTATTAGGGGTGCAGTGGCTCAAGTGGCTGACGCTGACTGGGAGGCGGAAGGGCAGCAGTTCAATTCCCTATTACTGCAGGATAGAACGAGCTCCTGTCTTTGTCCCAGCTCCTGCCAACCTAGCAGTTCAAAAGCAAGAAATTGCAAGTAGATAAATAGGGACCACTTCAGTAGGAAGGTAAACAGTGTTCTGTGTGCTCCGGTGTCCAGTCATGCCTGCCACATGACGACGAAAACGTCTGCAGAAGCAGACAGCACTGGCTCTTTGGCTTTGAAACAGAGATGAGCAGTGAATCCTAGAGTCGGATACGACTGGCTTTCGAGCAAGGGAAACCTTTATCTTTTATTCTTTACTTCCTCTTTTGTCCCTTTGGGTGTCAAGGGAATGGGTACTTATGCTTAGAGATTATCCTACTCACAAAATGTGAGTGCATTTCAGATCCTGAATTTAACAAATGTATTGACATATGACTTGAAGGGCCAAATTAACATCTGCCAAATGAAATTACTGTCTGACAAACAGGCTGATGAATAAAATTAATAGCCATGATAACCCTTTTGCAATATCCAGCTTACTCTAGACACTATCAGACATTTCTAAGCATCAGAAACAGTCATTCACAGATCCTGTTGTCTGACAAACTAAAATTTTGAAGGCCTCCTCTTTTCTCATCGCAGATTAAGAAAAAGATGGCACAAAGCAAACGACTATTCCCTAAGCCAAACAATGAATGTCCCTTAAGAGGCTGTGGTGAAACATTAGCTCAGATGGCTTGCAGGATGGAGAAATGAGAGAATGGCTAAAAAACAGATCTGCCATTAGCGACTGACTACGGTTATTAAATGGATCTTCAAAATTCAGAGGCTGAGACAGAGTATAAGGTAAAGGTCATCCTTGCTTGAAAGCCAGTCATATCCAACTCTAGGGTTCAGTGCTCTCTGTTTCATAGCCGAAGAGCTAACACTGTCTGCTTCTGCAGATGTTTCTGTGGTCATGTGGCAGGCATGACTAGACTCCGGAGCGCACAGAACGCTGTTTACCTTCCCACCAAAGTGGTTCTTATTTATCTACTTATTTCTTGCTTTTGAACTGCTAGGTTGGCAGGAGCTGGAACAGAGACGGGAGCTCATTCCTTCCTGCAGTATTCAGGTATCAAACTGCTCACCTGCTGCCTTAGCCACTTGAGCCACTGAGTATACCAGATGCCTAATGCAAGCAACAGGAGATGGACATTGACTTGGTGCCCTGCTTATGACTTTTCAAAAACGATAACATGGAATGCTGCATTAGATCCCAGCCTCAACACAGAAAGCAACACACTCTTTCTGTGCCAGGAATACAATGAGAGGCCATCTAATTTGAAAGAAAGTGAATGAATGGGTGGTTCTGCTTTGCCTTCACATGATGACTCAGCACATAGACCAGGTCCACTTGCTCCTTTCTGTTGCAATACATCCAGTAGTGGGCAGCCAAAAATATTACTACCACACTGTAGGCAGATCCAACATTGTGGGAGGAGCCAATGTCATGACGTCTTGGGCGGAGCCAATGATGTCGGTGGAGCCAACGTAAAAAAACCCAATAAAAATAAGGACACATAAAAATACAAATTAAATAGACATAAAAATACATAAACATACACATAAAAACACATAAAATACACATTAAAATAAATACACATTAAATAGACATAAAAACACATACAAATAAATACACATTAAATACACATTAAAATACACCCACCCACCCCACACCCAAAGGTGAGTCACTTACTCTGGGGAGCAAGTTATAAGGAGCTTCAGGCTAGCAGCTTCTCTTCCTCCTCCCCACTTGGGAGGACAGCAAGGAGGCCGCGCATGCATGCCAAGCACTGTAGGCATGCAAGCACACAAAGCTCTTGGCGTGCATGCGCAGTGGGGGAACCAGTGAAAAGGTAAGCCCCTGAAGTGGTTCCCCCAAAAAGCTGCTACTGGTTCTCCGGGGCACCGGGAAAAGTTACTACCGGGTCTGGCGAACTGGTGCAAACCTGTTGCTGCCCATCACTGAATACACCATTGTGCAACTGATGTGGCTTTCCAAAACTGTCCAAGAGGTTTCCACCTTAAGGCCTGTTGAAACCAGCTTGTGCAATGGCAAGACACAGGTTGCGAGAGCTCCTTGAGCAGAATGTTATTCTTGGTCCCAGGTGAATAAGATATTGCCCATAGCATGAAATGAAGAATGGAGTGAGAGCACCCTAATTATTCCATTTTTATATTCTTTCCTAACACCACAGTTCCATATACTAAAACTAAACATGGGTCAGAATCCTACCAGAGTTTGCATAAGTTTGGCATAATTTACTGTGGCTAATTGTCACTAATTGATAAGGCTTCAGGGAAGGTCTCAGTCATATGCCTGGTCATGGATTCTTTTGCTTGACTGAATTTATCTCCAACCATCTCATTAAATTCATGGCAATTAGCCTCAGCAGGTTACTCCAGCAGTGGATGGATGGATGGACAGATGGGAAGTTCTGCCTACCGCTCCAAACTCTGTTCAGTAAAGAAAATGGGAACTAAATCATCTGATTCACAGAGACCATGATGAAGAACTATTTTGTCTTAGCTGCTTCTAATAATATGATGAAAACACACAGAGAGAACAAAGAATTGTGCTGCTATTCACTCCGTCTTTTCCAACCAGAGGAAATTGGGCTTTTTCGGGTAATTAATACCCTGTGATTAGTTCCTCTCTCTATCTAGGAAAGAAGAAAAAAGTGAGTGGAGACGGGGGGGGGGGGAGAGACTAATACTTTTCTTCATGGTTGTGTGTATAGAAGGGAGCAGGAGAAAGAGGAGGACAAGGGGGAGGGTCAAGAAGAAGGAGCAACTTCAGAGAAAGCCATGGCATTGACAGAGCCTGGCCATTCTCTTTGATAGGAGAGGATCAGAGGAAATAACCCTTGCTACCTCCTTCTATATAAAAAAGAATCCAATCAGGAAAAATAATGGTTGCCATCTCTCCCTTCTTCCTTTTATACCACTCAAAGGGAATCAAGTAAAACATGTCTTGCTCCCTTCAATTCTTTCAACATAAGAAGGGAAAGGGGAAAATGAATGGTCTGTCTGTCTGTCTGATTGTTTGTTTGTTTGCTTGCTTGCTTGTTGGAAAAAAAGGGAGTTAAAAAGGAAAACTTTTGATTTCTTCTTCTTCTCTCATGGGAAATAATTCACAAAAGTAAATATATTCATGTGAAAAAGACAGAAAAGAGCAAGAGAAAAGGTTAGTTGTGGGCCAGTGTGAGATTCACAGGTTTTTCATTTAAAAGGGATCACAATAAGCTATCTCAGTTCTGCACCACTGGGGAAAAATTCCAACCTAGTGCAAAAATACAAAACATGACACTCCGTTGTAGACCATAGCAAAAATCCAAACATTATGAGAAAAGAGCTAATTATCAATGGTTGTTCCTTAGAAGACACTTCTGGAGCATAAAAGGGCATGCCTGTTCAATCAGATAAATGTTAGACATTTGTATTTACTGAGGTTTAGAACTGTTTTCAGCTGAGTCCCTTCAATATGCCTGCTAGTATGATGCAGATCTATTTCATGCCTGCAACTCTAATTCCCTGATTTTTTTCCAGACATTGTCCAAGAAAATAGGACATTTTCTTTTAAAAACTTGTCTATCCATGTGTGTGCATGTATGTGTGTGTGTGAAGACAAAAGCGCACACACATCCGATCATCACATCCTACTCAGAGTGAGTTGAAGAAATGACCTTTGGTTTGCTGGTCCACAGGGAGTCTGTGAATATGACCTCTGACCTTTCTCTCAATGGGAGGGCAAGAAAGGGCAGAAGGAATAACTCTTTCTCCAATCTCTTTAGCCACAGGGGTTTGAAGGGGGGGAGGGAAAAACAGAAGCAGAATGTAGGTGATCAGCAGAACTTGGAGCGATTTTTGAAAACAAAATGGAGGCGGGGGGGGGGAGAGGTATATTTATCCATGGTTAAGAGAGGCAGGTTGGGAAGACTTATCAACCCCTGAGAAACAAGTAAACCCATTTCCAGCAGAAGTTTGCCTTTGCTCTTTGACCTGCAAATCAGGAAAAGAAAAAAAATGGAAAAAGAAAGGAGGGGGACCCCAGAATGTAGTTCAAAATCAGGGTGTTTCCTCTGAAGAGACGCAATCAAGACTCACAGCCATCAGCCACATTAGTTTTGCTTAAAGGAAACAGCTCAGAATTAAGTAGAGTGCTTTTGTATAAATGAGACAATCTGTTTCCTACCACTTTACGGACATCTTTGCTGAATGCAGCATCTGACTAAAGGGGACCTGTGGATTATTTGATGGGAAATTATCATCAAGGGTATAAGAATTAAAACTTTCAATCTCCACCCTATATTTCTTTCTGCATCTCCCCAAGTGCCTATACCAAAATCAAGGGACAAAGGCTCTTCAAAGAGCTTTTCACAAAAACCATCAAATGCACAATGCTCCAGAGTTTGCCCAATCAGACCACTCATCTTACCAAGTCACTTCTGACACAATAGATTTATATGCTCCTACTTATGAAACAGGACCCAGATTTTATTTCACAGCTCCTGGTCAAAAAATGGGACTCCAACTCCCATCATGCCCAGCCAGCATAGCTCATGGCCAGGGAGAGTTTACCAACATCTGGAAGGTCACAGAGATTGCTTTGCCCGTTCATTTATTCATTCAGAGAAATGGAGGCCATAGCAAAGGACTCTTTAAATTTCCTGTACCAATGATGGCAAACCTTGGCACTCCAGGTGTTCTTACACTTCAATTACCATAAACCCAAGTCAGCACTCCTGCTGATCAGGACTTCTAGGAACTGAAGTTCCAGAACACCTGGAGTTTGAAGGTTGGATATTACTGTCCTGTACAATGTGAAGATCTGCAGAGACTTTGGTGAACATCTGTCTTTCTCTACCTCAATGGCTTATTCATATGAATGAGCAGATACAGGGCAAAGGGACTGAATAATAAAGCTGTATAAAAAGGGGGTGAATTCAATCAAACATTGTCATGAGTGGTTGAAATGGTCTAATGAGCTATTTGCCTCAATATTGTCACTTGCAGCAAAAAAACAGTGGCGCTCCAAACCAGGGATTCTCAACCGGTGGCCCGGATTAGCCATATAGCAGGAGTAGCAAATGCTGCGGGCCCCATGCCTCTGAGGGCCCCATGTCCCGAGTCCCATGTTCCTCTCCCTACTGTGTCGGCGATGGTTGCAGAAGAGGAGCTTCAAGGAAAAAATGCTCTCTCTTCTCCACACACGCGCTCTTGCCGTTCCATTTTTTACTACTGTATTATTTTTATTTTATTTTTCTTAATCAAGGGTAGGGGCAGGTCAAATTTTTTGAACCAAGGAAGGGGCAGGTTCTTGGTGAATCATCTGATTCTGACCAATGAGTGCTTTCTTTCGTAAAAAAAAATTCAGTGCTGTTTGATGGTGAAAGGGCGGTCGCATGCGTGGTTCCTCCTGCAAACTTGTAGCAGCAGCAGAAGCAGGTGGGAGGAAAACCGGTGATCTTTTTGGATTTTAAAAGTAATTATTAGAAGGGTGGCAATCCTGAGGAGGGAGGGAGGCAACCTGTACCAGAAGAGTCACAACTCAAGATCTACCCACCCACCCTGTCCATGCTGCTATCCACACATCCCTTTTCAAAACCAGGTAGGGGCAAGTGGGTCCACACCTCCTTTCCCTGGTTCAGTTTTAACTTTGGTCTTTCCCCCTTTCTTTCTTTCTTTCACTCTTTTGTTTTTTCTTCTTTTCTTCATTCTTCCTCTCCCCCTTCCTTCCTTCCTCATCCATCCATCTATTTTTTTAAAAAAAAAATTCTGTATCCTTCCTTCTTCCTTCCTTCACGCTTTCTATTTCCTTTCCTCCCTCTCTTTCTCATCAATCCATTCAGCCAGCCAGCCAGCCAGCCAGCCAGTCTTCCTCCTATCACAACCTTGAAAGGGGGGGGGGGGGGTGAGAGGCTGGGTATACGAACATCTTGGCTGCTAGATATTCCTTTATTTTGCAAACTCCCTCCAGCTTTGATGTCACCTCCCCTTCCTGAACCCAGAGGGCAAGGCCAGATTTCTCCTAATACAGGGAGTCTGCAATTCTTTAATTTGGTAGTGTGTAAGGCAGAGAGTATTATAGTACAGGTACCTGTATTTGCCTGTTAAGATAAACTTCAACAAACACAGTTAGTAAAACTCATAAAAGAGCTTTATTTTTTCATAAGCATTTTTATTGAAGCAAAGCATTATAGCATATCTTAGAATAGATAAGAGTCTGACAGAGTTTCAGGTTTCCAAGATAAGATTGGCATGGCATTCAGTCCTTTTCCATCCTAGCCCCAAGGGGCTCATGCTTCCTTTCCATGAGTAAAAGTTCCCCAAAGAGAATGGGGGTCCATGCTAGGGAAGCATTTCTGCCTCAGTCAGAGAACCATCTTTCTATCTGAAATCTTGCAGTTTATACAGACAAAATGAGCAATCTCCCTCCTACAAGAATTCAATGATCTCATCTTGATTACCTAATTTGGAACTTTCCACTAGGTTCCAGTAGATTCCAGAAGCTGGTAGAAACTTCCCTGACCAAAGGAATGCATGATCTTATTTGTAAGACATCTAGCTAGCCATCTCATCTGAGTGGAATCTGAGGGGGAAAAAACGCTTAAGAAAGCAGTTTTTAAGAATTTATTTATTTATTATTTTATTTATTTACTCACATTTACTATCCCGCCCCAATCGGGTATACCCGACTCTGGGTGGCTTACAAGATAAAATGCGATCATAAGCTAAACCAATGGAGTTCTAATAATTACAAACTTTAAAAACTTTAAAAGTTCATAAAAATCAGGAAATAAAACAGCCCCACAGGAAAAAATCGAACAGAAAGGGAGGCTGTCCCTTAAATTAGCCACCCTGTGTGGGATCCTACATTCCTTGGTCCCCACACTTGTCCCCCTAGCCAGGTTTTTAAGTCCCTCCGGAAGGGTAGGAGCTCTGTCTGTAGGCGCAGTTCAGTTGGGAGGAGGTTCCAAAGGGCCGGGGCGAACACAGAGAAGGCCCTCTTCCTAGTGCTAGTGAGGCGAGCCTCTCTAGCCAATGGAATGACAAGAGAGCCCCTCCGGTCCACCCTGGTGGGACAGACAGACGTTCTTAGGACAGAATACAGAGGCCTTATTACAGAGACCTTAGTTATTGGCTGTTCGACCTAAAATCATGACACCTCCACCTCCCCATTTCCTCCTTTCCTTTCCTTTCCTTTTCCTCCTTCTTTCATTCCTCCCATCCACCTCCTCCACCTCTCCCCCTCCTCTAGCCCCATTGATTTTCATAGTGCTGCTTCCTTGTGGCACGCGCATGGCAGGGGCGTGTCTCCCTCTCCTCCTCCCCCCACTTGAGGCACTTCTTCTTTAAATAAAATAAAATAAAATTGCCTGGGAACTGCAATACCAGCTGTCCTACCTGCAGCCTGAAGGATTAAGTGCCAGTTGCTTTCCTGGGGTGGCAGCGGTGGCAGTGTTACATCCTGAGAGGGGGACAAGTTCCTTGACCTTCCTCCTCCTCTTCATGCATTTGCAGCTTCTTGTTTTTACTACCGGTAGTGATGTTTTACTTTTTTTGGAATCCTAAATCCTAAATATAAGCAAGGGCTCCTTGACATGATTTGCTACAGGCCCCCATGCCGGCTTAATCTGGCACTGCTGTAGCCCATGGGCTAGATGTGGCCCACAACACCATTTCATGTGGGTCCCCACAGCTTCCACCACACCAGGAAGTGCCATGTGGTGGGGGAAGGGCAAAATGGCCATCCAGCCCCCGAAACTGTCTGAGGGAGTGTGACTCGGCCCCCAACTTGAAAAGGTTGAGAATTCCTGCTCTAGCCTAAAATGTATCTTTGGGCTTACACTAGCAAAGCCATGAAAGTGGAGTAGGTCTGCTTATCATACAGGATTTTCTGGGAACAGGCTTGCTATTCTTTACTGAGAAGAAGGCATTATGAAGGTTTGGTGCTAGGCCACAAACCCCTAAAGATTTAAAGAATACTGTTGTAAAAAAGACACACCCTTCTTAACTTGGTCAAAATGACTTAATTTCATCATTTGCTAGAACCCTAAAATCCACCTATTGGATTTTGGGATGAAAATCATGCTCTTGGAATGAAATAATATTTTGCTCAGGAATTGGTTTTCAGCACCAGATCTGAAAAAGATCTCATACTCTTTCCATCCAAAGATCCAGTTCTGGTGACCCCCAAGGGAGTTTCATTTTAGCAGTGTAATTTATGGTTTGGAGGAAGTTAATTTTACTGCTCTCAATTTTAAATAATGTTGTTTGGTGCATCCAAAATACTTGACCACCTCCTTCTTCTAGGGATGTCTTGGGACTCTACAGCTTACCCACAACTACACAGGCTGGCTCTTCTCCCAGCAGGCACAGTGAGAAAATGAACTCTCAACTTCTGGCTCCACAACCAGATACCTTAAACTAGGAGTTCCCAATCTTTTTAAGCAGGGGGCTGGGTCATGCTCCCTCAGACAGCTTTGGGGGCCAGATGGCCATTTTGCCCTTCCGCCACCACATGGCACTTTATTGTTGTGTTGGAGGCAGTTTGGGAGGGGGGGGCACATGAAATGGCACCACAGGCTGCATTCAGCCCACGAGCCACAAGTTGAGAATCCCTGCCTTAAACTAATGAACTATCCTCCCAGCATAATTTTATTAGGATCAGCCAGAAATGTACATAATATTTAGCCAGGTTACCTCCAGAGTGAATGTTTGTTCAAACAAAAATAGCCCCCCCCAAAAAAAAAAAAATATGTTTGGTGGCATAGTAGAAAAGCATAGCTGGTTGTACAATTTGTAGAAAATAAAATTTTTGACAACCTTTTTTCATAAATCCACAATACAAGTGGGCGGTGGGATTGTGGGCATATATTACACATTTGTATTGAAATCCCCCCTCCCCCACTCCCACAGACACGTCCTGCTTCAAAATGACTTCTGTTGCATAGAATAGTAAGAAAATAAAATGGTCATTGTCCTCATCTATTGTTCCTCTCTTTTATTTTTCTTCCTCCTTCCATTTTCCCCATCTGGACCTATAATTAGCATTTGATTTCCACAATTTCCTGCAATCTTGCAGGTTCTTTTCTGAAACAGCATGTGTTCTATCTTCATGGGAAATCAAAGTGGCACCATGTTTACATTTCAGCAATATGTTTCACAGAAATTAATTTAGCCATACATGCACAAAGACACCTTTGAAATGGAAGAAGAAGAAAAGAAATGTTAGAAGGAAATGACCAGCTGAGTGCTATCAACAGAGCAGGACTAGACAAAACAGAGCAATAATTCTTTCTAGCAAAGAGAGAGAGAGAGAGACAGACAGACAGACAGACAGACAGACATATTGGACTAAGACTGCTTTGGCTTCTAGAGTGTTTTTTCTCTCTCCAAATTTCTATGACACGCTGCCTCATGGGTTATGCACTTTTGTAAGCCACCATGACAATTTCGCGTTACCAAACAGGATAAGTGTAGAGATGATTATCATACTGTATCTCATCTTGCTTTTTCTTGGACCTGTGCACATTTTTAAACCACACAATGGTTTGCATCATGTGCCCCAACTAAAGTCACCAGGAATTCCTTTTTCAATACAGTATCTTCTTCTTCTTCAGAAATTGTTCCTGATATTGGCTATCATCATGGCAATAGTCTTCCTGTTCTTAACTTCTCGGAACAGTTCTTCTGAGGACCTTCCACACCTATATCTGATTTATGTATTTGTGGCCAACTTCTCCTTCCTGTTTAAGTTAATTTCCTTAATTTTAGACCACCCATCATCAACATTCTCTGGAGAACGTGCAGAGCAGGTAAATTTTTAAAATCTCAAAATTGATCTGTTATTTTTTTTTACTTTGTTTCCATTCTTTTGTCTAAATTTATACAAAAAGCAGCAACAGATCATTATACTGCTTTTTAAAAAATCTTGTTGATTATGAAAAAAATTGCAAGTTCTATTTTAATAAGTCTTTGCTTAAAGTTCCAAGTTGTATACTTATCACACATCTACAAACCATTATTTTGTTATAGTTTTATTTTATACCTTTTGAAAGGCAGAGAGAGAATTTAAGAACTTCCTGTCAATTAAACAGCCTGCTGCCTAATTAAAATACCACAAGATAACAAGTACTCTTTGGAAGTTCAATACCAACTGAATAGGAAGAGTGTTAATATATTCTTGAGTGCTTTTGTTTGGTGCATATAAATTATAAATTATAATATTCAAAATATCAGCCATGGTAATACAGTATTCAGAAACAGGAAAGGATTTTCTTTTCTTTTTTTCCTTTCAAATATAGCTAACCATCTTTTCTCCCTGCTGAGGAAGCAACACACAACATCAACTCCTGCTCTCTCACACTCTCTTTCTACACATGCATACACTGCTAAAACTACAAAATATATAACCAGAGTTTTTCCTCAAGAAAAAACAAGATAAGAAAACAATATTGAAATAATGGAAAAGAGCAAAGGCCAGAGAGCAGTCCCAACTCTACATTCCTTCCCCTCCTCATTTAGAAACAAACAAACTCATGTACTGTAGATAAGTGTTCCCCTTTAGTAAAGGTAAAGGTCGCCCTTGCTAGAAAGCCAGTCATATCCAACTCTAGGGTTCAGTGCTCATCTCTGTTTATAGACAAAGAGCCAACACTGTCTACATTTGTAGACATTGCCATGGAGATGTGGCAGGCATGACTTGACACCGGAGTGCACAGAATGCTGTTTACCTTCCCATCAAAATGGTACCTATTTATCTACTTGCATTTTCTTGCTTTCAAACTGCTTGGCTGGCAGTAGCTGGGACAGAGATGGGAACTCATTCCATCATGCAGTAATCAGGTCTCAAACTGCTGACCTGCCGACCTTCCAGTTGTCAAATTCAGCATCTTAACCACTAAGCTACCGCAGTCCCCTTTACCAAGCTCTTAATGGTTCTTTTAAAATCTATAGGGATTTTTCCAACACAGAACTGGAACAGGTTGCACAGAATTTTTTCCCTGATCCTCAGTACATCATAGGCATGATTTAACAGGTATCTGTGTCAACAGTATAGCAACACACATAAGACAATACATTCTCTAGTTGAATTTCTGGAGGAGATACGTTATGAAACGCATAAGGTAATATAAGAATGACATAAAATATCATGAACGTGAAAATAAGTATGGGTTGTGGGCAAGAAGACAAAACCACATGCAAAATTCCACCAGGCATCTAAAGGAGCATCATCTATTCAAGCCCCAAGAGCATTTGCAGACATTGTTGGATGGACACTGTAAAACCTAACTAAGAACAAGTGCAAGGTCCACCATACTCAGGCTAGGTAGTCATCCCTTTAAATCAGGGGTGGCCAACCTTGGTGTCCCAGGTGTTCTTGAACTTCATTTCCCAGAAGCCCTGATCAGCAGGTATGCTTACTTGGACTTCTGGTAATTGAACTTCAAAAACACTTTCAGCCCCAAGGTTTGCCATCCCTGATTGAAATGATACATCTGCTCAAGCCTGTCATGTAGTCACCTGAGTTTCTATGTTTCTCATTTATACACAGACATGTACATCACATTTTAGCTGTCAAGGTCAAAACATACACCAGGTTTCTGAATTAAGGAGTAGAATTCTCAATAACAAAGAAATGTAAGAACCATTTTGCATGTTAGATATTTTAATCTTTACATGACTAGAACTTTTGTTAACTCTCTTGTGCCCCTTATCACACAATGACTGACATCAAGTAGTAAATTACATATAGAGTAGAACTACTGAATCAGTGGAAATTTGGTGAGTCAACTCCTTCTTAAGTTCTTTTGATTCAAATGGGCACCCTCTAGTTGTGACTTCATGCTAGAACTCAGCCATTACAGGACATGTCACATATTAATGTCTAAACTCCATTCACCATGGCCAATACATACTCTAGCACAGTGGTGGCAAGCCTATGTCATGCATGCCAGATGTGGCACTCCAAGGCCTCTCTGTTGGCACAAGCGCTATCACCCCCGCACAGAGTTCACCCCACCTCTGCCTAGCAGCCTGATAGGAGTGCTTCCTCCCTCCCCCCAGCACAGAGTTGCCCCCCCCCCCATTTGGGCACTGAGTCTCTAAAAAGTTTGCCATCACTGCTCTTTGTTGTTCAGTCACACAGTCGATTCCGACCCTCTGCGACCCCATGGACCACTGTCCTCCAGGCACTCCTGTCCTCCACCATCCCCCTCAACTCGCTCAGCTCTGCGCCCACTGCCTCCACGATACCATCTAGCCATCTCATCTTTGGCCATCCCCTTCTTCTCTTGCCCTCGACCCTTCCAAGCATCAAAGCTTTCTCAAGTGAATCCTCTCTTCTCATTTGATGTCCAAAGTACTTTAGCTTCATCTTCACTATTTGACCTTCTAAGGAGCAGTCAGGGTTGATTTCTTCTAAGATTGACCTATTTGTTCTCCTCACTGTCCAGGGGACTCTCAAAACTCTCCTCCAATACCACATCTCAAAGGCATCTATTCTTCTGCGCTCAGCTTTCCTAATGGTCCAGCTCTCACAACCATACATTGCCACAGGGAATACCATTGCTTTGACTATGCGAATTTTTGTTTGCAATGTGATGTCTCTAATTTTCACTATGCTCCCCAGGTTTCTCATTGCTTGCCTCCCAAGAATCAGTCACCTTTTTATTTCATGGCTGCAATCACCATCTGCAGTGAGCTTTGATCCTAGGAAAGTAAAATCTGTCACTGCTTCTACTTCTTCCCCATCTATTTTCCAGGGACTGATAGGGCCTGTTGCCATTATCTTGGTTTTCTTGATATTGAGTCTCAAGCCAGCTTTTGCACTTTCTTCTTTCAATCTAATCAGGAGCTTCTTTAGGTCCTCCTCACTTTCTGCCATTAGGGTGGTATCATCTGCATATCTCAAATTGTTGATGTTTCTTCCAGCAATTTTGATCCCAAATTGTGATTCCTCCATCCCTGCATTGCGCATTATGTGTTCTGTGTATAAGTTGAATAAGCAGGTTGACAAAATGCAGCCTTGTCTTACTCCTTTTCCTATTCCAAACCACTCTGTCCTTCTGTATTCTGTCCTAACTGTTGTTTCCTGACTCGTGTACAGATTTCTCATGAGGCATATCAAGTGTTCTGGTATTCCCATCTCTTTAATTACTTGCCACATTTTGTTGTGGTCCACACAGTCAAAGGCCTTGGTGTAATCAATGAAACAGAAGTAGACTTGTTTCTGAAATTCCTTTGTTTTCTCCATGATCCAACGTATGTTGGCAATGTGGTCTCTAGTCCCCCTGCCTCTTCTGAACCCCGCCTGCACTTCTGGTAATTCTCTCTCCACATGCTGTTGCAGTCTATCCTGTATTATCTTGAGCATCACCTTGCTAGCGTGTGGGATGAGTGCAATTGTTCGATAATTTGAACATTCTTTGGCATTATCCTTTTTGGGGAGTGGAACGTATACAGATCTTTTCCAATCCTGTGGCCATTGTTGTTCTAGCATAACGTATTTTCAAATTCTTAGAAACTTACTCTCTGTCCCTTTTAATTTATGGAGAAATTGTTCTTTATTTCCATTTTTCATCAGAAACTTTGAATAAGTTCTCCAAAGGAAGTACAAAATGTGGAATGTTAGAAATTTTATTTTAGATAGGGCCACTAATTTCACAAAGACATAACTGTGCAGGAGCAGTTTCACTCATTAAAAATGTGCTTTCTATCCATATGGAACTTTCAAAAAACATACTTTCTCTGTAGCAGCACTTTGATAATGGAATTCTCTCCTCTTACCTGTTGAGGTTCTAGTAGTAGACAAGGCTGTACTGTTTGGTTGTATTCAGTATTGACGTCAGGGTTGGCTTTTAAAGTGATCTT
Source organism: Furcifer pardalis (assembly GCA_030440675.1). Taxonomy (NCBI): domain Eukaryota; kingdom Metazoa; phylum Chordata; class Lepidosauria; order Squamata; family Chamaeleonidae; genus Furcifer; species Furcifer pardalis. Next base: position 101,451,317 of record CP126897.1, read on the forward strand.
GCGTTCCTTTGAAGAATAATGCCATTTAAAATTGTTGTTTTAATGCTCTCTTATCAGTTTGTAAATAATGGTTTTATCCCTTTATTAACAAAGCATTGCTTTGGGAAGGTATTCATGAGCTGAGAAGTAATAGCTAGATATACATTTACCGTATATGACTTTTTACCCCTGAAAAACATGTCTCCAAGTGGGGGGGCCGTCTTGTACACCGGGTGCACTTCAGTTGAATAAAATACAGTAATACCTCGGATAACGTTTACCTTGGATAACGTTTACCTCACATAACGTTAAGCAATCTGGGGAGGAGAATTGCATCGAATAACGTTAAGGTCCTATGGGATGGATCGGATAACAACTTTTAATATCAGATGACGAACAGGAGTTTGAAGGCTTTTAAAGGGAAACTGTCATGCCAGAAAACTTGCTAGGGACTTGCCTGGCACTTGCTCTCTCCCTCTATTTGTTATCTTCCTTCTATCATTGACAGTTCCAGTTTGGTTAACAGATTAGAAAACAAACAGCATGGCAGCTCCCATAGATTTATTGTTCCATTCAGCTTTAGTGAATTGTCTTTGGTGAATAACATTTACTAAACTTGCACTGTTTTATGTTTACTATACATGTTTGATAACATACAGCCTTGTGACAGTTTTTTTGCATGTCATAAACATTTGAATATAAATTAACATGTTGAAATCAAATCTGATGTTCTTTTACGTTTTATTTGGTGTGTGGAAGGTGTGCGGAAGAGGGGGTAGTCTTATACAGCGAGTATATAACAAACTATATTTTGGGTGGAAACGTTGGGGGATCGTCTTATACGCCCAGTCGTCTTGTACCCCGGCATATACAGTATTACACTAGTACACAGACCGTAGCAAAATAAAACAATTACCATCAATAAAATTAGTATGAAAATGGGAAAGCAACAGTTAAAATTGACACATAAAGCAGCAGAAAAACACTTCAGATAAATAATGAAATATTTTTACAGAGCTTTCATTATTGTATTTATCATCTACAACAAGCTTTAAGAATATAGAAACATGGTAGTAGTATTGCTAGGTGTAAATACACACTTTTAAAAAGCACCGTGATGACCCTAAATAAATATAATAATTCCATTAGCAGCCGAAAACTGTAATACTGTTGAATATAAATTGTACTGCTATGGCAACTGTAAAAATGCAAAGATTTCAGGGAGTGGAGTGAACTGTAAGTAATTGTTGTGAAAACTCTGCATTCCACCTAGAAAATTTCTGAATGCCACTGTGGTACATCTGTTACTGGTAAAAAACCAAATATGAAAGAAAACTCAATGAAAGTTAGCAAAACATGGACTAGTTAGAAGAATTTGGTTTGTAGAATGTGATCCAGTAGTGAGGCAAAAATGGACAGCCATATCCAAAGCTTTATGATTTCCAGTCAAATCAAACAACAGATCAGGGTGCCTCAGGATTACTCTATATTCAATAAAGTTAAACTATTTTCTATATATATTTCATATAGCTGCTTACATCCTTGGCAGACAGATGATCTAGTTCTGTGATGGCGAACCTTGGCACTCCAGATTTTCTTGGACTTCAATCCCAGAAGCCCAAGCCCCCATGAATCTGCATGAATGGGTTTACTGCGATTCATCTGGGCCCCGCCGCCCTCGTTGCTCCTACAGGCACATCTTACTTTCGCTTCTAGGAGTGACAAGGGCAGCGGGGCTGGATGAATCACAGTTAACCCATTCATGCGGATTCATGGAGGCTTGGGTTTCTGGGAATTGAAGTCCAAGAACATCTTGAGTGCCAAGGTTCACCATCACGGATCTAGTTCTTCAGAATAGATCTATTTTGAAATCCATACAATGCATTATTTTTTTAAAAAATACTCTATTTTAGGAATATGTAAATATATGCAAGAGTGACTGCAGTGGCTTAGTGGTTAAGAAACTGAACTTGATGACTGGAAGGTTGGCAGGTCTGCAGTTTGAGACCCGAGTGCTGCACCTTGGAGTTAGCTCCTGTCTCTGTCCCAGCTCCTGCTAACCTAGCAGTTTGAAAGCAAGAAAATGCAAGTAGATAAATAGGTATTGCTTCAGTGGGAAGGTAACAGCATTCCATGCCTGCCACATGACCACAGAACTGTCTGTAGACCCAGAACGTGCTAGCTCTTTTCCTGTAAATTGAGATGAACACTACCACATAGAGCAGTGATGGCCAACCTTGACACTCCAGATGTCCTTGGACTTCAATTAGCTGGAGCCCAAGTCAGCACTCCTGCTGATCAAGGCTTCTGGGAATTGAAGTTCAAGAATACCTGGAGTGCCAAGGTTGGCCATCGTTGCCCTAGAGTCAGACACAACTGACTTTTGAGCAAAGGAAACCTTGACCTTGAACAATTTGTGAAGTTGAACTCTTTTTCTCATACTGTATTTTAGACCAATATTGAAGCAATTGCTTCCATGGGCCCATCAAGGCTTAAGGAGATCAATTCAGCTTTGGGGCTGCATCACTTCCTAATTTCCAGAAACACGTTTTATTTATCTGAAAGACCATATGGCTTATCGGGCAAGTGTGTATACAGTATAGCTGCAACAAATCCACAAGGAAGATAATATTTACCTAATAGACCATAACAGCACAGAATAACACAATATGCAAAAAAAAAAACCCTTTATTTGATTGTGCATTCTGGTATAAGCATACGCTATCCAAATGCAAGCCACTTATAGGGAGAGCTATCATCCTGGTCAACATATTTAGGCAACTCAATTCAAAGTCGGTTTCTGACAACGGAGAGATTAGAGGAATCCCTCGGATACATTATGGCTCATGTAGTAATTTGGAAAATACTTTGTACATTGCTGATAATTGACTCCAAAGGAGCTGTTAGGCTTTTATCAGTTAAACACATCCTTTTGATATGCAGGGTAAATTTGAAAAGCAAAATATTTGCTGAATAATTTACTATGCTGGACTGAGTGCAACATATGTATATTAGAGGCTTGGGTAGACTTTACAGTTCATTATATTTTGCCAACAGGGAGAAAATGTCAACAGAGTGTGGGCAGGACGAGGAGAAAAAAAATCCTACCCAAGATCTTATTCAATGCAAAGGGGGGGGGGGATTGCTCAGGTTTCCATGATATGTTCATCATTAAGGACGAACACAGAAATAAAGCAGATAAAGCTTTTCAAGGTACCCTACACTTGCTGCTGCATATACTGTATTCTCATTTCCTTTCCCCTGATTCTGGTCCCTCTATGCACGATCTGTGCAACTACCCAAAAGAAGAGTTCACATCAAGGGAAGGAAGGTGCTATGGTGCTATATTTTCTCACTGGGTCTACAGTCCAATGCTTAGAAAATCCAGGTGAACAAGCAGTAACAGGGGAGAGCATTTCAACACAGCCAAGGGTCTCCAGGGGATTTCTATAGGTCATGGATCTATTGTAATGAGACGAGTATCCATAGAGTACATTTAGCACCTCTGGCCCTATGAAAGATAAAATATCCTCCTATACACTAGGAGTATCTCTTCGGAAAAGAACTCTAAAGCTGTTGGTCAGCCATTTTGTGACTGATGTAAAGTGTCACTCCTTTCCCTCACCCACCCCATAAACACTTCTCTCATTTTAGATGTTGGTTTTGTAACATGGAGTAACATGGGACATGTTGCCTGATATGGTAGCAGTGACATACCTAAAGCAGTATGTCTGAGGTAGATATAGTCTATGTGCTAGCTCTTACCCTACCTGCCAAAGCATTTGTTTAAATTATCACAGCTTTTTAAAAAAAAACACAAGTACTTCTCCAGCAAAGCACAAACCCATTAAAGAAGTAGCTTAAGTGAAGGAATGGTTTGGTTTCTAGAATGTTCCTGAGTCCTTGTAAGGTAAGGAAAAGGTCTCCCTTGCTATCTGCATCTGCGGATGTTTCCTTGGTCATGTGGCAAACATGGAAAGATACCAATGCACATGGAATGCTGTTACCTTCCCACCAAAGCAGTACCTGTTTCTCTACTTGCAATTCCTTGCTTTTGACTGATAGGTACAAACACAAAAATTCTGTACCAAACAGACATGGTTTATCTTTTTTAAAAAAGATTTTTTTGAGATTCATATCAGTAGAATACTAAACTTTGACAAGCACTTCTCTTTGGGGCTATAGGAAACAAATGCTTGCAAATTCGATTCCCTGCTGCAACTCTGGAACTTTCTTAATTTTATTTTTAGACATAATTTAAAGAGCTGTTGAAAAGCTTCCAACTGAGAACCTCTGACAGGGAAATGAACTCTCTATGGAAAGCACAACAGCACTAAACTGCACCCCCCAGAACAAGACTAGGAACACACACAAAGCAAAAGAACAGAACAAAACAAAACAACCCACACACATAAAAGCACGGGGAAAAGGATTAAAATCATATGAGTTCCAGCTTGTGCTGTCTGGATAATGGCAAAAATACCCCAGTGACCACAGTTCCTTTGCTCTGTCTCAGGAGTTCTCAACCTCCAGCCCATGGCTGGATCCAGTCGATGGCACCAAATAATCCAGCTCCCAACCTAGTTCCAGCTGCCCATGCCACCGCCACATCTGGAATCGGCCATGGACTCATTTATGACCATCGTAAACAAATCCATGGCCGTCATAAACATGTTTATGACATCAGTAGACACATTTTATGGCAACATTTACAGCAGGGGGAACCACCGGTCCAGACCACTCAGTTGTCTGAGGGGGTGTGGTCCAGCCCATGGCTGGAAAAGGTTGATAACAACTGCATTTCTATCTGGACCAGTCTTCAAGACAAGCAAAAAGGTGTGCTTACCCAGATTTTGAAGATTGATCCTTAATGTCTCTTCAAATATACTCAAACTGTGGAGGAGTATCCACTCTTTGTTATTGACCAATGGGTTTTCAACATTCTCCATGATGAACATGATAAACACCTGTTATTCCTAAGAAGGATTCCCAGAAAATGTTGGAATCCCATTTGATACCTAAATTTCTTTGACATATTTTACTTCTATCTCTGATCTCTTACTGCCCCACCAACCTTAAACAACAGCTACTGTTACTGCTCAGAGGCTAAAGAGAAGGTCTATTGTCCTGGGATGCTAGAGCAAGAGTTCTCAACCTTTTTAAGCTGGGGGCCGGGTCATACTCCCTCAGACAGTTTTGGGGGCTGGATGGCCATTTTGCTCCTCCTACACCACATGGCACTTCCTGGTGTGGTGGTGGGCCACATGAAATGGTGCCATGGGCTGCAGGTTGAGAATCCCTGTGCTAGAACATGGAAAATGGTGTTTAGTTGACCTAGCTTTAAAATGGTATTTTCCTCACCCTGGTGAAAACGTGACTAAGCATAATTAGTTGAAGCTCTTAGAGCATTTCAAAGATTAAAAATCCTTGTTAGTTTTCCAAATGTCTGAATTTCCTCACTTTGGTTTTAATTGGCTGGGTTCGTAACCTTCAATGTTCTCTCCCTCTATTTTTGCGTGTGCCTTATTTCTTTGTAGGCGAAATGAAAATGCATCGTGCAAAGCAACATGAATAACAAAACTCAGCACTCCAGCCTAGCAGTGTTTAATTAAAGCTGCTTGCCTACCCTTGTTTCAATGACACTTCCAGTTGCTCCCACTCACAACTGCAATGCAAAAGGAAGCATATTTCAAGAAGCAAGATGGTGCAAAGAGAGAGGTACAGTCCAGGGTTTCTAATCTGGATGGTTGATACATAGTCCTGCATTTCGGAATCTCTAGACATTTCTCTTCTTGTTTTTATATAACCTCACCGCCATCTATGAAAGAAAAAGTGTATTATAAAGTGACCCTTCATAAAGCTGTTCTCATTATGCTGATGAACACCAGTCATGTTCCTTTACCTACAGCAGTCATTTTAAATGCACTGCAAATACTGCGTGTAAAGTGGCAGAAGTTTGGGTGAAAGATAGGTAGCCACACATTAAGAGCCTGGAGCAAAGCTGTAAATAGCAATTTTAGCACCTGGGATAAGCAACACAAAATGGGACACCAAATCAACTTTGTAATTCATGATTTTGGGGGGAGAGGAAGCAAAAAGCAATGACAGCACAGGAAAATCATCCCAGCATCTCCCCCTACTCTACAGGGAATCAGCAGCCTACCAGTGTAATTGCTATTGCTATACACACACTCACATTTTAGCATACCATATATATTAATCTGGACTATCTATAGCAGGGGTTCCCAACCTTTTCAAGCCAGGGACTGGGTCACGCTCTCTCAGTCAGCTTTGAGGGATGGACAGCTATTTTGCCCTGCCTGCACAATGGGGGTGGCCATTCTGTCCCAACAGCTTCAAAGGGGTGGCCATTTTTGTTTCTTGAATGCCCCTGGAGGAGTGGGAGGCCACATGAAATGGCCCCAGAAGCTGGATCCAGCCCATGGGCCTTAAGTTGAGAACCCCTGATCTGTAATGTCTAGCTCAGAGGACTTGTTTAATAATAGCCACGTAGACCTTCCACCCCACAGGGAAGCCTGGTCTACCACATTTTGGTTACTCTAGCCCTTTTCAAGTCTGGCCAGGTTATCCTGCTATAATAATAGAGTAGACCATACTGCCAGCAACTCAACGCCAAGCGTTAGGTGGCAGTTAACTAACCTGACAACCCTAAGGACTAGCAGCCTTGGTGAAGTCCACAGGGAAGAGTGATGGTCCCTAAATGGATTAAATCCCACTTGAATCCCTCTGGATGAAGGGCAGCAGCTTCATCAATACTGGCCTGATGCTGAGGAGGACCTTGCGTGCCAAAAGGGCTCAAGACCAGAAAGTGATTCACAGAGTTGGATCAGTGGTAATGTAGTGGCTATATCAGGCCAAAGAATGAAAGAGACCAAACGATAGAAGAAAAAACAGCAAAGAGTTTTATTTGCTGCTTGCAAGCATAGGCAACAGGACTCAGTGTGGAAATGGTTTCCAAAAATCACATTCTACGTTGGCTTTTTATATCCGTTTTCCAGGACCACAGCTGGGTGCCTTAACCATCAAACAAACCCATTGGATAGCAATGACATCAAGCAAAACCCATTGGATAGCAATGACATCAAGCTAACTCATTTAAAAAATAAGTGTAATTACAGAAGCCAGACATAGCATTATTCTATAACTATAACTTCTAAAGCACAAATAATTCAATAAAATACTTTTGTGGTATAAGCACTTCCACAGATGACCATATTCTTAACCTAATTAACTTGTTTATGACCCATGACATACACTAGAACATCGGATAACGTTATGACTTGGTTCCACAAGTCATGACGTTATCCGATTTTTAGCGTTGTCCGATGCATGTATCGAACAATGCTAAAAAAGCCCTGAATTTAGGACGCCGAGCGGGTGTGTCTTCTGCCAAACCTACGGGACTCTTAGCAAACACTAAGGGTCCCGCAGGTTTGGCAAAAGAGGTGTCTGCTCGTACACAAGAAGCCGCCGAGCGGGCGCCTCTTCTGCCAAACCTGTAGGACACCCCCCCCACACACAATTGGCTCAGATAACACTAAAGGATCGTTATCCAGAATCGTTATCCGATTCTAGCGTTATCCGATGCAATTGTTATCCGGTGTATTACTGTAATTAACTTATAACTGTTTCAGATGCTTTACTAAGATGTAGCTTAATGTACAATATCTAATTATGAGATTGGCCATCAATGAGTAATACAAAGAACTAGTTAGAATATATTCTGGTTCCATTTACCTATACTTTGGAACTAATAATAAATATAATGTAGAGTAGCAACAGCAGAAAGTGAATATCTAAGTCCTTTCTTTTCTTTTTTTTTTTAATTTTTATTAGGTATAAAAAATATTACAAATCAAAAAAAATGCATATGACAACAAAATGCATACAACAACAAAGTACATACAACAACAAGAAAAAGAAAAAACATTACATAAATCCAAAGTATACATAGAGAAAAATCGAAAAAGAAGATAAGACTTCCCATAATCAATAAAACTACATTTGTGTCATCATTCAAATATTATTACCTCATAATAAACCAACCTGTAAAACTTCTAACCATGAACTATGTCTCCCCCTAACACCTCAAAACTAATATATTTTATTCTCTAACACTACTATCATTCTTTACTTTAGAAACACCCTCGTGATATATACATTGTCCGGAGATTAATGTTTCCTTAATTCTTCCAAAAATCTTTTTGCTCAGATGCAGGGAATATGCCTTTATTCTTATCTATTACATATTCAATGAAAGGTTTCCAAATCCTCCAAAACTTATTACCAGTTACTTTACCCTTGTTAAAATTTATCTCCCAGGTGAGCTTTTCATTAAGTGCCAAATCCCACATTTCCTTGTACCAATCCCCTCTTTGTAAATTTTCATTATTTTTCCAGTTTCTCGCTATACATTGTCTGGCCGCCGATAACATTATCGCCATCAGTTCGTTGTTATCCTCACTCATCTTATATTCATCCACCTCAGTTAACAAAACTGTGTTTGACCCCAGTTTAACCTGCAATTCCAATATATTCTTAATTTCATCTTCAATCTCTCCCCAGAAATTCTTCAGAACATCGCAAGACCACCACATATGCTCATATGTACCTCTGACTTCTTTACATCTCCAACATTTCTCACTCACAGTTTCATACATTAAATGCAGTCTTACTGGGGTTCTATACCATCTCCAGATTAGTTTATAATTGTGTTCCTTCACTCTTACCGACATAGATCTCATAATACGTCTTCTCCACATTTTCCCCCATGTTTTCTCAGTGATTTTTGTATTCAGTTCCTGTTCCCAGCTGTCTTTCAATATTTGTTGAGCCTTCCCCCCTTTATTTAATATTTTGTATATTTTACTAACTATCCCTTTTATTCCTATATCTCCTTTTCTTAATTTGACCAGCAATTTTTCAAATTCTGTAAGCTCCCTGTCTGATCCCAATTCCAAAAAAAATCTCTTGTTCCAGTTGTTCATCTGGAGGATTTTGAACCAATCCAACTCCAATTGCCGATATAGCTCCTTTCTCTTCTCTAGATCCCTACAATTTTTGATCCAATCTTTCAACATAGAGACCCCATTTCCTACTAAGATATCCCTAATCCTACCATCTATTTTCATCGGAAAATTATTAAAATCCTCTAATTCAGTAACCATTGAGATCCCTGGAATAAGATCCTTTCTTGCTTTGTTCCATTCCTCTATTGTTGCTCCTATCATCTTACCCTGAATTCTCATTTTTTTATCCTTATCCCCACATAAAAAAAATGCCTTCCCTTTCCTCGAAAACTCTTTTGATTCTAATTTTCCCCATATTGTTTCTTCTCTAATTAGTAATTTAAAAACATTTCATAATTGAAAGGCTCTATAATACTTGCTAACATTCGGAATACCCAGTCCCCCTTCTTTTTGCGATACGTACCACAGAAACTTAGATATTCTAGCTCTTCGTTTCCCATTGCAAAATCTATTTATAGTATTTTGATATTTTTCCAATTCTTTATCTGTGTGTTTTATTGGCAGAGCATCGAATAAAAAATTTAATTTAGGTAACAACATCATTTTACACATTGCAACCCTGCCGAACCACGATAAATTCAGCTTGTTGTACTGTAGTATTTTTTTGTCTATCTCTTTCAATTGTTTTCCATAATTCAGTTCCTTAAGTTCCCCAATTTTTCTAGCAAGTATTACCCCTAAATATCTTAATTTATTCGGAATTTGAATATTAAGTTTTTGCTTTATTTCTTCTTCGTCCTTCTTACTCCCATTAACTAAAATCATCTCGGATTTATCCCAGTTCACCCTTAAACCTGTCATTTCCTCGAAATTTTTCAAGTGTTTATTAATCTTTGGTATTGCTTGTACTGGATGTTTAATTGTAATTAGTGTATCGTCGGCATATAAGCTTATTTTATTCCCTTCTATTCCAAGTAATTCTTTATCTTGCCGTATTAAATTCGCCAATAGTTCCATAGCCAATACAAACAATGTAGGCGACAAAGGGCACCCCTGCCGAGTTCCAGCCTCCAATTTTATTTCTCCTGTATAGCTATCATTAAATTTCACTGTCGCTATCCCCTGTTTATATAAATTCTTAATAACTTTTTGAAATTTATCTCCAAATCCATACAATTTAATTGCCTCATGTATTGTTGCCCATTGCAAAGAATCAAATGCTTTAAAAATGTCCAAAGCTAAAAAACCTGCTTTATCCTTTTGCTTTTCAGCTATATCCAATAAATCCACTACCCTCCTTGTAAGGTCTGACATATACCTGCCCTTTACAAAGCCTGCTTGATCATTTCTTATGTATTTGGCTATGAAACTATTTAGCCTAGTCACCATTATTGTAGAAAAATTTTTAGCATCTTGGTTAATTAGGGATATCGGCCTGTACGATTCTATCTTCTGCAAATCCTTACCCGGCTTAGGGATCAATGCAATAATAGATCTATTCCAGGATTCCGGTGTTGACTCTCCCTCTAAAATCCCATTAAACAATTTATATAATCTCGGAACAATCCAGGGCTTAAAATCCTTATAAAATTCAGCAGGAAGCCCATCTTCTCCTGGTGCTTTATTCAATTTTAATTTGTTAATTACATCCTCAATTTCTTTTACAGATATTTGTTCCTCCATCCTATTTCTATGCTCTTCTGTTATTATTGATATGTTATACTTTTTAAAGTAATCCTCCAATTTGTTCAAATCTACCTGCTTCTTTGAGTATAGTTCTTTATAAAAGGCCTCTATTATTTCTGCTTTCTCTTTCCTTTTATTGCATCTCCTCCCCTTCCCATCTACCAATACTTCTACCTGACCTTTATTCTTTTTATCCCTCGCTGCTTTTGCTAATAACTTAGAATTTCTGTTACTATACTCAAAATATTCTCTTTTTAGAAATATCAAATCTTTTTTTACTCTTTCCATGTCCTGGGCTTCCAATTCTTTCTTTACCTTCTGTATCTGATGTAATACCCTCTGATCTTTACCCTTTATATATTCCCGGTGAAGTTGTTTTAATTGTGTTTCCAATTCCTGAGTTCTATTAATGTTCCGTTTCTTTTTCCAACTACTTAGATTTATTGATTCTCCTCTGAATACCGCTTTCATAGTATCCCATACCCCTCCTGAGCTAACCTCATTATTATCATTCCATATCCAATATTCATCCCATTTCTCCATAATTTGTTTTTTCATACTATCCTCATTATATAATTTTGGGTCATAACTCCAAACATATCTTTTCTTATCACCTTCATCCAATTTTATATCTATACTTATCTTGGCATGATCTGATTCTCTAAATGTCCCTATTTTAATATCCTCTATATTTTTCAATAACCCTTGCGTTACAAATATATAATCAATCCTTGAATACATATCGTAAACTTGAGAATAATAGGTATAATCCCTTTCCTGTCCTTTAAGTTCCCTCCATACATCTTTTATATTCATTAATTTTACCCAATCGCTTAAGATATATTTATTACTTCTCTTCTTAATACTTGTAGTATCAATCTCAGAGCTTAACAAATTAAAATCCCCCCCAATAATCATATTCCTCGTTCCCTCTTTACTTAAAATTGTTCTTAATTTTTCTAAAAATTCTGCCTGATTGGTATTCGGAGCATATATGTTTGCAAGAGTTATCTCTTCATCTTCTATCTTCCCCTTAATTATTAAATATCTCCCCTCTGGGTCAGCTATAGATTTTATCACAGTAAAACCCAATTTTTCAGAAATAAGGGTTGCAACACCTCTCGCTTTTGATGTCCCATAAGCCATTTCATAAATATCGATTCCTCTCACAACTAATTTATTAGTGTCTGCCGATTTTTGGTGGGTCTCCTGTAGAAAGATAACATCAGATTTGGATTTATTGAGCGCTATCTGCAACCTCCTCCTCTTCACGGCATTCCCGGTCCCTTTCACATTCCATGTTAACAATCTTAATATCTTAACCATTTATATTTGCTAATCTCTCTCCTCCATCACCTTCCTCCCCGGACGTGCTATCCCCATCCCCTACTGAAGAACTAAAAAAAAATACAAATAAGCAAGAACAATATAATAAGAAAGACAAAAATTGTGCATTCTCAGTATAATATCTCTCAATAAAATAAAATACTCGGTGAATGTTACCTGGTGCTACGACTACTAAAGAAAACCGAAAAAACAGAAAAAACTTACCTACTCTTTTTTTTTTTTAATTCCAAAAACTGCTAATAATAAATCCACGCCAAACTCGGTTCCAGGAAGCAATCCTTAGCTTTCAGCCACATTCAAAGCAATTTCGCTATCCAGTCTTCCCCTTGTCTTCTTCTTCTTCTTCTCTCCTCCAAGCCCCCTCCTTTCCAATTCCCCGACCAGCTCTCTCTCTTCAATCCTCTTCCTTCGCGTCCCCCCCGTCTCCCCTCTCACTAACGCTCTCTCTGCCACAGATCACTCACAGTCACAGAATCTTGGGGTAGACTCCGGGGGACGCGCTATCCTCCAAACGCCAGCAATCGTCTTCAACCGCTCTCCCACCTCCGCTACCGATCTCCTCTATGGTTTTGCGATCGTCCGCGGCGCGCCTCGGTTTCTCCTCCGGCACCGGGGGTGGCTCGACGGGTGGCGATGGGAGCCGGGACACTCTTTCGAGCCTCTCAGCCCCCCCACCGACCGGAGCTCAACTCTCCGGGCCCCGCTCACCCGCTCGCGTCGATCCGCCGATCCGCCGCTCTGCCTTTGTTGTTGTTTTTTTTTTTTTCCTCAAGCCAGGTTGGGAACACTTTTAAACAGCGCCAGCAGTCTCTTTCCTCCAAAATCCACCTTTTTTTTTTACTTAAATCGCATTGAAAATCTCATTAATGGCGGAGGGAAGACAAGCCGCTGCTTTCCCTACTCCATCCAAACCACGCCCCCCTCTAAGTCCTTTCTAACTGTTGTGTGCATTTGGATCTTAACTGCTACAGATTATATATATATAACATGAATAACATGAATGAAAGTCTTCACTTTTAGACACCCATATTGTACTCATAAAATATAGACAAATGGCAACTCTTAAGACCAGACATGTAACAATTACTGACCACTTAGCATTAGATTGCAATCTTCCTGCTAAAAGCAAAAATAAGAACTTAACTGAATGATCTTGTCAGATGAAGATGACATCATCTAAACAATTTATGACTTTTTAATTTCTATGAACTCTTGCCCTCTTCAGTAAGGGTGTCATGCTGTGACTCAGAAGGCAGATGATAGGCCACAGCATTATATTCTCAGCACAGTCTTCATGGCTTAGAGCTGTAAGGATCGCCAATATTTGGAAGAAGAAGACACTCTCTTCAGCCACACCACAGGCCTATTCTACTGAAACCTGAGAAGATCAATACATTTCTACTGGTCTCCCACAGTAATCATCTTGTCTTATGGTGGCAGACTAGGCTGCTGGACTAATCTGGAAAATCTGGGTGAAGTAGCACATTTTTAAAATTTGGCACCCTAGGGCATATTTCCACTAAAGTTAAGGGCTTGAGATACCTTTAAAGCAGGGATTCTCAACCTGCCCCCCATGGGCCGGATGCAGCCTGTGGCACCATTTTATGTGCCCCCCTCATTGCCTCCACCACACCAGGAAGTTCCATGTGGTGGAGGAAGGGCAAAATGGCCATCTGGCCCCCAAAGCTGTCTGAGGGAGCATGACACGGCCCCCGGCTTTAAAAGTTTGAGAATTCCTGCTTTAAAATGTCAATATTGTTTTACCTAAGGAACTGAAGAACAAGTTCTGTCAGTTGTCTGGAAATTTCAGTAAATTAGGTACAGTATCTCGCTTTGGAGCCAGAGGCTGGCAGTTCAGTTCACCACTCTGCATCCCAGAAGATACAGTACAGTCCCAGGATTCCCCCAGGAGACATATATGAAAAGTTAAAGAGCGTTTAAATTGATGTTGCTTCCTTCTGCTTCACAATGAACCCTCATGGTGCAGTGGTTAAGTGCAGTAAAACTCAATTTGCTACCTGAGTCCAATCCCAATGCACTCAGGGTTGTCTAAGTCTTCCATGCTTCCAAGGTTGGTAAAATGAGTGTCCAAGTTTGTTGGTGAGGGCAAATTGTAGTTTGCAAAATTATTTTGTAAACTGCCCAAAGAGTGGTTTAGCACTGTGGGGCAGTATATAACCAGCTGCATTTGCATTTTAGCATTTTCACAGTGATTAGTGACACCCATCAGGGCAATTGACAGAACTTCTATCAGGATAGATGAGAAGCTGGAGACAGAAAGGTCTATGAAGCAGAGATCTGTATTGCGACACATTTCTCATTGATGGACTTGTCTGTCTGGATGGAATAGCTTGCAAAGCTATGCTCTCTTTCAAGGCAAGATGTTGTGTCCATCATGGATAGGGATCCGTCTCCTGCTGGGCTGTGGGATTTTTCCCCTTCCCATTTTCATGTGTGCAGGGATGATCAATTGACCTTAACAAGAGCAAGACAGCAGTCTAAAGAATTGGGGAGGGAGGTGTTGAGCATAAATAGAGGAAAAAAATAGACTCCTGCTAATGTAACTGATACCTATTTCCAGCGGGTAATCATAAAACGAAAATGAACCCCAAAGCAAAAAACAGGGAAACTTTTGGTTATTACCACTGCCTGAACAATCTCATTTCTCTTGAAGGCAGCATGTTGCAGGAGAGAGGGGGAGAATCCAGATTCTTCATGAAAAAGGCATAGCAGCTGTGATTCAGGTCCTATAGCCATACCGTATTGGTCTTTTGCTCTAGCTGTCACTTCACACTACATATCCCACATGTCTTTACCCCGTAAGAGTAAGGAGTACAATGTCAGTGGAGAGACTGTCATGAGAAGTGGTCTTTCACTAATTTATAATCATTTGGAAAAGAGATTTCCTTCAATAATCACATACGATGTCTTTCTCTTATTGGATTCCTACTGAGGAATCTTTTGTTAATATTAATTATCAAAGAAAGATTGGTGAGTGAACAAATGCTAAAAAAAATCAAATACATAAATATCAAGCAAAGTTTACCATGGAAGGGCCAACTCAGTCTTCCATCCTTCCAAGTTTGGTAAGATGAGTACCCAGCATGCTGTGAGCAAAAATGCAAATTACCTTGTGAACTGCTGAAAGAATGCTCTAAGACTATGGGGTAGTATAGCATGTAGTGTTTTGCTATATACAGACAAAACTGGCATAGGCAAACCCATCCTTACATGCTGAAGAAAACCTACATTGTATAGAAATTAAAAACATGTCAGATGGAAAATATGTTACAGATCATGACTAAATCATTGATTGACAGATTTTCTGTTGTCACGGACAATTTGCAAACCACATGTATACCCAACTATGTTTTAAGTTAATCTGTCGGGGTGCTCCAAACAACTGAAAGACAGAACTGGTGGCTAGGTAGATAGACATACCTTACCCACAGTGTGGTACAAATATAAGAAATAAAATAAATAACAATAAATAACATGTGTAAGGATAAGTCTCACAAGCTTATTCCCCCATCATAGGATTCATTCCACCTTCCAGAGACCTGTACTCCTTCCAGAAGCCCACACAACCCTTTGTGCTACTTCAGAGTACCTGTGGTTCTGCTCTAGGCTAGAGAACTCTATGATAGGTTTCAATCATGGACTGTTCATGCTTACAAACCAGCCAGATCAGGTAGGACCTACAGTGTGGTAGCATTACCAATAATGGAATAAAGGAACTGGACTTTCACCCACCAGCTTAGCTCTATAAGAAACAAATATGACTTCTTCTGGATACCATCAGGTTTATTTAGAAGTAGAATTATAATGATTCAGAAGCATAGAAGAAAGTGTGGGGCGGATGCTGGCCGCTTTACCAAAATAAAATAAAAAAGCATAACTAGCTATTTTCCTCTGGCCTAGCCTGCTAACACAGTTGACTACATTTTGCTATGGTTTACTCATAAGCAAGCATCATAGCAAGTGATCCTAAAGTATGGCCAAATCATGACATTTTCCCTCACATTCCCCTATAACCAAAACACATCTTTTCCTCCTTTTCCATGGTTTTAACCAATTAAAGCACAAAGTTCATCATCTTATTTCTCACAGTTTTCAGCCTGTTATGACTACATTCAAAGCAAACTAATCAGCACCTGCCTTAAAGGCCAAATTTCCAGGCCTCTCTAGCTCTGCCCTGGGGAATTAAGAACTCAAGAAAACTACTCATTAAAAGCAAAAAAACAACAACCCTGTTTTATTTTGTTATACCATGAACTAGCACTCTTTTCTGGGTCCTAAAACAGGAAAGGGGTTGGTCCTCCAGATTTGATCTGGCTAAGGGTGATAGGAGTGGCAGTTCAAAAAGCACCTGCAGTACGATCATGTTGTGATCCAGCCTTATAGATCTGAGCAGTTTGCAGGGAGGTACCAGTTCCTATTATTCAAGGACACAAGCAAACTCCTTAGCAACAAAGTTCAGCATGTTAAAGAGAAAGGCAAAACAGAACTTCCTCCATGGTGTTGTAGTTTAATAAATATAGGGACAGAGTGAAACACAAAGTCATCCAATCTTGGACTTGAAGTGTTACAATTCAGAATGCTATCTATTCTCCAGTCTGCATGATGTATAGAAGGGTCGTTGCATCTTAGTTCTGATTGAACATATACAAAGATAACTGTAATTCAAGGGTTGAAAACTTTGAGCCCTTCTACAGTTTAGGCCAGGGATCAGCAAACTTGGCTCTCCAGATGTTCTTGGACTTCAATTCCCAGAGGTCCTGATCAGCAGGCAAACTGACTTGGGCTTCTGGTAATTGAAGTCCAAGAACACCTGGAGAGCCAAGTTTGCAGATCCCTGGTTTAGGCCTTCAAACTCATACAGTCCATTACTGCTTGCCATACTGAAGGAAGTTGATGCAAGTTACAAGGCAAGAATATGAGGACAGACAATAGTTTTCCACCCTTGCTGTAATAAAACCTAAATGAGTTAGTTTGTGTTCTGGTTTGGTTGTTTTATGTGGTTGCATTTTATAATTTTTATTGTACTGTTGTTGTTTTGACTGTAAGTCGCCCTGAGTCGCCTCGGCGAGTGGGCGGCAATATAAATTTAAATAAATAAATAAATAAATAAATTACTATTGTAATTGGAATATCCTTTGATGTAGCCAAAAAAAAAATCTATTCACCCCTTTGTTCCCAGCTAGACAAAGGGATTACATTAGGAGAGTATGATGATGGAATTACCTGCCACACACCTAGATTCATCTTCTCCCAGCTGTGGACTTTTTCATTATTGTTTTTTTGCAGCAATTTGCTTTCCAAAAGCAACATGGTTCCCAGGAGTGATATTCAGCTAATAGCACAAAGGCAATTGCTGTTTTTAAAGTGCTGGTTTTCTGGCTCATTAATATGTTTGTGGCTGGAAACCCTGACTTCAGTGAAGCCGTTTTATAGTAGTCCATGTAGATTTCAGTGGGACTACTGTGGAGTAAACTAAACTACTGATTGCATGTTGAATTATCACTCTTGCTGATCTGCAATTTTCTCCTCTTACTCTGCAACTTTATCAGGTTTCCCAGGCCTAGTGATTTTTATCACAAGAGGAAGGATTGTGAGGGAGGATCCAATGTCTAGAAATGCAAGATCTGTGATAAACACCATCACAGTCACAATTTTCATTTGATGCTTTTGCTATCTTGGGCGACAAATAGATCTCAGGAAATATGACTGGAATGTGTCTTAAATGTGTAAAACCAACAGGATAGGGGGAAATAAGCTATTTTAAAACCACTCACTGCTTAATGTTGCTGATCTGATTCCTCATCATTTACAGAGCCTCACAAGTGTGGAAGTCATCTTAGCTGATTAAAAGAGAAACTGTACACTGAATGACATACTGAGTTAAAGCTAACATCACTCGTAAGGTATGTTTGTGTGTCTATTTGCCTATGTTTGGTCTCCTTCCTATATTTGCATGCTCTGGATCTTTTGGGCATTTTATCCAAGGAGTCAATTCTACATTTTATTGTTTTAGAATAGACGGAGGAATAATATAGTATACTAAGAGACACCAGATAAAGAACTACTGCATATTAAAATCAATATATAAAATTCAGCACCACAACTCTTCCCCTTTAAGCTAGTCAGGTCACACTTTAGCACTCTGGGCTAAATCCTCTCTTGCATGTAATTATTCAAAGCAAAAGAGATGTCCTTTCAAGGTCTAAATCAGGGGACAGCAAACTTGGCTCTCCAGGTGTTCTTGGACTTCAATTCCCAGAAGCCCTGATCAGCAGGAGTGCTGACTTGGGCTTCTGGTAATTGAAGTCCAAGAACACCTGGAGTGCCAAGGTTCACCATCACGGTTCTATAACATCACACCAACTCAACTGCACTGTTGTTTGGTGCACTATAATAACCATGTGCAGCCAAATCAATTCTGATTTATTGGTTTTCTAGCCCCACAGGTTGGCTCTTCATGGATGTTGAATGGGGAACTAAATTCGCAAACTGGGACCCAGAAGCCAAATACTGTACCTAATTCACTGAGCTATCTAACCAGCATGTAACAGAGATAATTCTACCCCACAGTACCATCAATACATAGTGAAATACTTTTTTATTTTTATTTTAATCCTTGATTATGCTCTATGTGTTTTATCACAGAATAAAGAAGAAAAGAAATGTTAATTAAAAATTTAAATCAGTTGTATTAATCAGTTATATATAATGCAGATTAAATTTATGCAAAGTCTTTAACCAGTCCTTGGAGACTTATATTCTCAGTGTTAACAATCACACCAGATTTTTAAAAATTGGAGATTTTCACAGGAACTCAGTACAGCATTCCTAAAAATAAAGTAATATTTTACATTGCGATTCGGTGTGAATGTATGTAGAAAAAAGACCTGCTTTCTCAAAAGCATAATTTGCCCTCACACTGGCATTTGAGACACTTATTAATTCAAACACAAATTAAACCTGTTGTAGTAAACAAAATTTGTAAGTGTAGGGTCAACACTTTAGGAGTGGTGGTGGTGGAGGAAATATCTCCTAGATAAGGAAACCACAAAAGATCATTGTTGGAAGTTAATAATCCACACTAATTCTTACCTGCAGTATATGTGTCCATTGCTGTGGTTGCTCACTTTGCTAGAATAATGTGTGTGTGTGGGGGGGATGAAATGCTGTTATTGTGGATGGCACTGCTCACTGAAGGTAATGAAACATAGTTCATTGGTAGGACACATGATTCCCTGTTTTAAGGATTTCAGCATTTTACTCTTAATGGAGACCATGTAGAGATGTTCCAAGTAGGTAGGATTATTTATATATTTGTTCAATTTCTATACCGCCCATCTAGTTTAAAAGCTACTCTGAGTGGTTTACATAATTCTAGATGATCTAGTTCAGTGGTGCCCAAACTAAGGCCCGGGGGTCGGGTGCGGCCCCCGACACCAATTCATCCGGCCTGTGAAGCCCTCATCGCTCCTGGAAGTGGAAGTAAAACACGCCCATATGGGCACGTTTTACTTCCGCTTCCATGAGTGACTAGGGCTTCACGGGCTAGATGAATTGGCATTGGGGGCCCCCGGACCTTAGTGACTGGCTCCCTGAACCACATTATTGGGCCACGGCCCAAAAAGTTTGGGCACCACTGATCTAGTTGAACTAAATCAGTGATGGCAAACCTTTTAGAGACCAAGTGCCCAAACTACAACCCCAAACCCACTTATTTATCGCAAAGTGCCAACAGGGCAATTTAACCTGAATACTGAGGTTTTAGTTTTGAAAAAACAACTCATACATTAATATCTTTTGTCTTAAAAGAAAAACACAATAATAGTGCTTTCATACTTACACACAACAGGCAGCTATCTGTGCCACACCCTCGTGTTGCATGTGAACCGCCTGCCTTACCCCAGGCAAGGGAGGGAGGAAAGTGTTCCCTTTGGGTTGCTGGGCAGAGGGGCAGGTGATCTGAGAAAGGTCCTCAGGTGCGCGTGGAGAGGAGGAGGGAAGCAGCCTGGCCCTATGTCCCTCTGGTTTTCTAGAACCCTGGTGAACTCTGTGCTGGGGTGATGGTGTCTGTGCCCACAGAGAGGGCTCTGAGTGCCCCCTCTGGCACATGTGTCATAGGTTTGCCACCACTGAACTAGAGCAAAGCAAAGCAAAGTAAATGGATCAAGAATGGTCTTGTTGGGAACCACTATGAAAAGTCAAAATCTGCCATATGGTGGGTGGCTTTCTACCTACTGTGGGGAAGCATGAAAAATATAACAAAAGATGAACTTGGTAGACATTGGATAGTTTAAATGATGAATTTGCAATCCAGTTAGAATTGACAGTCTTAAATACCGATAACTGAGAGCAAGTCCTACTTAGCACAGTGGCCAATGCTTCAAAATAAATGTGAATAGAGTCAGACTGTAAAACTTGAGCTGTGTGCACATTTACTTTGAAGTAAGTATCACTCGCCATTGTGATTTACACATCAATTATTCTGCATTTTACTCAGAAGTGAGTTCCATTTAGATCAATGGAACAAGTAAGCGGAGAATAATGCAAGACCCATTGTTTTCAATGAATGTTCATGCTTAATTAAGCCAGATCAGAAGCTGGGGAATGAAGGCTACATCGAATGGGAATAACTGTAGCATACTAAATATACAAAATCCATCTAATGACTGGATAGAACAGTTTCCTCATCTTCCAAATTTTAATGCTAATTCATCCAACATTTATATTCTTCTATCAGGAAACCAATTACATCCTTCTGTCTCAATAGTATAATAAAAGAGATTTTTCTATTTCTTGATTTTAAAAAAATGAAATATTTCTTTAAATATTTAGCAACAGAAGGGTTGGCAGAGGAAGTATTTTTAAACATCTTGAAAAATTAGTTATATTATCTCCTTTCCTATTTTGTAAATGCCCTCCTACCAAAAAACCTGGACTGAGGCATACAATCTTTTAATGGAACCTGGTCCTTTAAAAGAGACACAATTGGAAGCTATTTTGAAAAATAACAGCAACAGATGGCCTTATATGAATTAAAGATTTGTATAGCTGTTGTTCTTATTTTTAAAAATCAAAAGGCCTAACACATGTCCCAGATTCAGTCATGGCTGATAGTGATATAATGCAGTACTGATAGAATATTTTGTTAAATGGGATTGGTGCAAACAATTACTTTTGATATAAATATTAGTTTTCTTTGTATAGGTACTGTATTATGTTTTCCTGTCATATCAACATGCTTAAACTAACCTTTTTCAGAGTATAGCCTGCTGAAATAAATGTTGTAAATAAACTTAAAAGGAAATGGGTATTTACAAAAGATGAAGAAATAACTCTGAGTATTAGTATCACATTAACTTAACCAAAGTCCTGATTAGTCAGGACTTTGCATACATCCCCATTAGCAATATTTATTTATTTATTTATTATTCAAATTTATATATTGCCGCCAAAATCAAACGAGCGGCTCTAAGCACCATAACAACAGTGAAAACATTACAATCACAAAACATTAAAACCCCTTAAAAACCCTTAATAGACCTTAAAGATTACCCTCTCCTTCCCCATCAATTATTTTAAAATTATGGTTAAAAGAACGACTAAAAGAACAGAGAGGCCTACACTATATAAGCCAGCAGGGTGGGGTCACCCCATCGTTGGTGCCCCACACCTGCTTTGCCAGCCAGGTTTTTAGCTCTTTCCTGAAAGGCAACAACTCCACCTGGAGGCACAACTCAGTTGATAAGAGGTTACACAGGGTTGGAACAGACATGGAAAAGGCCCTCCTCCTAGTGCTAGAGAGCTGAGCCTCTCTAGCTGATGGTATCTTCAGAGAGCCTCTCCGGTCCGCTCTGGTGGGATGGACAGATGTCCTTTTCGGTATCCTGGCCCACTACCATATGCATTTATTGTAATGAGGGCTAACAATCAGATCAGTCCTAAGGGCCTAACACCTAAAGGCCCCTAAGATGTAGTAACCTGCTCCTCTGTAGGTAAAGTTAGAAATTCAAAGAGTTTTAAGTGATGGGATCGTTTCATCAATTGTATTTATTTAAAATATTAAGGGCTGCAGATGGAGACAGGTTTGTAAAGAGTACATTTTTCTCTTGTGTCTGAAAGAAGGAATTTCACGATTTCAGGCACTGGAATTGTACATGTTCAGATGTGTTTGGGCACACAGGTAAAGATATTTTGGTCCTACTCACTCCTTCAGAGGGATATCAAAACATCTACATGTTTCCCCCATGACTGCTACATGTGGCTTGCCTTTTAAGGCAGCAGCGAGAATGACAGTTCTCCTCGGGCCTATAAACTATAGTCAAGGACATGTGGAGAACCACAACTGCCCACATCTGCTTTGTAAACAAGCTATATGAACCAGCTATATAACTACCATCTGTTTTAATAGAAGTGAGGCTGGAGGGAATAGGAGGAGGAAGCACTGGTTGACCATTTCCCTTCATGTTTTTAATCTACCCAATTTTGTTGTTCCAAAGTTGCTTTTTCTTGTGTCAGAAACACAAATTCTTGCTACAGAGAAATCAGCAGGTTGGGACGTTAGTTTAGGAGCCCTTTTGCTGAGATGTATGTGGTTTTAGACATCTTCGTTACGAATATTAGCATATTGCTACTTGACAGAACATCTGATACAATATATCCTGGACAAGCAGTTTCTCTGAAATTTACAGTCTCTTGCCAGAAATCCCATAACTAGAAACTGGGCCTTCTCGGTGGTGGGGGCAATTTAAGGAATTCTCTTCCACCACACATCCTGAGGCTACATCCTGCAATACTTGCCCTGGCTACAAAATGTCCATGGAGATTCTTGTGCTTCTATGAGTTGATGATACATGATGTTGGAGAAAGTAAAACCTAGAGTTATGCCGTTGTTCCAATTGATTTTCAGTGGATTTGATTTCATTTGATACACTCAGTTTTGGTTTATTTGTATAGATTCTATTGATTTGTCATTGCTGTATTTTATCTGACTTCAAGATGTGATGTTATGGTGGGGATTTTTTGTTCTTATTGTGAAAACTTTATCTTATGTCATGCTTGTTTGCGTATGCAAACCTAGAGTGCTGAGCTGGACAGTAGGGCAGAATAATAAACAAATGAATAAATAAATATTATAATATCTGGCCAGAAAAGGTGTTTTTACAGTAGGCTAGGTAAAGGTAAAGGTTGCCCTTGCTCAAAAGCCAGTCGACTTCATTGCTCATCTCCATTTATGGCCAAAGAGCCAGCACTGTCTGCATCTGCAGATGTTTCCATGGACATGTGGCAGGCATGACTAGATCACTGCAGTGCACGGAACACTGCTTACCTTCCCACCAAAGTGGTACCCATTTATCTACATGCAATTCCTAGCTTTCGAACTTCTACGTCAGCAGGAGCTGGGACAGAGATGTGAGCTCATTCCATCGTGCAGCACTCAGATTTTGAACCGCTGACCTGCCGATCTTCCAGTCATCTCCAGTGAAAAATACTGTAACTACCATTGTATGAAAAGCTGAATTTTTAGTTTTAGTAGTTCTGCAGAAAATGCATTAGTAAATATAAGCAGGATTTATACTGTATATACCTTCATATTTCCACATAGAAAATCCTCATAGGAGGGATCATGCTCTCCAGTGTGAAGAAAATTACATTTTTGCCATGCAGGATTGATGATGATGATTTGGCAACTATATTCTACTGTGTAGAAAAAACTATTATAGTTGGATATAATATGATATATACCTTTGTTATCAGTACCAAAATAAGAGAAAATAGCTATATATAACTGGAAGAATTATAACTTCATTATTAAAAGATTACTAGTTTGCCAAAATAGTATTTCAGCACTCTGAAATACTGACAGTTAAGGGCTGGGCCTTAGCTTAAGTTAGGACTCACATCTGGAACCTTGTTTAAAAAACTTGGGGGCTTCAAATTGTTGGGGCAACAGCAATCTTCCATGAAGTAACACTGGGTATTATTGTAAAAAGTCTTTTATGCCCTGATATGATTGTTCTGTATCACCAGTTTGATTAGTAAAAATGTTTCCTCAAAACAAACAGGAAGAAGCGGGGCTTGCCTCATTTCCACCTCTGGCAATAGAAGTAAACCCCCTTTCTTCCTGTTTGTGTGTTGCTCTTTTGCTCCCATTGTTCAGTTGACAGCCCTTGTTCTACTTCTAACCATCCTCCAAGCAGCAAACAGGCAGTGGCTTCTGCATGCTGGAGACTCCATTTCCCCCCCTTTTTTATTCTGACTGTAATTACAGATGCTAACTATAACTAAAATATTTTTTTTCTACTTTAAATGCTTCTAGAGTGATTTTTTACCATACAGTAATACCTCAGATAACGCTAAGACTTGGTTCCACAAGTCTTGGTGTTATCCGATTTTTAGTGTTATCCGATGCATGTTAAAATCCTATGGGATGGATCGGATAACGTTAAAGCTCCATAGAGATACATTGTAACCGCACAGGCTTTAGCGGTTGTTATCCGATCCATCCCATAGGACCTTAACGTTATTTGATCCAATTCTCCTCCCCAGATTACTTAACATTATGCGATTTTAGCGTTATCCGAGATAAACGTTATCTGAGGTATTACTGTATAATGTATTAGCTTTCTTTTTTCTCAAATAAAAAAAGAAACCATAACTCCGGTGGAAGCCACTAGAAGTGCAAGAGCAAGAACCTTATATTTCCCTTGACATCCGAAGAAGTAAAAGAGGAAGTAAAGAGTTTGCTAGATGTGTGTATATCTATATGTAAGCAATGTTAACCCAAAGTTTTTTAAACTGTCTAGGTGATGGTGGTGGGCAATCCTTGAACATCTGATAGTTCCTGTCCTTTGAAATGAGAATATTTATTTGCTTAAATAAGGATTGGAGCTGCTGTGAGATCTACTGTTTGTATAATAACTGAACTGAAGGCAACTTGTTCAGGCCCAGTTCCGGTCTCCTAGCTTATCTGAGTTGTATAGATATATAAAGTCTCCTCCAAACACAAGTCACTGACAACAAGAAAATGGTCACAAGGGATTTCAGTAATAAGGTTCTGACAACTAGCTGTGAGGGTGAATTAATTAAAATAAAATTCAGGTTATTTGCTAATACTGCTTGGAACAGGGCTGATCCAAAGTGCTTCCTTGCTGAGACACAAAGCAAAATGGGCACCTTTACATGTAAAGGGGGAAAACTGGATTGGCAATTGAATTTTACATCAATGCTAGTGAAAAGAGTGTCTTCAATTGCACCTGAGGATGACACTCATGTGGGAGATACAGTTCTGTTCACCAACACAACACAGTCCTTGGGGTCTTAGAAGGAATGGACAGAGAACTACCACTGCTGCTCCTTAACATCTGCTGTCTGAGCCAGTTGTTCTGCTCTCCCAAATTGTAGGGTGCCTTGGGAAAGATGAAGAAATTGCAGATTGACCTTCGAGTATGTGTCTGGACATCCTGCTATGGTAATGGAGTAGACCATACAGCCAGTGACGCAATGCCGAGTGGTAAATAACCTGACTCCCTAAATGGACCAACAGCTACAGATGGATGAGCCCCTTTAGGTGAGGTGATGGCTCCCTCAGTGGAGGAAATGTCACTGGAAACTATCATATTGGGCCCAACAACAAGATGAACAGAGGAGGAACCACTTCACTATTCTGATTCCCAACGGTCATGGAGGCAGAAGTTGCCATGCCAGATGGACTGGCTGTGAAGGTGTACCTTGTTAATATCCTCAAGGCTGTGGCAGTCCATTGCAGTCCTGGTGTTAAATCCTATATGTCTCATTCATACATGCTGCAGGAGATGGCCCCATGAATCCCAGTGTGTGGGTTGCTCCATGGCAAGCTGGGATCCACC
The DNA here is from genome assembly GCA_030440675.1 of Furcifer pardalis. Lineage (NCBI taxonomy): Eukaryota > Metazoa > Chordata > Lepidosauria > Squamata > Chamaeleonidae > Furcifer > Furcifer pardalis. The sequence continues at coordinate 101,477,205 of CP126897.1, forward strand.
TTAAACAAATCCACGCCAATGGCACTTTTCCTGAAAATGATTTACAGGAAAAATATATATATACTCAGATATGAGTGGCAGCCGACGATGATGTTGTGTACTGGACCTCAGTAGGTCTTTGAAACTGGACACAGACTTTTATGCAAATAATGTTCCATTTGATTTTTTTATTATTTGAATTTTTACTGAAAGCAATGACCTTAGGGCTAGTAATGGCATACATATCAAAATAGTAAAGCCCATAATAAAATATACGTTAGATTCCTAAAATACCATTCAGATTACACTGTGAAAGTACCAATGGGGCTAAAGCTTACAAATAATTAAAATCTGGCACATGATTGAGCTTTGCAAATATCATTCAATGGAGCTGGAGGCCTTAGCAATTGATATGATGCAAGATCCATTCTATTAAACACTGTTTTTGCCTTGTGTATGTTCAGTGTACTTGTGTTACACTCTCTGTTTTGAAATACAAGGTAGGCATTTTCTACGGTCCATTCTGTATAGTAATGGGTTATGTACTGAATGTGTTTCTCTTACTTTCTGTAGTCAACATGTCCCTCCAGTGGCATCTTCAAAAACTACACTACAAATGAATACATCTGGTAATACACTTCCTTTAAGGAAAGATGTGCAGATATTTTCAGGAAAAATTGTAGATTTTGGAGACATTTTTAAATCCAGATTCACTGCCTAGTAAAGTCAAAGAAGAATGGGCATCTCATTTTAAAAAATGAAACTCTGAAGAATCATACAGAAGAGAAGAATGCCTCCAAAAAGGACAGGAAAGGAAAAAAAGAAAATAATCATATGTATAATAAATAGCACAGTAAATTCCAGGATGTACCTCTATGAAACATCAGTCTTCCATTTTCTTCCTCCTGAAGTAAGTTTTGCCTAAGCTGTTGAATGAAGTTGATGATTTTAATTATCTCAGAAGTGTTGTTGGAACTGCATCTAGCCAGTTTGTGAGGCTAGGGTGAGCATCTGTGGCCCTCCAGATGGTTTTATGCCCTACAGTTCCCGCCAGAGCTAGGCAACGTTGCCAAAGGTGTTTGAAAACATCTGGAGGACCTCCGTTTTCCGATGCTGGACTAGATACATCCTGGCCATCTGTGCTGAGGCCAGAATAGAAGAGCTAGGAAAGAAAATTAAAACAGTGCTCAGGGTACGTTAGCAGGTGTTTGCAGAAGGCTTTGCCAATGATCCTGGATGCTGCCATGAGGACCACAGCTGCCGATGAGCAACCCTGACCTGCACATGAGAGGACTGCTGTGAACAACATTAATGACTGTCGACAACATTGGTGTCCTACCATCAATGTTAATACTATTTTCAGAAAGTGAAATCCCAGGTTCTAAACTTTGGCTTCTCAAGTTACAAATATGTCATGTAGCACTGCTGTGGAAAGCTATTCTGAAAATTTGGAAACGCCAATGTCATTCTGAGAAGAGAATACCTTGCTAGAGAAGACCTCAAGCCTTTCTCAAAAGGAAGCAGCATTAGTTACATTTTAGAGACATGGATCTCAGCATGAAGTAAAGGCAAACAGGTCCAACATTCTCTGACCTTATAAGATTGTGTCTTGCTCAGAAAGTTTGTCAATGAAGAAGAAAGATCTAGAATCATTGTTTCACTGTGCAAAGTTAAAAAAAACAACAAAGGCTCAGATGCTGCATTACCAAAACTTAAAAGAAGCGGGGAAATTATTCCTTTCCTTTAAAAAGCAACTGAAAGAAACTGAGTCATTCCTCTATCGAAAGAAAAATATGGGCACAATGGTAACAGCACTTTGAGAATGGCTCTGTGCTTCTGCTTGATATGAAAAGACAGGACAGAGAAATGGAACTTTAACAAGAATTAACTGTACAACTGGAATTCTTCAAGTGTTTGGGTGATTTCATGTTTCTTAACTAATGGTTTTGTTTTGGTTCATAATAAAGGGCTTTTCAGCTTGAACCAGCTTTCAGTGAATTCTACAGGAACTCTATTAGGCTTGGCAGGAGCCAATTAATACCTGTATGTAATTGACAAGGAGCTTGAAACAAGCCCATCCTGGATCCATAACTAAGCAGTTTGCTTAGAAATAACTCCCACATTCTTCTTCTTTGCCGTGTCCGATTCTGAATATTGGTGATCCTCATGGCGATCAGCCATAAAGACTGTCCTGAGACTATAATGCCATGACTTTTCAACTGCCTTCTGCATCGCAGTGTGACACCCATCCTACTGATCCAGCTCCACAAGTCACTTTCTGGTCATGAGTCCTTTTGACACACAAAGTCCTCATCAGCCCCAGGCCAGTATTGATGAAGCTGCTGCTCTCCATCAGGATGAATTCAGGTGAAATTTAATACACTTGGGGACCATCACCTTCCCCATGGTCTGCAACAAGCCTTGCAGTCCTCAGCATTGAGTCACTGGCAGTATTGTCTATTCTATTACCATAGCAGGTGTCAGGAAATAGCCCTATTTCCTAATGTCTCCCAAGGCTTGAAATTGCTATTTTTCAGCTAGGCCTCATAGAAATCCATTTTTCTCTCTGTGTGCCTTACAAGACTGCCACGATGATTTGTTGACATTACAGTGTTCCTGGGTTGTTATCTTTCTAGCCGGCCTAGCCAGCAGAGCTTGGCGTGTTGTGTCTTTACATAAATGTAAACAACTGTTGTTTTGAGAAAGTTTTCTCTGTTGCTTGCTGATACGTGATTGGCTACAGCTATCCCACCTGATGGCAGATTCTCCATTTTGCAGAGAAGTCAGAGTTAGTACGTGTCTGGATTTCAATGGCGTAAGACCCTGGACTGTAACTCTGTTTGCTGGTATGGGATTACTCTGCTTCTCCATGAGTTAAGACCCCGGACTGTCTGCTGGCATGATTTTACTATGATTACCTAAAAGACCTTGGACTGTTTACTGGACTGATCTTATGGATATAACCTTTTGATTTCTGCTTTTCCATGAACTTTCCTACATGAACCTGATGGAATAAAACAGCTGTTTCTCTTTGAAGATTGTTGTTTTTCTTATCACACACACACACATGAAGCTTAGCTTGCTACGTTACCAGAAGGCTCCTTTGTTTTGCTCTATGTTCAAAGGCCTTACCGCCTGAGCATAGTAAGAGTTCCTTTTAATCTCCTCGGTTCTCCCGGAAGTGGTGATGCAAGGGTTAAGTTCCAGTGCAGAGCAAGAGGCTCAGGAACGGTAAGGAGGTGCCCTTGTGAATTGGGACGACCGGGTGCATGATAGCAGGATAACTTGGTCAGACTTGCTGATCCTTTGCACAACTTCGTGTGATCCGCCAGTTACGCCCACTCCTAGATCGGGACTCCTTGCTCATGATCACACACGCTCTGGTCACCTCCAGACTTGATTACTGTAATGCGCTCTACATGGGGCTGCCCTTGACAACCATTCGGAGGCTTCAACTGGTCCAGAATGCGGCTGCCCGGGTTGTGATGGGGTGTGGGCGGTATGCACATGCTCGCCTCTGCTTCAGGAGCTGCACTGGTTGCAGGTTTGCCTCCGGGTGCAATTCAAGGTGCTGGTTATTACCTTTAAAGCCCTACATGGTAGTGGGCCAGGATACTTAAGAGACCGCCTCACCCCAAGAACATCTGCCCGTCCCACCAGAGCGGACCAGAGAGGCTCCCTAGTTGTTTCATCGGCCAGGGAGGCACATCTCTCTGGCACCAGAAGGAGGGCCTTCTTTATGTCTGCTCCGGCCCTATGGAACCTTCTGCCTACGAAGCTACATCTCCAGACAGAGTTGCTGCCCTTTAGGAAGAATCTAAAAACATGGCTGGCAGGACAAATATGGGGTATAGAAGGTATAATGACCCCAGCACATTGGTTAATCTGAGCCCCTCTCTTTTTCTACTTTTAACTAGTAGCTGTAGCATCTGGTGTGTTTTTAATCTGTTTTTAATCTTTCTCCGTTTTTAATTTTTAAAAAGTTTTAAGGTTTTTAGATGGAAGCTCCCACTTCCTAATCCTGGGCCTTATCTGCCCAGGGAAGGAAAAGACTAATGTCCTCTGGCCGGAAGGAGGAATGGATTTTAGTTGTTTGTGTTGTGTGTGAGTTATTGTTGTTTTGTTTTTGTTTTTTTCCCCTCCTGATTGTAAACTGCCCTGAGTCGCCACCTCCTGATTGTAAACTGCCCTGAGTCTCCACGGCGAGTGGGCAGTGATATAAATCTAAATAAATAAATAAATCTACTCCCAAGTACTGCAGTTCATTCTGTAACTACAGTAAAACACCAGATAATGATTGGATCGGATAACACTTACATCGCATAATGTTAAGTAATCTGGGGAGGAGAATTGGATTGAATAACGTTAAGGTCCTATGGGATGGATCGGACAACAACCGCATATACCTGTGTGGTTACAATGTATCTCTATGAAGCTTTAACGTTATCCGATCCATCCCATAGGATTTTAACCTGGATCAGATAACACTAAAAATCAGATAACACCAAAACTTGTGGAACCAAGTTTTAGCGTTATCCGATGTTTTACTGTATAATCCAAAATACAGTGGTGCCTCGCTTAAAGAGCATAATGCGTTCCACAGGATTGCTCTTTAAGCGAGTTTGCTCTTTAAGCGAAATACCATTGAAAGTAACCAATTGTGTGTGGGGGGGATTGCCAACCCTGATTTATTTGTTAAGCGAGTTTTTGGTTGTATTTATTTGTTATGCGAAACGAACATTCAGATAAAATTCTGCTCTTTAAGCGAGTTACTCTTTAAGTGAAACACTCTTTATGCGAGGTTTGACTGTACATTTACTGAGTAAAACTTTGCCTGCTCATTTTGAGTTTTGTATAAAAGTGAAATCATTAAACCGATTCAACCAAAGCCTAAGCCTTTTTCGATATTATTTTGAACAATAATACTGTATTTTACTAAATGTCTTAAAGTGTGTTTACACATGGACTTTCACGCAGTTTGATTACTTAATATCTAGCCATGGCTCGCGACTGCGAATGGACAATCACACATCTAACAACTTAGACAGAACTTGCAGCCTTTCCACAAAATTACACATCCTCTAACTGCAAATCAAGTGTAAAGGAATCATTTATGCTTGATTTCAGTTCCAACATATTTTGATTCATGTGTCATGTTAGCAAATGAAGATAGTGATTTTGTTGGCCATCACTCATGGGAATAGGATTTCGTTTTCCAAACCTAATCTACATGCATCTAGCAAGATCCTACTCAGGAAGTTCATCTTTCACTGGGAGCATGAAATGACAGTTGGCTGTCTCCCCTGCTTCCCCATCTGGACTACATTCCTTTGATTTGGTATGATGATGCTACCCACAATGGCAGTTTCCATGTGGGAAGAGGAAGTCAGAGCTTAAAAGGTACATCATTTCCCATTAATGTTTTATGTGGATTCCCTTTGTTCTGCCTCTCTAAGTAGTATATTTTTATCTGATTTAAAATCCTGCAGAATTTGCTCACAAGACGTATCAGTAGAATTAATGAAAATACCACAATACCATCCTAGGGGTGTTTTCAAATACTAAGAAGGTAAGGCAAATACCTACCACAGTTGCCTGGCACTCGTTAGACATCACAATATCCATCTTACCTAGAATGTTTATTAATATTTTCCCAAGAATTACCTGCAAACAGATATGATCTGCCTTTTTAAATGAGCCAAAGACACTTTCCAGTGGAGGAGATTCTACCACGAGTATTTAGAAGGTAGAGTGTGGCAATCTCATCTTTTCCCCTCTTAAGGTCCATTTGTTGGTGTGAGGGAAAAGGCAGAGCAATGAACAAACCAAAGAGGATTAGAAGAGAAAGATGGCATCATGTGTACAATTCAGCAAACAAGGCAGGCTGAGCCGTGACAAAAGCCTTGTTTTGAATCAACGTATATAAAGAAGCACTTTACAAAGATCTGTAATGAAGGGCTTTGTAAGAAGCAAAGGATGTAGAATTGCAATGTTAACCACAGTCCTTCTCAGAACATCTTGTATTAAAGACTGAAGAAAATGTAATCTTTTTCTCTTTCATTCTTTTCCATGTCTTGAAAATGAATTTAGAGGGAGGACGAGCAGATATTTCAAAATACTGTAACAAGCCAATGGCCACACACACACAATGTGATTCAAGATGGCTAATCCACTTCTTGCCTGAGTAGGCTCTCCAATTTCTGACAATTCCCCTTGGCTTTATGGAAGGAAGGTTCCTCTCCCTTTTCTTTATTTGCTGAATTTGTCTCCGGGGAAATCTCAAGAGGCTCAGCTTCTGTGCTATGAGATTTAACTCCCCCTCTTACTCATTTAGATAAAGTCAAACAAATAAAAACATGCTTTTCTTAGGATCCTTTTGTTCTTATTTGGATTCCAAAGTATTTGGGACATTAAAGCAACATGCTTTAGTGGGAACTGACTCAGCTATGCTGGGTCCTGATGAACAGATAAGTTCCTGAAACTAAATTCACAGAAGTAGCTGGAGAAAATTTGCATTTTGGTTCAAGGTGGTAGAATATGGTATTCCTCTACTTCCTTCTTATAGGGTCTCCCCAGGCATCTGTTGGAAATATATTACTAGACTGTCTAGCCTTGTGCAAATTGTCCAGCAGGGCTCTTGGATTCTGGAGCTGAACTAACCTGAAAATGGATGTACTTCATCATGTGCTGCACATTTAAACTATGGGACTCAATTCCACAGAATCCACTAACTTGGATCATTTTGCAAGGGGGTTACATTCATGGATAAAAAGATTACCTGTGTTTACTAGGCATGATGGCTAGGTGTTAATTCCAGTACCAGAGGCAGTATGCTCCTCAATACCCCTTGTTGGAAAGTACAAACAGAAGGGTACCATTATGCTCACATCCTTCTTGTGGGCTTCCCAAAACTGGTCTAGATAAAGCTCCGATTTGATACACAAATGCGGTTCTTGTATTCTTAATTTGGTTTTTAATTGATCCCAGAGTAGATGAGGTAGACCAAAAAAAGGTCCAATAGAGAAGCTTCACAAAGGAAGTAGATTTCTCAAGGATTTATTTAGGATTTCTCAAAGAGAAGCAAGTATGTTAAAGACAAGAAAATGTTTTAACAAAATATTAGGGGTAAATCTTGGTAAACTCTGTCTTCTTTCAGCACCAAGGGCAACACGATCCTGCCATTCTGGCTAGACCTAAGGCTTGATGCTTAGAAGCAAATAGATTAGCAGCATAAATCTGTGCAAATTGTTGACATTATCCTCTTTCCCATATCGTCTTGGACCTGATGAGTAAAAGTAAAGGTTGCCCTTGCTCTAAAGCCAGTCATATCCAACTCAGTGCTTATCTCTGTTTATAGGCAAAAGAGCCAGTGCTGTCTTCATCTGGAGATGTTTCCATGGACATATGGCAGGCAAGACTAGACACGGAACACTGTTTACCTTCCTACCAAAGTGGTGCCTATTTATCTACTTGGAATTTCTTGCTTTCAAACTGTTGGGTTGGCAGGAGCTGCGACAGAGGCAGAAGCTCACTCTGTCATGCAGCACTTGGGTCTCGAACTCCTGACTTGCCAACCTTCCAGTTGTCAAGTTCAGCGACATAGCCACGAAGCCACCACAGCCCCACTTGAGCCTGATATTTTATACCAAATCTGTTCCATTTTTATGTTGGTACAACCCTTTACTCCTGTATTGGACTCCTATTTTTAGTTGGTGCAGCTTCTCATCCAGAAAGGAAATGTGATTTCAGAAAGCAACCGTCTGTATCTCCCAATCAAAAGGATGCCCTATGCAATGTTAATCGACATAGGGAGAATGTGGCTGGCTAGAGAAGGAGAGAAATTGAATTTTAATCATTTTGTTTAATTCTGATTTTGAGAGGTTTTTTAAAAAGCTATGATTAAATAATTATGTAACTGTAATGAACAGTTCAAAATATAAAAGGACCAGATAACTACTTCCCTCCCTCCCTTGCAAGCAAGTATACAGTGAAGGTCGTTTTCAAAAGTTTGGGTGGAACAATGGCATTACTCTTGGCCGTACTTCCTCCTACATACTGCAACATCAACTCATATGAGCACAAGGATCTTCAAAGACATTTTTGTGCCCAGGGCAAGCATTGCAAGATGTGGTCTTAAAACACTTCCTAAGATGGAGCACTTTAATTATTCCATGGATGATGAGGGACAAAGAAGCACCACATTTTTGTGACTGAGCTCTTTCTTTCCTTGCTGAAAGTCTTAAGTTCAATCAATGTCCCTCCAGTTAAAGAAGGCTGAACACCAAGGAGTCTTCTTGTTATAGTTGTCTATGCTGGCTAGAACTAGTAGGAGCTTCTTCTTTCATGTCCAGATCAAACCCTAGACAGCCAAAATGAAGCCACTTTCTTGGCTTTGTCATTGGCCAAATTTAAGTTCTCATTGGTGCATGTTTCTTGCAATAATCGGCAGACCAGTAAATGAGCCAGATTCTGTATCTCTCCACATCCACACCGTGTGTTGTTGTCCACCAGCAGCCCACACTTGAACATGTTGGTCTTACATTTAGGGACTCCAACCCTCAACCTATTCAGTGCCTTCCAACTGAACAACAACAAAAGATTATCTTTTCTTGAGTTAGATTGTCAGCTAACGTGGAATGATAAAGTATCAGATTAACCTTCCCCAAAGTTGTACCCTAGGTCTTTTTGAGTAGGACCATGGTAACATCAGGAGCCAGTCATTTGGGAAAAGAGAAATGACACAATAAGAACCATGAGAACAAGGAGGTGGTACAATGGCAAGCTAGAAAGCAGGGTTTCAATTCCTCCCAGTGAATGGTGCAGCAATGCAATTTCCCAATACCCACAGGTTGCCTTATTTCTGGGTTCAGTTTAGAGATCTGGTTCTTCTCTCTAGAAGCTTGCATGGCTTCAGACCCATCTCCTGCACTATCCTTACCATTTGAAGTTTGAATACAATGACAGTTGATGCATGCTAGAAAACAGGGCAATGTGGTGGCACCACATTTCCTAAGAAAAACTCCCCATTCCAACCCTATCACTTGATGCCAAGCAACAACCTGGTTTGTGAAGGGGGTCCCTTTGGCACTGGTTCACCCTGCTTGCTTTTTCCTCCCCCATCCTTTGGTCATCTGTTTTTGGTTTTTGTTCTCACTCACCTGATTATGTCTATCATATATACTCGAGTATAAACCAAGTTTTTTAGCCCCCAAAAGGGGGCTCGGCTTATACTTGGGTCAATGACCATGAGGGTCCCAAGACTGCACTGGATTGAGATGCACCAACAATTTAATTAATTTTACCATATTTTCATGTATTTTGATTACTGAAACTCACTAGCAGCTGTTGCATTTCCCACCCTCAGTTTATACTCAGGTCAATCTGTTTTCCCAGGTTTTCAGGTCAAAATTTGTTACCTCAGCTTATATTTACATCGGCTTATACTTGAGTATATATGGATATTTGTATACATCTTTTTTGATGCATGCATATGGTTCTGATTTTATTGTATGCCTAGACCCATGATGGCCAACCTTGGCACACCTGGTGTTCTTGGACTTCAATTCCCAGAAGTTCAAGAATCCCTGGAATGCCTAGACTATGCCTTGGCATTAACAACTTTGTTGTGAGTTTACTTAAGGTGGAATATAAGTTCATTAATGAACTTTAGTTTTTCCTGATATTTTTAAAAGTCAAGATTTGCCTTTGCTAGGTTTGAAGCTTTAAAATTTACCCAGAGTGTGGCTTAATTGCAAAAGCCCTCTGAGCTCCAATATGAGCAGCGCCGGGTGGGAAGGAAAACCAAGAGCCAAAGTGACTAGGTATTTGACCTGTATGTGACATCCTCAGGTGGTTTGGGGTAGACTTTTCAATTCTATGTGTCTTTTCACACTGGAGGCAGCAGCAGCTGCGATATATAACTTGTCTGGCAAGCGTTCCTCTCCCCTTCTGTCCTTTCAAATGCGATCCAAAAATACTGAGCCAATTTTATCCCTTCAAGTTTTGCAAACTTGGCCCAAACTTTTAAAGAGCACTGAAGATCTTAGACACACATAAGGATGGACAGAGGTAGCATATGGCCTAGGACATTTGGAGCCTAATTCAGAGAGGACGAACTGGTGCTGTCTTCTAAATTTCCATTCCAGTTTGTTTATTTGCTGCTGGTACAATCAAGATTGGGTAGGTGCCATCCTGTTTACCCTGCCAAGAAGCAGACGCTACTCTTCCAAGAGAAGAAGGGGAAATACATTCTGTGCCAGCTGGTTGGAAATATATAGCAGTAAGAAATTTAACCTGAACTCTGTAATATAGTTATTAAAAGTGTGAGGTGTGTATTTACATTATTATGCAGCTCCACAAGCTTGAAGATGAATGTTGAGAGTGATTGATGGAAACAGAAATCAGGAGATATGAATAGAAGTCAGAAACAGGAAGAAGAATTATTCCTCAGAAGAGTACAAGGATTTAAATAGACACAAGCATGCAATTTAATAGACAGTTATATGAGGGAAAGCAATGAAGATTTTGATTCATGTCGCTTTCACCACAGATTTGAGGTATAGTATTCCACTGGACCTCATAGAAATAAAGGCCTTTTTATTCCAGTGATTTTGCTGCTGCTGCTGCTGCTGCTGCTGAGGTCGTATTAAACTAGACATGATACAGACTTACACAGACCTTTTGGACTCCTTGGTGGTTAAGATGTTGAGCTTGATGACTGGAAGGTCGGCAAGTCAGCAGTTCAAGACTCAAGCGCAGTGTGATGACGTGAGCTCCCAGCTCTGTCCCAGCTCCTGCCAATCTAGCAGCTTGAAATCAAGAAATTGCAAGTAGATAAATAGGTAGGCACCACTTCAGTGGGAAAGGTAACAGCAGTCTGTGCACTTTTGTGCCTAATCATACCAGCCACGTGACCACAGAGACATCTGCAGATGCAAACAGTGCTAGCTCTTTGGCTGTAAACAGAGACGAACAGTGCGCCTTAGAGCCAAACATGACTGATGTTTGAATAAGGAAAACCTTTACCAGTAAAATAATAGAAAGAGTTCATATGGTGTAATTTCCCTGCATTTTGGGATTCTGAAACCAAGATATGTTTGTTTTTCCAGGTGATGGTGTTGAAGAAGAGAAGCATCTCAGCCTGCATCTAGTGTTGAATCAATATGCACAGAGCGAGTGTCATTGTTTTTACACTGCCAAAAAGGATACCACCCTTCAGAGCATTCAAAGGAAGCAGCTTTCCATAAGCTTGACAGCAATTTTTCAGTAACCAAAGTCACTTATAATTAAAATATTTCATAGTGATACAATTGTGGAAAAATCTATTGTGTTTAGCTGATTTGCTCATCTAAACTGTGTAGGGGTACACAGCAATAGCCTCCTTGAAGATTGTGGTAATTTTGAACCCCAGTCTGGCATACCCTGGTAACAGCAATCTTGTGTTGCCGGCTGATCTTTCTCACAGTAGGTTAGGAGAAGGGAACTGCGGAATGAACTCACCAAAAGGTGGCTTCATTTTGGCAGTTACACATCTGGCTTAGACACTGAAGAAGAGGAAACTGTGTATGGGGGTGACGACGTACAAATATCCTTTATGGGGAAGAAGGATGCCAAATCTCCAGTTTAATCTAGATGTGGAAATCCCCGCTGTTGTTATTTTTTCAAAACTTTAAGAAATTTTGTGTTTTACATATTTTTATGGTTTGGGAAGAGAGTCACCCCAGAAACGTCAGTTCTTTTGCTACATTATCATCTCACATATATCATTAAGCTTAACATTGGCATTTTCTTTGGGAATACTGTCAAAACTGAAAAATTTATGTTGTGTCTTATGTCTGTGCCATGTGTGATCACCACAAGGGGGCACCTTTACACACAAAAACACAGCTTCAAAAAGATACGTCTGCTTCAGCAAGTACTGCATAATAGAAACAACAAATTGTAACAAAAAAGCCTTCAGAGCCAATGGATTCAGCTTTAAAGGCATCTCAATCCACAAAATATCCCTAACAGGGTGAGTAGGAACCATAGATTGATCTCTAGCCTAGTTGTATATGCTTCGTTTGTTGTTTTAAAGCTTATATCCCATTCATCTAGCAATAAATCTAGTGTACAAACCATAAAATAAGCCCAAAGGTCCACCTTTTGCTAACTGACTTCTTGGCTTTTCTGTGAAGGTAGATGCAACTGCCAGATCTGGTAGGAATCAGGTCAGGAAATCCACAGAGACAGGTTATATCAGAGGTGCCCAAACTACGGTTCGTAGGCTGGATCTGGCCCACAGCACCAAATCATGCAGCTCATGCCACCCTCACAACTCCTGGGAATGGAAGTAAAACACATCCACAGCAGTCTTTTGCACATGAACCATGTGACCAGCCAGATGAACCACATGACTGGCCTGCGGCCCGAAAAGTTTGGGCACCCCTGGGTTATATAGTTAAGTGCTGAAATAACTAAACTATGTCGTTGTGGTTGTTCTTAACATGCCATCAGCTCTCTATGAATGTGAGCTCTCCAAAATGTTATGTCAACAGCTCTGCTCAGCTCTTGCAAACTTAAGGCTGTGTCTTTCTTTAGGTAGTGAATCTATCTTGTAGCCGGTCTTTTCTTGCTACCTTCAACCTTCCCCAGCATGCTTGTCTTTTCCAAAGAATCTCCCCTTCTCATGATAAGCTTGAAGTACACAACAGCCTCCATTTCACCACTTTTGCCACCAGAGATACAATACTGTGCAAAAGTCTTAGGCCACCACCAGCTGGTTTGGGGAAAATTCAGCGAGTGATTGTGGGGTAGGGAGGCATAATTCACACTCTAATTCCAAACTTGGGAGAGTTGTCAAGAGGAGCAGCAAACACAGCAAGGGAGAACTTTACCTTTACCCTTACTATGAAAATACATTCCCCACCACCTCCTTTGAGGATCAGTTTTGAAGGAACAGGGGTGAAAGACAGCTCATGTTATAGTATCACAAAGCTGTCCTTGTGCCCACTATCTTCACTGTATTTGCAGGAAGGAATGGAGGTCTAGTAGGTCCATACCCATTTAGTTAACCAACGACCAATCCAATCCAATCCAACCCAACCCAAGTGGCAGTAGGTTGATGCTTAAATGTATTTTACTAACTAACTAACACACCTCAAAACCAGAATGTGTCCCACTGACTGTGATCACATCTAAGAAAGCAACCCTAGTTTGTCATACCAGGAATAAACAATACATACAAAAGCTGTGAAGCAGCAACTGAGATGTCCTCTGACTGGATAGGCACCTCAAGTCTGCCGGCTGAGATCCAGAAAGAGATTTATGGCAAGATAAAACAAGAGCAAGGGTACACAAGAGCAAAACCAAATTAGAAGATGGAGGAAGGAGTTCACTGAACAAGTTACATTTAATAATTTAAAAGATATGATGGAGGAACTCAACCTCCCCTACAACGCTTGGAGAGCCCTGAATAGGTTGATGGCTGCAGTGCCTAAATGGAAGACCAACTTCCTCAAGTGGGGACTGCTGGTGAACATGTTGTCTGAATGTGGAGATACAAAATCCAGCTCATTTGCTGGTCTGTACTGATGAGGATTTAATTTTGGCCAACATAGCCAAGAAGGTGGTTTCATTTTGGCAGTTTAAAGTTTGATCTGGACATGAAAGAAAAAACAGTACATTGGAGAAATGGAGCAGGTGAACCTTATTATCTGGAGCCCAATTTCAGTGTAGAGGTGGACCTATACCTTGAGCTCATGGAACCAGTTAGTTTGTGGATCCTGTCCAATATACCTTTAAAAGGTTGAACAAAAGAAGACACAGAAAGGTGTGTTTAAATATTCCAACTGGAGATGAAGGCATCCACATACATCTAGTTTTTACACATCCTTCCTCAGCCAAAGAACCCTCTTTGTTATATTTGTTCTTCAATGTTTCCAAAACTATTTGAGATATCTGATCAGATCAAGAGCAACCTAATCCGATACAAACAGGCTTCTTAAAGTAGGGGTTCCCAACCTAAGCCTGTGGGCTGGATCTGGCCCACAGCACCATTTTATATTGCCCCCACATCCCTCCAAAAGCATTTGAAAAACAAAATGGCCACCCTATTAAAGCTGTTGGGACAAAATGGCCACCACCATCATGCAGGCAGGGCAAAATGGCCAACCAGCCCTCAAAGCAGATTAAGAGAGCATGATTCTGCCCCTGGCTTGAAAAGGTTGGGAACATGTCTTAAAGTATTGGAATGGCTTAGTTTTAGGTTTGTCAGTACTCTTATTTCAAGGTAGGTTCGAATAATTTGATGTTACTGGTCGGTTCCAGATGGAGGCAAAAAAAAAAAAGTGAGCTAAAAATATGACAAATAAATTCCTTCACAAATAGTAATCCTCTTGAGGATCACACAGTTTTAGAGTAACTGTAGGCAAGTTGGCTGGCTATCATTCAGCTCAGATGGTTCAGCTGTTACAGAAAATCTGTTTTCCTTGGCTTTCATTCCCGGCTAGACTGAGATGAATCATTCTCAGGTAATTTTCCATTGTAGCATTGTTACCCACAGGTGCAAAAGGCAGGCTCATTAAAATACTGCTGTGAGTTTCCAGTAGTTACCCCAAGGACAAGTAATCTTGGAAAGAAATACACACCCATTTCATTTTTCTTCACTTTATGACATGATCCTAGGTTGATTCACTTGCCTGTTCAGTCACATTCCACTGCTTATGTCAGCAGAAACTTATGGGAACAGATAGATTTCCTGATACTCTTTTTCAGAATATCAGGGCTCCTTGAAGCCCACAGAAAGGCCCTCTATTCATCCTCTCCATGATATAGATCAGGGGTTCCCAACCTTTTCAAGCCAGGGACCAGATCAGTCAGCTTTGAGGGCCAGATGGCCATTTTGCCCTGCCCACATGATAGGGGTAACCATTTTGTCCCAACAGCTTCAAAGGGGTAGCCATTTTCTTTCTCAGCCCTTGGAGGGGTGGGCACCCCACATGAAATGGCAGTGGGCCAGATTTGGGCCACGGTCCTTAGGTTGGGAACCCCTGATTTAGATTCATGGGTTCCTTTTCCAGAGAGCACGTAGACGTCAACATAGCATTTCATATCATATGCAACTGGTATTGAGAGGCAGGGCTACTTTATTTCAAGACCATTTTCTGGCTTTGGTGAATGCACCCTATTACCAAGTGACAGCATTGCTTAAGTAATGCTGCAATATTGCAACCCAAACTCTGCTTATCATCTGAGCTTGAGACATGACAGTTTCATGGTTGATTTTGCCTTCTATCCTTCCAATGTTAGTAAAATGACTAGCCAGCTAGTTGAGGACAAAATGCTTATTACTTGTGAACCATTAAGAAAATGCTCTAAGTACTGTGGGGCTGTATAAAAGTGTAATTGCTATTGCTGCTGAGTTTCTATCACAAGGGAACAAACCCAATTGTTTAACTGATTGAGTGTAGAAGTGACAAGAAAAACCTGTTAGCGTTATTGTAGTTCTTACGAAAAGTGAATCAAGTGCTCTTTGATACACCTTTTCCATAAGGTTGTGTTCAGTGAGGAGAGGGTTATTAAAGTAAAGGTACTGAAATAATGTACAGCAGGGGTGCCCAAACGATGGCCTATGCATTTTACTTCCGCTTCTAGGAGTGACAAAGATGGTGCAGGCCAGATGAATTGGTGTCGGGGGCTAGATCCGGCCCACGGGCTGTAGTCTGGGCACCCCCAATTTAAGTAGGGAAATGGCAGCCTAAAATCCATCTCGTCGTGTTGCAAAACAGATTGCAAGGCATGTTTTACTTCT
Organism: Furcifer pardalis; assembly: GCA_030440675.1. Taxonomy (NCBI): domain Eukaryota; kingdom Metazoa; phylum Chordata; class Lepidosauria; order Squamata; family Chamaeleonidae; genus Furcifer; species Furcifer pardalis. The sequence goes on from CP126897.1 coordinate 101,492,974, forward strand.
GCTTCTGGCCTGCTGAACCACGTGACCGGCCTACGGCCCAAAAGGTTTTGGCACCCCTGATGTACAGGGTCTGGATTTCTTGCTTTGTTTGTCCTAAAAGTTTTTTGTATTTCCATGAAGTGCATTGCTCAAAGCCGAACAGGAACTGGTAGCAGCAAGTAATTCCTGCTAGTCAGCACTTTAAGAGAACTGCCTGGTCATGTTGATCTTCTGCACAGGCAGGGTTATCAGCAATGTTTTCTAGTTTAGATCCACCTTTTTGCTTAAAGCAATGGTTTAAATATTCTTCTGAATCTCCAGCAGTTCTCAAAATGATATGGCAGAATGTATTTATCATTACCTTTACTCTATACCCAAAGTACAGGATTGGAATGCAGATATCTGGGCTGATGGGACCAAGTAAAGTACAGTCCTTCAGAACAATAGCAGTGCAATTTATTAAAGCAAGGTCTTTTCTCTTGGTGGCCACTACTGAAATACAACACCAATAGTATCATTGCACCAGTGATGTCCCAAAATGTTTTCGTGGCACTTACTGATTCTGGATGAACTCGGATATTATACTGCTTAGGTTGATTGACGGTGTCAGCTGCTACAAAATACTTTATATTTTAGCCAAATGAAGGCTTAAAACCAGTAAAGGTTTTCTTTTTCTACCACTGTTTTGACTGACACTTAGCTACAATTCTGCTACTTGCACATCTTATGGTCTTCAGCCAAAGCTCCTTGTTCTTGTTCTCACATTGGTTTCTCATGCTCTCTTGCTGTCTTCACAAGGCCAACTCATTAGGCCACTCCTGCCCCATAAACTGTAACATTTCCTTACATCTTCTTAACAAAATAAAAACACATTTATGCAGACGTTTCAATTGGGTTTAGTGCCTAAAGTTTATGTTCTGGTGCCTGGTATTTTTGTACTTTTCAATTTTTAAAAAAAAGCCAGGATATAAGGAAACTTACTTTATTTCTTTAAATATTAGTAACACTGCACAACACACTTCAGTGGTATATATGCAAAAAAGAAAAAAAGGGTGTGCCCCTTACTTCAGACATACCATATTTTAAATACCAAATGATTTGCTCAAGATTATAGTTTCATAATACAAGCATTAAAGATGAATCCGAATTAAGCTTCTCAAAGCCCCTTGTATCAACATCTTCCTTACCTAAGCTACCTTATTAGAGACTTCTTTTGGGGGATGGGAAGAATCTGGGTTTCCATCAGTGTCAAGGAAAATAAATGCCATATCACTTAATGGCACAGAAAGGAAGTAAAAAAGACATACTAGCGACCAAAGCAGCTAAAAACTTCAACTTGTAGATTAAACAGCAAGAAGGCAACTTACAGTAACCATGCTAGGAGAAAGTTAAAGCAATGGAAAGCTCTAATTTAGCATTTAGTTATGAGTTAACAGAAGCTACGTACCATGCAAATTAAACATGTATATGGAGGGGGGATGAAGTCATCCTGCTATATCCAAATCCATAGTTTTCCAGGTGTGCAAATGCCCTCATCCCCAATTTAGCCTGAACAAGAACCAGCAAATACTAAGATAAAAATACAAATTCTAGATTGAAGAAAAGAAGAAAAGGTCATAGCTCCATTTGGGTAGACAAGACTTCTCCTGACCCAGTAACCCTCAAATATTGGGTGATACAATGCCTCGGTACCTTAAAAAAATCTATTAATGTTGGCCAATTTCCATGTATAATTGCCAAGTACTGTACAGCTATTACTATAGAGTTCTAGGTCTCAGAACTCGAGAGGATCCATTTCACAAAGTAATTCATTAGGGGATGTTCTTACGCATCATTAATGTGATAGTAACCATGACACAAAGTACATAAATAATGGCACATATAAGCAGAGTCAACTACAATTTTCCCAATAGGGAAAATAAATGCAGGTCCAGCTTGCTAAGCTTCTGTTAAACCTAGCTCTTGGAGGAAATTTTAAACAAGAATATATATATATGTTCAATTTAGATTACTTCAAAATATCAGAATAAACTGCTGTCAGAAATCTTCATTCCAAAAACTCAAGAGATGTTTTACAATTCCATTACATTGAAGAAGAAACATACAAAATTACAGTAGCTAAAAGAATTTATAAAGTTCTACACCATCACATTTTCTGAACTTCAAAAAAGATAATAATAATAATAGAAACAACATTTATAGTCAATATCTATGATCTGATGTAAGGAACAACATCCTGATCCTAAATAGATTACTTGGAAGTCAAATGCACTGATTTCAATGAAAACTATATTGATGAAGCGGGTTTCTGACCATGTTTTACAGAAACTGAAGCATACCTGTGGTGCTAAAGCATAATAGTGCAAGTTTGGTGTAATTTATCAAGCTGCATCATCTCCCTTGCTAACTGCAAATAGCTATAAGTTAGATATACACCAGGGTAGAGGATCAAATGGAAAACAGTGAGGGATGGGGGTTGGGTGTCAATGTTTTAGGGCATCAGAGTCCACTTTAATACGGCGCCTTGACTGACTTCTTCTTCTTCTGCTCCTCCCTCAGCTTCTGCTTCTTCCTCTTGCTGACTTCTTTGTGTCCTGAGGAGACATGGCCTGTAAAACATGGTTCACATATAGCAGATGTCCTTTGATTAAAAACAGAGGCATCCCCACTTAAAATCCATGCAATCTGAGAAATGTTTCCCTTAAGGAGGCATAAGCAACTGCCTTAAAAAGTGGAACTTTTCTTACCAGTAATTCACTCACCATTTGCCTAAATTCCCGGTGGAATGTGTTGGGTCCCCCCCCCCCCTTTGACAGGAACTACTTCCACTTGACAACAAAATGATTGTGGACTTAAAGTACAGCCTTCCATCCTCCCTGTGGATTCTACACCTCCAGTGACCCTCCCAGCATAGAAACCCTACACTGTAGGGCCTACAGTAACACCAACCACTTTAAGAATGAATACTGTAATCATTTCTGAATATTCTGAGTAGGACATCAGCCCCATCATCCTTGCCTGAATCCACGCAATATTTATGGAGCCACGTGGACTTTGCATTAATTCCAGGCTTTTCCAAAATGATTCAACACTTTCTGCTTCCATTACATTCTTCTATACAGAAGCTGAAAGCTAGGTTCTTGCTCCTTCCTCTTTCCTGTGATCTACGCAATCCTATTTCATGGGATGGCTGTAAGCTATATACACAGTTCTGGAAAATTCCTTTAGATTATCCTTGACTGGTTAATTCAGTGCATAGCTAACACCAGTTTTATTAAAACTTGTTCAAGACCATTTTTGCCTTTCTCCCTCTCTCACGTTATGTTAAGAAAATAATCCAATGACTTCAAAGTATTTTAGGATTACTTCATTTTCTGATTAAAAATATGTATGAAGTTAGGTGTGCAAATATAAATGCTGCATTCCAAGTACTAACTCTATAACCTTTTAAGCAGATAGACCTCAAATAATTTACACCCAAAGTCAACTGTGTGTTAGACTAATCTCTAGGAGGAATCTTATGCTATAGAAGAGCCATGCCATAGTTTAAGCCAAGCCACAGTGTAGCCCATTTCAGAAGACCAGAATTAAAACCTAGGAAGTTTTCAGTGACCATTCACAGGACCTCTGTTCTATATGGGCTATCCTGCTCATGAATAACCTACCTCTTAATTCATGCACCGTGCACTATACCAGTAATGGTGAACCTTTCAGAGACTGAGTGCCCAAACAGAGGGGAAAAGATGGAGAAAGTGCTCCCATTGGGCTGCTAGGCAGAGGGGCAGGGTGAACTCTGTGCTGGGGGAAGGGAAGAAGCGCTCCCATTTGGGCTGCTGGGCAGAGGGGTGGGGTGAACTCTGTGCTGGGGTGATGGTACATGTGCCAACAGAAAATGCTCTGAGTGTCCCCTTTGGAATGCATGCCATAGGTTCACCACCACTGCACTATACTCTCTTACTATCAAGGGTGAGACTATTCATTGTAATTGAAATAAGAATTCCATTTTTGGAATTCAGTTTTTGGTATTCTAAAAACAAGGAGCTGGCTGGATAGACCAGTGGTTTAGGTGTCTGGCTACAGAACTGGTGGTTGGGAGTTTGATTTCCTGTCTGATTCCTCTTCTCAGGAGACGAACCAAGCTGTATAGTAATGGGCAAACTACACACTCCCAGGATGCTCCCTGGAAGGTTGGAATAGGAAACCACTTCTGAGTATTTTGTACCTAGAAAATCCTGGAAAGGGCTGCCATAAGTCAGACTTGACTTGACACCATGCAATTATTATTATATTATAAACAGAGAAAGTGCTTCAATCATTTATCTCCTTCAGTTCTATTGGTCTGCAAAGAGAACCAATCTGCAAGGTAATACCAACCTGTGCAGACCCACCATAGCCACAGCTGCCACTGAATTTGGATGTGTGACATCTTTAAAAGGCAGCACAGCCTCAAGGACAGGGCAAGACTCTAAGTGGATCAGAAGACCAGACTGGCAGGATTCAGGAGCCTTGTAAGTCAGTGAGTGAACTGCCAACAGGCGCAATGATGACAATGCAACAGAGTAGTTCTCCTTTCACACATACAAAATTGGAACTGACCCCTGGACCACCTATGGGAGGCAGAACTTCAGAAGTATCTTAGTAAAGGAACAGGGACTTGGCAAGTAGCCCTGAAGTTCTGTAATATAAGTTACATCCCCTAAAAAGTGGCCTCATGCAAAGCCACCAAACTACCCAGTTAACTGGCTACTCAACTAGCAACTGCTCTCCAAGGAAACAGTATATTTATGGCACCTGGACTTAAGATTTATCCTGATACGTTTATTACTAAACCTGGGTGTACGGCATGTGTTCTGCTACTGTGGTATGGCCCTACTCAGAACGAATTCTGAAGAAAAACTGACCAGTGAAAAAGTGAACTTTTCTGCTCCCAGTAGGAGCAGTAGAAAACTCACCTGACACAGAGGACCATCATACTTACCTGAAAAAACTACTTCCTCAAAAAAAGCAAGAATCTTAATAGCAAAACACGGACATGATTGAATCTGCCATTTGATAGCCTCTAGTTCAGTGATGGCAAACCTTTTAGAGACAAAGTGCCCAAACTGCAACCCTAAACCCACTTAGTTACTTCAAAGTGCCAACATGGCAACAGGAGAGGAAGCATTCCCATTGGGCTGCTGGGCAGAGGGGCGGGATGAAATCTGTGCTGGGGGAGGAAGTACTCCCATTGGGCAGAGGGGTGAGGTGAAATCTGTGCTGGGGAAACCTTATGGGTGCCCAGAGAGAGGGCTTTGGGGGCCACCTCTGGCACACATGCCATAGATTCACCACCACTGCTCTAGTCTCTTTAAAAGAGGAGCAGGTAACTTGTGGCACAACTTCCATCCGCCTCACTACTGGTGGGGACCGAAACAGTACAAACAACAACAAACCCCAAAGGACCATGACCGCTCTCGGTCACACAAAAACTCAGGTACTTCCCCCGTCAATGTTCTTTTCCAACATGAACAAACTCATACACCCACATTGGGTAGTTTGTTCTCTAGCCATAGCAAGAGTGTGATTCTCATTTGTTCCACTCGTCACCTACACGTCACTCTTTGGCTTGCTATTTCTAATGCTCACATTACATGCTCCTCAAACAGTGTAGCATTTAAAAGTGTGGACAGGAGGCTGTGAGAGTTGCGGTGGAAACCTGATAGGAACCTCTTTTCCTTGCCAAGCTAAAGCACAACATATGGCTTTCACACTGTGCTTCCACTGCACACAAACAGGTTATGGTTCGGCTTCTGTTGTTGGAGATCCATGAGCATTATAAAAAAATTGTACCCTGTTCTCCACCATCAATGGTTAACCAGGACTCAGTGGTTAAGAAGTTTGCCTTGTTAGCTGGACAGCCGGGAAGTTGGCAGTTCAAGACCCGGGTGCTGCATGACGGATTGAGTGCCCGTCTCTGTCCCAGCTCTTAGGGGCATGAAAGGAGTCTCATTTGGGTGTTCCCTGAATGGAGTTTCTTCCGCAAAAATCCTTTCAACCCAGAATAATTTGTGATACAAAATTATTATTAATGGTTAACCAAGGTGAGTGGAAAACTGGGTGCTAGAAGACTGTTCTGACTCATGTGGGAAGGACTGCCTTTCTATTATCAGCAGTAATTACCTGGTCATGTACTGGCTGCCAAAACAGTCTGGGCCTCAATGCATTCTTGATATATGCAGTGTTAAAAGTAAATGTGGCCCTTTGAACTGGCACAGGGAAACATTCCATCAGCACAAGGGGCTACCAGGGGGTGGGGGGAGAGGTCACTAACTGAGAGATACAATATGACCTTGAATTACCTACCAACAAAAATCGACTCTGGGGTTTAATTTTCACCAAAAAGAGTTTTGCTCATGTCTTCCTGCATTCATAAACACACACATCATTTGTTTTTCCTGGGAAGGTCACCATGTTTTAGTCTCGGTGGATCATGAGGTCACTGATTCATTCAGTTCATATCTGAATGTTCATAACCTCTTCTTCCTGTAGATTTAAATTTTACTGTCCAGATTGCAAAAGATCACAGGTTAAGATCCACAAAGCTAGAATAAACTTCAGGCAAGGACTGTTAACACAGAAAAGGTCAGACATGTATTTTCCCTTTCCATGCTGATTCTAAGATAGAAATATGCCACCACAGAACTCCTATGTTCATGGCATGTTGTGAACACTGGCTCTTCAATAAAGATACCTGTTCATAGATGTGTTTGTCAAACTGCTGATCCTGAGATATATAGATCTTATTTCAGGAGACAGTTATTTCAGGAGACAGGAAACTTATGGTTCCACAGGTCCCCCCCCCCTCTTTTTTTTTGCAAATCATGTAGTGTCTTTCATATGAACCTCTTTTTTAGTTTATCTTATTCTTGCTGGTGGAAATCTTCACAGAAGAATATAATTTTCCTAAGTTTTAGAAACAGGGGAGGTAGGGCGTGGAAACATGGCATGAGAAACCTTGATGGTTTTCTTGAAAACACAACTTTTCCCAGGATGCCATACTACCAAGAAAACAGATTCGGTCAAGCAGCCCCAACTAAGAGTATTGCATGTTCTCATTATAACATGCACATGAAGCCGATGGGATTGGCAACATAAGATATTTGCCTTTACCATGACGGCAGCCAGTAAAAACAAATGGGGTATGAACAATGGATTATTCATGTTAAGGTGCTTGTTAATACTGGATGCCAAGGAAAATGTGAATCTTGCAGTATTAATCTGCATATTAGAGGCTTTAGAACTGGCACTGATTGAAATGAACAAAATGTTGAGTGGGCTGCTTGTGTTCTGTACTTGCAAAAGACAATGAAAGAGTGGGTGAGAGCACTGGTTTGACTGAGAAGGCACCAATTAAAACTCAGCATTAAAATGCTAGTTAAAAGTGCAACTATATTAACATCAAGGGTTAGCAAAGCAGTTTCCAGACGTTTTTGGGCTGCAACTCTCATCAGCTATGCCAGTGATGGCAAACCTTGGCACTCCAGCTGTTGTTGGACTTCAGTTTCCAGAAGCCCAAGTCTGTGTGAATCCACATGAATGGGCTTACTGCCCATACGCAGTAAACCCATTCGTGTGGATTCAGAGACTTGGGCTTCTGGGAATTAAAGTCCAAGAACAGCTGGAGAACCAAAATTCACTGTCATGGAGCTATGCCACAGTCAATCGTGGACTGGTTGTTGGGTTGGGAACAACTGCAATCCAAGACTATCTAGAACACCACAATTTTCTTCAACACTGCTGTAAACAAATAAATCTACCAAGGCTACTAAAATTTGCTTTAAAAAGAAGATGGGGAGCAAGGAAAGCAAGCTAAATGCTATCAACCAGACAAAGGTACTACAACCTATGTAAGTGTTGTGTATATTTAGCAGAAGGCCTGGATTTTATTTGAACTTCTGCAGCTGTGTGGGGAAAGGATATCCCAGGGAGGTCTGAAGGTGGGGGGGGGGGGAAGCATGAGAAAGGTTAGCCTTAAGTCAGAATGCAGCAGCACGAGTTCTTTGACTCAGACTTGGGGCTACATGCGGGATCATTTTTTACCAGTGGCTCCTCCTTTTTTACTTGTTCCTCCTTTTTTACTGTTTCCTTCTCTGTTACAGGTTGCTCATGAACCCCTTTGTGCACACCTGATGAATAAAGGGGACTCTCCCAGTTGGTCATGACCACATCATCTTCATCACTATTACAATGAAAGGCGTGCTTGGAGTTAGCAGCTGGCTTCGCGGATTTTGTAGAACGGACACTAGCTGGCTGGAAAGGCAAGGCATTTTGTCCTCTGCGTATGCGTTCCTCGGCCAAAGCGTTATCATTGTCCACACCTGAAAAGGGGGGGAGGGGGAAGAAAGCAGATCACTCAAAAAAGAAATGAGCTGGCTAGTTAAAGTGGCTTTGTGTTCAATGGGAAAGATAAAAAGCCAGACACAACTGACTCCATCTTAGCTATTATTTCAAGTAAGTCACTTAAGCTCTTTACATTTCAGTTTCTCCATGTGTAACTCTGCAGTATTTTCTCCAGTAAGGTGGCCTATCTCTGCTCATTTCATTTAACAAAGACTACGACTGGGTAGCTGCATTGCTATGTTGTCTACTAATTCATTTTACAATACAAGACCAACTATATAGTACTTGCAAAGGAAGACTCCTGACAGAAAACAGGCAACATAGGGCTTTTACGAACAGATTTCATTTTGAAGGAAATTATATGGCTGGGTGCTTTACTATTCAATTTAGCTTCTTCCTCAGCATGTACAGAGAAATAGCCGGCTCAACATACCCTGTAGACTTTGGATATGCTTTCTGGAAAATTACATGGTTCGAACAGAAGCATCCTCTTAAATAGGACTACGCTCTTTTTCACAACCAGCTTCCATTCTTTTCCCAGCATATTTAACCAACCTTTATATGTATATCCAGAAGGAAAAAAAATATGTGGGCAATACAGGATAAGAGAAGAAAAGCAGATGATGTGTTCTCAGGATTCTCTAAAAGTTTTGCCTGTTTTCTGACATTGGTGAGGAACTGAGATGGTACACTGAATCTTGCAAGATTTACAACAGGTATCCCAGGGCACAGACTGGTAACATGTTGCAGCGTATATCTCCACCTGCAGTTCTGGACTGACATGCACGCTTCACTGCTATGGCCTCCCTAAATTATTGTCTACAAATCTGAAACACATCACGGATGAAAAGACTCCTCAAGAGGGTACTATCACATGAGCATCAGTCAGTGGCATGGGTATGACCCAAACTTTTGATGTGCATTTGCGTCATATAACAAGCTTTTAAAAAATCATGTCAGAAGCACACAAAGGTGCTTTCTGGGTTGAAAGGATTTTTGCTGGAGGAACTCCACCCAGGGATGCCTGAATGAGGCTCCTTTCATGTCCTCAAGAAATTTTCCCACCAAAATGGTCCCCTTTTTTCTACTTGCAGTTTCTTGCTTTCAAACTGCTAGGTTGGCAGAAGCTGGGACAGAGACAGACCCTCATTCCGTCATGCAGTACTTGGGTCTTGAACTGCTGACTTCCCAACCTTCTAGCTAACAAGGTGAGCTTCTTAACCACTAAGCCACCACAGTCCCTATATGATATGTTTTATTTAAGTGTTAAATTGTGTTTTGTTATGTAAATTGTATCATTTTGTTGATGTATATTATGTTGAGGACATGTTTGCAAGCTGCCCAGAGTCGCACTTCATGAGTGGGGTGGCATATAAGTCGAACATCATAACAACAACAACAACAACAACAAACAACAACAAACAACAACAAACAACAACAAACAACAACAACAAGCTAAAGAGGACAAACAAAATATAACATTAATTCTAATTGTTAATACAGGTATGACGGGTTTCTATCAGACACAGGCATTCCATAGTGTCAAGGTACCTACTGTGAAGGAGTATGAAACCAACATTATTAATCTAGGTAAATCCTTCAAAAAAACCAGTAAACCGACAAGTGGTTCAAATTCCTCTGGTGATGTCACTCAAACTACCCATGCCACAAGACAGCATAAACATGAGTGGCAAGAAAAGCATTTCATGCAATCACATCCAACTGCAACTTTGAAAAGCAGCTATGTTCAATGGATCTATGACTTAACCACATGTATGTTTGAGGAATGTATGTACTATCTCACATAGGTGCTTCTGCCTCACCCACAACATATTCTAGAATCTTCACCGAGAGGTTTGCTAATGGGTCTTTCATTTGTAGAAAAGCAGATGAGAGTAGTGGGTAAATCTTTGTGAATGGTATGAAAAAACTAGGGAACATGGAACACAAGCCATCTAGAAATATTTTTGGAAGTGCCTGAGAAACCAGGCTGAGAAGGTGTGGGTCGCATCTTCCAAAAACAAATGGGGAACTTATGTCCTGTTAGGAAGGACTTTAAAAGCAGAGCCAAAGGAGAACTAACAAATATAGGCTTATCTCCTATTAAGGGGCTGCGGTGGCTCAGTGGTTAAGAAGTTCACCTTGTTAGAGGGATGGCCGGGAAGTTAGCAGTTCAAGACCCGGGTACTGCTTGACAGATTGAGTGCCCGCCTCTGTCCCAGCACTTGGAGACATGAAAGGAGCCTCATTTGGGCGTCCTCTGAGCAGTTTCTCCCACAAAAATCCTGTCAACCCAGAATAATTTCTGACATGAAATTATTATTATTATTATTATTATTATTATTATTATTATTATTATTATTATTATTATTATTATTATTATTATTATTATTATTATTATTATTATTATTATTATACAGACATCAAAGTCCATCTGCTTCCTCCACTCTCAGAGTCATGCAAACAAAGGGAATATTACAGTTGTATAAAAGGAAGAATGCTTTTGTCCTTGTTGTGTTCAAAGTAAATTAGCACATTTATTAAGTGGGTCTGGAAACAAGTGGTTTAAGGCATAAGGGGATCAGAAATATAGTTAATTGACTCAGTCTCTCTCTTAAAGGGGGAAGGCTTTGTTTAACGGTTGTCCCACAATGCCTGGAAGAATGTACTTTGTGTATGCATCAGAACTACTGTATGCTAAGATGTGAGTATCAAGTTTATTAGCTTTATTATTTTCTGGTGATCCTTTAGACTGTTTCAAGTTTGTTTAATGTTCCAACATTCTTCTGAAACATTTTGGAATTTGCTGTAACATTTGCCTTTTTCTTCTAATAAAATATAAAAATCTCTTCAGCTGGTGTATTGTGGTGCCTGGGGTTGCAAAGTCAACTGTACAAATGAACAACAAAACTTTTTTTAATAAAATATAAAAATATATTCCAGTAACTCTCTGGGTTTTTGGCTCAGAAAGTTTATCCTGTAGTATTAAAACCAGGGCTTTGCTTTACCAGCTACTTGGGATTTGTTTGTATTTGTCTTGATATGGTGGCAGTTCTACCTAAGAAGGTGGCCACACTGGCTCTAAATGGCCAGACTTCTGGATTTTTTTAAAAACTGTGGTCATACTAGAATGTTGGGAGAACATCTAGGGCAGTGATAGTGAACCTTTACACTCCAGGTGTTCTTGGACTTCAATTACCAGAAGCCCAAGTCAGCACTCTTGCTGATCAGGGCTTCTGGGAATCGAAGTTCAAGAACAGCTAGAGTGCCAAGGTTCACCATCTCTGATCTAGGGCCAGGTTGGTTCCATAGTCTTCACCACTACTCACTCTCTATAGGCACACCTAACTCACAATCAGCAGGGTAGTGTATCTAAGTAGCTATAGAGGAATCCATTTGAAATTGGGAAATATCACACAAGGAAACTTGACATCTCTGCTGACACATGTTGTCTCACACAGTGACTAAGGTAGCTACGGTACTATATGAATACCAGATATGAAGCAAGAAATGGATCAAGAAAATTAATTGCAATCAAGATTGCCCACTGTGAGTCAACATTTACTTGAGGACTTTGTCTAGCAAAAGGTGCTGTTTTTTGTTTTTAAGGTCCTCCTTCTTTTACAAGTAGCCCAACCCTTAGCTGTCGCTCATACTGTATCCTTCTTGAAACTACTAATTTCAGCCTCTAGTCTAGTCAGACATCCCTTTTTCTTGAGAGGCAATAAACCAGGGACAATAAGGAGCAATTTTGGATTTAGGTTTAACACACTTTATGTATTCCTTTAAAGCAGCTGCTTTAACCAGCTTTATTGGCCCACATTTTCCAGTTTTCAAAAAGCTGCTGGGAACAGATTGTCATGGCAGAAACAAAATAACTTAGATACAGTAATACCTCGGATAATGCTAAGACTTGGTTCCACAAGTCTTGGTGTTATTCGATTTCTAGTGTTATCCGATGCATGTTAAAATCCTATGGGATGGATCGGATAACGTTAAAGCTCCATAGAGATACATTGTAACCACACAGGTTTTAGCGGTTGTTATCCGATCCATCCCATAGGACCTTAACATTATTCGATCCAATTCTCCTCCCCAGATTACTTAACGTTATGCGATTTTAGCGTTAGCCGAGGTAAACGTTATCCAAGGTATTATTGTACTACTAACTTTAGGAATAAAATCATCTTGGGACAAGTGACATTTTAATCATAGGAGATGCTTCCAACCAAAGGGCAATTCTTCAGTGTATAGATGAAGGCCAAAGGGTGGAAGACAATAATTTAATTTAAATTTAATTTTTGCACTTGTATGCTGCCCAATCAGGGAACCTGACTCAGGGTTCCCTGATATAAAAACAAAGAAAAACTCAAAAAAAAATGAAAGAAGTGTTGGAATTTCTTATGTATTGTTTAGTTTAGCTCATCTTATTAACTGTTTAATAAGCACTAATTACACATTGTGTCATTCAAGGAGGTGCTACATTATGTGCATATTTTCCCTACTGTTTCATATGCCAGTTGGCCAGCATAACAAGAGGGCCAGAAGCAGCTAATGATCATGGCAGTACTGTAACAAAGAGCACAATAGAGCTGTGTTAAGGAACAAGAGCCAGTTCAAGAGGAAAGCCAAATTCTGCAGTTACTGCCTGAACAAATCTTGCATACTTCTGAAACACAGTGCTACACAGGCATATTGTGGAAGCAGCACCCAAACTCCATTGTGACCCATTGATTCAATAAGCATGAACTATGACATTGTTCCACTTGCTGGCCTTAAATTAGAGTTCACTTCGAAATAACTTGATGCTCAATAATATATTTTCTCCCTTTCTTTCCAGCTGACAGAAGTAAGCAGGAAATAAACAAGACTGATCTGAGAGGGATGACATAGATTATGTGACAACTATTAGGAGAATTAATCAACAGCACAGTACATACAAACAATATTTGAACTGATTTTGAGAAATTTCTTTACCTTTTGTTCCACAGCCCATTTCTCCTTACACACAGAAGGAAGAAATCCTGCCATTGTTCTCTACAACATTCATAAGACTCTCCTATACTGGTTTCCTGACTGCAGTGGCTTAGTCGTTATGACGCTGAACTAGATGACTGGAAGGTTGGCACATGAACAAGACCAGAGTGCTGCACTCCTCCCCACAAACTGTGACAATTTTTACAAGCAAGATTGTTGTTTAGGCTTCTCCTGACCAACTGGGCTACTCCAATCTGAGAACTGGTTTGTGGGGATTTGATTCTAAGCTCTTGATTATGATTGGCTGAAATCTTGCTGATCAGCTTAGTAAGTGGAAATTTATGGGTGAAGAAAATCATCAAATTCCCACTGATTCTATGGGCCTACTCCAGATACAACTTACTAAGCTAAACAACAGATTTTGTGTTTTAACTATTATTTTGTTTTTCTAATTTTTAAAAAACTTTTTTGGTACCATTTTGAAATATTTCTTTAGGTATGGCAAACAAGAGCATAAATACTGATTTAGTCAGCAATAAATGACAACAGCTGAATTTAATTTACAGGGTATTCTTTACTCTGTGAGTTGGATACCCTGTTGTGAAGTCAGAGGTCAGGAGTTCTATTCCCCAATGTGCCTCTTGGGAGAGGAGCAAGTTTAAATAATCTTAGGAGTAACCCTCAGAGGGAATGTTAAAACCACTTCTAAGTACTGTGTAACAAGAAAAACATGGAAAGGGTTGCTGGAAGTCTGCATGCAATTATTATTTGCCAAAAGGAAAAACTGTCTGTTAGTTATTTAAAAAATACTGCCCCTTATGAACTATCCATCTGCGCTGGTTTTAGAATAATATAATTAGTACTTTACTCACTTCAGGACAGAAAATCCCTAATGAACACCACCCTTTCCTCAAGTAGTTTTGGATTCTGTTGTGTTGCTTCTACGTACCTTGGAAGCCTACCAGCAGCCAACTGATTAATAGGTCAAGACAGAAAGACAGTGTTGTCATTCAAGCAGTTAAACAAAGATTGCACAATTTGAATGCTGCTGCAATGATTTGGACAACTGTGATACTTTGGAAAATTAAGAACATGCAAATATTGCTTCAGGAAGGAAACATTGATTCCATAGGCTACAGCAACATTTCTTACTAAAAATATGTGCTCATGATATAATCAAGGATTGTCTATGGCAGGGTTTCTCAACCTTGGGCCCACAGATGTTCTTGGACTTCAATTCTCAGAAGCCCTGATCAGGAGGTATGTTGACTTGGGGTTCTTGTAATTGAAGTCCAAGAACACCTGGAGGCCAAAGGTTGAAAAAGCCTGGTCTATGGCTAAACTAGTTCCTAGAAACAGCCCTGGACCTAAGCCAGTTCTTTACATCACAGTTGGGAACTCGATTGTTCTAGATATGTATGTCTTCACTGCACATTCCGCTCTACATTCCTAATTAGGACAGTGCTTGAAAGAACAGTATGAGTTGTTCCCCAGTCCACGTCCTGAATAGGTCAGCAAGTGGAAGGCAAGGGGACTCACCTGGAATCTATTAAGAGTTGCTTTTCCAAGGACTTGCTGCGTTCCAAACCAAAAGGTATAGGAAACTGATTTGTAGCATCTCAGTTTACAGTCTACCCCAGTGGTGACGAACCTATGGCACGCATGCCAGTGGTGGCACTTGGAGCCCTCTCTGTGGGCACCTGTGCAGTTACCCCAGCACAGTGTTTGCCCAACCCCTCTGCCCAGCAGCCCAATGAGAGTGCTTCCTCCCTCACCCCAGCAGAGTTCACCCTGTCCTTCTGTCCAGCAGCCAAATGGGAGCATTTCCTTCCTCCCCTGTTGCTGTGCTGGCACTTTGAGATAAATAAGTGGGTTTGGGGTTGGATTTTGGGCACTCGGTCTCTAAAGGGTTCACCATCACTGGTCTAGCCTCACTGACAGCAGCTATTTAGAGCTTGAAATGAAAAGCTCTCATAGCACCATGCCAGGATTTGAACTAGAAACATTCTGAATAGAAAGCATGCTCCAGCACTGAGTTATGGTCCCTCCCTCAATGGAAGTGTATGAGTCACTCCAGCCACATATTCTATGCATATAAACCAGGGATGCTTCCAATGTAGGCAGATTCATTCAACTCAATCATCCCAACCTGCCACCTCAATTTAACTAGTAAAACCTGGAGCAATTACAAGTCGTTTGATTTCTTCAACCACCAGCATCTCAAATATCCATGACATTCAAAAAGTTGTCATTAAACAGCAGTGACCATCCAGGAGTACAATATTCTTTGTAATTAGAAAATCTTAATGGCAAAGCATTAAAACAATGTACAGTACTGTACTACCAGGAAAGAAGCTCCATAAACAAAGTCAGCCATATGATCCATGTATAAAACATATGCAGAAGTAGGTGATTTTTTTTTTTTTTTGGATCACTAAATAAAAAAAAATATTGCAAACTTCTGTGATTCATGATCACTTCTATAGACATGCATTCTACAGGCATTCATCATGGCATGATGGTTTGCCAGGCTCTGTTCTTAAAAGCAGCAGTTGAGTTGATGCTCTGCCCCCATGTTTCAAACACAGGAAGCCGCTGCTTTTAAGAACAGAACATTTTTAGTTCTTTCCCAGCAAAATTAAAACTTTCATGAAAAGATTTCTTAGAATGAATTACCAGAATGCAAAGATATCACAGAAGCCACAGATAATTCTTGAAAATGAGTTTTTAAACAGTTTGCTATTGCCAAATTATAAATTATAAAATGACATAAAAGATAATGCTGATCATGCTGATGTGTTAATTTGTAACCACAATGCTAAAGATATTCTAGAACAGATTATTTAGTGGTATGCACCACATTTCTCCAACCATACAGATCACTTTTAGATAAAAATTCAGATTTAATTTCCATCTCATTCTCTTATTGATTAAAATGGTCAAATCCCATGTCAAGCAAATTACAAAGCACTATTCAAAGACAGCAAATCATGGTGAATTTGAAAAATAAATATTTCAGAGTAGAGATTAGGGTAGACTCTTTCCTTATGCCATAAAATGATCTTCTTTGCTTCCTCTTTTACCCCATTGAGTGTCGAGGGAATAAAATTATACTTGGATCAAATGTGATGTTACAACTAAATGACTGGCTGCTTCTAAACCATATCTCCTTCCTGATTACCAACAAGATGTCTTACATATTTCTAGGATTACATTATTCCCCAGCATAGGGTATAGGTTGGGGATGATGGCTGCTGTTGTCTAATGCATCTGGACAATGTCAGCTTGGGGAAACTAGCCTAGGAGATGGTGGTAAAGCCATTCTCAACCTATGGCCCGTGGGCCAGACCTGGCCCCCAAAGCCATTTTGTCAGGGCCGTGACACCCTTGCCAAACCAGGAAGTGGAAAAAACTGTGTGCCATGTACACACAAAATGCCTCTAAATGTGTTGTGTATGCCCTGCCAACATTTCACTTCCACTTCTGGGTGGGAGGAACCATGTGACCGCACTGATCAGCTGCCCCAGAAGTGTGGACAGGTACGTGGCCTGAAAACATTGAGAATTGCTGATGTATGACATCAGTATGGTCACTTTTTCTTTGACCCCACTCACGAGTACCAACCTCTTAGGCAGGTGCACAGCAAAACATCTACACATCCCTATCACCTGGAGTGAAAAAAGCTACAGTGGAACCTACTGTTGCAGAAACATATGTGTGGCAATGCTTTTGAGTAACTTGTTGAAACTGACATCAAATTAAACTACAGCTTTTAAATGGCAAAGCATTAAAAGTACTAATTCATATTTTATGAAACAACCAGAATCCACAAGGCAGTAATTCTCATCCAGGGAGATGCACCTAATCCAAGGAGCCGTATTAAAGGCATGTGCAATTTAAAGGAGGCATGTGCAATTTGGGGTGAAATATTTGAAAAACTGTGGGAATTATATTTCTTGCTTTCCTACCAAATAGCTTTATTGAATCATCCTACAACATATAAAACAGCACCAGGTTTCTAAATATCCATGCTTTGAATTGAATTTTTGGTTTCTTGTTATTTGCCATGTTTCAAAATTTAAATACAATTATTGGTGTAGGTCAGTTTGAAGGGCCATGAGATCATGTTTCCAAAGTGTCACACTGCCCTCGAAGTTACATTTTGACATTTTCCAGTTGTAACAAGGTGAATTGGTTTAGCCTTCTACAGTAGTCTGTTCTGAGCAACAGAGCTAATAAATCCAAATCTCCTCTATTATGCTTTGTCTGAACAGGTTGGCAGTGGACATTAAAAAAAAGGAAAACTAAAATTCTAGCCAGTAGAGGGCAATACAGCACAATGACTATGCCAACATAGAGGAGTCTGTCAATGCTTCAATAGCGAGACATTTTTGATGCATGTTTAATAAAGGGAGTGCAAACAAAATGGTACAGTTGTGAGATTGCCATTGTCGGTATTTGACTGCCAGAAGCCAATACGCTAGTCCAACTCTGGTGTTTAGTGGAAAGGGGCAGAGACACTTACCGTATTTGCCGGCGTGCAAGACGACTGGGCGTATAAGACGACCCCCAATATTTCCACTCAAAGTATACAGTTTGTTATATACTCGCTGTATAAGATTACCCTCTCTTCCTCACGCCTTCCACACACCAAATAAAACGTAAAAGGACATCAGATTTGATTTCAACATGTTAATTTATATTCAAATGCTTATGACATGCAGAAAAACTGTCACAAGGCTGTAAGTTATCAAACATGTACAGTAAACATAAAACAGTGCAAATTTATTAAACGTAATTCACCAAAGACAATTCACTAAAGCTGAATGGAACAATAAAACTATGGGAGCTGCCATGCTGTTTGTTTTCTAATCTGTTAACCAAACTGGAACTGTCAATGATAGAAGGAAGATAACAAATAGAGGGAGAGACCAAGTGCCAGGCAAGTCCCTAGCAAGTTTGCTGGCGTGACAGTCTCCCTGTAAAAGCCTTCAAACTCCTGTTCGTCATCTGATATTAAAAGTTGTTATCCGATCCATCCCATAGGACCTTAACGTTATTCGATGCAATTCTCCTCCCCAGACTGCTTAATGTTATGTGAGGTAAACGTTATCCAAGGTAAACTTTATCTGAGGTAAATGTTCAGTGATGTGATGACCCTGGTTCCATCCGGTTCCCTGGAACCGGTAAGAACAATCCCAGAGGGTTCTCCGGGAGGGGAGTCAACTTTTGAGGCGTCCGGTTCCGGATGCCTCACCGAAAGAAAAAAATAAATAAATTGGAGCCAAAATGGCTCTGATTTCCTGCGCGTGCGCAGAAACTAAATCTGACGCATTGCGCATGCGTCAGATTGAGTTTCTGCACACGCACAATAAAATTAGAGCCATTTTGGCTCCAATTTTACTGCGCATGCGCAAAAACTCAATCTGACGCATGCACAATGCATCAGATTGAGTTTCTGCGCATGCGCAGTAAATCGGAGCCATTCTGGCTCCAATTTTTTTAAAAAAATCGGCGGCGACAGTGGCGGCGGCGGCAACAACGGTGGCGGCGGCGGCGGCAGCAATGGCAGCGACAGCGGCGACGGCGGCGGCGGCGATGATGGCAGCGGCGGAGATGGCAGGAGGGATGACTTTGGCGGCAGCGTGGGCAGGCGGCACCAGCCCTCAGAGGAGCGTACCTCCCCCGGGGCCGCCGAGCCCCCACAGGCAAGTTGAGGGGTTTGTGTTTGGGGTTGTATTTTTATTTAATTTTTATTTATTTATTTATTTTATTTATTTACGGGTTTGTGTGGTGGGTTGAGGGTGTGTGTGTGTGTGTGTATTTATTTTATTTTAAATTATTTTTTATTTTAAGGCCCCCACCCACAACGTCATGACGTCAGCTCCACCCATGACATCATGACATTGGCCACGCCCATGACGTCGTGACGTCATGGAGTGGTGGTAACAAATTTGTCATCCCATCACTGTAAACATTATCCGAGGTATTACTGTATGTTATTTAACTGAAGTACACCCGGCGTACAAGATGGCCCCCCACTTGGAGGCATGTTTTTCAGGGGTAAAAAGTCTTATACCCAGCATATATGGTAGCATCCAATCTTTGCTGTGAATGGCAGGAAGCAGTGATTTGTCCTCCAAGAGCAACTGAAACAATTACATTGGTAAAAAGGAGAGTCTTTTAGCATCATTATAATCTTCTTATTTATCCACATTTATACCCCGCCCTTTTGATGCAAGCAGCACTCAGGGTGGCCTATTACATGCATCAATGATCTCATGCTTGAATGAAAACTGAAATGACATGTCTGTCAACAGGTTTCAGTGGTTATGGACAAAAGAAATCTACACTATACCCAGATATGGGGAGAAAGCTGCAAGAGAAAAATTATGCGTATCTTGCTCTCCTTCTGAGACTTCCAGGAGCCCATTACTGGGTACAAAGAGTACCAGACGATATGCCTCTTGGTTTGAATAAGCATACATTGTTCTTGGATTCTGATTACGTGCCAGAGGTTCTCAAGAGGCATGGTTAACCAACAGATTTGGAATTCCATCCTGTTTATCATCATTAGATTGGGGTACACAGAGCCTCCTCAAAGATTGTGGTATTTTTGAATCACATTTGGGTGTACCCTGGTAAGAGCAACCTTGTGTTGCAGGCTAATATTTCTCACACTAGGAACTGCAGAATGAACTCACCAAAAGGTGGTTTCATTTTGGCAGTTTCATGTCTGGTCTAGACACGGAAGAAGAACCATTAGACTGATGTGAGCAACACCACCAAGCCTAATATGTATATTAAACCTCAGACGGAACTTGCTTCTGCAAGTGTATGAATGTAACAGAAAACACATCATCTAGATGGCTCAGAAGGAAAATATTGCCAAAATACAAGGCTTACTCCACCTATTATTTTTAGGATAGATGCTAACTGAATTTTCAAAGATTTAGTATCAACAAACACATTGGTGGAACAAATTATGAGTTTTGGCACTGAGAAAACACCCACATTCTTATAAAATAACTTACAAATAGAGAGATAGGATGTACTGATAAAACAAGATAGAATATACAACTGTGGGGCATGAAAGTACAGTAAGTTTACACCAGTGCAAGATATGATGGAAGCAAGAGAAGAACAACCGTGGGTTAACATTCTTATAAGATTGTGCAGTTTGCTCCCTCACACCCTCACCTGAACTGCATCTTACTTAATTAGGGAGAGAGCAAGCGAAAGCACTTGTACTGGGGGATGTGCTAATGTTTAGAGCCACCAGGTTTTTAAAACAGGCTAAAAGTATTTGTAAATGTGAAGAAAACTATCAAGCATTCTTGATACCATCATTTCTGATTAAATAAAGGTAAAGGTCACTCTTGCTCAAAAGCCAATCATATCCAACTCTAGGATTCAGTGCTCATCTCTGTTTATAGCCAAAGAGCCAGCGATGTCTGCGTCTAGAGACATTTCCGTGGATGTGTGGCAGGCATGACTCAACAACGAAGTACACGGAATACTGTTTACCTTCCCAATGAAGTGGTATCTATTTATTTATCTACTTGCAATTTCTTGCTTTCAAACTGCTAGGTTGGCAGGAGCTGGGACAGAGATGGGAGCAGTACTCAGGAATGAAACTCCGACCTTCCAGTTGTTGTTTCAGCATCTTAACCACTTGAGCCACCGCAGTCTGATTACTGTTCAAGTAATGTTAATATAGGGTGCAAAACAGATATCACTACACAGTCAACTTAATATAGCCTCCCCTTCACATCTCAGCATTATACATCCCCCAAACAGCAATTCTCTCTGTAGTTATAATTAATAAAACTAAAAGGGGCTGGTTTTGAAAAGCACTTTCAACTACATGCCTCAACTTTCTTAAGACATCTGAGAAACAATAAGTTCTACCCCAGCTTCATGCCATCCACCAAGAGTACACGTCATTAAAAATGACATCTAGAAGAAACATTCCTCATACACCTCACTGCCAAGTTCCCAGAACTATAGTTTATATTTGTTATGTTTTTTATGTGTTGTCAAGTTGTAATAAACTTACAGGGACTCTACTATGGCTGTCAAAGTAAGTGAGGTGGAGGACCCTGAATAGGCTGAGGGTTGGAGTCTCTAAATGCAAGACCAACATGCTCAAGTGGGGACTGCTGGCACACAACAACACAGGGTGTGAATGTGTAGAGACAGAGTCCAACACATTTGCTGGTCTGCCAATTGCTGCTAGAGACATGCACCAATGAGGACATGTGTCTGGGCAATGACAAAGCGAAGAAAGTGGCTTCATTTTGGCAGTCCAGGGTTTGATCAGGACACAAAAAAAGAAGTGAAAGACAGATCTACCCACTCCAACAAATTTTCCAGCCCAAGAGGGGATCTGAACCCAGGTTCACTGAGTCCTACTCAAATACTCTACCCACTACACCAAGTTGGGTATAAAAGTTTATATGATGTATACTTTATTATTCATTTCTGTCCTTTTCTTGCACTGCACCTGATGTACAAGGGTTGTTGTCTTTTTAGTTTATCTCTCAAACAGGAAACTAGGCTATAATGAATAATTTGACAAAAGTGGTTGCCACAGAAGAGAAACACAGATCTTTAATGATGGTAACTATGCAAAGGAAATAGAAGCTGGCATCTATTAGGGAAAAGGCTCCTGTAACGTTCCACATAACCTGAACAGATCCGGGACTATTTTGGAAATATTGAAAGAGGAAGAATGGTCCCAACATAGCAAAAACCAACATCTGACCAGACCACAACCAAGTTAAAGGCCATCTGTTTAAAATAATTTCCCCAAGAATTCAGACCAAACCACTTCCCACTTCCACAGGTTCTCACCCTAATTATACAGATCACTGTCAGTTCTAACAAGGCAGTGCAGTTTCAGGATGCCCCCAGAAGAAGTGAATAGTCAACCATTTCTTCTGTGTATTGTCCATCTAGAAACTCTGGAAAGGGTCGCCATGAGGTAAAATTGATCTGACGGCACACAACTATTATTATCATCATAGCTCACGATGGGGTATTTCTACACCTATAATCAGTGCCACCTAATAACAAGGCTAACACTCGTTTTAGATATCTCAGATGAAAAGGGGATACAACACCATGAGAAACACTGTTTTCTCAATCCCATCAGGAATAAATGCCGTGATGACATTGACTCAGATTTCCACTACAACAGTGAGTTTTCCCCTTCGATTTGTAGAGAAATCCACAACTCTCTATGGCTTAGCTTCAAAGATGCACATCAAAGGAGCAGTATTACTATCTACTACAATGGTAGCAAACCTTGGCACTCCAGCTGTAGCTGGACTTTAATTACCAAAAGCCCAAGACAGTACACCCGATGATCGGGGCTTCTGGGAATTGAAGTCCAGGAACAGCTGGAGTGCCAAGGTTAGCCACCACTGCTCTACAACAAGGACTATACCTATATTACTACAAATGTCTTGCAAAAGAACACTTTCAGAGCTTATCATGCTGCTGGCTCCACTGTTTCTGCAAACACTAACGCAGATTCTGCTCTCCAACCAATGTTTGAAATTCCAAGAAACCCCACACAATACTGTTGCAATTCCAAATAAGGCAAAGTTATAACATCCATTTGCTTTTTAAAAAGGGCTTGTGCTTTGCTGCAATTTACAGCATACCCTTTTCTTACCAGACTTGTCTACATATATCATGTTAACAACAACAACAACAACAACAACAACAACAACAACAACAACAACAACAACAACAACAACAACAACAACAAATTACAGTACTGAATACTGAAGTGAAAAATCATTTTAGTATTTCCTGACCAGATACATGGTTTGAGGACAAGAGTCTGAAGTAAACTAGGAACCATCTGTGGAATGTGAAAGCAGCTGCAAAAACAGTGACATTGTTAACTTTTTTTTACAACCAAAAAAAAGAGTTGTGACTATACAGCACAATCTATTGGAGATGATGGCATACAAGAACACAATGTCAGCAAAATACTGTGGGCATAAAGACAGGATGACTGCATTTTCCAAGAGCACCATACCAATGGCCTTGCTTATTCCACCTCAACAGTTTCCATACATTTCTATTAGCCACTTCATTATAGGCCACACAGCGCTTGCATCTATTCTAAATTCTATGTTCATTAGATGAGATTCAAATTATCTGTGTAATGGACATGAGGAGATGAAGGCTGCAATACATTAATCTTCAGTAGTGTCTCAGGGTTGATGTTTTAATTTATCAGAAAATCTATTTTACCTCTACGTAAGGAATTTGGAGCAACATGTATCTGCTAATTTTGTTTTCACAACTACAGTACATGATGATGACAGAGAGTGACTGGAATTCAGATGATATGAAAACATTTAAATATGTTGTCATTGTTAAATATATGGGAAGTAGGAAAATAATAACAGCGTCCTGGCGGGTCCCATTCTTCTGGGGGTGCCCTGAGACTGCCCAAGTCTACACAGGTTGGCTCATTTCCCTGGAGGCACCGTGGGAAACCAAACTCTCAACCTCTGGCTCCATAGCCAGATACAGGGAAAAAGGGCAATGATTTCTGTTCCAGAAGAGCAAGGCTTATACATCAGGCAGAATTCTTTCCTGGCTTGGGAAATCTCAGTGAGGTCACTCTTCTGTTTAAGACTTCTGGCCCAGCTACCTGTGTACCTATATGCACCTCGCAGCCTTGTGCAATGTGGGAAGACAAAAGGGGAAATTCTCCTTTTTCTCTGTGGCATTTTATTCCTATTACCAAATACAGGCCTGAACGTGCTGTCCCAAAATTAACTACTTCAAGCACAGGTGTAATTTATCACTGACATCACTATGAAAGGAGGAAGTAGGGGAGGAAAAGGAAGCAGAAATAAATAGAAGAAAAGGCTTTACAGAAGACCGTGATAATCAGAACTGTCCCGCATTAAATGTCACTGAACACTCAGCTCTCAATGCAAGGTTCTACAGATCTGTTCTGTAGATCTTCCTATTTTTGGCAGATTAGAACTGGCTGGCTTAAACCTCAAACTATTTTTTAAACCAAGCTAGCTCTGGCAAACTGTTAAGCACTCTTCAATAGTCAAACAAAAGCTCTGCAGATGTCTCTGATATACCGTCCCCCCAAAAATAAGACACAGTCTTATATTTATTTTTCCTCAAGAAGACACATTATGGCTTATTTTCAGGGGATGTCTTATTTTTATTACGCCACTGGCTGCCCGTCTTCTTTATCACTCCGGAATGCTGCATAGCCACGACTATCACTATGTCTTATTTTCGGAGTATGGCTTATATTCCGCAACTGCTGAGAAATCCTGCTACAGCTTATTTTACGGGTATGTCTTGATTTTGGGGAAACAGGGTACATGCCTAAGACAATCGCCTGGACATGACAGGTTTCATTTCAATATGTTCTCCTTAGTTCAGTGGTCTTAACTTCCTGGAATGACTGCAGCAGCACCGGACAATAAGCACAGATGTAATGATTTTAAGAAATAGTTATGTTCTTGCACTCCAATCATACAGTAAGTAATGTTAATACAGTATCTGCCTAAGCCAGATCGAGTAGTCATGTCATGTCATGTCACGTCTAGTACAAAACAAGTAAAGCTACTTGACCATCCTACCTCCAGATCACAACAAACAGCTGCTCCCAGGTCTGTGCCATTAACTCTTCTCGCTCCAAGAACAGAGGAATAGCTTCCTTAGTCATGGGACAAAGAAACCAAGGAGAAAAATCAAAAAGACCACAGCCAAACATACAAACATTATCCCTGTGGTATCCTATGGGGATGTTTCCCACACATATACATGAGGGAATCCTGTTACCTTAACTTACTCTGCGTAAAGCTAATGTCATTGGCCATGATGATTTTTTTTAAATTTAAAAATTCTGACCTCCCTTCACAAGACAATTGCCAGAATTATCTTCTGGCTACTGCAATTCTCAGCAATTAAAGCCAGTGTTCTCTCAATCTATCTTCCAATTGCTAATCCAGTGACACTAGCCTGTCTTTATTTTACAAGATTACTGTAGGGAACATGTGAGGGACTTTCTCCTCTTGGAATGTATGAGATCTATGATTACTATTATCAACAATAAGCAAATCCTGCCTTCTGATAAAACCTTCTTTTGATCTGGATGCCTGTGTTGTTTCATTTATATTTCTTTGAAGATGGATCACTGCAAAGTCATGATGCCCAAACACTTTTTGTTGTTCAGTCGCACAGTTGATTCCGACCCTCTGCGACCCCATGGACCACTGTCCACCAGGCACTCATGTCCTCCATCCCCCTCAACTCGCTCAGCTCTGTGCCCATTGTCTCCACAATACCATCTAGCCATCTCATCTTGGGCCGTCCCCTTCTTCTTTTGCCCTCGACCCTTCCAAGCATCAAGGATTTCTCAAGTGAATCCTCTCTTCTTATTTGATGTCCAAAGTACTTTAGCTTCATCTTTATTATTTGACCTTCCAAGGAGCAGTCAGGGGTGATTTCTTCTAAGATTGACCTATTTGTTCTCCTCGCTGTCCAGGGGACTCTCAAAACTCTCCTCCAACACCACATCTCAAAGGCGTCTATTCTTCTGCGCTCAGCTTTCCTAATGGTCCAGCTCTCACAACCATACATTGCCACAGGGAATACCATTGCTTCGACTATGTGAATTTTTGTTTTCAATGTAATGTCTCTATTTTTCACTATGTTCCCCAGATTGCTTGCCTCCCAAGAATCAGTCACCTTTTTATTTCATGGCTACAATCACCATCTGCAGTGAGCTTAGATCCTAAGAAAGTAAAATCTGTCACTGCTTCTACTTCTTCCCCATCTATTTTCCAGGGACTGATAGGGCCTGTTGCCATTATCTTGGTTTTCTTGATATTGAGTCTCAAGCCAGCTTTTGCACTTTCTTCTTTCAACCTAATCAGGAGCTTCTTTAGGTCCTCCTCACTTTCTGCCCAAACACTATTCCTACATTTATCCAAAGGCCGTAGGTTGGGAAGCCCTGGTCCAAAAGGTATTTCCTCAAATAATAGGAAGTACATTATTATTGTTATTTATATTCCCCCTTTTATTCCAATAATTTCAAGGGAAATGTGCATAATTTTCTTTTTCCACATTAGCCTAGCAAGTGTCCTTTGAGAAAGATTACATTAGGTATGTTATCTGGCGCAAGATCATAACTACGAGTTTCATAACTAAATACTTTAACCTGCATATCCCCAATCTGGTCCAACACTTTAACCTCCATGCAATACTGGTTCTTTAAAACTCATTTCTCCACAAAACTGCTCGATTTCAATGCAAAGCTGTTCAATTTGCAAACTGCATTCAAACAGTGAGAGCTGCCTAAAATTTGAATGACTGCTGCTTTATTCATGAATCCGAAGCATTAGATGGGTGGTTGGCAGCTTTCTTAACAACCAGCCTTGCTTGCTATGCACGGATATTCTGCCTCTCAAAGAAAAAGAATAGCAAAAACATTCATCACAAATTACAAAGACTGTGAAGGAGTGGGTGAGTTTTGTCACTTTGTTAACCAAGGCAAGGAATTTTACAGGGCTTTAAAACTCCTTCATAAGTTTTCCTATTGCAACTTGAAAAACTTTTTCAGTTAAGCATTTTTCCATTCTTATGTAATATATGTACGTAAACTTTCCAGTTGCATAGAAGTCTTTTCCCAAACAAAGCTGCTTTACAGAAGTATATTTTAATCCAATTCTTTTGCATCACTTGGTAAAGAGAGTAAATTGTGACAATGTGGGAAGAATCTGCTATGTGGTGTTATTTCTGTCTACAGGAACTGGAGAAATGATGAAATAGGAAGCAACATGGAATCTAACCCTCCAATACTGCATCATTAAGAGGCACAGGATTTTCAAAAGCACTAATGTGGGGTTTTCTGAAATAGTCCAACTACTTCGCATGTTTATAAAAATCACAGCTTACTACACTGCAGTGAGCTAAGCAGATGTGAAGATGTAATAAAACAAAGCCAAGAGTTTAATTAAGGCAGAGAAGAGCCTTTCCTGTTGTTGAAGCAAACAGATAATAAATACCTTAGCAAAGTATATTCTGTAAAAATGGAAACCTTTCCTGGAAGTTTTCTCAGACAAAGCAGCTGTTACTTTTGATGGTAAATTTAGCAGAATTTTAAAGTCCAGAAGAGACTATACACAAGGCACCATGTAACAGAATGGTTCTTAAAAACACAAGCATTGTTAATTTATACTTACAAAAATAAACAAAAAACTTCAGACTAATCCATATAGAATTTCCTTCTCTAGGCGAATACATAACTCAGTAAGTTGAAGCCAATAAACAAGACTGCTATCAAATGCTGGAATGAAGTTTTTAGCCAGCATTGATGTAACTGTGTCAATTCTAGCTCCTCTCTAAAGAGTCATTGCTAAGGAAAGAATTTTCTATAGCCTGGGTAAGCCAGGAGATATGGAAATGCTACTGGATGGCAGAACTAGAGAAAATGATGAAAAGGAATTACATACTCTGGCTAGTACTGACAAATAACCAAATATCTATGTGTGCAAAGAACATGGCTATCAGCTGGTACCATCAAAATATGTGGGGTTTGTATCAGTGTTGTCTCTTACCCTAACATGTGGTTTTTCAATGAAATCGAAATGTATTCTCACCTCCCCTGGTTTATCCAAGTCAGAACATTCCTTTGTTACCTGTGGTAGTGAAAGCACTCCCACCAAAGGAAGTACAGTTATGAAATCCCAAATGTAACTAATATGTTGAGCGTTCAGTAGTGATCAACTTGAACTGCATTTCCACTTAAATACATTTTTGAAACTATTTGTACTGCTTTTTATTCTTAATCTATGTCAGTAAACAGAACTTCAGCACAAGAATGTTTATCACTTGGGAATTACTTAACAAGAATGAACATGCAAATGCAGTAATACCTCGGATAAAGTTTACCTCGGATAACACTAAAATTGCATAATGTAAAGTAATCTGGGGAGGAGAATTGGATCGAATAACGTTAAGGTCCTATGGGATGGATCAGATAACAACCGCTAAAGCCTGTGTGGTCACAATGTATCTCTATGGAGCTTTAACGTTATCCGATCCATCCCATAGGATTTTAACATGGATCGGATAACACTAAAAATTGGATAACACCAAGACTTGTGGAACCAAGTCTTAGCGTTATCCAAGGTATTACTGTAGTACTAAAATGCTTGTTTGTATGGGAAGATACAGGCTAAGAACAGGTTATGAGAGATAAATGGCTTCTTTATTAGAGATTTCTGCTTTAGCTGCAGAAGCAAGTAAACTAATGCTTTACTTCTGACTGAGCAATCTTTATTTAACCATTAAACCTTCATATAGGCTTCCTAGAACTGCTTCTCAGCAGTGCTAGTCATTTTCATGTTTCAGTATTCATTCACGAATGATTCTTTTGACTGCCTTCATTTTTAAGATTACTATTCTGGACAGGCAGGGTTTTTAGTTCTAAATAACATTTGCCACATGTTTTCATAGAACATAAAGGCAGCTAAGATAGGCACACTGTAAAATAATGACCTGAATTTTTTAATGCCTTTAGAAAACACTGGAGATAGTGATCTTCAGGATGGAGTAGTTGAAGGAATTATCTTCCCATTCAGTATACTACTAAACAAATGGTCTCTATAGCACATTTGGACCTCCCATTTCGCAAAAAATCTTCAGACAGTAGGTGTCATGTAATCTAAAAAACGTATTTTAACTTAACCCATCAGATTTTAGGTTCACTCTGACCCAGGTACACCACCTTAGATAATTCTGCAAGGTTGAGAAAAACAAAACTGACATTATCTTTACATGTCTGTGTAATTTGAAGGACAGGACTTAATAATTCGCCTGTTAAACTGTTTACTTAGATGATAAGCACCCACTCCAGATTAGCTGTTTGTTGTATATCTAGGTGACATCGTTTTTAATTAGCAATATTGTCACTGTAACAATAGGGAAGTCCTGACACAGGACAGAAAATTACTTTACACATCAACATGTGCATATAGGCCAGTGATGGAGAACCTGTGGCACTCCAAGCTCTCTCTGTGGGCACCCATGCAGTCACCCCAGCACAGAGTTCACCCTGCTCCTCTGCCCAATGGGAGCACTTCCTCCCTCTCCCAGCAGAGAGTTCACCAATCCCTCTGCCCATCAGCCCAATGGGAGCACTTCCTCCCTCCCCTCAGCATAGAGTTTGCCCCGTCTTTGTGCCCAGCAGCCCAATGGGAGCATTTTCTTCCTTTTCTGTTGCTATGTTGGCACTTTATGATACATAAGTGGGTTTTGGGTTGGAGTTTGGGCACTCAGTCTCTAAAAGGTTCGCCACCACTGATATATTTTTATTTATTTATTTATTTATTTATTTATTTATTTATTTATTTATTTATACTTACTACCCCGCCCCAATCGGGAGTACCCGACTCTGGGCGGCTTACAACGTGGATTAAAATCACAAATAGATCCTTAAAAGTTCTTAAAAAATTAAAACAATATGACAGGTAAAACCAAATATCCCAATATAGGCTAATAATGAGTGTATTTCTTTAAAAATGAGTTACTTTTCTTATCTGAACATATTCAACACCAAAACACTGTGATATGCACATAATAGTTTAGGTAGGAAGGTCTGATGTCTTTGTGCACAATCCAGAGAAGGTAAGTGATGCCTTTATTAGACCATTAGAATTATAATATTTTTATTAAAACATTACAATATGAGTGTTCTAATAAGGGTATCATATATCCTTGCCTATGGTGTATGTACAACAGGGGTTTCCAACCTACAGTCCATGGGTCAGACCTGCCTCTGACACCATTCTATCCGGCCCATTGCTGCCTCCACTGCACCCTAAGTGGAAGCGGGCACATTTACATGATCTGTAAAACGCATTTGTGTGCACAAACGTGCCCATGGATGGCATAAATGCGGAAGTGGGCACATTTCTGTCAGTTGTAAATGTTCCCGCTTCTGCTTCCAGGGGGCTTGGTACAGCCCCCGACACTGTCCAGGGGTGAGGTCAGGCCCACAACATAAAGAGGTTGGTCACCCCTGGGGTACAAGGATCACATTTTTTCTTTTTTGTTGGATTATGGAAGCACTAGAAACATGGAGGTGAATTCTAAACTGCATTTCTCACTTGTGTCTGAAGTCTCCATTTTGAAAAATACTTCTAACAGAAGAGCTTGGCAGACTTTTTATGGTTTTTCTGAAAGATGGGACAGCCCTGCAATGTCCACTCTTATGAAGACGTCTCTGGGTCAAAAGCTATTTCTGTTGCAATTTTTAGTGGTCTAATAAAGATACAGTCATACCTCTCATAATGAATTTAATTCGTTCTGCGAGGCTGCTCGCTATGCAAGTTTTTTGCTATGTGAGTCAGACTCGCATAACAAATTTTTCGCTATGCGAGTTGGACTTTTCCCTATGGAAAAATACGCATAACGAGCGTTTCAAGGGGAAAACTTGCATAGCGAAAATTTTTCACTATGCGAGTTTCCCCCATAGAAACGCTCGTTATTCCATAGGGAAAAGTCTGACTTGCATAGCGAATAATTCGTTATGCGAGTCGGACCACTTAGCGAAAAACTTGCTCGTTATGTGAGTTTTTCGCTAAGCGAATCGCTCATTATGCGAGGTTTGACTGTATTACCATTCTTGCCTCTGAGTGATCTACATTACCTTCTCTAAACAAGTGACTATTTCTCTTACCATGGCCACCTGCCACTAACAGGCCCAAACCTAGCCCAAGGGGCAACAAATAGACAGGTCATTTTCACCACCACACACAACAACGAACTTTGATCTCCAGCCAGAATCTGGTTAATGTGATCGTCTCATACTATTTCACCAGAGTACTCATCAGAAACCAAACAC
The DNA here is from genome assembly GCA_030440675.1 of Furcifer pardalis. Lineage (NCBI taxonomy): Eukaryota > Metazoa > Chordata > Lepidosauria > Squamata > Chamaeleonidae > Furcifer > Furcifer pardalis. The sequence continues at coordinate 101,524,220 of CP126897.1, forward strand.
ACCATGGTGCTTTTGCAACACTCCCACAAGAAAAGCTATGTAGACAGCAAAGGCATATTTGTGCATCTAATTGGGGTGATTTATGGGAAGAAAATAGAGTTACCATGGAACTAATCTTATGTAAACTTTCCAGGGAGGACACACAAATGAAAACACAGTTGACTGTCATTCTCAGTACCAAACAGAATGGCTATGATTTAAGAGGCACATTAGAGTTCTTATTTCTTTCTTAAAAACAAACTTAAAAGGGATAACAGCATTTTTACAACTCAGGTTCCTAATTTTCATATATTTAGACAAGAGCATCTTTAAATTGCAGTTTGCAAACAGTGCATTTAAACAAGTGTCCCAAATAGCTGCTTTAGTTTTCACAAACTGGTCTATGGTTACCTCTCAGGTGGAAATATAACTGTGTAAAATAATTTGCAGGGCAGGAAGCTGAGAGAGAGAAACAGCAACTGAGGCATGTTTCAAAGCACAGTGATCTGAACAACTACAGTGATAAAAAATCCTAACTGAATGGGGGGGGGGGAGATAACTTGGATCATGAAGAAATGCCTTAAGTTTTACTTGATTTCTACAGTTATCATCTGTCACTCAATTTTCATCCCCCTGGTAGCTGAGATAACTTGTAAAGCAGTGGTCAGCCTCAAAAAGAAAAGAGCCACAATCAATTGTGATTTCTATGCTATCACTTTTGCCTTAGAATGTTTTCACCTTTATTCCACTGAGTTGACAAGCAAGCAATGGTGCAGCATTGAAACAACAGGCACCAGTGCAAGCAATCCTCTTGTGCCATGGAGCACAGCTGTTCGGAAATGTCACCCAGCCTTGCTCTGTGCATGTGACAGATAGACTTCCCTCACTGTAATGACATCTACTCATGAAATTGTTCTTTCTAGTTATGTCCAGTCATTTTAACATGATCTAACAATATATTCCTGCTAAATTCCACTGCTTCTGCCAGGGCAAAATAATCTTCAACTCTTCCTTCTCAAGAGTTCTCCAAGGTGGCAAAAAATGAGTTCTATAAGTTTCCCTGTTTCAGGAACAGCTTTATAGGATGTATGAAGAATTACAGAAACAAGACTACTACTCTCTCAATTTCACTGATAGAACCATCAGAATCCAACAGTAGAATATAGCTAGATTCTGGATTGCCGGTTTGCCTCCGGGTGCAATTCAAGGTGCTGGTTATTACCTTTAAAGCCCTACATGGTAGTGGGCCAGGATACTTAAGAGACCGCCTCACCCCAAGAACATCTGCCGGTCCCACCAGAGCGGACCGGAGAGGCTCCCTAGTTGTTCCATTGGCCAGGGAGGCACATCTCTCTGGCACCAGGAGGAGGGACTTCTCTGTGTCTGCTCCGGCCCTATGGAACCTCCTGCCTATGGAGCTATGTCTCCAGACAGAGTTGCTGCCCTTTAGGAAGAATCTAAAAACATGGCTGGCAGGACAAATATGGGGTATGGAAGGTATAATGACCCCAGCACATTGGTTGTTCTGAGCCCCTCTCTTTTTCTACTTTTAAATTAGTAGTTGTAGCACCTGGTGTGTTTTTAATCTGTTTTTAATCTTTTTCAGATTTTAATTTTTAAAAGTGTTAAGGTTTTTAGATGGAAGCTCCCACTTCTTAATCCTGGGCCTTATCTGCCCAGGGAAGGAAAAGACTAACGTCCTCTGGCCGGAAGGAGGAATTGATTTTAGATGTTTGCGTTGTGTGTGTGTTATTGTTGTTTTGTTTTTGTGGGTTTTTTCCGTGATTGTAAAGTGGGAAGGAAGATGATTTTTGGGAATACAGGCATACCTCAAAATATACGCAGCACATACAGTAATACCTCGGATAACACTAAGACTTGGTTCCACAAGTTTTGGTGTTATCTGATTTTTAGTGTTATCCGATCCATGTTAAAATCCTATGGGATGGATCGGATAACGTTAAAGCTCCATAGAGATACATTAGCGTTTGTTATCCGATCCATCTCATAGGACCTTAAAGTTATTCGATCCAATTCTCCTCCCCAGATTACTTAACGTTACGCGATTTTAGCGTTATCCAAGGTAAACGTTATCCGAGGTATTACTGTAGTCTGTAATGGCTCTGAATATTTTCTATGCCAAGACTATCTTACCATTTATAAATTTAAAATCTAAAATGCACGCTCTGCCTTTTCCTACATTTGCTCGTTGAGTAAAAAAGTGTCTAGGAAGATGTCACTATGCCACTGATTAAGAACTGTGAAGGAAACCCCCAGACTTCTAAAGAGCAAAGATTATAGGTGAAATCTACAAGCAAATCTGAGACAGAAGCTTCAAAATTTATTTTACAAAAAAGGAGAAAGTGGAAGAGAAGCTGGAGGAAAATCTCATCCTGCTCATGCAAAATAGCTAAAAGAATTAATGCAATGTTTATAGATTAAAACATTTCACAACAAATAAGGATCTGGAATAGAGTTGCTTATTAACTAAGGTGTCAACTACAACGGCAGAATTATGTGAAGTAGCGCAAGCAAAGCAATTTGTTCCCTAAACTATCACTGTGTCTGAGCTATTTGTGGATACCAAAGTAACCAGGCTAATGAAGACATTAAACTGTTTATAACTGAGATGCTCTTCAAATAGAAGTCAAAGAGACCACAAGGTTTGCTGGGTAAAATCTCATACTCAAAATCAAGCAGGAGCAATAAAAAACAAAATGCAGCAGAAGTAACAACAAACGTTTAAGTAACATTTGCCATAGATGATTCAGGAGTAACTCCAAATAACTGTTCTGCAAAAATTTATTGTTAAAAAATAACTCCTATGCCTTTTAGAACCACCTATACATCACAAATACTGTACTAAATATCACATACTGTAATTTAAATGAGCATTGGACCTAGTGCCCATTTTACTGGGTTTAAACCCTTTGTGGATTCATTTGGAAGGCTGAATTACCTCTGAATAATCTTTCCCCAAAGACAGAAATTTGCCATAATCACTACAAAATTGCCCCCCCCCCTTTTCAGGATTTTGGGAAAGGTGGGCCTATAAAAGAGACTAAATAAAATACTGAATGTCACAGTGAGTATGTCACAATAATCTTTTTATGTTTAATTTAAAGGATAGGATTAGCAAAAAATAACATGGCCAAGACACACAGAACTGAAAAGCTAGATCTCCAATGGGAGATTTGGTTAGTTTCTACTCAAAAAGCAATGCTCTGTACACCACAACAAAGTGCTTTGGAAAGTGAAAGAAGTTTCAAATTACTAAAAGCCATTAAGAAATTCCATAGTGCTATTACATCCTTGATGTGGGCCTAAGCAGCATCTGGGAAGCCAAAATTTTCCTTTTTCTTTACATGAAGAGAAAACTCTACATAGCCAATTATTTCCTCAAGTACACAATAAAATGTAGTTTAGAAAATTAAGAATTCATCAATTTAGGGTTATTTAAAAATGAAGTTTCTGATCTTTGTGTCTGTGACAACTAAGTTTTTTACAATTCCCAAAATTATCCATTTTGAGAGGATCATCTGACAGACACCTACAAGCAAATAAATGAGACTCATCTAGAAGAAGGTCTAAGCTGGAAAGCTTAATGGCCTATTATAGGCTTAGCTTCCTGTTCAGAAGAAGAACCAGCCCTGTTTACTGAGATGTTCTTTTTTCAAAAAGATGTTGGGCAGAGCAAGGTCTCTATTAGGCCACAAAGACTTCCAGCTCAGGCCTTCTCCCAGATAAGCTACATTTAAGCATCTGTAGGTGCCTGTCTATCAGGTAGGAATCCCCATATGAAGAATTCTGGGATATGTTATCCAAAAAAAATTAATGACATATCCCTGACAATGGAAAATATGTGGTGAAACATAAAGAACAAGAGAGTTTACCAATTAGAATTCCCAGTAACAGTTCAACATTATTATTATTATTCTTTTTTTTGCCTCTATGTGCTAGCATAAGCAGTGTTTTTCAAAAAACAAGGAAATACAAATGCACTGAAATTGAATGAAATGAATACAGAATGTGAGCTTTCTGCAACGCTTAATGAAGAAACAGGTGTTTATATGGGTGTTTATATGTGTATATTCATGCAGGATATACAAAACCCTTCTAATATGCAGGACACTGGATAAGCTTTGGCAGAACAGCAACTAAGAAAAACTCTGAATTAAGGAAAGGACATTTAATCATGTTCTTATATCACAGTAAGGGCTCAGTTATAAAGAATATGCTGGAACTAAGCTTCACAACCAGATAACCATTTATCAAGCTTTAGAAATTCTATTTTGTTCTCTCAAATTCACATTAAATTAAAATATATATTTTAAAAATATAATTTTTTACACATGAAGAAACTGAGATTAAGTGACTCATCAAAGTGTAACAGGATTGAGTTAATCAGATTTTATGTTTGAACATTTCACTTTTAATGTGAACCTGCAAATCTGGGTAATGAAAAGGAACACTCCAACAGATATTGTAACACAAGAGCACATAACACAATCAGACAAATTCCACTTGCATACAAACTAATTTATCTAGCCAGGCAGACAGGGAACAAGGAAAGCCCAGATAGGAAAATGACAAATGGATGTCAGTGTTCAAATATTTCAAATGTAGACACTTGGCAATAAAAGTGTTACGAAACACACCATTTAAAAATGGACAGTTTAGCAATACCTTGTTGGAAACCAATCCCAAGGTACAAATGACAGCATTCAATCTAGTGACTAGACAAAACACAGGTTAATACAATGCATTTAAGATAAAACACTTTGTTAACAAACTGGAAACTTATATCAATAACCCTCAGAATTCAGTGCTATAATAATCAGTCTATGTTTCAAGTTGAAATCTGAATAAATACTTTTAACACCGGAGAAAACTAAGCCACTGTAACCTACCTGGGACTGAATAAGCCATAGTACTAAAGAAAAGGTACGACCCTTAGAAACATTTTAGAGACTTACTCAGCATTTTCACAAAGCAAACCTTCCATCATATAAAAGCACTATACAGAATCAAAAGGGACAACCACTTACCCATGGGATCATTAACATGATATATGGTAAACATCAGTTTACAGTTTAACCTGGATCTATACCAAAGACCAATCACAAGAGAACACAGGGATAATTTTTCTGATCCCATCTTTCACTGCAAACTGTATCAGATCTGGATATAATCATTCTGAGACATTTTTTGGCACTAGAAGGAGGGCCTTCTCCGTATCCACTCTGGCCCTGTGGAACCTCCTCCCAATAGAACTACGCCTGCAAACGGAGCTGCTGTCCTTCAGGAAAGGATTGAAAACCTGGTTTCAGGTCAGGTCTGGGTAATGGATCGATCAATTTCACCCAGTGCCTCCTAGCTATAATACCTAGCTATAATGCCTGGTTTTTAATGCTAAGTTTTAAAGCTTCTTTTAAAACTTTTAATTTCTAAATTGGTTTTAAATTGTTATCATGTTGGGAATCGCCCTGGGTCCCTTCGGGGAGGAGGGTGATAAACAAATTTAAATAAATAAATAAATAAATTTTTTATTGAAAAATGTAAAGAATTTGGGGGGTTTTCCTTCTGTGCCATCAGTAATCATCATTGAAAATAATTTATATATATAAAACTTTTTAATGTATTGTCAAGGATAGCTTTGGGTGTTGTAGAAATGCACACAGGCTGTACGATGATGCCCACTCTAGACAGGCTGCAACAGCCAGTTTGACAGATAGAACTCATAAGTGACAACAAACAGCTACTTGCTAGCATAACCTGTTGAGAGGGAGAATCTCCTACTAATTTACGATTGCCCCACATGCATTGGCCCTCTTACCTAAGATGATGATATGGGCAACTTAGTAAGACATTTGGCACATTAATCCCATCATCATTCCAGCAGTGAATTCTGCTGATGATTGTTAACCAGAATGTGGTGGCTAAGAAGTGAAGTGAGAGCGCTAGCAAGTTTAAGGGAATCACACAATTTGCAGAAGCAAAATATTATCTTAAAAACTCCAATATAGCCTGATATAGACTGAGCATGAATGGTGCTTACAGACTGCTCTGTTGAGAGACAGAAAACAGAAAGAAAATTCGAAATCGGAGGAAAATAGAGTAAGCAAAACTTCCTCACACAGCAACATTTTATTGCTGATCCTACCTATTTTAGGAGTGACTACAGAAGGAAAAGGTCTCATGGGCAAAAGAAAAAGGGGGCAGCAGAAAATGAGATGGCTAGATAATATTGTTGACACAATGGGCACTTAGCTGAGGATGGGGTGCCTGGTGTGTAATGGTGCAGGGGGTCGGAATTGACTGTGCTACTGAACAACAACAGAAGGGTAAGTGCCTATCAGTATAGAAGAGAAACAGTCATTCTAAAATGACAGAATTATACACCAGAACTTACTATGCATACAAAAGGACATAATCTTGTATATTAAAAGAATTATTTGAAATATGCACACAAATGCAAAAGGCTTGACAAAAGACGTATGAGCTTACAAAATGTTGATAGCTGAACCTACAAAGGTGACTAACCTACAGCCTTTCATGTACTGTATCATCAAACTCCCCATCATCATAATTGACTATATTAGCTAGGGATGCTAGAAACTGGAGGTTAATAACATCTGGAGCACCACACACACACACAGTCTGTCCCACTTTAAAGGCTGGAGACACAATGCAGCTAGGCTGGAGAAAAGTGTGGCTGACTACTATGAAAATGTAATTCCCAACAACCTTAAGCAGTACAGTTAATGGTGGGAGATCTGGGAGTTGCAGTCCAACATTATCTTGACGAACCTGTATTACAACATTGGTTTGTAAGTTCTGCTTATTCTTAAGAATAACCAGCAATATGGGCATTTCTTCCAATTTTCAACACATACAGAATGGATCAGGTTACAGTGAGAGTTGACACACCCACCCCATTAGGTATCAGACATGGAGAAGTTGTATTCTACAATCTGTTTCCTATGATGGTTCTATCCTCTTCCCTATCAGCCCAATTTATATTACAATAGAACCCCGGACAACGTTATGATATGGTTCCACGAGTCATGACGTTGTCCGGTTTTTAACGTTGTTCGATACATTGATCGAACAATGCTAAAAAAAAGCCCTGACGTCAGGGACAAACCACGCCGAGGCAAGGCTCGGCTTGCCCGAAATCCCCCCCCCCCGGTAGGCACGCGATCGCGTGACGTTCGGGGTTAGGGCAGGATACGGGAAAGACCCCCGTCTCCTGCCCTAACCGCCGCCGGCACGTGCAAGCCTCCAAGTCACCCGAAGTTGCGAAAGGGTAAAGATCCTTACACTTTCGCAACTTCGAGCGTGCACGCGAGTGGCGTTCGGGGTTAGGGCAGGATACAGGAAAGACTCCCGTCTCCTGCCCTAACCGCCGCCGGCGCGCGCAAGCCTCCAAGCCGCCCGAAGTTGCGAAAGTGTAAGGATCTTTACCCTTTCGCAACTCAAAGTTTCGAAAGTGTAAGGATCCCCGTACCCTTTCCAAACATCGTGGGGGTGGGCGCTGGGAGGGGGGGTTGGATTGGGTAGATGTTCTACCCAATCCAACTCACCCCCATGCATACGCTTGTTCCGAATAACGTGAAAATCGCGTTATTCGATACAAGATTTTCCCGAAAATCTTGTCACGTTATGCGGTTTTCATGCTATACAGTACTCGCGTTACCCAGGGTATTACTATATCTAGATTTGAAAGGGGGAAAAACCGATGCTTGACTATACAGTACTTGCAGGAACTACATGTTATGTAAATATGGTTTGTATCTATACTTCAACCTGAGGACTGCTGCTCTACTTTTGAGTAACGATTAAGGTCAGTTTTCTGACCTAATTTGCAATCACTCACACAATGAAAATTCTGTCATTCGGGAAGTCCCTATTGTTTCCACCAGTGTTGACAATATATAAGCCACCCAGCTATTCCTCATCCGAGCAGCAATTTTCAAAGTATGGCAAGGGTTGGAAATTTACAACTAACATGCAAAGCACTGCAGGTCAATGCTAAATAAATACAGTAATACCTCGCATAACGAATTTAATTTGTTCTGCAAGACTGCTCGCTATGCGAGTTTTTCACTATGCGAATCAGACTGACATAGCGAAAATCCCTATGGAAAAACTTGCATAACGAGCTTTTTAAGGGGAAAAACTCGCATAGCAAATTTTTTTGTTATGTGAGTTTCCCCGATAGAAACGCTTGTTATGCGAGTTTTCAATGGGAAAGTCCGACTCAGTTAGCGAATATTTTTGCTATGAGAGTCGGACTCGCATAGTGAAATTTTTTTCGTTACGCGAGTTTTCCCCCATAGAAATGCTCACTATGTGAGCGTTTCCATAGGGGTAGTCTGACTTGCATAACAAAAATATTCGTTATGCGAGTCAGCTGGCTTTTTGAAAAACCCGCTCGTTAAGTGAGTTTTTCGTTAAGCAAGTTGCTCACTAAGCGAGGTTTGACTGTAGGTTCATTCAAAATACATAAATTACAAATTCTATTGTATGAAGTGGATTTCTGTTGGGCAAATATCAGCTTTTTAAACCCCCAAAGGACTGTACTGTACTATAAAACAAAGAGCTACATTTAGCCAATTCAAATTTAACAACCTGTACATACAAAGTGAAGTGAGGTTTTGCCTGAACAGCCAAAAAGGTTAGCATTTAAGGGTTAAATCTGAAATCCAAGCAACTAGAAGTCACTAAGTAGGTTGGTGTGCATTAGAAATGAGAGTTCTCCCAACAAAGCAGTACACCAGGGCTGTGTGCATTCTATGATCCCAATACAGAAGAAGTTATTTGGCTCCAGATAGGCTACAAAACATGTGAGGCATATCTGGCAGTGGTAACAGTTGATTACATGTTTGTCAGAATTTCCATTAAGGTTATGCCTTCACGCTCAAAAGCCAATGATGCATGTTTTTCCAACTGGCCCATGGCTTATAACACTATATTACATTAAGCAATATGGAAGTGGCTTTAATAAAAGCAAATATATGAAACTTCATTCATATTTTGGCATTTCCTCATACACAATTCCTACATTGTTACATAGAGTAATCACAGCCCTGAGGTTTTCTGCAAGCAACACTCCAGCAAAAGCATTAACTGCTGTGTTTTGAAGAAAGTCCATAGAGCATTTAACCTAGAGATAAAATAAAGTTTAGAAGCTGATGACCAATCTTCTGACTTATGCTAAATTTTCCTCAGTAAACACAAGTCTACAGTTTTAACTGACTATTAAGAACAACTAACACAGAGATAGTTCTTCTGCTGTAAATGGTAAGGTTCTGACGAGCTCATTCTTATATGGAAGTTATTAATGTTCTTCTTTATCAGTTCGTACAGACTTAGTGAAGAATGAAATGGTTGAATGCACAGGTCAATTGTTTATATTTAAATGCCTCGGTGTATAATAAGTATGATCCCCCTTTCCCAACTTGATGTTGCTTGCTCTCATTATTCTAGGACAGTGGTTCCCAACAAGGGGTACACAGCCCACTAGTGGACTTCAATTCCCAGAAGCCTAAGTCAGTACATTGGCTGATCAGTGCTTTGGGGAAATGACTTAGGCTTCTGCGAACTGAAGTCCAAAAACCAGCATTTGGGAAACACTGTTCTAGGAGGTTTCCTTCATCAAATAGTGCAAAAACCAGATAGATAATAAAGTTAATAGCGCTACACTGTTAATTCACTGTCTGTGCTTCAGAAACTCAGTAACCTTTTGGACTCTAATCCATTTTACATCTGATTTAAAGTTAGTATTATAAAACATCTTCAAAGTGTGTCTGAATAAATAAAAATGGGGGTGGGGTGGTAATTTGTTATATTTTTCAAGTCAGCATATCAAGAACAAGCCTATGAACGAAGTTGTATGAACTGATGCAAAGCATAAATGGATTTCCACTTGTTCCTTTCAAGTTGATAATTTGCTTCCACCCTAAACATAAGATAAATGCAGACAGGAATTCAATTTGGAACTGATAATTCTAATGGACTACAGTGGTGCTCTTCAATAACCTCCTTATTTTTTCCCTTCTCTTCCTCAGGTCCAGTGGGCCCAAATGCTTAAAATGAATGGCCTTCCCTAGGGCCTAATCCCAAAGTGTACTGTGAAAGGATCTTTCATACAGCTGTCTGAATTAAGAGGTAGCCTAGGTAATGTTTATATTAAAAACCTGTGATCATTTTTTTTTATTTTGTGTTATATACTAATAACAAATTCTGTTGCTTAGAATAGTAAGTCACAACTAGAATAGGACTGTTGAATCAATAGAGACGATGGAGAAGTTGTATCACCTAATTTTCTACTCTTGTTGAAATTTGCTACACTGATTTTTCAGGCAATGCCTGGTAGATTTTTTTCCCTAGTTAGAATGTTCATTTAGAAAATAAGTCTTCAAGACAATAGTCAAGAATGGGAATCAAATTTTTTGGTCAATCCTCAAAAGTGAATTCCAACTACTGAGTTACACTTGATGTCTTATCCAATTCCACAGGAATTCCATTTTGCTAAATGAAAATATAACAGCTATTTTATTTAGTGGCACCCAGTGCTTTTTGAAAGAATGTTTGCAAAGGGAAAGTCTGACAGAAGCGGACACTGAAAGCAAAGTATGGTTATCAATTAAATTATACAGGCACACACAAAAAAGCTACAACTGTTATCCATGAAAGAATGCACCACAAACATAAGCATTTATTCATTTTTACGGTTTAGCAAAAATGACAATACCCAAGCTCACCAGGTTTAACTTGTTAGCTTAGGCTTAAACATTACACATTTAGATGTCAAACTTACTGAACTGCCAGCACTCATGCACAACTATAAAACATCCTTAATTTGTTTAAACCAGAAATGCACCATCAGTAACATACTAACATTATTCACTGCTAAATACTGAAAGCATGAAAGTAAGTTTGCCTCAGAAATGTTAACTTCACAGTAGATGTAAACTACTAGTTGGCTCACATGTCAAAATCAAAAAAGGCAAAGGACAAAAAAAAATCAAAAGCAGGATTCATGCTAATATTCATGTACAATTTGACCCTACCACTAATGCAGGGTAACTATTCATCTAGAATCATGTTTAATAAAAAGCAAAGTGCATACAGAATTATACAACAATTTTAAGGACAGAAAATGGTCCTATTCATGTGGTCCCAGCAATTAAACGCAAAAGTCTGACATATGAGCTCCGGTGAGCTGTTTATAAATACTTTAGATTACACAGAGTATAATGAAAGAGTTCATTTGAAATCTTCAAAAAATGTTCCTGTTAATCCTCAAAGGGTGCTCATTATAGCTTAAAATTTCTTTTAAATGCGTGCGTTGAATTACTTGTTATCCAAGCGTAGTGGCTGCTCCTTACCATTTATTGTTAAAGACTTTAACAGGCCATCTTCTTCAACTTCTACTCTCTCTTGACCATTCTCAACAATTCTGCAGGACAAAAATCCATTTAATAGTCTCCTTGAAATTCTATGAACAGCAATCATGTGGATTTCTTGTCCATCAGGTGGTATCAAGATAGTATCAAATATCAATAATTATGTAGAAAAAGCTGATTTTATGCAAGGTTAGGCATTAGCCTGTGGCACAAACAATATTTTTAATGTGGAATTCTTTTAGCTGAAAGTGCCATTTTAACATGTTAGTTTCTCTTGGATTTGACATTTCCTGTTATTAGTAAATTTTTCTAACATATGAATTAGGCATATTAACTCAAAGAACAACCAAATGCTTCAGACCTTTTCCCCAGACAAAGCAATTAAAAAATGGAAGATTAAACATATTGGGAGTTGTGTGTTCTTAAACTCACATCTTTCCCAAATTAATTTGACCAGTTAAATCTTTATCATCCTAACTTTCTCAAGCAAGCAATAGCGAGAGAAACAACTAATTTTTATAGCCCTGCATTTTAAAAAAAGGATTCATCAATGAAAAGGAATAGCTGCATAATAAATCAACATTAATATATGAATTTAAATCAATGTACCTTTTTGTTGTAATTTTCCTGCCATTAACTATTTTCGTTGAAGTTGATACTGATTTGAAGTTACCCATGCCAGTCCCACCAAATGATGTGGAGGAGAACGAAGTAAGACCTCCATGTCCCAGTGACCCAAATGAAGTAAAACCTGTAAGAGAACAGAAGTGGTCATGTGTATTTGACCATGACAAAAAGTATCTCACTTGTTCAAAAAATGCCAGACATCAATTCATTTCTCACCTATATTTAATTTTTTCAGAGTAGTATTTTAAGGATTAAAATTACCAGGACACCAGAAGCAGTAACTGTATTAACTGTACCCATACATTTACCTCTGAACTCTGGCAATATTAAACATCAAATCCCTAAGTTTAAACTGCTGCTGTTCAAAACTTTTAAAAGTCAAATACAAGAAATTGTCTGAGCTCTTGTGATTTTTTTAAAATATAAAGGTATTCAGAATTTAGTCTAACAGGAAATTAAGTTAATCTTCTTTTACAAATGTAAAAAATTATGATTTACTAGTTTGGTATTACTGTGAGTCTGCTAAAGATATCACATACCAACCCAGCTTCTACTTCATATACACTAGCTTGAATTCAAGTAGTAATTCTTACACTCCTACATGACAAATCACTACAAAACTTTCTTCAAAAGAAAATGTGGGATGAGTTTTAAAAAATTAAATCTTGACAAAGAGTTAGAGCAGCTTTCTGTCACTGCTCCCTTTCAGGTCCCTACTTCCATTAATTCTAGTTCATCAACACTTTTCATGTATATTATTTGTATGTGCTATCAGACACTTTTGGTTCATAGCAACCTTTGAACTAATGACTTGCAAAAGGGCCTTATAATTAGGTCTTCTCAGATCTTGCAAAATGAAGGCCACCGTCTTTTTTACTGACTTGGCTCATAATAAATATGGTCTTCCTCTTTTTTTGTTACCTTCAACTGTGTTCATGTTGTCTTAGGCTCCTTAGAATAGATCCTATGTTTCCAGGTCTACCTTGCTGGGGCACACAGAAAGAGCCTCCTTGAAGACTGTGGTATTTTTGAACCACAATTGGCCATACCCTGGCAACGGTAACCTTGTGTTGCCAGCTAATCTTTCTCACACTAAGTGAGGAAAAAGGAACTGCAGAATGAACTCACCAAAGGTGCCTTCATTTTGGCAATTTCATGACTAGCCTAGAGACAGAAGAAGCCCTACCTTGCTATTTTGGATAGAGTGACATGTTGTTGTTCAGTCGCACAGATGATTCCGACCCTTTGCAACCCCATGGACGACTGCCCGCCAGGCACCTCTGTCCTCCACCATCCTCCTCAACCCACCCAGCTCTGTGCCCATTGCATCTACAAGGCCTGTGTTCAACACTGTAATCTGGTTCTGATTTGGTTCCACATGATAAAGAGTGGATTATAACAAATAAAATTCAAAGTATTTGAACCTTTAAATTCAGTAAAAAAAAAATCATGTACCTGTATCAAAGGATGAAAAGCCACTCCCAAAACCAGGAAAACCACCGAAAGCAGAGAAAAATGATCCACCACCTCTGTTTCTGTTTCCACGGGACCCTCGTCTGTTACCAAAGAAGTCTTCAAAAGGATCATCTGGAAATACATTTACATTTTGACAAATTAACCATCAAATTTCAGTATTACACAATTTCACTTTTTCTCTATTAAAAAAAGGACATTTAAAATACAAACCTATATATTTCCTGTATCACTCACTTCCTACAAAGAAACGTTGTTGTGTTGTTTATTATACTGCAACATTCAGAATAATGGCACTAAGAGATTATGTAAGGAATATTTTGCCATTAACATTCTGATAATAACCAGTACTATCTTCTAATAATACTGTAGTATACTAAAAATACTGTAGCATACTGTTTTTGTTTTCTATTAATTTTAAGATGTGGTGCTTATTTTTCTCTCTCAAGACCTAATCAATTAGAAGCAAAGCTATTTCTTCTCTAAGAAATTCATGTGATATAAAAAATGTATCTAATTGCAAGAAGTACATGTCTTTGTTACATTCTGATTTCTACACTTATACAGTGAAAAGTTAATTAACCATGCTCATCTCATTAACTACATCGATATAAACGTAAGTTTTATTGTCTACAAACATGAAAGAAGAATATTATGTGAACATAGTCCACAAAAGTCAATTTATATATTTGCAATAAGGAAAAAATGAAGAAACAATTTAATGCAAGAATATCAGAGAATAAACAATATAAAATGACAAAAAAATTGTGACACCTTAAAGACTAACTGCTCTATTAAATCTTTAAGGTGCCACAATTATTAATTATACATCCCAAGCTACAGATGTGTATAATTCTGCTCAGAATTCTGAATCCTTGTCAGATCCAGTAAGTCAATAATTCATCTGTTCTATAACTGACCTAGAAAGACAAATCCAGACTGTGTTTGGAAAAATGTCAAGGTGCTGAATACAATTAAATTCAAAGACAATATGCATAATTAAATGTGTAGCCATACAGAGAATATTCAGCACTTGGGTCTTTTGAAAACTGGTGAAGAAACAGTCATGATGATCTGAACCAAATTATTTCACGTCACAATTTTACATTCCGCCCATATGAAGACTTCCTTTGCAGCAGTAGACAGAGTTTTTCCCACTGGGTTTATATAAGGATACTTGAATTATATGGATCAGAACCTGCTTAAACAAAGAACATTAGCAACAGAACTATTTCTGGGCTTACATACCCACAAGATTAATCGTAGTGTTCTGATGTCCACTGCTTCTAACTTTTGTTTTTTAAAGTTTTTATACTCTATCTTTCCTCCAAGAAGTGCATTACAGCTTACATAGTTCTCTTCCTTTGCCCCACTAGAACTTCATTGCTCTGTTGCATCTTCTAGTAACCTTCATGGCTGAGTGGAGTCTAAATTTGAGTCTCTGAAACTCTAGTCTGACATGCTTAACTACCAGATAACACTTTGATTAAACTCATGGTCCAGAAAAAAACAGTCTATGCTATTTTTACATAAATGTACATGAAAAGAGGATAATTCTATGACATATTTTTCTGCTGCCTCATTAAACAGACCAAATTAATCAACTGCTGAATTAATATAAAAGCATAAAACTCCCACAATTAAGGAGTGAGTCAGAAGAAATTTCATTATTAACAAACTAGAATATAAATATATAACTTCAGCCTACATAGCTGCATTTAACAGATCTAGCATGATATTGCTAATGATCACAAATAAGATGAAAACTTTTGAGTAAAGTACTGTGAGACTATGTGGATCTCTAACACAGTTTATTATTAGGCAAAAAACCAGTGTAACAGCCTAGTCTATCATTGCTAGTTAAAAGACTGACTCACAAATGAACTATGAAGGTCACTTGAGCACATATGAGCATATTATATTACACATTACTATGCATCTATATATAGACAGTTTATTAAAAATGTAATCTAAGGTTTTCTTAAAAATTTAAATAAATGAAACCACATACCTACCAGATTATGAAAAAAATGTTACTTCCTAAGTTTGTGTGTGTATTTTTGTAGACTGAACAAAAGTTCACAAGTACCGAAGTCTTCATTCCCAAAGAAACACTACCTACTTTCTACTACCATTCCACAGCAAAGAACCCTAGAAAGATTTGCTGCTGCCAAGGTTTTTAGTTTGTTCTTGGCTTTTAAAAAAACTTTAACCCATGCAGGTCTATCATTCTTCTTCTGCCATATCAGGATCTGAATATACGTGATCATCATGGCAATCAGTCATTAAGACTGTCCTGCAAACAATATAGTGCATCTGCCTTCTGCATCACGGCGTAAACCCATACCTCTTATTCAGTTCCATGAGTGACTTTCTGGTCCTGAGACTTTTAGTACACAAAGCCCTCCTCAGCCCTAGGCCAATATTGATGAAGCTACAGCTCTCCATCAAGATGGATTCAGGTGGGATTTAATCCACTTGGGGACCATCACCCTTCCCTTTGGACTTCTGCACCCAAGGCCATTAGTCCTCAGGGTTGTCAGGTTAGTTAAACACCACATGACATTCGGTGTTGAGTTGCTGGCAGTATGGTCTACTCTAGGAGTTCTCAACCTTTTAAAGCTGGGGGGGGGGGCTGGGTCACACTCCCTCAGACAGCTTCAGGGGCTAGATGGCCATTTTCTCCTTCCTCCACCACATAGCACTTCCAGGTGTGGTGGAGGCGGTGGGAGCCACATCCGACCCACAGGCTAAGAATCCCTGATCTATTTTATTACCACAGTAGGTTAACCTAGATAGGTCAGCAGTGCTATCATAACATACCTTAATTAAATGCTTTAATAAATCTATGATAACTATAACAGGAAACAATCACTATGTATCCTCACTGGAAAGATGAGATCCTCTCAACGTAAAGTTAATGATCTCATTTATTTTCATGTATAGCATACAGAAGTTAAAAGGTAGAAAAAGTAGAACTGGGTTAATCTACTGCTATCCTTTTGTTGATGCTACACACTTGCTTTTGACTGACACTGGGACAAGCCAGCTGTTTCCAGTCCCTTACATAGAACCCTTTGGAGCTTCTAATGAATGATTTCTATATTTTATCAATTCCATCACACCAGGAAATACAGGAGGAGCTTTGGTTGTCCATAATCAATTGTATATTTTGTTTTGTGCCTACTATAAGAAATAGGATGCTGAAAGCAAACAGATCAGCATATTCTAAAATCAAAGCTGTCCACTAAGCATTTCAACTCTGATTTTCAGTGTCTGAAATGAAAAAAAGCACTCTTTTTTTAACCAGCATCCATTAAATTTACTGTGGCAACCATTTTTGTACAAAGGTATTTTGCTGTTGAATGAAGAGTATGAACTTCTACCTCAATAGATAGTAACCTACATCTCTGGTCCTTTTCATATACCCAATGGATACTGGAATCTATTAGAAACTGAATAAAGATTAAATAGAAATAAAGTGTTCCAACCATTTGATTATGACAATACTTATGGTTCAGGCACAGTTTGAGCAACTATCTGGGTTTGAACAAACTACCGCCTATGCTTAAAATTCAGCTTTCTACCTCCTAGATATCAGCAGACTCTCATCAGTGTTAATTACAGTCTGTTAACATCCCAGAGCAAATTATTATAAAACTTCCTGGCTTCAATACAGATTAGTAAAATTTACTATTTATCAATTTAGAGGGACCAGTTCTATATCCAGGTTGACAGACTATTTAGGGATACATTCTGGAAATACTCCACTAACTGAGTTCAAAATATCTCCCACTCTTTACTGAGTATGCATTTTAAATAAATGACTTACCAGTATAATGCATAGACAATCTACTTAAAACACTAGGAATTCTATTCCTAATGTTTGGCCATGATGATTCTATTGTTCCAGAAATCAGTAAGGAGTGTTCTTCTTCCTAGCCTTACTCAGATGCTTTGGATTACACCCTACATCCATCCAGGTTATCATCCTAAATACTCCCAGTTGATGGGACTAAATCGTTAGGAATATGCCAGGCATACTTAGGTATTTTAATCAAATGCAGATGAGAAATAAGAACTCCATCTTGGATATAATGAGCCTCCCTGAAGATGGAGGAAGTGGCTGGGAAGGACCAAGCTCTGTGGGAGCTGCAAGGCATTAGGGATCTGATACGTTTGCTGAAAGGTACACTTTATGGAATGTAACAGACTACCAGTTTCCTAATGCCTTGCTGCTCCCAAACCACAGTTCCTCCCAGCCACTTCCTTCCATATTCACAGAGGGACACCATGTTGGAGATAGTTTATTCCTCAGCTGTAAGTGATCAAAAATATCCGAGAGGTCTTTAAATTCTGGCAGAGGGAATCCCTTCAGACAGGACTGAAGTCTAAAAGATACAAAAGTTCCATACAGTTGTACCTCGCTTAAAGAGCATAATGCGTTCCACAGGATAGTTCTTTAAGCGAGTTTGCTCTTTAAGTGAAACACCATTGAAAGTGGCCAATTGTGTGTGTGTGTGGGGGGGGGATTGGGAACCCCAATTAATTTGTTAAGCGAGTTTTTGGTTGGTTTTATTTGTTAAGTGAAGCGACCATTCAGAGAAAATTCTGCTCTTTAAGCGAGTTACTCTTTAAGCGAGGTGTTCTTTATGCGACGTTTGACTGTATATGAAAAATGACATTGTGAAGAAAGTGGTACTAAGAGCTTGCAACATGCATAATGGTAAAGGTTGTCCCTGCGTGAAAGCCAGCCATATCCAACTCTAGGGTTCAGTGCTCAAATGTTTATAGCCAAAGAGTCAGCACTATCTGTGCCTGCAAATGTTTCCATGGACATGTGGCAGGCATGACTAGACACCGGACTGCAAAAAATGCTGTTTACCATCCCATCAATATGACCCCTATTTATCAACTTGCATTTTCTTGCTTTCTAAATGCTAGGTTGCCAGGAGCTGGGAGCTCACTCCATTGTGCAGTACTCAGGTCTCAAACTGCTGACCAAAGTATAAATATACCATATATGCTGGTGTATAAGATGACTTTTTACCCCTGAAAAATATTCCTCCTAGTGGGGGGGCCGTCTTGTACACCGGGTGCACTTCAGTTGAATAAAATACAGTAATACCTCGGATAACATTTACCTCAGATAACGTTTACCTCGGATAACGTTTAAATCACATAACGTTAAGCAATCTGGGGAGGAGAATTACATTGAATAACGTTAAGGTCCTATGGGATGGATCGGATAACAACTTTTAATATCAGATGACGAAAAGGAGTTTGAAGGCTTTTAAAGGGAAACTGTCACACCAGCAAACTTGCTAGGGACTTGCCTGGCACTTGCTCTCTCCCTCTATTTGTTATCTTCCTTCTATCATTGACAGTTCCAGTTTGGTTAACAGATTAGAAAACAAACAGCATGGCAGCTCCCATAGGTTTATTGTTCCATTCAGCTTTAGTGAATTACGTTTAATAAACTTGCACTGTTCTATGTTTACTATACATGTTTGATTACAGCCTTGTGACAGTTTTTCTGAATGTCATAAGCATTTGAATATAAACTAACATGTTGAAATTAAATCTGATGTTCTTTTACGTTTTATTTGGTGTGTGGAAGGTGTGAGGAAGAGGGGGTAGTCTTATACAGCGAGTATATAACAAACTCTATATTTTGAGTGGAAATGTTGGGGGTCGTCTTATACACCCAGTCGTCTTGTACACCGGCATATACAGTAACTACTTTGTACTCTAACTAAATGAACAATCATCAAAGAAATAAAGAAACCATTTAGATTACATAAAATAGGTTTATTATTATAAACACTTTCTTTCAGCACTCCTCCAATTCTGATCCTATACTTATTTCCTCTTCCAACTCTTCTAAGGTTATGCTGGTAGGCTCTTCTAGCCATTCTTCTGACACTAAACTTAGATCCTCCCCTAATGAGTCTTCTGATATTCCTTCAGAGTTCTCCTCCGCCACCACTAGTCCTTCTTCTAACTCAACAGATACTTCATCATAGTCTTCAAATATCTCAACAGACTCTTCACCATATTCTTCAAACAGCTCTTCTAGTGTTTCCTCCAGCTCCTCTGTTATTTCTCCTGACTCATAACTACATGCATCCTCCAATTCCTCTATAGACCTTTCTTCCTCTACAGATCTTTCTTCAGAATCTTCTTTAGAATCCTCTGATGGCCAACTGATAATCACTGAGTAGACATCTAAGAAAATTATCAATTATACTAATCAATTTATTAACATATTATTTAATAATGCAATCCATCTTTAATTTTTCAACTGAAAGTAAATTCAGCCCAAAAGCAATTAGGTGACCTATCAAGTTGGTGTAAAACATAAGCAAGATTTGCTTCAAAATCTTGCCAAACCAACATGGAGCCCTCATCAGTATGCGGGTATCTACAAACCACACTTAGTTGAAGCTTGAGAGCTGTCTTCAAATGGAATCCAAGTGAATTCCCCTGGATAGAATGAATATATGGGCAGAGGTGCCTGCCATAAAGCATAATGATGGTATTGCTTTAACCCAAACATCCATATCTTCCATTAGAAAAATCTTAATACTGTATATCTTTTAAAGTCAGGAAACCGAACAAAATCGTGGTATCCTGTAACTTAGTCAGTGGCAGAACTAAAGTCCCCCATGTTACTACTAATTATGTTCTACCAAGGGAAACTGAAAGCAGCTCAAGATACAAAGGCCCACCCTGGGAATGTGAACACATAAACATCATAGTCAGCAGTAACAAAGACCACTAAGAAGTCCAAGACAATTCACCATAACTACCAAGACAAGTAATGACATGTTAATCCCAGGTTAAAATGTCACAGAGTAGAACATATTTTAATACTTAATGTAATCCAAAACTGTCTAAAATGGATACCCCACCACTTTGCACATGAAAAACTAAATGAAAATTGGTAAGAAGTTAGAACTCAAGGGTTTTTTCTTCATGAACACTACAATTCTTCCCCAAATAATTACTAGCTATCTCCAAAGTTCACTTCCTCAGCCCAGACATGACAGATTTTATCGTATATCAAAGTCAACAACCCAAAGAACAAATAACAAGCCTCAGTCCAAGCAACCTGCTCACATCCTCAATTTACAAAAATTGAAGACAATTCAACATACTAAACCAGCCACAATTCTTACAGAATCTATCTGTGAAACACAAAGAACTGGTAACCTCAAGGTGATTTACACAGTATTTGTGTAGTATTTAACCTGATAAATTCAAATCTGTTTGAATCCATCTGAGACACTTCAACATTCAAGGTCTTGACAAGCAAGATGGCTAACATCAACTCCAGTTTGATAAAACTCTGATGAAGATGTAAATGCCAGCTGGGATTTATTTGGCAGCTACATCTCAAAATGTATGTGACTGGAGTTGAAAAATTGAAACTTAATAAAATAAAAGGCAACACATTTTAATTTGCTTACAACAATAAATCAAACTATTAGCACAAGACTAGAACCACAGCACATTAAATAGCACAAGATAGGCAAGCTTTTCATGGCATAATGATGCACTGTGATAAACAGAACTAAGTCATTATACATTAATTAAAACTAAAATGAGCAACATTTACATATAAGCAGGCTTCATCACTGGAGGGCCACATTGTACACGGGCAAAAAGCAACAGCCTCAATAGTTACATTTGACATGCTTTTGTATATCGGCTTTGTGGTTGGTTTTGTTTTAATATACTGATGGGAGTATGTCAAGAGAAATAACAATCAATACAGTCAGAAACTGGCTCCCATATCACCTCAAACCAAAAAGGCCATGCTTATTCCAAGCCCACTCTAAACCAGAAAACCAAATCAGTGTAGTAAATGAATCAATATGAATAATCAATTCCAAAAGAAAAAGATTATTATTATTTATTAGTTCAAATTTATATTAAGAAAAAGATTGCCCTATTTGCTGATGTATAAGACCCACTCTCTCTCCCCCTTTAAAATACACTGGAAAAATGGAGTGTGTCTTGTACTGTATATAGTGGCCTATAGTGGGCTATTTTGGTAATAATGGGGTGCATCTTATACTCTGATACATCTTATATGCAGCAAATACAGTAAATGTAAGCTACCTTTGAAGGCATTGTAAAACAAGCTGCAGTGTTCTGATAATATACTGCATTCTTCTACCCTAACTGATGATAGTCAAGAAATAAAAACAGACTTTGGGCATTCTTTTTGGACAATATTTTCAATATTGTTTTTATAATACCAACGAGTACTCAGCAAATGAGTAGCCAGAGGTAAGAAGATAAAAATACAGGAAACTATACGATCAACCTAAACTGAACCATTTCACATTTCCCTAAATTAAAAAGGGACTACATACCAAAGAAGTCAAATGAAAATGGGTCTCTTCCACCAAAGAACTCCCTGAAGACATCATCTGGGTTTCGGAATGTAAAGCCGTAATCAAATGGACCATCAAAATGACTTCCACCTGAAAAACAAAAAGCCACCATTTAGGATTATATGCCAGTTATTAACAATTCCAATGGAGCGAACCCTTATTTTACAATTACAGTAGTTTTCAATATATAATTCTTAGCAACAGTTCTGAAACCTACCTCAGAGTTAATAATTTCCTTCTGATTAATAACTATGTGCCATCAAGTTAATTTTCACTTATGACAACCGTTTCCAGGGTTATCAAAACATGAAGTATTCACAAGCAGTTTATCATTCCTTTCTTCTGATGGTTTTGTTGTTGTTCAGTCGCACAGTCAATTCCGACCCCCTGCGACCCCATGGACCACTGTCCACCAGGCACTTTTGTCCTCCACCATCCTCCTCAACTCACTCAGCTCCGTGCCCATTGTGTCTACAATACCATCTAGCCATCTCATTTTGGGTTGCCCCCTTCTTTGCCCTCTACCCTTCCCAGCATCAAGGCCTTCTCAAGTGAATCCTCTCTTCTCATTTGATGTCCAAAGTACTTTAGCTTCATCTTCATTATTTGACCTTCTAAGGAGCAGTCAGGGTTGATTTCTTGTAAGACTGACCTATTTGTTCTCCTTGCTGTCCAGGGGACTCTTAAAACTCTCCTCCAACACCACCTTTCAAAGGCATCTATTCTTCTGCGCTCAGCTTTCCTTATGGTCCAGCTCTCACAGCCATACATTGCCACCGGGAATACCATTGTTTTGACTATCCGAATTTTTGTTTGCAATTTGATGTCTCTACTTTTCACTATGTTCCCCAGGTTTCTCATCGCTTGCCTCCCAAGAATCAGTCGCCTTTTTATTTCATGGGTGCAATCACCATCTGTAGTGAGCTTTGATCCTAAGAATGTAAAATCTGTCACTGCTCCTTCCCCATCTATTTCCCAGGGACTGATAGGGCCTGTTGCCATTATCTTGGTTTTCTTGATACTGAGTCTCAAGCCAGCTTTTGCACTTTCTTCTTTCAACCTACTCAGGAGCTTTTTTAAGTCCTCTTCACTTTCTGCCATTAGGGTGGTATCATCTGCATATCTCAAGTTGTTGATGTTTCTCCCAGCAATTTTGATCCAAACTTGTGATTTGTCCAACTCTGCATTGTGCATTCTGTGCTCTGTGTATAAGTTACAAAGACTGGATCTTCTTCCAATAGGAACATTGAGGAATCAAACTCACAACTTTTGTTTCCAAGATTAGATGCTAACTCGCTGAGCATAATTTCTTTCTAAAAACATTTTATTAAAATGTTAAATGCTGACATGGAGATCGGTATCAGGAATCAGGACAATTTCTGAACCCTCTAAACCAGTGGTGGCAAACCTATGGCAGGAATGCCAGAAGTGGCACGCAGAGGCTTTTCTGTAGGCACGTGCACCATCACAGGCAAGCCCCAGCCAGACTGGCCAGCACCAATGACAGTGCTGCTTCCCCACCCACCCCTCTCCCTCCGCCAATGGGGAGGTAAGAGTGGAGGCTGAAATCCCGTCGGGAGGCGGCAATGGAGATGAGGTGACCAGACATCTGCCACCCAACCCTCCTAGGAGGCGGACACACCCATGGGGATGGGTGCACCCACAGGGGTCAGGTGCACCTGCGGGGGGTGCGCACACCCACATGACTTCACCGCCGGTACCCCTCATACATGCATGTGTACATGTACCCACATGACTTCACCAGAGGCGTGGAAGTGATGTCACATTGGTGCATGGGCACACACAGTGCCTGCTTGCACATTGCCTCCTTCTTGGGTTTCTAAATGGTTCACAATCACTGGTCTAAATTCTTTACATTCTCTCAAACTCCTCCCAGACAATTAATAAATCATAAATTTGTCCGTAAGTTAGCTTCACTTCATACACTTCACAAAACAACATACTGTGGTTCAGAAAATATAATACAATTGGACTTTTAGTTTTTGTTCTTAAAAAAATACAGTTTGCATTAATTTTGAAGCTATAACAAATAATACAATGTTCCAGCCAGTTTATTTATTGTAGATGGAAGAATGAGATACTTCTCAGATCTAAGCCATTATGTGAATTACCAGGATCTCAGTTATTCTAACCGGAAATTATTACATACATTATTTTTCATATTTTCATCTATTTTTCTATCAAACTGAGAGAAGTACATGATTCTCTTTCTTTCTCACAAATGCTTGAAGAATATCAAAGTGTGTCTTATAAAACTATCAAATGAACTTTATATTTATTTATATTTGTTTATAGCTGACCAGAAGCTTAAACCTATATCACAAGCATTCTTACTACTGTATCATATGAACTCAAACTTATTAGAAACCATTTGCAGCTAGAAAAGAAGCATCTTTAGTTTGAAATCATTAGTTGATTTAAAAGAGAAAGCAAACTACATACCTCCTCCATTTAAGCCTTCTTTTCCATATTTGTCATAGATATCACGCTTTTTTGCTACAAGACAGAAAACAGAAATAATTTCTTAATAACTTTAATCCTGATGCCCTGAAATTTAATATAAATCTAGGTTTATTTCTATGGGGCTGGATTTTGTTAAGCTGCTTGCATAAACTGCCTTTGCCCTGAAGAGAGGACTGTCCCACAGATGAACCCCCAAAACTTTATAAGGATACTTCAGGGACCCAGAACAACATAAATGACATTTCATCATCCTACTTTATGCATCCTCCTTTGGATCTGACTCATTCTGTTTTCCAGTAACATGAAAATTTCAGTCAAAACCTTAATAAACTGCATTTAAGTTCTACTTAACCAAACTTTCAATAATATATAATATAAATGGGTCTCAAGACAGACTACTGGTGGAAAACCCATGGCACAAGTCTGACAAGGTAATATGATATTTCAATGGAGCTAAAATTGTAGTTTTCAAGAGAAAAACAAAAGTATTTGCACCCAAACAACAGGCTAGTGATCTTATCATTTTGCTCAGAAAATGCTGAACTTAAGTGGAATTATGGCAAAATGCAAGGACTTCATCATACCCAGCGTTGAATATTATTTATAAAGTGAACATATCTTAAAAATGCTTTTTAAAAGTTGTCTTAGTTTCAATTATGATTTTACCTACTGTTCAAAAGAAGGGGGGAAGGCTGGACATTCTCCCCAACTTTCCAGACTTATCATATTAGCTCAACTATTCCTCTTTACCCTTCCTATTATGACCATACCAAATTTATTAGCAGTTTCATACAAGTTAAGATGAAAGCACTTTTCATTTTCTCTTTCATGAGAAATCTTTTTTTAAGATTCTTGTTTACAACTCCCGATACAGTATTATCTGTACATCCAAAGCAAAACCCCAGAAATTCTGTACCACAACAAAATCCAGGTCAGGAACACAACAGAAATGATGCCATCAGAAGATCAACTCGTTAAGGAAAAAGCTCTGCAAAAAATTGTCAGTTGGCCTTGAAGTGGAAACAAAAAAGAAATGAAGACTGAAATAATGTAAAAACAGAACAGCTATGAGAGGAAGGTATTTGCAAATTGTTGCTGCTCTTAAACTAGAAGCAGTCCGTGTAAGAAGCCAAGCTGTTGCTGGTTACTGGTAAATGTCCCATATAATCGGCTCTTGCAGCTTCTAAATCAAAACATTCAGAAACCAAAAGCAGAAGTTAAAGTCAAGAGAAACTGAAGTAAAGTATCTGCTCCAGGACTAACTTCTTATTTTAAATTTATTAATTTTAAATATCCTACTACTCACCATCAGAGAGAACTTCATATGCCTCAGCTACTTGTTTAAATTGCCTCTCAGCTTCATCCTTGTTATCTGGA
The DNA here is from genome assembly GCA_030440675.1 of Furcifer pardalis. NCBI lineage: Eukaryota > Metazoa > Chordata > Lepidosauria > Squamata > Chamaeleonidae > Furcifer > Furcifer pardalis. The sequence goes on from CP126897.1 coordinate 101,549,979, forward strand.
TTTTTGTCTGGATGCCACTTTAATGCTAGCTTACGATACCTAAATTGAAAAACATAGAAATGTAGTAAGTTACTTTATTCAAGACAAACATGATATGCAGAACGCAATACAGTAATACCTCAGATAACATTAGTATCGAATAACACTAAAATCGCATAACATTAAGCAATCTGGGGGGAAGAATTGCATCAGATAACATTAAGATCCTATGGGATGCATCGGATAACAACCGCTAAAGCCTGTGTGGTTACAATGTATCTCTATGGATCCCATAGGATTTTAACATGCATCGGATAACACTAAAAATCGGATAACACCAAGACTTGTGGAACCAGGTTTTAGTGTTATCCGAGGTTTTACTGTACCTATTTTCCACCTTAGTAAAGCTATTCAAATAATAAAGTCAGTACACATGCTTTAAATTGGGTTGCACTTATAGTACTGGTCCTTCATACAGAATGTTTCCTCTCCTGATCATGATTTTAAAGGAAAGCATTAACCACAATCACCAACTGAGGTATCAAGTCAAATAAAGAGTCAAGTGAAATGTCTGATTTTAAAGAATGCATTTTGCACAATTAAGTTTAATTCTTGGTAATCATAAAGAGCTAAAGTATGCTAGCAGGCAGACTTCGTAGAGTACTTCCCTAATTTCTGCTTGAATACCCTCCACAAAGTAGTTCAGCTGGAGGACCAAGATAATTAAGTTTAGTCATAAATGTTACCAATTATCTTAACATGGTGAAAGCATCTCACTGAGAAGTATGGGACACACAGAAAGAGCCTCCTCCAAGATTGTTGTATTTTTAATCACAATCAGGCATACCCTAGGTAAAGGCAACCTTAGGAAATGAATTCACCAAAAGATACTGGCTACATTTTGGCAGTGTAAAGTCTGACCTAGACACTGAGAAGAACTGAGAAGTATTTCTCAAAATCTGAACCATCATTTCTACCTGAAACAGCAGCACAGAAAAAATATTAGGGTGGCATAGATTTGTGTTTTTGGACTTATAGCTCCCAGAATTCCCTGGATACCATGACACCTGGAGAATCAGCGCTGTAGTCTGAAAAACACATTTCTGAAAACCTCTTAAAAATAATCTTGCACTTGGAAGATTTTAACTCATTGAAAATCCAACCTCAAGTTCCAAGGTAGAAAAAATATATAAACTGGTAAACTATAGGGGAAAATACATTTTGCTCCCCTTCTGTAGAAGCTGATCTAAAATCTAGTCCAAGTGAAATCTCATAAATACTCTACTTAATCAAAAGCACCAGGTCTGCCTCTACAACTTTAATCACAGCAGAAACTGTTTCAATTTCATGTACATCCAAATAAAGTCAAGTACATGCACGAGTTCCCCTACTGTCTTAAAGGTTACATAGTACTTACGCTTTTTTAATATCTTCCTGTGAGGCATGCCTATGCACTCCTAGAACTTCATAATAATCCACCATGTTTTACGCTGCTTTGAAAACAAGAGTCCTGTGAAAACAAGACGCTGCTTTAATACCAACATCACTGATTTCTTATGAAAGAAATATCTGAGCTCTAACCATGTGAACACTAATCAGATCTGTGACTGTCAGTTTAAGAAAGCTAAATCAAGCATGCATTTCAATATATTAGTCATATCTTGCTCATTTCATTAGTATTGTTCTAAGGAGACTTTCCTCTTTTAGGCACAAAATGTCAGAGGAGAAAAAACTTTATACGGTATTCACAGGAAACAGTTGTTGTAACTGTTGTTTCTTCAATGGCTACGACTCTAAACTCTCAGCAAAACCCCAAGAACATTGCTTAGATTAGGGGTGCCCAAACTTTCCGGACTTCTTAATTCATATATTCAGTACTAACCAATTTAACTTTAGAATGTGTTACTTTGTATTGTGAAAATATGTATGAGTGGAAAATACTGACTTAGAAACCGGCAAACGACGTCATGAATTTTGCCAAGAGAACTCCATGGACAGGGACAAAAGGCTTTACAAAGGGCAAAATAGATGGAACAGGAGGTTGAGCCCACCAGGTCGGAAGATGGGGGAAGGGATAGGATAGTGGGAAGAGGTTGAAAGAAGAGTGTGCAAAAGCTGGCTTGAGACTCAACATCAAGAAAACCAAGATAATGGCAACAGGGCCTATCAGTCCCTGGAAAATAGATGGGGAAGAAGTAGAAGCAGTGAGAGATTTTACTTTCTTAGAATCAAAGATCACTGCAGATGGTGATTGTGGCCATGAAATAAAAGGGAGACTGATTCTTCGGAGGCAAGCGATGAGAAACCTGGAGCACTTAGTTAAAAGAAGAGACATCACCTTGCAAAACTAAAATTCACATAGTCAAAGCAATGGTATTCCTGGTTGTGAGAGCTGGACCATAAGGAAAGCTGAGCGAAGAATAGGTGTCTTTGAAATGTGGTGTTGGAGGAGAGTTTTGAGAGCACGCTGGACAGCAAGGAGAACAAATCGGTCAATCTTAGAAGAAATCAACCATGACTGCTCCTTAGAAGGTCAAATAGTAAAGATGAAGATGAAGTACTTTGGACATCAAATGAGAAGAGAGGATTCACTTGAGAAAGCCTTGATGCTGGGAAAGGTGGAGGGCAAAAGAAGTGAATAAATAAATGCGAATAAATAAATGAAATAAAAATAAGAAGGGGGCGGCCAAAAATGAGATGGCTGGATGGTATGGTAGATGCAATGGGCACAGAGCTAGTCGGGTTGAGGAGGATGGTGGAAAACAGAAGTGCCTGGAGAGCGGTGGTCCATGGGGTCGCAAAGGGTCAGAATCGACTGTGCGACTGAACAACAAAACTTTCCGGGTCACGTGCTGGTCACATGGTTGAGCGAGCCAATTACATGGTTCCTCCCACTGCAAGTAAAACAAGCTCATGCATGCACAAAATACTGCCTTAAAATGCACCCATAACTGTCGTAAATGCATTTATGACAGCTGCAGATGCTTTAGGGCAGTGTTTCCCAAATGCTGGTATTTGGACTTCAATTCCCAGGAGCCTAAGTCATTTCCCCAAAGCACTGATCAGCCAATGTACTGACTTAGGCTTCTGGGATTTGAAGTCCACCTGTGGGCTGTGTACCCCTTGTTGGGAACCACTGCTTTAGGGCAATGTTTTGCACAGGCACATTTACTTCCGTTTCTGGGAGTGGTGTGGGCCAGATTTAGGCACTGTGGGCCAGATTTGGCATACAGGCTATAATATGGGCACCCCTGGCTTAGATTCTGCTGGCTTGCAGCTGACTCCTTTGTTATCTTTAGCCTTGTTAGTAACTTTACTCTTAAACAATTTCAAAAATTATACATGCTACTACAGTAATACCTCGGATAACGCTAAGACTTGGTTCTACAAGTCTTGGTGTTATCCGATTTTTAGTGTTATCCGATCCATGTTAAAATCCTATGGGATGGATCGGATAATGTTAAAGCTCCATAGAGATAAAGTGTAACCGCACAGGCTTTAGCGGTTGTTATCCGATCCATCCCATAGGACCTTAATGTTATTCGATCCAATTCTCCTCCCCAGATTACTTAACGTTATGCAATTTTAGCGTTATCCAAGGTAAACGTTATCCGAGGTATTACTGTATTACATTTGTAAGTAAAAATACAACTTAAAAGTAAAAACAGAATACCGTACCAACATTGGGATAGTATGAACAAAACATTAGTACAGTATTTGGTCTGCCTGATAAATCACAATACAGTCCAGTAGTATTTCTGCAAATCAGACTGAAAAACATCCACATACTATACAGAGAAAGACTTGCACTTCCTCTGTAGATGCCCATCATTGCCCACTATTAGCAGAGATGGAAAGATATCAAAACTTACTTTCCAGCTTTCATAAAAATCAGACGCTTCAAATACTTCAATTTTTTATTATGTTTTCCTCCAAGCTATATAATTTTATTGGCATAAAATGAAAAAGGAAAGAGAAACTAAAAGCAGCGTTTTGGCCCTCACAAGCTGATAAAAGTCACCTGCCACAAATGTATTATGATCCATATATTGCAAGACAATTTTATTACACTTTACAAATGTACGATATCTAAACTTGAAATAATCTGAGATATTATGCTTTGGATATATCATGAAAATACACAATTAAGAGAAAAAGACAATAGGAAATGATGAAAGTAGATGAAAATAAAAGGAAAAACAAAAACTAAACAGGAAATGGACTGACTAAATAAAGGAAGCCCAGTTTTTAAAAAACAAGACCTAAGCTGGTATGCTAAATAACATGACATTTTGGATGTCACTGTCATACGGTTAGTGTGAATCAAAAGTGACTTGATGGCATACAGTAAAGCTTACGATATTCTCGCATTAATATACAGTAATACCTCAGATAACGTTTGCCCCGGATAACTAAAATCGGGTAACGTTGGGGAATGTGAGGCAAACATTTGCATTGCACGATGTTAACATAACATTGTGCGATGCATATGTTTGCCTCAAATTCCCCAATGCAGGCTTTGGGGCAGAGATCTACCAAGGCAAACATCGCTGGTTTGGTTGGGGGGAGATCGCGCACACACCCGATTCCCCCCCCCTAACCAAACTGGGGCTCCCCAATCAGCTTCCCAGCCACGCCACCAAGCGTTTGGGAAGCCGACCGGGGAGCCTACATTCAACTTCTCAAACATGCCGCTGCTGCAATTGGCGCTTGGGTTGGGTGCACATGCCCTGGTTCTTTCCCCCAACCCAAGCACCGATCACAATGTGTGAAGGCAGGCTGGGTGGAAAAACCATGGGCGCAAGCCCTGTTCTTTCCCCACCCAGCTGGCCATCGCAGCATGCGATGGCTGGCTGGTTGGGGGAAAGAACTGAGGGGTGGTCCTGTTCTTTCCCCAATCCAGCTGGCCATCGCTGTGTGCGATAGCCAGCAGGGTGGGGAAAAGAAGGGGGTGCCTGGTAACAATGATACAGGCAGGGGTTTCTAAAGAGAGGCTAGGAAAAACTTTTCCCAACTTTTTTCAGAACCTCCCCCCCCCCCCCGGGTCTGGATTACTAAGGGACTTAGCCATGTAGGCGGGGGGTGGGGGTGGTTCTGAATAGAGGCTGGGAAAGAGTCCCTAGCTTCTCTTCAGAACACACACACACACTGCCTGGATCACTAAGGCCCTTAGCAATCCAAACAGGGGTTTCTGAAGAGAGGCTAGGAAAAGTTTTTCCTAGCCTCTCTTCAGAACCACACACACACACACACACACACACACCTGGATTGCTAAGGAGCTTAGCCATCTAGGTGGGGGGGTCTGAAGAGAGGGTTTTTTTTCATGCAGTGCAAACATTTAAAACCCGATAACGTTATGACTTGTGGGACAAATACAGTCAAACCTCGTATAAAGAGTGACTCGCTTAAAGAGCAGAATTTTCTCTGAATGTTCCCCGGAATCTCCCAGGGTTGGAAAAATGCATGGAATTTGCTGGGTAGCCAAAGTCCACCACCCAACTGGTCTTGGGTCCCACCCTCCTGGGGCTGGGGAAGGATCTCTTTGCCCAGTGCCTACTCGGATGGAAGTGACCAAAAATGTCTATTTGTAGAGAAGTGACTATATCTGTCTGCTCAGAGGGAAGTGATTGTTTTGCATTGCAATTTGTTTTATGATATGTACAGATGATATTAATGTATTTGCTGCTATTCTGCTGCTTTGTAATTATAATTACCTGCCTGGAGGGAAGTGGTTGTTTGTAATTGTTTCTATGATATACACTGATAATATTGATGTATTTGTTGTTATTTTTCTGTTTTGTTGTATTGTATCATATTGTATTTTCTATTATATTTAATTTCAAATTTATTTTGATTATGTAATATATTGTTGATTATAATTTTGAATGTTATATTTGTGAGTTTTGTGAGCCGCCCTGAGTTGGTTGCACTGAGTAGGGCAGCATATAAATTAAATTAATAATAATAATAATAATGTTCAGCAAATAGATCAGGATTCGCAATCCTCCCCCACCAGAAGTCACAATTGGTCACTTACAATGGTGTTTCACTTAAAGAGCAAGCCTGTGGAACACATTATGCTTTTTAAGCAAGGTACAACTGTAATAACGTTATCCAAGGTACTAGTGTACAAAAGTTTTAGCCACAGAATGACCATCACAGGGAAACGGGACACATCCTCCTTCCCCCAGCTTGTTCAAGAGGCTCCTCCACCAGATATGGAGAGACACATCAGCAGAAGACAGGAAAGCTTCCACAACAGAAGCAGAAATTCTTGCTTCACATTAGATTTAGCCCAGATAAAAACACTATTAAACATAACATGTAAAATAACTTATAAGCTTTTCTGATTTTTACAAGATAAAGCATCAAAGTATTTATCTTTACTAAGAAAAAAGGATATGTATTATGCAATACTAGCTAAAGTGGCATCAAACAACAAGATTTTGTTATGAAACCTACTTTCAAATCGATACTGGTGAAAACATGTTCAGTAAATGGACAAGGAAGTGTGCAAAAGAAATCTAAGTTAAATTATTCAGTGACTAGTGAAACAGCAGGGCTACAACCATCTAGTCACAAATAATTATGTGTACTAAATGGACATGATGTTACAATGTTCATGAATTGCAAAACACCTTTGGAAAGGAGAGGTGATTTCCCCTCTACTATGCGAGAATTCCAAAAATGCACTGTATAGTTAACATCAATGCTTAAATTAAAATACTGTCAACAGTGCATGACACATTAAAGTTTGATTTTATTCATTTATAACTAAATGAGTTTTAAAAGTTTAAAACAGATGCACTTCACTGTAATTGTGCCAGCATTTTGCCATAAAAATCCTTAATTGCTTCATTAGAATTTCAAACTGTCAGCACTTTCAACAAGCCAGCCATCATTGACATTTGGAAAGAGGATAAAAGTAGCAAGTAATGATTATATCCATTCAAAACATGTATCACCTCATACTGTATACAAGTATAAATCAAAAGCAACATAGTATACAAATATGTTAATGAAACCTACTGAAGGAAATACATTGATATGCAGTAATAACCAAAGTGTTTCTGTAGGAAAAAAAATAACACCAATTAGAGGGGTTGGAAGGAGTAGATGACAGAGTGAAACAAAGTCACTGTATCACCATAGTCTGCCTTTTCTGTCTCGACTGCAGCACAAATGGAACTAGAGTGGCTAGTGCAGGAGGCTTTGATATTAGTCAGTATCATCCATGGCTCTCAGTCCCCTCAGCAAAATAAGTCCTGCTCACTCACCCCTGGAAAGTCACACAAACTTGAGGCTTTGAACATAAACTTGCCAATAAGCAGGTTGCAATGAAATCCCTACCCATGAACTTAAAGTAAAATACAGTTGTACCTCGCTTAAAGAGCACGTGTTCCACAGGATTGCTCTTTAAGCGAGTTTGCTCTTTAAGCGAAACACCATTGTAAATGATGAATTGTTGGGGGGGGGGGGATTGTGAACCCAGATTTATTTATTATGTGAGTTTTTGGTTGGTTTTATTTGTTAAGCGAAGCGAACAATCAGAGAAAATTCTGCTCTTTAAGCGAGGCGCTCTGTATGCGAGGTTTGACTGCATGCCTATTTTCTTGGTTTTGTCATGCTTCATAATAACCAAAGCTTATCATTTCACACTTCCTAAAACCTTCTATGGATTTTGCGCTTTTCTGACAGGAGAATTGTGCAGGATTTTTCGATTAATGAACTCTATTATTTTCTGTTTTGTTTTGTTGACTGAGTTATATTTTGGCTGCAAACAGGAAAAATAGGTTATTCATCACTGCAAGACTCAAACATTATGAATGCCATCAAGGTAGGTAGGTATTTTATTCACGTTTATTTTTAAATTTGGATTGTTCTGGTTTTTATATTACTGTAGAGCAAGCTGTTCTTTTATCATGGTGAGACACCGGAAGCGGTGGTTTGCACCAATTGGGGTGGGCTATAAAATAAATAAATTGCCCACACTTTCATCTCCTAGTGGCCATAGGGGTGCACAGAAAGAGCCTCCTTGAAGAGTGTGGTCTTTTTTTAACCACAATCAGGTGTACTCCAGGCAACAGCCACCTCGTGCCAGGTAATCTTTCTCACACTAAATCAGGCAAAAAGAACTGCAGAATGAACTCACCAAAAGGTGCCTTCATTTTGGCAGTTTCACGCCTGGCCTAGACAAAGAAAAAGAAGACTATGCTTACAAAAATAAGACATTTATAAAGTCCTGAAGTTTTTTGGAATAGTAGCCGTGTTAGTCTGTGGTTCAGGCATCTCAGAAAACAAAACAAAATAAACAAAATAAAATAAAATAAAATAAAAAAACACAGTAGCACTTTAAAGACTAACTGCTATATTTTCACTGTTAGCTTTTGTGGATCGAGTACACTTCATCAGACAAGGAATGAAACTTACAGGCATGTTCTTATATACTGAAGTTTGTTGCATTTAAATAACAAGCAACCTACCTTATTTTAATAATAACAAGTTTCAGAACTATAATAAAACAGCAAGCACTATTTCTTTCAGGAAATAAGAAAAAGAAACTGACAGAACATCAGACTGAATAATGGCGGTCAATCCATGAGAACCTATTGGGGGCTTTTAGAGCGGAGTTCCAACCATCAGCCTGATTCTAAAACACAAGTTGCCCGTCAGTAGAATCTTACACATTGTTTGCTATTCATTCACCAAAAGGTGGCTTCATTTTGGCAGTTTCATGGGTTGGCCTAGACACAAAAGAAATACGACGGATGAAGAAATGGCCACAAGATTCTTCGAGGTGGAAAACGAGAAAGAGAAGGCCACCATTTGCCAATCCAGAATCGCCCAAAAACTACAACCTCCCCAACACTCAGCCCGCGTGCGATTTATTTATTTATTTTTACAGACCAATTGGTGGAAGCCACCGCTGCAGGTGGCTTACCACGATAAATGAACAGCCCACCCAACAGTAATAGAGTGAATGATTGAGTGTGTGTGTGTGTGTGTGTGTGTGTGTATGTATATGTATATATATGTATATATATCTATATATACAGTATCTATATATATCTATATCTATCTATCTATCTATCTATCTATATATATGTGTATATATATCCAAATTTTAAAATAAACGATACACGTGAACAAAACACCTACCTAGATGGCATTCACAACGTTTAAGAGCCTTGCAGGTTTTCCTACTCGCAACTAAAATGTAACTCAACCAGCAAAACAAAACAGAAAATAATAAGAGTCCATTAAGCGAAGAATCCGGCACAATTCCCCTTCCACAAAAGCACAACATCCATAGAAAGATTTGGGATTCTTATTCTGAGGGCCCTCATGTTCCTCTTCCCCCCCCCTTCCGTCTCGCCTCTTAGCCATTCAATTGGCTAAGGGGAAATGATGGTGTGGGGGAAGGTGCGGGTGAGGCGAGGCCCCCACCACGACCATCTCCTCCTCCCCCCCCCTTAATTCCCTTCAGGACGGCCATTTCCCCGCCCGCGTTAACGGTCCGAAAGCCCTGTAACGGCTCACCTCGTTAAGGTTTCCCCTTTCAGGCCCAGCGACCGCCAAGCCAAGCCGCGCTCCTTTCTTTCTTCCCCGTCCCTATCCCGCTCGGCCTCCTCCCGCTGCCCGACAAGCCGCGACGCTGAAGGCAACGGCCGCAAATCTTCTCTCAGGGCCGCAAATCGGAAGTGCGTCACACGCCGGGGAGGAGGAGGAGGGGGAAAGAAATAACCGCCGCCGCCCGGAAGTGCGTCACACGCCGCGAGCGCTAGCGGGGGAGGAGCCAAAAAAAGAAATAACCGCCACCAACGCCCCTCCTTTCCTCCACATGCCGAGAGAGATAGGAAAATAGAAGAGGGCCGCGTGCTGTCGTCGCGTGTCTTCAACCGAGCATGCGCGTGAAGGACGGGCTCTCACTCTGTCTTTGCCGCAATGGCGGGATTTAAAAGGAGTTGTGGTGGGAATGGCAGGCTGGAATTAATCTGCAAGGGGGGAAATGTTTGTTAAATGGAGTTTAAAATTATTTAAGCAAGGATTGCTTCTGCTTCAAAAATTAATGAAGGTCAAGTTTTTATAGGGAAATGGGCTAGAAGTAGGTGAGAGGGAGAAATAAGAGTTGGTTTTCACCAAGTAGGGCGGGCATATAAATCGAAATAATAATAATAATAATAATAATAATAATAATAATAATAATAATAATAATAATAATAATAATAACAATAATAACAATAATAATAATAATAATAATAATAGAGGTAGATCAGCTTGTATTTTTATGAGGAAATTTGGCTACCATATCTGATCTTCATGTATTATTATTAAGGAGGTTGACAAACGATACATGGGAAACTCAACCATCCATTTGTATATCTCAGCATTGGCCCTGAGCATCTCCTGAACAGAGGAGCGCATTGCACATACTGTATGAAACAAATTGGTATTGCTGTTAATTAATAATGCATAGTGATAGTGGACGAGAGTGCTTTGTTTTCCAAAGGCCTTGGTGATAAGCTCCTACAGTACTTGCTTATGGACAACCCTCCAATCTCAAATAACTATTGACACACAACAGACTACACAAAAGTGAAACAGAGATGAGGACTAAACCCTGCTGTAAAACCCAGATGTCAACTATGCCCCCCACATTCACTCTGGAAACAGTATTACTGGACCCAATGGCACCACACACAACATTAAAAGCAGTTTTACTTGTGCTTCTGCCAATATGATTTATGGCATCTCTTGCCAAAAATGCCCGCCTGTGCTTTATGTAGGACAAACAACAATCTTTACACAAAAGAATTGATGAGCACAAATTAGACATCCAGAATGGCAACACAGAGAAACCTGTCTCAAACTACTTCAATCTACCTGGACTCTCTATCCAAGACCTGAAAGTTACAATTCTGGAACAGCGAAATTACTGTACAAGACTAGAGTCGAAAGAGAGATAGCAGAAATAAAATACATCCATCTGTTGGACATTCATCAAAGAGGCTTAAATATTAGCCAAGGGTTTCTGGGACATTATCAAATTTGATACACAGATTGCTATATGCTCCTAGATATTTTATATATTATACTTTGGAGTATTATACAATCTTCCTTCCAATTCTCTTTTACAACTTGAAAATAACAGGAAATGGCCAGGTGGCAGTATACAAATGAGAGGTTAAATCTGAAACTAGAAAGGGCTTTACTTCACACCTTTGAGACTGAAAGGGAGACATTTAAAACTAATCTGAATAATCCGTTACTGATAGCTGTAGGAAGCTGTATTGTTATGCTTGCTTGTATGTCATTCTGCAATGGTCCATAGGGTCGCAAAGGGTCAGAATCAACTGTGAGACTGAACAACATTCTGCTTGAGCACTTCTCCGTTTACCCCCTGCATTTGGTGTATATAAACCATGCCTGTACATTTTACTCCATGTCTGAAGAAGTGGACTTGATCTACGAAAGCTAACAATAAAATTATGGCAGTTAGGCTTTAAAGTGCTACAGTACTTTTGTTTTATTACTTTTTTGTTTTCTGATATGCCTCAACCACAGACTAACATGGCGACTATTCAAAAAAAATTATAGTGATAGAATGCCTCAAACTTATACCAGTTGAGAAAATAATATCCTCTTGGTAGTATCACTCCACCTAAGATAAGGAGAGAAGTAGTAGTGAATGTCAAGAGAACTAAGCCAGAGAATGACTCAACAACATCCTCTGAACAGATAGGAGCCTCAAGTCTGCTCAGATCCAGTAAGAGCTTTATGGCAAGAAAAAACATTCTTGAAGGTACACAAGAGCAAAATCCAATTAGAAGATGGAGGAAGCAGTTCACTGGACACAGAGCAACATTAAAGGAGGATATAACTGAGGAACTCAACTTCCCCTATGTCACTTGGAGGATCCTGAATAGGCTGAGGGTCTGAGTGCCTAAATGCAAGATCAACATGCTCAAGAGTGGGAATGCTGGCAGATAATAACACGCTGTGTGAACGTGGAGAGATACAGAATCCGGCTCATTTTCTGGTCTGCAAATTACTGCTAGGGGCATGTGCTTATGAGAATTTAAGTTTGGCTAATAACAATGCCAAGAAAGTGGCTATATTTTGGCAGTTTAAAGTCAGACCTTGACGTGAAAGAAGATCTGCTTTTAAATTAAGTGAAAGATAACAGGAGCCGACAGTGTAAAAAAAAGCTGATTGGCTTGAAATGTGGTGGAGGAAAGCTTTGTGGATATCCTGGACAAACAAGTGGGTCCTAGAGCAAGTCAAACCTGAACAGCTTTTGGAAGCAAAAAAAAAATTAAATTGAAGCTGTCCTCCTTTGGCACATCATGAGAATGTTAAACTCTGGAAAAGACAATGATGCTGGGAAAGCTGAAAGGTAGCAGGAAAAGAGGAAGACCAAAAATGAGATGGATTGACTCCCTAAGGAAAAAGTGAGGACTTGATGACACCTAAGCTAAGACAAACACATTGAAGGTTTATCTCCCACTCACAACCAGACATAAGGTTGGAGTAAACCAGGGGTGTCTAAACTTTTTGGGCCATGGGCCGGTCACATGGTTCAGGGGTGCCCAAACTACGGACTGTGGGCCAGATCCTGCCCCCAATGCCAATTCATCCAGCCCACGCCACCCTCGTCGCTCCCAGAAGCAGAACATGCCCGGATGGGCGTGTTTTACTTCCTCTTCTGGGGACGACGAGGGTGGCATGGGCTGGATGAATTGGTGTTGGGGGCTAGATCTGGCCCATGGGCTGTAGTTTGGAATAAACCATTTTCAAGGTTGTTAGATAGATAGATAGCCTTGCCTCAGCTGATAAAAGTGAAGTGAAAGCCTTGAACTCTGTGATTTCTCTGGGTTTTCTTTTCTTCTTTACTTCCCTTTATCCCTTCAGATGTCGAGGGAGATAAAAGGTCTTGCTCTGACACTTCCAGCAGTCTCCACAGGCGTTATTTGATGTTCTTGTAATATTTTTTTGATGTTATATCCCTCCACCTTCCTTTGGGTCTGCTTCATTAAGTCTTTGTCCTCTTTTCACATATGCCTTGTTAGGTATGGAATTCCAAGACATTCTCTTCAAATGGGCAAACTACTTTATTACTCTATTTATATTTACTATGTATATACTGTAGTTTAAGGGATTTTCTTTAAACGTTTAAAAAGTAAATAAACACATTATTTCTAAACAGTGAAATAATGGGGCTTGCACGTTGTCTTTTATTTGTGTCGATAGGCCAGTCCTCATGAAGGGAAGGTTTAAAAATACACAGATTTTGAACATGCAGTATTAGAAAAAACGCTGCAGCCCTCCGGATTTTGCAGTTTCCTGTTGGCTTCGAATCGACGGGCATCTTTCGCTTCCTCCGAAAAAGTTTCTGAAAATGGCTTCTTCAGTGCGAACCAGGAAGTTCTCCTGAAAACCGCAGCAGTGTGTACCTCTCAACAGTTATGTCTTCTAGGGTCTTCTCGACATCCCGTAGCCGAATAGAAGCATCGCGAGATGAGAGTTGCCGGAGCTCTAGAAGGCTGGGCATCGCCGGAAGTTTCTAGAACGAGTCTGTTCTGTTCTTCCTCTCCCCGCCCACCCTGACATTTCTGGCCCAGTTGAGAAACAAGGGCTCAGATCCTCGCGCCGCCTGGTGGCTGCAGGGCGGTATTGCCACTCTCAGCAGGAAGGGAGTTTAGTGGGAAATGGGACCGGACCGTTTCCAAATATGCGTGATTCCCAGTTACTTAGTAACAGAACCATCCCAACATGCACATCCTAATTTTTTTTATATAATAAGCACTTTAGTTAATATTAAGGGAGTGTTCTTAATAGATGTACATTTATTAGAGCAATATAATAACACAATATTTGAAAGAAAAAGATCTCCCCAAGGATACTTAAGCTGTGGCTTTGCCAACATAGCTTGGATAATAATGGCAAATGCTTCAGGCCTGGGCAGTTCCTCTTCTCTGGATAGTTGGGTTGGCCAAGTAAAAAAAAGATACCTTGTGAGTTAATCAGCTGGACGGTGACATCATGGCCAGGAAGTAAGCAGGTATTTGCATGTTTTCCAGGCACACAGGAAGCAACTCATCCTTTAATCAAGAAGGAAGCAGGACATGGCTTTTCAGAGCCTGCACTCTGTTCCTAGAAGCTTTTCAGGGTGTCCTCCCAGAACCTTTTGATCCAAGGAAGTTGTATATTGATAAATTTGTAAACACATGATGCCCATATGTGTCAGCAAGGCAGCACTTCTGAAGTTCCTCTACACAGGTATGCAATACAGTACAGTGCTATTATACCTGTACACTTCTGGCCAGACATCCTGCTATAGTAATGGAGTTGACTGTACACAGCATTGGGCAGTGGTAACTAACCTGACTCCCTAAAGGGACCAATGGCTATGGGCGGATGAGCCCCTTTATTGGGGTGATGGTCCTCTCAGTGGAGGAAATGCCACTGGAAACTATCCTATTGGACCCAATGGTAAAATGAGCAGAGGAGGAACTCTGATTCCCAACGGTCATGGAGGCAGACGAGGCCATGCCAGATGGACTGGCTGTGAAGGTGCACCTTGTTAATATCCCCAAGGCTATGGCAGTCCATTGCAGTCCCAGTGTTAGATCCTGCATGTCTCATTTCATATGTGATGCAGGAGATGGCACTGTGATCATAGTCTGTGGGTCACTTCATGGCAAACTGGGATCCACCTTAAACAAATTCACACCAATGGCATTTTTCCTGCTTGGATATGTGTGTTTTAACTTGGAGAGAATGTAAAGGTAGTATCTTTGGCAGTAGCTCAAGTGAGTTTTAAACTTGTTACAAACTTCGTGTAGGAGTACACAGAAAAAGCATCCTTGAAGATTGTGATATTTTTAACAACAACCTGGCATACCCCTGGTAATAACAACCTTGTGTTGCAGGCTAATCTTTCTCCTACTATGTTGGGTGAAAGGAAATGCAGAATGAACTCACCAAAAGGTACCTTCATTTTAGCAGTTACACATCTGGCCTAGACACAGAAGCTTCTGTATAGAAACTATGGCTGCACTAGATAGCCAGTGGGCACTGATAATCCATCTCTAAGCCATGTTTGTATCAATCACTCATTCAACTACTCAAATGTAGCCCACTTTTGTATGCAATTTCAATCAGCTATCAGCCCAATGTTTTATTTTCTGTAGAAATGTATACAATAGAGCCACATCTGAATCTGTACACCACATGTCCCAAAGTCAAGGCAACTTGCAGTTGTCACTGGCCACAACAAGCAATCTTGTGATGGTGCAGACTGGGGGAACTTAGACTAAGATCATAAGAATGCTGAGCAAATATGCATGTATCTTCATAAACCTTCAATTAATAATAGATCATACCACACTTTGCAAGAACACTAAGAGATGGCAGACCAATTACATGGGAGACAAATGCATCCATACGTTTCTAGGTATGAAGCTAGCCTTGCACACTTCTGTAAAACTGAAGCCCACACAATTATGTCAAAAGCCATGCACTCTTACGTCGAGTGATCAGATATTTTTCTTTGGCAAGCTAACACATCCACAGATGTGACCTGTACTTGCAAATTTCTCACTTTTAGAAATTTTCTGAATTGAGATTCCCTGCATAGATTATCTGCTTCTGCTTTGCTTCCTCTTTTACCCCATCAGGTGTCGATGGACAGATTCCCTGCAGATTATCTGCAATAGTGAAATTTCCTAGCTTCCTATGAAAATGAGACACTAGTCTTTATTTCCCATTATTCCATGGAGTCTTGCACTCTTTCTAGTGAATGCTGCACAGGATTGTTACTCTGCTCAGGAAGTGTAATAATCCTGCCTATATCAGGTACATCCTGTGCAGAATGGCTGCTCCGGCATTGTATCAATCCACTGTAACCTGAAGAACCTGAAGAGTTCAGGGGTGGGGAAGGGTAGTAGTAATTTCACGTAAGAGAAATCTGATTGCAAAAAGTGTCATTTTTTTTTTTGCTTCTTTTGTCTCTAAAAACAAAAGACTACAGGAATTGCATCCAGAATCACATCCTTTCATAAAAAGACATGCTAGCAGTGGTCTCATGCTGAGGAAATTCTATGAGCCAAAAACAGATTGAACAGAGTTAAGCAGTACAACTATTTCATTTACCTTATGGAATATATACTGATGCTACATAGATTCCTTGTTGCGTTACTAAACTGGAAATCATGTGAGGTTTTCATGCCAATGAAGTGTTGCCTTACAGTGCAACACTTCTAAATCAGGCAAAATGCACACATTCACCATACATTTTCTGTGAATGTGGAGATTTTCAATCAATGCTGCATTTATGTGCATGCAATTTATGTCCCATCAACATGTGCAAAAGATTTAATAAATCATCTACCAAATGCATCTTCTTTATAATACTAACTATTGCATGTTGTCAGGTCGACTTTAATAATAGCCCCTTTTCAGGGTTTGCTAGGGACAGAGTATTCAGAAGTGGGTGCTCACCCTTCTTTTGAGGATGAGGAACATAGGTTGACTTTCCTTCAGTGAATAACTGCCTTTTGGCTTGCAGCAACATAGATCGGGGTGCCCAAACTACGGCCCGTGGACCGGATCCAGCCCCTGACATCAATTCATCTATCCTGTGCTACCCTCATCATTCCTGGAAGTGGAAGTAAAACATAGGAGTGATGATGGGTGTGTGGGTTGGAAGAATTGGTTTTGGGGGGCTGGATCTGGCCCACAGGCTGTAGTTTGGGCACCACTAGTTTAAGCAGAGAAAATGGCAACTTAAAATCTATCTCATCCTGTTGCAAAACAGATTGCAAGGCACGTTTTACTTCTGCTTCCGGTGGGAGGAACCACGTGACTGGCCTGCTGAACCACATGACCGGCCCGTGGCCCAAAAAGTTTGGGTACCCCTGACATAATGATTCATTTCATCTTCTTACCATAATACAAAGGGAAAAATAAATACTGCGGCATTCCTAACAGATTGCGTCCAGAATATGCATGAAGAAGCATTGCAGCTTTCTGCAATGTCCTTACTTAGATAGTTCTACCACATAATGACATGATGAGTGAAACAATGATGCAATGATTGCATTGTTAAACAAGTCTAAAGATATTAAGTACCAACCAAATCAGGGAATTATGGTTCAAATTTAGAGAATTATGGTTTAAATTCAACTGCTGACCTCAGTGAGAGCAGATCTAATTGCTCAATGGTGAGCCAACATTTATCCAAATTCCACTGATTAAATAAGACTGATACTAGGTGGATGTCAGCGTGTTTAATTCAATACAGTATACACTTTATTGCTTTTGTTCTCATTCTCCTTAAAGAAAATCCTCACACTCACTGCTAATTTCCTCTGAAATCGAACAAAAATTAAAAATTAGTACCAGGTCACTAAGGAAGAAAAGGTGAAGGGCAAAATATTCATTAGGTCCAAAGGAGCTCAAATTGTTCAATTTTACTTACCAGTAATTAAGACCTTGGGACAACATATGATAAAATTGCACACAAGAAGAAAATGCAGGTTTTGTCCATTGTATTTATGTGATGGAATTCCAACAGAATCTCAGAAATACATTAAAACCCCTACTTACGCAAAAAGTCTGTTCTGTAGGCTTTTGTTTAAATCGGTTTTTTATGTAACTCGAAGCAAACCTCTAGGAAAAATTATTTTTTTATGTAACTCAAAGAAAATTCATAGGAAAAATGAAATTTTTATGTAAATTGAGCAAACCCATAGGAAAAATAAAATGGAAGCAAACCTATAGGAAATGAATTTTTACATAACTCGAAGCAAACCCATAGGGAAAATGATTTTTTATGTAACTCGGAGCAAACCCATAGAAAATCATGTTACAAAAATTTATGTAAATCAGGACATTTATGTAAATTGGGACATGGTTTTAGCACAAAATCATTATGTAAGTCAAATTTTATGTAACTCGGGGCGTTTGTAAGTCGGAGTTTTACTGTACTCATGTTCAGGTAATAATTAAGATGTTTGGTAGATCATAAAGGCTTTTGAATCTGCCTATATAAAGGCCAAATTAAATATTCAGTACAGAGGTACCCAAACTATGCCCCGCGGACTGGATCCAGGCACACCTGATTTAGTATAACTTCAACTGTTTTATTCATTAATTGCTTTAATTATTTTAAACAACCAAAAAAACAAAGATGACCATGATAAGGGACAAAGAAGGCAAGAAGTTAGCTGAGGAAGAAAGAGACTAAGAAAAGATGGAAAGAGTACACAGAGGAACTCTGCAAAAAGAACCTCAACACTCTTGATAATAGCAATGATGAAGAAATTGAACTTAAACCAGATACCCTAGAGAGTGAAGTCAGAAAGGCCCTAAAGAGCACTGCAAACAACAAAGCCAGTGGAAACGATGGTATTCCAGTTGAATTTAAAGCCCTAAAAGATGGTAGAATCAAATTATTGCATTCTTTATGACAGCAGATTTGGAAAACACAACAATGGCCACAGGATTGGAAAAGATCAGTATAAATACCAATCCCAAAAAAAGGGCAAGGCCAAATAATGTTCTAACTATTGAACAATTGCGCTCATCCCACACACTAGCAAGGTGACGCTCAAGATAATACAGGATAGACTTCAGCAGCATGTGGAGAGAGAATTACCAGAAGTGCAGGCTGGTTTCTGAAGAGGCAGGGGGACTAGAGACCACATCGCCAACATAAGATGGATCATGGAGAAAACAAAATATCAGAAACAAGTCTACTTCTATTTCACTGACTACACCAAGGCCTTTGACTGTGTGGACCACAACAAAATGTGGCAAGTAATTAAAGCGATGAGAATACCAGAACACCTTATAATGCCTCATGAGAAATCTGTACAAGAGTCAAGAAGCAACAGTTAGGACAGAATACAGAATGACGGAGTGGTTTGGAATAGGAAAAGTAGTAAGACAAGGCTGCATTTTGTCACCCTGCTTATTCAATTTTTACACAGAGCACATAATGTGCAATGCAGGAATAGAGGAATCAGAATTTGGGATCAAAATTGCGGGGAGAAACATCAACAACTTGAGATACGCAGATGACACTACCTTAATGACAGAAAGTGAGGAAGACCTAAAGAAGCTGCTGCTTGGGTTGAAAGAAGAGAGTGCAAAAGCTGGCTTGAGACTCAACATCAAGAAAACCAAGATAATGACAACAGGCCCTATCAGTCCCTGGAGAATAGATGGGGAAGTAGTAGAAGCAGTGACAGATTTTACTTTCCTTGGATCAAAGATCACTGCAGATGGTGATTGCAGCCATGAAATAAAAAGGTGACTGATGCTTGGGAGACAAGCTATGAGAAACCTGGGGAACATAGTGAAAAGTAGAGATATCGCATTGAAAACAAAGATTCATATAGTCAAAGCAATGGTATTTCCGGTGGTAATGTATGGTTGTGAGAGCTGGACCATAAGGAAAGTTGAGTGCAGAAGAATAGATACCTTTGAGATGTGGTGTTGGAGAAGATTTTTGAGAGTCCCCTAGACAGCGAGGAGAACAAAGAGGTCGGTCTTAGAAGAAATCAACCCTGACTGCTCCCTAGAAGGTCAAATAGTAAAGATGAAGCTGAAGTACTTGGGCCACCAAATGAGAAGAGAGGATTCACTTGAGAAGGCCTTGATGCTGGGAACGATGGAGGGGCCAGCCAAAAATGAGATGGCTAGATGGTATTGTGGATGCAGTGGGCACAGAGCTTGGTGGGCTGAGGAGGATGGTAGAGGGCAGAGGTGCGTGGAGCACAATGGTCCGTAGGGTCGCAAAGGGTTGGAATCTACTGTGCGACTGAACAACAACAAATGGTTAAATGCAGGCAGACAGAAATGAAGACTCAAAATGTAAATTAAATATTATTTGAATGCAAAATGTTATAATCTGCATTTTTATTAGATTTTACTGAAAATAAACATTTTGATTATTTTTGGGATTTTGACAGGCTGTACTAAATTAAGTAAATATAGACTAATAGCAGTCATATGTTTCATTCTAAGTTGATTATTGATATTATTGAGAATTTAGAAAAATATGAGAGAGGAAAAATTCTTTTCTTTTTGAATAGTATGATTATGATACAGTATAATATATATAGAGAGAATGTATGATTATACATCTCCACTGTTCCCCCATTGCATGTAATAATTTATCACACCCGTTATTCCTTTTTTCCTTCTATTTTTGACAAAATAAAATAATCTTGGAAATACTAAAATAACTCAGTAGAAATAGTTTAATTTACATTTTACAAGTTACAAGCACAAAAAGTTTAATCAAATGAATTCAGTGGAAAAAATAATTTCAAAATACTTAATATTTTGAATTTAAAAAAAATTAAAAAGAAAAAATCAGGTTTTGCTTTTAAGAGGCAGATATTTGTATAAGGGTGTTTGTCTATAGTCTTTCTGTATTATTCCATAAATTAAAACACAAACAAGGCAGGCAGACAACTATCCAGAACAGAATAGGCAAAGGACTGTAACAGTGAGTTACCATAAATAAAACATCTTAGAGCATAACCAAAAAGAAAACAATTGTTTTATTTCTGTACATGGAGACTACAAATAGTACTTTTAACACTTCATTTCTTATCCAAATCATGAAATTATACATTTTTGTACTAACACTAGTAAACATCGTAAAACCATTCAGAGCTGTTTTGCACATTTAAAATATATTGCTGTTTACTGCTAATTAAATAGGATTTTTCAGGCATTTCTTCAGCAGTAAAATAAGTTTTCACACAAGGAGACCCCTAGTAGAATGGACACCCACTGTAAAGGTCTCAGGTCTCTTCCAACTGATGATGAAACAATGCACGTGATTCTGCTCATTAATGATTTCAATTCCAATTATATTATATAAAAAAATAATCTAGTGAGAATTGCACGTGAAAACAAATGCTAACCCAGTGCTGTGACCATTTCTGAACCACCAATTTATCTTATGACATTTAATTTTTCCCTTGGCAAACAGTAAAGTAACATATTACCTTCACCCAAGCTGAAGCAGACCTTCAAACTGAGCAAATGGAATCATAAACTGATGTCTGGTTATTCATGACAAATAATTAAGAACAGTTCAGTTTTCATATCAAGCACAGTTATTCCGGGATGGAAAGGATATGTGGACATCTGCAGGCTTCCAGGTATAAAAGATAAAGCCTGATGCTTCAGTTCAAATTATTTTAATAGCTGTTACAAGTACCTGTTTTTCAAAGCATTGTAGGTATCTATATGTGAAGAAGCATGATAGTGTACAAGCACAGAGAAGGAAATGGAACAGGACGGAGAAAGGAAATATGGGTAGTTACATAGTTTGTCACAATGGCCAAATGATCATGACAAAGTTAAGGTAATGAAGAATAGTTGTACCTATTCAGGTTACTGAAGATTTATTTTTTAAAGCCAAAGTAAAACACAGGTGACATACATTTCTCACCACACTGCCATTATAGCAACTCATTTTCCCCAGCTGCAATAAAATCGATTTGCAGAAAGATCTGTAAACACTTTCTGCCATTTCCAAAGATGTGAACTACTTTTCTCAATCTTACTGTAGCTTCCTGAAAGTTCCAAGATACTTACAAACCCTTTGTTTCCCTCTCTAAGGCCATCACACTCTTTCTGCCCCACCCATGGCTGCCTTTGTATACTGCTTTATTGCCAGCTCATGGAGTTATTTGCATTTGAACAATACAAAGCCGAAGCTTTATCTTTGGTTATTTTCACTAAGATGTCACAGTGCCAAATGTGCTCTTTCTTAAAAAGTCTACAAATTGCACGGCTTTCATTCATTTGAATAAGAACATAGTGAGTGTCAGGGACTTAAATGCCAATGAATGATAGCAAACTAACATCTTGTGTTAAAAATGAAACTTAATGAAGCGTATTTGATAGGTAGGATGAGTTACGGAAACCTACACAGAATTCCTTTAATCTGCTTCATATGGGTGCTGCTGATGGAGTAGGCACTGTTTAGTTCCTCAACAGAACATGTGATTAAAATTTTGATTCACTTCAACTCAACTCAAATCCAGCAGCACATTCAATGGCATAAAGAAGTTTACTCCGCATAAGATTCTCATCGTAAAATTCTGGAAGCTTCAGTAAATTCATGCAGGTACTGGCAGTGGGTAGTCGCTCTAAATCAGAACCTCCATTGTGTATGCAAAAAGCAGGATACAATTCCTGGGGAGGAAAAAATTAAAAAGATCAAACAACAATTAGATTAAAAGAAAAACTAATGATTATAGACATTTCCCAATGTTCTTTATGTTTTCTTTATAGCCCTAAAGTAATTCTGCAATCCAAAACATCAAAACTACATTAAAACAATGTAGCATTTGGTTCTGGGGCTGCAGTACCACTGAAGTCTGGAATTAATGTGAAATTCTAAAACATGGAAAATAAGTAAAGCTATTTTTTTCTACCAGGAAAGGTTTATATTTCAGTTACTCAACAGTGTAGTAGAGTTAGCTCTTAACATGCTGCTTTGTTTGAAATGCTGATCAATATTAAAAATAGAGGTTAGGTTGGGTTTCTGTTTTAACCATAGCATAAGTCCGCTGCAAATCCCACCTCACACCTCAACATGGCACAGCAGTTACACTGGCCATCCGACAGCTATGGTGGCAGGGGTGTATTCCCCAGGCAGGTTCAATCATGACACACAAAACTGTCGGCTCACGGTCCAGAACGGTTCTCCATTCTGGAACCGCAGGTCAGCTAAGTGGGGTTGGGTACTCAGGTAGTGCACCTGGTCAGTGCATTGCTCTAACATGGCCAACTTTGGCATGAGCCCAGCCAGCTGTGTCGTCGTATTTAAAATGGCTAAAGGGGCATCGAAAACATGGGCCTCAGTCCACCAAGCGCCATCGAACCCTGCTACGGTAGTGGTAGGATCTCCTGATGGCAAGAGCCCGCTAAAATCTCATGGGAGATGATGCTTTGATCCGCCACGTCAAATTAGACATGTGAAGTATGGATCAACCAAGTAATAGCATAAGTATTTTGGAAATGCAAAAGCAGGTTGTGATGTATGAAAGTCACTTCTTCTTCCATTTCTAGTGTCTAGGCCAAGCATGAAATTGCCAAAATGAAGGTACCTTTTGGTGAGTTCATTCTGCAGTTCCTTTCACCTGACCTAGTGTGAGAAAGATTAGCCAGCATTGTATCATCGGCTAGAGAGGCACACCTCTCTAGCACTAGAAGGAGGGCCTTCTCTGTGTCTGCGCAACCTCCTGCCAAGTGAGATGTGTCTCCAGACGGAGCTGCTGCCCTTTAGGAAGGGGGTTAAGACCTGCCTAGCGGGGTATGTGCCAGACGGTTGTCTCAGTTTGTTGGCTCATCTAACCCCTCCCTCTCTGTGTGTGACCTGTTTAATCTCTTTTAATTTTTGTAACTTTTTAATCCTGTTTAATCCTGTTTTTATACCATGTTTTACTGTGTTTTAAGTGTTTTTAAAGTTTGTTAGCTGCCCTGGGTCATTGTGAGGAGGGTGGCATAAAAGTTTGATTAAATAAATAAAATAAAATAAAATAAGCAGGAAGCCACGCATTACCATTCTCTTAGGTTTTATGCTTCACGAACACCTTACAGGAGTCTGGCTGTATAAACAAAAACCTCAACCAACAAAGATAACAGAAAGCATTTATGTATCAAGGCAGAGTTCTACTTTTCTTGGCAAAAATGTACTAATTTCATCAAATGTGTTGGTGAGTGAAAATTGATTGTCTGGGTTTAGGAACTGCAAAAAAGAAAAAGAAAAAACAACCAAAAGCTAACACCCCAAGGCAAGAGGTTAATGGGATTTTAAGTTAAATTATTGTTTAAATGGAGGCCTTAAAATGTATGTCATGGCTAAAATGCTGTATTTTTAGCATTCCTTTCAAAATGCTAATTGAATTTCTCTACTTTAAGCTTTAAAAATGTTAAAAATGAAGTTCTATATCGAAATGTCAAACCAAGGGCACCATTTGTTTCATAATTAAATACTGTGCAACGGGAATCCGCCATAGTGGAGACAGGAGAAGCATCGTCAATTTATCGTGTGACCTGATTGGAACTTAACAGTTTCCAACTGCACTTTAATGATTTTTTTTGTCTGTAACAATCTCATTTATTAAACTTATTAAAGTTTAATTAGCTTTAGCATATGTTATTGTGAGCTCAAGCTGCTGGCAGGAAAAATTCCCTCTAAAATGCAGTGTATGTCTTGACTGAGCTATTTATACAAATGAAGTACTTAAAGACACATATCTTTCTAAATGAGTCTGAACCAACTTTAGCAAAAGGTGAAGGTTTTGCATTGTAGTATGGACAAGATTTCAAAGTCAGGCTATTAGAAAGTTATGTTCTTAACAGTAACATTTAATTATCTTCTATTTTAATTTAACAAGGTACAATTAATTGCATAAGACATTTTGCTCTAATTGCTGCCCTCAATATTTTTTCTTTCTTTAAATGATTCCACTTATTTCATGGCAAATACTAATTACTACTTACAGTACATGGAGCTCTTCATCTTCAAAGTACTGTAATAGCATTTATTATACCCACTGAATTACATTAGTTTTATGGATGCTCCTCCTAGACTTCTAGGGCACAGCTTTGCAAGTACATCTCTCCCAGTATGGTCAGCAAACAAGAAACAATCTTTATATGTGTGCCATTCATCAAGCAAAGCAATTAGCCATTAGTCGTGGCTATGGTCTTTGCTTGTACATGCCAGAAACCGTTCTTTTCTGCTTCAATCCGTTATGCCAAATAAGGCACATTGTGCAATAAGGTTTCATCAAGAGTTACTTAAAGATGTAGCTGCATGTAATAACATTATTTTGTTATAAAATCATGTACCATCAAAAAACTAAGTAATAAAAATTAGATATAAAGGGGAAAGAACATTGGAGCAAATCTGAACTTCACATCAGCAGATATTACAAATGCCTGCATCCAATATCAGCAGAATTGAAAATTTCTCCTGCTTCTACTCCTGCTATAGATTTCTTCTCCTCATATGAAAAGCCTGGGTTTTCGTAATCCTTTACACTATGTTGCTTGGCGTGAAGGGGGAAGAGGGGAGGAATTTGCTTATTGGATGAGGGCTTCTTTTCTTATAGCAGGCAACTGATATATTACTCAAGGGAAAGACACACAACCAATCAACTAAACAGAAAGTTCAGTCACTTGCTGAAACACATAAGTAATGTCATACTTGCTCAATAATTTCTGCAGGATGAGTGGGAGAACATCCCAGATGAGTGGGATATAAATATAAATAAAATAAATAAATATGAATTAGCTCAAAGCTGTATTTAAATGAATTCTAGATAATATTCTAAGAAACACTCACATCTTAGGAACTTTTATTTAATGGGTATAGCTAGGTTAATAAAGAATGATGGTAAAACATCAAACATATCTGCCAAAATGAAATTGGTCCACAAAAGCTAACAAGGTGCCCCAACCTTTTTTGCCTTTTGTTGTTGTTTTGTTTACTCTCTGACATGCTTATGATGAGTGTACTGAAAGATCTAGATGAAATAATCTTGATGCAAGGCCTGAAAATCCAGATGAAATCTTCTGCTTCCATGCATCTTAGTAAGAATACCAAAGAACTGGCAAATTTTACATATCTGAATAATTCAAACTTGAAACATGACTAGATCTGCCTAATTGCATGACTAGCTCTATCTACTGGTCAATGCTGTAAAAAGTTCTTTATTTAACTTTTGTGTAGCAAACTTGAATTAGGAAATATTACATAATAATGGCACATTTTTTAAAAGATGCCAACTGGGTTATTCTTCATACTTTTTAAAATTGCTGAAAACAATGACCTAAAAACATGATTCTCAAGATACCATATTCTATTCCTGTCTGTTCCTCTCCAAGAAATACCAAAGGTATAAAATGCACACTCCATATTGAATCAATACTGAAATGTTCAACAAAACACTTTCTATTGATGGCTCAATAGAGATTACAATGCTTAATGATGGATACTAAAAACTTCCTCACAACTTCTGGTAGAACTCAAAATTAGAGAAATTCAGCTCTGAGCTAAGGCAATAGTATTCCTGTATTTAAGAGCAAAATCCACTAGGAGGTTCTCTAGCACAAATATATTCTTGCACAAACCCTAATCATTTTAAGGGACACTCAAATTACCAAGACACAATCAACCAAATTAGGCTACTATTAATGTTGAGCAGAATTAAGAAAAGCAGATACCTTAAACCCCAAGAGTGGAGGTCGTGAGCAGCTTGTTACAAACTTGAGTAATTTACGTTTTTCATCATCAGTGAAACTTTCCACAACTCTCCAAAAGATTTTGATGACTGGATGATCTGCAGAATAGCCACCTACAATTTTTCAAAAGTAGATCAAATTATATTAAACCTTAACAGCATGTTAAATATATATGTAATACAGTACATCTCTTTAACATAAATGTAATGTACTATACAGACGCTCACTAAAGAGCATGTGAGACTGAAGTTATCTAACTTGTCTTTGTGACTATTTGTTTCACTTTCTTACATCTTTCACTGTATGAAGACAAATTATAACTTAAGTGTGACAGCAACAAGCCATCATGTGCTGGCCATCTAAAACATCTGGAGTGTAAGGTCTGAATGCAAAAGAATGGGACACCCAATCTACAAACTTTATCAGGGATATAGTAAATTTGCAACATCTGTGAGTCGACACATGTTGGAAACAGCTCAAAGTTCCAGTAACGAACTGGGGAAAATGGAGTAAAACAAACAGATGAAAAGAGAAAAGGCAACTGATATGATTCTACAGAAAAGGGGTCCCCAACCTTTTTTCACCATGGACCAGTTTCATGCTAAAAAATTTCTTCCATGGACCAGTAAGTGGGGGTAGTGGGATTGGACAGTACACACAGGCAAGGGGGGGGGGAACGGACCGTAGTTAAGCAATGTGGAGGAGGGGCCCAGCCGCCTGCCTATCTGCTGTGTCTGAAGCCCATGCTCTCACTCCAGAGCACATTGAGGGGAGAGGGCTGCCATCGGGGCTCCCAACACCACCCGCCCCCATGGACGAGTTCAGGACAGCCTGTGGCCTAATACCTGGTGATTGGGGGCCCCTGCTATAGAATGCTAAATATTAATGTGAAAGTCTGTAATAAATTTCACTTTACTTAACAGAAGTTAACAACCATGATTAGAAGTAATTTTAAAGATTTTATTTCATCCCCTGTTACAGTAATAAGCAGTTTGTTAATTTTGGAAGCCTACTGAATTAACATGAAAATATACTGTGTCCCATTACATCTTTAAATGGTATCTTTGCTGTTCTCCATATTTTATTTATGGTACCCAAGATCCTACACACAAAGATCTCAGTAAAATATGACCCAGCCAGTAAAATCTTCTTGCT
Source organism: Furcifer pardalis (assembly GCA_030440675.1). Lineage (NCBI taxonomy): Eukaryota > Metazoa > Chordata > Lepidosauria > Squamata > Chamaeleonidae > Furcifer > Furcifer pardalis. The sequence goes on from CP126897.1 coordinate 101,577,402, forward strand.
GTTCTAAAAATAAATCTGAATTGTTCTTAGAATTTGTGATTTAAGACATGATGTAAAAAAAAATTGGGAGCGTTCAGAACCATTAATTCGATTAGATGGAAATTTTAACCACAAATATGAGAATCAATTGTGTTGATTCTTCCCTGAGATAGTTGATTTAATTACAAAATACTTGCCTGAATAATTTGTGAAAGTTTTGAGATCATCTAGACTAATGGGAACCTGTGCACCAGAAATCAAAACCTAAAAAAGAATAACAAATATTTTCATTTCACTTCACGTAGAACTTTCCCATCTTTTTCATTTTTAATATTATTTAATAATGCATTTTCTCCATTGGTTTTGGCAAACGTACCTGAATTTCCTGCTGATCAAACATCCTAAGCCATTCGAGATTAACAACATTGGCAAGACCCTGTCTAAATGCAAGGCAATGCTGTCTGATCTGTTTGTTTAACCGGTAGTCGGCCACAAGATGGATGTATGCAATTCGGTTGGCGCTAGTGACAGGGATATCCTTTCCACCAGGCTTCAGTTCAACCACCTGTAAGACACAAACATTTTCCATAAAGTGAATGTTGTTGTCCCTGGGCAATGAATTGCATCCCCTCTCCCCCCCCCCCCTTAATATATTTCATGACATTTTGCTAGCACAGCAGTTCACGTGCCCCCACAACCTTACAGCTAAACAATATAATTAGTGCATTACACCATGACTAATATATATGGGCTTTGCAAAGTAAAAATGAAAAACCAATGCTTAGCTCAAAAAAACAACAACCCAATAATCCAGTATTTGACAACAAAGATAATGCGGCATAATTTATCACACTGTCCACCACGAGGTGGCATAACATAACTGCAGAATCTTATTTAGCTCAGGCAGATCATAAGTTTAGAAAGCCAGAAATTAGTTCTGTTCTGCCTAATTTTGCAAGACAATTCCTCCACAGACATATTCAAAGCCCTTTCTGTAATGGTGGCAAATATAATACAACCATGCTTACAGCAGTACACAAACTACTAGTAGCCCATTGTCATGCAATATGTTATTCATCTGCCACAGTAGATTACAACCTTCTCCAATCTGGCACCCCTGAAAGGTATTCCAGCATTTCATGATAAAACCTGGGGAAACACCTTGTCTAAAAAGTCAAAGTCCAGCACCCACTCAATGGCTTTATTTTCATACCTTCCCCTTTTCAACTGACATCTCAAACAAATATCTGGCAATCTTTCTAGGAACAAGATGAGGTACCTACATCATAGTTTAAGACCCCACTGAGTTAATTCAGAAATATCATGATTCCAACATTATCTTTCCAAGTAAACATCATGGGGATTGCACTTAACACTGAAATTTCTCCAAGTTATAACAATGTTTCTTTATTGGTGTGTGAACTGCCCCCACAGAAAGAGATTCAATTATGGTATGAGAGTGTTCTTTTAAAATTTCTCATGAAAAAAACTGTGAGAAAAACACAAAGCAGCAATTAAAATAGCAGGGATTCAAAGAGGTACTTCAGGCACACCTGGGGTTTAGGTAAATCTGCTTGTTTTATCAAAAGATGATTTCCCATAGTTTCAGAAGTCTGTTCTAGAAGCCCAAGTCCAAAGTTTCCTTGGTTTCAGGAAATTAACTATATGACTCTTCTGGAACCAGACAAAAATACTCTACAAACCAAACCCACAACTATTTATAAACTTGTTCCAAACAAATTGCTGGATCCAGACTAAATTCAATGAAGGAAGGAAATTAATGAGATTAGTCTTGCTTTAAGTCTCATTGATTCTAATTTAGTGCAAATCTTTGCCCTAAAGGTTAATGATTTACTTAAAGACTTAGAAAGGCGGTAGTCAACTTAAAAAAAAGTTGCAGCTAGAGTCTAGGGACACTACCATCAGGGATTTAGTGCGTGAATTCAATGTGTTGAATTATGCTCATTAGTTCATTTATTTCTTTTATTTCATTCATTGGTTAAGGGCGATGTTTCAAATGGGGAAAAATAAAGACATTATGTTCATAAAATTAATGTTTTCATAAAATGTTCATAAAATCTAATGTTTTCTGAGCTAAGGTAAAGGTCACCCGTGTTCGAAAGCCAGTCATATCTGACTCTAGGTTTCAGTTCTCATCTCTGTTTATAGCCAAAGAGCCACCGCTGTCTGTGTCTGCAGACATTTCCGTGGACATGTCGCAGGCATGGATCGCTGTTTACCTTCCCACCAAAGTGGTCCCTATTTATCTTCTTGCAATTTCTTGCTTTTGAACTGCTACGTTGTGTTAACCCAAAACCAGCAATCCCAATTTCATTTGTGTTTATTATTTTTTTGTATTTTATTTTTCAATAATGATGCTTTTAACCTTTATTTTCCATTCTCCCCGACTCTACCCACTATGCACACGTGTCCATAAGCACCCCACTGTACACATAGGTGAATAACTGCAAAGGATCTATTTTTAATAAATATTTCAATAGTCAAACCACAAAGAAAGAGTTTTTCCTTCACGATTCCTTGAAAGCAGTTCTTCAATAAGAGGGAAAGCCAAAAGGGAAAGTGGTTATGACTTCAAAGGAGAAACTTGCTACAGTGTATCCATTCTCACAACAATGTATCTATTCTGGTGTGGAAAGATCCTTTTTTTTTAAAGGAAAGGTTAGAAAGTTTTTTTAAAAAACCTTCATAGAAAATGTTTCTGAAGTCCGTTCCAAATTGTATAAGTGTCAAAGGTTTTTCTGTCCTCTTTCAAGTGCACTTTGGATCACTTCAATAAGCTGATTGGTGTTTTTTTTTTTTTTGGTTGGATCACCACCAAACACACACACACACACCGCGGAAATGTCATTTTAACAAGTCAAGTTTTCCCTCAGTATCTTTTTTGTGGATTCCTGCTACGGAGTCATTTTTCTCCACATGTTTTATGTGAACTGTATCCACCTCGGGAAGTTGTCATATTCAGTATCTAAATTGGTTTTCCCTCCTTTTATTGGGTTTTTGTGACCTCGTTTGGGTGTTTTTTTGTAAAACGCTTCATAGATTATTTTTCCGAAGTCCAATTCCAAATCTTAAAGTGTCCCCGCTTTAATCTTTCCTCTTTCAAACACACTTTGGATCATCTGAATTGGTTAGGTTGTTTTTTTGCTGGCCCCCCAACAACCGACTCCCTCTCCCTAGCAAAACTGTCACTTTTCCGATGCTACTTCTGAAAGTGATGATGTCATCATGCTGCATTTTTGGCTTTTGGGTTCTACCAATTCTTAAAGTCACCGAGATGATCTTTCAAATGACATAACCCTTATTTTCGTGGGTGCCTTAGTTTTGGTGTTGTACTGTACATGATTTTCGTTACATTGCAAAAGCAGCCAGACCACCCAACGGAAATGTAAGACGTTCATAGAATTCATGTCAAAAAACACTTCCTATAAGTATTTGGAGATACAGTACTGCTAACACACTTCACAAGGCCCTTTCAGCATAGTCTTAAATATACAGTTTATTAAATATATATTAATTCAAATTATTGTTCTCAAGTCAACAGCTAGGAGAGTATGACCTGTTCATTTGCCAGAAGGTTGATCTTGTAATCTATGTTTTCTACTTTGATAATGACCTACCCCAGTTTTCCCCAGCCTGAAGCTTTTCAGGTCTTCTGAAATATAAGTTCCACCATTCATGACCACTAACTTTCCTGACAAGGGATGGTGAAAGTTTAAAAATATTTTGAAAGGAACAGGGTAGAATGTGTGATCAAAAGGCTGTTTTAAGGAGGTGTACTGTATTCTCTGGCAGAAGCAGTTATATGGATATGAGCTGTACTATATAGGCAGAAAAACTGTTTCTCTAAGGCAGGGTTCTCAACCTTTTCAAGTCGGGGGCTGGGTTATGCTCCCTCAAACAGTTGAAGTGGCCGGACTGGTTGTTCCCCTGCCATTTACAGCTGTCATAAACACATTTATGAAGGGCACAGATTCATTTATGGCCGTCGTAAATGCATTTACGATGGCCATAAATGAGTCTGCGGCCAATTCCGGTGGAGGCGGTTGCTGAAGCAAAGACAGGGGCCAGATTATTTAGTACCGTGGGCCAGATCTGGCACAAGGACCATATGTTGAGAACCCGTGCTCTAGGGCCTACTTGTGAGAAGAGATCCCTATAATTGAATCATACTTTGTATGTAAGATGGGAAAATTTCCAAATTCAAAGAATTAAAATCTGCCCCCAGATCACTTTGCTCTGGACCCACCAAATGCTAGAACACATATCAGCATACTGTGTTTTATACTATGCACACCAGAATTCCAGAACAACTGACCTTCAACAACTGCTTTCTGAAATACAATACAAAAGATAATGAAACAAGTATCTTTTTGAGAAGTTTTTTTAAAAACACTTTTGGGGGCTTTTTAAAATTTGTTTTGTTTTTTGCAAACCACCCAGCTGTTTCCATTTAAAATAAAAAACTTCGGGCCAATGAAAAGTACAGTACTGTACTCATTTATATATTTTTAGCAAAAAGTACAAACATTCAACAATTTTCCTCCTTCAAATAGTCCAAACTGACATCTAAAAGTGCTACTAGTGACATAAGTAAACAACTTTTGCTTTATTGAGGAAGATTATGTCCAGAATGATAAACTGATCAGAATCTATATAATTTGACTCAAAGCTGCCCAAACAGCAGTTCTAACATACGTGCCTTATCACTATGGCATCTGAATGCAAATGTTGCTGAGAAATTAATAGTTAACTGGCTATACTAGAAATGGGGAAAAGACAAGCCTCTTACCTGTGCCTCACCTAAGTCATTATTCACTATGGTAAAATTCAGCCCAAGTTCTTCTACGTCCCCTTCATAGCTCTTAAGAAAAAGCAGGTTCTTGTACATTTCAGGATCTAGAGAAGCCAAATGATGAATGTCCACATCTGCGCTTGTCCCCAGCAACTTGGAAAGGAAAAAACTGGCAAACGGAAGCTCAACAAGCATGTTTTCATATAAAGCCTTTTAAAAAAAAGAAAACAGTTGAAAATTAATTTCTCGTTTTGCAAACATCCAGTTGCTCTCAATTAAACAGACCATCTTATCCATCTGTAGGGATACTATATGTTCCCCTCTCCTTTTTTGTATTAAACACTGTGTATGAGCAAGCAGCCAAACAGTGCTATGTCAGACACCCAATTAACAATATTCATCATTGATAATATCCCATGGAAGGGCAACCAGTCAGAGACAACAATGTAGTTCAATTTTTCTGCAACTGCATTTTACAGGAACCCAACGAAAACATATAAAATCTATGCATAATTGAGTTAAGCATTAAAAATTACCTTACAATTCTACACCAAATAAAAGACGCACTGGGTCCGGTACCCAGCAAAATGCATTATAGGGGGATTTTCTAAATTAAGAGGTTTTTGCCCATACTGTACTTACTTTGCATAATATTTCACTACTACAACTCAGTGAGAAGGCTATTTAAACAAAATCAGAGGCTAACTCTTAAACAAATTCTGCATTTGTACTGAATAACTGGAGACAAACACTGAGTGAGAAACCTGGGTTTCTCAAAAACAGGTAAAGGCTACTTCTAAATATGCACATTAGCTTTAATACAGGGGTACAGATGGAACTTGGAGCCCTCCAAGTGTTGATGGGATACTCACTTAAGCTTCTGGGAGTTGAAGTCCCCCTATGGGGCGTATGCCCCACATTGGGAACCACTGATATACATACAATCAGCATCCAATTCACATCTACCTAGAAGTGAAACAACATCATACAGCCATCTCATAGCAGGCAATTTTCCAACTATGGAAACAGTATAAAGGGAGGTCAGCAGTTTGATTCCCGAGTACTGAAGAACAGAATGAGCTCCCATCTTTGTCCCAGCTCCTGCCAACCTAGCAGTTCAAAAGCAAGAAATTGCAGGTAGATAAAGAGACACAACTGCGGTGGGAAGGTAAACAGCATTCCGTGCGCTCCAGTGTCTAGTCATGCCTGTCACATGATCATGGAAACATCTGCAGAAGCAGATAGCATTGGCTCTTCAGCTTTGAAACAGAGATGAGCACTGAACCTTAGAGTCAGATACGACTGGCTTTCGAGCAAGGGAAACCTTTACAGTAGTTTGGTTTGTACTGATAATTCTAAGATTTAATTCAAACTGTGTGGTACTGTTTGCCAATGCTAGGCATGCATAAAATCACATTGGTTGCTTTTCTACCCCACACCCATTTTATCCCTACAACAACCTGGTGAAGTAGGCAAGGCAGATAAACATGACCTCTCTTTAGTCTTATATATTTTGCCAATTCATTGTCTCCTGCAATCCATTTTAACATGGGAAGATAGAAAAGCTGTGTCCTGCTATTTCCAAATTCATCTCCCATTCCAGCTATGGTCTAGAAGAAAGTGAACCAAAAATAGAACCTATCTCCTATTGATGCCCTGTCAAACATAGCTTAATATGCAGGTGTCATGTGACAATTTAGACCTACTACTAAAAATGCATGAACAATGAGATCAAAACTGAAGAGTGGAGCTAAATAATGTAATACAAGATAGAGCGTGAAATACATATGTATGGCTGAATTAAGAAAGTACACTTCAAGAGTAAATATTAATTTCCAATCTATAAAGTCACTATTTGCTGTTCTGAATTAGTGACACAAAAATACACATACCACTACCCTTGTTAAATACATCAATGCTATCTAAAATTAAAGGGAAATTTCATCTACCATTCTGAACACTTTGCAAATGTTCAACCTCTTCCCCTTCAACTCTTTTTAAAACACAAATCAGGTTTAAACCTTTAAAGCGTTTAATATACAAGCACTAATAAATGATGGCCTTAAAGACCATGATCACATCAGCTAAATGGATTATAAACTAAATTTCCATAATGTATGCAACTGAAATACAAATGTAGGCATAAATCAAGGTATTTTCTAAACACAGGTTAATTACACAGATTGAAGGACTGACTATTTTTTATGCAAAATAATCCACTTACCATTTTTCATATGGGTCTTAATTCTTAGCCATATTTAACACTGGCTCCTAGAAGCCTATCAATAACTCTCAACTAAGGGAAAATAGCAATAGGTATATTGGAAAAACCTGCTTGTTATTTTTCAAGTGTCTATCTTTTATGAGTGTTTATTGCTGGAAATTGTGCCAAAATGATTTGAAATAAAAAGGATTAATTATAGTAGAAGCCTTTTAATATAAGTGAGTGCACTAGCAATGCAATTAATGCAAATTGTGGTGCTATCTGGAGAATAAACGTGAACAACATCATAGGCCATTTCTGTTTGCTGCCAAATAACTTTATTTACTACATTAAGAATCAATAAAAAAATATAATGCTTTTCAAATGCATCTCTATCAATCCTCAGGTAACTTTACAGCAAACATTTATATTTTAATCTAAAAACTATATAAAGCATTTTATGCCACCTTGATTGTAAGTCTTTATTATCATTTTAATTAAACACAGTTTCTGTAGTTAAGTTCTTCCAAATAAATAAAGCATTCATAAACAGGATTAGAAGAATAGTTAATATTCCAATTAGAGTAAAAGCTAAGTTTTGTAATGAACATCTCTCAAATGTACAATAATTCTTTGTTGACTTAATTGTGCTTGAGCTTTGCTCTTTTCAGACAGCAAAATACAATAAGCCATTAGTTGTGCATATCCCATGCTTCTGGAATTTTCTTGGCCACATCAAGAATCTTTTCCATTTTCAAATAATTTATTTTTTTTAATTGCAAAATAAATGAATGTAATGCTTACATCTTAAGTATTACTCCTAAACAGTTAAGACCATCAAAATGATTACTCAATGGTAAACAAATACATAAGTCAGGGGTTCCCAACCTTATCAAGCCAGAGGCCAGAGGTCACACGCTCTCAGTCAGTTTTGAGGGCTGGATGGCCATTTTGCCTTGCCTACACAATGAGGGTGGCCATTTTGTCCCACCAGCTTCAAATGGGTGACCATTTTATTTCTCAAATGTCTTTGGGGGGCACATGAAATGGCCCCGTAGGCCGGATCTGGCCCCCAGGCCTTAGGTTGGGAATCCCTGACTTAAGTAAACTCCACAGATTCAAATAAGTCTACTGTTACTGGGACATGTAACTAAATTTAAGAAAACACTCACTCTTGTGGTATGAAATTACTCTCACAAGAATGGCATAATTCAAAATCACTTCATGGGCCCACCTTTCTGATTCCAAAAGTAGTTACTGCACAGAAAAAAAACATATACACTAGTACCCCGGATAACAATGAGACTTGGTTCCACAAGTCTCGTCGTTATCCGGTTTTTAACGTTGTGCGATACATTGATCACACAACGTTAAAAAAAGCCCTGTTTCCCTGGAGGCTGCAGCAAGCCAGAACGTCGGGATTTGTATCCTGACGTTTTGGCTTGCTGCATTTGCTGAGGACGTCGGGGAAGCCCAGAAACAGCTTGGATCGGGTCTTCCTACCTCCCTGGACCCGGCAGGGGGGTCAGGGCCCCCAAAATTGGTAAAAAAAAAAAAGGGATGTTTTTTTTACCAATTTTGGGGTCCCTGACACTCCCCCCGGCCGGGTCCAGGAAGGTGGGAGGACCCGATCCAAGCTGTTTCTGGGCTTCCCTGACGTCCTCAGCAAGTGCAGCAAGCCAAAACGTCAGGGTCCCCACTGGGTGGGGACGTCGGGGAAGCCCAGAAACAGCTTGGATCGGGTCCTCCCACCTTCCTGGACCCGGCGGGGGGGGGGGAACGGAGCTCAAAATTGTTTTTAAAAAGTCCATTTTTTAAAACCAATTTTGGGGTCCCTGCCAGGTCCAGGGAGGTAGGAAGACCCAATCCAAGCTGTTTCTGGGCTTCCCCGATGTCCGCAGCCAGTGCAGCAAGCCAAAACGTCAGGGTTCGAATCCTGACATTTTGGTTTGTTGAAGCCTCAAGGAGGGTGGGGGAACTTCAAAAATAGCACGCATCGGCTCTAGGGAGGTCAGGAGACCCGATGCGTGCTAATTTTGAACTTCCTCCACCCTCCTTGAGGCTGCAACAAACCAAAACGTCAGGATTCGAATCCTGACGTTTTGGCTTGTTACAGCCTCAAGGAGGGTGGGGGAACTTTGGAAACAGCTTGGATCGGGTCTTCCCACCTCCCTGGACCCAGCCGGGGGGTCAGGGACCCCAAAATTGGTAAAAAAAAAAAGGTAAAAAAAATATGGAAAACAAAACAATGATCCACGGATTACTTCTTATGTCACTCTTATCTCCACAACTGTTAAAACAATGTTTCATACAAAAAGGAAGAAATGTGAAGGCCAAATACATTTCTAAAAGGATCTAAACTATACTGTATTTCTCAAATGTATCATGTTGCATGCTGTGCGTTGTGATCAAAGAATAATACAAGCTTTCACTAGATTTCTTTTCTTAAACATCAAATATGTGTTTCTTCACAGTGAAATTACTGCTCATATATGCAAGCAGAAAAATAACTGCAATTTTATTCCAGTAACATCCTCAAAGAACTATACTATGGATAGGACCTAGGCATATTTTGAAAAAAAAGACTGAGGGGTGGTATTATAGCCATCTTCAAATATCTGAAGAGCTGAAGAACACTGGATTCAAACCAATGTATTCAAATTACAAGTAAGGAAATTTGGATTTCCTATTAGGAAAGAACTTCCTGGGACTTCTTGCCAAGATAGTGATTGGAATAGACCTGTGAGGGCAAGTTCTGATCCTCATCTTTATCAATCTGTCTAATTTGTCAGCATTTCTGAGCCTGTAAGAAGAACTTTCTGATGATCAGAACTAATGAACAGTGGAGGAAATCTACAGTCAAACCTCGCTTAAAGAGCAGAATTTTCTCTGAATGTTCGCTTCGCTTAACAAATAAAACCAACCAAAAACTCACTTAATAAATCGGGGTTCACAGCCCCCCCCCCAACAACTGGTCATTTACAGTGGTGTTTCGCTTAAAGAGCAAACTCACTTAAAGAGCAATCCTATGGAACATCCCATGTGGGGTGGTTAGTCTAAGGATTTTACCCTTCTGACGACACCCCCAGATACTGTTTTAGTCTATGAATTTTTAAATTTTTTATTGATGTGTTTTAACTTGGGTTGTAAGCCGCCCAGAGTCGGGCTTGCCCGATTGGGGCGGGTTAGCAAGTATGAAATATAAATAAATAAATAAATAAACACATTATGCTCTTTAAGCGAGGTACAACTGTACTTCAAAAGGATGGGGAGCCTCCTCTATTGGAGGTTTCCAAACAAAGGTTGGATGGCCATCTGACAGAGATGTTTCACCTGTGGATTTCCTGTACCACAAGGGAGCCAGTCAAGATGATCCTTCTACAATTCTTCTGTGCACAAAACAATTCCAATAAGCAAAACCAGCTACATTAATCCAGGGTAAAGGTAAAGGTCGCCCCTGCTTGAAAGCCTGTCGTATCCAACTCTAGAGTTCAGTGCACATCTGTTTATAGCCAAACAGCCAGTGCTGTCTGCGTCTGCATACGTTTCCGTACACATGTGGCAGGCATTCCTCAACATGTGCATGGAACGCTGTTTACCTTCCCATCGAAGTGGTAACTATTTATCTACATGCAATTTCTTGCTCTTGAACTGCTAGGTTGGCAAGAGCTGGGACAGGAGCTGGGACAGAGATGGGAGCTCACTCCGTCATGCAGTACCCAGGAATCGAACTCCGACCTTCCAGTGAGTTCAGCATCTTAAACACTTGAGCCACCGCAATCCAGGTAGATGGTATTTTTTATCCACTTTGCACATTTTGTTCCTTAGAGAGCATAAGGATTCATGAATTAGTGCATTCAAAAGAATTCTGTTGCAAGCCTAGGCAGAAATGAATATGAGGACTGAGGAGGAAATTACTGGCTCAATGTGTAACTTTGTTAAATGAATCATTTTTTAAAAAACTGTGAGAAGGTAACTATCATTCATCTAGGCTGAAAGGATATGTATCAAAACAAATCAATACTTTCAAATCAGCAAAGCACTCATTTTCAGTAAGAGTTCAAATATAACAATTTATTTTCATAAATACTCTGAACTTAATTGACTTAAATGGACCTAGGTGTTTTCAAAGGCAAAAAAAGGATCAGGATTCCATTACCACATACTTTAACTGTTTATTTATTCCCTGTCTAGGAAGCTTGATTTAGGAGCTATAAAATGCAATCAGTACACAAACCAGAAGCTAGAATCATCTGCTAATGGAACTTTTAATTGAGAAGTGACCACTAACATGAGGTAATTCTATCCAAGTAGAAGTGCTTGCAGAGACCTTTGTACACTTTATCACAGTAAACAATCACTAACATATGCATTAAAGAAAATTTAAATACATTATGACCCAATAAATATCAGAATCAATACAATCTTTTCTCTCTTGAAGATTTAGTGTTTAAAATACCACACTTTTAGTAGCGGAAACATATTTACAAATGCTGGTACTAAGTTTAGTCATTTGTAATGAAAAGATAATTGGTTATATGAAAGATACTAGTGTATATAGAAGGCTATCACTTTTGCTAACTATTTAAATAATAAATTAATATTTACAAGATAATTGAAGAAAACTGAATTCTCGAACTTCAAAATTATTAGTCAGTCTGTATTATTTGGACATTTAGCAGTATTACAGAAATGCACATTTCTTTGGCCTTTGTATAATTTGCAGGCCCTTCTGTTGATACCTGGAACAAATAACCAGTGTGAAAGATTAAATATGGTTTCTCCAACATTATCTACCTATCCATCCATCCATCCATTTTACAAAAAAAAAAAAAGATTTGTAAAAATAATTTCTAGTTTTTATTTGAAATCTGGTTCAAATATAGAGAACCATAGATTTTACAACCTGGGCTTTCGAACCCAAGACAGATTCAGAAAGTCTCCAAATTTTCTATATACCCATCCATCTTGAGAGGTATCTACTTTTTTAAAAAAGACACCTGATCTCTTGATACCTGAATAACACAAAAAATCAATAACTGTTCTTATAGTGAGAATGGGAAAAGCTGTTCCTTTCCTTAATGAGATGCTAAACCACAATTGATTAAAAGGGATGGGAGCCTCACTGAATCAAATTTTCTTTAAAGAAAAATGGTTCTGAAGAAAATAACATGTTTCAATTTTGGAATATACTGTACAATACTTGCTTGCTATAGATGGCACTGACTCAGAGGAGCTGCTTCCACGAATGCATAAGAACTCTTCTCAGATCGCATATTCAGGTTTTAGGATTGCTTATATCAGGGATTCTCAACCTCTGGCCCACAGTGCCATTTCATGTGCCCCCCCCCCTCACTGCCTCCACCACACCAGGAAGTGCCATGTGGTGGAGGATGGGCAAAATGGCCGTCCAGCCCCTGAAGCTGTCTTACAGAGCATAACCCAGCCCCCGGTTTAAAAAGGTAGAGAATTCCTGACTTATACAGAAAATTATACATTTCATCTCTCTCACACACACACATGCAAACATGCGCGCGCACACTTTTAAATTTGCTGCTTAATCAATCTCCAAATCTTTTGATTGACTAAAATGTATTATATCAATTTAACCCTGTGGTTCCCAATGTGGGGCACATGCCCCACATGGAGGCAATTTGATTTTTAAGGAGGGGGCAGTTCAAGAATCAGTTAACAGTTAAAGGCCCTTTAGGCTTCCTCCACATGAATAGGAATTCACTTTTTTAATAATAAGAATTATACGTCACCAGGGGTGGGGAATCAGGATTTTAGATACTTAGGTGGGGCATAGCCAAAATACAGTTGGGAACTACTGCTCTAACCAATCGATCTTTTAAGGCTGTAATACTATACCTTCTCATCTAAGGGTGTGGGTCATTGAACTCCTCAGGGCTAACCACAACAAACTGAAATTCATAGTATTACATGTAAATGTTGCAACCCTGCTGGTGCTAACCCTAACAAGCTTCTCAGACATATGTTACAGGTTGGGGGAGATGTTTGTAAGTGCATGTATGTTCTACCTATCTATCTGATTATATGTAATTATCAGGACTCATACACTTCTTTAAAACAGAGACCACCTTGACAAAGGCTCTTGGGGTAGTTAATTTTACAAGAGATCAAATTAAATTTCTAGAAAATAAGACAAAAACAAGGAGAATGGGTAAGACATATTCAACACTGACAAAAAGATAATTAACTACCAACACCACACAATGGCTAAGTGTTACACTATTTCCTTTGCAACATATGCAATTTATTTCTCAAAGGATCTTATTTAAGAACTACCTGCAAATGTATAAAATTAAGTATTTTTAATAAAGTGAGTGATAAGCATCAAATGAGGCCTTCAACTAAAACAACAATCCTGGCAGGGATTGAATGCAAGGGTTGGGCTTGAAAAGTAAAGCTGTGCCTTATCTTGTTACTGAGTTCATCAACTTTCCAAACAGACCAGTTAAAGGTAGTTTCTGCACCTGGGTACAGCTAATTATTAAATAACACAGTCATTTTGTGCCTTATGTAAACATGGAAGACACACATTTTGCTTTCAAAATGACAGGCAAATGGGTTCCTTCTCATTTCAAAACACAGTGACTTTATTCCACTTTCCTTAACTACAGCCCATGTTCCCACCCTACACTTTTATGTTTTAAATACAGTAATACCTCGGATAACGCTAAGACTTGGTTCCAGAAGTCTTGGTGTTATCTGATTTTTAGTGTTATCCGATACATGTTAAAATCCTATGGGATGGATCGGATAACATTAAAGCTCCACAGAGATACATTGAAACCGCACAGGCTTTAGCGGTTGTTATCCGATACATCCCATAGGACCTTAACGTTATTTGATCCAATTCTCCTCCCCAGATTACTTAACGTTATGCGATTTTAGCGTTATCCGAGGTAAACGTTATCCGAAGTATTACTGTAGTTGATATCCAGACAAAACATGTTTCAGCTGTTGGCAAAAACTATAAGGAAGATTCACACTAGTGTCCTTTCTCCACTTTTGCTGCTAGATAGGGCTACCAAGGCCTGCATCTTTTAAATGTTCACAAGCATTTTTGTATAATACTGTTAGATTCATTTACATATGTATTAAGTTGTTCTAAAGAATTTTAGACTCTACTTTTAATTTTGCTGCACTGCTTTTTCTCATTTCACATATCATTTCATAGTTAATTTTGGTATATATTAAATTGTTACATTTTTACACTTTAAAAAAAAAGTCTGTTGACTATTGTAGTAGGTGTTCCTGAAAGCTTTTCCAGCTAAAATGTAGTGGGGCTCCTGATGAACTAATCATAGTCTTAGGATGTGGTCACTTTCAGCTTTAATACTGTGAGATAGTATCCACCATGTGGTGTGAAGTCTTTGATGGGCCAGATAGCTTGCTGAAATAATTTTACATATCATGTAAAAGCATGGTGAAACTGCACATGATGTATATTGCTGCAACCCATCAAGACTTACTGATGAATGTAACTCTACAAGCCAATACAAATAAGTGGCCTTATCAGTGAAAGAGACCAATTCTGATTATCCCTGAATGAGTACAAACATATTTCTATTTCCCAGGTTCTCCCATTTCAAGGGCAGGGGGGGGGGGAAGAATCCCATTAACATTCTTGCTTGTATCTCATTCATGGGATGGGAACTAGACCCTGCTGCAAACCCAGTTGTCAACTATGCCCCCACATTTACTCTGGAAACATCATTACTGGAACCAACGGCACCACACACAACATTAAAGGCAGTTTTACTTGTGCTTCTGCCAATATGATTTATGCCATCTCTTGCCAGAAATGTCCGTCTGTGCTTTATGTAGGACAAACAGGACAATCTTTACACAAAAGAATTGATGGACACAGTCAGACATCTGGAATGGCAACACAGAGAAACCTGTCACAAACCACTTCAATCTACCTGGACACTCTATCCAAGACCTGAAAGTTACAATTCTGGAACAAAGAAATTACAAAACTAGGATTGAAAGAGAGACAGCAGAAATCAAGTACATCCATCTGTTAGCCAAGGGTTTCTGGGACATTATCAAATTTGATGCACAGACTGCAATTTGCTGCTAGATATTTTATATATTATATTTTGATGTATTAACCTTCCTGCCAATTCTCTCTTACAACTTCAGCAGAACAGGAAGTAAACAAGTAATAGTACTACAGTGTTTTTGTATGTTTTCTGATCTGCAAGTAAGAGGTTAATCAGAAACCAGAAAGGGCTTTACTCTTTACCTTTGAGATTGAAAGGGAGACATTCAAAACTAATCTAATAATCTATTGTTACTGATAGCTGTAGGAAGCTGTATTGTTATGCTTGTCTGTCATTCTGCTAGAGCACATCCAGCTTCCCCTTTCACATATAGACTCCTACATTTGGTATATATAAACCATGCCTGGAAGTTTCATTCCTTGTCTGAAGAAGTGGACTTGATCCACGAAAGCTAACAATAAAAATATAGCAGTTAGTCTTTAAAGTGCTACAGTGTTTTTATTTTGGTTTATTACTTTTTTGGTTTTGTTTTCTGATATGCCTGAACCACAGATTAACACGGCTACGATTCCAAAAAAATCCTGTAATAAACAAGCACTTCTTAGTTAATACATTTTTTACCTTTCCCAGCATCCTCCCAAGGAAATAGTAGTGCCTCGCATAAGAATCTCCAACAAGCATCTGTGCCGCAGGGTTAGGGTAAAGAAGTCCTTCATTAGTAGTTTTAAAAAATCCCTGGTTAGGGTTAAATCCTGATTTAAGTAGTTCATTTAGAAATTCTCGAAAAATTCCACCTCCATCAATTCCAGCTTCATCTAGGCCATGGGCATTAAGTAAATGAACTCGAATTCGCTTCTTTAAATCAGGTTCTGGGGGAAAGGGGAAAGAAAGTCACATAGGAATCTGAAAAACACATTTTTTAAATGGGACATATTTTAAAACCCTGAAGAAACTGAATAATTTTATGAGTACAATCTATCCCTTGTCAACAAGATAACCACGTCAAAATTTTGCCCTGTAAATTATGCCTGCATAAGGGTGGTGATATCACTGGTGGAGGAGATTTTCAGTAATTAAACAGATTCTGCTTCACTCCCACAGCTTGTTCCACTTGCTTGCAATCAATCTCACTGCGTACAAGTCCTGTGCACTCCCATGACAGATGCAGGAAGTGTATTTTAAAAGTTTCTGCTTCAATCTCCAGCCTCACATGGCTTCAGGGGCAGGGCGGGGGCAGGGCAATAAGCTTTCAATTCTACTGGCAGAATATCAAAGTACAGTAATACCCCGTATAACGTGAGTATCATATAGCGCTAAAACCGTATAACGTGACAAGATTTTTGGAAAAATCTTGTTTCAAATAACGCGATTTTAACGTTATACGATACAGTCGTTCTTAGCAGCAGGGTGGCTGGAAAGCTGAACGGGGTTCTCCGTTCAGCTTCCCAGCCACCCTGCAGCTACGGAGGCAGGGGTGGGGAGGCTGGAAAGCTGATGGGGGGCTCCCCCGTCGGCGTCCCCAGCCACCCCACAGCTGCGGAGGCATGGGCGGGTGGCTAGGGAAGCCGACAGGTAGTCCCCGTCAGCTTCCCCAGCCACCTTGCAGCTGTAGATCGGGTCCTCTGATCTCTCTGGAGCAGGCAGGGGACACGATCCAAGGTGTTTCTGGGCTTCCCCGACGTCCTGAGCCAGTGCAGCAAGCCAGAATGTCGGGATTCGAACTCTGACATTCTGGCTTGCTGCACTGGCTCAGGACGTCGGGGAAGCCCAGAAACACCTTGGATCAGGTCTGCCCACCTCCCTGGACCCGGCGGGGGGGTCAGAAACCCCAAAATTGGTTAAAAAAACCGGACCTTTTTTTTACCAATTTTGGGGTCTCTGACCCCCCCGCCGGGTCCAGGGAGGTGGGGAAACCCGCTCCAAGCTGTTTCCAAAGTTCCCCCACCTCCCTGGAGGCAGCAGCAAGCCAAAATGTCAGGATTCAAATCCCGACATTCTGGCTTCTTGCAGCCTCCAGGGAAACAGGGCTTTTTTTAACATTGTGTGTTCAATGTATCGCACAACGTTAAAAACCGGATAACGACGGGACTTGTGGAACCAAGTCATAACGTTATTCGGGGTACTAGTGTATACTATTGGATCTTTGATCTAATGCACAAAATGTCTTTACAAAACTATAAAAAGATAATGCAGCCACATTTCAGAGTATCCTGCATCAGATTTCACAGTGAAGAGCAATAAAAATCAAATATTTGAAATAATTTCTGATGTTACAGACTACAGTAGAACCCCACATAACGGGGGGGGGGGGGACTCGGTTCCACAGAGCTCTTCACTATGCAGTTTTTTCGTTATGCGGTCCCCAATGGGAGATACCCCGCATAACGGGGGGGGGGGAGAGTTCTTTAACTGGGGTTACCATTGAGCAGGTATATCACGGTTACCAAAAACCCTGCATAACGGAATTTTTTTCGTTATGCGGGGTATCACCCTTGCATAACAAAAACTTCGTTATGCAAATTTCTCCCTATGTGATGCATTAGTTATGCAAGGTACCACTGTATTTCAATATTCGTGTTTCATGTCCATGAGCTGAAGGATAACTTAACAATGCACTTGGAGTCTTGGAAATCCTACACATGATGAATATCAAGGTCTACAGCCATATGCAGTTATTTGAACAGTTGTAATAGGGCCAAATTAAAGGGAAACTCAATAATTCACATGAATTTCTATGCTTCTGGCAACAGAAGCTGAAACCTGTAGTCTTCCTTATGCTGTGTAAAGTTTACAATATCATCAACTGTGATTTTTTTCTGAGACAAAACATTTTTTTATTTTCTCCCCAAAGCTCCCAAGGTTCCACAGAAATCTCCTTCATGACTGCGAAGCTAATGAGAGGAGAGGCACAGGACAGAAGGAAAAGACTTTAATTAGGAAAACTTTTGCCGCAGTGATAGATTTACTGGTGGAGTGATTTTCAGCAACTGAAGACTTCCGCCTCCCATTCTGTTGCCCTCAATTGCTTCCTGAGGAGAAAATGAATTTTGTGGGAGCCTCCGGATATTCTGGAATTAAAAGTGACCCCTCATCCCCCAAAAAAATACCTGTATGGCTGATGACATCGTCAACCTTACAGTGCAAAATTTATGCAATAGAGTTTTAGCCAGAATTTAACTTCACTAATGATAGAGCAGAATTTTAAAATAAATATTATCACAAGAATGAAATTTTGAATGATACCTCTAAAAATTGTGGAATTCAAACTCACGTGCCCTCTACAAAATATCAGTTATTCTTTCTTCATACAATTCACTAACTAAACAGGTCTGTAATTTAAATGCAAGCTTCCTATGCATATACAAAATATGCTGTTTTATGTAACTAGTAAAACAATTATATTTTTACAATGAGCTCCTTTTATTATTAATCAATAAATTATATACCATTTTCAGGGGAAAGCTTGTCATATGCATCTTCATAAATATAATTTCTTCTGATAGTGACGTTAATTCCATCCAGAAATGGACCTTCTCCTTGAACCTCCTGTTTATCAGCATAGATCAGTCTTTGAAAGATCTTTTATTGAAACGTTTAAGGAACAGGAAGAAAAATAATCTCATGTAAATATCAATGTTCAATATATCACAATTCCACAACACTGAGACTTACACTCAAAACTATCAAGACCGAGTAGCTGTGGGTCAGGGGTCCTGCATAATCTCAGGAGCTACCATCTTTCATTCTGGATGGGGCAGTTTTGCCCCAAACAGAACCGGTGTGTAATCTGGGGGTCCTTCTGGATTCATGACTCCTGCTCGAAGAGCAGGTGGCAGCCATGGCTAGGAGGACTTTTGCATAACTTCATGTTGTGCACCAGTTACGACCGCTCTACATGGGGCTGCCCTTGGTGATCATTCAGAGGCTTCAACGGGTACAGAATACGACTGCCCAGGTGGTGATGGGATGCGGGCGTTATGCTCATGCCTCACCACTTCTCTGAGAGCTGCACTGGCTCCTAGTATGCCTCTGGGTGCAATTCAAGGTGCTGGTTATCACCTTTAAAGCCCTACATGGTAGTGGGCCAGGATACTTAAGAGACCACGTCACCCTGAGAACATCTGTCCATCCCACCAGAGCAGACCAGAGAGGCTCTCTGGTCATACCATCAGCTACAGAGGCTCATCTCTCTAGCACGAGAAGGAGGGCCTTTTCGGTGTCCACTCTAGCCCTATGGAATCTCCTGCCAATGGAGTTGCATCTCCAGACAGAGCTGCTGCCCTTTAGGAAGGGAGTGAAGACCTGGCTGGCAGGGCATATGTGGGATGCGGGGCAGATGGTCAGTTCAGCCAGCTGGCGCCTTTGAATACCCTACCTCTCTCCCTGTTGGTTTTAACTTTCTTAACTTTTTAATCTTTTAACTTTAATTTTAATTCTTATTTTAATTAATGTGTTTTTAATTGTTTTAAATTGTAAGCCGCCCTGAGTCCATGGATAAGGGTGGGATAAAAATGTAATTAAAAAATTAATAAATTTTACACAATGATAAAAATACTGTAGAGTTAGGGGCTGCAGTGGCTGAAGTGGCTAAGACACTGACTGGGAGGTGGAAGGACAGGAGTTCAATTCCCGAGTGCTGCAGGACGGAATGAGCTCCCGTCTTTCTCCCAGCTCCTGCCAACCTAGCAGTTCGAAAGCAAGAAATTACAAGTAGATAAGTAGGGACCACTTTGGTGGGAAGGTAACAATGTTCCATGCGCTCTGGTGTCTAGTTATGCCTGCTACATGACCACAGAAATGTCTACAGAAGCAGACAACACTGGCTCTTCGGCTTTGAAACATAAATGAGCACTGACCCCTAGAGTTGGATAAAACCAGCTTTCAAGCATGGGAAACCTTTACCTTTAGAATATGGAAGTAGTAAAAATATACCGACCACATGAATGAATCAACCAGTAATAAGAGTGGATGCCTTAATATTGTTTTGTGGTATTTGTAAATTTCTCAATACTAAGGAAAAACATTTTCCCTATCATTATCACTGTCCTTATTTATTTATTTATTTTTGTTGTTGTTCAGTTGCACAGTCAATTCCAACCCTTTGTGACCCCATGGACCATTGTCCTCCAGGCACCTCTGTCCTCCACCATCCTCCTCAACCTGCCCAGCTCTGTGCCCACTGCATCTACAATACCATCTAGCCATCTCATTATAGGCTGCCTTCTTCTTCTTTTGCCCTCCACCTTTCCCAGCATCAAGGCCTTCTCAAGTGAATCCTCTCTTCTCATTTGATGTCCAAAGTACTTCAGCTTCATCTTTATTATTTGACCTTCTAGGAAGCAGTCAGGGTTGATTTCTTCTAAGACCGACCTATTTGTTCTCCTCACTGTCCAGGGGACTCTCAAAACTCTCCTCCAACACCACATCTCAAAGGCATCTATTCTTCTGTGCTCAGCTTTCCTTATGGTTCAGCTCTCACAACCATACATTACCACTAGGAATACCATTAGTTTGACTATGCAAATTTTTGTTTGCAAGGTGATATTTCTACTTTAACTATGTTCCCCAGGTTTCTCATAGCTTGTCTTCCAAGAATCAGTTGCCTTTTTATTTCATGGCTGCAATCACCATCTGCAGTGATTTTTGATCCTAAGAAAGTAAAATCTGTCACTGCTTCTACTTCTTCCTCATCTATTTTCCAGGTACTGATAGGGCCTGTTGCCATGATCTTGGTTTTCTTGATATTGAGTCTCAAGCCAGCTTTTTCACTTTCTTCTTTCAACCTAATCAGGAGCTTCTTTAGGTCTTCCTCACTTTCTGCCATTAGGTAGTATCATCTGCATATCTCAAGTTGTTGATGTTTCTCCCCGCAATTTTGATCCCAAATTCTGATTCTTCCATCCCTGCATTGCGCATTATGTACTATGTATATAAGTTAAATAAGCAGGGTGACAAAATGCAGCCTTGTCTTACTCCTTTTCCTATTCCAAACCACTCTGTCATTCCATATTCTGTCCTAACTGTTGCTTCTTGACTCATGTACAGATTTCTCATGAGGCATATAAGGTGTTCTGGTATTCCCCTCTCTTTGATTACTTGCCACATTTTCTTGTGGTCCACACAGTCAAAGGCCTTGGTGTACTCAATGAAACAGAAGTAGATTTGTTTCTGATATTCCTTTGTTTTCTCCATGATCCAACGTAAGTTGGCAATGTGGTCTCTAGTTCCCCTGCCTCTTCAGAAACCAGCCTGCACTTCTGGTAATTCTCTCTCCACGTGCTGCTGAAGTCTATCCTGTATTATCTTGAGCATCACCTTGCTAGCGTGTGGGATGAGCGCAATTGTTCAATAGTTAGAACATTATTTGGCCTTGCCCTTTTTTTGGGATTGTGATTTATACTGATCTTTTCCAATTCTGTGGCCATTGTTGTGTTTTCCAAATCTGCTGGTATATAGAATGCAATAATTTGATTCCATCATCTATTAGGGCTTTGAAAAATTTAGCTGGGATGCCATCATCTCCACTGGCCTTGCTGTTTTCAGTGCTTTTTAGGGGCTTCCTTACTTCACTCTCTAGGATGTCTGGCTCAAGTTCAATGTTCTCATCATTGTGATTATCCGGGGTGGTGAGGTCTTTTTCATAGTTCCTCTGTATACTCTTGCCATATTTTCTTAATCTCTTCTGCATCAGCTCCTTGCCATTTTTGTCCCTTACTATGGTCATTTTTACTATGGTCATTTTGCTTTCATTATTTGTTCCATGAAATGTAACATTTATTCTCTCAATAGTATTAACACAGAGTGATGGCAGTACAATTCTAGGATTTCCATTTGATTAGCAGAAGCTATAGCACCAAAGAAAGAACCTCAGTCACTTGCTTTGTTATTAGATTTAAAAAGAATAAAGCCTTCTTTCAACAACTCGTCCTTTGCAGTATACAATAAAGCAGTGACAATTTCCACATTATAACCAAATTATAGGTAGAGGTCTGTTTTTTAAAAAAAATGCAGATCATTGGAGATAACCCATAAAGCATTTAACTTATTTATTTATTTTGGACATACGCTTAAAAAATACAATAAAATTAAGCACACTCTGGAAGATACATTTGTATATCTAAAAGCTTTGAAATGAAAAGAAAGCTTGCATTTGAAGAACATTAAAACAGTACCATCATTATTCTCTAATTTAAAAAAAATGATTGATATGAAAGAGAGAATTCTTACATGCAAAAGAGATAGGCACTGTGCAAGACTGAACATTTAGCAAATATATTCTGTCATAAGTACAAGTATTATTAAAATGAAGTACCTTTACTCTTTCTTCAAAAGGAACCACAAAAGGTAGTTCAGTCAATATGGCAAGTTGTCGTTCCTCTGACACAGAAAGTGGTGCTGGATCCAAGCCCACTTTTAGCATAAAATTAAAGAGAGAGAATATAATCAGTTCTTACATGAAATACAATAGGTTACCTTTTCTGTTCCTTTGTGTTTGGAACTACCGCAAAGAGACAGCAAGGATTTCGATTGAACCAAGCCTGCTAATGATATCTAACAAACATCAACTATATCAGATAGTAAATAAGACAAAAAAAATTGTGGCTCCTTAAATCAGGGGTTCACAACATTTTCCTGCCAGGGGCCAGACCCACCCCCGACACTCTCCGCCGGGGGCATGTTTGCACTCTGGACATGCGTTTCCATTATCATCAGCAATAACACCATCTGTCCAGCTTCTTGCACAGCCTCTGCTGCTCCCTATGGCAGTGGGAGGCTTTTCAGAGCATAATTGATCCGTTTTGGGCTTTTTTTGCTGCGTATCCGCTGCATTTTGGCTACTAGAACATGCTGCTGAGCGACTTCCTGGTTCCGTCCTGGAACCCAGCCACTGACGCAAGCTCCGCCCAGCACTGGAAGTCACCCTGCAGGACGTTCTAGCAGCAAAACTCGGAGAAAAAAAGCCCAAAATGGAGCGATTATGCTCTGAAAAGCTTTTCACTGCCACGGGGAGCAGCAGAGGCTGTGCAAGAAGCCAGAAAGATGGCACGGTTGCCACCACCATGGTAAGTGACTTATTGTAACTTCTGGTGGTGGTGGGCAGGTCTAGAGGTGCCTGGGTAGCCACTACAGGCTGGATTAATGAGACGCACAGGCCAGATTAGACCCACGGGCTGTGAATGTCTGCCTTGAAGACTAACAACTATATTTTAATGTGCTAGTTTTTATAGTCTTTAAGATGCCACAACATTTTTGTCTTTTGTTTTGTTTTGTTTCATTTACTATCTGATATGCTTGCACAGACAAGTACGGCTATCATTTCAAAAACATCTTCTAGGATCTAAAAGCCTACCTGAAGCTGAGGGACACAGAAGAAGCTTCCCAGTAGAATATGAGGACCCATTATTTATTTATTCTTCAACAGAAAATTTCACTGGACACATCTCTTGGTTAATTCTAGAATGAGTTTTAGAATTTTATTTTTGCTCAGCACAAGAGGATTTGTGCAATACAATAATGCCACTGGACCAGGACAAATAGTTCATTGAGTTCCTGCTCAAGTAGTTGGAATTTGGCTTTTCTATTACTTAATCCATTACATATTTTGTAACATATGATATTTGACTGCCAGAACATGCAGTCCATGGGAGCAACTTCCAATACAAAGTGAAGTACTTTAGTTGGGAAAGGAAATCAGGGAAATTTGAGTGAGCATCCAGAAGAATTAGCATGAAAGCAACAAATCTTTCTGGGTCCTCAATAAGGTAACTAAAATCGGGGGGGGGGGGTGTACAAGATAATGATCTGAATAAAGTTGCACAATTCAAATACTTTGATAAGGTGAACCAACACCACTGAAAATGAAAATTTCCAAACCAAAAAAGTACAATGTTTTCAGGCTCTGGATATAGATCCATTCACTAAGAAACAGTAAAAAATTATTTTGTTTACTCCTTGATATGCTTTTTTTAGTGCATGATTTTGATAGCACAGATAAAGTGATATCACAGTGGCTTTGAAAAGTAACCATCATTAGTTAACATGTTGTAATTTTTAAATTATAATTATTTAAAAGAGCTTCATGCAACAAGAACATGAACCAGTTAAGATGTGTTGGCAAGTACAGTACTAACTAACCCTTGGAATCTGAGTGTTTTCAGTAAATATTTTTATTTACATTCAATGCATGCCATCTATTAAACTAAGGGTTAAAACATTCAAAAAACACAAACTGCATGTACAGCAAAGGAATACTGCTATCTGACTTCAGCAGTTCAATTATTCTGGTCAATTACTCAATTTTTTAAACATTGCCCAATCAACATTTCCAACTTTAAAAAGAATTATGTGATGGAGTCATCAATACACAAGACATTTAAAGCTCAAGGGCCTGCCATTTAAGTAAATGAAAAAGCACAAATAAACATGACCATATGCGAGGCAGTGTTTCTTTCACAGTAATTGGTTTTAGCCCATATGGAATCAAGTGAGATTAAACTAATAAGCAGAGTTATGTGCTTGTCTTCAAACAATCATGATGACCACATCTTTTCCCACTTCAAGAGTACATACTGACCACCTAGACCAGGGGTTCTCAATCTGCAGCCCATGGGCCATATCCGGCCCATGGTGCCAAATAATCCACTCTCCCTCGCTCCAGGCACTACCACCAATATTGGCCAAGGACGCATTTACAGCTGTCGTAAACACGTTTACGACAGCCACGGACTCATTTACAGTTGTTGGAAATACTTTTACACACATTTACAACACTATAAATGAGTCTGTGGCAGATGCTGATGGCGGCAGCTGGACCACCAGTCTGGACCGCCAACTGTTTGAGGAAATGTGACCCGGCCCCTGACTTGAAAAGGTTGAGAACCCCTGACCTAGACAGAGCAAGCACGTTTATAGAATGAAGACTTTTTTCACCTAGAAATACAAGTGGACAGAGAGGCTGAAATTGTCGGCATAACTTTTACTGAGGCAAGCTAATGACCTCAGGGAGAAGCCTCTAGTTATTGAAAATCATCATAAGTAGAGCCACTCAAGAATGGCAATTATTTTGTAATTAATAACTTCCCCCATGTATCTCCCAGCTCCATGGCTTTCCAGTGATAAAAGGGATTACACAGTAGTCTTTGGAATTTTAGGACAGAAATTATAATTCTTTAAATTCTGAAAAATCACCAGTGCTTATGACATCATCAGCTTTTTGTGGTGTAAGCTACAGCAACAGGATTTCAGCCCTAGTATAGGCAACAATGAACTTTCCTTGACCAAATTTATCAACAGTCTGCAGTCCAAGGCTGCAGTCTTATGCATGCTCATGGAGTTTTACTTCTGGCTAGATATATATAGACTTATCCTGCGCAAACAAAAACCTCAGTTTTCTAGGTAAAATACCGTGTTTCCCCAAAAATAAGTCACGTATTATATTTATTTTTCCTCAAGAAGACACGCTATGGCTTATTTTCAGGGATGTCTTATTTTTATTACACTACTAACTGCACGCCTTCTTTACTGCTCCACACCAGGACCCTGCATAGCCACACCTATCACTATGTATGGCTTATATTGCACTACAGCTGAGAAATCCTGCTACGGTTTATTTTATGGGTATGTCTTATTTTCAGGGAAACAAGGTAGTAATTACATGATCTTACCATCCAGAGTAGACTGTAATGGTCCTATTCTTCCCATTCTTCTCACTCTCCATACGTGTCTGGCTGATGGCACATAAAGCTGTGTAACCTAGTGATACATTAAATTGAATTTAATCTGTAGAAACAGTTTGGTAGAAAGCATACCACTCCACTTTTCAAAAATACCTCTGTATTACCTTATCCGCTCTAATATTTTCCTGTTCTGAAAGCCAATGATTTGGTGGACAAAAATTCCTTCTTGTATCTCTGGCTTTCAACATTTTCACTAAATTCGTAATTACCTGTTGAGAAATAATTCAATATAAAGAGGTATTATATAAAAAGGCAGACCATTTACACTGAACTATAAAGCATATTTTAAAAGCAGCAATGTTTTATGTTAATGGAAAGCCTTTACAGTACTTTTATTCTTAAAAGATGTGATAAACTAATTAAGAATTTGGTGAGCATTCATTAGATAGTACTGTACACTAGTACCTCGGATAACGTTCCACTTGGTTCCACAAGTCATAACGTTATCCACTTTTTAACATCATGTGATGCATTGATCGCACGTTTAAAAAAAAAACTCTGTTCCCTTTCTGAAAAGGAAAGGGAACAGGGGGTTGATCCGGTATGCTTGGGGAGAGAAAGCGCCCTCCCTCCCCAAGCACTCTGGTGGTCCCAGTGTGGGCATCATGCCTGGTTCTCCCTGATCCCAAGCCAGCAATCGCACACTGCGATGGCCAGCTGGGTTGGAGAAAGAACAGAGAGCGCACCCAGTCCGCCCCCCCCCCCAAAAAAAGCTGGCAATCGCACGCTGCAATGGTCAGCTGGACTGGGGAAATCCCAGCCTCAACAGGAAAAGTCAGCCTCAATCCCACTGGGCTTTCTGTGCTGTGCCTGCTGAGGCTGGGATTTCTCCAACTCAGCTGGCAATCATAGCGTGTGATTGTTGGCGGGGAGGGAGGAACCAGGCATGCTCCCTGTTCTTTCCCCAACCTAGCTGGCCATCGCACCGTCCAAGTGCTGGCTTGGGGGGGGGGGGAGAACTGGGTGCGCTCCCTGTTCTTTCCACAACCAAGCTGGCCATGGCAGTATGCGATTGCTGGCTGTGGGGAGGAACTGGGCGTGCTCCCTGTTCTTTCCCCAACCCAGCTGGCATTCACACACTGAGATCAGCGATTGGGTTGGAGGAAAGAACCAGGGAACGTGTGCCCAACCCAAGCACCGATCACATCAGCGGTGCATTTGGGAAGTCGAACGGGAACTCCCCGGTCGGCTTCCCAAATGTGTCGCCAATGCCAAGGGCGCAGCATCGACGTGGCTGGGAACCCAACAGGGGAGCCCCTGGTCTGCTTCCAGCCACACCACTGCTGCAAGCTTCGTTGTGCTGATTTGGTTGGGGGGAGACTGTGTGCACGCGCCCGATCTCCCCCCAACAAAACCAGTGATGTTTGCCTCAGTAGATCTCTGCCCCAAAGCCCATATGGCTGGTCTCTAGCCCTGAAGGCTTTGGAGCAGAGATCAACTTTGGGGAATTTGAGGCAAACCTTTGCATCACACAACATTATTTTAGCATTGTGTGATGCAAATGTTTGCCTCAAATTCCCTGACGTTATCCTATTTTAGCGTTATCCAAGGTATTACTGTATATAACTTTGAACAGCTTCTTCATGGAGTCTATTGTTATCCCTTAATACAAAGGTAGCACAATGTTAAGAAAATAACATAATTAAAGCAATTATTTTAATTAAAATAATCTAAAATAGGAAAGCCAGCTTTAGCAGACTTAGTCTCTGCAATTACGCAACACAGAGATTAAGCTAACACAATCCTTCACCATACCTAAAGCTGTTAACTGGAATTCTGAAACCTTAATACCAAATTAATTTCAAATACACTTTGTTGAAACAGGCCTGCTTCACATTGTTATAATTAGCTGCTTTACCTAGATTTGGACATATGCAAAAACATTCAAGCTGCTTCTCATGAACACACCACCGGGGAGAGCCAGAGGGTCACAACTGTTCATTCTCATAACACTACATTGCAGTTTAGAACTACAGTACATCTAGATCAGGGGTTCCCAATCTTTTCATGCTGTGGGCTGGACCACGCTCCCTGGACAGTTGAGCGGGGTCACATGGTTCCTTCTGCTCCGACCCTATGGAACCTCCTGCCAAGTGAGTTGTGTCTCCAGGCAGAGTTGCTGCCCTTCAGAAAAGGCTTAAAGACCTGGCTGGCAGGGCAGGTCTGGGGTACTACTAATGTTGTGGCCCTGGCCTGTTGGCTGATTCGGTGACTCTCTTCCTCTCTTTTAACCTTTTAATATTTTAATTCTCTCAATTTTTAAATCTTATATGTTTTAATCTTGTGGTTTTGTATTCCTTTTAATTTTTTGACTTTTTGTTAGCCGCCCAGAGTCCTTGGAGTGGGGTGGCGATATAAATTGAAATAATAAATAAATAAGTGCATTTACGACAGCCGCAGGTGCATTTACAGCTGCGCTTACGGCAGGCGCAGGCATGTTTACGCATGTGTGGGTGCATTTTATGGCTGTTGTAAATGCTTCCACTTCCACTAGGTGTGAGGGCAGCTGCGGGCCACATGAAATGGAGCCGCAGGCCGGGGCCAGCCCTCGGGCTCTACATTAGCCACCCCTGATCTAGATTATATTCATGGTTTCGGGGATGAGTGCATGATGCTCAGTTTCGTAATGCCAGAATAAACAGAAACTCCTTATGAACTGATGCCTAGACACAGAAAATTAAAACTAATTGTATTATTTAGAACAGGGGTTCCCAACCTAAAGCCTGTGAGCTGGATCAGACCTGCAGCGCTATTTCATGTGCCCCCCACCCTCCAAGGGCATTTGAGAAATAAAATGACCAATCCCTTTGAACTGTTGTGACAAAATGGCCACCCCCATCATGCAGGCAATGCAAAATGGGGGGCTGCCCCATTTATTTCACAGTGCTGTACACAACAAGATGTAGGTTTCATGACACCACAAGCTTTTTTCCCCTTCTAGATCAATTCTGTCCATACACAGAATAAGGGCAACTTTATAAGATGCCAAATTTTGCTCTAACCATGTTTAAAAGCGTGAAAAAGCAAACAGCTTCTCCTCCCCATCTTAAAATTACAGATTTAAATTAAAACTTTAAATACTCTCTCTACTGGAACACCTAAATATTGTTTCTTAAGATCTTCTTAAAATGTATCCCAGGTGCTGCCACCTTCTGAGGTATTATGGGTAATAGTCAGAGATGGGGGTTTTCTCTACTTTATTATTATTATTATTATTATTATTATTATTATTATTATTATTATTATTATTATTATTATTATTATTATTATTATTATTACAGACATATGCCGCCCCACTCGCGAATTGCAACTCTGGGTGGCTCACAAACATATCCTCAACACAATATACATCAACAGAATGAAATACCATAAGATACAATTTTCATAATAAAACACAATTTAACACTAAAAGAGTACATAGCAATTAAATAACAAAAAGTCCTTTGCCACTCAACAACCTCAATAGGGCTCAGGGCTCAATGTGCTTTGCAACATCGGCAGCTTTTTTAAATCCTCCAACTCCGGCTGGTGGCGAGGGCTCGGAGGGGATTGTCTGGCATCCAGTCTTCAGCTGCTGAGCCTCTGTCTAGCGGCTTTTAAAGCCCTCCAACTCTGGCCTGTGATGAGGGCTCGGGGAGAGCGTCCGGCCTTCAGCCACCCAGGTGGCGGCAGAGGTTTTAAAGCCACCCGAGTCGCACAGCTGCTGTTGCCTCTCTCCAGGCCAGCTGGCTGAGGGAGCATCCAGTGATGGCATCTTTCTGAAATTATCCTTCCAGTTAAAACATGATTGCTCCTATTCTATTGGATAACAACTACAAACTGCTTTGTTCTCCAAGATTAAATGGATAGTCTATTGTGCTATCATCACCATCTACTGAGCTCATCTGTAGTCTGTTTATTCAGGTTATGATTTGCAAATGTGCTATTTTATTACAGTTTTTACTGCTATAATTCATTTTTGTTTTTGTTGATATCCATTATTTGGAAATGTTCAAGGGGAAGCACAAAATGATGATTGAATCCAGGTGCTTCATTTCAAACATATATATGCAAGCTGAAGAAAACTATGTGTATTAGTTAAACATCCAAAGAGATCGCTCTTGTGCAGTTAAACCAGCTAAAACATATAAAGATTAAAAGAACCAAACTGTATGTATTTAGTCATTTAAAATTTGGTGTGCATCATTATCTTGGAATTATTTTGGCTACCAGATTCAATGTTACAAATTATATCATCCAAAATCATAACAAATGAAGCAACACAACAAAAACACTTTT
Source organism: Furcifer pardalis (assembly GCA_030440675.1). Taxonomy (NCBI): domain Eukaryota; kingdom Metazoa; phylum Chordata; class Lepidosauria; order Squamata; family Chamaeleonidae; genus Furcifer; species Furcifer pardalis. The sequence continues at coordinate 101,607,447 of CP126897.1, forward strand.
GTTAGCTGAATAGAAGTAATAATGCATAGCACAAAAATGTAGCGTCTTTTCCTAAGATACACAAGGAAGTATGTTGAATCTCATCTTAGAAAATATTACTAAATAAAATTTGCAATGGGCAAATCTGTAAAAATCCTTGTTTTAGCTATGCACTGAGACAGTATTCAACACAATCAAAACATTATCAGCTATTCTCATAGCCAGTAATGTCCATAATGTCCGTGCTGATAAGTGAAATGTGTTGTAAAAATCAGGCAAAATGGGCAGGATAGAGGCTGTTGTAGACTTGTAGAATGAATAAGCATTCCTTAATTAGCCCATCAGGTTAAGTGCAAGCATTAATGGGCCTTTCCTAAAGTCTAGCATGACATCTTTCCCCAAACATGGCCAAGAAGAAAGTTCCATTAGCAATATTAATACAAGCTTAGTTGATCATTTTCATTCAATTAACTTCTTTCAATTAAATAGATAGCTTGACAAAAGCAGTGATAAAAGACCTGAAGGGACAGCTGACGACTTGAACTGAACATTAGTGTGCGAGAGGTCGCCGGTATTAAACGGACTGTAAATCTAGCATTCAATTTGGAAAATGCATTTCTTCTGCTTCTACTCCTTTAATGAGTAATTTTAGCTGACTATATGTGTTTGCTGTAGAAATTTCATGGCAAGTCAGGCACTTTCTTGGGCAACAGTTATATCCTTGATTCCTTCTCTACCTCCTTGGTGATTTTCTCAGTACTAAAAATATTGGTTGTTTGGAGGGGGGGAACAAACTGGGTAAAATGCTGCCAATTACCTAACAGTGTTTAATAGAAAGATCACAGATGCTGGAAAACATCAGTTGTGAACAGTCTACTAAAAAACTGTAAAAACTGCATACAGTCCAGGACTATATGCCCAATGCATTGAATCTACATACCATATCTGAGGATCGCAGTAGCACTCATATACAATTATTATTCTTCAGCTCAAAAATATTCACACCACCTTGCATATAACTATATACAGAGAGCAACCAGTAGAGTGGTACCTTGCTTAAAGAGCATAATGCGTTCCACAGGATTGCTCTTTAAACGAGTTTGCTCTTTAAGCAAAACACCATTGTAAATGACCAATGGGGGGGAGGGATTGTGAACCCCGATTTATTTGTTAAGCGAATTTTCATTGGTTTTATTTGTTAAGAGAAGTGAACATTCAGAGAAAATTCTGCTCTTTAAGTGAGTTACTCTTTAAGTGAGGCGCTCTTTATGCGAGGTTTGACTTAAAACTATAGGAACTATCAGGAACTGACAGGAACCAGTATAAGCTAAAGTGTACAACAATCTGGACACGATGAGATAAAATTTCCAGTCACTTAGTAATGGGAAGGTTTGGAGTGTACCCAAAATTAATAATACAGTACTTGAATCCAATGGTAGTGCTTACTCTATTTTTAGACTTGCCATTATCTGTGATTCTCCACTTTCGAAGTGCATGAAAAAGAACAATCTGCCATTTCTTTTGACCCACACTATAATGATGACATTGCACTTACCTTAAAGAGCTGAATCCACCGCTTTTGTTCCGTCTGGATACACTGCTGCATTTCTGAATTGGTAGTGACTCCAACACTTCTAAAAGCTGCAATGTACTCCTCACGAACCTCTGGCTTGGTTTCCGGATATGCCAATTTAATAATTCCTAAACAAGCATCCCGAAGGCAGCGTGATAATATTACCAATTCTTCTAACGTGAAAGGCATCATTGATGATTGTCTTTGACCTACAACTACACAAAATACAATTCACAGTTAAGTACTTATTCTTGTTCTCATGGCCTCAGAGTGATAAGACAAAATGAGCAAACAAATAATGTGTCATTACTCTATTCAAATGTATGCATCACTGTTCTCAACAGAACTGAAAACTATCCATTCTATTGTGCAAGGTGAAGAATTTGATCTAAATTCAAAATGTTCATATGTTCCTTCTATGCAACAGAGCTTGGAAAGTTAACGTTAGCAAGACTTCATTCCCATTACTTGTCATACTGTTTTAAGAAACAGTTCGTTACTAGCTGTTGCAATGTTTAAAATGTAATTTATCGCATTTTGCATTGCACTCCTTGTTACTTCTCTGTCATTTTTCCATAACTTAAAAAATGGCATAAAATTAGGGAGAATGTAAAAATTCTTCAAAAATTCCCTTTAAGAGTTAAAATCAACTATATTTATTATTCATTTATTTATTCAGATTTATATTGCCGCCCACTCGCTGAGGTGACTCAGGGTGGCTTACAGTTAAAACAGCAACAGTACATATAGAATATTATCTCTTCCAATAAAAAACAGAATTCCCATTTTAATTGCTTTTGAGATGTTAGTTTGCTTAACTTAGTTAAATCCACAAAAGGTAATTTGCTACAGGTATTTTCTTCATTAATTCCAAATTCTACCATAAGTGTGATGCAAATCTACAAAAATCTTTCCTGCTGTGTCACCTATCACAACTTAATACATATTTTAATACTCCTGGATAATTTATTTAGATAACAGATTATAAATTATGGATACCTTAAGTCAAATACTACCTACTTGTTCTGTATAGCAGCTCCAAACTCATACATGCTTGGAATTGTCAAAAAAACCAGGTGCAGGCCTCATTCTGACATGTTACAAGTTTTGCAAACCTTATTTACAACCTTAGTTTGAATTTGAAACAAGTCTTTGCTTCATTTTCAGAAGACAGTATAATTGGAAAGAGAAAATATAAACCAAAATAAACAGGGAAGTACTTCAAATTAGTGTACAGTAAAACCTCATATAACACTAAAACCTGGTTCCACAAGTCTTCGTGTTATATGATTTTTAGTGTTATCTGATCCTCTATGGGATCCATAGAGATACATTGTAACCACACAGGCTTTCACGGTTGTTATCTGAAGCATCCCATAGGATCTTAATGTTATCTGATGCAATTCTTCCCCCCAGATTCCTTGATGTTATGCGATTTTCGTGTTATTCGATACTGAGGTATTACTGTATTAGAATTTTGTGGGGGTCTTTAACTGTACACTAGTACCTCGGATAACGATGAGACTTGGTTCCACAAGTCTCATCGTTATCCGTTTTTTAACATTGTGCGATGCATTGATCGCACAACGTTAAAAAAAGCCCCGTTTCCCTGGAGGCTGCAGCAAGCCAGAACGTCGGGATTCGAATCCTGACATTTTGGCTTGTTACAGCCTCCAGGGAGGTAGGGGAAGTCCAGAAACAGCTTGGATTGGGTTCCAACCTCCCTGGAGCCAGCAGGAAGCCAGAAATGGGTTTAAAAAGTGCATTTTTTTTACCCATTTCGGGCTCTCTGACCCCCTCCCCCTTGCTGGCTCCAGAGAGGTCGGAAGACCCGATCCAAGCTGTTTCCAAACGTCCCCCACCCTCCTGGAGGCTGTAACAAGCCAAAACGTCAGGATTTGAATCCACTATTGGCTTGTTGCAGCCTCCAGGAGGGTGGGGGAACTTCAAAATTATTGCGCACTGGGTCTCCCGACCTTCCTGGAGCCAATGTGCACTATTTTTGAAGTTCCCCCACCCAGGGAGATCAGAGGACCCGATCTACAGCTGCAGGGTGGCTGGGGAAGCTGACGGGGACTCCCCGTCTGCTTTCCTAGCCACCCACCTATGCCTCCGCAGCTATGAGGTGGCTGGGGAAGCCGACGGGGGAGCCCCCCATCAGCTTTCCAGCCACCCCACCCCTGCCTCCGCAGCTGCAGGTTGGCTGGGAAGCTGAACGGAGAACTCCGTTCAGCTTTCCAGCCACCATGCTGCTATGAAACGACTGCATCGGATAACGCTAACAGATCGTTATCCGATGAAAAATTTCTTTTGAAATTTTGCATCGTTATCCGATTTTGGCGTTATCCAATACAGTTGTTATCTGAGGTATTACTGTATATAATCACCAGGAAATAAAGTGATTATTCAGGTCTTGTAGCTTGGTTTGGAACACTGTATGTTTCTAGCTGAGAACATTAGTTCTATTCAGCCATTATTTTAGTGTGTATAGAAAGCATGAGAAAACGGGAACACAAGAACCCCTATTACTTATGTGCCTCCATCCATCAACCTCAACATGGGCAGAATGACAGCCAGAAATGGGACAGCTTCCATCATCTGTGAAGAGTCAGCTACAAGGAAAATATCCAGTGATAGCAACAGCTATCCACTTCACACTCAGTGCCCTTCACACATAAAGGACAACAGAGTTAATGATAAGAGAGGCGACAAGTATGTCTCCCCTCCCCCCTTTACAATAATCTCTCAACAGAATTATAAGAGGCTCCTGTGTTAAAATTAACATGAGTATTGCCTTAAACAAAATCTATAAAGAACAATGCTCTTACCTTCAATAGGATCACCAAAGAATTCATTATCATGTATAGAAATAAGCGAGTGGCTAAACAGAGAGCTAAAAAGATAAAAGAGAGGGATGATCCGACTAGAATCTTCTAAAGACATTGGTGAGCCACGTGATATCACCTGAAGAAGGGGCACCATGGACCTTAATGGAAAAAACACAGAGCTATTATCAGTTTAGACATATAGCTGAAAGTGGAGGGTAACGTTTTTAATGTCCCATACAGAATGATACAGTATTCTCTACAATATTCTTTTTCATAACAGTTTTTAAAGGTACTGTACTTAAAAGACACTAAAAATGGCACTTTTAAATACTTAAAAGCACTAAAAAAAAGTCCATAGGGCCTGCCCTGTGGTTCATAATCTAATAGATCAGATTTAAAAGGAAAACAGGAATAGTGGATAAAGAAGAGGAGCAGCAGTTCCTGGCTGTTGAACAGAGTGAAAACGGTTTGACATAATGTCCTTCCTGTGAGACAGGCATGACATCATTTGCTGGATGGATGTGGCAAAAGCAACAAGCATACCAAGCTCAATGTGCTTATTAACCTATCACAACATCTTTAAAACAACCAGCCATCTCTAAACTTAGTCTAAACCATCAGGTTAATATAAAATCTTGCTGGATTTATAGCTATTATTATTTTATAACATAAAGCAAAATACAGTACATTTTGATAGATAGAGTTTAAAAAAATATACAGCAAGAAATAAAATTAATAAGCCAGGAAAACCAGTATGCAAACCATTAATGCCCAACTGTTACCCAGAAACAATGTTTAAGCAGCAATAGCAATTACTCCATTCAATCATTGATCAAGGAAGCATAACCTTTCAGAAGAAAAATAAAGGAAAGTGACCTGATGAGAAAATACTGCTCTCCAAGCCCCCCCACACACACACACACACAAAGCATCACATAGTCACATAATGATCTGTGCACATGCAAACACGCAAGCCAAAATCCAGTAGTAAGCTGCAATTATAGCAGGCCAGAGGACCATATGGAGAGTTGAATCGACAAATCCCCACCATTATAGTGAGCCTACTCTAGTTGCAGCTTACTATTGGATTTTGGCCACATACTTACAAAATCGAAGGAGGGAAAAACACAATTTTCAGATAGCATACATGCCTAGGTGGCTCAAAATTGAAGTAAGGCAAGGTGATCCCTTGTTCAGTCCATGATCCAACTCTACATACAGTACATACATTACATGCTTTGCCTTAAAAGAGAGGTTTCCCTTTTTATACCATACAAGAAATACTTCTTAAGAATACTTCTTACCGTGAGTTTGCATAATTACTTACATTAAATACATTAAAATTAATCTGCTATTAACAGGTACCTTTTAAAGCAAATAAAATCTGTTCTTTTTAAACCATTAAATCTTGCCACCTCAGTAAAAATTAGACCTAATTATCTACCTATAATAATATAGTGTGATGTAGGACTTGTTTTTTCACTTTCACAAAATTATTTCAAACTCCATAGTACATGCTGTAAGATTAAATTTTTAAGAAGAGTAACACATACCCAGTAATCATCCGAGTTGTCATTGAAGAGATTAAATACCAAAGATGCCTAAGAAACCTGGCATTAAAAGCTAAGCTGTATAAAAGTCTAAAAAAAGAAAGAAAGAACAGGGAGAAAAAGGTTATACAAAAGCATCTTTTTTATTGTTTTCCCAATCTAGCATTGATAAAATATCTGTTTCAATATTAATCACTAGTTTTATTGCACAGCAAGGCTAATTCCTTATATGGTAATAGGGCTTAGTGCTCATTTATCACACCAAAATTAATCAGAGGTGATCTACTTAATTAACCTCTTCTTCCAATCAAGCTCTTCCACAATACCACATAATTTCTCAAATGTATAATCTTGGAGTTATTTTAAGAAAATATCAAACTTTCAACTATTAAACAAAAAATATGTGATATGGTTAAAGCATTATAGAAACATCTAAACCAGGTTTTAGACTTCTAACTTTATGAAACTTTTAACCTTGCTGATAAATTCTTTCTCATTCACATATTTTTTAACTAGGAATCTATAAAATCCATCCAAAATGTCCAAGAACATTTTCACAGACCTGACACATCATGCACCTAAATATTGTCGACTCTAAATCATATCATGAGGATCCAGATAAATTGCAAATCCATTCCAAAGTCTTTGAATTTCTAATACTATACCTATTCCGAATGACAATTGTGTGCCCTTCAAATATGAGTAATGGCGACCCTTTTCAGGGTTTTCTAGGTAGGCAGCTGTACAAAACCAATTTATCATTTGATTCTTTGAGACCACCCTGGGTATGCGCAACTTGCCCTCAATGACTAAACAGGCTTTCTCTTCTCTCAGCAGGCACAATGAGGAAACTCCCCTTCATGTATTATAAATTCAAAAGCTTCCTACAATACTTGCATCTAATTACCTATGTATAATAACAAAACACATCTCCCCCAACATATATCAACTGACTTACATTCTCTCAAACTGAAGCATCAATTCTGCCCATGATAATGCATTAATGATCACTAAATACTATCTTGCATTACTTTTGCTTCTTAAGTAATAATGCTGGAAACTTCCTACTCCTGGCAACATGTCAAGCATCTGTCACCTAAGTATTTAAGTAACAACTAGGTCATACTTAATATTTCTTATAGCAGTGATTAAACTATATTTATGACTAGCTACTGTTTTAGTATTTTCTTTACATTCTTGTGACTTTAATATATCTACTGTTTTAATCGCTAGAGTCTTAAAATGGAAACATTTTAAAATGTAAAAACATTAATAGAATGGAGGAAGAAGTCGTCTCAGTTTGAACTACCTGGGCTCCAACAAGGCTTGCCATAATTTTTCTCTTTTTATTTTGCACTGTTGTCAAGACAAAGGATCCTGCTGCTCAATTTCTTTATATAAAACAGTACTGTTATAAGAACCCTGCAGATTCTCTAAGCAGGCACCTAATTGTTCACAGAGGGTACTTGATTTATGTGTATTTCGCAGACGGTAGTTTGCCAAATTCTTTCTGGTGCAATAGGGGAGATTAAATGACCTATTAAGCCTTATTTAGCTGAAGCACTGCTATAAGTTAATTAGCTGAAGGCAAGATTTTCAGTCTAGGTCATAAATTGGGCCCAGTTTCCCACCGAGACCATTTAAGTTAATGAAGAGAATACAATAGAATGAGACAACCTCATACTGTTGGATAAAGGTCACTACAGCAGGGCTGCATATTTTGACACTTTCTTTAAACTGGAAGGTGCCACAGGTAGAAGGTAACAGATGTGACTGCAATTACATGAGATTAAATAAGCCATAGAGTTCTACTAGCACGCAACTGTAAATGAATGTTGCTTTCCCAATAATATCCCCTGAGACTTACAGCCTGCACCCAAAGGATAAATGCACTTAAAATATTTTAATACTCTCACATGTATAGTTTATCAATAAGTTCTTTAAAATGTAGGACAAGTACTACCACATTTGGAAATGTTACTTTCAAGGTGAAGAACATTTTCACAGGAAGTACAACTGCACTCCAGAGATGCATACAGTTATTTTATCAAATACAGTAATACCCCGGATAACGATTGTACCGAATAGCGCTAAAACCGCATAACGATGCAAGACTTTTGGAAAAATCTTGTATCGTATAACGCGATTTTTAGCGTTATCCGGTACAATCGTGTGGGGGGGGGGTTGGATTGGGTAGAATATCTAACCAATCCACCACCACCCCAGCGATGGATCGCTGCTACTGAACTAGGGTCGGGTGAAAGGCAGGCGGGTGCCTAGTTCAGTAGCAGCGATTGCTGAAGCCTAGCGGCGCAAAGGCTAGCTAGCCCCGAGCGTTGCTAGGCTTCGTCAACAGCCTTGTTTCGCCACCCGAAACGAACCTTAAAAAGTGCTAAGGTTCGTTTCGGGTTCGTTTCCCGGGGGAGGCGCGCCGCGTGTCCTCCTCTCTCCTCCTTCTCCCTCTCTTTCTCTCTCTCTCTCTCATTCTCTCTGCAAGCAGCCGGGCAGCTTCCTGCGCTGGGGAAGGAAAGCCGAAGAGCGGAGGAGGCGAAGGAGCTGGAGAGAAAGAGAGGGGGAGGAAGGAAGAGGGGAGAAACCCCAGGAGAAGAATAAGGAGAAGGAAAAGAGAGAAAAGGACGACGGGGGGCAGGGAAACAAGCGCCGATCACCGGCAACAGCTTAGATCAGGTCCTCTTATCTCCCTGGAGCAGACAGGGGAGTTAGAAATCCCGAAATGGGTAAAAAAAAACGGAATACTCCAGCGTGATCAGAGGAGCTGATCTAAGCTGTTTCCAAAGGTTTCCGGTTTCCACTTCAAAAATGAGCTGTTTCCACTAGGGAGGTCGGGAGACCCGATGCGCGCTATTTTTGAAGTTCCCCCACCCTGCTCGAGGCTGCAATGAGTCAAAACGTCAGGATTCAAATCCTGGCATTTTGGCTTGTTACACCTTCCAGCAAGGTGTGGTTTTGTAGCAGAAGGGTGGCTTATCTTATCTGCATCTTATCTTATCTCCCTGGGATGCAGAGAGTCCGAAATGGGTAAAAAAAAAAGTCCATTTTTTAACCCATTTCGGCTCTCTAACACCCCTGCCTGCTCCAGAGAGATAAGATAAGCTGCAGGTAAGATAAGCCAACCTTCTGCTACAAAACCACATGGTGTTGGAGGCTGTAACAAAGGAGATAAGATGACCCAATCCAAGCTGTTTCTGGGCTTCCCCGACGTCCCCAGTGTAGCAAGCCAAAACGTCAAGGTTCGAAACAGCTTGGATTGGGTCCTCTTTTAATACTAGCGTGGGGGTGGGTGGGTATTCCCCCTCCCAACCACCCCTCACCCCCACGCTAGCATTAAAAGGAAGAAAATCCAAACCCAATGCTAATTTAAAAGCAAGAAAATCCTCTGTGAATGAAGAAGGGGTGAGGGAAATCCCGAGCGTGCGCGCTTAGGATTCTCCTCACCCCTTCTTCTTTTACAGCGATCCATAGAGCGCTGCGCTTGGGGAGGGGGGAAATACCCACCCCACAAGCGCAGCGTCCCATCACTGTGCTTGGGGGTGGGTGGGTATGCCCTCCCCCCAAGCGCAGCAATGACTTCAGGGACAAACCGCTTTGTTTGCGGCAGTTTGTTCCTGAAGTCAGGGCTTTTTTTTAGCGTTGTTCGATGTATGCATCGGACAACGCTAAAAACCGGATAACTTTAAGACTTGTGGAACCAAGTCATAACGTTATCTGGGGTATTAGTGTACAGTATATGAAGGTTTGACACACACAAATGAACTACAGTAATACCCTGGTTAACATGTGCACTGCACAACGTTAAAACCGGATGTCAGGAAATTTGAGGGAAACTTTTGCACTGCACGTGAAGTTAACATTGTGCGATGCAAAAGTTTCCCTCAAATTTCCCAACATTGATCTCCGGATTGCTAACGGGCTTAGTGATCCAGGCTGGGGGACAGGGTTCTGAAGAGAGGCTGGGAAAGGGGTCCCCAGCCCCTCTTCAGAAACACACACCCCTGCCTGAATCACTAAGCCCCTTAGCGATCCAGGCACGGTTTCTGAAGAGAGGCTGGGAAAAAGTTTCTCCAGCCTCTCTTCAGAAACACACACACACACACCTGGATCTCTAATGGGCTTAGCAATCCAGATGGGGGGGGATGTTTCTGAAGAGAGGCTGGGGACCCTTTTCCCAGCCTCTCTTCATACCCACCACCCCCGCCTGGATCGCTAAGCCCCTTAGCAACCCAGGCGGGGAAGGGGTATTTCTGAAGAGAAGCTGGGGAAACTTTTCCCCAGGCTCTCTTCAGAAACCTCCACCTGGATCGCTACGTGGCTTAGTGATCCAGGTAGGGGTGTTTCTGAAGAGAGGCTGGGGACCCTTTTCACAGCCTCTCTTCATACCCACCCACCCCCGCCTGGATTGCTAAGCCCCTTAGCAACCCAGGCACAGAGTTTTGAAGAGATTTCCTCTTCAGAAAGGAAACTGAACTTTTTTTTAATGTTGTACGATTAAAAACCGCATAATGTTAAGACTTGTGGAACCAAGTTTTAACATTATCCGGGGTACTACTGTAAAAGCATAGAATAGTTTACTCTGATAGTTATCTGAACATAATAACTATTTGAAGAAAACAGTGCTTTTAGTGCATATGCAGCACATGTAGTAAGAGAGTAGCTATCCAGTTCTATGCCCATTTACCTAAAAGCGTCAGTGAAGTCAGTTGGACTAAGTTTTATGCAGACAGTGTAAGATTAATTTAATGTTTTCCCCTTTTCTTAAAAAAACTAGAAAAACTTTCTGTCTGATATACCATGGATTTTCTTTATATAGTACAGTAAAAACTCGCATAAAGAGCACCACGCTTAGAGATTGCTTAAAGAGCAGAATTTTCTCTGAATGGTCGCTTCGCTTAACAACTAAAACCAACCAAAAACTCGCTTAACAAATAAATCAGGGTTCGCAATCCCCCCGCCAGAAGTCACAATTGGTCACTTACAATGGGGTTTCACTTAAAGAGTAAACTCGCTTAAAGAGCAATCCTGTGGAATGCATTATGTTCTTTAAGCGAGGTACAACTGTAGCTGTATAATATGAAATTGTACATCAAACAAAAACAACACAGATCAAAGAGTTTTCATATAGAGGTTAGCACAATATTTTAATTCTTTGCCAAACAACACTCTCAAAAAAGCAACAGGCAACCAGTCTGTTGCTCTAAATTTATGTGTTAATCTTCAGTTTGTGAATCATATTCCAAACTGGGCTAGATTAAAAAGAAAAAGGTAATGAACAGAAGGAAAAGGGAGAAGAGCGATCTGAAAGGAGAATGTTACTTTTACTCAGCACATCAAAAAATAATTTTAATAGCGACATACATTCTGCATACCAAGTTGCACCTGCCAGTTCCCTCTTCTGTCACTCTAACAAGGCAAGAAAGATCGATAAAAATTCACACACAGAACTACATAACTTTAAGCATGGCTTTTTGGAGGAAACAAACACCATAGGTACACAATTAAGGCTACAGAGATTTCACTAAATTAAGCATCTTTTCTACACAGTTTACCAATAAAACAATGGTCAGAGCAATGGTGCATTTAAATCCTGTAATTACAATTCAAACCAAGAGACCACTTGTAATAAAAGGAGGTATACTAATTCAGCTTCTGCTATGATCTCCAAATCTTACATCCTGCTCTAATGTAATTACTTGACAAAGAACTAATTGCCCTAATTAAGTGATCACAATTTCACTGACATCTTACTTCCTTGAACAGCTATAAATACCAGTAGATTAAAGAGAATTTGTTTTCTTTACCAGTGTTTACAAAGAAGTTAGAATTAATTTACAACATTCCAAAAATCTCAGAAGTATTTCCAGTTACCTTTCCCTTGCTCAATCAACTCACCAGTTCTGATACGTTAAAAATACATTCTTTATTTCTGAAGAAATCAGAATGCAACTTGCCTAACTGCAGGATCTATTTCACATATTTTTCATTATTTATTGGAGAACCACATTTACATTAATAATTGTTCTATTTTACACCTCTCATACTGGAATAAACTCTTAAATATGAAGATCTATCTTATACATTTTTCTTTTAAATAGCTGACACCTCTGGTGCAATGTTAAACTATACTAAAATTATTTTTAAAATATGAGTGATGCTGCTGTTTGAGGGGTCTAATACCTCTTTAGGTTTACATAACTAGCTGGTTCTGGAGATCCTATGTAAAATATCTCAAACTTCTATATGCTAAGAAAAATGTTATAACTTGCAATTTTTAGGAATTTGTGGTGCTACATTTTTATAATTGATCTGGGGGGGAACACCATTCAAAAGCTCACAAATAAACCCTTATGGTGCCTGCTTTATAATATTAATCACTAAGGTAAATGTTGTCCTTGCTTGAAAGCCAGCCATATCTGACTCTATGGTTCAGTGCTCATCTGTTTATAGCCAAAGAGCCAGTACTGTTTGCAGACATTTCTGTGGACATGTGGCAGGCATGACTAGACACAGGAGTGCATGGAAAACTGTTTACTTTCCCACTGAAGTGGTACCTATTTCTCCACTTGCAAATTTTTGCTTCCGAACTGCTAGGTTGGCAGGAGCTGGGACAGAGATGGGAGCTCACACTATCATGCAACATATGGATCTAGACTTGCTTACCTTCCAGGTGTCAAATTCAGTGTCTTAACCAATAAGCCACCACAGTCCCTATTAACCACTAGGACACTTTAATATTCCACAATCTAAGACAGCAGTGGCAAGATGCAACCCTCCAGATGCTGTCATATTATAACTCACATAATCCTGACCTTTTGCCTATGCTGACTAGGCCTGATTAGGAGCTGTAACCCAGGGTCTGGAGGGGTACACCTTGTCTTTTCTAAGCTAAAAGGATATACTGTAGCGGGAAAAAGATGTTTGGCTCTTGGCTTTCAAATTTTACACAACATCAAAGCCTTTTGTTAGGAGTTTCTCAACAAGCACAAAGGGAGAGGTCGTGAGAGTAATGAAATGAAATGAAAACCCTCTTTCAGTGTATAAAAGTTGCCATGAAAGCCATTTATCAAGTGTTCAACTGTCAAATAGAATACTGCACTGTTCCAAATAATGCTACCCTGGAGATCAGAGGTTTTATCTCTCAAGTTACTGAACATAACACCGACTTAGTTCAAAACCTCAGCTAATGATTGTTGTTGTTATATACCATCAAGTTGCCTCCGATTCATAGTGACCTTATGGATCAGAGATCTTGAAAAATGTTGTATCCTTAACAACCCTGCTTAGCTTTTGCAAACACAAGGCTGTGGCCTCCCCCATGAGGTCAATTCATCTCATGTTTGCTCTTCCTCTTTTCCTGTAGCTTTCCACCTTTCCCAGCATTACCTCTAAAGGCTGCCTTCTCAACATGGCACCATCAAGATGTTCCAGACTATAACCCTTATTATAACATGTCGATAAGGACTTGTGGAGACCCTAGTCTAAATTATTAGAAATATCAGAGACACACATGAATTATGCCAAGGTAAGTGGATGTAGGTTTATAAATGAAGCAATATTTTGCACTTGCCTGACTTTTGGCACCATCATTCGATGCTGCACCATCAGTGTGTGGCAGATGGAAGCCATCAAAGTGAAAACTTCTTCACTTGCTGAGTCTCTCCATACCATGTTTAGCAAGGTATTTGTCTGCTGTTTAGTGTCCAGTTTTGAAAGACACTCTTCAGTTATATACTGAACTGATAGTCTTCCATCTCCCTGCAATATAAAAAGAGGAATTAAATTTTTAAAAAGTCATTTCCCTATTGAGGCAGTTCACTTCTGATGAAAGAGAAAAGAGTACAAGACCAAAACACTTATTGCAATGCCAGCTACCTTCTTTCACCAAGAGCAGACTATGATTTTTGCACTTTGAATGGCTTAAAATTATCCCAGTGTGTTTCCGAATTTCACAGTACCACATAGGAAATGGTTTTCAGCAACAGAAAAGAAATTAACCTGCACCATTTGTATTGTCTGAATAAACATGTCAGCTATCAAAAGTGAGAAAGCTGTTGCTCTTTTTACTTAAGATCTTCTTCCAGTGTCATTTCTGAATTTTTAGAGGAATACCATAATATTAATTCAGTAGCATCCAAGCAAGGTAAATTAGAGATAAAAGATAACGACCATGAGCAAAGGTAGAACTGTGATATGGTCAACCTAACCCTTTTGCAGATTACAACAAACCATATCATTTGGCCTCTCCATATATTCTCACCTCCACACCTTTCAAATTAATCTATATGGCATTCAAACATCCCAAGTTCATGTTATATGTACACAGGTGGATATGGACAAATAATCCCTTTTAAAACACTATTTAGCTACACTGAGATGAGATATAATGGCCCCAAGCAACGGTATGGCTGTGATATGGTTAATCCAATTTAAACACCCTATATCAGAGCTCATATTCTAAATGCTTTCATCTAATAGTCATTAGTTGCTGACAGTTTTCTTCATGTGCTATTAAACACTATCTACACAAGCTTCTAATTCTTTCAGTTTGTATCCACAACAATTAAAAAACAATACAGGAAGCTACTTATAAGAAGTGAGATTATAAAGCCCAAAATGTAGCAGAAACATATAATCTGTTCTTTTAAATTATTAATTACCTTTAAATTAATTTAAATAATTAAATCAATTACATTTAAAGCCCTACATGGTAGTGGGCCAGGATACTTAAGAGACTGCATCACCCCAAGGACATCTGCCCGTTACTTTTAAAGCCCTACATGGTAGTGGGCCAGGATACTTAAGAGACTGCGTCACTCCAAGGACATCTGCCTGTCCCACTAGAGCGGACCAGAGGGGCTCTTTAAAAATACCAACTGCTAGAGAGGCTCTCTAGCACTAGAAGAAGAGCCTTTTCAGGATCCGCTCCAGCCCTATGGAACCTCCTGCCAGTTGAACTGCGTCTCCAAACAGAGCTGCTACCCTTCAGGAGAGAGCTGAAAACCTGGCTGGCAGGGCAGGTGTGGGGAGGTGGAAAGGGAACAACCACTGCCACCCACTGGCTCATTTAGAGCAGCATCACTCATGCTTTTAAAAGTTTATAACTAGATTTTTAATTGATGCGGGTAGGAGGTAGTTTATCAGTGTTTTTAGGAATTAAGGGTTTCTAGAGCTTAAACGTTTGGGATTTTATGTATGCCACCCAGTCACACGTCGATTGGGGAGGCTATACGAACTGAGTGAATAAATAAATAAATAAATCTTAGTATTTTCACAGTATAGTTTCCAAAATCATACAGGAGAAACATAAATGTGGATTATCTGGACACATGTCTCATGGAACCTATCAGGAATTTCTGTTGAGGACAGATGCCTATAGCAGTGGTGTAAATCATGGTTAGTAATTCTCAGTTTTCAAAAAATGTAGTAAGATAATAAAGCTAATATAATGTTTATAACTAGTTCATATTTTGTTATTAAAAAGGAAAGGGTCTTTTAGCACTTGTCTAATTGCAAGGTGTGGTACTAACACGAGTACTTTAGTATTTCTTCAATATCTAAACCTGACAGATCAGAATGCTATTTATAAATCTATACAAAGAAAAGTGAGGCTTTTATATACAACCTCAGTGGTGATCTTTCTGAACAGCCATTAAATTCTATGCCGCCATTAGAATTCCATTCTCTTCCACAATAAATCACGGTATATTATGTAGCCACCTGCATAATGTTCTACTTGACTGCAACTGACATGCCCAGCCATATAAAAGCTATTGTAAGTAGCCTACAACAAAACACTACAAACTGGGTGGCAAGGACTATATACATACACTATTCAAACAATAAGAGTTAAACTTTTGCACTTTCTGCTGAATGAAGGGACACCTATAAACTGTCCCCTTGTGAAAAAAGACTAAGGCAAATATAAATGGAAGGACTATTGCTAACATATTTTGCTGCCAAAAATGCAAGGTTACAGCAGAGCATGCCTGTTCCAACTTGAGTGTTGCCATTATAGAATTTCTTCAAAACCACTTTAAGATTAAATACATCCAGAGAGGGTTTGAGTATTCAGGCTTCAGAGGTAGTAAATATTTCCTTGTGAGACTGTAGTTCTCTTTAAAAGCACAAGTTTCACTTGAGGTTGGAATGGAACAGTCCTTCTCACCCCAAACAGTGACTTATGCTAAAGACTAATCAGTGAGACTGCAATTTTCTTTGCATTACTCAACCCTCTCAGCAACCATGACAACTTCCTTTCTTACAAGGCATAGTGCTCCAGTGGCTTGTGCTCTTCCTAACAGGTGGAACACAGAAATTACGACAGGAGTAATTTAACCTCTGCCACACAACCTCAAGTTATACATAGCTCAATAAGCCTCCAATGCTTTTCAAAATCTAAAGCAGTGGTGCCCAACTAAGGCCCAGGGGCCGGGTGCACCCCCCACCCCCGACGCAAATTCATCTGGCCCGCGAAGCCCACATCCCTCCTGGAAGTGGAAGTAAAATGCACCCGCATGTTGATTAGTATTTTACCCCCAACATGCCGGGTATTCATTTAACCAACCTCAGAAGGATGGGTGAGTCAACCTTGATCCTTGATCAGGATCGCACTCACAACCTTCTGGTTGCAGGACAGCAGTTTAACCACTGTGCCACAAGAGTACATGAAATTGGCGAGAAAAGTGATCTAGAGATGTGGGTTTTCATGCCATCAGTATTGCTGATAACATATAACTTGAAGTCTCTCTTCCACCAATGATTCAGTGAAGGCTACTGATGTTTTGCACAGGTGTCGGAATTCTGGTCTAAAATGGAATAGGAGAACAAATTGGAGAGACTGAGGCTCCTCCCTAGGCTGGGAATTTTATTTATTTATTTATTTATTTCATACTTCTATACCGCCCTCCTTGCCAGGATGACCCAGGATGGTTTACAACATCACCAAAAAAAAATCCTACATAATACAATCCAATGGTCCAACTCTCACAACCATACATAACACCTGGGAATACCACTGCTTTGACTATGAGAATTTTTGTTTTCAAGGTGATGTCTCTATTTTTAACTATGTTCCCCAAGTTTCTCATAGCTTGTCTTCCAAGAATCAGTCGCTTTTTTATTTCATGGCTGCAATCTCCATCTGCAGTGATCTTGAATCCTAAGAAAGTAAAATCTGTCACTGCTTCTACTTCTTCCCCATCTATTTTTCAGGGACTGATAGGGCCTGTTGTCATTATCTATAGTTTTCTTGATGTTGAATCTCAAGCCAGCTTCTGCACTCTCTTCTTTCAACCTAAGCAGGAGCTTCTTTAGGTCTTCCACACTTTCTGCCATTAGGGTGGTATCATCTGCGTATCTCAAATTGTTGATGTTTCGCCCAGTGTAAATGATCATGATCTCCAGTGAAACATCAATTTACACTTGATGATCTTTTCTAATTCCTTAATTGCTATCCTTCCAACTCTCAGTTGTCTACTGATTTATTGGACGCAGTCCCCATTTGGATTGAGGACTGAGCCAAGGTATACAAAATTTCTCACTACTGTACCTCAATTTCTTCCGACTCTAGGGTTTAGTGCTCATCTCTGTTTCAAAGACGAAGAGCCAGCGCTGTCTGCTTCTGCAGACGTTTCCGTGGTCATGTGGCAAGCATGACTAGACACCGGAGTGCAAGGAACGCTGTTACCTTCCCACCAAAGTGGTCCCTAGTTATCTACTTGCAATTTCTTGCTTTCGAACTGCTAAGTTGGCAGGAGCCGGGACAAAGACGGGAGCTCATTCTGTCCTGCAGTACTTGGGAATCGAACTGCTGACCTTCTGCCTCCCAGTCAACGTCTTAGCCACGTGAGCCGCTGCAATAGTATTCCTGGTGGTAATGTATGGTTGTGAGAGCTGGACCATAAGGAAAGCTGAGCGCAGAAGAATAGATCCCTTTGAAATGTGGTGTTGGAGGAGAGTTTTGTGAGTACCCTAGACAGTGAGGAGAACAATTAAGTCAATCTTAGAAGAAATCAACCCTGACTGCTCCTTAGAAGGTCAAATAGTAAACATGAAACTAAAATACTTTGGACATCAAAAGAGAAGAGAAAATTCACTTGGGAAAGCCTTGATGCTGGGAAAGGTGGAGGGCAAAAGAAGAAGGGGGCGGCCAATAATGAGATGGCTAGATGGTATTGTAGATGCAGTGAGCACAGAGCTAGGCAGGTTGAGGAGGATGGTGGAGAACAGAAATGCCTGGAGGACAATGGTCCATAGGGTAGCAAAGGGTCGGAATCAACTGTGTTTCTGAACAACAACAATTTCTTCAACTTGTTTTTGTATAGCTCATTTTTTACCCATTCAGTGTTGGCAACATGCTAAAGTCTGTCTCAAAGCTCTTTCTTCAGCATCTGCTTTTAAGATCAACAAGGATTGCAGAGTCTTCTCAGTGACAACCTTGTATCTCTGGAACTCCCTTTTAGTAGACTTGTATTTCCTTCTTATTATTCTAGCATTCAGAAGGCTTTGAAGACAGACTTGTTTAAGGTTGCTTTTGACTAACAATATAGCAACATATGACAACAAAGCAAATTTTAAGTAGGTTGGCAGGTCGAAACCCGAGTATCGCACGATGGAGTGAGCTTCTGTCTGTCCCAGCTCCTGCCAAACTAGTAGTTTGAAAGCAAATTTACTTTGAGTCTCTTTCTCATATGTTGCTCTGTTTGGGTATGAATATAAAAAGAACTTTAAAGATATTTTTAAAAACAAATAAATACTTACAGGCATGGAAGTCATTTTACTAATTTCTTCATCTTCAGAGTCACTAGCTGAATCTTGGCAATCTGTACCTGTTGTAGATACGGGTAACTGAGAAAGAAACATTTGGAGTACCCGCAAATACATGAGTAGCCCTTCTTCTGACAGCGATCCTACAGGGAAATGGTTGTACAGTAATTAAAAGAATACACTAAGAGCATACAATTATGCAGAACAGAGCTCAATTATAAATCACTTTTTATTAGCACCTTTTTGTAAGACACTGAACAACTCTCATGATTTGACTTAATGCTCTAAATTATGCATTAAAAATTATTATATAATACACAGTACAGTGGTACCTCATACAACGATTTTAATCTGTTCCACGGGGCTCACTGTTGTACAAAACAATTGCTATACAATACAAGCATCATTATGCGATTTTGTTACTATACAGGGCAATTGTTGTATGAGGTTCCACTGTACTTGTTATCAGACTAAGTCAATTGCAATTAGATCCAAAGAGACAAAATACCAACTTAGCCTAAATCAGATCTAGGGAGGAAAGAGAATCATCTTTTCAACAAATGTCTAGATGTCAATGTTGCTAAGTGCGGCTATCAATTAAAGTAGAATACTGCAAAAACCATCACTTATGCATTTTCAGGTTCTGGACAGTCAGTGAATGAAACCTTCTGGCTACCACGATTTAGAAAAAAAATAAAACAGAGACATGTGGTCCTTGTGTGATACAAAGGCGATGACAGGTGATAATTAGTAACAATTGTTTCTTCAACATTTTTAGTGATCTAATAAAGGTACCAACTGTCGTCACCTTCTGGTTGCTGCATTTCCTATTGGAGCAGTCAAGGCTGAAAACAGAGGGAAATGGACTCAAATAAAGAAAACCTGTCCCTTCATCCCATTCAGGCATGACAATTTTCCAGTGATGGTAGACGCACCACTAGTTCTTAGCTGTATCTCTTTAGGGTAACATCGGGGGCAGGGGCGGCTGTGTTCAGACTACAGTAATACCTTGGATAACGCTAAGACTTGGTTCCACAAGTCTTGGTGTTATCCGATTTTTAATGTTATCCAATGCATGTTAAAATCCTATGGGATGGATCGGATAACGTTAAAGCTCCATAGAGATACATTGTAACCGCACAGGTTTTAGCGGTTGTTATCCAATCCATCCCATAGGACCTTAATGTTATTCGATCCAATTCTCCTCCCCAGATTACTTAACGTCATGCAATTTTAGCATTATCCAAGGTAAACGTTATCCAAGGTATTACTGTATTGGACAAAGAGCAGAATACAAATCATCATAATAACTGCTTACTGTCAAGTTGGTTTTAACTCATAATGACCCTTTCCAGGGTTTTCTAGGTAGACAACATACAGAAGTGGTTTACCATTCCCTTCTTCTGTGGGTACTCTGGGACTGTGCAGCTTTCCCATGATTCCATAGGCTAGCTCTTCTCTCATGAGACACAGTTGGGAATCAAACTCTCAACGTCTGGTTCTACAGCAAGATACCTAAACCACTGAGCTATCCAGCCAATGATACAAGTATAATAAGAATAATAATGTTTTGTAATCATAAAACACCCATGGAGGTATTTCAGAAAATACACACTAACAATTGATACATATTAAATATGCTTATTTACCTAAGTATGTTTCACCAACTGTTAAAACGAAGTAAAAAAGCCAAGGAGCCCTCTCACTTTTCCTCAAACGTTTGTTTTCTGTCAGCAACAGTGCATTCAAAAAGACTTCATAAGGGAAACAGGTCTGCACATCTGCAAGCGCTGGAATGATGAAATGGAATATCTGGTCTGTAAAAGGTGCTGCCAGGAACTCTTCCGTAAAAGCAGCAAAAACCTGTTGCCTGCAGCAGGTAAAGAATGGGTTCTCTTTATGGATTTTGTCAACTCAGCCTTTCACAACTATATTCATATCACAATCATGTTACAAATCTGAACATGACAAATCAGGTAAAAAATGTAAATTAATTCTTTATCGATCATAATTTTTCACAGTGAAATTCTGCTCATTTTTCTCTCTTTTTTTAATTGAACAGGCCAAACAGAAAAACAATAGATTGTTTTAAGGGCTAGAAATCTCTAGAACAGTGATTCCCAATGTGGGGCACACGCCCCACAGGGGGACTTTAATTCCCATAAGCCTTAGTCAGTACATTGGCTGATCAGTGCTTTGGGGAATTGACTTAGGCTTCTGGAAATTGAAGTCCAAAAACAAAAGATTGAGAAATGCTGCTCTAGAAAGACCTGATCTTGAAAAAAAAAATTGCCTATTTTTTCAATTTCTCTCCGTGTATTGCTGCACCAAGCAGAAACAGTGACCTAATTTTTAAAAAGTCACAGAACTAAAGGTGTCCAATGCTTACCTGGCATCTTCAGAACAGGAGCTATAGTTAAAGTGCAATGGCTTCAGAACATTCTCCAATAATATTTTTGCAATAGGAACTCGAGAGACATCTGAATACTCAATACTTGATGGAAGCTTGTTATTTATTAGCAGATATAGAGACTTGTAGTATCCTGAAAGAGATGAAAAGATTGCACCTATTTCAAGCTAAGCAAAAAAATGAGTCATTTTTAGATATTTCAGAACTGCAGCGGTGTTGTCTGTTGCAGTGAACAAGAAAATATGTTTTTGCATGTTAGAGAATAGACTAATTTCATGAACCAAAATATTATAAAATACAATTTAAAATACATTTAAGACACCAAAGGTTTAAAAAGAAAAGTACAACGTACAAGGAAAGATTTGAAATGTTTAATATATGAGAGTCAATACAGCTATTATTAAAAATACAGTTCATTAAGTAGCAGCATATTCAGAGATGGCAAAACGTGATTGATTTAAGTATTGCACTGCTCTAATATTCATATGCATCATATTAAAACAATCTCAAATATAAAGCTTATTGTATTTGTCTATTCAAAATTCAACATAATGTTGCAGATGAATCATTACACTAACCTTTTTGAATCACATAGTGCAAGATTTGTTCAATTATTGATGCTACCTTGTTAGCATCTTGTACAACAGGCAAATAGGTATTCTCAGATGAAAATACTTCAAGCATCCTCATAGGAAGTGCAACATTACTGTCATCATTGCAGCTTTGGAGCAATCTATGGCAATACAAAGAATGTTACACAAAATGTACAGAAGTTATCATTTATAACAGAAGAGAAGCATTGCACTAATTTGCTAACAGTAGGGCCTGCTTTCAGATTTCTGCACTGGGAGTGGGGAGGAATGTAAAGATGGGATGACAGAATAAAAATTGTCACAGAGTAATTATGTGCTGAGAAAGTGTGGAATGCTATTCCTGCCATGGATAAATGAGTGCTAGCACTTAAGCATAGGGACATTGAAAGTAAGGTATCATGGGTAACAGCGGGCAATGCCTTTTGTGTTTTTATGAGGAATCACAGAAGCCAATGTGACAACGTGCTGGACATATTTAGAGCATGTGCCCTGTCACTTGCCCACTCATGTACCCAGCACCTTGTCAATCATGATCTTTCTTCTATAGACATAAACAGGATTCAGGCCAGAGATTTGCTAGTACTCTAAGGTTTTTAATAATAGAGGCACGGCATTATTTCTAACAAAATGTAACAATGAAAAACACTGAGCTTTTTAAAAAATATAACAAATAACATTTGCTTGTTTCAACAAAAAATCTGCTTTTGTGGTGTCACTTTGGAAGACTGGGGGAATATTTTCGCATTCATTTATATTGTTAAAAAATAATTTTAGAAGAATGCTACATTTGCCAGAGAAAAGGAAAAATGAAGAATCACAGGCAATTTTAATGTTCAAAGTCCAATCTTGCTAAAATCAAAGAAACTTCACCACATAGCTGGCCTCCAAATGATCAACTGGCCACAGCTGTTATGAACACAATGGTATGGCACAGCTGCAACATGCACTGGGGTTGGGATTATTCACATCAAATAACAAATCTTCAACTTGTCATGAAAAATTCCCAACAAATTCATTTCAAATAAATTATGAGTAACAAATTACTTTTTTTTCTTAAAGTATTTAAGCACTGGACCCAACCAGAACATACTACACTGTTTCACTGAAGCTGATTGAGGCTAAAGAGTTCAAGTTCACCATTTAATATACTTACAATGAATCTTCACCTAATGTGTATCCAGCTTTAGGAATATGATTTATCTTATTTTATTCATTTACCTGCAACACAGACCCAGCAGCCTTTTTATCTGAAACAAGCATGTAAGTTTGTCAGGACCATCAAGTTGCTTCACAAACTGAGAATGTTGTTTAATCAAGTTTTGACACATCCATATCTAGAGGAAAGAAATCCATAAATACAAGTATTAAAATGCTTTTGAAATATTGTTGCTTTTTTAAACTGGACATTATTACACGTAATTCTAACCCATATATTAAAATTTTAAATCAAGTCAAAAACATCTGGCTCCTCTTTTCTTCCCAGCATGAAGAGCTTCAAAGAGACATTTAGCAGTGCAACAGAGGCAGGCTTTTTTTTAAAGCAAAATCTCCCCATTTGCAAGAAAACCCAGATAAAATTGCTACTTTGGAACATAAGTAAATTCATATTTTATAGAAAATAAAAACAAACAAGAGCCATCTACATCTCCAAAGAATATATACACCCATGTATAGGAGAGATGTTAGATGGCTATCAATCAGAGATACTGTACTGCAAATGTCCTACTTTGGTAAGGGATTGGATGGCACTACAGTTCTGATTCTACGCTATGCAGTTTGTAGCAAAAGACTTTATGTAAAACCTACTCTGGATATCAATGGGTAAATATCTATACCTTGAGGGAGAATCAAAGCCCTTGCAATATGGCTCATAAAGCATAGAACAGAATCCATTCATCCTCTCTTCTATAGAGTCTCTCTCTAACCTCCTGATACAGATACTGTACAACCAAATCACATTTTGAGTAAGAAGTCCAATTTGGATCTTGTAGCAAGCTTCCATTTGCAAAAACTATGAAGTGAAGAAAATTAGAGAATACAAGGAGAAAGGAGGAATGCAGTATCCCAAGAAAAGTTCAAGGCACCTTTTAACACAATGCACTTCAGACTGCATAAGGTACTGTACTTGCATTATATACAAAGTTTGAATAGCTAGGCTGTTCAATTACTGAAACATAAATACATGCTGCATTACTATAAACTGCTGGGGTGGGGGGACTGAAAAAGCCTCCTTAATGAAAGCTTAGAACTTACCAAACGTTTAGAATCCTCACTGTGCCTATAGAAAAACAGAAGCTGGCGAACTAAGAGAGACAAATTTGCTCCATTGGCAGTGGAGAAACCTCCTCCAGACTGTGCTAAATTAGCATAGTAATCGAACTCACTCCTCTGAATGGAATACTTTAAAAAAGGGAATAAAGTTAAAGTTAATAAAATCCAATTATGGAGAGAAATACATATAGGATTTCAACATATCCCAAACCAAGTACTGTACGTTCAAAATAAAAAACTACATTCCAATTTTAGCTATAATTACCAGTAATCTTACTGCTGTAACAAATATTACAATCAATTCTCTCTTTTTTGCAATTTTGCCGTTTCCAAAACAAGATAATAATGTGCTATTCTAAGACACAATTCCAAGTTAATAGACATTATTTCATTGATTTATCCAAAAAGAGTTTTCCATATTTTCTTCAGTCTTACACTCCAACTATAAATGAAGATACATTCTAATCCCATGGTTCCCAACAGGGCAATTTGATTTTTTTTTTTTTGGGGGGGGGGGGGTCATTCGAGAATGAGTTAGTAACAGTGAATGGATTTTTAGGCTTCCTCCGTGTGAATAGTTCACTTTTTAAATAATAAGAATTATATGTCACGGGAGAGGGGGAATCAGAATTTTAGAGATGCTTAGGTAAGGCATGGCCAAAAAAGGTTGGGAACCACTGTTCAAATCTAATTTACATCGCCAATAATACCAATAATTCAACCTTACTGGGGCCAGGTAAAGTTAAAGGTTTCCCTTGCTCGAAAGCCAGTCATATCCAACTCTAGGGTACAGTGTTCATCTGTTTCAAAACCAAAGAGCCAGCGCTGTCTGCTTCTGCAGACGTTTCCATGGTCATGTGGCAGGCATGGCTAGACACCAGAGTGCACGGAACACTGCTTACCTTCCCACCAAAGTGGTCCCTATTTATCTACTTGCAATTGTTTGCTTTCAAGCAAGCAGGAGCTGGGACAAAGACGGGTGCTCATTTCGTCCTGCAATACTTAGGAATTGAACTGCTGACCTCCCACCTTTTAGTCAGCATCTTAGCCACTTGAGCCACTGCAGTCCCCCACTGGGACCAGGTACCATCTGCAAATTGTTTTATAATTCATAATGATTTTATAATTGTTTTGAAACTGTTTTTAAAGTGTTTATACCATTATCTTATGCTGTATCATGTGTTTTATATATGGTTTGTCCCTTACTGAGTAGAAAGTCCCATCAACACAGCAAGAAGAGGTTATTCTGCTTCCACAAATGCTGCTGTTTTGGAAGTGAAGGGCTTTTCTTCGTAGATATCATTACCTGCACAACATTAAACTGCATATACCTCTGCAATTTTATTGCAACTTTACATATGCCCAAATACAACCAACTATGTGGAATTACTCACCAAAACACCTAAAACCCTTTCCCAAACTGGGCAAAACTTAATGTACTGTACTTACAAATACAATATGTGAAAGCAGTCTGAATCTTTGCTATAGTAACATGTTAGCCATGTTAGTCTATTGCAGCAAAATGAATGGGGATTTTTTTTCTGAAACAGTTTGTTGCAGCAATAATCATTCAACACCTTTGACACTAACAGATTTATTAACATCAGTTTTCAGAGACATATTTGTAAGCCGCCCTGAGCCACTATGGTGAGTGGGCGGCAATATAAATTTTAATAATAATAATAATAATAATAATAATAATAATAATAATAATAATAATAATAATAATAATAATAATAATAATAATAATAATAATAATAATAATAATAATAATAATAATAATAATAATAATAATAATAATAATAATAATAATACCCCATGCACAATGTTTGTGCAATTAATAAACTGGCAGGACTTACTGCCCAGCAAAAGTTAAATAAGATATTTGGAAGTTTTGGAATAGGATATAAATAGTAAGATGAAAATCTAGTATACTCTAAACAGATATACTGGATGTGTGCATATCTAGATCTATCGATCGATCTATCTCTCTATCTACCGTATCTATCTACAGTAATACCCCGGATAACGCTAGTACCGGATAGTGCTAAAACCACATAACGTTACAAGATTGTCAGAAAAATCTTGTATTGAATAACGCGATTTTTAGCGTTATCCGATACAGTCGTTCTTAGCAGCAGGGTGGCTGGAAAGCTGAACGGGGTTCTCCGTTCAGCTTCCCAGCCACCCTGCAGCTACGGAGGCAAGGGTGGGGAGGCTGGAAAGCTTCCCCAGCCACCCCACAGCTGCGGAGGCAAGGGCAGGTGGCTAGGGAAGAAGACAGGGAGTCTCCGTCAGCTTCCCCAGCCACCCTGCAGCTGTAGATCGGGTCCTCTAATCTCTCTGGAGCAGACAGGGGACACGATCCAAGCTGTTTCTGGGCTTCCCCGACGTTCTCAGCCAGTGCAGCAAGCCAAAACGTCAGGATTTGAATCCCGACATTCTGGCCTGCTGCACTGGCTGAGGTCGTCAGGGAAGCCCAGAAACAGCTTGGATCGGGTCTCCCCACCTCCCTGGACCCGGGGGGGGGGGTCAGAGACCCCAAAATTGGTAAAAAAAAATGGATTTTTTTTTACCAATTTTGGGGTCTCTGACCTCCCCCCCCCCTGGCCGGGTCCAGGGAGGTGGGGAGACCCGATCCAAGCTGTTTCTGGGCTTCCCCAATGTCCTCAGCCAGTGCAGCAAGCCAAAACATCAGGGTTCGAATCCCGACATTCTGGCTTGCTGCACACTGGCTGAGGACGTCGGGGAAGCCCAGAAACAGTTTGGATCGGGTCTCCCCACCTCCCTGGACCCGGCGGGGGGTCAGAGACCCCAAAATTTGAAAAAATTGACTTTTTTTACCAATTTTGGGGTCTCTGACACACACACACACCCCGCCGCATCCAGGGAGGTGGGGAGACCCGATCCAAGCTGTTTCTGGGCTTCCCCGACGTCCTCAGCCAGTGCAGCAGGCCAAAACATCAGGATTCGAACCCTGACATTTTGGTTTGTTGCAGCCACAAAGAGGGTGGGGGAACTTCAAAATTAGGTGGGGGAACTTCAAAACCGGACTTTTTTTTTTACCAATTTTGGGGTCTCTGACCCCCCCCCCCCCCGGCCGGGTCCAGGGAGGTGGGGAGACCCGATCCAAGCTATTTCTGGGCTTCCCCGATGTCCTCAGCCAGTGCAGCAAGCCAAAACGTCAGGGTTCAAATCCCGACATTCAGGGAAACAGGGCTTTTTTTAACGTTGTGTGATCAATGCATCGCACGACGTTAAAAACCGGATAACGACGAGACTTGTGGAACCAAGTCTCAACGTTATCCAGGGTACTAGTGTATCTATCTATCTATCTATCTATCTATCTATCTATCTATCCATCCATCCATCCATCCATCCATCCATCCATCCAAAACTGCACTCAATGCAATATGTATCAGGCTGTATGTCTATAAAAGCTAATGCTATAATAAATCTGTTAGCCTTAAAGATGCCACATGACCCTTCGAAATTTTTCATACTGCAACTCACTGTCATGTGCTGTTCCTCATGTATGTTATCCAGAATAAGTCTTTATAAATGAAGTGGATTACAAATGGAATTTGAAATGATATTTTCTTCTAAAGCTATAATCCATCATCCCAAAACACAAAATCACAATAGTCTAATTGATAGATCAATCATGTGTCTGAAGTTTAACCTTATTTACAGAATGCCAGACTATATATCCGCCCCAACCCTCCCAGATGGATAACCCAAGAGATTCCTCTTGTAGACCAATTACAACAAAATCAAGAGGCACAACTTGACTTTATACACTGCTAGCAACTATTGGGCAAGGTCCAGTATGAAACTCGGCACAAGGTAAGTTAGAATAATGACAGTAATAACTGTCAAGTCTATGTTTATTACAACCCAACCCCCACAAATTTAAAGAGATTTAAGAAAAATCTATTTAATAAAAGTGCCTACTTGGTGTTTTCTGTCCCTGTACCCTCGTACAAAGGACTGGATGATTACTGCATTTTTTAGTCTTCTCCTTTCTTCCTGAGGAAACAAGACAAATGTCAAAATAAAATTTGCCGCACTGTAGCAACAGTGCAAAAAAAGGGACAGGAAACATAGCCACACATTTAAAAGAATATTGACAAACCACCACCTGTATATTAATTCTTTGATAGCATCACAAAAGAAAAAGAGGGTGGGCTTTGTAGTAAAACAGAAGGGGGTGGCCAAAATGAGATGGCTAGATGATATTGTAGACACAGTGGGCACAGAGTTGGGCAGGTTGAGGATGGTGGAGGACAGAGGTGCCTGGAGGGCAGTGGTCCATGGGGTCGCAAAGGGTCAGAATCGAATGTGCAACTGAACAACAACATAAACAGTACCATGTGATAGTCACTCATGTGTAAAATTAAAAACAATGAGATGCTATACACTACTATAGCAGGCAAACTGAGTGTGTGAATCAGCTTGAAACTGATATTTCTGCTGATGAATCAAGATCCTGGTAAGAATTTTAAGACATCACATTTGCACAGACCATGCCAGGAAAATAAAAATTATTTGCAAAAATAATGTAATTAGAGAAAGTTTACTTTTTCAGCCTTTAAAACTTCAATACACAGAAAAATGCAATACAAATAACATATTAGGCTGATAAAAGAAAAGAGCCAGATCACATTATCAGACAGCAGTCTTATTTTAATATTTTGGTTTAACTGAAGCATACTAAAAAGTTCAATAGCAAAATAGATGCTTTGTACACTAATGACCCCAGATTCAATCTGTGGAATCTCAAGGCGAGTGTGAGAAAACTGCAGTCTTCTGACTCCTAGAAAGCTGCTGTGAACCCCTGCAAACAATAGTGGACTGAAGAGAGCCAGCTATCTATGTGGGCCAAATGACCATTTAGTTTAAGGGTAACAAAGGCAATGCAAAGGTTTTCAGTTTAACCAGGATCCGAAACCATGGTTTAATTTCACTCTGTAAGGTTTTTCACTGTTGTTCCCAAAATTGAGTTTTTCATTCTATTTTTTTATCAGAATGAATTTCAACTGATAACTTTATAAGACTCCATTTAGATCATACCTCTCGCTTTCGTCTCTCCTCCTGTGTTCGATGCAAAAGAGATGCCTTTTCCTCCTAGAAAATAATACAAAAGAATAAGTTGCTTCAAAACAAATGCATTTGATGTTTTGCATAAAGACATTATATTCACAGACTGAAATATATGTAACAATATAATTTGATGCCATCAGGTCAATTCTGACTTACAGATACACTTTTCAGGGTTTTCTGGGTAGAGAATACACAGAAGTAATTTACTCTTCCCTTCTTCTAGAGGTGTCCTGGGACCACACAGCTTGCCCAAGGCTACACAAATTGGCTCTTCTCCCATGAGACACAGGGAAGAATCAAACTCCAAGTCTCTGGATCCATGGCTAAATACCCAACCCAAAACACTGAGCTTTCCAGTCAATTCTTGTTCCCATTTAAATCAATGTTAGGTTTTAACTGATTTAAACTCCTCTTATTTTGATTAACATGTTTAACTACTTAGTAAGTTTGTGTGAATAAATGATAATCACTTTTGAAAGGAAGGCAGGAAAAGGGGAACCATCACTATCCAACTGAGTTATCAGTATTTGAAACACTCACCAAAATCTTTTAAACAAATAACACTAGAAGGTTTTGGTAATCTTATCTGGTTTTATTATATGAATGAATAATAAAGCAAAAAGCAAATCAGTCTCCTAAAGAGATCTAGACATCCTTGGAATTATTTCCCAAATAAACTGGGTACATCTGCATGCTTAATATTATTCAGTAAAAAAACAAAACTAAAGATTTACACTGCTGGACGGGTCTCTTGGAGTGGAAAAGACTGAAGAGTTCATTTATTTCAACAGGAAGGTTCAGTATTCACTTGTCGTCCTTTTTAGGAAACTTTAGTAAATCACTGCCATTACAAAGGTTCACCCTTGCTTGAAAGCCAGTTTCATCCAACAATAGGGATCAATGCTCATCTCCAGTTACAGCCAAACAGCCAGCGCTGTCTGCGTTTGCAGACGTTTCCGTGGACATGTGGCAGGCATGACAAGACATGGAACACTGCAATTTCTTGCTTTCGAGCTGCTAGGTTGGCAGGAGTTGGAAGAGACAATGGGAGCTCACTCCGTCATGCAGCGTTTGGGTCTTGAACTGCTGACCTTCCACTCATTAAGTTCAGCATCTTATCCACCAACCCACCACAGACCCATTACAAGGCAAACACTTACTGTATTTATCCAACTGCCTTTGTTTCTAAATGCAAAACTAGCACACTGGGCAGAGAAAAGAGCTGAGCAAATGCCATTGCTTTCTAGAAGATCCATCACTCACTGACGGGAGGGGAGCAATCAGCTCTAATAATAGCTAATCCTTATTCTGATGAATACCAGAGAACTACAATCTAATTACTACTGCTGAGTCACAGTCAATCCTGTATATTTTATTTCTAATAATTACAGGTTGCATATTCATTGTAGCTCTCTACACCAGGGGTTCTCAACCTCTGGCCCATGATGCCAAATAACCTAGCCCACGCCCTCGCTCCAGCCGCCACCACCAGAACCAGCTGCAGACTCATTTACGGCCGTCGTAAACAGTGGGGGGACAACCAGTCTGGTTCCCTCAACTGTTTGAGGAAGCGTGACTCAGCCCCCAACTTGAAAAGGTTGACAACCCCTGATCTACACCATAGACCCTACATATTGTATTATCAGACTAACTCCTCATTACTACCACTCATATCAGTGTTATCCATTCATACCTCTGCCTCAGCATCTGGGCCATGCAAAATACCTACTGAAAAGGTGTTTCAGTAGCACTGAATGTAATTAAAGCTTTAAAAGTATGTAAGCATGACTCTTATTAAAAATGCATCCATCAAGCTCTTTATTTTAATGTATGCATGCATTTGTTCATGTGTTGGTTTTAGCATCAAGTCCTTGTAAAGTGGGTTCTACAATAAAAGGAACAACTTGTTAATAATCCAGTTTATTTATGCAACGGTTACCAACAAGGCATTCAATTAATTAAAAAAATACAATCTAGTCAAAATAAAATATAGCAAGGGCAGAACAAGGAAACAAAGTACTGTACATTTCTTTCTTAGCACAACTTAAACTCAAAATATCAGGAAAAAACACAGCTACTATTCAAAAAAATTAAACTCAAAAGAAAGCAAGTAAAAAAATATAAGTTTTTACCGTTATTTTAAAAATAGGCACAAGAAGTGTGTCAGGGAGCAGATTTCCAGTTCCAGTGACAAGTGAACTGATCATGCAGTCCAGCCTATGGGTACAGACTCTGAAGCAAATTTCAATGCCTAGGCAGGTTCATAAGCCAACTTTCTCCCAAATCATCACAACATAGTTCTAATCCATCCCTCTTAACTGAGTCCAGAAACATACTGATAACCTTAGTAACCTTAGTCTTCAAGTGACTTTCCTTAGTTATCCTTGCATGTACACAGAGCAAATCAAACTGAAATACCTCTTGCACCATTAAGTAGACATAATTCTGTAATGTATGTAATACCAAACATTCTGGATTATTTTTGTAGGTTGTAAACAGGGAGAAACATCAACAATTTGAGATATGCAGATGATACCACCCTAATGGCAGAAAGTGAGGAGGACCTAAAGAAGCTCCTGATTAGATTGAAAGAAGAAAGTGGAAAAGCTGGCTTAAGACTCAATATAAAGAAAACAAAGATCATGGCAACAGGCCCTATCAGTCACTGGAAAATAGATGGGGAAGAGGTAGAAGCAGTGACAGATTTTACTTTCTTGGGATCAAAACTCACTGCAGATGGTGACTGCAGCCATGAAATAAAAAGGCGACTGATTCTTGGGAGGCAAGCGATAAGAAACCTGGGGAGCATAATGAAAAGTAGAGACATCATATTGAAAACAAAAATTCGTATTGTCAAAGCAATGGTATTCCCTGTGGCAATGTATGGTTGTGAGAGCTGGACCATTAGGAAGGCTGAGCGCAGAAGAATAGATGCCTTTGAGATGTGGTGTTGGATGAGAGTTTTGAGAGTCCCCTGGACAGCAAGGAGAACAAATAGGTCAATCTTAGAAGAAATCAACCCAGAATGCTCCTTAGAAAGTCAAATTGTAAAGATGAAGCTAAGGTACTTTGGACATCAAATGAGAAGAAAAAGCGGGCGGCCAAAAATGAGATGGTTAGATGGTATTGTGGAGACAATGGGCACAGAACTGAGCGAGTTGAGGAGGATGGTGGAGGACAGAAGTGCCTGGCGGGCAGTGGTCCATGGGGTCGCAGAGGGTCGGAATCGACTGTGCAACTGAACAACAAAAAAACAGGCATTATTTACTTGCAAACTGATTTTATGCCACTGTAATCAGTCAGTATGTACATTTTACAGTAACTAAATGAAATACAAAAATGGAAAGTTTATTTAAGCAATGATTTATACCAGGGCATTAAAATGGCAGAAAGAAAAGAGTGCAAATTAGAATCAACTTGCAATGGGCACTATGTGAGTTATACTGCAGAATACATTCAGATTTTTAATTTTCTTAAAGTGGAGTTGAAGCATAGCATGTCCCAGTAACAGCCTAAATAGAAAACATAATTTGGCCACAAAACTATGCACAAATTAGTACTGTAATGTCAAAGCTAAATTATTTTAAATATTAATATGTAGTGTCTCAACTAGAAAATCTGTAGAAACTGGAATCACAATTTACATTCTCATAAATTTAAGACAAGTAGTTGTACAGTAGCATAATAACAGATGATAATCTATGATTTCCTTATGGTAAAACCTGTTGGCTGAGGCAGCAGTGGGGGCAGCTTGGCTCCTGGCTCTGCAGGAAAACTTAGGAAAAACAAGCATATTACAGCTTTTCTCACCAGCTGCCTATTCATTCATTCATTCATTCATTCATTCATTTTATTTCATTTGTATCACGCCCTCCTTGGAAGACTCAGGGCAGTTTTAAAACTAAAAGCAATTAAAACACATACATACAATCAAGTTAACAATTAGCATAAAATTAAATTAGAATTGAAAATGAAAATTCAAGTTAAAAACACCGATGAGAAAGGTGGAATATTTAAAAGAGCCAGGCAACTGAGTTGGCCATCTGGACCACTCCCCACACATGCCACGCCAGCCAGGTCTTCACTCCTTTCCTAAAGGGCAGCAACTCCGTCTGGAGACGCAATTCCATTGGCAGGAGGTTCTATAGGGCCAGAGCAGACACAGAAAAAGCCCTCCTTCTTGTGCTAGAGAGATGAGCCTCTCTAGCTGAAGGTACGACCAGAGAGCCTCTCCAGTCTGCTCTAGTGGGACGGACAGATGCAGCATCTTCAAACAGAAGCACAATTAGTCATCAACAGAACTGACTATTATCTAGTACGGAGATGGACAACATGTGGTCCATATGTCACATGCAACCTTCAAGGTTGTTTCTGCCAGCCTCTGGATCACTCTTTCACTCTTTTCCAAAACTCTGGGACTAATCACCTTCTGCCCATTCCTCTACTCCTCTCAAAAAAGAGACTATGTAACAAGTTCCTCTCTCATTGTCACAACAATTCGTTACTTACAATTGGGTTCTCAACCTACAATACATGGGCCAGATCCTGCACACCACGCCATTCCATCTGGTCCACACCCTCGCCGCTGCCACCGCTGATTAGCTTGGGGTGTTCCTAAACCCGCTCCATAGCAGAGCAGATGCTGTAAGAAGGCTTACAACATCCACCCTACTATGGAGCGGCATTAGAGACACACAAGGCCAGGCAGAGGGGACAAGGCCAGCAGCAACTGTGGCGGAAGCGGCAGCCGCCGCCCTGTCTTACCCGGGGGGGGGGGATTATGGTCAAGCATGGGCAAGGACAGTCAGGACCCCTCCTTCACCCACGCACTGCAGGTCAGTATGTGGTGAAGCAGCGGCGACGGCAGCGTGAGGGTGAGTGTTGGTGGGCTTGACTGGTAGTGTGGGGGGTAGTGATGGCAGCAGGGGGAGTGTTGGCGGCAGGGGGAGTGTTGGTGGCAGCAGTGTGGAGGAGTGTTGGTGGCAGCAGCATGGGGGATGTTGGCGGGCCGGACTGGTGGCATGGTGGGGGATTGGCAACAGCTGCATGGGGAGTGTTGACAGCAGAGTAGCATGGGGGGGGTTGGTGGGCCAGACTCGTAGTTCCCCCAGCCACCATGGTAACCTGATTCCCAAAGAGGCCAACAGCTATGGGAGGATGAGTACCTCTGGGTGGGGCAATGGTCACCTGAGTGGAGGAAATGCCACTGAAAACCATCATACTGGGCCCAAAGGCAAAGGAGTGGAGGAGGACTACTTTACTAGTATGATTCCCAACAGTCATGGAGGCTAGATGGACGGGCTGTGAAGGCGTACCTTGATAATATCCTTAAGGCTGCCCCCAACTGCAGCAGTCCATTGCAGTCCCGGTGTTAAATCCTAAATGTCTCATTTCATATGTGCCACAGGAGATGGCTCCAAGATCATAGTGTGTGGGTCACTTCATGGCAAGCTGGTATCCACCTTAAACAAATCCATGCCAGTGGCATTTTCCTGCTTGCCTCGGAAGGCGAAGGCAGCCCAGAACCAGCCAACCTCCAAAACCAGGCCTCCCAGTCTCCAGTTATGTGAGATGTTCAAAGAATAGACTGTCACTGCCACACACCCATTAGATTCCATGGATGACACTCAATTCACCATCAGACATAGTAAATGCTTGATTATTATTTTGACAATATTTCGGCAGTCAATTCACCAGATATTTTTAATCTAGTTTCACTGCACTGAGAATCAAAACCAAATGAAGCCATTTAAGTGTCATGAAATCTTAATAAGTTACACATGACATTATAATACACTTTTAGTAACCCTTCACTGTTGTTTAAATCCACCAGTAGTTTCAGTACATAGTAGGAACATATTATCTTCATTAATTTTTCTGAGCAAAATATCACAAACTTTAAGGCAGGGGTTCTCAACTTTTCTCAGCCATGGGCCAGACCACACCCCCTCAGACAGCTGAGCGGGCCCGACTTGTGGTTCCCCCACCATAAAC
This sequence comes from Furcifer pardalis, assembly GCA_030440675.1. NCBI lineage: Eukaryota > Metazoa > Chordata > Lepidosauria > Squamata > Chamaeleonidae > Furcifer > Furcifer pardalis. The sequence continues at coordinate 101,642,528 of CP126897.1, forward strand.
GCTGCCGTAAAACACATCCACGACTGTCATAAATGCATTTATGATGGCCACAGACTCATTTATGGCTGTAGTAAACGCATTTACTACAGGTGTAAATGAGTCTATGGCTGATTCCACCGGCGGCGGTTGGAGTAAGGTCGGGGGCTGATTATTTGGCATAATGGGCCATTGGCTGAGAACCCCTGCTTCAAGGAGTACTACGAGTGTTCATAATTTGATCTCAAAAGACACAAAACACTTTAGATAGTCTTGCAGGAGAGACCCTGCTTTGTCAGTTACAATCAATAGGTAGTCTATCTCTGTTTCACTTAGTGCATGAAACAACAGAATCCTAAGAATGTGATCTGATGAACAACAACGGCTCTTAACTCTCAGAGACATGTCAATAAATATGTTCCTCCATAATTCAAATAAATTGCTATACATAATATATTTCTGATGCACATTTGATTCATGATTAATATACCTTAGATGAGACTGCATCTGAACGTATATGCTCTGGTACTGTATTTATAGATGATTAGACAATGATTGAAATTGTAATCAAGTAGGCATAACCTGTTACACCTGAGAAAGTGTGCTAGGCGTTACACTGACAACCAGCATTGTGTAACCACGCAATCAATTGTATGTGCCACACTGCAACTGTTGTGTAGCACACCTATGGAAGTGCTTGATGGATATTATTTCTGTCTTGACACTTTTTCTCTACGGCTTTTACAGTTTCGCATTACACGGAAAGTTCTGGTTCCGGCATGGTGAGGTAGCAATGTTTTTCTCTCCTCACTGCCCCAGGCGTAGCTAGAGAAAAGGATTTTAGCCACTATATTTTTTCACAGACCAATTTTAGACCAAATCACCATAATTGAAAACACTAATAAAGATTTAAATGACACTATATCTTTAACCTTCAAACTAGGTTCAAATTAATTTTTAAAATTTCATCTAAAGCTTTAAATTAGAGAGACCAAATAATGCTGTTTCTATATCAATCTCAATCAACATTTTAACAATTTGAATTTGGAATGATGGCAATTCTATTCCATACATAGCAATCTCATGAGATAAGCATTATTACTCATACTAAACAAACAGAAAACTGACATCAAAAAGTAGTAACTTTTAAAAAACATTTAAGTTAATTGAGAACAGAAATCATATTTTAAATTAGATGAGGTTTAATTTGAGGCCAAGTTTCACTTTTGCCACTGTTGAATCACAATACCATAAACACAGATTACAGGAAATATGGCTAAAAGATTTTTTTTCTACTGCATATGCTTACTTTTATTCAGAAATTACAGACAGCTAACTGCAGTGGCTTAGTGGTTAAGACTCAATAACTGGAAGGTCGGCAGGTCAGCAGTTCAAGACCCGAGTACTGCATGATGGAGTGAGTTCCCATCTCTGTCCCAGCTCCTGCAAATCTAGCAATTTGAAAGCAAGAAATTGCCAGTAGATAAATAGGCACAACTTTGGTGGGAAGGTAAACAGCATTCCATGCACTCAAGACATGCCTACCACAAGCCCACAGAAATGTCTGCAGACACAGACTGCACTGGTTCTTTGGCTGTAAACAGAGATGAGCACTGAACCCTAGAGTCAGATACGGCTGGCTTTCAAGCAAGGGCAACCTTTACCTTTACTAATACAGCATGAGCTGGCTGAAAAACTGGACTGGGATGGGTATCTGGCTGTGGAGTCAAAAGTAAGGAGTTGAGTTTCTTACTGTGCCTCTTAAGAAAACAGCCAGCCTATGAAGACTTGGGCAAGATGCATAATCTCAAAGTGCCCTCAAAGAACAACACGATTAGCCATTTCATCTAAAAAAACTCTGAAAAGGGTCGCTGTAGATTAGAACCCACTTGACATTGCAATACTGTGTTATTGTTAGCTAACGCTATACCATACGTTTAGGTGGCCTTCAACAGTAGTGAACAGAAATATCCCTTTCAAAAGACTAATGGTAAGAAATATCAAACTGGCAAAAGAGTAGAAATGTTCCTCTTGCTGACCTGATCTGCCCTGAGATATTCTTAAATGCCTTTAAAAGTACAGTAATAAATCCTTATTTTCTATTGCCTTCTAAGCAATGCACCAACATAACATATGCAGGAAATCTGAAATTTCAGTTCTAAAATTCCCTCCCATACACAACCAAAATAGTAACTTTTTTTGCAGCCATACTGTTGCCCTCCAAACACAATAAGGCCTAGCTGTACCTCCTGAGTGTTTCTTCTCCCCCCTCCTTTTTTTTCTTTTGTTTTTCTTTTTCTTTTTTTTGCATTTTTAATCTACTGGCCAGAAACCTGGTGAGAGGAGACACCATCCAGGACCTTAGACACCTATGAGGCCCTAAGCAAAGCTGGAGGGAATGGGGAGGAAAACTGCTCGTCCCTTCAGTACCTTCTCTTGGAATCAAGGCAAGCAGGTCTTTCATTGTCACTTTCTAAACCCCTTGGAAGGGGCAGTGGTGGCCTAGTGGTTAAGAGTCTGAGCTTGACAACCAGGTCGCCGGTCAGGAGTTTGAGACCTGAGTGCTGCACTCCAGAGTGAGCGCCCATCATCTGTCCCAGCTCCTGTCAACCTAGCATTTCTAAAGCAAGAAATTGCAAGTAGATAAACAGGTACCACTTTGGTGGGAAGGTAAACAGTGTCACATGTCCACGGAAACATATGCAGAAATAGACAATGCTGGCTCTTTGGCTATAAACAGAGATGAACACCGCCACATGACTGGCTTTCAAGCAAGGGTGACCCTTTAGCTTTACTAAACAGGTACCACATTGTCTGTGCTCCAGCGTCTAGTCATGCCTGCCACATGACAGCAGAAATATGTGCAGATCTAGACAGCACCAGCTCTTTGGCTATAAACAGAGATGAGCACCGGCCCTAAAGCGAGACGTTTACTTTAAACCCCTTGGCTTGGTTCATGGGAAGGGAAAAGCCAAGCCCCAATGAACAGTCTTCCTAGTCTATATAACAACACACGAATACACCACCAGATCTGAGAGGCCCTTAGTCACGCTAAAAGCAAAGCTGGGAGGAATGGGGAGGGAACTTGCTCCTCCCATCAGTAAGTTCGAGTCCTTCTCTTGGAAACCAAGGCAGCCAGGTCTTTCGTTATCACTTTTCCAAACCCCTTGATGGGGCCGTGGTGGCAACCAGGTCTGGGCCTTTAGTCGTGGGGATAATAAGCGGATCGTGTAAGGGAGGGGGGGAGGAGTGAAACACCCAAAATATGGGCACGAGATAAGCCTGAGTCACGCCGGCTTTGCAAAGCGTGTGTAAAAACCGACCCACCCAGAGACCCCCAAACCACCAAGCGTGTGTGTCTTACATCCAAAGTAGCCACAAGGCCCGGCAAAGGCAGGTATAGGGTGAAAACCGGGGAGGAAAGAAGACCAGAGAGAGGCCCGGGGGGGGGGGGGCTTGGCTTACCTTCCTGCTGGCTCCTCCGAGAGACACCTTAGGCCTGGTTTTGAACTCGCCTTCGAAGCTGAACATGGTGACACGGATTATCCTCCCATCTAGAGAGCAGCCCCGGCCTCCTCAGCGGACAGGATAGGGCCCCGGACACACACACACACACACACACGGCCTCCCTCCCAGCCGCCTCCCACGAAGGCTTCTTCTGGTCGCAGAGGCGCTTCCGACCTCCTTCTCAATTCCTTCCCTTTCTGAGGGGAAAAATACGGGGGGAATGGGACTTTCCTTCTCTACCCCAAAATAAATATATATACAGTATGCGTATATATTTCCGTTTCGTTTGTGTCTGCGCGCCTCCTTCCTCCCCGAGCCAAGCCGCTGCAGCTCAGTCAGTGGCCCAAGGGGACTCGCTGCCAGAGGAAGGCAGGCTGGGGTTGGGAGGAGAGAGAGAGAGAGAGAGAGCAGAAATCAGCCGGTTCCTGAAACAAGATGGCCGCCGAGTGCGGCCTCCCACCTAGAGCGCGCGCGCCCCCGCGCTACCCGAGAGCGCGCGCGCCCCCGCCAGGGGAAGAGGGGTGTGACAGGCCTCTCGAGGAACCTGAAGAAGAAGGCGTGAGGGAACGGATGGTTCTCCTGAGGGGAGGTCGTTTGCCCCATGGTGGAGGCTTATTATATTGTTGGCCAGGCCAGGCCGCCTTGCCTCACAGTGGCCCGAGTCGAGGTGGCTCGCTGTCCTCTCCCCTCAGGCAGCCTCCCTTTTTGGTCCATCTTCGCCACGTCAGGCACCCCTCCGCTTCCTGCCCCTTCCCTGAAGGGAATAAAAAGGCGCCTTGGCTTGGGTCTCCAAAATAAAAACTGCCGTTCACCAATGACTCCTCTCGTTCATTATCCCTAATTGTGGTTTTCCCCCCCCCCCCGCCCTCTTCAGCCGTTTAAAAAGCAGAGCCTTTTTGGGTCGTCAGTTCCCCTTTCCCGGACTTTTATTCCCAGAATTCTCACTCAGCGTATTCAATGATACGGAATTATGGGAGCTGTAGTCCCAAAAAATTTTTTTTAAAGGCCAAAGTTTTTCAAAGTTCTGCAGCAATAGCAACAGCAATTGCACTTGTTTGTATGCTGCCCCGTGCATGTGCACGGAAATGTCTGCAGAGGCAGACAGCCCTGGCTCTTTGGCTGTAAACAGATGAGCACTGAGCCCTAGAGTCGGATATGACTGGCTTTCGAACAAGAGCGACCTTTATTACCTCACTTAGCTACACTTGTATACTGCCCCGCACTTAATTGCACTTGTATACTGCCTAATGCACTTAGTTACACTTGTAAACCGACCCATAGCGCATAGTGCACTCTGGGTGGCTTACAGGTAATTGGCATTTTGCCCAAAACATGCTGGGTGGTACTCATTTTACCGATGTCGGAAGTATGAAAGGCTCAGTCAAATGTTTAATTTAGATAACCACTCTCCGTGCTCTTTTTTGTCTTTCTTTTTTGTTGTTCTACTACTTTCGTTCCTTCAGGGGAATAATAATTTCGTGTCAGAAATTATTTTGGGTTGAAAGGATTTTTGCTAGAGAAACTCCACTCAGGACACCAGAATAAGGCTCCTTTCATTGGAATGTAACACTACTGTTTACATGTGTTTTTCCTCTAGCTAGCCCCATGTAAACAAATTTACTTCCTCAGAATGTTAAAAGTGGGTGGGAGATGAGAAGAGAGAAATAATTGTGCATATTGCCGTAGAAGAAGGATGGGGTGGAATAAAAATAAATTGTTACTATTTTTAGCCTATACTTCTTTGAAGGAATTCAATGGAAATTACCGAGATCCTCTTTTTAACACAGCAGAACCAGTGGTGGGCATCAGCAGGTTCACACCAGTTCACCAGAACAGGTAGCAGAAATCCTGGCAGGCCCCACCCATCCAAGTTTTGAAATAAAGTACAGTACAGTACTGTAGTCTTACTCCTGCCAACCTAACAAGAAATTGCAAGTACAGTACGGTAGATAAATAGAGACCACTTCTGTGGGAAGGTAACAGCATTCCGTCTAGTCATGCCTGCCACATGACCACGAAAATGTCTGCAGAAGCAGACAGCGTTGGCTCTTCAGCTTTGAAACAGAGATGAGCACTGAGCCCTAGAGTCGGATACGACTGGCTTTCAAGCAAGGGAAACCTACTGTAGTCCTAATTGAGTTGCAACTTTCCCCTGGTCACACCCACCATACCATGCCCACAGTGTGGTAGTAAAAAATTTTTGGAGCCCACAACTGAACAGAACCTATACATCTGAATTGATTCTTCTATAGTAGCTATATAGAAAGCTGTCATTACATTCAACTCTGTTTGCCATATACAGTACTGTACTTGCAATGTTGGAAATGGAATTTCTTGTCTTAAAGTTAGCAGTTGTCACAATAGTAAATCTGCTGGTTTGAAACAATCCTGTTAAAATCATAAATCATATACAGTATTAACAATATAAAGGTGATCTTTCTTTCTAAACAATGAAGATAAAACCATGTGTGATTTGTCGTTTTGTATTCCCCTTTAGAGCCTGTAAAATCTAGACAGCCCTTTTGTTAACAAGTCCTATAATGTTCAGCTGAATGTAATTTATTTGTGCTTAAATATATTCAGCAGCAAAAACTCAATTTATAATATTATTTGGGGATTGGCACTGGTGCATGAAAGAAATTGTTACGGATAATAACATTAAACTAGAGTACAAGCTGTGATTACTATTAAAGGGTTTACATGACTGATTGCCATTAATGTTAATTAACTGAAATTAATTAATAGGATCTTTAAACCCCTTTGCCATGTTCACTCTCAAAAAACAAATGCTAGCAGGTCCGCAAAATCTCCATTGGCACTGAGGCAGCTGCACTGTCAAATGTCCCATAAAATTCAGTCGAATCAGAGTTCCATTTAGCATATTCACCTTAACTCTAAATTCTAGCAACAGTTGGAATTGGTTCACTTAACCGTGGGTTGAAAATAAAATTAGGTCCTCTTTTCATGTTAACTAATGTCTGGGCAATTTTCAACAACGTTTTACCCCAATCAAGATAATCTGGCCATTCATATTTAGAGAATTTTAGATTTGTACCAGAATTGAGAAACTTAATTCCTGTGATAGAATACTTATTTTCCAATAAATTGCCCAAAGCAGCAAATAAAGATGTGACATGCTACTCTAAATATATTATGGAGGAGTAGAACAAGGGTAAAAAAATTCTAAAACCACCAGCAGGAAGTTTAAAACAGACAAACTTGGCTTTCCAGATGCTCTTGGACTTCAATTACCAGAAGCCCAAGTCAGTACGCCTGCTGATCAGGCCTTCTGGGAACTGAAGTCTAAGAACTTCTGGAGAGCCAAGTTTGCTGACCCCTGATCAAAAAAGTAAACAAAAGAGTGTTGCTGTGATAGCAGAAAATAATAAGGTAACCTAAAATGATAACTTAAACAATCGCATATAATTGGTGCCTTTGCTGAAAAGGCTATATCGTGCATCTTAGCAGATCTACCTTCCCACATAGAAGATATTTCATAGGTCTGGACCTCTCCAGATGGCTGAAAAAGCAATGGAGAAGTTTGAGAAGTGGCTTACTAACTAAGCAGGCGCACACCTCGCCCTAAAATTGCAACAGGTTGTCATTTTGCAGACATTCTAAACTGTCTGCATGTGGGAAGTGGACTAGAACTCCCTAAGGTTCCTTGTATTGAATGGCAACAAAAGTGTTTTGAATTGATCCTGGAAACTGATTATTAGCCAGTGCCCTGATTTTCAGAATCAAATCAGTATTGCCAGATAATTTAAAACCAGTCATATGAATTTTAAAAAAGAAAGAATGTAATTCCATTTAGTAGTAGCAGTTGCTAATACCCATGCAATGGTACATTGTAATAGGATTTGTAAAGAGGGTTTGTTGGTAGACCCTATTTAATGTTCCTAACCTGCTCTTATCTTGACCATTATCAATAACAGGTGCTAAATGCACCAGTCTTCCCTGCTAGGTTCCCCCACTTTTAGCTCCTAACAATCAGAAGCAGATACAAGGATGATGTGTGTTTGGCTCCCAATATTACCATGCAAAGTTAATTCATTTATTATTGATGTGCCATGGCAAAGCAGAGTGATCACTGTTATTTTCAGCATAGAAAAGCTGTACATCACACTTCCCCAACCTGATGTCATCTTCTCTTACCACATTTTGCACTTTAGATGATGCTTGGAAGAGAATCTGCAAAGATGACCATGTACAGACAAGTTGGTAAAAAAGGGTAGTCAACAAGAAAAAGAAATATGAGATAGATAGATAGATAGATAGATAGATAGATAGATAGATAGATAGATAGATAGATAGATAGAGTTTGCTATTTTTTATGTGAAAGTGTCTTCTTCAGGTGGCATATCTGTTCCAGATATTGGCTATCATCATGGCCATAGTCTTCCTGTTCTTAACTCCTCAGAACAGTTCTTCTGAGGACATTCCAAAACAGTCTCTTAGGTTCTTGAACCATGAAGTCCATCTATTTCCAGGGATCTTTCCTTGCAGAGCAAGTTGGAATATTCTGTACTTTATGTTGTTCCTCATGATATAGCCAAGGCACTGGCACTTTCTTTGCTTAATTCTTGTTCTTGTTTTTTATCCATTCAGCACAATACTTCAACGTTAGTCACATGGTCAACCCATGATATTATTAGCAGCTGTCTGTAGATACACATTTCAAAAGCTTTGATTCTCTTTTCAGATGCTTTAGTCAATGTTGAAGCCTCGATTTGATATAGAAAATCTGGGAAAGTGAAAGTGCCTACTTAAAAATAATTCCTCTGTTCAAATAACAAAGAGCCTTACAGCACCTTAAAGACTAAGTTTATCTCATCACCATATGCACCAAGCCACAAGCACAACAGACTAAATTTTCTCACGGCTGGGAAAATTGACCATGTGAATCATGTGCTTGTCCTGTCCGCTTTCTGGGTGTTAGCGACTGATGGACAACCTCAACATCCCTGTTCTTTCTTCTTATGATTATTTATATTTAACTTAGTCACAGGTTGAATAGCTCCCCTAATTGAGGAGTGCTGTTTTTAGATAGAGGAAAAAGGACCCTATGAAATGGAGATAAGTGATCTTTTGATTTTTGGTATAAGACTGTACTTTTATAGTTTAGATGACGCTCAAGGCCAGCTGCCACTTTGCATGTGGACTCAATTCATAGTAGACCTGAATTCAATTACAACGTTGAACACAGGTATGAGTGGCTGCAAGGAGAGCAATTTTAGAAAAGCTATTTTAAAAACAAACCACTGACTGTTTGAAAACAATTATAGCCCGTTTTGTGGATCAAATTTTGTTAGGGCATTGGAAACATTTTTCTTAAGGTGCCAAATTGTCTTCCATGATGTGAAGCAGTGACCCTTTTTGGCACACTTCTGGGCATTCCTGACATATCTTCACTAGAGATAAATAAATCAAGTGCTTCAATTAACAAAGACTGGCAAGGCTGCGAAAACAATAAATTAGTTTCTGCACTATCTGAATGATCATCAAAAAAAAATTTTTTTTAAAGAGTAGTTACAATTAATGGGTTTAATTTTAAATGGAAAAAAACTCTTTATGAAAGTACCTGAGAAGTCCATTTTGGCATTCTTATTACCCTTTAATTGTAATTGATATACCTTGGAAGAATGTCAGGTGATGTACTTTTTAATACAGGTACTAGTGCTGCTAACAACGTAGAGCCATTGTTTAAAATAATTGGATATGCAGTTAGAATGTGATGAACCCCAAATTTATTAATGAACGTTAAAGTAATTTTACATTTTCAAAAGAGTAATATTAAATGCTTTCTGTTCCCTTAATCTCAACCTTAAGGAAGCTACTGTGAGCATCTCTATAGGGTAAACATAAAGGTAAAGGTCGCCCTTGCTGAAAAGCCAGTCGTATCCAACTCTAGGGTACGATGCTCATCTCTTTTTACAGCCAAAGAGCCAGTACTGCCTGCATCTGCAGATGCTTTCATAGTCATGTGGCAGGCATGACTAGACAATGCATGGAATGCTGTTTACCTTCCCACTGAAGTGGTACCTATTTATCTCTTTGCAATTTCTTGCTTTTGAACAGCTAGGTTAACAGGTGCTGGGACAGAGATGGGCACTCACTCTGTCATGTAGCACTCAGATCTCAAACTGCTTGCTTGCTGACCTTCTAATCATCAAGTTCAGTGTCTTAACCACTAAGCCACCGCAGTCCCTAGCATCTCTGCATGGCTAATACAGTCCCACTGTTTATTCATTTACATTCCAAGGTAATTTTATTTGCCCACATGCTCAACATTTCTGGAGTCTTTACCTATGTTAGGGCATATTTTGGGTAGTGTAGAAAATGATGCCTGCCCACTGAGCTACTGTACCTTTAAGAGACCTGCAAGGGTCTAGACACAGATGTTGGTAATTGAGGTATTATCACACAGCTGTAATCACTTGGAGACATGAATTGGGACTGAACACAGGTGAGGCCACTTTGAGAGTGATTCAGCAGAATTACTGTAAATCAATAGCCCACCTGAGATGGGCAGGTCTGAGCAGGAGAATTGGGAAGAGACTGATTGACATTTGACAGACGAGGGATGAAGAACTGCTGCTAGAAGTACTGCAAAGGCAAAGAACTATCAGGTACTCTGAACTGCTAAGGAAAGCACACTGACTAAGGCCACTGCAAACAGTCAGTGTTTGCAGTGGCAGGACTCTGTGTATGTTCAGTGGACTTGAGCTATCAGGATACCAAGCCTTGAATCTACTGTGGGGTTTGAAGCCAGACTGCTACCTGTATATAGTTCTGTGTCTGTTGTTTGAGTGTTTCCCTCACCCAGAAGTAAAGTGCATCATTGTTCACTGAGACTGTATGTGTGTCTTGAAAGCCAAGCTTCTGCTGTTGCATTAGCTAAGCGCTATTCTGCTACCGTAACGTAAACACACATATGGCTGAAAAACATTAACATATATTTCTTCTATTTCTTCATTTTCCTGGATCACTATAAACTGAGTATTCTTCACATTTGCTTTAGGCCATATTCATTACTTATTTCACTGAGTAATCTTTGCAGTCCATCTACTGTCAGCTACTAAAACAGGTCTGTGTCATCTGAATATCACATGTTATTGATAACCCAACTGTTGACAATGAGATTGCCATTTGAATCAAGCTCACACAGCTCTGCTCAAGGATTTGTCATTTGTCTGGCTCACTACCTTTCTCAGAGTCTGAAGAAAGATCTCAGCAGGCATATGAGGCTTTTAAAGACTTCACTAGAGGGTGACCTATGATGCCCTCTGTCCTTGTAAAAACAGACGAAGAGATCTGCTTGAACAGACTTAGGAGCCATATCCCTTTAACATGTAACCAGATTCATTTGGGAAGATAACATTCATGACATTAATACAATCGCCTCCTGCTTCTCTTAGAAGTGAGAGGCTTCAATAGGCTTTACAGTTCTAAAAAAAAAAAAGGCAACCAGTAACTAATTTTAACTTGGAACTGCGGTGTCTTAGTGGTTAAGATACTGAATTTGATGACTGGAAGGCCAGCAGGTCAGCTTTTTGAGACCTGAGTGCTGCACGATGGAATGAGCTCCTGTCTCTGTCCCAGCTCCCACCAACGTAGCAATTCGAAAGCAAGAAATTGCAAGTAAATAAATAGGTACCACTTCAGTGGGAAAGTAAACAGCCTTCTGTTCACTCCAGTGTTTGGTCATGCCTGTCACATGTCTACAGAAATGTCTGCAAACGCAGACAGCGCTGGCTTTTTGGCTATAAATAGAGATGAACACTGAACCCTAAAGTCAGATACGACCAGTGGCTGGCAGCCAAAAATTTTACTACTCACACTGTGGGCAGAGCCAATGTCATGGGCAGAGACAACATCATGACATCATGACGTCCTGGGTGGAGCCAATGATGTGGGCGGAGCAAAAGAAAAAAAGAAAAGAAAAATACAGTACACAAAAATAGAAATAAAAACCACATAAAAATAGAAATAAAAAAATACATAAAAATACAAATAAAAAACACATAAAAATAGAAATTAAATAGACATTAATTATAATAACAAAAACATAAAAATACAAATTAAATAGACATAAAAGCACACTACATAAAACACCCACCCCAAACACAAACCCTAGTCACTTACCCTGGGGTCAGGGAGCAGCAGGCAGCAACAGCAGTGGCGCAGGGTGCGGCGCGGCCTAGCCCAGCCTGGCACGCCATGGCACGACAGTGCACCATGGCCTGGCCTGGCGCAATGGCACGGCAGCGGTGACGGACCAGCAGTCAGTGGCATCAGCGGTGACGGATGAGCAATGGTGATGAACGAGCGGCGATGAGTGGCAGCAGTGCAGGGCTGGCGGCTTGGTGCGGAGGTGCAGGGTGGCAGCACGACACGGTGACGCAGTGTGGGGTGACTCAAGTGAAAGCCGCTGCTGCCGCATCTCTGAAGAGGCTGCTGAGGGCCTCAAAAGCCAGCCGCCGCGCCCTTCACTGCAGCCCAAAATGGCTGCTGGTAAGTGCACATGCGTCAAAATACCATTTGATGCATGTGCACCTCCAGTATTCAACACACATGTGTCAAATGGTATTTTGACGCATGCGCTCTTACCAGCAGCCATTTTGGGATGCAATGAAGGGCGGCCGGAGAGGCGACCAAACTGGTCCCCTCCAAAAAAAAAAAAATAACCCACTCCGGGCAGTCTCCAGGGAGGGTTACTACCCCCCCCCCGGAGACCACCTGGGATTGTTCGGTAGAACCGGTCTGAACCAGCTGCTGCCCACCACTGGATACGACTGGCTTTTGAGCAAGGATGACTCTTACCTTTCTCTAACTAATTTATATCTAATTTAAAGAAAAAGGAAAACTTATTCTGGGGAAAAGAGGGAAATATGTATTAGTTGACCCAAACTTGTATAGCTATGCAAATGGCATAACATTGGGAGCCAAACTGGTCCAAATTTAAAAAAAGAAACCACCACCATAGACGTTAATAAATTGAACACTGAATTATACAATTTAGTATGCAAGTGACTATGGTAATATCTTAGTTTAGGGTCATCCTCCAAAAGTCACAGGCTTGTCCTTTGCCAGTACTGTACTTAGAAAATTTGCATCTACGCTTAAGGTGGAAAACTTTAATATCCAAAAATTAACACTGCATGGCTGTTTTCAACAAATATGTTCTTTTTTACGTTGATCATTGTCTAAGAAAGGAAGAAAGGAGCCTTTCTTCTGCAGTTTCAAAAACTGCCATGTGCAGTATCTTTATTAAACTATAAAATGCACTGAAGTGCATTTATTAATGCACTGGTAAAAATACATTCTTTTTTTCAGAATGTATACAATAGTAAAATTGTAGGATTATTTTATATTTGCTCATGAATGTAACATTGCCAATGGTTAATTAATATATTTTATGTTAAATAGGAGCTTTTTGGCAATTAAGCACACACTACCATTACACAATTTCAGGTTTAAGTGGAAGATAAACTGGCCACTAAATTTACTGCACACACCACTCTTAGGCTTTATGTGAATGAAGAATATCGAAAGCATACATTGGCTTTGCAAGGAATTGCTTTATAGTTTAAGCTTTGAAAAGTTGTATTTTAAAGATCTTCAGTAAATATATTAATTAAAGCAATTAGACTAATGCTCTGGATTAATCATGTGCCAAAAGCCACCCTGTCTCCTTCCCAGATTTATTAAGTGGATCCTGTTTCAGTGGAAGTCAAATGGCAAATGTCCCATTGTCTTTTATGGCTTCCCAGGAACTTGGACAGCCATTCCTGCCTTGAATTGGCTGTGTGGCATTTCCCTGGGGATCCTTTCTCCAATGCTCAGTTGACAATTGCTACATCTGCTCAGCTCTCTGCTTAATCTGTCCTTCAGTCCATAAGGAAGTATAGTAATTACCCTTAAGGAGAGATGCTGCTTACAAATTACTGTACCGTCTTCCATTCTCTCGGATTATGACAAATGTCTATCTGTGAATGTGTAGGCAACACACACATCAAAATCCTGTGCCAATGAATATAATTTTATAGAAAAAATGTCTTTATGTTTTAAAACTTTCAACAGCTGTGCAATATATATATATATAGAGAGAGAGAATATCTAATTTTCCATTATGTGTTTTCAGATTTTCTTCTGCTTCTGCTTCTAAAACACAACTTAATACTAAATACATTATTCATATGTCTTCTAACCCTCTTTCTATTGTGATAAGATGCAAGTGCTAACAAGGGTGTTTTATAGTACCTTTCACATTTACAAAGGGGAGAGAATCTGCACTTCAGTTTAAAACTTATAACTAAGAAGGATCTACTAATATCTGGGTCAGACTGTTCCACAATCCAAAGAGTTTGTAAGATCAAGATGTTCTTCCTCATATTTAGTCAACATCTTTTTCCTGGTAACTTGATTCCAGTTATTCAGGTCCTATTGCTTGGAAGCAAATGGAAACCTATTTACTCTATGTGAGAGCCATTGAAATATTTGAAGACGCAGGGGCGTAGCTACCACCGTATCTGCCGTATCAATTATACAGGGGGGCCGGGCCATGGGGCCCCCCAACGTGCATAAGCAAAAATTAATAAAAACTTCCCAAATTTTAATTATGATGAATAAATATTTCTTTTAATTTTATGCAATTTTTTTTCCTTTTGTGAGAAATCTTTACCCTTCCTAAGGGCCCCCAAACAAATTTTTATACGGGGCCCCGCCAAGGCACGCTACGCTTCTGTGAAGACGGCTATCATGTTGTCTCCTCTCTGGGCTAAACATGTCCAACTACTTTAACTGATTGCTATAGGATTTGGTCTCAAGGTTCCTTCCCATCTTCATTACCTTCTTCTGAATAATCACTGGATACAGTCCTGCTGGGATACTCTAATCAAATCAGGGTAGAGTAGCACCATTACTTCTTCTAGTCTGGAGCAGGCATTATTTGTCTGTAGATACAGTTTAAGAAAGTAAGGTTTTGGGTTTTAGAAACTATATTAGTTTTTAACATGCTTTAATTTCTTCTTGATAAACCACTAGGTGAGAGCCTTGTCGAGGCAGTCTAACTAGACAGTGTTGCCCATCATTTGTCAATGATGTTAGGCTGGGACTAAGACTCACAAAGTGTCTTCTTTTGGATCCCTTGGGCACAGTGAAAGCATAGGGCACACATCATGGTCCGCCTAGCCAGCAGGTGACGTGATATCCAAATTGCTTTTTTAAAAACTGCACGCAGATGCACTTGATTTCCCAGGTCCATTTGCATGTGCAGAATGTCGTCACGGAGATGTCTACCACTGCACGGACTCCTCGCTGAATAACAACTCCAAGGTATCCAAGGTAAAGCGTAAATACTATATCTATCTCTGTTGAAATTGTAACTTTGTGAGTTTAAATCCTCTTACCAGTTTTATGTTGGTCTCTGGTAATCCTTCATATTTGTAAAGATTATGCTTGGTCCAGGAGAGAATCTAAAGCAGGGGTGCTCAAACTTTATGGGCCGTGGGCCAATCATGTGGTCCAGGAAGCCGGTCACTAAGGCCCGGGGACCAGGTGCGGCCCCCAATGCCAATTCATCTGGCCCACAAAGCCCTTGTCGCTCCTGGAAGCGGAGGTAAAATGCACCCATACAGCCCCCAGGCCTTAGTTTGGACACCACTGATCTAAAGGAACCCCACTGATTACTTCTCTCCAGGCTCTGGTGGAACAATTCATGAACTGAACAGTTTGTATATGGTACACCAACCAGATACAAATCCACTAAGCAATAGTACCATTTGCCACATTCATTCTAGACTGTATATAGAATGGGAGAAAGTTCAGATAAATTGTAAAGTATTTCTAAAAAAACTGTATGTCAAGAAGTGGGTGTTCCATACAGATCTTGTAGATGCATGATTGTTTCTATAGATTTTATGAGCTAGTGGACACAGCCTATTCATGTACCTTCTCATATCAGAAAACTAAGATTCCAAGGAGAAGAGATATGTTGAAGTTGGCTTGTATTGATACAACTATGTGAACTCTTTCTAAATTTTATCTGTTTCAAGCAGAAATAGCTTTTGGGCATTATCCCAAAGCATAATATATACTGGTAATGGATCGTTGTGAGTCATTAGTTACAAGCATAATGTAGGAAACATATCCTGGGCAACAACTGCCCTTTATACATTGCATGTGGTGGATCTCACTTTCACTTCAATAAATTTATATAATGTATTCCAGAGCCAAACACTAATCACACATGGTTACATGGTTTCCTGTATTATCTGAGCCAGCCGTGGGGAGAATCATAGCAAATGAATGTACAGAAAATATAATTATATTCAAAGAGCCCTTATTGCTGTACTTTCATTAACCTTCCAGAGTCACACCTCAAATATCTATATAATGAATTTAACCTTGCATTTTATGATGAATTATGATTAAGAGATCAGCACAGTGCTAGTGTTTTGGATAATCAGAGATCATCACTGCTTTCTATCACCACTGGTGTTGTAAAATGGTAGAATCTGAAAACTAAAATAGAGGATTGGAATGCCCTGTTTGATTTTCTTGCCACCTCACCATGCAAGGATGGGGTATACCGGGAGCTGTAGATGGGTGGAGGGAGTAACTTTCTCAATCTCTGATTATAGGCTCTGGTTGGCAGTAATTCTAAATAGAAGAGTATACAGTACACTCAATAACCGTGATGGCGACCCTTGGCACTTCAGATGTTCCTGGACTTCAATTCCCAGAAGCCCAAGCCCCCGTGAATGGGTTTGCTGCAATTCATCCAGCCCGTGCCGCCCTCGTCACTCCCAGAAGTGGAAGTAAAACACGCCTGTATGGACACGTTTTACTTCCGCTTCCAGGAGCGACGAGGGCAGCGTGGGCCAGATGAATTGCAGCAAACCCATTCATGTGGATCCACGGGAGCTTGGGCTTCTGGGAATTAAAGTCCAAAAACATCTGGAGTGCCAAGGTTCGCCATCACGGTGCTATAATATACTGATGTTGATCCAGCTTGTAATATTCTTCTGAGTTTGGTAAAATGAGTCCCCAGTATGTTGGGAGCATAATGCTAATTATCTTGTGAATCACCCAGATAGTGCACTAGAAGCAATATATAAGGGTAATTGCTATTGCTATGCTGATCCAGCTTGTAAAATTGCTTCTATTTGCCCTGTAACTTTTTATCCTTACATTTATCATAGTCCTTCCATCCCAGCAGCGGGATTAATATAATTGATTAATATCAATACTTTTTTGGCAGAGAATGGGCTGTGCCGTCTATTCATGCAATGTTAGAAAAGAAAAACTGGGAAAGGAGCAAAATGAACTTCTCAATGGTCCATTGTTTTGCTAGTGAAGGGATTAAGCCAGTGATTCCCAACATGGGACTCATCCCCACAGGGGGACTTTAATTTCCAGAAGCCTCAGTCAGTACACTGGCTGATCAGTGCTTTGGGGAATTGACTTAGGCTTCTGGGAATTGAAGTCCAAAAACCAAAGGTTGGGAAATACTGGATTAAGCCCATTTTCTGCAGAATTTTAAACTTGTCATTCAGATTTCTGGGGACTCAATGATTCCTTCAATTCAGACACTACAATTCCTCTTGAGGAACTAAATTCTTTGTGTCATCTTGGGGAAATTATGTAGATGGGTTTCAACATTTAGACTATTGCTGTGAAGTGCAGATGATTGCTTTTTTAACAATGCTGAGATTTGGGGTTGAATCTTTTTTCAATAGAACTAGGGAAAATGCAAAGAGAGAGAGAGAGACAGTGGCACTTTAGCAAAACAAAACCCCAGTGCATTCTATCTGTATGTTAAATTCTGCACTAAAAATTATTCTTAATGATTTTTGCATTATGTGTCACATGTTCAGTATTGCCACTCTGATGCAGACTAGTATCTTTGTCCACATTTGACATGCCTCTGTATTTTGCACCTGCCACTTTTACATCATGCTACTATGCAGCAGTCTGGGCTCACTCATTTTCAGGTCACCTTAAAAAAGAAGATAGAATAAATAACATTAAATCTGTTCCCCCACAATAGGCAGTCTGGACATGCACAGAAGCATCAGAGATGCTGACAAAAAAAAGTGGAAGGGGGAAATAAGATCTTCTTGTTGTTCTGCCATATCTGAATCCAAATATTGGCGATCCTCATGGCGATCAGCCATGAAGACTGTCTAGAGAATATAATGCAGTGGCCTTTCATCTGCCTTGTGCATCGCAGCGTGACACCCATACCCCTGATCCAGATCCACAAGTCACTTTCTGGTCCTGAGCCATTTTGGCATGCAAAGGCCTCATCAGCCCCAGACCAGGATTGCTGAAACTGCTGCGTTCCATCAAGATGGAATGGAGTGGGATTTAATCCACTTGGGGACCATCACCGCTTCCCTGTGGACTTTGGCACCCAAGACCATTAGTCATCAGGGTTGTCAGGTTAGTTAACCACTGCCTGGCACTTAGTGTTGAGTCACTGGCAGTAGGGTCTACTCTATGACCATAGCAGGATAACCAAGAAGATAGAAATGAAATTGCAGCAACAGATGGGGACTTCCATTCAGCAATGATAGTTCCTTATCCAATTCTTGGCTTTCTGTCACTTTTGCAATTATCAGTTAGGACTGACAAAGATTATAGTGGGGAAATCAGCTTCATCAGTCATTTTATAGCAGCAATAGAAGCAATCTGAGGTGTTTTAGCACTCCTCAGTCAAGGTGTTTTTTAAAAAGAAGTATTTATTGCAGATGGTTTAGGGATTCGCATGGTACCAATTAATAGATTTCTTTAGTATTCAGAATTGTCAATTAATTGACATTTCTCTCAGAATCTGTCAAAGCTTTTTCAGATGAAGGCTGACAATTTTTTTAAAAAACATCCTGGGGAGGAAAATGGCTATTTTAGGAAGGAAGGAAGCATCAGTATGAGAGAGAGAACACTTGGAGATCCCAAGTGGCTAAGCTATATAAACACTGGCCCTTCCTTCCAGAAACTGCCTTCAGCAATGAAGGTTTGTGCTGTTGAAGATCTCTGCCTTGATCCTGATTCATACTCCAGAAGATCTCCTGCCTTGTTCCTGACCCTGAAGACCCCTTGTTCTGTTCCTGTGGTTTGTTGCTTTGCCTTATCTAGATCCTTGCTCCTGAAATTCTGTCATTACCTTACTCTAGACCCTGAGGATTCTCTACAGTGTCTGTTCTCCTGATCACCTGATTTCTGGCTTGTTTGGACTATATTATTATCACCTGAACTCATGCTGCATCTCTGGTTTCACTTGGATTAGACTCCGGACTTAGATTTGGTTACTATTCGGCCTGTTAATTGGATGTCTTGGCATTCATGTTGCCTGCCAGCTGCCCACATTGTGGAGCCTAACATGGGGTTGCATTATTCTTACTGAGTCAAAAGCCATTTCTACAAATGGTGATTAAAGGCAAGATAGAAATGTCTAGTACACATATCAGCCTTTTTACCACATTCTGATACTGTAAACATATCTTAAGATGGGCAGAAATGGTATATCAATGCATTCGAGTCTGACCCTTTGCAACCCCATGGACCACCGCATGCCAGGCTTCTCTGTCATCTGCCATCCTCCATAGCCTACCCAGATCTATGCCCACTGTGTCAATGATGCCATCTAGCAATCTCATCCTCTGCCGCCTCCTGCTCCTTTTGCCTTCAATCTTTCCCAGCTTCAGAGCCTTCTCCAGTGAGTCCTCTCTTCTCATTTGGCCACAGTACTTGAGCTTTAGCATTTGTCCTTCCAAGGAGCAGTCAGGATTGATTTCCTTTAGGATTGATTGATTTGATCTCCTTCCAGTCCAGGGGACTCTCAAGAGTCTCCTCCAGCACCATAATACATAGTCAGTATAAATGTAAAACTTGTCTGAAATTCAAGTTGCAAACATAAATAACAGAGATCTATCAAATCAGCATGTTGCTTTCATCATTCCCAGATGTGTTCCAAGGAAATGTTTGTGGGGAGTGGCAACCCTAAAAATATTTAGACGCCATGAACTTTTACAAAATCTGCCATCCTCCATAGCCTACCCAGAGGGCCAATGCAGTCTTCATGCATTGGCCTTCTGAAAATGGTATAGATGCTATGTCCAAAAAGAAGAAGAACAATCTTCATTTGCTTAACAATGAGCATTGGGAAATGGAAGGATCCAAGTGAACATTAGTATTTAAGTAGAATGTTTAATGTCTGGAAACCAAAAGAGACACAAGACAGCAATAAAGAAGCTTTTCAAATGTGATTGGAGGATGTCTATAAAGAGGATATAATGAAAAGAAGTGTCCAAATGTGCAAGGCTAATATAGTTAATGTATTACTACTTTTATTATTTTATCATCTCTCATTATTTTCTGGCTCTGTTCCTGCAGGACTCTGTTCAACAGAAAGGGCTTTTAGTCAAAAGTCCTCAACTGAGTGAGCAGTTGGATCCCAAGAATAAAGCTAAACCAAGTCCATCTTAACTTTTCTCTTTTTCAAAAATCATATACTCTAGCTCACTTAATGGTGAGGGAAGCATGAAACAGATTTGATCAGTGTTAGCTTAGTGTTCACTTATTGGAGCATCAGTATTATAAGAAAAAGGTTTAAGATAATCTATTTGTTATGGAAGGCAGGAGGGGACTCTAGAGCAGGGTGGCCAGTCTTGACATTCCAGCTGTTCTTGGACTTCAGTTACCAGAATCCCAAGTCAGCACACCTGCTGAACAGGGCTTCTGGGAATTGAAGTCCAAGAACAGCTGGAGCATCTTGGTTGGCCACCCCTGCTCTAGAAGTTGCACTATCAACACAGCCATCATGACCAGAGGTGCTGAGCAATGACATTTGTGGTCTTAAAACAGCTGGAGAGTCACGTAGTACTCATCCCTAAAATAAGAGTAACTGTAGGGGAAGTCTTTTACTTAAGTGTTGATCACACTGAAATAAATGGAACATGATTCAAAACTCTTTAGTCCAGGAGGGGTTTCCTGTTGTTGTTTTTAATCAAGTGACCTCCTTTGTATATCTATACATTAGAGCTAGTGGAAAATCTTTTTGAAGACTACTACTCCCAGAACCTCAAAATCAATATGGCATGCTGTGTGGAGGATTCTAGAAATTGCTGTTCTTGTGTGCCATCAAGTCACTTCCTACTTATAGCAACTTTAACAGGGGCTTTGAGGAATATGAGATGTTCATAGACTGATTTACCATTGAGTTTCCATGGGTAAGTAGGGTTTTGAATCTGTATCTCCTGAGTCCTAGTCCAATACTCTGAAATAACTTTTCCAAGCTCTGCTATGGATGTCTCTAATTGTGCACAACAAATATATCTTTGATCACAGGGGAAAAAACAGGATCTTCTTGAATCACACAATGCACAGAATCATGGCAGTTTTCAAGCTCTGGTCCTAAATCAAGTATTTATTCTCTGTAATTTTCCTCTCCCTTACTTCAAAGAAAGGCGTGCAAATAGAACACCCTCATAGGTGCCTGAATTGCCTACAGAGAGCTGTCCACGGTCCTGATATAGAAAAGTGGGGAAATCAAATGGAAGGATTTATTAGAGTGAATCTATAGAGTCTGGGATGGCTTAGTGGTTAAAACACTGAATTTGATGACTGGAAATTCAGCAGGTCAACAATTCGAGTCCTGAATACTGCATGACAGAGTGAGTTCCTGTCTCTGTCCCAGCTCCTGCCAACCTAGCAATTCGAAAGCAATGAATTGCAAGTAGATAAATAGGTACCACTTCGGTGGGAAGGTAAACAGCATTCCATACACTCTGATATCTAGGGATGCCTGCCATATGTCCATGGAAACATCTGCAAATGCAGGCAAGGATGGCTCCTGGACTACAAACAGAGATGAGAACTGAACCCTAGAGCACGGGTTTTTAACCTTTTTGCGAGCTGTTTTACTTCCACTTCAGGGACCAACAAGGGTGGCGTGGGCTGGATGAATTGGCATTGGGGGCCAGATCCAGCCCATGGCCCATAATTTAGGCACCCCTAGTTTAAGCAGAGAAAATGGCAGCTTAAAATCTATCTCATCCTATTGCAAAACAGATTGCAAGGCACATTTTACTTCCGCTTCTGGTGGGAGGAACCACATGACCAGCCCGCTGAATCATGTGACCAGCCTGTGGCCAGAAAAGTTTCCACACCCCTGGAGTAACTCAAGGCCAGTCAAGAAAATTGCAGCCCAAGTGCTGGCACTGATCAGCATTTCAGCTTTACACCTTAGGAGGGAAAGAGAAGTCCTAAAAGAAAGGATGCCGATATTCTGTTTCCTGGGACAAATGATGTCCAGTGTGGCATCTGGCATAGATTGATTGATTGTTACATTTATGTACCACTCATTTAGCAAATGGCTACTCTGGGTGGTTTACATTACAACATGCAAACACAGGGAACAAAGCAAATTCAGGTAGCTGAAATAACACAAACAAGAATGCAAATGGTGACAACAGACAGCAGCAACAACACAGATTTGAGTTTTAATCATTGTCCCAGGAGAGGACGTCTTGGGAAAGATGGACTTTGCACCTTAGAAAAAGGTACTCTGACAGGTAGTGAGGTTCCAACCTTTTTGCACACAAGAGGAACACCAACTTAATGCACAAAAAAAGAGACTATCACCCACTCAAAAGCATCCTTATTATCAATTAGTTTTAAATGTTTTAGCCTTGCCTCGCAAAGCTAATTAAATAATGAGGGCTTCCACATTTGTAGTCATTTATTTAAAGTTCTTCCGTCTACACACATACAAAGTGCTGCCTTCAAAATTACCCTCCAAAATAACTCAGTTGACTGCTATTGTTGATATATGACTCTTTAACACTACAATTTTGTTTTGTCTTATATTCAGGTAATTCTACTGAGTAAGAAATGAGCCAGCACCTTGGATTTTTATCTTGGCATGTCCTGACTCTACAATGCCTGAAACCCAGTAGTAAGTCAGAACTAGAATAGGCCCATTGAATCCATGGGAGTTGATTCATCAAGTCCCCATTGATTCAGGTGGCCAATTCTAGTTGCAACACACTACTGGATCCCAGCCTCTGAATTACAGGTATTAATAAAGACATGGCTGTGCATGTGTTTGATTGCTCATGTATGTGTCCATATGAAGGGGAGGAGTCACCGTTCAATGGTAGACTACATACTTTATCTATGTGTGGTCTCTAATTCAATTCCTGGCATCTCCTGTTAAAAGAATAATCTAGAGGTAGATGTCAAATACCTTTGGCTAAGATTCTAGAGATCTGGGGCTGATAAGAAAATTATTTGAAACTCTTGGAAGGTCATATTATGCTCATCGAGTAAACTTTCTTCAAGCAGTTTGCACCTGCTTGAGTACTGTAAAGCTTTACTTTCTACAGTACCACACCAATTTCTGCATTAAATGTAATCAAGAATTGAACACTTCCAACTGGGAAGTTCAAAGATTCTGACCACCTACTAGCACTGAGATCCTCACAAAACAGAAGCAACATAGTGCTAATTCCATCCTCAGTGTAAAGCAGTACTAAAGTAATCTAGGAGTGTTGAAAGAGTCAGAAAATGGTATGAAGCAAGATAAAAGGAATACTGTCTGGAGGACAGAGAGTGGAGAATATTTGTTATGATCAATGCTGGACAGGAAAATTTAAAATGTACAAATGCTCCATCTAGAAAAGCCCATTGTAGGCAATACAAGGCAAGATGGAAATGTAGTCCGGCCTGGTATAAGACAGCTTTGGGGTCTGTCCTTCACTGGATACTGCCTCACCTTCCTGAAATCACCGTCTGCATCCTGAAGCATCATTCAGCCACATGATTCTAAATTCTCCACCAGTGTACACTGGAGGTTTTATTAACTACATTTCCAAAAGCTATCAATTTATTTCCTCTTTCCTCCTAAACCTTATTGAAATTATAGTGCTCATAAATTTGAAAGCTTGACAGTAGAGAGAACAGAAATTAGTTTGGGCCTGGCAAGAATAATCTTTCAAATGAACACTTACCTACCTATTGATCAGAAGAAATCGTTTGCTCATATCTCTTGGCACCAGATTTCCCCAGGAATGTCTGTACAATGATCAACACATCAAAACATTGCTTGGAACATCTGGCCTTTGGGAGCCAGTTTATTAGATCATGACATTTCTTGTTTTTCTTGTACTTCATTTGATCTTGCCTTCCCACACTTTATGTATCTTCTTGGCTTCCTAAGAGTCTTTCCATAGTAAGTCCATTACATCTTCTGTTGCTGTTGTTCCAGAAGCAACATCTTCAAATAGCAGTCACACTTTTGAGGTCCTCTGCTATCCACCTGCCAATCCCATCACTTCCCGTTCTACTTTGCACTTATATCAAGCTCCTAAGTATACTATACTGGTGTTATCTATCGATCGATCGATCGATCGATCGATCGATCGATCAATAGATAGATAGATAGATAGATAGATAGATAGATAGATAGATAGATAGATAGATAGATAGAACCAACGAGTGTTACACTCACTATATTCAGGCATATCAAAAAACAAAACCAAAAAAGTAATACTGTAAACCAACATAAAAACACTGTAGCACTTTAAAGACTATCTGCTATATTTTTATTGTTAGCTTTCATGGATCAAGTCCACTTCTTCAGACAAGGAATGAAACTTCCAGGCATGGTTTATATATACCAAATGTAGGAGTCTAGATGTTAAAGGGGAAGCTGGATGTGCTCTAGCAGAATGACAGACAAGCAAGTATATTCACTATATTCAGTACTTCTTGGCCTAAAGATTGAAAATCAAAAATGTAAAGCTACCTATTCCATATAGAATGTGCAGGAGAATTGATTCAGTAGAATCCAGATGGGGAAAACTATTCTGTCTACTACTATGAATGGGTCATGAAAGGAGCCCCAGAGTGGAGTTTCTCCAGCAAAAATCCTTTCAATCCAGAATAATTTCTGACACAAAATTATTATTATACTATTATTTAAAAAGACAACTGCTTATGTCATCCTTATTTTAAAGGATTTGAGCTGCTTTTTCATATTCCTTCTGTCTATTTTTCTTCCTTTACAATACTGGAAACATAACAAGTTGAAAGGAGCATTTGAGAATAATCACTGTTACATATTTGAAGAGGCAGGGCTACAGTTTATGAAAGTGTCTGCCAAATAAAACTTCTTAGCCTCTATGGTACCACAAGACATTCTGTCGGTATATGCTACAGCAGACTAACACAGCTCATTGACTGCTGGAAAAGAGTAGATACTGTATCTGTAAATTATTGTAGCCTTGCAAACGGGGGGGAGGGGGGAGATCACCAGGAAAGGCTAATTACTTAGATAAACTGAAAAATCTATGTTCATTTACAAATGGACATCAAATGAAGCCTCCATTATTGTAATGTATTTACACTGTCAACTCAGCCTAAAAGGGTATTCAGAATTATTGCAGAAGGTTGAAACCCTGGAGCTCACCTCTACCAACCATTTATCACATCAGTAGTCTTTACTCATCTGAGTAATCCCATTTGGATTCCAGGATTTACAAGGGCCAGCCTTTTGTTTTGCAGACCTCTACTAGCAGTGCTTGGAACTAAAATGGCCTATATTACTTTAAAAGATGCTCAGCATAAATAACTCTCATCTAACACAAGAATTATACATATTTGGCTGGGATGATCTAGAGCATTTTCTTTTTTGGTGACACAGTAAACTGAACAGCAAATCTAAATAGACATTTCTGTAAATTTATTGCTCCTCAAGGACCCTAGATGGATTTTACCTCACTTTGCTATGCCACCAGCAAATTATATTGAAATCCTTCCAAGAACTGAAATGATACGTTTATGAATCCTCCTTATTGAACTTCTGGCCTCAAGTAACTTTATTTGAATAGGTGGGTTCTCTCTTTTCATTTATTTTGGAAATGCCTTCCGCTCACATGGAAAGAGGTGTCATCCTTTTCTAATTTGCCTTAGACTGAATTTTGTGTTGCAGAACAACCATGCATTAAATAATAAAATCACCTCCCAGTGGATCTGATATGTAATGAATTTCTGCATGTGCTGTTTTATTCATTAGGCTGATTTATGGACACTTAGAGTACACAGCCGCCTTAAGCAACTTAAGGTTGATTGGTCTAGAGTGCTACTGCAATCCAAGATAATGGTAGATCTCTACCATCATGAGAAACAATCACTAGATGCTTGTCGGGACAAAACAATCTTGGTTTTAAATGTGTGTGTCAGGAAAAGGATATCAATCCCGTTCAAAATGAGGACCACTATACTGTGAGCAGACTATGAGACTCAATTTGAACATAACTGATGTGCTCTTACAGAACATGTTCCTCAACTGAACCTCCTGTTTAGATAATGATGTCGGTGAATTCATGATAAAATTTCACATTCTCATTAAAAAGTTTAATGGCAGCTGTGGGAGGTAAAATGAAAGAGAATGGTTAAAGATGGTGGTTCTACAAGAAGAGGCTGTTAAATCCCACTTTAATGTGCTAATATATCTCTTCTGATCACCATATCTCTTCTTAGTCACCTATATAAGATATATGAATGTTTAATCCTGAACTGACTGTCTGCAATAGAACCACAGCTTATACCACAGCAAGCTGGTTTCAGACCTGGCAAAGATTGTACAGCACAAATTCTTAACTTAACATAGTACTGTACATAGAAGCTGGGTTTGAACTGAATGAAATCAGAGGCATAATGTTTATAGCTCTCACTATAGCTCATGACACAGTCAGCCACACAGCCTTGCTGAAGAAAGTCTCCCACATGACAAAGGATTTTAAATTCACAAAAATCATAGGCAGTTTATTGGAAAACTGTAGATTTTTTGTTGATTTCCAAGGACAATGCAGCCAATGGAGAATCAAATGGAGAATCCCACAGGGCAGTGTGCTAGCCCCCACACTGTTTAACATATATGATAATAACCACTGCTGGAAGCTACTAGGAGCTTTCTTTACTCTAACGACCTGGCAATTGCCCCACAGTGTGCAACCTTCTAGGCTGTGAGAAAAAAACCAACTGAAGCTTTGAAATTAATGGCTATATATTATAGGGATAACCAATTGAAGCCAAACTGCCTAAAAACTCAACTCTGTGCTTTTCATTTGAAAAACCATGAGGCATCAATAAGCCTGCAGGTGACTTGGAATGGCACCCGGTTCAAACATTGTGCCACCCCCAAATACCTGGGCGTTACCCTGGATCAAACTTTCACTTTCAAGACCCACTGCCTTAATACAAAACAGAAGATTTTTTCCCCCAGGAACAATAACAGGCACACGTTGTGGTGCCCAACCACACAAATTGAGAACTTCTGTGTTAGCTTTATGTTACTCTGCAGGAGAGTATGCTAGTCCAGTGTGGTGCAGATAAAAGCATGCAGAGGGGGTGAATGTGGCCCTAAATGAAACAGCGAGATTGGTCACAGGATGCCTAAAACCAACCATGATACAAAAAGTACATTACTTAGCTGGCATCCCTCCACCAAAATTCTGTCGAAAAAGTGCTACTCAGAATGAGTGGGTCAAAGCAAGTTCCTCAGAAACACACCTGCTATTTGGTCACCAACCACCCAAGCAGAGACTGAAATCAAGGCACAGTTTCCTCCCATCTTCTACCCCTCTGAACAACCAGACCCCACAGAACACCTTAGAACTGTGGAAAATGAGCAAGGAACTACCACATAACTGGGCAGAACCACATGACTCTCTACCGCCTGGCCAAGAACAACCATGGCCTGTGTGGAAAGCTTTAAACAGACTCCATGCAGGGGTAGGAAGATCAAGGGCAAATCTGAGAAAGTGGGGTTTCCCTGTAGATGACAGCCTGTGTGAATGGAGAGAAGTACAAACTATCTCCCATATGATACAATAGATGTGTTAATTTTGCTTTGTATGTTATATGTTGGCGGTGCATCTGACACAAATAAATCAAGAAAGAATGTGCTAATGTTTTTCATTTGCCAGGGGGGGTTATATGGGGAGAAAATTTTAAAATGATATCCCCTAATTACCTTAAAGTGATACACTATATTCATTTTGTTGAGCATTTTCATGTCTCATACAAGTGGATATATGAATATGAAAGGGAAAGGGTGTCCTTTTGTTTTCTTCTGTATTCAGATTTATCAACTTAGGTTGTTTAAATACCAAGTTGGGGCAAACAGAAAGATCCTTCTGGAAGACTGGTATTTTTGAACCACAATCGGGTGCACCCAAGGCAATGGCAACCTTGTTGTGCCAGCTAATCTTTCTCACATTAGATCAGGTGAAAAGAACTAGGGAATGAATTCACCAAAGGTGGCTTCATTCATCTGGCCTAGACATGAAAGAATACCAAGTTGGAAGAAGTCTGTGAGGGGAGAGGGCTGTAAATAACAAGATCAAGCTGAAATTGAATTTTCATCCTTAGTTACATCTTGAAGATGTAAGAAATTCCACAAAAAGCAACTTAAAGCAATCCACAGTGATATGAAACTATGAACAGAATTTGTGTGTCATTCATTCACATAAACTCCAGTCAACCCTTGATCTTGCAGTCATCAGAATTAAAATATATTAAGCAGGCCTGTTTTTTCTCAGCTTCTCTCTCTAGAAAAATGGCAAAAGAAATAAAAAATGTGATCTAATGGTGCAGGTAAGGTAATTAAGATCCCAGATTCAATTGTCCTTCTTAGATGATCCTGTGTATTATTTCTGTTTTGAACCATTATCTCAATATCAATCTATCCTTTAAAACTGCTTCTGCATTTCTGATCTGCAAAGGTGGGTGAGGGAGAAAATTACCTATGATGATCTGGGTCAAACCTAATTGGCCCTGACTAGCCAAGAAATTGACCCTTGGCCTGTTTTTTTGATGCTTTACCAGCTCGGTGGTAATTTGGGGGTCTATTGGAAAAATGTTTCTAAACTGCTCCAGAATTCCCTTTCATGTAGGATGTAATTACAACCTTGAGGACTAACGGCCTTAGGTGATGAAATCCACAGGGAAGGATAATGGTGCCCAAGTGAATTAAATCCCACTGGAATCCATCTTGATGGAGGGCAGCAGCTTCATCAATACTGGCCTGGGGCCAATGAGGACTTTGTGTGCCAAAAGGGTTCAGGACCAGAAAGTGACTCATGGAACTGGAGCAGTGGTACAGGTGTCACGCTGCTATGCGGAAGGCAAATGGAAGGCCACTGCATTATATTGCTCCCAGGACAGTCTTCATGGCTGATCACCATGAGGATAGCCAATATAACACTTGAAGAAGACCAAACCCTTAAAAACCACAGCCAGCATTACCACCAAAAAATTTTTAGGGGATTTAAAGAGTGGTGTTCTTTCTAAGAAAACTGTAGCATGAGATTTTGCAAATTACACCATTACTGTATATTCATAGGGTTTCATTATTAGATAGCAGGAAACCTCTGCTGTTTTGGCATTTTGCAAAGTCTCAGCACATGCAGAAGAAGCACTGGTCTCTGAAACACACCAACTATTTTAACTGCTAAATATATCTTGACAAACTTCCCAACTTTTTTTTCCCCTTGCATCTTTTTTTAACTATATCACACAGCAATCCTAAGTATTTGTACTGAGAAATTCCACTACAGTTATTGGGCTTGCTAGCTAGGGTGTGTATATAGGATGACAAGCTAACAACATGATCCTAGAAACATCAGCTTAGAAGAGTCCCTTTCAGTAAAACTGTGCTCACATTGATGAAAATGACCAAAGGATTTCTGTGCCAGACCTACTCAGAAGGAACTCCCATAGAATCCAAAGAGACGTACGTACTTCTGAGTAAAAGGTAAAGGTCACCCTTGCTCAAAAGCCAGTCATATCCAACTCTAGGGTTTGATGCTCATCTCAGATTATAGCCAAAGAGCCAGCGCTGTGTGCATCTGCAGATGTTTCTGTGGATATGCAGCAGGCATGACTAGACACCAAAGTGGTACCTATGTATCTACTTGCAATTTCTTGCTTTCAAACTGCTAGGTTGACAGGAGCTGGGACAGAGATGGAAGCTCACACCGTCATGCAGCACTCAGGTCTCGAAGTGCTGACCTGCTGACCTTCCAGTCATCAAGTTCAGCATCTTAACCACTAAGCCACCACAGTCTCTGTACTTCTGAGTAGACATGCATAAAATGATGTGATCAGTTTTATTTCTTTGCCTTTTCTCTCCTGTCCTACCCCAATTCTTTCTCCCTTCTCTCAAATAAATGTGTGACCTGCAGTAAATCACAATACTACCCCTTGTGGGTCAACACAAACCTGTTGAAGATCAACAAATTATAAACCAATTTGCTGCACTTTGTCTCTAGAAACGTAAAATGTGGACCAGTTTATTACAGTTTGGCAGTGTAAATATGTTTTCTGTTAATGCAATAGTAATGTATTTTAATCTTATCTACCTTACAAGCTTGCTCCAAACCTCTTCAATGAGTTGTAACTTAAGTGCCCTGGCTACATCAATTACATTTCCATTAGCATTTCAGATATCTCTTCTGATATATAGCATTATCTGAGTGGAGACATAGGAAATGTCAATATTTTCTTTCCTTTCATTATGCTAATCATGCCATGTAATACAGCAGCTTATGGTTCTTAAAAAAGGGAGTGAGATATTTTGTGCTGCAATAACATTTCCGGGAAGCTGATCTGAATGAACACAGCAAATATACAAGCTAGGTGAATGAAATGAACTGAGAATTACTTGTGACTTTGATCACCTTATAATACTTTGCCATAGTTCATATGTTCTCCCTGATGCACTGAACTGCTACTATTTATTTATCAAAAGGCATAACTCACTTTCTATTTTAGTGCTAAAAAGCAGCTGTAACAGCAGAGAATCCCTTAACAACATAACATTATCTCATTCTTTATTTACAAGTACAGTATTTGTAAATTACTTGTTTCTGAAGGTTTCAAAGTGATGTAAACAAGTCATAAATCATATAGTGACCAAAAATCCTGTTGCGTAAGTAAATCCAGTGGAAGAGTGATGATGTTATTCACAAAAAAAGTTTTTCACTCATTGACAATTTCTCCTTTCCATCCTGCTTTGTCCATGAGCATCCATCTCAGCAACATATATGTTTAGAATCCTGGTACCTGAAAGCCAGATTTACTTCCAGATTTATAGCCATGTGTACTCAGCTAATCAATTAAGTATAAAGCTTTAAGAAAATTCAGTATCACACCATCATTTTGTCAATAGAACATTATCTCATCAAAATAAGTTTCCAGGTGGCAAGAGATTTTTGTTCTATGTGGGGTTTTTTTAAAACTTAATTCTACAGATGCATTAACCAGTGCTATACGCAGCATTAATCAAAAAGGCTGGTCAATACAATGATCATATTTAACTTCTGAAGGATTCTACAAACTTGCTCAATGCCAAACTCTCCCCCCCCCCCCTCAAGATTTACTCCCAATCAACATAGATCTTTATGCAGGTCATCAAGATAATGTTACAGTGGCAGAAAATGTGAAGTGAGGCTATTACTGGGCCTTTCAAGGTGGTCAGTTTGCATATGACAGATGTTCAGTTGTTAATTTGTGGAAGGTCTAAGTAGTCTTATGCAAGATTTGGATACCATCATTAAAGGATTACTACTTTGTTTAGGGAGAAGACAAATTTATATCTTACTCTGTAAAGGCTGTGGTGACTCAGTGGTTAAGAAGCTTGCTTTGTTAGCTAGAAGGCTGACAAGTCAGCAGTTCAAGACCAGGGTAATGCATGATGGAATGAGCGCCCATCTCTGCCCCAGCTCCTGCCAACCTAGCAGTTCAAAAGCAAGAAATTGCAAGTAGATAAATAGGGACCATATTGGTGGGAAAAGATCTTGGGTACCTAAAAGGAGCCTCATTTGGGTGTCCCTTGAGCAGAGTTTCTCCAGCAAAAAGCCTTTCAACCCAGAATAATTTCTGACATGGAATTATTATTATCTCACTCTGTAATACAGAACTGCACACACTCTCTGTATAAGAGTGATTTCAGGGTTTACTTTTATCCTTTGATTTAACCCATTAGTGTAGATTCACAGAGACCACAAAGAAGAACTGAATATTGCAAATCCCAGTCTAGCTCTCCAACCTCTACACAACACTGCTTCTGTATGTGATAATCTTCTCTGGACAGAAAGGTTCCACCATGCTCCATACCTGTCTCCAGTCCTTTTCTGGATATGGAGATCCAGAATGAGATGAATATCAAACTTGTCACATTTCAACCAGCTGTTAAAAACAAGGTTGGAAAACTGCAGTCTAGATGTTGTTGGGTTAAACGTCCCATCAATCTGCAGCATAACTAATAGTGAAGGCTGACAGAAATTGCTTTCTAACAAGATCCATTTAGAATGAGACATTCCTTTCCCCCAGATAGAGCCATGAATGACCCTGGCATCATAAGAATAACTTTGATTGGTCCAACACAGGGGTCAGCAAACATGGCTCTCCAGATGTTTTTGGGACTTCAATTCCTAGAAGCTCTGATCAGCAGGCGTACTGACTTGGGCTTATGTGAATTGAAGTCCAAGAACACCTGGAGAGCCAAGTTTGCTGACCCCTGGTCCAACCAGTCAAGGCCAACCTAGCAACAATTCTGACTATTTACAACAATGGCCAAATAACTTCTTCTTGAAACCGCAGACAGAACAAATCTATCCACCTTGTCATTTATTCCCAGCACCTGATAGTTACACCAGTTCCAGGCAAAGAATTTGGAAGCATCAGAATGGATAGAAAGACCAATCTTTCCTCCAAAAACTTCTGGTCATTGAAGCTGATGTGAACACAGCCCTCAGGATTTGCCCTTCAGAATGGTCCGGTTTATTTGTAAAGTAATAAAATTAACTTTAAATGATCTTCCGGACCTTCTTCAATGAAGATCATGTCCTGTGAAATGTCATTAGAATGCCCATTAATTCTTCTGCTTCCTTTCAATTACTTCCCTTCCTCCCCACCACAAAAATGCAACCCCCAATTCAACTATGGAAATTAATGCAACAAAAAGTTACCATCCCTGGAAAATTATAGATGTCATGACAACAAATTGCTGTCGTCTACACAATTAAAGCTAGTAGAGCAGCAGAATCACTGAGATTTATTTTATTTGTGTTTGATATTTTCAGCGTGTCTGCATTTTAAATGCATTTTAATGTAAAGGTTAATGCAGTTTTAATCAAGGTCAGATGGCTACTCTAATGGCCTACTCTTTTAAAACCTCTTTAGCTGGCTAGACAGATATTATTAGCTGTGAGTGCCATTAGAGCGGAAAAAGCATGAGTTTGAGTCAAAATTATTCTTACACATTAAATGAATTTTCAGCCCAAAATTGCATTCATTACATAGATTTTTGAAAGTTTAAGGAAAATGACATTATCAATATATTTCCCATCATATGTTCCTGTAGATCCCTCAACTAATATCTATAATGGTATTAACAGGCCAGCCATTCCTTCACCAATTAAATATTGTTTCCTATCCAGTGGTGTCAGCCTCCAACCCTCAGGAGAATGATGTCTGAGCTGCAAAATTAAGACAATTAAACTTCCCCTTCCTTGGTTATTGATCACCTTTGCTGTGAGAGATGATCCTATGAGTGCTCAATCTGTAACTTAACCCAGAAATATTTGTATAACAACACACCTGTTTCTTTATCTAAAGACCTGTACCCAAGTCATGAAAAAACTGTTTCCTCATCCTATAGATGTTTGATCTCTTTACAGATCTATACTTTGCATTTCATTGCCTTTTAAACCCTATCTGTGCATTTCTCCCTATATTTACATATACACCTAATAGTGCATAATGCTTCAGATATATAAAGAAATGGGTTCTTGTCCAGGAAAGGTTATACTATTATAAATGTTTGATTTAAATTTCACAATGCTTTTGTTATGGTAGTCAGTTAATTTGGGAAAGAAAAAAGACAAATAGGACAATTTATCGCTACATTTAACAGTAACGATATCAAATACTTATATAAGACTTTTACTGTACTCTTTAAATGTATCACTGACCAATTAAGTGCATGCTTTAATGAAATACCATTTATCCCACAACAAAATTTACATGTTTTGCTTGTGAGATTTTTAAGGTGAATATAACACTTATATAGCACTTATCCAAAAACAGTGAGTGGTTACAACTCTCCTGTTGAGAACACAGTCAGTAGCACACCCTGGTTTGCCTCTGGAAAATTAGGGGAGTTCCTCAGAGAAATCCAAATATATCCCATTGAAATAAGAATGCACAAAGCAAGGCATGATGGGGGGGAGGGGACCCTCCTGAGCTAACAGCCCGCCAGCCCCAACCCACCCCGTGATGCCAATGTTATATATCTGAGAGTGACATTGTTGCCCCTCCTGAATTTTGTTTGCCCCCCCCCCAAATCCCGCTCATCTAGAATCCTGGCTGTGCCCCAGCATCGTTAAGATATCCCTGCACACAGAAGACTAGCATATCAGGACCAAAACACTTTTCTTCCCAAGCTGCTAGCTTTCTGTTCTTCCTCATGCTTGAAGTAAACATTAGAGATTAGAGCCCATCACCAGGCAAAGCTGCTCCCACAAACTCAAACATGTCCCCAACAGCTGGGTCAGAGATGGGGGCTCAATCGCCATGCAGTATCCAGGTCTCAAACTGAAGACTTGCCCGCCTTCCAGCTAACAACACTACAGATGGCACGATAGCATTTCCCTCACCTGTTTCCATCTTCTCCTCAAATTCCTCCATTCAGTAAAGCTGAAGAATAGGCCAATGATTGTTCAAAAATCTAAACAATAAATGCATTATAAATAGTAAAATAGAATTAAATCAATTTTCAACACTAAAAACCAGAATACAGTTAGGAAAACTGTTTTTTGTTGGTTTATTATGCTATTCTTCCTGTGGGTTTCTTTTTCTGGGTGTGTTTGAAGGACTGGGCTCTTCCTCAAAGACAAGAGCAGCTTTTTGTCCTTCATCCAATTCCCAGCAATGGATCCTGTCTTCTTTCAAAGTGAAATTTAAATCCAGTTTATGATTGCTTTTTTAAAATCCTTCTGATTTTACCATTTTTATTTAGTGGCAAAAGGAATTGAGTCAGATTAGGTGTTGGCTTTCCTTCTTTTTAAATTGAAAGGTGGTTCAGGCAAGTACTGTACTTGAATTAATTTATAAGCAGCTGCAAAATGACAGCATGGAAGTTTTGCTTCTTTGGGCTTTGTTAATGAAGTGACGGGTCTCATCCTTCAGGAAACTGAGCACCCTTACAGGTGATGTAACTTTTAAACCGGCATTTCCACAAGTAACGCTCAACACGGATTTGAAATGGGCGAAGATTCTCGTTTCCCACCCAACCAATCTAGTCTGACAAATGGGGCCTCGATTCTTTCCTCGCCGTCTTTTTTTAAATCACCCAAGTCTCTGATGTATTATTTAATATGTAGAATCGAATGGGATTCTCTGTTAAGTAGATACGCTCAAATTAAATGGGATCGGAGCGTGAAAGTAAGTCACTCTGAAATCGATGGGGTTTACTTTCAAGTCTTTGTATACACGGATGGCTGTGTGTTGCTTCAAGAAAAGGGATACACCTTACATTCTATTGCGATATTGAAGATTTCTGGATTTATCACTCCAAGTAGTTTTTAAAATTACTTTCCTTTAAAAAAAATGTTTGTTGTTGTCTCAAGGAACAACAAGCTGGAAATCCGTTCAAATAAAAATAGTGCAGAACAATCTTCCTAGTAAATATAGAATAACAAAAGGATAATAATGGATGCCGCCTAAAATGCATATAAAATATACATATTTTATGTATCAATAGAACCTATGTATAAGATTGCATGACCTGGACTGGCGGATACACACTGTGGGTTATAAACATGGGGAGAGTGTTAATTGATTTCTTTGTTATGTATATTACGAAATCTATTGTGATGTGTGTTATAATGCGCATAACTGCAGGTACTGTATATACAAAATAAAAAGCCAATCAAATGTTTATGTAAATAAAATCATATTTGTACAACCGAGCATATTCCTTTGTTTGTCTTTTCTTATATATGCCCATATTCATTTATTACGTGTATATACATTGCCCGACAGACGGAATGGCTGCTTATTTCACCTTGTAACGTTAATGTATAGATCAAATTACATTACATCTAGACACCACCCGTTAGAAAGCGGCTTTAATCAGACAGATTCTCTGCCCTTTCCTCAATTGAATGAAAACGTTGATACCGTCAACCAGCTGTTGATGACGGATGAGCGAAGAGTAGTTAAAACCCACATTATATAGTTCTGTCGAGTCCCAAATTGCGTGTGCTGACCCATATATTTTAAGATAGCAAACGGACTCCAGTCGTTTAAAATACTGCAACGTCGATAGGACTAATTAATTGGAAATAAGAAAACGAAAGAATACAATTAAACGAGCACAGAATCATTTTCTAATTTAATAGAGGGACATTTATAAAGATCACAAGCTAAAAGGCACGGAATGATTCTATCGACGTTGTGTTAAATCAGAGAAGCCTATCTTGGCAGGAGTGTTGGAAGGTCCCCCGGTTCAGAAAGCAGACCCGATCCAAGCCGGGTTCCCTGCCATGATCTCCGTTTTCCTCCTTCTTTTTTTAAAAAAAAAAAGAGAGAGAGAGAGAGAGAGAGGTGGTTTTGACACACTCCGCTCATTTTAGGTCCAGCCTTTCCATTGTGATACAAAAGACCCGGCATTTCGCCCATGGCAACCTGGGCTTCCCTGCTCTGGACATTGAAGCGCCGAAGTCTTGTTAATTGCAAAGTGCAACTAATCAAAAAAAAATGTACAAGATTGTGGAGGCATTTTCCCACCAGGCCCCATTTCAAACATGTTGCTTCTTTATTAGTGCCCCATTTCCTACCCATAATTTATTGCAATAAAACAGACACCCGGGGTCCTCTTAAATTGTCTTTTCATAATGAATAAATTTAAGTAGGCTAATTAATATCTAAACTAACCCAATTTGTCAAGTTGATTTGTATTTTAGTTAATTGTGAAAGTAATTACCACACGGTCAAATTAACAGCTTTCTGGAAATGACCGAGGCTGGGGTTTTTATTTCCTTCCTGGGCGAAAAAAAATTCATTTTTTCCTCCCAGCTCTTGATGTGATGAATAAAAGCCATAAATCTGGATGATTGGTGCAGGCAAAGTCTAAATGGCTTCATATATCATTTTAGGTTTAATAGAAATATTCATGCCCCGTTTTAATGAAATTAAATCGAAGTGGGGGATGCGAATGTCCAAGCGGACGGGGGGGCTTAAAGGGACAGGCACGCTTCAAGCCGTCGCCGCCCCCCCTCCCCCGCGCGCCATTTTTTAAATTCCTAAATATATTTTTCCTTAACGTTTTCGCAATTTATATGTTTCTGAAAGAATCTTATAATCCCAAAGTTTATGTATTCCTGCCTGGGTAAACTTTCTGCCTGGAGAGCATATTAAGTGAATCCGAGGTTGCTAAAGTCTAAAAGCCAAGTCCTGTTCCTGTACCTTCAAAAGAGTCTCGATCCACAGTATTACTAAGTGAAGATGTTCACTTGTATTGTTTAAAAAAGCTTCACAAGCTAATTTTTGAAAATCAGCTAGAGGAGTCATTAAAACAATGAGCAATCCTGATCAAATATTTGGGTGACTGGAATCGATTTAAACCCACTACGAGAATGCACCCGCTATTCGGTTCAAGGATTTCCGTGTTCAGGAAATAACTTTAAAAAAAAACCATGACGATTCACAATAAACTGGGACTGACAGCGGTCCTGTTGTGCTTCCAATTATTTAAAAACTAGGCATTGAAATAGTATAATTAAGAGATGGGATTTTCGGACGGGATCATCTCAATTTGTCAATGGAAGTTTGGTTGTTGCTCCTTCATTGTAAAGCTGGGGAAATTACTCCGGGCTACCCAGTACTGCTTTCTAATCTCAATTCTCTTCCAGGCTGTTAGCCAAACAACATCATCTTCTTTTCCTTCCCAAGGTTTTATCACTGTTGTTTTAGGGCAGGGGTGCCCAAACTACAGCTCGTGGGCCAGATCTGGCCCCCGATGCCAATTCATCTGGCCCAGGAAGCCCTCGTCACTCCCGGAAGTGGAAGTAAAATGTGCATGGACAAGGGCTTCGTGGGCCGGATGAATTGGCATTGGGGGCCAGATCCAGCCCATGGTCTGACCCCCCTGGACCACGTGACTGGCCCACAGTTTGAAAAGTTTGGGCAAGGGAGAAAATACCATCCAGGAATTTTAGGAATACAGTACTGTACACAAGGAGAAATAAGGAAAAATAGCAGGCTGCAGCCTTGTGTACACTTACCTAGAAACAAGCCCAATTTAACACACAAGAACTTAACTTCTGCCTATGGAAACAGCTCCTGAGAGTTGATTGCACCCTTAAGCTAATTTGAAGGCTAAAACATTGCAAACATTTTGCAGGTGGCACTTAAAAAAACCTTTTAAAGACTCTCATTTATGTTTATCAGGAACTGCCAGTAAGTGTTATTATCTTCAGTGGCTCACGATTTGCTCCCTGAAACCAAAATTAGTTTCCACACTTTCGTTAAGCAGGCTCAAACCTGGATCTAAGGTACCTTTAACACAAGTTTTGCAGATAGGCAAGGCTGTTACATCATTGTTAACTTTTTTTGTCTGTTTACTACTCCTGAGCTTTGGCTTAACAGGTAGCCTTTCCAGCATATGCCCCCCCCTACTATTATCATATTGGTAAACTACTATTAAAGTAAGAGATAGAGACATGCCAGGCTGAAATGTACCCTTTGTATGGATACCTAAAATTTGCACTGGATTGTAAAAGACTGCACAGGGCCACTGTGGGGTTCTACCACCCCAGAATGTGTCAAAGGTTCTTCTTTGGACTCCAGTTCCCAGAATCATAGCCAGCAAAACTGTAGTCCAAAAATACAATCTTGCCAACCTTTACCCAATATTCCCCCCTAGTCTCATGAGTAGGCAGGTATCAGCAAACGGTGCTATGCATGATCTACCAGCTGAAGTTAAAGCAATAGGAAATAAGACTGCTGTCCAGAAGTAATGCTTCTCCCATTCCTTCGTTTTTATCAGTGGGCTTTGCAAAAACTGGGGCTTCCTTCCTTTTCTAATGGATACTGTTTTAACCGCAGGGGCAGTTCTTATTCTGTTTGTTGGAAACCTTCTCTTCCACCCTTAGAGGTTGCAAATAATAGTTTGAAGGAAGGAAGAAACACACATATATATCCGGGAAGAGGACTCCAGTCCACGCAGGGTAGTTTTTAAGGTGCCAAAGGATGTGATGGAGATTTTGCTCAAACAAAATAATGCATCCATTGGAAATGAGGACAAATCGTTCAGGAGAAATACGAATCATATTTTGCAAAGTACTATATGTTGCAAGCATTGGATCTTCTATAAGGCAGTTTGCATTGTTCTTTCGGGTTGACCACCTGGATTTTCCCCATAAGAAAACCTACCACTTCCTTTTTGTTGTTCAGTCAATTCCGACCCTTTGCGACCCCATGGACCATTGTCCTCCAGGCACCTTTGTCCTCCACCATCCTCCTCAGCTCGCCCAGCTCTGTGCCCACTGCATCCACAATACCATCTAGCCATCTCATTTTTGGCTGCCCCCTTCTTCTTTTGCCCTCCACCGTTCCCAGCATCAAGGCCTTCTCAAGTGAATCCTCTCTTCTCATTTGATGTCCGAAGTACTTCAGCTTCATCTTTACTATTTGGCCTTCTAGGGAGCAGTCAGGGTTGATTTCTTCTCCCCTCTGTCCAGGGGACTCTCAAAACTCTCCTCCAACACCAGATGCCCAAACCAGCTTTGTCTTAAAAGAAAAACACCAACTTGCTGCCCTCTGCATGTGTTAAAGTCTATAATTTACAATGACCTTCCACCATCCTTAAGCATTGGGAATTTATGCACAATAGACAGGGGTCAGCCCTCCCAAGGAATCTACATAGGAAATCCAGATTACGATTGCCAGCTCTTCAACCTGCCTTCAGGAGAGGGGAAACTGTATAACAGACATACATACACACCCACTTTCTTATTATAATGGCAGGGCCATAGCCAGGATTCTAGATTTTTGGAGGGAGTGGGTCAGGAGGGGCAACTATGCCCCACTCACATATATAACATTGCCATCCCGAGGTGGGGGGGGGCTGTTAGCTTAGGAGGGTTTTTGCCCCCCACTGGCTACAGCCCTGAATGGCAATATGTTCTGAAAGAATTGCGGTGGCTTAGTGATTAAGACACTGTGCCCCGAGTGCTGCTCAAAGGAGTGAGTTCCCGTCATCTACCCTGGTTCTTGCCAACCTAGCAGTTCAAAAGCAAGACATTGCAAGTAGATAAATAGGTACCACTTCAGCGGGAAAGGTAACAGCATTCCATGCGCTCTGGTTTCTAGTCACTGCCTGCCACATGACCACAGAAATTTCTGTAGACACAGACAGCGCTGGTTCTTTGGCTGTAAGAAGAGATGAGCACCCGCCCTCAGAGTCAGATACAAGTGGCTTTCGAGCAAGGGAGACCTAATACGTTGTGAGCCTATTTCAGTGATGGCACTCCTGATGTTTTTGAGTTGCCTTGGCGAGTGGGCGGCAATATAAATCTGAATAAATAAATAAATAAATAAATAAAATTCAATTCCCAGAAGCCCTGATCAGCAGGTGTGTTGACTTGGGCTTCTGGGAACTAAAGTCCAAGAACACCTGGAGTGCCAAGGCTAGCCATCACTGGCCAATTTCATGCCGTGACAACTAAGTGTCCTCTACCTGTGCACGTTAGAACAATAAGTAAATTAAGGGTGGAGGGGGTGAGAGCCACACAGACATCCTGCTGCAGATATGCACCATTGGGCCCCTCAGGTGTGTGCACTGATGCAGCCTGGAAAGGCAGAGAAGCAGAGATGGGCTGCAAAGTTGGCAACCCTCCGTTTTAACGGTGGGGTGTGGATGTGGGTATGTCTGTCTCTCCCTTTTCCAGCTACCTCCGAATGAGGTTTGGACTGGCCGCCTCCCGAGTGAAGGGCAGCAGCTGAGCGTGACTCCTTTCCCCGCCTGACCCTGCTTGTCCATTAAAGGAGGGGGAAGGGGGGCGAAATGTCTCCCTTCCACTCCCCCCTTCCCTGAAATGGGGATGCAGATCTCATGGGGTGGAGCTTTTGCCCAAAAAAGACCTCCCTGGCAACACGGCAGGCAGGTACCCCTGGATAAGCATTTGGGGTTCCCAGGCCTCCAATGGTTGGAGGAAGAATGGCCTCGCCTCAAGTCTTCCTTGCATTTGAAGCTGCACGGACTGTTAATCCCTCTTCTAAGCCACTGTGGCTGACTGGATAGCTCAGTGAATGAGGTGCCTGGCTGCAGATGCAGGGGTTGGTGGTTCAATTCCCCTCACTGGGTCTCTGGGAGAAAGCTTGTGTGACCTGGAGTAAACTGCTCAATTCCAAAATGACTCAAGAAGAAGGGATTTGGTAAACCACTTTGCCAGACGTGAAATTGCCAAAATGAACTAGGAAAAAAAAACTAAAAAGGGGGCCACCATCAGTTAATACTAACTTGATAGTAAAAGTGAAGTTCACCCTTGCTCAAAAGCCAGTCGTATCCAGCTCTAGAGTTCAGTGCTCATCTCTGTTTACAGCCAAAGAGCCAGTGATGTTTGCATCTGCAAATGTTTCTGTGGACATGTGGCAGGTATGACCAGACACTGAAGTGCATGGAACGCTGTTTACCTTCCCACCAAAGTGGTACCTATTTATCTGCTTGCAATTTCTTCCTTTCAAACAGCTAGGTTGGCAGGAGCTGGGACTTGGTACACAATTCTTATTATCTTCTTTTTTCCTAGTCTGGTCAGGTAATAGAGTCCAGTGGTTCCCAACGTGGGGCCCACGCCCCACAGGGGGACTTCAATTCCAAGAACCTTAAGTCAGTACATTGGCTGATCAATGCTTTGGGAGATTGACTTAAGGTTTCTGGGAACTGAAGTCCAAAAACCAAAGGTTGGGTAACGCTGGAGTAGACCATACTGCCAGCAACTCAATGCCATGGTCAGGTGGCAATAAACTCACCTGACATCCCCTGAGGACTAACGGCCTTGGGTGGCGAAGTGGACAGTGAAGGGTGATGGTCCCCAAGTGGATTAAATCCCACTTGAATCCATCTTGATGGAGGGCAGCAGTTCCATCAATACTGGTCTGGGGCTGAGGAGAGCTTTGCATGTCAAGAGGACACAGGACCAGAAAGTGACTCATGGAACTGGATCAATGGTACGGGTTTCACGCTGTGATGTGGAAGGCAAATGGAAAGCCACTGAATTATATTCTGAGGACAATCTTCATGTCTGATCACCATGATGAAGGCCAATATTTGGAATCGGATACTGCATGAGAAGAAGAAGTACAGTATGTAGTTTCAGATTGGCTCTATCACAATTCTTTCCCTTACAATCTTATTCCTGAGTTTATCCCTTCTAGTCACTCCCAGAAGTCTTCCTCAGACATCTCATTTCCGTGGTGACCAACTTTTCTTCATGTTTCGTTGTGAGTTTCCATGTTTGGCACTTCTTATCACCCAGATACCCTGGCTCCTTGCAGCGCCTCGGGCGTCTCTCTGCTCCAAACGGAGCGGCGGAGTTGGCTGGGAAAGTTGGCAACCGGACAGACTGCGCGCTCTGGTATGGTCATTTGTTTCGGCCCCTGACGTCTCCGAGTCTCCTCCGGATTACAGTACTTTTAAAAAAATGAATCCGGAAATGTAGCTCAGGCCGTCGTTTATCTTGGTCTTCCCCTTAACTAGCATCATTTTTTAAGTGGGGAAGGTGGGAACCGAACTGGCGCGCTGCCCTCTTTCAATCCAGTTTGGACGAGAAACAAGTACAGCGCCGGATCGCTGGTTGCACCTGGCGGATGGTACAGAAAAATCAAAACCCACTGCCATTCTCCGATCGATCACTCCCAATTAAGCTTCAAGCGCCGCTCCCCTTCCCATCTCCTTAATTCGGAGTGATCAGTCGGAGAATGGCAGTGGGCGGAGTAGAAACGGGGGGGGGGGGGTCTGCTGTGGACTCACCTGTGCTGCCTTCCCTAGAGAGCCGACCGCTGCACCTGTGTTTGTTCACCCCTTGCGGGGAGGGGGGGAGAGGGGTTTTATCTCGCTGGAAATTGCTCTCTGCCCCCCGGGTGGTCTGTCCTGATCAGGGCCAGTTCCCACGGCCCTCCATAAATTCTCTGGGAAGCTTGGAAAGAAGGCATAAGCTGTACAGGAGCCTCTCTTTAAAGACTAACTGGTGTATTTTAATGTTAGCTTTTGTGGATCAAGTCCACTTCGTCAGACGTTGTTGATTATTTATTATTCTTGTATAATTTTTTTACAGAGGTGATTGTGGGTTTCTATTTTACTTAATCGCCCTCATATGGCAATACAGTTTGATTTACACTGGTTATTATGCATCTTTATTCACAGGTTTGGGGTCTGCGGTGGGTTAGTGGTTAAGATGCTGGACTCGCTGACTGGAAAGTTGGAGCTCCATTCCTGGGTACTACATGAAGGAGTGAGCTCCCGTCTTTGTCCCAACTCCTGCTAACCTAGCAGTTTGAAAGCAAGAAATTGCAAGTAGATAAATAGGGATCACTTCGGTGGGAAGGTAAACAGCGTTCCTTGCACTCCTGTGTTGAGGCACGCTTGCCACATGTTCACGGAAACGTCTGCAGACTCAGACAGTGCTCACAGATGAGCACTGAACCCTAGAGTTGGATACGACTGGCTTTCGAGCAAGGGCAAACTTTGCTTTTACTTGTTCACAGGTTGTATTCAGGGGGAAAATGTGTTTGTGTGTTCTTTCCTGATTTTGTTGGGCTCCCCACCCCAACATTGAAACACTCTGATGGCCAAATTCTGTTATTAACAAATGGTGTAGCAAGGCAAACCAGATACAGTATTGGGACAATTCGATCTGCTCTTAAGGCAATACTAACCAGCACAAACAAACACCTCATACAAAGCCTATTTATTCCCACCTCTTGTCACCAGTGCCAAACGTGGACACTCATGACAACACATAAAGGAAAG
The DNA here is from genome assembly GCA_030440675.1 of Furcifer pardalis. Taxonomy (NCBI): domain Eukaryota; kingdom Metazoa; phylum Chordata; class Lepidosauria; order Squamata; family Chamaeleonidae; genus Furcifer; species Furcifer pardalis. The sequence goes on from CP126897.1 coordinate 101,686,119, forward strand.
TTGGTCACCATGGAAACGAGATGTCTGAGGAAGGCTGCTGGAGTGACTAGAAGGGATAAAATCAGGAATGAGATTAGAAGGGAAAGAATTGGAATAGAGCTCATCTTAACCTACATACAGAGTCAACAGATAAAGTGGGTTGCCTATTTGGAGAGAATGTCTTGGGATTCCATACCTGATAAGGCATATGTGGAAAGAGGGGAAGGACAAACACCCCGAGGCAGACCCAGAGGAAGGTGGGGAGACGACATCACAGACATGTTATAATAATGCCACTGGAAGCCACTAGTCGTGCCATAGCAAGAACCTTGTATTTCCCTCTGACACCCAAAGGGGTAAAGGAGGAGGAGGGGGGAAAAAATTCATCCTTAAAAACCAACGCCCTGTCAGAACCCACATCCTCACCTGTAGATTAAGGGCAAGGACGTGGATTTAGGACAACTCCCATTTAAAACTGGGCCCCTATGAGCAGAAATGGAGCAGGTGGATTAAGATATGGGGCGAAAATCAGACATAGGTGGAGACAGAAATGTGGGGGGTTGAATCAAAATACTGTACTGTACATTACTTTCTACGGGGGGAGGGGCTAAGAAAGGGGAGGAAAAAGAAATTGCGCTTTTGGGGAATGATCCAGTGACAATAGAAAGCCTCCTGCGCCCTGGGAACCTGACCGAAATGTGCCCCCACCCCCCTGGGCACAAAAGGCCAGCCTCAGCAGAGAGGAAGAGAGGGGGGGTGGAGGGGGGGTTTAAGGCAACTCATTAGCTTGATTATCTGTCTGAATCCCAGCGGGAAAGCTCGGGGCTTTCTTTGTTCCACTGATCCAGAGATGTTAACTTCACACTGCGGCAGGAGTAACTGAGCTCGGGAGAGGTTTACTTCCGAGGAAGCGTGCATGGTCTGCTCTTCTGCATGCCTTGCTGAAGACAAGTGGGAAGAAAACTGTCCCCCAGTTCAGTGCCTCACCACTTTCAGATCCCAGCTGGAAAGGTGCAGGAGAGGTAGAAGAGGGAGCACTCTGTGTATGCTCAGAGAGAGCGCTCTTCTGTTTGCTCATGTTCCTGGCCAAAAAAATCGATCACGGGGCTGAGGCAACATCTGCCTCGGAAGTCGCAGGGCTTCCCAACCACTTTCTCCCGTGTGTTTTCCTTCTCAAGCGTCTCCCTGCGTCCACACACGCCTGGCCATCGAGCCTACCAGGCCAGGGATCCTGAGGATATAAAGGAGTCCGAAGACATTCCTGGGGGTCAATCCCTAGCTGCTGGCCTAAGATAGGACCTTCCCTGCTGGTGGGTTATAGCTAATGTTAAAAGCCAAATACAAATCCTTACTCACCACTTACATAAATCCTAATTGATTGAATAGGTCACCTCTGTCTGGGACCACCAGTGGTCAGGGTGATTAGGATGTTGAGCTTGATGACCACAGGTCAGAAGTTTGAGACCTGAGTGAGTTCCCATCATCTGCCCCTGTTCCTGCCAACCTATCAGTTTGAAAACAAGAAATTGCAAGTACTGTAGATAAATGGATACTGCTTTGGCAGGTAATGTGTCTAGTCATGTCTGTCATATGGCCAAGACAACATCTACAGATGTATCAGAAAACAAAACAAAACAAAATAAACAAAATGAAATAAAAAACACTGTAGCACTTTAAAGACTAACTGCTATATTTTTATTGTTAGCTTTTGTGGATCAAGTCCACTTCATCAGACAAAGAGTGAAACTTACAGGCATGCTCTTTATATACCAAATTCAGGGGCTCAAAGGGAGAAGGGGTGTGGTCAAGAAAGATAACAGCAAGCACAAGAATGCAGCTTCACACAGCCATTAGCAACAAGAGATTATTCAGATAAATTCTAAATGACTCCCTTTCAATCTCAAGGTTGCTGAGAAAGCCCATTATGGTCTCTGATCAACTTGTGACTTGCATGTCAGGGGAAAACAAACAAACACCTGTACATGGTTTCTTTCTGTTTTACTAAAGAGAATTGGGAAGAAAGTTGTAATATAAAATCATATAGCAATCTGTGTATCAAATTTGATAATGTCCCAGAAACCCTTCACTAATATTTAGCCCCCTGTGATGGGTATCTAACAGATGGATGTATTTGATTTCTGCTGTCTCCCTTTCAAGGTTGCCATTCTGGATATCTGATTTGTGTCCATTAATTCTTTTGTGTAAAGATTGTCCTGTTTGTCCTCCATAAAGCACGGATGGACATTTTTGGCAAGAGATGTCTACAGATGTAGACAGCGCTGGGTCTTTGGCTTTAAACAGAGATGAACATCCCCACCTAGAGTTGCAGATGACTGGCTTTTTAGTAAGGGAGACTTTGATCTTGACCTTTACCAAGCAGGTGTGGGGCACTGGTGATGTGGTGACCCTTGCCTACTGGCTGATAAAATAATAGCAATATCGCTCCCTTATTCTTTTATTTTTTTAATTGATTTTTATTAGGCATATAAAAAAAAGAAGAACAATACAAATACAAACATACATAAAATCGCATGAATCATATAATAGAATTTCGAAAGTAACAATACAACATAGCAAAAAAAGGGGGGGAAAACCCATTACACATACAACAGTATAAAGATACTATTTTCTTTCTCCTTTTCCAGTACATAATCTCTTCTACACTGTTACATTTTACATCTTTATTATCACCCTAGTGCTATTTACATTGTCCAGGAAGTTATGCGTCTCACGTATTCAAAAATCGTTCTGCTCTTGTACAGGGAATATCCCTTTCTTCTTAACCCATGTATAATCTACAAATGGTTTCCAGATCCTCCAGAATTTATCCCCTTGTATTTTACCTTTCCTTAAATTCATTTCCCAAGTGAGTTTTTCGTTAAGAGCCAAATCCAACATTACTTTGTACCAATCCTGAATACCTATCTTATCATCATTCTTCCAATTTTTTGCTATACACTGCCTGGCTGCTGATAACATAGCCGCCATCAATTCCTTATTATCAGAACTCATTTCATATTTATCTACCTCAGTTAACAAAATTATCTCTGGCCCCAGTTCGAGGTGTGTATCCAGTATTTTCTTAATCTCATTTTCTATTTTCCCCCAAAAATTTCTTAGGCATTCACAACTCCACCACATATGTTTATATGTACCTCTTACTCTTTTGCATCTCCAACACATATCACTCAAACTATTATACAATTGATGCAACCCGACTGGGGTCCTATACCACCTCCATATCAATTTGTAGTTATGTTCTTTTACTCTTACCGACATAGTTCTCATTATCTTTCTCTTCCACATTTTCTCCCTTATTCTTTTAATCCTCATTCTTTTAATTCTTGTAGTATTTTTAAATTGGAGGTTTTATGGGTTTTTAGTGTTTTGGACTGCTGTTTTGTTTTTAATGTTTTGAGCCACCCAGAGTCATTTTGGAAATAAATAAATAAATAAATAATTGGATTACATGCAGCAAGCATGTGATTATTTTGGGTTTCTTTGCCAATGGCCTATTTTCTGCTGCTTTTTGTCTGGCCATTTGGGACAGGGCCACTGGAGAGGTTGGATCTAGTGGGAGTGGTGAGGTCAAGGCATATGTAAGTATGTATTGACTCTTCACTTGCCAACAGATTTGATGTTTACTCTTGGAGCTACCAATTGGACAGTGTTTGGACTCAATCTGCCAGAATTCTGCGAGTTGTGATCCAAGAAAAAATATTTTTTTTCCTTGGCAGAAGCGTGTTAGGCACTTTCATGGTTGCAGATGCTCACTTGGTTGTTCTTGCTTTTTATAATATATTATCACCTTTTTTCTTCTTCTCTCCAAGTAAATAGGTATAGCATCAGGACAAGAGAAGGAGCCATTCTGGTTGTGTAACTCAAGCAAGCGCAGACATGATAGTTTTGTGTCAGAGATTACTCTGGGTTGAAAGGAGTTTTGCTGGAGAAACTCCCCTCAGGGGACACCCAAATGAGGCTCCTTTCATGTCCCCAAGTGTAGCCCTCAGGTAACGAAACCTGACCATTCAGTCTCCAAGCTCAGCGTCTTCACCACTAAGTCACTGGGTGAGCTCTAAGAGCACACATGAAAATACATATGTATCAACTATTTCTTCTTCACACTAGGGCTGGCAGACTGCTTGGGGTACACATAATGGGGAATTAGCAGCTGGGATTTGGGGAGGACAAACAGTTAGTTGCCTTTTTCACCAATGAATTAATACATGTGGATTCCTGCAGAAGGCTGTCAAGTTGCGCAATCTAAAAAATCTACTTAAAGGTATCGCTTGTCAAGATTTAGACTGCAGTCCTACCCAACAAGAGACATGGTCTATGTGTGTTTTTAATAGTTGCTTAGATGAAGCAGTTTCAGCAGATGTGGCTTTTAATGTAATGCTGGAATTTGTCTCTCCATGTAAAGGAAGCCTGTCCTCTTTTTCATCTTCCAATGCTATACAAAGCACTCTCATGGCAATATGCTTCTTTAACTCCTTCTGAGAAAGCATGTGTCTATGTATCTCCTCTAAAACAAAACACTAGGCACCATCACCTGCTAGCAGTGAGTCTCACTAGTTACAGTGGGGATATATTCTGTGCAGACAAATGACTGGGCTTTAAACCTCCTGTTCAAGTCACTGCAAGAGGATGATTACTGAGGTCTCCTTTCAGTGGAATGTTCAGGTATTTTAAGTGTGCACAATATTGCAAGCTTACCTCTAAGTGACTGGCAATGTTTATTCCCACTGTAAAACCACCTCCCTCCAATCAAATGTTGTGAAAAGCTTCCACATGCCCATTCCTGAGGGATTCAGCTCCCATGGTCATGAGTGAAGTGTGGGTTGCAACTCTGCCTTTAAGAAGGTCAAAGTTACTTGAAACAACCATTCCAGACTACAGCTGAGAATGTGGCTATTCAGTAGTAAAAGATACGCTTTATACCTGCTCAGCAAGACACTTGTTTTCTTACACACTTTCTCCTACCACTGAAAACAGATTCCAGGTTAAGGCATTTTAATAGCATTTAGTCTTACAATACTTCCCTAGAGTGGTTGAGGAACGATGATTTCCGCAAGGTTACTCATTAGCTTTAGGTTATGATCTCATACTTTTGTGACTGACAGGTGCAATCCAATGCCTAGTGACTTTTAATTGTGTTACATATTGTTAGCCAGGTTATCCTGCTATGGATAATAGAGTAGACCATACTGCCAGTGACTCAATGCTGCAGCTTCATAAATACTGGCCTTGGGCTGAGGAGGTCTTTGTGTGCCAAAAGGGCTTAGGACCAGAAAGTGACTCCCAGAGCTGGATCAGTGGTACCAGGGTCATGCAGAAGGTTACTGCATTATAATCTCAGGATTATAGTCTCAGGACAGTCTTCAGATTAAGATATGACACAAGAAGAATACATAGTGTTTGATACTCTAAAGGAGGCCCTAAATATATGTATAGGATGGAGCTGTAAGTCTCACATTCATTCATTCCCATCAGGGCTTGAATATCTTGTGGCCTGCCTCTCACCTTTAGCTGTGTTAATGAGGACTGGTGGAAGACACAGCCTAACAACCAGCAAACCAGAAATTACTTTTTTTTTTGGTTCATACCAGGTAGAAATCTCATCAAGGGGGGCAGGGGAGCTGTCCTGGAAACGATGTGGTTCCCCCCACCACCACCAGCTGGATTTGGAAAGAGTCGCCAATTTAGAGTTCCTATTAAGTTTCTGCCCATCAGAAATCTATGTGGAAGATTTCCCAGAAGGAACAGGTTGTGTTAACCCCTAGACATATCCATTAAGGCAGTTTTAACTAGGTTTGTCCATTTTGGTTCTGTCCTGGCTTCTATGCAGACTGACTGACAGCATTTATTTGTTTAATCTGCTGCCTATCTGGGAGGTCATCCCATTATAGGTGGTTGACAACAATAAAACACACCACCCCAACAACATCATGATGCTCACTACTAAAAATATTAGAATTCCTTCCTAACCCATCCTGACGGGTAAATTATCTAGAAATAATTAGCTGCAAAATCTCATCGCAGGCCTTCGCCTCCAGACAGTGTTTCAAACCAGGCCCATTTTAACAGGATTACGATCAGATCACACGCATAATCTTTTAAACCCTTCCCCCGGGAAACAGATTAAAGGAAAGGCAACGAAAAGGAAAACGACTTCCTATTAGAGCCACTTCCTACTTTCTTCTTTTATCGCAGCGCCAAATCTACCGGCCATAAATCCAGAGTCACGCCTTGACAGGGGAAGAATTCGGTGTGTTTGTGCGTGTGCTTTTTAAGCAAAGTCCCCCCAACCCACCCCCATTAAACCTGGGACATGCCTGGCTCCCTGATCTCTTTCCTGCCAAGCAAGGCTCTGCCTTAAAGACTCACCGACAGAGCCCGTTTGAGACTAACCCGCAGGAGGGCAAGTCGGTTTCAACGAAGACTGCGCCGCCTGCCCCGCGCCCATTGCAAGGGTCCTCCTGTCTCTGCTTTGCTGCAGGAGTTTTGACATCTGCGACCCAGTTTAAACGCCGCAGGACTCGCCAGGCCTAGAAGAAGACTCCTTAATACTGACTTGGGGAAGGTGGGGGCTGCCCACATTTCTCGACCGCCCCACCCCCACCCCGCGCCCGAGTTTTGACTTCGCGAGCCGCACCTTTCAAGAGGAAATGTGTCCAAAATCCAGTACGCGGGTGTTTTGCAAAGTTTCCCCAACTGCGAGCCTTAAGCGCACCTCATTTCTTGGTTTGCAGCAGAGCCTCCTTTAAATTAAAAAACAAACAACCCCCCCCCCCGGATAAATTACAGTCTCAAAGTGGGGGAGGCGGAGGAAAGAGTCCATTATACAAATGAAGCGATGTGTTTTACAGGGTCGTAATTTATGGGTGTGGGAAGGGAGAGAGACCCGAGGAGAATGCTGATGGATTCTCTCCGAAGGTTTGATGATGATGATGATGATGATATGGCAAACTCGGGAACGTTTCGCCCGTTAAGCCGACTCCCTCTGGGCAGCGATCCATCATGTCTCCCCCCGCCCCCTTCCACCGCCTCTTGTCAGAAACTAAGGACTTTGTAGGTGCCTCTTCTTCACCCGGCTTCATTAGCAAAGAGATCATCCCGTCGATTATCTGGTTTAAAAGACCTCCGGTTACATTTAAGGGAAAAAGGAGAGCCGCTTTTGAGCAAGGGCGACCTTTACCTTTACCTTTACTGACCCATAACAGTTCACAAATTAATTATCATTTTGCCCCAAACATGCTGGGTCCTCATTTTACCGGCCTCAGAAGGATGGAAGGCTGAGTCAACATTGTCCCCATCAGGATTGAACTCACAACGTTTTGGCTGCAGTATAACAGTTTTAACCAGTGTGCCACCAGGACAGTGAATTCGGGCGTGGTCGTAGGTGTCGATGGAGCGTCACCGAGAGAGGAGATGGCCTTAGGTTCCCATCGCGTGGGAGTGCTTTTCTCAAGAAGAAAGAAAGAAAACTGTCTCTCTGGTTATTTCGAAAGCACGAAGAACATTAGTGGGCCAAATCGAGTCGAAACTACTTGGCCGCGTTAATTCGCTCTTCCGTCTTATCCTGGACTCAGGATCGAGGCTTTCGGGCCCTTCTGGCCCCGCCATCGATCGCTGCTGTGATGGAAAGGGCCTTGCCAGTTCCTTCCTGTAGCTCTTCTCCTGGTGAGGGCAGAAGTCCGGGGGAGAAGGACTGGGTAGTGATGGGTTCAAGAAACCGTCTCTTTTGCATACAAAGGATCTTAGCCTCAATTCTGGACGCTGTTAATATGAACATTATTCTTGCTTTAAAATGGGGCAAGAGACTCTTCAAGAGCCAGTGTGGGGCAATAGTCAGAGTGCCAGACTAGGATTTAGGGGATCTGGGTTCGCGTCCCTTCTCAGTCACAGAAACTCACTGGGAGCATTGTGACAAGGGTCAGCATCTCCTCGAACATCTCGCATACTATGAAAACTCTACTAGTAAAGGTAGAGGTCGCCCTTGTTTGAAGGCCAGTTGTATCCGACTCCAGGGTTCAGTGTTCATCTCTGTTTAAAGCCGAAGAGCCAGCACTGTCTGCCTCTGCAGACGTTTCCGTGGACATGTGGCAGGCATGACTAAACACAGGAGTGCACAGAACGCTGTTTACCTTCCCACTGAAGTGGTACCTATTTATCTACTTGCAATTTCTTGCTTTCAAACAGCTAGGTTGGCAGGAGCTGGGACAGAGACGGGAACTCACTCCGTCATGCAGTACTCATGTCTCGAACTGCTGACCTGCCAACCTTCCAGTCATCAAGTTCAGCATTTTAGCCACTAAGCCACTGCAGTTCCATGAAAAACTCTCTTAGGGTCACCCTAAAAAGGAAGCAACTTGAGGGCGCAAAACATCAGGAGACTTCCTGCCTCTGCTGTGGCCAGTTGTCCACTGGGATTTTCAACTGAGACCTTGCTGGCTGTTCCACAGCACTTGTTGGGAGAGTGACTGTGATTCACCCCACAACCCCCTCCTGTCATTTATTTTCATTGCTCTCTTTCTTGTATTGCTCTGGGGGAATCTGAACTCTAGATGATAAAGCCATCCTCCTCCTCCTCCTCCTTCAACTCAAACTCCTTAGGGGTCTCCAGATACCAAGTGATATTCAAATATTATCAAAAGTCACAAAGAAAAGATAATGGAATAGGGACCTCCATCTGCCACCTGGAAGGGAAAAAAACCTCCAAGCAACACTTCTGATCTTTAGGGGCAAAGATACGAAATGGGGGTAGAACAGCTAGCAACTTCCTAATTCAAGAAAGGATGGGTGCAGTGGGGACTTTTGAATTGATGATGTGTCTGTGTTTACAACTGGAGTCTTGGAAACGGAGTGCTATGAAAGGAAGCGGCCTTTGGGCTCCCCGACCTGCACCCTTCTTCTCCCTTCCTGGTTACAGATATCCGTGGCGATTTGGTTGGGAAGAGTGGGGAGGGGGAAGCCCTCTGTACATGTCCCGGGATACTGTTTCTGTCTTAGAGCCGAGTACACAGAAAGAGCCTGCTCAAAGATTGTGGTGTTTGTGAACCACAATCTGTCACTGCTTCTACTTCTTCCCCATCTATTTTCCAGGGACTGATAGGGCCTGTTGCCATTATCTTGGTTTTCTTGATATTAAGTCTCAAGCCAGCTTTTATTTCAACCACATGTATAAAGTGGATAATTTTTGCATGGGATCCTCTTGAGCAGGGCTGCCCAAACTTTTCAGGCCACGGGTCATTACGTGATTTGGGGAGCTGGTCACCATGGCCCTAGGGCTATATCCGCCACCCCCATAGTTTGGGCACCCCTGCTCTTGAGGAATACGCCCTTTCCAGTATCGGAGGAAGACTGCTGATTTGAATGCATATGATTGTTGTGGTTGCTGGGAGGCATGATCCACCCAACCTGAGCCCCATGGGACACTTAAATGCAGGCGCTGCGCTTGATTGTAAAAAACCTCCCTGAGCGAGGAAGGCCTTTGATCAGACCTGGAGGGTCCCCTCTCTTTCTTAGGATCCCTTCTTTCCCCTCCAGGTCACAAAAGGCATCGAAAGGTGAAACCGATTTTCCTAAACCCTTTGACCCCAGGGGAAGGGGTGGGTGGGTGGGGGTAGGAGACTGGGTCGTTTCTTGCAGCCCTGGATCAGTAGCTGGAGTGATTAAGGCGACCCCTCCCTTCCCTTCCCAGCACGGGTACAGGTACTAAAGCAGCACACCTCGGCCCAGCTTTGTGAAAATGCCTTTGAAGGAAGAGGAAGAGGAGGGGAGCCCCCACGGCTGTTTGCTCCCTTTGTCAAGCCTGCCTCAACGTGACCTTCCGTTCACATTCCCACCAAGGCGATGGTGTGATTCTCCGCCTCTCTCCCTGAGTGGAACATACGTATGCAGAAGGGTTCCAGTGCGTTGCCACTCTTGCCTTTCTCTAAATCAGGGGTGCCCAAACCTTTGGGGTCCGTGGGCTGGTCACATGATTCAGGAGTGTCCAAACTATGGCCTGTGGCTCGGATCCAGCCCCTTCATCTGGCCCACGGGCCATATTTTGGGCACCCCTGCTCTTAATTTAGCCATGTTTGTGCAAGATAAACTGTTTAATAACACCACTGACACCACTTTATGTTGGTGGCGGATCTGGCTTTTTGACCCTGGCCTGTTGACTCTTTCCAGCTCATTAAAGAAGAGGAAAAGGAGTGGGATAGGGGCAGGGACCCTTGACATCACAGGGATGGTAGATATTTAATTTCAAGTGTCCAGGAATTGAAGGAGAGGCTTGGAATACAACCTCCTGTCTAGGCAAATTACGGTTCACAGACTGAAGAGAAAACCCGCTGGTTTTTTTTTTTTTTTTTTGGGGGGGGGAGAGAAAAAATCAATATATCTTGCTGAAGGTGGAACCGAACTGACTGGAAAGAAGATGGTCCCAGCTGTATGTTTCTGTTTCTAGGCCAGATGTGAAACTGACAAAATGAAGCCACTTTTTGGTGAGTTCACTCTGCAATTGCTTTTGGCTGACCAAGTGTGAGAAAGATTGTCCAGGCTTTGCCTTACTGAGAAAAAGAACGATGCTTTTCATTTAAATTTTTGTCTCATGTAACCCCTAAAGTATTCTGGAAGAGGTAAAAGCCGAGGAATTGGTGGCAGTGTTTCTGCAAGAGGAGTTGCAGAAAATCTGACGGTGTAAAACCCTTTAAAATTAGCTCTTCTCTAGGACAATGTGTACCAGAAAGGCAGAAAAGGACCGCTTAAGTTAGTGGGGCTTGTTTACAAGCCTAACATGTGCAGGATTGGCATGCTACGCAGAGAAACCTGCCTAGAAAGCATTCACTTAGGGAAAGAGAACCTGCAGTCAATATCCAGGGCGAGATCACTGGCGCAGGGAGAAACGAGAGGTTTTGCGCAAATTCCTCTTCAGAGGCATCTTTTCCTAAAGCCAGAGGTCTTCCTCACCTCCTTTCGAAGCCTAGTTATAAATATAACTCAGTTGCTGACCTCCGAGCATCCTCCAAACGTCCATATGGGCTGTGAAAGGCAGGTTAGAAACCACAAGGAGACATCAAGCAAAGCAAAACCAAAGTACAGTACTGTAATCATAATCACAACCTTAAAAGAACCACAGAGTTCATTATATTGTGCAAAGTAAATTCAATCCCTGGCACAGTATCTGAAGACTTTCTTCTTCATCTTCTTCTTTTTCTTCTTCTCCTCCTCCTCCTCCTCCTCCAACCAATTCAGAATATAGACTATCGTCATGGTGATAAGCCATGAAGATAGTCCTAGGAACAATATAATGCAGTAGTCTTCCATTTGCATTCCGCATCGCAGCGTGACACCTGTACACTGATCCAGTTCTGTGAGTCACTTTCTGGTCCTGAGCAATTTTGGCACACAAAATCCTCATCAGCCCCAGACCAGTATTGATGAAGCTGCTGCTCTCCATCAAACTGGAATCGAAGTGGGACTTCATCCACTCGGGGACCATCACCCGTCTCTGCGGACTTCTCCACCCAAGGCCGTTAGTCCTCAGGGCTGTCAGGTTAGTTAACCGCCACCTGAAGATCAATCGGCGTTGAGTCGCTGGCAATAGGGTCTACTCTATTCCCATAGCAAGATGACTTGGTCACTCTTATTAGCCGATAATTATGTATTACACCTGCATTGTCTTCTTTTAACTGGGGGGAGGAAGGAAGGAAGGAAGGAAGGAAGGAAGGAAGGAAGGAAGGAAGAAAGAAAGAAAGAAAGAAAGAAAGAAAGAAAGAAAGAAAGAAAGAAAGAAAGAAAGAAAGAAAGAAAGAAAGAAAGAAAGTCCTGCCCTTTCCCGTCAGACCATTTTGGAGACATAACCTGCGTTCTCCTGGCTCAGCCCCGCGGGAGGCTCTGCTTTGGGAAAGCCGCCTAACGAAGCGCTCCGCCTGAGCCAGAGGCGGACCCAACCGCTTCCCCCCCCCCTCCTTCTCCCTCCTGCCTGGTCCGGATTTGTTGGCGGAGCGGCGGAGAGAAGAGCAGGAAGCCCTCCAGGTGGGCCGGACCAAGAGTCCGCCGACGTTGACAGGTGTGCGCCGCGCCCAATGGCGGCCGAGGGAGTCGGGGCCGGGCCACCAATGGCGTCGGGCTTCCCCGGAGGGCCAATGGGAGCCGCTCGGGAGCCTTCAAGGGAGCCGAGTTGGCAGCCCGGGCGCCGGAGAGCCCGTCGGGGAGGGGAAGGCAGCGCCACGCCGGGCGCAGGAGGGGCGCCGAGGCTCTGGCGGCGCGGGTTGGCCGGAAAGGGCCCCCCCTCCCCAATCGCGGATCCGAAGGATGCTGAGGCAGCCGAGCAAGGCGGCGCGGGGGGCCCCGGCGCCGCTCTTGATTCCCTGTTAATCCGGAGTCAGTCGTGATCGGCGCGGGTCTGCCATGGAGAAGTCCAAGAATTTCCGGATCGACGCGCTCTTGGCGGTGGACCCTCCCAAGACGGCGGCGGCGGCTTCAGCGGCTTCAGCGGCCCAGACCTCCCCGCTGGCCTTGGTCACCTCGCTTTCCGGCGGCGGCCGCGGCGGCTCCGGCTCCAGCAGCAGCAGTTCCAGGGCCAGCTCGGCCGATCCTCCCCACGGCGCCGGTGGCGCGCCGGACTGCCTGCGGACCGAGAGCCCGTCTCCGCCGCGCCTGCTGAGCGCGCATTGCGGGCTGGTGCCCAAGCCGGGCTTCCTGGGCGGTGGGGGCGGAGACCCTTCCCGCCACCATCATCCCCACCCGCCGCCGCCGCCGCCGCCCCACTCAGCCCACCTGGGCCTCCACCCCGCGGGGCCAGGCGGGGCCGGCCTCCACCCTCCGGCCGCCCTCTACGGGCACCCCATGTACGGCTACCCGGCGGCGGCGGCGGCCCTGGCCTCGCAACACCCGGCCCTCTCCTACTCCTACGCCCAGGTCCAGCCTTCCCACCCGGCCGCCGACCCCATCAAGCTCAGCGCCGGCACCTTCCAGCTGGACCAGTGGCTCCGCGCCTCCACCGCCGGCATGATCCTGCCTAAGATGCCCGACTTCAACTGTGAGTAGAAGCGCCGGTGGGGTGTTTTTTTTCCGTATGTGTGGGGACAGATCGGGAATGGGTGGCGGGGGGGGGGGTGTAAGAAAGGGACCGGCGACCCGGGAAGGAGGCGCGAACACACACACGCCCAGAAAGAGAATGCCTGATCCGTCTAGGCGCGTCCGAAGATCTACATCGAGGACATTGCGCATTATATCTGTACATCAAGCAGATGAACGTCGACGCCTCACATCTCCTGCTCTAGCTCAAGAATTCTTCTGCTTTCGTGTCCGGGTCAAACTCTGGACTGCCAAAATGAAGCCACCTTCTTGTCTTTGTCGTTGGCCAACATTAAATCCTCGTCTGTGCATGTTTCTGGCAGTAATCGGCAGACCAGTAAACGAGCCGGATTCTGTACCTCTCCACATTCACACCGTGTGTTGTTGTCTGCCAGCACCCCCCACTTGAGCCTGTTGGTCTTCCATTTAGGCACTCCGACCCTCAGCCTATTTAGAGTCCTTCAAGTGACGCAGGGGAGGTTGAGTTTCTCACCCATATCCTCCTTTAATGTTATTCCTTGTCCAGTCTTCTGCTTTCATCTCCAAATAAAATCCTGGACTGCCAAAATGAAGCCACCTTCGTGGCTTTATCGTTGGCCAAACTTAAATCCTCATCTGTACATGTTTCTGGCAGTAAGTGATAGACCAGTGAATGAGCCCGATTCTTTATCTCTCCACATTGGCACCGCTTGTTGTTATCCATCAACTGTCCACATTTGAGCGTGTTGGTCTTCCATCTAGCAATTCCGACCCTCAGCCTATTCAGGGTCCTCGAAGTGACATAAGGAAGGTTGAGTTCCTCAGCTTTTCAGTCTTTCTTTAATGTTCTTCCTTGTCCAGTGAGCTCCTTCCTCCATCTTCTAATTTGATTTTGCTCTTGTGTACACTCAAGAGTGCTTGTTCAAGCCATGAAGCTCTTCCTGGACTAGAGGCTCATATCCATTCAGAGGATGCCAATGGTCATTCTCTTGTTTAGTTCTCTCAGCATCCATTTGCTGCTTCTCTCCTTATCTTAGGTGGAAGCTCTTCTAGAATGAGGATACAGGAAGGAGGTGTTGATCAAGACTGTGGCTGTCTCTATTGTGTCATCAGTTCTGTGGCAATCTCGGTGTAGATCACCCGTTATAGATCTCAATGAACATATCATGTGTTTTGTGCTTATAAAATGTCAGTTAGAGACACCGGCTTAATCTTATTTGCTGGGCCTTGGTTGTGTCTTCTTGAGTTTACTCCACCCTCCTTTTCTGTGCTACCATACGGTTCAAATCGCTGGGTCAGTTTGAAGGGTGGGTCCCCCCTAGGTTCCCCCCCTCCCAGACCCCCTCTCCAGCTTGGGAGAATTATAGCCACTGAGGCAGGTGCATCAACCTCTGGTTGGTAAAATCTGCTTTTCAAAAATTAGAAGCCCAGAATCAACTTGACAGAGGGGGGTGGGAGGCAGAGTCCAAATGCTTGCTTTGAGTATCAAAACTGAGGGGAATTTGTGGTCTTCCGCACAAAAGCAAAATAAAACAGAACTATTCATCGTGCAAGAAAATAAGTAAGTCAGCACAGGAATTCACCAGTTTCTTTTGTTTGTTTGTTTGTTTGTTTGAGCGGTGTAATTTAGGATGGGGGATCAGTTTACTGCTCTTGTAATGAAAAGGAGTCATCAATCCTTGCCCACCATCAGTAGATCCAGGTCTACTTGCTGTCAACTCCCGTGTTTACATAGTCCAGTTAGGAGGAGCTCTTTAAATGGGAAGAGTAAAAAAGCAGGATTTTAATATTTGAATGCGAAGATTTGAAAATTGCAGTCACTCGCAAGACTTTACACCGCATGGCATTAAAGTTCCGACGCCTCCACGTTTTCTGAGGGTATTGTGAGGAGGTGAGAAACAATGACCATTTTGTCTCTCGTTCGCTCTGTTCAGTAGGAGCGGTTAGTCAAGTCGGTTTTGTTTTGTTTGGAAACGGCTTCGACCCGCACCCCGGCGGCCTCGCTAGTCCCGAAGAAAGAATAGAAATGCTTTCGTTGGGGAGAAAAAGAAAAACGCCAGAGCTTAAAAGCAACGTTTTGCGTTAACGACACAATGCCGTGTAGGTGCCGTCGCTGCCGGAAGTGTTCTGGACCATCTGTTTCATTTTCAACCAGAGATCATTTTAAACTCTGGGTGACCTACGGACAGCATAAACGTCTTCATTTGACAGAATGTACGCCTGGTGTTTCCATTGTCTCCCCCAGTGCGTTTAGAAGACTAGTCTCGCGCGAGGTCGAATGGTTGGGAGAAGGACGGAATAGTGAATCGAGTCATTATAAAATATTATTTGGCTGGTCCTATCTAGAGAAGACCCATTGACTCAACGGGGTTTACGTAAGCGCTGCCTTACCACTCAGATGTTGATTCAATGGGTCTATTCTTAGCAATATAAAGGTGCTGCCATATGGTTACATATACGCGGACTAAGATGGTTTAAAAAAAGAAGAAGCTTGAATCCACGATAGGATTCAAACCACTGAAGTCTAATATACAACTAGGCCTTAGCGAAGCTGCTGATATATTTTTGTTTTTAAAAAACTAACTCAGAAAATGACTGATTTTAATACATATGAGAACTTTGCTCTAAAATTAGAGCAGTTTTTGCCAGCTCGTGATCCTGACAGGCAGATTCTAAACAGTTTCTCCCTCCTCGCTCACACACTGTTACTAAAAGATTGGGGCTGTGGTGGCTCAGTAGTTAAGAAGTTCACCTTGTTAGCTGGAAGGCTGGCAAGCTGGTAGTTCGAGACCTGCATACTGCATGGCGGATAGAGCGTCCCAGCTCCTGGGGACATGAAAGGAGCCTCATTTGGGCGTCCCCTGAGCGGAGTTTCTTCTGCAAAAATCCGTTCAACACAGAATAATTTCTAACACGAAATTATTATTATACTAGAAGATTAGAACGTATTGGGGGAAAAACCACCCACAAAAATAATTAAGACAGTTGGCAGAATTTCTGATCACACAAACAAAATGTAGTCGTGAATAAATATCCAAGTGAAACACTACAAGGGGCCCTTGGAAAATCGTGGGAAGATGCGAAAACTCCTCCTTGATGTTAATTGCAGAGTGAAGGGTCCTGGGGAAAAGGAAATTCCTAAATAAAGAAAAATACTATGTAGAGATTATTTTTATAAACAATGATTGCGACCAATTTTATTATTATTATTTGTCTTATAGAGAGCAAATATTGAGTGGAGGCAATGCTACTGCACAAATCGTTCCATCTAACCCAAATTAAAAGCTCTTTTAAAAAACCTCCCAAGGCAATTGAAAGCAATCTTGCTTAATTTGGCTTGGATCCTACTTATATCTATGTTGTTTTTGAAGATAAGAATGGGCTTTTAAAATAACGTGTATTCTAACAAAAGGCAGTGTCTGGAAATGCGGCTTGCTCTGTGTAATTCCAACCACAACCTACTTCCCAAACCTACTTAAGAATCAGGTCCCACGTGCAGCCATAATTAACTGGAATGGTTTTGGAACACTCGTGTCGGATCTGGTGAGTTTGTGGCAATGCAATTGACGTGACTTCTATTCTTTAGGCAAATGTGCCTAGATTTTAATTCTTATATATATTAGTTTATTTGCATTTTTTTTAAAAGCCATCCTTTCCCTGGGAGGTTTTGAATAACGGAATTGAATTCTCAAATATACCCACAATGGGTTATGTAGAAATAATATTAGAACAATGGTAGTTAAGCTTCCACCAAGGAAGTCAGTAGGTAGAAATTTAAGTATTTTCCACTTCAGTAGCTTGTGGTGGTAACTGATAATTTTTTTCAGTTTCAAATAAAATCACGGCTCAAATAATTCAAAGTCAATTCCGATTCTACCCAACAGAGTCTTCCTGCTTTCTTAGTAATGTTCTCCTTCCCTGCTTCTTCATGGAAAAAATTTATCTTTCCAAAGTCAAAATTAATATTTCCGATTGTGATTTTAAAATAAGAGAGAGATGAGGAAATTAGACACCGATCAAAACAAGAAAGGGAACGGAAAAACAATCCATCGGTCTTTCGTTGTTTCTCCTCCTCCTCTCCTTTCTTTTCTTCCCATCCTCTTCCTGTCTCTTTTTCCACAGTCCTTCTTGGGTTGGAAAGAAGAACCAGCGATGCTTTTATCCTATTTATTCCGTGCCATCTCTCCGAGGAATTTTTTACCCTGATTGACTCCTCCGGGCTTTCCTCTTAATTAAATGCTTCCGCTGGGGAAGCCCGTTGAAAGGAGAAGGGCACTCAATGGAGAAAGGCGCTCCCTCGAGGAAGGACCGACGCCGGATCGCGCCCCTGGCTTGCCCTCCGTTGCCTAGCCTCTCAGCTCTTGGGTGACCAGAGGAGGAAAGGGTTGGTGGTGGAGGAGAAGACCCCCAATTCTTTGGAGACCCAAGACCGAAATGCTTCCGTTTTCTACTGACCCAGGGATCTCGGAAACCAGCCCGGAGGGTCACCATTCACTAGATGTGGGAAACAAATAATCTAGGGCTGAGATATGGAGGGAAGAAGGAAAGAAGGAAGAAAGGAAGGAAGGAAGGAAGAAAAGGTATGATTCCCTTAGTCTACACCAGGGGTGTACAAACTATGGCTTGGGAGCCAGGAGCGACTAGGGCTTCAAGGACTGAATGAATTGGCGTCAGGGGGCCAGATCCAGCCCTCGGGCCATAGTGACCAGCTCCCTGAACCACGTGACCTGCTCGTGGCCGGAAATGTTTGGGCACCCCTGGTCTACAGAGATGTACTCCAGAAGGACGTGCTCCAGGCGAAAGACAACACACGGCTTTCTTTCCCTGGGGTAGGCCTTCGGAGGAGTAACGACGACGGGCATTCTAGGCAGGGCGGGGGCGAGGGGGGGGATGCTGGCGGAAGGGACATTAGCGGCTTTGTGTGGCTTTCCGGAATTTTCCTCTGCGCCCGGGAGGGAGAGAAGGAAGAAGGAAGGGGTCCCTGTTGCGCTGGCCCGCCAGGGTCTGCCGCCCGACACGCGCGCAAAGGACGGGTCTCTGGCCACCGGCGACGACCCCTTCTCAAATTCTCTGGAGGGTCTACGAGGGAGTTGCGAAAGCTTTTCCCCTGGAAGCTGCTCAGGGGGTCGGACGCCGTCCTCAGCCCCTCCCAGCTGTTCTGAACTGGAATCTAAGCAAGGGCGATCCGGTTTAGGATCTGGAGGGGGTGGCGGATCTAGCCTAGTGGGGTTACCTGACAACCTCGGGTAGCCGGTGTTCTGCGAAGTCGCCAACCCTGGGTTAGGCGGGCAGTTGGACTGGGTATTAAGCTGTTGTGTTTTGCCTGGATCGCGTCCTTCTGTAGTACACCTGTGTAGACTAAGAGTCTTCCTTCCTTCCTTCCTTCTCATCTCAGCCTTAGATTATTTATTTCCCACATCTAATGGGCATCAAAATGGTATCATGGATCTTAGAAGTTCATTGCTTTGAAATACTTCCTTTGTTATATCCTTCACCTGGCTGGCAACTTACTTCCATTCTCCAATCATTGGACAACTCAGTATATCTTTCCTAGGAAATAAAGTCCAACCATACCTTAAAAGACCTGCTCCGTGCTAGCAGCTGTTAGCAGCTGCAAGCCTATCCATTTAATCCAGGGATTCCCAACCTAAAGCCTGTGGGCCGGGGCCGGCCCAGAGCATCATTTCATGTGGCTTCCCACCCCTGTAAGGGCATTTGAGAAACAAAATGGCCACCCCTTTGAAGCTGTTGGGACAAAATGGCCACCACCATTGTGCAGGCAGAGCAAAATGGCTGCTCAGCCCTCAAAGCTGACTGACAGAGCATGACCCGGCCCCCAGCTTGGAAAGGTTGGAGACCCCTGATTTAAAGGCACAGTTTTGTCAGGTAACAAAGCCAGACGGGTGGAAGAGGAAGGAATATAATGCTGACTTGTACATTTGCAAATGGATGAGGAGGACATTTATCCACCATATCTTTTCCTTGTAATGCTAACACAGGAGAATATCTGAAGACATCAAACACAGTTCAGGATTCAGAACCTCACGGGTATATTTTTCACTTGTAGACTTACAAAATGCAGCAATGGCCTATGTTTATGCAGCTTAAAAATATTAAACAAATGAGAAGACAAAGGAGACAAATGGAGTTAAAGGGAATCTGTTTCTAGAGAGGTACCACAGGAGCAGGGTGATGGTGGGAGTGGTGTTGCCTACTTGGACATTTCCAAAGTTTGGTTACAATTTATGTACAACAAAACTTTAATTCCTTTATTCATGAATAGTGTGGCTAGAGTATACTGGGCTTTGCAGAGGACAAAGAGGCAGGTCTCAGCCTTAAAGGTGTTCCCATGTGGAATTCTATGCAGGCAAAAGGCAAAGGTGATAGCTAAGGAAGGAAAGATGTGGGCTTGATCCAGTTGAACATATTTGCTTACATATGTAGCGATCGATGTTAGGTGTTTCATAATTACTTCTCAGAACAATTTTTCTTACCATGAATAGAAGAAAAATACGTAGTACACTTTCCTATGTCCATTTCTCCTCCTCACCTTCCCTTGGCTTTACATTTTATACCAAGTCAGAGGCCTGGATCACCCTCTCCTTCTATTTCAGTGGGATTCCATTCCCAGCAGAAGGTGATCTGTCTGTCCTGGAGTCATCCAAGACAACCTTGTGGTCCCCAACCTTTAGTTTTTGGACTTCAATTCCCAGAAGCCTAAGTCAATTCCCCAAAGTGCTAATTAGCCAATGTATGGGGAAGAAGTAGAAGCAGTGACAGATTTTACTTTTTTAGGATCAAAGATCACTGAAGATGGTGATTGCAGCCATGAAATAAAAAGGTGACTGATGCTTGGGAGACAAGCAATGAGAAACCTGAGAAACATAGTTAAAAGTAGCGACATCACCTTGTAAATAAAATTTGCATAGTCAAAGCAATGGTATTTCTGATGGTAATGTATGGTTGTGAGAGGTGGACCATTAGGAAAGTTGAGTGCAGAAGAATAGACGGCTTTGAAATGTGGTGTTGGAGGAGAATTTTGAGTGTACCCTGGACAGTGAGGAGAACAAATAGGTCAATCCTAGAAGAAATCAACCCTGACTGCTCATTAGAAGGTCAAATAGTAAAGATGAAGCTAAGGTACTTTGGACATCAAATGAGAAGAGAGGATTCACTCAGTGGTGGGCATCAGCAAGTTCACAGCAGTTCGCCACCAGTTCTGCTACTCACCAGAACGAGTAGCAGAAATTCTGGCTGGCCACGCCCATCCAAGTTTTGAAATAAAGTAGTCCTAATTCGGGTGCAAACCAGGGCTTTCCCCCTGGCCATGCCCACCATACCACGTCCACAGTGTGGTAGTAAATTTTTTTTGAGTCCACCACTGGATTCACTTGAGAAAGCCTTGATGCTGGGAAAGGTGGAGGGCAAAAGAAGAATGGGGCAGCCAAAACTGAGATGGCTAGATGGTATTGTAGATGCAATGGACATAGAGCTGGGTGGGTTGAGGAGGAAGGTGGAAGATAGAGGTGCCTGGAGGGCAATGGTCCATAGGGTCACAAAGGGTCAGAATTGACTGTGCAACTGAACAACAACAAAACAAAACTGACTTAGGCTTATGGGAATTGAAGTCCCCCTGTGGGGCATGGGCTCTACATTGGGAACCACTGCTCTAACCACACTTCTTTCTCTCTCACATCTTCTTTTCCCTCTCTCTTTTTCTCCCTTTCAGCCCAAGCGCAGTCCAACCTTCTGGGCAAGTGTCGAAGGCCCCGTACTGCCTTCACCAGCCAGCAACTGCTGGAACTAGAGCATCAGTTCAAGCTGAACAAGTACCTGTCCCGACCCAAGCGCTTTGAGGTGGCCACTTCCCTCATGCTCACAGAGACCCAGGTCAGTATTAATTGTTGAAGGCAGTTTTGAATTACTCTGTTCATACCAGATTTCTTGAACATAAGGAAGGAACTAGATTGGTCACAATCTCTGGAGTGAGACGGGCTACAAGGTTACCTATTTCCTGAGATGCTCTGAAGGCATTTAGGATCTCCCCCCCCCCCATGCACCAATATCCTCTGTAGATATTGTTGAATTCCCATCATGCCCACCCATTGAATAGAGCTGGTTGAGGTTGATTGGAGTTTAGTCTGGTAATATTTGGAGGACATCAGGATCTCCCAAAGATAGGGGACTCTGGAGCAGGAACTCCAAAGAACAGCTCAAGGCAGTGGTAGCTGGGCATTCAAATTCTGGGGATGGGCTAAATCCACCTGGGTTTTAGTTTGCACATTAAAGTGTTGAATCCTTTTGGGGCATGACATTTATCACCTTGGATAGCTCCTTTTCAGAGCAAACTAAAAGACCAGAGTGTCTTCACAGTGCTCTGAAAACAAGTCTATAGTTGCTCCTCGTTGATGAAACAGATGAACTCATACTCATAGGGTTATGGGCAGAACCACATGACTCTCTACCACCTGGCCAAGAACAACCATGGCCTGTGTGGAAAGCTTTAAACAGACTGCTTGCCAGGGTAGGAAGATCAAGGACTAATCTGAGAAAGTGGGGTTTCCCTGTGTTAATTTTAGCTTTGTATGTTATATGCTGGTGGTGCATCTGACACGAATAAAGAATTACATGAATGAATAAATAAATATGGGTAATTTTCCAGCAGAACCTGGATGGGTATGGTGGCATGGGAATAGCTGTGAACAGTCCACCAAAATAACTTCTCCAAACTTTGCCCATTGATAATCCTGGCAAAGTAGTATGCATCATTTCAAGCAGTGTTTTCCAACCTTTAGTTTTTAGACTTCAATTCCCAGAAGCCTAAGTCAATTCCCCAAAGCACTGATCAGCCAATGCACTGACTTAGACTTCTGGGAATTGAGTCCCCCTGAGGGCATGGGCCTCTCATTGAAAACCACAGATTTAAAGTTCTAACTCTAATGGATCCTGGTTCTAACTAAGTTTGGACTCAGTATACAGTGGTTTCCCTCCAAGGTCTCCACATTAAAGATCTGCTGTTGTGCATCACCTATCATGACTATGGCAATTCCCCCTGCAGGTGAAGATCTGGTTCCAAAACCGGCGCATGAAGTGGAAGCGGAGTAAGAAGGCCAAGGAGCAAGCCGCCCAGGAGGCTGAGAAGCAGAAGGGAGGACAAAGTGTGGGGGAAGACAAAGCAGGAGATGAAGCTCAGCAGCTGGCTGGAACCCTAGAGAAAAACAACAATGGGGGTCGCCGCTTGCGACAGCTGAGGGACAGTGACCCAGAAGAAGAGGAGGTAGAAGATGAGGAGGAGGAGGAAGAGGAAGAAGATAGAGCTGGACGTTGTTGCTCCTATGGCTCTCCTGACTGCTCTGACCGAGAGGAGGAGGGGAGACAGTCCCATGGCCGGCATGGGGGTGTCCACTCACAACTGCCCCCTGCTCCAGTTCCCTGAACATGTGGGATCTGGAAGGTGAGGGATTCCTCCTTTGACCCAAGTCATAAGAAAAGTCTTAACCCTCTCCATCAAGAAGTTCACTCATTGTCTAAACTCCACTGCAAACCAAGTGCCACCTACCACTAAAACTGTCCCCGCCTCTGCCAGGCACCTACTCCATGATGCCAAGCAGGTCCAAGCTGCCTGATTCTTTGGCCCCCATATTCTTTGGTCTCATATTAAACAAGACAGATAGGGAGCAATCTTAGATTGCATTATAATTGACTCAGGGTGTGCCTTGACTGTCAAAGAACCAGATTTTCAATTGTGTTTTTCACAAAACTGAGTTAAGGTCACATGGTGCTTGTGTCGGTGTTTTCCTTCCATCCTTCTCCTTCCTTCCTTCCTTCCTTCCTTCTGCCAACCAGCTGCTAAGAGGCCAACCTCCATTCCAAAGTTGTGGGGTGGGGGTGGATTTGCTGCTGCTGGAGTTGCCACATCTACCTCTGCTACAAAGCCCTTTGTTTGTACCAATTAATATTATTTTGATCACATTTAATTGTTATAACATTGCATCAGTTCTTTGGCATGACAGCCAATGAACTCCTGAACTGTTGTAGCATCATAACTAAGGATTGGGGGTGGGGAACAATTTTGGGGTTGCAAAGAATTCTGAAAAGTTTACAGAGCAAACCAGGAGGTATTCTATGTGCTGACATATGCATGTACACAGAATACAACCAATTCAGGAACTGATGCAAAATATATGACCCTGGTAGCTGGTTTCAAATAACCCACAGTTTGACAGATTAATGTGCAGCTCAGGTGCACATTGTATTCCTTGGTCTTTGAAATGATTTTGAACCTAGCCTTAACACACACACACACCAACAATGATGCAAATGCAGCACTTTTTGCAAACCAAGATACACCCTAAGATGCTCCTGAGCCAGCCAAGCTGAAAGAAGACTAGTTAAAGCTGTGGTGACTCCCAACCCCTTCCACCATGGCAATTACCTAGGACAACATTTGGACTTCCTAATTTTGTGCCAGCAATGTGGCCATGCCCTTAGCCTGAAACAGTCTGGAACAGGTGCAATTCAGTCCCATTATTTTCTTGATTCCTCCTGGCTTTTCTGCTAGCAGATCTTAGCCAGCAAAGCCAGTTTAGCCAGCAAAGACTGAGCCAACAGCATTTCTATGGGTGGCCTACATCTGATCCAAGAACCTGTACATCTGTGATTCAGGCTCTTACTGTGAAGGTGGAAATATCTGATACATAGGTAAAAATAACCAGTGGGCTTCACATACTCCTGTTTAAACAGTGTATGGGCTTTTCATTTTCACTGTTCATTCCATGAAACCATGTTGTCCTACAATAGATGTTATGAAGGCTAAGTTATTCCCCCCTCCCCTTTTGTTTTCAACATAGCAAACAGCTAAACTCAACAATTATTTTCATAAGCTACAGCTGGACTAAAATAAAGAAGCCAAAAGAATTCTTCATTACCCACTTGGCTTCCATTTCCTGCTGACCTGTTCCATTCTATAAAATAAAGCCAAGTGACTTTCTCAAATCCACAAAACAGTGTCAGAGGACAAAACTGTGATGTTGAATGAGGATACCTAGATCTTCACACCTCACCCTAGACCCCTTTTGCCCATCTTCTACCACTGGACTGAGATTTTCTGTGCTCATTCTATAGCAAGCAGCGGGGGGGGGGGGGGAATGTACACTACAAATGTTGGAACTGCTGATAACCTCCAAAGGACCGCATTGTCTTTATTTTTGTACATTGTATTTATAAAAAAAGAGAGAGAGAAAGAAAAATGCCTCTACGTATGCATGCTAAGTTATTGATTACTCACAATGTTCCTATCGTATGTAAAATAAACCATTTTGTACATGAGTGAGGAGTAGACTTATTTATGCAAAGAAGCGGTGCATGTGTTCCCCCAAGTATTATGCTGGATTCACAATCAAGCACACCAGCTGTTTCTAGTAGAGTTCAGAAACTGGATAGCCAGAGAGAACTTAGGATCTTGTGTCAGCAAATAGCTTTATTCCTTTTAGCATAAGAAAGTCTGTTCTACATCTGTATATCTGTCTCTTTTTTCTGTACAGAGCCTTTTAAAAAGGCTACATCACATAGTCCTGAAGGTACCAAAATGTCTGAATACTAAGGTAAGTTATGCAATTGAGACTTATTTCATACTCACAAATGGCATATATTGGGGTAGAACCTGTTTGGTAGGGCAAAGACAGCATTAATGGTTGAGACTTGGGCATGGGAAAACAAGGCTGAATTGTTCAACCACAAAGCTGCAAAGAATGGAAGGCATTGGTCAAGCTGCTAGCTATCAATCAATGCCACTTCCCAGGATGATTTCTGTGCTAATGAAATGCTGGGCTGTTCCCTTGGAAGGAATGTATGAAAGAAGTGTGATAAGTCAAACAATTCATTGCCAAAAAGCCAGGCATGGACTCCAAAGATGGTAAAGGTTTGTGGATTAGTAGTGGTGGCCAACCTTGGCATTCCAGGTGTTCTTGAACTTCAATTCCCAGAAGCCCTGATCAGCTGGTGTCCTGACTTGGGCTTCTGGAAATTGAAGTCCAAGAAAATCTGGAGTGTCAAGGTTGGCCATGGCTGTTCTATGATTTTCCACTGCATCATTACTGCCACTTTGGGCAGATAAATGGTAACATGGATTTGCACCTGCACACTGAGAGGAAGCTCACAGCTTCCTGCCATGTTGAGTTGCTCAAATAGATTTTCATTGTTTGCCTCTCCTTGTCCTGGTCCTTCCTTAGTTGGGAAAGATTTAAAACCAGTCCACAAGAGCCTCCTTTGTGCAAATATACAGCCAAGCAAATAGCAATGGTGTGATTTGTCCACCTTCCTCCAGTGGTGGGATTCAAATTTTTTTACTACCTACTCTGTGGGTGTGGTATGGTGAGTGTGGCCTGGGGGAAAGCCCTGCATTGCACCTGAATTAGGACTACTTTATTTCAAAACTTGGATGGGCAGTCAGAATTTCTGTTACCAGTTCTGGCGAACCGGGGTGAACCTGCTGAATCCCACCACTGCCTTCCTCCATACTGGAATGATTCCCAGAAGCATTCTTCTTTAAAAGTAAATAACCAAGTTTAATAAAGCCATACAAAACAGGTTTAACCATTTTTCAGATGCAACATTTACTTCACTGTTACTGACTTTCTTAGATTCTTACGGTTTTAATACCACTTTTAATACCAAACAATGGGGTGTTGGCCATGAGGACAGGTTGCTTGACTAAGTCCTTGAGTACTTGCCACAAAACCCATGTCCTTCAGTACTTGCCACATACATTCTGGATGCCATTTCCTTATCCTTATTCCACTTTCCTTCTGCCTCTTTTATCTCTTCTTTTGTTTCCATCGCAACACTGGGGTAGCTTAGTGGTTAAGATGCTGAGCTTGAGACTGGAAGGCTGGGGTTCACTACCCGAGTACTGCATGATGAATCTTGGGGACATGAAAGGAGCCTCATTCGGGCATCCCGAGTGGAGTTTCTCCAGCAAAAATCCTTTCAACCCAGAGTAATTTTTGACACAAAATGTATTTATTTTATCTCTTCTTTCCTGTTCTTTTCCCTCCTCCAATCCACTCCTTTCTCCACAGCCACTAATTCTTTTCTCTTCTCCATTCCTACCTTTAGTTCATCCTTGTCTTCCCACATCTCTTCCACAACCACAAAACTTCCAACCCCTTCCCAGTCATCTCAGACCAATCCATTGGGAATCTCAAACTGAGAGCAACAGGCAGCCTTCTTCTTTGGAGTTTCCTCCACAAAGAGAGAGATATTATCTTCTGTTTCCTTCTGTCCTTCTGCAACAACTAGTTCTAGGGCAGGTGGAGAAAATAATTTCCTGTGAAACGCTATCACCCCATTGGAACAGCTACAGAATTATATACAACTGATAATTCAGCAATGGGTAGACATTAGCTCTCTAGATCAGGGCTCATCAACAAAGAGCATCCAGGTGTTCTTGGACTTCAATTACCAGAAGCCCAAGTCAGCACACCTGCTGGTCAAGGCTTCTGAGAATTGAAGTCCAATAACATCTGGGGAACCATGGTTGAGAAACCCTGCTCTAGATGGACACAGCTATCACAGTCTGTTAACTCTGGCCATTCTGAGTGGGACGTAAATGTTCTTGACTGCTGGGAGGGATGGGGAATGTGACTAGAATGACACAATGAAAAAGAGTGCAATGTCACACTCATATCACCTAACATGGCCAATGATGAAGTGGTTCTGAAAGGTGATCCAAACATCTGGAAAGAATCAGGATGGGAAATGACTTTATCATCAGCTAAGATTGTGTGTGCCTCTTCAATAAATCTGTCTTTTATTGCAAGCCGGCTTGCAGGAATTAGAATGCGATGGCAACACGACAATAACATTGAATTCTATGCCATGGAACCTGCTGATTATCACTCTGTATTTTTGCAGATTAACGATACCCTGAAGGAAAATGGCCCAACCAAGGTGGTCTTTGTGGGCAACCTCTTCACAGGTCCTCTCTAGAGTCCAATTTAGGCAACAAACAAGGGCTGTCACTTTTATTAGAATGGATCACTGGAACGGGTGACTAAGTAAAGGTAAAGGTTGCCCTTGCTCAAAAACCAGCTGTATCTGACTCTAGGATTCAGTGGTCATCTTTGTTTATAGCCAAAGAGCCAGTGTTGTCTGTGTCTAGAAGTGTTGTTTGTTGTTAGGCATGCATAGATACGGGAGTGCATGGAACACTGTTTACCTTCCTACCGAAGTGGTCCCTATTTATCTACTTGCAATTTCTTGCTTTCAAACTGGTATGTTGGCAGGAGCTGGGACAGAGATGGAAGCTCATTCTGTCATGCAGTACTTGGGTCTTAAACTGCTGACCTTCCAGTCATAAAGTTCAGTGTCTTAACTACAAAGCCACCACAGTCCCTACAGGGCTGTATATTAGAAAACTTAAGCATTCTGGCTCAAGAGATTTCTGGATCAAACTTCCCAAGTACTGTCAAATGGAAGTGGTGGACGGAGTGCTTCTACCATCTGCATTTTTAAACATAATCTTTAAAATCTTACTCAGCAGAAGCATCTCTGCTCTGGGCTCTTAATAGCTGTGGAATTTATCTGGCTAATAAATTTAATGATCAATTCATTCCTGTCAACGCGGCGCTTCCCCCAAATCAATTATAGCAAATTTAAATATAATCACCGGCTCATCCCAGTTAACTCGGGGTTGGAGCTCACCATTCATCCCCCCCAGAGCCATGAATTACAGCCGGATGGTGATCTGGCCCTGCAGCACAGCCATCTTTCCCCACTTTGTGGTGCCTCTTGGCAAACAAAACAAGTGACTCAGGTGGTGTCCCTTCTTTGTTATTAGTGGACCGGCTCCAAATTCAATCTGGAGTAAAAAAGGCCGCTTGTTGTCTACCTTGTAGAGGAGTTCCTTTTTAAAGCAGAGGTACACCTGAGTTGGGACTGCATTGGCTTACTGGTTAAGATGTTGAAAGCCAGTCATTTCCAACTCTAGGGTATTGTGCTCATCTCCGTCTGCAGACATTTCTGTGATCATGTGGAAGGCATAACCAGATGCCGGAGCACACAGAATGCTGGTACTTTCTCACCAAAGTTGTACCTATCTATCTACTTGCAATTTCTTTCTTTTGAACTGCTGGCAGGAGCTGGGACAGAGATGGGAGCTCACTCCATTGTGCAACAGTAGTCAAGTCAAGTCCATTTGCCTCAACAAGATCACTGAGGTACACAGAAGATTGTGGTATTTTTGAACCATAATCAGGCATGACCTGGAGAATTGCCACCTTGTATTGCCAGCTAATCTTTCTCACACTGGGTTAAGCAAAATAAAACTGCAGAACGAACTCACAAAGGTGGCTTCATTTCGGCACTTTCATGTCTGGTCTGGATACAGAAGAAGAAGTTGGGTCACCTTTGACGTAACATAGACATAACCCCTTAGCAGCTTACGGCCATAATTTGCAAAGCTATCAATTGTTAAAAGAATGGGAGCAAAACAGGCTGAGTTGTGGGGCTCTCTGGGCAACCTTATAGGTGTGGAGAGGCTGAGGGCAGCTTTATAGGAATGTCACAGAAATATAATTTTCATACAAAAATTAGGCAAATAAAAGGCTCTCTTTGTTAAAGAGAGCAGCATTCTGGTTTTCTAAGAGGTGCCCCCTTCTCAGTAATGACTGAGGACTATAAATGAGATGCCTGGCAGGTCACAGACAGCCAGGGCTAAAATCTACCTGTTTGTTGTGTTTTTTTAATAACCCAGATCCCTTTTTAAAAAAACCCAAACATGTCCCGAGTATGCTTTCAACCTGCCAGACTACTAAGGCAAATATGGTTCTCCAATCCCCACCCCACCCTTTTATGGGGCGATTAAAGTTTATTTTCCATAATAGGGCACCTAATAAAATGGCATAAAGGTATGTCCATTTTAGCAGCTGGTGGCTTTCACTTCATAAATCAAGGATGTGGGTGGGTGGGGATGCCGGCCAGGTGTTTTCAGAAAGTGGGAAGTAAATAAGCTGAGAAATACTGAGTCCGATGGAGAAAGATGTAAAATGAGGTTTATTTGGTTTCTGGGTGTAGGAACTATGTGAAGGGCAAGAGAGAAGAGGTCATCAAAGGAATTATGCTGATGGGTGTATGTGTGATTTGCTTTTAAGGTTTCACCTTGGCTCTTTAAAAGGCAGCTGGGGGTTCATTCTTTTCACTCTGGAGATGGAGAATTAAAGACTGGGAGTGATTACGAGGGATCTTAGTAAAGAAAAGAAGGCTTGAAGAGGCCTCCATCATGGTATTCAAGCAGGTCATTGCTCTCTACCTGCACACAGACTCCAGTGCTGTTTGTGCGCATGTGTTGCTGGAGCTGCAACCTGGATCATGCACAGCTTCTTGTTCTGGAGAAAATACTTAGACTTCGATCCTCCCATGCTATGTAGCATATCGGGCAGCAAGGGATCTCCAACAGTTTCAGTCTTGGGTGGGTACTTCAGCATTCTCCCATGTCATTTTCAGGGTCTTCAAATTTGCCAGGAAAGCTCGTCACTATATATTTTGAGGATGTCCTCATTGTCGTTTGGCATTAGGAGAGGTCAAACCTATTGCTACCTTAGGAGTCCTGTTTTTCTCCATATAGAAAATATAGCCTGCCATTTGGAGTCTTCTTTGTGCAATGATGTTATGTAATTTGCAAGAATTACTCCTTTGAAACACATTCTCATTGGTAATATGGTCAAAATATTGAATCTTTAAAATTCAGCAGAAGCTCCTCTGCTGGAAGACATCAGGTCTCTTGTTGATACTTCCTGATGCCTTCCAAGTCTCAAAGGCATAAATGGCTGTGGCTGGGAAGTGGGGTAAAAATCAAAGTTAATATGGTCTTCACCTGTGTAGTTTTCAAAATGGGATGTTCCACTATTGTCCCTTTCCTCTCAGTGTGGAGTTTGCACACTCACACCCATGATGAGTTTACAGTAGGGTTGGGGATTGTGTATCCCTCTGGGTGCTGCGGAATTGGAAATTCAGTATGAAATGGACAATTTAGAACTACTAAATTTACAGATAACTTGCTCTTCTGCACTGATTTATTGTGTCTCCTCTATTTGCAATTTGCTTCTGATTTTCAGCTGCCAATTGAGTGGGTCTATCCCAATGATGGCCAACCTTGGCACTCCAGGTGTTCTTGGACATCAAATCCTAGAAGCCTAAGTCAGCTGATCAGGGTTTCTCAGAATTGAAGTTTAAGAACATCTGGAGTGCCAAGGTTGGCCATCACTGGTCTATCCCTACTCTAAAACAAACAAACAAACAAACAAACAAACAAATAAATGATTGCCCTATGATGTCATTATTTCCTTTTATAATAAAGGTAAAGGTCACCCTTGCTCAAAAGCCAGTCATATCTAACTCTAGGGTTCAGTGCTCATCTCTGTTTATAGCCAAAGAGCCAATGCTGTCTGCATCTACAGAGGTTTCTGTGGACATGTGGCAGGCATGACTAGACTGAAGCACACAGAATGCTGATACCTTTCTACCAAAGAGGTACCTATTTATCTACCTAGTCTGTTGCAGAATGAGGGATGGTCACTTTTTTGGCCTACAAATTTTACAATCTTCCTGGACAGCAAGACCAGTCCTGGCTGGCTGGGGCATTCTGGGAAATTCAGTCTGAAATGTAACATGGCCACACTCTGGTCCATGGTGTGTGATTAGAAGGAACATCATACAAATCCTTAGCTCAAATAAAAGGGTAATGTATGACACACACACAGCTGCTCAGGAAACTTTACCACCTCCATCTATTCATTTATCAAAGTACAGTTTAACCTGCAGGGCTGTTTGCTTTCAGCCAAAAGGGAAATAAAGAAAAGGGGAGGGGGAGTCCTTCTTTCATTTGAATTGTTCAGTAGGGCCCATCTGGATGAAAACATAGGCCTGGTGTGGCGTGAGATTTAGCACTGGGGCAAAATCCAGCTTAGTTTACTTAGCTGGAAAAGAGCAAAGTTCTTTATCTTGATCTACCTCCTGAAGAGTCCTGAAGGCTACCTGTGGCAGGTCAGTGGTGAAGAGTCAACACCAGCCGTGAAACAGACTCTTTGTGGTACAAGGAAAATGGCTGTATCTCAAAATAAGCCTCCTTTGCGGGTATTACTTGGATATTTACAGGGCCAGAAGAGATGCTGAATCAAGATACCATAACGACTGATATCCATTCAGTTAATCTTTCTTTACATGATGGTATGTGATCTTTCAAATAGCACATGTCTCTTCTTTAGACTTGATGAAATAGGAGGATCTGATATAACAGTGCTGAGAGAATTAACAGCACTAGATCAGAAATCTTGAACCAATTCCTTCTTAAACCCATACTTATTGACACAAAAATATTTTGCATGATACAATATTTTGCACTTAAAACCTGCACATCTATACAACCACTAGCTGCACAGTGTTTTAACTTCCCAGGCTTCCATGAAGTAATAGATTTGCAAATTCTTAGTTGCCACTGCTTTAAAAGGATTAAATACTTCAGAACCTTGGCCTGATTTTGTGATACCCAGAGTACTGCAGGATGGAATGAGCTCCCGTCTCTGTCTCAGCTCCTGCCAACCTAGCAGTTCGAAAGCAAGAAATTGCAAGTAGATAAATAGGGACCACTTCAGTGGGAAAGTAACAGCATTCCGTGCGCTCCGGTGTCTAGTCATGCCTGCCACATGACCATGGAAATGTCTGCAGAAGCAGACAGCGCTGGCTCTTCGGCTTAGAAACAGAGATGAGCACTGACCCCTAGAGTTGGATACGACTGGCTTTCGAGCAAGGGAAACCTTTACTACAGGGTAAAGATGCCTTTAATCTTGCTGTTCTGTTTTCAACTCCCATCCAAGAGACAGTGGACAGCGATGTCTTTAAAGAGTTTGTAACACAAAGCAATAGCAATATTTGGGTGAACATGTTTTAAATACCACCTGATGGAAGTTATTAATGGACAATTGTATAAAGATTGAGATTTAACCAGGAAGACCAAATTGGATCCATATGTGCTCTAAGAAAGTTGACTGGTGAGAAACATAAGTGCAGAAGTTCTTGTCCCGCGCTGCTTCCACTTGCCATGGAAATTATGTGAACAAATGGTCGTTATAAATGTATGTCCATAGATATGGAGGAGTGGAATAAAGAAATGTGGAATATAGCACTGAATGATAAGCTAATATGCAAATTAAAAAGGGGATGGCAAAGAACAATGACTTTTTACATATACCTGTATGGGGAAATTTTATTGAATATGTTTTCCAAAAATCTAAGGCAGGAGTACCCAAACTTTTCAGGCTATTGGCCAGTCACGTGGTTTAGTGGGGCGGTCATGTGGTTTGTCCCACTGGAAGCAGAAGTAAATCCCATATATATAATCCAGCCCCAATCAGGCGAACCTGACTCTAGGCTAATTAATTAATTAGGAAGTGCCATGTGGTGGAGGAAAGGCAAAGTGGCCATCTGGCCTCCAAAGCTGTCTGAGGGAGTGTGACTCGGCCCCTGGCTTAAAAGGGTTGAGAACTCCTGTCTTAGAGGAATGTGGATGGCTGAGGAAATCTTTCATTCTTCATCGGGACTGGAAAGATGTGTCTCTCTTCCCTTCTCTCAAAGCATTAATTTGCAACAGTGTGTTTTCATCCTCTTCATTATGACTTCTCTTTGACCTGCCTGTAAATTTCACAAATTCTTGTTAAGGCTTCATCATGATGTCCATTAATCATTTAGATTAATTGATTAAAAATATCAATCTGTTAAATAGATGCCCTAGCTAACTGTTTTTAATCTAAGGCTTTTTAAAGGACGAAAAGGAACCTCTTGAGATGGTGCATGTAGGAATTCAAGAAGGAATCCTCATTTTCAGCAGTGGGTACAGCTCATGGAGAGACTAAAATTAGATCTGATCCACACACCAGATTTCCTATAATAAAGTCTAGGGTTTATGTAATACAATTGGAAGATACTACTGACACCTGCCTTTTCTAATCAGTGGAAATTTGGCTCTGGTGAAGTCTGAACGGATGAGATGAAGGTATTAAACAAGTCTGATTCATTCTGCAGTTCCTTTTGCCTGACCTAGTGCAAGATCACCTGGACGAGTGATGTGCTGAGTGACAAAGGTCTCATCTGTGCTGTCTTGACCATAGTAATGAAGGTTCTTGCAAAGAAAAGTGGAACATAAATGTCTTGAAACCCAAGAGGAGATGAATTATGGACAGATGCATGTAAGTCATTGGGCTAGAGTGCTAGGCCAAGATCTAGAAGTCTAAATCTCCAGTGCATTTTCTGGAAGAAAGTCTAGTTGACATCACCCCATGCATGTGTGGGTGATGGGGTTATATATTTGGCCATATCTGCAGCATTGGAGAAGCTACACCTTCCCAAAGCACCAATAATAATAATAATAATAATAATAATAATAATAATAATAATAATAATAATAATAATAATAATAATAATAATAATAATAATAATAATAATAATAATAATAATAATAATAATACTGATAAACTACATTGGAGTACAGTACTGTACTTTATACTCTGGGGGGGGGGGATGTTCCAGACCCTCCCCCCCAAACAATAATAATTTTAAAAACACTGTAACTCCTCTCCAGACCACTCTATTGCCACCCACAGGGCCCAGAATGGCTGCAGGTGGTCTTTTATAACCCACCAGGCACAACACACTCTGGGAAATTGCATTCTGTAAAATGGGGTTTTTCTGTAAAATGGGACACATTTATAGCAAAAAACCTTTCTGAAAAATAGGGTTTCTGTAAAATGAGGTTTCTGTAAAATGGGTTTTTACTGTACTGGAGAAATCTTTTAAGTCACATAATTAATCAATCATACCATTTACTGGGTTTTTTGGGGGGATGTGAATGTGATCTGTCTGCTTGGCTTTACAATGTAGGTTTTCAGACCCATTCCAACCTCCACCTATATTTTCTGATCATGGAGGCTTTGATTGATCTGCTAGTTCTAATTAGAGTAGGCCCATTCAATCTACTCTCATTTACAGAAGTGTTGATTCAGCAGTTTATTCAGTCAGTCTGCTCTGGATGAGAGTAACAAGTGCAGAACATCTGGCATCTCTCTTGGGAGATATTTGAATTCCTTCAGGACTATCATGAGATGTTATAAAGGATGAAGTTTCTCTCTGGATTCATTAAAGCTTTTGGGCAGGTGGTATGGGCTGTTTTCTCAGATAATTAGTAATGGGATACAAGACCATTCACCTATAGATCGATAGCTTTAATGAAGCTAGTGTTACCCAAAGTTGAATCATGCAAAATAAATATGATGTGCAAAATCTGTTTTGATTATCTTCTGAGTAGGACTGCCCTTAACATTAAGCATTGAGACATGTGGCAGATTTTAAAAACCACAAAATAATGCTGAGAAACTTAAAGAGAGATCTGTCTAAAACATATCCTACCTTGAGCATCTAAGGCTAAGCTAAGGGGATCTTACGGTCCAATGGAAGATGCTGTCCCTGCGTACCTAATAGACTAAAAGGCTTGCAGCCCATGTTCAAAATCTAAAGGCAAGGGTGAGGAATAGCCTCATTTATTAGCATCAACATCTGTCCAGGGTGGATTTTGAACTTTTCACTTTCTTCATTGCCAGGACTGCAATGCCTAGCCTAAAGGTGCCTCCAGGACTCTTAATCTCACTTGTTTTTGATCATTTAGGTAAAGGTCTCCCTTGCTCAAAAGCCAGTTGTATCTGACTGTAAGGGGCAGTGCTCATCTCTGTCTGCAGCCAAAGAAATAGCACTGTCTGCATCTGAAGATGTTTCCATGGTCATGTGGCAGGCATGTCTAGATAACAGAGTGCATGGAACACTGTTACCTTTCCCACTAAAGCTTTGGCTCTTTGGCTGTAAACATAGATGAGCACTGAACCCTAGAGTCAGCTACAACTAGCTTTCAAGCAAGTGTGACCATTATGCTTTACCTTGCCAGTCTGGACAAAGGGGAAGGATTATGGTAAGTGTAGTTTGACACCATCTGAGGATGGTTCTCAGGTTATCTTCCGTAAGCACCATGTTTCACCCAAATGCTGCTATGATGCTCTTAACAGTAGCTTGATCTGAAGGCATCAGTAGGCAAAGTTTTTATCAAAAGAGATAATCCACTAGTAATTGTGGTTAACCTAAGCATTGTTCAAGGCATAGCCGCAGCAGGTGGCTGAATATCTGGCAGTTCCTGGACAGACATGTAGATCTTTGCTGGTCATGAGAAAGGCTCCTGTAACTCACTTGGATTTTAACTTAAGTGAATACCCAGACGCAGCAGGTTTTCATGGCAGAGTACCTGTTTTATAGGACCAGGTGTGATTTATATGCCTCTGGGTTGAGAGGTAAATTAAGTTTTATTGAAAGAAGGGGCCCAGTACTTTTAGAAGATCTGAAATTGTGAGAAGTGACAGGTGGGAAAAGACTCAGCTAGCTATTTTAAGTGGTGTCCATGAGAGCAGACAAATAAATACATCTGCATCTGAAACACCCACAAATGTATTTAACGTCAACACGAGCCACAATAAGAACATGATTTAGATGGTGTGTTTCCCATTGCAAAATGGGAGTTGGGAAAGAGATCTATATTTATATCTCTATCCGCAAACATATGCACCAGTGAGATTCGTATGAAATCCCAGGAGAAAACATTTTAAAGCTATTTTCAAAAAAGTAGGAACACAGTATGGAAGAGGAAAAGAAAACCTGCCCCACAAGAAACATCTTTTAGGCAGTTACCACCTCCATCACAGGAGGAATTCTGTTTTGTCCTAGCCAATGCAATGAATCAAACAAAGAAAAAATGTCTCATGGCATTCTTTGGCAAACCATCATAGCAGAAGTAGAACTCAGTACTCCGATTGTCAGGATCTGGCCTCATGGGATGACTAACAACTGAAATTCTACAAAACCAAACACAATAAGTAAATGTTAGAACATGTTTCTGCTAACTCCCATTGTACTTCTAATCCTCAACACATGGTTACATCCTACAGGATCAGAAACACCAAGCTCACTCCATACTCGTTTTTATCCTATTGCTTAGTGGTTAAGATGCTGAACTTGACGACTGGGAGGTTGGCAGGTCAGCAGTTCAAGATCTGAGCACTGCTCGATGGATTGAGCGCCCATCTCTGTCCCAGCTCCTGCCAACCTAGCAGTTTGAAAGTGAGAAATTGCAAGTAGATAAACTGGTACCGACAGGGTGAGAAAAGTAACAGCATTCCATGAGCTCCGGTGTCTTGTCATGCCTGCCACATGACTACATAAATGTCTGCAGATGCACACAGCACTGGCTCTTTGGCTCTAAATAGAGATGAGCACTGCACCCTAGTCGAACGGCTTTCGAGCAAGAGAACCCTTTGCCAGTGTATGTGTGTGTGCGCGCACGCGTGCCATTCTGTCCACTGTTTCAGGTAGCAAATGGACTTCCACTTGAATCTAGCATAGATTTGATGGGCCAAGACTTCAGGACTAACTTTTGCAAAGGTATAATCTAAAAGAAATCTACATGGAATTTACATGGGAAGAATTTATTTATTTATTCAATTTGTATAATGGTATAAAGAACTGTGGAACATTGCCATATATGATAAATTGATATGTGAAATAAAATTAAAGAAAGGTATGATAAAGAAAAATTACTTTATAGAGATATGGAGATTTTATTGTTTTTGTTAAAACTAAAGGGATAAAACCAGGACATTAAATTTAAGTTTTTGGAATAAGGGAATAAGAATACATAATTTTTTTGGAATAGTAGCACTTTAAAGACTAACTGCTATATTTTCACTGTTAGCTTTCGTGGATCAAGTCCACTTCATCAGACAAGGAATGAAACTTACAGGCATGTTCTTTATATACCAAATTCAGGAGGTCGAAGGGAGAAGGGTTGGTGTCAAGCAAGATGACAGACAAGCAAGCACAAGAATGCAGTATCACCCAGCCATTAGCAACAATAGATATTCAGATAAACTCTAAATGACTCCCTTTCAATCTCAAGGTTGCTGAGTAAGCCCACTATGGTATCTGATCAACTTGTGACCTGCATGTCAGGGGGGAAAAAACAAACACCTGTACCTGGTTTCTTTCTGTTTTACTAAAGAGAATTGGCAGGAAAGTTGTAATATAAAATCGTATAGCAATCTCTGTATCAAATTTGATAATGTCCCTGAAACCCTTCACTAATATTTAGCCCCCTGTGATGGATATCTAACAGAAGGATGTATTTGATTTCTGCTGTCCCCCTTTCAATCCTAGTTTTGTAATTTCTCTGTTCCAGAATTGCAACTTTCAGGTCTTGGATAGAGTGTCCAGTTAGATTGAAGTTTTGCTTATATTACTTGTTAAGACAGGGATACCCAAATTATGGCCTATGGGCCAGATCCAGCCCCTGACATCAATTCATCAGGTCTGCAAAGCCCTCATTGCTCCCATTTTACTTCTGCTTCTGGGAGCAACCATAGTGACCAGCCCCCTGAACCACACGACCGGCCCATGGCCCGAAAAATTTGGGCACCCCTGTGTTAAGATACTGGTGATGGGTGTACATAATAGCCCGAGGAAGAAGATGCCAAGGCCTAGCAGTGGCTGAGAACATCGCCCCCTCCTCTGGGCCCACAACAACGGCCCGAGGAAGATGCCAAGGCCTAGCAGTGGCTGAGAACATCGCCCCCTCCTCTGGGCCCACAACAACGGCCTGAGGAAGAAGATGCCAAGGCCTAGCACTGGCTGGGGACCTTGCCCACTCCTCTGGGCCCACAACGGCCTGACAGGAGTTAGTTTGTGTTCTGGTTTGGTTGTTTTATGTGGTTGCATTTTATAATTTTTATTGTACTGTTGTTTTGACTGTAAGCCGCCCTGAGTCGCCTCAGCGAGTGGGCGGCAATATAAATCTAAATAAATAAATAAATAAATATTTTTGGACATTAATTCTATGAACGTCTTACGTTTCGGTTGGGTGGTCTGACAGCTCTTGCAATGTAACGAAAATCATATACTTTTGCCCAGCTGCAACACCAAAACTAAGGCGCCCACGAAAATAAGGGTTATGTCATTTGAAAGATCGTCTTGGCGACTTTAAGAATTGGTAGAAACTGAAAGTCAAAAATGCAAGGCGATGACATCATCACTTTCAGAAGTAGCATCGAAAAAGTGACAGTTTTGCTGTGGGGGGGTGTTGAGGGGTCCGGTGAAAAAACTACCCAACCAATTCAGATGATCCAAAGTATGTTTGAAAAAGGAAAGATTAACCTTTGTGGGGACACTTTCAGATTTAGTATTGGACTTCGGGAACATAATCTATGAAACGTTTTACAAAAAACCACTAAAAAGAGGTCACACAAACCCCCAAAAGGAGGGAAAACCAATTTAAAAAGTGAATATGACAACTTCCCGAGGTGGATACAGTTCACATGCAACATGTGGAGGAACATGCCAGAGCAGGAAGCCAGGAAAAAGATATTGAGAAAAAACGTGACTGTTGAAATGACATTTCCGCAGAGTGGTGGTGGTTTGGCGGTGATCCAACAAAAAACCAATCAACCGATCGAAGTGATCCAAAGTGCACTTCAAAGAGGACAGAATAACCTTTCTTTTGAAACTTATATAATTTAGATCGGACTTCAGAATCATTTTCTATGAAGGTTTAAAACAAAAAACCACTTTCTAACCTTTCCTTTAAAAAAATATCTCCACAACAGAATAGATACATTGGTGTGAGAATGGATACAATGTAGGAAGTTTCTCCTTTGAAGTCATAACCAGTTTCCTTTTTGGTTTTCCCTCTTATTGAAGAACTGCTTTCAAGGAATCATGAAGGAAAAACTCTTTTTCTTTGCAGTTTGACCATTGAAATATTTATTAAACATAGATCCTTTGCAGTTATTCACCTGTGGTGAATTGTTGTTTGTACAGTGGGCTGCTTATAGACATGTGTGCATAGTAGGTAGAGTTGGGGATAATGGAAAATAAAGGTTAAAAGCATATTTATTGAAAAATAAAATATAAAAATATAATAAACACAAATGAAATTGGGATTTCTGGTTTTGGGTTAACACAACGTAGCAGTTCAAAAACAAGAAATTGCAAGAAGATAAATAGGGACCACTTTGGTGGGAAGGTAAACAGCGTTCCATGTCTGCCACATGTCCATGAAAATGTCTGCAGACACAGACAGAACTGGTTCTTTGGCTATAAACAGAGATGAGCACTGAAACCTAGAGTCAGATATGGCTGGCTTTCGATCAAGGGTGACCTTTACCTTAGATCAGAAAACCTTAGATTTTATGAACATTTTATGAAAACCTTAATTTTATGAACATGTCTTTATTTTCCATTTGAAACATCGCCCTTTACTAATGAATGAAATAAAAGAACTAATGAGCATAATACAACACATCAAATTTACGCACTAAATCCCTGACGGTAGTGTCCTTAGACTCTACCTGCCACTTTTTTCTGCTTCTTTTTAAATATAATTTTACTGTTGTATTGTGGAATGTATTTTTAAACTCGTTTATATTAAAATCTTTAGTAAAATATAATCTGAAAGTAATGTACCTGGCACAGCTCTGACCCACCCTCTGACACCTGAAAGTATCAGGTTTTCCTGAATAATACCTTGGAAATGATTCCAGATGCTTCATGGACAATGTTTTCCTGCCAAAGCAAAGCAGGACAGCCCCGCTGGTGTGCCTGCGTTTTTTCAGAGAAATGCTATCACATTCATCCTTCCCCTCTTGCAGCACAATGGAAATAAAATTATGCAGTGGAAGAGGCCTGCGGAAATCCAGGCCTTTTCAGGTGCTGCAGTGTGAAAGCTCTGCCAAAGGGGATTGTGTGAGATTTATGCCTGCTACACTTCATTCCCAAGCTACAAAGCAGACTTCTTTGTGTTCTCCTGTTAGTTGATCCAAAAACCAGAATAGGAGTTTAATGTCTCATTGTCCATTTTTTAAAAGTGTAAAATCCATGATAATAGCTCTATGTGGAATATACGACTGAGCCTGAACGTTGATTGGACTGTATCTTTCACCACAAGCAAAGCAGGTAAATGAAATTCTAGAAAAGGGTGCCCAAACTTTTCGGGCCGCGTGCCGGTCACGTGGTTGAGCATGCCGGTCACGTGGTTCTTCCCACCAGAAGGGGAAGTAAAACGTGCATGCCCATCATGCTGCCATAAATGATGTACATTTACGACAGCCGTGGGTCATTTATGGCAGCATTATGCGCATGTGTGTTATGCGTGCGCACATTTTACTTCTGCTTTTGGGAGCAGTGAGGGTACCGGGGGTGGATGATTTGGCACCACAAGCCAGATCTGGCCCACAGGTTGTAGTTTGGGCATCCCTGCTCTAAAAACAATTTAAGAGTTTTGGTTAAATAGATGCAGTGTTGGAACAGCAAGCTCAAAAAAGTAAGGAAAAAAGATATTAGGATAGATTAGGAGATAGTTAACAAAAAGGAAAAGCTAGACAGAGGAAAGAAGCAGCTGAAAATTAAATTAAGAACACTACCAGGAAAATAAATGAAAAGGACTGAATTTTATTATATGTACAAAAAAAATATATATTTGAATAGAATGGACTTTGAGAACTGATTTTCCAGGGTCTCAATTGGGTAATATAAAACTGGATTTCAACAATCTACAGTAATCCCATAACTGGGTTAATAATGGATTAATATTAGAGAAGATGCCAAACAGGAAAATATAAGATTTAATTATATGTAATTAGTTAAAACAGAGCTAAAGGTATTACATTTGGAAAAAAACACCACCACCACAGTGGTATGAGAAATATAGAATTTAATTACAGCTCTACACTGAAAATGTGGAAATGACTTTTCACTGACACTTATATTTCAAGAGGGCTTTAAATATGATTATGCAATACAGTTGTACCTCACTTAACGAGCATAATGCGTTCCACAGGATTGCTCTTTAAGCGAGTTTGCTCTTTAAGCGAAACACCATTGTAAGTGACCGATTATGAGAGGGACTGCGAACCCCAATTGATGTGTTAAGCGAGTTTTTGGTGGGTTTTATTTGTTAAGTGAAGCGAACATTCATAGAAAATTCTGCTCTTTAAGCGAGTTACTCTTTAAGCAAGGCGCTCTTTATGCGAGGTTTGATTGTATATAAAGGCATTAGGATACAAACAAAATGAATTTTTATTTTAAAAAATGTGTTGCATAGGTTATTCAGCATTCCCTGGCCACATGGTCTTGTTCCATTTTTAAAGAAAAGATAAGAGTGACCATGTAAATGCATCATCACATATATCCACATATTTTAAAAATAAATATAACTGAGTTTGAATATCAAACCTCATTTGTCTCCATGCTGAAAACATGAAGCCTCTAGCCTGCTGAAGTATAGTTGAGGTGCATTCAATTCTCATTTTCTACCCAGGTGGATCTGTTAATACGATACTATAACTTTAACCTTGATTCTTTGGCTTTTAAAGCCTTAGTTACTAGTTCAATTTTTTCTTTTAGTAAGGTGGTTTCTTCAACACTTTTGAGAGCTCGGGTGTTCTTCAACAAGAAATGAGTGAGGAAGAGTTTCAAGCTTTCAAGTAGCATTCCCAGCTTGGGGTTGTCAGCCAATCTGGAAAAAATATACAGAAATTTGTAATTTAAGCAACCTCTTTTCTTTAGGACAATATATATAACTTAAGACGTACAGTAAGACCCTGAGTTATGAAAAAAATTGGTTCCATGGCTGTTTTCATAACTCGTTTTTTTTTCATAACCTGATGCATCCCCATAGGGATGCATAGGAAAAAATGAGCCCAGGACAAAGCTGAACCGCTCATTTCACCACCACCACCACCACCGCACCTTCCCAGGCAGAACAGAGGGCTGAAGTGGAGCCCAGTCCGAAGAGTGGAAAAGCCTTTCTGCTCTTTGTCCTGGTCTGGTGCCTTCCCAGCCAGATCGGAGGGCTGGGGAGGCACTGCAGGGCTTTCACCTTGCTCCCCCCCCCAAAGGCACTGGGCGATTGGAGGATCCGAATGGGGCTTTTGGGGCAGTCAGGCACAGCCTTCACCTGACTGCCCCAAAAGCCTTGCAGTGCCTCCCCAGCCCTCCTGTCTGGCTGGGAAGACACTGCAGGGT
The DNA here is from genome assembly GCA_030440675.1 of Furcifer pardalis. Lineage (NCBI taxonomy): Eukaryota > Metazoa > Chordata > Lepidosauria > Squamata > Chamaeleonidae > Furcifer > Furcifer pardalis. The sequence continues at coordinate 101,728,305 of CP126897.1, forward strand.
GAAACGAGCTCAGGACGAAGAGCAGAAAGGCTTTTCCGCTCTTCGGATTGGGCTCCCCTTCACACCCGGTGCCTTCCCAGCCCTCCTGGCTGGCTGGAAAGGCACCGCGGGGGTGAAATGAGCCAGTCCATAAGTTGTTGGGGTTGGTTTTTTTTTTTTGTAAATCGAGATACCAATTTACAAAAAAAAAAAAAAAAAAAAAACATTTCGTCAGTTTTTCATAACTCGATTCATTCGTAACCCAAGGTTTTACTGTACCTTCAAATTTACAAAAGGTTCCAGAGATTAAGCTATGTGGGGTAGGAAACAGGATCCGCAGGTAGTTTGTTGGACTGCAACTTCCATTACCCCAGACAAGTGATGGCGAATCTTTTAGAGACCGAGTGCCCAAACTCAACAGGCTGTCGTCCACACCACAGAGGGGCAGGGGTGAACTCTGTGCTGGGGAGGAAAGGAAGCAGTTCCACTGGGCTGCTGGGCAGAGGGGCAGGGTATACTCTATACTGGGAGAGGGAAGAAGTGCTCCCATTGGGCTGCTGGGCAGAGGGGCTGGAAAACTCTGTGCTGGGGTGATAGCGTGCATGCCCAGAGAGGGCTCTGACTGCCCCCTCTGGCACGCATGTCAAAGGTCACCACCACTGCCCTAGACCAGGCTTTCTCAACATTTTCAGGTTGTGAGCTGGATCACTCCCTCTCAGACGGCTGAGCAGGCCAGCTATGTGGTTCCATGCATATTCTTGCAATTTTCTGGTGAGTTCTTGTGTGTTTTTGGCAAGTTGTTGTGTGAAAACATGCACTTTTGCCCCATTTTTGCATGTTTTTGGGGCTTCCGCCACTTACGGCGGTGGTAACAAAGGCAGAGGGCCACATGAAATGGCTCCGCAGGTTGCATCCAGCTAGCAGGCCACAGGTTGCAAATGCTTGCCCTAGTCTGTCACACTGTTTGCAGCTTAGAGACAGAACTTGTTTATAAATGTAGATTAATGTAAAAAAGTAACAACCCTGTTATTGATGAGAGACGGTTTAACAAAGACTAGCCTGAATTCCTTCGACAACTTACTTTCCGAAGATGTAATTAAGTTCTTCTGGATCTGTTTGTATCAACAATGCAGATAACACTTGTCGTAAGAAGTGGACTTTCGGCTTATCTAGTTCACTGAATTCAATAACCTAGTTAAAAAACAAAGAAATGTCATAATCTAAAGCAAAATGTTCTAAAATTCTGGACAGTTATTAAATTGTTTCTAAGCTTCTAATATTGTTTGCATTATAAGTATCACTAGGATTAAAGAAAAACAGAAGTACTGTAGTTCTTTTAAGGTTAACATATTTATTGGATGGGAACTTTCATGGAGTCCAATGGTGGTCCTCATACATGCAGAGAACATTATTTAAGCCACAGATTTCTATGTTACTTCTATGCTACTTAAACAATGTACTCCTTGTGTTTCAATAGAAGGGTTATAATCCATGGAAGTTCTTATTCAAATAAATCTTTTAAAGGTTCCACTTCTGGTACAGATACTGAAACAGATTAACATTAACATTAGTATCTTTTTGAAAACCACCTGTACATAAATTCATAAAAGAATTCCAGCAATTATTTCAAAGCTAATCTCTCTTATTTCAATATTCAATTAGCTTAATCTGGGTTCTCACGCAAGAAGACAACCACATTTCCTACATTCCAAGTTTTAAGAAAGGGGAATATTTCATGACATGTGGAATGTTCACCAATGGCTTGCTTAAATGTTAAAACCATCATACCTGTACTTTTATCCTATAAAAACCACAATTGATATTGATGCAAGGAAAGGGGGAAAACTGTATTTTGTTCCTAGACACAAAAAGCCATTTGCTTTACCTTGCTTGTTAGATAAAGATACACAGCAACAGCATCATTAACCCAGGAACAAATTGAAAGTGCACATTTTTTGGAAAGTTGAGTAAATTTGGCTCACCTTGAACACAGCAAGGGAGAGACACTTAATCTTTAACAGATGAACCAAGAGATGGACTAAATTGGAAGAAGCAGAAGCGGATAAATTTTCCAGATCTTTGATTTTATCCCACATACTAAACTGGAATGTCATCTGAAAATCACAAAATAACAACACAGAAAAGGCTGTTATGGAATAACATTAAAATGCAGCATAAGAAACAATGTCTTTATGAAGTTGTCAAATGAGTCTATCATTGTTAATAAATTAAGTAGATTTTGACCTGACCAGAGATGTCCAAGGACAACACTCAATGAGTCTGACTGCCCGCTAAATTAGGCAGAGGCAGGTTGAAAGGAGGGCCAGTTACCCAATTTCAAAGAACATGCCACCGAACCCAGCCACAGTTGCTGCCTGAAATGGAAAATGCAGAGTGCAAGAATCAACTATCTTCTGCTGGGGCTGTGGTGGCTCAGTGGTTAAGAGGTTTGGCATGTTAGCTGGAAGGTTGGCAAGTTGGCAGTTCGAGATGCAGGTACTGCATGATGGCTTGAGTGCCGCTTCTCTGTCCCAGCTCCTGCCAACCTAGCAGTTCAAAAGCAAGAAATTGCAAGTAGATAAATAGGGACCACTTCAGTGGGAAAAGATCTTGGGGACATGAAAGGAGCCTCATTTGGGCATCCTCTGGTCGGAGTTTCTCCAGCAAAAATCCTTCCAACCCAGAATAATTCCTAACACAAAATTATTATTAACTATCTTCTATTCATCTACAAGAGGTGTTTTCACCTTATTTGTTGCCTAGCCCTTCCCAACAACCTTCCCAAAGGTAAGAAAGAATAGACCACAGTTTACCAGCAAGATTTCCCCCCCTCCTATTTGCACCTTAAGTCTTGTCTCTCTCTCAGAATTAATTCACAAAGCTGCAAGAGAAAGATGCTTGACATTTCGAATGAGAGTTTTGTAATGGTCCAGCAGTGAGTTACAATTCCTTTTTGGCTTCTAAAACAGGGAATAGTTAAAGTCTCTTCTTCCTCCTGAACCCAGCCTCCATTGAGCCCACCCTCCACTAAAGTGAAACTTTTCTCTTTACCAGCCACATATATAGTTACATCTGGCTTGATCACTTATTCCCAGAAAGGTCTTCATTGCACCAGGGCCACCAGTAAAGAGAAAGACAAATTCTTAACTTACCTGAAATCGCCTTTCATATTCACAGAATTTGGCAGACAAATACGCATAGAAAGGGTTGTAAGTCTTTTCTTGGAGGCAACAATCTATGAGGACATGGACAATCTCTCTCTCCTGCTGATCTTTAAGTCCAAGCCTAAAATGTCAATTGCTGTCATGTCAAATCCATTTGCTAAACTTTTGAGTTAACTACTATAGAATAATGGAATCATTGCCAATGCAAGAAGCACCAGTAGAACCCTGTATAACGAACGCCTTGTACAGCAATTAAATTGTACAGCAACAAGGATTTGAAAAAACATTGTGCCCCATATAACAATTAAAATTGTTATATGATGCAATACAATACATCTCTATGGGGGAAATCGTACAACGAATTTTTGTTGTTAGATTTTTCTCAGAGATATTCATTGTATGATGCATCCCATAGGGAAAATTGCTATACAATGTATGCATATGTACCATATTTTCATGTATTTTGATTACTGAAACTCACTAGCAACTGCTGCATTTCCCACCTTCGGCTTATACTAGGGTCAATCTATTTTCCCAGGTTTCTAGGTTAAAATTAGGTGCCTCGACTTATATTTGGGTTGGCTTATACTCGAGTATATATGGTATATTTTGAGTGTTTTGTATGGTATATTTCTGTGGAATAATTACTAATTTTAGAAAGAATATAAGAATGCTTCGACATTCAAAGGACTAATTATAAAAAAAACACCTTTAGCCTCCCAGTTACTAAACTCCATTATCATAGACCCTGAATCAAGAAGTTATAGTGGATAATGTTAGAAAATAAACTGTCCAATTTCCTACTAAAAATGTTGGGACTCTGAACTCGTTTAATCACAAAAATATAATCAGCACTAATGAGTTCCCACTGGCTGTTTCAGCAGAAAGTCTGGCAGAACTGAATGGTTTTTTAGCTTACAGAGTTGGATTGCACAGAAAAAGATTGAGACATGCTGGCAGGGAAAGGTTTAACTTCTGCTGTACCTGTTCTGTCAAATAAGTCTGATTTAGCTTTCTGAGCTGTCAAATGCTTGGCAGCACTAAGGCCAATTTAAATGAAAAATGCTCAATATTATAATGCAAAGAGTGTCAAGCACCAAATTTCCTTCCTTTAAAGATGAAGCTTTCAACTATAGATTTTAAGTCTGAGATGAACAGTTTGTGGTGGCCTCATTTTGCTAAGATGCAGATAAATGTTTAATTTTATAGCAAACCACATTTCAGTGCACTCAATGGAACAACAGCATGCCATTTGTAATAAACAGTGCCACTGATGGCTCTAGGAAATGTTATTAGTTGAGGGGGAGGTAGCAGTTTGGAAGCAGGGCAACTAATTTCTGAATTTCAGTACCGGGAATGTACTGAAAAGTAGATATTATAAGCTGTCTATATAGATTATTGGCATACATAGACCTTTGGTAATACTCATATAATTGTATGCTGTCAAGCTAATTCTGACTTATGTTGACTCTTTTCAGGGTTTCCTAAGTAGAAATAGAGTACTCAGAAGTGGTTTATCATTCCCTTCTTCCAAGGGCATCCTGGAACCATGCAGCTTGTCCAGGGCCACATAGGCTGGTTCTTCTGGGAAGCACAAAGTGGTACTGAACTCCCAACCTCTGGCTCTGTAGCCAGATACCTAACTCACTGAACTATCCAATCAGCTAAAGTACTCATTTGCAATGGCACATATCCTTATATAGCAAACTAAAATTCACTTTCTATCAAGTATCAATCTACATGACACAATAGCCAAAACCTAGCTGGTTGATTATTGATTCAGATGAGGTGCAGTGGTTAAACTGCTGTAGTGCAGCCAAAGCATTTTAAGTTTGATCCTGATGGGACCAAGGTTGACTCAGTCTTTCATTCTTCTGAACTGGGTAAAATGAGTACCCAGCACATTGTGAATCACCCAGAGAGTGCACTAAGTGCTATGGGACAGTGTACTGTATAAGTATAATTGCTACTGCCATATAAAATACTATTAAATTCATTGGCTAAAATCTAGTCCCTTTGTTATGCAAACGATGTAAATTTTGGAATAAATTGCCTCAATTTAAGAAATTTATGTAGCCATGATGCTGCACACTTTGTGCAACTCTATATGCATCAGACTACGTCTAAGACTTTTTTTAAACTCGAAGAAATTTCCCTTCAAAAGTTACATCTTTTGTGTAATTAAAGCAACTAGATTTCAACCAATGCATTCAACATAATTTTATATCTGAATGAAGGTGGCCATGGATTGCACTTGTGCATACATCTGTTTATAGTAAGTGTGTTTTCATACAAGTAAGAGATGGACTTTAAGTCATCACAGATAGGCTAGTTTGAAGGCTCTAAATATTACAGGGAATCAAAAGGCTAGATCCTGAACATACATACTATCAAGCTTAATAGCTATGTGCCAACCTCAGATAATGAAGAGCCCAGAAATGACCTTGATATTTTCCTAGCAATTGCTTCTCTATTTGGGCTTTCTTTGAATGGGATTAAGAAGACATGGATTAGGCTGTGTGTCTTGAGTTGCAATGAATACTGTCTTAAATGCAGGACAAAAAAGAATGTTTCTAGTCTTGCTAAGTTCAGGCACCGATTCTGTATTCTTACACAAGTCATACTACTTCCATGAGCAGAAAGAAATTCCAGGTGAGTCCTACTAAATATGTTTTTTCTCATTAAACAGGCAGAGTCCTGCATTGTTAGAATACTCAAGTCTACTTCTCATTTTTTGCAAATTTGCTATTGCCAAGATGCAATTTTAAGACACTTCAAGGACATGTTCTTTCACCCCCATGCAGTGATTTAGTTTCTAACATTATCCTATGGTGGGAAACACTTACTTTAAAAGTTTTTCGAAGGCATCCAAGAAATCTTCACAGGTCATCAATATGCAAAAGATGTTCCTCCTGATATCTGTGTTCATTCTTTGTTTACGAGCAAGCTTCAGAATTTCTGAACTCACCTAATGGGAAATATGTTGAGATTTAAACATTATAATCCAATAATATAATATAATATAATATAATATAATATGATATAATATAATATAATTAACATTCTAATTAGACAGGAATCCTGGTGTTTTCAAAAAACAACTCCTCTATTGTGGCTAAATTACACATGATATCCAAGCTTACAAAATCCCCACTGAACTGGCCATTTAAGAAAAATCTCAAGATACAAAATACTCCTGACAAAAATCCCATATGTTACAATTCATCTCCAGAGAGACTACTGTGCTTGCATTAAACAGAATAGGAACTATGTACAGTAGAACCCCGCATAACGAAAAAACTCAGTTCCACGGAGCTCTTTGCTATGCATTTTTTTCCGTTATGTGATTCCCTATGGGAGATACCCTGCATAATTAGGGGGGGGGGAGTTCGTTAAGTGGAGTTTTTGGTAACCGGGGTATACCCGCTTAATGGGAACTCCAGTTAATGAACTTTTTCGTTATGCGGGATATCGTCATTACATAACGAACACTTCGTTGTGCAAATTTTTTGCTATACAATGCATTCGTTATCCAAGGTACCACTGTATCTGTTCATAGCAGAAACTGGTAGAGGATCATGACCTAGACTGGAACCCTGTGGCTGGTTTTTTTTCCTGCATGAGGAAAGCAGTTCAAATAAAATCATTTTAAAAGAGGTTTGAATATAACATGTGTTTTGGCCTTTAAGCACACCATTAGTGGTGCAAATAGATATCAGATTTATTGCTGCTATTTACTGTTGACAAATGTGTGATATAGGTTTAGCTGCATATAAATGAATATTTAGATTTGGATGGAATCCAGTGAAATTTGGATGTAAATTAAATGTGTTTCCTTTGCTCCAATAGAAAGGTGGGATACAGTAAAAAAAACCCGAGTTATGAAAAAAATCGGTTCCATAGCCTCTTTCATAAGTTGATTTTTTCGTAACTCAAGGCATCCCCATAGGGGGAGCTGTGGGGTGAATTGGCGCCCAAGAGGAAAAGTGGAACGGTTTTGTAGCTGTTCCTCTCTGGCTCCAATTCCACCCCACCCCCCAGCTCATTCTCAGCCAGACCAGAGGGTTGGGACTGAATTGCATGGGTGAACTGAAGCCCAAGAGGAAGAGAGGAACGGTAGCGTTCCTCTCTTCCTCTTGGGCTCCAATCCCTTCCCCCGGCAGCTCATTCCCAGCCAGACTGGAGGGTTGGGATTGAGTTGTGTGGGCAAATAACCCTTTCGTAACTTGAGTTTTTCATAACTCGAGTCATTCGTAAATCGGGGTTTTATTGTATTCCCATTCTCTTTTGTTGTAGGAATGGAAAATGTCTCTCCTATCCCTGAACTCACTTTGGAAGGTATATCTTTCAAACCAAAGCAAACACAACCTCTTACAGTAAAAACACTGTCTGGAGCCAATTTATGTTATGGAGTAGAACGTACAAGCAGCAACTCAACGCCTAGTCTTGGGCAGCGGTAAATAACCTAACTCTCCATAGGGTCTAACAACTATGGGTGGATGAGCCCCTTTAGGTGGGGTGATGGTCCCCTCAGTGGAGGAAATGCCACTGGAAACCATCATACTGGGCCCAACAGCAAAATGAGCAGGAGGAACCATTATACTACTCTGATTCCCAATGGTCATGGAGGCAGAAGTGGCCATGCCAGATAGACTGGCTGTGAAGGCGCACCTTGATATCATTTTCAAGGCTGTGGCAGGCCATTGCAGTCCCGGTGTTAAATTCTGCATGTCTCATTTCATACGTGCTACAGGAGTTGACTCTGAGATCATAGTGTGTGGGTCACTTCATGGCAAAATGGGATCCACCTTAAAAAAATTCATGTCAGTGGTATTTTTTCTGCTTGCCTTGGAGGGCGAAGGTGGCCCAGACCAGCCGGCCTCCAAGACCAGGCCTCCCGGTGCCCTGGGGCAGGAAAAATGTATACTTGGACTGAGTTGCAGCCATCACCGTTATAATTCTGGAATGGCACCAAGGTTTTATTATTTACCTTTCCTGCAGATAGTATTTGTTGAATTTTGTTGCTGGTGCTGCTAATCATTGGAGTTCCACTCCAAGATGACCCAACAATCCACCAACGCCCAACCTGATCAGCACTAAGGAGAGATTTCAATGACACACGCAGCTGAGCATCTTTTCCAGAACTAGCACCGTGAACCTAGCAGAAGAGATGTTTAGAAAGGTGTTATTTAAGCAACTATAGGAATGGTTGAAAAAAGAACACATGGAAATAAGGTGGTACTTACAGTGGTACCTCGCTTAAAGAGCATAATGCGTTCCACGGGATTGCTCTTTAAGCAAGTTTGCTCTTTAAGCGAAACATCATTGTAAGTGACCAATTGTGACTTCTGGCAAGGGGGATTGTGGACCAGCAAGTTTTTTGTTGGTTTTAGTTGTTAAGCGAGGTGACCATTCAGAGAAAATGCTGCTCTTTAAGCGCGTTATTCTCTAAGCAAGGCGCTCTTTATGCGAAGTTTTACTGCATTTTCTTTTTCAAACAGTTAGCAAAACCAGCAGCCAATAGATTTGCACGCTACATCTTTTTCTACTAGGACAACCAGACATTCTACATTAAAGTTCCTAAAGGCTTATAATAGTATTTCCAGTTTTTACTAAGCACTCTGATTTCACTCAGAAGTTGCCAGAAATTCAACAAGTTTTTTTTTAAAAAAAATACTTTACCAGTGTTCTCATCAGCTTTCGTAATTTCTCAACAGGCTCTGGATCATAGCCAGGGATTTTCCTCATGTCATTATTTTTGAGTGCCAACATAATCTCCAGCATAAAGCAAACCTTTTGAAAAGACAACAAGTCTGCATTATTATTCCAGAATCTAAAATAACACAGCTCTCTAGTATAAAAATAAAAACAAGGCTGTAGGCAAACAAAAAGTTTCATATGTGCCCCTCACATTAAAATCTGTCAAACAAAATAGTTTATGATTTATGAAGACCTGGCTCTTTGGCTGTAAATTGAGAGAAGCACCATTCCCTAGAGTTGGACACAATTGGCTTTCGAGCAAGGGAGACCTATAAAGGTAATCGAAAGCCAATTGAATCCGTCTCTAAGGTATGGTACTCACCTGGTCTGCAGACGTTTCCATGGTCATGTGGCAGGCATGACTAGACACCAGAGTGCACGTAACACTGTTTACCTTCCCACCAAAGTAGTACCCATTTATTTACTTGCATTTTCTTGCTTTCAAACTATTAGGTTGGCAGGCGCTGGGACAGAGACGGGAACTCACTCTGTTGTGCAGCACTTGGGTCTCAAACTGCTGACATTTCAGTAATCAAGTTCAGAATCTTCACCACTAAGCAACCTCAGTCCCAAGGGAGACCTATACCTACACCTATATACAATCCTTATTTAGGCATATATGCATGCGTGCACACAAATCCATGAACATGGTTGTGTACATACTGTATTTGAAACTCTATTTTGTAGTTAAGCACTCAACTCTGTGGCACATACTTGGGACACTTTTATCATCTCCCCTGCATCACTTGGAGGACCCTGAATAGGCTGAGGGTTGGAATCCCTAAATGCAAGACCAACATGCTCAAGTGGGGACTGCTGGCAGACAACAACACATGGTATGAATGCGGAGAGACACTGGTCTGCCGATTGCTGCCAGAGACATGCACTGTTCAGGACTTGGGTTGGGCAACAACAAAGAAAAGAAAGTGGCTTCATTTTGGCAGTCCAGGGTTTGATCAGGACATGAAAGAAAAATAATCTCAATGTGTATCTAAACTAGGGTTGAAAATCTGTGGCTCTACAAATGTTGTGCTGCAGTTATCAGACCTCACTAACTTAGTCAACAATGAAGAATGATAGAAATGGCAAACCAGTAATATCTGTATAATGACACAATTGCCATCTCCAGTCTAAACATATGACCTTTTACATGATGCCCCAGCATTATGAAAATAAATTTTTATATAGAAGTAAAAAAATATATATTTTGGTCCTGTAGATGTACTTGCAACTTTGGAAAAATGCCATGATTACAACCACAAAATGACTGCCAAAAACCCGGGTTATGGACACCTTGGGTAATGGAAAACTCGATTTACAGAAGGAAATTCTGAGGAAATGGCATCCTGATTTACAGGGAAAAAAACTCACAATACGGAAAGTTTTTTGGGTTGTTCCAATGCTTCCCATGGGGGTGGGAGGGTGTTTGGAGCATTTCTGCTCCATTTTTGAAAAAATTTGACAGAAGCTCTCCCCGCAAGCATGAAGTTCCGGAAATTTCCCTCACCCTTCATCAGCTGTTAGGAGGTACTTTTCCTGCAATTACCAAACCTGGCCATTAGATGTCGATGTCAAAAATGTGAGGAATATTAATTGAAAAAAATATCAGCTCTGGAGCTCACTAAAATGTCAAAAAACATTTTTTTATGAAGGGCACTTTGGAATTTTTTTGCCATGTTTTCACCACTTTAAAAAGAGTTTTCAACAGAAAAATATACATGGTGTTTTTTGTCTCTTTTCTAAACTCCGGAATGTTGTTTTTTGGTTTTGTTTTCAGTGCATTCCTATGGGAAATTGTGCTTCACGTTACAGAAAAATTGCTTTACAGAAAACGTCCCAAAACAGATTAATTCCGTAACCCGGGGCTCCACTGTAGTCAGAAACTGTATGCTATGTAGATATATGTTTAGCTGTTATAAACATGCACAATGTTAAAAAGGGACAACCTTTTAAGAGTTGTTTCTATTTTGAATTGAGAGTTGTTTCTATTTTTCATAGTTATAATCACAGATCTGGCATTTACTAGTGGTGCCATGGCATAGAAACAATGATCCAAGAGACGCACTATTGCAGATCTTGATGGCGGTTACATGGGACACCAATGAAATCACAAGCAAATCAGCACACATAGGTGAGTAAAGAGATTATCTTGATTTGATAACATTTTGGAAGGATCCCTCACGATTTAGTCCTTTATTTCTTGTTTACATGACACGGCAACACTCAGAAAGCTCTGGAACCATGATTTTTCTTGTTGAGATGTGCTGTATAATAGGGGCGGCTATAAAGGACTTTTAGTCACTAGACTTAGCATTTATCTGCCTAAATCCCATGATGTAGCTCTACTCTCTCTCTTTGTATTTTACTTCCATTCTTCTGAACTTAACACTATCACCTTCTTCAGCCTGTTCCATTACAGTAGTTTCCTCTGATTACCTGGAATACCACATGACTTCACTCATGCCATTCTTCCCACTTGCTCCAGATTCATCCCACTCTAATAAGCTTCCTGAGAAAATGTCCCTTTTTGTTTTCAGAACACTCTCTCTACTGCACCTACTTCAAAGTGAGCACCAACAGCTCATCTCTTCATGGGCTGCAGTGGCTTAGTGGTTAAGAAGTTCACCTTGTTAGCCGGAAGGTGGCAAGTCAGCAGTTTGAGACCTGGGTGTTGCATGATGGAGTGAGCATCAGTCTCTGTCCCAGCTCTTGGGGACATGAAAGGAGCCTCATTTGGGCATCCCGAGCGGAGTTTCTCCTGCAAAAATCCTTTCAACCCAGAATAATTTCTGACACAAAATTATTATTATTATTTCCTCAAATATGTCTGTAAAGATGTTACAAATATGGGATGGGAACAGAGGCTTAGAAAACGTTCTCATTGAAGGTATCTGCAGCCAAAGCAGTGCCTGTGGGCTCATGCTGGGAAGCAGCCAACAGAGCTCAATGAGAAATATTTGGGTTCAAATCCCACCTCTGCCATGAATTCCCAAGTTATGCAATATAAGAATCATGTGTGCTCTGCAGTCCTTTCTGCCTATTAAAACAGAGGCATTCTGTTATCCCACCATTCCTCCAATAGAAGAGTCTGAATGATTATGGCCAAACTTTAAGGTCCAACAAGACTTAAGGCAGCAGAACCCATATCATGTTAGAATACAACTTGTATTGAAAAATTTTCTTCTTCTGCCATGTCCAAATCTAGTCAATCATCATGGTGATTAGCCATGAAGACTGTCTTGAGAATATAATGCAGTGGACTTTTATCTGCCTTCTGCATCACAGCATGACCCCCATACCACTGATCCAGTTCCACAAGTCACTTTTTGGCAGACAAAGTCCTCATCAGCCCCAGGCCAGTATTGATGAAGCTGCTGCCCTCCATCAAGATGGATTAAAGTGGGATTTGATATATTTGGGGACCGTCACCCTTCCCTGTGGATTTCGGCATCCAAGGCTATTAGTCCTCAGGGCTGTCAGGTTAGTTAACTGGCACCTGTCACTTGGGCTGAATCGCTGGCAGTATGGTCTACTCTATTACCATAGCAGGATGACATGGCTAGACTGGGGGAGGGGAGGGTCACATAAAGTTTAAAATTCTTGAGAAATATTACATTATCCCAAAAGTATTCTTTAAAAATGAATTCATACCCTTGACTGGTCCTGGAATTGCTTGCCTTCTGTGTTTGCTTTTTTCTGGGCCTCAGTAATAAGTTCTTTCAGTGCCAGAGCATCATCTTTTCTCAAGGAAAAGCCCACGTTTTTCAGAAACAGCAGAATTAGTTCAATATCCTTTGCAGAGAAAGTGCTAACAAGTTTCTTTAAGATGTCAAAGATCAGCAATGAATGCATTACATGAAAGTTATACAAATGAGCAATTAAGGTAAGCAAATTCTCGCATTCTTTCCCCTCAGTCTCACTTTTGTAGATTTCATCAAATTTCCTCACCACCGTTTCCAAAAAGTGAGCGCCAACCTGGAACAATTAACACAAGCCAAGAGATCAATGAATTGCTGACTGTTTAAATATGTTAAGAAATAAATTATCACATTTTGTTAAAATTTTAAAACACGCTAGCCAGCAGTAATTTAGAAGGCACAGAATAGAGCATGCTAGTTGCAGTAATAGCTTAATACTAATAAATGTGGTGTTAGACTAGTAAAGGGATCCCCAAACTTTTCAGGCTGCAGGCCAGTCACATGGTTCCTCCCACCTGAAGTAAAACGTGCCCATGCATGTTCAAAACGTTGCCATAAATGCACCCATAGCTATAATAAATGCATTTATGACAACCACTGGTGCATTTACAGCAGCGTTTTGTGCATGTACGGGCTCATTTTACTTCTGCTTCTGGGAGCAACATGGGCCAGATGATTTGGCGCTATAGGCCAGATCTGGCCCATGGGTTGTAGTTTGGCCACCCCTGGACTAGTATCACACATGAATTTTTCTTGACATAAAATGAATAAAAATCGTGTTCAGGCTCAAATGAAAACTGGAAAAAGATTGGAACTTTTCTCTAGCAATAATAAGTGAAGAATTTGTGCCTTTTAAATACTTAAGAGAATTTTAAAAACTGGCAATATCTTTAATTAATTAATATTTTTAAATTAAAGACTATTTGAGTTGATATACTGCTATACTGCTAACAACATCCAAGATGGTACTGGTTAAGTATGAGAAAACGAGTACTATAAAATGTGTAATTATAAAGATAATATGAAAATTTCCACCAAAAATTAAAAAGATGTACCGAGAGGTTAATTATCCTACTACACCAAGCAACATTTGTCAACAAAAAAAATGTCTGGGTGACAAAAGCAAGTTACCTCAATTCCCACTGTCTGATGAAGGACACTAATTAAAAGAACATGTTCCATCACCAATCTAGGAGGCATTGCTGCTGATGTAACACAAGCACTGATAACTATATTTGTTAGTGTTTCATTCATGTCTTTTCTACTGTTTGCCATGTACAGCTCCTCCAGTTGCCCACTTATAGAAGCCAAGTTTTGTTCACTCAATCTAGCAGGAAACATATCATATAGAAAAAAAATGTTGGTTTTGACTCATGATTATCAATATCTAATCATTATAAAATTTAAAATAAACAATAAATAACATGGCAATTCCAAAACATTTGAACCACATTTAATTCATAAACACATACATATTTAACTCAGTTTTCTTGAGATAAAGCAGGGGTGCCCAATCTATGGTCCATGGGCCAGATCCAGCCCGACACCAAACCATCTGGCCCATGTTGCTCTCGCCGTTCCTGGAAGCGGAGGTATGAATGCTGTAAATGTATGTGCGTTTACAACAGCCACATGTGCATTTATGGCAATGTTTTGCACATGTGTAGGAACATTTTATTTCCATTTCTGGTGGGAGAAACCACGTGACCAGCCCGTGGCCCAAAAAGTTTGGGCACCCCTGAGATAAAGCATGCATTTATGAAACTACAGTATTAGAGATAATAATATGCTACATGGATTTTACATAAGAGTCTTTCCCTTCTAAACGTATTTTGTTGAATATACAGAATAAACTGGTTACTCTGGTTATAAAATACACTTTCTCAAGATTGCGGATGCAGCATGACATTATGTCATCTACCACTATGTAGCTGCAGCCACTGTTTGATTCAGCATTTGATCATAGGTTAAATATTATTTGGACTAAAACAACAACCCATTATTTGGTTTGATTCAAAAAGCCAGCAGAAGGATTGGAAACCATAAACCATGGTGCAACACTGCTTAATGGAAATTCAAAACATCTTTTTGGAGCTGAACGCTATAACTCTTTAAAGAAAATTTTTAACACTATTTCAGTAGGGTTACCTGTTAATTAAACCTTTAACTGTTTTCTTTAATCGTTCCAATTCTTCCCTCTTTTTTGCATCTAATATCTCTTCAGACTGTCGCAGTTGAGGGGGAATATATTTTGATACACTTTGAGAAAGATTCTAAACCAAAAGAGAGAGAAGCAAAGATACTATGAAATTATTTTCTATGCCAAAATAAGACTGAACATTTTAATCTTAGTTGAAAAAGAATGTTGTGCATATTTTGCTACAATGCCAGCCATGTGAACTTTGCATGTGGGTATGTAAAATTAACTTATTCTGGGACTGTATGCTACCGTCGTGGCAAAATTATCCAAGTGTGTATGCTTCTATCTAAAAATTTAAGCAATGACTCTAACAAGTGTACTGTTTAACATGATGCATACATTTGACAAGTATGTATCTACTAGGCAGTCTTCTCCGAGGTTTGTTCCTTGCTGACATGTGTAGAGGCAAAGATCATGGATCAGGCCAGTTCTGTCCACAGTAGAATTTAAATATGTAGTTTATGTATACAAACATTTTTGATGGTTAGTGTTTTTAAACATTTTGCTTTTAAATTCTTGTGGTTTGTACCCATAGATATGGAAATGTGGTGGCTTAGTGGCTAAGACACTGAACATGTCAACTAAAAGGTCAGCAGTTTGAAACCTGAGTGCTGCATGATGGAGTGAGCTCCTGTTGTCTCTCTACTCCTGCCAACCTACCAGTTCGAAAGCAAGAAATTGCAAGTAGATAAATAGGTACCACTTTGGTAGAAAGGTAAACAGCATTCCATGCACTCTGGTGTCTAGTCATGCCTTCTACATGTCCATGGAAAGATCTGAAGATGCAGACATCACTGGCTCTTTGGTTATATCAGGGGTGCCCAAACATTTTGGGCCATGGGCCGATCATGTAGTTCAGGAAGCTGGTCACTAAGGCCCGGGGGCCGGGTGTGGCCCCTGATGCCAATTCATCTGGCCCGCGAAGCCCTCGTCGCTCCTGGAAGCAGAAGTAAAACGCGCCCGTACGGGCGCGTTTTACTTCTGCTTCCAGGAGCGACGAGGGCTTCACGGGCCAGATGAATTGACATCAGGGGCCACATCCGCCCCCCGGGCCTTAGTTTGGGCACCACTGGGTTATATAAACAGAGATGAGTACTGACTTCTAGAGTTAGATATGACTGGCTTTTGAGCAAGGGCAACCTTACCCATAGATAGATAAATATACTGTAGATCAGTGGTTCCCAATGTGGGGCACACGCTCCACAGGGGGGCAAATTGAGAATGAGTTATTAACAGTAAATGGCCTTTTAGGTTTCATCCATGTGAATAGGAGTTCACTATTTGAATAATAAGAATTATATGTTGGGGGGAGGGAATCAGGATTTTAGAGATGTTTAGGTGGGGCATGGGACCCACTGTTACAGATGCATAGATAGAGGCAAGGCAGCCTTTAACAACTTTTTATACCGACCTCCTCCTGGGATTGGGGAGGTGCAGGATCCCCAGCTTCATCTCCTGAGCTCCTGAAACTATGGGATGTATCTTGAGCATCACTTCCAATGTCTCCTTCCCCACTGGAGTCTCCTCTCTCCTCTCCTCCCCAAGCCGAGCCTTCTTCGTCCTCCCCTTCCTCACTCTCCTCAGGCAGGCTCTGCCCCTCTTCGGCCTCCCCTCCGTGGCCTTCCTCCTCTTCGCCTTCTTCCGCCTCTTCCTCGCTGCTCTCATACAGCCCGGAGAGAGTCCCCCCAGAAGACCCCAACGCCCCCAACACATAACCCAGCCCGTCCCTGACGAAGCTTTGGGGCACGGCCGGTGCCGCCTTGTCGTCCTCCTCCTCTCCGGGCCTGGGCCTCCTCCGCCGCCGCTTATGGAGCCCCAGCTGCCTCTCCAGCCGGCGGATCTCCCGCTCCTCCGCCTCGTTGGCCGCCAGCAGCGCCCTTTTCCGCGCCAGGGACGACCGGGAGGGCGGCGGGGGCTGCCCTTCGCCTGTGCTGAGGCGCGGCGGCTTCTCCTTCGGAGCCCGAGGCCTAGTCGTTAACCCTCCCTTGGCCTTCGGCGGCTTCTCCTCCCCTTCCTCCTCCTCTCTGGAGGCGGCTGTCGAAGCCGGGCGGGACGGCCGAAGGCCTTTCGCCGCCGGTTCCTCCTCGCCCTTCAGGAGCCGGCGGCGACGGCGGACCCGCTTCATTTTGCGTTTCTCCCGTCTCTGTTCCCGGCGGTTCCGCCGACTGTGGGAGGCCGGAGGGCCTCGCTTTGGCGCCTCCTCAGAAGGGCTCGGGAAGCCGTCTTGGTGGGAGCTCGACGCGGCCTCCACGAACTCCCTCACAGCCAGGCCCATTTTCTGTAGCTTCCCGGCTTGCTGTAGCTTTTGTCGCCGCCGCCCTCCTCCTCTCTTGTCTTGGGCCCGGCCATTCCCAGAGGCTGAGGAGGCCGCTCGCTTCATGGTGTTCACCTCAGTGTAGGCCTCCTTGCCTTCGTCTTCTTCACCTCATGGGCGCCGCCATCTTGGAAGAGATCGCCTTCTACTTACTACTACTAGGCCCAGTTGGTTTAGAAAGGCGGCGGCAGTAGCAGCGCCACCTGCTGGAAGGCCAGCTCAACACCTACCGTTCTTAGGCCAGCCATGACACGTCTATAAACCGATGCCACAATTAAGCCAGTGATGGCAAACCTTTTAGAGACCGAGTGCCAACACTGCAACCCCAAACCCACTTATTTATCGCAAAGTGCCAACACAGCAAGAGTGGAGGAAGGAAACGCTCTCATTAGGTTACTGAGCAGAGGAACAGGGTGAACTCTGTGCTGGGGTAGTCGACTGCATGGGTGCCCACAAAGAGAGCTCTGAGTGCCACCTCTGACATGGGTGCCATAGGTTTGTCACCACTGCCATAAGGTCTCACTCTTATGTCTGGCAAAGTGGACTTGATCCACGAAAGCTCACATTAAAATACAGCAGTTAGCAGAGGCGTAGCTACCGCCGTATCTTCCGTATCAATTATACGGGGGCCATGGGGGCCCCCAACGTGCGTAAGCAAAACAAATATTTACCCTTCCTAAGGGCCCCCAAACAAATTTTTATACGGGGCCCCGCCAAGGCACGCTACTCTTCTGGCAGTTAGTCTTTAAGGTGCCACAATATTTTTGTATTTTCTTTAACTCTAATATGCCAAAATGAAGCTACCTTTGGGTGAATTCATTCTATAGTTCCTTTCACCTGAGATAGCTTGAAAAAAATTAGACGGCAACACAAGGTCGCCATTGCTTGCAGTACACCCGATCGTGGTTAAAAAAATACCACAATCTTCAAGGGGATTCTTGATTCAGTGCACGGAACACTGTTTACCTTCCCACTGAAGTGGTCCCTATTTATCTGCTTGCAACTTCTTGCTTTCAAACTGCTAGGTTGGTAGGAGCTGAGACAGACGATGGGAGCTTACTCCGTCATGCAGCACTTGGGTCTTGAACTGCTGACAGGACCATAGCCAGGATTCTAGATGTGAGTGGGTGAATATTTTTTCAGGATGGGCAGTGAAGCCTCTTTTCAATGCATTCCTGTGGGAAACCGCGCTTTGCCAGGGTGGGCAAACTGTTAACTTGGGAGACCCTGGCTACGGCCCTGACTGCTGACGTCCCAACAGTCAAGTTCAGCATCTTAACCACTAAGCCACCACAGTCCAATTGCCTATACTGTATATACTTAGACATAATCTTATTTATATTTATTGCATTTTTATATCTGGGATTTTCCCCACTCTTGAATGGTGCACAGATAAGTAACAAAATAACATAATAAAGCAATAAAATAAAACAACCAAATAAGTACATCAGAAAATAAAATTCCTAGCATCTGTGGGAACAATAAAGTAGCTAGTTTATTGTTAAGGGTGTAATATTCCTAAAGGTTTGCTTGAATAGGAAAGTTTAAAGTTTTTTTTTTTTTTAAAGATATCCAGGGATGGTGCCTGGTGCAGCTCCACCGGCAGTATGTTCTACGGTGTTGGTGCCGCCACTGACAAGGCTCTGTTTCTAGTTATAGACTATAGCCATCCTTGGGGTTGGCACCTGGAGCAGCGTAGATTGTAATGAACAGATGATGCAAGAAAAAGGATAAGAAAATGCATCATTTTGTTCTTTGCCTCAGGAAGAAAAATATAATGAGTTGGCCGCATTCTTGCTAGTTGTTGTTTCATGTGATCAAGTCATTTTTTGACTTGCTATGGATAAGCAAAAGAAGCACTCATGCGCACACTTTGAGTGAGCAGGGATAGCCTTCAATACTTTACTTCTTTGTATTGATCTTGCTCCAAAAATGCAGCATAAGAGATGAAAATGAAGCAGTGTCTGGCCAATCTACAGCAATATTGCTAATAATTGCCATCAAGTGAATTCAACTGCCAGCTTTGTCTTATTTGTATCGTCTGCACTGCCAAGCATGCACTCGTTGTCCCTGGGCTCCTGTCCTACGGGTGTCATTTCTCGTCCTCTTAAGTACTGAACATTTGTGTCTAAGCTTTGGCTAAAAAACTTTAATAACTCATTAATTTTCAGAAGATGGTTTGTTACCTTCTATGCATTTCTTCTTTTTCAGTCATTACATCATGTATTTTAGGTGGCACAAGAAGCAGAAGCACAGCATTCCAGTTCCAAGACCAAGTCTTTTTTTAATGAGTATTTCTCCTTCACTGGCACAAGAAGTCCTGATGATCTTTCAAAGTACTTAGCAGTCTTTTTTCTGAAAGATTCCAAGGTTAAATTAAGATTCCACAGTTAAACTAAACTGTATATTTTAAGCATAGAAAAATTGAATAAAACCTGTATCTGACTACTATTTTTGTCTGAAAATAATTCTATTCTCCCTTGCTCAAAAGCCATTCGTGTCCGACTCTAGGGGGTGGTGCTCTTCGTTTTCAACCATCTGCAGACATTTTGTGGTCATGTGGCAGACATGACTAAACGTTGAAGCATATGGAACATTGTTACACGTCTTAACCACTAAGCCACCTCCATTTTAGGTAGATTTAATGTAGAAGTAAATTATATCTATTAGCCTTCCTCCAAGTCTGTTAGATTAAAAAACCCCATCATGAACAGTTTCAGCAGGGGATGAAAGGAATTGAAGTCTAGTACATCTGGAAGACAAAAAATCCCAGAATGCTGCACTTGAGCTATGTGGAATTAGATCTAGCATCTACAAACAGATAAAATGCCAGGAACCCCTACCAACCAGAGGCATTATGGATGAAAATAAAGAATGCACAGTAGAGTGGGTGGGTGCCATTGATGCATAAGGTATAGAAGCAACCAAAGTCAAGAGAAGCATAGAATGTATCTACAACACAGATTTCAGACTGGATCTGAAAGTCATTACCTTGGACAAGGCAATTTATTAATTTTCCCTCCTGGGAGAATTAAAATATATACAGTATATGAGTGTTATCACTGCTAAAGTAAAATTCCCAAGATTCTTTGTAGATCGGGGGTGGCCAAACTATGGCCCACACCACCTAATCAGCCCACGCCTCCCACACCACTCCTGGAAACAAAAGTTAAACGTGCCTGTGCATGCGCAAAACACCGTAAAGCACCCGCGGCTGTTGTAAATGCATTTATGACAGCCACAGGTGTATTTATGGCAGCGTTTTGTGCATGCACATTTCACTTCTGCTTCCTGTGGGAGGAGCCATGTGACCAGCCCGCGGCCCAAAAAGTTTGGGCATCCATGTTGTAGATGGTATGGTGTGGAACTGAACAGTAATGATACTAATGTAAAAACAATAGTTTGCATACAGGCTTACATTTCAAGTACAGTGGTACCTCTCTTAAAGGGCATACTGTAATGCGTTACATGGGATTGCTCTTTAAGCAAGTTTGCTCTTTAAGTGAAACACCATTGTGAGTGACCAATTGTGACTTTGGGAGGGGGGGGACTGCAAACCCCGATTTAGTTGTTACATGAGTTTTTGGTTGGTTTTGTTAAGCAAGGCGACCATTCAGAGAAAATTATGCTCTTTAAGCAGTGATGGGATGTCAAAAATTCTACTACCACGCCATGACGTCATGGACGTCATGGGCGTGGCCAATGTCATGACGTCATGACGTCATGGGCGGAGCCAACGTCATGACGTCATGACGTTGTGGGCAAGGCCAAAAATAAAAAAAATAATAAAAAAAATAAACATGCACACAGACCCGTAAATAACTTAAAGAAATAAAATAAATAAATAAATAAAATAAAAATTAAATAAAAGTACACCCACCCACCCAAAACACCATAAACCACCCACCCACCCCAAACACAAAACCCTCACTTACCCTTCTTGGGGCCGACGACCCCCATGGCCCGGGGCCACACGGCAAGGCACGCCCCATCGCCGCCGGAACCGAGGAGGAGGCGGGGCGCTCCATGTTGGCTCCAATTTTTAAAAAACCGGACCCGGAGCCACTGCCTGCTGCTACTGTCGCCGCTGCTGCCGCCTCCCGCCATCGCCATCGCCGGGGGGGGTGGTGGAAGGAGGAGAGGGAGGGGACTGGAGTGCCGGGAGCGTTTCTGTAATTGATCCGGGTAGATGCATTTGCTTTTTCCCTCCTTCCTTTTCGTTCCGGAGCTTTCTCTTCCCCGCCTTGCCCGTTGATCGGCTCCCATCCCGTCTTCTTCGTTGCCGCCGCCGCTGCTGGAACCGGAGGAGGAGGAGGCGCGCTCCGCTGGCCTGGGGCGACGGCGGCAACGGCGGCGATGGCGATGGCGGGAGGCGGCAGCAGCGGCGACAGTAGCAGCAGGCAGTGGCTCCGGGTCCGGTTTTTTAAAAATTGGAGCCAACATGGACATGGAGCGCCCCGCCTCCTCCTCGGTTCCGGCGGCGATGGGGACGGCAACGGCAGCAGCGATGGCAGGAGGTGGCAGTGGTGATAGAAGCACCAGGCAGCAGCAAACGGCGGCAAGCGGCTCCACAGGAGGCTCCAGTCAGGGGCGGCCGGATCCAATTTTTTTTAAATCGGAGAAAAAAATGGCTCCAATTTAGTGCGCATGTGTCAGATTGAGTTTCTGCGCATGCGCACTAAATTGGAGCCATTTTTGCTCCAATTTTTTTTTAAATTTTCCTCCCGGTGAGGCGTCCGATCCGGACGCCTCAAAAACGGTTTTACCCCCACGGAGAGCCCTCCGGAAATCCTTAAAACGGTTCTGTGGATCCGGTCAGAACCGGTGTCATCCCATCACTGTCTTTAAGTGAGTTAGTCTCTAACCGAGGCGCTCTTTATGCAAGTTTTACTGTACAGTAGTTACAATAGGATGTAAGTAAGTGATGGTTACTATAAGTCCCATTGACATCCCTGAGTCTACTCTAAACATGACTCAGCCTAGAGCCAAAACAATCCCATAACCTCCAGCTACTGCTGAATTCCAACTCCCATCATTCTTCAGTATCCATCATATCTCCTGGGGTGGAGGATAGCATAACTTTAGTCCAAAGAAGTCTTGAAAAAAGTTTGAAAAATATTTGTATTTGAAGACAGTTATATATTTCCCTGGAGGTTGTGAAGGCATATTAAAGCAGGGCTCTTGGCATCTCCCCTAGGCATCTTTTGCCTCCTATATTGCTTTCACTGGACTAATCCACGTATACAGTGAGCTCCATTATACCTCTCTGAATTGAGGGATCCAGAAAAGAAGAAGAAAAAACATCCACACGTACAGAGCCGAGGTTCATATGACTGCAGTGTATGAAACCTGCTATAATTCAGATATTTATAATAGGCACTATGCCAGTTTTTATAAATAAACACACTGTTTTTCTGATAAACAAAGTTTAATAGCCTTATTCTTATAAACGAAGGCTGCTTTTAAGGGCCAAGCTAGATGCCTATGCTTTGAAAGATGAATGGTTTTCAAAAGACGTGTGATTTAGCATTAATGGCTAAATATATCGAATGCACTCAGCTACATTATAGTAAACAAAGATGTGAAATTTAAATTTAGGTATAATTTATTGCCTGCATCGATAATCCTTTGATCAAATATCTGTATATGCCTTACTCTGTTATGGAAAAAATATTCATGAATATATTTGGTTTTTAAGGAATAAAAAATTAAACATACATAACTATGTGTGTGCCATTATGCTTATTTATATATTTATTATTTGTATTTGTGTTCTGTCTCTTCTCCAGTGAAATAAAGGCAGTATATATGCCTCTCCAATATACCAATGGTGGCGAACCTATGGCATGCATGCCAGAGACGGCACTGAAGCCCTTTCTGTTGGCATGAGCACCGTTGCCCCAGAACAGAGTTTTCCCCGCCCCTCTGTTTAGGCACTTGGTCTCTAAAAGGTTCGCCATCACTGCCCCTATGCTCACAACAATGCTATGAAATAAGTGGGGTGGAAAAAGAGTGATTGGTTCAAACCACCAACAGTCTATGCCTGCTGCATCCATGTCCACTGCTAACTGCTACAGTCAAACCTCGCATAATATTTCGTTCTGTGAGGCTGCTCGCTATGCGAATTTTTCACTATGTGAGTTTTTTTCCGCATAATGAAAATTCCTATGGAAAAACTCGCATATCAAAAATCTCTATGGAAAAACTCACATAGCGAAACCCTTTAACCACATTTTAATGACATCATATTGTCATTATTTTAATGACAGGAAGGATTGTATCAGTAAGAGATACTGTACTGTTATTTAAGATAAATGTAAGGAATGGAAGCAGAAAATTTAACAAGCTTCCACCACCACCACTCCCTTTCTGGGAAAATATTGATTTTTTATATATATATAAAATATGTGTATATTATATATATATATATATATAATTTCATCTTAGTTAGTTGAATATGAAATACAAAAAATAAAAGCACAAACATGGAGTGATCAGCTTAGTCTTATCAGTTTCCCCACCCCAAATTTGTGGGCTTTTTTGCACACAAACTAGCACTCAGTGGCAAAATCACTATAGAAACATTTAAAGTTGAAAAAGATACCTTTACTTACAGTTACCATCTGTAGCTACAGTCAGAAGGAAAAAGGAGAAGAACGGAGTCTTCAGCATGTGGAAGGGTATTCATGCTTGTTGCTTGGAGAAATGTCAGAAAGAAAACCTATCAACAAAATAATGGAAGCCAGAAAACAAACAGGAAGGGCAGGGGCTTGCCTTTAATAGCAGAGGTGGGAAAAGAACTTTCCCAACCAAGTTACTGGCAAAGGATAATCATATTAGGCTAGAAAGCCTTCTCCCGCTGATATCCAGTGTTAGTGCATGCACGATTGCTATTATCCCAACAAAATGGAGGTTAATGTTCAAGTTTCCCATGAGATTGTTGGATGCATCATAAAAGTTTTGACAGGAGCCGAGCTTTTAAATTAGCTGCTTGTTAAATATCACAGTTCAAAAATACACAACTATAAATCAGGACAGCATCATTAATCAATGTCACATATTATAGGACTTTGCATTTCCTTTATGAAATTTATATAATTAATATGTCCATGCCAAGAAATGTAATTCTTCCCTCTATGAGCGACTTAACTTCAACCTGAAAGTTGACCTAACCTTGGGAACACTTACTTGTATTATATTGTCATTTATATAGAGGTTTTCATCAGTGCTCAAGTGGTAAATATTTAATAAGGGTCTTTTCCTTTTTCCTCTGTCCTTTCTTCATATTTGTTAAATTAATGGCTTTACTGTATTTTTACATGCAAAAAAAAATGCCAGTCCTTTCTCATTCAGCCCTTGATGTCAGCCCTAGCTTCCATTAAAGCATAACTATGTCTCTAATTTGCATTTAGCAACTATTATGTATGATCACAGTGAAGTCAAGACAAAATCAGAGTAGGTGAAACTGCAGTGAGGAAATGAGAAGCTGTGAATGTGAATATTCTTCACATATAATTCTTTGGATCTTCTTGGGGAGCAAAAAATCCACAACTATCTGGTCCTAGGAACATGGTTCATGTGGATATAGTCAAACTTTTTCTTAAAAATGCCATGGGAATGACTAGACATATTTACACTGTGGACATATTTTGAGTTTGGTGATTGTGTACGATTCAGGAATGACCAAAACTGTACCTTTATTAGATCACTAAGATGTCAGAAGTGCAGGGAGCTCAACCCTTAAATTTGTTTCTACTCATGTAATACATAGTTGCTACTTTTGTTTTACTAGAGCAAATGTGGGGAAATGGTAGACACAGATTTTCTGATAAATCTTTGGGTGATGTGCAGTAGATCAACAACTGAGGCACTATCAGTCAATTCTGATGTGATGGCACTTAACAACTGTTTAAACAAAAGCAATTTTAAAAACTACCCTTCCATTGAAATGAAAACAGAAAAGACCCTTGGGATAACTTGGAGTCCAGTTTTCTGTGAAGGACTCTGGACTCTGTAGACTTCTGGCATTCAAAACCAATTCCTGTTCATAGATTTCTGTGATCTTTGTGTTAGAATAGAAGGGGGCAGCAGAGAATGAGATGGCTAGATGCCATTGTTGATGCAATAGACACAAAGCTGGGCGGGTTGAAGAGGATGGTGGGGGATAGGGTGCCTGGCAAGCGGTGGTCCATGGGGAAGCAAAGGGTCAGAATCAACTGTGCAACTGAACAGCAACAACAACAACAAATTAAAATCTAGTTGGGAATCTCAGGGTTCCACCACAGTGGAGAATTGGTCTTCTGACCTCTGGCTTCCCAATTAGATACCCACACTCAGTTATCTATCTTGCCAGCATAACTGTTGTGGAGAGATTCAGAATCCGGCTCATCTACTGGTCTGCCAGTTTGGCCAATGACAAAACCAGGAAAATGGCTTCATTTTGGCAGTCCACGGTTTGATTGGGACATGGAAGAAGAAGAACAGCAACAGCAACAGTGTGCTGTCAAGTCAATTCTAATGTATGGGGAACTTTTCCAGGATTTTCTAGGTATAGAACACCTAGCACATCTCGTCCCTGTCTAAAAAATTGGGATCCAAATCAGAGTTTTGTGCACTTGATTCAAGGTTGCATGGTGTTTGAGTCTTTGTGTGCATACATTGTAAAACTTGTTGGATCCTTTTGTTCCCTGTGCATGAAAGGAATAGACATGGGATTACACTGGTTTATCAAACCATTCCATTTGAAACCAAATCAGCAGTTTGACTGTTGTTGAGAACCAGCACAATGAACCAGCACAATGCAGGGGAGAGAGTGTTGGACTGGGGACTCAGGAGGAGACCTGGGATCAAACTCCTGCTAAGCCATGAAAACTAAATGGGAGATGGCACTGATAAAATTACTCCCTGGACATCTTGCCTACCTTGTAAACTCTATTAGGGTCACCATAGTTCTTTGGTGGAAAGGTAAACAGTGTTCCGTGCACTCAGATGCTGAGGCATGCCTGCCACATGTCCACAGAAACATCTGCAAATGCTTTGGCTATATACAGAGATGAGCACTGAACCCTAGAGTTGGATATGACTGGTTTTCGAGCAGGGGCAAACTTTACCTACGGTAAGTCAAAAGCAATTTGATAGCACATAACAACAGCCAACAACATGTTATCTGTAGCTGTCTGCAGTATGAATACCCATAATTTTTTCATTAAAGAAGGATTTAGTGGGAGCAGAGTGTTTAACATCATAGTTGGCTTGTGACCAGGGAGAGCGTCCATACTCATAACTAGCAAGAGCAGTAGATGAAGAAATAGCAATTACAATTATCTACCACCCCATAAAGCTAAGAGTGCCCTCTGAGCAGTTCACAAGGTAAATTGAATTTTGAGGCCAGCAAGCCTGGTACTCATTTCACTATCCTTGGAAGGATGGAAGACAGAGTCAACCTAGCAGTTTAATCTCTGCACCATGAGGTCCATGCGAGAGATCTTCCTCCTGTTCAGATCATGGGCTGCTGCTGCTGCTGCTTCACCTCTTTTACATCCTGCCTTTCCCATATGACTTCTATTCCAGTTGTTTTTCTGCCCACTGAGCTTTCAAACATGAGTGTGAAATCCAAGTGGAGATAAAAAGCTGCAAATGGGGAAAGGTACAGTCAAGTAACCCTCATCACATGTATTATGTAAGTCATCCTACACTGATACTCTTTTGCAGGGAAGAGCTGGGCATTAATGGTTGCATTATACACTGCTCCAAATGATGTGGTTTAGCAAAAAGGACCCACACATGGAGACATCTGAATCTGAGTGGTCTTTTAATTGGAATGACATTTATGTATGACATGCTGCCGCCATGTATATTCTATGAAATAGACTAGAGCTGCTGCAAAGAAATAATTTACATAATGCTTTGGTTAATTAACCTTCCTTATTTACATATAAACATAATTTTTCAGTTTTAATGGCTGCATTTTCTTTATCCATACTCATAATTCTTCCAGACATCAGTATAAATGCTTCCTGTGGGTTAAGACAAACCATCTCCCTTTTGGGGAGATGCCCAATTCCTTTCAAAAGTCTTCTTGCAGAGAAATATGAAAGTAGCAATAACATAATGGCTAGCAAGGTTGGACCTGTGCATTAAATCTCATCTTTCAATAAACATATGTAGATTAAACTGAGATCATGGAGAGAAATCTCTGTCACTCTGTGTGACGGATGATCTGCGGTGCTCCCAGAAACTACAGCTCTACTACTAGTGGCCAATGCTAGCGATTTTTATGGTGGATTCACTATGGGAGATAAGAGAGTCAAAATCTAATTTTTGTCCCAGAGGGAATCTCTCAATTATCACTTATTAGATTTAGGCCAAAACTTGTGTT
Organism: Furcifer pardalis; assembly: GCA_030440675.1. Lineage (NCBI taxonomy): Eukaryota > Metazoa > Chordata > Lepidosauria > Squamata > Chamaeleonidae > Furcifer > Furcifer pardalis. Next base: position 101,755,798 of record CP126897.1, read on the forward strand.
TTACTGCTTGTGGGAAAGACCTGCTGAACACAGAAGGGGATATTTTGAAGTAAATGATGTAGCATAATTAACAAAGTCTTATTGATTTAGGATAACAGAGGAGCCTGGCGTGCACTGGTCCATGAGGTCACAAAGGGTCGAACACGACTGGGTGACTGAACAACAACAACAACAACAACAACAACAACAACAACAACAACAACAACAACAACAACAACAACAACAGCAACAGCAACAGCAACAGCAACAGCAACAGCAACAACCCTATGTATGGGAACTGCAGTGGCTAAGTGGTTAAGACACTGAACTTGACAACCGGAAGGTCAGCAGGTCAGCAGTTCGAGACCTGAGTGCTGCATGATGGAGTAAGCCATCATCTGTCCCAGCTCCTGCCGACCTAGTAGTTCAAAAGCAATAAATTGCAAGTAGATTAATAGGCACCACTTTGGTGGGAATGGTAACAACATTCCATGCACTCCGGTGTCTAGTCATGTCTGTCACATGACCACAGAAACATCTGCAGATGCTGGAAACGGAGATAAGCACTGAACCCTAGGGTTGGATATGACTGGCTTTTAGGTAAGGGAGACTTTACCTTATGTATGGACGAGTCTAGATCCAACCCTCCCACCCACCCACCCCCATAATTTTTTGTTACTTTCAAATTGAAGTTGATGTGCCGATCAATTAGTTTTGTTGATCATGTTAGATTCTGCAGGATATAGGCAGATACTACATACAGCAATTAACAAACTAAGGGAAAAAAGCAACATTGGAACTATAATATAATAGTTACAGAAAATCACATATGCTCACTTTCACACTGCTCGTCCATATAGCCAGCCTGCTGAGCTAATTCTTCATCTACTATTAAATTAGATCTTTCTTCCCCTTGAATGCTTTGGAATGACTCAGAATCTAATTCCAATCTACTTTTAGAGTGATTTGACAACAGGCACACAAAGCCCGTCCTTTGCCATTGGCAAAGTCACAAATGTGTCCTGATTAAAAGAGTGTACCTTCCAAATGAAGCTATAAATGCAGAGAGCTTGTGATGTGAGGAATGCAAAATTATAGGCAAACGTAATAAGCCATCAAATGTTTTGCATTGTTTGTGCTTAATTATTAGGCCATGAGTCACCGTCAGCTGAACAGCTAGATCTCAGAACTAAACTGTACTTCTTTCAAGCTTCTATACACTGAAGGGTATTAAAACAAAAAGTCAAATTCCTAAAATAATCCTCATAATCTCCTACTACTGGTAAATTTAGTGTGGCAAATCCAGACTTTACTACACTTAGCCATTGGAACCCAAGGGATATGCTATACAGAATTTGATTTGTTTCCCATTAATTTGGGAAATTAAGACAAGCTAAAGGCCCATGCAACCCTAACACAATGATACACTGGCTGTAGGGGATTTGGTATTTGGTTTAGTATCAGCTCAACTAGTGTTTGGCCTTCTGGACTAGTTGGTATTGCATTCTTAATCTAGACTCAGCCTGTTAGACTCACGTGATAGTTATGATGCCTTTGTTTTTCTCATCATAACACCAAACCTGGGTTTGGGTGCTTTAGCTTAGGACTCATTCAATGTAACTTGTAGGTGCTTCACCTGTGACCTACTCTGCAATCCAACAAGCCAGACTTATCGCATAACAGCAATGGTGCAGTCAAATGAGAAAATAAAGGGTGAAGAAAAAGGGAGGCAAAGAAGCTATAGGGACTGACTAAATAGTGACTGTGATAGCTTTTCAAGAGGACTCTTAGATCTGTATACATAAAGGTTGGAGAACATTTGGCCCTCCAGATGTTTACGATTTCAACTTCCAGAAAACTTTCCAGCATGGCATATTCTACAAGTACAGGTGAAGAGCAAAAGGTTGTCCACCGCAGTATCCTATGTCCCAGTGTTCTATGCAACACCACAAAGAGTTGCAAAATGTACAACAAAATGTCTTCAGCGTGCTCTGTCACACTCACAATGTCCTGCCAAGAAATTAAAAATGTTGGAATACATTCCAAAAAATCATGTTGATTTATACTTTTGCATAATTTCTCTTCATAATACTATTTGGGGTTTCTGGCTAGGAAATAATGACAGCTTCAGAAATCTAAATATTGTATTCATTTGTGACTATTTCAAAGAAGACAGAAGGATCAATTCTCCATCACTAGAATTTGTTATGTCCTTGAGCAACATTGAATTTTCAAGGTTTGTTCTGCCAAAACACTGAACCTATTCATTTTTGTTAATGAGACAGAAGAGGAAGATAAAGATTTTTAAAAACGCTAAGCATTGTGCTTTATAAGCTACCCAATCTAATTATTGACAGGGATCAAGGATGTTAAGGTGCAGAAAAGAGGACTACTTATTATCTGAACACTTTGGAGAGGTATTAAACTCATTTGAATTTAATTAGAAAGAAGCATTCATGATTTAAGAATAAATCTTGCCTGTAATAATTGTGAGAATTAAAGTGATTTATGGGCCTTTAGATTTCAGGCAGTTTTTTTGGGATGGGTGAAAGGTTTTTAATAAAATGTGCGTGGCTTATTGTCAAAGAGAAAATGACAAGAAGTGATTATGTAAACCTGTTGGAGAAAGTAAATTTTAGGTAAATGTTTCGATTTCTCTGTGTTGTGTCATAGAGTTAGTTCTGAACAGTCTGCTTCTATAAATGGTATGGAAAGCTGAAGGTCAAACAGAAATTATATGACCCAGTGGAAAATAGCCTATTCACATGGTAAATCTATGTAAGCATGTTGTCCTTACCACATGAATTGCGATAATGGCTTGTTTGTCTGATTACTGAATCAGAGCCACATGGATCAGCTACAGTTCTACAATAGTTTTGCTGCCATGTGGAAATTGCCAAGGTAACAAGAAGGTCAGTCTCTTGCTCCAGAACCAACACAGGTCATTTGACATTTTCAAAATTAAGCAATTCTTCTAGTCAAGGAATTGTATTGTTGGACACACAAAAAGGTCTTCCTTTGGACTTCGTGGGAAGGAGAGACTTCATTTTTACAGGGAAATGCAGTTGTGGGTTTCCAGATGTTACTCCAAAGTATCTTCCGCCCTCCATAATATGGCAGTGGATCATAGGAACTGCATCATTTCGAGGGCCTCAGTTATCTACCCCTCTCTGTTAAGAGATTGCTTATGGTTCTTTCCATTGAAATGAACAGGACAGAAATTAGCTTCTTCAGGACTTTAGTATCTGTATCAGGGCACCTACAGAGAGCTCTGAATTAGAGCCAGTTTGTGCAACTAAAAAAAAAGCCACATGCAACAACTCCTATGTTTCGATTTCATTGAAGTCTATTATCAACAATCCAAATGCAGAGAAAAGTTAAGTAAGTAGAAGTACTGACCAAAGTATGAAGCATGGCAAAGCTTTTGGGTTGCATATTACTACATGGCAGGTTCACATAAATGCAAATGCCAGGTTGTGCTGCCTTATTAACCCACAGAAAATTATTAGTTTTGGTGTGCTAATGGAATGCTTCCCTTAAATATGTCACAAAGCAGAAGAATGAATAATGGGCACTTAAATGACAGAAGCAAACATTATTTTTTGAATCAAGACCAAAGATTGATTCCTCTCTCTTTCTCAACTTAAAATGCAATTACCACCATAGCAGCTGCCCACAAAATATGAGACTTTGAAATTATTGGCCTATAAAAATATTTAATGCACCTAATTGGGATAGTGGAGAATAACTCAATTATAATTTCAGATAAATTAAAGATGTTTCCTATTTGGTCATCTTTCTGTATAATTGAGACATAATTCTTCTTAACAGCTGATTGAGTGAACACCGTAACATAGTTAAAAGTAATACCATGTGTTTAAAAATAATGACGGGTATGGAGAACATTAAGATTGAATTTTGAGGTTCTAGATCACCTCCATCTTAGATGACATTTATAAGAAACAAGCCTGCTTAATCTACTTAGAAGAGATTCTGATACGAATGCGTGCTTTGATGTGCAATTTTACTCATGGGAAAACATACCACACTACAACCTAAATGTGCAAACATGACATATGGGCTCAAACGCTAAAGTGTGTTTGAGAGGTGCCACATATTTGGCATGGTTTCTGGCAAATTTTGATGGGTGGTGTCTGCATTTACTTATCATGCTCGATGCATCTATTTGGATAATATCTAAAAATAATTGAGCTTTTATGCACCTTAGACTGCCATGAAGTCAACTCTGAAAATTATTTGCACTAGTCATATTTCCGTCGTTGCTTTGGGCAGAACTATTCAGAAATGGGATTGGCAATTTAACAGTGGTATTTATTTCTTACATATTTCTTAGGGCGAACCCAAAAGAGTTTGCATCACAAGGCAAAGGACAATATGGGACCTTCCATGTGATCAACTGGGTATTATAGCTCAGATAAATTGATAGCATACTCCAATGCACTAAATTCAGTGCTGAACACTATGTTGCTGCTGCAACACGTAGGGTCACCCTACGTCAGAGACCACTTAATGCCATATAACAACAGCACATATATGCCACCCTAATAAATTAAAAGGAATTGCGTTTCCTCAACTCCTCCATGGATCCATGGACGTATTTAATTTGAAAATATCCTGCAGTGTCTTTCTTCTTAAGCCAATTCATGATGTTAGCAAATCAACAGTGGCCAAATGGGATTGCTTGAAGTCTGTATGCCATTTGGAAGCGAGGACTGGGTTTTACAGGACCTCTGAGCATTCCTACCCATTCCAAAATGTACTTGCAGACAAGCCCTGATACAGTCCAATTGATCTGCACTTGTATGAAGGACTTCTCAGCTCTAAATAGAAAACAGTGCAAAAAAGCAGAAAGACTCTGTAACCATAACCAGCGGCAACCATTCATGAATTGTACTGGCAATGATACATATTTGAGCCAATCAGGAGGAGAGCTAAATAAACTAATAGCCCAGATTCTGATCCACTTCTCATTAGGCAAACAGTTCTCCTCCCTCTGATAATGTCTGATCAGTTAAACAGTGCTTTGTTTGGACTACAGTAGTGACTGATTAAATACCACACGAAACCTGTAAAATCTTCCAGCTTCCATGAACATTAAACAGGAAAAAAAGACATCCAGGAATGGAGAAATGAGAGTGATGGAAGAGAAACGCTTCCCAGAATGGCTCACTCTTGGAGGAAAAAAATCCATACTCCCACATTAAAAAAATATGTCAAGAAATACCCCAAGCTCATAAATTATTGGTCAAATGTTTTCAAGAGATCTTCCCAGTAATTCACAGTGACTAGACTTTCCAATATCATGCCTCTGTCTTTGTACTTTCAAAAGGATGCTGTTTCAGACTTATATCATAATATATTTATTTTTGGCTGTATTTGAGGGAGGACAGAAGAATCATGCCATGTCATGTCAATCCATTAAATACATGACAATTACCATTCTGCTTCAGAAAAAGTGTGATAAATATAAACTTTTATTATATTACTTGTATCATGATAACTATGGATGATGGGAAATCAGGGTTCATTTTCAGAGGCTCTTATGGAAGTACAATAGCAAAAGTTAAGATTTTCCACCCTTGGCTTATTAAGCACTGAGCATGACTTTCTAATTTAGTATGGCCTTCCATTGTGCTAGGGGAATGAGATGGCATTGTGATTAAGGCACTGAACTTGACAAATGGAAGGTCAGCAGTTCGATTCCCGAGCAGGACGGAATGAGCTCCCGTCTCACAGCGCTGGCTCTTCGGCTTAGAAACAGAGATGAGCACTGACCCCTAGAGTCGGATATGACTGGCTTTCGAGCAAGGGAAACCTTTACCTTTACCTTTACCACCCCCTAGAGTTGGATACAACTGGCTTTCGGGTAAGGGCAACATTTACCTTTACGATGAAACTAATTTAAGTACTTTATTGTTCCTCATTAATTTGTCTGCTTTTTAATGGTCTCAGGAAAGAATCTTCTTTTGGCTTTGCCTTTGCTGAAAACATTATCTGGCTGGAATTGTTAGAGTTTTTTTGGGGTGGTTATTCTCAAGTTAAAAAAGCCTCCTATTGATATAAAATGGGCCAGCCTCTTCTCTTTTACCAGAAGGCAAAGGTTTTGTCATCAAGGCAGGCTTTTAGAATTTAGGTTAAATGGCTGTTTTAATCCACAGGGTGCTTTCATTTCTAATTAACAGAAGTATTCTTATTTGTATTTTGATTTATTTCTTATGTTTCAATTTGTCTGGCTATTATTTGTTTTTTATGATGCTTAAATGCATAGAATGTTTTGTTGTTGTTGTGGAAAGGCAAAATATCAATATAATAAAAAATAAAAATAAAAAATATATCCATGAGTGAAGATGAATTGAAAGGCTCCTTTTAAAAAATGGAGGCATGTTCAGACAATGAATTGTTACACTTAAACCAATTCTACCCACTGCTGGGAATACCAGTTTTTGATAATTTTATCATCACATATCTTTCATTTACATGTGGAAACATTAATATTGTGATGAATATAATCTAAATGAACTCTTTCAAATAATACGTTAGTTCTCAACAATGGCTATGAAATTTATCAAAACCCTGGCGATGTTTAATGGAAATGATGTCAGTACTTAGAGTCTCATCCGGTAAGTAATGATGCTACAAATGTACAGCTAAATAGGAATCAGTGTCATCCATTTGCTAAATGTAAAATAATCACAGACCAATTGTGTAGTTCTATCATTAATAATCTTTGCTGTATGGCTCCTTAAGAGTTGAAAATCAAAGCCAAAGCAAATAGGAACATTGTGGAGAGAGTCTGTAGCTTTATTTTTTATCTTGCGCTTGAACTGCTTTGGGAATGGGCCTCTTTGCTCCATTTTTGGCAGTCATACAAGGTTGGTTCAATCATGAAACAACCCAACAATTAACTATGCTTACACCACTCCTTTTTTCAGTCTCTGACACAAGCTATTGCTTGTGTTTTCCACAGATAGGATCACTCTGTTTTGATTCAGATTTTGGCATGTGTGATTTCCATGTTGAACCAAAGCAACACTGGTAGATTTGCCCCTCAACAATCCAGTGCTATGTTCACTTGGGTGGCAAGCAAATGCAGTAATATTTTACTTTCCAATAAATGATGCCGAGTGTTTGGTGGCGGTAATTAACCTGACTCCCTAAAGGGGCCAATGGCAATGGGCGGATGAGCCCCTTTAGGTGGAGTGATGGTTCCCTCAGTGGAAGAAATGCCACTGGAAATCATCATATTGGGCCCAACAGCAAAATGAGTGGAGGAGGAACCACTTCACTGTTCTGATTCCCAATGGTCATGGAAGTAGAAGAAGCCATGCCAGATAGATTGGCTGTGAAGGGGCACCTTGTTAATATCCTCAAGGCTGCAGCAGTCCATTGCAGTCCTGGTGTTAAATCCTGCATGTCTCATTTCATATATGCCTCAGGAAATGCTCTGTGATCACAGTATGTGGGTTACTTCATGGAAAACTGGGATCCACCTTAAACAAATTCTCGGCAATGGCATTTTTCTTGTTTTGAAAATGATTTCCGGGAAAAAATGTATACTCGGATATGAGTGACAGCTAATTATGATGACCAATAAATGAAGCAAACAAACAAACCTCCCAGCTTTCCTCTGACTCACACATAGCAGTAACAGGAGAAGTTGTGGAAGGTGATTGTTTTTCTTCTTTACAATCCAGTATTGTTTTACTTTGCTTGGAAACCTATAAAGTGATATATTATTTACCAATAAATAACACATAAGATAGAATCTGAGTCTCCTTGCCATAATTAGGTCATAATTAGGCAGAAGCTACCATCTGTAACACTATAAGTCAGTCTGATTCTGATATATTTTATTTATTTATTTATTTATTTATTTATTTAAATTTGTTTATCCCCCTCCTCCCCGAAGGGACCCAGGGTGATTCCCAACACAATAATCAAGACAACAATTTAAAACCAATTCAGAAATTAAAAGTTTTTAAAAAAGCTTAAAAACTTAGCATTAAAAATATAGGATAAGATATAGGATATATATCTTAGGAACAGAGTTGGTTTCGCAGACCATTAAATCGGTCTGCTTCATTATAACCAAAGTTGTAGAAAAAAGAACATGAGACTTTCTGTATGTAAACATGTGATGCTAAACCAGAGTCCCCAACCTTCTGGGTCATGGGAGTTACACTAGAGTGCTCAGAGCCTAAAGAAGACCACATTCAAAATGTAACAAAGTTATTATTCTACTGATTTCAATCAAATGTAAACATCCAGATATCAGTGGAAAAATGTTAATGTTCTGCATACCTAAGCTCTGCTGGCTAGAAAAACACCCAGAATGGCAAAAATGCTATGGTAGTATATGGAGAACAAGACCAAGAGAGGAAGGAATCATGGAAACCAGAATAAACTAGGTAGCTATTGCGATTTTTAAAAGAAAGGGACAGGACAAATGTCAGCAGAGGGTGCTACTGGAGGCATAAGGAAGGGTGTGACTGTGAGGGGAAATTCCTTGAGAGTGATAGCAGTCAACAAGCAGCTTGGTGGAGAGCCTCTGACAAAAAGCAAACCCTGCAGTTTGACGACCCCTGCTCTAAACTACTGTAACAGGCAGCTGATCTCAGAATTGATTTTAGCATCAGCATAATTGATGCCGAAATGGATTCCATCTTATCAGGTTAAGATTCTAAAACTGCTACTGGATGTAAATGAGACAAGCGTGTTGGAATTAAACACAATTTAATGAGAAATACAAGAGGGGAAGTTTTAAAAAAATGCTGCAAGTGTTAATAATACAGTACTTTTGGTTTCCCCCCTTCAAAACCAGCCAAGTGCTTCAGCAATGCTAGTGTTACTGCAAAATTAGGGCTAGGTTCGCTTCTTGGTGGAGAATGGATTAACCTCAAAAAGAACTGACACCGAGACATGGTTTTGATCAAAACAAAATTGGTTTTATTGGCTTTTAAGGGTTCTGATCTACAGGGACCGGTATTATAGACCAGAAGTCTTCACCTCAAACGTTTTAATGAAAAACCAATTCCGGGGGGGCTCCATCATGATTGCTGTGACAGAGCCTCTCTTCTTCCTGTTGTACAACAATATTTATACACTTCTTACTTAAGACCACTTAAACCTGGAACAATGAGTGCAGGGGCAAATTCTGTTTACTAAAATGAGGGCAATTAAAAAGGTAATTTACACTTCTTGATTGTATGTTACAAAGCTGTGCAAAAGTAATTTAAAAAGGTACACATTGCAGTTTACATATACAATGGTTATACTGTAAAAGGCTGAAATGTTTCCTTTCAATTCTTAAATTGTCACATTCCTTCTTGGGGTCATTCTCAGGTAAAGTCTCCATTGAACTGTTCTCTCTGGAGCTTTTAGGAGATAAAGACAAGACATTAGTCCCTATTGTTTCTAGTGATGAGTCATCCCCCCCCCCCCGGGAGGCCACCATCTCCTAATGCAATTGCTCACATAGACCTTTTGAGGCTTTAATATTAAGCTTTAAACTGGTTATTAGTTAATAGTTGGTTTCCCTCCATATATATTCTCTGCCTTGGTCAGTGTTATATAGCAATGTTTACTTAAACTTTTATTAAGGAGAATCAAACCAGATGTATGATTTTAAAGTTCAGGCATTAATTCCTTTTTTGTTTGTGAAGGCATGAGAAGGAATATCTGCTGTTATCAGGAAGCCAGCAAACCAGTTTTTACACCTTTAGGCTAACTCCAGAGGCTTAGACAATGGAGACACATCCCTTGTCAGAGTCTACGTGACTAGTGGGTTTTAATCCCCCCCTCCTTTTGGAGAGGTTTCCAATTAAACCTTGTTATTTCTTTGCTAGCCATTAAACTTTTGGCTTCTCCCTTATTTTCATACCTTTTCCCATGTGTGTACCTTTATTAAAGAGTTAAATAAAAAGGATATGTTGGACTCTCAAAATTTGCGGTAAGACTAGCAACGACCTACTTTCTTGGTAGCACATAATTCTTCAGATCGTAAATAAATTTACAACCCATCCACATTTCCTTGACTGTTAAACTTAATTTTTTTTTGAATACTAGCCGTGTTATTATTATTATTTTGATTTATATGCCGCCCTACTTGGTGAAAACCAACTCAACTTAGTCAGTTAGTCTTTAAAGTGCTACAGTGTTTTTATTTTATTTTTATTCTGTTTTGCTTATTTTATGTTAAACTTAACACAGCCTGGAAAATTGCAAGCACCACCTTCCTCTTTATCACCCCGCCCACCCCCTGTCAGTCACACCTCAGCCCGCCTCTTTTCCACTTCTAGCCCCGCCTCTTTTCCACTTCTAGCCCCGCCTCTTTTTGAGACCCCGTGCGTTCTCGCAAGCCCCGCCTCTCTAAACACTCCTACCTCTTCCCTCCCTTTCTCAGGCCCTCCAGGAGGCGCGCTGGCGACAAGCCACGCCTCAATAATGCTTTAAATCCCCACCCTTTCGTTCTCATTGGCCCCCGCAGTCCCTCTTTCCCTCCTGGCGGGGGCGTGCTGTTGTTAGTGTTGGCGCAGGCGCAGCACCTCCTTAACGAAGTCCGCCCCTCAGAGAGCCACGCCCCCAAACGCTTAAAACCCCAATCCCTTAGTTCTCATTGGTCGTCCTTCCTCCCTTCTCGCTGGAGCGTGCCCCGCCCCCTTGTTGTTAACTTTGGCGCAGGCGCAGTGCCTCCTCGGCGGAGCTTCGAGTGGTGAGTCCGCCCCCCGCCCTTAGCCGCGAGACTGGTTGACAGACAGACCCTCCGCGGAGGAGGCGGGCGGAGCTCTTCCAACCGCCGCCGCCGCTGCTGCTGTTGTTGTTGTTGCCGTTATTGCCCCCCCGCGGCTGCTCTTAATCCCGCGTCCTTCTCGGGTGTGAGGAGGGGGCGCGGCCCGCTGACCATGGTCTCCCCCCGCCCGTCGCCTCAGAAGCGGGAGGGATTGGGGCGGCCGCCATTGCCGAGGGGGCTGCGGGGCGGCGGCTGAGGGGGAAGAGAAGAGGATGGAAGCGGACGAGGTGACCATCCGCGAGCAGAACTTCCACAGCCAAGTGCGGGAATACACGGTGCGTAGCCGGCAGGTCGGTTCGTCCGTCGCCGTCCCAGTTTCGTGGCCGGCACACCGCCTCCTCACCACCTTCTTCCCCCGTGTGGTGACCCTCTTCCTGGCCTGTTTATACCGCTATCTTAAAAAAAAAAAAAGAACCCCAACAACCCTCAGCCCCGGTCCGGGGCTTTCGCTGAGGGAAATTCTGAGGCACTCGCCTTATGATGGTGGGGGTGGGGGACAGGTGACATGCGCGCTTGCTTGCTTGGTCGTCTGAACGCTCGCGTGTTAAAACAACACCACCGGTTATCTTCTGTTCTCCGGTTCACCTCCCCTCCTGAGGAAAACCACACGGTTTTTAAAAAGGGTTGGTTTCCCCTCTGTGACTACGGTGGCGAAGACGCTTTCTGGAAGGTCGGCAAGTTAGTAGTTCGAGACTTGAGTGAGCTCCTGCCAACGTAGCAGTTCGAAAGCAAGGCATTGCAAGTAGATAAATAGGTACCACTTCGGTGGGAAAGGTAAATACAGTAATACCTCAGATAACATTAGTATCGAATAACACTAAAATCGCATAACATTAAGCAATCTGGGGGGAAGAATTGCATCGGATAACATTAAGATCCTATGGGATGCATCAGATAACAACCGCTAAAGTCTGTGTGGTTACAATGTATCTCTATGGATCCCATAGGATTTTAACATGCATCGGATAACACTAAAAATCGGATAACACCAAGACTTGTGGAACCAGGGTTTTGTGTTATCTGAGGTTTTACTGTAGTGTTCACTGCACTCCAGTGTCGAGCTCCTGCCAAGCAGTTCGAAAGCAAGACGTTGCAATTGGATAAATAGGGACCACTTCAGTGGGAAAGTAAACAGCCTTCCATGCACTCTGGTGTCAAGGCATGCTTGCCACATGGCCATGGAAACTTCTGTAGCTGCAGTCAGTGCTGGCTCTTTGCTTATAAACAGAGATGAGCACTGAACCCTAGAGTTGGCTATGACTAGCTTTCGAGCAACGGTGACCTTTCCCTCTGGCCAGCCAGTGCCTTTTTGCAGCCCCTTTGGGCTGAGGTGGCTTCTGAGGAAACCCAGTCAGGAGGCAACTTGGGTTATCCTAGTAAGCCAGCTGGTGTGGGTGTGTTCCTCTTTTAAGCAGGGGTTGCCAAAAAATGTCTTTGGCTCCTGATACAGAGAACCATCCTTATCTGTATGATAAGAAAGAACTTGCTTTTAATGGTCTTGTTCTCTCTAAAGGTGGACTGTTCAGTTGCTTAGATGAGAGAAACTTGCATTCAGCAAAGTTAAATGTGCTGCAGCCATGAAATAAAAAGCCATGAATGGCAAATCTTGGCAGCATAATAAAAAGTAGAGACATCACCCTGTCAACAAAAGTTCACATAGTTAAAGAAATGGTCTTCCCACAGTGATGTATGACTCTTAGAGCTGGACCATAAGGATGGCTGAGCGCAGAATAATACAGTAATACCTCGGGTAACGCTATGACTTGGTTCCACAAGTCTTGGTGTTATCCGATTTTTAGTATTATCCGATGCATGTCAAAATCCTATGGGATGGATTGGATAACGTTAAAGCTCCATAGAGATACATTGTAACCGCACAGGCTTTAGCGGTTGTTATCCGATACATCCCATAGGACCTTAACGTTATTCGATCCAATTCTCCTCCCCAGATTACTTAACGTTATGCGATTTTAGCGTTATCCGAGGTAAACGTTATCTGAGGTATTACTATAGATGCCATTGAACTGTGGTGTTGGAGGAGACTCTTGAGAGTACCCTGGACTGCAAAGAGATCAAATCAGTGAATCCTAAAGGAAATAAATCCTGACTGCTCCTCGGAAGGACAAATACTGAAGCTGAAGCTCAAGTTCTTTGGCCACCAAATGAGAATAAAGGGCTCACTGGAGAAGGTTCTGATACTGGGAAAGCTTGAAGGCAAAAGGAGAAGAGGGTCGCAGAGGATGAGATGGCTAGATGGCATATTGATGTGGTGGGCATAGATCTGGGTGGACTATGGAGGATGGCAGATGCCAGAGCAGCCTGGTGTGCTGTGGTCCATGGGGTCGCATAGGGTTGGACTTGACTGCGACTGAACAACAACAACAGTTAAATGGTTCAGGTTGCAAGTGGAGTGTGAATGAGTGAATTCCATGGGATTGTTTTGCAGTTCGTGACTTTTAGATTAAGCAACTGATGAAGTTCTTTTAGTTTTTGTTACATTTATGACTACCCTTAGAGTGGAGAAATGGACAGTGGCCTGTAATTTGTAGTATTTTTTCTGCCTTGAATTAGCCAAGCTTTCTTTTGATTTTGATAGGCTTGTAAACTATCTTTACCTAGACAACCCTAACACAGGTATGCATGTAGACACTATGTAAGGATTACCTGCTGTCTGTCTTGCCTCATCCACTGTAAGAATGCAAAGTAGTTTTGAAGTTATTTACAACTGAATTGGTTTTAAAATGCAGTGTGTATATTGGTCTTCAAGTGCTGTATCCAATTCTTAATATTGGCTATCATCATGGTGATCAGCCATGAAGATTGTCCTGGGAACAATCTTATGTAGTAGTCTTCCATTTGCCTTTCAAATCACAGGGTGATACCTGTACCATTGATTCAGTTCTGAGCGACTTCCTGGTCCTGAGTCCTTTTGGCACATAAAGTCCTCCTCAGTCCTAGACCAGTATTGATGAAGCTGCTGCCCTCCATCAAGATGGATTCAAGTGGGATTTAATCCACTTGGGGACCATCATCCTTCCCAGTGGATATCGTCACCCAAGGCTGTTAGTCCTCAGTGTCTCTGGCAGTATGGTCTACTAGTCTATTACCATAGCAGGATAACCTGACCAGAAAAATTTGATTCCATCACAGTTAAATATTTCAGGCTTCATGGGGAGTGTGGACAAGTGAAATCTATGGAATTCTTTTGCAGTGAGTGATCTTTAAATTTAACAACTGACAGACCTTTTGCTAACGAAGGGCTATTAGTGTGTCACATGTATGTCTGCACATAGGATGGAGAAACAGACTTGACAGAAACAGTGGCCTGTAATTGTAGTATTTCTTCTGTTTTCTTGAATTAGTCAAACTTTCTTCTGACTTTGATAGACTCGTGAACTATGTTTACCTAGACAACCCCAAGACAAGTATGCATGTAGCTACATTTATTTATTTATTAGTTCAAATTTATATTGCCGCCCACTCGCTGTAGCAACTCCGGGTGGCTTACAAACAATACATTATAATACAGTATGTTGATGGGGGCTTAGGGGGAGGGGCGGCGAAGTCCTCAACCTGCCCTGGCTTCTTCTTATTTATTTATTTGTTCAGATTTATATTGCTGCCCACTCATGGAGGTGACTCAGGGCAGCTTACAGTCAAAACAGCAATAGTATAGTAAAAATCACAAAATACAACCTCACAAAACAACCAAAGCAGAACACAGACTAACTCCCCTTTGGCCATTGTTGTGGGCCCAGAGGAAGGAGCGAGGTCCTCAGCCACCTACCAGGCCATGGACTCTCCTCCCTCAGGCCGTTGTTGTGGGCCCAGAGGAGGGGGCGATGTTCTCAGCTGCCTGCCAGGCCATGGAGTCTTCTCCCTCAGGCTGTTGCTGTGGGCCCACAGGAGGGGGCATTTATTGTGCATTAATGCACAATAAAGTACAGTTGTGTGCTGGGTATAGCATGGTAATATGTTGATTAAACACAGAAAAAATGAATTAATTGTACCTTTTTATGTAATATTTGATGCCACACTAAATTCATTGACAGTAACAAATGGTATTATTCAGTGGCTGAAATCCAGTTGCTTAGGATAGTAAATTGTGTTAGCGTATGCCCTATTGTAACTGGTAAGGGTTACTGTACTTTTTCAGAAAAAGAGAACAAACCTTCCTCTACGGAAGTGTTTTCCAACATTTGGTTTTTGCACTTCAATTTCCAAAAGCCTAGGTCATTTCCCCAAAGAACATATCAGCCAGTATACTGACAGGCTTCTTGGAATTGAAGTTCCCCTGTGAGGCGTGGGGCCCACATTGGGAAGCCTCTGATCATTCTAGGGGTTTTGAATGCCTCTGCGTGAACACAAACAAATTCATATACTGTATACTGTATGTGAAATGTTTGAAGTGATAGCTGTGTTAGTCTGTGCAAGCATAACTGAGAGTAAACAAAACAACACCAATATATATGTGTGTGCGCATGTGTGTGTGCGTTGTGGCACCTTAAAGACTATCTCCTGTATTTAAATGTGAGCTTTTGTAGACCAAGTCCTACTTCATCAGACAATATATGTTTCATATGTGGCTCACTGTAAAGATTTGTGCTTGCTTTCCATTAGTGAACTACTAATTCAGAATACAGATAAGATATGTTCCAATTTCAAATCCTCTGTTTTGTTAGACAGTTGGAACAAGAAAAGCAATATCAGACCAAAATGTTGTTTCCCAAAATATCCTCACCTTTCAGATTTAAAAAGAGAGAGCTGGGAGTTAACAAAGATCATTTCTCGAGACCAAAATAATGTATATTATGTAAAAGAAAGACAGGGAAATAAAATGGGAAAACAATTCATTTTGGAATCTGCTCAACCTTGGGTTGCAAGATGTTATTCTGTTCCCAGGAGCCCAGAGCAACAGGTGTACTGACTTGGACTTCTGGGAATTAAAGTCCAAGAACACCTGGGGATGCAAGGTTCAGAAACACAGACAATTAGAACAGCAGAAAAATGGGTGCTCAATCAGGTCAATGAAATGAAAAAACAGAACTAACCATACAATATGGTGATGTTTGGAAGGAGGGGAAAAGAGAACAGGAAAAGAGAAAACTCTCTTAAAAAGTTTTCCTCCTGACAGGCAGGATCAAGTCCTGACAGGCAGGATCAAAAGTTGAAATTGCTTCAGAAGTCACTAAATCTGCCATAACATATCTATACATTGGAATTTTGTGTGCTTAGCCTATTCCACACAGTTTATAGCCTATTCACTGTTTTACTTTGAGAGCCTTAAACAGATCAATATTTCACCCCCTGAAGCTGGGATTCAATTTATATTAAAGACTAGTGGTGGGACCAACCATTCTCCTTCAGGAAAAGCAGTATTTGACTTTTCAATTTATATGAGCTGTTTTAAATCTGGGAACATAAAAGGTCACTAGTTTTTACTCAGGGCTAAGACAATTTTACTTTTAAAAAATTTCAACTAAAAAACTGTTTGCTTAAATGTACCCAAAAGTAGCACAGAACAAGAGCAGACTGTCTGCTACACCTATGTCATGTTTTGTGCTCATCTGAAGTCTAGTTTCCAAGTTATAATTACCTTGTAGAATATTGTTTTTTTCTTCTGCATGATAACTACACTCCTGTGCGGCTATAATAAAAACCTTGACTTTATGAGTACCATATACGAGTACTGTATAAGCCAAAAATTTCAGTCCCAAAAATGAGCTCAAAAAAGTTGGCTCAGCTTATACTCGAGTCATCTGCGCGCCCGCACACACGCACGCACGCACGCAGCCTCTCGATCCCTCCTGGCCTGGCAGCAAAGGAAGGCTTCGGCGGGTGAAGTGGGCAAGGAATGCTTTCCTGTCTGGTGCACCAAGTCGCTTGCGTGCACCGAAGATAGCCCCACCGACACCACAATCTTGCCTGCAAAGCTGGAAGCATAAGAACTGGTGCTGGGTCAGGGGGAACTGGTTTGAAGTCTGTTGCTGTCTCAGTTGAGCACAGAGAAAACCGGTATTTCCCAAGATGTAGCTGGAAAGGAGTTTTCTCCATACCCAGTTGAGACAGTGGCGGAGTTCAGAACAGTTACAGTATCCCCCACTAAGCACCAGGGAAGAAGGTGGCGGCACTGGCTAATAGCCTGTTTCTCCCGTCCTGTTGTTGGCATGTCTGAATTGGGCATGGAAAAAACTGGTGTCTCCCAAGACGCAGCAGGAAAGGAGTTTTCTCGATGCTTGATTGAGATGTGCTGATGACAGGATGGGAGAAACAGGCTTCAAACCTGTTATTCCCTGACCAAGCATGAGGGGAGAAGGTGGCAGTGGTGGCGGCTAATAGCCTTCGGTGGTGGGTAATAGCCTTCGCTGCCTGCTTTTCCAACCATTTTTTCGACACGAGAGCCCCTCCCCCCTTGCCAGGCAGCCGGTTTTTCGCTATGGATCAGGGAGAGAGAACTGCATTGAGAATGAGAAAATTAGTGATTGTGGTCTTTAGAGACATATCACTCTTCATTTATTTGGAGTAGTGTATGCACTAATTGGGGCAGGATATAAATAAAATAAACGTAATAAATATTTCTAAAGCTCTTTGCAACAATTTTTTGAGATGTGCTGAATTGCTATGTTTGAATGGGCATTTTATTATACCACCCTGAACTACTATTCATTTTTTTCTTATCCATTTAAAAAGTAGTTCAGTGTTTTTGTGATTTGGAATCCTGTTTTGGTATAGCTATTGTCTGTCTGTAAAATATAAATGTTATTTATTATTTGTTTTGCAAAATAACAAAATAGTAGCATTCATTCTAATTTAAAGCTTCTGTAGAGTGTAACAAATCTGTCATATCACAAGTGTAAAAATCAATACACTGGGATAAATTTTGATGAATTACAACTTACATGAAGATGAAAAATATGTAACTGTAGTTTTGTGGTTATGAATAATAAAATGAATAGATTGATATATGAAAGCTTTACTTTTAATGAAAAATTGTTTCTTATAATGAAGGCTACATCTGGACTGGAATATTAGAAAAAGTGAATATTTTTGTTTTCTAGTAGCCTGAGTTTTTACAACAACAACAACCACTTTTAAACAAGTCATGATACAATGGTTGTGCCTCTATGTTTTGATGGTGTTAGAAGTATTATAGTCCCTGACGTAGTTTCTTAAAGTTTAGATGACTCTGTACATATCAGGGGTAAAGAGCAATTAGAACATAGCAGCTGGCCTTATTGAAGTAATGTCTGGCTTCTGCGAAAGGGGACTAGATACAGCACGTGACTGATTAGCATTTCTGATTGCTCTACTACTTTGCCACTGGATTTTCAGGAACATCTGGTGAAGGCAAGACTGCTCTTGGAAGTATATTTAAGATTTATTCATTTAGTAATTTAAATGTGGCTTGAGAAAACGCATGCTGTTATTTATTTATTCACATTTATAACCTGCCCTTTTGATCCGAGCACCACTCAGGGTGGCTTTTATTATGTAAATTGGAATGGACAATTAATTTATTTTTCTTTCATTTAATACTTTAAGTTGGTTTCAATCATCTTCTTGAACATGAGCACCAGTAAAATAGCTTCCATGAGATTCCTTCATTTATTTACATTTTTACCCCACCCGCCTGTTGTAGATGCTTAAATCAATTTCAAGATCTATATATAAAGGAGAAATAAGATCTATAAAGATTTTCTTTAGTAAGGTTTGTATTCTGGAATAAGCATCTTCTGATAAACTGTCCATGGGCTGCTTATCTGTCCTAAAAGTGCAGGTTAAAAGTTATTTCAGTGTAACTTTGGAGCCAAAAATAGATTGCAAATGTCTGTTCTTACCTGTAGCTAGGTCTTTTCTGTAGGAAAAAGAAGCACACTAATTGTATGTTAAATCATATTGACTTAGTTTGGCATAATGCATTTATAGCTGTGGATTGAAATTGCTGCCACAGAACTGTGGTAAATAAATGAAATAAAATAGATAAACATTTTAAACTCTAAACCTTTCTTTTTCAGATCTGCTTTCTACTGTTTGCTATTCTATATATTATTTCTTACTTCATTATCAGAAGATACAAGAGGAAAGGAGGTAATTGCTTTTATTTTTTTTTACATATTAATTAGTATAAAATGCAAAATAGATAAACTGTCAGTAATATGGTAGTGAGTATTTATTGCATATTGTTAAAGCACCAATTGATGCTTCAGATGATGAGGGGAAACGTGTTTAAGCTTGCAGTACTAGAATTGGCCAATTCGGACCACTACTTTCTCTTTTCAACTTGTTTTGCTTGCACTGTGAGTTTTCAGAAAGCATATTTCAGTCAGCTGACTTTTTGATGTGAATTCTATGAGCGTCTTACGTTTTGGTTGGGTGGTCTGGCAGCTTTTGCGATGTAACGAAAATCATATACTTTTGATATACTGCCGCCACAAAACTAAAGCACCCATAAAAATAATGGTTACATCGACTGAAAGCTTGTCTTGGCAACTTTCAGAAATGTAAAGAACCATTGGCCAAATATACAAAGTGATGACATCATTGCTTCTGAAAGTTTCCTTGAAAAAATGCAAGCTTTGTGGGTGTGTGTCAGTTTCCGGTGGCCCAGCGACCAAACCACACAACCGATTCGGGAGACCCAAAGTGCGTTTGAAAGATGAAAGAATAACCTTTGTGGTAACACTATTACATTTGAAATTGGACTTCAGGAAAAAAACTATGAAGCATTTTACAAAAAACCACTCAAACGAGGTCACAAAAAGGGAAAACCATGTTAGAAACTGAATATGACAACTTCCCAAGATGGATACAGTTCGAATACAACATGTGGAGAAGAATGATGGCAAAGCAGGAATCAACAATAAAGAAATTAAGGAAAATGTGACTCATAAAAATGACATTTTTGAGGGGGGTTGGCGGTGAGCCTGCCACCAAACTGATCAACCGATTGAAGTGATCCAAAGTGTGATTGATAGAGGACATAATGTTTCTTGTGACACTTATACAATTTGGATCAGACTTCCGAAACGTTTTATGTGAAGGTTTAAAACAAACAAACAAAAAAAACAACAACACTCTTTCTAACCTTTCCTTCAAAAAAAGTATCTCTCCACACCAGAATAGATACATTGGTGTGAGTTTGGATACACTGTAGCAATTTTCTCTTTTGAAGTAATAACCACTTTCCCTTTTGGCTTTCCCTCTTATTGAAGAACTGCTTTCAAGGAATTGTGAAGGAAAAACTCTTTTAATTTGCGGTTTGACTATTGTAATGTTTATTAAAAATAGATCCTTTGCAGTTATTCACCTGTGGTGAATTGCTGTGTGTACAGTGGGGTGCTTATGGACATGTGTGCATAGTGGTAGAGTTGGGGAGAATGGAAAATAAAGGTTAAAAGTACAAGTAATACCTCATATAACATTAGTATCGAATAACACTAAAATCGCATAACATTAAGGAATCTGGGGGGAAGAATTGCATCAGATAACATTAAGATCCTATGGGATGCTTCAGAAAACAACCGCTAAAGCCTGTGTGGTTACAATGTATCTCTATGGATCCCATAGGATTTTAACATGCATCAGATAACACTAAAAATCATATAACACCAAGACTTGTGGAACCAGGTTTTAGTGTTATATGAGGTTTTACTGTATCTTTATTGAAAAATAAAATATAAAAAATAATAATAAACACAAATGAAATTGGGATTTCTGGTTTTGAGTTAACACAACATAGTTCAAAAGCAAGAAATTGAAGATAAATAGGGACCACTGTGGTGAGAAGGTAAGCATCGTTTCATGCCTGACACATGTCCATGGAAATGTCTGCAGACACAGACAGCGCTGGCCCTTTGGCTATAAACAGAGATGAGCACTGAAACCTATAGTTGGATATGACTGGCTTTCAATCTTACCTTAGCTCAGAAAACCTTAGCTTTTATGAACATTTTATGAAAACCTTAATTTTAATGCACATAATGTCTTTATTTCCCCCCATTTGAAGCATCACCCTTAACTAATGAATGAAATAAAAGAAATAAATGAACTAATGAGCATAATTCAACACATCAAATTCACACACTAAATCCCTGACGATTGTGTCTTTAGACTCTACCTGCCACTTTTAATGCCTGAGCTTAAAGATCAGTTACTGGGAAATAGCTGCGAGAAAACGCTGTGGGGTTTCCATTAGCATCTGATTTTGGGTGCTTTGGGTAGCTGTAGTCTCAACAAATCAGTCTGGCCCAGCAGGACTTTTATAATGTTATTAATTAGCTTTTGTTTACTTTGCTTGTTGTTTTCCAGAAATGCATTCAGTGAAACCATATTGTCTTATGTTTTTCATTCATCCTTAGACAATTAAACGTTTAGGTTCCATTTATTTTGAATGGCAAGCTAGGGCGAAAATCTTTCATTGACTAGCAGTTATTTTCTGTTCTGTTTTGGGAACTTGTAGACTGAGAAAGAGAATATGCTAAACTCCTGGAAAAGAAAGTTATTGGTGACTGGACACTAAAGCTATAGCCATAACTGGGGAGCTGTCCAGAGTGCTGTTTAGTAATATTTCTTCATTTACTGCAGCTGATGATGAATCTTTCTGCCCCACTACCCGTTAGCTCCACCTTTGCCAATGTTGGCCAATAAGAACTATTGGATGGATTGGTTGGGTGGGTTCAAGGAGTGGTAAATGCCTCATTATGTCAGAGTCAATAGTTGACACCTGAGAGGTACTGATCTTCTGAAGGGAATGTCACTAGATCCAATTATGTAAAAACTACTGTCCCACTGCAAATATCCCTTTATGAGGACAAGGTGCCTGGACAATTTTAGACATTCTTGAAGGAAATTGTTTATCTAGATCTATTTCATTCTGGCTTCCATCTGACTTTCAGTAACAGAACAGTCTTAGTTGCCTTGATGAATGATCTGCTTCATTGATTACTACCCTATTGGCTCTCTTGTTTTTTTCAGTAGCTTTTGATAGTGTTAGCCATGGTATCTTAATGGATTGGCCCTGCGGGATGGGAATGGGAGGAAATATTGCACAGTGGTTTACTCTACTTGCAGGGTCAGTTACTAAGAATAGCTTTCTAACATGGAGATTTCAGCTCCAATGCTTGCTAAACTGTGGGTTACCAAAATATTTATTTGTTCCCCCAAGTTCTTTAACATGTATATGAAGCTGGTGGGTGAGATCGTCAGGAACTTTGGAACTGAGTACTGTCAACATGCTAATAACACGACGCTCTATTTTTTCCTGTTAATGCCATCAGATGAGGCTATGTATCTGCTGGAACAGTGACTTGATGCTGGAGTGACTGAATGAGGGCCAGTAAACTGAATTTGGTTCCAATAACTCAGAGACTCTGTGGTTGATTGGTTCTCACATTCAGGAATGGAATTCATGTGTTGGGGGGGTGTGTGTAGCGTTGCATACTCCCTTGTACTTGAAGATCCATTTGTTTCCCTAGAAGTCTGGGTGGAGTGCTAGATCCACCTTGTTTAGTGTATCAGCTACGACCATTTGTGGACAATTGGTAATTTACGCATGGTAACATGTTTAAATTGCTCTGGAACATTATACAAATGTCACAGTGAGAGCAGTATGTGCAGCTGGAACAAATGAAATAGTTTTGAGAATGCTGATACAGTAATACCCCGTATAACGTGAGTATCATATAGCGTGAAAACCACATAACGTTACAAGATTTTCGGGAAAAAAAAATCTTGTATCGAATAACACGATTTTAAACGTTATACGATACAGTCGTTCTTAGCAGCAGGGTGGCTGGAAAGCTGAACGGGGTTCTCCGTTCAGCTTCCCAGCCACACTGCAGCTACGGAGGCAGGGGTGGAGAGGCTGGAAAGCTGACGGGGGGCTCCCCCGTCGGCGTCCCCAGCCACCCCACAGCTGCGGAGGCATGGGCGGGTGGCTAGGGAAGCTGACACGGAGTCCCCGTCAGCTTCCCCAGCCACCCTGCAGCTGTAGATCGGGTCCTCTGATCTCTCTGGAGGTGTTTCTGGGCTTCCCCGACGTCCTGAGCCAGTGCAGCAAGCCAGAATGTCAGAGTTCGAATCCCGACATTCTGGCTTGCTGCACTGGCTCAGGACGTCGGGGAAGCCCCGAAACACCTTGGATCGGGTCCCCACACCTCCCTGGACCCAGCGGGGGGGTCAGACACCCCAAAATTGTTTAAAAAAATGGACGTTTTTTTTACCAATTTTGGGGTCTCTGACCCCCCGCCGGGTCCAGGGAGGTGTGGGGACCCGCTCCAAGCTGTTTCCAAAGTTCTCCCACCTCCCTGGAGGCTGCAGCAAGGCAAAATGTCAGGATTCGAATCCCGACATTCTCGCTTCCTGCAGCATAAAAGAGGGTGGGGGAAGTTCAAAATTAGCACGCATCGGGTCTCCCGACCTCCCTAGAGCCGATCCGCACTAATTTTGAACTCCCCCCACCCTCTTTTATGCTGCAGGAAGTGAGAACGTCGGGATTCGAATCCTGACATTTTGGCTTGCTGCAGCCTCCAGGGAGGTGGGAGAACTTTGGAAACAGCTTGGAGTGGGTCCCCACACCTCCCTGGACCCGGCGGGGGGGTCAGAGACCCCAAAATTGGTAAAAAAAACACGTCCGTTTTTTTACCAATTTTGGGGTTTCTGACCCCCCCGCTGGGTCCAGGGAGGTGTGGGGACCCGATCCAAGGTGTTTCTGGGCTTCCCCGACGTCCTGAGCCAGTGCAGCAAGCCAGAATGTCGGGATTCGAACTCTGACATTCTGGCTTGCTGCACTGGCTCAGGACGTTGGGGAAGCCCAGAAACACCTTGGATCAGGTCTGCCCACCTCCCTGGACCTGGCGGGGGAGGGGGTCAGAGACCCCAAAATTGGTAAAAAAAAATGTCTGTTT
The DNA here is from genome assembly GCA_030440675.1 of Furcifer pardalis. Lineage (NCBI taxonomy): Eukaryota > Metazoa > Chordata > Lepidosauria > Squamata > Chamaeleonidae > Furcifer > Furcifer pardalis. Next base: position 101,779,492 of record CP126897.1, read on the forward strand.
TTTTTTTACCAATTTTGGGGTCTCTGACCCCCCCCCCGCTGGGTCCAGGGAGGTGGGGAAACCCACTCCAAGCTGTTTCCAAAGTTCCCCCACCTCCCTGGAGGCAGCAGCAAGCCAAAATGTCAGGATTCAAATCCCGACGTTCTGGCTTCCTACAGCCTCCAGGGAAACAGGGCTTTTTTTTAACATTGTGTGTTCAATGTATCACACAACGTTAAAAACCGGATAACGACGGGACTTGTGGAACCAAGTCATAACGTTATTCGGGGTACTAGTGTATCAGCCAAAATACTTTCAGTTTCATTTCAAGATGCTTGTGAGGATGACTTTTAAATGGTTTGGGATCTAGATATCTCTCCAAACCATCGTTTGCATAAATATCTTCTGAACTGCCCAAAGAGTGCGCCATAGCAGTTTATAGGTGATAACAACAACAACAATATATCTGATATAATTTGTGGAAAAACAGAACACCTGGTTTATTGACATTGCTTTACCATAGGGTACACAGTTTGTGGGCAAACAGCAGATATTTACATCTGGAAAAAAAGGGTTGGGTCCAAGAGAACATCCAGGCTGCAAACCTGATCCTTAAGGGGAGGTGCAATCCCATTCAGGCCAAGTCAGTATCCCTCTAACTGATCCAAGAGTCCTCCCAACAATAGGATCTCGATCTTACCTGGATTCAGTTTTAGTTTATTAGCCTTTGTTGAGTCAGTTGTAGACAGTATTCGGGGACCTTGTATCACCTGCAAATGAAGCAAAACGGGGAGAAAGCTGTATGTCATCAACACAATAATAATAAATTCCAAATCTCTGTATGACTTCTCCCAGAAACTTCATATAAATGTAGAAAAGCATTAAGAAAAGGGCTGATTCCTGAGGGAACCCATTACAGAAGTCCCAAGGGGTAGATGTTGTCTGCTCAAGCTGTATCATTTGAGAATGGCCCTTGGAGCAGGACTTGAGCCACTGAAAATTGCAATAGGATTCCATCCTGTATTCTTGTTTGAAACTTTTAAAATTGTATTAATTGTATCTTTACCTGAAATCTGTGAATATAAAATACAGTGGAACCTTGAATAACGATTACATCAGATAACACTAAAACTGGATAACGTTGGGGAATTTGAGGCAAACATTTGCACCACACAGCATTAAGATAACATTGTGCGATTCAAATGTTTGCCACACATTCCCCAACATTCATCTCTGCCCCAAAGCCTGCAGGGCTAGAGACCAGCCTTCTGGGCTTTGGGGCAGAGATCTATGGAGGCTCAGATTGCCAGCTTGGTTGGGGGGAGACTGGGGACACCCATTCTCCCAACTAAACTGGCGCTACGAAGCTTGCAGCATTGGTGTGGCTGGGAAACAGACCAGGGGGCTCCCCATTCTGCTTCCCAGCCATGCCGTCACCACGCCCTTCATGCTTGGGATGCCGACCAGGGGCTCCCCAGTCGGCTTCCCAGCCATGCTGCCACTGCGCCCTTCGTAGCGGTGGCGTGTTTGGGAAGCTGACTGGGGGCTCCCCGTTTGGCTTCCCAGCTGTGCCGCCGCCACACCCTTCGTAATGGTGGTGTGTTTGGGAAGTCAACTGGGTGCTCCTTGTTCGGCTTCCCAAACATGGTGCTGCTGCACAGTGCCGCTACGTAGCGCCGGTTTGGTTGGGAGAACGGGTGCACCCGGTCTCCCCCCAAACAAACTGGCGGTCCGATACTCTTAGAGCACTGGTTTGGTCGGGGTGGGGAGAGCACCCATGTGCCCCCTCACACCAACCAACTGGCACTTGGCTCGATTCATCTGCCTCTTTGGAAATGGCAGTGGGGATCCCATGCATGGAATCCCTGCTGCCCTTTTCAAAGAGGCAGGCGGATGCCCCCCCCTTAACATTGTGCAATGTATGCATCGCACAACGTTAAAAACCAGATAACTCTAAGATTTGTGGAACCAAGTCTTAGCATTATCCGATGTGTTGCTATAGATCAAAAGAATTAAGTGAATGAAATAAATACATTTCAGTTATGTGCTAGGCATGTACAAGTCTTATTCTGGCAACTTGCTTATAACCTTTAAAATAGAAATACAGTACAGTAATACAAGTAAAACCTCATATAACACTAAAACCTGGTTCCACAAGTCTTGATGTTATATGATTTTTAGTGTTATCTGATGCATGTTAAAATCCTATGGGATCCATAGAGATACATTGTAACCACAAGGCTTTAGCGGTTGTTATCTGAAGCATCCCATAGGATCTTAATGTTATCTGATGCAATTCTTCCCCCCAGATTCCTTAATGTTATGCGATTTTAGTGTTATTCGATACTAATGTTATATGAGGTATTACTGTACCTCGGATAACACAAGTCTTGGTGTTATCCAATTTTTAGTGTTATCTGATGCATGTTAAAATCCTATGGGATATATTGGATAACGTTAAAGCTCCATAGAGATACATTGTAACCATACAGGCTTTAGCGGTTGTTATCCGATACATCCCATAGGACTTTAACGTTATTCGATCCAATTCTCCTCCCCAGATTACTTAACGTTATGCGATTTTAGCGTTATCCGAGGTAAACGTTATCCGAGGTATTACTGTACTATAGATGTAATACTTCAAGTTGAATGTGTTTTCCAAAAAAGATAGTTTTTAATCTGTGTCATGCTGCCACCTATCTGCCAAACTGTTACAGTGTAGTCTGTGATATGAAGAGTTAAAAATGAATGAGATTACAGTATTTTTAGTTTATAAATGACCAAAATGTTCAGTGTTAAGTTGTATGGAGAAATTTCATGGTTTAAAAGTAAAAGTAAAGGAACAAATTCTACTAAAAGTAAAATAAGGTTGTTTGTTTTGATGAAAAACTAAATATGAGTCATATTTTTATTTCTTTCCACATTTGTATTTTTCTCTCGCAAAGGAATATAGCCTCAATCATTTCAACTTTCTTTTGCAGAGTCAAACAAGATGTTTTAGTTATTGCGAGTGTCATCTGTCTGTGAACATGTACTAGAATGTGAAGCTCTGCAGGGATAAATAAGATTTGAACTGTTAGAATTCTCTGAAGTTAATCATCTGGGGATTTTGAACTTTTATGTATAATATTAGAACACAGGAAGTGTGTTGAAATTCTCAGCCTTTTACCAGAGAAGCAAGGGGAAAAGTGTGAGACACTTTTTCTTGATCCTGAGCTACATGTGAAAACAAAAAGTTGCCACTATTTGAAATATTAAGTCCACATACCAGTCAAACCTTGAAATAAGAACAGCTTGACTTAAGAAAAACTTGAGATACAGGTGTACTTCGCTTAAAGAGCATAATGTGTTCCATAGGATTGCTCTTTAAGTGAGTTTGCTCTTTATACGAAACACCATTGTAAGTGACCAAGTATGTGGGGGATTGTGAATCCCGATTTATTTGTTAAGCAAGTTATTGGTTGGTTTTATTTGTTAAGCGAAGTGAACATTCAGACAAAATTTTGCTCTTTAAGTGAGTTACTCTTTAAGCGAGACGCTCTTTATGCGAGGTTTGACTGTACATCCGGAACTCTCAGAAAAAAACAGGTTCAAGATAAGAATTTTTAATAGGATTTTTTCAAGACAAGAAATTCAATACATCCCTGTGGTAAATTGCATTCAATGCATTCCTATGGGGAATTCAAGATAAGATTTTTTTTAGTACAAACAACTTTGAGGAATGAAGTAAATTCATATGTAGTGGTTTGATTGTATTTGCAATGTATATTATGACCACACGTTGGAGAATATTCCATTTACTCTCCCACAGAGATATGTATTTGTTCTTGCATGAGGCTTCAAGAGAACCTTGAGGGAAGAGTCAATGACTCTCTATTCCTTCTTTGTAGAATAGCTTTGCTAATCTGTTGCTCCTCACTCCAGATTCTGGAATACAGTTCCATAATAGTTTTACTATTAATGTCATTAAGTACCTGGAGAAGAAGACAAAAGTGCTCCTATTTTGTCAGGAAGAATTCATAAGATAGCTGCAAATCCAGAGGTTGACATTTTCACAGAAAAAATATTTGCATGAAAGACTATGCTAGCCATTTTTATGATGCTGGAGGTTTTTTGTTGCAAGTATATTAGATGTGAATTAGAAATAGATTACAGCATTCTTGGTATTAAAATAGAACATGAAATTATGCTTTGTATTTCAGATGAGCAAGAGGATGAAGATGCTATTGTTAATAGAATTTCGTATGTATATTTTAATTTTTTTCATTACATTTCGGTACCCACCAAGGCCATTTTTTTGTTTTGTTTTGGTGTACTATTCCTTCAGCAACCTGTATTGGTGATATCAAATCTGCTTATCTGTGCTTTGATCTTACTCATTAATTAATTCTTTAATTTTTACACTGTTTTTATTCAAAAATTACCATGTACTTTACAAAAAACAAAGTAGAATTAGTGGCTGAAAGAATAAAAGAATGAACAGTAAACATTAAATTCCATGAAAAATAATGTTTAAAAGACAGGATGACTAAGTGTTAACAATTAGGAAAATAGTGATGAAAATACCTGACTGTATAGATAGCTCTTTAGTTAGCGGTAAAAATATTCAAGGCTTGGGGTCAGCCTACATCATTGGGAAATATTGTTTACCTTTTGAATTCCTGAGTAAGTATTTTCATGAAAAAGATCATTCCTTAGAAGTGTAAAATAGTAAATCTAGCCTTCAGTGGAAAAAATATTTTTGGCCTTTTCATGGATATGGTAAATAAATATTTTAAACTAGTTTTTCAAATATATTCCCTTTTGAGAATATTGACAGAAATTAATTCCTGACATATTTTAATTACAATAAAGAGTGTCAAGTTTAATATTAAAGCTGCCATTTTGTTCCAATAATTTTCAACATGTGTTGAAAATTATTGGAACAGTTCCAATAATTTTCTTTTACATATATTTCCTATCTCCTTGTATGATATTTCTGCAAAATTGCCCTTTGACAATTCAAGAGCTGCTGAATTTTTATTCTTAATTTCTATGAAGGAAGTTATTAGCACTAGAGCTGTTCCTTCTGATGGGTTTTATGTTATATTCTTGGGGTTATTTTTAATGGATTTGTTTAAAGATAAAGATTTCAGGAAATAGTGATCCTCCTTTAGGTCAGTATGATTATGTCTGATAGTAGTCAATGAGTTATGTGTATAATGTGAGTCAGTCTCCTTGCTCTCTTTTTCAAAGAAAAGAAAGCAAATTCAAGATAATATCTAGTTAAAGTTTTATTGAGTGACATGTATGTTAGTTTAACCCAGGCATTCGCAACCAATTCATCCAGCCCCTTACGCCTTTGCTGCTCCTGGCAGCGGAAGTAAAACATGCCCCATGCATGTGCAGAATGCTGCTAAATGCATTTTGTGCAGAATTCTGCTAAATGCATTTTGTTCATGTACGGGCCATGTTTTACTTCTACTTCTGGGTGGGAGGAACCATGTGACTGGCCTGATCAGCTGTCCAGGAGTTGGGGTCAGGCCCATGACCTGAAAGCATTGAGAAACGCTGATTTAACCACTATTTTGAGGAATCATAACATAAAGGAAAAGCAGAAGGTATCTATTTAGCACCTTTTAGATGGGAGCTAAGTGGAACCACATCTGAATAGAGAAAAGAAGATACCTGTTGGCCCTTCAGGGCATCTCTTTTGCCTAGTCTGACAAAAAAAAATAGTTGGAAGAGATGTGCTGAAAAACTAACGGCTTCTGGCTATTGTAATGGGTAGTTATGATTTTATTGGGAGTTTTATTGTGTGTAATTTTTAACTTTTGATTGTTATAAGACTGGTTTTATGATGTTAGCTGCCCTGAGTAGGGATGACCTCCCCCCTCAAGGGCCGGGAGATAAGTGTAAATGAATGAATGAATGAATGAATGGGGTGTTATTGCGGTGATGCTACAACTACTTTAGACCAACCTGGTGTCCCAAAGAATAAGATGCTTGAATTTTTTTTGGTCAAAATTCTTGGTTCAACAGTCCTTGTGACTGCTAAAATCCAAGTACTGTATTTTATCTCTCTCCTATCTTGGAAAACAGGATTTCACTGACTAGAAGGCACATTGGCATAAATGGGAGTCTCTTTGTAGTTCTCTGTAGTTGATGGCTAGCTCTAGTAGGATATATACATGAGTGAAATCATTGGAGCATTAAAATTATAGTGGATGTTGTAAGAAAATTTCCTGACCAGAAGTATAGGAGATTTTATCTGTGCCCAAGTTCATCTCTTATGGTCTGAGTGATTTCCCTTCTCTTGTAAGATTTATGCCTTGGATCCAGAAAACTACTTCAGGAGTTTATGTGGACTCCGTATCTTTATTTTTTTTTAAAAAAGTTTTAATCTCTTTGTTTTATAACTGGCTCACGTTATGTTGTGAGTTACTGTTCCAAATCTCCCTTGTGTTTGAAATATCTAAATGAATTGTGTTTGGGATCCAGGTACCGCATATTGTTGTTTTGCTTATTGTAAGCTGCCCTGAGTTGCCATGGCAAGTGGGTAGCGATATAAATATAAATAAATAAATAAATAAATAATTGAGCATGTGTTTCTCTTTTGGTATTAATCTAGTATAGAGGAAACGTCTGATTTAATGCATTAGCAGTACTTGCATTTTACAGCAGAGGGAGGATTTCCATTAATGTTACCAGGTTCAACCTGTCTTTTATGAGGCTAAAACATCTGATTTGGTTGGGCTGATTTTTTAATCTTTATTTTTGTTTCTTGTCTGATATGACATTTTATTTATTACAGTTATTTATAAGCTGCTTTCTGGAATAAACAGCATCCCAAAATGATTTACAAATAATAAAAGAGTTAAATTACTTCCATTAAAATGTTAGCAGTGAAAAAACCATCAGGCGCCTTCTAAAAGGTGGTGGTTAGATGAGCTTGTAAAGGCAAGAATAGAGAACATTTAACCAGAGGAGGCCTTGGGCCCCCTATGGGGAGAAGGCAACATATAAGTAGTACAAATAAATAAATAAAAAAATTGTATTAAAATAATAATAGTTTCTGTCCTACTTTTTACGATAATAGTAATTAATCTTTTTGACTTACAGGTTATTCCTGAGTACTTTTACTCTTGCAGTTTCAGCTGGTGCTGTCCTTCTACTACCTTTCTCCATAATCAGCAATGAAATCCTGCTCTCTTTCCCACAAAGTTATTATATCCAATGGCTAAATGGCTCTCTAATTCATGGTTAGTATTACATAATTTTAATTCTGGGACATAATTTTAATAGTGCCTTATAGTACAGTATTTTCTTGACTTCCACTTATTCATGAGATCAGAATGAATCAAATCAGAAACTTGTTTAAGTTCTTGTTTTAAGTTCTGCAAGTTCTCATCAAAGCCAAAGCTTACATCTTCTGGAACTAGTGTAAGATGCTAGTATAAGATGCTTTTATTCATACTACCTTTTGTTGGCAATCAATAGTGTAGAATGATTAACCTGTGATTATCTACTCTGAGCCTTTGGAACAGGATAGTCTAAAAATCCAGTTAAATGAATATCACCACTTTTAAAATTTTTATAATTGCAATTTTGAAGTTTTTAATAATGGGTTCGGGTTGTCTTGTGTTATGTTTTTATGAAGTTGTAAACCACCCTGGGTCTCCCCGGTGAGAAGGGTGGTATAAAAAAAATGTAAAATAAATAAATAAATAATTTATTTTTGGATTGAATTCCATATAATACTGTGAGAGATGCCTTGTCTCATGGCCCCTGGGTGTTTGGCCGTCAGTGGCCCCTCTGCCTTTCCCTGGGCTGCTTCTGACAACCCAGAAATTTCTCCACAAAAGAAACTCCAGTCACTTCTTGTAGATATATAAATGTATTGAACAGGAACAGCTGAGCGGCGGGGCAGGGCAGGACTTTCAAAGCCGGACAGTCGAGGATGTTGTTGGGAGCCTTTTTAAATGAATGATTTTTGATTATTATTACAGTATTAGTATTTTCTTTGTAATGTGTTATGATGTGATATGATTTATTTGTTGTTATCCTATTGCATTTTATTTTATTGTAATGTGTATATGCTTTGTTATATTTATATCTTATATTATAATATTGTTTCATGTAATGTTATATATGGGGGTTCTGTGAGCTGCCCTGAGTCAGTTTTTACCGAGTAGGGCGGCATACAAATATAATAATAATAATAATAATAATAATAATAATAATAATAATAATAATAATAATAATAATAATAATAATAATAATAATAATAATAATAATAATAATAATAATAATAATAATAATAATAGAAGGAAAGGATCACATGCAAGCACCCTTTCAGTAAGGGAGGGGGCCTTGGGGGTCCTCCCCCCCCCCAATTATGGCTAAACCACCTACATTATGGTGCTTCCCTCGGAGTCAACAAAGCCAAGCCCCAGAAGCACAGAAAGAAAAAGAGAAGAAAGCTGTGAACAAGCCAAGGACCATGTGGCATCTCGCAGTGCATTGTATTTATAACATTTTCTCACCCCCTCATGTCAGTCACAGTTGGTATCCAATCCTGGCCCTCACAGGAGTGGTCAGAGGCCAGTCTTGCCTGGCGCTTGTTGGGGTACCCTTCCTAATAAGCTCGCTGGGACCAGAAAGGATACTCCCATCTCCAGCCACCTAGATGTCTACATGCAGTTTTGCCCCCTTCTGTTTCACAAGGGGAGGGGTTACTCCTCCTCTTACATGCATCACCAGAGGCTCTTTATTGAAATGACAGCATCACTATTCTGGTTTCATGTAGGGAAATGGAGAGTGGGAACGAACTGTAGCTTTGTTTGAAAAATAGGTCCCTGTCAAATATTTATGAACTGGTCAGAGTTATGTTGATGTATAGATTTTCCAAGACTTAGCTCTTCAGCCTACAGGCTGCCTTAGATGGCATGAAGCTTCTTGTGAGAATCTATGTGCTTTCACGCATAAAATAAAGCATGTTTATTTAACAGGGTAAGATAGAAAAGTCTCAGTTGAAAAAAATCTCAGAGACAGCTGCTCTGTCTCCCTTCTGTTTGAAAGACCCAAATGACTTGCTTTTTGGACCCTATGTGGTAGTTTAGTGGTTAAGACTCTTAACTTGATGACTGAAGGTCGTCAGGTCAGTAGTTCAAGACCCGAGTGCTGCATGACGAAGTGATCTTCCGTCTCTGTCCCAGCTCCTGCCAACCTAGCAGTTCGAAAGCAAGACATTGAATGTAGATAAACAGTACCACTTCGGTAGGAAGGTAAACAGCGTTCCATGCAATCTGGTGCTTAGTCATGCTTGCCACATGTCCATGGAAATGTCTGCATATGCAGACAGTGCTGGTTCTTTGGCTTTAAACAGATGAGCACTGAACCTTAGAGTTAGATATGACTGGCTTTCGAACAAGGGTGACCTTTACCTTTACTATATAATGGCTTGGAGGGGGAGGGGAGGGGAGTTGTTTTTGGCACTTCAGTTGGCAGTTGGGTGTTAAGATGCCTTTGCTCACCATGGAAGAAGGTGATAGAGCTAGCTGCTTGCTTGGAAGGTGATAGAGCTAGCTGCTAGCACATTGTAGTGGTTATTATCTACTACTCTGAGTGGTTTAGGACTTGAAGACAAGGATTCTAGTTTCTCACTAGCTAAATTTAGGCCAGTTTAGCTTAATGTTGTGAGGATGGCAGGTGGCGATGAGAGATAAGTGAGATAGCCACTTGCTGCTTACAAAAAGAAACAACGGCAGTGGAATTCTCTTCCAGGGGAAGCTAGCTTGTCCCTGCTTCTTTTTTCAGCAAATACTTTCTCATTCAGGCAGCATTTAATAATTGTAGTGCTTCTGTGGAAAGAGCTTTTAATTGGGAAGTTATGCCTTTTCTAGTCTTGCTCTTTTAAAATTCTGTTTTAATAGTTGAAATGTTTGAAGTTGTAGCCATGTTAGTCTGTGCAAACATTTAAGAGTAAACAAAACAGAACAGCAAAAAAAAAAAGAAGATAAAAAATGTTGTGGCACCTTAAAGAACAAGTCTTGTATTTTAATGTGAGCTTTCATAGACCAAGTCCACTTCATGAGACATAAGAGTGAGGCCTCATGGCTTCAATTTATACACACATCAGATACACAGGCACACAATAATTGGCTAGCCTAGCAGAATAGTAACATTGCAGCTTTTTACAACTGTTTTGTTTACTCTCAAATATTTTAATAGTTCTTTACTTGTTGACTTAGTTTAATTGTGTTTTAATATTATAAGTAAATATATTTGTTTGCATCTCTTGCTTAATCTTGAGTAGTCTGGCATTCTAGTTCTGTGAGATAAAAATCAAAACAAATAAGTGAGCATATTTACTTCTTTGGACTGCTTGAGATAAAGGTGGAATAACACATGTACTAATTAGGTAGCTTATGAAGAATATGGCTTAATTTTGTTTCATAGATGCATATACTGTGGGTATATTGAGATGGAATTGATATAGCAAAGTGCTAGAAGTGGCTGACTATGGCCACGCCCCAGAGTGTGAGAGTGTTTGGTTGAGTAAAGCACAAAACAAACTTTCAGCTTGGGTTGTAGGAAATATTCTATTTACACTATATACAAAGCACTGCACGATGTGCAAGGTTACACATGTCTTCTATTCAGACTATGTGTTGCAGCAAAGTCTATACAAAGTCTATAAACAGTCTTTGGAAAGCTTCAAACGTCTATCTTCAGTAAAGCAAAGCAAACACAGTCCAAACCTTATCTGTTCCTTCAAGGTCGGCTCTGAAGATAGTCAGCAGGTCCTTTAGCTCTCCCTCAAAACACAGAGTCTTTTCTCAAGGCACCACAATGTGGCAGTGGTATGTTATCCAAATGTCTTGCAGTCCGGCAAGGCAAAACATACCAGGAAAACGGCGAACGCAGTCCAACAGCTGGCTGGCAACGATGGCAACAGCAGTGTCAGACAGCAGGCAGGCAACAGCAACAGCAGTGGCACGAAGCACACAATGGCATGAAGCGATGCAACGGCATTCAGGCAAAATGGCATAAGAGCAAAGTGTCTGAGAATGCTGCCTGAATTTATGCTACCTACAAACCCTTAATGATAGCACCTGGCTGGGGTAACATGCAGAGCCTTAAAGGTACAGTCATTGGTTTGCTCTTGTTGCAAATACTAGCACATGTATCCTAACATACTCCCCCTTTGCGACGAGAGCACTCAACCGATGATTGATACGTTACAACAAAGATACATACAGAGATACAGAATACACATTCACAGTATCCCAAGCATTTCAATACAGTATTTATGTTTTAACATAGGTAAAGGCTTTGTAAAAACATCTGCCACGTTTTCCTCCGTGGGAATATACTCTAGCTTAATGATGTTTTTTCGAACTGACTCTCTAACGTTGAGGTATCTGAGATCAGTATGCTTAGACCGGCTCTTTACCCCTATACTGTTAGCAGTGGTTATTGCTGCTTGATTATCCTCATATACAACTATTGGTTCGGTACAGCTTACCCCTAGGTCCTTAATAAGCTGTACTAGGTGGGTTACCTCAGTGCATGTCAATGACAGGCAAGAGAATTCTGCCTCCATAGTTGATAAGGTGATGTGTTTCTGACGCAAGGACTTCCAGTCTATCGGTGCACCCCCTAACGTGACAACCATCCCTGATGTGGACTTTCTGGTGTCAGGGTCCGATGCAAAACTTGCGTCGGCATAAACTGCTAGTGTCAGGCTCCCTCTTGGCTCCAGATACAGTGCTCTCCTGATCGAATACTTTAGGTACCTCAGGACCCTTCTTGCCGCTTGCCAGTGTCTTTCTCTCGGGTTTTCACAGTACCTGGCTAACTGATTTACGGCAAAAGATATATCTGGCCGGGACCATGTAGCAATATAAGTCAAACTCCCTATCAATGACCTATACATGCCTTTATCGAACTCTGGCCCTTCGTTCACCTCCTGAAGGAAACCAGGAGTCATAGGAGTGTTGCATGGTTTTGCAAGTTCAAGCTTGTACCGCTTGAGTAACTGTGCTATTTTCTCAACCTGCGACAGCTTAAAACCCCTCGCTGTCTTTTCTATATCCACTCCTACGTATGTCTTGATATCACCTAGGTCTTTGATATCAAACCTCTGTTTAATCCTTTCTATCAGTTCAGCAGCTGATTTCTCATCCGGAGAAATAACTGCAATGTCGTCTGTGAACACCAGGAGCCACATTGTTGCTTTGCCCGACCCCTTTTTAAACAGACATGGGTCTGCAATACCCTGGTTAAATCCTAAACTCTTAAGAAAATCCACTAGGCACATATTCCACTCGTACCCAGATTGTCGAAGGCCATACAGGCTCTTCGTTAGTTTCCAGCACACAGACTTGCTTTCCGGGCTAGTCAGCATTGGTGGCCTCCTCAAATATATTTCATGCCTTAAGGGCGCATTGAGGTACGCTGTGGCCACGTCAATATGCTTGATCACATGCTTGTGCTTTGCTGCCCACGTTAGTGCAGCCCTCAACGTGGTAGCCTTCAGTGATGGGGCGAAAACCTCATCGTAGTCCCCTTCACTCTGCCTAAACCCTTGAGCGACCAAGCGAGCCTTACATATTTTGTTTCCATCAGCACAGTTTTTGACCTTGAAAACCCACTTGCACCCAAGGACCTGTTTTCCTGCAGGTATGGGTACCTCTTGGTAGACTTGCAGGCTCTTCATTGAAGCTAACTCCTTACTCATAGCCTCCTTCCATGGCTCTTGGTCTGATTTAGGTAATTCAGCCAGTTCAGCGAAACTGGCTGGTTCTATTATCACTGAGCAGGCCTGATACCTGTCAGGTTGCCTCCTCTCCCTAGTAGACCGCCTGACGATGGCAGGTGATCTGGAGACGTTGGGTGTCTCAACCTGGGAGTCTGGGTCAGAATCCTCTGACTTTACCATTACCCTCTGCTCGCTATTTGAGTGGTCAGAGACCCGATCCTGATCACTATCGGACTCACTCTCGCTTTTGATATTATCTCTGTCCGGTCTGGACAGTCTGGGACCAGAATTACTAGATCCCCTGGTTACTTCACTAGGTACTGGGTAACCGTTAGTCCTCGTAGGCGGGGGCCCCTGCTCCAACCGTTCCCAACCTACGTTCTCTAAAAACTTTGCACTGGCACTATTAAAAATTTCCTTAGTACCCGGCTTCCAAAAGCGATAGCATTTTCGATTGGTTTCATAACCGACAAATATTAATTTGCGGGCACGGTGCTGTCCCTTGCGCCTTTGCTGAGCGGGTATGTGTACCCACGACGGACAGCCAAAGACCCTTAAGTGACCTAAGTCAGGCTGCCGTCCATGCCATAGTACATATGGTACCTGCCCCGTGGTAGCATTCACTGTTAGGTTTATCAACTGGGTGGCAGTAAGGGTTGCCTCCCCCCAAAGGGCATCAGGTAGTTGAGCGTCATTTAGTAGAGTCCGTACCATACCCTGTAGTGTCTGACCCCTGCGCTCCACATAGGCATTATGTTGTGGACGGTATGGCGCACTGAGCCTGTGCTCGATCCCTCTCCTTGTCAGGAAATCAGAGAAAGCCTTGTTAACAAATTCTCCCCCTTGGTCAGTGACCAGGCATTTAAGGCGTTTCCCTGTTTTACGTTCGGTAGCTTTAAGCCACTGGGCAAACTGATTCAGGCAGTCACTTTTCCGTTTCAGTAACTTTACAAACCCATATCTAGAATGGTGGTCAATGATGTTCAGAATGTATTTTGCTCCCCCTAAAGATGGCTTTCTTGGTCCTATAAGATCTGCAAAGACCAGGTCCATCGGTTGCTCTGTGGAGAAGCCCTGCATCCTGTTTGCTGGTGCAGATTTAGACTTCTCTTCTCCACAGGCATTGCATTGCAAAAATCTATTGCAAGGCGATAGACTTATCCCTTTTACCTGGGACACAGTCTGCCCCAGAACTTTAAAACTGCAATGGCCCAACCTTCTGTGCAACAGGTGGATGCAGTTAAAGTGTGCAGGCCTGTTGTAATTTCCAACACTAACAACAGGTGGGGACTGGGGTTCTAATACATATAGCCCATTCTTGTGGTGGGCTGTATAACACTTTGACTCCTTTCTAATAACACATTCACCATTCTTAAAGGTTACTTCATATCCTGCCCTATCCAACTCTCTCACTGAGAGTATATTTAGGAACCCAGGGATGTACAACATTTGCAAAGTTGTCCCCAATGGGGTAACATATACTTCACCTACACCCCTAGCAGGCACATCCTTTTTGTTTGCCAGTGAGACAACTGTGTCTGTCTCCTTTAAATTCTTAAAGCTCTTTCTTATGGATGAAATTGATCTTGTCGCCCCACTATCAATCACCCACAGCTCCTCTGGTGTCGAGGAGCAACAAACACCAGCTGGCTTCGATGAAGCACTCCTCCTTTGCTTCTTTGGGCGTTTCCCAGCCTTGGTAGGACAAGACCTGGTGGGACAAGACCTTGGTAGGACAAGATCTTGGTAGGACAAGACCTGGACAAGACCAAAATGCCCAGGTTTCCCACAAGCAAAGCACCTCCGGGCGACTCCCACTGTTGTTTGCTGTTCGTTGCCTTTCTGGGACTGGGGAGCGCTGGCCTCTCGAAGTAGGGACCGCTCCAGCCTCCTCTGTGACTCCTCCAGTAGCCGAGGCTTGATTTCATCGAACACCATGTCTTGGCTTGGCAGAGCCCCAAGGGAAACCACAAAATCCTCGTAGCTCTCATCCAGGGAAGATAAAAGGATACAAGCCTTTTGCTGCTCGTTGAACCCAAGACCTTTGTCCTCCAGGTCCAGGAGCTGGGTCGTTATAAGCTGTACGTGCTCAGCCATACTCCCACCTGGAGCAAGGTGAGTGCGGAAAAGCCTCCTGGCAAGCTGTATCTGCGCACCCACTGTTTTTCTCACAAACAGTCTCTTCAGGTTCTCCCAACAGGTGGCAGCAGAAGACTCCCCTCTGATATGTACTAAGAGGGAGTCTGCAACAGTGAGCCCAATCACTGCCAGAGCTTGAGAGTTCTGTTCAATGAACTTATTGTCCCTTTCATCATCGGGGTCCAACGCTGCCAAGTCCACGGGCGTGGACACTGCGCTCCACAAGCCCTCCTTTCTCAGCAATAAGGAGCATTTTAAAGCCCAAGCCTGATAGTTCGTGCCAGTGAGCTGAGGAACCAAACTCAAGCCTCCAGAAGTCATTGCTGCGACTCTAGTGTAAAATTCCTCCAAGCAAACAGAACAAACACTCTCTGCTACAAACAGGGCGCGGTCAATTAGCAGCACCTGGGCCCATAACCAATGAGATGGAATTGATATAGCAAAGTGCTAGAAGTGGCTGACTATGGCCACGCCCCAGAGTGTGAGAGTGTTTGGTTGAGTAAAGCACAAAACAAACTTTCAGCTTGGGTTGTAGGAAATATTCTATTTACACTATATACAAAGCACTGCACGATGTGCAAGGTTACACATGTCTTCTATTCAGACTATGTGTTGCAGCAAAGTCTATACAAAGTCTATAAACAGTCTTTGGAAAGCTTCAAACGTCTATCTTCAGTAAAGCAAAGCAAACACAGTCCAAACCTTATCTGTTCCTTCAAGGTCGGCTCTGAAGATAGTCAGCAGGTCCTTTAGCTCTCCCTCAAAACACAGAGTCTTTTCTCAAGGCACCACAATGTGGCAGTGGTATGTTATCCAAATGTCTTGCAGTCCGGCAAGGCAAAACATACCAGGAAAACGGCGATCGCAGTCCAACAGCTGGCTGGCAACGATGGCAACAGCAGTGTCAGACAGCAGGCAGGCAACAGCAACAGCAGTGGCACGAAGCACACAATGGCATGAAGCGATGCAACGGCATTCAGGCAAAATGGCATAAGAGCAAAGTGTCTGAGAATGCTGCCTGAATTTATGCTACCTACAAACCCTTAATGATAGCACCTGGCTGGGGTAACATGCAGAGCCTTAAAGGTACAGTCATTGGTTTGCTCTTGTTGCAAATACTAGCACATGTATCCTAACATATATAACTGTGTCAATTGGCAGAGTCCCTAAATAATTTTAGTCAGCATCTTGCAATCTTATGACGATAATCAGTCTGAGATTATTAGTCTGTAATAAACTTTTTGTTGTTCATTTTCATGGGTATATATTATTTTTAAAAAATATCTTAGGTTTTGTATTTGATTTGCTAGTTTGCAGGGTCTTATTACAGAAGTAACAGAAACATGACTAATAAAAATTAAGATTTTGCATAAACTCTTTGGAAATCCTGTTGGAAGTACAAATTGTGGCCCTTTTAAAACAGAACTTTGAGGTTCTTTATATAACAAAACCATAATTTATTTTTTAATTTTTGCTACTTCCATTATTATTTCTCTAAAAGAACACTTTGTTCATGTAGAAACTCCCTTTAAACATAATCTGCCACTGAATTTGGAACTGTTTGTGCCCATTGCGAGTGCTATTGTTTTCTAAGTTTGTTAAGGTCAACATTATTATAGCCCAGTGATCCCCTTACAGTATTCCTCAAGGCCAAAAGCAAATAACCCTTTTGAAGTTAAAAAACATTACTTTTAAATATGTGTAACACCACATTAATTTGACTCTCTACAGGAAATGAAGAACAATTAAGTAACTACAGTGGATTTGTCAGATGTGAGGGTTTTGCTATGTTTTGAGTGTCCAGCAGATGGGGGTAAAATATAGTACAAATTGCTCCTGCACATGAGAGAATACATGACTTGCCTTTTCTTTTACAAAGTACTGTAGGGAAGGGTGAGGCTTAACATACTTCGTAAATATACTTAATTGCAGTTTTCTTATACTTAAATGCTTTAATGTTGAGATAGTATCAAAGGTGAGCTGGCAAGGGTTCTACAATCTTTAATAATGTACTTCATATAATGCAGTTTCTTTCATGGGTGATACAAATACTTAAGGTATGGTTGCTCACCTCTTGCGTGGAAAATCAGAGTAAAGGCAGTAGTACCTGCCTCCATTCTGCATATTTACCCTGTAGCACAGATTCCTTAAATTTGCAAGGATTATAATCTAAATTTTCTTTTTAAATCGCATGCACCAGGATAGGGCACAATTTCTTACAGAAAACCTACAGAACCAGACCTTTTCACATTATGCTAATGACATCATAACCAGGCACTGATAATAATTACGATAATTTTACAAACTTGCTATATCCCTTTTAGGTTCTAGGTTGCCTTTTGCCCTAGGGAACCAGGTTTTATTTTACTTTTAAGGCTACTCCCACAAACCCATGACTTCTGAAGGCTTCCTCAAGGTGAAAGGGAGCCCTAGGAGAGGCTTGGAATCTAAAACAGGGCTGGGAAGTTTTAGTTTAAATTAAATATTACTAGGTTATGGCATCTGGTTTGTGCTGAACAATTTTATACAAGAGGATTTTGCCCACTATTTACAACTCCATGGCTGAAATTGTATTGAGTAATGCAGTAAGTTGCAACCAGGTAGGTTCATTTGGAACACATGGAGGAAGTGTCTCACCAAATCCCCGTTGATTCAGTGTATCTGCTCTAGTAAGAGCCTCACTCTTATGTCTGAAGAAGTGGACTTGGTCCACAAAAGCTCACAGTTAAATATAGGAGTTAGTTTTTAAGGCACCACAATGTTTTTTTTGTGCTGTTCTGTTTTTTTAAGCTCAGATACTTCAGTTTTTAGCCACTTTGTTATTTACAGATTTTTTTAAAACAAATAAAAAAAGACTTGGATAAAAGAAGTCCCAGGAAACTATTGCTTTTTGGCATTGAGACATTATATAATTGATTGATTGATTAATTAATTATGAGCCATCAAGTTGATCCTAACTTATGGCTTCCCTTCCTAGTTTTCTGGGTATAGATTACTGAGTTGTGAGTTATCACTTCCTCCTTCTGTTGGTAGTCTGGGACTCTACAGCAAGTGGCAGGATGTGTAACCTCATCAGCTGCACATATTCAGCATGATCTTGGCTGGCACCTCTCCTGTGAGGCACATTGGGGATTCAGTCACTCAACTCCTGCTTTTCTCACTTACTGAGCTGTGAATGCTGGAATACTGGGACAAAATATTTATTTTGTACTTTTTTTGGAAATTGTAATGCAAAGATATAGCAATAAAATAGCAAGTTTGCTTATATACTGCCCCATAGTGCTTAGAGAACTACCTGGGCGGTTCACAAAGTCATTAGCATTTTGCCACCAACAAGCTGGGTACTCATTTTACTGACCCCAGAAGGAAGGAAGGCTGAGTTATCCTTTACCCCTTAGGATTGAACCCAGGCAGTGAGCATAGTTTTTGCCAATGACAATATGTTATGTTTCTCATTAGCCTCACTTGCAGTGCTGGGAGCAGTGCACTGAAATTTTCACTAAGCTCAGAAAATATGGAAGATAGACATGAAACCCCTGCGCTAATTTTGACTTTAACTACAATCTTACTATGAGCCTTCTGTTCATTGGAATCCTCTTGGGATCAAAAAACACTCCACAACTCACTGCTTTAAAAAAAATTCCAGTGAAAGAGGGTTAAAATTCATCCCTGAAATGTACTTTTCACCTCTGGCAAATTTAACATACTTTCTAAATACATTACTGTATAGCTGCACTTGATTGATGGGTTTCTGAAAAAGTGCTGTTATGGTGCTGAAACCTCTTGCACTATGCATTACAGATCCTACAGTTTTAATAAGTAATGTGTACCTCTCTTTGTTTTGTCCAGGTTTGTGGAATCTTGCTTCATTGTTTTCCAACCTTTGTTTGTTTGTATTGATGCCCTTTGCTTTCTTCTTCCTGGAATCAGAAGGTTTTGCTGGCTTAAAAAAGGTGCGTGAATATCAAATATATGTATGCAATTCCAAAAATGCTGTGAACATCCAGCAAAGCTAACTTGCAACAATAAGTAGGCAATTAAAAAGTAAAACATGTTTTATGTGTATTTAGGCTAATTCTCTTACTAATTGTTAAAGCTAGTATTATTACAGTATATATACTGTGCAAAAGATATTTTGAAAGGAAAAAAATATTGGCCATTTCTGAAATGAATGTTAAGATATTACTGATTGAATGTCAAGTGCATTCAATGTGAATGCATGTTAACTCAAGTAGCCAGTACAATGTTTTTGTAACCAGTGCCCCTGGTTCTCTTAGCCGATGCATTTAACTTCACCAGTTGTGTTACCCACATGGTACAGAAATCCTTGTACATCCTGTCAAACTAGGCATCTGACTTATTCTGCCTCTCTATTACTGAACCGGTTCATGCACCTTGTATGCCCCAGATGTTTTCCCCTTCATGGGAGTAGTTTCACCACCCCTCTCTGAAAAGACAATCTATTATAAACAGGCACGACTTCAACAAGTTCACTGTTACAGATCCATTGTATTGTTCAAAAGAACTTCAAGCTTTTATATCATAATGATGATTATTTTACTACAAAAATGTATTTTATACAGATATACAGTAAAAACAACCAATGTCTTGACAGTCATTTTTAAACTGTTCTGTCAACCAGTGTTGGAAAGACTGAATCTGATTATCTTCAATCATGTGCCGTTGTTGGAACAGAAGTCACAGGGGAAAAAAAACTCTTCAACAGGTGTGAACCTGGTTGAAAAAATGATGCTGACTGCTTACTGGTATACAGAGTTATGACAGTTCGATTTATAGATCATGTAGAAACTGTAGACCAGACAAAAGATCCCTTGTAAAAACTTCATGTAGCCAAAAGCAAGAAGTGTAAAGTGACACAAATGTACACAAAAAGTAGAAAATTGGTAAACAAAAATAGATCACTCAAAACTTGTGTGACTGAAAAAAACTAGTAATAGCAGCCATAGCACCTCTCTTATTTGGAATAGTAGCAATGTTACTCTGTATTTCAAGCATATCAGAGAGTAAACAAAATAAAAAATGTTGTGGCACTTTAAAGACTAACTGCTGTATTTTAATGCTAGCTTTCATGGATCAAGTCCACTTCATCCTATTAACCATTTGCAATTCAGCAGGGTGAAACTTCACAACTAATCTGAATCACACCCAGAGATAAGCTGCTATTACCAGTTGTAAAAAACCATATTGATATAAAGTAAAGCCTCGCATAAAGAGTGCCTTGCTTAGAGAGTGACTCGCTTAAAGAGCAGAATTTTCTCTGATTGGTCGCCTCGCTTAACAACTCAAACCAACCAAAACCTCACTTAACAACTAAATCGAGGTTTGCAAACACCCCCCCCCCCAGAAGTCACAATTGGTTACTTACAATGGTGTTTTACTTAAAGAGCAAACTCTCTTAAAGAGCAATCCTGTGGAATGTGTTATGCTCTTTAAGCAAGGTACCACTGTATATGCTTATTTGTTACCTCTGTACTTGATGTGTATAAATTGATGCCATGAAGTCTCACTCCTATGTTTGGCAAAGTGGACTTGATCCACGAAAACTAGCATTAAAATACAGTACAGCATATCTGAGAGTAAACAAAATAGAGCAGGAAAATTTTTTTTGTGGCCACAGGCCGGTCATGTGTTTCAGGGAGCTGGTCACTATGGCCTGGGGGCGAGATCCAGTCCCCAACACCAATTCATCCAGCCCATGAAGCCCTTGTTGCTCCTGGAAGTGGAAGTAAAATGCGCCCGGGCGTGTACAGGTGAGTTTCACTTCCGCTTCCAGGAGTGACAAGGGCTTCATGGGCTAGATGAATTGGCATCAGGGGCTGGATCCGGCTACTGGGCTGTAGTTTGGGCACCCCTGTTTTAAGGTGTTACTGGCCATCTGCTATTTTATAAGCATGTGTATTTCAAAAGTTCTGTTGAAATCTAGTTAATTACATGCTTTACAAGCCCTTTTTCTGAGCCAAGGAACTAGCCATGTCCTCCTCCTGCTTGGCCAGCAAGAACCTAGCATGACTTTTGATTTTATAGTTCTACCAGTTTATCATTTCCCACTCCTGCCCCCATAATATTATTTTACCATTCTATTCCTATTTCAAAATAGTGGTTCTTTCTGTGGTTATCTTTTCTGCTACAAAATAAATTTCCTCTAAAATGACATACCAAAGCAATTTCTTCACATGTGTTTTCTTAAGAATACAGAATTTCTCTAGTTTGTATTCTTTTTCAGGATTGATTTTTAGTTATACAGTAGTCTGTTTTTCCTTATAAAGCTAAGAGTGGCTTTTGTGAGATTTCAAGACATCTTTTGCTCGCTGCTCAGATGCACTATGCTAAAATGTTAGATGCTTTTAACTGTTTGGCTTTTTGCTTTACTTAATAGAAGCAGAGAAGTGCCCTTGAGGATATAAATAATGAAAAGGATTATATTCAAACTAGCTACTTTAAAATGTGCAACAGATATTTGATCTATATCACTGTAATTTTATAGCGCTATAGCATTTGAAAAGCTCATTTATTCCACCTGCCACCTTTTTGTACAAGCATTTCTTAATTGCTTGGAAAACCAGAGTCATACAATCTGGCTGGTCACCTCTCACTCTTTTCGTTGCTTGAAAATAATTATAACAGAATGACAAAAATGATTCAGATCTGAAGAGAAATAAATAATTTATATTTATTTATTATTCATATTTATCCATCACCCTTTCACCAAAGTGACTCAGAGCAGTTTACAGATCATAAAAATACCACAATAAAACATAAAACAATGTGCAAATACTTTAGTTATTCTTACTGGAAACATAATGCTTAACACAGTGATGTTTTGTTAAATGAAGTTTTTTGTAGGGCATGAGTATGAGAATCTGAGGTTTGGCACAGGGTCTTACATTGATTGCACAACGTTTAAACAAAGCCCTGTTCCCTTTCTGAAGAGGAAAGGGAACCCGGGGATGGGGGAATCCACCAGCCTCTTTGGAAAGGGTAGCAGGGATTCCATGTGTGGAATCCTAACTGCCCTTTCCAAAGAGGCAGGCAGATCGCATTGTGTGAATGGCGCTTGGGTTGGGGGTTGAACTGGGGCACGTGCCCATTCAACCCCCTAACTCATGTGCCAATCGTGCGCTGCGATCGCAGCACCTTGGTAGGTCGGGGGACATCATGCCTGAGAAATTCTTGGAGAGTTATAAAAGTGAGAATTAAAATGAGCAACAAAGGGTGCATCCCTATTGCTGACTTAAAAAAAGGATTGCTATCTCTACATTGACATAGATTAGGGATTCTCAACCTGCGGCCCATGGGCCGGTTGCAGCCCATGGCACCATTTCATGTGGCCCCCCACCGCCTCCACCACACCAGGAAGTGCTATGTGGTGGAGGAAGGGCAAAATGGCCATCCGGCCCCTTAAACTGTCTGAGGGAGTGTGACCCGGCCCCCAGCTTTAAAAGGTTGAGAACTCCTCTAGTAGACGGTGAACTCTAGGGTAGAATTAACCACGTCTGTGACTCTAGGATGTAATCATTACATTCAAATTAAGGCTGCTGAGGAAACTCACTGACAAGTAAGGACAAGGGAGAGGCAACATTTGATCCTGCCATCTTTTCCTTATCCTTTACCATAGTAAAATAACATGTACATTAACACCCCAGGTTACAATTGCTGCGGGTTACGATGGAAAAGATGTTCCGGATTACAACCGTTTTCATGTGTTTTTTTCCGGTTATGATGGTTAAATCGCATCCGGTTTTTTTCCTTTCAGTGTAACCCAATGGGTGTTTTGGGTTACAATTTTTCCAGCTTACAACGGAAGCAGTTGGAACGGACCTCTGTCATAACCCTGGGTTTCACTGTACTGTACTATGAATTTTTTTAAATAATGAAAGAGAGTATTCTATGTCTGCTTACAGTTTAATGACTAGACTGCTAGACTTTACTTTTTTATTTCCCTGGAAGTGTTATATATAATGTATAGGAAACTGGTATAATTTGCTACCTTAGAGCTGTTTTTTGTAATATTTATGTCAATTAATTAGGCTAATATTTTTTATTCTTGTAAATAGGATCAATCTTTATCTACCCATTAACTGCTTGCAAATTTATTGTGTTTCCTCTCTTTCTAATTGATGGCATTCATTTTCAGTGGCATATGGCTCTTCTAGTAAGTTCCTATTTATTCCCTTGGGCAATAGTTTTTTTTAAAGCACTTGAATATTACACAGAGATACAGATACGGAAATTGGCCACTCACCATGGATGGATGCAGTGCTTTTTCTAAAAATCAAACTAAACATGATTCTCTGTCTAGGGTTTTAATTAAACCATTATGTTAATTCAGACAGGATATTTTAGGCCTAAGGGGCTTAATTCTGTGCCCTTTAAAAATGAGACTTAAATAGCCTTTTTCCTTAGACCACTGTTTAATTTTTAATTGGGTCTCTAATTTCTCTACGTACTTTCCAATTCTAAAAGTTGATTGATCAATCTTCAGTTGGAATTTTGGTCTTTGTGTGCATATTAGTAGGGTTTTAAACAATATGAATTGTATTTTCAAACATAGCAATACAATATCAATAACATAAAATTCATCCAGATAAAGGTTTATTTGTAACTATATAATCTAAGTTTGTATAATTTATAAGTTGGCTGTAAAAGATAAGTTCTATAGTGACATTTGTTATTTCCTGGAGGTTGTTTAAAAGCATGTCTTCCCACAGTTGAAGGATTTGTATTTTATCCATTTTTTAATGTATTGTGCAACATAAATAAGTAGCAAACAGGTAAGGTGAGAATGGGTCTTGTTTCTTGACCGCTTACCTACATAGTTTTTCTGGTGGTTTTTCTTTCCAAATGTATTGATACTAGTTGTCCAAAGAAAGATCTCCTTTTGCTGTTCAGTTTTCTGCAGTAGCATGTCTGTCCAACTCCCATAAGAAAGATACTGGTAAATTCTTCTTTATTCAGGTTACACTAGTACCTCGGATAACGATGAGGCTTGGTTCCACAAGTCTTGTCATTATCCGGTTTTTAATGTCGTGCAATGCATTGATTGCACAATGTTAAAAAAAAGCCTGTTTCCCTGGAGGTTGCAGCAAGCCAGAACGTCGGGATTTGAATCCTGACATTTTGGCTTGTTGCAGCCTCCAGGAGGGTGGGAGAACTTTGGAAACAGTTTGGATTGGGTCCCCCGACCTCCCTGGAGCCGGCAGGGGGTTCAGAGAGCCCAAAATGGTTTTTAAAAGACCATTTGTTTACCCATTTCAGGCTCCCTGACCCCCCTGCTGGCTCCAGGGAGGTTGGGGGACCCGATCCAAGCTGTTTCCAAAGTTCCCCCACCTTCCTGGAGGCTGCAACAAGCCAAAATGTCAGGATTCGAATCCTGACGTTTCGGCTTGTTGCAGCCTCCAGGAAGGTGGGGAAATTTCAGAAATAGCTCGGATCGGGTCTCCCGACCTCCCTATAGCTGGCAGGGAGGTCAGAGAGCCTGAAATGGGTAAAAAAAAGTCTGTTTTTTTTACCCATTTCGGGCTCTCTGACCCCCCTGTCGGGTTTTGGCAGGTCGGCGGACCCCATCCAAGCTGTTTCCAAAGTTCCCCCACCCTCCTGGAGGAAGCAACAAGCCAAAACGTCAGGATTCTGGCAGGGAGGTCAGAGAGCCCGAAATGGGTAAAAAAAATGGACTTTGTTTTACGCATTTCGGGCTCTCTGACCTCCCTGCCGTCTCTAGGGAGATCAGAGGACCTGATCCAAGCTGTTTCTGGACTTCCCCCCTCCCTCCTGGAGGCTGCAACAAGCCAAAACGTTAGGATTCGAATCAGCTTTCCAGCCACCCCACCCCTGCCTCCGCAACTGCAGGGTGGCTGGGAAGTTGAATGGAGAACCCCGTTCAGCTTTCCAGCCACCCTGCTGCTAAGAATGACTGCATCGGATAACGCTGACAGATCGTTATCCGATGTCAGCATTATCCGATGCAGTCGTTACCCGAGGTATTACTGTATTTTAATTTGATCCCATAAATAGTGCTAGCAAAGTTAATTAGGATTAAATTGAATATCCATTTTAATCATTTTGCTGGATTTCCACTCCATAGAATGATTGTATTTTTTCACATTTTCACTACATTTAAAAGTATGTGCCTGTAGCCTCACATTCTGTTGATTGAAGTGCTGTTCTGTGCCTTGCGCTATAATACTAGATAAGAAAAGTAAAAGGTAAATCAAAGATACTGAGCCAGCAGATGGAATTATTTGGCCAGAAGACTTTCTGTTTCCCTTCCTAGTACTTCATTTTAAAGATTTTTCATTTCTTAAGAATATACTGTTTCATTAAATTAGTCAGTAGTAACAAATAAATGCAACAATGCCGAAATCTGAAACTGAACTATGTAAGTGATTCTACAGATTCTAGGAAACGAATTAAGTACAAGTGAGTATAAAATTTTTAACATTAGAAGTGGAACATAGTGACTCTATGAAAGAAAGTTAAATTCTTTTGGAAGGTGGTGGAGGATCATGGCAAATAATACACAGTTCATTGTAGCTGATAAAATAGTTTGCCAGTAGTTTTAACCGCCTTTCTCCCTTAAATTTAAACAAGCAGTGTATAGGAAGCAGAAGTTGCAAAAATTAGTATTCTAATAATTTTTAAACAAAATATGCATTTAAAATAGCATGTGCTTTTTTTGGCCCTACTATTTTACTTCAAATACTTAACAGGCAGTTGGGACTTTGAATATATCTCATAAATTTACATCAGATAAGCATGGTAAATCAGATCCTGCTCACTTTATGGCAGTTGCAGGTGGAACATGTCTTTTGCAAATTATGTAGAGAATCCATGTCTGCCATATAGAAGCCTGAGAACTCACATAGAACTATACATATTATATTATGTGAAATCTTCAGCTCTTGTTCTTCATGGATTGCCAAACATCTCTCAGTTTAAAAATGTATTTTGTGACATGTAGGACCTGTGCCACAATCTGAATGCTTTTGTCTGGGCTTCTAGTCAGTCATGTTGTCTTCCCTCTTTTTTTGTCCCAAATGACATTCAGTATTGTTTATCTCTTGAGGGACATAAAGCCTCATTCAGTGGTATTTTGTCCATAGGGAAGAGCCCCTTTCTGCTTAATATTGTTTGTACTATTTTGTATTTCTTTATACAGTGCTGGTTCATCCAAGTCCTGAAACTGCCTTGTTGTCTCTTAGCATCCCTGGTTTTCCTCCAGTTCTGGCCTTGCTCAATTTTTAGAGAAAGTGATTATGATATGGAATAGGTATGCATATGCCAGGTATTTGAGGGTGAAGTGTAAATTTCATTCACTGAACATAAACCTACTGGGCTGACTGTTTGGATCATACTTTACGTGTTGATAACTCGGTGGTCAATCTGTAAAGGTAAAGGTCACCCTTGCTCGAAACTCAGTCTTATCTGACTCTAGGGTTCAGTGCTTATCTTTGTTTCATAGCCAAAGAGCCAGTGCTGTCTGTGTTTGCAGATGTTTCTGTGGTCATGTGACAGGCATGACTAGACACCAGAGCACACGGAACACTGTTTACCTCCCCACTGAAGTGGTCCCAATTTATCTACTTGCAATTTCTTGCTTTTGAACTGCTAGGTTGGCAGGAGCTGGGACAGAGACAGGAATTTACTCTGTTCTGCAGTACAGTAATACCTCATATAACATTAGTATCGAATAACACTAAAATCGCATAACATTAAGCAATCGGGGGGAAGAATTGCATCGGATAACATTAAGATCCTATGGGATGCATCAGATAACAACCGCTAAAGCCTGTGTGGTTATAGTGTATCTCTATGGCTCCCATAGGATTTTAACATGCATCAGATAACACTAAAAATCGTATAACATCAAGACTTGTGGAACAGGTTTTAGTGTTATATGAGGTTTGACTGTATTCAGATATCGAATTGCTGATCTGGCACCTTCCAGTCAGCGTCTTAGCCACTTGAGCTGCTACAGTCCCTGGTCAATCCGTTATATTCAATTTGTGTGTTGGTTAATTGAAAGATAGAAACTGTGCCAATTCATAATGTTGCTGTGGTAGTATTTCTTGAGATTCTAACAAAAGCATTATAATACAATTTTTATCAGCTAGAATTTCTGAAAAAACATATCTTTTGTTTGAATGCCACATTGGAAATATGGGGATTACAAAATACCTATTTTAATAATGTTTTATAGCTTGTTTTTGCTTTCATATTGATTCCTTTCATTGCCTTGAAGTTGTTGCATAAAATTTACCACGAGTGACAGCAACATCCTGGCCAATTATACAATGAATCCAGACATCTCAGTGTTTTGAACACAGCAAAAAATGTCTGTGGAGGTTAACTCGGAGAACATCAAAAGCAAGTGCTTGATAATAAAAGCAAATGGTAGAAAATTTGAGGTAACTTCCTTGCTTAATTAATTAGGTAGACCAGGTGGAAATGAAGAGGCCACTGTTGGTGCTCAGAATATCTATAAAGCTGAGCAACACGACAGCACAATAGAGAAGGAACAAAGATTGTTTTAATATACTTCTATCCTGTGTCACAGTTTGAAATTGTCCTGGTTTATGTCCCTTTTGGCAAACTTACATAAAAGTGACCATGTACTGTATTTTATGACCAGATGACTTTCCCCCTCTTGTGGCTAATTTGTATCAGACCTGCAATATTAAAGAGACATAGAAATGGGTTAGAGGTCTTAGCCTGTATGTCTCAAGGATTCTTCATTGCATTCTTTCATTATTTTTTGCTTGCTTTTGCCACTGATCATCCATAAATTGTTGGAAATAGTGATTAAGGAAGTGCTGCTTAGTGTTAGTGGCACATGGATTATCTTGGTGAGACTGCCTTTGTGGGTGAAAGGAAATCAAGCACTGTGCAAACAAAAAGGAAGCCTCCTGCTGAGAACCTTTCAAGGAAATTTAACTTCCATGATGTTTTGACCTTAGTGTTTATTACAAAAATGTAAAGCAATATTTCACCAGTTGTTGTGTGTCAGGTAGTAACCCCATCACCAATTCTAACTCTTCTGTAGATCTGTTTTCTTAAGAAACATATATTTAAAAATAAAACAGCTTTGCTTTACTGACCAAAGATTCTTTTTTGGTAGCAGAATCAGTCAAGGTATGTTATTATTTCTTAGTTCTATAAAACTGTGTTGTACATGTCCAGAAGTGAGACAAATTGGCAATAAGAAACAGTTTCCTGGAGCACAAAAAGTAATGCAGACCAAACAAAGTGATAAATGCTTCTATTATTAACAGCTACTGTTAGCTTTCCTAAGTTACCAACTCCAGAATAGTCCTATTAATCATTACTGCTAAATAGCAACAAAATGTCTTTCAGGCAAAAATGTTTGCATCTCCTCATAGACATGAAAACACCTCCGAGTCCTGTGGCCCCTTAAGGTCTAATACATATATTATGGTTGCTGGTTTTCAGGGCCCTCGTAAGTTCAGTAGTCTCTGTAGGCATTATATTTTGCTTATAGAGTCATGCAACTCAGTATTCAACAGATAGTGCCTGTGGAGGTAGCATAACTTAATAGCAATTTGCCACTAAAGTTACTTCTTTTCCATAACTGTTCAGCAGTATTCTGGCCATTGTTTAGTGGGGATCAATTATTCTTTTAAAACATTTTGTTTGAATAAATACAGTCAAACCTCGCATAAAGAGCGCCTCACTTAAAGAGTAACTCGCATAAAGAGCAGAATTTTCTCTGAATGTTCGCTTCGCTTAACAAATAAAACCAACCAAAAACAAATAAATCAGGGTTCGCAATTTCCCCCACAATTGGTTATTGACAATAGTGTTTCGCCTAAAGAGCAAACTCGCTTAAAGAGCAATCCTGTGGAACGCATTGTGCTCTTTAAGCAAGGTACCACTGTACTTTGAAAACACCTGAGTCAGTTGCAGATTTCATTTTGTTTCATGATAATATCATTACAGAAGAAAATAATTATTTGTGAGGAACCATCTCCAATTAAATTATGTTCTTTCTTCTGAAAGTTTTTTTATGGAGTTCAAAGGATATAGAAGCTTTATATGGCATTTGTTCATGTTACGCTTGTTTAAGTGCCTGAAATTGGGATAACCACAAACTACTGTGAATATTGGCTCTCCAAATACTTTTTGAAATGTGGTTAAGTCTGTGTATTATTTGGCATTTACTCTCATATTTATTCGTCTATAAAATCATTTCATCATACAGGCTGATGTTTTAGAGCTCTGAT
Organism: Furcifer pardalis; assembly: GCA_030440675.1. Lineage (NCBI taxonomy): Eukaryota > Metazoa > Chordata > Lepidosauria > Squamata > Chamaeleonidae > Furcifer > Furcifer pardalis. Next base: position 101,808,613 of record CP126897.1, read on the forward strand.
CTCATTGAAACATTTACTGATACATAACTGAATTGTGTTTTGTTACAGCCCATTTATTCCTTCATTAGAAGAACCAGAATCAAAAGTTGTTTAATCATCTCTCCTATTTTTTTGACATGTACTAACATCTTATGTTAACATTTCCTTTGACATTCAGGAAATCTAAAGTGTGCTACAAAACTGCTTTGTATAAGACCGAAATATTAGCAGCTTTGGGTTTTCTTTGCCAGTTGTGACCAATGGTTTTTCCTAAATGTACAGTGCCATGCTGAAGCCTTAGCCACCACCATCTGGTTTGGAGAAGATTCAGTAAATGATGGGGGGAGGCATAATTCAGCCAATTCGACACAATACAATTGGAGAGAGTCTTCTACTGACTCTCCTCTCAACCTTCTCTAAGTTTGGTGAAATATAGAGTTAGGGTGTTCGAGTTACAGCTCTTACTGTAGCTTCCTCCTTGAATAAAATGGGAGGTCTATAAACAGTGGTGGACTGGTCCATCAGGCTACTGGGCCTCAGACCGGAGTGCCTCCAGGCCCCCAGGACCATGGTGTCCCCCTTGGGTGCCAATCCAAAGAGCCAAGCTGAGCTGCGATGCCCAGAATGATCGTTCAAACGAGTGGGGCTCCATGTTCCTCTATCTGACTTCCTCTTCCATTGCCACCAAAGATAAGCTTACAAAAGTAGCTCCATTTACAGTGGAGCTGCCATGGCTTAGACGTTTGCAATTTTGCATTGTAAGCACCAAGTTGTTAGTTTGAATCCCCAGAGGGGAGTTGAAATTAGAAGGTGAGTGGGAACATACGGTACTTATTTTGTTAGGGTTAAATGCCCTCATCACTCCCTGTCCAGTGCCCTTTTAGCATAGCCAGTGCACCCCTGTCTATAAATGATAAATTAACATTTATTTCTTACTTCTAGTTGCTGCCTATTTCTCTCCAAAAACCAATGGTTTCACATGCTGGTTTTTATACCTTTCCCTTTCAGTAGGACAAATTTGGTAAAAATCTTCCTATATATTTAGAAAGCTATCCGCTTTTGACAATTTATTTTAACTTTAATCTCACATGTTAATTTATCATTTATAGATCTTCCATTTTTATTCAAGGAGGAAGCTACAGTTGGGCTATGTACTCTTCAAGGTTCTAAATGGCAGGTGATTGAAAAATGTTATTTCTAACTAATTTCGGAAGCTCCAGAGTACTTTATGAAGTAAGGATAAGAGGTCTTCTTCATTGCTTCCTCTTTTACCCTGTCGGGTGTCAAGAGAAGGATAAGAGGTAGTAGATTTAAAGAAGAGACTTTTAGAGTTAATGTACCTTTTAACCAGTGTTTGGAATAGCTACTTCTTTAAAAGCTACATCTTTCTGTTTGTTTTGCACTTCTCTTCCCTATGCTGAGCAATAATGGAACTTGTCTGCTGAAGTGGACCTGATCCATGAAAGCTAACTTTAGAATACAGCAGTTAGTCTTTAAGGTGCAACAATGTTTTTTGTTTTGTTTACTCTTTGATATTGAAAACAGTGTGCTCAGTAGGTATCCCTTAGGGAAAATATGAGCAGTATTTGATTTCCTTGCCTGTATGTTGTCACATTCTGAATAATTGTGTCAAGAAAGGTGGTTTTGGTGGTTTTTAGTCAGTTACTGATAGAAATAACAGAAGTATCAGTTTAAACCTGCGTGAGTGGCAGAAAACTGCACTGAAGCCAAATCTGTTTGCTTTTGTTCTGTTCTTGTGGGTAAAAAACATTTGATTCCTACCTCTTTAGTTCCTGATTGCTGGAATTCATTCCAGAATTTCAATTGCCTAAAATATCTAGAAGTCCATAGAAGTACCTGCTCCTGCTTATTCTTTTCAAGATACCTAATCCGGAAATTTGACTTAATCTGAACATTTTAAATAAAAAACTGATTTGTTATCAAGGGGAAACTGTCATCAGATAATGTATACCCCATGTGGAGAGAAAAACTACCCTCTAGGTATAAACTGTAAACACACTGTGAGACATGCCTTAATGTGTTTCAATTGACATAATAGTAGTCCTTTTTAATACAGATTTATTGGGGGAGGAGGGAGGATTTTTTTCTCAGTAATTATGTTTGAAGCTTTCTTGTCTCTCATTGCTACAAGATTGTAAAATCAGCTGCCATTCATACATGAGCAGGCATTCCAGCTGGAAAGTAACTTTACAGACATGCTCTGTTTTTTTTAAAGAAGGATTAATTGTCAGGCCCTTGTTGATAAGTCGTTGCAGTAGGATGTCTATAATGATGAAAAACAACACAGCATATGTATGGAAATGGGACTTAAAAATGTATATGTGTTTTCAAACTGCTTTTATTAAAAACTAAAGGTTAAAACATTGTCCACTGTTGAATTAGCAGTGAACCTTTTAACATTTCTGAAACTTTATAATAATAATAGCAGTTTTGTGTCAGAAATGATTCTGGGTTGAAAGGATTTTTGCAGAAGAAACTCAGGGAATGCCCAAATGAGGCTCCTTTCATGTCCCCAAGAGCTGGGACAGAGACGGACACTCAATCTGTTATGCAGTACCTGGGTCTCGAATGGCTGACTTGTCAGTCTTCCAGCTAACAAGGTGAGCTGCTTAACCACTAAGCCACCATACTACCATAGCCTTTATTTAAAGGTTTACATGGATGTCTGAAACTTGAAAAACGTAATTTTAACAGTGAACTTTGTTTGAAAGGAACAAATCTTTCACCACATATTTTCTCTGAAGAACAGAAATATTTAAATGGAATAGATATACAGTTGTACCTCGCTTAAAGAGCATAATGCGTTCCATAGGATTGCTCTTTAAGCGAGTTTGCTCTTTAAGCGAAACACCATTGTAAATAACCAATTGTGTGTGGGGGGGATTGTGAACCCCAATTTATTTGTTAAGCGAGTTTTTGGTTGGTTTTATTTGTTAAGCGAAGTGAACATTCAGAGAAAATTCTGCTCTTTATGCGAGTTACTCTTTAAGCGAGGCACTGTTAATGTGAGGTTTGACTGTAGTTAAATCAAGTTATTATAAGGATAGGCAGAACGGGCGCTAGCAGGATCTTCCTTTTAAAAAACCATCTAAAACTAAGATCTAATTACAACCAGTTGCAAAATATGTACACTTTTGAGTTAAAGAATGCTGAGTTGAGGAATTTTAGTGCAAGAATTGGATTAAGGCATAGTCCTTCCTCCCTTCTAAATTGTCCTTATTTCAGTAATATAATTTTAGATATATGGGAGTGTGTTGTTTTATTGGTATCTTCCAAGAGTTGTTCAGAATGATCTTGAATATGCTGTACTTTTCAGATCATTATAGTTGCTAGAAACGGGAGAAACAATTACATTAATGAGTATTATGTGACAAGGCACAGTTTGCCATACAGTTGTACATGTAAATGACCAATGGTGGTGGTGGTGGTGGTGGTGGTGGTGGTGGTGGTGGTGGATTGCGAACGCCGATTTATTTGTTAAGCGAATTTTTGGTTAGTTTTATTTGTTAAGCGAAGCGAACATTCAGAGAAAATTCTGCTCTTTAAGCGAGTTACTCTTTAAGTGAGGCACTCTATGCGCTGTTTGACTATACTTTGTTTTAAATTTATCTGTTGGAATGAGAGATGAAATTTGCTAATATATTTTTGTAAAATTCTCTTTTAGAGTGATAAAGACTATATGAAGAGTTTTAGTAAAATAAAAATTCTAAGAAAAATAATGCTGGCTATATGATGGAGACTAGTTGAGTTTTGAAGAAGAAATTAGTATAAATAATACAGTGTAACTCAAGACACAATAACATAATGTGGTGCTTTTATTATCAAAATGGTTGATATTAATTTCTTTATTATCTCCTTCATTAAAAAGAATGATAGATTCTGTGCTTTTCTTATTTTGATAGCTTTTTAATTATGGTTATTATTTATTTATAGGGATGTGCTATTTGTGGTTTATTTTTTACTACTAATCCCAGAATTCTCCTTTCTGGGAATTCTACCTGGCCAGACAGACATCTATCTAAATGTGGCCCATCTGTGAGAGAGGTCTTAGCTGAATGATTCCATGGCCTAGTTCTTCCTAGGTTCCTATTCAAAAAGGAAGCTGTTCTGGTGTTTGCCAGGAGATTCCCTTTTGAAGAGGAAGTTAGATGGAGCCATTTATTTATTTTATTTATTGCATTTGTTACCCCGCCCCAATCGGGTGAACCAGACTCTGAGCGGCTTACATCAAGGTTAAAACATAGGATAATCTATATTAATGCTATTTATACTTAAAACTTAATGTTTAGCTCTAAAAATCATGAAAAGTTAAAACAGTGTACAAGCTGCACATGCTTGTGTTAGACCAGGGGTTTCCAAACTTTTCGGGCTGTGGGCAGGTCATGTGGTTGAGCGGGCTAATTGTGGTTCTTCCCACCAGAAGCAAAAGTAAAATGTGTTTACAACAGCCGTGGGTGCTTTTTCAGCAGCGTTTTGTGCATACACAGGCTGTTTTACTTCTGCTTCCGGGAGCAGTGCAGGTGGTGCAGGCCGGATTATTAGGCGCCGCATGCCAGATTCAGCCCATAGGCCATAATTTGGGCAACCCTATGTTAGACCATGAAGCCTTCCAGTTTCTGTCTTTCCCCCAGCTGAAATACAGTTAATGTTTGTATGTGTCTGTCTGTCAGGTGGGATTCATTGAATGGAGATTTTTGAGATTTATTGTTGAAAATACAACAACCAATGTCACATCTGTATTCATTTGCCACCCCACCCACCCCAATCACAAGACAGAGAAAACTGGGCCACTTTTATTTAACAATATATCAAAAACAGGTGCTGCAAAAAACACAGTGAGGGCCTGGGAGGGAGAGCCTCGTGGGGGGAAACCTCATCCCTCCACTCCCTGAGCTGGTGAAGAAGTAGGGTCCCTCCTTAACCCAGATTAGGTGGGCAACCCCTCCCCCTCCCCAAAACTGGTGTCCTCACTGTGTTTTCTGACAAGTGACTGACCTCGACCTGGCCAAATATTTCTTTTTTCGTTTCGACGTGAAGTAGGCGAAGACAATCCCCACTAGGCCAATTTGTGGGGGTCCAAAATTCCTACTTGGTCCAAAATATTGCAACCGGCTATCCCACTTCAAAGCTAGAAAGGGAAGGTGGGCGAGTCGTGTAAATCCTAATGAACAATGAACTTAATGCGAACAAACACCTCAACAAACTGACCAATCCCCAGTCCCCATGCCGATGCCTCTTCCACGACCAGGGGAATGTGTGGCAAAGTATCCTCACTTCGAGCTGTTTCTGTCGCAAAGATTCCCTTGCCACTCCAACCCTCCCCCCCCTTTCACGAGATGGACACTGTCGTGGAGAAAGCTGGGCCACTTTTATTTAACAATATATGTGACCAATGTCACTTTTGTATTCATTTGTGCTGCAGCTCTCCTCCTCAGTCCTGCCACATCCTGAAAGCGTGAACTTTCTACCTGACCTGTTTGAAAACTGGAGAGTATAGAAGGGCTGTTAAATGGTGAAAAATTCTCGCTCAAAATATGTGTACAAATATTCACTCTTGCATTTTAACTTCTACTTCAAGCAAGCACAAGAGACTCACATTTTTGTTTCTTAGAAAGAAAATGACTTCATTTATATAGGACTTCTTCAAGTACAGTAAAACACCGGATAACGCTAAAACTTGGTTCTACAAGTCTTGGTGTTATCCGATTTTTAGTGTTATCCGATCCATGTTAAAATCCTATGGGATGGATCGGATAACGTTAAAGCTCCATAGAGCTATATTGTAATTGCACAGGCTTTAGTGGTTGTTATCCGATCCATCCCATTGGACCTTAACGTTATTCAATCCAATTCTCCTCCCCAGATTACTTAACGTTACGTGATTTTAGCGTTATCCAATCCAATCATTATCCGATGTATTTGATTCCAAATATTGGCTACAAGGCCTATCAAATACAACAAATATACTGTACATTCCCAAGATAGTGATCATTTAGTCTGGGCTGTTTAACTGAGTACCCAATGTGGAGTTGAAATCTTCACTTTGCCATGAAAATTCTCTGGGGAAGCAGAACTTATGTAAACCACCCCTTAAGTATCTTGCTTACTTTGAAAGCCCTATTAAGGTAAAGGTAAAGGTCACTCTTGCTCGAAAGCCAGTTGTATCTGACTCTAGGGTTCAATGCTCATCTTTGTTTCATAGCTGAAGAGCCAGCGCTGTCTGTTTTTGTAGACATTTCCATGGTCATGTGGCAGGTATGACTAGACACTGGAACTCACGGAACACTGTTTACCTTCCCATTGAAGTAGTGCCTACTTATTTACTTGCAGTTTCTTAATTTCGAACTGCTAGGTTGGCAGGAGCTGGGACAGAGACAGGAGCTCACTTCATTCTGCAGTATTCAGGTATCGAAATGCTGATCTGCTGCCTTCCAGTCAGCGTCTTAGCCCCTTGAGCCACTGCAGTCCCAATGAAAGCCCTATTAGGGACTCTATAAGTTGTTTCCAACTTGATGACACATAACTACAGTATTTAACTTGAGATAGGAACAGGCTGAAAATCTGTTTGTAGATTTTGACATTGTCAAATTCTGATTTCTCTTCAGATTTTCCACATCACTAGGGGTGCACTATAGGAAGTGGAATAGAGATTTTAAAAAGAATTTTAAAAGACTGCAAGTTTACTCAACTCTGGTCAAAAGCAAAATGAAGAATTCTTGTCATCTTTTGTGTGTCTGTAATTTGCATATGCTTTGTAATTTGCAAACAGTGTCTCTAATCTCCTTTTCATTTTTATGTTGTTCCAAATTATTTTTTTATAGGGTATCAAAGCACGCATTCTGGAAACACTTGTAATGCTCATTCTTCTTGCGCTGCTTATCCTTGGAATAGTTTGGGTAGCTTCTGCTCTCATAGACAATGATGCTGCAAGTATGGAGTCTCTATATGGTATGAAGGCTTTGTAACATTTTGTTTTAAAGCCTGTCTTATATATATTTTTACTTAACACTGGGTGTCTTCATCTAATGTCTGCTATAGAAAGTGCCAAGAACCACACTCAAATTAAACTAATAATGTTTATGGCAACCATGCAAGGGATTTCCTGATTTCTTTGGCTTCCAGTTATGTGAACAGCCATATGATTAATTGTGTCATCCAGGGAATAAATGTGACGGATAATCCAGACTGTACTCTTACATGATTACCCTTATGTCCCTTGGCAAAGGATAGTAGAATTGTGCCCATGATATTTCATTTAACAAAAATCATAGCAGTAATAATTAATTATTATTACAGTAATAGCAGAATGGGATTGTGGTGGCTGAACTTGATACTGGAAGGTCAGAGTTCGATTCCTGAGTACTGCACAACACAGTGAGCTCCCGTCTCTGCCAACCTAGCAGTTCGAAATCAAGAAATTGCAAATACGGTAGATAAATAGGGCCCACTTTGGTGGGAAGGGTAAACAGCATTCCATGCACTCAGGTGTTGAGGCATGCCTGCCACATGTCTATGGAAACGTCTGCAAAATGCAGATAGTGCTGGGTCTTTGACTGTAAACAGAGATGAGCAGTGAACCCTAGAGTCGGATTCGACTGGCTTTCAAGCAAGGGCAACCTTACCTAATAGCCGAATAACTGTGTATTCACAGCTAGTATTTCATTTTAATTTGAGTATAGGTATAGATATAGATACAGTGTATTTGTCATACTTGTCCTACCTGTATTACTCTATTTAAGCTATATAAGCTAAATTAGTGTAATATTTTTATTTTCAGATCTTTGGGAATTCTACCTCCCTTACTTATACTCCTGTATATCATTGATGGGATGTTTACTACTTCTAAGTAAGTCTTAAAATATAAAGAAAAGGAAATAATATACTTTTTAAAAAGTATTTTAGATAATTTAGCACATATATTTTTTGTTCCAATTATTTATTTTTATTAGATTTCTTTGTCTTTGAATTCTACCAACGGAGATGCTCATCTATCAAGAATACCTGTTATAAATGATGTGCTAGTTTTGAAGACCTCTGTATTGGACTGAGCAATTACCTTTGCTTTCAGAGTAGCATCTTCCATGAGCATATGCTATACTAAGCAGATGTTAGTTCTAATTTACTCTATAGCTGTTTCATAAAAAGGAATAAAACATTCCTTTATTTTAATAAAATGAATAATACCAGTTCTGTCCAGTGTATAGCTGCAGACGGCTTGGCCAAGTGGAGGAGTGGAAAACTTATTTTGAAATTATACAGAATTTCCAAATTGGTTGCTGTATAATATGGAGACTGGGGAAAGAGTCAGCAAGCCCCACTCAATATGTTTACTAAGTCTCATGATTACATGGATTTGATATGATTTTAATCTCTGAAAATTAAAATAGAAACAACAGGAATTTGTTTCTTGAAATTAATGGAAAATTATCTTTGCCCAGTATATTGAGGAAGCATTTATAACCTTGCAGCATTTTGTAGAAAGTATTGGTATAAGTTTCAGCAGTCAGGTAGCTCCAGTTTGTAAAGATTATCTTGCTGCCTACAGCTGTCCATTCACCTTTATATTAGTCAAACAGAAATATCTGGTTTTAATTTCTTTGGTAATTTAAAAATAATTATGTAGGATGAATTTAGTATTGAAATGATGAACTGCTATTGAATGTAAGCTACTGATAAATTTCTTCCTTTGTAGTATGTACTCCAGTGGGACTTTCTCGAATGTTTACAGTAATGGGTCAGCTCCTTGTAAAGCCAACGGTAAGAGCTGCATGATTTTAACTTGACAAATCTCAAACTAGAAGATGATTGTATGTAAGGTGGCTGAGGTTGAGAAGTTCACTTAGAGTGGTAAATCTTAGGGTCATCCCAGAAAACCAATCCCAATTCACTTGAATGTTTGTGTTTGAAAAGTCTATAACAGTGATGGTGAACCTTGGCACTCCAGCTGTTCTTGGACTTCAATTCCCAGAAACCTAAGTCCCTGTGAATGGGCTTACTGCGCGTACGCCCTCCCCCCATATTTTGTAGACATTTAAAAATGGGGCAATTTAGGCTCTAGGATCACAGGGACTTGGGCTTCTATAAATTGAAGTCCAAGAACAGCTGGAGTGCCCAGGTTACTTATTATGTAGTTCTACATGTGCTACATGAATAAAGTTGGTAACACCAGCAGATGGTCACTAATTAGAGAGTTCTTATTTTGATTGTGGGGTACACATCACTTTGAGTCATTGAGCACACATTGGATGCACAAACATTGAAAAGGTAAAGGTTTGCTTTGTTCTGTTTGGTGGAGAACATATCCAAATATTATATTCAAATTCTCATGAGCCTGTCGCAAATAGTGGTCTGGAATGATGGGAGTTCAGTTCAATAACATCTGGAGGATTCCCAAGTTCCCCATTATTATATAACTTAAATGTTACTCATACTTCTAATTTTAAAAATTAAAGTAATCCTTATATATTTGTAGAAACGTAGCTATGGCCTTTTGTTATCACTTTACCTCCCTACCTAGAAAAACCCCCCACGTCTCGTATTTTGTGGGCATATTTAAAAACAGGGTAATTTGGGGTCTAGGATTAAAACTTGGCAGATGAAGCCATTTGCATGAATCTTGAATATTTAAAAAGGAAATGAGATAGAGCCATTGGTGATAATTGGTACTGGAATTGTAGCAATCAGTTGTGTGAATGAGATCTGATTTATTTATTGCTGCATGTGATCTTTAGCCAGTTTTATGGAAGCATAAATTCATACATTCTGAAATTAAGAAATCTCTTGTTAGAATCTGGCATCACAGAGTAATTTTAATGTACCCTAAAATGTAAGCTTTTATCTATGCATAGTTTAAAATTGATGTGTAATGTGAGACAGCTGAGGGTACTGTTAGCATTTGGTCCAAATGTACATTATACACTCATATGAAATACCCCAATTCTCTGCCTAGGGCAGTGTTTCCCAGCATTTGGTTTTTGGACTTCAATTCCCAGAAGGCTAAGTCAATCCCCTGAAGCACTGATCAGCCAATGTACTGACTTAGGCTTCTGAGAACTGAAGTCCCCCTGTGGGGCGTTGGCTCTGTGTTGGGAACCTGTAGTCTAAGATATACATACATACGTAGGGTTACATGTAAAGCCAGCGGCTTTATATGTAACTTGATATATATTTCTCTGTAAATGCTTTATTTAGAATCTATATTGTTGAACTTAGATTCTTGAAGACCTGGATGAGCAAATATACATCATCACCCTAGAAGAAGAAGCAATTACGAGGAGGCTAAATGGTAGATATATTTGATACATATTATTGTTCTCGCTATTCTTGCTTTTATAGGGTGAGATTTTATAATTTCCATTCATCTGTGTTAGAGAAGCATAGAAATCTGTATTATTTTTCTTTCTCTTGGGGGGAAAAAGAAGAAGAGAGCCTGCTTTATGTTTTTTAAATAGATCTGAGAGGTCCTCAATAAAGTGCTTTGAAATAAACAAATGTTAAGACCAGATTTTATATAGATTTATAGAAGTACTTATAGTACGGAAATTTTTCTCAGTAGCATAAGTTAGGAGCCCTCATTGTTTTGGGGAAACCAAGTATTATACTGACAAGTGGAGGAAAGATTTTAGCACTGAATACATTTTAAATATTCTGAATATTGGCATTTTGGTGCGATTATTAGTTTTAGCTGGTACACAACAACAACCTTTTGCAACTGGTGCCCTCTGGATTTCCTTGGTCTTCCATAATCCCATAACCGGGGGCTATGGTAGCTCAGTGGTTAAGAAGCTTGCCTTGTTAGCTGGAAGTCTGGCAAGTCGGCAGTTTGAGACCCGGGTACTGCATGACAGATAGAGCGCCCATCTCTGTCCGAGCTCTTGGGGACATGAAAGGAACCTCATTTAGACATTCCCTGAGCGGAGTTTCTTCTGCAAAAATCCTTTCAAATAATAATAATAATAATAATAATAATAATAATAATAATAATAATAATAATAATAATAATAATAATAATAATAATAATATCATCATCATCATCATCATCATCATCATCATCATCCCATAACCAGTTTGTCTGTGGAAATATGAGGATTATGTAGCAACATGTGTAGAGTGAAATAGTAGTAGGTATTTCTTGTCCAGATGTTTAAACAGACAGTAGTATAAATTACAGACAAAAAAATAGATCTTGTATATTTAAGGTTTTAGTACAGAGTGATTCTAAATTTAGTACCTCTGTTTCTTTCAACCCCTCTGTTATTTCTATTTAATATTTTATCAAATCTAAGAGGTAATTGAAACGGCATCAAATTAGGATTTACAGATTAATCCCATAGTCATGAATGCCAGCAAAGATAGGACTGATGGAAATAGTGCTAACTCATTAGATTCCAGGCTCTTTTAGGGGTTTGGAATTTCCCTTTTGCTGACATTAAAGTTACATGAAATAAAAAAACACTTTTTCATCATATTTTATAAACATGAATAATTTGGGTTTTTGAGGATCTCTTTTGGTAACTGCTGAAAGGAATGACACAAAAGAAAGCCTCTTTTGCATTTTGAACTTGAGCCAGACATCCTAGGTGTGAATTAGGGATCGGCCTAATTTTTGGGTCTTTTGGTTAGACACAAAAGGCCGATCCCTAATTCACACCTGTAAAGTTTGTTCCCATTTTTAATAGATAGTACATACATGGTTGCTGTTGGATTTTGGTTTCATGTACTATGCTCATACTTGTTTGGCTGAATGACAGAAATAAAGCTGCTGTCATAAGAAATGTGTATGCAAATAACAAGTACAGTAATACCTCGGATAACGTTTACCTCGGATAACACTAAAATCGCATAACATTAAGTAATCTGGGGAGGAGAATTGGATCGAATAACGTTAAGGTCCTATGGGATGTATCGGATAACAACCGCTAAAAGCCTGTGCGGTTACAATGTATCTCTATGGAGCTTTAACGTTATCTGATCCATCCCATAGGATTTTAATATGCATCGGATAACACTAAAAATCGGATAACACCAAGACTTGTGGAACCAAGTCTTAGCGTTATCCGAGGTATTACTGTAAATGCAACATAACAACAGTGAAACAATTTTTGTCATAATGTATACCAGTTGTGACTGATTGCCTGTCATAAAATGTTATAAGCATTTTAAATTCAGTGACTTGCAGTTTCTGTTTAAAAATGGCCTCTAGATGTTTTAAGCTTCTGTTTCAGAATATTTTTTAATGTTACCAATGACACAAGGGTGTGTTCAGTGAATTTCTTTGAAGCTTGTTGTTCAGTCGCACAGTCGATTCCGACCCTCCGCGACCCCATGGACCACCACCCGCCAGGCACTTCTGTCCTCCACCATCCCCCTCAGCCCACCCAGCTCTGCCCCCACTGCATCCACAATACCATCTAGTCATCTCATCTTTGGCCGCCCCCTTTTTCTTTTGCCCTCCACCTTTCCCAGCATCAAGGCCTTCTCAAGTGAATCCTCTCTTCTCATTTGATGTCCAAAGTACCTCAGCTTCATCTTTACAATTTGACCTTCTAGGGAGCAGTCAGGTTTGATTTCTTCTAAGATTGATCTGTTTGTTCTCCTTGCTGTCCATGGGACTCTCAAAACTCTCCTCCAACACCACATCTCAAAGGCATCTATTCTTCTGCGCTCAGCTTTCCTAATGGTCCAGCTCTCACAGCCATACATTGCAACCGGGAACACCATTGCTTTGACTATACGAATTTTTGTTTGCAATTTGATGTCTCTACTTTTCACTATGCTTCCCAGATTTCTCATTGCTTGCCTCCCAAGAATCAGTCGCCTTTTTATTTCATGGCTGCAATCCCCATCTGTAGTGAGCTTTGATTCCAAGAAAGTAAAATCTGTCACTGCCTCTACTTCTTCTCCATCTATTTTCCAGGTACTGATCTTTGTTTTCTTTATATTGAGTCTCAAGCCAGCCTTTTCACTCTCTTCTTTCAACCTAATCAGGAGCTTCTTTAGGTCCTTCTCATTTTCTGCCATTAGGGTGGTATCATCTGCATATCTCAAATTGTTGATGCTTCTCCCAGCAATTTTGATCCCAAATTGTGATTCCTCCATCCCTGCATTGCGCATTATGTGCTCTGTGTGTAAGTTGAATAAGCAGGGTGACAAAATGCAGCCTTGTCTTACTCCCTTTCCTATTCCAAACCACTCCGTCATTCCGTATTCTGTCCTAACTGTTGCCTCTTGATTCATGTACAGATTTCTCATGAGGCATATAAGGTGTTCCGGTATTCCCATCTCTTTAATTACTTGCCACATTTTGTTGTGGTCAACTCAGTCAAAGGCCTTAGTGTAATCAATGAAACAGAAGTATACTTGTTTCTGATACTCCTTTGTTTTTTTCCATGATCCATCTTATGTTGGCAATGTGGTCTCTAGTCCCCCTGCCTCTTCTGAAACCCGCCTGCACTTCTGGTAATTCTCTCTCCACATGCTGTTGCAGTCTATCCTGTATTATCTTGAGCATCACCTTGCTAGCGTGAGGGATGAGCGCAATTGTTCGATAATTTGAACATTCTTTGGCATTTCCCTTTTTGGGGATTGGAACATATACTGATCTTTTCCAATCATGTAACCATTGTTTTGTTTTCAAAATCTGCTGACAAATAGAATGTAATAATTTGATTCCATCATCTTCTAGGGCTTTGAAAAGTTCAACCTGAATACCATCATCTCCGCTGGCTTTGTTGTTTGCAGTGTTTTTCAGGGCCTTTCTGATTTCACTCTCTAGGATGTCTGGCTCAAGTTCAATTTCCTCAACATTGAAATTATCAGGGGTGTTGAGGTCCTTTCTGTAGAGTTCCTCTGTGTACTCTTTCCATCTTTTATTAATCTCTTCTGCATCAGCTAACTCCTTGCCATCTTTGTCCTTTATCATAGTCATTTTTGCTTTAAATGTCCCTTTGATTTCCCCAATTTTTATGAAAAGATCTCTAGTCCTGCCCCTGATATTGTTTTGCTCTATTTCTTTGCACTGTTCATTCACGTAGGTTTCCTTATCTCTCCTTGCTTTTCTTTGAAATTCTGTATTCAAGTGACTGTATTTTTCCTTTTCTCCTTTGCCTTTTGCGTAATTGGAGTAATTATTTCTTATGTGTTTGATCTTATCACATAGCGTAGATGTACAGAAATTGTTGCTGTATATTTGAAGCCATTACAGTAGAGCTTATGAAATGTTTAGTTTTTTATAGTGACAATTTGATTCTTGTTTGCAGTTGTTCCCTCAGAAAAGGACTATAGTTGAACATATATATTCCTTTATAGCTGAATAGTTCTGGAATTTATTTTAATTACTATAATCTTTTTGTTGTTGTTGGTAAAGACCTCATTGCTTGCATTATGATACACTTGTTGCAGGGTTTTTAGGGTCCAAGTTGGCTAGCCTTGAAGAGTTGTAGCCAGTGGTAGAGTACATGCTTTGTATGCAATATGTCACTGGTTCTGTATATGAAACAGCCATGCAAGAGAGGTTAATTGTATTATAATTTTTTGGCAGAAAGTCAGATGCTGTCATAATGAAGGGCAATGACAGCTGTCTCTAATACTAAAAGGCTGAAGAAGCTTGGATAGTGATCAACTTCATATTTGGAAGAATTAATTCAGCATTATTTTAACTTCAGAGCTCCCTTAATGTTTTTCTTTTAGGAATCAAACTGCAACAAGATTAGTCTTTTAAATTTTGCTCCCTTCCCCTAAAGACAGCATATTGTGTTAAAACACTTATATTTTTAACCTGTGAATTTTGAATACCTGTACCTCTGTTTACATATGAGGTCAGTGGAGGGGGAAAACTCTACAGCTGTTAGTTTGTAGAACACATTTTACTGTGGAGGAGACACTGGGATAGAAAAACTGTCTCTAGCATATAATATTTCAATACTGTACATACATAATTTCTATAGCAAAAGAATAAAGCTAGGACCTACTTTATATTAAATGGGAAATATTGTCTTTAGCTGTTAGTTTTCCTGTATCCAAGGTGATGGGTGGGACAGGATCAAAAATACTTATTTGATCAAAGTTATTGGCTCTGAAGGTATTCTAACCTATGTAAGAAAGATGAAAGGTGTTGTTTTTATTGCACACTAGTAACAGTGTAATTTTGAACTAATTGGTATTGAACTGCCAATCACTTACAGAGAATGCAAAGAGATACTCCTACAATTTCCTTTGAGCTACTGAAATATTAAGTAGGGGCTGAAAGAAAAGCAAAATAATACTGTTAAATTGACCTTAAAGGAGCTGCTTTGTGGTTTTCTTGGAGAATCCTTTCTAATTTTTCATTACCAGTCTGAGCAAGTTGTGTCAACCAGTTTGATTTATTGGCTAGACAATGCAGACACTCAAGTTGCGTGCTTGTTTGAAATAAAGTTGAGAAACAATGATTCCTTAAGTAGTTTGTGCTGTCTTTCAGAGATCTAATTTAATCACTCTAAAATGTTACTGTGCTCTTTGGGAAAAGTATTTGGATTAGCATTGTCCTATTACAGTTTTCAAGGAAGTTGTAAGAGCTGTCATTTCTTTGTCAGTGTTAGTATTACAAACGTTATATGCTTCCCACGAACATCAATATTAACAATAACAATGACTGAAGATATGGTGAGCATCCAAATAACTGTTGAAAGTAACAGTTTGTTTGCCCACAGCTACGTGGCAAGGTCTTTTGTAGTTTTATTTATTTGCTAACTTTATAGTTTAGAATGTCAGAGAATTATTTGTGCTCTCTTTTTTTGGGATGCAAAATTATTGCAGAGGAATTTTCTTATACTCTGTGTTTTCCTTTACATTTAGAATACAATAGCTAGCTTCTGAAAATATAAATCAGGGATTCTCAACCTTCGGCCCATGGGCCGGATGCGTCCCATGGCACTATTTCATGTGCCCCCCATCTCCACCACACCCGGAAATGCCATGTGGTGGAAGACGGACAAAATGGCCATCCGGCCTTGAAGCTGTCTGAGGGAGTGTGACTCGACCCCCGGCTTGAAAAGGTTGAGAACTCCTGGTATAAATGGTCTCATTATTTTAGGGACAAATTCATTATAATAGCTTTCCTCATGACTGAAGCTTTTAGCATCATAGATATTAGCACTTCACTGCCAGTTACAAGATGCATCAAATATATAGACATTTGAGACATAGGACCACATCCAAATTATCTCGTGCAGATTACATGAATAGAGGAAAATTGTGAGGATTCATATCCAGTAAAGAAATAAAGACAAGTAAACTCAATAAAATATTTAGTATCATGTATTGACAGTCTGGGCAGACTATGGAGGATGGCAGGTGACAGAGGAGCCTGGCGTGTGGTGGTCTATGGGGTCACAAAGGGATGGACTTGACTGTGTAACTGAACAACAACAACAACAGCAACAACATTTGCTTGTTTGTTTCTTTGTTCAGATTTATATTGCCACCCACTCGCTGAGGCGACTCAGGGCGGCTTACAGTCAAAACAGCAACAGTACAGTAACAATCATAAAATACAACCTAACAAAACAACCAAAGCAGAACACAGACTAACAGAATAACTAACAATAAAGAGTCACAATATAATAATTTGTCCTTTGTTATGTAAACAATGAAGGGAGGTATATTTTGAAGTAAGCCATATTCATAGACCCTATTTACAAGTTATTCTGAACATTAATTATGCAAGCAGGATAGTAAGATTAGCTTCATGTTTTATTTTCCGCAACACTAATGTGACTTACAGAGTGACTTTGATCTACTCACAAACATTGTGAGGATTCATCTTGTAAGGAATTACATTTAAATAACAACTGTATTAAGGACTTAAAATAAGGTGGCAACTGAACCAAAGCCTTTTTCATTTTAGCTCTGTCCAGACGAGTGCTTCCTTTGAAATATATTGTAAAAAACAGGATACAAGTTTAAAATACAAATAAAGAGATGGATTGCATTGGATCTGTACACTGCTGCATGATACAGCTAGGCATGCAGTCATTTATCCTGGAGTAGTAGGAAATTTAGTCCTCTAAGTCAGGAGTTCTCAACCTTTTAAACCTGGGAGCCGAGTCACGCTCCCTCAGACAGCTTTGGTGGCCGGACGGCCATTTTGCCCTTCCTCCACCGCTTGGCACTTCTGGGTGTGGTGGAGGTGGCGGCTGCCACATGAAATGGCACTGTGGGCCACATCTGAGAATCCCGGCTCTATGTAGTGTTTGGATTGCAGTTGTAACCATTTAACTAACCCTGATCATAGGGCTATTAGGATTTTCAGTCAGTCAACATCTAGAAAGTCTTACTTTCCTCTTCCTATTTCTACGAAGGAAAATACAAATGTTCTGTCTAAATATTTTAGAGTTTTACTGCCTTGCTTTTGTAAGTAAATTTGAAGAACAGTTGGGTTACATGGGGAGAAATAGTTTGTTGCTGAAGGACAGGAACAGTTTGAATTGAAGCCAAGGTATGTTTGATTTAAAAGGTAAAACTGCAGTTGCATATTTGTTTCTGGTATTCTCTAGCATTAGTCATCACTGTTTTATACTTTATGTCATGCTTGCCTGAGTAAAGTAAGGAGGAATGATGGTGGACTTTTAGTATTACTACTGACATTGGTCTGAGGAAGTGGACTTGATCCATGAAAGCTCACAGTAGTTAGTTTTTAAAGTGCTACAGTGTTTTTGTTTTTGTTTTGTGATATGCCTGAACCACAGACTAACACAGCTACTATTTCAAAGAATTCTACTGATACTGAATTATTCTACACAAGATTTGTATATTTTTCAGGGAAATTTGGTTAATAGGTTAATCTGTTTGCAATTTGCATTCTCTTTAAAAGTTTGTAAAACAGTTTTGAGAAATGATTGTATATTAGTTTAGGATTATTTTAATGTTCCAAAGCAAGTGACGGTATCTTTGTTTTTGAACAGGAATGTCTTCACCAGTGGAGTACAACACAAAACAGCTGGAACAGGAGTTAAATAATGTAAAGATCATGAAGACAAAATTGGGTAATTCTATCAGTCCTTTTGCATTGTGTCCTATGTATGTTAGGTCATTGTCAACGTACTGTTTCTAGATTATCTAAGACAATTTACAGATATATTTTATGATATGCTTTTTCCAGTATGTTCTAGTATAAACAACAGGAAGTCTTGTTAATTGAGGGAAATCATATCAGCAGTAAGTCGTCTTCTTATGCCATATCCGATTCCAAATACAGTGGTACTTCGCTTAAAGAGCATAATGCGTTCCACGGGATTGTTCTTTAAGCGAGTTTGCTCTTTAAGTGAAACACCATTGTAAGTGACCAATTGTGACTTCTGGCAGGGGGGATTATGAACCCCAATTTAGTTGTTAAGCAAGTTTTTGATTTATTTTAGTTGTTAAGTGAGGCGACCATTCAGAGAAAATTCATGCTCTTTAAGCGAGTTAGGTCTTTATACAAGGTTTTACTGTATTGGCAATCATCACAGTGACCAGCCAAGAAGACAGTCCTGCAAATAAAATGCCATGGCCTTTCATCTGCTTTCCGCATTACAGTTTGACCCCCGTACCACTGTTCCATTTCCACGAGTCATTTTCTGGTCCTGAGCTCTTTTGGCATGCAAAGTCCTCTTCAACCCCAAGCCAGTATTGATGAAGCTGCTGCCCTCCATCAAGATGGATTCAAGTGGGATTTAATCCACTTGGGGACCATCATCCTTTCCTCTGGACTTCGCCAAGCCCACTAGTTCTCAGGGTTGTCAGGGTAGTTATCTGCCATCTGACGCTCGGCGTTGAATTGCTGGCAGTATGGTCTACTCTATTACCATTGTAGGATAACCTTGGCCAGACCTGACTGCAGTAAGTACCTGTTTATAATTTTGAACTTTTCTCTCTCAGTTTTCTTCATTAATATCCCATCTAACTGTGGCTCAGTAATCAAGTTAATAATATATGAAGAGTCCTACTGGAATAACTTGTGGAGTTCAACGTCCTGTTTCTTGAAGTGGCAATAACCTTCTCTTTTGTTTCTTAGCAAGCAACATTCAAAGGCCATTCTAACCTAGTAGCCATGGTTAGCATTATCCAATAAGAATTTATCTAATCTCATTCTAAAGTTGTGAAGCTGGAGAGCAATTGCTGTGAGGTACAGTAAAACACCGGATAACGATTGGATCGGATAACGCTAAAATCGCATAAGGTTAAGTAATCTGGGGAGGAGAATTGGATCAAATAATGTTAAGGTCCTATGGGATGGATCGGATAACAACCACTAAAGCCTGTGCGGTTACAATGTATCTCTATGGAGCTTTAATGTTATCTGATCCATCCCATAGGATTTTAACATGGATCGGATAACACTAAAAATTGGATAACACCAAGACTTGTGGTGTTTTACTGTACACTAGTACCCCGGATAACGTTATGACTTGGTTCCACAAGTCTCGTCGTTATCTGGTTTTTAACGTTGTGCGATACATTGATCACACAATGTTTAAAAAAGCCCTGTTTCCCTGGAGGTTGCAGCAAGCCAGAACGTCAGGATTTGAATCCTGACATTTTGGCTTGCTGCAGCCTCCAGGGAGGTGGGGGAACTTTGGAAACAGCTTGCATCGGGTCTCCCCACCTCCCTGGACCCTGGGGGGGGGGATCAGAGACCCCAAAATTGGTGAAAAAAGCATTTTTTTACCAATTTTGGGGTCTTTGACCCCCCTGTTGGGTCCAGGGAGGTGGGGGGGACCTGATCCAAGCTGTTTCTGGGCTTCCCCGACGTTCTCAGCCAGTGCAGCAAGCCAAAACGTCAGGGTTCGAATCTCGACATTCTGGCTTGCTGCAGCCTCAAAGAGGGTGGGGGAACTTTAAAATTAGCGCACATCGGGTCTCCCAACCTCCCTAGAGCCGATGCGATGCCGGGTCCAGGGAGGTGGGGAGACCCGATCCAAGCTGTTTCTGGGCTTCCCCGATGTCCTCAGCCAGTGCAGCAAGCCAGAATGTCGGGATTTGAACCCTGACGTTTTGGCTTGCTGCACTGGCTGAGGACGTCGGAGAAGCCCAGAAACAGCTTGGATCATGTCCCCTGCCTGCTCCAGAGAGATCAGAGGACCCGATCTACAGCTGCAGGGTGGCTGGGGAAGCTGACGGGGACTCCCTGTCGGCTTCCCTAGCCACCCGCCCTTGCCTCCGCAGCTGTGGGCTGGCTGGGGAAGCCGACAGGGGAGCCCCCCGTCAGCTCTCTAGCCTCCCAACCCCTGCCTCCGTAGCTGCAGGGTGGCTGGGAAGCTGAACGGAGAACCCCGTTCAGCTTTCGAGCCACCCTGCTGCTAAGAACGACTGTATCGGATAACGTCAAAAATCACGTTATTCGATACAAGATTTTTCTGAAAATCTTGTAACGTTATGCGGTTTTCGCGCTATACGATACTCGCGTTATCCGGGGTATTACTGTACTTGCTTTTGTCAGTCCTGATTTTCTGACCATTCAGGTTTATTGGATGCTCCCTGGTTCTAGTAGTAAAGCAGAAGAACTCTGCTTGCCTGCTTTTATAGAGTTCTGTTCATAGTTGCTTTGCAGCCTGAGGTGACTTTTACATTTTTGGCATATTTCCCATAGGAAGATGTTTTTTGCAAAGTTATGTATAAAGTTTCATTCATATAAATGTTCACTTTTTTGCTGAAAAAAACCCCCATGTATTTTATTTATTCCTATGATGGTTGTTTCCCACAAATGTTGATTAGCTCTATAATGTAACCTAAAAGAAGTAATTGGAAACTGCATGTAATACATCAGTTATTGAAGTGTACCATTTCAAACTCCAAGCGACAGACTTGATGTTTGGATGTTTCCCCACATAAAGCGATTGCACAGAAAACTAGCTTCTTGAAAGAACATCCCATATAGGTAGTGGAAGTTGCTGTTCCAGGAAAGAGCTCTTCTAAGGAATTGGAGTCATGGGTGGAGTAATTTAGTAATTGTGATATACATGGGCATTACAATCTAGCAGGTAGGATGATTATAAGTGCATAAATCCATATGTAGATTAGGATGCTGGGCTTTGTTTTCTGTGAAGGAACAGCTGTTTTTGTTTTGGGGGGAGCACCTTTAATTCTGTGACTGAGATTCATCAGAGAAAGTTTTAAGAAATGAGAATACATGGCTTCTATCTCAAGCCACTTTAAATTTACTTAACCTTTGTCTTTAAAGAGCGCCGAAAAAAAGCTTCTGCTTGGGAGAGGAATCTTGTGTATCCAGCTGTAATGATAGTACTACTGATTGAAACGGTAAGCTCTAATTTCCTTCTGTTCCTAAGACTTACCTGTCTGATCTTTCTTAAATTTGTGAGTAAACATATAAATTGCTATTTCGTTGCTTCCTTAAACCATTGAAGGTAAATTTTCTTCCCTAGGACAAAGCATTTTCTTTTATAACTCAGAAAAGCCCATTAGGGTGAAGCAGAGTAAACATTATAAATCCTTTTTCAATGACTAGATATTTGTGCCTTCTTCTTTCTTTTTTTTGCAGACAATCTCAGTCCTCTTAGTTGCTTGCAATATTCTTTGCCTGTTGGTTGATGAAACTGCAATGCCCAAGGGATCAAGGGTAAAGTATTTATCCTTTGTGGTGTTAAGTGCAACAAAAGGCACATTGATCGCACATTCCATTGCATGCCTACTCAGAATTCCTAGCCATTTTTCCAGGAATTAGGTTTACTTCCAATAATATTGGTCTAGAATTTCAGACTGAAAGGGTTATCCCGGGAAGAATGAATCATACCCTGACTTTGATTTTGATATCAGATATATGAGCCATAGGTCTTTGCATAAAATCTATATTTGAAATATACTTTACACATGTTTGGAACATGGTTAAATATTGAGTATAAGAATGATCAGAATGATTAGCACATGGGCATAGATTAACAATGCACAAAAATGGATCTTTGTAAAATGCCACCATAATAATTCTTGCTTTTTTAAAAAAATGCTGCTTCAAGCAGCTTTTTTCAACAGTTAGGACCATAATAGCAAAGTTCCAGTTGTGCATACAGTTTTCTTACGATTTCTTCATTGGAGTGTCTCTGTTGAAATGTTGATCTTTGTTTAAATGTAGATTGTTTAGGAAAAATATGTTTAGTTATTCCAACAGTCAGCAAGGCAAGTTGCTTTTAAAATACTTCAGTTCGTTTATTGTTTGTTTGAATGCAGTTATTGAGAGGAGGACATTTGTGTTGGCATCACTAAAAACTGCACCCAAAAAACAAACAAACAAAAAAAACCCCAGTCTATCTTTTGATCCTGCCCTGTTTTGAAATATTGAGAACATATTTTTAGACCTTATTAGAATAAGCTTTATTGTGATAATTTTTAATATTCCTCTTGATGCCACTTATTTTTGTAAGTAGAAAAGAATAATATACGCTGTGTAATACTTTTCCAAATTATTATTCTTGCAGGGTCCTGGCATTGGAAATGCTTCTTTGTCCACGTTTGGTTTCGTGGGAGCAGCCCTAGAGATCATTTTGATTTTGTATCCTTTTTTCCTTAGCCATTCTTGTCTGTTAATAAGTAGTTTTCTGGGGTGCTGCTAATTTACTAAGATGCTTCCCTAGAAAAGGAAAGATGACAGGCCATTCTCATCCACTTAAAAGTGGTTGCTGTTTTTCTGTTCTAAACCCCCCCCCCCCTGCACCCACTCTGTGGAGCTTAAAGCTTCTAGAAGTCTGAAACTTGCATTCTTTAGGGCTTCTTTTTCACTTAATTCTCACAGCTATCTTATGGTCTCCTCTGTTGTCGGCTTCTATAGCCTGCGCTTTTTTGGAGATTTTACTCCCAAGAAGGATGACACGACTATGACAAAGGTAGGCAAAATGCCTGGTTTGGTTATACATTTTTTCTCCTCCTTCTTGTCTGTTTGTGCCATCCAAGCCAGGCAAACCCAACTTTCTCAGGTTGCAAGTGTCCTGAATAGACTTTTTTGGGGGTGGGGGGTGATTAGTATTTGTAAGTTGCAAAAACAAATTGGAAGATTTTCAGGCTGCTTAATGGGATTGGATAAGAGAGAAGGAAGGGAAGAGTCCTGTTTAATTTGCTTGGCATCCACTCTCTTTGAAGATGCTTGTAATTGCAGAGCTTATTAACTAACCATAGAGAATTTGATGATGGGTTTTCTCCCTTCCTAGGGAAATGTACTGCTAATGAGTAACTTTGATTGTGCAAATTGTACTTTTTCAGCAGGTTTTTAATGTAAGCTGTAGAAAAGTAAAAACAAAAAAAATGGTTGCTACAAGTATGATTGAGTTTAAATAGCTACATAGGAAGTGGTTTTATTCAGCAGCACATTCTTGAAGCTATTTTGACTTTTCAGAATGTTTGTGAGTGCCTTTAGAAATACTTATGTTGTGATGCATACTTCAAAATGCTCATTACCTGGACTTAATTGCTAAGCAGACAGAAGATTTTTTTTAAAATTTAACACATTTCTTAGATTTACCCCCACTTTTTAGAAGTCTTTTTTGTATTCAAAGAAACAAGAGGAGGAGGGATTTGTTTTTATCTTGTCAGGAATTCTTGGAAGTGGGAAAGTAAACAAGTATAGGAGATTCTTGATTAAAACTGTTGAACAGTCCCATTATGTTTGCTCAGCTTTTCAATTAGAGCATTGTGGAAAACAGAAACCGTAAGCTAGTAAGAGGTATATAGTTGTAGTCTATTTGTGATTAAATTTGTTTTGGAAAAAGCTCATTTTTTCCTTCGCTTGCAATAGTGTTGTGGTATTTCTTTGATGCCATTATTTATATCAGGGGTGGCCATACTATGGCCCACAGCACCAATACATCTGGCCCAAGCCATCCTCGCTGCCCACGGAAGTGGAAGTAAAATGTGCCCGTACATGCGCAAAACACTGCTGTAAATGCACTCATGGCTGTTGTAAACATTTATGGTAGGTTTTTTGCGCATACAAGGGTGAGTTTTGCTTCCGGTGGGGGGAACCACATGACCATCCCACTGCTTGAAAAGTTTGGGCACCCCGATTTATATCCTACCTTTCTGCGAGGCAGTTTATAACCAACATTAAGATGTAAAAATTCTGGCAAGTGATGATAGATGGCCATATGGAGGGACAACCCGGTCCAGTCAGAGGGAGCTGTGAGATCTGCTTTGCTTGGGTCCCTTGTTCTGAATTTTCCTATTAGGCCTGCTGTACAAACTACTCTGGAATGAATGTGAAGAAGCCAATTTGTACCTGGAGATTAGATAAAGGAGCTATGTATTCTTACCTTTGCAAAATTCTAGAAAGAAATTAAATCTTAAGGTTTGGTGGACATTTGTCATTATCAGTCTTGAACATGTAACTGAATGTTTCCAGGATGCCTTTTTTTATCTTCTCTACTAAATTATTAGTGTGTGAACAGGGATTGGTTTGTCTTTTAACCTATTTACAGAAGTAGATTATTTTATGTGCTTTGCCTATGGAACCGCAAGAGACTTTCAGTCATTCTGCATGATCAGTTGTGTCCTGTTGCTGTTAGGACATAAGGCCCTGCACAATTCCGCATGTGCAACTTGAACAGCATTTCATCAGCCATGAGGCTTAATTTTCCTTTGAATAGACAGAGGCTGGAAACTTGAACCTGAATAAGTTTGATGGGAAACAAAACCTTTGGATGTACTATACACCCACTACTAGATTATATGTAAAATCATTTGTGGTAGTATATGCCAGCATCACAAGTACATGCTGCCTATAGAGGATTTTTAGAAGGGTCTTGTTTGTGAGCACCTGGTATAGACTACTGGAGAAGCACAGCAGAACAAAGAACAGGTTATAAAATCAATAAAAGTTGGTGTATTTTTTCATATTCCACTTTTTAAGTGTAGCAGGTTGGTGTTCAGAGCTCACGAGACTCACTGCTTTTAATTAAAATAACATTTGTTTGTTTATTTAACAGATAATTGGGAATTGTGTTTCTATCTTAGTGCTAAGTTCAGCTTTGCCAGTTATGTCAAGGACATTAGGTAAGTTTTAGTTCAGTTAAATAAATGTTTTTAGAAATGTTTTTGCATTTGATGTTGCTTCAGCAGAATGGTAAATTGATTCATTCATATTTTTGGAGAGATAAAATTAGGCATAAGAGAATGGTGGACTTCTTAGGACAATAGGCTATACAGTATTTGTTCCTCCTACATCAACACATTCAAACCATTGTTATGTGACATCAAGTTATCACATCAAATTTATGACAGGATTCCTGCAGACTTTAGATCCACAAGTGAAACTCTTTAATTTTTGCCACTGAGAAAAAGGGGAAAAATTAGAATTGATGAACAGTGAATTTCTTTGACTGCAAGATGGAGCTGCATAAGCATGGCAGTATTACAGCAGTGACTTAAGATACTGAAATGTGTTACAATATATTGTGCTAGGCAAGTTTTCTGTGATTCCCAGGTCTTTCCTTTATGCTACCCATACATGGCATGGATTTATATCATATGTTAAATTACGCAAAAGGTTGTTGGAGATTTTTAGAAAATTTATACAAATGTGACCCTCAATGTGCCCCCCCTTTCTCTTCCATAGGCATTACAAGATTTGATCTTCTTGGAGATTTTGGAAGGTTTAACTGGTTAGGAAATTTCTACATTGTGCTTTCCTACAATCTGCTGTTTGCCATTATGACAACACTGTGTCTGGTTAGAAAATTCACCTCTACAGTTAGAGAAGAACTATTTAAAGCATTAGGTAATGTTTTAAAAAATATTTTGTGATAATTATATTTTACCAGTGTAAGTGTTTAAGCTTGTAATGCCCTAGAATTATAGTGATCCAGCTGTGCATAGAAGAACTGGTTGGTATGGGTGTGAATGATCATGGTGAGACAGATGTACTGAAGTGTTCTGTATTGCATGGATTATGCTTTTCTCCCACCCCACCCCATTCTTTAAAGAAAAAAATATTTGTTATAGTTGTATTCTGCTTCATCAAATCTCACTCAAGACAAATGAGAATAAAATATAAAGCAAAAATATTAAAAGTATATCTGGAAAGCAAGTCAAATACATCTATAAAATTAGTAATGCTCATGAAATTAGCCTGGTGGCGCAGTGGTTAAACTGGTGTCCTGCAACCCAAAGGTGGTGATTTCAATCCTGACTAGGAGTCAAGGTTGACTCAGCTTTCCATCCCTCCGAGGTCAGGAAAATGAGTACCCAGCATGTTGGGGGCAAAATGCTAATTAACTTGTGAACCACCCAGAGAGTGCACTAAGCGCTATGGGATGGTATATAAGTGTGATTGCATTATCATTTAAACGAGCTACAGTATATTTCAGAATATAACAATCTAACCTCCTAAGAGCTGTCAGAAGGACATCAAAAGCAACTTTAAAGAGGTGTCCCTTGATAAGGAGTTTGGGGGCCAGGGAATTCCTGCCAAGATGTCAGTGCCTCAGATACTTTCCAGTCATGATTTAGACATCATAAGGAAAGAAAGAAAGGCATATTCCAAACGTTCTGCAGCCTAGGCTGGCTCATCATGACTACTTGATTTGCGGTTTTGATTTGTGCACAGAAACAGACGGATATGCAATGAAGACATTGTTGCACTGAAGCGTATATAGGTGGCCCTGGTTATTTTTTCAGCACAACCCCATTTTTATTGGTCAGAATCCTTTAACACCTGCAAGCTTAACTCAGGCAGTATTACTTTTGGAGGCAAATTGCTTCTAATTAAGAAATAAGTGTTGACATCAGTTGAATGTTGAAATGCTTAATTCACTGTGCAGGAGAGAATATCGGTACTGACTTCTTAGCTTGAGGCAGTTGCCCTCCAAATGTTACACCACTTGAATTAATGCTGGCAAAAAGCCACCATAGATTTTTAACTGCCTGGGCTACAGGAGTTCAAAGAAAATACCTAAAACGTATTGGACACCATCATCAGAGCTGACTTTTATGTGAATAAAAGTTTTGCGTTTTCTTTGGATATTGAACAAGGGAAGTTAAGAGGTGAGAATTTGGAAACTGTATATATCATTTCAGTTCCCATACGAGAGAAAACCAGTCTGTTGTACGGTGTCATTAGGGATATTATAATGCTTCCTAGTGCATAACAACTGAGCTTGGATCATGATCCATTATTTTCTTTCATGTTAGTAACCAGTGATATGGATCAGGGATGAGGGAACATAATCATTGTAGTGTTATCACACGTAAGGAGACAAGGGAGAGCATAATGTGTAGGACCTCATTTGGCATCTACAGCCATATACATTTATGGTCCCTTCCAGACAAACATATTTATCTAATTTAGTGTGTGAATATTTTTCTTTAAAAATCACATGTATTCATCAGAAATGATATACATTTTACATTGACTATTTTGCTGTTTTGCAGGTTTAGACAAACTTCACCTTTCACACATTGCAAGAGACACTGAAGCAGCAAAGCCCTCTGTAAATGGGCATCAGAAAACACTGTGAAAAAGCTGTCAATGGAACTGAGCCTTTCAACTTCAGGACATTCCTGCCACTTTGTTGCACTTGTTTTTTTGTATGGCTTTCATTTCTTTGTATTTTGGGCCCAAGCTGACCAGCATTTACCTAAGAAAGTGAAGTGCACCAGTTTTTACTTTCCTTTCTTTGGATTGGTCCATTTGCACTCAGCATCTTTGTCAGCTGCTAGTTAAGTAAAAACTGGAAGCTGATCAGAAAACCACAACCCTCTTTGAAGAGACCTCAATTTAGGTATGTTAGTATAAGGCCATAAATCCTCTGTGCATAAATACTTTCCTGAGGAATGAAGCCCTTTTCTGAATTGAGCCTTGCTAGATGAAAATTAATTATCCCGCATTTCCGGTGCTGTTTTCTGAAGATTGCATTCTGAAATTTGGTTGTGTTCAGAAACCTTCGTAGTATGCTCATCTTGTCATCTTCCACGATGACTTTGTCTTAAAAAGCAGGAGTTCTTCATTTTAAATAATGTCCTATCCGGCAAGTTACTGCTAGAAGCAGTTTCTATTGTGAGTCATAAAATAGACAATTACTTAATTTAATATTGTAGTACCAAAACTGATTTCAAAGACCTTTGATCATTGTGTATATAATACTGTATCCAGAACAGTTAAACAATGAAGAAGTCACATTGCTCCACTAAAGTATTATGCACAGAAAATCCCCCACTTCTTTCATTTAGTTGTTCATGGCACATATGCTTGTATTTTTTTTTTAACGGAGAAGAATTGGTCTAATATATCCACCTGGTCAGTTTTTTAGTACTAAAATGTATGGTTCTGGGTATGGTGGTATGAACAGAGCATGACATTTTGTTTAATATTGCAACATTTCTGAAGTTTACAAACCGTGTGTGTGATTCATAAAGTTGAAGGAACTCAACATTGAGTTTGGTAGGTCATATACTCAGTAATGTCAGGTGGAATTCAGCCGCCCTGGGCTAAAGCCAATTTTTTTGCCTCCTGGTGCACGCTGGCTCCTGCTCCTGCTAGGACTTCTGGGAATTGAAGTCCAAGAACATACATAGCCCAAAAAGCGCCGCCCGTACTGGAGCCCCCCTACCCCCCCTAGCGACGCCACTGCATATACTAAGAGAGGAGGTGGGCAGGCTATAAAGGCCACTGTGACTGTTTGATCTGATTGCAATTAATGCTGAAAAATTGTAGTTGGATGACAATGACAGCATGCATTTTATATAGATTTGATCTAATAACAACTGGAACTTTGCAACCGAAAAGCATTTCATATAAATTTATAATCAGTGTTTATCTCAGTTAATGCAGGGTTTCTAATTTACATGGGCTTTGATTGGCTGTACAAAATCCCACATCACCTAGTAGGTATTCACCTTTTAAAGATCAAAATGTTACTAGTTTTATTAAGATTCATTAAACACTTTTCTTGTGGCTTGACTTCTACATTGAATTACTGGATATGAGAACATATCACTCAGTGAATAAATTTGTATTAAAATTGGGCAAGCAAAGTTTGTATACGATACATAATATGATCTAAAACAGACAATGAAAGTGTTAATTATAACACATGGAGAGCAGAACATATTTTCACAAGATAGGATTCCAGGAACTGGAATAGATTGTAAATGTGGAATGTTTGCTGCTGTAGAAGTTTAGGGTAATTAGTTCAAACTGTTCAAATGTGGAAACTATTATTTCATGGTATTGATAATAATTATTCTGAGGATAACCCCGAAGAAGTGGTAGTAAATGAAATTACATAAGTTTATTGTAAAGCATGTCTCATTATGTGGAACCCCCTTACTATTAGTAACCTAACATTCTCACTGCACACCAACCCACAAAAATTAAGATTGATTCCATATAGTCTGATTGACGAGACTTGAGTCAGTAGAGCCATCACCGTAACCACAACAGCTAGTACATAATTTGGATCCAATTAGAGTGATTTACCAAATATAGTTGTGACTACCATGAATCAGACAAGATTCATACAGAAGATTTGTACATTTAATCTAGAATTTGGTTTTGGCAATGTTTCATTGTTCATTACATTTTGTGGTGGTTACAAAAGGTATTCCTGAATGGGTGTGTGAAGAATCAAAAATTGGCACAAATTGATTTGAGATAAGCTTGTAATACCAACCTGGAGCAATCAATGCAGTTATAGAAAATGGGTGGTGGTGGTGGCTTGATTAAATCAGTTAAGATCCAGTACATATTCCCATTTGAATTAAGATGAAATATGCAAGCGAGCAAACATCCAATTTCATTTTTCTAGATTGGCTAACATTAATAATACAGTAATACCTTGGTTAGCGTTTGCATCACATAATGCTAAAATCGGATAACGTTCGGGGAATTTGAGGGAAACATTTTGTAACCACCACAAAATGTTATGCACAATGAAACATTGCCAAAATCAAATTCTATATTAAATGTACAAATTTCTTCTGTATGAATCTTGTCTGATTCATGGTACTCACAACTCACAACTATATTTGGTAAATCAATTTAATTGGAGTGTGATGCAAATGTTTGCCTCAAATTCCCCGATGTTGATCTCTGCCCCAAAGCCCGCAGGGCTGAAGTCCAGCTCTGCAGGATTTGGGGCAGAGATATCTGCTCAGATTGGCGGCTTGGTTGGGGGGAGGGCACATGCACCCCTTATTATTTTGGTTTGCAATACATATTCGGCACATTTTTGACACCTAGTGGCCAGCCCTGGTAATTGCAGGAAAAGTACCTGCCAAACAGCTGATGAGGGGGTGGGGGAATTTCAGCTCTTCCTGGTTGTGGGGAGAGCTTCTGGAGGTGCCAAAAAGTGACCAAAAAATTCAAAATGGAACAGAAATGCTCCAAACACCCTCCTACCATTGGGACTAATGTTGGAACACCCCAAAAAACCTTTCTGTATAGTGATTTTTTACCAGTAAGCAGGGTGCCATTTTCTCAGGATTTCCTTCCATATAACGAGTTTTCCTTAAGTCAGCTGTCCATAAAGCAGAGGTTCCACTGTATTTGTAATTAGGCCAGATACTGGCATTTACTAAGATAGACTAGTTTTTGTCTGGAAACTTTTTATGCAATCTAGCCTCTTCTCATCTTTTTATGGTAAACTGGAAATGGGTGAGGTAAAGGGTATGTAATTCAACATTTCTATTCTGCCCAGCTATAATTATGTGATATGAGTGTTTTTGACCTAGTCTGGTGTAAAATTATTATTTTATGGCTTAGCAGAAACTATTTTACAAATTAAATTTTACTTAAAATACTTTACAATGTCTTAAGGTGGAAGAGTCAACAATTCATTGATCAATCTTGACAAGGCATTGCTAATGTTTTCAGCTGGTTCACTACCTTTTTAAGACAAATATTTCTGTTTTGACATTGGGCATTTGCCTCACTTATACATTTAAGCACAACAAGCTAAATATGTATAAAATTAGACCAAAAATGTATGTAGTTTAAATGTCTTAAATAAGCCATTGTTTGACTTTTTTCACCACTGACTGATAGCACAGTGTTTTAATACATCATGAAAATCTGGTAATGTCTAAGCACATCTTTCTATTCAGCCTCTGAAGCAAAATTTAAGTGGACACAAGATTTATTCAGAAGTAAGATATAGTAGGACATTGTTTACAGGTTTTATTGTGTTCTTTATCTTTATCCCTCTTTCTCTGATACTTTTGCATTTGCCTGTTTTATAGTGTTGATTAAAGGATTTGACAAGATGTTCTTGTATGATGACATTGTTTAGAGGTATTTTATTCAGATTAAATTTTGTAATCTTTTATGTACACTGCTAATCTCAGTTACGGTGAAAAAAATATCAGCAAACACTCAGATGAGTTCATTTGATATTTGTGGGAGACGGGGAGCATATCTTCAACATTAGCTACTATATTACTTTATGAATAACACATCTTACTGGAGAGAATGGCCTTATCTCTTAGACTTTCTTTCTAGTCTCAAGGAACAGCAAAACTAAGCTAAGCCCACAAAAGCTTCAAGTGGTAAAGAGCTAAGGCTATGCAGTAGCATCTGAGTTACTGGAGGCCTGAGAAAATGAAATGAAGCTTTGCAACTTGAAGAGTTTGAATATTCCTGCAAGTTCCAGCACTACTTTGCAAGAATGTAAACCCTCTATTATTGGAAACTACATGGTATACAGGGAGAGGTCTTGAAAATCTGGCTTCCTTGATAGCACACTGACAGTTTATGCTCTCGAACCAGGCACTCAACTGAATGGATAAAAGTAAATGTTTTTGAAATGCTGTTACTGTCCCCCTCACCTATTCCCTTGTTTCTCAAGACATGATTGAGGGAACAAGTTAAGAATTACTGCCCTTGGAAAAACATCAGCTTATCCCAAACCTGATTACTCTTCTTCACAGCTTGACATTGCAACGGGTGTTCAGATAAACAGGGTCCTAATCTGCATTACTTTTTGGCTACTCACAGGACTCCCCAGAATTACACATGTTTATCAACTATCAGGGATTCAACGTAACTTGGTACCTCTTACTCAACTGTGAAGCAAATAAAGCAGTCCCTGAAAATACATTTAGCAGATACAGTATTTTGTTTCTTTGGACATACATGAAAATGTTAGTTGAAATTTTTTTTTTGATAACAGGAACGGCACAGAGGACATACAGGTCTTTCACCCAAGGAAAATTCTTCAAATGCTTGAAGGCAAACACTATGAAACATATGAGAACAAGAGAGCAGAACAGTCTGATGTGAGTGTGATTGGTAAATATCTTGAGCCTGTCCCTTGTAAATATCTTGAGCCAGTCCCTTGTCAAGATGGGCGGGGTGCACGAGTGGCATAATGCAAATTGGGCAGTCAATGATGTCGTGCTGAAATGCCTGAAACAAACAGTGGTGTTAAGATCATATAATACCATGGAAAAATAAAACTGGAATCCCAGTATAATTGGCTGTGGTTAATTGGTAAGGTGCCAAACCATGACCATTGCTAGCTGAACAGTGGAGATGAATCCTGGCATCTCTGACAATTAGCTGCAGCAATTTCTGCAAACTACACAAACAGCAGTAGGTTTCTAGCCAATGTAGCAATGGAAACTAAAATGCTTTGAAATTTTCAGAAGCAACATTTGCGTTTAATCTCAGAAACAAGATGAATACACTATAACAGATTAAACCAGTTTGGATGGCCAAAGCAAGAGCATTAAGATGTCAACAGATCAGCATCAAATAAAATCCACACATTTATGTTGGCAACAGGTGATAGAATTCTTAAGGTAGGCTGTGATATTTAAGCAAAAGGAATTTAGTTTTCTATTCTTAAAATATATAAACTGATTCCATCACAGTGGATTTTGAGGCTGTGTGGATAAATGTTTCGCAAGGGAAAACAGCCTATCATAATAAAATTTCAAAATGAGAGGCACAGAATTATTAAAACAAACATATTAAGTCTTTGCTAGAAGACTTTCAAATTAAAGTATCTTGGCAAAAATGAACATTTTGGTTTGGGAGCAAAAAAAAAAAAACAGGCTCTGCACCAACCACGTCCATGAGCAAAGCATCCCAATGTGGGTGCTTCATCCCAGAGAAGACTAATGCCAGCAACTGTCCTTCATGTCTGAACAGGACACACTGACAGCATGCATGAAAGTGTGCTATAATTAAAAACCTGAGGTGACTGGATCAGGAAAAAAAATATCCAACTGTTTAAGTCACCGTTACTTGGATAACCTTGTGACCAAAGCACATTCTGCTGGTTCCAG
This sequence comes from Furcifer pardalis, assembly GCA_030440675.1. NCBI lineage: Eukaryota > Metazoa > Chordata > Lepidosauria > Squamata > Chamaeleonidae > Furcifer > Furcifer pardalis. Next base: position 101,841,856 of record CP126897.1, read on the forward strand.
CCCACGAGTCTGATGTAAGGACAAATGGGTATTAATGTGCATCACTGAGCAGTCAAAGAAGAAAAAGAGGCATATGTGTGTTACCTGTAAATTAAAGTACAGTTGTACCTCACTTAAAGAGCATAATGCGTTCCACAGGACTGCTCTTTAAGCGAGTTTGCTCTTTAAGCGAAACACCATTGTAAGTGACCAATTGTGTGTGTGTGTGTGGGGGGGGGGTTTGCGAACCCCGATTTATTTGTTAAGCGAGTTTTCGGTTGGTTGTATTTGTTAAGCGAAGTGAACATCCAGAGAAAATTCTGCTCTTTAAGTGAGTTACTCTTTAAGCGAAACGCTCTTTATGCGAGGTTTGACTGTAATATAAAGGCAGTCTCATGAGACGTAGTGAGCCCAGATAAACACTTCCATCTTGAAACTAACCTGCATCTGTATCTTTTCCCATTCTATGTCGCCTATGAGTGGGCCCAACTTTTTGTCCAGTTCCTGAAACACATCTTGACTTGCAGCTACGGTAGAATCAATCTCAGAGAAGAGTTCATCTATGCGAGTATCATATGAATTCAATAATCGTTGGCAGATCTCTGTAAACTGAAAGGTGAAACGTTTTTTCCTTAGTGGACAGTAATGGGTTATACATAAAGATCTGGAAGATCCATTAAGCCATTGGTGGAAAAGATGCCTCTGCTGCAAGAAATTAAGCCTTATCTTTGCAGCTTAAATAATATTAAATATTCTCAGTGCAAACTAACATTTCCTGAGGCAGAGGATTTTTTTAAATTGTTAGTTACTGTCTCAAAGTACAAATTAAAATACAAGCAAGACATAGCAAAAAAGAATTACAAAAAAATACAACCAATACACAACATAATTGCACTACAACACTAACATTTAATCCTTAACACGCAATAATGTAAATAATTCTTGTTCTATAAATTTATTCACATCTGAATATCTAAATCTGAACTCATAACTAATTTTTGATATGTGTACATATCTTTGTTATTATTTTTCTATTACAAAAAACAAAACAAAATCATCATACACACCCCTGTAATATATACATTGCCCTGGAGATTGCAGTGTATCACAGTAATCTTTTACTTTTTCCAGAAACTCAGGTGATCAGGTACCAGCCTACCACCTTCACCTTTAATCAATGTAAGTTCTGCAAATTGTTGCCATATATCCCAAAATTTATTTTTGGCAATAATACCTTTCTTTTTATTCAACTCCCATGTTACCTTATTCAGTGTAATCTCCCACATTTCCTTATACAAATCTTCAATTTTTAATTACATATCACTTTTCCAATTTCTTCCAATACATTGTCTGCCGGTTGTTAATATTATAGATACCAGTAACTCTTTTTTATTCTTATCTATATTCATGTTATCCATGTCTGTCAACAAAGCTGTCTTTCTGATGCCTTCCAGATATTCTGAGTTACAGGCCTTACCAGCTCAAACCAGCAGAACAAGAACTAGGCACTATTGGAGTTGCACTCCAAATTTCATTTTAAAATTGTTCAGTATAACACTGAGAGCCTGTGTGGTAGAGTGGAGAAAATGCTGGAGTAAGACTGGAGCGATTCAAAATCTCCCCCCCCCCCCGGCCATAGGAATTAGTGGGCAGTGGCAACGGTGAACCACTTCTTAAACATGTACCTTGAAAACCAGCAAGAGCAATGATGGGATGTAACAGGTTTGCACCAGTTCGCCAGAACTGGTAGTAACTTTTCCCAGTGTCCAGGAGAACCAGTAGCAGCTTTTGGGGTGAACCACCTTCGGGGCTTACCTTTTCATTGGTTCACCCACTGCGCAAGGCGCACCAAGCACTTGGTGTGCATGCATACCTACAGTGCTTGGCGCGTATGCACGGCCTCCTTGCTGTCCTCCCAAGCAGGGAGGAGGAAAAGAAGCTGCTAGCCTGAAGTTCCCTATAGCCTGCTCACCAGGGTAAGTGACTCACCTTTGTATGTGGTGTGTCTGAGTGTATTTTAATGTGTATTTAATACCTTTACGTATATTGACGTACTACCACAGTTCCTAAAAAGGCCTGGTGGCAGGCCAGCCGGCCGGCCTGGTAGCCTGGCTTGGGGTTTTTAAGCAAAGTCTTGGAGTTACTTCATTAATTAGCTACACCTGTGCTGTTCCAATTGATGTTCCAATTGGAGAACCCTTAAGGAGGTACGGCTGTTTTACAGTTACATTAAGGCATATTATCCTAGAGAACTGGTACGATGAGCATATCCATCTTGCAACATGGTGCTGCCCAGGCACTTATACTAACAGGCAAGTGACGGGTTTGTGTTTGGAGTGGGCGGGTTGATTTGTGTTTGGGGTGGGTGGCTGGGTGTATTTTAATGTAATTTTTTATTTTATTTATTTATTTAATTTATGGGTTTGTGTTGTGGGTGGGTGGGTGGGTTGAGGTGTGTGTGTGTTTAGTTTTATTTTATTTTTTTCTTTGGTCCCGCCCACGACATCATGATGTTAGCTCTGCCCATACTGTAATGACATCACGGTGGGGTAGTAAAATTTTTGATATCCCACCACTGAGCAAGTCACCATAAGTCAGAAGCAATTTGATGTGTATAACATACACATAACCACATTAACACAGTCACTGTAGTCCTTAAAATGTTACTAGTTTCTATGTCATAATATCCTACGTATTTATACAATCCACTCACTGTAAATGATTTAAGGGCAGCCATCCCCCCCCCCCACCTTGTATCTGTGTCTGTTTTTATCTGCTTTGCTGTTTTAATGTTTTTATGAATTTTTATGAATTGTTAAGGTTTTATATATTGTTATGACTATAGATTACCTATGACGGTAATTTACGCTGTAAGCCGCCCAGAGTCGAGTCTACCCGATTGGGGCGGGATACCAAATGTGGACAATAATAATAATAATAATGTAAAATATCTTTTTCTTTGTGCCAGTTCCATTAAAAGGAAATTACTTGGATTTTGACTTTTGTCTCATGAATGGAAGACAGTTCATATTCTCTTTCATACCCCCTTCTTTCTTTCACAGTCCTCTGCATAAACATCTGTTTGTTTCTGATACCCAAAGGACCACTATGAATAATGTGTGAATTACAGCTGAAAGATGGAGTTCGGAGAATGTTCTCAATCTTGGGGAATACACAACTTGGTATCTGAGCCATTTGTTCTTCAAATGCAGAGTTAAAAGGAATGGAACTCTATTTTATAAAAATTGTCAGATTTTGTTTTCCAGAAAAAGGAAGTCTGAAGAACTGCTATATATTTGAGTATTTAATTTTGTGTCTACTTTTGTGACCTCTCTGCCCTTCAATGTGAACAGTATAACAAAGTGTGGAGGCATTTCAGATATCTTTATCTCTATGTAAAGCACCATCAGTCACAGCTTTTTGGTGCCGCCCAAAGAACATGATTAAATAAAGATGCACACAAAAGCATTGAGATGAACTTTGTCTGCCAAAGGGGAGTCTTTTTAAAGCAATCAATCTTTATGTCAGCAAAATTGCTTACTAATGTGTTGACTTAAAAAGTAAAATGAATAAGCTGGAGTTTACAATGTATCAATGAATCAGCTGATAAGCTTTTATTGGTTTAATATCCTTCAAGCTTTGCTGCCTGGAGCAGCAACAGGTTAGCAACAGAATGTTTGCTATCTCAGTGTGATAAAGGAAGTCAAATGGCTAAACAAACTCCTGAGCCATTATGCTGTTTGGTGAGATCTAAATTAAAATGGTTGGGAAGCCACATGGTAAGGAGGGAGGACACTAGAATGAGCTGCCCTGTTTTACAAATAACCTAAGTAGCTTCCTAAACAATGGCCTGCATTTTTAGTTAGGCTGATAATAATGTAATGCACCTGGAAAAAAGATTTAATGACAGCAGTAAAAAAACCTTTACCTCAATTGGGTGGTCTGTTCAAACACAGTTTATAGATGAGGATCAAAAGAAATTCACTAAAGAACATACTGAATTCTAGGCACTTCACTTGTGCATAGTAAAGGTCACCCTTGCTCGAAAGCAAAAGCCAGTCGTATCCAACTCGGTTTCAGTGCTCATCTGTTTACAGCCAAAGAGCCAGCACTGTCTGCGCCTGCAGACATTTCTGTGGACATGCGGCGGACATACCTAGACACCGGAATGAATGGCACGCTGTTTACTTTCCCACCAAAGTGGTCTCTACTTACCTACTTGCAATTTCTTGCTTTCGAACTGCTAGGTTGGTAGTAGCTGGGACAGAGATGGGAGCTCACTATCATGCAGTACATGGGTATCAAACCCCGACCTTCTAGTCTTCAAGCTCAGTGTCTTAACCACTTGAGACACTGCAGTCCCTGCCTAGTTGTGTATAGAGTGGTGTTAAAAATTAGCATAGCTTGGTTACCATAACCGTTCCTGATTCTTTGATCTAAGTTATTAAGATCTTGAATGGATTAATATAAAAAGTCTAAATACAGTAATACCCCGGATAATGATTGCATCGGATAACGCTAGAATCGGATAACGATGCAAGTTTTTTGGAAAAACCTTGCATCGGATAACGATTCTGGATGATTCTTAGCGTTATCCGAGGCAATCCCAATCCACCCCCCACCCGCAGCAGTCTCTATGACTGCAGTAGGGTCAGGGAAAAGCACGCGCCTTTCCCCCGACCCTACTGCAGTCGCAGAGACTGTTTGTCTCTCTTTCCCCCTCCCTGTAGTTTAAATACAGGGAGGGAAAGAGACACAGTTTCTCCCTGTAGTTTAAATACAGGGAGGAAAAAGACGCAATCGTGTCACTTTCCCTCCCTGTATTTATTCTACAGGGAGGGGGGAAAAGAGAGATGTGATTGGTTCTCTAGAGACCCAATCACGTCTCTCTTTCCCCCTCCCTGTAGTTTAAATACAGGGAGGGAAAGAGACAAGCAGTCTCTGCGACTGCAGTAGGGTCGCCTTTCCCCCGACCCTACTGCAGTCGCAGAGACCGCTGCAGGTGGGGGGTGGCTTTAAAGGCAGGGAGGAAAAGGTCTCTTTCTTTCCCTGCCTGCCTTTAAAGCAATTTGTCCCTGAAGTCAGGGCTTTTTTTAGCTTTGTTCGATGCATGCTTCGGACAACACTAAAAATCGGATGACATCATGACTTGTGGAACCAAGTCATAACATTATCCGGGGTATTACTGTACATTCTATTTTAGTAATGGCACTTCAAACTGGTGTTCAGTTCTGAAATTTCAAGAGCACACAAAAATATATTTAGATAAAGATTTAGCTGAGAAATTTTTGTTTTGGGTGGCAGAACTGAACGTGCTTCCAGTCAAACATGAACTCATGGTTATCCACATTTTTAAAACTTAGGATAGGCTGGAATTTATTTTGCTTTTATGGTTCAGTAACTGGAAGACAGAAATCCTTTGATCTACTACAAATTGCTCAGAGGTCCAGCAGTAGATCCAGATCTGCTTCCTTCTTGCAGCTTCTGTCCTAGATCACAGGTACCAGGAATTAATCTTTTGATTCAACCTCTTTTTGTATCTAACATGTGATTGCCTTTAATTTCCCTGATGGACCTTTTCAATTTCTACAGCTCTCTATTTTAGAATAAGGATCAAAGCTTTAATTAACATGTTACTTTTAGGCATGATAAAGTCACCTTGAGGTCATTTCTTCGTCTTCTATGAGAATATGTTGTTTGAATACGCCATCACATGGTGAGAGCTGGTATTTATTCTGACAGAACAAAGCATTGTCAGCAGCGGGCTGTAACTAGGTAAGATATTTAAGCTCTTGCAGTCAAAATCATTACTGGGCGATTTTAGTACATCAGAAGATGACATGCATTGAAAGGGAATATCACAGAAACAAGCAAGCATGATGGAAGAAATATTGATCCTTTTTTCCATTCATGTATGACTGGTATCTTCATGCCTGTAATGACTTTCCTTCTCTAACCCTCTGGGATAAGCACTGTCACAGTCACACAAAGAAAAAGAAATGTCCTCTAGAAACTGGCAAGATGTTCAGTGGAGTTTTGGCACTGAGCCATACAAAAGTGGTGCACAGGTTAAATTGTTCTGGAAGACTATCATTATGGACAAATCCAATGGAGTTGCAAATTGAAACATTCCTAGTCTACAAAGTTGAGTATCTGAAACAAAATGAGAAATTTGTGTTCTTGTGAAGATGTATACAGTACATGAAAAACCTGTTCTATCAAAGGTACTTTAAATTGTTGTACGAGGCAGTTCCCTTATGAGGGTGCAGGAGACTCCCACAGGAGTGAGGAAAATTCTGCAGGTCATCCCAAGGAAAGATCCCCCGCTAACATTGAGATTTATTATTATTATTATTATTATTATTATTATTATTATTATTATTATTATTATTATTATTATTATTATTATTATTATTATTATTATTATTGACAGTGGTCCATGGGGTCACAGAGGGTTGGAATCGACTGTGCGACTGAACAACAACAAAAATTATTATTATTATTATTATTAGTTCAAATTTATTGCCACCCACTCGCCGTGGCGACTCAGGGCGGCTTACAAAAAATACATTACATTACAATACAGTATGTTGGTGTGGGCACAGGGGAAGAAATGATTAAAGCAGTGCACTGGATTTGGAGGAATGCTGAAACCTCAGTCAAATTGGGCCGCCTTCTTGTGCCATATCCGATTTTGAATATTGGCAATCATCATGGCGATCAGCCATGAAGACTGTCCTGCGAATATAATGCCATGGCCTTTCATCTGCTTCTGCATTGCAATGTGACACCCGTACCACTGATCCAGCTCTGAGTCACTTTCTGGTCCCAAGCCCTTTTGGCAGGCAAAGTCCTCCTCAGCCCCAGGCCAGGATGGATGAAACTACTGCCTTCCGTCGATGGGATTCAATCCACTTGGTGACCATCACCTTTCTCCATAGATTTCGCCAAGGCCACTAGTCCTCAGGGGTTCAGGTTAGTTAACTGCTGCCTGACACTCGGCGTCAAGTTACTGGCAGTATGGTCTACTTTATTACCATACGAGGATAACCTGGCCAGACTTGTAAAGTGGGCCTACTCACGTCAAATCTGCAGGTGCCTCAGATAAAAGAAAACAAAGCAAACCCAAAGTTCTTTCCAGTTTGGAGTGCACTGTCCAGTATGAGATCACACCAGGGGAAAAAACTAGCATCCAGAGTGACAAAAATTAAAATATATTTAAGAAGCAAAGAAAAGGAAACAGAAAGTAGCAATACTACACAATGAAGATTGAATCAGATGCCAAGGCAGAGGTAAAGGTAAAGGTCGCCCTTGTTTGAAAATCAGATGTATTCAACTCTAGGGTTCAGTGCTCATGTTTATAGTCAAAAAGCCAGCGCTATCTGCATTTGCAGATGTTTCTGTGGACATGTGACAGACATGCCTCAACACCTGAGTGCACGGAATGCTGTTTACCTTCCCACTGAAGTGGTACCTATTTATTTACTTGCAATTTCTTGCTTTCAAACTGCTAGGTTGGCAGGAGCTGGGACAGAGATGGGAGCTCACTCCCTCGTGCAGTACTCAGGAATTGAACTCTGACATTCCAGTTGTTGAGTTCAGCATCTTAACTGCTTTAACCACCAGAAATTGATAACCTCAAACCAGTGGTAGGATGTCAAATTTTTTACTACCCCACCGTGATGTCACCACAGTGTGGGCGGAGCAAACATGGTGTCATGATGTCATGGGCGGAGCCAAATAAAAAATTAAAATTTAAAAAATTAAAAATAAAATAAAAAGGACACACACACACCGCTCAACACAACACAAACCCGTAAAATAAATAAATAAATAAAAAATACATTAAAATACACCCACCCACCCAAACACCCACCCACCCCAAACACAAATCAAACAGAGCTTTTAAACCAGAGCTTAAAGATTATTCTGGCTAATCTTTCTCACACTAGGTCAGATGGAAGGAATTACAGAATGAACTCACCACAAGATGGCTTCATTTTGGCACTTTTCAACTTTTCAACAGTTAAAGAAGTTAGGTACTAAGTCTTTGCCTAACCAGTTCTCTAGGATAATATGCCTTAATGTAAATGGAAAGCAGCTGTAGCTCAAGGGTTCTCCAATTGGAACAGTAATTGGAACAGCACAGGTGTAGCTAATTGATGAGGTAACTCCAAGACTTTACTTAAAAACCCCAAGCCAGGCCTTCAGGCCTTTTTAGGAATTGTGGTAGTACGTCAATATAGATAAAGGTATTAAATGCACATTAAAATACACACAGATACACCACATCCAAAGGTGAGTCACCCTGGGGAGCAGGCTATAGGGAGTTTCAGGCTAGCAGCTTCTCTTCCTCCTCCCCGCTTGCGAGGACAGCAAGGATGCCATGCATACACGCCAAGCACTGTAGGCGTGCATGCACACCAAGTGCTTGGCGCGCATGCACAGTGGGGGAACTAGTGAAAAGGTAAGCCTCGAAGGTGGTTCCCCCCAAAAGCTGCTACTGGTTCTCCGGGACACTGGGAAAGGTTACTACCGGTTCTGGTGAACTGGTGCGAACCTGTTACATCCCATCACTGCCTCAAACCCCACAGCCCCATGTACCCCAAGGACAGTTGCTGAACTCTCCAGTGGATCAGAGCAGGGTCCCCGATTGAGGTTGTCTGGAACGTATATTTTCCTACTCACTGCCTTTTTCTCCAGTTGGTTTAGTGGTTACATTAGAAGAAATATGGTTGAATTGCACTCCATTTTTAATTACTTTCATGTCTGAGTTGAACTGTACAGTGAAAATGACAGCAGAGAGATAGCATGCATGTGTTGAATGTTTGTGTTATGGGGGTTCTGCATGCTTAGTTAAGTTTTAGTATAGTAAGTTCTATCTGGCTGGGAAATTATTCTTGTGGTAAAGGAAAAGTATAAGAGGACATATACTTGAACTGCCCCCAGTTCTTTTTTATCTGCTGCTGAGTGAAGACAGTCCTCTTTTTTACAGACCTAATTTCCAATAGACAGTTTCCCATATCCAGGACAGGCAGGACTGAGCAGCCAATAGCAACAAGAGAAAAAGGCAAATAAGCTTTAGAGATGGTAAGCTCCAAAACAGTGACCATTACGTGCTACCACCACATGCTGCACAGCAGGAATAACAAAACAAGCACAAGAATGTTGACTTGTAGTTCTATGAAACAGAAACCAGTCTCAGAAGAGACTTTCCAGATTTTAATTCATGCCTAATTTTAGGTCCACTGATTTCAGTGGGCCTCCTCCGACTGGATGCAACATACTTTTAAAAAACTACTAAAGATGTACGTAAGATACAAATCACAGTCCACACTCCTGTTATAAAAACTATTCTTGCCTTGAACTTGTTTTGTTTTTGACACATTTTGAAAGAAATGAGAATAAATCAGTGCTACACATACCTTTTCCTCAAAGAATTTCTTTCTTAACTTGGCATCCTTTGGAGGAACTGTTTTCCTCAGATTTTTGTACCATTTCCTAACAATGTATCCCCTCCAGAATGCTTGAATTCTGTAACATAAAATGATATAGATTAGAGGTGCCCAAAATTCTGGGGCTGTAGGTCAGTCACATGGTTCAGCAGGCCGGTCACGTGGTTCCTTCCACTGGAAGTGGAAGTAAAACACACTTTCCAATCTGTTTTGCCAACAGGAAAAAATTTAAGCTGCCATTTTCTGTTTAAAACAGGGGTGCCCAAACTATGGCCCATGGGCCGGATCCAGCCCCTGATGCCAATTCATCCAGCCTGGCACATTTTACTTCTGTTTCTGGGAGAGATGAGGGTGCTGTGGGCTGGATGAATAGGCATCGGGGGCCGGATATGGCCCATAGTTTGGGCACCCCTGATATAGATCATTCACAAATCTAAGCTCTCAAAATATATATTGTTGTGAGCTGTTTTTGGTCCACTGTGGGGAGAAAGACAGCATATATAAATTGTTTTTAACATGAAATGTATATTGTATTTTTAAACTACCTTGGGTCCACTATGGGGAGAAAGACATCTCTCTCTCTCTCTCTCTCTCTCTCTCTCTCTCTCTCTCTCTCTCTCACACACACACACACACACACACACACACACACACACACACACACACACACACACACACACACACATTCTCTCATAGTGAACCCAAGGCAGTTCACAACAACTAAAGCTATAAAACAATCGACAGTTTTAAAAATAAAATATAAATATCACATTAAAAACAAACATATATCAATATTAAAACCAAAAAACAGCAATTCTAAAACCTTTTAAAAAAGTATTAAAATATAATTGAAAATAGCATTCAAAAGCAGTAGTAAAGTTCTTTTGTGAGGCCTTCCAGCTTGGAACAAGAATACAGGATGAAAAACAGCTAATCTCTGCTGACATCAGCTGCTTTACAAAAAAGACTTCTCATTAGATGGGACCAACTGTGTTGAGCAAATGTAATGAAACATGGCAGCTTCTCTTGATAACTCTAGAGCCGTGATGGTGAACCTTGGCACTCCAGGCGTTCTTGGACTTCAATCCCCAGAAGCTGAAGTCTCTTTGAATCCACACAAATGGGTTTAATTGCATGTGTTCTTGAACTTCAGATCCCAGAAGCCCAAGTCTCTGTGAATCCACAGAGTAGTAAACCCATTTGTGTGGATTCATAGAGACTTGGGCTTCTGGGAATTGAAGTCCAAGAACACCTGGAGTGTCAAGGTTTGTCATCACTGCTCTAGAGGTAATCCTAGACTGGATTCTTTAGGTGTTATTATTTAGTTGACTTATTTGAATGCCTCCATGCTGCAGTGCGGGGAAGCTAGTGACCAAATTCTTTTTCAGGAATTCAATAATGTAAATTTTGAATTAAACCCAAATGTTGCATGGCTTTTATTACCATTTCTTTTTGATGATGCAGGAAGTAGTGAAGCCTAACATTTCTACAACTATGATCTATGCAGCATTCATTAACAGCTACACTGGAAGTACTGTACTGTAATTTCTAGCAGTTCAGAAATTATAACATTACATGACCAATATTTCCTTTTCCTAGCGATAGCACTGATGTAGACCACGATTCAAAATATGCTTGACACACCACTATGTTTTCTAATCAAAGTCAACTCTAATTTAAAACTAAATCAATTTCTAGTTCAAAATGAAAATGCATATAATGCTGCATCACTTTTAAAATAGAGGACTGTTTAAAAATTGTATTTAGAAAAGCGCAGTTCTGTAACACTGGAGAATTAAGACCTGCTCATACCAGTGCACCATATTTTTTTATGCATGTACTTATATTTGGCACTCAAAAGGATTTTGCCATTTGCTAGCCCTACTTACTTTGTAGCACACTTTATTTTAAATAGCTGGGCACCATCATGTATTACACGTGTCTGGTATTGGATCTTCCTACACATAGGGCAGGTCTTTTTACCTGCAAATCTTTCAAAAGATTTAAGGCATGCCTAGAAAGAAATAACATTTAGTTTTAAATGAGCTTGGAATAATTACTCCCACATTTATTAATAGTGTTTGTCGATAGAGTATATACCAGGGGTTTCCAACCTACGGGCCGTGGGCTGGCACTGGCCCATGGAATCATTTCATGTGACCCGCACCACCTTCGCCACACCCAGAAGTGGAAGCATTTATGTCACCCATAAAACATGCCTGCACATGCATAAATGTGTCTGTGACTGTTGTAAACGCGGAAGTGGCTGCATTCATGACAGCCGTAAATGTGCCTGTTTCCATGGGCCACATTCCATGGTCTGGCCCACTCAGCTGTCCGTGGGGCATGGTCCGGCCCGTGGCATAAAAAGGTTGGGGACCCCTGGTATATACAATGGCTGCATAGGAATGAACAGTAAAAATAATATATATTATGCTGAAATTATGGAAAGATTAGCAAAATGGAGGGAAAACTGTCTCATTATCCTTATTTTATGTCCTCCCAAAACCTTTCTGCCTGTCTTAATTGAACAGGTGGCCACATATTTATGTTACTTAAACAGAGCAGAACTATTTTTTCAATAGGATAAGCATTAATATATACGTATTAACAAATACAGCAGCTGTCATTAAACTGCTAAGAGGTACTGAGGTAAACCAACCTTATCTTATAGTTAAATGTTGACTGCTTATTTCTGGTAACCTTAGTACAATAATGTATGTTACAATAAGAGAAAGACAAGTGCTTGTGTCCAGCCCCAGATCACACAAGAAAAAAATTAGCATTCAGAGGATGAAGCCAAAATTTAAATGTGCTAAAAAGCAATGAAACAGAAAGCAGCATTTATTTATTTATTAGTTCAAATTTATATTGCCGCCCACTCGCCGTAGCGACTCAGGGCAGCTTACAGACAGTACACTAAATTACAATACAATATGTTGGGGTGGGCACAGGAGGAGGGGTGGCAAGGTCCTCATCCTGCCCTGGCTTCTTCTTCCCCTGGCAGTTGGTATAGGCACAGGGGGAGGGACGGCAAGGTCCTCATCGTGCCCCGGCTTCTTCTTCCCCTGGCAGTTGGTATAGGCACAGGGGGAGGGGCGGCAAAGTCCTCATATAATGTATATATGGCAATGCCATATAATGAAGATGCTGAAGTGGAATTAGGTGCCAATAAGTTACACTGATTCTATGTGTGCCAGAGGTGGCACACAGAGGCCTTTCTGTGGTCACATGCGACGGGCAAGCCCTGCCCCATCCAGCTGGTGACAATGGCAGTGCCACTTCCCCACCTACCCCTCTCTGCCTAGAAGCCAGAGGGAGCGGTGGTGTCAGACGCACCTGCAGGGGGTCAGGTGCACCGACATGATGTCGCTTAGTCACACCAGCTATGGCACAGCTATGGCTGCCCATGTGCCTCCTCCTCCCCCTCTGGCACCAAGTCTCTAAAAGGTTCACCATCACTGTTTTAGGGCCATGTTATCTAGGAATGCATCATACTCAAGAACACCTGAACTACTCAGCTGAGTAAGTTACCGGTGGTCACACCTAGAGAAGCAAAAAAGATGGGGTGACCAGATCTAGAATTTCTCTGCCATAGCGCCTTCCCTGTGAAATGAGTTGCCAGTTGAAAATGAGTCTCATCATCATTGCAGACACTTAGAAAATCACTCAAAATCTACTTGTTGCAACAGACTTTCTCCTGAAAGTTACTGACTGCCACTTAGGACTGTAACATTATTACTCTATTATTAAATATTTTCCTGATGCATAAAATTAGCTGAGATGAGGTATCTTGGGAGTCTTGTTGTTGTATTTAATCTGTTTATTTAATTTGATGTATTACCTTGTTGTTTTTAACTATTTGTAAGCCACCCAGAATGGTCTTGTTATCAGATTATTATTTTTTTTGGGGGGGGATGTGATCAAATAAAAAACCAAAAGACTAAGAGATGTAACTTGCTATTGGATTTCAGCCAATTTTTCAAAACTGTTTTGAATGGTGATATCCAGAAACAAAAAGATTTATTCAAGTTGATAGACTCATATAATTACTAGATCCACATGTAATATGACTTTAGGCAAATTTCATTTGTAACTTACAAAGATAGGGTTTACTCACTCTGTGAAATACATGAGAACATGAAAGCAACACCTGTTCACAGAAAGTAAAAATACATTGTAAAATTTATAACCATCCAGAAAATGCAAACTGTTCTTACTCCAACTAATAAATACAGACAAATGTAAGGCAGACAAAAATGTTTTCAACTACATATCAGAACATTTTGGGTTTCATTGCAGTTTTAAAATACTTCATATAGAAAATATTGTAAGCAATTTGATTAGAATAACAAACATCATATAAAGAAAAGTAATCTAATTACAATGAAACTCTACTTAGTTTTAAAAGAACATTGTGTGTGTGTTGGCAGTGTTTCTAAGGAGAGGTTTAAGTACCATCATTGTGTTTCCATGGAATAATGGTATCACCTCAATATTATTGATAGGCAAGATGCCAGGTATTTAGGACAGTGGAGAGCAGCAGTAGACAAAATCCTATTTCCATAGTCACACTGCCATATACTGGATCTGGTTGCCAGAAATGTTTTATTTAAATGAATTGAAAGCTTTCTGTCCTGCCTCTATTCCTTCCTAGGTCCTTCTTTTGCTCTGCAGAAGCATTGGAATATATTTCTTGTTCTAAACCAGGGGTAGGCAATCTATCGCCCACAGTGGCAAATAATCTGGCCCTCACACTCACTGGCTATAGACGCATTTACAGCAGTCGTAAATGGTGGGGGGACCACCAGTCCAGCCCCCTCAATTGTCTGCGGGAGCGTGACCCTAGCTGGTTCTTCTACCTATACAAAGTATACTCTCAGAGAGGAGCCATGAAATTGTCAGGTTTTTCTGACAATGTACTGTTGGGGAAGTAGAATACAGAACTGTTCTTTGTTGTGTATTCTTTGCACAGTTTTAAAATGTGGCCCAGTGCTTTTCATGCACTAACTCAACAGGCATTATGTCAACACGTTTGTTTGTTCAGATTTATATTTATGTATGTGGATACAAACATGACTACAACCGAAAACCAGTAGTAAGTCACATCTAGAGTGGGTTCACCGAATTAACTGAGATTTGGTAAGTCAACTCCTCTCTAAGTTTCATTGAGTCAAGAGGCCTATTCTAGCCATAACTGACTACTGGATTCCAACAGATCTGCTATTGTCTCAAATAGATTGTTAGCCTCTGCCACATGGGCATCATTCTTGCTCTGTGATTTCAGTTAATATCTCAGCTTTTAGACAGGACAGCTACTATACCACGAAGATAGGCAAAGTACCTGTGGTTGAAGTGCAAATTCTTCTCTGCATATCGCACAAGGCTGAACAGAATCTCCCTGCTTTATGGATCGCTGCTTCACATGCTCCCATTCCTCCATGGTTAGTGGCATGGTAGGAGGCTCCACCAAGCCAAGTTTCTGAGCTACAGACAAACACTTAATTCAGTTTAAGTAGATAGATTGAAAAAATAATAATGATCACATATGAAACTATTATATATCATTGGAATCCTTGGAAGAGAGGCTCATTTTGCATCACTAGATGGAAAATTGGTGTTATGACAAAAGCAATACAGTAAAACTTCATATAACACTAAAACCTGGTTCCACAAGTCTTTGTGTTATATGATTTTTAGTGTTATCTGATCCTCTATGGGATCCATAGAGATACATTGTAACCACACAGGCTTTAGCGGTTGTTATCTGAAGCATCCCATAGGATCTTAATGTTATCCGATGCAATTCTTCCCCCCAGATTCCTTAATGTTATGCGATTTTAGTGTTATTTGATACTAATGTTATATGAGGTATTACTGTACCAGCAAATCCACTAATCAAAACTCAATTTTCTTAGATGGCTTTAGCATTCCAAAGACTGAATCTGTTAAGAGTTATTGCAAACTGCATACATTCTTTAATCCACAATCAGAAATTAGCTACAAGTGATATTTGTGCATATTTTAGACATATGTATGTTGATGTATTTCTTATCTTGAGCATCACCTTGCTAGCATGTGGGATGAGCGGAATTGTTCGATAATTTGAACATTTTTTGGGATTACCCTTTTTGGGGATTGGAACGTATACTGATCTTTTCCAATCCTGTGGCCATTGTTGTGTTTTCCAAATCTGCTGGCATATTGAATGCAATAATTTGATTCCATCATCTTTTAGGGCTTTGAAAAGTTCAACTGGAATACAGTAATACCTCATATAACATTAGTATCGAATAACACGAAAATCGCATAACATCAAGGAATCTGGGGGGAAGAATTGCATCAGATAACATTAAGATCCTATGGGATGCTTCAGATAACAACCGCAAAAGCCTGTGTGGTTACAATGTATCTCTATGGATCCCATAGAGGATCAGATAACACGAAAAATCATATAACACGAAGACTTGTGGAACCAGGTTTTAGCGTTATATGAGGTTTTACTGTACCATAATCTCCACTGGCTTTGTTGTTTGCAGTACTTTTTAAGACCTTTCTGACTTCACTCTCTAGGATGTCTGGCTCAAGTTCAATTTCTTTATCATTCATCATTTATCAGGAGTTTTGAGGTCCTTTTTGTAGAGTTCCTCTGTGTACTCTTTCCATCTTTTCTTAATCTCTTCTGCATCAGCTAACTCCCTGCCATTTTTGTCCCTTATCATGGTCATTTTTGCTTTAAATGTTCCCTTGATTTCCCCATTTTTTTAAAAAAAGATATCTAGTCCTGCCTCTTGTGTTATTTTCTTCTATTTCTTTGCACTGTTCATTCAGGTAGGTTTTCTTATCTATCCTTGGTTTTCTTTGAAATTCTGTATTCAAGTGACCTTTTGCGTCCTTTCTTTCCTCTGCTATTTTATTTACCTTAAGTCCCAAACTGTTTATGAAGGAAGAGGTGCTTACTGAGAATTTAACATGTAATTTGATTTTCTCAGGCAAACAATACCTCATGCAAGTCTTCTCTGAAGTAACCAGCTGATAGAAAGTGCAATTATAGGTGGCAGTAAGTATGAGTACAGGATTATAATTAGACTATAATCTTTCTCTCTGGACTTGGAATCTTGTCCCATTTGTATTTCACTACTGCTGTATGGAAACAACTCCACATACTATGGAAAAATACATGGAACAATTTTGTGAAAGCGAATAAACAACTACGGCCTGAGGGAGAAGATTCCATGGTCTAGCAGGCGGCTGAGAACATGGCCCCCTCCTCTGGGCCCACAACAATGGCCTGAGGGAGAAGATTCCATGGCCTGGCAGGCAGCTGAGGACCTCGCCCCCTCCTCTGGGCCCACAACAATGGCCTGAGGGAGAAGATTCCATGGCCTGGCAGGTGGCTGAGAACATTGTCCCCTCCTCTGGGCTCACAACAATGGCCTGAGAGAGAAGATTCCATGGCCTGGCAGGCAGCTAAGAATATTGCCACCTCCTCTGGGCCCACAACAATAGTCAGAGGGGAGTTAGTCTGTGTTCTGATTTGGTTATTATGTGAGGTTGTATTTTATGATTTTTACTGTACTGTACTGTACTGTACTGTCGCTGTTTTGACTGTAAGAAGCCCTGAGTCGTCTTGGCGAGTGAGCGGCAATATAAATCTGAGCAAATAAATAAATAAATAAATAAACAAATGTGAGGTAACTCTGTTATGAAATCTAAAGATACAATTCCTAATTTGCTTACCTGTGAGAAAATACCATTAAACTAGAGGGACTTTCTGTGGACATGAATTATATTGTACTCTGTTGGTTGTTCAGTGAAAAAATATTGCAGAATTCAAACTGATGGCCTTGACAAGAAGGAGGTCCACTTTGTAGGAGTCAAATTCTGGCACATCCTGAAGTAATATTTACCACTAAAATATCAAGCTATGTGAAAATTGAGCAATGATTGTCAAAGAAGCATGTAATTTCCTATCTTTACATCCTCTACTCAAGTGGACCTTCTTAGGAATAAGTAACTGAGCCATTTTAATATTAATAAAAGACATGAACACTTGTAACTTCTCTGCAGATTTGAAAAATCACAGCATTTCAGTATTGATCCCTAACTAGTAGCCCTTTTATTTCATCACAAAAAAATTGCAAAACTTCCTAAACTATATTTAATAATAAGTTGTCATTAAATTGCAATTGGATTTAGGCCCTACCTTTTGAAATCCATCCTACCTTTTGAAATCATCTACCATCCTTAATAGGAACGGGCAATGTGTGACACTTCAAATACAGCTGGACTGTGACACAATCAGCCCTAGTTGCTGTATAACTCAGAGCACCAGGCATTCCCTATCCATATTCTACATGAGCTGAACAGCACAAATGAAGGCAACTAAGCAGTGGGACTACAGGTTGACCCAGAACGCAGTTTTGACTGGATAGGATCAGTGCACCAACCCTGCCTTGTTCAAAGGTCAATCTGTACAGTACAGTAATACCTCAGATAACGCTAAGACTTGGTTCCACAAGTCTTGGTGTTATCCGATTTTTAGTGTTATCCGATACATGTTAAAACCCTATGGGATGGATCGGATAACGTTAAAGCTCCACAGAGATACATTGTAACCGCACAGGCTTTAGCGGTTGTTATCCGATACATCCCATTGGACCTTAACGCTATTTGATCCAATTCTCCTCCCCAGATTACTTAATGTTATGCGATTTTAGCGTTATGCGATTTTAGCGTTATGCAATTTTAGCGTTATCCGAGGTATTACTGTATATGGTTTCACCATTGATCTAAGTTTGTTACTGCCTGCTCCAATTCCTGTACCTACAACTTCATTCCACTAGACACTTTCAGCCTTCAATTAAGAGCCATTTAAGGAATATTTTAAAGATGTTTTCAACAGTGCCTGCTGAATATTTCAATGCAGAGTCCTGTTCTGTAGATTATAAAATTAATACTTTATTCTCTTCAAGTTACATGCATAATGCATATGTTTATATATTTATAAACTCTAACCACCTCCTCTCTGTTCATGTGCTTGCAAGATTGAATTTTCAAACTGTATACGCTTGAAATAAGAAATTATAGTTTAACAAAATGCTTTAGAACAGGAATTTATGAAAAGGGAAAGAATAAAAAGTTAATCATCCCTATACAATTCTATTACTGGGTTAATAAGTCTGATGCAGAAGTTTGAAGAGAAAAAACCAGAAAGTGTAAAAGTGGCAGCTGGGTAGGTCTCTTAATTGTCAGTTGGATAATATCACCTGTTATCTCACAGCATTATTAAATGTTCCCTCTTCAGCTCTTATTTCCTGAGGCTAGATTCTAACCTTCTGAATCTGTGTATTTTATTGTAAGGCATGTCTGCTACTTCTTGATTTGAAGGTGTTTCAACCACAGGCACATAATTACGAAGACATTACTTGTAACATTTTTAGTAAGGGGTAGGAAAAAGTTAAGTAAAATTGTTATGCTAAGACTAGTACAGTGGAACCTTGGATAATGAAAGGTTTGGATAGCGAAAAACTCACATAGCGAAAGGAAATCAAATGCAACTGGCGCCCTTGGATAATGTTGTTTTCATAACTTAAAGTAATCTAATTAGTTTTTTTAACAAAAATGTATGCACTGGAAATGATTTACCTAAAGTGAGAGGCTGAGGAGAAGGATCAAGAACATATTCTTTTTCTGGATCTTCATTTTTTTCTTGGCAAGTCCTTGTTTTTCTTAGTCCTGTATCTATTATTGCTTTAACTTTCTCTTTGTTCACAGGTCTGTATATATTCTTTTTACTTTGTGTCTTTGATTTAAGAGGATCAACTAATGAAAGATTCTGGAGTTGAAGATTACGCAAAATATGATCTTGTAATGCTGCGGCTGTAAGTGCTACAGTTTCTCGTTTCCAGGAACTCCCCTAAATAAAGTTTCACAATGATTATTATAAATTACTTCTGTATGTGTACATTATGTACAGTGTATTAAACAACAAAAGAAATTCAGCCCTTAGCCAATGAGTTTTTTTTTACCTGATAGAGGCTTTTTGCCCATACAACTCCCATGCTTGAAGTCTTACTAATATACAGTTACCACAATATAAAACATAAGATTGATGTTTGACATATTTTAACTTTAACTTACATAAACGCAAAGGAAATCTTTGATTTATCATTTATATTAAATAAAATAGCGATTTTTAAACTTTTAATTACTGAACCCATAATTATTATGTGCAATAAGCTCATTATGAACTATAAAGTCTAACATGCCTAAACATATTTTGTTCCAGTATAATTAAAAACAAAACCTAAGGCTACTATTGCCTTCCAAAGCAATTGCTTTAAAAAAATCATATTAAGTTGATAATATTATATATATTGTATATTAAGTGGGCTTGTTTATAATGCCTTATTTTAAATGCTACAACTTTTAATGTGTTTTACAACTGTAGGTTCCATGCACCTTGTAATTTTTCCTTTGCATGAGGATGCTGGAGGCAGTGATGATTTCCTTATCTTCTTTAGGGAATGATGCTCCACTGATTTGAATTATTGGTATTGCCAAATCCTTTTTAAAAAAAGCACACCAAATAAAAAATAGTAAAGGGGTAACTGGCAAAACAATACTGTATATCTTTTAAAACATAATGTACATGACAACTGAGGGAAATCAGCCAATTATAGTCAGTAAGTTCCAACATCAGTTGATTGCCATAGATCAGATCTCTGCTTTGTCCTTTAGTAGTCAAAAGGCCTTCAGTAAGATACCTAAGACTCATCACACGACTCCCTTTCCTTCTTTAGTTGCTTTGCTATGTTACTACTTATTTTTCTTGATCTCCAAATGCGATTATCATACTGTATATCAGGGATTCTCAACATTTTTCAGCTAAGAGCTGGACCACACCCTCTCAGACAGCTGAGTGGACCAGACTGGTGCCATAAAATGTGTCTGTCGGAAATGTGTTTGCCGCAGACTAATTTATGGCTGTGGTAAACGCATTTTCGTGGCTGTAAATGAGTCCTTGGTCAATGCCGGAGGCTGCAGGAGCGGCTGGAGTGAGGTTGGGGGGGGGGCGGATTAGTTTGGGCTACGGGCTGGATCTGGCCCACAGGCCATAGGTTGCAAACCCCTGTTGTATGTTAATTATACTATTGCTTATCTGATGTTTTAGAACTTTGGCCATGCATTATGTATAATAAAATTCCAAACTAACTAAAGAAGAATAGTGTCACTGTAGTATAGAAATCAGACAGATGAATTGGAGTGATCATGCTTCCACTCAGTGGGTAACTTTCAGTCATTACTCCCAACCAAAACTGCCTCAAAGGGCTATTGTAATATAGGAGGACAAAATGATGCTGTAACCTACATAAAGAAAAGGAAGGCTTTGTGCTAGTTGCTTTGGGACCACAAATATCGAAAGGAAGTATCCTCTATTTTGTGGACTAACCCTCCTACTTCCTCCCCACTCTCCTTTTCTCTTGTATCAAACTGTGAGTCTGTCTTGTCTTTTAATTTGGGCAGGAAGTAGATCATTTCAAACACACCATGTCTATAAATAAAGCACATCCTTATTCAGGAATTCATTAAACCCATTTTCTGAGCGTTTGATGTTAATAGTGTGTGTACATGTATGTACATGAATGTCTGGGTGTGTGTAAGGAAAGATGTGTATTATCCAGAGTCTATTTTGGACAAATCATTATGAGGCAAAACTTGCTGGAAAAGGCAATAACACTGGAAAAGGTGGAAAGCAGAGAAAAAGACCAAATGCGAAGTGGGGTTGAATCTCTAAGGGAAGCCACCAGCTTGGGTTTGCAGGAGCTGAGCAGGACAGGGCAATTTGGGAAGTTCTCATTTACAGGATTGCCAAAAGTCAGAATTTAACTGGCACTTGACCCAACAAGTAGGTATATATCTATACCTAAGACAGACTGCAGTGTGAATATGGAGAGAAACAGAAAATGGCTCAATTGCTGGTTTGCTGTTTACTACCTGGAAAATTTAATTTAATTTTGGCCAATGAAAAAGCCAAGAAAGTGGCTTCATTTTGGCAGTCCAAAGTTTGGTCTGGACACAAAAGAAGAACGTAAACAGAGAGATACAAACTGGTAACAGCATCTCAATCAAAGATTTTTCTTGATCCCTGAAGAATGCAGTTAATCACTATAAACATATTACTTGTAAGAGTGATATCTAAGAGTGCCATGAGGCCTTATTCTTATGTCTGATGAAGCGGATTTGGTCCACGAAAGCTCATGTTCAAAAATAGGAGTTAGTTTTTAAAAGGTGCCACAACATTTTTAGTCTTTTTTTTTGCTGTTGTTTTATCTCAGATATGCTTGTAAGAGTGACTGACTCTCACTAGTGCCAATATTTACATTGTAGGTTTGAAGATGGGATGCTCCACTACTGTCCCTTTCCTCTCAGTGCGGAGTTTACACATTCACACCCATGAATGATGAGTTTACAGTAGGGACAGACTGTGTAGCCCTCCGGCGGGTGCTGTTGGATTGGAAATTCACTATGAAATGTACAATTTGGAGCTACTAAAATTACCCCCCCCCCAAAAAAAAAAAAAAAAAACCACCCTTGCTCTTCCGCACTGATTCATTGGGTCGCCTCTATTTGCAATCTCTGCCTCTGCTTCGTCTCTTGGGGACATGGAAGGAGCCTCATTCGGGCGTCCCCTGAGGGGGTGTTTCTCCAGCAAAAATCCTTTCAACCCAGAGTAATCTCTGACACGAAATTATTATTATCATAAACACGCACGCATTTCCAAGCAGACACACATAACGCGCAAGAGATAAATATATAAGAATAAATGTCTTTCTCAGATAACTACGCGCCCTGCTTCCTCTCCGCAAAGCTCAGGGTCCGCCTACCCCGCGTTGGCTTTCTCGTCGGCCTTCGAATCCCCTCGGAACCTAACGGCCGCCTCGCCCTTTCTTATTCCGAAGAGAGGAAAAGGACCGAATCACGCCGCCTCCTTCGGGCCTCATCAGGCGTCGCGCGGCACGTTGCTAAGCGACCGCCCCCCCCCCCAGGTTCCTCCGAAGGCTCCAACGGTCAGTTAGAGAGATAGGCGTACGCATGCGCACGGCGCAGTCCCCTATTGGCCAACGACAAGGATTGGCGCGAGGTGCACGTTTGAGAAATCCTCCACGTTGCCCGCAATGGCAAGGTTCGGCGAGGCGAGGGAGGGGTTGTCCCGCGCCGCGAGGAGGGGAGGGGGGAAGGCGCAGGGGCGAGGGAGAGGCTGGTGGGTGGAGCTTCTCCTCAGGTCGACGGTTGATTGTGTTGTAACTGGCCCTAGAAGCCCAAGTCTGTGAATTCACACAAATCGGTTTAATGCACATGTTCTTGGACTTCAATTCCCAGAAGCCCAAATCTCTTTGAATCCACGCAAATGGGTGGAGTAAACCCATTCGTGTGGATTCACAGAGACTTGGACTTCTGGGAATTGAAGTCCAAGAACACCTGGAGAGCCAAGGTTGGCCAACCAACACTGCCTCATGTCATGGACAAGTTGGAGGTCATTGATGTTTGCCCAAGATACAAGTTGTGCACCATCCTCATTGGTCTGGTTATATCCTCAAGCGTCATTGTGGCAATTAAAATCTCCAATAACAAAATTTATATGATCATAAGTAAAATTATCCTGTTCATTAAAACTAAAAATTGCTTCTGGCTGAGCGACAGAAGTAACAGAACTGTGGAATTCGGATGTTGAGAATTTCCATGTTGCTTGTTTCTGTCAGTGCAGCTGAAATACTGAGGCCAAGTCTTATCAGAAATTGCACTCCAGTACTTGACATGAGGTACTGTATCTCAATCATTAATTCCATTCCAGCCACTTTGAGTCTGTACCTTGTTTCCTGGAGCAGGAGCCAATGAAACCTAGCTTGGAAAGTCTCCTATGCGACTGGCTTTGTGCCTCCAGATGGGGCTTGTGTGAGGGCCAAGTAGAGGCCCCTGGTCTTTTTCTGACCAGAGGAATAGTTGATCAGCCAAAGTGAAGTAAAACAGTGGAAGAAAGCTAATAGGAAATAGGGTGTTGGAAGAAAGCATAATGGCTTCTGTGGACCAACAGAAAGACGAGATGACTGGGTTCTAGGTCAAGACATTGCCAGTCCTTAAATACCCATTGTGGATGTAATACACACTGTTCTTCTTTGTGTCCAGGTCAAATTTTAAACTTCCAAAATAAAGCCACCTTCTTGGCTTTGTCATTGGCCAAACTTAAATCCTTATTGTTACATGTTTCTGGTAGTGATTAGCAAACCAGCAAATGAACTGTATTCTGTATCTCTCCCCATTCACGTAAAGTGTTGTGATCCACCAGCAGCCCGCACTTGAGCATGTCGGTTTTGCATTTGGGCACTCCAACCCTCAGTCTATTCAGGATCCCCCAAGTCACATAAAGGAGGTTGAGTTCGACAGCCATCTCCTTTAATATTCCTTGTCCAGTGAGCTCATTCCTCCATCTATTTTGATTTTGCTCTTGCATACTCTCAATAATGTTCTTGCTCTAAAGCTCTTCTTGGATCTGAGTCGGTGGACTTGAGACTCATATGCATTCAGAGGATATTGAGGGTTCTCTTAATTAGTGTTCTCTGTGTCTGTTGCCACTTATCTCCTTATCTGGGGATAATGGGCCCAGTGACCAACTAGGACTCAGTATGCCTGTATTTGAATAATGATTAACCATGGAAGCTCATTGGGAATGTGGAACTGGTACTGGCAAAAACAGTCTTTAAATACCTCACCTCGAAAGTCCTATTACATTTGCTGTCACTTAGTTCTGACTTGAGGACACATCATGATGTATGAAATGGTGCCTGGACTTTCACTAGAAGTAGAAGTGACTAAACCTATTTTTTTTTTAGTTCAGAAGACAAAACTGAACTTAGGAAAAGTGGAAGACAGAATGAAAAGATGGACTGCCTCAATGAAGGTGTAGCCAAAGAAAAACTATTTTGAACATTTAAGTTAGTAAAACAGTAAAAAAAAAAAACCCTGCCCCTTCCCATTCCATTGTATAAGTGCCAAGAAGAAGGCAAAAGAACAGAGTTGGTATGCAAAAGACAAGATATGAATAGGTCTGCACTGTTGTGAATTTTTTGCATTTGACTATCTTTTTTGAACCTGGTCTATAAAGGCTGCAAGAGGAGCACATATGCATATACCGAATTAAGCCTTTTCCTACTTTTGATGCAATTATTTATTTCCTTTTAAACCCAAACTGATCAAAATAATACCGTTTTGCCATTTTTGGAACAAAGGAAACCACAACATTTTGCCTTCAAGACCTGAGCAGGGCTTTTAATAACACAGGTCTGCAAATAAATAAATAAATAAATAAATAATCAGCGGCATAGGATATTTTTGGTAAATTTTATGTTTTCTAGTGTGCTGAATCAAAAAATGACCTCTATTTTTCCCCTCACTTACAGTTTCCCCCTGCAAAAATGAGGATTTTGCATTAAAAAAGCATAAGAGTGATGAGAAAATCACTATTTCAATGAACTAAACATATTTCTTATAAAACAAACAATTTCTTCATAATATATACTTAACTTTCCATGTTGTTCACTCTTTTTGTCTGTGAAACCTTTTTTTATCTTTTATACTCCCCCGAACAAGCTTTTGCTTTCCATTTTCTGTTTCCCGTTTGAGCATCCAACAGTAGTCAGGTAGCATAGTGATGTTCCATCTTCCTTGGTAGTGTCTCTCAATATCACCAGCATCTTGGTGAAATCTTTCACCCTGCTCTTCACTGTAGGCTCCCAAGTTTTCAGGAAAATAGTCACCATGGGAGTGTAAGAAATGAACTTTTAAGCTCATCTTGCATCCTTGAGCTTTATACACATTCAACATGAGTTGTACAATGGTTTTGTAGTGAGTGTCTTTATTATTCCGTAAAAACTTGTGAACTACAGTTGTACCTCGCTTAAAGAGCATAATGCATTCAACAGGATTGCTCTTTAAGCGAGTTTGCTTTTAAAGCGAAACACCATTGTAAGTGACCGATTGTGTGTGGGGGGGGATTGCAAACCTCAATGTATTTGTTAAGCAAGTTTTTGGTTGGTTTTATTTGTTAAGCGAAGTGAACATTCAGAGAAAATTCTGCTCTTTAAGCGAGTTACTCTTTAAGCGAAACGCTCTTTATGCGAGGTTTGACTGTACTTCCTTTTCTTTTCCTCCCATTGTTTCTAAAAAGAGGGATCGGATAACAGTTTTTGTATGTCAGGGCCAGTAAAAACTCCCTCTTTCAACTTGGCTTTAGACAATTTTGGGAACTTGGAACACAGATATCTGAAACATTCCCCATCTTTTGGCAGTGATTTAACAAACTGCTTCATAAACCCTAATTTAATATGAAGAGGTGGTGATAAAACCTTTTCTTTTGGAATCAAGGTCATATTAATGATGGTTTTTTCGCCAGGGATTAAGGCGTCTCGAAGTGGCCAGTCAGTTTTTATCCAATTGAGGTCTCTGGCTTGACTGTCCCACAAACATAGGTAGCAGGGATATTTTGTATAACCTGCCTGCTGGCCTAGCAACATGGTTAATATATTAAAGTCTCCACAAACCATCCAGCAATGTTCTTGATATTTGATTTTTTTCAAGAATCATTATCGTTTTTATCCAAATGCACCGAGTGTCCTATAGGAAGTGATGCAAATGTATTTCCATTATGCAGCAAGACTGCTTTGAGGCTCGTTTTAGACAAATCAATGAATAGGCACCACTCAGATGAAACATATTCTATTTCAAAGCACTTCATTAGCCCTTGAACATCACTACAATAAACAAGATTTCCATCTTTGGAGAAAAACTGAGTGAATTCTTTCTCTCGGTGCCTGTACCACAAAAATGATGTTCCAGGTGACAGCAGGTTTTTATTTGTTAGTCTTGACCCCAGCAATTCAGCTGAATCTTTGGAAAAGCCTAAATCTCTAACTAGTCATTGAGCTCGTTCTGAGAAAAAAGTTGAGGTACTTCATCAACAGAAAAATCTGAGCTAGATTTGTCCTGGGAAGGCAATGTGTCTCTGTCCTCCGAATCGCTCAGGATATTATCCAAACTGGAAGGCGGGTGTGGAACTGGTATTTCAGAGCTATGAAGCACTGGACGAATAGCTGAATTAAGGTTTGGGTGAGATATTTTCTTTTTATATACTGAACAGAAATAGCAGTTGGTAGTGTGGTTTTGCTGTTCATGGCACATTATAGGAATGCTAAAATGGAATGAGGTTTTCTTACCTTTAAACCACAAACAAATATATCTTCTTCATACCTTCTTATGGGCCCACTTTATGATGAGCCCATGCTTTTTGAGCCCATGCTTTGTCTTGATCCCCAAGTCTCAACTTGAAGTAAGCAAAATACACTTTCTTCACAAAATCACATGTGTTTCTTTGTTGACTTTTAATAGTATATTTACCACAAGTAAAGGGGATGATGAAGGACAGGAGTGCCTGGAGGACGGTGGTCCATGGGGTTGCAAAGGTTCGGAAGCAACTGTGCGACTGAACAACAACAACAACAAAAAAAAGTTGTCAGGAGAAATAACACAACCTCTTGGAGCCATAATACAGAACTAAAAACAAGCACAGTCATGTTTGAATGCAGGATGTAAATTGAGTGTGGCTCATACAGCAACCAAGATCCTGAACTTATTTAGCATGTTGAAACATGATCAAATCTGACAGTAGGCGTGTTTACACTAATTTATAATACTCCAGAAAACATGTCGTAACATGCTCAACCCAATCAGTAAGATTTCTGGATATGTTCACCTTTCGCTACAAACAAAATAAACCTATTGGGACATGATCATCTGAGCTTTCTCACAACACTAAACCTACACTACACCCGTAGTGGATTCCAAAAAGTTTTACTACCACACTGTGGGTGTGGTATGGTGGGCGTGGCCAGGGGGAAAGCCCTACATTGCACCCGAATTTGGACTACAGTACTTCATTTCAAAACTTGAATGGGCGCAGCCAGCCAGAATTTCTGTTTATTTATTTAAGCAAACTTTTATGCCGCCCTCCTCAAAAAGACTCAGGTTATGGCAAACTGGTGCAAACTGGTTCCCACCACTGACTCTCCCCCCCATCCCTCTTATTTTCTCTTTGTATTGATCTTGATTTTAGTTCAAATAAATATTCAATGAAGGTAAGAAATAATAGGGTTTTTAGAATCATGAATAGATATCAGATTTTGGGTTAAAGGCAAACTTTACACTAAATTAAACTAAAAACACGAATTTTTCAAGAAAACTTGACAAGATGGAATTTTTTTAGTATTTTTCTCGGTTTCACTAAATAAAAATCTATAAGAAACAGTAAAAAAAAATCCCATGCAGTTTTTTGGTTGCAGATCTGTGTAATAAGACTAGTTAGATGTCATTAAGTCATGGGGTCACCATAAGTTGGAAGTAACCTGATAGCACATGGTATATGATTTATGCTTACCTCAGTTGGCTTATACACAAATCATTCAATCCCCTGGCTTGATCTAATTTCTGTTTTCCGAGGCTGAAGATTTTAATATAACACTACCAGTGTAACCAGTAAGAGAATGGAACAAATAATATTACTTGTCTGATGATAATGGAGTAAGAAGAGGCTTGATCTAAAAACACATTTTATGCCTTGTGGAAAAGTTTTAAAGTCTCTCACTGAAGTCCTTTACTGGGATTAAAGAGCTGCTTTAGCTATGCCAAACAAATATTATCCTTAAAAATATATATATTGTGCCTCAGCCTTTTGTTCTAAGGAGCTCCTAGCAAGTTTTGTAATTATACAATACATACTATAAAATATTTGTTACAATAAGTATAAAATAAAACAATAAAAAATTAGAACTATCAATATAAATTTACTCAGGGATGTTTTAATAAAACACTAGTTGTTTCTGCAGAGATTTCCCCCACCCTTTTAATATAAAGAACATCTTATGAAATTGACATGGAAGGCAAGGGGGCCAGCTCAACACTGGAACCCATTTGGATCCCTCCATATTTCTACGAAGGGAAATAATCAGGTTTCTCTATCCAACATGCATATTTTGAATGCATGGTTTAGATAGAAAAACCTCACCATATCTGATACAGCCTAGGTAGGTGCTGACTAACTATATTTTTGAAAGAGTTTCATTCCTTGAGCATTAAGTAAAGCTCTACTGTTTTAGCATTGGAGTTGAGATTCTTTCGCTTGGTTAAGAAAAGCAAGTTCTTGTTTGCCCTGCTATGTCAAACAAGGCATACTATTTGTCATTGTGGTTTGTGTGTGTATGTGACTGTATATATATATATATATATATAAAGAAGCTTTTAACTTTGATCTGTGATGAGGTGCACTGGTAGCAAAGATGACAGAAGTAACAAACCAGCCAGTGATGTCCGTTGTCATTCAGACAATCTCTTTAAGTCAACAAAGGGCAAGATTTAGAGATAGAAAGCCATATGACTTGGGACAAGGCTTGTGCATGCTTGTGAGAAAATGCAGACCTTTGCCTTACTAAGTTCAGACAAAGGTGTGGGGAAATTTATTAGTTAGAGATTTAGTTGAGTATGTGCAATCAAAAGGTGCCTCTTCTAGTCCAGATACTGGCCTTTGCTTGCATTTCTAAGCAAACGACCCTATTTAAAAGGCTACACTGAGTTAGGCTCAGTGGCATGTAGCAGATGCTTTATTCCAACTGTCATCAATAGCTCTCAGGACTTGCTTTCATTGGCTTCAATAATGTCTATGCCTTTAAAAAACAATAGTATCTTAGTTTTCATATGATTTTGTGTACAGGTTTTTTTAAAAATCTGATCTAAAGAATTTGGCATAGTGTGGCTCAATAAGATTCAATTAAATAATCAATTTAAGAAGTCAATTTCTTTAAAGTTCTTGTTTGAGTTCACCCTTCCACAGAGTTAATGTACACCAAAGGATTTTGACCAATATCTTCATTGACTTCTTAATTTGTGGCAGTTCACTGCCAATAGTTATCCATACCTTGTGAGTTGAGACTCCCTATGGGAGTTAGATTCAATTACATTTGGCTAGGGATATATGAGGTGAAAAGAATTTTTTTAATTTTGTTTTGGATTTTCTTTTTGTTTTGTTTCAGAGGTGCCTCTTTCATTTTCATAACTGTATTAATCTCTCATAAACTGATCTGGTCAGGTTATCTGACTACGGTAATACAGTAGACCATGATGTCAGCAACTCCAATGTTGAACATTAGGCAGCAGGTAGCTAACCTAATGGGCTCTGTAAGCCGCCCAGAGTCGGGTCTTCCCGAGTGGGGGGGGGGGATTAAATACAAATAAATAAATAAATAAATAAATAACCTGACAACCCTAAGAACTAATGGCCATGGATGGCCAAGTTCACAGGGAAGGGTGATGGTCCCCAAGGGGTTTAAATCCCATTTGAACCCATCTTGATGGAAGGCAGCAGCTTCATCAATACTGGCCTGCGGCTGATGAGGACTTTGTGTGCTAAAAGTGACTCGTAAAACTGGATCAGTGGTACAGATTTCACACTGTGATGTGAAAGACAAATGGAAGGCTACTGCATTATATTGTTTCCAGGACAATCTTCATTGTTGATCGCCATGAGGATAACCAATATTTGGAATTGGATACGGTACTTGGAAAAAAAAGAGACATGTCAGTTATGTTGCATTGCCAAAACCCCTCCAAAGTGTGCATTTGAGATCTGGGAGCTGGCTGGTGCATTAACATGTAGTTATTAAGCAGTATTAACTTATTTTAAACTGATCCAGCAGTTAGAGATGTATAATATTAGCTGCTTCTATGATCTCATCTCTAACTGAATGCACAGTGGCCACATGGTTAAGCCATTCAGGATCTTAATTAGCCTCTTCATTCCAAGATAAGCATGTATCGGACTGTTAAAACATCATTTGCTTTCTTAATTTTTCGGCTTCCTTCAGGGGAGGGATTTAAGCACCAATGGATGAATTTAGTGGAATTTATTGAATGGTGGCACCAAGTTATGTCAAAATGAAGATTGAAGTGATGAATTAAAATAGGAAAAGATTTTCTATATGTGAAAAGCCTTTGCTTGGTTTGGATTCTGTTCATTTCTCCAGAGCAGAAGGCACAGCATTCAGACTTCCAAGTATTATTCCCCTGAATTGGTTTACTTCATATAGCCAAAGGGTTAACTTTAAGTGGAGGTTTCATGGTCTCCTCCCCCCATGTTCTCACAAAAGTGCTTTGTAAGAATTCTCTTTAAATATTAATCTTTCCTCTTTATCAGCAGAGGGTGCTATGGGTGTTTCATGCTTTGCAAAAACCCTTCTTTAAGCATGGCTCAATTTGACTTTAGTAGAACTACTTTCAAGGAAGTTAATCATGTATATGGGAAGGCATACCATAATTTAGGAGTGTACTATTTTCTTAAACAGGTTAGTGTTGGAGGAGGCAGATATTTTTCAAAGGGCTCCTGTCCTGAAATCAGCCACTCAACCTTTGTTGAAAGAGTTCTTGTTAGTCAAAAGAATATTTGTATATGACCTGCATATACATTTATTCAAGTATTTATGCAGATGGACTAATTTCCATAGTTAAAAATTATTGTTAATCTTATTACAGTACCAGGTTCCATGAATGCATTGAAATACGTACTGTACAACAGTACCCTACAATTTCCAACATGGCCAAAATCCTGTTCTTATTTTATTATGGTGTGATAGAAATGCTGCAATTTTGGAGTAAATTGCTGCAGTTTAAGAAGTTAGCATAGACATTATCTGTTGTGTGTTAAGTCTACCAATAATGGTTGAAACCCTTTTGTATAAGTTACACATACTGAAGGATGATTATGTCAATGATATGGGGTACGTAAAGGTAAAGATCATCCTTGCTCGAAAGCCAGTCGTATCCGACTCTAGGGTTCAGTGCTCATCTCTGTTTCATAGCTGAAGAGCCAGCGCTGTCTGCTTCTGCAGGCGTTTCCGTGGTCATGTGGCAGGCATGCCTAGACACCGGAGTGCACGGAACGCTGTTTACCTTTCCACTGAAGTGATCCCTATCGATCTACAGGTACTTACATTTTCTTGTTTTTGAACTGCTAGATTGGCAGGAGCTGGGACAAAGACAGGAGCTCATTCTGTCCTGCAGTATTTGGGTATTAAACTGCTGACCTGCTGCCTTCCAGTCAGCGTCTTAGCTACTTGAGCCACTGCAGTCCCATGATATGGAGTAATTTCCGGTAAATACTTTCCTCCTTCTCTCTTTTGGCATGTCTGACTTATAATTACTTTCATCAAGTTGAAGCCATAAGAGCATGGGATGGAAGGAGAATTTTTAAAAACTGAAAATACCTGCCAGAGGCTGTTATCAGTGGAAGGATTTTTAGTAATGAAAAGGCTTCTTCATTCCATCCTGCAGCATCTATGGCTTCCACATAATGAAAGCAATTATTCCTGAGTCAGAAAAGCCATAGGAGATAATGAAGAAACCAGTGGTGGGCAGCAACAGGTTCACACCCCCCCGGGAGGTTTTTTTTTTATAGCAAAACTGGGTGGCCTTTGGGTGTGGTGGGGGTAGCGAAATTGGGTGGCCATGCCCACTTCCCTGCCCTGCCCCATCAGGTTTTGTCCCTCCAAGTGGTTCAAGGTCTCCCTTGCTCAAAAGCCAGTCATATCCAACTCTAGGGTGCCGTGCTCATCTCCATTTACAGCCAAAGAGTCAGTGCTGCCTGTGTTTGTAGATGTATACATGGCCATATGCCAGGTGTGGCTAGATCACCCATGACGTAGGCTCCACCCATGATGTAGGCTCCGCCCATGACATAGGCTCCATCCAAGACATAGGCTCCGCCCATGACATAGGCTTCGCCCACAGTGTGGTAGCGACATTTTTTGCTGCCCACCACTGGAAGAAACCTTTAATTACTGAAAATCTCCCATTATATGTGATATGATCACCCTTACAGAGAGTTAATGATCACAAAAGGATTTTGAACAATGTCTTCATTGACTTCTTAATTTGTGGCAGTTCACTGCCAATAGTTATGCTGTTTGTTTTGTCTTCATAGGCATAACTCATAGGATTGAGGCTATTATTTTATATGAACCCAATACATTTCTGTTGCTTAATGTGTGAGGTTTACCCTCCTTGATCAATAAACAACACATAAAAGAAACATGATTTATGGAGAAACATTAACGTGCATAAGCTTACATTTATTGAATTTAAAATTGCATTTAAAGTTTACCTTGCTTACATTTATCATTGTGTTTAAAATATTGGTAATTTACACATAGGAGCTTTTAATTCAATTTTCATTTCTTAAAAGAAATCTTTGTTTACATACAGAGGGCAAAATTAATTTATCTTTGGTTTTGGCATTGGTATTCAAACAACGTTTTTAGATTTTGTGAAATATTTGCATTAATTTTATATCACAAATAACAAGACTCTCAAGTTCTCCATTCCTGTAGAAAACTATTCAGCACATATAAAGTGCTATCTTGGCTGGTCTATGAGTTTTAAAAAAACCAATTAGTGTGTATTATAGGGTACCCAATTTGTTTGCATTTATTTTAAAAGTAAAAGTTCTAATACTGATCATAAAATACCTATTTACAAATAAATTCAAATGTGAAGGAAAAATGAAAACCTTTTGTTTACATGAGAGTTAATGGTTTTGAATTTGTTGTTTGCTCCAAGGTGCTTTTTAAGCTTTTAATTTCATTTTTAAGTTTTAGCCGCCAATGAGATGATGGTGAAGGTAGGTGGAAGTAGTGTGCAATGTGAAGGTATCTAGGATGACACTAGACATTGTGTTACAGGCTGACAGGGGTTTTGTACATGTGAGAAAAGTGCCATTGGAGGGGGAGAATGGGCAGAACTGTAATACCATGAGCAGATTGACAACGTTATTTTGTTCAAAAAACTATGATTCATTGTTACTTTTAACTCCCCTCTCCCTGCTTTCTTCATGAAACTGCTTAGAGACAGTAGTTTGAAGTAGGCAATTTACTTCAAAGAAGCAAATTTTAGCACAGTTCTTTCCAGCCCTCCTTCTCTTGTTCAAAGCCCTCGTCAGCCGTCTCTAGAATGGGAGAAGTGTTTTGAAGAGGTTAAGTGATTTCGTCCCCCCATCAGACACTTCTTAATTGAGTTTAGACACATTCTGTACATTTTTACATTAGCATCAAAGGTAGTGTCTTCCCAAAGATAAGCAGCTTCTTCTCATGTTTCAAAAAAAAAAAAAGTGAGTGGGGGGAGGGGGAGAGAAAAATAAAGAAAAGATTCCATTACATATTTTCATCAAGCCTTTACCAAGGAAAGCTACCGGATGTCACTGTTGTCATAATTTTAAAAAAAGGAAGCGAAGCTGATCCAGAAGGAGGCAAAAGTTGAACCAAGAAAGGTTACCAACTCAATGAAGTAAACCTCATCCAGTCTGTCACTCCACTTATACATCAGTTCATGACATTCTGTTTTGCCTTTACAGTATTTTTATTTCACTTTTGACTTATATTTAAAAGACTCCCATGGATGTAGTGCTTGATTTTACCACTTGGTATTGATTATGGTGCAAGATGGGATTTGGGTTTTATGATCAAGTTGAGGATAACATTCAGACATGGACCATGGCACAGATGGGACTGTGGTGGCTTAGTGGTTAAGACATTGAACTTGATGACTGGAAGGTCAGCAGGTCAGCAGTTCGAGACCCAACTACTATAAGACAGAGTGAGCTCCCATCTCTGTCCCAGCTCCTGCCAACCTAGCAGTTCAAAAGCAAGTAGATAAATAGGTGCCACTTTGGTGGGAAGGCAAACAGTGATCCGTGCACTCCGGTGTCTAGTCATGCCTGCCACATGTCCACAGGAACATCTGCAAATGCAGATAGCACTGGTTCTTTGGCTATAAAACAGAGATAAGCACTGAATCCTAGAGTCAGACATGGCTGGCTTTCAAGCAAGGGAGACCTTTACCTTTACTCTTACATGAGAAGAAACAAACTGGCTGAAATCCAGCAGAAAGTCACCCCTTGAATCAATGGAATTTATGAACCCACAAATTTTCCATTGATTCAATGTGCATAGTCTAGTTGTGGATTACTGCTGAACTTCAGCCACTCAATCAGCACTAAGGTCTATCTAGTCCAACATTCTTTCATGTGTTGGGCAACAGGTTAGCTATATCTTTATACCATATAACCTTTTATTCCCTCCAACTCATACTCCCCAATGATTTATGTACAGATGTGTACAACCTCTGATACTGAAGATGATACTTGCTTACAGACAACCCACCAACAAACCATGCAACAGTGAGAGATGGGAACTAAACTCTGCTGCAAACCCAGATGTTAGCTATGCCCAGTGGTGTGATTCAGCAGGTTCATCCCAGTTCGCCAGAACTGGTAGCAGAAATTCCAGCTGGCCCCGCCCATCCAAGTTTTGAAATAAAGTAGTCCTAATTCGGGTGCAACACAGGACTTTTATCCTGGCCATGTCCACCATACCACACCCACAGAGTAGGTAGTAAAAAAAAATGAATCCCACCACTGGCTATGCCCCAACATTTACTCTGGCAGCAGTATAGCTGGATCCAACAATGCCACACACAACATTAAGGGCAGTTTTACTTGTTCCTCTGCCAATGTGATTTATCCCATCTTTTGCCAACAATGCCCTTCTTCACTCTCCATAGGACAAACAGGATAATCTCTGTTTAATGGACATAAATCAGACATCAGGAATGGCAATATACAAGAAACCTATTTCAAACCATTTCAATCTACTTGGACACTGTGCACAGGACTTGAAAGTTGCCATTCTGGAACAGAAAAATTACAAGACAATAATCGAGAGAAAGACAGCAGAGATAAAGTACATAATATGTTGGACATCCATTTCAAAGGTTTGAATATTAGTCAAGGGTTTCTGGGACATTATTAAATTTGATATACCACAACTAACAAGTTGTTATATGTTGCAATATATGTTGCATGTTGTAAGTTGTTATATTATACCACCTTTACAGAAAACTACTTTAGTAGAATTCTCATCCACAGCCTCAGGCTACATCTCGGAACCAAGGAAGAACTTGGCAGTTGGCCTGGGCGACTCACACAACAGATGCTAGACTAGGCCTGAAGGGTAAACTCATTAGCAAATGTGCAATGCCACAATGTTTGTCTTGTATCCATCTATGAACCATTTGCAAAACAAAAGGGCGAAGCTTCACAACTAATCTGAAGAACGAGCATTACCAGTTGTAAAAAAAACCCCGCACCTTGATTTGTATACTTACCTGTTATTCTAACAATTCTCTCCCTCTGTACCTGATGTGTATAAGTTAATGCCATGAAGTCTCACTCTTATGTCTGATGAAGTGGACTTAATCCATGAAAGCCAACATTAAAATACAGCAGCTAAGTCTTTAAAATGCCACAACCTTTTTGTCTTTTTGTTTTGTTTTGCATACTCTCTGATATTCTTGAATCACAGACTGACACAATTTCAAAAAATTTAACTCTGAGGATGATAAATTGTTGTCCTGATTTCAGCTTTATAGGAGAGCACATGTTTTGCATGTATAAATGCCCAGTTTCAATCCCTGGCTATTTAACATATTTATCATTATTTAACATATTTATCAATTCCTTTTCTGTTCCATAGAACAATTAAAAGGGTTAAGCAGCAAGTGACAAGAACATTTGATTGTAAAGCTGACCTTCTATAAAATAGGATCCTTTCACCACCACCACCACCCCAATTTTTTTCCCCTGATTCAGTTCAGTCTGTTAGCTGTCCCAAATTTGGAACTAAAACGACTCTAGTTATCACAATGGATATTCTCACCCAGATATAAAGAAAAAGGAATGAAACCCTGTTGGTTTTAGTTGGTTTCTCTGTGGCAGTTAGTACAATTGACCATAGTAATCTTCTAGACAGGCTTTCTCACTTGGAGGATAGGAGATAGCAAATTCCATTTGTGTTTAGATATTTATTTTGAGAAGATGGAGATGGGAGAATTATATTTCAACCTTATGATGTTCACGTTAAATTGTTGTCCCCAGGGGTCTTTTCTCTCTTCCATATTGCCTGTCGTTTGCATGACGCCACTGGATGGTGCCATTGGCTAATATGTATTGGGTGAGATCCAAATTGGTTTGTCTGTTGAGATCATCATTTAAAGTTTTTATCCAGGGTCCCCCACTAGCTCAAGTAAGGTAAAAAAAAAAAAGTGGGAAGCGATAGCAAACCTTTTACAACATCATTTAGGCATGGAACCTAAAAATGTTTTTTGGCATTTAACAGCAGCTAATATTTATGTTTTAGAACAATTTAAGTTTGCTATTTATTTTAATGAGTTTGTCGTTTGTCTGCGTGATAGTTCTTTTCTGAATTGATGTTTTACTTTCTTTCTACTTTGCTTGTAAAATGTCACCTTGGAACATAAATTTTAATATTAGTTTACCAAATCAACAGATAAACAGAAATATTATTTTAATTTTTATGCACTACTGGAGAAAAAGAAAGAAAGTTGTATTGTGGAATGTTTCTTCACCCCACTGATAATTCTGATATATTGACACCTGCACATTAATATTAATTGCATAGCATGATGATGATTAAGCCCCCATAAAACAGTAGTTAAGCTGCAGTACTGCAGCCAAAACTTTGCTCACGAGCTGAGTTCAATCCAGATGGGTTCAGGCTCCCATCTTTCTGAGGTCAGTAAAATGAATACTCAGCTTGTTGTGGTCAAAATGCTAATTACTGTGTGAACCACCCAGAGACTGCTGTAATCACTGTGGGGCGATATATAGGTGTAATTGCTAAAAGGCAAGTGAAAAATGTTTCAATAGAATGCCTGTTGTGTGGTCCAAATATTAATTTATTGTGCAGCAGGACAAAATGTGCAGATAGGAAAATGTGTAACTGGGAGCTGATAGATGTGTAATTGGAAAAAATGGAGAAAAATAAGCATTGGAGATGGAAATGTAAGGTATTAATTTTAACAGTACATTTGGTAAGAAATATATAATTTAGTTAGTTAACAAATCAGGTGCAAAATGAGTCATTGCTGTGAGTAGATAAGATTACTGATTTTTCAAGGGAAAATGCCATTGATAAATGAATGTGAACAAGGAGCATGGAGAGTGCATGAAGTTTCTGATGGGGCATTTGTGCAGTTTGAAAACTTGTTTTAAATGCCTGTGACTTGGTTGCCTTTGGAAAACATCCTCCCATTTGAAAACCTAGCCTATTCAAGTCTTGACAGCAGCTAGTGGATCCTTGGACTAAACAAAATACAGTTGTACCTTGCTTAAAGAGCATAATGCGTTCCACAGGATTGCTCTTTAATCGAGTTTGCTCTTTAAGTGAAACACCATTGTAAGTGACCAATTGTGACTTCTGGAGGGGGGATTGTGAACTCCTATTTAGTTGTTAAGGGAGTTCTTGGTTGGTTTTAGTTAAGCAAGGCAACCATTCAGAGAACATTCTGCTCTTTGAGGGAGTTACTCTCTAAGCGAGGCACTCTTTATGTGAGGTTTTACTGTAGGTTATTGATCCATGATGGCGAACCTTGGTACTCCAGCTGTTCTTTGGAACTCCAGCTGTTCTTGGACTTCAGTTCTCATAAGCCCAAGTCTCTGTATATGCAGTAAACCAATTTGTGTGGATTCACAGAGACTTCTGCTTCTGGGAGATTATTTATTTATTTATTAGTTATACTTATCAACCGCCCTTCTCACTGAGGTGACCCAGGGCAGCTCACAATTCATTAAAAAACAAACAAACAAACGATAAAACACTCTTAAAAACATTCCTAAAAAACCCTCAATTTAAAACTTTAAAATCAAAATCTAAAAACTAATTGAGGGCAAGCAGGGCTTAAATCAACCAGCGAGCTGGGGTCATAGTCCCTCCCGCACCTGAAACCTGCCCTGCCAGCCATGTTTTTAAATTTTTCCTATAGGGCAGCAGCAACTCAGTTGGCAGGAAGTTCCATTGGGCCAAGGCGGACACCGAGAAGGCCCTCCATCTTGTGCCAGAGAGATGCACCTCTCTGGCCGATGGAACAACTAGAGAGCCTCTCCAATCCATTCTAGTGGGACGGGCAAATGTTCTTGGGGTGAGGCAGTCCTTAAATAAGTTGAAGTCCAAGAATAGCTGGAGTGCCAAGGTCTGCCATCACGGTTCTAGATGGTGTTAGACTTGAGCAGTTCAAAATTTGTCAGCAATACAAAACATTGAAGCTCTGTTGATGGAATTGTTGGCCTATGACTGATCAGGCCCAGCCTGCAGAAATCACTACACAGTACAACTTATTGGAAAGAAAAAGGCACAACTTTATTGGCTACAGTAGCAGTGTCAATGACTTAGGAATGGGCATGGGTCTAACTCATCGGGTGAGCCAAATGCTGCTCGATGTCAATCACTGTCTCCTCTGGATGCCAACTGGAGGACAACCCAGGAATAGTGGCCCTTTAGAGTTTGACATGGCTTTGTCCCACTCCCTGCCACAACAGAGGGCATGTTTGAGCTCCTGGCTCCGGAGTCAGGCCAGGCCATGGCCTGCCAACTTATTCCTGTAAGGGGATGCCTATAATTAGGGCATGCAAGTCTTCTACTGGCCATTGACTACCTGCATCTATGCCAACGTCTCCAAATGCCAACAAGTTGTGACAATAGTACGAAGCAACAAGAATCCTACACCAAAGTATACTATACACTGACCGTGAAAACCAGCAACAAAACCAATGAAAGCCATTCACCGGCTTCTCCCAAGAACGTTCCCCATTAACAGAAAAATATTGTTTTCTCTGAACAACATAGCAGAGAGAGGATGCGAGGGTAGGAATGTCCACCACAGAGCAAGAGGGGGAAGCTGTGGTGCCCACCCACCTTTTAAATTGAGCAGTGGTGTGCCACAATGGCTCTCACTAACCAGTGAGCCAGCTATGTGCCTCCTCCCACCCTCCCACCTCACAATGGCCAATGGTTTGGCTATCACAGTTGCCCATGGCCAGCATCCCAGTATCCCCTCAGTACCACCTATAACATGGGTCTCAGGTAAATCTGGGACCTAGCTTAGCTGAGCAAGCCAAGCCTGCAGAAGTCAATACACAACCCAACTGACTGATAGTTTAAAAGGTCACATCTTTATTGGTTCCCTGCCTTAGCACTGGGCATAGATCCAGTTCACTGGGACACCTGAATGCCACCTGATGCCAACCGCCATCTTCTTAAATTATAGCAGCTGTTCAATGACTAAGGGGAGAGACAGAGCATGGTTTGCCTCTGCAATCCAGCATTGTTTCTTTATACTGCAATTCCATTAAAGTCCTGGGTTGCTCTCTTCTTTGCCTTTACTTTGCTTTCAATTTATTCCTGGACCTCTGTGCACACACAACGTGCATTTATCCACTTGCTTTT
This sequence comes from Furcifer pardalis, assembly GCA_030440675.1. Classification (NCBI taxonomy): domain Eukaryota; kingdom Metazoa; phylum Chordata; class Lepidosauria; order Squamata; family Chamaeleonidae; genus Furcifer; species Furcifer pardalis. The sequence goes on from CP126897.1 coordinate 101,881,742, forward strand.
CTCTCTCTTAGTTCAAGTGACCTTTTCAAGTTGAAAAGGATTTTGACTCAGGAGGCTGTATTTCATTTACGTGACATACAGCACTTCAATACAGCCGGGACAAGTCAACTTTCGTTAGATATTTGGTTGTTCCGGTGCCCAATGCAAATGTCACCCATTGTCTAAGAAGCCACATCTAGATCATCACCTTCCTTTATGCTCATCATACACATGCTGTTCCCACTGTATTTTTCAGTGGTCCATGTTTTTGTCTTAATTCTTTTCACCCTTTGCTTTTGGGAAATGAGACAAAACCTAGGCATTTTCTCAGGAGTGAATGTACGGGTATACACATGTGTTTTAGCAAGTGCTGTATGTGAACAGAGATCAAATGTGAAAAAAAAGTGAAGTACTGTCTTAGTATATTGAGTATAAAGCTGAAAGTCTCTCTAAACTAAATGAGTTTTTGTTAAGCAGTTGGCTGCTTCCCAGCATTTCGTTCCAAAAGAAACTGGCAGCTGGCTAGGGAGAGAAAAGGGAAGAAAGAACGCCAAGAACCCAGCATCAAACAACTGATGGAGTTCCCTTGTATTTCTGACTCACTGTTGTTCATATTTCTCCAGCTGGAGTAAATCCTCTACCTCCAAAACTCATTTGGGTTAGATGGATGACGAAAGCAGCAACATCTCTGTTGTTACTTTCCTGTTCTATGTTGGAACATGCATGAAAATGACACCTGGAACAACTCAGCAGAAAATTGTTGAGAAATGTTTATGTACCTTTGTTAACTATTGCTTGCTAAAGGAGTGCCTTTGTCCAACCTTAGCTGGAGAGCCAGCTGTGCCCTTTCCTTGAGAAGCTGGATTTGCCCATAGTGATCCATGCCCCGATTGCTTCCTGATTAGACTACTGTAAGGCAATCTGCATAGGACAGCTATGAGTGCAAAATGTAGCACCCAGACTGTTGTCTGGTATGTGCTTTAGAAAGCACATGTCCTTGGTATTCAGCCAACATCACTGTGCTCCAGTTTGCTTCCAAGCACAGTGCATGGTTCTGGTTTTGATCTACAAAACTTTAAATGGGGCCAGGAGGTCTGAAAGATTGTGTCCTCCTGTAGGAGCCTCTCTGAAATAGGGGATCTTCATCGAAGTCCCTATTGTGTGTTCCATCACCTTGGAAAATGGGCTGCTGAGTACATGATGGAGTGCTTGTTCTGTAGCAGCATCTCAACTGCAAATGCACCCTTTCAAGGGATGTCAGGCTGGCTCTATCTATGATAACTGTATTAAAATTATAATATACTGTAAATACTGTAAAATTATAATATTGTACTCAATATATACCAATAACAAAAGATGAATGCAAGTGACGTTTGACTTCTGAAATTACAAGAGGCACTTAAAGTAGTTACCATCAGCACACGGACGCTTCTGATTATCGTGAACTGCGGCTTGAACAACGTTGACCAAAGTGTCCACTTGTATTGCTGCACATGCCGTCTCATTTTTTCCTGAACTACTGCCAGTGTAGCTGCTTTTCTATGGTACACCACATCCTTTAAGGTCTTCCACAGGTAGACGTCAAGGGGTGTTAAGTCAGGAGTCCATGGTGAAAACTCAACCACACCTTTACTGTGCTTCTGCCATCTTCTTTGACTGTCCTGCCTGTTGCATGGTGATTTTAGCATTTATTCTTTTGAGCAAACATCATACTGTATTACATATTGCTACCATATTTCAATTCAACTTCAAAAAGTAAGACATAGATAATATCTCTTAAAATGTATATACATTTTTTTGCATTCTCTGTATTTTTGTGGGGAAAATCCTTAATTTTCCACAGAGAAAAAAAATGCCAGTTTTAAAACCTCACTGTTTCATAACATTTGTTAATAAAATAAATGAGTAGACACCAGTATAATATTATGCAACCTTAGCAGTTTCAAACATGTTTTTGCTAGCAAAGTTGTGTTTATATTATAAAGCAAGATTTAAGTGAGAACCTAGATTAGCTGTGTGCGAGCTGTGATAAAATTTAAAAAATTCATATGATTATCCCAAGGCAGTATATGTAACAGCACATATGTGTTTTATGGATTTTTTAAAAAACAAGGATGGAGATAAAATTAGAATATATATCATAATCCAAACAAATATCAAGTTATAAATTCATCTTTTGGCTCTGCAGGTCACTTCAAAACCAAAACAGTAATTAATTTATGTTTCAGGTTTCACAGAGAGCAGTGTCTCATTTCTTTTATTGAACCCTGGTAACTTTAGCCACACAGCAACACTGTGAGTCTCTAACTAACCAGTCTGTGCAGTTCTTCAAAGGGATTTACATGACAAGAATACAGATATGCTTTAGATTTTATGTTTTCATCATGCTACTTTTCATGGTTGTTTTGTTTTAAATTGTCTAGAGAAACCTCAAAATTAAGTACAACAAATGATGTAGCTACAGTAAACTAAGGTACCTTCTGTGGACTTTCATTGAGACACTACACCAGCGATTCTCAACCTGCGGCCCACAGGCTGGATGTGGCCCACGGCACCATTTCATTTGGCTCCCCACTGCCTCCACCACACCAGGAAGTCCCATGTGGTGGAGGAAGGGCAAAATGGCCATCTGGCCCTGAAAGCTGCCTGAGGGAGCGTGACCTGGCCCCCGGCTTTAAAAGGGTGAGAACTCCTGCACTATACACTTGATCCTTTAGCAGTGGGACTGCAGTGGCTTAGTGGTTAAGAGGCTGAACTTGAAAACTGGAAGGTCAGTAGTTTGAGACCCAAGTGTTGCTGACAGAGTGAGCTCCCATCTTCTGTCCCAGTTCCTGCCAACCTAGCAGTTTGAAAGCAAGAAACTGCAAGTAGATAAATAGGTTACTGCTTTGATGGGAAGTAACAGCATTCTGTATGCTTGCCACATGACCATGGAAATGTCTGCAGACCCAGACAGTGCTGGCTGTTTGGCTTTATATGGATATGAGCACGGCCCTCTAGGGTTGGACACGACTGGCTTTTGAGCAAGGGAGACCTTTGCCTTTATTCAACTCCATGGATCCACTTATATGTGGACCCCCCCCCCCGGAAGTTCATAGATGATTGTTGTTGTGCTTCAGCAATTGTCTAGGAACTGGGTGCGTGGGGGAGAGGAATGAAAAGATTTCCTTTTTCTGCAGCAGTGTGCAGTGTGGCTGATTGCAGGTGGCTTTGAGAGTCCTGGCCTTTGCTAGGACAGCCAGGTTTCTGTGGAGCTACCATTGTAGTGGTGGCAGACAAAAAAGCAGCCAGCTGGAGTGCTAGCAGCAGAACCCAGATGTGGCATGCTTGCCACTCAGCTGTAGGGGAGACAAAGAAGTGATGTCTGTACATATACAGGTTGACCCAAAAGAACATGGATTTTTGACTGTGAAGGGTGGTAGTGGTTTTGGCACCACTAAGCCTTGCATCATTGATGGGTCACCTGCACTCTGTTGGCAGTAGCTCTACACAATCTCTGTTTTTGATGCAGACATTGCAGAGTAGACCCACAATGGGCCTTCCACTTGCTCATGTCGTAGACTCCATAACTGTTCCGCTCATGTAGCAATCCATTGTATAACCAGGAGGATTGCGCCCTTACTTTAGAAAGTCAACTAAGCTAGGACCCTTCTGAGTTTTGTGCTTCTTATCTATGAGTTGCATCACACTGGGTACCAGTACTATGTGAAGAGAGTGGTTGGCTTATGCAACACGTTATGTTCTCCAACTTTCGTTTGAAGTGGGTAAAAGCATACAGGTTCTGTCAACATGTAGATAAGACTACAGTCTAATTCACAGCATTAAAATGAATGCTTTCACTCTCTACTTTATGGTATGTCTAAATCTTTCATCATGAGCTTTAACTGTGTTTCAACCAGATATTGAAAGTTCCAAATTTAAAGTCTCTGTTTTAAGTAGTTGTGTTGCAAATGACTAACAAAGACTGTCACTATAGCAGTTTCTTTTATGGTCCCATTACATTGACAATACTAGTATTTATTGTAATTTTTATTATTACAATTACAGATTATCTTCATTTTACATTAGGTTCCATAAAAATGATATTGGTATGCAGTATCATTTTTATGGAAGCCTAATGGCAAAATGCAACCATTCTTCTCGTCTTTTAAAAGATATATTTATGCATGATATTAAGTGCTAAGTTGCTTTATTTGATGGAATGGCATGGACTCATATTTACAGCAGAATGAAGCTTTTCGGAGAAGTTGGCACCCAGAACCTTTTAATGATTTCTTTTCAGAGGGGTTATAGGTGCAAGCAGAAGAGTAGCATGCCTTGGCGGGGCCCCGTATAAAAATTTGTTTGGGGGCCCTTAGGAAGGGTAAAGATTTGTTTTGCTTACGCACGTTGGGGGCCCCCGGGGTCCGGCCCCCCCGTATAATTGATACGGCAGATACGGCGGTAGCTACGCCTCTGGGTGCAAGACACATAAACATTAGCCCTAAACAGAGTTTGATTTTTATTATCTGGTTGTGGTTGTACCAGTACCAGCCGGGGGTGTTATTAGAGCATAGACAAATCAATTAACTAATCAGTTAACTTGTAAGCATGAAATGGGCTTGTTCAAATAGTTTCCCCTGGCTGATTTTGTTAAGTTCAGCTGGTAACTTCAGGGTGTTGATTTGAAAGAAGCTACTAACTCTACTCTTCTCTAAGCTCCTTTTCCTTAGTGCTTAACTCAATGCTTTCTGAGCTTTACAATGTGTACTTTCCCACTTGGCCCCACAAGCTAATTAACTGCAGATAGATTGTGTTGTTTCCATTCATTACATGTTACATTTGGAATTTTGAGACAAAGACTGAAATCCAGTAGTGTGTCACAACTAGAGTAGGCTTGCTGAATCAGTGGGGTTTGGGTGACTCAACTCCTATGTAGGTTCTATCAGTTCCATCCAGTTGTGATATACTGCTGTATTTCATAGTTGACAATTTTGAGATAGTAGCCATGATAGTCTGTGTTTCAAGCATATCAGAGAGTAAACAAAACAAAAAGAAATGTTGTGGCACTTTACAGACTAACTGCTGTATTTTAATGTTAGCTTTTGTGGATCAGGTCCACTTCCTCAGACATGGGAGTGAGACTTGTGTATAAATTTATGCCACAAAGCTAACATTAAAATAAAGCAGTTAAGTCTTTAAATTGCCACACCATTTTTGTCTTTTTGTTTAGTTTACTCTCTGATATGCTGGATTGTGCAACTGGCTGGACATCCTGCTACGCTAATGGAATAGACCATACAACCAGCGACTCAAAGTCAAATGTTGAGCAGTGGTATATAACCTGACTCCCTAAAGGGGACGCTATAGGTGAATGAGCCCTTTTAGGTGGGGTGATGGTCCCCTCAGTGGAGGAAATACCACTGGAAGCCATCATATTGGGCTCAATGGCAAAATGAGTGGAGGCAGAAGAGGCCATGCCAGATGGAATGGCTGTGAAGGCGCACCTTGTCCATACCCTCAAGGCTGCGGCAGTCCATTACTGGTGTTAAATCCTGCATATCTCATTTCATAGGTGCCGCAGGAGATGGCTCCATGTTCATAGTGTGTGGGTCATTTCATGGCAAACTGGGATCCACCTTAAACAAATTCATACCAATGGCATTTTTCCTGCTTCAGGAAAAAAAGGAATTTCAGTCACTGTGGTCATAATTCCACTGAGAAAAATTGTGTATGCAAGAGCAATCATGCACTGGTTATTCCCAATTGAGTGTGATAGCCACCTGACAGTGCAGACAGGCTTGTGTAAGCAATTGTCTTCTCTTCTTACACTATTTCTGTGCCTGATAACCCATAGTTCTGCTTGTGAGACAAAATCAAGGAATATAAACACTCTTGGAAATAATAATAGGGGTGAAGTGACACGGTAATGCAATTTCTTCATTTCTTTCAAAATTCATACAATGGATACATCATTTCCTCATGAGTGCACACTGAGAACTCAAAGTATGTAGCTCAAAAAGAGCAAAATGCAGCAACATGATAGAAATCCATTTAAAACTTTATTTTGGAAAAATCAGGGGAAAAGAAAGCAAGCTGCTTGTAAAACATGGCCCACTAGCCCTAATAATCAGGTTATCTTGCAATCTCTAACTTTTGTAGCTTAAAGCTGGACATGTGAAATCCAAAGAGGTTTTTAACAGGGAATAGGAATTCAAAGCAACATTTGAACTAAACCAGTTAAGCTGTTGGTAAACATGCCTCCCCTGTCTTTTAATTTCACCATGACAAAGAAAGTGCTTTGTTGTTCTTAGTGGAGTTTGAGCTAATTCCAATAAGACAAAATAAATAGAAGGGCATTTCCTTTTTAACAATCTAATGGGTATTCAGATTAAGTCTGAAAAGGTCAGGAATTAATGTGTTTTAGGGAGGCAGGATAGATAGATAGATAGATAGATAGATAGATAGATAGATAGATAGATAGATAGATACTTCATTTTCTTTGGCTCAAATACACAGTTTGGCCTTTTCTTTCTTTCTTTCTTTTTTCTTTCTTTCTTTCTTTCTTTTTGTTCATTCATATTCCTGCCCCACATTGAGGAAATTTGGATGTTCAAAGTATCTTTCAAACAGAATCAATTTTTGAAAGAAGAATTTCATTTTGCTACTATCATGTCAGTTGTGGTAAAGGTATACACAGAAAGAGCCTCCTTGAAGACCGTGGCATTTTTGAACCACAACCGAGAGTACCCCGGGCAATGGTAACCTTGTGCCGGCTAATCTTTCTCACACCAGGTCAGGAAAAAGGAAATACAGAATGAATTTCTGGCCTAGGCATGGAAGAAGAAGTTGTGGTGAATAAGTTCTTGCTGGTTAAGTGGCCATAACGTATCATTCTGGCTGGACATATCAGTAATAAGAAGAAACTTTAATGTTGTTATTAACACTGTTAGGTCCAGAGAAGCTTGTTTAGTACTTGATTCTTTGAAGCTGCTTTGTGTAAAATGAACATTTTTAAAAAATATCTATGGGTTTCCTAAATTGGCACAGAAGGAAATGAGCAATTCTTGTAATGATGTTTCCTTAGTACAGTAATGTACTGTACTTGTATTTCCAGGGTGGATTGTTTGAAGAATCTGGTTTGTTTGAGGGCAGAATTGCCTGGTTTACACCACCAACATAGTAAATCCAAGAAAATCCACATACTGTGTAAAGTACACATAGAAAAATGTGTGCATTCCAAAATGTGTAGAAAAAGCTTGTTTGATCAAAAGGCAAATACATGCAAACCAGATAAACAGTTCCAGTATTTGTTACATCCTTACTAACCCTGCGTTTAAAAAAAACCAGCAGTCTCATATGCTGTCTTGAAAACTTTTTAAAATGTCTGTTAGTTTCCAAATCAATTTTCCAGGAGCTGGAATGTTACAATTTAAAATAATGGAAAGGCTTTAATGGCATATAGAAGATGTTGTACAGTTCTTAGGCAATTGTATTATATTGCCCTCACCCAGGATTTACTTTTTAAATTGTTGGAAAAATAGAAATAAATAAGAAATCTTATTTGGTCTGATAATGAAAAAATTTCCCACCCCTTTCAGGTTACATTGAATTGAGGAGATTCATTGATCAGCAAATATCAACACTAGGCATAAGGAATATCATATTTACTAGGTTTTGACACTACAATTTGCCACATATATTTTAATGAAAATACTTCAACTTAATCAATATTTTGGAAATTCCACCTCTAAAACTAAATAGTGATAAAATAATGGGGAAAAAAGGAATTTTACCATTTCCCCCTCAGCTGTCTTTTGATCCATTCTACCATTTTTTTTTTTAAAAAAAATAACAACCTGCTCCTTCTACTATGAAAGGCTTGCTGATTGAAGATCAAAAGTGTTAGCACTTGGTGACCTGGCTCGGTGCCAGCTAGATAATTACCCTCTGCCACTCTTGATCCCACCATAGTTTCATTATTTAGATGAATTGTTCTTCACGTTTCATCCCAAATTATCTGAATAGCCTTCCTGTCTAAAACCTTTTATTACTTTAGATATGTTTTTGCTGACATTCACTTTTATTTGTTGCAAAAATGTCCTTAGCCCAAATCCAACCATACAGTACTAGCCGTGACAGTGGGCTGGGTGGGGCATTGACTGTTCCTCTGTATCTAAAAATCTATATGGAAAGTTATTATAACAAATTTGAAAATACTCAGGTAAAAATAAAAATTAATATGTCCATGACATATTAATTTTCAATGTATAGCCTATGAGTTATTCAAGTACAAGAGCATTAGAATATATATCCCCTTCAAAGAAAAACCTGCATATAGTATTTGAAGAAAATAATAATAAACAAATAGCAAAGACCTAACCCAGTGATGGCCAACCTTGGCACTCCAGGTATTCTTGAACTTCAATTCCCAGAAGCCATGATCAGCAGGAGTGCTGACTTGGGCTTCTGGGAATTGAAATTGAAGAACATCTACAGTGCTATGCTTGACCATCACTGCCTAACCTAACATCTTCTTGCAATGCATGCTTTGGTTAACAATCTTCTGGATGGACAAGCGTTGATAGATTGTTGCTAGAGCGATCCCAAGGCACAGAGCAGACGACAAGGTAAAAGGAGACAAAATTAACTCTTAAATGAATATACAAAAGTACACCTTCATGAGATCTAATGTGTGTAGTAAAAGTCTGACTAGGAGACCTGGGTTCATATTCCCACTCAGCTATGGGATTTTCAGATTTTTTTTGCACTACAACTACCAGACATTTCTTCAGTCAGTACTCTGGCATCCATAAGCAAAACATCCAGGTCCTCAGATGAGTTTTAGTACATAAACATGACAACATGCTCTTCTCTGCAACTAGTGTAAAGAGAGAGAGTGGATGGGACTTGTTAAGCCCCACTGGAATTACAAGAGGTTGCAGGATTGGTAGTTTTTTGGAAACCATCAGAAACAGAGCTGAATAAGCAGAAATTTTAAAATTTGTATAAAATGTGTATAAAAAACAGGGTGCATCTTATACTCTGATGCGTCTTATACGCCAGCAAATATGGTGTGTCAACCATCACTTTATAGCTTTCTACAGTTTCAACAAAAAATTCAGTCTTCTAAAAAATGCATGTTGTCTGTTGTCTGATATATATTTTCATTGTAATGATTTGTTCCAAGCATGGAGCAGGCAGGCAAAATCAGCTTTTTAGGTTCAATGTCACTCTATCATTTTGTAGAATTATGCATATTCTCTTATATCTGGTGTTAAATTCAGTGATATTCAGCTGAAATATAGATGTTTTCTTAAGTTAATTGTCCTGAAAAGATAATGTTAGGAAGAAATAATGAATTCATACATTTTTAAATAGAAGAAGACAAAGTGCAGGACACCATAACTCATAAAAACTTCATATTTTATTTTATTTTGGGATGTATTTGTTTGGTTGGTCTGTTTTTTTTATTTGTTATGTTATCTGATATTTGTATGTACACCACCCAGAGTTGGAAATTTCCCAAATGGGTGGTATAAAAATGAAATAAATAAATAAATAAAGACTGCTAGTTCCACAACTCCTTGTAGTTGCTTTTTAGAGTTTTAGAGTTTTTAATTTTAAAAAAATGATTTTATAATTGTTGTAAATCGCCCTGTGTCCCTTTTGGGAGGAGGGCGATAAAAAATTTAAATAAATAAAAATTAATTAATTAATTAATGAGTCATATCTACTCTCTTCCTTTGCTATGGCATATAAAAACAAACTTCATGGGAATGCTAATAAATAGAAAAAACATGTTTATAGGAGAATTTATGAAAATTTTAAGGTGAGGTGGGCATCCTGAAATCAAATCTAGAAGAGATTTCAAGGTTTATTGAACAGAACAACCTATTGGAGTAGAAAATCTACATCTGAAGCAGCCCTACAAGATGGCCCTCTGACCTCTGTTTAAAAAACAACCTTCAATGCAGTCCATTCCATTGCTGAACAGTTATGGTCAGGAAATTCTTTTTAATGTTTATGCAAGCAAGTAAGAACTGTCTCCAGTTAATAGAAAGGAAATATTCTAATGGTTTCCTGATATTGTTAAGACAATTAAGGTCCAGTAATTCATTTTTACATTAACAGATGAGAGTAAACAATATTTATTTACATAACTACTTGAATATCTCTCAACACTTCAAGAGGTAAAAGAGGAACTACTTGAATGAAATTGGAAATAACATGAAAAAGTGACTGTGAAGCCCAGGAAAGTGACTCAGAAGGTAGAATGCTATCCCCCATCCCTTCCATCTGCTGGCCATGTTGAAAATGTCTGTGTCTCAGAATACTTTCAATTTCCCAATAACAGTTGGAGGAAATGGCCTATTGACTCCTTCCCAGTTTTCAGAAATGTGTGATCATTGCTTTACAGCATGCACATCAGAGATGGGATGTTTGCACCAGTTCACCAGAACCGGTAGTAACTTTTCCCAGTGTCCTGGAGAACCAGTAGCAGCTTTTGGGGGGAACCACCTTTGGGGCTTACCTTTTCACTGGTTCCCCCACTGTGCATGCACACCAAGCACTTGGTGTGCATGCACGCCTACAGTGCTTTGCGCGTATGCACGGCCTCCTTGCTGTCCTCCCAAGCAGGGAGGAGGAAGAGAAGCTGCTAGCCTGAAGCTCCCTATAGCCTGCTCCCAGGGTGACTCACCTTTGGATGTGGTGTGTCTGTGTGTATTTTAATGTGTATTTAATATCTTTACCTATATTGACATACTACCACAGTTCCTAAAAAGGCCTGGCGGCCTGCAGGCCTGAAGGCCTGGCTTGGGGTTTTTAAGCAAAGTCTTGGAGTTACCTCCTCAATAAGCTACACCTGTGCTGTTCAAATTGCTGTTCCAATTGGAGAACCCTTAAGGAGGTACAACTGTTTTACAATGCATCGCACAACGTTAAAAACTGGATAACGACGAGGCTTGTGGAACCAAGTCTCATTGTTATCTGAGGTACTAGTGTAATTACATCCCATAAACTGTGAGCCATTTACAAATGTATATGTAGATGAAGGAGGAGGCTAGATAGGAAGACTAGAGGGAAATGGACCAGAGAACCTCAGTTTGATGGGAAACTGGGTGGAAGAATTCCACTGTTCATGAGACTTAAAGGAAATTGGACAGTCCTCTTATGGTAACCTGGCAACATTAGACCTCAGACTTACTTACCCCGAGTTCCCTAAAATACCTCACTTGGCAACAGATGTCATTGCTGAATTCAGAATGAAAGGTCAACAGTTGCCATAGCAGTGTTTTACTAATTTATTTGCATTAGGTTGGCTGGGCTTTGGGATGATTGGGAAACTATAGGGTTTACATTGTTATATTTAACTCATCTGTTTGGGGAGGGGACTTACAAGATCCGCCCCCCCGTTTCCCCCCCCCCCCATTTAGGGAATAGAACACTTAACTTGAGCCTAGGCTTAGTTGGACAGAGTCTAGTAAATTGCTATAAAAGATAATTTCTATTGTGTCTTTCTTTAGGCGAGGTGGCTTTTCTTCCCATTGAAAAGGGGCTCTTCCTTAAACCCTGAGTTGTATGGGTGGCAGATACTTTCTCCATCCTTAGACAAGGTCATTGGAGCAAGATGCTCAGGATACCTGAGTTGAATTGTAGTCATTGTCTTCAGAATTTGCATGAGGTGCCTTTTCAGCTCTGCTGAAGGACTTGCATAGGAAATCTGGTCTTCTCTGTGTAATGTTTTAACATTCTGGGGGAAGACTCTGCTTATCCTACTGTGGCCCAGCTGGAACAGTGATTTCTCCCCAATATGGAGTCATCTTGCTATAGTCATCAGATGGGCTCTAACTGTCTGATCTCCCCACCAACTAAAGACCTTGTGTTTAGGTAAAGGTAAAGGTTGCCCTTGCTCAAAAGCCAGCCATATCTGACTCTAGGGTTCCGTGCTCATCTCTGTTTACAGCCAAAGAGCCAGAGCTGTCTGTGTCTGCAGACTTTTCCATGGGCATGTGACAGGCATGTCTTGACACCAGGGTGCATGGAACTCTGTTTACCTTCCTTCCAAAGTGGTACCTATTTTTCTACTTGCAATTTCTTACTTTCAGACTGCTAGGTTGGCAGGAGCCATCGCAGCCCATTACCTTGTGTTTACCCAGCAACTTTTTGGATTATTCTTAATGTCATCAGATATCTCTGATATTTAACGAGCTATTTTTAATTTATTTTATTGTTTTTTAATTTTGCTATTACATCTAGCTCCTTATTTTATTGAATTTGTTTTATTGTAAACTGTGTTGACTTTTTTAAATTAAAAAATCAATATGGAATTACTCTAAAAGACATCTGAACAAGTCCCCCCCTGCCAATTGCAGTTCATCTGCTAATACAGTTGGAATCAGTCTTGAATTCACACAATGATCTACCGTAACCACCTGTTTCTGCAGTGACATTGGCCTATGAGGATGTTTGAAGACTTGAATCAATAGGCAACCCAAACATGCTGTTTTAAGGGTGAGCAGGGTTGTTCAACTTCTCAAACATGGAAGGGATCAATACACTTTGGTTAAATTTAATGTATACAATTGTGAAATTGATTAATATTTAATTATAAAGAGGCAAATGAAAGTGCCTCAGAAATTTAATGTAGCATACATTAGATCTGTCGTTTTAAATCCAGGAGTATCCATGAAACAGTGGGGCCTTGTATACATAGTGGTGTTGCTTTAGAAAGTGGTGTGTTTTATATAACTTATTAGTGCAAAGCATTTGGCATTTTTTAAAATCTCTACCACATCATATTTTCTGTGCACATACTGAAAGTTCTCTTCCAGAAAGCTTATAACTGTACCCATTATTGTTTTCCTGGATGAGAGAAATCCAGGAGAAATTTCAGTGTCTCTCATATGTGCGTGCGTGCAAAACACTGTGTGTGTACTGAGATAAGGGTGCTCTTTCTGAAAAACTAATTCATGAATTCATGATTTTTGAGTCAAGGTGGAGATGTTAGAATTGAGGTGATAAGCATAGCTCTTTATTTTTTATATGAATCCCTATAGACTGTTTGGACATAATGCCTAAAAATAGCTTTATTTCCAAGGCATAACTAATTTGATTTAACATTTCAAGAGCCCATTTACAATATCTCTGGACAAATACAGTCCAGTGACATTTTAGCAACCAATTAATTAGGCATGAAATTTCATAGACAAGTGCTTGTTTCATACAATGTTATTATTAAGAAAAACTCACACTTGATTGGAATAATTTGGCTTGTAATATTTTTATGTGAGCTTTCGTGGATTAAGTCTACTTCCTCATACATAAGGATGAGCTCTTATGTACAAGGAGGTGGACTTGATCTATAGAAAGCTCACATATTGCAGTTATACTTTGCAATATTTTCGTTATCAGTGGTTTTAATGCATCTTTTGTGCACTACATTGAAAAAAATTATGTTTGAAAAGCAGCAAAACATAATATCTCAAGCAAGCAAGCAGTCTTTGGACAGACTAACATTTTAACATCGATGAACTGGAAACCTTTGGGAATATGAAAGTAATTGCACCGTTGCTTGAACGCTGGCCAGGTGATGTTGTTAACTCCTGCCACATAATACCTGATTGATTCAAATAGATTAAGCCACTGATGAATCAATTAAAACATATGACTGTAAAATAAATACACCTTCTGGTTTTCCCATAATGAATAAACACTGCCAGCTGATTAGAAGTCTTAACGATCATTGTAATCCTTGTGGAGCAAAGTATATAGCTGTCCTAAACATATCAATAGATAGTTTTAGTTAATAATATACAACAGAATGTAATGCCCCATAGGGTCCCTGTCAGTGACCTTATAGGTCAGGACCTTTGCTTTATGGGCTATTAATAAGCTATTAAGCCTTTCATTGGACCAAACCACAAATCTTTCAGAATGATGTGTAATAAAAGGGACCTTCGTAATCCTAATAGGTTTTATATTTTACCTTTCAGATTTGTCAAGTTAAAGTTAAACAGTGGAATAGCATCATACAGATTTCATCTCCCACACCTGCCATTTTGCAGGAATCTCAAAAGATTGGTTTTAATTTGAAGGGTACAATCAGGTTTTCTGCTTTCTGCACATGAACTGCATTGCTGAGAAGTATAACCATTGTGCCTCAGTTTTCCCTCACCTTTCAAAAGGAAGAAATCAAAACGAATTTTTACAGATCTCTAGAATGTATCATATCAAGCATAAATTGTAACTGCACTTCATTTGCTAAGTGGTGCATTACCTCATCCTTTAGTTCTATTCATGGATTTTCCATAAATCTTCATATGGTTAAATATGATAAAGTGCTCAACATATCATGGAACATGGCAGTGCTTATTAGCACTTGAGAAGTTATTGATTGCTTATCCTGATTAATCTTTTATAGGTCTCTGTAGTATGAATGCCACCAGAGGGGGTGGAAGTGGTAGAGGTTTCGTAGCATTAGTCTCCTTATTCATTCATAGTTTCAGATTCAGTTACATGAAATTTTTTGACTGATGTAATCAAGCTAATTATAATACTATCATTATTTATCCAGTGGCTTGCTTTTGGTTTATCAACTTTGGGAACCCGAATTCCAAACTGATATTCAAACTCTGAAGAAAGACAGCTGGTTTTTAAAAAATCTCTTTAGAATTAAGAAGAAAAGGGAAATCTGCATTTTTCTTATTAGAACTCAGGTTGCTCCTTTCCAATACATTGGCTTTAAGTTCCTGTTCAAGCTATAGTCCTCCCCACTAATCAACAGACATTTCAAAGAACCCTGCCTCCATTCATGAAGCTTAAATAGTTCTGATAGGTTTGTCCAGTCCATTAGGATGCTGTGCTTGACAACAGGAAGATTGGCAGGTCAGCAGTTTGAGACCAGAGCACTGCATGATGGAATATGCTCCTGTCATCTTTCCCAGCTCTTGCCAACCTAGCAGTCTGAATAGCAGTCTGAATGCAACAAATTGCAAGTAGATCGCTCAGATTCAGTCGAGGTTGAACCCCAGCATGGAAATATTAGATCTGGGGTTGTTCGAAGTGTAGTCTGGTCATGTTATCTGGGATCGGTTTGATCCAGTTGTCCCTGAGAAAGTGGACAGGCTCCTGGGATCTGTACATGCCACTGCATGTGCATTAGATCCATGTCCCGCCTGGCTGGTAATATCTGCCAGGGCGGTGACAGGTGGTTGGGTCAAGGCCATTATCCTCGCTTCGGGAGGGTTTTTTTCCTACTAGCTTAAAACATGCCTTGGTGTGCCCCCTTCCTAAAGAAGCCATCCCTCGACCCTGCGGTCATGACCAACTACTGGCCTTTCTCCAACCTTCCATTCCTGAGTAAGGTTTTGGAGAAGGCAGTGGCATGGCAGTTACAGGAGTTCCTCAATGAAGCGGATCTGGACCCTTTTCAGTCAGGATTCAGGCCAGCAGCGTAGTGTGGGTTTAAGCCGCCTGGGGCAGATGCCAAATTCACCACCCCCCAACAGTGCCTCGGGGTGGGGGCCCCCTACCCACCTTAGCTATGCCACAGCACTGCAACTGCCTGCCCCATTCGGGTTCTTCTTGCAGAGGAGACAGCCAGGCTGCCCCAATGTCGAGCCCGGGAGGGGAGGGAAAACAGCACATGCACACGCACCCCCCTCACCCCCCAGGAACTTTGTTGGCTTCCCTCCACGCGCAAAGCTTGGTGCCAGGCAAGGAGACACACAGAGAGAAACCAGAGAGAAGGCGGTGCTCCTGCTGCTGCTGCTGGTAAACCGAGCCTGCCGCCGGGGAAATTCCTTTGCCTTCCTGAGAAGGAAAAGGGTGTAGGGCAGGGGGATGAGGAGAAGACGTTCTAAGTAAGCCTCCTCCTGGGTCTGCTTCGAGCTCCATGGAGTGACGGGGGTGGAGGCACGTCGTCAGTTCTGGACTCAAGTACTGCATGATGGAATGAGCGCCTGTCTCTGTCCCAGCTCTTGGGGAAATAAAAGAAGTCTCATTCAGGCATCCCCTGAGCAGAGTTTCTCCAGCAAAAATCCTTTCAAGCCAGGATAATTTCTGACACAAAATTATTACCTCCCCACCAACACACATGCACCTTTACTGTTCAACCCTTAGAGAGAGAGAGATGCAGATATTTGCCAAAATCTTATTAAAACCTGCCAGAGATGGGCAGGCAGCCTTTTCTCCCTCCAGGCTACCCCATTGCTTCCGCGTCCTCCCGTGCCTCCTTCTCCACCAGCGAGGCTTGAAGAGAGCAGCTGACCATCCCGAGGGCTCCGAGGGAAGGAAAACCTGGCCAAGGCCTCCTTCCCTCCCTTGTATTTACGTCCCACTCTTGCTTCGCTGACAGTTTTTTCCTTCAGCCCTTGGGCGGTTTCTTCCTAGCTGCTGGGAAGTGGCTGACCTTCCACAAGGACATGCTCATAAACAGCACCAGCCCTACACACTGGGCAGATCAAAGCAGCCCAGGCCAAGCCACCATCCCTCAGCACCTGAGGCCTCCTCGCTCAGCGCCACCCAAATGGGAAACCTGGCAAGAGCTGTAAAGCTCATGCAACTCAGGCTGCCTGGGAGGAAACAGAGACCCCCCGTCTGCCCTCCTTGCACCCTGTTGCCATGGAAACCACACCTCTCCTGTTTGGGGGGCAGGGTGGGGAAGCCTTCTCCACCCGCTTGTCTCCTAGGCAAATAGATTAAACCAGAACCAAGGCCTGTACATTGCAGACCCGGGACAGAGAACCCTCTTTGCCGCTCCCTGGAGAGTGCCGCCCAGGGCAAGCTGCCCCCCCCCTGATATGCTTCTGATTCAGGCCCGAATATGGTACAGAAACTGCATTGGTCGCGCTTGTGGATCTCTGCAGAGACCGGGATGGTGGACATCCAACTGTCCTGGCTCTTCTTGACGGCTTCCGATACCATTGACCACGGTATCCTTCTGGGAAGGCTCTGAGGATTGGGGATCCAGGATACTGTATGGTCCTGGTTTTTCTCACATCTGAAGGACCGGTCCCAGTCGGTGTGGTTGGAGAGTGAGAAATCCAGCCCTACCCTGCTCCAATATGGGGTGCCCCAGGGCTCGGTGCTCTCACCTCTCCTATTTAACATCTACATGAAACTGCTGGGTGAAATAATCTGTTCCCATGGGGTGAGGTATCATCAATACACAGATGATACTCAACTGTATATCTCGGCCTGTGGAGACCCAAGCGATGCAGTGGAAGTCCTTTCCAGATACCTGGAGGCTGTGAGGGTCTGGATGGGGGACAACGGGCTATAACTGAATCCTGGCAAGTCTGAGTGGTTGTGGGTCAGAGGCCCTGCATTATCCTGGGAGCTACCATCTTTGGTTCTGGATGGGGCAGTGTTGCCCCAAACAAACTTGGTGCATAAGCTGGGGGTCCTCTTGGACTCACGACTACTGCTCGAAGAGCAGGTGGCAGTCATGGCCAGGAGGGCTTTTGCACAACTTCGTGTAATATGCTAGTTACGCCTGCTCCTAGACCAGGACTCCTTGCTTATAATCACACATGCTTTGGTCACCTCCAGACTATATTATTGTAATGCGCTCTACATGGGTCTGCCCTTGATGACCATATGGAGGCTGCAACTGGTCCAGAATGCAGCTGCCTGGGTCGCGATGGAGTGTGAGTGTTATGCTTGCACCTCACCATTGCTCAGGGAGCTGCACTGTTTGCCAGTATGCCTCCGGGTGCAATTCAAGGTGCTGGTTATTACCTTTAAAGCCCTATATGGTAGTGGGCCAGGATACCTAAGAGGCTGCA
Organism: Furcifer pardalis; assembly: GCA_030440675.1. Classification (NCBI taxonomy): domain Eukaryota; kingdom Metazoa; phylum Chordata; class Lepidosauria; order Squamata; family Chamaeleonidae; genus Furcifer; species Furcifer pardalis. Next base: position 101,899,492 of record CP126897.1, read on the forward strand.
TCACCTTAAGGACATCTGTCCGTCCCACCAGAGCAGACCAGAGAGGCGTTCTGGTTGTACCATCAGCTAGAGAGGTGCACCTCTAGCACAAGGAGGAAGACCTTCTCTGTGTCTCCTCCAGCCCCATGGAACCTCTTGCCAAGTGAGCTGCATCTCCAAATGGAGCTGCTGCCTTTTAGGAAGGGGGTCAAGACCTGGCTGGCAGAGCATGTGTGGGGTATGGGCCAGACAGTTGGCCCAGTCTGTTGGCTCATTTGATCCCCCTCTCTCTGTGTGTCTTGTTTTAGCTTTTTTAAAACTTTTAATCTTTTAATCTTGATTTTATATTATGTTTTTATTGTGTTTTAGGTTTTGAGAGTTGTGTTAGCCGTCCTGGGTCTTTTGGAGGAGGGCGGCATAAAAGTTTGCATAGATAGATAGATAGATAGATAGATAGATAGATAGATAGATAGATAGATAGATAGATACAGTGGTGGGATGTCAAAAATTTTACTACCCCACCGTGATGTCATCACATTTTGGGCAGAGCTAACATCATGATGTCATGTCATGGGCGGGGCCAAAGAAAAAATACAAAATAATAAAAATAGGGAGCTTCAGGGTATAGGGAGCTTCAGGCTATAGGGAGCTTCAGGCTAGCAGCTTCTCTTTCTCCTCCCCATTTGGGAGGACAGCAAGTGCTTGGCACGCATGTACAGCGGGGGAACAAGTGAGAAGGTAAGCCCCGAAGGTGGTTCCCCCCAAAAGCTGCTACAGGTTCTCTGAGACACTGGGGAAAGTTATTACCGGTTCTGGAGAACTGGTGAGAACCTGTTACATCCCATCACTGGATAGATAGATAGATAGATAGATAGATAGATAGATAGATAGATAGATAGGCATTGCTTCGGCAGAAAAGATAACAGCCACAGACCTCCTTGGCTGAAAACAGAGTTAGACGTGACTGGCTTTCGAACAAGGGAGACCTTTACCTTTGCTAAACCAACCAAGCCAGGAAATCTGTAACACTGATGTCCTGGGTTTCACCAGGGTCTGAACTCTAATAAGCCCTAACTGGTGTTGTTAAAGCATGTGAAGTGTTCAAGAACTACCTTACCATTGCCCCAAACCCCCAGTGAGTTTTTATTAGCCAAACAGAGAATTAAACCCAGGACTTCAAAGTCGTCATTTGATGCTCTTATTTAATACACCACATTGGCTCTCACATCTCAAAGGGTGACCAGACCACAAATCAGCTTAGACTCAGTTACACTTTTCCTGTCTTCAGAAGAGAAAGATTCCCCTTCAGTATGATTTAGTTAGTTAATTATGTGCCATCATGTCAGAAATGGATTCATAGTGACCATCACAGAACTTTGACTACTGATTTTAAGAAAACTAGAAACCATGATATCTGCAATTAATGCAGTGATAGAAATCTTCAGTAACAGTGCATTTTGTGTACCATCTTTTTCTCCTGCAGTTGCAAAATGTCTTGATTTTCAGGCAGCATATTCTCCATTTATAATGCCTCTGAGATATGTTGTTACCAATAATTCACAACTCATGAACGATTAACATTTATGTAACCATTAGAATTATTATACGTAGGTCAATAGTACTTATTCTAATGTTTAAAAAACAGTGACGTCAAACTCTACATATTGTTTGTTTAACTTGATGCATTTTATATTGTGGGGTATTGTGAAGGCTCATGACATTTTGTTTTACAGCAAAACACTTGCACCATTCTTGCAAGTACGAGCATGCTTAATAACTTATCACCGCTATTTTATTTACATACCTTTCTTGGAGAAAATTTGACTCACCCTTATATTAATAAAGCATTAAAAATAAAAGAGTTTGCACAATGCAGGTGTTTGACAATGCAAGCGTTGTCAAACACCAGGAATAAATTTCATTACTGAGGTAATAATTTTTGCACAAAATGCCACTGAACTCCCTTTGCCCATTAGCACAGAGAGTTCCTTCAACATGATTCATCAGCACAAGTACGTATGACATATCTGCTGGACATTAACTGCCCTACAAACTGTGACCACACAGAAATCTGTTAAGGTATGATTTTCATGATTATCAATGTGTTTTATGGTAACAAGTCAGACTTTAGGTTCATTCGTCTTCGAGTTCAGGTACCTGTCTGTGGTGAGAAGTTGGAAGCTCATTTCCCTACTGTGCCTCCTGAGAAATGAGCAGGTATGTGTAGTCACAGGGTAAGCTGCATAGTCCTTGAGTGTCCCCAGAAGAAGGCAGTCATAATCCACTTTCAGTTTATGAACTTGTCTAGCTAGAAAACCCTGGAAAAAGTTGCTATAAGCTAGAATTGATGTGATTGTATGCAATTCTTATTATAGGGTATACATGGTCCACCAGATGTTTGTTTATGTGTTTGTTTTTATACCCCACACATTGGGGATGTTCTCCCACTCTGGGCAGCATACAGCAAGTAGAAAACCCCATACAATACAAATCAAACATAATACAATCTTTGGAGTCAGAGTTTTGGAACCCCACTAGGTCCTAGGCCTGTACCTAAGAGTCATTGAGGTACTGTCTGATAATGTGGCTGCTACCTAGTAGTGCTATTCTCTGCAGTTGCTCTATCCTGATCTTATTAATGCCAATGACACACAGATGTTTTCTCAACCCTTTTGGGATTGCTCCCAGTGCTTCTATCACTACTAATATCACTGTTGCTCTTTTCTCCCAGAGATGCTATACTTCATTTTTCAAATCCTGATATGTCATGATCTTTTCAATCTTTTTTCCTTCCACCTGACTGTCCCCTGATATCACCACATCAATCAGCTTAACCAAATCTTTTTCAAACACAGTAATGTCTGGAGTGCTGTTTGAGCTTCTAACCAACATGGATCTTAAAGTCCCACAAGATCTTAACTGTCTTATCTTCATTCACAACCACCTTTGCAGGTTTGTGTTTCCACCAGTACTTCAAAGTTGCTTATTGATCGGGACTCCTTGCTCATGGTCACACACGCTCTGGTCACCTCCAGACTGGATTGCTGTAATGCACTCTACACGGGGCTGCCCTTGATGACCATTCGGAGGCTTCAGTTGGTCCAGAATGCGGCTGCCCGGGTGGTGTTGAGGTGTGGGCGGTATGCACATGCCTCACCACTGCTCAGGGAGTTGCACTGGTTGCCTATATGTCTCAGAGTGCAATTCAAGGTGCTGGTACCTATATAGCCCTACACGGTAGTGGGCCCAGATACTTAAGAGACTGCCTCATCCCAAGAACATCTACCTGCCCCACTAGAGCGGATCAGAGAGGCTCTCTAGTTGTTCCATCAGCCAAAGAGGCGCTTCTCTCTAGCACAAGACGGAGGGCCTTCTCAGTGTCCGCCCTGGCCCTATGGAACCTCCTGCCAATTGAGTTATGTCTCGAGATGGAGTTGCTGCTCTTTAGGAAAAAATTAAAAACATAGCTGGCAGGGCAGGTTTGGGGTGCAGGAGGCACTATGACCCCAGCCCGGTGGTTGATTTAAGCCCTGCTTGCCCTCAATTATTTTTTAGATTTTGATTTTAAAGTTTTAAATTGAGGGTTTTTTAGGAATGTTTTAAAGAGTGTTTTATTGTGTGTGTGTTTTTTAATTAATTGTGAGCCACCCTGGGTCACCTCAGTGAGGAGGGCGCTTGATAAGTATGACTAACAGCAACAGCAGCAGCAGCAGCAACAACAACAACAATAACAATAACAACAACAATAATAATATCATACTCCCTTCCCTCCCAAGACAGATGCTCAGTCTAGTATTCCACTGTCCTGTATCACAAGAACTTGTTGCAATAATAATGCTAGGATGCCTCTGGCCCCCTCACACAGGTGAGCAGGCTGGAGGCATGGTTTCTCCCACCGCTCCTGCCACTTCTGGTTGTGTCAGCAGTGGTGGCGGCAGGTGCATTAATGGTCTGATCACAGCTGTTTTTTCGCTGCTTCTACCACTTACCGTGGCAGTGGGAGCAAGGGCGGCATATTTTCAACTTTCCCCACCATGTTTTCTGCTTTTCCCACCCAGTTTTTGTTCCATATTCACCACATTCTCGGCACTTTCAGACAGTTTTCAGTGCTTCTGGTGGTGGTGGCAGCTCTGAGGTCCTCACCGTGCCAGATTAATTAGCACCATGGGCCAGATTAGGCCCATGGGCCGTAGGTTGCGTATCCCTGCACTAGGAGGCAGCCCAATTTAAAGTAATGTACATCCTTCTCACTGGTCATTTTTATGTCCTTGCTTCTGTGTGATCTGCCTGTTCTCGGGGTAGGTTTCAATTGTCTGATTGTTCACTTTCCCCCATAAAATTCTGCTGAAGTTGCTGAGAGCTAAGCCTATTTCCCCCCCTACATAACCCATTTCAGGTGCATGACTTTATCCTTGATCTTGTTTCTTGCTGTGCCAAAGCATGAGCATTATACAATAAATCTTGGCATACACACACACAGTTCCCAGCTGTTCAGTCCTATACGTGGAATCTAGGTATAAATTCATTGGGCATATTTCTTGTTTAGAGCAAGACAGGAAAGGATGTTGTGAATTGAGCCTGAGAATAACTTCTTGCCGTTTTATGTTACTTATTTGTATGCCTCATTATCAACAATAACATTCTAGCATTCAGAATCTTCTGCTTGCAGGAATCCTCCCACCATCCTTAATAATGACGGGTGATATTCATATATGGAAAAAGATTAGTACAGTAGTTGTGTTCTGGTTGGCTGGTCTTCTAACTGGGGTGTATCCACATCTCAGCATGGCCATGTAGTGTTTTTTCCAGTCTCATTATTGATGAAATACCAAGCTCTCTAATCCTTCCCACTTTATGCCTTTCAGAAATATTTAGGTCAAAAATGAACATTTTAAATTAATTTTCACTTACAATCTCCTCACTTAAAGACTGGCTAATAATTCTCACCATATTCTGTTGATCTTAATGTTTTCCTGACTTCTAATGGACAGTAATTGAGAGGGATCCATCATTTAAATTGGTGAAGAACATCACTTAGAGAAATGGTGCCATAAACTGGAATCATGAAGGTAAAAAATAATCAATCGACTAGCTGGTTAGATTTAAAGAAGAAGAAAATCATTATGCGGGCCATTTTCCTACCTCTGTGTATAATTTACCTGTGTGATCTCCAGTTTAATCAATGTATGAATGGAATGTAACTACTGTACTTATTTTTTCATAATAGGTTGCAAAGGCCAGTGGCTTGCTTGCTCTCTAGAAATCAGCCCATAAGTGTTCTTGAGGTGTCTCTATGACAATTTAAATGTCATCATTGAACCACAGAGTTGCATGGGATCTTTTGAGGGATACGTACACAATAAAAGACACATAATATCTACGTTGAAGAAGGAGCAATCTGGCACCTAAATTCTGCACTCCAGATTGCCATGTGGCAACTGACCTTCCCATCCACAGTCTACACATGTTCAACATGGGTATGTCTAGTGTGTTTCCACAAAACTGGGAGGGGGGGAGAGCTTCATTTTGGGGGGCACATCTGCAACAGTTGTATCCCTGCACCTTCTCTTAGCAGAAGATAATTACAGCATGAAGATTTAGAATAGGGATAATGGACACAGCTTTGCTCTTTCCTCTCCAAGCTTTTAATGAACATAAATACTTTAAACTGATTTAGAAAGGACTGTAAGGGAGGATAAATAGGGGGGTAATTCAAAGGACTTCTAAACATATAAAGGCATCATTGCTCTTTGAGCAAAATTAAATGGTCAGGGCTATTAGACATAGCACATCATATTTAGATATCAACATAGATAGCCAAGGATAACAAATAATAATGGTAGGTAATCATAGTGTGCATGTGACATTTTCATCTACCATGTATACTAATGTAAGCCTAATAAGCTGATATCACTCTGGTGGTTGTACAATGAGATTGTTTTTCCTCATTGTGCCCCCTGACAGTCATGAACACCCAAAGCTTCTGTGGCTGATTGTGTTATGTGTGCTGCCTCAGGAAGCTACATGATGCCAGAATGCCACTAGAAGGAGGGACATGCTGTATTTTTCAGCTTAAAATGTGCATTTCTTTTTAAAAAAGGAAGCATGACACCTTCTAGGTCTCCCTCTTTTTTGCTGCTTATGTATGCACCCTCACAGACTATGATATCACAACCCATTAATCAGCAGCAGGCAGGCTTGCGATGAGATCAGAATGTGGGTTTATGCCAAAGTTTCTTTTATCTGATTCATCTGGAGATTTTTATCAACACAGCAGAGAAAGAAAAGTCATGGTAGCTTATAAATAGTAACACAGTTTGATATTTCGTTCCTCAAATTGGATGTAAACCTCTCACTTGAGCCTTCCTTTCCAAGAAACCCAGTTTCAGTTGTGCTTGTTGTGCCAGTTCCAAGATCTGTGGATTTGGATAACTCTACTAAGGAAACCCAAGTGTGTAAAATTAATGTCGGTGTGCACTGCACTATTTAGTCTGCTCCCAGGATTTATATATTCAAAGGATGTGGAAATTTCTTTTCCAAGATCTTGTAGGATGTACATGGAAGATAGTTGCTGAAGGATCCAGAAATGGGACAAATCGGTGAGAGGATTAAGCAGGGGGATTACTGGAGCTTAATTTGTTTCTGGGAGAATCAGCCAAGGCTCACTGAAAAAAAGGAAAGAACACAGTCAATTAAGGAGGAGTCTAACCAATAAGTTTTATTAACAAGATTCATGTGATGAAATGGGTTGTGTTCCATAAGAACTGATGGCTTTTAGATGCATTTTTACGTTTGTTTTTGAGTGTTACTGATTATAGTAACAAGATGAGGCATAAATGTGAATAAATTCAACAGAGGGATTAATTCATCAGGCACAGCCAGGGCCTGCTGAAGACATTATGCTACTTCAGTTGGACATTGCAAAAGTATTAATTGGGTTGCCCACCTGACTATCTAAATGTAGAGCTCTTGCTACCTGTTGTTCCAGATGTCTAATGAAAGCAAGCTGGATCAAAAATAAGCATGTGAGAACCAAGGGATAAGAGTCACAGTCTTTGTCATCAGGCATCAGTGAGTAACAAAAAGCAAGAGAAGTTCTGAATGTCTTTTTAAAAATAAAAATTACCACAGGCTGTTTGGTTAAACAGGCAAGATGGTTTTAAGTGAAACACAATGAAATTTGATGGTGACAACAGCAAGATTCTGCTATTTGAACAGCTGAAGTCAAGTCCTTCTCCACCAAATCTCCAGCTGTGCATGCATGCAGATCTCCCTCTACTGCACATATGTCAATCTAGGACTACAGCCAAAAAGCTCACAGGAAGAATTGCTTGTGAAAAAGAGAAGCACAAATGTACAGTTGTTTATATGCAAATGATGAACTCCTGAAAGGGAAAATGAATGAATTAAAGTGTGAAAGAATAAAGCTGTTGTGGAGACATATCAGAAATGCTACATAACAGTAGTAATGCGTGGGGCAGTCTCCATAATCTGTTGGATTTAGAGGCTGCTAGTCATACATCACCAACCATAAACTGAACAATGGCCACAACAATCTACCACTCATATGTGCCCAAAATATGGGTTATATCTAGTGTATATGATACTCTACAAACTGGGTGCTAATAACAAGATTCTTCCCTTATTATATACAGTATATCTATACAACAAAAATATAATAAATTATGTACCTTTTTGTAAAATAAGACAATGAAGTCAATATTCCCATAGCTTCCTGCTGTGTCTTTATTTGCATGTTAATTGCAGTTTAAGGCTCTTTGGGGTCTTATGAGAATCAGTATGTGTTTTTATTGATTAATTTGCCTTCATTTAACATTTAAATGGCTATTAATAAATTGGTGTGAGATTATAAAAATGCATACGCTCAAGGCATTTAACTATGCCTTTAACTAGCCAACTTTGCCAAGTCTAATATTTAGACAAGCTTTTGTGTTGAAGTGGCAATGCAGGGCTACAATTAGGTAAACTGTACTTCCTTTCCACACACAACAAGAGAAAATCTTGTAATTTTTTGTGAAAATTTAAACATGACACAAAAGTCTTACCCACTGTAACCTGGTAGAAGCTTTTGATTTAAAAATTTGTAACTAATAGGCTATAAAGTATTTTGCTAATTTTTATTGAACATATTCAGGTCAATCTATCCATCACTGGAAGATTTTTCAGTTTAATATCTCTTTTGAATTGATGAATTTGCATGCAATTTTTATAAATAAGTTTTTCCTAAAGTTCCATTGATTTAAATAAGCTTACTTATTTTGACTCTCTAAATCATTATTGATTCTATGGGTCTACTTTAGGGTGATTTACTATGCTGTGTCACAGGATTTTGGTTACCATATCATCTTGTCTACTCCCCTATGTTAGTATTGGAGTGTAAGTACTTATGTACCCAGAGATTCATCTGGATATGTAAAGGGAAATGCTGTTTGACAAATTGAAGGATTTTGCTGAAGAGGAGAGATAGGAAAATTCATGCTATCACTAATAAAATGACCAAACAAAATACAAATGATGGATATATTTTCAAAATGTTTCTGTAGAAGGGTTTCTGGGACATTATCAAATGTGATACAGAGATTGCTATATGATTTTATATTACACTTTCCTGCCAATTCTCTTTAGTAAAACAGAAAGAAACCAGGTACAGGAGTTTGTCCCCCCCCCCCCTGACATGCAGGTCACAAGTTGATCAGATACCATAGTGGGCTTACTCAGCAACCTTGAGATTGAAAGGGAGTCTTTTAGAGTTTATCTGAATAATCTATTGTTGCTAATGGCTGGTGATACTGCATTCTTGTGCTTGCTTGTCTTTCATCTTGCTTGACACCAACCCTTCTCCCGTCGACCCCCTGAATTTGGTATATAAAGAACATGCCTGTAAGTTCCATTCCTTGTCTGATGAAGTGGACTTGATCCACGAAAGCTAACAATAAAAATATAGCAGTTAGTCTTTAAAGTGCTACTGTGTTTTTTATTTTATTTATTTTGTTTTGTTTTGTTTTCTGAGATGTAGAAGAAAGGTTCATCTTGATTGGTTTGCGATGATACATTTGTAACTGTAAGGAAAAGATAATTTGTGGGATCTAGATTTATTCATACATTGAACAGATACACTGAAATCAATGAGACTTTAGTTGGTCACAATTAATTTATCTCATTTCATTTCAAATGAGTCTATTTTAAGTATGGTTCATAGAATAATGGAGTTGGAAGGGGCCTGAGTCCAATTTCTGCTCAGTGAAGAAATCCAGGTTAAAGTATATTTGGAAGATGATTGTCTAACTTTCTCTTGAAATGTTTGAAGTGGTAGCCATGTTAGTCTGTGCAAGCATATCAGAGAGTAAACAAAACAAAACAGCAAAAAAATGACAAAAATGTTGTGGCACCTTAAAGACTAACTCCTGTATTTAAATGTAAGCTTTCATGGACCAAGTCCACTTCATCAGACCATGAAGTGGACTTGGTTCACAAAAGCTTACATTTAAATACAGGAGTTAGTCTTTAAGGTGCCACAATGTTTTTTGTCTTCTTTTTTTCTGTTTTGTTTTGTTTACTCTCTGATATAACTTTCTCTTGAATGGCTTCAGTACTGGAGTCCTCATCACTTCCTGAGGCAATTGTTTCACTGCTCTAGCATTTAGGAAGATGTATTGATACTCAATCAAAATCTGGCTTCCTGTAATTTGAGTTCATTATTATGTGGCCCACACTCCGAAATGTTTCAGAACAGGTGTACTTGAGGGAAGTCAACCCGATATGTATTTTTGTAGGCCACATCAATGTCACTCTGAAACCAATATGGTTTCAATCACCCCAGCCACTGTTTCTAAGACTTCTAGTATAGAAAAAGGTTCTAAAATACAGTCATACACCTTATTATTTGATGTCATATGCACATGGGGAAAATGGCAATATCAGCTATTTACTTGAAAATCTTCTTATTACAAGATGTTGAGGTTGATCAAGAACTACTGTATTTCAAAAGTTAAGATTTTAAAAATTTGAATAATACAGAATAGTAACACTTAGGAACTGTATAAAGGTTATACACATTCATATGCCTTTCCAATTAATTCAGTAAACAAATGCACTTTAATGGACTTCAAGGAAAGGAAAAGAGGATGATGTCATTATTGTGAACCACCCAGAGAGTGCACTAAGCACTATGGGGCGGTATATAAGTGTGATTGGTTTGCTTTTTTTGTAAATATATAAAGTAATTGGCACACTCTACAGAGCTTCTCTTCTGCTTCCATAGCTTCCTTCCAATGGAACCTACAGGGAATATAACAGGGCATGGGGAAAATGCCTTAGATTTCAATTCCCATCATCCCTCACCATTGTTTACACGAGTTAGTAATTATGGGAGTTGTAGTCCTGAAGCAATTGAAGCTAATCTGAAACACTCAATTTTGCCCATAGTGCCAAATACCCACTCTTTGTACTGGTTTCAGTCGCTGCACACTATAAACTCTCATTCTAGGTCTGACGCATTTGAATCTATATTTGTAGAATATTCTCTTAGAAATTTAAGTTGAGATACTTTTTTCATACTTAACTTCACAATGAATTTTGTGAATTTGTAATAAGTATAAAAACATATTGTTTTATCCTTGTATTGCTACCAGTTTGTTTTGTTTCTCTCTTGTTGCAGATGATGAGGACAATTAATTGGGTGGAAGATTTATTTATTTATTTATTTATTAATTAATTAAAAAGACAGTTTACCAGCCAATGTGGATTTATTTGCATGAAAATCACAATTGTCAGCTTACCTTATTAATTGATGTTCTTTTATGATTGCTTTGATCACTACAGTACTTGGCTAGAATCCCATTACATCATAGAAACTAATCAGCTTTGTTTAGCTTATTACTCTGTGGAAGGTGCACATGAAAATCAGGGACAGCTGCCAGAGATGTTGGTACATAATATTTGTTAGTCCATGCTCCTGCCTGCTTACCTTGTTACGATTAATAGTACACTTCTATTTAATTAATTTTATTCTTGCCTTTGTACCTTTCACCTTTGTATCTTTCAGTGTGGTACATTTGGGCAAGGAGCCTATATGTTATGTCACTGAAAAGCCATTTTGAGAATCATTTAATGGCACAATATGTAAAAATAATACTGAATTATAATCACATTAGAATATGTAATTGGAGAAAAACTATATTTATTAGCTTAAATCCAACAGCTGGTCCCAATAAGATTTGATGTACTTAATGAACAGGACACATTGGTCAAAATCTTAGTGAGGATTTACATCTGACTAAATGTAAATGGTGTAAACCACAGCTGCTAATTTCTGCTAATTAATGAGTTGCCATTTGCATTCCTGAGCATGTGCCTTATCACACAACTTGTGAATGACAGGGAATGCAAGTTGGAACTTGTTAATTAGCATTAATTAATTAACTGTTGTGGTTAATTAACTGTTGTGGTTTACAATGATGCATTTATTCCAGCATAAATCCCCAATAGGATTCTAGCTGTCAGATTACCAGTTATATAAATCCTATCTAGTTGGGACTAAAATTTAGATTCAACTCTTCATTTAAAAAACAGACACAGACCAACTACCATCTTAGATAGCACAATTTACTTCCTCCATAGAAGTTTAAACATGTGTCTCATCAATGATTTATATAGCTGAGGTTTGGTAATCTTTTTGTAGGATACTCAATGTGGTGTAGTGGATAGACTGAAGGATTAGGAATCTCATTAGGCCTGGGTTTGATTTCCTGTTCACCCATGGAAACTTACTGGGCGTGTGGAATGGGTGCCACATTAGAATTTACACCGTGTTGCTGTTCTGGAATATGAATCACTCCAGAATGGTTGCAAGATTCAGGTGGGTAAAAAATCTTTTACAAATTCCAGTTTTGGCTTTTGCAATCCAGAAAATGTTCATGTGTTGAATGTGTTTGAAAGCTGGAGAATGTTTAACTTGAAGGAGAAAGGTTAATGGTCATGTTAAGCCTAGACACTATGAAAAGATGTTTTGCCCAAAGTATTAATATTTAATCTGAAATGCATTCATGAGTCATAAATCTGAGGTGAAAATGTACTTGATAAGAGTAATTGGGGGTGGAGTGGGATAGCAGCATATTCAAAAACCAGTTTCGTAATTGTTGCATGCTGATGAATAAATTAAGCCTCCAGAAATATGTACTGGTGACATGGCATGAGCCTGCATTTATCCAGAAGAACATACAGCAGAACAGAATGGAACAAGAAAATCCTACTTGAAAACTCTGGGCAAAAATCTAACTGGTTTTTGCAGAGAAGAAGAACTGTACGGGCGCGTTTTACTTCCGCTTCCAGGAGCGATGAGGGCTTTGTGGGCTGGATGAATTGTTGTTGGGGGCCACACCTGGCCCCTGGGCCTTAGTGACCGGCTTCCTGAACCACATGATCAGCCCATGGCCCAAAAAGTTTGGGCACCCCTGAACTAGATCATCAGGGGAGGTTATGAGGACTGGTTTAGCTTCAGGTAGAAGAAGGCAAGAAGGCAAACACTGTGTGGTGTGGACGGAGCACTTGGTATTGCTTCCTAGCTTCTCCTTTTGCTTGAATGATAGTGCTGTGTGTTTGGACAATCTGTTTGCATGCTGTAAGCCAAGCTTCTTCCTTCAGATGATGTGGATGATGTTGTTTGTCTCATCATCAGTGTGGATGTATGATTCCAACTCTGTCTCTTGGTGGCATTTGTCTGTATAGATTCTGGAACTCTAAAAGAAAGTTAAGCAGTCCCCCTCTGTTTACCCTTCCAATAGCAGTCTAGAGGATGGGTCTTGTTACATAGTGGATGCTGTACAGGTTTTTAAAGTATTTTTTATTATTTATTTATTCATTTATTTAAAATGTCCTTGTAATTTTCTTATAACAGTTAATTGTATTTTGAGTTATATATGTGTTCTTTTGATTTACTCCAAACTATTCCCTAACTTTGTGAGGCAGCTGAGATATGTGATGAATCAGTTAATAAACAGAAGGGGAAGATGGGGGAATTCCCCTTCCTGTGCAACCTTAAAAACTAGTATGATTTACTTGGCCTTTGTATTTTCACTTGCTTGGAATTTAGGTTATTGGATTTTGGGCCTCAAGAGTTAGGTAGCTGGTTTCCAGGTTAGGCTATACTGGACAAGAATTCTGAAGGGTATGCATCAAATTAACCAAGCTGATCATAGACAGCATAGTTTGTGTGCAGGGTGGGACATGATGGCATTCAGGCACTTCTGACAGTGAACTTTGGCCAGCTTAGAAATCATTCAGATCACAAGGGGAATTCCAGTCATGTACAGGAAGCAATTTTCACTAACCCACAATTATGTTAGGTCTCATGTAGCACTATTTGTTTGACTGCCAACGTGTTCTGTGGTGTTGTGCCAACTGTAATGTAGTTAGTACGAAGTCCTTACCCCACACCCTACCCCAGAAAAGAGGAGAAGAAGGGAAAAATTAATCTAGATGCTTTATGAGCTCAGAGGGCGAGAACCAAAAAAAAAAAAAAGAGCTTTGAAGAACCGATAGTTGATGGGTTAAGATAAACAGACACACACTCGGTAATGTGATTAAAACATCAATTTCTTTGGGGGCACTACAGTGTTACCTAATAATCCGCTTTCTAATCAGTAATCATATCCCTAAGGTGATGCATGTTGCAAGTTGTCTTTATAAAGGAACCCATGGAAAATGTAATACTTGACTAATGTTTCAGAATAAGGCATGCTGGGGTCATGTATCCATCTGTCTGTCAAACCCATTTCCAAGCATTTCATCACACTGCAGAATGATGAAAACACTAAAACAAGCCAAGCCCAGTGAGGGTAGAGGCTTGATTGTCAATGGCTGGGGTTACCAGAAGTAGAAAGCAAGTACTCCATGGATGTTTCCACATAAGTGAACACCCCTAGCCAGAGGTGGTCATCCACTGGTGAAAGTTGGCTGGTGGATCTTATGAGATCCAATGGAATTAGGTTGAGAAGAAGGTCTACACTCCCTGTAAGTGCCCATAGACTCCAGAAAACCTGATTTGGAAGATAGGGAATCCTTTTGGACCTGGTTTTATTTATTTAGTATCATTTGTTGGCTATCTTTCTCAAAGCAGTTTACAATGTTAAAACAAGGAAAATTAAAAACACAATAGATTACAAATTGCAAAGCAATCAGACTATAATGATAATTAAAAATATATCAGTGATTAAAAATATCTAAAACTTTAAAAGCAAATTTAGCTAAAAACCTACATACAGAGACACAGTTGCAGGTTTTAATAACCTGCTTGAAGAGATAATAATAATTTCGTGTCAGAGATTACTCTGGGTTGAAAGGATTTTTGCTGGAGAAACTCTGCTCAGGGGATGCCCGAATGAGTCTCCTTTCATGTCCCCATGCAGCCCTTGGGTATTGAAACCCGACCTTCTAGTTTCCAAGCTCAGTGTCTTAACCACTAAGCCACTGAGATGGGTCTAAAATTGTTGGTGTAAGAATAAAAGCAGGGAGGGGAGAAGGGACGGAAGCAGGGAGAATGCCCTTTTGTGTCCCTGTCAAATGTGCCAAAATGGCATAGGACCTGAGAGGAAAATAGAACCTCCTTGGAAGATCTTAAGGCACAGGAGGGGTCATACAAGATAGGTTTTCAGGCAGGATGGAAGGTTGTAGGGAAGGGAAGGATATTCCATGGTCTGTCTGTCTGTCTGTCTGTCTGTCTGTCTGTCTGTCTATCTATCTATCTATCTAGCTAGCTAGCTAGCTAGCTAGCTAGCTAGCTAGCTATCTATGGAATATGTCAACATCTTCTAAGTTCCATTATTATTTTTCTCCAGGACAAAGGCTGAAGTTTTGCTCAATAGATAGAATGTTGCCCTAGTTTATTCAGCAACCATTCCTGGAAGTTGAGGAGCCGTGTACAGGTACTTGAATTTTCTTGTGTTCCTTTTCTGTCGACATGCTCCTTTGCTATGTGGGTTGTGTCTTTATAAGCTCGTGGACAGATACTTTCTTGTCTACCAGTAAAAGAAACATGTAACCTGCTGTCAGGTTCTAATTCAGTATAAGGTGTGTGTGTGCTATCATTGGAGCACCATAGTAGCATCTAGATCAAATGCATAATATTGACTTTCATTTAGTGGTGGTGGTGGTAACATTTAATAGGTATAATCCTAAACACCATCCAAGAAAGTTTTGTAGTTTCTGGCTTGGTATATTAGAACTAAACCAACTCATTTCAAAGAGGTCAATGTGTCAAAAGACAGCTTCCAGTGATGGTCTCTTGCAGTGACCTTTGATATCAATGTGTTGGGCATTGAGTCATATGTCAGACAAAGGTCTTCCTTACTTTTGGATGTGCATCTACCTGTATGATTGGTTCAATGAAATGTTTACCAATGTTTGCGTCCTTCCCATTCTCCAGATGAGAATCAAATTTTAATCCAGGAGGGGTTTGCCATGATGTTGCAATCATTGTTCTTTTCAGCATGCCGCTGTCAATCAAGGCATTCAATGCTTTCGTTATTCTGTAGCTGCATGTTATGCTTGAGGGAAGCACCAATAAACCAATAAGGTGTTACAACATGCCCCATAACTGCAACAAGGGGTACTTCACTAGGTTCCAGCACAGGGTTTATCTGTTCTAGAGGCCTTTTCTTTTACTGGAATGTTGAAGCAACATGTTACCTTCAGAAACCCACAACAACCACACATAAAAAGTATATGTTCAATCATGTTCTCCTTTTGAATATGCATGGGCGGCTTTTTCTGAAGTTGTGGTGTTTGGCTTACATCCGAGAAATAAATTTGACTTGCAGTTAAATTTTTTTAAGGAGGTATGGATTGAATTTCAAGTGTACTCTTTATTGTTACTCTTTCTTTCTTTCTTTTTTTCGCTCACTCATTTGTTCTTCCTTCCTTCCTTCCTTTCTTAAAAGCTTCCACCAACTTTACTCTGTCAGCAAAACTTCTGTGTTGGTTTCATACTTGCATCTGTCCTTATGTAAGAGGTTTGCAGCACTTCTTTGCGGCATTCAAGAGTAGGAGAGGACATTATCTCACAATCACTAGCACGGAAAATCATGCTTCCAATCTTGCCACTTTCTGTACAGGAACAGAATGGGGCCACTGTCTTTTCCATCTTAGTAATAGAATGTCTTGATGGATGTATTTTCCATAATGCTGTTGTGAATAATATTTGTTCTTCCCCTCCATCTTGCACCTTCCCTCATTTTCACCTCCACTTTCATATTCAACCCAGGGACAGTGGAGCACTCTTTTATGAAATTGAATAATAATAATAATAATAATAATAATAATAATAATAATAATAATAATAATAATAATAATAATAATAATAATAATAATAATAATAATAATAATAATAATAATAATAATAATAATAATAATCTGTCATCAGAAATAGACATATAAGGCGAGATGGACCAAGGGCTTGTCTCTTGTGCGAAACCATCTTATTGAAT
The DNA here is from genome assembly GCA_030440675.1 of Furcifer pardalis. Lineage (NCBI taxonomy): Eukaryota > Metazoa > Chordata > Lepidosauria > Squamata > Chamaeleonidae > Furcifer > Furcifer pardalis. The sequence continues at coordinate 101,915,973 of CP126897.1, forward strand.
AGTATAGCTAGGCCATTGTGAGTCTGTTTGGAGCTAAAAATGAGTAGGTACAGCTGTGTTAATAAACTGGACAATTTTGCTACATTTGTGGCAAATATACTCTGCATGATCAATGCAAGAACCTAACCAAGAGGGTGAGATTTGCTTACTTAAGATCCTGACATCCTAGGCAGAATTGGACTCCAGATTTTGATTCAGTGCACTTGATTTAGTATAGGACACATGGATTAGACCAAGTAACATATTTTTGTGTGTGTGATGCAGTATAATTTGGAAGCACTGCAGTCTGGAAGAAGGGAAATCCTTAAATGATTTGGGTGGAGGCAGCCTTTCCAATTCTCTTGCTTTTTGTTCTGCCCCTTGAGTACTACTTTTAAAAGGAACACAACTATATTTGAATAAGTTAGACACCTGGGACAGGGCACTTTTTGATTTCATTTATGAACCTTAAGGTTTTAATTTATGAATTTCTGTAAGCCGCCTAGAGTCAGGTTTGCCTGATTAGGGCGGGATAATAAATCTAAATAAATAAAAGTTTATTCAAAGCTTTTCTCCAGTAATCTGAGCCATGATAAACAATGGTCTCTGGTACTGCCTTTCCCATTCCTTCTTACCAACACAGATGGACACTGTACATGTTTACAGTATCAGTGTACATGTTTACAATCCTGATGAGGTTGTAGATGTGCAGGTAAAGGATGCTTCTTCTTGCAGATGAGGCATGTGCATAAATACAGTCTGTCCCTTCCCATTTTCAGTTCCACCAATGGTTCTCAATTATGAATACTGTACATTTTTAAAAAGAGTACTTTGCGGCTGGTTCACCAATTCACAGCCCAGTTTATATTAAAAAAAATAATAATTGGGTACTACTTCAGTGACCTGTGCCCTGGCTACTGGCTGAATTAATGCAGCTTTTAAAATTGTTTGGAAACTAGTTGGTACTGATGGTGGAACCAAGGTTGTCATTTATCATATTAGCTCTTTGCAAGTTATGCTTCCAGTCTGGTCAGGTTATCCTAGTATGGTAATAGAGTAGACCAGGCTTTCACAACCTACGGCCCACGGGCCTAATCTGGCCCATGGAGCTTATTAATACAGCCTGCTAAGGCCAGTCCCAGTTTACAGTTTTGCAGCTATTTTCTGGACAAAGTGAAGTTCACTGGCACTTTTCAGATCTCCTTCCTTTTTACTGATCAATGGACTAATTGATTCAGCACTGTAGCTGAAAGTAAACTGAGTAAAATAATGCAGAACAAAGTACCAGCCAAAGTATTTTTTAAAATAAATAAATCAGGCTCTCCCCATCAGTTTCTCCATAGTGGGCATCAGGATATTTGCACTGTGGCAAAATATACCTGAATTGTTGGGGTGGTTAATGTTTCAAATGTCACAAGTTCAAGTTCTTGCAAAGATCTGGGGGATCAAACTAGCTACTGTTACCTGCTTAGCAGGTTTAATATTCCAAAGACTTGGATAACTGCCATGGGAACATATGGCTGAAAGCGAGGGAAAGAATCATGTTTACTAACCCATGGCTGGAAAGCATCTGCCTCTTCATCACTGCTTTGCAAATTAAAGGCAAAATTGGAATGACTAAAGCTAGCAAAGGTGACAGGGGAAACAAATGCGTTAAATCAGTCTTCCCTAAACTCAGCATCCACCATACCCAGGTGACATGGAGTTCTAACTAGGTGTGAAGTGGACTCTTGAGAGAGTGCAAGGTTGAGGAACACTGAGTTAAATATTTAGTTTTTTTAAAACCTGGATGCATTCTCACCTCTACCTTATTTTTGAATCTCTGATGGCTGAAATCACCTCTATGGAAGTATACTTGAACCATTCTTGGGCACAAATATTATATTGATTACTTCTAGGAAATGGAGTACATGAAGTATGAGATAGTTAAACAGACAAGGTCTGTCACAGTGGTGAACCTATGGCACACGTGGTGGCGAACCTATGGCACATGTGCCAGAGGTGGCACAAAGAGGCCTCTCTGTTGGCACATGCACCATTTGGGAGGAGCCCTGCCCTGCCAGCCGGCTGGTGTCAATGGCAGCACCGCTTCCCCACCACCCCTCTCCCTCTGCCAATGGGGAGGTGAGAGGGGAGGCTGAAATCCTACCCAGGAGGCAGTGGTGGGGACAAGGTAAGCTGACAAAACATGGGGGGGAGCAGCCACATCCACGCGACTGTGCCAGAGGCACACTGGCGGCATCACATGGTGTGTGGGCATGTGCAGTGCCAGCCCATGTACATCCTCCGCCTCCTTGGCCACTCAGTCTCTAAAAGGTTTGCCATCACTGGCCTATCAGAACACAATTTCCTGATGTGGTGTATTATTTATTTATTGCATTTATATAGCACTCATATGGCAAATGTGCCACTCTATGCCTGAATTAGACTTGACATGAAAGTAGGCCCAAATATCCAAAATAGCTTTTAAAAATATAAAATTAAATAAATTCTAGTTTAAAAATACACAATGTCTTCCCAATTTGTTGCACTTGATGTATAGTGTTTGAGGACACAATCTTAGTGTTGTGTTTTGAGATTTTATTGATTTTTCTTGTTGTTATACTGTATTTGTAAAGCATCCCAAAAGTTTGGTAGTGGAGTGAATTAAGCTTTAGTATAAATGGATGGATCAGCGAGTTCTGTAGCTGCTTACTTGGGATCAAACTCCACTGAACTCTATGGGATTTGAATCTGAGTAGGAAGATACTGCCATGAACATAAATTCAACTTTATTCCTAGAGCCTTGAAAATCAAAGGTGGCTGTGTGATTCTGGGTAAAGTTCAAGTCAAAAATCTTATTCCAAAATATGCAACTACTGCTAGTCTACACTCTCTTCTTGCATACAATTGAAGTTAATGGTCCTACACTTTAGCTGCACCTATAGTAGTCCAGTCTTTGGTCTCTGAACCACCCAGTACTGTGTTACAGTAGTACAGAGATGAACACTTCTTGCTGGAGTACAGAGGACATCAAAGAAACAATCAGCCTTCATTTTTTGGCTTGTGTACTGTTATCACAGAAGGAGAGGCAGCTGGCAGAAAATAAGTTTTAATTGATTGTTGCTATTGATCTCCCAGGAACCAAAGCAAAAAATATGTGACTTGATTTCTATAATCCAGGGTGACCTGATAAAAATACAAAGGAGAGAAAAATGGAATGTGTGCAAGAGGCTGGCAGACCAGTCAAAGAGAAGCTGCCATTGTCACTTGGCCTTATGGTCTTCTCATATGTAAGCAGTGGATCTTTGAAAGGGAGTTATGAGGAAGATTTTCCCATTTGTTTCGTATCTGGTTATTTCTATGGTATTGATTTCTCCTTATGTATCTCCAAGAAGGGATTTTGGACTAGATGTTTTGTTTCTTACTGGCACTGCGCCTGCCAGGACAACACAGAAGTATCCATGAAATGTACTTGATCACAGCATGCTACTCTACAATCAGGGACCCAATGAAGAGGGGTTACAGAGGAGCTATGCTCACTGGATTCCTATGATGAATCTCAGTGATTACAGTGTGGGCAAGTGCTGAAAACTTTGAGATTCCTAATTGCTCTTCTTCCTCAACTAGAGTTTCCAGAGCTTCCTAACATATGAGAATAATTGCTAAACTCAATGTAAACATCAAAAAATATGCTCTGAAATCTGAACCTATCTAAATCTGGGTTGGACCTACGTCTACATTGCAGATAACCAGTGATTAGAAGCTGAAATCCATTACTATTCCAAAGTTGTGACTTGGACAGACCTTTGGGACTGAGCAACCATAGATACAAGTGAACCTCGCCTCTCCACGCAAGTCGCAAAACAGCAGGTTGAGCTGCAAATTTATGGAAGCTTGAAAAGCTCTTGCTGTATTAATCAGCTCTTCACAGCATTTGCAAAATTATCTGTTCTAATCAGTGATGGGATGTCCCCGGTTCCAGACGGTTCCCTGGAACCGGTAGGACCAATCCCGGAGGGTTCTCCGGGAGGGGAGTCCACTTTTGAGGCGTCCGGTTCCGGACGCCTCACCGAAATAAATTTTTTTAAAAAAATTGGAGCTAAAATGGCTCCAATTTAGTGCGCATGCGCAGAAACTCAATCTGACGCATTGCGCATGTGTCAAATTGAGTTTCTGGTCATGCGCACTAAATTGGAACCAAATGGCTCCAATTAAAAAAAAAATATTCCGAAGCTGGAGCCGCCCCTTTTTAGAGTGGCTCCGGCAGCAGCAGCGGCAGCCCTAAGAGAAGGGCACCTCCCCTAGCCGGCCACTGAGCTCCCACGGGCACATTGGTGCCTGCCCGGGCCGCCTGCCCGCGCCGCGCCCTCCTAGGGACTTGGGCCCGACAAACCCCCATGCCCTGGGTAAGCCCGGTGGGGCTCGCCACTGCCGCATCCTCCTCCGCCGGGAGCCTGCAGCTTCCTCGGGCCGGTGCCTTTTCGGCCCGGCTCTGGCTGAGGCCACGGGCAGCCAGGGCCTGGGGGCAGCGGTGGCTCCAGCCCCTGGCCACGGCTGGAGCCACCACCATACCCACTGCTGCCCCCCCAGGCCCTGGCCGCCCGTGGCCGCAGCCAGAGACGGGCTGAAAAGGCACCGCCCCGAGGAAGCTGCAGGCACCCGGCGGAGGAGGATGCGGTGATGGCGAGCCCCACCGGGCTTACCCAGGGCATGGGGGTTTGTCGGGCCCAAGTCCCTAGGAAGTCGCGGCGCGGGCGGACGGACGGCCCGGGCAGGCACCAACGTGCCCGTGGGAGCTCGGTGGCCGGCCAGGGGCTGTGGCGGCCGTGGCCGGCGGCTGCAGGGCTGGCCGCGGCCTTCGTAGGAGGAAACGGCCGCAGTCGGGGGCAGCGTGTCTTGCCAGGTGGCCCTGGGCCACATGGAGGTTCGTCGGCGCCAAGGAAGGTAAGTGAGGCTTTTATATTTAGGGTGGGTGAGGGATTTATTTGTGTTTTGGGTGGGTGGTTGTACTTTTATTTAATTTTTATTTTATTTATTTCTTTATTTTATTTCTTTAAGTTATTTATGGGTCTCTGTGTGTTTTTTTTTAATTTTTTTTTATTTTTGGCCTTGCCCACAACGTCATGATGTCATGATGTTGGCTCCGCCCATGACGTCATGACATTGGCCACGCCCATGACGTCCATGACATCATGGCGTGGTAGTAGAATTTTTGACATCCCATCACTGGTTCTAATGATGAGTTATTTGTGAGGTTTGACTGAAATCTGTTTATCCAAGCTTATGAAAGCTTTGTAGACTCTCTCTCTCTCTCTCTATCTGATTGATTGATTGATTGTAAAACACTACTGTAGGCTCCTCTAATCAATAGTGATTTCCCTCCTTCCTCACTTCTTTTACTCTTTTTAAATCTCTGTGGGATGTTTCATACAAGACAGCTCCATTAGGAAAGCCATGCATATTAAAAAGTCTACTATGGCTGTTTCATCCTATATGTGCATGATAATAATTTTGTGTCGGAAATTATTCTGAGTTGAAAGGAGTTTTGTGGAAGAAACTCTGCTCAGGGAACGCCCAAATGTGGCTCCTTTCATGTCCCTAAGAGCTGGGTCAGAGATTGGCATTCAATCCATCATGCAGTACCCGGGTCCTGAACTGCCAATTTGCCAGTCTTACATCTAACAAGGAAAGCTTCTTAACTACTGAGCTGCTGCAACTATATGTACATGATGTGTACACTACATATATATACACTATAATGTATATTAAACAAATGTAGAAACAAATGTAGAAATTTAGACGGCAGGAAGTTGTCTCTTAGATATGCATGGGCAAATTCCTAAATTGTTAATAAATTATATGTAAGTGAAAGGGAAAGGTCACCCTTGCTCGAAGGCCAGTCGTATCTGACTCTAGGGTTCCATGCTCATCTGTTTATAGCCAAAGAGCCAGCGCGGTCTGCATTTGCAGATGTTTCCATGGACATGTGGCAGGCATGCCTCAACACCGGAATGCACGGAAAGTTGTTTACCTTCCCACTGAAGTGGTACTTATTTATACACTTGCAATTTCTTACTTTCAAACTGCTAGGTTGGCAGGAGCTGGGACAAAGATGGGAGTTCAATCCTTCATGCAGTAGCTGGGAATCAAACTCTGATCTTCCACTTGGCAAATTCAGCATCCTAACCACTTGAGCCAGTGTAGTCCCAAGAAATTATATGTACATGGTGCTAATTTATTAACAATTTAGGTATTTGCTCATGGATATCCAAGGGACAACAGACAGTTTTGATTTTGTTGCATGGCTTTTTATCCAAAGCTGAAGGAGGGGTATTAATTCCTATGGAAAAAGGACATAGAAACTTCACTCATTTTTAAACTCCAGGAACAGGTTGAAAGATAGGAAAATACTTTTGCTTGTACTGCTTCCAAAGTCACATGCATTAATAGTGAGAACTCGGGAAATACAGAAATTTCTGCAGACCAATGTGGAGCTCAGTTTAAGGCAGATTCAGTCCAGAGCATTCAGTGCACCAGAACACCAAAATTACCATAGTATTTTGCACTGATGAATGTAACATTTAACAATATGATAGATTTTGAAGAAGAGAATAAGCCTGTCAAATTTCAGGCAGCTGCTCTTTATACAAGGCCGCACACGCACACAAAAATGAATTGAAGCGATTTGTACCCCATCATGTGAAATCAATCAGTTTTAATCCCAATCCAAACCAATTAGTATGTTCCTTTTGCCCTAAACTGCATATGAACAGTCTGGATTGTGTATTTGCCAATCTGGATCCAGCCTATTTGGTTCAGAATTGGTGATATCAGGGATGGGCAGCCGAAATTTCTACTACCACACTGTGGGCAGAGCTGACATCATGGGCGGAGCCAACGTCATGATGTCATGGGCGGAGCTGATGTCATGATGTCATGGGAGGAGCCAACGTCATAATGTCATGGGCAGAGCCAACGATATGGGCGGAGCCAAAGTAAAAAAATAAATTAAAATACAGTACACATAAAAATACAAATAAAAACACATAAAAATACAAATTAAATACACATAAAGCACACAGAAACACACACATAAAAATACTTATTTAAACACAAATTAAATACACATAAAAATAAAAATACACATAAAAATACACATAAAATAGACATAAAATAGACATAAAATACACATAAAATACACATAAAATACACATAAAATCATATATTCCACCCACCCACCCCAGACCCAAGTCACTTGGCTGGGGAGCAGGCAGCAACAGCGATGGTGCAGGGTGGCCTGGCCCAGTGGCGTGCCCTAGCCCGGCCCAGTCCAGCCCGGCAGCATGGCCTGGGTCGACGGTGGCGTGGTCTGGAGGTGTGCTGCAGCCTGGCCTCGGTGGTGACCGCCGGCAGCTGAGAGTGGCAGCGGCAGCTCTCGCTTGAGTTGCCCCGTGCTGCTGCTGGCACTCACCGCTGCCGGTGGTCGCCGCTGATGCCAGGCCTGCCATCTGCTGCAACCGTTGGCAGCGGTGAGTGGCAGTGGCGGCACATGGTGATGCGGCTCAGGGCGACTATGCTGCCGGTCACCACCGATGTCAGGCTTGGCATCAGCGGCAACCGCCAGCAGCGGTGAGTGGCGGCAGCGGCATGGTGGCACGGCACAACTTGAGTGAGGGCTGCTGCTGCTGCTGCTGCTGCCGCACGTCTGAGGAGGCCACTGAGGGCCTCCCTGGCTGCCCCACTCTCCAGGCCAAAATGGCGTCTGGTGAGTGTGCATGTGTGAAAAAAGCAATTGACATATGTGCACTCAGTACTAAAGTCACGCATGCGTCAATTGCTATTTTCACGCATGCGCACTCACCAGACGCCATTTGGGCCTGAAGAGTGGGGCACCTGGTGAGGGGACTGAACTGTTCATCTCAGAAAAAGGCCAACCACCCCGGGTGGTCTCCCGGGGAGGTTAGTACCACCCAGAGAGCATCTGGGATCTGGCCTACTGGTTCGAAAGAACTGGGCCGAACTGGCCTATACCCACCACTGGGTGATATGTACAAATCTGCTGTGCAGCCCTATCAAGATCAGACTCCAGCATGATGAAGTTCAACCTTTTTATGGCCTCCTCATCTCTTTCCCTTCCTTGCCCTGCACCTCTTCTTCACAGTTGACCAGTTGCCTCCATGTGACAGCAAATCCTGGCGACCACATAGCCCTTGGTGAAAGAATGACAGCAGTCACCACACCACTAACCTCAGCAAGCATCCACCTGCTCTCTTGGTGTCTTTTAAAAGCAAGTTCAGCTTACCTCTCCTCCTCTAAGTTTCCCTTTGTTTAATTGCAGGTGATGATTCAAAAGGAACCTTCACCTATTTCAGGGAGCTTTCATCTTTCCTCAGACAAAAGCAGGTTTGGGCTTGGTGCTTCTACGGCAGTGCCGTCGGACCCTTTGGTATTAAAGGGGTTGGGATGACCCCCAGGCTTTTAAGGCTTTAGGGCTAAATTGATGTGCATGTATAAAAATCAACGCTTTGTTGTTTGGCAGCGTTTTCTAGCACGTTATTCTTCTCCTTTCTCTCTGTCTCTTTTAAAGTTGGAAAAACGACAGAGATTCTAGTGTACTTTACATTCTTGTACTGTCTGTTACTCAATGCTGTTGGTTGTTAAACAAAGAAAGGCACTACATTGATTTCTTTAGAATTTGTGATTTGCTGGATTGCTTGAGGCCTAGAAGTCTCTCTAGTGAAGCTGTCCTCTATGTCAGACATATCTTTTGTCTGGATCAATAACATTTACTCTGGACAAATACAGTGGGAGGGGGGATCATCTTTGTAGCAGAATACTCATTTTACATGTAGAAAATTCCAGCCCCCCCCCCCTTTCAAAGGATCTCAACCAATAAAGTTAGGAAAAAGCTCCACAAGAGAATCCAGAGGAGTGCTATCAGCTAGAAGGGATTGTGGTGGATCAGGTGATCCAATAGCTTGAACTAACACTATGTCAATAGTCATGTCAAGTCATTCGGTTGTCCTCTGCCTTTGTTCCCCATAATCTGTGCTTTCCCTCATATCTTCTTGCCTAAGATGCTCTTCCAAGACCCTGATATCCTGGACCTCCTGTCAAGTCAGATTAGACAAGGTGGCTACTAGGAGAAGCATCTTTCTTGTTGTGCCAACCTAGCTGTGGAATATCTTCTCAAAGATTTTTGAAGTGGTAGCAGTGTTAGTCTGTGCAATCATACCAAAGATTAAACAACAAAAAGACAAAAAAGTTGTAGCACCTTAAAGACTAATGCCTGTATTTAAATGTGAGCTTTCGTGGATCAAGTCCACTTTGACTTGATCCATGAAAGTTCACATTTAAATACAGGAGTTAGTCTTTAAGGTGTTACAACCCTTTTTTGTTGTGTTGTTTACTTTCTGATATCTTCTCCAGAGAGGCTCAATGGGACTGTTCTTTATGGTCATTTGGGTGCCAAATAAAACATTTTAAAATCCCATCCACCCTTAGCCTATTAAGATTGCCATTTAATTCACAACTCATGCCTTGTCTTTTTGTATTTTAGTTCTGCTGTGAACTTGGCTTGCTGAGTATTTCATGTGCTGCTTTATGGTTAAGATGTTTTAAACTGTGTTTTATTATTTTTTGTACACCAAAGGACACCAAAGAATCTTGTGGTTAGGCATAAAATTTTAAGTACTACAGCTTACCTCCTCTAAATGCATGGTAACTTGACCCTGATGGTGAACCTTGGCACTCCAGGTGTTCTTGGACTTCAATTCCCAGAAGCCTAAGTCTTGTTGATCAGTGCTTCTGTGAATTGAAATTCAAGAACAGCTGGAGTGCCAAGGTTCGCCATCAGTAGGCAGTATGGATGATCATGGTTCCCAGCTACACATTTGGATACTTCAGGATTTTTCCTAATATTTTAATAGCTGCTCGTTGAAGTCTCAGCCTTTTTCTGAATTCTTGACTGCAGTCCCCATCGGGGTTGATGACTGATTGAACCAAGTTGTTATTATTATTATTATTATTATTATTATTATTATTATTATTATTATTATTATTATTATTATTATTATTATTATTATTATTATTATAGTTCAAATTTATGTTGCCGCCCACTTGCTGTGGCGACTCAGGGCGGCTTACAAAAAATACATTACATTACAATACAATATGTTGTTGTTATAGACAATCTTCAACTACTGTATTTCAGTTTTTTTCTTGTTAACATTAAAGTCATGCAGTTCTTCTGTTGACATGGTTTGTGTTTTCTTAATGTTCAGCTGCAGTCCTGCTTTTGCATTTTTTTCCTTTCCCCTTCATCTGTAATTGTTTCAAGTCATTACTGCTTTCTGACATTAATATTATGATCTGCAGCTCCCCTACTGGCTTAGTGGTTAAGGTGAGGTGCTGGAGACTGGAAGGTTGGGTTTTGATACTTGAGAGCTGCACTTAGGGACATGAAAGGAGCCTCATTTGGGCATCCCCTAGAATCCTTTCAACCCAGAGTAATCTCTGACACAAAATTATTATTATTATCTGTATATTTTAAACTATTGATGATTCTTCAACCAAGTGTCATTCATCTTTAATTTGAATCTATTCCAACTTTCTGTATGATTTAAATGTTCAATGAATATTCAATATTTAGCTAGGGGCCTCCAGGAATGGCAGATTCCTTGATGTACCCTTAGCCTCGGACTTCTATTATCCACACATTATTGAATATTTGCCCAAGAGCCTCCAGAAATTACAAATACGTACAGTCAAACCTCGCATAAAGAGTGTTTTGCTTAAAGAGTAACTTGCTTAAAGAGCAGAATTTTCTCTGAATGTTCGCTTCACTTAACAAATAAAACCAACCAAAAACTCGCTCAACAAATAAATCGGGGTTTGCAATCCCCCCCACAATTGGTCACTTACAATGGTGTTTCGTTTAAAGAGCAAACTCGCTTAAAGAGCAATCCTGTGGAACGCATTATGCTCTTTAAGCGAGGTACAACTGTACTTTTAGGCATGGATTTTTAAGATTCAGAGACAAACAGGACAAGATTCACATTGAGTTCATGGTACATTTCGTCATATCAAACATACAGTTTGGGAGGAGCTGGGGCAGACAACAGGCACTCGCTCTGTCATGCAGTACTTGGGTCTTGACCTGCTGACCTGCTGACCTTTCGGGCATCAAGCTAAGCATCTTAACCACTAAGCCACTGCAGTCCTCTTTCAGCACCATATACATTTCTACACATTGATGCTTAAGAGAAAGCAGAATCATCAAAATAAATCTGCACATTTTCCCCAGTCACAGGAATGCATATTTTGAATTAAAAAATTACTCTCTGAACCTTCAGAACTTTCAGCTGGAAATGCTTATTAACTTTTAGTTCTTTGAGATACTTCTGTGTTTCTTTAAAAATAAGGAGAGGGAGCTCTAAACAAACCCTCAAATAAAAACAAGATGCAAATTCAACCAGATTAGAGTTTACAAAAAAAAAAAAAAGACATTGGTGGCATTCAGATGTTTAACATAAGTATCCCAGTTTCCAAAAGTCCAAAATATGAATAGTTTGGACTGTTGTTACATCCTTTGTATATGCAGTGATTAGAGGCTGATATAACTGTGTATTTAATTTTCCTCTGGTGAAGAGCAATTGAAGGCCAAAATGATGATTTTAATCTCTGTGATGATGAGGACACTGCAGATTAATCAAGAATAAAAGACAAGGATTAGCATGAGATTTTGAGAAGGTCCTCATACATATGGAAGTCAAGAAGGAATCTCTCCCGTGTGGTGCTTTAATCAGACCAATTGTGTGACAAGAATGCTTAAATCAGATTCAATCTATCAAAGTATTATAGATGTCCTATGTATGTTTATGTATGACATTTCTCCTCTAGCTATATCATATTCTTCCCAAGTCCCCAATAACCCAATAAGAGGAAGAGTAAACTAGGTACAAATAGCAAGAAAATCTCATTCAGCCTTGTATGTAAAAGCAGGGAAGTCCCCCCCTCCTTATTTCTGTATCTTCCAATGAATTTAGTCAGCCATTCAATGACATAAAAGTCAGTTGTTGTTTCTAAAAGCTAGTTTACAATTGCTTTATGTTTACTTTTCAAGGGAAGCAGAAAACACTATGGTGAGGAGTAAGGAGAATTGTAGGAAAGCGACAATTTGGTCCACATATTTTCTGTGTTAGCAGGAAATAATGTCAGCAAGATGAGGCCTTGAACATATGTTGCGTTATGCAAAGTCAGAAGAAATCTCTCTCTCTCTCTCTAACTGTTTTTACTAGGGAGTTGCAGAAATTTGCATCACACTGTAGCCCTTTGGCTAGCCCACCCTGTATCCTTACACTGTTCCTCAACCTTTGGGATTTGAACTTCAATTCCCAGAAGGCTAAGTCAGTACATTGGCTGATCAGTGCTCTGGGAATTGAAGCCCAAAATCCAAAGGTTGGCGAATACTGCTTTAGGAGATGTCCTGACTTGCTGATCAATGGGTCTGTGAATTTTCAGATTTTTTTTAAAAAGTACAGTACCAATGAATTGGAAGAAGTACATAAACAGCTGTGAGTGATAGGGGGACTCTTGGCACTCTTAACGGTGTGACCTATCCATTCTACAATCATCCTTCCACAATCATGCACATACTCAATCTTAATAGTATTCTAATATTATAACAGGGTTTTATAAATTAAGCTGAGTGAGAAAACAATGAAGAACACCAAAAGGCTGTCTAAATAGTGAGAGGAGTCTTTCTTTTCTCCTAGAATTCTCTGAAATGGCTAGTGGGACAGATGTGATGGGATAGATCAGTGATGGCGAAACTTTTAGAGACTGTGTGCCGAAACTGCAACCCAAAACCCACTTATTTATCACAAAGTACCAACACAGCAACAGGGGAGGAAGGAAATGCTCCCATTGGGCTGCTGGGCAGAGGGGCAGGATGAACTCTGTGCTGGTAGAGGGAGGAAGTGCTCCCATTGGGCTGCTGGTTAAAGGGGTGGAGCAAACTCTGTGCTGGGTTGACTGCACGGGTGCCCACATAGAGTGCTCCGAGTGCTACCTCTGGCACATGTGTCATAGGTTTGCCGTCACTGGGATAGATGAACCAGGTGGAGCACTCCCTAGCTTTTCAGTGGATGAAGTGTAGACTAAGGGATATCTTGGACTTTATTGCAGAGTTCATGTCTTACTCGCTTTCTCCTATGACAATCTCCTGTATTCGTTTCAAAATCACTTTTCTTACTACCTTCCTGGGGACAAGGAGGAGAGATCGTCGAGGGACCATTATTTGACAGTACTTTCTTCTGTAATTATTTCAGTTCTTACCAGGTTAGGAAACATTTTCACAGAAGTTTTATGAATTAGAAACATAATACTGTACCTGTAAAGTATTTTAAAAATCTTTAGAGTAGCTACTTTAAAACTGGATGTTACATCATACAGTCAAACCTTGCATAAAGAGCGCCTCACTTAAAGAGTAACTCGCTTAAAGAACAGAATTTTCTCTGAATGTTCACTTTGCTTAACAAATAAAACCCTCCAAAAACTCGCTTAACAAATAAATCAGGGTTTGCAATCCTCCTCCCCCCCCCACCAGAAGTCACAATTGGTCATTTACAATGGTGTTTCGCTTAAAGAGCAAACTTGCTTAAAGAGCAATCCTGTGGAACACATTATGCTCTTTAAGCGAGGTACAACTGTACTTTCAAGTACAGTAATACCTCAGATAACATTTACTTCTCTGGGGAGGAGAATTGGATCGAATAACGTTAAGGTCCTATGGGATGGATCGGATAACAACTGCTAAAGCCTGTGCGGTTACAATGTATCTCTATGGAGCTTTAACGTTATCCGATCCATCCCATAGGATTTTAACATGGATCGGATAACACTAAAAATAGGATAACACCAAGACTTGTGGAACCAAGTCTTAGCGTTATCCGAGGTATTACTGTACAGTAATACCTCGGATAATGTTTGCATCAGATAATGCTAAAATCGCATAATGTTAAGCAAGCTGGAAAAAAAATGCATCACATAATGTTAAAATCCTATGGGATGCATCAGATAACATTCGCTAAAGCCTGTGCTGGTTACAATGTATCTCTATGGAGTTTTAATTTTATCCGATGCATCCCATAGGATTTTAACGTTATCCAATGCATGCATCGGATAACATTAAAAATCAGATAACACAAAGACTTGTGGAACCAAGTTTTAGTGTTATCCGAAGTTTTACTGTATCTTTGATCTTTAATTTAAAAAAGGATCCTATGTCATAATTTCAAGTATTTTTCCTTCAACATTTCTTGTTTATTGTAAACTCTCATTGCAGGTAAATAAATGTTTTGCATGTTCAATTTTCCTACACCAGATGGTGCTGTATTGCTGGTTCAAATATAACATCCTCTCTACTTTATGATAGGAGTACAGTAGTGCTATTAGTGTTGGCTGCTTTATTCCACATAGAAGGTTTGGACATATAAAAATAGATTTAGGAAATGAAATAGACTCTTTCAGGAGTCTTATTCTCCCTCTGCCTCTCCAACAGATGTTTCATTCAGCACTTCAACTTCCCCAAATAATGGCTGATTTTCCATACAATGCTCTTCCTTTCTCCAATTGTGAGTGTCATAAATGTCTCTAAAGAGACTATAGCTCCAATTTTCCTCCCCAATAATTCAGTCCAAATGCATATGTCATAAATATGAGCAAGATCATAAAATACTTTTAAAGGAAAAAAAAATCTTGTTTTGTAGCTTTGCCTTTGATGAGAAAAGGCAAGCTATTTATTCTCCACTCTCCAGAGGGAAGCTACAAGAATGAGTTGTCAGGCAGAACAAGTAAACATGTACACAGGTTGCAGAGCATGGTAGATGACAGAGACAAAGCTATTCCTCTCCCTCTGCAAGAATTAGCTACCTATGGCTCTCCTTCAATGATCATGTAAGGTAAAAGTAAAGGTAAAGGTTGCTCTTGCTCGAAAACTAGTCATATCCAACTCTAGGGTTCAGTGCTCATCTCTGTTTAAAGCCAAAGAGCCAGTGCTGTATGTGTCTGCAGACGGTTCTGTGGACTCGTGGCAGGCATGATCTCCTCCTCCTCCTCCTCCTCCTGTGTTGCAAAAATACTGCAATCTTTGAGGAGGCTCTTTCTGTGTACCCCATAAATCGAAGTGGCCAAACTATGGTCCGCAGGCCAGATCTGGCCCCTGACTCTATCTGGCCTGTGCCGCCCTTGCCACTCCCAGAAGTGGAAGTAAAATGCACGTTTGTGGATGCATAACATGCCCATGCATGCTCAGAATGCTGCCGTAAATGACCCACAACTGTCATAAGTAGCAACTCAACTCTGAGTGTTGGGTGGAGGTAAATCACCTGACTCCCTAAAGGGGCTAACAGTTACAGGTGGATGAGCCCCTTTAGGTGGGGTGATGGTCCCCTCAGAGGAAGAAATGCCACTGGAAACCTTCAAATTGGACCCAATGGCAAAATGAGTGAATGAGAATCTCTGATTCCCAATGGTCATGGAGGTGGAAGAGGCCATGCCCGATGGACTGGCTCTGAAAGCGTACCTTGTTAGTATCCTCAAGGCTGCGGCAGTCCATTGCAGTCCTGTGTTAAATCCTGCATATCTCATTTCATGTATGTTGTAGGAGACAGCTCTGTGATCACAATGTGTGGGTCACTTCATGACAAGCTGGAATCCACCTTAAACAAATTCATACCAATGGCATTTTTCCTTCTTCAGGGGGGAAAAGCATTCTCGGATATGGGTTGCAGCCACCGCCAATGATAATTTTTCATGATGTCATCTGGTATTCAGTGTCTATTGAGGGAAACCAATTGAAAATTGGAATTTTGCCATGTTAAGATAAATATCAATGTTAATGTGCATTTTGATACATGCCTTTGCACAGAACTACTATGAGTACAGTAATAATAATAATGATTTTGTGTCAGAAATTATTATGGGTTGAAAGGATTTTTGTGGAAGGAGCCCAAATGAGGCTCCTCTCATGACCCCAAGAACTGGGACAGAGATGGGTGCTCAATCCAGCATGCAGTACCAGAGTCTCAAACTGCCGACTTGCCAGCCTTCCAGCTAACAAGGTGAACTTCTTAACCATTGGGCCACTACAGCCCCTTATGAGTACAGTTATTGACAACAAAGCACTGATACCAACAATTAGTGTGAGGGGTTATTGTTTTCCTCCAACTTATTAATTTGCTGTTAACTGTATATAATATAATTCAAATGTTAGAATTAAGCCACACACCATACGCCACAGTAAAAACAAGATTAAATATTGTGTTTTTATCTTCCCACTGTCCTTTTGCTCCCCCCCCCCCCATTTCCTGCTTAAACTGGGACTTTGGGTAAAACCTGAGACTGTCATGTTTGATGTAAAGAAATTAATAAAATAACTGCATTGACGGTTAAATTCATCCTTTATGAGATGATGAAGCACATTTGTAACTGAACTATATCCTAAGTAGAAGTAGACATGTATCTTTCATTTCATACAACTGCTACAACCTAGGAGGAGAAAGCAAAGTTGAGAGGCATAATCATTTTGGAAAAGATGAGTTTCCAGAGATATTTCTGGCTTCTCAAAAAGATTCTGACCAGTGGTGGGCTCCAGCCAGTTCGGATTGGTTCAGGAGAACTGGTAGTAAAACTGGCTGGCCCCACCCACCTCCCTGCCCCACTCCGTCCACCACCTCCTCTCCAGGTCCTGGCACACAGGGAGTTGATGATAGCATGGTGCCTCCTGGCCTGGGGGTGGCAGTGGGGCCATGGCTATGGTGTGGCCACCTCCCCTGGGGTTCTGCTTTGCCCACGCACTGCACCACGTTGGCCTCAGCCCTTGACCATCCGTCTGCCCCCTCTGCCCAGCAGGCGCTGCTGCTGCTTCTAGACGCAGTGGCGGTGGCATGGGCTGGTTTGGGCAGTGCGAGCTCCTCCCTCCCCTTCTCCCAGCTGCACATGCCACCACCTCCACCACTGCCTGAGTGGGACCCACAGCCACTTAAGGAGGAGGAAGAAGAGGAGGAGGAGGAAGAGCCTCCGTCATTGTCCGTGGTCTTGGTAAGTGAGTGTCCCTGGGCCTGGTTTGTGTCTATGTGTGTGTGTGTGTGTGTGTGTGTGTGTGTGTGTGTGTGTTTGTAGGGAGCACTCTAGTGTCTAGTCATGCCTGCCACATGACCACAGAAAACACCACTGGCTGGCTATAAACAGAGATTAGTACTGAATCCTAGAGTTGGATATGACTGACTATCAAGCAAGGGCAATCTTTAACTTTACCTAATAACAGAAGATCCCTGATTGGTATTCAAATTTGCTGTGAAGTTTGGCCCTGTTTAGTTGCAAATGGTTAGTAAAGGTAAAGGTCACCTTTGCTCAAAAGCCAGTTGTATCTGACTCTAGGGTGCAGTCCTCATCTCCATTTACAACCAAAGAGCCAGTGCTGTCGTGTTTGCAGACGTTTTCATGGTCATGTGTCAGGCATGACTAGATTGCCCACCTAGTCACATAGCCATACCCACAGAGTAGGCCACGCCCACAGAGTGGTAGTAACGTTTTTTGAATACCACCACTGATTCTGACTTCCTGTTCTGATTATTATGACTAAGTTGACACTTGTTAATCTGTTCTTAAAAGAGGGGTCCTGGTTAGAGCAAACTCATTAAAGCAAGGAAAACTTGATAAACTGACACTTAAGCAAGTTCTGTTGATTCAGTGAATCTATTGTAGTTGGACCTAACAATTAGATTTAGGCCAGGGTTTTACAAAGTGAATTTCCAATAAACCTACATCTCCATTCTAGTTATGGCAGAGGCGGTATTAGTTTGAAGGAGTGACTTAAATTTTTAAAACTGAGTTTTCAAGTCTCTACTGAGAACAGAATAACTTTAGATGTTACATTTTAAATATAAAACCTCGCATAAAGAGTAACTCGCTTAAAGAGCAGAATTTTCTCTGAATGTTCGCTTCGCTTAACAAATAAAACCAACGAAAAACTCACTTAACAAATAAATCGGGGTTTGCAATCCCCCCCCCCCAATTGGTTACTTACAATGGTGTTTCTCTTCAAGAGCAAACTCGCTTAAAGAGCAATCCTGTGGAACACATAATGTGGTACAACTGTACTTGAAAACTTTTATATCATCTATACCTGAAACCGAATCCAAATGACTGAAAAGCCCAGTTTTTAGTGACCCAATAAAGGTATGACTCAGCTACTGAAACTTTTTCAAGGGCAGCCCCACACAGAATCCTATGCAGTAGTCATTCACTGAGGTTTCATACTCAGGTACTGTATTCCACTCCGACAAGAGAAATCTATGTAAGTGAGAAATGTCAATGTGGATGCAGAGTTATAACTCAAAATCTTTTGCAAAGCACATCTGGATTCCACTGAGCTGCCTAGTTGGAGCTTATGATTTGTCTTAGGGAAGCACTTTGCTTCCCTACACCTCTCCAGGCCTACCAGTTGTTGCCACACATCTAATTGCCTGTGACTAAAGCTGGATTAGAACCAAAACAGATAAGAGCATTTCCACTTCAAAACTGTAGGTGTTAATGAGAACTGAAGCATTTTCTTCACTGAAATATGCAATGCTATTTTCAGAAGAAGAAAACCCTGAATCACTTGCAAAAACTAACAACTTTAAGAAAATCTCTGCTAAAATTAGGAAGTTACTGATTCTACTGTGATAATTCAAAGTAAAAAAAGATAAGCAAGTGTACAAGAATTCTTGGAAGGAGAGAGAAAGGGCAGGTGGTGCCCCATTAGTCACCTTCTACCACCTGTCAAATTTTGTTTGTAAGTGAGGTCGTAAGATGTTGACTGTATGGTTGAATGGCTTATTTGAAGTAAAGATGTGTGATCTCTGAATGAAGATATTAATGATGTGACAAAAATCTGAAGAGGAAAAAAAAGCTTGTTTCAGTAGTGACGATGGTTGTAGTCATGTACCAACAAGTTAAATGCCTAAAGTAGCTGTAAGGAATGAGGTATTCTGCTTGTAGGTATTTGTTTTGAAACACACACATTATAAGACATGCAGTTTGTCTCTTCATCGAGTCAGCTACTTCTTTAAACCAGATTTAGATACTTGAGTCTCTCTCTCTCTCTCTCTCTCTCTCTCTCTCTCTCACACACACACACACACTACAGTCAAACCTCGCATAAAGAGTGGCTCGCTTAAAGACTAACTCGCTTAAAGAGCAGAATTTTCTCTGAATGTTCGCTTCGCTTAACAAATAAAACCAACCAAAAACTCGCTTAACAAATAAATTGGGGTTTGCAGTCCCCCCACCAGAAGTCACAATTGGTTACTTACAATGGTGTTTCGTTTAAAGAGCAAACTCACTTAAAGAGCAATCCCGTGGAACACATTATACTCTTTAAGTGAGGTTTGTTGTTGTTCAGTCGCACAGTCGATTCCGACCCTCTGCGACCCCATGGACCACCGTCCGCCAGGCACTCCTGTCCTCCACCATCCTCTTCAACTCGCTCAGCTCTGTGCCCATTGTCTCCACAATACCATCTAGCCATCTCATCTTGGGCCGTCCCCTTCTTCTTTTGCCCTCGACCCTTCCAAGCATCAAGGCTTTCTCAAGTGAATCCTCTCTTCTCATCTGATGTCCAAAGTACTTTAGCTTCAGCTTTATTATTTGACTGTGTATATCGAGTGTCACCATGGAGGGACTGGTAAACTACCTCTGAGTATCTGATGGCTAAAAAATCTCTAGACGAGTATCTCCATATGTGTGAATAAATACAATTACCTAGTACTGTATAAAAGGTAAAGGTTTCCCTTGCTCAAAAGCCAGTCGTATCTGACTCTAAGGGTCAGTGCTCATCTCTGTTTCTAAGCCGAAGAGCCAGCGCTGTCTGCTTCTGAGACGTTTCCATGGTCATGTGGCAGGCATGACTAGAAACCGGAGCGCACGGAACGCTGTTACCTTCCCACCGAAGTGGTCCCTATTTATCTACTTGCAATTTCTTGCTTTCGAACTGCTAGGTTGGCAGGAGAGTACTGTATATGATATTTTAATATCAGGTTTCAGATAGCTGGATCCATATGGAAGCTAGGACAGATCCATTATATATCAGATGTTACTTCCAATGGGATGGGAATTTGAACAAAATTAAACCCGTAAAATGCAATGCAGGCCCAGAGCTTGGAGGTAACAACTCACAAGTAACATAATACTTGCCTGCAAGCTATACTGATTGTTTTGATGGAGTGATAACAAACACATAAACAAATTACATTTCAAAAGTTATGTAACAAGGAGGAAATGAATTTACTTTATTGATATAACAAACAACATTTTCTAATTCTAGAGCATTTAAAGCCATTTTTGAGACTATTTTGACAGGAATTATTGACATTCTTTTATGACATTCTTAATCCTATATCCTTCCCTCCAATGTACTGGAAAGTAAGTAATAAACAGTGCAAGTAACATGACAGATTACTTCTTTAAGCACAGAAATGGCTGAAATCCTTTTGCACATCACCTATTCAACGGTTATGATGTTACCATAGGTAACAGATGGCTGCTGATTAAAAGTTTCCTTTTGTGAGTGTGCATAGCTCATATGGAGTACAACAAATTTGTGTACATCATCATTATTATTATTATTATTATTATTATTATTATTATTATTATTATTATTATTATTATTATTATTATTATTATTATTATTATTATTATTATTATTATTATTATTATTATTATTATTATTATTTATTAAATTTAATACCCCGCCCCAATCGGGAGAACCCGACTCTGGGCGGCCCACAATCAGAATAAAACAAGAATAAAACAAGAATAAAACCATCACTAAAACGTCAAAATTAAAACAATCGGAAGATTAAAAACAACACAGGGATAGATACCAATAAAATCCCATGATCCAACCCAGGGGGGGCAGTCCTTAAATGAGCCACTTGGTATGGGAGCCCATGGTCCCGGGTCCCCAAATCTGTCCCGCCAGCCAGGTTTTCAAGCCCTTTCGGAAGGGCAGGAGCTCCGTCTGAAGGCGCAGTTCGGTGGGCAGGAGGTTCCAGAGGGTCGGGGCGAACACGGAGAAGGCTCTCCTCCTAGTACAGGCGAGGTGCGCCTTCCTCGCCGAGGGAATAACAAGGGAGCCTCTCCGATCCGCCCTGGTGGGCCGGGCAGATGTTCTTGGGGTGACGCGGTCTCTTAGGTATCCTGGCCCACTACCATATAGGGCTTTAAAGGTAATAACCAGCACCTTGAATTGCACCCGGAGACATACTGGCAGCCAATGCAGCTCCCGGAGCAGCGGCGAAGCATGAGCATAACGCCCACACCCCACCACTACCCGGGCCGCCGCATTCTGGACCAGCTGGAGTCTCCGGATGGTCATCAAGGGCAGCCCCATGTAGAGCGCGTTACAATAATCAAGTCTGGAGGTGACCAACGCATGTGTGACCATGAGCAGGGCATCCCGGTCTAGGAGGGGGCGTAACTGGCGAATTACACGAAGTTGTGCAAAAGCCCTCCTGGCCACGGCTGCCACCTGCTCTTCGAACAGTAGCCGTGAGTCCAGGAGGACCCCCAGATTACGCACCGGGTCTGTTTGGGGCAAGACTGCCCCATCCAGAACCAAAGGTGGAAGCTCCTTTGATAACACAGGACCCCTTACCCACAGCCACTCAGTCTTGCCGGGATTCAGCTGTAGCCCGTTGTCCCCCATCCAGACCATTACAGCCTTCAGGCACCTGGAGAGGACTTCCACCGCACCGCTTGGGTCCCCACGGGCAGAGATGTATAGCTGGGTATCATCAGCATATTGATGATACCTTACCCCGTGGGAACGGATGATCTCACCCAGCGGCTTCATATAGATGTTGAACAGGAGAGGAGAGAGTACCGAACCCTGAGGCACCCCGTATTGCAGGGGCCTAGGGCTGGACTTCTCCTTCTCCAGGCACACCGACTGGGTCCTGCCCCTCAGGAATGAGGAAAACCAGGACAACACCGTGCCCTGGATCCCCAGACCCTGGAGCCTTCCCAGAAGGATGCCGTGATCGACCGTATCAAAAGCCGCTGAGAGATCGAGAAGAGCAAGGACAGACGGCTCCCCTCCGTCCCGCTCTCTCCAGAGATCATCCACCAAAGCGACTAGTGCGGTCTCAGTACCATATCCGGGCCTGAATCCTGACTGAAACGGGTCCAGATAATCCGCTTCATCCAGGACCTCCTGCAACTGCTGCACCACAGCCTTCTCCAAAACCTTACCCAAGAAAGGTAGGTTGGACACTGGACGGTAGTTGGAAATTACCGTGGGATCAAGGGACGGCTTCTTCAAGAGGGGGAGCACCAAAGCGTGTTTAAGCGGTGCTGGAAAGTGCCCCTCTTTTAGAGAAGCATTGATTATCGCCCCGATCCAACCACCTGCCCCAGGCTTGGAGGCTTTAATTAACCAAGCGGGGCATGAAATTGCAAAAAGTTTTAAATCAGCAGTAATCTACCACCACTGATGATATAATTCCCACTGCACTGACAGACCCCACCTATGAGCATTTTGAGTTTTAAAAATGAAACTGCAATCTTTCTGCAGGCCAGTTGACTTTCTAGTCACTGCCCCTAGGCCAGTGATGGCAAACCTTTTAAAGACCAAGTGCCCAAACTGCAACCCAAAACCCACTTGTTTATTGCAAAGTGCCAACACAGCAACAGTGGAGGAAGGAAACTCTCCTATTGGGCTGCTTGGCAGAGGGCTGAGATGAACTCTGGCCTGGAAGAGGGAGGAAGCGGACTCATTTGGCTGCTGGGAAGAGGGGCAGGGTGAAGTCTGTGCTGGAGTGACTGCATGGGTGCCCAAGAGATGGCTCTGAGTGCCACCTCTGGCATGCATGACATAGGTTTGCCACCACTGCCGTAGGCTGAGGAGTAGCAAGAATATAAAGATGTGGGCCCTATTTTTTTTCCGTCTTGTAGTTCTGTGATTTTTGGGTGGCTTGCACGCAAGTTACTGAGGAGGGCGGCATATAAACATGATTAAACGAATGACTGAATAAATAAATAAATAAATAAATAAATCTTATCATTGTGGACAGAGAGGCTGCACCTTTAAAGGCCACAGATCGTTAGGGGACCTTTGTACCTTGTCTCAGGGCTCCAAATCCCTGAGTCCACCATCAATACCTATTTTGCTCTACTGTTAGCAAGGTGCTTTCTCTGGAGTTCTACCATCAGCTGGGAATGTGTGGGATAATTGAAATAAATCTTTCCATTCTGCCCACTTGCCAATATTTTCTGCAGCTGTTTCTGCAATAGGATTATTTTATGATTTCCAAATCTGGGTCTCCACATGCTTTTGGACGACAGTGCCCAGAATACTCATTTTTTTCTGATAATTGTTGTCTAAGAACACCTGGGACTGTTTGATGCATCTGGTGCTGCATCAGACACATTAGCTCATGGCTTTATGGGTGATTTAAAATATATTTATGGCTAGATAGAAGATCTTTTCAAAGCATAGTGCCCATATCTAGTATGAATCTGTCAATAACATACAAACTGAACTCCCAAAATTGGGGAAGAAAGTGATAAAATGTTTGATATAGTTGGTAGCAGCATTTCCAAGATCTCTAAAAATACCACCATGGTTCCCACAGCCGAAGTAGCTCAGCACTGCCTGCTTTCAGTGCATATGCCCCTCTTTCTGATATGTGAACTGCAATCTTCATAAGTGACTGGTGGTCAAATACAGGAAATGCTCTTTCTGGATGCACATGGGATGATGTGAAAAGGTGCAAAAATTTCCACTGGATTGGAAGCCATTGCTAGGAGGCCATCGACATTGTCTAGGCCTGGAAAATCAATTGGCAAGCATCTCATTTTACTTCTGCAGTTGGTTTTGGGCAAACACCCCCCCCCCCAATGTTCTTGTCTTTCTTGTTTCTGTTGAGGTGCATCTTCCCTCAAGAGATCGTGAAACAATTGAAGAGGCCGGCTTGTTTGTCATGCTCTGTTTCAGACTGTTAACATTCTAAAAACAACAGACTTCATTTGAAGACAGCCATTATCTGATCTTCAACCAATTAGACAGAAAGCCGCAGTATTTTAAGTCAGCAGAGGGTGATGGGAAATTTGGGGCATCTATGAAATCTGATAGGGTGGGGATATTACCCAGCGATGACAGGTGAGATTTAAGGGAAAATTCGATGGAGTATAAAGAATGTTCTTCTCCACTAAAACATCCAGCTGTGTTTCAAGAGGATCTCTTGCTTACCCAGTTTCCCCTCCCTTTGAAATGTACGCAGGCTTTCCATTATTACTGCCTCCAATAGTTAGTCCAACTCTCAAAGCCAAGGAAAGCTTATTGTGGTAATCAGCTATTTATTTACTGAATAAATTACTTGAAAGGTAAGATAAATGTAAATGCCAGGTGTTGGCTTTCCCCGCTCCTTCCAACTTGGCCGCCTTCATTGGAAACTAATCTCAATGTCACGCTGCTTTTGGATGAAAATTTCCTCTAGGCATTAAGAGATGAATTCAAGAACCTTTTTTATGTTTAAAGATTATTAAGGTTATGCAGGGAACAGCTCTTCTTCACGGCTGCTGGCATGTTCCTTTTGTCCGCTCAGATTTCTTTCCACTAAGGTTCATGTTGCTGCGACTCCACCTAAACAGGTTGAGTAACAGGTCTGGGTTGGTGGTTGTTGTTTTTTTTTGCCATGTGCTTGGGTGTCATCTATTCTGGAAAATGCTCTTCCAGTTTGACCTTACCTTGGATACCTTGGAGTCATTATTCAGTGAGGAGTTTGCATATTGGTAGACATCTGCATGACAACATTCCACACATGCAAATGGACTTGAGAAAACAAGTCCACCTGCATGTGTTTTTTTAACCATTTGGATATCACATCACATGACACGTGTCCTCCACTTTCACCTTGCCCAAGGGATCCAATGGAGGACGCTTTGGTGAGTTTTAATCCTGGCCTAACATCATTGACAAGAGATGGGTAACACTGCCTATTTAGATCGCTCAAGCCCCTGCGCCCTAACAAGGCTCTCATCTAGCGGGGGTCAGTTTGACCTACCAGAAAATAAATTAGAGTTAATACACACATGGATATATACCATTTGTTGAACTGTAATATCAAGTGTTGACTCCATTTTGAATGTGTCCCTGCAGAAAATCCAGTGTTTCAAATCAGACTAGCCTATCAGTGATGTAATGGTGAATGCTGAAGCACAGCCACTTATTACAATAGCCATCATTCCACCTCCCCAAGGAAAGTCTGAAAATACAGGCAGCTTTATTCATCCATGGCAATTGCATAGGGATGAGAAAAACCAAGTTGCATTCACCTCTTTCTGCACTGACCTTTGTAAAACATCAAGTTCTGTAAAACATCAAGGTTTTTCCATCCCAAATATGTTACTTCCAAATTTTGACAAATTATTCAAAAGCTGACTGCTATGATATCTTCAGCCATCTCTAATGACCAGATTTAATAATGGAGCTATTCCCAGTATGGAGATGATCATGATGTACCTGCCTGTAAAATGTGTTTAAAGACTTTAAAGCACTCAAAATCCTAGGCCTTGGTTGATGAAATTGTTTGTTTCAATTTCTCTCACATTCTACTTTTTAAAAATCTAGTCCAGCTCTCCCTCTTTGGGTTGGATCCAGAGTGTAACAGAAGCACTATTAAAAATCAATTTGAATTCTATACTTATGTCCAACTACTTTCAGTTAGTATTTTCTATGTATGATTAAATTTGAACATAGCCACCTTTATAAACCTGGATTCACAAATGTTTATAAATTTAGAATGAAAATAGGGCTTTCAGTCTAGTCTTGATCTCCCATACTGTATATTCAAACATGTTTGTATTGCTAATTGAAAACTCTCATGTTGTGTGTGTTTTGTTCTTTAAAACCTTTGTGACAAGCAGATACTACATATAGTCCCTTCCTTGCTAAGAATGGCTGTTCTAATTGGATTTGGCCAGTATGGATAAGATACATTTTTATTTAAATTCATTTTTAAGAAATTTGCCAAAATTTGCAAACTTCAGCATATTGAAGCATAAAGAACTTTGGGCTTCACAAATGCAATAGTGGAAGAAAATGACACTGACAGATTTTCTTATCCTTTTAGGTATAACACCTTCTGGTGCTTCTGGGTTGAAAAGATTACCCGGTGATAAATCTCTGTTGCCCAGGGGAAGCCTGGTTGCTGAAGTAGCAATCTTTGGGGAGGCTCCTTTCATGTCAAGGCATAGCTTCCTCACAACTTCTGCCCCTCTGAACAACCAGCCTCCACAGACCATCTTAGAACTATGGAAGGTGAGCAAGGAGCTACCAGATAACTGAGCAGAACTGCATGACTCTCTACCGCCTGGCCAAGAACAACCATGGCCTGTGTGGAAAGCGTTAAATAGACTGTGTGCTGGGGTTGGAAGGTCAAGGGCTAATCTGAGAAAGTGGGGTTTCTATATAGATGACAGCTGGTGTGAATGTGGAGAAGAACAAAGTATCTCCCATATGATACAATGCACATGATGCCCCTCAACATGCACTGAGGAGAACCTTATGTTGACAAGAGGAAATGCAGTTGATATGGCCTGATAATGGGGGATGTCATCTAGCCATTTTTAATTCTATTTTGTTTTTAGATGTGCTAATTTTAGTTTTGTATGTTATTATATAGTGGTGGTGCATCTGACAACATCTAAAATTAGAATACAATCTGTGTGTAAATATTTAAATGTTTTGCTGGGAGTTGTAAGATCTTCCTGTCCTCAGTTCTTCGAAAGTAAGCACATTACTTAGCTTTTGGCAAACTGGGGTAAAATGTCAATTAAATTCAGATTAATGACATGGGTTCAGTGATTTGAGTAATCAGCCTGAGTCACGTGTAGCCCAGGTAACATACTGTAATGTTGGGTTTAAAGCCTAGACCTGTTGATTTGAACAGAGGGGTCAGAACTGTGATGTTAACTAGGAAATGGAAGCCAGCCAGCTTGCTTGTTGGAAATGACTAGCAGGGTTCAGTGTCCAATAACAATGTGCTGCTGTAGCTGCTAAAAGGCTAAGGCAGTGATGGTGAACCTTGGCACTCCTGGTGTTCTTGGACTTCAATTACCAGAAGCACAAGTCAGCAATCCTGCTGATCAGGGTTTCTGGAAACTGAAGTTCAAGAACACCTGGAGTGCCAAGGTTCACCACCACTGGGCTAAGGGATTAAATCTAAAGGAGGAAATGTATTCATGTTTCTTCAAAGGATGAACATATAATTTCTTTGACTACATTTCCCAGAATCCTCTAGCCATCATTGTCATTGACAGCTGACCATATTGGTGAATGCTGGGAGTTGCAGGCCAAAAATAAAATTTCCAAACTCTATATTTCTCATAACATTTTTTTGCTTCCCCCTTTTCTCTTGTGCCTGCATTTTATTTTATGACTTGTCATAATTCAGTGGCCAGAATCCTATTGCTTAGAGTTGCAAATCACACACAGTGAGTCACTTCCTCTGAAAGTTCCATTGATTTGAACATGCCTACTCTGTGACTTACTTTAGCATAGTGGGTTGAAATTAAAGTAAGCACATTTTAATTGATGGAACTTATGGAGGAATGGATTCACTAACTCCCCATTCCATGGACATCCTCAAGTGCAAATCATTATGTAAATGTCAGTATGTCCAGCTTATCTCACATAGGTTGATGTAAGGATGAAAAATGATTGGCACACTCCTTTACCCGCTGCTGAGTCAGTCAGGAGCATAGGATGGGATATTGAAATTACAAGTTTCCCAACAGAACGGATGGCTTCTCTTATTGCTGTCAGTATACCTTAACTTACATATTATAGTCACTCATTGCTGCTTCTGGGCATTTTTAGATATGGATGGACATTATGTACCTGAGAAACAAAGTCCTTTTAATAATATGTATATTACTGTTGCCTACGTAGCAGGATCTCATTCCTTGAGATATAAGGGCTAGAACCCAAATTCTTGGATGAGGTTCCTTCAGTCCCTTATGAAATCACAGAAATGTGGCCAGCATGGCCACTTCTGGGCTACCTGATCATGGGAATGAGCATGAGGGGACTCTGGATAAATGAGCCCAGAAACTAATAATAACCCAACTAGCTAAGCAAAATGGCAACCCAGGGTTGGGAGAAGCAACTGGCTGAAGGTCCTTAGCAGTTGTGGCGGTTATCACTATTTCCACAAGGATTTGCATCTCCTCCTGGTTTAATCTGAAAAGCAGGAAGCTTGATCAGCCCCTAGAAAAATACTGAGAACTCTGTAAGGCTTACCATCAGCCCATTTGGAGGAAATCAGAGCATGAAACTCCACCACCATGACTCATGAGTCTCTTTGTTGCACAAGATCTGACAGCAGCAGCAGCAGCAGCAGCAGCAGCAGCAGCAGCAGCAGCAAGAAGAAGAACAGCATAGGTTCCAGAAAAACATGCACACATGAAGCAAATGTATCACAATGAAACTCCATTAAAGACTTTGAGGATTTACGTCTATGTGGGAGTCTGGTTTCTAATTCCAGATGTGGAAAGATGGGCTGTGACACTGAGTGTGACACTGAGCTAGAAAGAATATTAGATGTTTACAAACAACCAATCTGGATTTAGTTAGTTTTGTCCCCTCTTTTCATTTTGCCAAAGAAAGAGAGACTCTAAACTAACACCATCATAATCGACCAATTTGACTTCATTGTAGCACTGATTGTTAAGTATCCTTGCTAAAGCAGATAAGCTGAAAACTGGATTTGCAGTTCAGAATAGAAAATTAATTCATGCAAGTTTATTTAAATTAAAGAGGTAGAAGCAGGCCCTCCCTTCTTCATCCTTAAGAGATTCACCCAGAGAGATGCACTGAATGAGGCAAATTGAATTGCAGAGTTTTGCAACAGATATGTTTTGCAACAGGATGAGACAGATTTTATGCTGCCATTTTCTCTGCTTAATTCAAGGGTGCCCAAACTGCAGCTCATGGGCAGGGATCTGGCCCTCGATGCAAATTCATCTGGCCCGGTCCACCCTCGTTGCTTCTGGAAGCAGAAGTAAAACACACCCGTTTGATGGTCTGCCAATTACCACCGGAAACATGTAACAATGAGGATCTATTTCTGGCCAATGACAAAGTCAAGAATGTGGCCTCATTTTGGCAGTTTAAAGTTTGATCTGGACACAAAAGAATAAGAAATATAGATAATAAAAGGAATAATCAGAAAACAAAACAAAATAAAATAAAAAACACTTTTTTTGTTTAGTGGCACAGTCGATTCCGACCCTGTGTGATCCCATGGACCACTGTCCACCAGGCACTTCTGTCCTCCACCATCCTCCTCAGCTCACTCAGCTCTGTCCCCATTGCGTCCACAATACCATCTAGCCATCTCATTTTTGGCCGTCCCCTTTTTCTTTTGCCCTCTACCTTTCATAGCATCAAGGCTTTCTCAAGTGAATCTTCTCTTCTCATTTGATGTCCAAAGTACTTTAGCTTCATCTTTACTGTTTGACCTTCTAAGGAGCAGTCAGGGTTGATTTCTTCTAAGATTGACCTATTTGTTCTCCTTGCTGTCCAGGGGACTCTCAAAACTCTCCTCCAACACCACATCTTGAAGGCATCTATTATTCTGCGCTCAGCTTTCCTAATGGTCCAGCTCTCACAACCATACATTGCCACAGGGAATACCATTGCTTTGACTATACGAATTTTTGTTTGCAATTTGATGTCTCTGCTTTTCACTATGCTCCCCAGTTTTCTCATTGCTTCCCTCCCAAGAATCAGTCGCCTTTTTATTTCCTGGCTGCAATCACCATCTGCAGTGAGCTTTGATCCTAAGAAAGTAAAATCTGTCACTGCTTTTACTTCTTCCCCATCTATTGCACTTTAAAGACTAACTGCTTTATTTTTATTGTTAGCTTTCGTGGATCAAGTCGACTTCTTCAGACCTGTCTTGACTTTCGTGGACTTGATCCATGACAGCTAACAATAAAAATAAAGCAGTTAGTCTTTAAAGTGCTAGAGTGTTTTTAAATTTAATTTTGTTTATTTTATTTTGTTTTCCAATATGCCTGAACCACAGACTAACATGGCTACTATTCCAAAAAAGAAATAATGATAGTAATGATGCTTATATTTTAATTTAATTTAATTTAATTTCTCAACTTGTTATCCCGCCCCAATCGGGTCAAAACCCAACTCTCGGCGGCTTACATAAACAAATTTAAGAAATACATAGTGGAAGACCACAAATCGGTATACAATACCCTATTAACAGTTAAAAATATGAATCAATACAATATTAAAAGTTAAGCTAAAAAGGAATTAAACATTTCCAAGTTATAAAATTACACAAATTATTAAAAAAGAACAGGACCGGGTAAGGGGGAAAGAACAGAGGGTGGCTGTTCCATAGTGCTTAGAGCACTCTTTGAGTGGTTCACAAGGTAATTAGCATTTTGCCCCCCACTCGCCCCCACTGGGTACTCATTTTACCAAGCTTAGAAGGAGGGCTGAATCAGTCTTGAACTGGTCAGGATTAAACTCTGATTATGAGCAGAGTTTGGGCTGTAGTGCAGCAGTTTAATTGCTGCATCACAAAGAAAACATATATAAAGAAAGAAGGCACAAGAGAGACCAAGACCATTATTGTTTCCCTGGGCATTTGGCAATCTCTGATGCACATCATCGAGACTTTGATGAACCTCATGCAAAGCCAAAGCAAGCCAACAGAAACCAAGATGATTCCTCCCTTGTTCCAGAATCTCATTCTTTCCCCCTTCTTCTTGCTGAAACCAGATGCAAGATTCCTTTGGGCCATTTTGGTGGCCAGGTGGAATGGATGGAAATTCCCTGATGTGAGCAATCAGAACTGGCCACAGCCTGAGTGCCCTTTGGCATCTTGCTTGTCTTTAGCAGCAACAGCAGTAAAACAAGACCTGGAAAGAGACAGGTTGCGGGAATGCAAGTGGATTGGGATTGGTAGAATTATTTTTAACTGGCTAACACCTCAGGCATTCTGGAAGGGCTTTGTTACACTTGGTGCATTTCAGAGATGTGTCCTGCCCCATTGCCTTCCAGCTTTGGGAACACAAGGCAGGTAATTAAGAAGTCATAAGGGCCAGGTGTGCCAGGTGAAGTTCGGTAGCTTGCTTTTGATCTAAATTGAGATGCTCTGGGGATTTAACTTCTTAAACACAACAGGCATAAATAAATAAGGATCTCCCCCCCCCCATCCCTGAAAGTTGGAACATGCAGGCAGAGTTATAAAATTTTGCTTCAGCGTGAAGTGTAAGAAGATAGTTTAGGGTTCGTTCTTTCACTGAAAGGTTTGATTGCATTTTGATTCAGCTTGAGTAAATTTGGCTCATATGTCTCAGATTACAGCACTTGAGGGGTGGGTCCTAGCTTTGATTTTAGACTGAAGGATGGTCTTGAAACCATTTTTTTAATGAGAAAAAAAAGATACTAACAACCTTGAATATACTGACAAAGAAGAGACGGCTTACAGGACACAAAACGAGTCTTGGTGTGTGATGTTCCCAGGGGAAGCCAAAGCATAGAACAGCTTTGAAGGTGGCAAAGTGGTTGTCTGATTGTTGTGCTGATCATCCAGAACTGTATTCTAAGCACAATGGGTAAGTGAAAAAAATAAGATTGCCCACATTGAGAAAACAACATGGGTAGATCTTTCTGCCTTCATTTCCACATGTATTCTTACAATTCCTTTTTGGTCCTCCAACACTATTGCCACTAGCTACTCACTGTGGGAAAGATGTGGCCATGGAAACCTTGTAGATCTGAACCAATCTGGAAATCCAGCTACTAGAGGTGACAGTGGTCAGGGTGTTGGGAGAGAAATATCAGGATGAGATTGAGCAGTTGAGGAAGTTTTATTTTTGAAGCATGGGCTTCATGCGAGAGAGACTCCAAGTGGTATCTGAAATCATTGGTTCATCATGTTGATAACCTGTATAGGCATTGCTTGCTTCATGCTGACCCTGTGACATCACTAGGGCCCTTCCCATTACATCACCTTGTGCCATCACAAGCAACTATTTCCTAGTTTCAGGTGTGAAATCTCCTGAAATGAGATGCTGCCAATATAGCAACTGTCCTTGGTACTATAGAAATGCATGAAAAATTCTTATAGTTTGAAATGTTTGATTTAATCTAGAGGCAGATTAACTCCAGACTACAGTAGACCCACTAAGTTATTGCTTGGGGAGTTGTGTATGTGACTGAAGAAGAGAGGTATGATTTTCCCCACTGTGGAGAAAAGCCAGGGTAGTGTAACTATGGAAAGATGCATAGTTCCAGAGCATCTCCAGAAAACAGGAATGGTAAATCACCTCTGAATACTTTTTACCTTGAAAGAAAGGATTGCCACTGCTCATAATCAACTTTATAACATGCATGCCCTACAAAGGCTCAGATGAGACTTGGCCATTTCATCTTGTGAGTTAAGAAACCCAGCCAAAGGGTTGAATGGGGAAACTGTATACTCTTGTCTGAGGTGAGACCACCAGTGAGGTCCAGCCCTTTTAGGACCTGATGGACACTATTATTATCACATCGAACTACCACTTATATAAATCCCACTGATTCAACAGATCTTCTAATTAGGACTACCAACTTGATTTAAGCCCTGGAGTTAGGAGCAAACTGTGAGTGGAAATGTTTGCAGATAACACCTAGGCATGTAGGATCATTGTAATGAAAAGAAAAGGGAAAAAACCCAGCAAGATTATTCCAAACCAGGAGGAGGCGGAGAGTAGATGAGTTTCAAAAACGATAAATACAGTTGCCAGTGTGCAAATATGAAGTGGTGCACAATGAGCTAGAAAACAAAAGAAAACAATCTCAACACCCCAGAAACATTAAGGTAGTGGTGACTGTGGAGATATCAGGATTGTGACTGATAGCTCAATGCAAATATAAACCCACTGTACAGCTGCTTAGAAAGGGGCAAATTCCATGTTGGGGGTGGGGGTATAGGAAATATATCAAAAATAAAACTGCCAATACAGTAATGAAAACATGGTGTGATTACATCTGAAGTGCTCTGTTCAGTTCTGTTCGCTGCATCTGACCAAGGATATCGGAGAGATGGGAAAAACTGTACAGAAAATAACAAGTAAAATGATACAGGAACCAGGACAGCCCCCTGTAAAGAAAGGTTATATTGGTGAATTTTTCGTTTTAAAAAATCATGATAGAGATTTAGGGCACGGGTGCCCAAACTATGGCCCACAGGCCCAAATCATCTGGCCCATGCCACTCCTGGAAGTGGAAGTAAAATGTGTATGCATGTGTGTATAATGCTGCCATAAATGACCGTTTATGACAGCCGTGGGTAATTTATGGCAGTGTTATGTCCATGTGTGGGCGTGTTATGCACACACACACAAACGTGTTTTACTTCCACTTCTGGTGGGAGAAACAACGTGACTGGCACACTCAACCACATGACCAACCCATGGACTGAAAAGTTTGGGTACCCCAGATTTAGGGGATGGTACAAGGTATAGTGAAAGTGTATAATGAAAGGTCTTCCTCCCTTCTGCATGCAACTAGAATCCAAGGTCTCTTGCAGAAGGGAATCATGTGTATTCAAGTTGGTCTAAAAAATGAAGTACGGTAATCTTCATATCAACAAATTGTGGCCACTGATTTGGGTGGTTTTAAAAGAAGGTTAGACCTTGTTATGAGGGGAAAGGTTATCAGCATCTGCCAGGCATGGTAGGTAAATGTAGGAATTCAGTTTACCTTGTATATATCAGTAGTTTTAGCCTTGTTTTATATAGCCATTGAAGCCTTATTCTAGTTAGTAATTGAGACCTTGTTTAGTCATTGAGGCCTTGTTTAATAATTGAGGTACAGTAAAACCTCATATAACACTAAAACCTGGTTCCACAAGTCTTGGTGTTATGTGATTTTTAGTGTTATCTGATGCATGTTAAAATCCTATGGGATCCATAGAGATACATTGTAACCACACAGGCTTTAGCGGTTGTTATCTGAAGCATCCCATAGGATCTTAATGTTATCTGATGCAATTCTTCCCCCCAGATTCCTTAATGTTATGTGATTTTAGTGTTATTCGATACTAATGTTATATGAGGTATTACTGGTATTGTCTGTTTACTGCAAAGAGCGAGCCTGCCTAAATTGAAGCCTTGTTTGTGTACTGCAAAGAGTGAGCCTGCCCTAAATTAGTCAGAGGTGAGAGTCAGCAATATAGGACATGCCTGGCCATGTCTGGCCATGTGCTCTGACCATGAGGGGAGCGTAACTCTTGACCCACAACCTGCGCAACCTTTGACCTCTTACCTACCCTTATAAGGTTATTTCCTGTTATCTGTGAACTGTTTCCTGCTACCTGTAACCCCGCCTTTTACCTGTAACCCCTCCCCAAAAAGGGTTGTAACCAAACATGCTTACTTGTGATTGGATACTCTCGGCCCCCACCGCTTTTTGAATCCCTGAACTAAATAAAATACATGCTGAGCTAGGTGCAAGCCAGCAGACCCTTTCCTTTTGCATCAGATATCAGACTGTGCAGTCTATTATTTTCTCTCCCCCCCCTCTTTTTCATTCGCACCAACGGGTAATATAACCTATTTGTGTCCTAATCTCAACCCTCCTATCAGGCTTCAACAAAATATAAACAATGAGACTTGTAGATACACTAGTACATCGGATAACGATGAGACTTGGTTCCACAAGTCTCATTGTTATCCGGTTTTTAACATTGTGCGATGCATTGATTGCACAACGTTAAAAAAAGCCCTGTTCCCTTTCGGAAGAAGAAAGGGAACAGGGGGGCGATCTGCCTGCCTCTTTGGAAAGGGCAGTGGGAATTCCATGTGTGAATTTGGGCAGTTTGGAGCGTGGGATCAACGCTTGGGTTGGGGGTTGAACCGGGGTGCCCCCCTGTTCAACCCCCCAACCCAAGCGCCGATCACGTGCTGTGATCGCAGTGCCCGGGTAGGTCAGGGGACTTCAGAAACAGTGCGGATCAGGTCCCCCAAGCTCCCTGGAGGTGGCAGGGGTGGTGGAGAGCCTGAAATGGATGAAAAAACCCCCCTCCCATTTCCACCCATTTCAGGCTCTCTGGCACCCCTGCCACCTCTGGGAGGTCGGGGGACCCGATCCACGCTGTTCCTGATGTCTGCAGACCTACCCGGGCAGTGCTGCAAGGCAAAACGCTGGGGAAAGAACCACGACATTTTGCCTTACAGCACTGCCTGGGTAGGTCTGTGGATGTTGGAAACCACATTCCCTTCACAAGCAAAGGGCTATCTGACACTGGGTTAGCCCTTTGCTTGCGAAGGGAACCCCTGTGCCCACAGCTGTGGGGTGACTGGGAAGCCAACAAGGGTCTCCCTTGTCAGCTTCCCAGCCACTCTGCAATGCGGGTGCAGGGGCGGGATGACTGGGAAGCCAAACGGGGAGCCCCCATTCAGCTTCCCAGCCACCCCACCCCTACAAACAATTACTTCAGATAATGCTAACAGATCATTATCCGATGCAATTTTTTTAAACAAAATTTTGCATTGTTATCCAATTTTAGTGTTATCCGATGTAATCGTTATCTGAGGTAGTACTGTATAAGTCTTACAGAAAATAACATACAATGCTACTATTAAATGTTTAGTACCATTCATGAACATAGACTAATTACACCCAGAGCAACAGTTGCCAACCTGGAAATTTGGGTCACTTGTTGAAATACCACTTTGTCTTCCATCATTATGAGTTGATGAGCAAACTCAACAGGATATTGATGTCTTCTGGACAGGAAGTGGAAGAAATGAGGTGATACTCCTACCTTTTAGTATTTAAAGGCAGGTAGAGACTGCAGTGGTTCAAGTGACTAAGACACTCACTGGAAGGTGGCAGTTCAGCAGTTTGATACCTGAATACTGCAGGACAGAATGAGCTCCTGTCTTTGTCCCAGCTCCTACCAACCTAGCAGTTTGAAAGCAAGAAATTGCAAGTAGATAAATAGGGACCACTTCGGTGGGAAGGTAAACAGTGTTCCGTGCGCTATGGTGTCTAGTCATGCCTCCCACATGTCCACGGAAATATTTGCTATTAAACAGAGATGAGCACAGAACCCTAGAGTCGGATACAACTGGCTTTCAAGCAGGGGTCACCTTTACCTTTACCTAGAGTTACCTAGACTGCTCAGGGAGTCAGAGTGTGTAGAGACCCATAGAATAGAAACTGCAACTCAAATAAGTAATTTGTCAGGTTCTGAGCTAGCTTCTGGGCTCCATCCGCTGGTCAAATGCCAGAAGAACAGTCCTGATAGCTGCAGGATTAGACCCACAGCCTACTGCATCTGCCGGGGACCCTCATGAACACCACTTGGAAGCCCTGGGAAAAAAGCTATACAATATAAGAAATGGCTCTTCCCGCCAGAATCTGCTTCAGCAATGAAGGTCTCTTGACTTGCTACAGTGTTTCATCCTGCTCTGCTTCCTGTGTATCTTGCTCCTGGACTCCATTACTATTCCAGGTTCCTGTTTCCCATTCATATTGATTCCTTGGTTGTCTGACTTCTGGCTTGCCTGGACTATGTCTTGTTTAATGGACTGTAGTTCCCTTGTTCCCCGGTCTGTTTCTGGCCTTGACTAAGATTTGGACTTTGACAGAATTGCTGTTTGGACTTTAGTCCAGTTGCTCTGAGTCCTGGTGCCTGGTTGTTTTTGGCCACCCATGCCTTGGACTCTGACATAATAGACCTTTCAGATATGATAAACTGTTTTTTATCCCACCAAACAATACCTATTTGTGTCCGAATCTCAACCCTCCCATCAGGCTTCAACGAAATAAATTTTAAAAAAGTTGATTTCTCAGTTGGGAGTCATTTCAAGGAACTGGTGTGCATATTTAACAAAGATTGCTGACAGAAACCTGTAGTGCTGTATAAGTGATCCAGCCATTTTTCAGATGTTAATTGCTTTGTCACTCTACTTTCTCAAAATAGCAACATGACTCACCCAAGTTATGGACTAAAGATGAACTTTTAATGGGTGATTCTTTTTCAAAGAAAGTGTTGTAGAATACCCAATTTAAACTTATATTTTACTGTATATATTGTACTGTAATGCTAATGGGTTGCTGCCTAAGCGAAGGCTCTGATCCTCTGTAGCCATTTTCCCCAATCCAGTCTTCCAGGTGTGTTCCAATCATCATCATCATCATCATCATCATCATCATCATCATCATCATCATCATCATCATCATCATCATCATCATCATCATCATCATAATTATAAGGCTTTTGAATTCCAGCCAGGTTACTAAAAAAAAAAGTGCTGAGAAAAATCATCTTGGATACCTGTTAGCAGGAAGACTGCAGCCAAATTTAGAGGCAAAGTTGAAGCTGGATGTGGTGGTTGATGATGAAGAAATTCTCCCCTATAATCAAGACACAGGACCTGAGTGGACATTTGAGGTTCATCCAAATGATCACAAATTAGTATAGAATTTGCTAGAAGTTGCTAGGATATAGATAGCTACAAAGTCATGAAGTCTATAATGATGTTAGTGAAGAAATGGCAAGGTACAACCTTGACCAAAACTAGCTGAATCCACTAAATTCCAGGAAGAGATCATTAAAGAACAATAATTTCTCCAAGATTGGAAGTGTTTTGCAATAGAAGATGCAGAAATAGGGATTTGACATATGATATAATATAATATTTTAAGACATTGCACTGCACTGTAGATAGGATGTCATCTTCTTAATCTTCAAACTTCAGAAGAGCTGAAGGACAAATCATACCAACTTTCCTTCTTATTTTTTATCAATAGCCTGAGATGTTGGTTAAGTATATCTGTGGTGGCTCAGGCTTAGTCTTTCTTGCTCACACTGAATTTATATAGGCTTCAGTTTTCTGTAATACTATAACTGTTAATCTGGCATCCTGCACATGGCCAGGAACACAAACAGCACTTTGTTAATTAGCAGCAATATGCTACCCTGCTAACAATTTTGTGGAACAAAAGCATATGTTGCCAATTGGATTTTGGCCATTAGTTTTGGTAAGTGTTGGATAGTATTCTTGTCTTCCTCAAGATTGGGACTGTCTTACATACAGATAACAAAACTGTTTAGCCAAAGCATTGTGTGTCAAAGTTTTAGTCACTTGCGTGTACCTCTATTGTTTATGCCAGCATTCACAGGCATACAGAAAGCATGTTTTTCAGCATAAAAGACTCCAACAGTTACTAGCACAGCAAGGTTTTGACACCATGTATTGGTTGAGAAAATCAAGGAAACAGCAATTTGTAGATAAGATGTCTGCAAACACCTTTGCTTGCTGTCAAAATGGGACCCCCCCTCTCCAATTTAAATAAAGTGCACTTATCTCAAAGGGAAATACAGCAGAAGCTAAGGCGTGTGCAAAGGTACACAGGGGTTGAACAGTGTCCTTTGCCCTCCAGATATCCTTGGAAAGGTGTGTTTGTGTATTTTTTAATGTTTTCGTAACCATCACTAAATATACAGCAAAATGAATTTTCACCGTCACTGCCATAGAAGAAGCAAAGTGATTTAGACCTTTGATGAATAAGATTGGATTATTGTAATTATTATAAGGTCCCTGCTGGTTCTGGCTAACTGGGAACAATGTGAGTTGTATTTGTAAACATATGGAAGCCATTAGTTTGGGGGAAGACTAGGGTAGATAGATGTCCATATAGTCTAATTCCTGCTCTGGAATATACAAGAACTATTTTGTGCTTCTATTGTTGCAGAACCTCCTAATGTAATGCCCAGCTCTTTAATATAAGGAACTGCTTTACCAGTAAGAGTAGCCGAGTGCCTTAAACAAATCAAAACAGTGGCTTAAAAGTGAACTCCACCGAGCATAGATCTGACTAAAGGTGTATTACAGTACTGTTTGTGCATTGCTGACTGTTTGTGGTGTTTGATAGTATGGCTAGAACATGGCCTTTTTTTTTTGAGACACCATGCTTTTAGAATCAATGGCTACAGCCCTCAACTGACTTCTCAACAATGGCTTCTGTAAAAATGATGGTTAATTACAGTCAGTAGATGGACCCAGAAAGTTCTAGAATCCCTAAATCAATATTACCACAGAGACAGTTGAACACCCTGGAAGTTAAAGTCCCAAAAAAAAGAGAGCACATTTTCCACACTCTGTGATAACGTGATTTTGTTGCATTATGAGGTACCAGAGCTTTTCCTGCTATGCACAGTATAATCACAAGCATGGTTGCTTATAAATATTTTCTGTAGAATTAATGGAGCTCCCAAGTAATATGCAGATAATTAAAGTCTTGAGTGTCACAACCAAAATTCAGATGGGGGCAATGTAGCAAGATGTAAAAATGCTCCTGATCCTGGCGTCCCTGTTGCATTAGGACCTACTTATGGGATGATGTCAGTGGAGATCAGTGATGGCTTAGTAAGGTTGTTAAGTGAAAGCAACTCTTCACAAGACCATCTGCTGGAAAGGAAACTAGGGATCCTATGACATCAACAAATAGCAACAAATATCAGGGTTTCCACTGCTAGCTACTTTTAACATGTCTGATGGTTGAATGAACCCTGCAGAATACCCAAATCCAAGTCAGCTCTAAAGAAAATAAAAGTTTCCAGGCTTTGGTGAGGAGAGAGAAAATATGGCCTTGCATTCAGATGTTACACTGCAGCTTCCATCATCCACAGTCACTATGGTGACACATCTCTAGATGATTCCTGGGCTGGTGTCCCATTACCCTTATAGAGAAGCATTCCATTTTATACTATTCTATTTCTACACCATCTTCTCGATTTTCAAGGTGGTTTATGGCCTATAAAAAGCAGACAACACAAAACAATAATTACTAACAACTGTAAACACAGAATGTGCTGTATTAAAAAAGGTGGGCTGCTAGAATTGTGCTTACCTGGCACTTAGAAGTCATAATTGTGTGGGCAGGGCTGGCCAAGATTTTCTGGAATTTGCATCAAAGTATAAACTGATATAACTCAGCATTTTATGTACCAAAGATGACTGGACAATCAGTTTAACATTGCCACCATATATGTGGACATAAACCAGCTTAGGACATTGGTCACATTGTTTAAAAAATGTCAAAATTAAGGTTTTGTGAATTTAATTTGAGGCCACATTATATTTGACTTGGAATGTGCATCCATGCCAAATTCCGTCACTGTATCAATAAGTGGGACTACATGAGAGCCTTGTCTTGAGAGAGATGTATTAGCCAATCTGCTGGACCCCTTCTCTGTTTCTGCCACTGCCAATCAGCTGGAGCTGTTCTCTACTGATTGGTTAGACTTCTTCTCTGCCACTGCCACTGATCTGCTGAGAAGGGCTCCTGCTT
The DNA here is from genome assembly GCA_030440675.1 of Furcifer pardalis. Classification (NCBI taxonomy): domain Eukaryota; kingdom Metazoa; phylum Chordata; class Lepidosauria; order Squamata; family Chamaeleonidae; genus Furcifer; species Furcifer pardalis. The sequence continues at coordinate 101,956,363 of CP126897.1, forward strand.
CTTCTTCCTCCGTGTCTAGGCCAGGCATGAAACTGCCCAAATAAAGGCACCTTTTGGTGAGTTCATTTTGCAGTTCCTTTCGCCTGACCTAATGTGAGAAAGATTAGCTGGCAACACAAGATTGTCATTACCATGGTACACACAATTGTGGTTCATCTTCTTTTGCGTTCTGATCAAACACTGGACTGCCAAAATGAAGCCACTCTCTTGGCTTTGTCATTGGCCAAACTTAAGTTCCCATCAGTGCATGTTTCTGGCAGTAATTGGCAGACCAGTAAAGGAGCTGGATTCTGTATCTTTCCACATTCACACTATGTGTTGTTGTCTGCCAGCAGCCCCCACTTGAGCATGTTGGTCTTACAACTAGGGACTCCAACCCTCAGCCTATTCAGGTTCCTCCAAGTGACATAAGGGATGTTGCGTTCCTCAGCTATATCCTCCTTTAATGTTTCAACACCAGTGCTCTCATTCATTCTTTAAGCACATGGATAGTTCCATGGTTTAGGTATTGCTGTGGAGCCAGAGGTTTAGAGGTCAATTCCTCCCTGTGCCTCCTTGACAGGGGCTGGACTCAATAAGCCATGGGGTCCTTTCCAGCTCTGCAATTCTAAGATTATAACACATGGAAAGCTGTTTAACTGCTGTGGAGAAATAACAATGCTACAACTACACAGAGTACAATTCTGTACAAATGTTATGAGAGAACCCAACATATTCAACTCTTGTGCTCCTTGGTTCGTTTGTATGTACACAACAAGCCATGCATGCAGCCTGCCACTGTATGGCTGGGAATGTCTTGCAAAGGTGCTCTGCCTCCCAAATGGCATGCTAACCTAATGCCAAGAATAACTCTTCTTCCTGATACTAATCACCCTCCTCAGCTACCCTCTACTGTATTTTCTTCCACGATTGCAAGCCCTCCACCCACCCATATTAGAGAGATGGAAATGCAGGTAATGAAATTTCACATGCTCTGGCCTGTGATAAGAGTTGGAATCAGAGGCAGAGGCTTGTTCTTACAGCGAAATAGGGAAGGGCAATGGGAAGGGAGGGGGACAGAGGGACGAGTCAGTGTTTCCTTCAATCGACCTTCTCTGTCATACTGAAGGAGTGTAATTGTTAGACTCCCGAGGGAGATGTAGAATGGCCTCCAATCCAGAAAATAGGCTGCCATACAGGTCCAATGGCAGCATCCAAGGGCGAGGGGTAGGGGCCAGAAGGAAAGTACAGTACTTGATTCTTGGCAAACAGTTGCCAGAAAATTGATGTGTACTTTGTGGTGGAATGAGAAAGAAAAACTGGTGAACATTTTGGATCATTTGGGGAATAAAGTCACAAGCATCCCAGAAATGCTGGGGACAGGATGGCATTTTAGTAGCATTGGGGATGTGGACAGCTCTAACTTTCCATTCTGTGAATTGCATAAGGTATTGAATGTAGGTCACGAGAAAAAAAGAAGAAAAATGGACATGCAAATCCCATATAATTTAAGAAGCCAAAGGATTTGATTTAAGCCAAAGAAAATCCTACCTTTCAATCTGTAGCAGCCATCAAAGATGGGAACTTCAGTTTGAAAGCTTGGAACCATTATATATGATCTAATATCAACGGCCGGAGGGGAGATAGTCTGTGTTTGTTCACCGTATTTTGTTATAGTTGTTGTATTGTTGTAAGCCGCCCAGAGTCGCCATGGCGAGTGGGCGGCAATATAAATTTGAATAAATAAATAAATAAATAAATAAATAAATAAATAAATAAATCTAACCCACAAGAATCTGATAATCTATGTGAATGACTGTGCTGACTAGTGAATTCTGGTAGTTGTAGTCAAATATAACTTTCCTAAACTCTACTCTGTATCAAGTAAAATTTAATCTTTTCTGATAACTCACTGTTTTCCTATATTTTTCTATCCCTGCATCACACTGATGGGGACCTTGAGGTGAGGACAAGCCATGTTCAGTTAAACGGTGCTTAATTTTATTGCAAAATGTGCTAGCAGGGCCACACAACTCATCCTGGGCTTCTCAAGCTAGCCTAATGTCTCCAAAGTACTGGGAGATGCTTCCACCTCTGGGTTTGAAGTATGTATACTTGCTAGTTCAGCCAGTTTATATCTACATACAAAGGTGAGAAGGTAACCAACTGGTGCTTCTTCTCCAGCAGCATAATATCTTGGGCTGGGTATGTGTGCTAAAATCTTGGCAGGACCTGCTCCTGTTGGGCAGCAGGGGAAATGAGAGAGGAAATAAATTTAACTTTCCCCAAATGGCTGATGGTGGGGTGGTTGTGATGGTACAGAGAACATGGAGCTCTTCTGATGCAGATTTTCTGGCTAATAATATTAGAATGGAGGTGGTGATTAAAGAGCAGGAAAGGGCAAGCTCATGGGCAATTCCTACTATTCACCCAATCTTTGATGGCACATCTGCTCTGAAGAATTCCTGGTCATAAGTACCTGAATGGATCCTTGTAAAAGAAGAGAGGGAAGTGGAAGAAAGAACCTGAAAACAGTTGCCAGGGCAGCAATTCCACCTTCTCCCAAGATTCCAGCATCAAAATTTGAGACCATGGGCTGAACATTTCATGTCAAAGAAGGTAGGCCTCTGTGAGACAGTGGTTTTGTGCAGGGGACAGTCCTGTATTTCTTCCAAAGCAAATACTCTGGCCACAGCACACATACAAACATCCTTGCATTGAGTCCACAAGCTTTGGCACACTTAAAAGCATGAGGGAAGATGGACATCACCCCACACAATTAAGTTCAACTGCTTCCAACACCACTGGCCCTGAGATGTGTCTCCTCTTCTGAAGACTCAGGGAAGCAAAGGAAATCCTGGAGAGCCCAGCAAGCATCTTTGGACTGGCAGCTCGAACTTGAAATGATGGTGCACAAACCATGTCCAGATCTAGCCCTAATTACATCAGCACAGCTCATTAGAACTTGGCAGCAAAGGAAAATGGTTTGATGCCATGCATATTCTGCATGGCCAAGACAGAAAGTTTTAAAAAGAAAAGGAAAAACACCTTGTGCACTTAAAAAAGATAACTATATTATTCCATTATAGCAAGGAATCTGGTGACCCTGGAACACTTCTTCTGCCACTGAATATGCATTGAATATATATGGCCTCCCCTTCTCAAGCTATGATGTTAATCCAGACCAGCCACTGCAATTGTAGTCTCTTCTATCTTGAAAGCCAATGCAAGTTATGTGGGAGGCTTTTCTTATTTCAGTAATGAAGAAATCAAATAAACCTGTGTGAAACTGTTTAAAAGGTTCTTGATATAATTAGAAGCAACTCATTTGCTCATAACTAATTCTTAATTAAAGTTATTTCTCTAGTTGCCGTCTCCCTTCTCAAGGGCAAAGAGTCTGGACTGATGAAAGCTTGCAGTATGTGGACATCTCAAGAAGTTCTCAAGAAGTTCCGTTCACATGGGAAGTATGGTTTTTGATAGTCATTTTCAAGTCCAGGTTCAGCTTATAAAAAGATCTTGGGATCATGTCTATGCTGTACGCTGCCTTGTCTTAGATCCTGACAAGAAGGGGAAGATGGTTATTGAAAATATCATTTGTAAAATGACACTCCTTGTGGATTCACTAAACCTACCGTGTCAAGAAAGAGCTGCTTCCTTTTGAAAAGGGAGAAGGGGATGAAAAGTCTGAAATGTGTTACATGGGATGGGACCTGTCCTTTTAGAAAGGCTAGCCGCAGCTGTGCCCAGGTGGTGATAGATTCATCATATAAAATGAGAGGGATTAGTAAACAATGTGTACCTTTTTAAAGGGCAAAACAAGTCCTTGCTCATCGCCTAGGCTTAATTGCCGTGGTTATATCAAAGCTATATAAAAAAAATTTAATCATCAACCACAAGTAAGGCTTTGTTTTTGTGTGAGTACCTGCTTCCCTGTTTTTCCACCTGTTCAAATGAAAGATTCTTGGAGTATCACAATATGCAAATCTCGTTTATGATGCACAAATATGCCCTTTCATCTCTTGGCTGCTTTGATGTCATGACACGGAAAGCTTTTGGTGCCCACTACCTATCAGACGCACAAATCTTATCTGATTCATCAGCATGTGTGCCCAGGTTAAATAGGTTATCCCTGGAGGATGTCTCTGTGTTTCTTTTTTATCATCCTCCATAAAAGGAATTTTTTTAAAAAAAACCAACAGGTAGAGTCAAAACAGTGAAGAGGCTGCCTTATTGCTCTGCTACAACATTGCTCCAAGATCTATAGTGAGCAATTAGTGATGATTAAGTTAGACTCCCAGACTCCAGGGCAGGGGTTCTCAACCTTTTTAAGCCAGGGCCCAGATCAAGCCCCCTCAGATTGTTGGTGCACCGGACTGGTTCGTCCAGAGTGGCACCCAGGAAGGACACGGGCGGCCATGTGTGTCCGCCACTCCTGCTTCCACAACTTCTTCTTCTGCCACTCTTTCCCCTTCCTCCTGCCTTGGCATGTCCCTAATGCCAATCCATAGCAGGGTGGATGTTGTAAGCCTTCTTACCACATCTGCCCTGCTATGGAGCAGCATTAGGGACATGCCAAGCCAGGTGGAGGGGAAAAGGGTGGCCGCAGCAGCAGCAGCAACAGCAGCAAGGTTGTAGGCCAGATGGAATGGCACTGTGGGCCAGATATGACCCATGGGTTGAGAACCCTTCTTGTAGGGGGATAGGATTCACTCCTGTCTTTTGGATATTTTAAGGGATGGGTGGTCCTAAAGACTATAGTCATTTTTAGTTTAGCATTAAATTATAATTAGGATAGTATTTTAGTGTTCCAATAGAACCCTGCTTGCAGAGTCAGAGAGCACAAAGATATTTTTACTACCTGGACTAATGAAGTCAACTGTTACCTCCCTCAATCTCTTTTGATTTTGGAAGCTAAGCAGTGCTGGGTATTGCTGGAACTCAGATGAGAGACTTAATTGCTGATCATTAAGGCTACAATCCTATAGCCATATATGGAGTATACCTTGTTAAACTCAGTGGAACTTATTTCTTGATATACATGCTTGGCATTATGCTGTAACTTTGCATAAATCCAAATACTGAGTCTTCTGTGTTTTAGAAGACATCGAAGATCTCTTTGAAAACACCATTTACAAGAGATGATTTTGTACATTGTTGTAGTAAGAAAGTTATCATAGTAACAAAACCAACCTGCAGGCCCAGAAACCGAGGATATGTTTTAATCAATTTAAAGGTTTTAAACTGATTAATCTAACTCATTAAATTATGAAATGTTGCAGTTCTAACAACTATTGAAATGACTTAAATTTCCTCTATAAATACTGCATAAGACTCTCCCACAGAAAAATGTAAAGAAGATGAAATCATGTATCCACCAAACTCACCCACAAAATGAAACCTGAAACACAATATTATGGGTGAATAGTGTGATGTCTTCTGATATTAATGCAGAAGATGTATGATGTGGTTTTGTTAAACAAGCCTGGTTTTTTAAGTTGATTAGATATAGACTCATAACTTGAAGTAAGTTGCTATGAACTGCCCTCCCAACCTTCATGTTTCAAAGTCATGTACATAATCAGCAACAAGAGCTTACGATAAATGTAATGCAACTCAATTAAAAAAACTAACAACTACAGTAAAACTCCAGGTTACAAACACCTTGGTTTAAGTTTGCTATGGTTTACAACGACAAATCCTAGGGAAATGCTATCCTTGTTTATAAAATTTTAATATACTTTTTTCAGCTTACAATGATCAATTCAGGACCATTTTTTTATTTTTCAATGCATCCCTATGGATGTTTTGGTTTACAATTTTTTCAGGTTACAACAGAGGCTGTTGGATCAGACCTCTGTTGTAACCTGGGGTTTTACTGTATAACATTATAGAGATGAGGCAAGATACTATTTTGGGTAAGATAGTTAAAATGGCCATATTAATTAGAAGATTTCAAAAGAATATCTGTAGCATTATAAAATAAGGGTAATAATTTGGATTGCTTTTTGCAAAAAAATATATTGATAAATGCATCCTAATTTTATTTCTCTCTCTCACACACACCCTTTGTTTCATGTGACAATTTAGTAATAAGAGCAATATCTCACTGCCTTTCTAACTTCCTCTGCCACCCCACCAAACAAAAATTTCCTTCCACGGTAACAGATGTGAATAATGGGTGCTACTGTGGGGCTGGAATGTATAACCCCTTCTCTCTGTGTGTGCTATAGTCCTATTGAAAATTACTTCCAACTCACTCCCACTGTTGTTTTGTAAACAAGAGATTTGGTTGCTAATAAAAAGATGAGTGTTACATCTAACTTGGCCAAAAACACCTCTACTGTTGTGTGCTAGTCCATTTTATGTAACATGTTCTGCAACATTTATTGTTCTTATGGCTAATTTTCATAACTTTTTCTAAAGGTGTTTAGAAAGCTTAGTACACAGGGTGCCGCAAATGCGGTTTGGATAAGGAGAGATAGGGTTATTGGATTAGCTAGCAGCCAACCCTAGGAAGTGACTATATTTCTGGGCAAATTGGCACACAAGATTGCAGGTTACTGTATCTAAGCCGCTAAGAACAAAATTATGTAGCTCTTTGACAAGTGCACTGGGTGAGGCCATTGTAAACGACTGATGTAAAAACTGTATCTGATAACCCCACTGCTATAATACATAACTTCAGATAACCACACCCTGCTTGGCCGCATAGTTTCAATAACAAACACCATTTTATCAGCTTTCAGGGAATCATGCTGATATGAAGGAGTGATTCAAAGGTTGGAAACAAATGAGATGAGTCTGAGGAGTTCAGCTTTCTAGTCCTTTTACGATAGTCTGGTACTCTTGTACGACAAAGTACAATGGTAACCAGTGCTCTAGTGCCGGGGAAACAGTAGTTCTCAAGATTCTTTGGGAGATCTCATAGTGGTTATGAATGTGTAAAAAGTCTTTACCCATTCATATATCCACTCAGAATGATAATCCCACAGTGTTCCTGGGGCATGACTATATTGCAAATGTAAACTGATTTGTGTCTGTGGTGGAGCTTTGTCCATCGAATGAGATGGATAAGAGATAGCTGTCCTGGGTACCACTGAGATTTGTGCATACAGGCTCAGGGTTGAGTCCAGGAGCACATGCAAGATGTGAACCTGACTTTTCAGGGGGAGTATAGCCCCTTCGGGGGATCTTATCCCTGATATGCTTTTGGTTGACCAGGAGCACCTCTTTCTTGTCTGGATCATGTTTCAATTTATTAGCCTTTATCCAGTCCATTACTGAGAGTAGGTACTGGCCTAAGCAGAGAACAGCTTCCTTGGAATCAGATGGGAAGAAAAGGTAGTGCTGGGTAGCATCAACATACTAATGGCACCAACCCCCCATACTTTGGACAACTCTCCCAACAGTTTCATACAGGTGTTGAGTAACACAGAGGACAACCCTGGAGGACACCACAGGCTGATGGCTAGAACGTTGAAGAGGATTCTCCCAAAATCACTTTCTGAGTTCAGCTATCCACAAAAGACTGGAACTAATGCAACACAGTGCCTCCAAGACTTATCCCAGAAAGGTGCCCCAGAAGGATACCATAGTTAATGGTACTGAAAGACACTGAGAGGTTCTGTAGAACTTCCCATCTCCATTTCTCAGCATAGATCATCCACCAAGGTACCCAAAGATGTTTCTGTCTCATAACCGGGTCTGAAGCCAGAGTGAAATGGATCTAAATAATCTGTCTTCAAAGCTACCACATTCTCCAATATCTTGCCCCCAAAATGGAACATTAGAGACTGACAAGTAATTATCCAGTATCATAGGAGTCAATGAGAGCTTTTTAAAAACAAAGGGCTTACTTCTGCTTCCTTTAGTCATGCTGGAACCCTGCCTTACTGTAAGTAGACCCGTGATGGCAAACCTTGGCACTCCAGATGTTCTTGGGCTTCTGGAGATTGAAGTTGAAGAACAGCTGGAGTGCCAAGGTTCACCATCATTGAAGTAGACCTTTACCACTCTTTTATCTCAGCCACTCTCCCTCTGGCTGCTTTTATAAGCTGGGAAGGGTAAGGGTTCAGCACAGATATGGTGGTTTTCACTTTTCCATGGATCCTGTCCACATCCTCAGACTACAAAAGCTGAAACATATCCAATATAACAGGACAAGCAGATGCCAATGTTACATTGACAGGACCTGTCAGAGTGGATCCGATTCTGCAAAGTGCTGTGTAAACTCTTCACTGTGGGCCATCAAGTGAAGACAATTAATGGTATGAAATAATCAGCATCTGCAACAATTGAGAGACTACCCCACTCATTAAAATCATGGCTTGCCAGGGTGTCCTTGCATGGTAAACATTCCAGTAACCAGTGACAAAAGCAACAAGGACTGACATGCCATGGTACTGGCTCCTTCCTCCCTTCAGTATGTTTCAATCCAGATGGCTTTGTGCACCTCTACCATTGAAAATTATGGACATTGGAAATCCCATGTAAGAAAGTTCTCTGAGAAGTTTTGGGATTATTAAAAGGACCGGCGAGAACACCCTCATTTTTCAGGGTGAGTGGGGAAAATCAGCTATCTCATCATAATGGGTGACCAATTCCATCTTGACTTTACTCTAGAGCAGTGGTGGCCAAACTAAGGCCCGGGGGCCAGGTGCAGCCCCTGACTCCAATTCATCCGGCCTGCGAAACCCTCGTCGCTCCTCGAAGCAGAAGTAAAACATACCTGTTCGGGCGCATTTTACTTCCACTTCCAGGAGCAATGAGGGCTTTGCGGGCTGGATGAATTGGCGTCGGGGCCTACACCCGCCCCCCAGGCCTTAGTGACTGGCTCCCTGAACCACATGATTGGCCCACTACACGAAAAGTTTTGGCATCCCTGCTCTAGAGCCTAAACAGTACAGCTTTTAATACATCTTCTGTGTTTCTTGGCTTTTAGGGAGAAAATGGGGTGAAGAGAAATGGATTTTTAAACATCTTCACCATGTCTCCAAATCACCACAGAACAGTTTAACCTGTGCTCTTGGCCTTAAACGCCCACCATTTGCTGAGGAACAGGCTGTGTCAGGCCTAAGATGTCTGGCCCCAGAAAGTCAATACAAATAAAAATCTTAGACTGAGAGGTAGCCGCCAAAGAATGCCATTGCCCTTTCCATTCTGCTATTATTATTTTTTTGTTAACTTGAAAGCTACCTGTAAGGTTGGTCCCCGTCTATCCCATCTTGCCCAGGTCAAATACCTGTCATTGCAGACACCCTAGTTAATATTCAACTGAAAATAATAGATTAGATATCTATTACATGCTTTTAGTGACAATTAATTTAGTGACTTGGGCTCGCTCTCTCTGTCAGCTTTTATCAAGATAGGAAAATAGAGGCTTTGCTCTGTTGTGGCTGTGTTAGCTCAGGTTCTCGGATAGCTTCTTTGTGCTACAATTACCAACCACTGGATTGGGTTGACACAGAATAATCCTTTTGGATTCTCTCAGCCATGTGATGTCAGTAAGAAGCCCTTCAAACAGGGCTATTAAAAAACACATTAAACATGCTCCTCATTGTAAGGTTTAGGAGAGCTTACGTTAAAATAACAACGATGCTGTGGCATTTGTTTGAAAATGAAAGGATTATACAGTCTTTTGTAAAATAAGGAATTTAGTTTTTTGGGAGGGGCAGCAGAACGGTGACTTATTTTCTGTTTATGTACCTAAGAAACCTTTGATAAGTCAGCTTCTGTCACTAGCTCTTAGTCCACTTGTAATTTCTTGTATCAACCAAGACAAAATGCCTACTGCCTCACATCGTTTATGTCAAACATCGAGCAACATAGACGGGGTACTTACTGAGAGATTATAACGAGAAGGGAACTAGGGCCTTTAGGAATCCATAAGTAATTCATCTTTAAAGAGCATTCAGGAATCAGTCTATATCCTTTAATTGTCATATAAATGATCTCAGCTTTCAATGTGTGTCAGAAACAAATTGAGAAGAGAGGGAAGGAGGAAGATGGGGAGGGGGAGAAAGAGAGATATATCCCTGTGGAGCAATTCTATTTAAAGGGTCCTTTTGATTGAGTAAATGTGCCCACAGTCCAATGCTTTGTAGAAGTGCATGAATTCCCCCATCTCCACCTAAGCAACTACTGTATATATGCCCCTCCCCCCCCCCACCAGCAACCATCTCTTTTACTTACCTGGACAATTTCTGCTGCTTAATAGGGTGGGAAAATTAGATGGATTGTTATGGAGCTACTGGCTAATATTTGTGTTAATTGCCCCCTGAATTATATGAATTGTGCACTCCAATGCCCCTTTTTGTCATATTTCTTTGTAAACATGTGAGTTGGTCAGATAGGAAGCAAGTAGGTGTGTGGGCAGAAGGGAGGAAAGTTAAGCTTCATGTTATTGAGTTGTGCTGGCTAGAGATGATGGGGACTTTAGTGTAACAACAATTAAATGGCGCAGCTTTGCTCTTTGCAGACATGTATAGCACTGGTAGCAAAATAAATACAGGAGCCCACCTTCTGGAAAGCTCAATCATGTGTATGTCTCCCACAGTAGGGTCTGTTGTGATTAGTGCAAACTTTAGGCCATTATGCGCTCTCACAACCTGCTACCTCAGAGTCTCTCAACCTTGGATCCCCAGATATTCTTGGACTTCAATTCCCAGAAGTCAAGATCAGCAGGTGTGCTGGCTTGAGCTTCTGGTAATTGAAGCCCAAGAACGCCTGGAAGCCCAAGGTTGAGAAACCCTGTGCTACCAGATTTATTTCCACCTGGCAATGCCAGGAATTGAACTTGGGTGCTTCTGCACACAAAGTTTATATCCTGGCACTGAGCAGTGGTCCCTTTCCAAGCTGATTTGGGTTCTACAGCTACAATATCCTTGGCTTTTCTATATTGATTAAAATGATCACATGCCAGAAATTATGGGAATTTGTCTTTTTAAAAAAAGAGTAGAAACTCTACAGAATAGAGTATAAAAATCTACAGATTGGGGGTGGATCCTGGCTTGTTCACATTTCCCTTTCATTGTGTGTTGTTCATCTGTGGTAGGGTTGCCATACATCCTGGAAAACCAGGATTGTCCTGGGTTCAAGGTTGGAAAAATTGTCCCAGCCAGCTCAATAAAAATAATGTTAAATTCCAGATTTTTAAAATTTACTGATTGTGTATTATAACACATCATTAAATTAAATTTGAACTCTAGCTATCAAACAAGCGATTTCCTGCCACATTGGATTTGGAGTACCCGGAGACAAGTCTTAAAGTCCTCACCTCACACCACTGCCTGATAAGTGTGACCAGTGTGTTTCCTGGAACAGAGGACATCAAGAGTTGATCTCAACATGACTTCTCAGAAGTACAACAGATATCTTACAGTAAGAATTAGCTGTTGTAAATAAATTCATTTGTGTACTGATATGTTTAATGTGAAAGTGCTTTATACCTGTCATTATATTAAATTTGTTTTTAAAAAGGCTATTTTGCAGATAACACACCCATTTTTGTCAGGTCTACTTCTATCCCGGTTTTGTGGGAGAGAATGATGGCAACTCTTAAGGGGATGGGGAATGCAAATTAGCCCACCCCAAAACCTATAGCATTTTCCATATTTTCCTCAAGTGTGGTTTCACCCTTTGTTAAGATTACAAAGTCAAAATAGTAGTTTCAGATTTTAGTTTGTTCATGAACTACATCCCCCCCATGCATGTCTTTTTACACATTTGAGTGGGAAAGTGTCATATATGAACTTGAAAACACCATGTGACAAATTTTTAAAATGCAATAGCAGTTTATTTTCCAGCAGATATCTACATGGAGATTACTACCTGATGTACTGACAAGTTGGTGGTTCACAGACACATCCATAAATATAAGTGTGTGACTAAAACTGGCCCTGTTAAGGAAACTATCAAATTGTCTGTAGGAAGGACCCCGCCCCCTGATACACAGACATTATATTAACTACCCCTAAATACATTAATATTTAAGAAAAATGTATAGCCTGAAATCCTGTTCCTGTAATTGTAACCCTGTATGACTAAAATCCTGTTTATGTAAATTTCATGGCATAAGGCTGATGATGTCATCAGTTGGAGATATTTTAAAGAAGGAAAATTGTGCCCCCTTTAGATCCCAAGTGATTGGCTTCATTGTTGAGAACTCCTAGCAGCTACAGGATAGGAGGGGGTGGTCTGAGCCACCATTAACTTCATCCCAGTGGGACAATTTTTGGTAATTAAAGATTTCTTCCTCCCACCCCTTCACCTTTATGGATTCCTAGTGATGAAAGAGATTACTCATGACCCATAGAGGCTATTGGGTAGTGGGAGAAACACACACACACCCCAATTGCCCCAGCTAATGTCACAATCAGCCTTATGCCATGGAATTTACACAAACAGGATTTTAGCCATAGTATTGAAAAGCTTGTGCATAAATGAACTAGCTAGTGTGCACTGATGCATATTGAGTGGGCCTGAGAATCCTACTCAAAAATGGATTTTATGCAAACCACAGAAATGCATGTAATGCACATTGATTGTCACACAAAGAACTTGTAATGATGTAGCATACATTTCCTCAGTTTTGTGGGTTTGAATATTGGAAAAAAAGTGTCCATATAGAAGTCTTAATACAAGGCACTCGTGTGTTCCCATTACCCTTTTTTCACCATTATAACAGTGGATTTTCTTTTACTAAATTTGTTGTAAATTATTAAAAGGGCACATTGTCAAAGTCTTGAAAGTTTGCAAGCACAACAACTGTTTTGAAGTACCAAAATTACAGGTCTTATTAATGTGACATAGTCCTCTGGAACACTGATGGTGAACCTTGGCACTCCAGGTGTTCTTGGACTTCAATTCCCAGAAGCCCAAGTCTCTGTGAATCCACATGAATGGGTATGACGCAGTAAACCCACTCGTGTGGATTCACAGAGACTTGGGCTTCTGGCAATTGAAGTCCAAAAACACCTGGAGTGCCAAGGTTTGCCATCACAGCTCTAGAAAGTTCATGTTTGATAATGTTTCTTCTATTCAATATATTTCTATTTCTGTTAAAGGTATTGTTATCCACTTGGAATCTTCAGATCAGGTGGGAAGATCAAAATAAACAGATAACTGGGAAGCCTCCTTGATTACCACAAGATTTATGACCCAAATGCTTCATGAAGCTGCTCCATAAAACTCTTATCTTCTGGCACTGCACCCAAACTACGTAAGTTGCTGTTATTTCAAGAGCTGACACATTCTCAAGCTGAGCCAGCAGCTGCGTGATGCTGAGGAACTACAAGGAGACAAGAGAGAGAAAGAGAGAGAGAGAAAACACCTGCAGTTACTTTCCTGTGTAAATCTTGTCATGTCAGCTTGCTAAGGTTTTTTTGCTGGCACCTGACAACATTACAAAATCTTCCTGAGACCTTGATGGCCAAATGGCTTCAACCTTAATGCTTTAAAGGTCGCCCTTGCTCAAAAGCCATTGTATCCGACTCTGGGGTTCAGTGCTAATCTCTGTTTATAGCCAAAGAGATAGCACTGTCTGTGCCTGCAGACATTTCCATGGACATGTGGCAAGCATGACTAGACACCGGAGTGCACAGAACACTGTTTACCTTCCCACTTTAGGTTTTCTCAAAAACCCTTGCAAGCTTTGCGTAAGGTGGGTTATATTCAGTGGACTCAGTTTGAATTTAGCCTCACTGATATCCATGGACATTAATTTAGACCGGGGTTTCCCAATCTTGGCCCCCCAGATGTTCTTGAACTTCAATTCCCAGTAGCCCTGATCAGCAGGTGTGCTGACTTGCACTTCTGGTAATTGTAGTCCAAGAACACCCAAGGTTGGGGAACTAATGTCAATTAGACATTGATTTCAATGGGAATGCACTCTCTATGCTTAAATCCAAACACAACCATCTAGAAGGAAGTAGAGATTTAAGAAGAGGTTTGGAGCATCATCCAGCAGCTGTCAGGCAACTACATCCCATTGAAAACAATGGAAGAAGATCAAATCAAGACTAACATGCATTTTATTTACTTTGAGTGATACTTAAGTAGTTTACTGTTACTAGGCCAAGTTCTGGACAAGGTACCCTCTCTGAAAGAAAGCCATCTGGTAGCATTGGGGCAAGAGCAGAAAGCTTTGGAGAAATGTGGCCTAGCTAAGATTCAAACTAATTTGGGTCTTTCCCCTGGTGCATCACACTGAGGTATTTGTAAGGTAGTTAGAACTTCCAGAATTGAGAATTTTAGCGTTTGTAGTTCAGAAAAATCTGGAGGGAAATCCCTTGTTGTTAATGAATAATGAAACAAATAACTTGCACTATCAGAGCAACAATTACAATAGTGACAACCTAGGTGCCAAAAAAGTAATGCATATTGGAACAAGGTTTTTTTTTTTGGTGTGTGTGTGTATCAAAAGTAACGTCTGGAACTCTTTATTTAACTTTATTTAGAGTAAGGCAGCTGACTCAGGCAGCAAATGTGATGGAAGCTGTGGCTGTCCCCCAACCATTCCTCCTGGTTTCCTTGGTCATTCCTCTGTGTTGGAGTTTTGTCTCTCATGTGATATGACCTGGCCCATTCTTACCCAAATCGAGCCTTCTGTTGTCAAGTTTGTGGACAATATTGTTCCTGTATTTGTGTTGAAGAATTCAACTGACTGCCAATTCTCAATTGAAATATTTGAAGCACCTAAGGTAGCAAAATATCTTGTGACAATGCTATGTAATACAGTCTTTGCTCTACCAGACATAATGCCCTTAGGTGTTTCTGAGAGCAAGTCACTTTAGGCCTCTGGCCATAAGAAAATGCCTTTCAGCAGTAGCAGTAGCAGTAGCAGTAGTTGTTGTTGTATGCTATTATGTAGGAAATGACATACAGCAGCTTTAATATGGCTTTCATTGTAACCAAGATATTTAAAGAGAGGGTTTTTTTTAATCAGTTCCACCCCCCCATTCCATCACAGTAAGCTGAGCAAGGCTTCAAACTGAGGCCTCCCACATCCTAGTTCACCACTCTGTACACTACACCATCCTCCAGAGGATGTTCTGATTTCTCCTTTTGGTTGGCAAAGCTATGTCTAACCTTCTGGAGGCCAAACTAATTGTTTTGTGCAAGATACAGTATAGTGATCTCAGCTATAAAAGCCCCCCGCCTCCCTCCTGATTTGTCTATTAAAAATGTTGCAATATTTAGTTGACTAATTTTGTTGCTCTTATGTGCCTCAAGTCACTTTAAATGTATGGTGATTAAAAATGATTTTTGAGGTAAGTGAGATGTAAATGGGGTGGTTTACTATTAGAGCCCTAACCATTTTACTCAATGAAGGTAAAGTATTTTAAAACTGATTTTTAAAAACATGAATATTTCAGTAGTACAGAAACGCTGTAGAAGACAAATGGCATCTTAAGAGTCTATGAGAGAAAGCTAAAAATGAGTTGTCTGATGTATGCATGCTAGAGGTAATCTATGCATGCATCTTCTTAAGGTGAAGTGTGCTGTTCTACCTTTAGAGTAGCTTCCCCAATGCACAAATTAATTTCAAATCTACAGTTATGATTTTTTATGGTAGAAAGCTCTGTTCTGGACAGATGCCAGAACTGTCTGCAGATTCTCTGTAAGATTTGAGGATTGGGACACTTGGTTATGCTACACCCAAAATAATATTGAGCTGGGAGTTGGACTCAGTGGGTTTATAGGCCTCTTCCAACTCCATTATTCTATGGTTCAATGATTTCAGTGGCATATGCTTTTAAAAATATATAATCAGTAATGGAGAAACAAAGCAAGTTAAGCCTTTCTTCACGCTGGTTGTCAAGAGTCAGGTGATCTGACATTTCACTTTTCAACCACTCATGTAGAAAGTGCTCTGTTAAGTTCCTTTAAATGGGTGACATTTACATTTTTTAAAGGATGTTAACTTTCATTGGTTTAATTCGGTACGATTTAAATTGTCAATAGTTCATTTAACCATTGAACACTTTCATTAGTTTACTTATTTGACAAATTAGTTAAAGCTTTCAGTTGATTAAACAATGAAGGTTTTATATTAATTAATGACATTTTGATATTAATTCCTAATGACAATCTGTATCATTGGATGTAGGAGTTCAAGGCAATGGTAGCCAAGTTGAACTTTTCAAAGCCCTACAAGATGATGGAATCAAATTACTACATTCTATATGCCAGCTGATTTGGAAAACAAAACAATGGTCACAGGGTTGGAAAAGATCAGTATACGTTCCAATCCCCAAAAAGGGTAATGCCAAAGAATGTTCAAATTATCGAACAATTGTGCTCATCCCTCATGCTAGCAAGGTGATGCTCAAGATAATACAGGATAGACTGCAACAGTATGTGGAGAGAGAATTACCAGAAGTGCAGGCGGGTTTCAGAAGAGGCAGGGGGACTAGAGACCACATTGCCAACATAAGATGGATCATGGAAAAAACAAAGGAATATCAGAAACAAGTCTACTTCTGTTTCATTGATTACACTAAGGCTTTTGACTGTGTCGACCACAACAAAATGTGGCAAGTAATTAAAGAGATGGGAATACCGGAACACCTTATAGGCCTCATGAGAAATCTGTACATGAATCAAGAAGCAACAGTTAGGACAGAAAATGGAATGATGGAGTGGTTTGGAATAGGAAAAGGAGTAAGACAAGGCTGCATTTTGTCACCCTGCTTATTCAACTTATACACAGAACACATAATGTGCAATGCAGGGATGGAGGAATCACAATTTGGGATCAAAATTGCTGGGAGAAACATCAACAATTTGAGATATGCAGATGATACCACCCTAATGGCAGGAAGTGAGGAGGACCTAAAGAAGCTCCTGATTAGGTTGAAAGAAGAAAGTGCAAAAGCTGGCTTGAGACTCAATATCAAGAAAACTAAGATAATGGCAATCAGCCCTATCAGTCCCTGGAAAATAGATGGGGAAGAAGTAGAAACAGTGACAGATTTTACTTTCCTAGGATCAAAGCTCACTGCAGATGGTGATTGCAGCCATGAAATAAAAAGGCGACTGATTCTTGCGAGGCATAGTGAAAAGTAGAGACATCAAATTGCAAACAAAGATTCGCATAGTCAAAGCAATGGTATTCCCTGTGACAATGTATGGGTGTGAGAGTTGGACCATTAGGAAAGCTGAGCGCAGAAGAATAGACACCTTTGAGATGTGGTGTTGGAGGAGAGTTTTGAGAGTCCCCTGGTCAGCGAGGAGAACAAATAGGTCAATCTTAGAAGAAATCAACCCTGACTGCTCATTAGAAGGTCAAATAATAAAAATGAAGCTAAAGTATTTTGGACATCAAATGAGAAGAGAGGATTCACTTGAGAAGGCCTTGATGCTTGGAAAGGTCAAGGGCAAAAGAAGAAGGGGGCGGCCCAAAATGAGATGGCTAGATGGTATTGTGGACACAATGGGCACAAAGCTGAGAAAGTTGAGGAGAATGGTGGAGGACAGGAGTGCCTGGCGGACAGTAGTCCATGGGGTCGCAGAGGGTCGGAATCGACTGTGCGACTGAACAACAACAACAAATGTTAGCGTAGTTGAGAATGAAAAAAAGTAGCTAAAAATTAGATCATTTCTAATGAGTGATCACCCAAGCTCATTAAACAAATCATTTGTTTACACTTTCTTGAAAAACTAAAAAGAATGTAGCCTGCTCCTAGACCAGGACTCCTTGCTCATGGTTATGCACGCTCTGGTCACCTCCAGACTTGACTATTACAATATGCTCTACATGGGGTTGCCCTTGATGACCATTTGGAGGCTGCAACTGGTCCAGAATGTGGCTTCCCAGCTGGTGATAGAGTTTGGGCAGTATGCCTGTGTCTCGCCACTTCTTTGGGAGCTTCACTGGTTGCCAGTGTGCCTTAGGATGCAATTCAAGGTGCTGGTAATGATCTTTAAAGCTTACATGGTAGTGGGCCAGGTTACTTGAGAGACCCTGTCACCTTGAGAACATTTGCCCGTCCCACCAGAGCAGACTCGAGAGGCTCTCTCATTGTGCCATCCGCTAGGGAGGGTCATCTCTCTAGCACCAGAAGGAGGGCCTTCTCTGTGTCTGCTCCGGCCCTACAGAACCTCCTGCCAATTGAGCTGTATCTCCAGATGGAGTTGCTGTCCTTCAGGAAAGGGCTAAAAACCTGGCTGGCAAAGCAGGTGTGGGGCACCATCTGGCTGATTTAGTAAGAACACTCTCTCCCTCTTTTAATCTCTTTTAATCTGTAGTGGTCGGAGTAATTTTTGGTGGCAGTTTTAATGGAGTTTTTTTTGTTTTTTAAAATGTGTTTGGTTTTATTTTCCGTGAGCCGCCCAGAGTCTTCGAAGTTGGGCAGCAATATAAATCAGAAATATATGCTCCTTTGATGATGTGCAATTATATTTAAATAAAATCTGTAAAATATCCAGGATTTTTGGAGTATAAATTCCAAAATTTCTCTTCCTCTGATCATTCAGGGTTTTTTAAGGAAGTTTGGAATCTTCCTATTTTAAACTAAACATTTCACAATACTATTCACTTCCCCTTTTTGGTGTGTGGAGGATACTTAATGTGTTAGATGGATAGGCGGTCTTCAAACAAATGTGTGAAAGCAGACTGAATCAGATGTGTTTTTGTGATTTGTGGGTGGCCACTGGGTAAGTGACCATAGGGTGGAATGCTCTTCTATTGAGGCTTTGTCTTGAATATAGCAATTGTGGAGTTAAATGATGATAAAAATAATAAAATACCACAATACCAAAGGGAAAAGAGAATTTGAAAATAATACACAGGATCCAGGAAGAATGAAGTGGTACCAAAGCAGATGGAGACTGAGAGCCCAAATGAAGCCCAATACATCTCTAGAACACTCCGGCCACTGAGGCACCATGGAGGGCTCAGACTGAGGTCGCTGGACACTATATATTCTCTTGAAGCATTGGACCATGAATTTTCATAGGTATAGGGAGAAGTACCAGTCTGACCAGGTTATCCTGCTATGGTAATAGAGTAGACCATCCTGCCAGCAACTCAACACTGAGTGTCAGGTGGCGACTAACTTACTTGACAACCCTGAGGACTAACGGTCTTGGGTGTCAAAGTCCATGCAGAAGGGTGATGGTCCCTAAGTGGATTAAATCCCACTTGAATCTATCTTGATGGAGGGCAGCAGCTTCATCCATTCTGGACTGGGGCTGATGAGGACTTTGTGTGCAAATAGGACTCAGGACCAGAAAGTGACTTGCAGAACTGGATCAGTGGTACAGGTGTCATGCTGCGATGCGGAAGGCAGATGAAAGGCCACTGCATTATATTTTCGGGATGGTCTTCATGGTTCATCGCCATGATGATCACCTACATTTGGATTTCGTATATGGAAGAAGAAGGAGAAGCGAAAAGTGACATGCTTAGGTTGTCATTCCTAGCTAGGATCTGCATTTTATAATTTACATTATCACTCTTTTTATCGAGGGTACCTTGTTAAAATTCACAATTTGGTGAATTCATTCCGCAGTTCCTTTTACCTGACCTAGTGTGAGAAAGATTAGCTGGCAAAACAAGGTTGCCATTGCACAGAGTATGCCCAATTGTGGTCAAAAAATACCACAAATTTCAAGGAGGCTCTATCTGTGTACCCTCTTTAATGTACTGTCAAGTAGATATACAGCATAACAGCTAGGACAGACCAGATACAGTACAGTGATTTCTTACAACATGGATTTACCAAGAGAACCTTACCCACTCACTGAGATAAGGGAGCTGCTACTACTACATAAGCCAGTTTTTTTTACAGAGTCAAGTCAGACATACTACAATTTCTTCATATAGCTTCCATTTTCTGTGAGTTATTTAGAAACATTTGCAATGAAAACAGAATTGTGCAGATTTGTATATTTGTGGACAACAGCTCCCAAAATCCCCCAATTATGTGGTCTGCAGAGTTTTGGGAAATGTAGTCCAACATGGCAGATCTCCACACATCGAATAAAAATATAAAAACAGCTAATATTAAGTGTTTAAAACACCACTAACCCTTCAATTTTCCTGTCTGCAAAGTACATTTACCTATTATTAAAAGGCCAATAAACCATGTTAATGCACTTCAAAGTAACGTCTCTCTTTTAAGAAGCTCTATCTCTTCTGCTAATGGAGTCAAGATGGTGTGCAGAGACAATCACCTTTTATTTGTTCTAATTACTTTCTCTGACTGGTAATCTGCATCATTAGTTTTTTTAAAAAACTAATAATAATAATTTTGTGTCAAAAATTGTTCTGGGTTGAAAGGATTTTTGCTGGAGAAACTCCATTTAGGGGACACCCAAATGAGGCTCCTTTCATGTCCCCAAGATCTTTTCCCACTGAAGTCATCCCTATTTGTTGTTGTTGTTCAGTTGCACAGTCGAGTCTGACCCTTTGCAACCCTATGGACCACTGCATGCCGGGCTCCTCTGTCCTCTGCTGTCCTCCACAGCCTAGCCAGATCTACGCCCATTGCAGCAATGATTCCATCCAGCCACCTCATCCTCTACCACCCCCTTCTCCTTTTGCCTTCAATCTTTCCCAGCATCAAGGCCTTCTCAAGTGAGTCCTCTCTTCTGCTTTAGTGGCCCAAGTACTTTACCTTCATCTTCAGTATTTGTCACTCCAATAAGGTTGATTTCCTTCAAGATTGACTGATTTGATCTCCTTGCAGTCCAGGGTACTCTCAAGAGTCTCCTCCAGCACCACAGTTCAAAGGCATCTATTCTTCTGTGCTCAGCCTTCCTTATGGTCCAGCTCTCACAACCATACATTACTACTAGGAAGACCATTGCTTTGACTATGTGGATTTTTGTTGGCAAGGTGATGTTTCGACTTTTTATTATGCTGCCTAGGTATCTACTTGCAATTTCTTGCTTTTGAACTGCTATGTTGGCAGGAGCTGGGACAGAGACGGGCATTCAAACTGTCATGCAGTACCTGGGTTTCGAACTTACTGGCCTTCCAGCTAACAATCGTCGACTGCAACTCATATCTGAGAATGCATTTTTTTCCTGAAGCAGGAAAAAATTATTTATTTATTATTTATTTTACAGACTTATATGCCACTGGTGTGAATTTGTTTAAGGTGCATCCCAGCTTGTCATAAAGTGACCCACACACTATGATCGTGGAGCCATCTCCTGCATCACCTATGAAATGAGATATGCAGGATTTAACACCAGGACTGCAATGGACTGCCGCAGCCTTGAGGATATGGACAAGGTGCGTCTTCACAGCCAGTCCATCTGGCATGGCCACTTACACCTCCATGACCATTGGTAATCAGAGTTCCTCCTCTGCTCATTTTGCCATTGTGCCCAATATGATGGTTTCCAGTGGCATCTCCTCCACTGAGGAGACCATCATCCCACCCAAAGGGGCTCATCCACCTGTAGCCGCTGGCCCCTTTAGGAAGTCAGGTTAGTTAACCTGACTCCCTAAAGGCTATCTGAGACACTATAGCCCCAGTTTTTTTAACTGAACAAAGAAGAATGATTGACAGTAAGTCCAGTAGTTCCAGAGCTGGTAAGAAAGATTGAGATATAAATCAGGTCAAATCAGATAAATTAAATGAATCCAGAAATCCCCCAGTAATGTGAAGAGCTAAACATGGTGGTAACCTAGCCCAAAGTATGGTACAGAGTGAGGAAAAATAAAATACCAGTATCGGATTGATCAGTTTTACTGGGAATGATTTGGGAATCCTTGTCTACATAGCTAGCCCATGTTTCAAGAAGTGGACACTATTCCATAACTCTGAGAATAGCCCCCTCCCCCACTTCACTCAGGTCACACACCACTACTCTTTTCCTCTGAGATGATGAGACATCAGTCTTGTTGAGTGCACTTGCCATATTGTCTTATAGCAGATCCAGCTATTCGCTCATTGGCGTTGCTGTGTTGCATCTCATTATGTTGATCAGAGTTGCAGGTACATCTGGAAGATGACCTTGCGTACTGTATGTGGTTCCTATAAGATACTCTAGTAGACCTTCCAGAAAAGATATTGGTGTGTACAGGGGAAAGAAAGGAAAATTAGATTCCCATAGTGCAAGCAGGCGTCTGGTTAGGTAATATTTTATGTCCCCCATAATCTGTAGCCAGGCTCCAGATGGGCTTATGTTTGGTGTGTGAATACTTCCAAAGCTATCAATTATCTGGTATTTCTGATGTGCTGGAAGGGAGCCAAACAAATGGAAGAATTCTCTTACTTTCTGTTGTATAAGGAAATAGTGAGAAGCTGGAATACAAGATCTGTCATTGCAAGATGAGATATCCTAATCTGAACTGGAGACATCATTGTACGCATGGAATATGGATTAGTTGGATGCAAGAACACAGTTACTACTTAGGTGTTCTCCATAGACCCTATGGCAGGGGTAGGCAACCTACAGCCCATGGGCTGTATCTGGCCTGTGGTGCCAAATAATCCAGCCCTTGCCCCAGCTACCACCACCGGAATTGACTGCAGACTTGTTTACAACAGCTGTAAATGAGTCCATGGTTGTTGTAAACATGTTTACGGCACCCACAAATTGTGGGGGGACCACCAGTCCAGCCCCCTCAACTGTCTGAGGGAGCGTGACCCACCCACAACTTTAAAAGGTTGGCGACCCTTGCCCTATGGTATTTGGATCTCCAACTGTGTCATCAAAAGATGATAAATCAGAACCTTGTGGCAAAGATTAAGTCTCCAGCTGTTTAGTCATAACAGGGATTGTGTCTTTGAACAGGTGGAGGAGTGCGCCCGCCCACACAGTCAGCTGTTCCACCTAGCTGTTCCAACGCAAATATTGTTGTCCATTGTGTAATGCAATGTGAGTAAATATATGTGCACGTGGTATCTATGAATCAAAATAAAAGGTTAAGCTAAGTACATGGGCGTGTACTGACATGGCCAATGTAGTTCATGCGAAAGCATGTTCCCAAGCTTTAAGGATATGCTATAATGAAAAAAAAAAGGTTTTTTAAAAATAATAATAAAACTTCTGCTCTCCATGGATTAGAATGCCACATTTAGGCTTCTTCACACCCTACCTGTAGGTCATAGCTGACACATGCTAAAACTAAATGCTTTATGTGGAAGTATTTACACCTGTGAAACAGAAATACTCCATTCTTATAAGTGAGGTGTTTTGGACTGTTAAGTAGATAAATAGGTACCTCTTCAGCAGAAAAGGTAAGAGTGTTCCCTGTGCTCTGGTTTCTAGTCATGCCTGCCTCATGACAACAGAAACGTTTGTAGATGCAGACAGCACTGGCTCTTTGGCTGTAAACAGAGATGAGCACCACTCCCTTGAGTCAAACATAACTGGCCTTCGAGCAAGAGAGAACTTTACTTTGACCTTCCAGATCTATCCATTATTGCAGCCTCTGGACAGATACAATAAATGCCCATTACTTGACTACTCTATTCACTCCTCAAATTCCATTAATCCTAAAAAAAATAATCCTTGTAGTTCCTTTCAAAAAAAAAAAAAATGGGGGTAGTTCACCTGGAACGCCCCCCTTCCTTTCTGAAATTACCTGGCTGAATTTACTGTAGGTGATAAAATGGTCTATTTATAGTAGCTAAAATCTAACTTGGTTCTTTACACTAGGTGAGAATTTGCCAAGTTTATATCCCGGAAAGATTCAATAGATAAAAGACACCTTGGAGGAATCTTCCAATAAATCTGGAAGCCAGAACAGTTCAAGCTTGGATGTTGTTTTAGTTGTTTATCATACTTTTGGTATGAAATTTTAGCATCTAATAAAGGGGTTTTCAGTTGCATATATGTATATACATATGAAATCATGGACATACACACCAAACCCATGTAGACACACATCTTTTAGCAGTGGCACCACATTTAAACTCCCTGCAGATTTCATCAGACGCTCCACTTATTTCAGTTCTTTTAAAAAAAGATTTAATAAAAAGCTGCAAGTTCAGACTTGCCTCAGCTCTGCTTTTGTTTATAGCTGGCAATGCACTGCTATGTGAGTTTGGTTGTAGTTAATAATCTTAATTGCTTACCTGTTCTAGGCAGGCACACTTGCTTTTAATCATTTATTGAAAATAAAAATCATTATGGGAAAACACTTGTTGCCTTACACAGCTCCTTGCAAGAAAACACTGTAGATGGGGTTTCACACAGTTAGCTCTCCATTTTTGTTTTCTCATATATGAACAAATAGGTCAATCTTAGAAGAAATTAACCCTGACTGCTGCTTAGAAGGTCAAATAGTAAAGATGAAGCTAAAATTCTTTGGACATCAAATGAGAAAAGCCTTGATGCTTGGAAAGGTCGAGGGCAAAAGAAAAAGGGGGTGGCCAAAGATGAGATGGCTGGATGGTATTGTAGACACAATGGGCACAGAGCTGAGCGAGTTGAGGACGGTGGAGGACAGAAGTGCCTGGCGGACGGTGGTCCATGGGGTCGCAAAGGATCGGAATCGACTGTGCGACTGAACAACAAAAAAATTATTTTGAGAGCATTTTCCCCATAGGTGACTTAGTGATTAATCTAATTGTTCCTAGCAGACTTTTGAAGACATTATCCACCACTGTTCCCATTATGTGTGATATATATTCTCTTTCTCTGTGCAGTTTACTGAGTAAATAACTCCATGATAAACATGGTAGAAGGCAATAAATGCTTGATATTCGGCTTGTTTCCTTAGAAGGGGAAAGAGATCTACTGGTCTGATAAATACCGTCTTTGTTTAAATCTCAAACATCTTGTGGAAGTTTCAGAGTAAACAAATACAAGGTGTATTGACATATTTAGACTGTCAACATATCATAAGCCCTATTCAGGCATTCTACAAAGGGGAATGACTTGGACATCTAGGGATAAAAGAATGCTAGACCCATCTATAATTAGAGTGCAACAACTAGGGCTTAGTAGCAAGCAATAGCAATTAAACTTATATACTGCCCCCTTTTCACTTAAAGCACTTTCTGGGTGGCTCACAATGTAATTAGTATTTTTGTTCTCAACATGCTGGGTACTCATTTTACAGACTTCAGAAGGATGAGAGGCTGAGTCAACCTTGAGCTCATAAGGCTCAAACTTGTGTTGTCAGTAGTTTCAGCAGCAGTATACCTTAGGTATCAAACTTTGGAGGACATCAAAATCTGGTAGTGAATTTATTGGTGAGCATTGGTAAATAGGATCACCAAACTTATCTTACCCCTGAAGATAACATTAAAATACTGTATAAAAATGAGTCTTCAAAGTGCTACAATGTCTTTGTTTTGTTTATTCTCTGATATGCTTGAAACACAGACTAACATGGCTATCAATGTCAGTAAAATAGCAATATCAGTAAAATAGCAATATCTTTATTTTAAATATTTTTGCTACAAAGAATACATTGCAGAATACTAGCTCAACATGCTTCAGCGGATCTTTTGTACTGCTCAATCACTTTGTTACTTAAAGTGGCACATTTACTTGTGGACACAGATTCTGTGGTATATACAGTTCTAGCAGAAGGGAACAAGGGTGGTGGGGGTGGGGGTTCAAGGAGAACAAACTGGTTGGATACCACAAGTACCTTTCAAGCTCCCACCTGAGGTGGTTGTCTCATTCTGCCTAGAGATAAAACCAACCTCAGTTGAAAGGGTAGTTGTAGCCTAAGTTACAGACTTTGGGGATTGATCCGAAACATCCCACGAATGTGAAGTTCCTCACTTTGGCCACCCTAGCTTAGTCAACCCTCTTTCTTAAAATGTGTTTTTAGAGGTGACCTATGACAAAACTAGAGATAACTATTGAATGTTATCTGAACAGTAATGTTTATTCAGCAGGAACTAGGGGGTACACAAAATAGAGGATCCTTGAGGACTGTGGTATTTTTGAACCACAATCAGGTATACCCTGGGCAATGGCAACCTTGTTGTGCCAGCTAATCTTTCTCACGCTCCAGAATGTATTCACCAAAAGGTGGCCTCAGTTTAGCAGGTTAAAGTCTGACCTAGGAACAAAAGAAGTAGCAGTAGCAGGAACTAGAAGACATTGAGAGAAGAAGCTGATTTCTTCATCTGGAAAAAATCTCTAATCTTATATATTTTATTTTCTCTCTCTCCCTTCCCCTGTGTTTCTTTTAAAATGCCTGATTCATTGTATTGGAGAAACTATGCATCTATGTTGAAATCTAGGTTTACCCTGATGATTGCTTGTCATATGAATTTGATGTTGTCTGGCATTGCATTTAGAGTGGGTGGCTTTTCGTTTGGATTGGCTTTGGTGTTAGTATTGTGGTTTCTTCGCATTTGTTTAAATTCCTTGTTGCAATAGTTGTATTAGAGATGCATTGACGTAATTAATAGAAAATGTTACCTCTGTTGTGAAATATACAAAGCACTGATCATCTTTACTGTTCCCATATCATCTCCTGCATTTAAATAACTTAAGAAGTGTCACCTTCACTAAAGATAACTCAAAGTATGTAAGGAAAAAAGTGGCTCATAATCCATCTATAAAAACAAAGTTCTGATTTGAATAACAGTTCTGTTAAATCATGAAAAAGTTACACACAAGGTGAACTTTTAAGCTCTCCAGAAATCTTCATCGGTCAAAGATTGTACACAATTTGAGGATGTAGGAACAAGCAAATGATCCCGCATATAAGGCCAGATGTAATATCTATTGTACTTGGAATTTGCAGATATAGCACACATCATATGTCTTGTTGTCTATCTTTGTATTAACAAAAACTCTGCCATGTACAGTGACTGGAGAAGATGGAACCTTCAGAGACAGATCCTTCACAACAAGAATTCCTTTGTGGAATTGAGCCATGGCTGTTCAGGGATAAGATAAGTTTGGCCCTACATATGTTGCTAGCTGGACTACATCTCAAGGCATCACTGAATACTGGTGATGCTAGCTCCTATGTTGTTGCTGATGGAACCTCTGGATGTAAGGGAGCAAATGGTGCTAGTATCAAGGCACCAAAATTCAGAAGGTGCAATCTTTTCAAGTTTGCATCTAGACATATCAACTAATACATGCAAATCTTATGCAGATCTTTGCTTTTTCTCTCTTTTTATAATGCATCAGTACTATGTAGCGAGTTTAGTAGGTAAGATAAGGCTTTGAAATAGATTAAGTTGTGTGTTATTACTGTTAGGAGGTCCCCTTATAGCAGTGGACTTCAACCTTTTAAAGCCTGGGGACAGGGCACACTCCCTCAGACTGTTGAGTGGCCGGACTGGTGGTCCCCCACACTCCCTCCCCTGCTCCCCTTCTTACCAGCCTGGAGGAGCTGTGTTGCATGGGTGAAGGAAACACACCTGTGACTACTTCCACCTCATGAATCCTTGTCTCCTTTGCTTGGCTTGGTGTGACCCTAATGGTGCTCCATAGCAGGGAGGATGTTGTATGCCTTACAGCATCTGCCCTGCTATGGAGCACCATTAGGAACACGCCAAGCAAAGCCCAGGAAACAAAAATGGAGGTGGTAGCAGTGGTGGCTGGACTGAGGGTGTGGGCTGGAAGATTTGGTGCTGTGGGGTGGATCTGGCCCACTGGCTGTAGGTTGAGGATCCCTGTCTTATAGAAAAGAGAAAACTACTAGCTAACCTGTCCCACCCCGCCACTCCCCTCCCCCCCCAAAAAAGCTGGGTTAGGCTATTTAGACAGGATTTAGACACCTCAATGAGGCATTTTCAAGTCTCTCAAGATTCTTCACCCTCTGAGCAAAAATGAGAGGATTATTTTTTCCCCTATCAGGTTTTCAGTAATTTTGCGCAAAATGTCTCTGTGCAAAACTAGTGTACTTAGGCTTTGAGAAGCAAAACACAAACAGCAAGCACAGGACTGGGTTCAAAGAGATGCAAATATCCTTCCAGTACTTTTGATTCCAAAAAGTCCATGAAATGAAGCATCAACTGTTGTAGCTTTGAGCAAGTTGTTTTTTGGAATAAAAATTATATCCCCAAAATCTGAAAACCTTTGTCAATACTGACAGAAAACATTGTGCTGTCTTGCAAGTGAGGATAATTTTTTCCTGGTTTCTTGTTCCTACTGTAGCTGAATACTGAGTGGGTACAGTTTTCTTTGTCAATAGAGTGTCTGATTTAGACATCTTAAGGTTGAACACTTGATTCCAAACTCACTTGCAACAGCCATTCGGTAAATTGTGAAAACTGTTTGCTCAATTCTCTTGCTCATGTAGTGCTTCATAATAAAATTTTGCCCAACATTTTACAGAACGAATTGAGCATGGTGTCTTGGGGAGCCTTCTTTCTCCTTATCTTACATTAAATGAAAAACAAGTTTATAGCACTAATGACTATAAAAATATGATGAGCTATATTTGCAATGTGTACCAAATAAATGAGAAACTAGTAGATGCAGTGACTGCAGTGGCTCAAGTCACTAAGACGCTGACTGGGAGGCGGAAGGTCAGCAGTTCGATTCCCGAGTACTGCAGGACGGAATGAGCTCCCGTCTCTGTCCCAGCTCCTGCCAACCTAGCAGATCGAAAGCAAGAAATTGCAAGTAGATAAATAGGGACCACTTCGGTGGGAAGGTAACAGCGTTCCATGTGCTCCGGTGTCTAGTCATGCCTGCCACATGACCATGGAAACGTCTGCAGAAGCAGACAGCACTGGCTCTTCAGCTTAGAAACAGAGATGAGCACTGACCCCTAGAGTCAGATACTACTGTCTTTCGAGCAAGGGAAACCTTTACCTTTACCTTAGTAGATGCTTAAGTCTTGCTCCTGCTATCAGTGTCACATGTATGTGGAGGAATATAGGATTTCATGGGGATTTAAGAAGGTGTATGAGAGAGAAGATGGAAAAGAGAAAAAGATGGGAGAATCTCCTCCCTTATTAAAAAAAAACATTATCCAGATTTTTGTGGCACTACCTAGTGCTTGAAAATAATTTGTACAGTATTATTTTTTTCACCCTACATAATTCAAGTCACAATATTTTAGCGTGGACAACAGTTACTGTTTCCCAGTAATCAGGGCTTTTAAAAAGTTGATGGTCTAGTCAAAGTTTGGGGTAGGGCACAAGGCAATCATCCCAAGTTCTTTAGTCTTGGAGTATTTTAGCACATCACTTTCCCCATTTTAGACATTAAAGAGTGCTTCTGAGTTAAACATTTAACAGGACATGAAAAAGTGAAGGTATAGAAGCAAGTTGACCAAAGGGATTGTGAATCTACCCATTTAGCTTTTAACCCTCTGAAAGGGCAAAAGGCAAACCTTGTAAGGAAAACAAATGAAGGTCCCAAGTCTTCCGCCAGATGTACCAGCTGCTTCTGGTATGTTTGCTCTGGTATGGAAGGTGGGAACTCTTCCTTTAGCCTTTTGTTTGCTTATGTGAAGTTTAGGCCTTTTGTAAAATTGTCACCTAAGTATAAAATAGTTTCCTACATTGCAATAGCTAAGGGTTTGCGACAGCTTTCAGGGTTTAGTTTAGTTGCAGTATTTGTGATTCCACAGCGCTGAATGCTTTCATTATTGTAGACATGGATTTGCTAGACAAAACTTTAAGAGTCAATAAGGAGCTAAGCAGTTGAATTATTTCAGTAAGACATTTAGAGAGTGGTGGTGGGGAATGATGAGGAGAGGTAATTCTGCTTTTAAAAGCTGATACTGAAATAATTACAGTCAGATTTTGAGTTTTAGGATCTTTCTCCTGTTAATATGGCAGAAGAAGAAAAAGAAGAAGATGAGGCAGCCAAAGTGAGGAAGACCAATCCTCAGGTGATGAAATGGATTGTGTGTAGGTGTGTATGTTTGCCATTTGTGAATTCTATTACATCATTAAAAAGCAGTGGCATACAAATATTAAATCAGAGCTTTGCAAGATGCTTTACAAAATCATTTACAATTACATTTGCTAAAGCCCACATGATAGTTATGATTCGAGATACATTTTTCAAAATAAACATCTTCATTTCTAAAGCAACTCAATAGTTACTTCTTAATTAACAAAAATTATCTAAATGTTGCAAACCAAAGACCAGTGGTGCAAAATGTAATGTTTTCCAGTCCACCACATCTACTACCAACATGGAGAAGGAGGACACAAAAAGAGCCTTCCCAGAGGAATGTGAGGACTGCGAGCACTTTAAATCATCCCCTTGGCATCTCCAAGCACCCCATTGGCTGATCTTTCCACTTTGGAAGCACAACTGGATTGTTTCTGACACAAACAAAGGGGAACAAGAAGAAGACCATGTTGTGTGCTCTGAGACAATTAAAGATTTGTAGCCTATTCAGGGTACAGCAATAAGATGGGAAATCCAATTTAGCACATGTGTGAATACACAGAGAGTTCAAATGCAGATTTCTAAGGTGATCATTTAAAAGTCCTGGGGTCTGGATAAATGACTCTGTCTGTTGGTTTCTCTCAATTAACACTTCTTTATATCTCAAGTTCTTTTCATCTTGAAAATCAAGCAGTGTGATGATTTTGCTGTTTTTTATTTAGCATGAACTGAAATTGCCCATCCCAACCCGAAGACACGGGTAGCTGAGGCACACTGAACCAAAGGAATTGAAGAATGAATCCACCAGAAAAGTCTTTGTCAAGACCAACCGTAACAATGATCTCAATAAATACTGAGGGACTTTTGAGTAACAATAGTGTCCTACTAGCAGACATGTGCAGGAAATACAAATGTGACGTACTTCTGCTCCAGGAAACACATCAGGGTGACTGGAATGGAGCTAGAGATTGAGAGCATGGGAGTGCAATTTTTGTTAGACCTGGCCTCAGTATAATATCAGCTACACTGATGGAAACAAACAACATTGAAATTCTCACCATCTGAACCCCACACTTCTGTTTTACCTCTGTCTATAATTTGTCAGAAGTAAATTTTAGTTTTGATGAAGTGGACAATTTTACTTAGTTATCTGAATGGTGCTGATTCTTCCAACACCACGTTTCCTCATACCATTTCTCACTTGGCTTCGGCATGCCACTCCATTTCTTTCTTCTTAAAAGCAGTATTTAAAGCCCTGTCTTGCCTTTTGGTAACACCCTGGATAAGCTTAAAAAATAATCTGCCAACATCTGCCGTGGCTCTCTGGTTCATTAGCAGTGAGGTTTTGTCTGTGTGGTCAGCATTCTTTTTGCAAACCTATGCATCAGTCTACCTTATCCCTATAAGATAACAGCATGATATTAATCTAGACTAGTAAATGATCTATTACAGATTTATGCTGGGGGGGGGGGGTTTGAATTCACTTGGGTGCTTGTGAATATCTCATCACAGACTCCGATGAATAATGTATGACACTTAGCAGTCGCAGGGCTGGGTTAGCTGAATACATGTCGTTTCTTTCCGGGCCACAGGCAACTTTGCTTTCCTTCTGATCAGAGCCCTGTATTCCTTATAAAGAAGCCAGTACACAAGCTCAAGCTATTTTTCTTCTTGTCTACTTTAGAAATAATACTTTCTCTTTGGCTTAGACACACATTCATTCTCCTTAATGCTTTTTTAAGAAAGCAGAGCCTTAAAGATCAAAGAGATTCAACCAACACCTGTGCTAACAGTATTTTCAATTGCTATTGAGCATTCTTTCTAAAGCTGTTTTTTAAATGCAGGTGCTTTCTTAGACTAATATATGGAATTGAAATGAATCCATAAAGATGGAAGCTGAGCATCTTCCACATAGCTTTCTATTATGCTCACATAAAAGTGAAGTTTATTTAATTGTAAATTCAGTTGAAAAAGAAGAAGAGGAAGAAATCAAAGATCTTTCCACATTGCTGTTTGTCAGTTGAATGCTACAATTTCCCCCTAAAATATTTAAACCAGGGATGGCCAGCTGGTATTATTTCTATGGTCTGAATGTATCTTGTGATGCATTTTTTCATGAATCCAGGTGGTTGTTTCAAATTTTAATCAAACGATATTAAAAAAAAAAGGCTTGCTGTGGTTTTACTTGTACAAAATTATTGCTGCAGTTATGAAGAGAAGATTGCAAAACAGCTGTGTGTGTCTGTATAAGAGGACATCTTTCTATATTGATATTTTCAGGGTCCTGATTCACATGGATATTACCCCCAACACAAGTGCTCATTTCTTTAAAACTTTTTTTTATTGTTGGAGAGAGATAACAGCAGAAGCAGAAGGGGCAATGCTAGAATCCTTCCCTCTTTGTTGTTGTTCAGTCGCATAGTTGAGTCCAACCCTTTGCGACCCCATGGACCATCGCACGCCAAGCACTACTATCCTCCACATCCTCCTCAACCCCCTCAACTCTGTGCCCATTGCATCAACAATACCATCTAGTCATTCTCTGCCCCCCTCCCTCTACCTGTGGTATGTTTACCTAATTTAATAATGACTGAATATGACTCCAGAATAAAATCTTTGATGTTTCTAGATATGTTGACTGTTGGAATGGAAACAGATGGCTCTTAACTGTGGAACTGTTTTGGCAGTCACCAGGTTAGAGCTGAGTTAATGCCCATGTTGCTTGAGAAATCCAGACCATAGGTCCAATATCTAGGATAGGCATGGATAACTTCTATCATTTCAGATGCTATTAGACTACAACTACCATGTTTCCTCATCACTGGCTTTGCTGACTAGGAATGATGAGAATTGCAGTCTGATAACATCTGGAATCCCACAAGTTGTCAATCTCTGAAGTACAGTGCAGGCATATCTCATGGGATCAGTGGTAGACTATTAAGTTGGCAAGTGTCTAAAACAATTCTTGGGTGAGTAACTCATTTAAAAGACTGAAACAGATAAAAATAACAAAATTCTTAATAAGGAAGATGTGAACACTTGAAAGCCTAAGAATCATTGGTGGCTTACCTTGGCACTCCAGGTGTTCTTAGACTTCAATTATCAGAAGCCCAAGTCAGCACCCCTGCTAAGCAGGGCTTATGGGAATTGAAGTTTAAGAACATTTGGTGTACCAAGGCTCACCATCACTGGCCTAAATTAATGAGAAAGTTTTTGCCAGGTATCTAAACTACAGAATAGTAGGTGCCAGACAAATTTCCTAGAGGAAGATATTTCATAAATATTGTGTCCGAGCCATTGAAATGCCCCTCATCCCATTGCCACCCACTTCGTAGCCTTAAAATTAGATGGCTGTGAAGATTCCCAGTAAAAGATTGAAGGATGGGCTGATGTAGGAGAAGGTGATCCAAAAGTATTGGTCTCCTTGGCCACTTAGGACTTAGAAGAGAATGAGTTATACATTTCATTGGGCTTGGAGATAGAAAGGTGGCAATTGATACTCCCTTTTAAACCAGGAGACAGTCTATTTGAGTAGATGCTGAACTTGACGATTGGAAGGTTGGTAGGTCAGCAGTTCGAGGCCTGAGTACTGGGCATCAGAGTGAGCTCCTGTCATCTGTCATGGCTCCTGCCAACATAGCAGTTTGAAAGCAAGAAATTGCAAGTCGATAAATAGGTACTGCTTCAGCAGTGTTCTGTGTGCTCCGGTGTCTAGTGATGCCTGCCACATGTCCACGGAAATGTCTGCAGATGCAGGCATTGCTGGCCTAGCTAAAAATGGAAATGAACACTGAACCCTAGAATCAGATACAACTGGCTTTCAAGCAAGGGCAACCTATAATAGCAGAAGTGGGTGGATTCGCTGGCCATGCCATATCAGTTTTTAAATACCAACCAGTGATGTGGTGCTGGAGGAGAGTTTTGAGAGTCCCTTGGACAGCGAGGAGAACAAATAGGTCAATCTTAGAAGAAATCAACCCTGACTGCTCCCTTGAAGGTCAAATAGTAAAGATGAAGCTAAAGTACTTTGGACATCAAATGAGAAGAGAGGATTCACTTGAGAAAGCCTTGATGCTGGGAAAGGTGGAGGGCAAAAGAAAAAGGGGACGGCCCAAAATGAGATGGCTAGATGGTATTGTATTATTATTATTATTATTATTATTATTATTATTATTATTATTATTATTATTATTATTATTATTATTATTATTATTATTATTATTATTATTATTATTATTATTATTATTATATGCTGCCCAATCACACATGTGACTCAGGGTGGCTCACAACAATACAATACACAATAAAATTACAATAAAAACATTCGTAATAACATTTGCAATAAAATACCGATCATCCAAGGTACAAAGGTTTCAGATAGCCGCAAACAGTCCAGGGGCTAGGCTGGCTGGGTTGACCAGGGAGGTGATGTTCAGCCCCCTCCCCAAGGGCTAAGGGCTGACCATGTGACTAACGTAGAAGTATTGCACTGAATGGATAAAGAACAAAAACTCTTTAACAAGCAAAGAAAGCTCCAATATCTTGGCCATATCATGAGTAACAACATAAAGTATAGAATACTTCAACTCGCTCTGTAAGTAAAGATCCCTGGGAAGAAAGAGGCCCTGGACGTAGGACTTCATGGCTAAAGAACCTGAGAGACTAGTGTGGTATGTCCTCGGAAGAACTGTTCTGAAGACCTAAGAACAGAAAGACTATTGCCATGATGATAGCCAATATCTGGAATGGATATGGCATCTGAAGTAGAAAAAGAAGATCATTTAAAATGTAATTACAATAGAAAAACAGACATGTTGAGCTGTTCTGTCTTCTAAGTAAAAATGGAAGTGCTGATTGCAGCCCCAGGAAGGGAGGTGGCATTCTGTATTCTTGGATCAGTACAGGAGAAAGTCTTGTCCCATAAACTGGGCCACCATCTGTAGGCATCTTAATATCTGCTAAATGGCTTCTTGGAAAAGCTGCAGGATCTGGGCATTTAAATAATGAGGTGAATGTTAGGTGGACCTTTAGACAGATGGGCCCCAAGTAATTTAAGACTTTAAAGTTTAAGATATGGCACTCTGATTTGGTTGCAGACATCATTCAATAACCCATACAGGTCTCTCTTGAAAATAGCACAAAGTTTTAGATAACTTTAAATAGGCCATATTGTAAACAAGGGAATCTGTCCTGTCTATCTAGCCTTTGGGGAACCTCCCTGTTACTTCTCTTCTAATGTCCAGCTCTGTAATGTCCAGTCTGATGAAGAGCCATGCAAGGTTTGGAAGCCTGTCCATTTGAAAGATTTTAGTGATCTCATAAAGGCATCACCCAGCCTTATGTTCTGAGAATAACACAGATATTATTCTTTTCAAGTCCTAGAGTTTCTTGTGAAAAGGTAACAGGGAAGAATAGTAGATGGTAAGGAAAACCCCATCTAATAGTGATATTTCAACTGTGTGACAATCTTATTCTATTGAAGTAGGAACAACACTGATCAACTAATGTCCATCAGATTCATGAAGCCTTCTCCTAAGGTAACAGTTGTATCACAGAAACAATGACTTTCCATTCCATTTGGCCAATATTAATGTCATTCAATGTAACCACTTTTTGAAAGCTACTCATGTTAGTTTCCCATGCAGCAGAAATTAGTCCAGCTGATAGAAGTTTGAAAATAGATGTGGATAAATGCTTGTCACCATGCTGGTGTTCATGCCCACATACAAAGACCATGAAATGATGCTTAATAATTCACTTGCATACATGTGCATGCAAACAAATACCCATATTCAGCAGCCATTCAGAAGCTGCAGATGTCTGTAGGGAAAGAGGATGGCATGGGAAGTGTTCATTTATGAACTGCCTTCACTTAACAGATCTTAGCCATGGAGATATCACCGCTGGATAATACAGGATAGAGGCACACCGCTTTGCGCTTTGGGAGAAGACAGCCACATTCAACGCATTATTCAAATTGAGCTTACGTGGCTTAGCAATGCTAAAAGACAGTAGTGTAAAACTAACCTTGCCAGAGTGTCTCCATGCCTGCCTTTATAGAGGATTGTGCTCTATTTGAAGGAATGGAACAGTTCAAAAAACTGTCAAGTAAAGGGCCATTTGAAAGATAACAAATCATATGAAATGACAGGAAGATGAGGCTCTGAAACTGTCTGTCAACAACATCCCTCTACAAATTGCAGTGGACGCATTGGGACTGAAACATTTCATGATCTCTATCTGTAAATTCAGTATATTGCTTCAGATTCACCAAATCGTCTCAGAAAATGCATTGCGTTCTGTTGTTCAGTCCTGTTTCCCCTCATTCCGTGCATGATTTGTCAGGCTTTTTCTCTTGCAGTAGAATATTTTAACAGCTGTTCCCTTTTTCTTCCACTATTAGGTTAAGCCCCACCTGGTTGTGACGCAAGGCTGATGTTAGGTTGCGTAGTTAAGTGGGAGTTGTCACAATGAAATGTGAAAATCAAAACAGCAAGGCTCACCAGCACATCAAAAGTAGGAAGCAACGGGTAGGTCACAAACTAAACTCAAATGACATTGGTGGTTTCTTTCTGCTGCAGTTCTTCTTTATTGAGCTACAACCCTTTCTCACACTCAGACAATGTTCCAGGCCTTAACTGGCATCTAAAGTTTAAAAAACATGCTCATTAAATACCTCAGAATCCTTCAGGGCCTCTTGTGTGGCCACCCTCCACCATGTGGATTCACAGACCCACAATAGGTCTGCCACAATATGGAATGAAGAAATCATTGGGGTAAGTACTCTTTCATGGGAATGTATAGGTGAGTCACATGCCTGTCAATCTTTTAGATACACTAGATGAGGCCCTGAGAATGATAGAAGGTACATATATGGATACTTTATCTCATTCTGTAGGCCTATAGCTCAATTCAAGTGTTAGAAAATTGTGTGTTTATACCTTGGTAGAGGAGAACGAGGGCCATTGTGGCTTAGTGATTTGGAAGCTGAGTTTGATGACTGGAAGGTTGGCAGGTCAACAGTTCAAGATCCAACTGTTGCAGGATGGAGTGAGCTCCCATCTCTGTCCCAGCTCTCCTGACAATCTAGCAGTTTGAAAGCAAGAAATTTCTAGTAGATAAATAGGTACTGCTTTGGAAGAAAAGGTAATAGTGTTCTGTGCACTCCGGCGTCTAGTCATGCCTGCCACAGAATCTCAGAAATGTCCACAGATGCAGACAGCACTGGCTCTGTGACTGTAAATGGAGATGAACACCAAACTCCTAGAGTCAGACATGACCAGCTTTCGAGCAAGGGAGAGACCTTTACTTTTACTAGAGGAAAGTGTTCTAGGCCTAATGCTCTTTGTATCCAGTTCTGTTGGTTTCTTACATATGAAAAACGATGACTCTGGAATTAGACGTTGCTGTATCTGCAGAGGCAAAGTGAGTGGGAATGATGATTGTTATGGGGTCCCAATTCACACGAAGAGGCTCCTCAGGGCAATGCAATTTTCTTCTTTAGATTTCTTGCTCTCTTTGTTTTAGAGAGCAATTCTTTTGCTCAACAGAAGTCAATATGTCCTATGGTTCATTTAATATCAAATGACCAGAAAACCCAACATCTGACATATTCCTTGTTGACTGATCTGGTATGCATTTCTTTTTAGACTTTCTCAACATATTTTAAAGGCAATGGCAGTACAAGCCTTTCTGGAATGGGTAGCCCTACCAACACAGCCTTTTGTCACATTGGAGCTTGCAGCGGATGTCATAACATCACACAAATTGTCTAGAAAGGATGCCAAAACTGAGTTGCAGCAGTGTTACACTGGAATCTATTCAAGAATTATGGAATACAATCTACAAAGAACTGGTAGGAACATAAACCTGAAAAGGTTGTTTAGAATGAGAAAAAGATGGTTAAGATATTGTAGGACTTTAAGGTCCAAGCTGATAAGAAGCTCAAACACAATACTCCAGACTTTACTGCGGTTGAGAAAAAAAAATTGGTTGACATGGCAACTCTAGGTGATTGTCAGGTAGAAGAAAAAGAGATTGAAACAGACATGAAATACAAGGATCGGAGAATGGAAGTGCAGCATCTCAGGGAGAAAAGGGCAATGGTGATATTGGTAACGATAGGACTGCTGGGAGCAATCTCAAAAGGGTTGAAAAAACATCTGAGTGTGATTGGCATTGATAAGACACAACAGAGCAATTGCAGAGAGTAGCATTGTTAGGTACAGTACCAGCTACTATCAGGTAATACCTCACTGATTCTAGGGCTAGGATCTGAGCAGTAGAGTTCTGAAACTCCACTCAGGATATTTGATGAATTGTGTATACCATTGATGATGATGACGACGACGACGACGACGACGACAACGACAACGACAACAACAACAACAACAGAACAAAGAACCAGGAAACAAAAGGGTAGGCTACAGTGCTTATACCCATGGTAAAGGTAAAGGTAAAGGTTTCCCTTGCTCGAAAGCCAGTCGTATCCGACTCTAGGGGTCAGTGCTCATCTCTGTTTCTAAGCCGAAGAGCCAGCGTTGTCTGCTTCTGCGGACATTTCCATGGTCATGTGGCAGGCATGAACGCTGTTACCTTCCCACCGAAGTGGTCCCTATTTATCTACTTGCAATTTCTTGCTTTCGAACTGCTAGGTTGGCAGGAGATACCCATGGTACATATACATAATTTGTTATTTTTATTTATACCTGTAATAATTATATAATTGACTGGCCAGATTATCCTGCTATGGGAATAGAGTAGACCATACCACCAGCAACTCAACACCAAGTGTCAGATGGAGGTTAACTAACCTGACAACCCTGAGGTCTAACAGCTTGGGTGCCAACATCCACAGGGAAGGGTGATGGTCTCTAAAGTGGATTAAATCCCACTTGAATCCATTTTGACGGAGGGCAACAGCTTCATCAGTACTGGTCTGGGGCTGATGATGAGGACTTTGCAGGCCAAAAGGGCTCAGAGTTAGAAAGTGACTCATGGAACTGGATCAGTGATACAGTTGTCATGCTGCGATGTGGAAGGCAGATGAAAGGACACTACATTATATTCTCAGGACAGTCTTCATGGCTGATTGCCATGATGATCACCTATATTTGGATTCTGATATGGCAGAACAAGAATAATAATAATAATTATTTGTAACATTATTATTTGTAATTATTATTATTATTTGCTATAAAATTAAGTGTTTGGGGATGAACTGTTCCTTAGATGAAGGATGGGGACCATCTTGCCTCAGATCTAATTCATCTGACAGGATAGTGAACAGCACATAGGAGAATGTTCTAATTATCCCAGATGGTGAGCTTTCATTGATCCAAGGCGTTTGGAACTCCAATAACTATAGCCCATGGTTGCCCAAACTTTTCAGGCCACGGGCCAGTCGGGTGGTTCCTTCCAATGGAAATGGAAGTAAAATGTGCCTTGCAATCTGTTTTGCAACAGGATGAGATAGATTTTTAAGATGCCATTTTTCTGCTTAACCAGGGGTGTCCAAACTATGGCTCACGGGCTGGATCTGGCCCGTTATGCCAATTCATCTGGCCCACACCACCCTCATCGCTCCTGGAAGCGGAAGTAAAATGCACCCATATGAGGGTGGTGTGGGCCAGATAAATTGGCATCAGGGGCCAGATCTAGTTTGGGCACACCTCCAATAGCCCATGGCCCTGATCCAACAAGTTTTCATGCATGTCCAGGCAGCTTGTACCTCTCCAAAATGACTATCCGTCCTCATTTCCACAGAAAGAGACAGTTCTCTGTACAGTATATGTAAACCCATGGTGAGCTCCCTGTCACAGAAGGAAATGAAGACATTTACTCCATCTCCTAAGCAAGTTCAACACATGCGTCATAGCATATCTTCAGCTGTGCATCAACTTGCATGGATTCAGCCCCGCCATTGGTAAACAATACATTGTTTCCTTTCTCTTTTTGATTCCCTCCTCCCCTTTTTTCAAGACTATGTACTTGCTATTTTCTTCATTTTCCTGGGTGCATATATAAAATGTTGCTGCATCTTTATTTTTTATTTTTACTGTCAGTGGAGGGTGAGGCTGTTGGCTTCTTCCACAGTTAATCCTGGTGTTGCTCCAAGGAAGTTTTGTCATTTCAAGGGTTATTGAAGAATTGTTACAAAACAGTTGCTTGGGATTTCACAATTTCTTCTCTCTGTTTCAATAACTTGGCTGTACAGCAGCTTTGCCAAACTAATGGCAAGGCCCCAAGAGGTAGCTTGCTTATTTCATGATGTCATTCTTGCAAATGTGTTTGTTAATGGACAGAATAATTTGGATTGCTTAAGTGTTTGATCATAAACCTATGCCAAACATAGCATTTGGTGGGCTATTTTTTGAGTTTTTTTCTTTAAAAATTGATTATTATTCTAAACAGAGACTGATTGTTCTACCAAGGACTGTTATGAAGTGTCCCTATTCCAGTGGTAATATCCAGCTAGTAAACAGCAGGTGTGGTCATGACCATGCTACCTGGAGAACAATGTGGCATGTACTCCATTACACCTGGTTGGTTTTAGGTGGGGAATGTGTGGTCCTGTTTATACAGAAATGAGCTGCAGACTATTTAATAATGATTTGTGTGGCCATCTGCAGTCTGTTGTGTTATTTTCACCATGCCTTTGAGTTGGGTTCCCAAGTTACAGTGCATTAAATGAAGTCTTAGGGAACTGCTCTACTTCCCTAGGGCTGTGATGGAGAACCTTCACACTCCAGGTGTTCTTGGACTTCAATTACCAGAAGCCCAAGTCAGGACTCCTGCTGATCAGGACATCTGGGAATTGAAGTTCAAGAACAACTGATGTGCCAAAGTTGGCCATCACTGTCCTAGGGTTTTGAGTGTGAGGTAGCTTTGAGATTTTAGTGTCAATTTCTACCCATTTTCAGCTGCACCAAGGCCCACTGAGAGAGCATTTGCATGTTGGCTTTATTTGTTCAATGTTGTTGCACCAAAAAGACTGAAGGGAGAGCACTGATGTGCACAGGTACATGAACTATTTGTTCTATCTGGAACAAAGCATGGAATTAAGGACTATTGTTGTCAAGCACATGTTATTTTGCAGTTACATTATTTTACAAAGGACCATTTCATGTGATATCACAAAGACATTACTTGTATAACATCACAGGGTCTCTGGCTTTTGGCCTGAAATCTCGGGAAATGGGAAGCTATGGACACACCAGTCTAATTTATCATATCAAATATGAGGCCAGTAATGCCCCATTAAAGAATTTAGAAAAGTCACATTTTGAACTATGAATCCCATAATTCCCGAGTCAACATGACTATATTTTGTAGTCTACTAAAACAATTTTTCTAAGCTCTGCTATATAGCGGCTCTTTCACAGTCTTCCAAAACTTCTGGATAACTCAGTGGTTTTGAGTCTCTGGCTGAAGAGTCAGATATTGAAAGTTCAATTCCCCACTGTGCCTTTTTGTCAGAGGACAGACTTGATGATGATCCATAGGGTCCTTTTTAGCTTTGCAGTTCTAAGATACTCGTTGGCATTGGAGGTGATGGTGGCTGCAGCTCATATCCGAGAATGCATTTTTTTCTGAAACAGGAAAAATGTCATCGGTGTGAATTTATTTAAGGTGGATCCCAGCTTGCCACAAAGTGATCCACAGACTATGATCTCAGAACCATCTCCTGTGGCACATATGAAATGAGACATGTAGGATTTAACACCAGGACTGCAATGGACTGCCTCAGCCTTGAGGATATTAACAAGCTGTGCCTTCACAGCCAGTCCCTCTGGCATGGCCTCTTCTACCTCCATGACCATTGGGAATCAGAGTTCTCCTGCTCATTTAGCCGTTGGGCCCAATGGGATGGTTTCCAGTGGCATTTCCTCCACTGAGGGGACCATCACCCTACCTCAAGGGGCTCATCCACCTGTAGCTGTTGTTCCCTTTAGGGAGTCAGGGTATTTACCTCTACCCAACACTCGGTGTTGAGTTGTTGGCTGTACGGTCTACTCCATTACCGTAGCGGGATGTCTGTCCAGATATGTTAAGATTCTAAGATTATATTTAAAAGACTGCCCAACAAGAGTTCTCTGTTTGAAGACATCTTCTGCACAAATGGTTGTCTGGTCAAAATCTGAAAAGAAGAAAAATCTTTGCCAAGAATGTTAATTGATTGCTCTGAGGCTTTCTCATAATTTGAGTACATTGTTAGGACCACTATTTGTAAATCTGCATGCATATATAATAACCAGCATATATAACATGTTACCCAATTCTGTGGCACACAGAAATGACATGTAACTGGCCCTCTCCAAACAACTCCTGTTTTCTTGTGACCAGTTGCAACATCCAAAAGCCAAGTTGGCCATTATCTGGGTAATTTTTCTAATCTCTGATAACAAATATGAGACACATAGTGAGGAGAGAGCGAATCAATGATGTTTAAAGAATTGCCTTAATCAATTTTAGCATAAACTAATAATATCTTTAAGACTAGGAGAGCTATTACAACATTAGAATCATAAAGGAAAAACTGGCCGAAGAATACCAAGGGTTTGTTTCATAGGTTCAAGAAAGGTGTAAAAGCTAGTAAGTCTGTATTATGACCATATCATGTTTTCTTCAGAAAAATAGTCATCCTAATTATGATTGACATTAAATATACATACAAACTGAATTATCGTCATGTGCAACCAGATTACTGTAGCCTGGTAAAGTGTGCTGCAGTCCATGAAAGCGTATGCCGAATAAAATTTGTTAGTCTTTCAGGTGTTCCAGGATTCCTCATTTTTCACAGCATCTTACAGCTAAATAAAAGAAATACATACACTTACATCGAACATAGGCATATATCTGCATTCAGGGCTGGCTGGGTTTCCAACTTTCAATCAACACTTGAAGCTGTGCTTTTGACAGTAGCTTCCTAGGCAGCAATTAGACTGGATGATTTAGCAGTTTAAGAATCTGATTGTGGAGTTAGAGGTTGGGAATTCAGTCCCCCACTCTGTCTCCCATGAGAAAAGCCAGCCTACATAGCCATGGGTGAGCTGCACAGTCCCAGGACACCCTCCAGAAGAAAGGAAATGGTGAACCACTTTCAAGTATTTTCTGACTGTGGTGGCTCAAGTAGTTAAGATGCTAAACTTGACTGGAAGGTCTGAGTTTGATACCTAAGTGCTGCATGATGGAGTGAGCTCCCATCTCTGTTCCAGCTCCTCCCAACCTAGCAGTTTAAAAGCAAGAAATTCCAAGTAAATAAACAGGTACCACTTCGGTGGGAAGGTAAACAGTGTTCTGTGTCACATGTCCATGAAAACATCTGCAGATGTCCTTGGCTGTAAACAGAGATGACCACTGAACCCTAGAGTTGGATACGACTAGCTTTTGAGCAAGGGCGACCTTTACCTTTACCTAGAAAATCTAAGAAAATGTGATCATAAGTCAGAATGGACTTTCACCACCACCACCATCCAGCATAACCTGCAAAGCTTTGCTTTCTAAATTATCTCCAAAGTCTAGCTAGCCCATTGTTTTCTGACTAATTATTCTAACTGGGAATGCCAGGGTCTGATCCTATATCCTTCAAATAGCAACATATGCTGAACTTCTGAATATACATTTGGCCCCTAAAAAGCAGACACGAATTAGTAATTCCCTAGCTAATAATAACTGAAAAGATAATTGCAAGTACAGTACCTACATATAGTTGGGAATTTAAAAAGAGAATTACAACAGCAGCGATGTGAAACTGCACCTCAGGGAACACTGGAAGAAGAAAATGAGCAGAAAATAAAGGTGAAACCATATAGCTTCTAATTAATTGCACTATCAGCTGTAAAATGCTATGAAAAATAATGATGAGTAGGATTGTGATACACTGGAAGAGAAATATTTGGATAATCCTAATATGATGGGTCAATTTCTT
Organism: Furcifer pardalis; assembly: GCA_030440675.1. Lineage (NCBI taxonomy): Eukaryota > Metazoa > Chordata > Lepidosauria > Squamata > Chamaeleonidae > Furcifer > Furcifer pardalis. The sequence continues at coordinate 102,000,020 of CP126897.1, forward strand.
GTCAATCTGGAGATTATTCTGTTGAGTAGGGCTGTCGTGGCTCAGTGGTTAAGAAGCTCACTTTGTCAGCTGGAAGACTGGCAAGTTCAAGACTTGGGTACTGCATAATGGACTGAGTACCCTTCTCTGCCCCAGCTCTTGGGGACATGAAAGGACCCTCATTCAGGTGTCCCCTGAGTGGAGTTTCTTCTGCAAAAATCCTTTTAATCCTGAATAATTTCTGACATGAAATTACTAGATGATGATGATGATGATGATGATGATGATGATGATGATGATGATGATGATGATGATGATGATGATGATGATGATGATGATGAGTTGGGTCTTAGTGGCCCAGTCAATAGATACTTCCCAATCTTGTGTATGGGCTATTCCTGGCTATGACACTTGTAATGGTTTCATGCCCCAGGCTAAGAATTCTTTGCGCCTTCACCCTTGGCTTATGCCAAGAACATGAAGCTTATAGTGCCTGATTGGGATAGGACAAGAATAGCCACAATCCAAATCTTCATGTAGAACAAAAAATGTCCCGCAAAGTTTCATAACAACATAAGTGCAGAAACAGAGGTATGCTGAACATGTGGCTAGCATTTCTATTCCCACTGAACTAAGTTTGTGCAAAAGACCTGCCCTAAAACATGCAAGAAATAGTAGGACCTTCTTCCCTTTGTTCCTCCAAACCTGATATTGAGAAACATATACAAACCAAGGGGTAAGAATTCACTGATTGCATGAACTTACCCCTGTACTCTTCTTGTGCAGGCCAGTTTGTTAAAATTTTGTACCACAGGCTTTCAGAGACTCTTTGGTTCCAGCATCACTAATATTTGATTATAGCCACTGCTATATTTAAATATAATCTCCCTGACTTCACTGCATTGTGTTCTTATGGTTCCCATAGGAACAGCAAAGTTCTGGGGAGAAACTGGGATTTGAAAAGAGGGGAAAGAGAAAAGAAGGAATGTTTGAATCTCTTTGTTTTTAATTGAGACTAGGAGTGAATTCTTCTGCAATGTTTCTTGGGAACCAAATTCTCATCAAAAGTTGCGAAAAGAGGGGTCTTTCCTTGTAACCATCGATACACTGAGGATGAAACATCAGTATCATTTTATTTTAACAGTTAACACTCGAAACATTAAAACAAAGATTATACTTTTGAGTTCTGACTCTCTGTTTACAGCTAAAGAACCAGCCCTGTCTGCATCTGCAGATGTTTCTGCGGTCATGTGGCAGACATTGCTAGATGCCAGAGTGCACAGAATGCTGTTACCTTTCCCACTGAAGAGGTACCTATTTATCTACTTGTAATTTCTTGCTTTTGAAATTCTAGGTTGACAAGAGCTGGGACAGATGACAGGAGCTCACTCCATTGCACAGCTCTTGGATCTTGAACTGCTGATCTGCCAACCTTCCCGTGGTCAAGCTCAGCTTCTTAACCACTAAGCCACCATGCCCCTGTTTATGTCTTTAAGCTGGTGTAATTCCTCAAATGGATTCTGGATCCCATTTATGATATGTTTTATTGGATTTTTGTTGGATTTTTGTCAGAAGCACACAAAGGTGCTTTCTGGGTTGGAAGGATTTTTTTGCTGGATGAATGGCTATAAATGTGAATTATAAATAAATAAACAAACTCCACTTAGGGGACACCCAAATGTCCCAAGATCTTTTCCCACTGAAGTCGTCCCTATTTATTGACTTGCAATTTCTTGATTTTGAACTGTTAGGTTGGAAGGAGCTGGGACCGAGACGGGATCTCATTCTGTCATGCAGTACTCAGGTCTTGAACTGCTGACTTGTCAACCTTCCAGTTAACAAGGTGAGCTTTTTAACTACTGAGCTATGGCAGTCCCTTTTTTATTGGATGTTACAGTATAGATCAATGTTTCCCAACCCTTGTATTTTGGACTTCAATTCCCAGAAGCCTAAGTCAATTCCCCAAAGCATTGATTGGCCAATGTACAGACTTAGGCTTCTGGAAATTGAAGTCCCCCTGTGGGGCATAGGACCCACATTGGGAACCACTGGTGTGGATTAAATTATTGCCTTGTACATTAATAACAGTCAATCTCCTTTGAGTACATAGCACAGAAGTCTAGAAATGATAAAAATCAAATAAAATCAAAGTGATGATAGCCAAGCTTCACAGATAAGCAGTGAGATTGGGTAGTGGGTAATGTTTAAAGCTTTATGTTATTTTCTCATTAATCTTAAATGTCAATGGAAGTCTTGTTTGTTTCATCTTCTGCACATTAATATTTTCAAAAAGCAATATAATAATTGGCCACTAGAGGCAGCGAGAGAGTCTTTCTCAGTGCAGGTTGTATTTTCTACTGCCAGTAACCACAACTTCTTAATAATGTAAAAGACAAAAATAAATTATTCTTGCGAATGGAGCAGTGATAACAATAGCAATCAAGTGGCTGCCTTAAAGGAACAAAGAACACAACATTTTCCTTTTTTAAAAGAATTTTTCAAGATTTGATTTCACGCAGTCAGTCTAGTGTCAAATGCATAGCAATGTGGCTGTGTATTTAATTGCATCATAAAAGTACATAACAACATTTTGGTATGACATTGGTATGAAATGGTAGTCATAACTGCAGTGATGTTGTGTGTGTGGAATACCTTTTATAGGAAAAACATGACAATCATACTATCCTCTTCTTTCCCCTTAAAACCTTTCCCACCCAAAAAGTTGGGAAATGCTTCTAAAAGTTATTTTCTTGACTAGCCCTTCCCCAACTTTCCAGTACCATGCTAGAGACTGTGAGAATTGACTGTTCATCAATTTTTTCATCTATTTTTAGGTCTCACTTGGCAAAGATACACCCCTATCATCTCCAAGGTGAAGGTCTCCCTTGCTCGAAAGCCAGTTGTATCCAACTCTAGGGTTCAGTGCTCATCTCCTTTTATAGCCAAGCAACCAGTGCTGCCTGCATCTGCAGACCTTTCCGTGGACATTTGGCAGCCATGACTAAACACTGGAGTGCATGCAACACTGTTTTACCTCCCTGCCACAGTGGTACATATTTATCTACTTGCAATTTCTTGCTTTTGAACTGTTAGGTTGGCAGGAGCTGGGACAGATGATGAGTGCTCACTCCATCACTCAGCACTCTGGTCTTGAACTGTTGACCTGCCAGCAGTAGTGTAGCATTGATTTCAGCCACCCGGGGCATAAGCCAAATTTGCCGCCCCCTGGTGGACACTGGCGCCTGCTCCCACTAGGGCAGTGGTTCCCAACAAGGGGTACACAGCCCACTAGTGGACTTCAATTCCCAGAAGCCTAAGTCAGTACATTGGCTGATCAGTGCTTTGGAGAAATGACTTAGGCTTCTGGGAATTGAAGTCCAAAAACCAGCATTTGGGAAACACTGCACTAGGGCTTCTGGGAACTGTAGTCCAAGAATACCCATAGCCCAAAACGCGCCGCCTGGGGTGAGCTCCCCCCCTTCCCCCCTTCCCACACCGCTGCCTGCCAGCCTTCCAGTCATTAAGTTCAGTGTCTTAACCACTAAGCCACCACAGTCCCTCAAGTCCTAATTTTAAGTGGAACCTGCAACAAGATGTGACAATATATCCTGACCACATAGCAGTAATCCTCCCATTGAGGTCCAGCCAGTCATGGCCTCTTGGGAGCTATAAAGTGGTTTAGCAAAGAGTCCACTTCATTTTCCTCACTTACAAACTCAATTATTCTTTTCTACCTAGCACTCAGCAATCTTTTTGTTTAATTTTTGGGGTGATTTTACAAACTCCAAGTTTGACACTTCTTACTTGCTTTTCAATGTTAAGCTCTGACTCCTGTTGACACCATGATATCAAGCTTAGTATGAAAGGGATGGCCAAAGAGAAACATTGAGGGTGAGATGGAGTCAGGGAGGGCAGTACTAGTGACACATTTCCCACAAATGTTATTTTTAGAGAAATAAACAATCTTCCTATGATTGTGCAAACCAAAAGCAAAGTAACACATCCATTCATAATGTATTAAATAAAGTTGACCAGGATAGAGAAGACACCTTGGCGATAACGTGAAAAACATGCCGGGAACTCTTTTTACCCATGCACTGCTTGTACAGACAGCAATAGATGTGTTGCTTTGTTCTTTGGCCTTTGAGGCTGCGACTTAGGTTTAAGGTGAGCTTAGAACGTCTTCCATTGATCTCTTTATTCTGCCTCCATAAAAGAAACTGTGAGGACATCACTATTGATTTTCCTTTTTCCCATCCCCAATACATGGTCATTAGAAATAAGAGGTTGGATTTGTGGGAGAGGGAAGGGAGAAGGAAACTAAGACTCAGTCACACTTCTACCTTTTAATTAGGCATTTAACAGGACCCATGTTTGAAAGCAATTAACGGAGAAAAAACAGTTTTGTCTTGTTTCATCCGCTGGGGCCTCCTGACAGAAATGGAACAATTATGTGTATGCTAGGAGGCTGTTGTCCTTTTCAGTTTTTTCCCATGTCTCCATTTTATTCATGTCATTCACTGCTCCCAAATCACAGCCATGCCAATTATCTCCTTGTATGTGCAGAAAGCTAGTGGAGGCGCCTTTAAGGTCTAGATACCCCTCCCTCCCTTCACTTTAGGCTTGGTTCTGGGCTATTCTTCAATGGCTGAGTTAAGGGCATTCTGGCTGAGGGGGGAGAGCGGAGGATCTTCAACAAATATGTGAAGAGCCCAGAGAGGTATTTGGGTACCTGTGAAGAGGCTTCTTAAAGCTGCTTAAGCCACAATGGAATATTGCAGCGAGCAATGGTTTATTTTGTCCACATGATATATTTCACACGCACCCGGAGAACTGTTGAATGGCAGATTAGCCGAAGTTTTTGCTTTACTGAAAGGGACGATTCAAAGCAAACAAATAGGGCATGCTACTTTGGAATATAAAATGGAAGATTCTCTCTTTTGCGTAGTCTTAAATCATGTTCAAACTTAATTAGGGATAGTACCGTTGCTTTGGCTTTATAGATGGCCTTTGCAGAACTGGTGCATTATTCCCTGTCGTTTTAATGTTTTAATCCCCAAACTCACATATTATTAAAATGACAAGATTGGGAGATAAAGGGGGGTGGGATCAAATTTTGAATAGTTGGATTTTAGCTTCTACTGCTCCTCATTTTGTGGGACTAAACTTGATTTAAATTTCCTTTTCACTGGTTTCCATCGGTTCCTCTGTGAATTTCTTTGAAAGGAATCATTACTGTTGAATGTGGGACATCACAATAATTCAGTTATAGATTTCAAAATGTAGTAAAAAAATCATATTAAGACATTTTGTGTTTTTTTAAAAACATTCAAACAATGCATTAATTCAATTTTTAACACTATAACAAGATAGGGATGTTTATAACTCTTAGTTGCATATGACCCTAATAGATAATAAAAAGTAGGCACAAGACTTTTCATATGCCTTGGGAATCTATTCATTGAATTGAAATTATGAATACTGTATACAGTAGTTGCTAACTTTAATTAGTAGATCAACTGTCTGAAGATTCTGTTGATTAATCATGGTGCACAACCTTCATTCTGTGGCATTGAAGGACAGCCTGTTGGAAATAGAAAACATAGTTGTCTTTATATGCTTCTATAATTCAAAAGGATTCTGTCAGATTCTATAGTCATTGTTATAGTAATGCACAGATTTAATTGATTCATTTGATCTATTAGAGAAAAGACAGATGATTAATAATGAAAAGAAGTTTAACTGGTTGGCAAACTTGAATTATAGCAATTTCTTTGCAGTACAGTTAATACACAGAGGAAAGATAGAATGGAACTCTGTAGTACCTCACAGCTTAGATGCCACAGGATTGAGCAGAAGTCCCTCAATGCCTCTATTTGGAATCATTTCCAAAGAGAGGAATGGAAACAGTGGTGGGCAGCCAAAATTTTCGCTGCCACACCATGGGCGGAGCCTACATTATGGGCGGAGCCTGCCATATGGCCATGTATACATCTGCAAACACAGGCAGCATTGGCTCTTCGGCTGTAAATGGAGATGAGCACTGCAGTCCTAGTGTCAGATATGACTGGCTTTTGAGCAAAGGAGACCTTTAACTTTACTAACCACTTACAACTAACTATGGCCAAAATCTTAAAGGTAAATGTTGCCCTTGCTTGAAAGCCAGTTGTTACCAACTCTAGGGTTCAATGCTCATCTCTGTTTATAGCCAAAGAGCCAATGGACTTGATCCACAAAAGCTCACATTAAAATACAGCAGTTAGTCTTTAAGGTACCACAATGTTTTTGTCTTTTTGTTTTGTTTACTCTCTGATGTGCTTGCACAGAATAAAACTTTTGAAATGGTAGCTGTGTTAGTCTATGTTTCAAGCATATCAGAAAGTAAACAAAACAAAAGGAACCCCCCTTAGCCTGCTCCAAACCCTCTCGCCCCCTCGCCCCCTCTCACACACACAGAGGCAAATCACTTACCCTGGCATCATCATCATCTCCTCTTCCTCCTCTTCCTGCTTATTTGGAAGGCGGCAGTTCTCACATAGCTTTGGTTTCAGAGAGGAACTCTCCATGATAGAGTGTGCTTTCATCTCTTTGAAGGCAGAAGGCACATTCCCTGTTATAACAAGGCATTTACCACCTCATGGACCCACCTAATCAAACCATCCCTACTAGATCTTACCAACCAAGGCAGGGGTTAGGTGTACATATGGTGAGATGAACCAGTTCAAGCATCATGTCCACATCATCAGGCCACAACAACTGGACCCCCCAAATCAATGGGTACCTCCTTTGACACTGAAAAATTTGTGGCATCAAGATCCAAGCAAATATGAATGGCTTTGTCCTTGAAGTGCCTAGCAATGAGAAATAAAGTTTGTTCTACTCTGGCACACCTGCATGTGATTCCTGGCATATTACACTATAATTTATATTTCCTGGAAGTGCTATTTTTGGCACTAACAATATTTTAGAGACTTGTTTCCTTTGCTCCTTATATCAAGACATAAGGGAAGGGACATTGACCCTGAGGTGTCCTGATCATGCAAAGATATTTGTGGAATGGCTTACCTGTTCATGCTGGCATGAATCCAGGGAAGTCTTCTTGATAATTTTTCTAGTAGTGCTTTGAGAGCTAAATCAAAATTAGCAAGGAACCACTGCCTACTCCACAGATTCATCCCACAAACAGGGCTTAATTTGAGCCATTGCTAACTGATATCTGGAAACATGCCATTGTGTTAGTAGTTATAGGTATGTCCTTTCTCTCAAGTGTCCATGGTGATTACTCAATCTCCTCTAATGTTGGGAGGTGAATGAGATTAGTGCTTTGATGGAAGATGACCTAGGACCTCCAGGTAGGGCTAGAAAAGATTCCTACTTGAAATCCTTTGTTGCCAGTAAGGATTGATTACATAGGCTGAGATAAACCACAGAGTTGTCTCAGCATATGTTCCACTTTCATGCTGTTGAAATTTATGGCTCAAATGAGAATTAGAACCTAGATTTCCCACAGCCATCTCTCTTACTCTAATCACAACATCTCACAGGTTCTCAAGCATTCTTGTGTGGGAATATGCACCTCAAAGGTTGGAGCGGTGGAAAGAAAAGGAAAGCTGAAACTCACTTTAAACATTTTGGAGAATGAAATTGAAATAGGTAAATTATCCACCGGCTTCTAGAACTTCTTCTGATGAGCACGGTCTGGCTGCCACTTTTTCCTCTCTACCAAAAGCACATGTTTTTCCACTGCTGGATGGGAGGAGAGTCGAATCCTGGTGTTCTGCCACTGCTACCTCCTTCCTTCACCCTTCAATTTGCTGCCACAAGCCAAAATGCAATTGTCAAGAAACATCTAGCACAGGGGTGCCCAGACTTTTCAGGCTGCAGGCCAGTCATGTGGTTCAGTGGGCCAGTCATGTGGTTCCTCCCACCAGAAGTGGAAGTAAAATGTGCCTTGCCATCTGTTTTACAACTGGATGAGATAGATTTTAGGCTGCCATTTTCTCTGTTTAAACCAGGGGTCCTCAAACTATAGCCCACAGGTCTGGGCCACATTTTACTTCTGCTTCCAGGAGTGACAAGGGCAGCTTGGGCTGGATGAATTAGTGTCAGGGGCTGGATCTGGCCCACAAGCCATAGTTTGGGCACCCCTGATCTAGCGGCATCTGATTTGTGTGGCAGTGCTGCACTGCTGAGTGGGCACTCAGAGCAGAAAGCAAGCAAGGAGGCAGCTGGCCATGCCATTAAAAGGAAGGGGTGGGTGAGTGAGATGAGGTGGCAGCAGTGACCACAAACTGAAGCAAAATGAAGCCATTTATGGGAAATGGAACAGTTTGCCAAACCTGGTGCCCTCCTGCCTAACATCAATATCTTTATGAGCCCAGTGGTAAAGGTGGCCCTACCAAAGTCTCCAGGTTTGATGCTACATAATAGTATAGTTTTGTTCTAAAGCAGAGGTTCCCAACCTATGGCCCATGGGCCGGATCTGGCCCCAGGGCTGAATTCACCAGCCCCGAGGCCAAATTGCCACCGATGCTGGAAGTGCCCCGACATCAATGGAAATGCTGAAATCACTGCGTTTTTGCACCAAAACACTGCAAAAATGTGGCAAAAATAAAATAAAAAATGGCTCAAAAATGTTCCTCCCTTGTTCCTTCCACCAAGGGAAGTGGCAGAGGTGGGGGAAAAGCCCAGAAATGTGGTGCAAATGAATGCACCACTGCCACCTGGAGCAGCAGGAAGAACCACATGACCAGTCCCTCTGGTGACTGAGGGTGTGTGGTCAGGCCCCTGGCAGGAAATGGTTGGGAACCTGTGTTCTATAGACCTGGGATCTATTGCTTGTGTGGGAGCTCAGCTTGTATGTACTGTATAGTATGGATAACTCCTCCAATTGATAAGCACAGTTATCTGCTGCAATTAAGTGGGGAGCTTTCTTTACAGCACATACATGGACAACCATGGAAACATTATTATCATACACAGAGACACACAAGGCTTAAAATACTGTTGGTTCATGGACTAGCTAGCTAGACACTCAAACTTTTGGCAAAAATTTGCTGAGGTGACATGTTTCTCACAAGGAACAGTTCCCCTCCCAATGTAGCTTGCCTCTATTTGTTCAGCTCTCTGGTAAATTATAGTTTATGAATGTCCCTTTCAGGACTGTTCAAAGGCTAAGATGGAAAAGGAGAATCTTTCTGTGGAAACTGGTAGCTTCTGCTATTGCTAAGGCACTGAATCTGCTTTGGGTTTTTGTGTGAACTCTAAAAGAGCTATTAGTTATTTTCGGGATTAAAAGCATGAAAAAGTTTGCGAATGCACTGACATCAGAGCCAATCAGTCTCAAATGAAACCCTGTATTCTGCCCAGATTTCCTCAGACAAACCCAAGAATAATGTGCGTAATCCCACTTGAGATCGGGAGAAAAGAGGGACCAATCACTTCCTTCTGATGCTTTTTTACTGAAATCCAGGCAGGAGATACAGAAGCAGTTACAAACATGTCTTGCTGCTGAATTATTTTGGAGCACTCTAAAATTACTCTTCTTTCGCAGCCACCTGCACTCTTGAAACATCTGCCAATTTTTTTGGCTCAGATGCTTGCTTCTGTTTGAAACCACACTTGCCTATGACATCATCCCAACAGAAGCTGTGCAGCACAATCACAGCACCTTGAAAGAGAAGGAAAATATTTTATTTTGCAGATGGGGAAGAAGTGGCAATCAGTCAGCACAAAGCAAGGACAATGGGTCTCGTTAGTGTCAGGCAAGCTACGATTGTTGCGCTGGCAGCCTTAGCAAAGTTTAATTTGAAAAGGAGGTATTACTGCATGTATGGATTCTGGTAGGAGAGAGATTGCTAGAGAAGACCATCTCACCCCTGGACAGGGTCAGCCAAATAGGTAATGCTGCTTGCAGGAGATAACAAGGAAATGCTACAATCATTCCCTGTATAAAAGCCAACTGAATTGTTCTTCTGCAGGGATGAGGAGATAGGATACTTGGTGGCACATGAATGGGACAGGCAAGGTTGGAAGGGCAGTGGCCGGTGGGCAATGACCGGTTCGGACCAGTTCGGGTGGGGGTGTTGTTGTTGTAGTAAAATGGGGTGGCCTTCAGGTGGGGAGGGGTAGTAAAATTGGGTGGCCTTCAGGTGAGGGGTAGTAAAATTGGGTGGCCATGCACACCTCCCTGTCCACCTCCCTGCCCCACCCTGCTCACCTCCTCCTCCACTTCCAAGTCCAGGCGGCCTTGCGTGAGTGGAGTTGATGGCTCGGGAGGGGGCGGCGGCGGCCTGGCCTTGGTGTGGCCACCTCCTCTGGGGTCCCACTCCCCCTGTGCACCATGCTGCCTTGGCCTCAGCCATCACCCAGCCACCTGGCATGAACTCTGCCAGGCAGGCGCTGCTGGTGCTAGAAGTGGCAGTAGTGTGTACGACTGGGGGAAGGGAAGGAAGGAGCTCTTGCTGCTTGAACCAGCCTGTGCTGTGCCACCGCCGTGAAGAGTACCAGCAGCACCTGCCAGGTGGACTTTGCATTGGGCAGCTGGGCAATGGCTGAGGCCAAGGCAGCATGGTGCGCAGGGGGAGTGGCACCCCAGGAGAGGTGGTCACACCAAGGCCAGGCTGCTGCCCCTGGGCCATTGACTCTGCTCACACAAGGACGCCCAGGGCGGCAGGCGCTGTTGCTGCTGCTAGAAGTGGCAGCGGTGGCCAACTTGCTGCTTCAGGCAGCTCAAGCTCCTCCTGTCCCATCCCCCAGCCACCCACGCTACTGCCCAATCATCAGCTGCTTGAGGATGATGATGATGATCTGCTGCCACCACCATTGGAGGGGGTCCCAGACCAACCACTTCATTGGGAAGGTAAATAGCATTCCACATGTGGGGGTGGTTTGGGGGAGATTCCACTTTGTTGGGAAAGTAAACATACATATGTGTGTGTGTGTGTGTGTGTGTGTGTGTGTGTGTGTGTGTGTGTGTGTGTGTGTGTGTGTGTAGATTCCACTTCATTGGGAAGGTAAAGAGTGTTCCATGAGGGGGAGAGGAGGAGGGAGAATCCACTTCATTGGGAAGGTAAGAGTGGTGTGTGTGTGTGTGTGTGTGTGTGTGTGTGTGTGTGTCTGTCTGTCTGTCTGTCTTTGGCTGTAATCAGAGATGAGCATTGAACTCTAGAGTTGGATACGACTGGCTTTCAAGCAAGGGCAACATTTACCTTTAAGGTTTTGGCCGTGGTTAGTTGTAAGTGGTTAGTAAAGTTAAAGGTCACCCTTGCTCAAAAGCCAGTCATATCCGACTCTAGGACTGCAGTGCTCATCTCCATTTATAAACAAAGAGTCAGTGCTACCTGTGTTTGCAGATGTATACATGGCCATATTGCAGGTATGACTAGACACAACATAGGCTCCGCCCACAACATACCCATGGTGTGGTAGTGAATTTTTTTTACGCCCACCACTGAAGGTACTGGGCAGGCTAAAGGGCATATACCGCTCTCTCTTATCCAACAAAACAAAAAAAACATTCCCCCCTCCCCCCAGCCACCTGCCTCTAAGGCTGCTGCCTTACTTTGCATATTGCAGAGCTGTCTCAGCTCTTGGAAAGGCAACACAGGACATGACAGAGCAGGAAAGTGTAGAGGTCAGAGCCATTTGGTTTGATTGCAAGTTCCAAATGCCCCCAAAGTCCATGCTGTTTGGAGGATTCTGAGATTGGAGCCTAAAACCCCGGTGTTTTCAGTCTCTGGTTAAGGCTACCTTGATCATCTGGGAGAAAACATAGAAATATTAGCAACCAGCTTCTGAAATATGGTGCTTCTGACTGAGTAAGGTGATATCTAGGCTATGCCACTGGATTTGGTAGGTGCACCTCATATGATGGCATCATCTTTTAGGCAGCTCCCCTTGGCAGTGGCATCACTAGGGGCGGCTAGGGGGGTGGGTGGCCCCAGGCAGGACTTCTTTCGCTATGTGTGTTCTTGGACTACAATTCCCAGAAGCCCTAGTGGGAGTGGGTGCCAGCGTCCACCAGGGGTCAGCAAATTTGGCTTCAGCGCTGGGCTGCGGAATTCCACACAATGTTACTGCCCCTCGGTGGCATAGTGGTTAAGACACTGGGCTTGGAGACTGGAAGGTCTGGTTTCGATACCTGAGAGCTTCACTTTAGGACATGAAAGGAGCCTCAATCGGGTGTCCCCTAAAAATCCTTTCAACCCAGAGTAATCTCTGACACAAAATTATCATCATCTTCTAGTATTCTCTTGTGAGCAGGGAGAAAGGTAGACTAGAACCCAATTCTCTGCCACTTGATTTTTTTTTTACATATATGACTCTTATTATAAGGAATAATAATTCCCCAAATCCATATCTCCCATCTTTAGCACTCATATACCCAGGTGTATGGAAAAGTTACTCTTTTTGATTATTCCCATCCATTTTGTGGGCTGTCCATATTGGCTGGGGATTCTTAGAATAAGAGCCCATAAAAGGATCATTTCTAAGTTCTGATCTATTCCAATGCCTCAGAAAAAGGTGCTCCACTAATTCTATAACCCCTGTTTGGTGTCACTGCTTTTGAAGGGTGAGTTAGCTAGCACTAAAGGAGGGTCTGGATGCCTATTAAATAAGCAAGCAAACTATCAAATAAATATACATGGCAGCTGGTTAGTTCTGGTGCTGTTTTTTGCTTAATTCATCAATAGAAAGCTGCTGTCTGTGAGCAAATGAAATGGAGTGTGTTGCTGGTAGCTGCTCTTTTTCAGTTCCTAATGGGGGCGATCATCAATCAGACATTAATAAAATAAAAGTGGGAAAGCACTTGGATAATTAAAAAGATCTGTATCTCCAGAGGCAGATGTTGTTTCTGTTTGTAGCTGCAGAGTCTGTAAATATCTCCATTGCAGATATCTGTCGACTGTCTTTGATAATATCCTTTTTGAAAAAATCTGGAGGACTGTTGCTTGGTTAGTTTTGGCACCTCTAGCTTGGAGGAAGACAACTTGGTATTTTTCCAATGCTTGGTCTTATTATTTCTTTTCTCCTGAAGCTTTGACTTGTAATGAGAACCAAGAGCAATATTGTGTTCAATGAGCCAGTGCAGAATTCTATGGAAAGAGGATAAAGCTCAACTGTAGAAAGAATTTTGGAAAGCCTATTTTTCAATAATCTTGTAGTGTCAATGGTAGTTATTTTTCTACATAAAAGACAATAAATGGAATATCATTTCATTGTAGGATCCCGAAGAAGTCATTTTCTCATCCTTCTTTGAAGAATGTTTGATTTTCATACAGATAGTGTCAGCAGTTCGAGACCTGAGTACTACACGATGGAGTGAGCTTTTGTCTCTGTCCCAGCTCCTGCCAACCTACCAGTTTGAAAGCAAGAAATTGTAAGTAGATAAATAGGTACTACTTCAGTGGGAAGGTAAACAGCATTCCGTGCACTCTGGTGTCTAGGCATGCTTGCCACATGTCCACAGACATGTCTGCAGACATAGACAGAGCTGACTCTTTGTCTATAAACGGAGATGAGCACCGAACCCTAAAGTTGGATAGGACAGGCTTTCAAGCATGAGTGACCTTTACCTTTAGTGTCATATTAATCTACATTATCTCTAAAAAAATTTTAAAAAAACACAGTAACTATCTAGTTGTAAATAGTGGGAAAGACCTTTCTCTGCCTAGGACATAAGGACATCTGTTGTCTGTCAGAGGAGATAAACAAAGTATAATTTAGTGGTACCTTGAGTCACAAATTTAATGCATTCCCCAGGAAGTTTCGTATTATGAAAATTTTGTAACTCAAATTTTCCATAGGAATGCACTGAATGCAATTTCCCATAGGAATGCATTAAAAACAAAAATTCATAACTCAAAATGTGGTTTCCCATAGGAATGCATTGAAAACCAATTAATCTGTTCCAAAAAAACATTTGTAACTCAAAGGAATTGTTTTCAATGGATTTTCATTTGTATTGTGAAAATTTCATAACATGAGGCATTTGTAACTTGAGGTACCACTGTATAATGAAACTTTGTATTTTCTATTAGTGCCATACCTTTTGTGGATATATTTGTAAATGACTCAATTCAGACAGCCCAGATCCAGGACATAGCATCTACTAGTAATTCTGAGGAAGAAAAGTCTTTGGCTGAATCTTTGCTGAATAGAAGCTATATATCATTACACAATCAATGAGTTCTACCCACATATTTTCTTTGAGGTCCACAGTATATTCCAGAGCTTGAAAAAATTATGGTTTTTACACTAGCTTCCTGACTCTGCATGGCAGCATGGAAGACACTGGCCATTCCAATATCACCATCAGGGTGACATTCAATCTACTTTTCCATAATTTCCAAAACCTTTTACAAGATGTATACACAATGTGTTGGATGACTGAAATCAAAAGAAAAGGGAGATATCCCCATGGGTTCATGGATGCATCCATAGCAACATAACATGCTTTGGACCAGCGTATTGGCTCTTCAAACACTGGGAACCAAGGATACACTTGACTTATTTTCTCTTCCATCCATTTCTTCTGTTACCTCCTTCATGCGCTGACTTCTCCTATTGTTTAAATTTATCTTGCAAGCCACTTGGAGGCAAGGACACAGCATTTACGCCACATACCACTCTATAGTCTGTTTTTATTTTACTCCAGTACTGTGATTCAAAATGATCTTATACATAGCATAACAAATCACAAGGACCGACGGGTGATGTTGAGAAGAGATCTTTTGTCCTTCCATTGGATGCATATAATTCTAGTCAATGTCTGTTGTGCAGAACCCAGTTAATAATATTGTTCCTGGTTTATAAAGTGAGACTGTATCACATGGCTGCAATATCCCATTTCACAAGTGTCATCACTTTCATTTTCTTACATTTTGCTGTAGCCTGTAATCAGCACAAGTTCCAGCTCTTCTCATCACTAGCTCTTGAAGCAATTATTCAGACTCAGCAAGAACACCCTCGACACTGGATGACAGCATCTGCTTCCTCCGATTTCAATTTCACCGCTCTAACCAGAGCAAAGGTTTTATCAAGGCTGGAAGAAGGAACTGAATGGTTCTTCCATGAAATAATATTTTGGGATTCCTATATTTTCTTTATTAAAAACACTCAGATTTATTCTTACGTAAATGCTGATGCATCATGACTGATGGACACTCATGCATTCTTTGAATACAGAAGACACATTGGACTCAAATATAAGTAGCGATGCAAACTACGTGTCTATGAAAGTGATATTACATAAATGAAAAATTTCCTTCCTCAATGCAGAACTTCATCTTTTTATTTACACATGCCTTACAAGCGCTGGGAAAACATACAGTATTGCTGAGTTAGATGAGTTTTATGTGATGCATGAGCTAATTTCTACAATGAGCTGACCTTGATTGAGTGACACCCTTCTCCCAAGACTTGGCTTCCCACTAAATCCAGCCGAGAGGCAAGCTAGAATGGGCCACTGGAATGGATGAGGATTTTAAAGTCACCATCAACATCTCGTTGTTTTATCAGGTCTAGTTGAAACAAACCACTGGATTTAGCATTTTCAGAATTTTGTAATAAGCAGAATTTAAAAAAGGAAAGAGAGAGAACGATGATACTTCACAGTGGGAAACATGGTTTGAACATGCAAACAATATAAAATAAGGATTGGAAATTTATGTTATAATACTAAATTGTTATTTATTTATTTATTTATTTATTTATTTCGACTTATTTAACCGCCCCTTTGCCAAGGCGACTCTGGGCGGTTTACAATGCAGGAAACAACACTAACATAAAACACTCCGACACACAATACGCATAAAACTCTAAAAATCTAACATCTAATAATCTAAAATCCACATGGCAGAATTAACCAATAATAATATGAGCCAGCGGGGTGGTGGTGGTAGGTCCAGTAGCAGCACCCCACACCCGCTGGGCCAACCATGTCTTTAAATCTCTTCTAAAGGCCAGCAATTGTGGTTGGAGGTGCAGGTCAGTTGGCAGGAGGTTCCAAAGGGCTGGAGCAGATACTGAAAAGGCCCTCCATCTAGTACTGGAGAGGCGAGCCTCTCCAGCCTTTGGTACCTGGAGAGAGCCCCTCAGGTCTGCTCTAGTGGGACAGGGAGATGTTCTCAGGGTAACGTGGTCTCTTAAGTACCCTGGCTCATTACCATGTAGGGCTTTAAAGGTCATAACCAGCACCTTGAATTGCCCATGAAGGAACACCAGCAACCAATGTAGTTCCCGCAACAAGGGTGCGGCATGGTCATAACGACCATACCCCATCATCGTGCAGACAGCCGCATTTTGCACCAGTTGCAGCCTCCGAATGGTCATCAAAGGTAGCCGCATGTAGTCTAACCAGGAGATGACCAGTGTTCCATGCACTTTGGTGTCTAGGCATGCCCACTACATGTCCACGGAGATGTCCGCAAATGCAGATAGCGCTGGCTCTTCCGCTGTAAACAGATGAGCACTGAACCCTAGAGTCAGATAAGACTGGCTTTCAAGCAAGGGCGACCTTTACCTTTACTTGCTAAGTCTTTCCAAACACATTAGAATATTAGAAAAGCAACCTATCATTGTTACACCAATATTTTTACACTAACATTGTCAGATAGTACTGATTGCTGCTTTTCTATAGTCGGTTACTCAATCCTCACCAACATTTTTCAATAATGTCTTATATGCCCTTTAAAAGTAAGTTTTGAAAATAATTAGGAAATGCTAATTGTTCCACCAATAAAGTAACCTTAATCCTTTTCATTGCATTATTTTTCAAATGTCACTTTGCTGACACCTTTGTGATCCAAGAAGGAACTAGTTACAGGCATGTACACTATTTATTTATTTATTTATTTATTTGCATTTCTATGCTAATTACATACAAGTAACAAATTACATCCAATCTTTGGTGTAAATATTACATTGCATCACAAAAAAATTGTCTGCTACTTGGTCTAATCCATGTGTCCTATACTAAATCAAGCATGCTGAATCCAAATCTGAAGTCTGATTCTGCTTAGGATGTCAGGACCTTAAATTCGGTTCTTGATTAGGCTCTTGCGTTGATCATGTGGGGTATATTTGTCACAAATGTAACTAAAATTGTTTGATTTATTAACACATCTGTACCTACTCATCTTTAGCTCCAAACAGACACTATGGCCTAGCTATACTATCCAATAAGATGGTTTTGCAATAGAGACAAGCCCTTGGTCCAACTCGCCTCATATACCAATTTCTGACATCAGCTCACTGACTTGTCCAGCCATGCCCAGCCATTGCTGGAACATGCATGCCACCAGGGGACATGATTCAGTTGAGGCGGCAGCAGGAATAGTGGTAGCTGCAACTGTTATAATGTTCCCATGAAAAAACACATTACCCAACTACTGACCATTTGAACAGCTATTTGTTGTTGTTGTTCAGTCGCACAGTCGATTCCGACCCTCTGCGACCCCATGGACCACCGCCCGCCAGGCACTCCTGTCCTCCACCATCCCCCTCAACTCGCTCAGCTCTGCGCCCACCGTCTCCACAACACCATCTAGCCATCTCATCCTGGGCCTTCCCCTTCCTCTTTTGCCCTCGACCCCTTAAAATCTGTACCTGATAGGCAAATTCTGAGTTCAGATTTGGAATCAGTACACTCAATATCATGTATATCACATATGTTATTCCCAGTAGCAAAATTGTTGTTGTGCAGTGTTATAATCACAAAGATTCCTGGAGAAATGGCAAAAGAATGCAGTTTTGGAAAATGCCACAGTTGCATGCAATTTCAGTGTCTCTTTTGCTTAAGAGTCTTTGGAATCACAGCGATGAATAGTTCAATAAGAAGGCATGTTTACAGAGTTCAGGAGGCTGTTTCTCTCAATTATGAATGTAGCCAGGTCAGTAGGACAGTCCTATGCATTTTCATTAGGAAGCAAGGTTCAAAGGGTTTGTTGAGACTACCTTGCTACGTATGAGTACTTTCAGAATTCCAGTCGCTTCTCGGCCTTTTGGGTAAGATCAAGTGTAGAATTTCAGTCTTAAGTCCATGCGAGCTCCAAAGAACTTGAGAAAGCTTAAGTGCCACTTATTCTGTTAGCTAGTCAGACTGTATGATTCCAAAAGACATATTGTTGCTTTTGTAAAGAAAAGAAATTAGCTCTCCTCCCCCAACACTCTGTTTCTAACATTAAATTTAATCACTAGTTGCTTAAAGACGCTCTTGTTCATAGCAGAAGTTAGTAAAAACA
The DNA here is from genome assembly GCA_030440675.1 of Furcifer pardalis. Classification (NCBI taxonomy): domain Eukaryota; kingdom Metazoa; phylum Chordata; class Lepidosauria; order Squamata; family Chamaeleonidae; genus Furcifer; species Furcifer pardalis. The sequence goes on from CP126897.1 coordinate 102,018,244, forward strand.
CAAATTAAAAGTAAAGCGATTATTACAGTACACCTATCAACATGTAATCTCTTTGCAATTCATGCTAATAATAGACTCCTAACCATTAATTTTTACATTAAACTCTTTTGCCAACATTAAAGAGTGCTAAATTGTCAATCCAGCTGCTTCCTTTAATATTGCAGTTTTATATGAATGATCCCCATAATTCCAAGGTGTTTAGAAAACTTCTAAACCATGTATTTTGTGTCAGGAAGGCTACATATAGTTATTGTCACAGATACCAGAAAAGAAATAATACTCACCTAAATGTAGCACTTCTTCAATCTCCTTTTTTCAAAATGTCACATAATCTGTCTGCACCTTCAGTTAGTAATTAAAACCTGCATTTTTTAAAACAAAGCTTTTCTAAAATAAATACCACCTAATTTTATGTCAGAATTTAGAAAAAATGGAGTAGACCATACTGCCAGCGACTCAATGCTGATTGTTAGGCAGCAGTTAACTAACCTGATAACCCTGAGGACTAATGGCCTTGGGTGACAATGTCCACAGGGAAGCGTGATGGTCCCCAAGTGGATAAAATCCCACTTGAATCCATCTTGACGGAGGGCAGCAGCTTGATCAATACTGGCTCAGGACCAGAAAATGACCCGCAGAACTGGATCAGTGGTTTTGGTGTCATGCTGCAATGTGGAAGGCAAATGGAAGACTACTGCATTATATTGTTCACAGGACAATCTTCATGGCTGATCGCCATGGCAATAGCCAATATTTGGAATCAGATATGGCACTTGAAGGAAGAGGAGGAGAGGAAAAGAGGAGGAGGAGAGGGGGAGGAAAAACTAAATTAATTTTGGTTGTTCTTGAATCTTTCAGAAGATCAGTCAGATGATAGAATCTGATTGTTTATTGTAGCTAATAGAAAATTGGAGTTCAGCTCCCAGAACCCCCTGGGTGGTACATCCCCCTTGCTGGGCAATTTTGAAAGTTGGAATCTAAAAGAGTAATGTTTCTTTAGGCTGCTGCGAGCAAGCAGGTTCTAACACTACTATGGTTTTCTGAAAGACTCTAGGACTGTCCAGTGAACTATGGGTCCAGATGTGACTGAATAAATATGATGCATAGTTTCCCACTTCCCAAGCTCAGACATGAAGCAACCCTTCCCCAGACATTGCACAGGACCATCGTGCATAAAACTGGGAACACCTTTGGCTTCAAAAACAGCGAGAACTACAACAGCCAGAATGGTGGGACTGTGCACCACCAGAAATGAGAAGGAGCCTCTGACTAAGAGGGCCCTGTTGTCCCGTTCAGCTCTATGGTCTTTAATTGCAAGGGGTTTTCAAAGCCAAAGCACCATGACAGATGTGTAAGTAGTTTTGTGAACAAAAATTATGGCTGCCATTACAGTGCCAAATTTTAGCCCATTTAACTGTTAGCTTTCGAGGTGCTTAATCACTTCATTCTGACTTGTTGGCAGCCCTTTTGTCTTAGCAGACTCAAGTGAATGGGACGACTTCCAGCTGAACTTATTTTGGAGACGACAAATGGACCTGAAGAAAGGCACAGTACTACAGAATCTATGGTGTACTCCTTGATCCTGAATTAAGTACCAACATAAGACCTGTGTTTGAAACAGTTTGGGGGTGTATGTGTGTTGGACTACAAATCTCAGAATTCCCAAGCCACAGACTGTGCTAGCTGCAGGTTTTATAGAGCTGAAGTCCAAAAACAACTTTACCTGGCTTTGCATCTTGCATGCCCTCTACTCCTTCTAAAATTGATGAACTGCTGCTTACATGAAGAACTAAAATAACAACAACGTTTAATTGGATAAGAATTCCAGCATCAATCATAGCTAAGATGGATGAGAGGCATTACGGAGGCTGTAGATCAAGAAAGGAAAATTTAAAATCCTTGCTTTCAATTATGCCTCACCATTAACTAGTTTGGCAAGGACTTACATAAACTGGAGTTCAGGAGGGTGTGGAAGATCATGAGTTCCCCATCCTTGACTTGGTATGCTGCTAGACTCAAATGCTGTTGTCACTGTTAGAATCATGGAGATGCAGGTGGTGGTGGAAACCATCACAGGTGACTCCTTGCTCAATGGAGCCCCTGCCCATTTCCTTCCATTGGAAAACCAAATTGTGGCCAAAATCCTATTGTACAGTTACTCAAAAGATGTACCTTTTAGCAGCAAATTGCCTTAAGACAAGAAATCTTCATGTGCATTATCTGTTGCTTACCAAGTAGTGTCTCTTGCTGACGATTGTGGATTGTCCAGCTTCAGAGTATGCAAGACCCTGGGCACTTTTCTGTCAAGTTTAGTACAAATAATTTCACACGCAAGTTTTGATAAAAAGTCTGCAGTGTCCTCTGGTAACTGCTTCCATTTCAATTCCCCACTTGTGCTTCTCTGCACACAGTTAGGACTAGGCTGAATATGGTAGTAGATATTCCCTTATGTGTATTGAACAATAGGTCTGTGGACTGCAAACATATTTATATGCACTTAATTTGGGTGCATCGAACTGTTGGCAGTGTAACTCTTTGTTTTAACCACTTTCAAACCTTCTGGCTCTTGATCCTCCACCCCTAGATCTTTCAGTGCCAAGATGAGGCATGTAAATGTCAACACCTTTGTGTAAAAGTAATAGAGCAGGAGCCTTTGATCTTCAAAACAGTTTGCAAATACAGTATCAGAAAATGAATTAATCTCCATAATACATAGTGTATACTTCTACTTCCATGTTCTCCCCCTATTGAATAAATGGGGAAATTGAGTCTGGGAAATTCAGAGCTGAAGTTAGTATCAGAGATGAAGTGTTATATATATGCCTGGATTCTTCATATTTTTGGCTGTTGGTGAGATTTTTATCTGCACTTTCAGCTACTGCAGCTTCGAACCATTTTCTGTAGCTGTCATATTTGTTTGTAGGAAGTTTTCAGCCATTCGTCATGCATCTTCTGACTCTTCATGATGCTCAAGAACAAAGATATCTACACATTTCCCCTACCCCTTCTTGTTTTTAAATCTAGTTTATTCTGTTTTTTTTCCTTTTCATGAGTGGTCTTTGTATTATACTGTATCTTGTATTAAATCTTAAATAAATATTACAGTATTACTAAAAAAAATGTCTACATGCCCCTATTACCTGGAACCCTCCTGGTTTGTTTTTGTCAAGTCTAATTTTAAAAAAACCAGTTTCCTAAGTGATACAGCCCAATTTTTTGCTTTGATGGAAATGCACTGTACCATGCCAGGCAGATGCATTGCAATTTTATTTTATTTAACAGCAGCAGCAGCAACAATATAACTCCTTGCACCCTGCTGGATGATACCCACCAAAAAAGGGAGGGAAGGGGGGCAGGAAACAGATTCCTACACCACTCACAAAACCCCACCAAAGGGGGGGGGGTAGGGCAGGAACAAAGGTGACTTAAAAGTAGATGTAGTCTGCTAGCAGTAGTCAAAGTGCAACTACTACTTATCTACACTTCATCATTACTTATTTTTGATTGAGCATGTTTAGGATCAAAACTTTTATTCAGATGACTCAAGGGAAGAACAGGATGGCTTAATCCATTTGTGGGTTAGGCTTGGGTGGTTTCCTTTGCTCTCAGAACAATACATGAAGTTAGAACTCAGGAGTGACATTAAGAAAAACCAGGAACATTGTGGACAAGTGAGCAGGTGGTGGCCAGGGTTGTGGGAGTGACAGAGTAAAGAGCCTTCCCCATAGTAAATGACACCTTAGACTTCCTTGTTTTAAGTGGTCTTCTGAATCAGTGCCCAAGGACAGACAGTTACTGCTAAGCTTTAGGATTTTGGGTTGCACTAATAATAAGATTGCATTATAAAAATATTGCTTCTTTCTCTACCTGTATTCAGAGGTTACTAAAAGCCTTCTTGTTTTCACATGTCAAAAAGTTGACTCTGGGCTCAAGTAATCCCTGTAAACAATTATTTCACAAAACTGTGCGTTTCCCGCACACGTATAATCAGATGCTTAAAATGCCAAAAAGACAAAGACAGAAGTAGACATTAAAATGATCTTAAAGATCTGAAATAAATAAAAACAGTGATTAAGAGGACAGAAACTATTACTGTAAAAGTTTGCATTATTCAGCATTACTAAAGGAAAACATTAATTAGCCCACATAGAGGTGGGAGAATTTTTTAAAAGGCCTTTCTCAGATTTTAGGACCCTTTTAGGAGGTTTGAAACAGAGTCAGTTAAAGGTGGAATAAAAATTGAGGTAACTATACCTCCTCCAATTTTATGATTTTGACAGCCTTTTCCCCTGTGAGGTGTTGTATAGTGGTTCAAGTACCGAACATAGATTTAGGAATTTTGGACTCAAATTTTCACTCAGTTCAGTTTAATTGCAAAACACATCACCAAAACACAACAGACAGTGGTCACATATTTTTTACTTAGAATGCATTATGGTTCATGTTTAAATATGCCTTCATGTTTGCCATAAATTATCACAAACAAGAATCTTCCCCAAGGCATCCCATTGTATTTTCTTACACTTATTACAAAATATACCATCAACACATCACTGTGCTAAAATTACATTTTTGCCACATTCTCAGATTCCCAGCACTATTATTGCCCCATCTATGTTCCTTATCAGGCTGTGAGATATATTTATCTTCTTGCTTGAGAATTAATGTGCATTTGGGCGTACCTCTCTTCTAATGCATGTTGGTTTTCACAGATTCCTTAATGCATAAGGAGAGTGCATTTTTTAGATATGTCTTTTTTGGCATGTGTATAATTAAAAAATATAATTAGATGTTCATGATGTGCTCACAATGATGGAAATGGCAAGGTGTATGTGCTCTTTAATTAAGGTCTGGATCCAACTAGAATCCCAACTAGAGTTGAACCATGGAATCAGTTGGTTTTATGGGGTATACAGAAAGAGCCTCCTTGAAGAAGTATTTTTGAACCACAATCAGGTGTACAATCAAGGGCAATGGCCACCTTGTGCTAGCTAATCTTTCTCACACTGTCAGGCAAAAGAAACTGCAGAATGAACTCACCAAAAGGTGGCTTCATTTTGACAGTCTCACAGCTAGCCTAGACACAGAAGACGAAGTTTGTTTTATGTGGGGTTTTACTCCATATTCAGCAATTGCTTTAATTCTAGTTAGAACAAGTAATTGGGTTTAGTGCAAGTAGTTGGATCAATCTCAAAGCCAATTTCTTTCCCCATCTCTTTCAGTGACCAAGGTAGCTCTATGTCTTAGCCCACTCCAGCAGAAGGCTTTAGAAGGGCTCAGATCAATAAATCTTTGGAGAGATGCACCAGAGTGACTGCAGTATGACAACAGGAAGCAGCAGGTAGCATCTTGAAGGGATTGGTCATCAGGGTTCAGACATTAGGGTATATGGGACCTGGGACAGTTCATAAGGAGTCTACACATTGTTCTCTCTCTCTTGACAGATCCATGTCCTCCCATATAAGGCTGACCAGATCTTCAACATGGAGTCCTGCTGTGTGTGTCCACCACCCTGAGATAATGTATTAGATGGGTAAGTACAGGGGTGGCCAACCTTGGTTCTCCAGGTGTTCTTGGACTTCAATTACCAGAACTCAAGTCAGCACACCAGCTGATCAGGGTTTCTGGGAACGGAGGTTCAAGAACGCTTGGAGCATCAAGGTTGGCTACCCATGGGTTAGTACATATGATAGGGAAGGTGTGAGAACATCCATGTGCATGCCTGATGTGCCATCTGGCCCCAGCCGTAGGGCTGAGAAAAGCCAAGGGGAAGGCAGGGACCCTAGAGCGCAAGCCTTCCCAAATGCACAGCCACAGCTGAAGCCAGTTGATGAGAAACAGCTGGATGGGGGTGGACTCAAAGATTAGCGTGGGGTGCTTTTTCTGTGCAATGGTAGATGCAAAGGAAGTACACTAAGCTTCCTCTCCGCATCCTGTCAGCCTGCCTACAGCAGACAACAGAAGGGAGTCCTAACCATTCCTTCCCCTGTAGCAGCTCCCATCCCTGTACATCCAAGGCACAAGAGAGGTGAGTAAGAAGGGGCATCTGAAGGGACAGGGAGGAGTGGCCAAGACTGACTTTACTAGGGGCATGCCCTGGCATGAAGGGGCATGCCCTGGCATGAAGCTTGCACCCCACCAGCCTCCTAAAAATTGAATGTAGCCGATGAGTGATCAGTGAGAATAACTGAGATCTCATACAGATTGAAGGTACCCAAAGGATGAGTAACTATAATTCTGCCCTCTGTTGTGGAGTGGAAGAAGATGTGGGGGAATCCATTTTGCATTTAGTTAAAGCTGCTGTTGCAGGCAAGGGAAGTGACCCAGAGCCCAGTACAGCACCTTGACTGTTCATAATCATTGCAGAACATCTCTCAAGGAACCCAAGATCAGCAGCCTGCATGATAAGTTACTTTTTGGGACTATACTTCCTAGACTCTCCCAGCCAGCATGACAAATGGTTGTCTTATAGCTCACACTTCTTCTTCTGCCATATCTGAATCTGAATATAGGCGAGCTTCATGGCAATCAGCCATGAAGACTGCCCTGAGAATATAATACAGTGGCCTTTCATCTTCCTTCTGCATCGCAGCATGGCACCTGTACCACTGATTCAGTTCCATGAGTCACTTTCTAATTCTGAGCCCTTTTGGCACACAAAGTCCTCATCAGCCCCAGGCCAGTATTGATGAAGCTGCTGCCCTCCATTAAGATTGATTCAAGTGGGATTTAATCCACTTGGGGACCTTACCCTTCCATATGGAATTTGGCACCCACGGCTATTAGTCCTCAGGGGTGTCTGGTTAGTTAACTGCTGCCTGACGCTTGGTGTTGGGTCACTGACAGTATGGTCTACTCTACTAACATAGCTGGATAACCTGCCTAGACAGACCAACTCTTTTTAATAGCCTCCTATTTCCTCCTGCTTAAGGCAGATGCCACCATTTTGTTCTTCTCAGAATATCTTTGGCTTCCCTCATTAACCAAGCAAGATGGCGAGGGCTGTTGAAATCTATTCTCAACCAGCATTTCTCTTCTGTGTCCAAAGTGACCCTTTCCAACTGTTATTTGTTCCTTGGGATGCTGATAACCTTTGTGGGAGGGTAGAAGGTTATGCTTTCCCAAGGACCCTGGCCTGTGCCTAAGTCAGTGGTGCCCAAACTAAGGCCCAGGGACTGGGTGCGGCCCCTGATGCCAATTCATCTGGCCCGCGAAGCCCTCGTTGCTCCTGAAAGTGAAAGTAAAACACCCGTACGGGTGCATTTTACTTTCACTTCCAGGAGCGACAATGCTTCGCGGGCCAGATGAATTGGCATTGGGGGCTGCACCCAGCCCCCGGGCCTTAGTGACCGGCTCCCTGAACCACATGATCGGCCCATGGCCCAAAAGGATTGGGCACCCCTGGCCTAAATGAATGTGCTGAAACAGAGAAACATGTGACTCAAGAACTGCCTATGTCTGTAACATCATTAAAAATCCTTTGCCTTTTTTTTTTTTTTTTTTTTGCACTCAAGGGGATCGTCTCCAAGACTAGTACAACAGATAGAAATTGAACGAAAGGTGAAGGTGATGGGATGTATTAATTTTATTGAAATGTCAGTTTATTCTTTATTTAACTATGAAAACCCAGCATACACATATCCATACAAATGTCAGAGTGGCTGATCAAATACAATAATGAAGAGAGCATCCAATGAAACAGGCAAAAAAAATCAATAAAGCAATCTCAAGAGCAGCAAAACCCTTAGAACAAGCATAACACGATTCTCCCAGATTGATCTTTGAAATAGATTGGCAGATTTTAATAGAATTCTGCAGTGCATGGGTTTGTTGATATTCTGTTTTATGTGTTCTAAAATTAGCTAAGTGTAATTTATGTTACTGTAATGCACTGTATGGATGGCAGCCTTTCAGAACAGTCCAAAACATGCAGAGGATTCAAACCAGAGATGATCATTTAGCTTTTAAAGTGAAGATTTTGGCTGAAAGCAAGTCATAAATCACATCTAGATCAGAGCCTTATTTTTTGAGGTTGAAGTGATATCAACTGCCCACTGATACCTGATATCAATTTTCACCTGCTCTTATGTATTGAGATGAGTCTAAGGCAGTGGTTCACAAACTTTTTTGGGTCATGCCCCACCTAGGCATCTCTAAAATCCTGGAAACCCCTCCCCTCCATGACGAATGATTCTTATTATTCAAAAAGTGAACTTCAATTCATGTGGAGGAATCCTAAAGGCCATTAACCTGGTCTAAACATTCTCAAATTGTTCCCCTTTAAAATGAGATTGCCCCCCTGTGGGGCATTTGCCCCACATTGGGAACCACGGATCTAAGGTTTGTTTGCTGGCTGGTCTTTCTGAAAATTCCTCCTTGGTGGCCAATTGCCCACACATTCTAAAATTAGATGTTTAGATGTATGCAGAACTTTTTATATAACAAAACATTTTCCCCCTATATATTTTTATTACACTACCAGTGAAATGTTCACATCCACTAGCAATATACAGACTGACATGCTTCCTTTGTTCCCCCTTAAACACTTTTCTTGCTGAGGTCCTCTCGTGGTTTTTATGCCAGCTTCTGAAACATCAACATATTTTCAGCTTCTAATGACAGGTTATCTGTAAGGTCCAATCAAATGACCAGAACTGTCAAAACAGATTGAAATATCCAAATTAAGCTGACGCTGATCTCTCCACAGTCCTACTGAAAATCCATTTCCAGCAAGCTTGCATCATTACATTCAATCTGTGTGCCAAGAAAAATGAATTAAATTGTTTTAGAGCATTAATATTTCGGTAAATTCTTTTATGTTTTTAAGGAAAGAGTGAAAGAAAAAGGAAGGGGCTTCCCTGCTGGGAGGCATTTTATGAACAAAATTAAATATTATAAAGCCATGTTATTAAATTCTGTCAAAATAGAAATTAATCTTGTTACGCTGGCACAGAAACCATGGCGTTTCTGAAATTTCAGTTTGCTATAAACTTAACCTTTCATAGTGTCTTCTGCTAAAAAGAAAACAAGTGAAAGTACAGTTCAAGGTCTCTGGAAAGAAGAAAGGAAGGAGTTAAAAGAACAAGCCAGTAATAAACCATTAATATATCATCCTGTTATTTATTAATTTATTAAGTGTTGACAAGGTGCTCATTGTTACACGAAGCTTAACATGAAAACAAGCCTGCACCAAATTAGTTTCAATGACAGAAGTGAAGACATGATAGGAAACCTTGGAGCAGATAATTTGGATCCAGTACCTTGTCTAGGTGAGTGTCAGAAACTAGAAGGGTTTTCAGCAGAGCATTGTAGATACAGTATTCTTACCAATGGTTTAGTCATTTGATCCACCAATGGCACAGAAGGTTCTGTTAGTTGTAGAACTGCTACAAACGTTCAGCTGATGGGAAGAGAAAGGCAAGAATAAGGACTAGAAACAGGAACATCAAGAACAAGTTGACCGAATTTCTGTACCGGCCTCTTTTCAGCGATGAAGGAAGGCTGGCCATGTCTCTACATGGCAGTTTCAACCCTCATCAGAAGCAAGCAAGGGAGCTTTGCTTGGATTGTATTCCATGGAGGAAGCAGTGGTAGGGATTTCTCATGGTTGAATAGTTTCTTTTGTAATTGATAAATAAAATCTCCCTGCAAGTAGAAAAAGATCAAACCAGGGAAATGCCCAGTCTAGGGCTCTTGCCCACCATTACTGTCATTGTCTTTGAGGCTAATTGCTGTTCATTAACAAAGTGTCAGTTCCATTCTGGTGCATGTGTCCAAATTCATGTTCAAGATCATAACAAATGTTTTATTATAAGTGGCAATCTGCCACCAAGATTTACATGATTTCCCTCCCACAAGTGCCTATTGTCAAGAGGTTTCTGGAGCTGTATCATTTCCAAGTTGTTTGATCCAGTTATGTCATTGTGCTACCTATTGCCTCCCCTTTGCTTCACATTAGTGGCTTTGGCCTGCAGGGAGATGGCCTAGCATAGGGATGATGTATTTATCTAGTTATTTCAAGACAAATCTAAGAAGGGGGAAAGCCTCCAAGCTGCTCTTTCTTGTAACGTGTTGAGCAGTAGAAAAAATATATTGTAAAAGACAGGCTAATCTAGGAAATAAAGTACAGATATTACAATGCTATAGCATACTAGCTTCATTCTGATATGGGTGTTGGTGCCAGAACAGGCTAAGATCACAAAGCTGTTACCCCTGGGCAATTGATGAAAACTCTAGGATGGGGTTCCCAACCTTTTTATGCTGCAGGCCTGACTGTGCACCCCGGACAGCTGAGCGGACCAGACCACACACCCCAGAAGTGGAAGAGGGTGCATTTATGGCTGTCATAAATACGGCTGCTTCAGTGTTTACAACAGTCACATTTACACATGCGTGGGTGCATTTTACTGCTGATGGGCCACATGAAATTGTGTCATGGGACACGTCTGGTCCATGGGCCATAGGTTGAGAACTCCTGCTCTAGGAAGACTTAGACACCGCAAATGAGATAGTGAAAAATATTTTCAGACGAAGATTGGATCTCTGTTGTAACCTATAATAATTTTGGGTCAGAAATTATTCTGGGTTGAAAGGATTTTTCCAGAAGAAACTTCACTCAGGGAATGCCCAAATGAGGCTCCTTTCATGTCCCCAAGAACTGGGTCAGAGATGGGCGTTCAATCCATGATGCAGTACCTAGGTCTCGAACTGCTGACTTGCCAGTTTTCCAACTAATAAGGTGAGCTTCTTAACCACTGAGCCACCACAGCCACATTGTAACCTGTGATTTAGTCTCAGTGTTTTCCTTTTGTGGATGGATTTATAGCCAAATCCATTTCTCCGACGATTTCTAGTATAAGTGTGTTTGCATTCTCTGTCATTCCTCTATTGTTGTCTTGTGGTGGCAACCAACTGTGTTATGTCTTATGACGATTAGCCACCATGACCCCTTATATTTTGAGCTTGCAGATATAAAACATCAGCAATAATGAATTGTTACAGTGCTAAATATTCTGCATTGTGTTGGATGTGCAATCATTAAATTGGTATTTGTTTCCTTCAGTCTTGATGGAGGGCAGCAGCTTCATCAATACTGCCCTGGGGATCGTGAGGACTTTGTGTACCAAAAGGGCTCAAGGCTAGAAAGTGACTTGTGGAACTGGATCAGTGGTAAAGGTGTCATGCTGCAATGTAGAAGGCAGACGAAAGGCTGCCTTAGGACTGCCTTAGGACAGTCTTCATGGCAGATTCTTAGGACAGTCTTCATGGCAGATTGCCATGAGCATCATCAATATTTGGATTCAGATATGGCAGAGGAAGAAGAAGAGGCAGGCATATGATGAGATGCAGAAATTAGTTTTTTAAGAAATGAATGAAAGGTTAGATAGAAAATGAGAAGTATGTCCAAAACACATTCTTCACCACTTTTTCAAATCAAAAAAGAGAATTAAATATAAATTTAATAACAGCAGCTAGATTAATTATTGCAAAAAATTGAAAGTTAAACGTATGTTCCAACTTAATGACTGGTAAAAAGAAGTTTGGAATTTAGCTATTAATGATAAATTAATGTGTGAGATCAAAGTTTTTTTTTATAAAAAAAGGATTATTAGAAGTAAGTGGTTTAAATGATAAATGGGGACATTTTAAAGATTTGTCCAATTGAAAGGGTGAAGTCAGGTGCCAGAAAAAGAAATTTTTTTTAGAGAGAAATGGGTATTCTAATTGGAGAAAAGAAGAGAAAGAAAATGCTTGGTTTGTTTAAATTGCCCTGAGGGTGATGAGGAGGACAATGTTATATTATGTTTTTTTACTTGAGTGTATTTTTCTTCATTTTTGTGTTATGTCAGTAGTATATTAAAATATTTTTTCATTCTTTTTTTAGATAAAAAACAGAACATCATGTAGTCCAAAACAATAAGCAATCTCTAATTTCTAATGTTTTCCTTTTTTGATGAGTAAAAAGTGTACACACATTTAATTATATATATATATATATAAAATTAAATGTGCGTACAATATTATATATATATATATATATATATATATATATATATATATATATATATATATATATATATATATATATATATATATATATATATATATATATATATATATATATAATTTCTAGTTTAAATACAGCTGCAGTAATTCTTATGCACTGCACAGCTGTTCCACATGCTGGCAACCATCCATATCTTATATGTCCCATCATGTATTTTCTACTATTGTTTTTCTGACACATAAAGAATTATCTCTTGGGGGGGGGGGAGAGCCATTTGATTAATTTGTTTTCCCCAGGTAGACTTTGCTTCAGAGAGAAGGAAAGCTGGAGCTTGATGGTTTTTAATCAACCTAATCAAGATTTTTTTAGGGAAAAAGATCATTAGCCCCCTGCACTTCTCATTCCAGCTGGTCAGAAGTTTTTGCCCATGGTGTTTCAATCTCACACATTCATTTTGAAATTTAAGTTCCTGTATTTGATTACCAGGCACCACCCCACAAAAAGTTCTGCAGTCATGGCAGGTGACAGGACAAATCAGGTTTGTATATGCATGCACTACTAATTAAAATACCTCTTGTTGTTGTTATTGTTGTTGTTGTTATGTGCTTCCAGTCACCTCTGATTTACAGTGACCCTATGGATGTTGAACACAATGCATGGCACAGAGACTGTAATTGGCCTAGAAATGCCCACAGAATGGCTGGAAAATAAGATTCTGATTTTTTAAGGGGACTAAAGGGACTGGCCCCAACCATGACCTGCCTACAGCAAAATCTCTCCCTGATTGTCAGTTTAGTCACCCATCTGTGGGAATCTTTGTACAGTGGAACCCCGCATAACAAACGCTCCGTTTAACGAAAAATTCGTACAATGAAGCATTTGTTATGCAAAGTCGATACCCTGCATAACGAAAAAATTAGTTATACGGGGTTTCAGCTAAGCGGGGTATACCCTGGTTAACGGAAACCCCGTACAGTATAATGAACTTTTTTTTATGTGGGGGAATCTCCCATTGGAGCCGCATAGTGAAAAAAATCATATAGCGAAGAGCTCCATGGAAAGGAGCTTTTTCGCTATGCAGGTTTCTAGTGTATCTTAATTATCAGCAACTGCTTCAGATTGTACAGGAAATGGCTTCACAAATCCCGTATTCTTTTTCCCTTCCTCAGTTTCCCCTTTTGCTTTGCACAACTGGCACTAGCCCACAATTGCTTCTGGGGTTTCTCTTACAGGTGTAGATCCTGGCCATGGATTTGGAAAAAAGAATGTGGGATTGCAAAACAAGTCAGTTCTTGTTAAATTTCTCTTTTGTAATTGCTGGTCTCACAACTTTGTTTCTTGCCTGTTTTTATTTCTTTAATTATATCTAGGATGTTATGAAGTGCAAGATGTAAATAAAATCACATGTACAGTCTTTCTTTCTCTGTGATTTTACTACTCTATTGCAGAATTTAAAATTATGAACATATATGAAATAATGTATAGGTGAAATTCAAAACTTAAAATGTTAAAACATTAATCAAACTGATTTTGAACAGAAGTGACCTACTTCAAGGGAGTTATCACAACCATTTATTAGATCTTATTCTGTACATAAGGAGGAGCATAAGTTGCATGCACAAAAATGTTGCATTGATTAAATATCTCCACATTCAAAGAATGTTTGTCCTGAATCCAAGTAGCTCCATTTTAATTGATTATACTTTGATCTTCCGCTTCTGTTTCAAAGTCTACTAGGTGACTTCCAGTTTGTTCAGCCAGAATTTTGATGTGGTTGGAGGCAGACTTTGGCATTCATCCATTCAGGAAAGCTTGGTATTTTTGCTCTGCTTAGGTTTGTCAAGCCTCTTCTGGTTTAATATTTAGAACTTGAGAGGTGTTCAGAAAACTTTTTCTCAATTTTAGACTTCATCTAGGGGTTTAGTGTCCATGAACTGGATGGGTTTGGTACTGTATTACCAAATTTCATTCATTATTTGTTAGTACCTCTCAATTTACTTTTGGAGAAGCAATGGCAGTGGGCTGTTAAGATAACATCTAAGTATATAGGCAGTTCCTAATCAAGCTGTATTTTTTAAATTGGGATATTCATGTCCAATAAATCCAAAATTTCCAAATATCTAGGGCAGGGGTTCTCACTGCGGCTGCTGCCTCCTCTTCCTCTATCTTTGTCCCCTCCTCTTGGCTTGGCATGTGATTTTGTTCAGCTGATGGTTCTCAATTTGTGCATCTCCTGGTATGGCAATGTCAATAAACCAGGCCTCTTCCTGCTCCTTCCTAGGCTCTATATGTTTCCCACTAGAGAGGGGGAAATCTATACAACCCAAAGGGTCACGGATAAATGTTCAGAGTTGAACAGAATAGCAGCATCTTCTGCTGGTTTGTGTAAACAAGGAAATTTCATCCTCTTCAAAGGCAAAACACAAGCCATGAGAGTGTATTTATAATTTGGGGGATTTTTGAAATCATAACTCTTTCATTAGAAAATGCCTTAAGCCGGCAGACGTAGCAATCAAACACTGTAATATCTGTGTCATGTGAGAAGCACCTTCTATATTTTAGCTAACTCATCAAAGAGCTGAAGTTAGGTGTGTTATATGCGGATAGTTTTAAAGGGCCACAGTTGGTGAAGATGTTTATCAGGAAAGGGACACCAAATGAGAGGATTTCTTCCCCACTCCCTTTTAAAGAGGGTGGGGAAAGTCCTATTGTTGGAATGGTTTTCCAGACTTCATGTCTACAAAATACTGGAGAAGTTGTTTCCCTTGGGGGGGGGGGGAATTAAATGACACTTAAGCCCATTTTGTCTTTATTGCTCAATGTATGGGAGCCCCTTGGTAGCATCCTAGGTCACTATAGTAAGCAGCGTAACACCAGAGCCCCAAAAGCTACTGTCAAAAGTTATTAGTTATCTTTCTAAGGTTCTCTGCAACTAGTTAACTGCATGTTAGTTAAAATTTTAAAAGCAAGTGTTGTTTTGTTTTGTGGAAGTAATTAGATTTGTTGCCTTTCAAAAACAACAAAAACCACACTTATGCAAGCTTTCCATTGGTGTTACAAAACACAGTTTATTTCCATTCACCTTGGCATGGCTTCTGCCAGTGTAGCAGAAGACAGAATTTGGTCACACTCCTGTAATTATAAAGGTAACTAAAAGTTAAAGGCACACTACAAAAGGAATGAGGCTATCCTTCATCATGTTACAAAACCATTGGGCTAAGTTTAATTATATTTCCAATTTACCCGCTGGAAGTTGTGATGTTATGCACATCCCATTGGTTCAAAAGATTTCCTGCAGTTGAAACTGACAACTAAAATTAGTCCAATGAAATAATATAGATGAATTCTTAATTATTAGAGATTGCTAATTATTAGGAGAGAGATAATAATTAGAAGTAGCTGGTTATTTGTAACTAGTTATCACCAAACTCCATATTTTAGATGTTTTCAAAATCTTGTAATAAGCTTCTGCTTAATACAACTGCATGGTGAGGAGAACCAGCCTCAGTCTTCCTCATGTCATCCTTTTCTGGTTCGCAATAGACCGTGGCAGTGGTTTAAATTACTCCCATTATCCGGAGTTCCCATTGACCAGGTATACCCCAGTTACCAACAAAAAAAAAAACCGCACAAAAAAAACATTACTGTATGTGGGTTGTCACCATTGCCTAACGAACGCTTCAGTATGCGAT
This sequence comes from Furcifer pardalis, assembly GCA_030440675.1. Lineage (NCBI taxonomy): Eukaryota > Metazoa > Chordata > Lepidosauria > Squamata > Chamaeleonidae > Furcifer > Furcifer pardalis. Next base: position 102,033,943 of record CP126897.1, read on the forward strand.
TTTTTCAATATACGAAGCGTTTGTAATGCGAGGTACCATTGTAGATCAGTCTGCTTTTTCTGGTTGGTGCCCATTTCATGCATTTGCATTTAGAACTCTGTCCTATTTCCACACCAATCTGATTTTTTTTTTAAAAAAATAATAATCAACAACAGGCCTATATTTAAATACTTTATTAATTAAGTGCAGTGATGGGATGTAACAGGTTCTCACCAGTTCTCCAGAACCGGTAGTAACTTTTCCCAGTGTCCTGGAGAACCAGTTGCAGCTTTGCGGGGAACCACCTTCGGGGCTTACCTTTTCACTGGTTTCCCCACTGTGCCTGCACGCCAAGCATTTGGTATGCATGCACACCTACAGTGCTTGGAGCGCAAGCACGGCCTTCTTGCTGTCCTCCCAAGTGGAGAGGAGGAAGAGACGCTGCTAGCCTGAAGCTCCCTATAGCCTGCTCCCCTAGATATCCCAGAGAACTGGTTAGGCAAAGACTTAGTACCTAACTTCTTTAACTGTTGAAAAGTTGAAAAGTGCCAAAATGAAGCCATCTTGTGGTGAGTTCATTCTGTAGTTCCTTCCATCTGACGTAGTGTGAGAAAGATTAACCAGAATAAGCTTTAAGATCTGGTTTAAAAGCTCTGGTTGATTTGTGTTGTGGGTGGGTGGGTGGGTGTATTTTAATGCATTTTTATTTTATTTATTTATTTATTTAATTTATTTACGGGTTTGTGTTGTGGGTGGGTGGGTGGGTTGAGGTGTGTGTGTGTGCATGCACTTATTTTTATTTTATTTTATTTTTTTATTATTTTTTCATTTTTTCTTTGTCCCTGCCCACAACGTCATGATGTTGGCTCCGTCCATGACATCATGATGTTAGCTCCGCCCACACTGTGATGATGTCATGGTGGGGTAGTAAAAATTTTGACATCCCACCACTGATTAAGTGCATATTAAATGGTGGTTTGTTTTGTTGATTTGCATTTTCTCTAAGCGTACATTTTTTTTCACAGGCATCTGATACATTGTCTTGAAGTAAGAATTGCATCAGAAGATTTGATCATATCTGAAGTCTAAATTCTGATCCAGGTTTTAGATGGGATGGAGTGTGTGTGGGTAATCTGGATCAATTCAATTCTTACCTGAATTCGCAGAAGTTGCACTTTTTCCTGTATCCTTCTATTCAGTTGGATTTAGCTTTAATTTCAGCTAATGTTCCTGTCAGGAATTGCTCCTCAGTTCCACCCTGCCTTGGAATGCAAGCTTACCTGAGGCCTCCAGTTTCCCTGTTTTCCACAGAAACATGTGCTCCAGAGTAACAGAAGCTCTTCTAAAAGGAAGCAAGTGAATATTGTTTTACATCCTTCCTTCATTGGTGTGCAGAAGGAAAATGGTGTTGGTACCAGGATCACCTCAGAAGTGATAGCAGGAAAATCTGGCTTACCTCCCTCTCAAAGGCCAGGAAAAAACTTCCAGGCTTTGGCTTCAGAAGTACTCCACAAGCTAGCATGGGTTTTCATCAGAGGTCCACATAATACCCTATCCTCTCTTTCAAACATGGTTCTTCCTTCAAGCAACGTCCCCTCCTGATTCCCTCTGAGTTCCAACAATATGACACCCAAATCAATGATAAGAATTAAAAATTCAGGATTTTCGAGCTGGATTTTTCCTCAAGCCACATGTGATATTCCAACATTTTCTATTATTACGTGATGCAAAGGAAGTCTTAGCACGTGCACTCGGGTAAGTGTTTGCCAGATTGTAGCTGGTCATGAGCCAACTCTCTTCAGCAAACTGTCAGTTTGCTTACAGTCTGAAACTTTCAGAATGGCTAAGTAACCTTGCCTCTGTTTGGCTTCAGAGAAGAAAACCATCTCTTTTGCATAAATGGTTTGGAATCAAAGAACCATCAGGCGCAGCAAAAATCAAAAGAAATCAAGGCAGCCTGTTCAATATTACAAACAAGCGGGGACCTGTGGGAAGGGGCAGATGACGATAAGATGTTCTTCGTCCAATCTCTTACCTGCTCCTTACACTCAAGAAGGCTCTTCCTGTTGGGTTGCCCTTTGTACCCTATGCGCAGCCCCAATCCCCCATTTACCCAGTGATGGTGAACCTTGGCACTCCAGGTGTTCTTGAACTTCAATTCCCAGAAGCCCTGATCAGCAGGAGTGCTGACTAGGGTTTCTGGTAATTGAAGTCAAAGAACACCTGGAGTGCCAAGGTTCGCTATCACTGGCCTAGACAAGAGGCTGCGGTGGCTCAGTGGTTAAGAAACTCACCTTATTAACTAGAAGGCTGACAAGTTGGCAGTTCGATACTTGGGTATTGCATTGAATGCCTGTCTCTATCCTAACTCTTGGGGACATGAAAAATCCTTTCAAACCAGAGTAATCTCTGACATGAATTTATTTATTTATTAAATTTTTAACCTGCCCATCTGGGATATTTTCCCACTCTGGACAGCTTATAATATATTAAAAAAAACTTTTACAATTAAAATTAAACAAGTTGAATAAATTTTAAATATCAACAAGAACAAAAATGATCTCTCTCTCTCTCTCTCTCTCTCTCTCTCTCTCTCTCTCTCTCTCACACACACACACACACACACACACACACACACACACACACACACACACACACACACACACCACCACCACCAACAACAACAACAACAACAACAACAACAACTACTACTACTACTACTACTACTACTCAACAACAAAGAACACATTAGGTCAACCAGAATCTACCAGGCAACACAGATTCAGTTTAGAAAGCAAATAAAAAACATACGTTCAAAACTCCAAACCAAAACTAAAACCACACTTACAGGGCAAACACTGAGACTGCTTCCCTCAGTTGACAGGTCACGTGAAAAAAGGAATCCTGATACATACCAGTCACCTGGGAAGAAATGTTTGAGTTTGCTTTCCCATTGGGTACCCTTTTTCTCTAAGTCTATCTTGGATTCATTCCTGCTCCCTTACATTGATAGCTTTTTTTAAAATCATAAAAATATCACTTGATATTTTACTTCTCCCAAGTCACTAGTATACCTCTGCCTTCTAATAACCTCGCTGAAGGTTATGTATGCTAAATATGTTCTTGGCCAACATTCAGGTGGTTTTCAAGATCTTGCTTATATGCAAATGGCACCTTGATCTGGTGATTAAGTAAGATTTATGGCTGCAACAACAGCAGCAGAAGCTTCTTCTCCAGTGTACATGGCGGCAGCCTGTGACACAGAACCTGTTGTTTTTCTGACTTGGAACCGAAGTGACATCTGTAAAATGCTTGAAACATCTGGAAGGGTTTGAATTCTGGTTGAATGGGAGCAAGACTGGAGGAGTATGCAGAAAGCCCAGATGTTAATGGGCAGAGCTTGTGAAGAAAAATGAACACCTAGATCTGTGATGGTGAACCTTGGCACTCCAAATGTTCTTGGACTTCAATTCCCAGAGGCCCAAGGCCACTGTGAATCCACACAAATGGGTGCATTTTACTTCCACTTCCGGGAGCAACGAGGGCGGCATGGGCCGGATGAATTGCACTAAACCCATTCGTGTGGATTCACAGGGGGCTTTGGCTTCTGGGAATTGAAGTCCAAAAACATCTGGAGTGCCAAGGTTCATCATCACGGACCTAGATTGAATAAAACTCCTATAATTTCTCAGCCATTGGGTATGTTAATGGTAGAATTCCAGGGAGCTGTCATCTTACACCAATGTAAACTTTGGTTTTTGGACTTCAACTCCCAGAAGCCTAAGTCTATTCCCCAAAGCACTGATCAGCCAATGTACTGAATTGAAGTCCCCCTGTGGGGCCTGGGCCCCACATTGGAAATCACTGTCCTACACAGTAACTATGCTGAGTGCTACAATCGAGCAGCTCACATTATTTCATAACTACATTTTTAGGTAAAGTTTTGTTTTGTTTTGTGTGGCAAACTTTTGATTTTCAAATAAGTAGAATGGGGTTGTCTGGATAGCTCAGAGTTTGGGAGTTCAATTCCCCATTGTGCACCTCACAAACGCCATCTGTGTGTGGCCTTGAGCCAGCTCCACAATCCCTAGAGGCTGCCAGAGGAACAGGATGAGAAACAGCTTCTGAGTACTCTCTACTTAGAAAACCTTGCAAAGTGTTGCCATATGTCAAAACTAACTTTTGACAGAGCTCAGTTTTTATTATAAAGGGACTGGGGTGGCTTAGTGGTTCAGATGCTGAACTTGATGACTAGAAGGCTGGCAGGTCAGCAGTTTAAGACCCAAATGCTGCACAATGGAGTGAGTTTCCAGCTCTGTCCCAGCTCCTGCCAACCTAGTAGTTCAAAAAACTACTGTAAATATGTAGGTACCAGTTCGGTAGAAAGGTAAACAGCATTCTGTGCACTCCAGTGTCTAGTCATGCCTGCCACATGTCCATGGAACTGTCTACTGATGCAGACAGCACTGGCTCTTTGTCTGTAAATGGAGATGAGCACTGAACCATAGAGTCAGATAGGACTGGCTTTTGAGCAAGGGCGTCCTTTATCTTTTTACCTAGTAAAGATCAGAAATGGAGGCAGGATAGCACCTGAAAGCTTCTGAGTAGTTGGCAGGTCAGTAGTTTGAGACCTGAGTGCTGCACAATGGAGTGAGCTCCCGCCTCTGGTCCAGCTCCTGCCAACCTAGCAGTTTGAAAGTAAGGAATTGCAAGTAGATAAATAGGTACTGCTTTGGTGGAAAGGTAACAACATTCCATCCGCTTTGGTATCTAGTCATGCCTGCCACATGTCCATGTAAACATCTGTAGACACAGACAGTGCTGGCTCTTTGGCTGTAAACTGAGATGAGCACACAACTGATTTGGACACAACTGCCTTTCAAGCAAGGGAGACCTTGATCTTTATGTTGTTCATTATCAAAGGTGTTCACGGTGGTTAAAAAGAGTCACCTATTGGATGTGTGTTTAGTATGCTTTCAATAGGAAATGCTCTGTGAATTTAAGGGGCCAGTATTTCTCTCTTTCTTCTATTCTCCCTTCAGTCAGAGAGATGGGTGAAATGGGTTTTGCCCATTACCATGTCTTCTGCATTGTGCGGGGAACTGTAAGGAGAATCCTAATCTCTTTGACCAACTAGCAGCATAGCTTTTAGAGGATTCTGGATGTTTCCCTTTCCCAATTTCAGCTAAGCATCATGCAGCCTTGCTCTCCATCAGTGCTTGGCTGTCGCTCTTAATGCCATAAGATCCTGCGCAAACTTGTTGAACAGCAAGCTTAGGTCATTGGGGCAAGCCAATCCAGTGCCTTCTATTTTGGCATTGCTGCCTCTCCACTTGCTACCAGGGCCCTACTGAGTATTTATCCTGAATTCACAAGCACTTCATATGTTTAGCCGTGTTCATCTGTATTTCAAGCATATCAGAGAGTAATCAAAACAAAAAGACAAAAAACTGTGTGGCACTTTAAAGATTAACTGCTGTATACACTCTAATACTGGCCCTGTAGGCTGTGAGAGAGAATGCAATTCTATCAAGCCCACATTTCATACCACTTCTCAAATCTGTCAACGAATGGAAGCCCCTTCTTTCTCATATCCCATTTTGGGATGCATTGTCATTAAGTTTTTGTTTTTTTTGAATAGTAGCCGTGTTAGTGGACTTGATCCACGAAAGCTAACAATAAAAATATAGCAATTAGACTAACTGCTATATTTTTATTGTTAGCTTACTGTGTTTTTTATTTTATTTTATTTTGTTTATTTTATTTTGTTTTGTTTTCTGAGATTGTTATTAAGGTTTCCAGGTCAAATTTAAGAGGTTTTATAACACTTCATCCACAAAAAATTACTATATAAGACATGGGTGTTTTTTTAAACTGGGGGATTGTGGGATATGTTTGGTATTTTGTACAGGTTTTGAATTTTTTAAAAAAATTATTTAGATGACATTAGAAATTGGAGAGGGACTGCGGTGGCTCGAGTGGTTAAGATGCTGAAGTTGCTGACTGGAAGGTCAGAGTTTGATTCTAGGATACTGCATGATGGAGTGAGCTCCCGTCTCTGTCCCAGCTCCTGCCAACCTAACAGTTCGAATGCAAGAAATTGCAAGCAAATAAATAGGGACCACTTTGGTGGGAAAGTAAACAGCATTCTGTCATGCCTGCCACATGCCCACAGAAATGTCTCCAGACTCAGACAGCACTGTACCACAGAGTTGGATACAACTGGCTTTCAAGCAAAGGCGACCTTTACCTAGAAATTGGAGACCCCCTAAACCAGGAGTTCTCAACTGTTTTAAGCTGGGGACCAAGTCACATTCCCTCAGACAGCTTTGGGGGCCAGACAGCCATTTTGCCCTTCCTCTGCCACATGGCACTTCCTGGTATGGTGGAGGTGGTGTGTGTGTCACATGAAATATGTGTGTGTGTGTCACATGAAATGGTGCCATGGGCCGCATCTGGTCTGCAGGCCGCAGGTTGATAATCCCTGCCTTAAACTGTAGGGGTTTTTTTTCTTTATGTATAATCTGGCACTGTAAGCAGCCTTTAGACCCTAAATGCCAGGCGCCATTCATCTGAATCATTTTATTACTCTTTTTTTTTTTAAAGGCAAAAAAGCTTTGGGCAAGATCTTCCCAGCTATCATTAGTTAATGGCTGCAAAACACAACCTGTCATTGGAAAGCCTTAAAGGGCTTAAGCCTTCTTTCTTCTTCTTGCCCTACTGATGCATGAGACTCCTTGGTGGATGGAGGCAGTCCCTTGATGAAGCAGGTTCCACCAGATATGATTCAGCAGTACAAATAAGACCTAGGATGATTTAAAATTGGGGGGGGGGGGGGAGGAATACAGCAATAGTAAGGTAAAGGTCACCCTTGCTTGAAAGCCAGTCGTATCTGACTCTAGGGTTCAGTGCTCATCTCCGTTTATAGCCAAAGAGCCAGTACTGTCTGAATATGCAGACAGTACTGGAGTACACAGAATGCTGTTTGCCTTCCCACCAAAGTGATACCTATTTATTTACTTGCAATGTCCTGCTTTCAAACTGCTAGGTTGGCAGGAGCTGGGACAGATAGCCAGAGCTCAGTCCATCATACAGAACTCCGGCCTCGAACTGCTGACCTGCTGACCTTCCAGACGTCAAGTTCAGTGTCTTAACCCCTAAGCCACCCCAGTCTCTGGTACAACAATACAACACAGTCTGATACAACAATAGTAGAAGATTCCAATATGCCCAAAAATTGGGGCGGGGGGAATCAAACTGGAAGTACTCAGATGGACAGTTCAGTTTTTCATTGTTACATTGTAGGAGGGCTCAGGAAACCATCACAGAAAACAACCTTGTCATTCTTATGGGAGCATATAAAAGCTTTGTTCTTAAAAAAAAACCCACAACTCTACCATTTTGATATCTGGGACAGCCACTCTCCTCTCAGCCATGGGTACAAGTTCCCCATGAGAGAGGAGAAGTAGAATGTGGAGTCTCCCCAAAAAGAAAGAGGAAGTTTATTATTTTATAAAGGGACGATGAATAAGGTTTTTGCTGCTTATTTTTTTTAACACTCTGCAATAGATTCCCTTCTAGATGTTGATGCCTTTTGTAGTTTGGTACCTGAAGCAAAGACTCACAGTGTTCCATTTCAATAAAAGCCCATGATTTATAACCATCAGTTCTCATAAAGATAAGAATTTCTAGACTACATTTCTCTTTCAACTTTGGAGGAGAGATTCCACATTCAATATCTGGGTGGTTCCTTCCGGTTTGCAAATTTCCCAGTTCCATGCAAACCTGTGAATGTTCAAAGATGGTCATTATGTTATGTGGCTTAAACATCCAAGAATTTTCAAGATAGGATTTTATTTTTGTTGTTCATAACTCATGAATTAAATGCTCCTGTAGCAAACTGAAGAGGACAGCCACTGAATCTCAGTTATGAAGATATGTCCATGAGAACTCTTTAGCCAAATGTCCTGCTCAGTCTCTGGAGAACTCCAGCTTGTACACTGCAGCAGTATCAGTTGCTGAAAGGCTCTCCATTACTAGAGCTAAAGTTTCATTTCTTGACTTGTTCAGCCAACAAACAATTGTAGATGCCATTTTAATTTGGTCTAGGAAATGAACCAGGAATAGTCTACTGCAGTGATGGCGAACCTTGGCACACAAGGTGATCTTGAACTTCAATTCCCAGAAGCCCTGATCAGCAGGAGTGCTGACTTGGGCTTCTGGGAATTGAAGTCCAAGAACACCTGGAGAGCCAAGGTTCGCCATCACTAGTCTACTATCTCATTACGGGGAAGGGGAGGGATGGGATGAAATGCAGACCTTATTGTAGAAAACAGCATTGCAAAAAGTAGAACTTGGAAATGTTTCATTTTTAGACTCCACTCCCCAAATCTTTTTTGCAATTCAAAAGCTTAAAAAAAAGAATACCCCCAAATTCTAGGAAAGATATCTCAGCAGGACACATACATAGCTAAACAGAAATCAAGAGAATACTGTATCACTGAAACTTACATAACAATACAGGCACATGAGAAAAAGCAGACACAACATAACAAAGGGCACAGAAAGAAGTCATGGAAAGAGATTTGGTTTGGTCATATCAAAAATAAGGAAACTCAGGGATCAAATATCTACTAAATCATAAAGGAGAAAAGAAATTGCATATCAATTTTAAACATGCATGTGCTTGCTTGTTTTCTGAGATTATGCACAGAAGGATGTAGATCTAACATTCAAGTGTAGGCTTGGGGCAAAAACATGCTTTCCTTTGCTTCACACACAAAGACTGATGACAGGGTCAGCAGCTGAAATTGCACAAAACAGCTCACATTAAACAAACAGTACATTTTGCCTTTCACCATTTTCTCTCAGTGGAAAGACAGTACAAGTAATGAAAATGAACCTTGGAGGGCTTTGTTCAGCATGAGCTCCCCCAGTGTGGGTCTTTGGCCTCTGGAAGTCCTGTGCTGTGCTCTGAAATGCCAGCCTGTGTGTCATTGCCGATTCTGACTGGAATAGACCCATTAGCTTAGTGGTAACTGTGCTACTTGCCATTTGCCAATTTATTTTCTGGCCCTATTCTGGCTGGATAGCAACAAACAAACACTGGCTTACATCTCTTGAGCTAGCGGTTTCCTCAGGCCACTCTAGGAACCCTTAGATTTCTTAAAAAGAAATCAGTAAGGGCCAACATAGTTTCCGTATGGGAATTTCCTTTCCATTGTGCAGAGTATCATGTGTTTTTCTCATTACCTAAAGCAGGGGTTGCCAACCTTTGTAAGTCAGGAGCCAGGTCACATTCCCTGTTACAGTAAGTTGAGGGGGCTGGACTGGTGGTCTCCCTGTCATTTACAGCTGCCGTAAACATGTCCATGACTGTCGTAAATGAATCCACCACTGAATTCGGCAGCGGCAGCTGGAGTGAGGTCTCAGGCTGAATGAGTTGATGCCATGGACTGGATCCAGCCTGTGGGCAATAGGTTGAGAACCCCTGATCTACAGGGTCACTGCTTCAGTATTTGTCCTTCCAAGGAGCAGTCAGGGTTGATTTACATTTGGTGGCTGAAGTACTTTGGCCACCAAATGAGAAGAGAGGACTCACTGGAGAAGGCCCTGATGCTGGGAAGGATTGAAGGCAAAAGGAGAATGGGGCGGTGGAGGGTGAGATGGCTAGATGGCATTGTTGATGCAGTGGGCATAGATCTGGACAGATGACAGAGGAGCCTGGTGTGCTCTGGTCCATGAGGTCACAAAGATCAGACTCGACTGTGTGACTGAACAACAAGAAGAGGCTCACAGTCAATCCTAAAAGACACAGTCAGAGGCCCATGTGTACTGAAAGTTCAACCTAAATCCTGTATCATATGGAGGACTGAGATTCTCACTGACCTTCATCTGACCACCAAATTGGAGATCTGGCAAGCCTTTTACCATAGACACAATTTCCACTTTCTAATAGGATTGACAGCTACACTGGGCGATGGATTTGGCTCTGCTGGCAACACTGGTTGACTATAAATGCATAGTCTTCTTATCACATTATGATCATGAATGCATGGCTGAAAGATAAGACAACAGATGTGCTCCAGAGACTGGGAATCCCATATTTTGGACTGAAACTTGTAGTGTCCCCCTAGTTTGTATGGACACAGGCTAGCCCCAGTTCCTGGAAGATTTGGAGAGTTATGCTTTTAAAAAAGGGAATCTTCTAAACTCTGCTTATGTTACACAAAGTAGCCCACTACTTATTCCTTTGAATTTTTACACCTCTGTAAAAGTCATGCAAAATACAAAAAATAATAGAAATGTGTTGCTCAACTGGAAGCCATTTATTGCCCCCTTTTTCCCAATGTATTTATTTGTCTCTTAGATTTCTAATCCCAGTTCAGCTGGTTAGCTCAATGAGTCAATCACCCAAGATGGTGGGATTCTGGAATGGCAAGATTGCCACATAGCCCAACCACAAGATTCCTATTGTAGCTAAGCCCCACCAAACAGCTCTCAGAACCATGATTATGGCCACTGCTTCTTTAGTTCCACTTTTTCCAGGATTTGTGTGTGTTGTACTAATCTTTCCTGCTGTCTTGCCACAAATAGGCCAGGCGGTGGGGTCATAGTGCATTGCCTCCTACCTCAAGCTGCAGGAGAGCTTGGGCCACTCCATTTTTATCTCATCTGTCATCTCATAGCTGGAGGGAGTGGGGCGTGGTTCATTTCTATGTTTTGCTCTTACAACAATCCTGTGAACCTAAGAGCAATTGGCTCACATAATGTAGTGAGTTTTATGCTTCAGGAGAAGACCAAAACCAGGATCTTTTGGGGCTCAACCCAATACTCTAACCATTACAATTCATTGCCGTGTCCCATCTTTTCATTGTTCCCACTGGCCCAAGATATCCTTCCATTTCCTAGTGTCAGGAGGGCAAGTCAGAACTGGCTTAGAGAAGATTCCCGCTAATGTCCTAGAGCAGTGTTGGACGTTCCTGGATCTTTTCATCTCCTCTCCATCCAAACTCTTCAGTACAATGTTACTTGTTTGAGCAAGTATTCACCATAGCTAGAAAGGGGAATACCACAAGCACCATTATTACATTTAACACCTTACATAAGAACTTGGTTTTGAAAGGTAGAGGCAGGGGTAAAATTTAAGGTTGCCCTCTCTGTCATGCTTCCTTTCAACAACTCCCTTGGCCATGTGGAGAAGAAAAATAATTGAGTCTGAAAATAATATTTTATCTGTGGAAAAGCTAGGAATGCCCCTTCAACAGCATCTTTGAACTATAGCTTTAGGACCCCTTGGGCAACTCACTCACAGAGAAACTTGTTGCATCTCCCTTGGCTATAACAGTAACTTTGGCTGTAGAAGTAACATGTACACCCTCTGGCAATCTGCTTACACAGGGAGCGGGGGGGGGGGAATCAGTTTGTATAAAATGCAGCTCTGTACAATTAATTCACCATTACAAAATTTTCTTGTTTCACTCCTTCTGTCCTGATTTCTGGAAAGCATGTTTAATGTCCTAAAGGGCTAAAAGGAAAAGTCATTTAGGGGCACATGCCTAATGTGTGTCATGCTGCTTAGAGAAGGAACAGCTGTTAAGCAAGTGAAATTACTATACATGCATCTAGGAGTGAATGCTTACTTTTAATAAAGGGGTTTCCATCATTAATGCCTTCCTTCTGACAACCAAGCATGCCATCTTAGAGGGGTGGAACCAATTGAAGAATGGTATGAATCTCACCAAATTAAAAGCTCACTGTTGGATAAATTCAAGATTAATTTGCCCATACACATATGTACAATCATCAGAGAGAGAACAAACCTGTATACACCAAGGCTAGGAATTCAAATCTTTACTTGTGCTATGCATGAATGAGGCCAGCCAAGATAGAGTGTGGAGGACTGATGGGGTTGTATTCCTTGCCACCTATATAGCCTTTGGCAAGCTGCATGGTTGCAGAGAACCAGAAGGAGAACTGGTAGACCACTTTGGAGAACTTTCTATGGGAAAAACTCTATGAAAGTCACCTTTACCGGTAAATTGGAATCAGCCAAACAACATTTTATTGTTATTAGTACAGCTACGGGTATAGATATAGACAGACAAATAGTTTGTGTAATACCTTGATTATCTTGGATTGCTAGCTGGTGTACCAAACAAAATAGCAATGATAAAAACAGCAGATACTGTATGTCTTTAAAAAGAATAATACAGTATGTGATTGTAGGCAATATGTACATCTGTCAGTCTTCTTACACTCACATACAATAATAATTATTGTGTACCACCCAGTCAGTTCTGATTTATGGCAATCCTTTCCAGGGTATTCTGGGGGGAAAGTTCTCACAAAAGTGGGTTAATATTCTCTTCTTTTGGAAGTGCTCTGGGATTGTGCAATTTGCCCATTGCTTTACATACAGCAGGACAAGTGTGGGGTTCCAGGGATGGGGGATCCCATGTGGGGTGGTTAGTCTAGGGATACTACCCTTGACGACACCCCCAGATACTGTTTTTAGTTTATGAATTTTAAATTTTTATATTGATGTGTTTTATTCTGTGCTGTAAGCCACCCAGAGTCGGGCTTGCCCGATTGGGGCGGGTTAGCAAGTGTGAGAAATAAATAAATAAATAAAATATATACCTCTCAGTAAAAACCCTCCAGACCAGGGCTTTTCAACCTTGGGCCTCCAGGTGTTATTGGACTTCAATTACCAAAAGCCATGTCAGCACACTAGTGATAAGGGCATCTAGAGACCCAAGGTTGAGAAAGCCTGCTCTAGACCATTCTGTCCTATTATGGGGACATATATGGGTTTTGCTTACATATGTGTCAGAATGAACTTCTTGTCCATGTGCATACAAACTATGATTCTAATATGGAGCAAAGCAGGCCAGCCACAGTTGGCTAAACATGAGAAGCTCTTCCACAGAAGGTGGAGATGCTTCTGCTGCTGTTGTTGCAGCTATAAATCTTACTTACTCACCAGATCAAGGTGCCATTTGCATATGACAAAGATCTTGAAAACTACCTGGATGTTTGTCAACAATTTATTTAGTATACATAACTTTCAGAAAGGTTATTAGAAGGAGGAGGTGTACTAGTGACTTGGGAGAAGTAAAATATCAAATGATATTTTTGTTGTTGTTATTTTTAAAAAAAAGTCAGAGTAAGGGAGCAGGAATGTATCCAAGACTTTCTTAGAGAAAAAGGATTCCCAACAGGAAAGCAAACTGGAACATTTCTTCCCAAGTGACTGGTATGTATCAGGATTCCTTTTCACATCACCTGTCAACTGAGGGAAGCAGTCTCAGTTTTTGCCATGTAAGTGTGGTTTTAGTTTTGGTTTGGCTTTTTTTAAACTTATTTTTTTAATTGCTTCTAAACTGAATCTGTGTTGCCTGGTGGATTCTGGTTGACCTAAGGAAGAAATATTTCAAATTCGGACCTTGGGTTTAAATTAAGCATGCCCACACTATGGCCTGCAGGCTGGATACAGCGCCCAAAGCCATCCCAAAAGACCTGCAATGCCCTTGCCAAACCAGGAACTGAATAGTGATGCTTCTGCACATGTGCGGACATGTCTGTATTTACTTCCTGGTTTGGCATGGACATCTTCGCTCATCCACAGAAACATCTGTATTTACTTCCTTGGTTCAGTATGGACATCCTCGTGCATGCACAGAAATGTCCATGCTGAACCAGGAAGTGAATATGGATGCTATCACACATGCCCAGAAGTGTTTGTGCTGAACCAGGAAGTCAATAAGGATGCACATGTGTAAACATGCCTTGTACCAGGGGCACCGTCAGGCCCACTCAGCTGTTCCAGGGCCCAAACAGTTTGAGCACCCCTGGTTTAAAGTAAAAGGGCAAAGGGATCTTAGCCCTCTCCCTTGCTATTATTGCATTTTTACAAGCACGGATGGGGAGAGGAGAGGGCCATTGCTGGATTTTCTGCCACATGCACTAAAATACCTTGGCTGGCTTTTGGATATATTGCCCCTCAGATTTTGGGGTTGCTGTTGACTCAGGTTCTGGGCTGTTTTTGCTCGAACCCCATACTTCCAACCACAAATGGCAGAGAGAAGACCTCCCTTTTGCTCCATAGTCTAAGCCAGGGGTCAGCAAACTTGGCTCTCCAGGTGTTCTTGGACTTCAATTACCAGAAGCCCAAGTCAGTACACCTGCTGATCAGGGCTTCTTGTAATTGAAGTTCAAAAACATCTGGAAAGCCAAGTTTATTGACCCCTGGTCTAGGCACATGGGGGATTGGGGCTGTTTGTAGGATATAAAGGCCAGCTGAACAAGAAGAGCTTTCTCTGGCAAGAGATTGGACAAAGAACATCTTATTGTCATCTGACCCTTCCATTCCCATTATACTGTGCCACAGGCCCCTACTTGTTTGTAATATTGAACGGGCTGCCTTGATTCAAAGCCAGTGGTGTCTTTTGATTTTTGCCAGAGACCTAACTCATTAAGCTATCCCATCAGCTAATGCATGCGTACTGCAGGATAATTTCCCAAAGCAGTCCACAGCTTGTGAAGATGGATTGTAAAATTGTTGATATGTGGTAAGAAGGGTACACATAGATTATTGCAGATTTAGCTTTGTTAGAAAATGCAAAGATCAGGGCTGTGTCAAATATTTTCCAGATGAATCAAGAAGAGTTGATATTGGTGATAGGTGAATGTATTTATGGAATTGGGGTGTGGGGATGGGGTTTGATTGTGGAAATATTTCATCTTGCTTTCAGTTTCATTGGAGTCCATTCCTTCCCCACAGCGATGCTGCCGTTTCAGTAACATTTAGTCCCTCTAGTTCCTGCTTATGTTTTCTTTCTGCTGACCAGAACTTTTCATCACTTTATAATAGCTTAATGCTTTTGTTATTTAAGGACTCATTTAGAAAAAGAGGAGGAGGAGGAGGAGGAAGGCAGGAATGAGAACGAATCCAGTGGAGTTTCCAATTCTTCAGGAATCTTCAATGATTTCAGCAAACTTTATGTCTGGAAATCTTTGGCATACCTTGGCTTTGCAATCTTGAGTTCCTTCTTAAATGCTTAGAAGCCACAATGGAGCCATCATTGCTGAAAAGCCACAAGTGTTTCCTTTTCCATCACCTGTTTGCATCTGTAGTAGGGCCCTTTTCTGTGTGAAAGCAGAGTCCTCCTGCTCCATGATGTAAAAATAGTTTTGAGCATTCCTTTTTTGTAATAAGTGAGCTATTAAACATCCACTTCAGTATTTCTACATTGAAAACCTATGCTAATTCTCACATACTTTCCATAAAGTACCAGCAGGGAGTTATAAAAAATGACAAAAATGCCTTTAATCTCCACTAAAAGAAGTAATTGTCAACTGCTGTATCTCAACATAGCAAAATAAACACCAGTCGAGATGAACTTATCTAATCTTCAGATCATATGGGGATGGCTTTAGGTTGAATGCAAATTCATGCTAGCAACACTCACAGAGAAATCAGGAAGTTGAAGCACTCAGCTACGGTAAGTAGCACAATTATTTTTACTCTGAGTGTTTTAAGAAAACTCACTTTTCCTGAATTTTTACATGGGACCAGTCATTTTGGCCTCACGAGAATGGACTGTGATTGTTCAACACTAGAGCAAGACTGGAGTTCAATCTGATATATTTCTCATGGTGTTTTTCACAGTTTGTACAAAATATGTTCAGAAAACACTTGTTTCTGTGCAAAAAAGAGTCTGCCCTCTAAGGAGGCCCACACCAAGGGCAGCAGGACAGGCTAGTTGGGGGTGGCTGAACTTTTCACACCATGGGCCAGACACGTGGCTGACTGGGCCAGTCATGTGGTTCCTCCCACCATAAAACATGTCCGCAGCTGTCATAAGCGGCATTTACAGCAGAATTTTATCCATGTACATACCTGTTTTACTTCCACTTCCAGGAGTGGCACACCACTTGTGAAATTGTGCACTTAAAAAAACAAGCAAGCAAGCAAGCATTGTTTTACAACAGTTCCTATCAAGCAGATAAAAATGTGATTTTGCCCTTTTAGCCTGCAGAGCTAAATGGTGCAGTGATTTACGGTATATCCTGTGTACATGTTTTCACACATAGAAAATTGCATGTTCAATTCTGGCAATTCTAATTTAAAAAGATCTTAAGAGGAGCTAGGCTGAAGATATCATTTCCAACTCTTTGGGTTGGGTTGGGTTGGGGAAGAGAATTGTTTGTTTGTTTATTTAATATCTCACTATAATTAGTGTTTGACACTGTTGGTGGCATCCAATAATAAAAATATAAATAAAATAATACTAAGACAATCAACACAATACCGTAAAGCATCCAGTCCAATGAGACAAATACCAACCTTAGTGGAATCAATATTAATAATCCTTGATATATTTTTTCAAATCTCACTGCAAGAGTTTTGGCCCTGCAAAAGATCAAAAAGGAAATCACTTTTTATCATGAATAATAATAATTAAAATGGGTGGTGGTGGTGGTGTTTGCAGGGAAAGTCTATACAGTACTCTGAAAATCTCATAGTCCACTGCAAGATTTTCTGCACTAAAGTACAGTAATACCTCGGATAATGTTTACCTCAGATAATGCTAAAATTGCATAACGTTAAGTAATCTGGAGAGGAGAATTAGATCGAATAACGTTAAGGTCCTATGGGATGGATCAGATAAGCCTGTGCAGTTACAATGTATCTCTATAGAGCTTTAATGTTATCTGATCCATCCCATAGGATTTTAACATGCATCGGATAACACTAAAAATCGGATAACACCAAGACTTGTGGAACCAAGTCTTAGTGTTATCCAAGGTATTGTTGTACTTCCATGACATTTTTGTGAAAGCATTTCAAAATATGCAAAATTTGCAAAGATTCTTGTAATTTCACTTAGTCGGGAGAAGACTTCCACATTTTTACATTCTCATCCATGAGAAAGAAAGAATATGAGAATTACCTCCCCAGCTTCCAATCAGAGTTGACAATGACTGTATCAGTATCATGGTCTAATTTAATTTTGCATTGTTTCCTGTTTTTCCATGTTCCACTTTCAAGGCATTCTGGGAATTCCAATGGTGTAGAGATAATTTTCCTTTAGAAGCTGAAAACCAGTATAAAATCAGATGGTTTTCACAACAGACAGCGGAAACAAGGCTGTATAAATATATATATACATTACATATCAAAAAAAGTGATATTTACTTTACTTGGTGGACTATCTCAAAATATTTCCACTGGCACAGATCAAGAGAGTGTTTGATATCTGCAGCAAAAGTGGGATAGTATAGAAAAATCTCTGTTAAACATGTCCGAGTCAAGAGATTGTACAGTGAGACAGCCTTAGTTTGCAGAAGTTGGAAAAATTACTCTTTTTGGGCTACAGTTCCCAGAATCCCTCAGCCAACATGATCAGACTTCCTGGGGCATTCTAGGAATTGTACCCCTCCCTAAAAATCCCCTCCTTGATTTATTTTTATATTCACCATTTTCAGCAACCTTTATCATCCACAGTCATTATTGTACATGACCATTACTAAACTAAGAGGCCATTAGATATTTTTTATCAACAGGACATCTTGATAAAGAATATCTAAGGCCACTTAGTTTAGTCTCTAGGTTACTTGTATAATGGTGTAATTTTCTCTTTCACCAGACTATGCAAACTTGTGAAAAAGAAAGAGTATAAAAAGATGTAATGCCAGGCAAGTATAATACAAGCTGATCTATGTTATCATCAATGGGAAAAGCTGAAAGTAAATGGAGAGACTGGGGAAATAATAGTTTTCTGTGATTTACCATGCCAATGGATTGATCAAAATTCATCTGCCATATTTTATATTTGAAAGAAATGGCCAGATTCTTCTTTCTTTGTCGTCTCTCCCATTCAGCCCATTTACAATAGAGCAGAAGAGACAGGGACAGAGAGATTCCTGTTCTCGGGCGATGCAATGGAAAATCGCCCTGTGACACTTCTCCATGTCAATATTTGTTGAGCTTTAATAGCTCTGGCTGCTTAGCAATGGGAAACATATTCTCTCAGGCCCAATATGAGACTGAGTCTTTCAAGAACTTTCCTCCCTTAAGAAGATCTTATCTCCACTCCTTTTTTTTTTGGGAGGGGGGGACCAAAAAAAGATAATTCTGTTTAACGTGTCCATCTAAACCAGGGAAAAGTATTTATCCTTCATAAATCCCCCCCTTTCTCATAATGTTTTTAACAGAGCGCAGAAACATTACTTTTTTAAAAAATACAACTTCCCAATTCTTTGGACAACTTTACTGGGTGAAAAGGAAATAAAGGAAAAGAGAAAGAGAGAGAAAGAGGATGATTTTTAAGATCTGTCCTTTACCCAAAAATATGCCAAAGATCTGCATGCTGGCCATTAACTTCAAATTACTATGACTCAGAGAAATGATCTCCACATCACTGCAGCTACTGGTCTCTCACCTGTGTGCTATGTCTCCACTTTCTCCTGGTTTCACATCCTATCTCTACCTGCCTTCCTGGCCTTGCCCTTTTCTCTTCATTCCACTGGAACACGGGTGGCTAAACTACTGCCCGTGGGCAGGATCCGGCCCATGGCACCAAATCATCCAGCCCACGCCGCCCTCACTACTCCTGGAAGCAGAAGTAAAACGCGCCCACACATGCACAAAAAGCTGTCGTAAATGCACCCACATATGTCGTAAATGCATTTATGACAGCCGCAGGTGTATTTATGGCAGCGTTTTGCACATGTATGGGCGTGTTTTACTACCACTTCTGGTGGGAGGAACCATGTGACCGGTCCATTGAACTACATGACTGGCCCATGGCCCAAAAAGTTTGGGAACCTCTGTACTGGAACAATGCTATTCCAGTCCTTCATTTCTGAGTTTCTTTGCTTCTCTGCCGACGGTCTTTTACTAAGCCTTTTTATTCTTCTTTCTGTGAGACCTTTGGTTACTGTGAGCCTCAAGGAACTTACACCAAATTTATAAATACACTCATGCATTTTGGTACATTCTCTTCAAAACTGAACTGAACAAACACTCTCCAACTATACCAGCCAAATTCCATGGATAGGTATAGCTAGTCTCAGGATGAAAACCTATCTGCCTACTAGGTTGTTACCTACTTTCCAAGTAGTTGTTACCAACAAAGAACTTTCTGGAAAAACAAAGAGGGTGGATCTCCTTCAGCATCACAACCTTGGTTGAATAAGCAATTTTTATATAAAATATGATACCCAGTGTGGTCTACTGGATAGAGTGATGGACTAGGACTCAGTAGGACCTGGTTCAAATCCCTGCTAAGCCATGAAAGCTCAGTAGGAGTGTAGAACTGGTAAAATTCCTTAAATATCTCAATTACCCTTGAAAGTTTTATTAGGCTTTCCTTGTGCTGATAGGTTGGTTAGGTTAATTTGGCCTCTCCCTTTTATCCTTCTGCAAACAGTTGAAGACCTACCTCTTCAGGAAGACTTTAAACTGAATTTTTATCATTTTTGTTGTGTGTTTTTTTAAAAATAATGTTTTCAAACATTTGGTTTAATTATATGTTATTTATTGTTTTTAATTGTGAGCCACCTTTTTCAAGAGGAGAAAAGCAGCCTATAAATGAAATATCTAATTAAATAAATATTAGGTTTGCTACAAGTTGGTTCTGTCTTGACAACATATAACAACTGCAACAAACATAAACTAAAGCCAGACTTTTAACATGAGCTTTAAAGAGCCAGATTCTCATCCTGGTATTGTTGGGCCAGACAGTCTGTATTATCTATACATTAGAAGCCTGTTCTGTGTTACTGTTATTGTACAATAATTTATGCTGTGAACATTTTGTAGTGATTCTGCAAACAACTATATAGTATTTTTACTAATGTGGTTTAGTAAAAACAAAACAAAAGGAAGTGTTCTATGGTAAGCTATCTATTTTGAACTGGCTATAAGACACTGAGTTGATGACTGGAAGGTTGGCAGGTTAACAGTTCAAGACCCGAGTACTGGCCCTAAATTAAACAGTGAGACTGGTCACAGCCGGATGCTTAAAACTAACCCTGATACAAAAAGTGCATTACTTAGCTGGCATCCTGCCATCAAAATTCTGTCAAGAAAGTGTTGCTCAGAAAGAGTGGTTCAAAGCAAGCTCCTCAGAAACACACCTGCTATTTGGTCACCAACCACCAAAGCAGATATGAAATCAAGGCACATCTTCCTCACAACATCTGCCCCTCCAAACAACCAGCCCCCACAGACCACATTGAACTATGGACAGTGAGCAAGGAGCTACCAGATAACTGGGCAGAACTACATGACTCTCTACTGCCTGGCCAAGAACAACCATGGCCTGTTTGAAAAGGTTTAAACAGACTGTGCGCAGTGGTAGGAAGATCAAGGTCTAATCTGAGAAAGTGAGGTTTCTCTGTAGACGACAGCCTCAACATGCACCTCAACATGCACCGAGAAGGACATATTGGCAAAAGGAAATGCTGTTCAAGTGGCCCAATATTGGGAATGCCAAATATATGAACTCTTAACCACTAAGCCACCACAGTGCTGCTATGGTAATGATAATAACCTTAATTACAGATGTGAATAACCAGCTACCAAACAAATTTATCAAGGAATTGAAGGTACGGTTCCTTTAAATGCAATAAGTTTATATTTTGAGAAAGATGCAGTATGAGGTGGGTTGGTGTTTTTTTTTTTTTTTTAAGAAATCATTCCTTCCCCGTCAATAAATAGTCAACTGTTCTCCACAGCCTCTAGAAAGCATCTTTGAAACAGCATTGAAGTCATTATGTGAGTTTCTCACCTATGAACTGGCGAGACTGAGGATTGGAGCACTGGGTTACAATGGAAGAGATACAAAGTACTCAGCCCTCTGTTTCATTCCAAATTAGACAAGACTAAATCCTTCCCAAGTATGGTTGCCCTTTGACAGTTCTTCCTGCTCCATCCTTAGAAAAGCAATGGGAACGGGGCTCTTGATCGCAGCAGGAATGTGTTTATGATCATGCATTGGTCGGGTCTGTTTTTATTTCCCATTTTATGTAAAATGGGGCGGTAATCCCTTTAGAATTCTCCACAGCTTAAAGCTCAGAGCTGCTGGAGGCAGACTCTTAATGTCTCAAGAGCACTTCAGTCCTCATAAGCCTCATATTCAACAGGTAAAGCCTACTTTGTTCTATAGAGGCAGCTGGAAATAATGTAAAATTAAAGATTTTAATCTTCTGGGAGTAACTCAGACTGTCCTTAGCGCTCCACAAAGCAGCAAAAAGTCTCCTAACTTTTTATGGGAGGGAGAGGAGGCGGAATGGGTGATTGACAGAGGATTGCCCTAAACTAGGCTGCTGAAAAGTTGATTAGAGCAATTAGATTTTAAAAACATGGAAGCATTCATGCCACTGTTTTACATATGCGCACAGGAGTGCAGCCACACGCACAGACACACACACACAAATTGGCAGGCATTAATGGCAAATGCTGGAACTAAACAAATTGAAACACACTGGAGGGGAAAAAATGCTAAATTAGGCTAAAGTCCAGCTGTTTGAGGCATGGGAGAACGACAATTCTATTCAACAGAATCTGGCCTTCATTGTTCTACCCTGCATGTCATTCTCAGCCCAAATAGGAAGAATGAAATATTGCATTATTTCTATGATAATAATAATAATTTCATCTCAGAAATTATGATGAACATTTAATTGATATTTTAAGAGAGGGGAGTTTGGTTGCAGTGACAGTGTTTTTTCTTCTTCTGATTTTTCTGAAAGCTTTTTCATTTTCCTCCATTCAAGGAGGTACACAGTCTATTTACTTGGATGCATCTCCTTCTAATATCAAAGTGACATATGTTTTAAAAAGATGAATTTAGGATTGTACTCTTATAAAATCATCCTGCCTGTACCCATTTATTCAAAAGAAACTCCATTGTGTTAAATGGAGCTTATTTCCAAATAATTGAACAGAGGTTTTCCAAGGTGCTTAGTTCTAAACCCCTATTACTTCATATAGGTTGTTTAACAACAACTACAACAAAAATGAAGCCTGGTACAAAGTCTCATATATTGATTTGATTTATAACCTGACATAACTAGCATGAAATGGTACTCCAGACATAGCAGAGAATAAACAAAACAACCACGCACAAAACGACATGGTAGCACCTTAAAGACTAATTCCTGTATGTGAGCTTTTGTGGATCAAGTCCACTTCATCAGACAAGCTACTCTAGGCAGTTCAGAATAAAAATATATAACCCAAGTACTGTACCCATAAATAATATAAAACCAAAAACAATCCATTGTGTCTGCTCCTGTTTCTTTACAAAGCTGATCATTAAGTGTTTGCTGGGATTTCCTCCTCTGTTTAGATAAGGATCAGACATGAAACCATTGAAGAGGAAGAAATTGATATCTGCCCATTTCCACCACAAGATTATGGTTGTAGATGTGGGATATGTGGAGTACATCATCATCTTTTGATGAGCCACAAAGGTAAGCAGGACTGACAAGATAGGGCTTCTGAATTTTCCCAGAGTCCTGCTTGGAGGTGGCCAAAGGTGATAGTGGTGAAGGTGGTGAAGAAAGAAAAAGAGGAGGATGGAAAGGGGAAATAAAGTATGGACAATAGGATGCAGTCGGACTTCTGAATAAACGATTAATATTGAGCTATAATAGTAGCAGTTGCTGTTTCTGCATCAGAACGGATGATATCACCTTCTTGGAATTTTGAGATATTTGCCTACTTAGTTGTAACAGCCCTTTCCTAGCCAAGTGGACTTTACTTGCCCATGGTGACATTATCACAAGCTGAAGTTTAGCTGGATGTGAAGTAATAACTAGCAATAGGAAAGGAAGAATAGTTTTTAAGAGGCTCCTCCTATTGAATACAATGTATAACAAAATTACCCTTCTCAAGGTGCAGTGAGGCAACTACCAGCAAGCAATACAACTGACCTGGTGGGTCATTCTGCTTCCTGGCCACAGCATATGTAGTGAAGCTGGTAACGGCAGTAAGGAAACCTTCTTTCTTCTCACCTAGCCCCAGAAGTCTGTCCTGGGAGATTCTCCTGGGGCTTGGAGCCCTGGAATTATAAAAATCCCATACCAACTGATAACTGCCCCATCTACTGCCCATTTCCTGACTGGCCCCATGTTACATATGATTAAATCAGAAATGGGAAACAGCAACAGTCAGGAGAAATGTAATGCAGCAAAGGCAGCCAAGAAAATACAGCCATAAACTTGTAGTGAGCAACTCCATTGCACTAGAGCAGTGATGGTGACCCTTGGTACTCCAGGTGCTCTTGGACTTGAATTACCAGAAGCCCAAGTCAGCACTCCTGCTGATCAGAGCTTCTGGGTATTGACGTTCAAGAACAGCTGGAGTGCCAAGGTTCGCTATCACTGCACTAGAGCAAGGCCCATTATCCTACTTTTTGCACATTTTTATTTAGCACAAGTTGGTATCCAACACAGCTTTGGTTGAGCACATGGCTGCTCAACTAATTGTGCCTGAGCAATGGTGCATTTCAGTGCAACTACTTTAGGAAAGATTTTCACTTTGCTAGCATTGTTGTAGATTTAGGCAGATGAGACCAAAAGCACTACAAAGGATGAGTCCTTTGGAGCAAAGTAGTTCAAAGTAGTTCAACCCTACTATCTTTGAACAAGAACTCTGCTGCTGGCTTCTGGACATTGCAGGCCTAGATTAAAATACATCAACACTCAGGATCATTGTCTGTTACAAATCGTATCCAAGAATGCATTTTTTCCTGAAGCAAGAAAAATGCCATTGGCATGAATTTGTTTAAGGTGGATCCCAGCTTGCTTAAGGTGGATCCCAGGCATGAAATAGCCCCACACTATGATCTCCTGCGGCATATATGAAATGAGACGTGCAGGATTTAACATCAGGACTGCAATGGACTGCCACAGCCTCGAGGATATTGACAGGGTGTGCCTCCACAGCCAGTCCATCTGGCATGGCTTCTTCTACCTCCATGACCATTGGGAATCAGAATAGTGAAATAGTTCCTCCTCCACTCATTTTGCCATTGGGCCCAATATGATGGTTTCCAGTGGCATTTCCTCCACTGAGAGGACCATCACCCCACCTAAAGTGGCTCATCCACCCGTAGCCATTGGCTCCATTAGGAAGTCAGGTTATTTACTGTCACCCAACACTTGGCATTGAGCCATGTAGCTAGATGGACAGCAGTCAGGATAATTTTCACATATACAGTATATTTCTATCTCATCAAAATAATGACTTAAAATCCCAACTGAAGAATAGTTGGCATATTTGGCATATTTCTAGTCTCAGAACATTCATGGCTGTTGGCACAGGGACCTCAGAAAGTGACATTCATGATCCCTGCTGTGAACTAGAGATGAAGAAATCTGGCTACTTCTCATCCACCTAGAATTTCTGTATATTAGTCATATATTTATTGCACTCAATTTCCACATCCACCTGCAATTTAAAAACAAAAACAACCAACCAACATTTGCATTTACTTCCATACACAATTTCTTCTAACAGACATCTTTTGTATATATATTTCCCCAGTATTCAGCAGTCTCCTCTAACACACCTTTTCTGTACAATTTCCGTCAAATATTCATATTTTGGTACATAGCATTTCTTAAATATATGCATATCTGTACATAACTATCTCTAATGTACTAATTTTTTATGAACTTTTTAATCTGAGACATTCTCTTTTTTGCATATTTCTAGATCTGATACCTGCTAGGGATTCATTGCATTCTATTCAAAACTTAGAAAGTTTACTTTTAGGACTATATCTTCCTGGCTCTCCTAGCTGGAAGAATCACAGGGTTTTCTGGGATTTGTTGTCATTCAAAAAAGTAACATTTCAATGCTCTGGTTTCATGTTGCCCCAGGTCCATGAAGTGTGAATTAGGCTGTGTCATTCAAAAATGAAGAAGAAATAGCATTTGCTGCATTTCTGTTTTAAATTCCCTCAAATGGGAATATTTTCTTCTGATGCTTTCACTTTTAAAATTATTTTCTCCCAATGCAGTGCTATCACTTCTTGCTGCCTTCCCCCACCCCCAAGTGACAACTCTGATTTCTTCTGAAGGCTTTATGATGCTGAATAATGATGATGAAGAGCAATTTCCCTCCTGGAGTTCAAGATTTGAAAACCCAGCTTGAGTTGAAGTTTTGCTAAATCTGAGCCTGTCATTTCAATCCTTCTGCTAAATTGCTACAGGAGAAGGGGGAAAGGGAATTTAGCATTGTTGCCCATGTGGAAGGAGTGACCCATCTGTGAAAAGAAAATAGCCATGTTAGCAACTGTCTGTAGACAAATGAGGGCTTTAGCTCAATGGGACATAAGGTCACAAACAAGCAGGTGGAAAAGGGTAGATTGCATGGTTTTCCCCCGCATTGGGCTAGTTAAAATAAAACACTTTGGTATCAGATAATATCAGGTTTTCTCTGTTTATGAATCTTCACATTTGTCTAGCGATGTAAAATTCCTGGGAATTTTGAAAGGAGGGAAAACCCCTGGGGAAATGGGAGGGGGACCCGGAAAATTGGGGAAATACTATTTCTTTGTAATTTCTGGAAGTTACATTTTTTAACAAAAAATATTTTCTATGTGTATATACAGTACAAAAAATGTTTATCTGGTAAATATTAATATGTAATAAAATGAGTTTTTCATATACTGTATAAGAAACTAAAAAATACTTTTAGTAGCCATGAAGTAGCAAATTTGCATGGAACGTGCATGGAAACGTGCATGGAAATGTGCATGGAACATCATTCATGAAAAATTTCCGAAAGTGAAAACATTTGGTTATGCAGCACGTGGTTTAAATTTGCTACTTCATGACATAATGAAATTAAAGGCAATGTAAGATCTTCAACAACTTTTTGCAATAAAATCTTCTGCTCTTCCCTTGGGAGGAACTCCTCATGATCTCTCTTCCTCTCATTCCCATCATGTTCCTCTGAGCTGTGTGTCAAAGCACCAAGTGAAGCCTTCACATAAGTACTTGTCCAAAGGAACAAATACCCATGGTATCGGAAGAAGCAACTTGCCTCCTCCTCACTTAGTGATGCAGTAAGGCTTCAGGAGCCAAATGAAAATGAGCCCAGCATGGAAATGGCTTTGTCTAAATGGATTTTCATTAGGACTGAATCGAAGGTGTTTAGAAATTGCTAACGTTCCCTGGCAGCCAACAAATGGCTGAGTCAACATCACTTTCAGTCCTTCGTGCTTGCTTTCTAGAATGCTGAGCCACTTAAATAGTCTGATCAAACTTGGCGTGATGCCTTATGCCTCCTGCCAGATCTGTGAAGTCATACATTTTGCTCTTCCTTGGGCTACTGCAAATGGCAAATCAACTGTTGTATTCCTTAGGGCAGTGCTGGTGAACCTTGGCACTCCAGCTGTTCTTGGACTTCAATTCCCAGAAGCCCAAGTCTCTGTGCCTTAACTACTAAACCACAGTGCCTGTGAAACATGTAGCTAAAAACAGGTGGGGATAGATGATGACAAAGAACAATCACAGCTCTCATTCATTCTCTTATTTCCTCTCTCAGACACAGATACATATATTCATGCATTTAATATATATGTCTATCTATTTAATAGAAAAAATTATTTATTTATTTATTTATTGTTATTTGTTCAAAATGTACTTTGACTGAGGCAAAATATGCAGGAAACAGGCGATACCTTTATTGGATCACTAAGAAAAATAAAACATTGCATGAGCTTTCGTGGTTCAAGACCACTTCTTCAGGCATGTATTAAAGCAAGGATTCCCAAACTTTTCAGGCCGTGGGCGAGTCACATGGTTCAGGGGTGCCCAAACTACGACCTGGGGACGGGATGCAGCCCCCAATGCCAATTCACCGCGCCCGTGAAGCCTTTGTTTCTCCTGGAAGCAGAAGTAAAATGGGCCCAGGAGCGATGAGGGCTTTCACGGGCTGGATGAATTTATTTATTTATTTAAATTTATATACTGCCCTCCTCGCCGAAGGTGACCCAGGGCGGTTTAACACATCCTAAAACACGTAAAAAGGCTAAAATTCTAAAAGTTCTCAAAAACCCACAGTTTAAACCAATTAAAACTACGACTAAAACGTTATATGATTTAGAACTTAAGAACTTAAGGGAGCAGGGGAGGAGGTCAAACCAGCCAGCAGGCTGAGATCGTTGTGCCTCCAGTACCCTTCTGGAAGGGCAGCAGTTTGGCCTGGAGGCGCAGCTCAGTTGGCAGGAGGTTCCACAGGGCTGGAGCAGACACAGAGAAGGCCCTCCTTCTAGTGCGAGAGAGATGTGCCTCTCTAGCTGATGGAACAACCAGAGAGCCTCTCCGGTCCGCTCTAGTGGGACGGGCAAATGTCCCTGGGATGATGCAGTCTCTTAGGTATCCTGGCCCACTACCATATAGGGCTTTAAAGCAATGGTGAGGTACGAGCATAAAGCCCGCATGCCATCATGACCTGGGCAGCCACATTATGGACCAGTTGCAGCCTCCGAATGGTCACCAAGGGCAGCCCCATGTAGAGCACATTACAGTAATCAAGTCTGGAGGTGACCAAAGCGTGTGTGATCATGAGCAAGGCGTCCTGGTCTAGGAGCGGGTGTAACTGGCGTATTACACGAAGTTGTGCAAAAGCCCTCCTGGCCACGGCTGCCACCTGCTCTTCGAGCAGTAGTCTTGAGTCCAAGAGGACCCCCAAGTTACGCACCGGGTCTGTTTGGGGCAGCACTGCCCCATCCAGAACCAAAGATGGTAACTTCCGTAATAATGCAGGACCCCTGACCCATAGCCACTCAGTCTTGCCGGGATTCAGCTGTAACCCGTTGTCCCCCATCCAGACCCTGACAGCCTCCAGGCACCTGGAAAGGACTTCTACTGCATCGTTTGGGTCCCCACAGGCCGAGATATACAGCTGGGTATCATCAGCATATTGATGATACCTCACCCCGTGGGAACGGATGATGAATTGGCATTGGGGGCTGCATCTGGGCACCGGCCCGTAGTTTGGGCACCCTTGTATTAAAGTGTATTAAATGATGCTGTTTCAGGATCCCATAATGCTAGCATCCTCAGCTGTAAAGTGATGCTGGGACTCCTTACATCATTGTGCACTTTGTTTGGTTTAGCATTGCTGAAATCTGTTGACATCATGTGAGAAATAGCATGGCAATATCATACTGTTTATTTCACAATCCCAAATTTGAAAAAACTATCTATATGATTAATTCAGGGAAGAAAAATCAGCAGTAGCCTGGTGTAAGAATGGGTATGGAAATGCATGAATACAGATGGTGCCAAAATGTATACACATTTTAAAAGATGTTGTTGATGTCTTACTTTTTGAAGTTGAATTGAATTTTGGTACAATCTGTACACTTTGAGGGAATGATCAATTTTACTTCCAACAAGTTGCCCCCACACCACACTTCCTCTGAGACAAGATGAGAATTTGCCAGGACAATAGATAGGACAAAGAGGTGCGATTGAATTTCCCCCATGTTCTCCTAAACTTAAAACCCCTTGACTTCTGCCTATGGGGGAGCTTAAAGGATGTGGTGTACTGTAGAAAACAAGCTACATTGGTGGTATTTCAGGAAGGAATTGAAATGGCATGTGTAGGAATACAACTGGAGACTTGGGTCAATGTTGCTCAAGCAGTAGCTTGCCGTAATCAGTGAACTCTACAATTCTATCATTCATCCGCCATGCCATAGATATGGAACCACCTTGAAAGACTACCGATGGACCTCCTAGGTAGGTACCTGATTAGCCTCTCCAGTGCCAATTATTATTCATGCCTACTGGATTACATTAACCCCCCCCCCAAAAAAAAAATAAAATCAAATGTTCACTTTCATCAACTATATACATTCAGTGACAGGGCTGGCTGAACCTGTGGATAATAGTGATACCTGAATCCAGGCTTAACCTGTGTCCTCTCACCCTCACCTGTTGCCTCTGACAGAAGTAGCTTAGATATCAGCAAGATGTTCAGCTTACCCTGAAGTCCTTAGCTGCCCTGCTCCCTTCAGCTATGGTGGAGGACACAACTCCCTTGCCAGTTAAATAAAGTTCAACTGCTGGTTTAGTTAGAATTCATATGGGGATCCAGGCATCATTTTGCTTTTTCTTAAGGCAACAAAAATTCTTGCAATGGCTCTGATTACAGCTGGATCCTAGCATTTAGTCAACAGAATTTGCTGCTATGCAATGGCAGAGGACCATCCCGCCCCAACAAGGAATTGGAAATATAATCTATTTTTGACAACAACTCCCAGAAGCCATCAGCCCAGCCCAGCCACTGGGGAATTCTGGAACTTGTAGTCCAAAAGTGATATTTTAAAATTGTGCCCCCAATGACACAAAGAGTGTGTCTGTGCTTTCAGCAGGGACACACACTGTTTCTTGCCCACTTTCACATCCATAAGAGCTAGAAACATGATCCTTAACACTCAGATTCTCAGAACGCTGCACCCAGTTTTTAAACACCTGGCTCAAACAGATCAATGGAATACACAAAGTCCTGCTCAAAGATGATCAGACTCTCTTCCTTCCGTTTCTCCTTGACATCATTGTTCAGGTTCTCCCACATTGCCTTTGACTAATAAAACAGAGCACTTCAGGATAAGTTCTCATCTTCAAAGCACTTTACAAATATTAGCTAATTAACTTCCATGCAGGTGCCAAAATGTCCAGCAGACCTCACATATATTTTATGGAAGTGCATTGCATTCTCTGGCACAGCCAAGGAGAAGGCGATATCGTTTGCAAATGAGACAATGGTAAAAAGGCATATGCATGGCTCCTTCCCACTTCTCATCTAGTTTCCAGTCTAATGGCTTCCAGGAACATGACCCACCTGTACCCAGCCTGTGCGTGCACCTGGTGTGAATGACAGCCCTTTGCTTCTTTTTTCAACTCCAGATAAAAAGGACTCTTGCTAACATGAATTCTTCCCATTTCCCTAGAGCAAATTGGCATATCGCCTCCACTAACTGGGCTGCAACAGTGACAATTTCTTTATTAAGGACTACTCATGCATAGGCTGCTGGAGGAGGAAGGGAGAGAGGTCAATAGAGGAAGCTATCTTTTCCTAAATTAGACCATTGGCCCAGGCAGGCCAGTATGGCCATTTCTGGTTGGCAGGAATCAGGAGTCTTTCCTATACCAATCTGGAGATCTCTGAGGAAGGGCTACCACTGAAGTATTTTTAAGTATACCTGCACATGCATGCTAACCCATAAGCCAATCAGAATACGAGGGGCACACATGGGGTGTGGTCCCCCAAGTGAGGTACAGACCGCTGCTTGTTAGGTGGGGAAAGCATCAAGGTGTGTAAGGAAGCAGAGGTGTTAACCCTTTCAAGTAGAGTTGGGTCTAACCCTGATTGTCATAGTATTGCCTCATGTTCCAAGTAGTAATCAGACCTCACTCTGATTAGCTTTCAAACCCAGGGAGGGACAGTACAATCAGCAACTAGCTATACTGCCATGTTCCTAATTGAATATCTGCCCCCCCCCCTCAGCAGGACAGCTAGAGACCCAATGGACCAAAATGAGATATCCTGAGAGTATTTTGTGTGGTGAGAAAGATGTTGGGTAAGTGAGTGCAAGATTGGAGTTTAGGTGGTTTTTAATCACTCTTTAGCTCCCTCCATAAAAAAGGTTCTAAAACATGTAGTTCACTTTAATATACATAAACTGAGTTATATAAACTTTACAGTAAAATAAAATATTTGTAGACAAGACTATCTACTTATGAAGAAAGAAATTAACTGACCAGCATATAGGAGTAAGAATACAGGATTTGTATCAGAGTAAATCTGTAACTTTTGCGCTGTTATATAACTGCAGATCTATGAATAGTTTTCTTGGAAATAAGCCTCCTTGAAAACTAAAGGTAGTAGCTGAGTACTTGCCCAGACTGCAGAACTAATAAATGAGTGACTTCAAACTTAGCACTTTAATTACTCTTACAGACTTTTATAGTACGTTACTTAGGGGCAGATAATAAGGCTGGTTTGAAATGGGCTGGTGGTCCTCTTGTATTGCTCACTAGATGCCCAATGGAAATTCCAAATTTACCCCAGGGAATGAAGTTTGACTCCCTGGGTCTGTCACTGGGAATCTAGTTCTAACAAGGGCAAGAAGATATAATTGCAAAGCAAAGAGGGAGGGAAAACAAGATTAATGATTTATTTATTTTACTGTATTTTATTTGTCCAATTAATATAGCCGCCCAACTCGAAACGACTCTGGGTGGCTCACAAAGTTAAAATCAAACATCACAGTCTAACGTAAAACCCATAAAAATCCAGTTAAAAGTACAGTACTACAAAAATTACCCCAACAGGTAACAGAGAGAGGGAGCGATATTGCTATATTAGCCAACAGGCAGGAGTCACCACATCAGTGGTGCCCCACACTTGCTTTGCCAGCCATGAGGATGAGGTTGGGTGTCTGAAAATCTCCCCCCCTCCCAGTGTGTAACTTTTCCCTTCTTTCCAAAGCAAAAACGATGGATGGAAGGTCGAACAATAAAATAATAGACAAGATCTTGCTGCTTTTTTTTCTATTCAAGTTTTACTGTGGTCACCTAGCTTAATTTAGAATCAGTTTAACCATTGAAAATTTGCACTCTCCAATTAAGTCTAACTGAATAAGTATCCAGGGCTCTATTAACCAGTTTCAACTGAATTTCTCATCTGTGCCCCAATGTGGTTAAATGTGATTGTGATGTCTTCAAGATCTCCAGGGTACACATCAACTTGAAGAAAAACTTATATCATTGCTGCTAATCTTATTTTTACTTTGAATGACCTTCAACCCAGTGCCTTCTAAATGAAATAGGTGAGTTTTTTTGTTTTATACAAATTCTTTGCTTTCTTTTCTGAAAAGAACTGGTACAAATCACCTAGAGATGCAAAGCCCTTTTTAATCAAATGCCCAAGGAATCCATCATCTGTCGAGGCAGAGGTGTCAGTACAGAGGCCAAATTTTTACCAGATCTATAGAAATGGTAACATTGAAAGAAGCACTTAACTTAGAAACACTTGCTGGAGACATTATTGTCTGACTAGGGCATCCTTCCACATTTGCTTGTTTACTTTCCTGGCATTTTCGAAAGACTGGAAGTTTCAAAGAGACAAGCTTTTTCAAAAGAAGTGGGGAAGGGGGCTGGAGTTGAAATTGCAAAAAAACAAAAGAAGGGTTTTTAGAAAAGGAGGGGATTTTTTTTTTTTTTGAAAGAGGCAACTCATGGGGAGAGAAAACACTCTTCAAACATCCCTATTTCTTCCCCCAAAGTGCTCATTCAAATAGCTAAACACCCATCAAGTGACTACAGGTTAAAACAACATTGCATTTAACAAACAATTTGGTTAATAGGAAGAGCTTCAAGGAAATGCCTTCTCTACATTTTTGGTGAGCATTTTGAGATGCACACATCATGGGATGGGAAATGCACCTGAGAAGTGATGCTGTCCTGAGCCGGATGTTTTAGAAATGGCACTCACGTGTTCTCTTGTTACCCACTGGTGAAATTCTTTGTAAGTTACATCTCTGAACTGGACATTGATATAGCTGTTCCTGCTCCTGTTTTGTGCAGATGCAACAACAAAATTCCATGTAATCCCCACCTCCAACCCAGAAAGTATGGGTGTTAAGCCAGGCCTTAGCCAGATCTTAGAAAGCCAAGTACTTTGTCTCTTTACCTGGTTAAATATTTATATGACACTTTTTAAAAAAGAAGAAGAAATCTGTGATTTTAGGGAACATTTAAAACACTACTTAGAACATGTGGAGGGCAGCCACACAGCAATTGGTAGATTATATTGGGATGGGGAAAGGGTTAGTTTCCTTATTGCTGCAAAGAAAGGCTGCAGGGGAGAAGGAGATGTGTGTGAACCAGTTACTAGTTCAATTATAGCCTTAGACTGAAGTGCCTATACCAGTGATGGCAAACCTATGGCACACATGCCAGAGGTGGCACCCAGAGACCTCTCTGTGGGCACCCGTGCAATCACCCCAGCACAGAGTTTGTTCTGCCCTTCTGCCCAGCAGCCCAATGGGAGCATTACCTACCTCCCCCCAGCACAGAGTTCACCCTTTCCCTGTGTCCAGCAGCCCAAAGGGAGAGCTTCCTTCCTCCCACCAGCATAGAGTTCACCCCACTCCTATGCCCAGCAGCCCAATGGGAGCATTTCCTCCCTCCCCTGTTGCTCTGTTGGCACTTTGTGATGAATATGTGGGTTTTGGATTGCAGTTTGGGCACTCGGTCTCTAAAGGTTCACCATCACTGGTACTGTACTTAGACTTTGAAGGGTATCTTTTAAAAACTGGATTCCTGAGATCCAAAGTGGTGCAGAAAGCTAGACATCTAACTGTAGAATGAGATGTTTGTGACTACAAACTCAGCCTAGGGATCGGTTTTGCAGGATCTATCATCTGTTAACCAACAGAAGTTTAAGAACAAGGTTTATGTCCTAACCTGGTGGGAAAAGCCTTTCACAGTTTTAAAAATTATCTGCACCATGACTCCCTTTCAGGCTGACATTAATCATCCATTGCCTGATAGTTTGATGACCACAGGTGACGTGATCATCATATACATTAACATATAAGGAATGGGATATCCATTTGTTCTTGAGATGCCACCACCACCATGTCTGATGTCTGGCTGGGGCTACACAGTCTTACAAAGAGCTTGGGGGAAAATGTGTTACAAACACATATAGTATATGAGTTATTCATTTAACTAAAAGGTCACATTTCAAAAGTAACATGACAAGTGAGAACAAAGTTATTTTACTGATGTAACGAGTAACTTTTCCTAATTATGTTTCAAGACTGGTTTTGAAAGCACTTTGTAAGGAAAAAAGGATGACCAATGCATAAATCAGGGCACTAGTTACTTATATAACATGTTTGTTTTTAAAATTCAGTTTTAAAATCCTTCTTTTATGCTTGTGTTACTTAGTTCAGGTACCCATTCTTTCTCTCTCTCTTTTTCTCCTGGAGGGCTTATAGTATTTCTCACCTATGGGACAGTCAATAACAACATGTGCTCCAGAGAACAGGAAGAAATAGACCTAATGGAATACCACAAGCAGAAATAGTTGACAACTGAAAATGTTCTGCCTGATTAACATAAGAGATGGAGATTTGTGGGGGGTTGCGGTTGGGGGAGGGAATGAAGAAAATTAAATGAATGTGGTTGTGCTAGCAATTGGCCGCCATTGGTCTAACTAACAGATGAAGAGGATTCTATGAAAATCAGAAGGCATGAGTATTATGATAGTCTTCTCCAAAGATTGTTAAGATCTTTAAAAATACATACAATATGGAGAAGATCAGTTAATCTTAAATCCCACTGCGACAGACATATCTCGCTGATTTCAAGTGATCAGCAGTCCCTGGATTGAGGTTGTTTGTGGTACCCTTTCACATCTTCTAGCTATTTATGAATTCTTATGATCACAAAACTTATAAAAACTTCACACATCAAATATTTAGCCCTTTAGCTGTGTCTACCAGTCAGATCAAAGAGGAGCTGCACAGAATGAGCTAAATACATATTATTATAATGAAGCTCTGTGGAGTCTGCTCCATCTCTGACCTTTCTGATCAGTTTCTATGCCTGATGACAGATGAAACTGCGCAGTGTTTGTCCAGGTGTCATTTTCACAAAATCGCCCCAATAATGGGCGAGTCTGCCTCTTTAGCCCACGTTTCTAAGCATTCTATATAAGTATTTGTAGGTATTATGCTTTCCAT
This sequence comes from Furcifer pardalis, assembly GCA_030440675.1. Taxonomy (NCBI): domain Eukaryota; kingdom Metazoa; phylum Chordata; class Lepidosauria; order Squamata; family Chamaeleonidae; genus Furcifer; species Furcifer pardalis. The sequence goes on from CP126897.1 coordinate 102,068,721, forward strand.
AATAATGTAGAGAAACCATCACAAATAAATGAAAAGGAAACCTTTGTCTGAAACATCAATTTCACTGTATTGTCAACATGGTGAACGACATTAAGCACCATCTTCTTGGCACAAAATACTTCCTGTTTCAGTTTGTAATCCTTTTTAAACATTATTCTCCTTCAGTTAAACATCTGTTTCAGGCTTAAATGAGCTGATTCTAGAGTATGATTCAGGGGCTATTATGCTTCCAAGTGGAAAAGAGCTTTGGAGAGAACATCACAATAGCTATTATGACAGTAGCATTTTATTATGATGCAGCTTTTGTGAAAACTTTAAATTCTCTGGTTTTGACAGATAATTATGTACTTGCATTGCACTGCAGAGCATGTTGTAAAACTCGGACCTGTGGGGTGTCTTTCAAGTTTCAAATGGGTAACAGCTCCATCTTTAAGATGCTGGTTTTCCCTTCTGATTTAAAAAAAAAATCTGTTCCTGTTAAATCATCCTAGAAGAATAATCTCTTAACTATTTCTGATTTTCCTGATATGAATGCTACTGAGTAAAACCCTCCTTGTTGAATGATGCTTAGGAGCAGCTATGGTTCTAAATCTGGAGCTATAGGAAGACACTGCCCCAACTATGTGGGCACCTGAGGACATCTCTGCCCTCCCCCGGACTCACTCCACCTGCCCAGGGGGATAAAAGGGCCACCGGCAGAAGCCACGGCTGAAGACGCTGCCCCAGCTGCATGGGCGGCTGTTTCTGCTACCCTGGCTGTGTGGGCACCTGAGGATGTCTCCGCCCTCCCCCAGACTCAGTCCACCTGCCCAGGAGGATAAAAGGGCCACCGGCAGGAGCCATGGCCAAAGACGCTGACCCCATCTGTGTGGGTGGCCGTTTCCACCGTCCCGGTCGTGTGGGCACCTGAGGATGTCTCTGCTCTCCCCTGGACTCACTCCACCTGCCCAGGGGGATAAAAGGGCCACCGGCAGGAGAAACGGCTGAAGACACTGCCCCGGCTGTGCGGGCACCTGAACATTTCAACTTTTGTGAGCATTTCCTCTCCTGCTGTTTTTGTCTTAATCTTGTATTAAGCTCTCATTCAGGGGAAGTTTTGTATTTGCTCTCATTCTGTGGAAGTTTTGTATTAATCTTGTAAGCTGCCCTGAGTCGCCACGATGTGGCGAGTGGGCGGCTATATAAATGTGAATTATAAATAAATAATAAATAAATAAATATAGTTCTAGTATAGTTGCACAATAAAAGTGCATTCACATCTTGGAAATCCATGACACAGCTCCTCATGGATTTTTCCTGGTACATTGATCAGATGGTTCCACATTAGGACAGAAAGTTGAAATGGCTCAAAATTTTCAGTGCTTGAAATCTAAAGCTTATTTGCTTTGCCCAAGACAGTAAATCTCTGGGAAGGTAACAAATGCTTCCAGCAGCACTTTCTCTTACCCATCAAGATATCAGCATTTATTTTGGGAGAGAGTGTTGCTTCATTTATGTAATTCACTAGCAGAATAGGAAGCAGAAGGTAATTGTGCTTTCTTCTCACTGAAATGATTATGTTTCTCACATCTGGCCCCATTTCGAAGGCTCACTCACATATGTACAGTATCATAAGATACTTGAAAAAAATATCTTACTTTGGGAAGAAGGAAAGGCCTTTCTTTTATAACTTCAATCTATACACTATCAAGTACTGGACTATTGTTATTAAAAATCCCAGAAATTGATTTGCATTACACAATAAACTTTGACTATCGAATGGCTAATGACAGCTAATGGTGTTTTACTGTAGTGTCAAACTAGATCATCTGTTCCAACAGGATTTGCTACACTCTTGGGGAAGGGATGGAGTGGGGAGAAAATGGAATCTTCTACTCTATCCCTAAATATTCTCTGTTTGCTCAAGAACTCTCGTCTCACCTAGAATTATTTTAATATTCAGATCACAGAGGTACATGACTTCCTGGTCCATAGGAACCAAAAACAATGTAGGAGATCTTTAGGAAACCAGAAACAAGGCATATTCTGGGACTTATAGTTCAAAAAAGTACAGATCCCCATAGTCTGCTTCTGACATGAATAAGAGATATGGCTGCTATCCATGCCACTGAAAGCGGCAAAAGCAGTCCTGTCCTGACCTAGATATCTACTATCTTAAAACACTAGAAATAATATGCTATAGATGTAATTCTATAGACTAGCCAGACACCAACTATGTGACAGTGCCTCTTAAACCACCAAGATATATGGGATGACTATTGCCTAGAGAAAAAAACCTGGAATCAAAAGAGATTGACTTGAAGACAAAATCAAGAACTGGTTTGGAGCAGTGAGAGAAGATGATCATTATCTCCAGTTCAGAAACCGGTAGGTAATAACTACTCTGCCTTCCTTTAGGAACTTGGTATGTTATTAAATTACAGAGTGTAGCTCCTGCACAAATCCAACTATCCCTTTTCCAGGAAAGTTGTTTTACTAGAAGCCTAAGTACCAGTTAATAGAAGAAAATGATATAATTTAATGGGCATGTTTTGTGCCTTTACAAATTATTCATTATCATTGCACAACAACGATTTTGCTACTGGGAATAACACATGTTTGCTGTGCTGATTCCAAATCTGAACTCAAAATTTGCCTATCATGTACAGATTTTACGTACAGATTTTAAGGCGAGTCCCCTGGACAGCAAGGAAAACAAATAGGTCAATCTTAGAAGAAATCAACCCTGACTGCTCCCTTAAAGGTCAAATAGTAAAGATGAAGCTAAAGTACTTTGGACATCAAATGAGAAGAGAGGATTCACTTGAGAAAGCCTTGATGCTGGGAAGGGTGGAGGGCAAAAGAAGAAGGGGGCGGCCAAAAATGAGATGGCTAGATGGTATTGTAGACACAATGGGCACAAAGCTGAGCGAGTTGAGGAGGATGGTGAAGGACAGAAGTGCCTGGCGGACAGTGGTCCATGGGGTCACAAAGGGTCGGAATTGACTGTGCAACTGAGCAACAACAAATAGCTATTCAAATGGTGAGTAATTGGGTAATGTATTTTTACGTGGGAACATTATAACAGTTGCAGCTACCACTATGTCTGCTGGTACCTGAACTGAATCATGCCCCCAGGTTGCATGCATGTTCCAGCAGAAGCTGGACATGTCTGGGCAAGTCAGTGAGCTGATATCAGAAATAGGAGAGATGGACCAAGGGCTTGTCTCTAGTGTGAAACCATCTTATTGGATAGTACAGCTAGGCCATAGTAAGTCTGTTTGGAGTTAAAGATGAGTAGGCGCAGCTGTGTTAATAAACTGGACAATTTTTGTTACATTTCTGGCAAACATATCCCACATGATCAACAAAAGAACCTAACCAAGAGGGTGAGATTTACTGACATAAGATCCTGATGTCCTAGGCAGAATCAGACTTCAGATTTGGATTCAGCACACTTAATTTAGTATAGGACACATGGATTTGACCAAGTAGCAGACAATATTTATTTTTTTGTGATACAGTGTTATCATTATAGGTGGGCTAATAATGGGATCTTCGTGTCCTAGTTTCTTAATGGCCCCATATATTTATTTATTTATTTATTTATTTTTCCAATTTTTATACCGCCCTACTCAGTTGCGCCGACTCAGAGCGGTTCACATACAAAGAAAAACAGCGAGTTCATAAACACAACATATAAATATCAAAAGCAATCAATGTAAACACCAAAAAACATCTCAACATCATTACAGCATCACTACAGCATCAAAAATTTCAGTAAACATCAGTTTTAAACAACAATCCAATTTACAAAGTTATCAAATTCAGAGAAAAATTACAACAGTACCAAAAGACCTGACGCCACTGCGGCTTTTTAAGCCCCGGCCTGGCGGAGCCTCTGGGAGCAGGTGGAAGCGTCCTGGGCTGGATGGGGGGGGTGGCGTCCTCCCCGACCCGCAGGTGTTGCTGACGGCGGCTCCGAAGTCCTGCCGCCGCTCCGACTTTTAAGCCCCGGCTGGGCGGAGCCTCTGGGAGCAGGTGGAAGCGTCCCGGGCTGGATGGGGGGGTGATACTGATACTGTTTTTTCTCATTTTATTTAGTTTTAATTCTGTGGGTTCCTGTCCACTAAAACAGATTTTATTTCATTTTACATTTTGATTTCAAAATTCGCAAACAGCAGAAACCAGAACAAGCGATCCAGGAGCCAAACAACTGCAAGACTGCTGACCTTCATTTTTGAGGCTAAATATCTTCAGGGGCTGGAAAGGGGGGGGGGGAGCAAGGATCCAGGCAAGATAAAACAGCAGTTCACAGGCACCAAGAACAATGCAGGAGATCTTCTGGAAACCTGGAACAAGGCAAGAGATCCACAAACCAAGCAATCGCAAATCTTCTGACCTCCATGATGAACCAGAAGAGGCAGGCCTGCAGAAAAATATTAGTCTTAACATGGATCTACCTTTGAAAAGTGTGTGAAGAAAAACAAAGACACTTCACTTGTGAATGTGAAACCTGCTTAGATGTGCTTCAGTTAATGAAGGGTATTCATTCCAGGAATATTAGAAACAGAAAACCCAACTTTTTGGGAGTTTATCTACCACAACCCAGAGACCATGATGACAGTGGAATTCTGGGAGTCATAGTCTAAAGAAAATAACAATCTCCTGTACCTGGACATTGCATAAAATTTGCACAAAAATGGAAGTGGGGTAAAGGGGGATTTTACTGTATTCTAGTTAAAAGCAGGGAAAGATTCTGGAAGTATGGATTCAATAGGTTTACCTATTCTTTGTAGAATTGTAGCCTTGGTTGCTACAATAACTGGTGTAGAATCTTGCTTGTCTCATTCTCCCAAGCAAGGAGCTGTATCTTTCTTTCCCTCCCACTCCTGTTTCCCAGTATTTTCAGCTAGATGGTTTGTACAAGTTGCACAAAATTGCAATAGCTGCTCTTTTCTTCCCTGTGTCTCTAAAATTCTCACCAGTTCCTTGCATCTTTTCAAATAATCAGCTATGTGTTTGCTTTATTACATAAAAGGAAAGGACAGTGGTTTTCCATTGACTGCATCAAGGCATTTTGTATGAATTGAAAAAACTTGGATGGATGGAGAAAACAGCAGATGTCTTATTCACATCCTGGACACAAGAAATCTTGTGGTGCTGAGATTTCCTCACCTAGGTGTCATTGGATGCTGAGAATCTTGCACAGATACCTTCAGGTAAGTGCATGTCATTAACCAATTACACCCACTCCTGGAAGGGGAGGCCTTGCTCATGGTCACCCATGCCCTGGTCACCTCCCGTTTGGACTATTGTAATGTGCTCTACATGGGGCTGCCCTTGATGACCATCTGGAGACTGCAGTTGGTCCAGAATGCGGCGGCCCGTAAGGTGGTGGGGTGTGGTTGTTTCGCCCATGCCTTGCCACTACTGTGGGAGTTGCACTGGCTGCCTATATGTCTCTGGGTCCAATTCAAGGTGCTGGTTATCACCTTTAAAGCCCTTCATGGTAGCGGACCAGAATACCTCATCATCCCTAGGACATTGACCTGCGCCACGAGAGCAAACCGAGAGGACACCTTCCATATACCATCTGTTGAGGAGGTGTGCATCTCCAGCACAAGGAAAAGGGCCTTCTTGGTCGTAGCCCCCATATTATGGAACCTCCTCCTGGCAGAATTACGCCTCCAGGTCCAGTTGCTACTGTTTAGGAGAGAATTGAAAACGTGGTTAGCGGAACGGGTCTGGGAGCCGGAATTGCCAACAAGCTCTCCTTTCTGGCTCATCTGAGGTTCCCCCTCTTGTAATTGGTTTTATTGAAAGGCTTTTAACTGTTTTTATATTGTTTTTAAGTTTTGCTGAGCAGCCAATGAGGTGTTCGCTGGGCTGTGTACACTGCCCAGAATCTATTGATTGGGGCTTATATAAAACTAACTAAATAAATAAATAGGTGCTGATAGGGCCATCATCAATAGGCTTTTGTTCCACTAATGGGAATGCTTATTTACACAACCTGCCTTCAAGGACAGCAGTTGTTATCTGTCTAATTATCAAATGTAACTTCGAACATGCTCTTCAGTTTTGTTTCATCACCAGCCAAACATTTAGTTTAGAAAAGAATTCCTTTAAACTTCAGTGACGTACCAGCTTGTGACAATGTCAAGTTAGAATTCCAAAGTTTATGCGTCAGACATGAAAGTAATTTTGAGTGATATTCTCATTCTCTTCAGGACAATTTTTTCTTTGATTTTTCTTTTCTTTCTATTGTTTGCAGTGGGAATCTTAGCCATGGGGAAAACTTGTTCCTGCTGAAAGAATGGAATGTTTTCTTTGAACAGTAAGTCATTATGTAACTTGTGATAAAGCTTCTTGAAATAATCAATTTCTGTCCATCTTTTTAAAATTGGCAACTTGTCATATCATTTTCCCATTGCGTTCCCATCCCTTTTTATGGAGGGCAAATGCTTTCGCCTTTTGCACCACTTATCGGTTTATCTCTGTGGCTGGTCCATGAAAAGGTACATGCAGGTATTTATGTTGTACCAAAATGCCCTTAGGAACTGAGGTGGCTAAATGATTAAGACACTGAGGTTGATGACAGAAGGTCAGCAGATCAGTAGTTTGTGATCCAAAAGTTGTATGACGGAGTGAGCTCCCATCTCTGTCCCAGCTTCTTCCAGCCTAGCAGTTTGAAAGCAAGAAATTGCAAGTAGATAAATAGGTACCAGTTCGGTGGGAAGGTAAACTGTTCCATGCACTCCAGTATCTGGTCATGCCTGCCACATGTCCATGGAAACAAACACAGACAGCACTGGCTCTTTGGCTGTAAATGGAGATAAGTACTGAACCCTAGAGTAGGATACGACTGGCTTTCGAGCAAGGGCGACCTTTACCTAAAATGCTCTTCTGGGCCCAGCAGCCTGAGAATATGTGGAGGGCCACATGTTGAATACCTTTGGCCTAAACTAATATTCTGATGACGATCGGCTCTAAAGTGGATCGTAGTAGAAAGCTGTATGCAAAAGTGTAAAATTGTATTAACACCTTACCCCATTTGAACATTTATTTAGTTTGCAATAGTAAAGACAGAAGAAGATACCCAGAATGTAGTCTTACCTGTAGTTGGGTTCGAAAGAAGACAACATGCTGGAGCTAAGATTTTTTTCTCTCTGCTCATTTTGCCTTTTGTTTGTCAATTGCTCTCACCTGCTCTAAGTGCTAAAATTATTTTTTAAGAACACAGTTTCCAGTCTTGTTGAGATGAAAAGCCGTTTAATGTGTTGTCAAAATCGGTGCTTCTTGCCAAAAATTATTCATCTGAAATAACTGCCAAGCTGGAGAAGGGGGAAGTGACTTTTCTTAGGATGCCATTAATATCAGGCAGCTTTTAAAAAGAGCATTTAATTCAAATGAAACTCTATGAATAAGTGTGATTTGAACACTGAACTAAACATTGCATTTTGCTTATATTTTAAGGATATTTTGCAAAGAAAAGATCTTACTTTTTCATTATGAGAAACTAACTACTAATTCAGATCAACTTTGGGAGGGATTGCTCATGAATGTAGGTGGTGATAGGCAGGTCAGCACTCTTCCATAAAAAATTAAAAATTTCCAATTTCTAATAAAAATCTGGATGTTGGATAGAACAGTTTCCCCCTACCTGAATGTTCATTTTCTTTATGTAAATATGTAGTTAACCCATTCATGCCATTATGGGATACCTCACTGATTAATATTAATATGGGATCTACTTTGAATCTACTTTGACTCTAGATAGGCAGGCAGACAGAAATCTGCTATCATAAGTCTTATGCCCCGAGGCTCTTGAGATTGATCTGAATATAGCAATTAACTTTTTATCATCAGAAGCTCAGGTCAAAAGAAGGCTGAGTAGGGGGGAAAGGTGTTTTTCAGTAAAGACTTTGAAGTGAAACATCATAGACATTGGAGGGCAGCCACTACTTTGATCTAGGGATAGCTGTTAGAAATCAACAGCATCATATCCTGATCTCTCCATAGATTGCACATTTCACAACCATTCACATGTTTGGATGAGCATTAATTGAGAGAACCCTCCAAAATGATTCAGGTGGGCTTCTCATAAACAGAGGAGAAAGATGTAAAATATGTTCATTTGTCTGTTAGTCATACAAACATGATCTCTGGGAATTTAGGGATAAAATATATGAATCTATAATTCCAACAAAGATTTCCTACATTTGAAAAAATCTGTAAATTTTACATTTTGAGTGCAGTTCTTCAGATAGCCTGACTCTGTCAGTTAAGGCTTTATAAATCATAATCAGAACTTTGAACTGTGACCAGCTTGGAAAGAGGTGCATAGCTAGAGAGTTTATGTAGTTGTGTGTTTCTTATCAATCCACTAATACAAAAATGCCTTCCAGTTTCAGGCACTATGTCTAACTTTTGATCTCTGCATATTGAGGTTTTCCTAAAATGGACGTTCTTGTTCTCCATTTCTTGAAGGTTTAGGGATTTGCTATACTTCTAGACTTATTTCCAAAATGTCTTCCCATCTCTTTTAAGTTGTTAGATTGTTTAATTCATTTCAAATGGTTTCATTGGAGTTTCAAAATTGCAATACAGTAAAACACCGGATAATGATTGGATCGGATAACGCTAACATCGCATAACATTAAGTAATCTGGGGAGGAGAATTGGATCGAATAACGTTAAGGTCCTATGGGATGGATTGGATAACAACCGCTAAAGCCTGTGCGTTTACAATGCATCTCTATGGAGTTTTAGTGTTATCCGATCCATCCCATAGGATTTTAACATGGATCGGATAACACTAAAAATCGGATAACACCAAGACTTGTGGAACCAAGTTTTAGCGTTATCCGGTGTTTTACTGTATAGGATGGGATATAAATAGACAGACAAATTGGAGAAGGTCATAATTCCAATATGATTAGGGGTATGGGAAGCAAGTCTTATGATAAAAATGGGGGGATGAGTATGTTTAACTTGAAAGTGAGAGGACCAAGGGATGAAGGAGCAAAATAACAATTATACCCCCGATGAAGGCAGGGATGTGGTTTTCCTTATTCATGTGGCACAATGGTCTTAAGTTAAATGAGGAGAGATTTTGTTTGAATACTAAAAGGACTCTTTTACTGTAGGAACAATTTGACAACAGGACTTCCCATCTAAGAGTTTCTCCTTGACTGGAGGTTCTTAAATAGAGGGTAGGCAGCCCAGTTGTCATGATGATCTAGTCTCAAATTTACTGCATCAAGTAGGAAATTATAGACCTATATACCTTTGATACATTGGAGTCATTATTCAGCAAGGAGTCTGTGCATTGGTAGACATCTCCAGGATGACATTCCACACATCCAAATGGACCTGAGAAATCAAGTCCATTTGCATGTGTGTGTGTTTTAGCCATTTGGATATCACGACGCCTGCTGGCTAGGCAGACCATGATGTGTGTCCTCCGCTTTTACCTTGCCCAAGGGATCCAACGGAGGACACTTTGGTGAGTTTTAGTCCTATATTGAATATAAATCCCTTGCAGTCCTGTGATTCTTTGTCTACCATACCACAGAATTTATCTGAGCTCATCTGATCTAGGAAACCAAGCCTGATTAAGCCTACTTAGTAGGGAAGCCACGGACAATACAATAAATGATTAACAAAGGAAAAAAGACCCTACCTGAAACTATAGAGAGACCATGCCAATTAGAATTTTTTGGAATAGTAGCTGTGTTAGTCTGTGGTTCAGGCATATCAAAATAAAATAAAATTTTATCTTGCCAATTAGAGTTCACAACACTGGAGCAACGATCTTAAGTCAGTATCACTCACGTAAATACTGGATGGATTGATTTCTCTGTATCAATCTATCTCCATCAAATTTTGATTGGCAAACTGATGTCATCATCTGTGCCACTATTCTTCAGGATGAGCACAGTGTGATTCAGAAACTGAGCATCCAAACACAAATGAATCATCATGCTTATACCAATCTGCCCTTTTTGCCAACATTGTCCTTTGAGAATGCCATGCTAATGACTTGCCTTCCCCTTCCGGGACAGAATGCAGAGTTTGCCAAATGTTAACGGGCATTAAACGCTGCTACTTCCAGGAACTTCAAAAAGTCCACTGTTGTAAAGACATTGATTACCTCTCCCTGGGAGACAGACCTCAAGTACATTGTGAGCTGAAGAAACATCTTGTGGGTGACATCTTGAAAACATTTTAGGAATGGCTAGAGGAACTGAGAGACATGCATGATTCAGCAGCTGAGTTGTAGCACTAAAAAGCTAATGGCACAGCTGAGCCACAAAGAAGAGGAGGCACCAAAGAAACATTTATTTGTTTAAAATAACATTTAGATCACATCAAGGACCACATCAACAGTCTCCAGTCAGTCTTCTTCTTCTTCTTCTTTGTGTCCTCTTTTAAGGTCAAGGGGGGAAAACAATGCATAATAGCAATTTTACAACCAGCCCATCTCCACTCTGCTGCTGAGAGTTGCAAACTAGGCCCTGACTCAGACAGTCACAGAGTGTTTGGGGGGCACAATCTTTGTGAAGTTACCTTTGCCTCATGAAGCAGATAGAGCAAAAAGTCTTGTTTCCTTTTACATGGAAAGCAAGGCTAGAAATACTTTTATTTCCATTCTTAGAGGTGAAAGTGTGTGTCCTCAAGTGATCATGTAATAGCAACAAAAAAGAAACACTTCCTCCAGGGAACATGACTTCAAGAGAGGGTTGGCATACATTTTAATTAGATAGTTATTTGATCTTGTATCATCAGTAATGGAGGATCTCAGAAAGGAGTTATGTGTGCTTAGTCCTGAGTTTACTTAGAATTTAAACAAAGGGGCAAGGGGGGAAAGCATTGAAAGGAAGGAAGGAAGAAAAAATGGATGAATTTAAGAAGCCATGAAATAAATATCACATTCTGACAGAAACCTGAGAAGATTAACTAGAGGAATCAAAGATTTCATATCAGGCTTAAATGAGCTCCCTATGCATTCTAATTGTTACAGAAAACATTCAGCTTTCAGAATAGGATGGAGCTTAAGGACAGTGAAAGGCTATCTGGACCAAACTCACATGTAATTTGAAGGCAACCAGCTTTTCTGCTTGTGCTTCATTATTCTTTCTCATTCTGTTTTCTCATTGTACCTCTTACCTATATGATACAAACTACACTACAACTTCAATTTGGGTGTGACTGATGTTGAAAATAGCAGTCAATAGCAGAATTTGGATAAGCTTTTGAATTGGGAGCTAGCTCCATTCATTCATTCACTCACTCACTCACTCACCCAACCAACCAACCAAAAAGTTGCAGTGCTTTTTTTCTTGGGTGAAATCCTTTTAAGATAGCTCACTTACACATATTCATTCATTCATTCATTCATTCAATTGGATTTCTATTCCCTACTTCTCCTGTAACATGAATGCCATTGATGTTTGGTTTTCTAGCATTGCTTCCAGCACTCTGTCTCTGATCTAAGTCTGTTTATTTTTCCAAGATGACATACTTTACACTATAACAAATGTATGGCGTCTGGATTTTATTGAGTTTGGATTCTTGTCATCCTTCTCCATTCCACTATCCTACCTGTAGCAGGAAAATGCCATGAATTGGCCTGATGAATGTCTTAAATTGGCTACTTGCTCCAGAGACTTGTGAACAAAACAAAAGAGATGTTATTGGCAGTGGTGCATGTATTTGGATTTGTTTACACTCATCACATCATAGGCTTCTGCTCACACATTTTTCAGAATGTTGTGCAGGTTCAAAAACCTCCAGAGCTTGTTAGCGTTGTATTAGTAGTGGGCCATAAGGAACAAGTAGACATACCCCACTTAATGATGCTTCTTTCGTGCAATTTTCAACTCTCTTGAGAACTGCTATCGGTCTTGAAACCTTAGTTAGTCATAAAAAGTGGATTTCCCTCCATTAATATAGGCTTATTCTGACAACATCTCAAGTGTAAAGCATGGGAGAAAAGCCCAACACTGATCAAATTGTTTTACAGGATTCATAGTTGATGTTCTGGGTGGGTATCTTTACTTTGAATGACAAATATCTTAATTATCATTCAAAGACAGTAGAGGTTGAGGTTGTAAAGCTATTAAGCAAAAGATAATCTCCTGAAAGGAATTGTACTAGTCATGCCTGCTGTCCTAATCCGACTAGCATCACTCATCCAAAACTGAGAAGACCAACATCCATCCCAGTTTGGGAAGGATACGACATTTCATTATCTTCAATATTTTTCCCTACAGAGTTCCTTTCAGATTAATCTTGTCAGATAAAGTTTTTTCAATGGTGTTTCCACTTTTTTCAATCAACCCAAGTCTCATCGTTGCATTCTTAAACTCATCCCACAAAAGATATTTGTTTAAGACATTTCCTTTCTTGTTTGCACAATGAAATAGGCAGTGGGTTTCTGGAAATCTGTGCCCAAGACAACTACTAAGCTTGGGCTCACATTTACTCTCCTATCCTGTCTTAATTCCTCTATTGAAACTTATCCTTTTAATTTTTTTTTTAAAAATAACTGACTGTCTGAAAGGGCCCCTCGTTCACTTTACAAGACGTAATATGGAATTTATTCCCACATTTGAAAGGAAGAATGGGAAGCTTTAAAATCTCTTCAAAGGAACCAAGGCATTGCAAATGAGCCCAGCAGACAAGAGGACAGATGTTGAAGATGTGATAAGTGAATGCTTTATGAATTCCTCGGAACTGGTGTCTGTACAGACAGAGTATCACTGATACTCTGAGAGATTTGATAGCTCCTCTAATTGTAACCCAGCCCAAAAGGTAAAAGCTCTTCTAAAATCTGTAGAGGCGTAAAGAGGAATGGGCTCCAATCCAGATTCAACAGCATCCTATGAAAAACTCTAGGGTTAGCTGGCTGAAGAGCATGGCACACTAGCTTTCACATGTGAGGACCCATGCCAATTGGCGTAGTAGCTGTCATAAAAAGATTGTATCAGGCCCAGTAGAGGCTTGAAGAAGTTATCTTTTGGCTCTGCAATAAGGGAAATCCTGGGGAAGACAGAAAGAGTACCTTTGCAAACCCTGCCTGATCCTGAGTAATCCTCATACAACAACTGCTACAGTAAATTTCATGTGCAAAATGTTGTCGTGGATCGACCAATGTGCAGACTCCTCGCTGAATAACGACTCCAAGGCATTCAAGGTATAGCACCGTGACAACACATATTCCTTAGGACAGAATTTCCCCCTAAGCAGCTATTAAGACAACAATTTCTTTCCTTTCCTGTTTGGTTATATCAATTTGGGAAAGGTCTCCCTTTTTTGAAAGCGACTTGTGTCCCACTCCGTTTTCAGCTAAAGAGTCAGCACAGTTTGCAGATGGCTCTGTGGTCTTGTGGCAGGCATGACTAGATGACAAAGTGCATGGAATGCTTTTAACTTTCCCATGAAAGCAGTACCTATTTATCAACTTGCAATTCTTGCTTTTGAACTGCTAGGTTGGCAGGAGCTGGGATAGGTGATGGAAGCTCACTCCATCACGTAGCACTCAGGTCTTGAGCTGCTGAACTGCCAACCTTCCAATTGTAAAGCTCAACATCTAAACCACTAAGCCACCACAGCCCTTATATCAATTACATCTACTGAAAAGAAATGGTATATCTCCAGCCACAGTGTCAGCCAGTAGCTAATGTTCCTTTCCTAGGCAAATTGTTTAATTTGTTTTGTTGTTGTTCAGTCACACAGTCGATTCCAACCCTCTGCGACCCCATGGACCACTGTCCGCCAGGCACTTCTGTCCTCCACCATCCCCCTCAACTCACTCAGGTCTGTGCCCATTGTCTCTACAATACCATCCAGCCATCTCATTTTTGGCCGCCCCCTTCTTCTTTTGCCCTCCACCCTTCTCAGCATCAAGGCTTTTTCAAGTGAATCCTCTCTTCTCATTTGATGTCCAAAGTACCTCAGCTTCATCTTTACAATTTGACCTTCTAAGGAGCAGTCAGGGTTGATTTCTTCTAAGATTGACCTATTTGTTCTCCTCACTGTCCAGGGGACTCTCAAAACTCTCCTCCAACACCACATCTCAAACGCATCTATTCTTCTGTGCTCAGCTTTCCTAATGGTCCAGCTCTCACAACCATACATTGCCACTGGAAATTCCATTGCTTTGACTATACGAATTTTTGTTTGCAAGGTCGTGTCTCTACTTTTCACTATGTTCCCCAGGTTTCTCATTGCTTGCCTCCCAAGAATCAGTCGCCTTTTTATTTCATGGCTGCAATCACCATCTGCAGTGAGCTTTGATCCTAGGAAAGTAAAATCTGTCACTGCTTCTACTTCTTCCCCATCTATTTTCCAGGGACTGATAGGGGCTGTTGCCATGATCTTGGTTTTCTTGATATTGAGTCTCAAGCCAGCTTTTGCACTTTCTTCTTTCAACCTAATCAGGAGCTTCTTTAACTCCTTCTCACTTTCTGCCATTAGGGTGGTATCATCTGCATATCTCAAGTTGTTGAGGTTTCTCCCAGCAATTTTGATCCCAAATTGTGATTCCTCTATCCCTGCATTGCACATTATGTGCTCTGTGTATAAGCTGAATAAGCAGGGTGACAAAATGCAGCCTTGTCTTACTCCTTTTCCTATTCCAAACCACTCTGTCATTCCATATTCTGTCCTAGGCATGCTGAAATTATATTTTCAGGACTGACAACCTATGTTTTGCAGCTTTTCTAAAGAACTAACTTTTAAACCTGAGTGTCCCTCCCCTCCCAGCATAAAGCAAAATGAAAGAACCACACATATCATAATGCGGCACATCAAAAGTACAGTAACTTTCTCTACATGTTTCAACAAGTCCACTTTGACTCCTGCCGATTCTCCCTCATCCCGAAAGGGAAGAAACCATTAGAAATACACACCATACAAAAGACAAATAGAAGCAACCCCGTTACCCACCTGCCCACCCTCTCACCACACCCAATTCCCCTGCTATCAAAGGAAAGTAGTTTCTACAAGGGGTGGCCATTGCATCTGAAAGAACATTTTTCCTCCATTTGTGTATTTGCTGTAGGTATTTGCATAGGATTTAAATGCCTCACAAAAATGCAAAGACCATCTGACAGGAGAAGACTGCCCTGGAGAGAAGCTTCGCATGCTAATCTCACTTCATATTTACCAAGAACCATTAACAATATGTGTAATCAATTTCCATAAAGACGAAGGACAACTCTGATGACTCTTTGTCAAGTGGAGAGGCCGGAGGGCCTTTTCCCTCAAAGATTTAAGAGGCTGAGATGTTTCGGGATCTACCCCCAAAGAGCAGGTATTTATACATGGGGGTGGGGGTAGAGTTGTGCCTCTGTTCCCATGTTCACTCTCATTTTTTTCCTTTGCTAGCAGGAACCAAATCCTTTTGGGTCCTGCTTATTTATTTAAACTTATTTATTTATTTACTTTCACATAGGAGATTTTGGAGCTATGTACAATGGGTTAAAACAGTGGTTCACAACGTATGGCCCATGGGCTGAACCTACTCCGTGGCACCAATTCATGTGGTCCACTGCCCTCACTCCTGCTCCCACTCCCACCACTGCCAATGGAAGTGGTGAAAACAGCCAAAAATGTGCCATAAATGAACCTGCAGCTGTTTTAAATGTGTTTATGACAGCTGTGGATGTGTTTTACAGCAGCATTTATGGCAGGAGGAACTCATATGTCCAGCCTGCTCAGTGTCTGAGGGGGCGTGGTCTGGCCCATGGCACAACAACATTGAGAACCCCTGGGTTAAAAGAAGGATAGCAATCATGTGGCCACAAATGTATTTTGCAGGTCCAAGAATCACAAGACAAAACCAAAACAAAGCCACACAAACACACAAAGCCACAGAGAAATCTCACTAAAATTATTTTGTTTAAAGCAAAAAAAAAAAAAAAAACACCTCCACACACACAAAAAAAACCCTAACCTTGAACTTCACTGGTAGCAAATACGAATACAGAACATTTAGCAAATGTGATGATCGGAAGTGACACCCAACATCAGCAGTTAAGCTTGCTTGCTACACTAACTGCAGCTTTTTAGATCAGCACAAGAGAATCCTTAGACAGACCACTAGGGAAGTTATGATAGAAAGGCAGAAGGTTGGGTGCATTTTTCCCCTTGGGCTCTAATGATGATACTGATAGCCTTATGTCATAGAGCTCCTAAACCAGGTGTGCCAAAACTTTTTGGGCCATAGGCCATAGGTGACAGGATGAGATAGATTTTAAGCTGCCATTTTCTCTGCTTAAAGCAGGGGTGCCCAAACTATGGCCCATAGGCCAGATCTTGCCCCTGACACTAATTCATCTGGCCTGTGCCACCCTAGTCACTCCTGTACGGGCACGTTTTACTTCTGCTTCTGGGAGCAACAAGGGCAGCACAGGCCAGATGTATTTGTGCCAGGGGGCGGGTCTGGCCTATGGGCCATAGTTTGGGCACCCCTGTCCTAAACATTCATCAAGTGGACTTTGCCCTGTACCTAGATTCGGCAAAGTCCAACAAATTGAAACACTGCTAGAAATGTAAACTTCTGGGTACGCATGGTTCCCCCCGCCATCCACATGCAAGACAAAGAGTGGTGTCCTTAGAAGCAGATAGAATTAGGTCAGCTTCTACGTGCTGCCAGCACTGTAGCAAGAGGAGGGAGGAGCGTTCCTTTGCGTTTCTCTGCCCATAAATGTAAATGCCAGAAGTGCTGGGGCAAAGGTCAGATGACACAATGCAATACTCTGGCTGGATGTAAAGAGCTGATGCACAGCACATCACGCATACATCTCAGTCACGCTGGTGTTTAACCACTGCTCTGGCAGAGTTGCCAGGCCTTGAGAGCTGGGCACAGGAAACTTTATTCCTATGGCAGAAGGCCAGGGGATGAGGCTTAAGGATCTGTGACGTAGGTGTGACAACAATCATTACACAAGAACAGGACTAGCTTGGAAACACTTCTTTGGGGGCTACAATCTCATCATGGCCATGCTTCTCTGAGGATTCCATGGTGCGAAAAGTAACTTTTTATAGTCCTGTTTTAACCACATCTGTGTAGGGGACCCGGGCATGCTATCCACAGCACAGCAGGCCATCAGTAGCTGTTGCCTGAGGCAGCTAACACACTTTGCCCAATGGTAGGGCCCATCTTGTGTAAGGGATTCTGGCATTGAATCTCCCATGACAGCAATTGGCTGATCTGCCTTTTTGGTGAAGATTTTCACATGGAGGACTCACTTGAGAAAGCCTTGATGCTGGGAAACATTGAAGGTAAAAGTAGAAGGGGTGCCAGAGGATGAGGTGGCTAGATGTCATTGTTGATGCAATGGGCATAGATCTGAATGGGCTGCGGGCAACGGCTCCGAGGACAGAGGATCCTCGCGTGTGGTGGTTCATGGGATTGCAAAGGGTCAGACTCAACTGTGCAACTGAAGAACAATAGCAACAAAAGAAAGGGCCTGTACATCAGTTCTGCAGAGGAATGAGAGAGGAGTGTACAATAATGTAGAGTATGGGAAATGTGGCTCCAGAGAAGATTGTCGGTCTTAAGAAAATATTAAATCCCCAAGTCAGTACTGAAGTTGAATGTTAGTAAAATCATATTAGAAGATGGAGGAAAGAGCTCACAGAACAAGGAATAACATTAAAGGAGGATATGGCTGAGGAACTCGACCTCCACTATGTCACGTGGGGAACCCTGAATAGGCTAGTTGGGGTTCCTAAATGTAAGCCCAATATGCTCAAGTAGGGGCTGCTGGCAGACCACAACATGCTGTGTGAATGTGAACAAATACAGAATCCAGCTCATTTGCTGATCAAAACACGTACTGATGATGATTTAAGTTTGGCCAATAACAAAGCCAAGAAAGTGGCTTCATTTTGGCAGTTTAAAGTTTGACCTGGACACAAAAGAAGCAACAGCTGAATGTTCAAAGTTTAAAGGCAAAGTTTAAAAGGGGATTAGGCTAATTAATGGAAGATGAAATTATTAATAACCACTAGTCAGAATGGCTACATATCAGACCCAATCAGTCTCTGCGTAGTTTGGAGTTCTGTAGAATCTGAGAAGTAGGGTGTTAATTCACCCATATCACAGGTACTTCCCATAGACACGTGTTGGTCACTGTGAGAACAGGCTAAATGTTCCTTCACTTCTTTCAGCACAACTCTTTTATGTTCTTATGTTCTACCCATCTTCTTTAGAATTGTCCAGAAGGTTGGGAAAGGTCAGGACAGCAATGAAAGGTTTTGTTGCTGAACCTGGGTGGTAACATGCATAAAGCTTTACAGGTTCAGACCCATGCTTAACTATATAGCTAAGTGAAGTAATTACTTGGATATGTGCCTCAAGTTCACCAGCTCAGATCCAGGAAGAACTTTATGGCAAAAATAAACATTCTTGAAGGTACGCAAGAACAAAACCAAATTAGAAGATGGAGGAAGGAGCTCACTAGACAAAGAATAACATAAAAAGAGGATATGGCTGAGGAACTCAACCTTCTGTATGTCACTTGGAGGACCCTGAACAGGCTGGGGTTGGGAGTACCTAAACATAAGACCAACATGCTCAAGTGGGGATTGATGGCAGATAACAACATGCTCTATAAATGTGGAGAGATACAGAATCCAGCTCATTTACTGGTGTGCCGACTACTACCAGAAACATGCAGCAATGAAGACTTAATTTTGGCCACATCACAAGAAGGCAAGATTCTCTGGGAAAGACAATACCTTGGATACCTTGGAGTCATTATTCAGTGAGAAGTCTGTGCACTGGTGGATGTCTCTGCAATGACATTCTGCATATGCAAATGGACTTAGGAAATCCGGTCCACCTGCATGCTGTCTTTTAGCCATCTGGATATCATATCACCTGCTTGCTAGACAGACAATAACATATCACCTGCTGGCTAGACTGCTGGCTCGCTTTCACCTAGCCCAAGGGATCCAACAGAGGATGCTTTGGTGAGTTTTAGTCCTGGCCTAACATCATTGACAAGAGATGGGCAACACTGCCTAGTTAGACTGCTCAAGATAAATGGCTTCTGAATGCTTTATATATAGAAAATTGAAAGAGAGTGGCAATAAGTCATAATCAGCTTTATCAGACATGATTTATTGCTGTCATTGAAGTTGATGATCCTGTTTCTATTGCTGCTGCTGCTGCTGCTACTACTACTATTAACATTATATGATATGAAATGTTCTTCACAGTGTTCATCATGTGAAGGAAGATCTTCTGCACAATGGACAAAAGGATGAATAAAAAATGTATTTCTCCAGACCACACACAGTTGAACTGTGGAATTCACTGCCACAACAGGTGGTGATGAGGCATTAGCACAGTTCATGGAGTCTAGGGCCATTAGTGGTGGCTAATCAACATGATTGTGTATTACCTCAAGCATCAGAGGCAGTTCGTTTCTGTTGTCAGGGAATGTGAGATAAGATGATGGGACCCCACAGCCAAATGATTGGTTCCTAGGTGAACAAAATCTGGGTAGGCTTTTAGTTTGACCCAAAGCATGCATATCTTCTTCACATCACCTAATTTGATGCATTGTCCTTACACGCCTGGTGATTCAGTGATATAATTCCGCTCTGAAAAACAGGAGCCATAAAAATGTAGAGGTAATTCTGATCTCTCTCGATTGATCCCAGGAAGAAAAAGGAAAGACTTCCACAGAATTCCTCAAGTGTTTCAGGACCAGGGAGAGCTCCAAAGGAAAGCAATGTTATTCTCACAATTTCCGGAGCCTAATGATGTTCTGATATTCACAAGAAAGGTATCTGAATGCTGTTATGCTGCAGAAAGACTATTATTGGGTCCAAGAGATAATTTTCTACTTATAAGCAGAAAGTAGAATGAAGATTTTCTCTTTCTGAGCCTCTTGAGCCATCAGCTGATTACTTCCACCAAAGCAAGGCAGTAGAAGGACAAAGCAAACCTGATGATCTCTAGGATGACTGCTTGTCTTGTGGCAATTCTCCATCTTTTCAATAAGCCACAGCCCCTATCACCAGAAGTAGTTTATCAGTGATTTGCACCTTTGAAAGTTTGTGTGGCCCCCAGAGGAACCCAAAGGGCAAACAATTGTTACCTAGAGCAGGGGTGCCCAAACTACATCCCATCAACTAGATCTGGCCCCCTGATGCCTATTCATCTGGCCAGTGCCACCTTTGTTGCTCCAAGAAGCAGAAGTGAAATGTGCCCATATGGACATATTTTACTTTCACTTCTGGGAGTGATGAGGGTGGTGTGGGCTGGATGAATTGACATCAGGGGCAGATCTGGCCCACAGGCCATAGTTTGGACACCCCTGTGTTAAGCAGAGACAATGGCAGCTTAAAATCTATCTCATCCTGTTGCAAAACAGATTGGAAGGTGCATTTTACTTCTGCTTCTGGTGGGAAGAACCACATGACCGGCCTGTGGCCTGAAAAGTTTGGGTACCCCTTACCTAGAGGAATCCTGATTCCCTCTTAGCTCAACTTAAGAAACATGCTGATACCAGACGCAAGAGAAGATCCAAGTACAGCTCCTTTGTGATAACGTTATTTAAAATATTCATCAAATGCTTTTGCTTCCTTTTAATCCACCTTGCATGTAGGGGGAACTTATTCTGCCATTGGCCTATGTTTCTTATGGGGTTTGAATCCACAATCCTGCTGATGGCCTATTTTTGAGAGGGAGGAATTTGATACTTTTAAGCTGTTTGAACCTTGTTCTGTAGCACTTCCTCGACACATTTCACAAGTCCTACCAAAACATTTGGAACTTCTCTCGAAATTCTTCAAATGCTTGCCCTGAGCAGGAACTTCTGAACTGAGCTCAGAATTTTCATTCTAACTGAAAATTACTGATCTGTGTTTGGAAATTAAAAAACAAAGAGTGCATTTTCAGTGTACTGGAGATTTGCAGTGCAAAATATAACTTTTTTGAGCTCTCTGATTAGAGGACATAACATGCTCCAACTGAAGCCTGGGTTAGGGTTGACTCTGTGTTCCCCATTCCCTTATTATTTTGGCCCTGAGTTGGGTCAAGGGTGGTATTAGGTTCCCCAGGATCTAAACCCTGGTGGCTGTATTGATTGATAGCAAGGAAGGGGTTCCCAGTTTTGGGCTCCCATAAGGATTTTCGTAAAGAAAGGGCTGGAATAGATTTGCAGCAGTACCACTTACTGATGGCTTTTAAAAAAGTAATTTTTAAAAAAAAGTACAGTGGAACCTCATACAACAATTGCCCAGTATAGCAATGAAATCGCATAACAATTAGGTTTTAGGAAAAAATGGTGTCCTCCATAACAATTTTCCCTATGGAAAAAAAACATACAACAAATTTTCAATGGGAAAAACTATTTAGCAAAAAAATCGTACGATGCATCCCATAGGGAAAATTGCTATACAATGCATGGATTGTTTCAAACAACAACAAGCCCCATAGAACGGATTAAAATTGTTGTATGAGGTACCACTTGTACTTTTAAAAGGGGTACTTTTAAAAATGTTTTTCATAATGAATAAAGAGGGGTGGCAAGAAGCCCCTCTATACTGGCGGAGGAGGAGGAGGAGTGAATCATATTGCAGGTCAGATAAGGAAATGTCACAATGGTGCAGCTGCTGTTATTTTTTGAGCCACACCAACAGTAGGCCTCTGTTGTAACCTTAAGCACCCTTTGTGTTGTCTTTCTAAACTTCTCCAGAGATGGAGGTAGCAAAACACCTAGAAAACACCTAGCAAACCAGGGGTACAACAAGCCCTAGACTGGTTGTCACAGAGGCACCAGTTGCTTGTCCACAGCTGATCCTATACAGCACTATTGGGTGGGTTTTATCTCCACCTCAAACTGATTTCTAAGGAGGATGAGAAGGCTGTACACCAAAGCTTTTGATGAAACATTGCTTTGTTCTGTTTGGAAAAAGCTAGTGCTTTAGTTCTGATCACTCTGTGGAGGGGAGAACATGGAAACAACCCTAGTCGATCAATTAAGGTTTCCCCAAGTCCCCTCTTGGACAGATGGTTACATCATTTTAATTAAGTGCATGGACTGGACTGACAGATTTGATGGATTTGATATGACAGATGTTTTCTGTGCTTATTGAAGATTTTTTTTTGTAATCTCTCACACTTTGATGTGTTGTTGAAATGATGCACTTTTGCTCTTGTGTACATTTGTCTGATATTACTACAAACCTGTATTACTATGCCTTGGTTTCTTACTGTCAGAATAATCTGGAAGTACTAAGCCATTCTGTCAGAACTTTCGAGAGGAGCATGGAGACCATTGGGAAGAAGCAGACAAGTTGTCATTCTAACATGGATGTGCATCAGTCAGGTTCATATTATTTGGTAGCTTAGGAGAAGACCCTGATGCTAGAAAATATTGAAGGCAAAAGAAGAAAAGAGTGACAGAGGATGAGATAGTTAGACAGCATCTTTGATGGAGTGGGCGTGGATCCAGGCAGACTCCAGAGGATGGCAGATGAGAAGCCTGCTTTGCTGTGGTCAATGGGGTTGCAAAGGGTCAGACTCGGCTGTGTGACTGAGCAACAAATAGTTTATTTATTTTATTTATTTTTAGGATTTGTATTGCTGCCCAATTCCAAAGACTCTGGGCGGTGTACAGATATTAAAACCATCACAATTTTAAAATCACAATTAAAACCCCATTAAAAACTACCACAAAACATTCCCTACCCTCCCACCAGTTTAAAAAGAGAGAGAGAGTGTGTTCTTAAATCAGCCAGCAGGCTGGGGTCATAGCACTGCCAGTGCCCCACACCTGCTCTGCCAGCCAGGTTTTTAAACCTTTCCTGAAGGGCAGCAACTCCATCTGGAGATGCAACTCAGTTGGCAAGAGGTTCCCTAGGGTCGGAGAGGACACTGAGAAGGCCCTCCATCTTGTGCCAGAGAGACGTGCCTCTCTAGCAAATGGAAAAATTAGAGAGCCTCTCCAGTCCACTCTGGTGGAATGGACAGATGTTCTTGGGGTGATGCACTCTCTTAAATATCCTGGCCCACTACCATGTAGGACTTTAAAGGTAATAACCAGGACCTTGAATTGCACCCAGAGGCATAACAGCAACCAGCACAGCGCCCGAAGCAGTGGCGAGGCATGGACATACCGCCTGCACCCCCTCACCACCCTAGCAGCCGCATTCTGGACCAGGTGCAACCTCCAAATGATCATCAGGGGCAGTCCCATGTTGAGCACATTGCAGTAGTCAAGTCTCGAGATGACTAGAGCGTGCGTGACCATAAGCAAGGAGTCTTGATCTAGGAGCAGGCGTAACTGGTGTATGACACGAAGTTGTGCAAAAGCCCTCCTGGCCACAGCTGCCACCTGCTCTTTGAGCAGTAGACATGAGTCCAGGAGGACCCCCAGATTACACACTGGATCTGTTTGTGGCAAAATAGCCCCATCCAGAACCAAAGATGGTAGCTCCTGAGATAACCCACAGCCACTCAGTCTTGCCAGGATTCAGTTGCAGCCCATTGTCCCTCATCCAGGCCCCAACAGCCTCCAGGCACCTGGAAAGGACTGAGTGCGTCGCTGGGATCACCACAGGCTGAGATGTATAGTTGAGTATCATCAGCATACTGATGATACCTCACCCCATGGGAACAGATAATCTCCCCCAGCAGCTTCATATAAATGTTAAATAGAAGAGGGGAGAGAACCAAGCCCTGAGGCACCCCATACTGGAGAGGCCTAGGGCTGGACATCTCATCCTCTAAACACACCAACTGGGTCTGATCCCTCAGAAATGAGGCAAACCAGGGCAAAACAGTGCCCTGGATCCCCAGTCCTCAGAACCATCCCAGAAGGATACCGTGTCGACGGTATCGAAGGCCGCTGAGAGTTGCATGCATAGTTGGCGGGATACCTCTATGCTTTAAGTATCTGTCTGTGAAACCATAGGTTAGCAGTTCGATTCTCCACTGAGACTCCTGGGGGAAGACCCATCCTGTATAGCGAGATGCACATTCCCAGAAGAAGGGAATGGTAAACCGCTTTTCAGTTCTCAATACCTAGAAAACAATGGAAAGGGATGCCATAAATCAAAACTGATTTGACAACACACAAATAATTAATTTTATTATTATTATCATGTCCAGGTCAAACTTTAAACTGCCAAAATGAAGACATTTTGTTAGCTTTGTCATTGGTCAAACCTAAATCCTTATTGGTACACGTTTCCAGTAGTAATCAGGAGACCAGAAAATGAGCCAGATTCTATATCTCTCCACATTCACACAGTGTGTCATTGTCTCCCAGTATGTTGGCCAATACTTGAGCATGTTGGTCTTACATTTAGACACTCCAACCATCAGCCAATTCAGGGTCCTCCAAGTGACATAGGGAAGGTCGAGTTCCTTAGCTATATCCTTCTTTAATGTTATTACTTGTCCAGTGAGCTCCATCTTCTAATTATTTTGTGGTGATATAAGGTGAATTGAAATGTCTGTACTCTTTGTTTGTCACTATCATTTTTCTGAGCATGGTTAAGTGACTTGTTTGGATTACTCCTGTCACCTATGCTGGCCAGGAGATTTAGGGACTGGCAGTCTGTCTGACCAATAAATTTTCCAAGCTCTGCTTCTTGGAATGTAATTGTCATCACTTGAAGATTCAGGCAATTATTGAGCATGGCACATGATCACCTCAAATTTCCACTCAGAGGAGAAAAATGCCCCCAACCCACAAAATTAATTTTTGCAATTTTTGTCATTAAAAAAAAATCAGCTCTGAAATGCTGGCATTTTTCCAATTGATCAGATCCAAGCAGTGTGTCTCAAATCTTTTGGCAGAAGTTCAGTTCAGATCAAATATTGCCTGCTTTGATCCAGACTTCACAGGGAAGAGAAGGCAACTTGTGGGAAAGCCAGGCAGAAAGCAGCCCTCTAGATCAGGGTTCACAACATATGGCCTGTGGTGCCAATTATTGCAGCCCAAAGTGAGTACTTAGGCACTGCCAGAAGCTTCCCCCCCCCCCCCGCCACCAGAAATGCTGAAAATGCAGTGAATTTTTTTTAAAAAAAATGCAGTGAAAATGTCATCATCCCCCACCTGGAGGCTACAAAAGCAGCCGGGGAAAAAACACCATGATTGCAGCTGCCGCTACTGTACCTGCGGAAACCAGAAGTGCCAAAACACCGCGAGATTTTTTAATAACAGTAAAAATGTTCTGCCCACCCTCCACCACCATGGGAAGTGGTGGAGACTGCAAAAGCAGCTGCAAAAATGCCACGATTGCACCTGCCGCCACCACCACAGAAACCAAAAGCACTGGAAGTAATGGGAGGACCTACACCTTTGGCCTCTGCAGCTGTGTGTCAGGGGCGTGTCCAGCCCATGCCGTGAAAACATTGGCTATCCCTGTTCTAGATGTTGATGGGTTGCAACTTCCAGCACTCACTGACTGTGCTTGTTAAGGCTGATGGCAATGGCTGCCCACCAACTTCTGAAGGTATAGACCTCATCTGCCCATGTCCTAGACCAGGGAGGTTCTCAAGGTTTTCATGCCATGGGCCGGACTACTCACCCTCAGACAGCTGAGCGGGCTGGATGCAATGGCAGTGGGTGCATTTGCACATGCACAGGTGCATCAGCTTCCAGGTTCATCACCATGGGCCAGATGGAACAGCGTTGGGGGCCGGCCTGAGGAGCATAAGTTGCTAACCCCTGCCTTAGGCACATGTTCCTGTACTGATTTCAAAATCCTTTCCTGCTATCTTGGCAAGGATGCATTGTTGTAAAGAGACGTGTATAAACAGTGGCTCAGGCTGCCATTAGCTCTGCTCCACCTACATTACTGACGTAGTAGACATTACTGGACCAGGTGAACTAATGATCTGCCTTGACATAAGGCATTAACCAATGTATCTATTAATCAGTTTGTGTCATTCTTTTATACACTAGCAGGATATGAAGTGCTGCTTGATATGCTACATATCATGGGAGGATCTAAGTCGTGGGTGCCCAACCTACAACCCGCGGGCTGGACCTGGCCCCCAACGTCATCCCATCCAGCCCATTGCTACCTCTGCCGTACCTGGAAGTGGAAGTGGGCACATTTATGTCATCTGTAAAACACATATGTGCATGCGCAAATGCACCCACGCATGCGCAAATGCAACCGTTTAGTGGTTAAGACTCTGAACTTGACAACTAGAAGGTTGCCAGGTCAGCAATTAATGACCTGAGTACTGAACGATGGAGTGAGCTCCTGTCTCTGGCCCAGCTCCTGCCAAACTAGCAGTTCAAAAGCAAGAAATTACAAGTAGATAAATAGGTACAGCTTTTGTGGAAAGTTAACAGTGTTCTGTGCACTCTGGTGTCTAGTCATGCCTACCACATGTCCATGGACACATCTGCAGAAACAGACAGTGCTAGTTCTTTGGCTATAAACAGAGATGAGTACCACACCCTAGAGTGAGATATGACTGGCTTTCGAGCAAGGGCAACCTTTACCCTTACCTTACAAGCACTTTAGGTTGTAAAGCCCCTCCCACAGATACTTGGTGTCAATGCATGCAAGATTATTATTTTCCCAATAGTATAAATCATTAAATATTACAGATAGTGGTCGTGATTCTGTTGGGAGAATTCAGTCATATGAAGGGCTTCCCCCTCTGGCAAGGTGGCCTATGCATACCCTGCCACACATTAGTTACAATGAGTTGTACAATCACATGTATGAAAAACCATGTTGTATAGGACAGCTTGCATGAGGGATGGAAGCCAGCTGACTGCCCTTGTTTACTTGATTTCTTACAATAGGGCTTTAGCTGAAGTATTTCATACCTTCTTTAAAAAATAAAGACTTCCGTTATGGGAATGATGTATACAAATGAATTTTTTTTTAAATTAATCCAATTTGTTTCACTGTGTTTCCTGCCAATTAATTTCAGCTGTATGTCTTCCCATTCTCTGGAACAATGGCAGAAATGGAATCCAAATTATAATCCAGTTCTAACTTTCTTTAAAAAAAGTTTTTCGCCCATTACCTCTTCCAAAATGCCACAGCCAATGTGGTCATTGTCCTTCTGGCTGTTCTGTTATGGGAGCTGTAGTCTGAAATACAAACATTTTCCATTCTTGCCTTTCTTCCATTAGCTGTGTTCACAGTCTTGATACGTTTGAGCAGAGCTAATTGTTCTTTTGATGGTAACAATTTCATCAAATTTTAGTAAAGCAAATGAGATGGGTCAGTGATCTCCTTGAGATGTATCAGACAACTTACATCATCTGCACATAGGCTACTATCTGGAGGTCCTGAAAAGAATAGTCAGATAACATATAAATGGTGATGGATTAAGAAGGACTATCATTACACGCCTAGAATCAGGTTCGCCTGAGCAGGGCGGGGTATAAATTTGAAATAATAATAATAAATAATAATAACTCACAAGCTACTGATTTTGATAGTTTTTTCTCTCTCTTTCTTTCTCTTAATGCCTTGCACAAAATTTCTTGGCATTGTCAACGGCAAGCTGTGCTCTTGATGAAAGCAACTGTCATTCAAAGCTGGGGCTTGCCTTGGAACAGCTGTACATGATTGGACAACTCACCTGTAGAGCACAATGAATTGATAAGCTTGTCATCAAAGCCCAGGAGATAAAAAGAAAGCAATCATAACTCTGCTGTCATATTTGACAGAGGAAGTTCTTGGCTGAGTGGCTTTTGAACTGCTTTGCCTTTTTGTAGATCGAGTGACGCCCTGGCTTGGTGACAAGACGTTATCGCCAGCACTAATTTGCAAAAGTGAAAGTGATGGGGTG
Source organism: Furcifer pardalis (assembly GCA_030440675.1). Classification (NCBI taxonomy): domain Eukaryota; kingdom Metazoa; phylum Chordata; class Lepidosauria; order Squamata; family Chamaeleonidae; genus Furcifer; species Furcifer pardalis. The sequence goes on from CP126897.1 coordinate 102,096,514, forward strand.
GGTGAGTGGGTGTCAAGTGAGTGAGGAACATCATGTTCACCAAACTACCCACATGCTAGAAAATACCTGGACAAAAATCAGCATTGGCAATGAACTTGAGCTTTGCTGTTTTCTTGGTGCTGCTGTTAGTTTCTTTCATAATGTACGCGGGGTTTTTTCTTTCTTTATATAAGCTGGACTCACTGGCCATGCTGGCTGTGGGATGTTCAGAACTGTATTCTCCCAACACCACCCCAGGCCTAAATAAAAAAATAGTTTTCCAGGCACAAAAGAATAAAAATCAGAACTGAAAATACTCGATTAAAAGCAAACCAAGACAAAACCAAAATCAATAGCAAAAGAGACAAGATACTGTTTTTATCAACCAACAACCTTATATTGTCACCATCTATTTCCAAAGGGGTCTGAGAGGAGGGGGAGGAAATTTTATCTTGATGTCTTCATAGCGAACTAAATAAATATCTGGTGCCTAGAGCAAACCTGTTGCTGCTGAAGGTTAGGTGGGGAGTGAGGGACATCACTCAAGATAGTTCCAAGGGTAGTGTATGCCTAACCCTCTCCAGGTGAGAGGAGTATTCAGACATTCAGAGGAAAACTCAGTGTAGGCCCATGATGGTGAACCTTGGCACTCTAGTTGTTCTTGAACTTCAATTCCCAGAAGCCCATGTCAGCACTCCTGTTGATCAGGGCTTCTGGGAATTGAAGTTCAAGAACAGCTGAAGTGTCAAGGTTTGCCATCACTGATGTAGGCTCTCTACCCCTTGATTGACATCAGAGATTCCAGCATCCATTGTGGCTCAGAATCCCTACAGCTGTTACCTCTATAATATGAGAAAGCAAACCAGCTGTGCCATACTGAGCAACTAAGAGGTTCTAATGGAAGAAGGAACTCCTTGAGATGGGTTCTGGGCTATATAGACCTTTAATAGTCACATTCACAAGTATAAAAGAGGGCTGTGGCAAGATGCTATCTGGGGTCTACACCAGTGTTTCCCAACCTTTGGTTTTTGGACGTCAGTTTCCAAAAGCCTAAGTCAATTCCTCCAAAGCACTGATCAGCCAATGTACTGACTTAGGCTTCTGGGAACTAAGGTCCTCCTGTGGGGCATGGGCCCCATGTTGGAAACCACAGGTCTACACAGCCTGGGTGCTTTGGTTTCCCAGTTTCCAGACATTCATAATTCATTTTTACCTTATTCTTCTACCCATTACTTGCTTTTTTTCTCAACTTTCCTTACAAGTTTCAGTTTCCTCCAAGCACTCATCCCCCTTTCCACTATGTCTTCCTTCCTCTAGAAATATTTGGAACTGGAAAAACAGTTATGTTTCGGATGGATTTTTGTTTGGGTTGGATATGGATTCAGTTGGACATTTAAAAAAAGATAGCACTATAGAAACTAAAAAGTCTTTTGCAAAGGCTTTTGTGGGTGCAGCCCATTTCTTCAGTGGGCTTCATCTTCTTTGCTACGGGCTGTGGTGGCTCAGGGGTTAAGAAGCTTGCCTTGTTAGCTAGAAGGCCGGCAAGTTGGCAGTTTGAGATCTGGGTACTGCACAACGGATTGAGTGCCTGTCTCTGTCCCAGCTCCTGCCAACCTAGCAGATCAAAAGCAAGAAATTGCAAGTAGATAAATAGGGACCACTGTGGTGGGAAAAGATCTTGGGGACATGAAAGGAGCCTCATTTAGGTGTCCCCTGGGCAGGGTTTCTCCAGCAAAAATCCTTTCAATTCAGAATAATTCCTGACACAAAATTATTATTATCTTCTTTGCTTCCCCTTTTGCCCCTTTGGGTATCGAGGGAAATACAAGGTTATTGCTCTGGCACTTCTAGCAGCTTTCCCCAGTGTTATTGGGGGTTCTTGCAATGTTTCTTTGGTGTGGGCTAATATCTGCAAAAGTTACACCAAATAAAACACTTAAGCATTTAAAGTACCAGAAGGGTGTTTGTGGCCACAGACTGAAAATCTTAGTACTGTACAGTATAAAGAAAATCTCCTCATCCTCACTAATGAATGGAGGCTACCACTAAGGAACAACAGTCATTTACAGAAAGTTCAGTTGATATTGACTTGAGAATAATAGTCATTTGCCAAAAACACATGTCATGTGATTTGCAAAGATTGTATTTTGTTAAACTGTCTCATCAACACCCAGATTTATCCTCCAACTACATTTTGCTGAGTCACTCTGCTGATTCAGCTGTATATTTACTTCAGAGTAAGTCCCTTTGAAGTTGACAAGGCTTACTTGTGATTAGACATGTGTAGGACTATGTTATTACTCTCTGGCCTATATCCAACTACTACTTCCAACATTAAAAAAAAGACCAATTGAATCAATGGGGCATAGAAAGGAAGAAATGCTTTGAAATGCCTTTGAATTTTTTTTTGTGATGCCATATCTTGTAACTGTATTGTTTTTTGTTATTGTATACTTTGTAACTTTGTTAGCCACCCAGAGTCGCTTGGCGAGTGGGGCGGCATACAAGTCTAACAACAACAACAACAACAACAACAACAACAACAACAACAACAACAACAACAACAACAACAACAATAATAATAATAATAATAATAATAATAATAATAATAATAATAATAATAATAATAATAATAATAATAATAATAATAATAATAATAATAATAAAGATGGGTTGATTCAAGGGCTTGCTCTAGTTTGGAATAACATTTGGATTTATCTCTCTGATTCTATCCCTGCTCAGCAGATGTCTTTAAAACTGTTTACACTGATTTTAAAACGTAAGTCATACTTAGAGATTTGCAATTCTTACTTTAATGATTAAAGTTTTTTTAAACACCTTGTTTTGCCTTGTATTTTAGGTTGAAAATTAAGGATGTATGGAAGGGCTTTTAGTAACTTTTTTTTACAAGCCCTGAGCTGATTACTTCTTTGGAAAAGTGTTTAAAAGTGCACCACTACAATAAAATAAGTGACTGGAGAAACAATCTTTCTATTCATTAAAAGTTATAGGTTTTTTTTTTAAAGATGTTCAATTGTGATCCACAATAGTAGCGATGGAGCTGTAATTAGAAATCTTGGCAGCCTGGGTAAATGGCACTGTTTCTCTCTCCCCCCCCCCCCCCATTCTACCCATTCTGTGGCATTGGTTCAAGCCTCTGCTTAGAAGCAGAATGTGATGTCTTGCCTCCCCCCAAAAAAAGAACGTTTATAATTTGAAAAGAAAGGAAAGTGAATAGGGCTCCCTCTAAAATCTGATACCCTGGGGGGGAATCCCAGTTGCCCTACTAAAGTTTTAACCCTAGGTAGTGATCCCTAGCCAAGGAGTTGGCCATTTTGAATTGCTTCCAGTTCAATGTTAGCTCAGTTCAGGATGGGGGGAATGATGGATGCTACAATTTACTCACTCCTTTTCAATTGCCAATGTATTTCATTTGGTCTTTGGCCATTTCCCGGTTTTCCTCAGTTCCTTCCACTGTTGGCTTTTGTTGTTGTTCAGTCACACAGTCGATTCCAACCCTTTGCGACCCATCGACCACTGTCCGCCAGGCACTTCTGTCCTTCACCATCCTCCTCAACTCACTCAGCTTTGTGCCCATTGTGTCTATAATACCATCTATCTATCTCATTTTTGGCCGCCCCCTTCTTCTTTTGCCCTCTACCCTTCCCAGCATCAAGGCTTTCTCAAGCGAATCCTCTCTTCTCATTTGATGTCCAAAGTACCTTAGCTTCATCTTTACAATTTGACCTTCTAAGGAGCCATCAGGGTTAATTTCTTCTAAGATTGACCTATTTGTTCTCCTTGCTGTCCGGGGGGCTCTCAAAACTCTCCTTGGCCTTGCTATCACCCAGATTGCAAGGCTTCTTCTGCATCAAGATCAGCCACCTTAGCTGCTGAAAGCATGACTGTACCAACAGGTAAAGTGGAAGCTTCCTGCACCCTATGTTTCTTAGCAGTACTGCCCAAAGCTTAGTGGTAACAATGGTGGAAATATTGACCATAGCTAGTCTGAAGTGGCAAGAAGAACACAAGGCGCATAGTTATTATTATTATTATTATTATTATTATATTTAGACTTATATGCCGCTCTACTTGCCGAAGCAACTCAGAGCGGCTAACATAACACGGGCATCATATATTACAATATCAAATAAATACAACATAAGCATATACAGTCAGTAAATCTAACATAAAAATGAAAATGCATATAAAAAATCAACTCCCGCCTGCTGAGAAGAACTATTACCACATACTAGCACAGTTATACAATACAAAATAGCAAAAATATACAATACACTAGCACAGAAAATACAGTACAGTAAGGAGAGTCAAGAGAGTCCTTATCTCTTCCCAGCAGGGAGGGGGCTGGCCGTGGAACAGCTGTGGTGACAGCAGTGGCAATCTTTGGCCAGGCAGCCAGCCCACGCAACTGCCTCCCATTCCCCAGCCCGACTGGCTGGAGAGAGTCTGTTGGTGGACACGGTGGCTGTGACGGGGATGTTATGGCCATTCCACACAGTATAGGTGATTCAAGCCGCCTTTATCCCTTCCCGGGCTGGGAAGGGCTGGCCCCGACACAGGTGCGTTGGCGGCGGGGAGGTCTTGGTCCCACCGTGAGTCTCACCGCCCTTTATCCCTTCCCGGGCTGGGAAGGGCTGGCCCCGACACAGGTGCGTTGGCGGCGGGGAGGTCTTGGTCCCACCGTGAGTCTCACCGCCCTTTATCCCTTCCCGGGCTGGGAAGGGCTGGCCCCGACACAGGTGCGTTGGCGGCGGGGAGGTCTTGGTCCCACCGTGAGTCTCACCGCCTTTATCCCTTCCCGGGCTGGGAAGGGCTGGCCCCGACACAGGTGCGTTGGCGGCGGGGAGGTCTTGGTCTCACCGTGAGTCTCACCGCCCTTTATCCCTTCCCGGGCTGGGAAGGGCTGGCCCCGACACAGGTGCGTTGGCGGCGGGGAGGTCTTGGTCCCACCGTGAATCTCACCGCCCTTTATCCCTTCCCGGGCTGGGAAGGGCTGGCCCCGACACAGGTGCGTTGGAGGCGGGGAGGTCTTGGTCCCACCGTGAGTCTCACCGCCCTTTATCCCTTCCCGGGCTGGGAAGGGCTGGCCCCGACACAGGTGCGTTGGCGGCGGGGAGGTCTTGGTCTCACCGTGAGTCTCACCGCCCTTTATCCCTTCCCGGGCTGGGAAGGGCTGGCCCCGACACAGGTGCGTTGGCGACGGGGAGGTCTTGGTCCCACCGTGAGTCTCACCGCCCTTTATCCCTTCCCGGGCTGGGAAGGGCTGGCCCCGACACAGGTGCGTTGGCGGCGGGGAGGTCTTGGTCCCACCGTGAGTCTCACCACCCTTTATCCCTTCCTGGGCTGGGAAGGGCTGGCCCCGACACAGGTGCGTTGGCGGCGGGGAGGTCTTGGTCCCACCGTGAGTCTCACCGCCCTTTATCCCTTCCCGGGCTGGGAAGGGCTGGCCCCGACACAGGTGCGTTGGCGGCGGGGAGGTCTTGGTCCCACCGTGAGTCTCACCGCCCTTTATCCCTTCCCGGGCTGGGAAGGGCTGGCCCCGACACAGGTGCGTTGGCGGCGGGGAGGTCTTGGTCCCACCGTAAGTCTCACCGCCCTTTATCCCTTCCCGGGCTGGGAAGGGCTGGCCCCGACACAGGTGCGTTGGCGGCGGGGAGGTCTTGGTCCCACCGTGAGTCTCACCGCCCTTTATCCCTTCCCGGGCTGGGAAGGGCTGGCCCCGACACAGGTGCGTTGGCGGCGGGGAGGTCTTGGTCTCACCGTGAGTCTCACCGCCCTTTATCCCTTCCCGGGCTGGGAAGGGCTGGCCCCGACACAGGTGCGTTGGCGGCGGGGAGGTCTTGGTCCCACCGTGAGTCTCACCGCCCTTTATCCCTTCCCGGGCTGGGAAGGGCTGGCCCCGACACAGGTGTCAGTTCCTAGGGGCTCAACATGCTCCCAGCCCCAAGATGTTGCCCTGATGAGAAAAAAAATAGTTTCATGCCACAATGTAGCTAAAACCGCTATGGCTAATTTTGAGGTTGAATACTAAAACACTCCAGTGTCTCAAGTGGTTAAGATGCTGAACTCACTGACTGGAAGGCCAGATTTCGATTCCCAGATGCTGCATGATGGAATGAGCTCCCGTCTCTGTCCTAGCTCCTGCCAACCTAGCAGTTCGAAAGCAAGAAACTGCAAGTAGATAAATAGGGACCACTTCAGTAAACAGCATTCCATGCACTCCATTGTTGAGGCATGCCTGCCACATGTCCACAGAAACATGTGCAGATGCAGACAGTGCTGGCTCTTTGGCTATAAACAGAGAGGAGCACTGAACCCTAGAGTTGGATACAAGTGGCTTTTAAGCAAGGGTGACCTTTACCTTTACTAAAGCATTGAACATCACAATAGAGACTTAGAGGAGGCTACACCATGGGCAAAATATTAAAGAAGTTAATTAAATTAAACAAGATTGCAGTTAGCAGCCATTTTGTACAATGAATGTTTGGTTCATTTTAAGCATGGTTTAGGCATTAATTTCTGGGAAATGATGAATATGAAGAGTACACCTAAATTTAATTTTACATATTACATTCCCCAATCCGGCCGTCCAGTTCAAATGAGCCCTTCACTTGCTGAGTGATAAGCGTGGAAAGCAACATCAACACTCTCTTAGATTTTTTTTTTCATCTAGCCTGTGAAATGGAGATCAATGAACAGGTATGAAACCTAATACTAAGATACAAATGGAAGAAAAAAATATTCCTTCTGTGTCAAGCAATCCAAACCAACGTTTTAGAGTAATAAAGATGTACAGTAATATTACATTACGTGTCAATCCTACAGTGATTTTCCCACCAAGTAGATACTCCTGAATTTGATTGGCAGTAGTATGGCGTGAAAGTAGCTCATGATGTCTCCTAAGCAATACTGTCTTAGTAGCCATATGATATACTTGCTCCCTAGTTACGAGCTACTCTAATTGTGTATTACTCTGCTAAAGTAAGTAGCAAGTGAGATAAGCCCATCTGAATCAATGGAACCTACAGAAGAGTTTGCTTACCAAATCCCCATTGATTCAATGAGCCTACCATAGTACAATTTTAACTAAATTAAGAAACAGAATTTCAGCCAATGTCTTGCAACCCAATGTAAAGCTAGAACAGGAAGAAAATGTTGATGGTATTACAGGGATGCTCATTGAACCTGTACTCAAGAATCACTTCAGGGAAATGAAAATGAAACTGAGACCCTGACACTATTCCGCCCCAGATCCATCTGGATGGAGTCTTAATTTTTAAAATGAGAAACAAAGAATTTCAAGGCAGGAGCCTGTAGAAGTTTGTGACTTTGCACTAGTGCATTACACCATTCCATTGTTGGATTGGATCAGCTTCACGATCCAGTCTAGTAGCCCCATCCCCTCACTACTGTTTAAAAAGAAAGCACATTTTCCCCAGTTAATGTTTAATAAACTGCAGCCAAAGTTTATAAGTAAAGCCATAAGGCAAAGCAACCTAGCAAATATCCCTCGCTCTTGAACATTTCAGAATGACTCACTAGCGTATGATAATCATAGTTAAAACTCATGAACTGCTGTTCATCTTCAAAGCACTTTACAAACATTAACTAATTAATTTTACTGTCAAAACTCTTGCGAATCTAGTAACGGAATTTGGCTGTTTCTCAGATAGTAATTTTCTTCCAGCTTCTGGCACAGTAAACACATCTAATGATATAACCACTGGGAAGAACAATTTTTAGTAATGGTTTTTGGACTCCGAATGAAGGTTCCTATAGATGGGCTTTTGGGTTGAATTTTGGTCAAGAATGAACTGGCAAGGTAGCAATCCTTTCCATTCCAAAATTCTGAAACAGAAGAATGTCCAAGGGAAAGGTTGTCCTTCAATCCTATTATCCCCCTGGGCTACAGATCTTTATTATGGTCCAAGACCAGCATGGAACAGCAAAAGCAATAGGAATTAAAATGAGGGTACTTAAAATTTATCAATAGATAGTTTAGTGACTTGTGAGCCAGATGTTGAGAACGCAATTTCCAATTGTACCATTCAGAAGAAGAACCAGCTTATATAACCTTGGGCAACCTGCACAGTCCCAGGGCATGCCCAGAAGGAGAGGATGTTAAACCATTTCTGTGTACTCCATATCTATGAGACTCTAGAAAGGGTACCGTATTTGAAAGGCGGCTGACATGAGGTCTCTATCATAGGAGCAACACTAATAAGAGGCTCTCTAAATAAATGGGACATACTTTGAAATACAACCCCTAGAATTGCATGAGATTCCTTAGGGTTCTGGAACTTGTTGACCAAACTCCCAAGTATTTCCATCTTTGGTTCACAGCATGTGAGACAACAAAGTCAGGTAACTTCTCTCCCCTTATACTGAATAGAGACAGGCACTTCTTGTCAAAATGGGCCATTAATACCTGGGTTGAAATTTTCAGTTTCAGAGTGGCTTCTACATTTTCCTGCCTGGTGAAGGTACTGGCCAAGTGTGTGGTGGGGATTCTGGGAGCTTTATTTTTTTTAAGGTATTTTTTCTACACATAGGCTAATATTGCGTAGTGTGTATCAATGTATTACATGTAGTATTGTATGCAAAATCTTCCCATCCACATACAGATTCTTCTTCTTCCGTGTCTAGGCTAGACATGAGACTGCCAAAATGAAAGCACCTTTTGGTGAGTTCATTCTGCAGTTCCTTTCTCCTGACCTAGTGTTAGAAAGATTAGCCAGCAACACAAGGCTGCCATTACCAGGGTACGCCTGATTGTGGGTCAAATACTGTATAACACAATCTTCCTAGGAGACGCATTATGGTTGAGGTCCACAGGACGTGATAGGTCTTATTCTGACCACTAGAGGGCTCTCATTTTTGCTATTATTTCAAAAAGAAATGGGCTTTTAAAGACTAATCAATTTAGGAAAATTTGAGAGTGAAGAAATCCAGAAAACGAACAATAGCTTCCTTCAGAATCTATAAACTTCTGAGTGGCTACCAAATAATCTCCTGGTTTGCCCTTGGCAGACTTACCTTACAGCTTGCCCATTGCTTTGGCCCTGTGACAGATGGTATAATTTTTTCTTCTTTGTTTAACGCAGCAGACAAGAAAAGAATAACACTCAGGAATTTTTATTGAGTACATCCAGATGATTAAAGCTCAGGCGTGGGAGTTTTAATGATTGATGTGATCAGGAGAGAAAATAGGTGTGACACATATTATCAAAGAGAGACATGAGCTTAGCATGCATTTACACAGTTGTGGTTAATGTTCAATGGATTTGCAGCTACTATTTCAGCCAGCAGAGGGTTCTCATTCTCTCCCCCACCCCTTCATGTAGAAAAACAGAAACATGGAAACAAAATCAACTTCAACACCTAAGGAATGCTAAGGGCATTCATAAACGGGCAATATTAATACATATAGTTCCATTCAACTGCCAGAGGGTGTAAATGAATTATGCTGTTGTTACATGCAAGTCGTTTCAATTTTAAATGGGGCAGAAGAAACACTGCTAGTCATTTTTGTTGTTACGTACCACCAGGTCACCCTGGACTTATGGTGACGCTATGAACAAGAGATCTCCAAAATGTTCTGTCCTCAACAGCCCTGCTTATCTCTTACAACAGGGGTGCCCAAACTTTTTGGGCCATGGGCCGATCATGTGGTTCAGGGAGCTGGTCATTAAGGCCCGGGGGCCACACCTGGCCCCCGGGCCTTAGTTTGGCCACCACAGTCTTACAAGCTCACGAGTCTGTGAGTTTCCTTACAGAGTCACTCTATCTCACATTTGGTCTTCCTTTTTTTCCTACTGCCTTCCATCTTTTCCAGCATTATTGTCACCCAACTCTTACCCTGGCTAGGTGAGAGCCTTGCCAGGGCACAGGGGCTTGAGCGGTCTAACTAAGCAGTATTGCCAATCTCTTGTCAATGATGTTAGGCCAGGACTAAAACTCACCAAAGCATCCTCCATTGGATCCCTTGGGCAAGGTGAAAGCGGAGGGCACATGTCATGCTCTGCCTAGCTAGCGGATGACATGATATCCAAATGGTTAAAAGACTGGATGCAGGTGGACTTGATTTCTCAAGTCCATTTGCATGCACGGAATGTCATTGCAGAGATGTCCCCCAATGTGCAGACTCCTCACTGAATAATGATACGAAGGTATTGTCTTTTCCAGGGAATCTTCCCTTCTCGTGATGTGCCCAAAGTAGGATCTTTGTTGCTGCTAATAAATATGTTTTTCTGCCAGAAAGAGTGGATTGTTAATATGCTACCCTACTAAGTACTCTGCACCTATTCTAGCATAAGAGAAATTGATATGTGGCACATGCAACTGTATGTAGAGGTACAGGCACCACTGAAATAATTGTTTTAATGTTCAGCTGTGTACCTTTTGTACATGCATGCATGCATGCGCGCACACACACACACACGCACACATACAAAGAGGGGAAAAAGATTTCACAGAGCAAATCCAATTCCAGGCACTCATGTTGTCTGGGCAAACCCCAGATTCCAAATCAAGTTCAATCCTGTCAAATAGGTGATGGTAAGACTCTAGAATTTAACTTGGATTTGTTCACCGTAACTTTTCTGTTTCCAAGTTAAGAGGTGATTCATCTTTGCTTTACTTAGGGAAAGAGTCATTGCAAGTCAAATGATGGTCAGATAGTTTTGCTTTGTTAACTGTTTTCTGCTCCTTCCAGAAGTATGTTGGCCAAATCCTGCTGCTTTACAGTGATGGTGCAATTTCCATGGGTTTGGTGCCATAGGACTCTCCATCTTCGATGCCTGCACAGGAGGTAGATACAGCATGGTCCTCTCCATTCCGCTAACAGTTGTCCCTGCTGAAATGTATTGATGCTCATGAAGGGGAATTCCAATTCCGTTTGATACTGAAGACGTGACAAAATTTCACCAAACACATAACTCAGGATGGGAAGTGTTTGAAGCTTAAGAAATATGAGTGCTGGGGATATAATAAATTTCTCAACTCCAAATATGTAAAGTAACTTATAAATTTTTATTTAACCAAAAGGACTCTTTCAGCATAGTCCTTGCTGGCAGTGGAGAAGGAATTTCTTCTTTTCAAACATGGGTGCCTGGGATTCTCTGTATGTGTGGCAAATTAAAGTAGCAATAGCAATTACATTTATATACCGCCCCATATAAGCACTTAGGGCACTCTCTGGGAGGTTCACAAGGTAACTAGCATTTTGCCCCAAACATGCTTGGTACTAATTTTACCAACCTCAGAAGGATGGAAGGCTGAGTCAACCTTGAGCCTCATCAGGATTGAACTAAGATTGTGGAGCAGAGTTCTTTATACAAGGCATTCTGGGCTCTTCTGCTTAGTTCTAGAGCAATGAAGTACTGTACCAGGAACAACATTTCTTTGGTGGCTGTCAAAGGAAGCTACTAAAGGCAAAGTGGGCAATGACATTTTATTAAAATCTCAAAGATAAAACTATCTTTTTACCCTTCATCAGGCTGAGTTCTGCAGAGTTTTGGATGGAACAAAGCTTCCAAAAAAGATATATTATTCCCTGTTTCTTTCTTAAAAGTAAATTTTGAAATGTGGGTTACAGACTATTCAGAAGTGTAAATTTCAAGAAGTATAGATAGAAAAGGCTCCCCACCACCACCGTTAAAATGTTTTTGGACTGTGGAAGATATCCTGAATAGCTAACCAGAGCATGATCTACAGCCAAACATTTCCCAAGCAGGGGTCAAAAATGAGGACAAGATCTTTCTCTAGGTTAGGGATGCCCAAACTATAGCTTGTGGGCCACATCTGGTCCCTAACACCAATTCATCTGGTCCATACCACCGCTGTCGCTCCCAGAAGTGGAAATAAATTGTGCCCACACAGGAATGACAAGGACTATGTGGGCTGAATGAATTGGCATCAGGTGATGGATCTGGCACATGGGCCGTAGTTTGGGCACCCCTGGTTTAAGCAGGGAAAGTGACAGCCTAAAAATTTATCCCATCCTGTTGCAAAACATATCTGTTGCAAAACAGATTGCAAGGCGTGTTTTACTTCTGCTTCTGGTGGGAGGAACCAGGTGACTGGCCCACTGAACCACATGACCGGCCCACGGCCTAAAATTTTGGGCACCTCTATACTTGGTGACACTATTAACTGTTCACCTAGTGTGTTGTAGACTAAAGTATTTTTCACTGCTATGAGTTTTGCCTCATTTTTGCCTGCCGCCATCCCTAATAAAGGAAGGAGCCTTGTGTTTCAAGGTAAGGCGATGGGTGGGGCAGGGTGCAGAATGTTTGGCAATGCTTTCTCTAATTAAATTGAGAGAGACATTCCAACCCACACCACCAGAGGTGAAATTGGAAGCCTAATAAAGGCACACAATTACTCTTGTTATTAATAAAAGTTATCACTCACCCTTGCTTTCTAGGATGGTACTCTATGTTGTCACCTAGCCTGGATGTGATTGGCAGGCAAAGTAAAACCTCTTGATTAGACAGGCTTGATAAAATGATTAGAAGCCCAGACTTCACCTGTCACCTGATCAAAAGGTGGTGTTTTCTTCCCATTGTGCATCAGGTCTTTCACCTCCAACTCCAAAGCCTGCTCTAGTCAAAGACCTTGGAGATGTTGAGCTGCCCCACCTACATCTCCAGGGCTTGCAGAAATTCCTTCTTTGGAGAACAACTGGTGGAATTCCTGTAGCTTACATGGGGGGAATTCACAACCCAAAAAGCATTCATATTAAATGAAAGATCCTTTTTCCTTGATTGACCAGACTATCAAGGGATAAGTGCCTGCTGGTCACAACTCGTTTTCCATCCGTTTTGCTGCTGTGCTCTTCTTCTCCAGGTTCGACTAAAACTTTTCATGATTGGGTCCTCCCATCTTGGGGGGGGGGGGGCTGCCAAGGGGTCTTTTTTTACTCTTCTGGGATACCACTTGGTGACTGCTGCTGTCCAATGCCCATCTGTCATTTGAGAGATGTGTCCAGCCCAGTGTAATTTCCATTTATGATATTTGACAACAGCTCTGTTGATTCCACTTTGTTCTCTTATCTAGGTATTGGGGATGTGGTCACAAAGGGATACTTTTAGCATTGATCTTGGTAGTTCTTCTTCCTCGGCCTTCGTTAATGACCATGTTTCACTCCCATAGAGGACCACAGGTAGTACTCTCACATTAAAAAGGTTGGCACGTTGTTTCTTGTCGATTTTCTCATTTAACAAAATCTCTTTGATGGAGTCAAATGCTGCTCATCCTAGATTCCATTAAGTCTAGAATTATTGTTTAATTTGCTGTATTGTTCATTACCTGCAAAGACTAAAATCAGAAGCAGGTTTCAGACATTGTTCTTTGCAATGCTTTCCCCTGGTTTGATTCTAAGTTGGGTGAGGGCAGGGAGAGAACTCTTAAAGTCTTTAAATGTTGTTTTCTTAATGTTTCACACTGCCCAGAGTAGGAAGACCACCCAGATGGGCAGTATATAAATGTAATGAATAAATAAATAAATTAAAATTAAAAAGGGACCAGACAGCATTGTAAATGGTGCTAGAATATTCTTCTCCTTTATAAATGACTGAAATAGAATGACCTGCCACTGACAATTTCAGGACAAAACGGGTAGACATTTCCATACTTACCTGTGCAGTTTAGAATACTGGGAGAGAAAGCAGATCTGAATTTACAAGAGGTCTTTCCATCTGATAAGAGGTAGTTGCGTTATTTTCAGTATCCACATTTCAATGGAGACCCAATCTTGTAATTTGATGAGTGTTTAATTATTTGACAGTAAAGCAAAGATATTGCATGATACTCAGGGAACCACCAGGAACCCAAATAACTAAGGTATCATAGCTGCCTCGTTAGAAGCTCACTTTTAAAGGGCTTCCTCATTTGCTTTGATAAAGAGATGTCTTTGAATAGACCTAAAAGGGCAGCATTATTGGCCTGGCCCTTTAATTATTGTGATCTCAAAGGTATGGGTCTTTGTGGTATCAGTAAAAGCAAAGGAAGCCTTGAAAGTAGGGACAAGCACTTTTGGAGCAGCTGACTCTGAAAATCAAGAGGTATTCAGATAAATGGACTCAGAACCAAGTAAGCCCCAAATAGTCAGGTAATTTGGCAGCAAAGGAAAACAAGGAGAATTCTGTTTTTAACAGGTTGGTCAAAATGTACCCATTGGGTGCCACCTTACCCACTAGGCTGCTGCTGCTGCTGCAGAACTGCATTGGCTGCCTGTTTTGTTCCGTGTCAGGTTCAAGGTGGGTATCTTAACTTTCAAAGCCCTAAAAAGTTTGTGACCTTCCTACTTGGCGGAGGGTCTTCCCCTCAGAAATCAGGTCCACTTAACCCATTCTTCTCAAACACCACAACTCCAAGTTCTGATTCCCAGGTTGGCTAGAAAGTCCGCTACCAGCTGCAGGACTTTCTTGGTGGCAGCTCCGGCTCTATGGAATGCACTGCCGTGGAGCTGTATCTGATCGACTCCTTAGGGTCCTTTAAGAAACAGTTGAAAACATTTATGTTTGAGGAGGCCTTTAGCAGTTTGCTGAAAATCAAATAGGAGACCCTCCCATTGCCTTTCTGTCTCAAGAATTTGGGGTCCTCAGTTCTGATTTTAATTAGGTGGGTGGGGGATCTTTTAATGTCTTAACGATGTTTGGTTCGCTTTTATTTTATTTTATTTTAATAGTGTAAGCCACCCAGTCACCCAGTCGATTCTGACCCTTTGTGACCCAATGGACCATTGCCCTCTGGGCACCTCTGTCCTCAACCCATCCAGCTCTGTGCCCATTGCGTCTACAATACCATCTAGCAATCTCATTTTTGGCTGCCCCAAGGTGGAGGGCAAAAAAAGCAGCCTTCTTTTGCCCTCCACCTTTTCCAGCATCAAGGCTTTCTCAAGTGAATCCTCTCTTCTCTTTTGATGTCCAAAGTACTTTAGCTTTACTATTTGACATTATAAGGAGCAGTCAGGGTTGATTTCTTCTAAGATCAACCTAAGATCAACCTATTTGTTCTCCTCGCTGTCCAGGGGAATTTCAAAACTCTCCTCCAACACCACATTTCAAAGGCCTCTACTCTTCTGTGCTCAGCTTTCATAATGGTCCAGCTCTCACAACCATACATTACCACCATTGCTTTAACTATGTAAATTTTTGTTTGCAATGTGATGTCTCTACTTTTCACTCTATTCCCCAGGTTTCTCATAGCTTGTCTCCCAAGAATCAGTCGCCTTTTTATTTCATGGCTGTAATCACCATCTGCAGTGATCTTGGATCCTAAGAAAGTAAAATCTGTCACTGCTTCTACTTCTTCCCCATCTATTTTCCAGGGACTGATAGGGACTTGACTATGCGACTGAACAACAAAAACACCACCATCACCACCACCATCACCACTAAATAAATAGCTCTTTTGTTGAATGTCCTCACTAGAGAATTTCATCTGATGACTATAGTGCAATCTTCTTGGCACTGGATAAAAAACCTTAAAACCTGGCTGGTACAGCAGGAGTGGGGGTCGGCTGGGGTAACGGCCACTTTTGGGTGGCTCATTTGAGGGTTACCCAGGGTTTTAGCTTTTTAATTTTAAAAGAAATCCTATGATGTGGCTGCAGGGAGAGGGTATGTTAATTTTAAATTATGGAAATACAGCTGAACAGATTACAATTTTAGAATGTTTAGTGTGAAACCTGGCTATTTTGGATCATGAAATCTTTAAAAGCACCTTGTATGCTGCTGGCATTACTTAAATCCTTCTGTTGATTCCCACTCCCCTTTGGAAGATCTACACATATTTGATGTAGCTGTTCTCAGGGCTCTTTCTTATCCACAGCTTTTCTGAAAATGAAGGTTGCAGATGTAGTTGAAGGTCGCTGTGCCTTCATACAGTCAATAACATTAAGGAGAAGCAAGATTCAAGACTGCTGCCCAGCCTGCTACAACCAACCATTAGTCAGATGAGTTAGATTAAACCTAACCATCCTCATCTGGATGATGGAACCTGGCTGGTGGCTATTTGGTTAAAGCTGTGATTACAGAAGCCATTGCCTGAAATAACTTGCTGCAGATTAAATACAAAGTACAAAGGGAGAAGAACAGTTTGCACTACACCCAAACAGAAGTAGTGGATGGAAACTTCAAACTCTTTTATGTAGGTCAAATCATGACAAGCTTGGCGCTGAAGTCAATGAATGTTTGGCAATGGGGTAATCACAATCACAAGTATAGTGTGGCACAATAAAATGGAGTGTAGATTCTGAGTGGCCGGGGTTCAAACACCTCGTTCGCCACTGGATGACCTTGAACAAGCCATTGTTTCTTGATCTCCATTTCCCAAAGGTAAAGCAAGACTATTAATAGCCAGAGAGATGGAGTGACATAAGAATTATAAAGCACTTTCCTAATCGGAAAACACTCTGGAAATGATAATTATGAATGTTGGTTGACCTCCACTGTTGGATAAAATTGATACTGCCAAGGAAAATATGAGATGCCTTTGGATGAAATGTAGATGTATACAGGCTGTGATAGATCACTATCTTTTAAGAAATAACAGTGCATTGAGAAAAGCCAAAGCAATTTGGAGAGCAGTTCATATATCAGAGCACACACATCGATAGCAGCTATTAAGAATTTTAAGTTCCTTTTCCCTTTCCCTACCTTCAGGTAATTTACATGACTAACCACTGTAGATGTTGCCGCTCAGCACCTGTGTATTTTCAGCTTAGGCTAAATTATAAAAGATAGGGTAACATCTCCCTTGTCCATCAACCTTTAATAAATCAAATGATTAATTTTCTGTGGATTTCATGTAATGGCGTTTATGAGCACTGGCAAAGTCTTGTCCACTTAACTGATGCAATTAAAGCAGTGCCTTGCTCTTATTATAATAATAATGGATTGAATGATAAGTAATTTATTTCTTTTCAGTGCAACTGACAAAAATAGATTATATTCCATAGATGGTACATTGTATTTGGATCATGAAACTGCTGCCTTCCATTAGCTTAGATTTATCTTTTCCAAAGTAGCAGAATTCATTTTCTGCAGAAGATCCACCATGATATCAATCAAGAATGTAATGAAAAGCCGTGTAGTGAAGAACAATGGAGAACATTCATGGAAGGCGTGTTATAGTCTATATCTAAGTTAAATGTTTCCACAAGGAAAACAGGGCACCTAGTATTTTATAACAAGCTGTGATACTAAAAGCTAAATTACGTAATGGAAGTGTAATGTAAATAAGAGCAATAGCAATTACACCTATATACTGCCCCATAGCACTCTCTGGACAGTTCACAAGTTAATTAGCATTTTGCCCCAACATGCTGGGTACTCATTTTACTGGCCTCAGAAGGATGGGAGGCTGAGTCAACCTTGTCCCCATCAGAATTGAACTCACAATGTTTTGGCTGCAGTACAGCAGCTGTAATTGTGATGGAGTGCCCTACTAGATGTAGAAATGAAAATGACCTCTTTTGGACTACAGCTGATGATCTAGCACCTTTTACAAGGACATGGTGAGGAGAACATGGCCGCTAGACAATTTAGAAGTGCACCATGTGACTAATGTAGAAGTGTTGTGCCAGATGGATAAAGAACAAGAACTGTTTAAGACCATTAAGCAAAGAAAGCTCCAATACCTTGGCCATATCATGAGGAACAATGATTGGCCCTGGACGTAGGCTGCCATTTTCTCTGCTTAAACCAGGGGTGCCCAAACTATGGCCCATGGGCCAGATCAGGCCCCCGATGCCAATTCATCCAGCCTGTACACCTGTACAGCACGTTTTACTTCCACTTCCAGGAGCAACTAGGGTGGAGCGGGCTGGATGAATTGGTGTTATGGGCCGGATCTGGCCCACAAACCATAGTTTGGGCACCCCTGCTTTAGAATATTTAACCTCTTTCCTTGTTCTCTCCCCCCCCCCCCCAACACTTGGTTTTTGTTTCTTCTTATAAGCTACTGACTTCTCAGCTACAGGCTATGACTTATCCCTTGACAACACTAGTCCCTGTGATAAATTGTTCAAAGTCAGACCTGAGGCTGTCTCAGTTGTTAGAATATCTTGGTTTTATATCTTTCCTAGACTCATTTGAATTTAAATAGAAGTTGGGTGGAGGAGGAGGAGAAACGTGATCCCTTATGGAATAGAGGAACAGGTTGAAGTAGGGCTCTCTCAATCTTTCCTTAATGTTTGTGATACAGAGATGTTTGCATCTTTATCATGATTGTATTGAATTATCTGCCCTGTGTACACATAGACTTGGTGTGGCTCAAAAGGAATGCCAAATATGTAAAGACAGGGATGTCTCTTTGCCTGCTCTTCTTCAGGTGCCATATCCATTCTGGATATTGTCTATCATATTGGCGATAGTCTTCCTGTTCTTAACTCCTTTGAACAGTTATTCCGAGGACATGCCACACCAGTCTCTCAGGTTCTTCAGCCATGAGGTCTGTCTACATTGAGGGCCTCTCTTCCCAGGGATTTTTCCTTGCAGAGCGAGTTGAAGTATTTTATATTTTAAGCTGTTCCCCATGATATTGCCAAAGTATTGGAGCTTTCTTTGCTTAATGGTCTTAAAGAGTTCTTGTTCTTTATCCATTTGGTGCAATACTTCTATGTTAGTCACATGATCAACCCATAATATCCTTAGCAGCCATCTGTAGATCCAAATTTCAAAAGCGACAATTCTCTTTTCAGAGGCTTTAATCAATGTCCAAGCTTCAACTCCATACAGAAGACATGGGAGGCTGAGGCTTTCCCTCCCACCCACCCCAAAGCCAACTCCAATGGCCAGGGGGTGAAGAGGATGACATGGGAGGCTAGAGCTTTCCCTCCCCCCCCCCAAAGCCCACTCCAACATTGATTGATTGTATTATTATATTATTATTATTTTATTGATTTTATTGTCTGTAAGCCGCCCTGAGTTGCCACGGTGAGTGGGTAGCAATATAAATATGAATAAATAAATAAATAAATAAATAAAATAGCAACATTGGGAATATGTAACATCTCACTATTCAGCTCTTTGTAGTGAGAGTTAGATCTTCTACTGCATAACAAATGTTGCATTTTTATGAAGGTGGATCTTGCTTTTTCTATTTGTATTTTAAGCTCTACCTCGGAATTCCAATTTTCATTTAACATACTCCCCAAATAGAAAAATAACAAATAACACACTCCCCAAATGTCCACTCTTTTGATTTCTTGTGTTCCTGCCATTAGCTTGTCATGAGTTGGTGTTCAGCTTATAACCAGATATTTCATCTACTTGGTGTTGAGATCCATATTCTGCACTTGATCCAGCATCAACTGAAGATCTGCAAGGTTTGTGGCCAACAACACTGTATCATCAGCATATTGGATGTTATTCAGGTATTCCCCGTTAATTGCCTGCTCACATGGAGAAAAGGTCAGTCCCCTTCCAATTGAGCAAATGAATGGGAAATTATACCAGTACCCAGTGTGGTGTAGTGAATAGAGGGATGGGCTAGAACTCTTGAGACCAGGGTTTAACTCCCCTCTCAGCCATGGGAACTCACTGGAGGCATGAAATTGATAAAACCACTCCTTAAATATCTCACTTACTTTGAAAGCAATTTTAGAGTCACCATTCGTTGGTTCCAACTTGACAGCACATAGCTAGCTGTCTTCTTCTAGTCAATCTAGTGCAATAAACTTGCCTATGTGGCAGTGCAGCCTCAGCAAAAGTGAAGGCAAATCTCAGAATTGATGCTGGATAGTAGTGTTAATCAGAAATAAATGGCATTAGATGTTCACCAAAACAAAAAATAAACAAGATACCCACTTTCCTTAAGGTCACCGTGAATGCTTGATAAGCCTATTGATAAACTTTATTCTCAGGTGAATTAGAATAAATGTTATCAAGTATATCAGAAAACAAAATAAAAAACACTGTAGCACTTTAAAAACTAACTGCTATATTTTTATTGTTAGCTTTTATTGTTATCAAGTGTCACTCAATAAATGCAATGGCAGAATACTGATAAAAACAGGATTTTGTGGGGTGGTGTTGGTAAAGGGACTAAGAATATGATTCAATTTTCCAAAAAACCTCCTGGAATTGCAGTTTAAATAGGTTGCTTGTCTATGATCTGTTCACAGCCTTATGTGCATGGAAAGAGTTGTGGAAGTGCCATGATTGTTCTGCCCCAGTTCTAAAAATGGTGGTGAAAAAGGGCCCTTCCTCAGCAACACCAATTAATGTAATATTATTAATTTCTAAAGTTTGTCTAGGTTTTGTGTTGATGTCATTCTGAAATTCAGCATCTGGCCTGTCATGCTGAGCCTATTCCAAAATTCTTGCTCAGCAAACAAGGAAAACATTTTATTCAGCCTTTCTGCATTTCCTAAGCCATTGGGACATTTATTATGCTGAATCCCGGAAACATCTTACAGAATTTGTTTGTTAATCATGAAATGAAACTCATATAGTCTAAGTAGGACAAAGCTTACTAACAGAGTGAAGCAGCTGGGAAAAAATGTTTCCCTTTTTAAAAAGTATTTAAATAACTAGTTTTACTTATCAACCATCTCAAGATAATAAGACTTTCTTCTATATAAACTTGTTGATCTCCAATGTTTAGGTATTGCCTAATGATATATATCCATCAGAAAGTCCCTTTGTCCAAACCTCATCAAATTTGTTCAAGTCCCTTTCTGAACTGCAAAGCTACTTGCTGAAGAACAAGAGAGGTTATGGGGCAGGACATTGGAAGATGTGTCCAGCTATTATGGTTGCTGGTAAAGAACCACAAGGAAGAACAGTAGGGAAGTTAAGGAAGTCTATCTACTGGACAACAGCAGACACACAAACCTACCATCACAGCTTTTCCTGGCAATGCACTATATTTCTCTTAAAAGTTTAGCTGTTGTTTTCAAATTTGCAGCCATAAATGACTTGGCAAATTTTATGCAAGCATTTTGCAGATGGTCTTTTTTGGTGTTTCGTCAGTGGCCATCATGAGTTAAACCCAGGACTAATTTATTGATTAATAGTATGGCTCACCTTGCTGATCAGAGAATAAACAAAACATTTTTTTTAATTCCTTGATATGCTTGAAACACAGACTAACACGACTACTATTCCAAAAAAAAAAAAAAAATCACCTTGCTGAGTCAGCTTCAGAAGAGGAGGGTATGCCGCCGGGGAGACCAGTGAGGAAGGGATGTTCCATACACCATGTTCCAAAAGCAGCACAGTCAACAAAGGAGTATCAGAGGATGAAAAGAGTGCAATTGATGAGAGGATAATTTGTCCAAGGGGAGAGGCTCAGGTTGAAAGATTAGAATAAAGGTACAACCAGCATTTCTTGGCTCTTTTAGTGCTAACTGGAAACAACTAGACACCAAGAAGAGGCTGGCTGAGAGGTATAAATTCTATGTGTGCTGCCAGCAGATGCTTTGTGGAGACAATTTAGAACAGTGGTGCCCAAACTAAGGCCCGGGTGCCAGGTGCAGCCCCTGATGCCATACAGGTGCATTTTACCTCTGCTTCCAGGAGTGACGAGGGCTTCGTGAGCCGGATGAATTGGCGTCGGAGGCTGCACCCAGCCCCTGGGCCTTACTGACTGGCTCCCTGAACCACATGATTAGCCCACAGTCCAAAACGTTTGGGCACCCCTGATTTAGAAGTTTACCTCTTATCTGTTATTCCATGTTTTCTGTCCAGCTCTCAGAACCTTTGATGAATGAACAGATGATGAACTTGCTTCTGTTTGCTCCTCATTTTGAAGGTGATAGATCTATTCAAACTGAATTAAACACCTTGGCCCACAGACAGTAATTACCTCCTGCTTTGTGAATAAAGACAGGCTTAAGATGACGCTGCCCTGGCATTTACTATCTGACATGTAACAATCACAAAGGATCTAGTTAGAACCGGACAGAAGAGTCGGTTTTAGCGCTTAGAGTTGAGACAATCACTTTGCGTAGCCAGGAGGAGAAACTCTCCATAAGAGCAAGAATCTTTACTTCTGAGTTTCCTGACCGCTAGGAAAAGAAGAGCAAAAAGGTTCTACCTATGAACAGAGCTTGGGAAAGTTCTGCCAAAACACCTGAAATCCTTCAGAACATGTTTGCTGGGTGTTTTAAAAAGTTGTAGTCTCAAAAAGTAACTTTTCCATGCTCAAGAGTAAAGATGGGTGATGGGGTCAGTTGTGAGGAAGCACTACTATCCTACTGATCAAAGGTGAATTAGAAAAAGGAAAAGGAATAGAAATTATTCAAATGATTGTATGCTTGCAAGAATCAGAGGTTCTACCAACAAGGGTGAGAAAGTTATTTGGAAAGATCTGTGAAAATATGTAACATGCAAGATAGCTAATATTGTAAATAAGAAGAAGGGTTCTTAACAGTATGTGCTGTTCATGCAAATACATATAACAATGTTAAAAACTGCCAAGAAATTTGGATAAAAATAATTACTCATAAATGCCTGGATTCAATGTTCTTTTTATTGAATTTTTATTAAATACTTGCCTAGATTCCAGCTTTTTTTAATCCATGAGACTGTAATCTGTGAAAATATCAGTTCCTCCTATTTCAAACTGGGAAAATAAACTGTATAAATATGCCATATTTATCTGTAACTAACAAACCTAACAAAGGAAAAATCTGAAATATTTTGTTTTAAATATTGTAGTAAATATTGACAAAACAAGGCACATTTTCAAATAATATGAATAATCTCTTTGTAGTTCACTAGTTTTTTTAATATAGTAGGTGCTGAAGTTTGATATATAATATTTGTTATTCAACTTATTTTAATTTTTTGAAAATAAAATAAAATCTAGAGAATAATTCAAAATATCAGCCAGCTCAGAAAAAGCTCAAAGTGCAATGATATGGGCAGAGTCTCCTGACCCAATAATGGTTTGGTGTCTCTATTCTTGGTTACATAACATAGTCTTGGACATAACAACCCTTGGTCAGGACTGGGGAATTTATGTCCCTCCAGATTTTGTTGACCTGGAAATGTCATTGTTCTCAATGTCAGTTATGCCTGTAGACCAGGGGTGCCCAAACCTGACCATGCCACTGGAACAGCTGAGTGGGCCAGACTATGACCCCAGAACAGGGAGTGTTTGCGTATGCATGGCCATTTTACTTCCTAGTTTGGCCCAACTTATTCTGTGCATGCACAAAAGCAGCCATTTTACTTCCTGGTTTGACGCAGACACTTCTGCGCATGCACAAAAGCAGCCATTTTACTTCTTGGTTTGACAAAGTAAAATGTGCATGCGTGAAAGCAGCCATTTTACTTTGCAGAAGCATCCACGCCAAATCATGAAGTAAAATGGCCACTTTTCAAATATGTGCAAAAGTGTCCATATTTACTTCCTGATTTGGCGAGAGCAAAATGGAATGCCTTCGGAGGCCATAGTTTGTGCATGCCTGCTGTAGACCATCTCTAGGCTCTGTGGGGCTACTTTATTAAACAAGTATTGCAAACACAATTGTCTTCAATAAGATTTAAAAGTTTAAATCAAGTAACAGCACTAAGAATAATACAAATAACACAATCTGGATATGCCCAATCTAAATATGCCCAATCTGTTCAAAGCACCAAGAAGCCACCAGAGGAGGCTCTGCTTCCAGGAAAGGGCCACAATCCTACTTTATCTTTCAAAGTCAGGGAATCAGTTTCTGGATGTCACTAAGAGTCTTTGTACAATCCATGAGACAAGACCTACATATTATTGACTGGAATCCTATTAGGGTTTGGGGAAGGAACAATGCACTGGTGCCCCTGCCAGTGGACTGTTGGCTTCCTACCCAGAGCCTAAAGAGTATACCAGTCTACAACCAGAGAACGTAGGGGATTTGGTGACTGTGGAGCCTGAACCACCAGCAGGAGCAAGGGGCAGGACATTCGAAGTAAGACATCCAAAGCAAAGGACTAGTTTGTTTGTTTGTTTTTATTTAGATTTATTATCCTGCCCCAATCAGACAAACCTGACTCTAGGCGGCTTACAGAAAAGGGGAAAGACTATACACAATGCAAAACAATTAAACAGTCCCCCTACAAATTCAAAAATTAAAACCTTAAGGTTCAAAATCACTTAAAAATCAATCAAAAAGAAATTAAAATATGAATTTACAAAAATCTAAAAGATTTAAAAAGTTAAAAAGGTTTTAAAAGGTTTAAAAAGTTTAAAAGAGCGAGGGAGGGGTGGCTGTCCTATCAGATCAACCACCCAACATGGGACCCCATATTACTGTGGAGCTCAAACTGAGTTCCTGACCCTGTTTTTGGTCCTGGAAACCCTTGGGGATGGGAGGGTGATGTCTAGGGGATAAGAAGGCCCAAGTGTATTCTTGCTGGGTGGGAGATATAAGGGAGGGCTTTGCCATGAGATGTGGGAGGCCCACCACCCAAAAGGAGCAGGCTTGTCAGACAGAGGAGAGCCAGAAATCCTGAAGGGGCAGAAATAGATGTCCTGGAGGAAGAGGGCTGGGGAGACATCACAGAACGTTTCTCAGGCATTCATCCAAAGAAGGCCTTGAGCCATTTATAAGTGAGAGGGACATCATTTATTTAAAAAAGACCCCTGGTGAGGGGTCCTTGTCTAGTTGACAGCCCCTAAGGGAGAGGGGGAGACGTGTGAGAACCTCTGCCTCCCTTACAAGCATCCTCCCTGGGGGAAATGAAAGAGGAAGGCATGGAAGGAGAGCAGTGCAGCCCAAAGCCTGGGGAACCTGGGGAACCCAGCTTCATACAGCTATGGCACTGGTGGAGATAGAGGAGAAACAATCCCAGTTCCAGGAGGAGGTGGCAGTGAAGGCATTGATTAGTCCAGAGACCACCCTGAAGAGACTTCCAACTCCACTGCCCTCTTTATAGGGATAATGCCCCTCATTGTTGAGGGCAGGACAATCACAGAGTCCATTTGGGCTAGGAACCTTGGCTCTAATACTACCCCCCCCCCCGTCCCAACTTCAGTGAATAGAACAGAGGTCAGGAGAGACATTTCTTGGTGAAGAGAATGGAGGGCCCAAAGCCACTTTGTCAGTTAGTTGCATTCAACTCCAGTGAGGCAAACTGGGCAGAAGGAAGTCAATTTATTTAATGCTAATCCCTCCCTTCTTATAATAAATCCAGTTTTATTGTGACCCTCATGTCAAGAGTTCATGGAGCACAGGATGGAAGAAGAGAAACCAACCAAGCCAGCAGTGGTTGGCAGGGATCAGAATTTTCACACAAGGCTTGGGTAATTTGCCATGGCGTCTTCTTCTTCTTCATCATCTTCTTCTTCTTCTATATTACAACAACAACAACAACAACAACAACAACAACAACAACAACAACAACAACAACAACAACAACAACAACAACAACAACAACAACAACAACAACAACAACTCTCATGGCTGCAAGAGCTTAAAGAGCTTGTAGTCCAAAGCGTCTGGTGTTCTCTGGCTGAATACCATTGCTTTGTCTCAATGATCTCCAGGTGGTCAGGTCTTCTCCTGCATTGAAAGACAGACAGGGTCCCAAGAAACAGACAGGTTTTCAAGAAACACCTGCCCTGAATGGAAAAGCATCAGCTCTGATTTCATGGGAAACTACTTTTTAAACCTTCCTGCTCAGTGGAACTGCAAATGAGGATGAAAAAGAAGGGCCATCTTTGACGACCTTGCCTCCGAGTTGAAGTGTTTTGGCCAAATCCACCATCTCTTAATGTGACTATGATAAGCTAGTGGCATCAGCTCCCCGTCTGAAAATAAAAATAACCTTAAAACTTTACATTGCTTATCTCAAAGGGGAGTTACGTCATCAGTTTTAAAGCATTTCACACTGCAAATATAAGATCACATGTAAAATTTTAAAGATTTTACAGCATGTTAAGGCTGTCACTTTGATTGCTATCTACATTGCTATGACAATGTATCCAATCTATTTACCTCCTTCCAAGAGAATTAGAACCTTGGTGGAATAGATACGGTCCAAGGAGAGCCAAGTCAAAGCAGGTAGGCTTTAAACCTCCTTGGAAACAAGATACAGAACAATAATACTGCTTTGCAACCATAGAGTTGTTGTTGTTGTTGATTTAATGAGTCAGTCTGGCCATATGTTTCACAGCGATATAATTGACTCCACAGTATTTAGTCTTCTATGGATTTTGCAACAGCTGTCAGCAGGACTCTGTCGTCATGGACTCCTGATAACTGGAGTTCTCCATCTGCTGTAGAAGCTACTGTGGCCAACTGTGTCAGTGACTTAATAAATCAAGGCCTGATCCTGTTCCCATTGCGGAGGTCAGGGGATCAATAGTGCCTCTTGCTCTGTTGGTATGAGTGTTACAGTGATTGACTACAGCAGGGATTCTCAACCTGCAGCCTGTGGGCCAGATGCGGCCCATGGCACCATTTCATGTGGCTCTACACCACACCAGGAAGTGCCATGTGGTGGAGGAAGTGCAAAATGGCTGTCAGGCCCCTGAAGCTGTCTCAGAGAGTGTGACCCGGCCCCCAGCTTTTAAAGGTTGAGAACTCCTGGACTAGACTTTTAAGCTATAAATTCCTGCCTGACTTTGAATGTCTTGTGATGAGTTCTGTGTACCTACAGAGGCAGAATGAGACTAACAGGCTGTACCAGAATATTTATTCAACCAATGTATAATACTTGTACATTAAAACTTTAACAATCTTGACATTGCAGGGTTGTTTTAAGAACAGCAACATTTCTCATTTGGGGGAAAATAAGTGAGACTCAGATACTATAGCCTGGAAATATTACTTTTTTAAACTACTGCTCCCAGAATCCCTTTGGGTTCCATGTCTACTCTGGGAGGTTGATGTTAGGAATCCTGATACAAAACTAGGACATTCCCATGCTCTGCTCACCTCTTTCCACTTTAGATTTCCTATTGCTAAGAATGTAGCTACTGTTGTTTTAAACAAACCTCTATCAAATTTATTATCCTTAAGTGTTGCTGGGGGGAAAACTCCTTCAGGTTCTATAACCCAATAAAAGGTTACTTCACAGATTGGTTTTTTGACAAGAAAATACAGAGAAGGAGAAAGGCTTGGCTCCAGAACTTTCTACTGGTTGTGAAGAAATTGATTTTTTAATCAGTTTTTGTTGAGTACCATAGGACAGCCCTATTTAATGAGGAATAGTGCCTGGAGCCCGGAAAAGGCCTCTTCTTCATTTTGGTTTTATATGTATGTTGAGCCTCTTTCTATCTCAACCCTTGTCTGCGATGTCACCTCTGTGATGTTGCAAGGACCCACCCTGTGGTCTCAGGTTCAAGCCCTGAGTCGTCAGGAATAAGATGATGATAGACTGGCAATCATAGAGGTGGTTATGATTCTTTCAGTGAAAGGCTGGTTCTGTTTATTCATTTTGCCAGGACAATTTCCTTATACTATATATATTTAAGGCTCTTGTATCATCTTAAGGGCCTTATTCATGGAGACAAGAAAGGACAGAGAAGTCCTTAGAGTTTACTATTTTGGAAGCATTCAGAATATGACAATGACATCCAGACCACAATCCTGGCATATTTAAGATTTACTTCTCTCAGTCCCATTATCTTCAGTGGGGCTTAATCCTGGCAAGGCAGCTCTTGACTGGTGATTGCAATGCAGACCCTCACAAAATAATAATTCAACACTGAAAGCTGTGTGTCAGACTTTTCAGCTACAGAGGATTTTGGGATATCGGTGACTTGCATTAGTAATTTAATGTGCAAAATTTCTAAAATAATGAAAATGGCTAACCATTCTACCAACACTTTTAACTTTTAAAATACAGCAAGGCTCTCTTTTCTAGAAGCTTGCTTTTCCTAAACCATGCTCTATTCTCAGAGGCTGTTCATTCTTTTCCAAATGTCAACTTTGGCATCAAATTGAATTTTATTCAGTTTCCTCATTTTTTTTCTTTTTTCTTAAAAAAAAAGCAAGTTTATTCATTGCAGTTGAATAATAAAGCAAATAATAACTGCTTTATTATTCTGAAATTTCCATTTGCCTACTAAATACTATTTTTAATCCCTTTTAAGGAAAGCCTTTGCAGGCAGTAAAGCAGTGTTCAACATTACTACTAACAGCAGTGATGGGATGTAACAGGTTCTCACCAGTTCTCCAGAACTGGTAGTAACTTTTCCCAGTGTCCCGGAGAACTGGTAGTAGCTTTTGGGGGGAACCACCTTCAGGGCTTACCTTTTCACTGGTTCCCCCACTGTGCATCCATGCCAAGCACTTGGTGTGCATGCATGCTTACAGTGCTCGGCGCGTATGCACGGCCTCCTTGCTGTCCTCCCAAGTGGGGAGGAGGAAGAGAAGCTGCTAGCCTGAAGCTCCCTATAGCCTCCTCCCCGGGGTAAGTGACTCACCTATGGATGTGATGTGTCTGTGTATATTTTAATGTGTATTTAATACCTTGGGGTTTTTAAGTAAAGTCTTGGAGTTACCTCATCAATAAGCTACACCTGTGCTGTTCCAATTGCTTTTCCAATTGGAGAACCCTTAAGGAGGTACAGCTGTTTTACATTTACATTAAGGCATATTATCCTAGACAACCGGTACGATGACCATACCCATCTTGCAACATGGTGCTGCCCAGGCACTTATACTAACAGGTAAGTGACGGGTTTGTGTTTGGGGTGGGTGGGTGGATTTTAATGTAATTTTTATTTATTTATTTAATTTATTTACGGGTTTGTATTGTGGGTGGGTGGGTTGAGGGGTGTGTGTGTGTATGCTTATTTTTATTTTATTTTTTTTCTTTGGCCCCACCCACAACATGACATCATGATGTTAGCTCCGCCCACACTGTGATGACATCACGGTGGGGTAGTAAATTTTTTGACATCCCACCACTGACTAACAGTCTTTTTTAAAAAAGGAAATCCTCAGTCCCAGGTATGACAGTTAATCCCGGTGAGCTAAACCAGTGAAGGTAGCATTACCAGCAGTTCACCAGGTTATGAATCAGGAGTCAACAGGCAGATAGTAAGCTCCTCACTTTTCTTCTTCATGGTCTCTATATACAGATTGCTACTCTTCTTTTCTTCTTTTTCAAAAGTAACTTTGTTTGATTTTGTTCTATAGTGTTTCCCAAGCTTTTCTTTATTCATGTCAGAGGCACCACCAGCATATAATAACATACAAAGCTAAAATTAGCATATCTAAAACAAAAAAGAATTAAAAGGACTAGATGACATCTGTCCAATGTTGGGCCACATCAACAGCCTTTCCTCTTGCCAACATAAGGTCCTCCTCAGTGCACGTTGAGGGGCATCATGTGCATTGTATCCTATGGGAGATTGTTCTTCTCCACATTCACACAGGCTACCATCTACAGGGAAACCCCACTTTCTCAGATTAGCCCTTGATCTTCCTACCCCGGCATGCAGTCTGTTTAAAGCTTTCCACACAGGCCATGGTTGTTCTTGGCCTGACAGAGAGAATCATGTGGTTCTGCCCAATTATCTGGTAGCTCCTTGCTTGTCTTCCAAAGTTCTACGGTGGTCTGTTGGGGCTGGTTGTTCAGGAGAGCAGAAGTTATGAGGGAACTGTCCCTTGACAGTTGGTGGTTGGTGATCAAATAGCAGGTGTGTTTCCAAGGAACTTGCTTTGAACCACTCTTTCTGAGCAGCACTTTCTTGGTGAAATTTTGGAGGAGGGATGCCAGCTAAGTAATGCACTTTTTGTACTGGGGTTGGTTTTAATCATCCTGTGACCAGTCTTGCTGTTTCGTTTAAGGCCACATCCACCTGCTTTGCATGCTTTGATCTGTACCACACTGAACTAGCATACTCTCCCACACAGTAACATAAAGCTAGCACAGAAGTTTCCCAAGCTATGTTCCATGAAACACTGGTGGATCAATTCCCAGAAGCCTAAGTCAATTCCCCATAGAACTGATCAACCAATGTAATGATTTAGGCTTCTGGAATTGAAGTCCAAAACCCAAAGACTGGGAAGCAACAGTTAGATAATACCTGTCAGCAGATCAACATGGATACAGTGCACTATGATCTCTATGTTTAGAGTTCATTATCCTCCAGCAGTATCCATAAAACGATTTCTTACAGTATAATTTTCTTTTCTTTTTTTAAAAAAGCAAGGGTTGTTTTTATCAGTAACTTTTCTTTTGCCTTAATGCCAGTTTCCAGAGTAATTCTTCTTCAATAGTCAAAAGCTTTGTATCAAGCTCCTGAGCTCTGCTGGTTAAATTATCAAACAATTCTAATGTGATTAGTATTTGGCAGGTATCTCTGAGGGAACCTTTTAAGTAACCCACAATGTCCTGTTCTGATGCCACATATGGTATTGGGATAAGTTAACCTCAGAAGTTTTCAGACCAAGTTTCCAGCAGCTACCAGAGCTCCAAAATATTTCTCCTAAGAAATAGAAACTTTGGTGGGTGGAGAGGGGAAGTCTTCCATTGCATACTGAACCTGGAGCCACTAATTTCAAAATAATTGCAATGTGGTGCCAGGTGACACAGCACTTCCATTGTACTTCACAGTCATGCCTGGGCAAAAAATAAATAAACCAGATTGCATTTAGAGATGGATGAAGTTTTGCTCTTAATCAAAATTAATCAAAATTCACAAATCAAATTCAGGCTGGAGAGAACTTGAGATTTCTCAAAACGTTAAATGTGAGAGAAGCCAAAGCTGGTAGATTTGTGCATCAAGACCTAAGAATACCTAATGCTCTGAATTCAACCATGTTAAATACTACTTTAGGACTCCCCCCTTTTTAAAAAAAAATCTGAAAGGCTCATCTTTCAAAGTCTATTTGGAGGACTATCACAGTCCTATTATAAATAGTTGTACCATTTGAACTGGACTAATACAAAAGGGAAACTGATTTCATTTCAGGCTTTTGCTGAAGAATTTATCAAAACTCTTCATGTTTGGGGGAGAAAAAAACTTGATGTTTAAAAATAAAACTGAGTGTGGGAGAAAGAACCTTTTAACACCATCGCTTGCATTCCACATTTGCAGTTGCCTTCAGAAGTCTACCTTGAAAGCAAATAGAGATCTGAAAGCAAGTACAGTACAGTCTTATTTTGCCATTTAAAAGGAAAGGGGACACCACAAGAGCGGACCTCCTAGGCCATGAATTCATGACATTTTTGGAGTGTGCCTGACATTTCAGAAAGTGGTTGGCATTATTTGAGTCACAAGTGGGTGATTTTTTGCTCATGATCTTGTTATGTCTCAGAGAGAAATGCCAGCAGAACCAGCAAGGGGATGACAAATGGTTATTCTAGGGTGGACTGTGGATCTCAGAAATGGCACCTTGAAGTATATACATACCGTGGTTTTTTTTTAAAAAAAATCACAAAATAAAAATTAAAGGTGACAGTGAGATAGTGGGAACTGTGGGTCAAACATCTTCTTCCAAAACAGATTGGGTGATGCTAAATGATTGAGTAGTGGTGTCCTTTTACTTACAGTACACTTTCTTCACTTCTTCAGGGTTCTCAAAGCCAATTCAACAGGTTGTTATAGTGTGTCTTGTTCAACCTTGTTCAACAGGTTGTTACAGTGACTAAGAGAGAGCTTCCATGCTGACTGAATGGCAGATCACAAGGGCAAAGGTTACCCCCTTGTCCAGATGCAAAGATCACATTTAACTGTGTATTATTTGTCGATTGTGCTCCGCCCTGAGTCGCCTGTGCGAGTAGGGTGGAATATAAATTTGATCAAATAAATAAATAAATAAATAAATTTTGGTTGAAAATCTAGAAGGAAGGTAGCCACATGCAGCTCGATTCTTGCTAATGGAAATTCTAAGGTCAACGTGACTGCAGGAGGGTCAGGGGAGGAAAGAGGTGGCACAGAAAGAGATGCTAGATATGTGTGCAACCTTGAAAGATCATCTCAAGAGGGAACGTGATGCTCAGCAGAAAAAAGAAATACCCCTGCACTAGTAAGATGCATAGATTTGATGGCAGAACAGGTTAACTGGGTTAGGTAAAGGTAGTCTCCCTTCCTCTAAAACCAGTCATGTCCAATTCTAGGGGATGGTGCTCAGATGTTTCTGTGGTCATGTGGCAGCCATGACTAGATGCCAAAGTGCACAGAACACTGTTAACTTTCCCACCAAAGTGGTACCTATTTATCTACTTGCAATTCTTTCTTTCAAACTGCTAGCTTAGCAGGAGCTGGGACAGTGGATGGGTGCTCATTCCGTTGTGTAGCACTTGAGTCTTGAATTACTGCACTGCCAGCCTTCTGGTAATAAAGCTCGGCACCTTAACCACCAAGCCACTATGACCCTTATATATCAATTACATCTAATGAAAAGAAATGGGATGTCTCCAGCCACAGTGTCAACCTGTGACTAATATTCCCTTCCTAGGTAAATTGTTTAATGGACACCATTGAATCAAATGCAGATGTTTCTGTGGTCACGTAGCAGGTATGAATAGCCACTGAAATGCACGGAACTCTGTTACCTTTTTTGCTGAAGCGATACCTATTTACCTACTTGCAATTTCTTGGTTTTGAAATTCTAGTTTGGTAGGATGTTGGATAGATAATGGTAGCTCACTCCATCATGTAGCGCTCAGGTCTCAAATTGCTGATATGTCAACATTTTAACCACTAAGTCACCATGTTCAGCATTTTAACCACTAAGCCAGGAGCACATATTTATGAGAAGTCTTTAAAGGCAGCCCCAAGGGGAGCTTGGCCTTGCAACAACTAGAGATTTTGCTTTCACCCATTGACAAGTGGTGTCTTTGTTAGTTGAAAATTACCAGAAGTTGCCAGGTCTGTTTTGCATCACAGAGTGCCATTAAAACAAATTTGAGTGGCCACTTTCAGCCAAGAGGCCCCCAATGAATATTGGCTTCTGTAACAAATTGATCAGGTGGCCATAGACAAACCACTCTAACCCTCTGTGGTAATCTGTGAATGGTCAGCTAGGATCCATTTAGCAAGTATGAGATAGTTCTTGTAATAGGCCATCCTCCACCCCAGCAGACATGTATTCTCAATACAATGCAGGAATTTTATCCTTCTGCAAATTATTTATCGTATTTGTCATAATATAAGACGCATCTGAGTAATAAGACACACTCTGTTTTTTATATAAATTTTTAAGGAAAAAAGTAATTTTCTACATTTTTTCATGAATTTCCAAAATTAACTCCAGGAACCAGGTAGGGTGGGAAAAGAAGGCTCCTTTAAGCCCATTTCTCCATCCCACCAGCAGCCAGGGAGAGTGGGATGGGGGGGGGGAGAAGGATTCTTTAGACCCGTTTTCCCCCATCCCACCAGCAGCCAAGAAGAGTGAGATGGGGAGGATAGAAGGATCCTTTAAACCCATTTGCATCCCATCCTACCACCTCTAACTGTCAGGAGCCAGGGATGGCAGGATCAGCCAGGCAAGAGCTCTCCTTTGGAAACTACCGTTTGCCCAGCTCCTAGCACTCAGCAGCAGCTGCCAAACTACACCAGCCAAGGGTGGTGAGGGAGGCTTTTAAAATAGCCCTTTCCTGTCTCTGATCCTCTCTAGCCACTGCACCGCACCAGCAAAGGGCTGTTACCAGCGTATAAGACACACTCCATTTTTCCAATGTATTTTAAGGGGGGAAGTGCATCTTATATGCTGGCAAATATGGGAAGTGTCTCTGGATAAAATTATTATAGCTTAATTCCAGATGGTAATCCCAGCTAAAGTAGGACTGCTGAATCCATTGTTGGATGGTGAGTCAACACTTATGTAAATCCTGTTGATTCAATGTTTATATTCTAGTAGGGATTACCAATTAGAGCCTGGTCCTAATTATTTTGGTAACGATTAATGTGAGTTACATATTTCAAAGGCATTAGTTATTACACAGTCATCTTGTTTTGCTAAAACCCACAGTTTGCAACCTTTCAAAAATCACAAAGGCCCCATTTCTGCCAGAAAATATGACCATCTATAGACCAGCACAATCCACAGCTATCTTGCCATTTAATATTTTCTGCATTCTGTTGTTCAAGCCTGTGAGTTTTCAATGGTCGGCTTGTTGCCAGGTTGTGTCACCACAACTCCCACAGGTTATGGGAATTGCACAGATACAAAAGAAGGGTATTGAGAGAGGCTGTGGCATTTTTATTGCTCTTTTTGAATGCCGCCAGCATGGCAAAAGGTTGCTGAGCAATGGGGCAAAAAACGATGACACATTGACAGTCAAACAAATCTGGAAAGTGGAAATAAACATTATCTTGACTGGAAGGTAAATGGACTCATTTATTAAAATTATGGCTCTCCCATCGTATTACTTTATATGGCAAAGATAATTAACAGAAAATCACCATCATCATTACCATAATTAGCAATTTGCATAAAATAGGCCTTTAAAGCAATTAGCCAACATTTTCAAAGATGTAGCTTTGTTAGTTTACTTCCATATGTATAAAAAAATTGAATGAAAACAATTGTGGCTATTCACATACCTGTTGAATAGGTTACACAAACTGTTGTTATTCCACAACCTTGTGTGTGTCAACAAATTAAAATAATTCTTCACTTTGTGCTGAAACTACAACAGAGTGATCGCTAGCCAGGTCAGCTTCACTAGGGAAGACATTACAGACAACTGAGGGATAAATTATAGAAGATGCCTGTTTTGTAGTTAAAAAGTCCTAAAACATTGAACACATCCCTTCACAGCATCTGTATCTGCAATCAACTTGCAAATGAAGGATTCAGTTTAATTCTCAAATTGAAGCCAACTACCTTGCAACCCTCAAAGATCCAGAAATCTTGTTCTAGGAAAATCAAGTGCCTTTTAGCATTTTAGAAAACCACTTTTAACTACAAAGCTGGCACCTTAAAGAGAATAAAATAGATACTTTATTGGCCAAGTATAACACCTCCTGCCAACCTAGCAGTTCGAAAGCAAGAAATTGCAAGTAGATAAATAGGGACCACTTTGGTGGGAAGGTAACAGTGTTCCATGTGCTCCAGTGTCTAGTCATGCCTGCCACATGACCATGGAAATGTCTGCAGAAGCAGACAGCGCTGACTCTTCGGCTTAGAAACAGAGATGAGCACTGACCCCTAGAGTCAGATACGACTGGCTTTCGAGCAAGGGAAACCTTTACCTTTACCTATAACAAACACACAAGGAATCTGACTCCACTGCCCAAAGCTCTCAATGTGCTTTCTGTCAGGAATAATAAAATAGTAACATAGCAATGAACAGATATTTTATATACCACAAAAAACAAAGGAACATCAATTATACAATAAAAATATTATTTAAAATAATTACGTGTATCCTTCATATATATAATTATGTGTTCCACTGGATAATGGCACCGGGAGGGGGGTAATGGTCCCTAAATCTAGTTGTTTTGGGGTGAAGGTAAAGGTCTCTCTTGTTCAAAAGCCAAAAGTGGTGGGCTGCCAAAAATTTTACTACCACACTGTGGGCAGAGACGATGTCATGACGTTGTGGGCGGAACCAAAGTAAAATAAAATAAAAATACAGTACACATAAAAATAGAAATAAAAAACACATAAAAATACAAATTAAAATAGACATCAAATAGAAATAAAAAGATAGAAATACAAATTAAAATAGACATCAAATAGAAATAAAAAGATAAAAATACAAATTAAAATAGTCATTAAATAGAAATAAAAAACATAAAAATACAAATTAAAATAGACATTAAATACACATAAAAACACACTACATAAAACACCCACTCACCTCAACCCACCCACCCACCCACCCCAAACACAAACCCTAGTCACTTACTTGGAGTCAGGGAGCAGCAGGCAAGCAGGCAGTAACAGCAGCGGCGTGGCAAAGCGGCGACGTGGCAAAGCGGCGGCTCGGCAAAGTGGTGGTGCGGCAAAGCGGCGTGGCGGACTGGCAGTGTGGTGCGGCCTAGCCTGGCCTGGCCCAGCCCAGCAGTGCAGACTGGCCCAGCAGCGCTGCCTGGCCCAGACTGGCCAGGCCAGGTAGTGCACCGGGGAAAAGCCACCACCGCCACTGCCGCTGCTCCAAAGGGGCTGCTGAGGGCCTCAAAAGCCAGCCGCTGTGCCCTTCTGGGCAGCCCAAAATGGCTGCTTAGAAGTGCGCATGCGTCAAAATACCATTTGATGCATGCAGACTTCTATTTTTCAGTGTGCATGCATCAAATGGTGTTTTGATGCTTGCGCCCTTCTGAGCAGCCATTTTGGGCTGCCCGGAAAAGAAATCCGAAGGGCGGCTGGAGAGGCGACCGAACCGGTCGCCTGGGGGTTTACTCCCCTCCCCCCGGTGAACCCCTCTGGATTTCTGTTACCGGTTCGGCCGAACCAGTCCAAACCGGCAGCAGCCCACCACTGTTTGTATCCGACTCTAGTGTGCAGTGCTCATCTCTGTTTAGCGTCAAAGAGCCAGCACTGTCTGCACCTGCAGACATTTCCATGGTCATGTGGCAGCATTAGTAGACCACAGGGGTGTAGCCAGGATTCTAGATTTTTTTGGGGGGGGGAGGGGTGAAAAAACTTCCATGAGGGTTGTTAGCTCAGGAGGGTTTTCGCCTTCTCTTTCCCTCCCCCAGGCCCCTTGGCTATGGCCCTGCTAGACCATGGAATGCTGTTACCTTTTCCACCAAAGCTGTACCTATTTATCTACTTGCAATTTCTTGCTTTCAAACTGCTAGATTGTCAGGAGCTGGGATGAGAGCTCACTCTGCCTCACAGCATCCATATCTCAAACTGCTGGACTGCCGATCTTCTGGTCATTAAGTTCTGCGTCTTAACTACTAAGCCACAGTACCTTATAATATCACCCAGATAGAAGGAGATCAAAAACTTTATATCCAAAGTGCGATGGATCTGCAGATAGCTTTGAGAAGGTCCTCTCTTGGCTACCAGCTGCTTAAGCTGAGATGGTGATAAAACTGGAAGTAGAGCTTTCAGCAAACATTTTGAAGTTCAGACAAGTTCAAGAGGTAGAAAAAAGGTGGCCCTTTTAGCTACTTACACCCCAAACCCACCTCCAAAGGTGAGGATCAAAGTTAAATTGTGCCTAGAAACAGCACAGCAACCAGTGTTATGGTCAGATATATTCTCTCTATCATCCCAATGTAGGAATTTAACAGCTGTGTTTAATCCTAATTGAAGTATGACATTTTGATAAGCCACCTCAGAAAGAATGATAATATATTAATGGTTGTTACCCATTTAAGAACAAATGCTTCGATAGTTATTCATGTCTTTTGTTCTAACATAAAAGGCCTTTTAAAAAAGCGCATTTACTCAAGGGATCGCTTCTCAAAGCTTCTTTTGGCATTGGGGATGTTATTAAGCCAAAGCAATTGTTTGCTAATATATTTAGGATTATTCTTGAAGTCTTTATTGATTCATCCGGATGTTCATTTCCCCAAAGTTCCTGGTTTCAACAGCCCCCTGCATTCCCACAATGCAGTGGTGCTCTGCTGTGATTGAAAGAGGGCATCATGAGATGCTCTCTTGGGAAAGGATGGAGGATCTCCCCACAATCCCCAGGAAAAATATGCTTTTTGCATTGCTTACAGTTGAGAACTTTTAAACACTTCTGAGTCTTTGAAATCACAAGCGTACATGAAAGGCTATGTTAGACAAGTTGGG
This sequence comes from Furcifer pardalis, assembly GCA_030440675.1. Classification (NCBI taxonomy): domain Eukaryota; kingdom Metazoa; phylum Chordata; class Lepidosauria; order Squamata; family Chamaeleonidae; genus Furcifer; species Furcifer pardalis. The sequence goes on from CP126897.1 coordinate 102,134,120, forward strand.
TTCTGTAGATGATATTATTCAGCATAGTCTACAAAATAAAAATACCTATCAAATTATTGAATTAAATTAGTGAGTTATTACTGTTTAAATTAAGAGACAAGAATTCAGGGTAGGCAGCTTCTTCTGAAAAAGAGCTATCCTCCCACTGATGTGCTGTGTCCTTTAGCAGATTATTCCACACCAAATACCATGTGGAGCTTTTCCTAGAATGCAGATAAACATTATCATCTGCTAATTGCCATTGGTGAATGCACCATTTCTTTATTTACTTGTTTATTTAACCACCTTTCATCCCACAGAGGGCCCAAGTCAATTAAAACAAGGTAAGAAACACAAAGAAAAAGCCAACAGCAGAATTAAAAACAACCATTTTAAAAACACTTCAGAGTGCACCCGGCATCCTCTAATGGCCCTCACTTGTCCGAGGCAATTAAAAGACTGTCTTAAAAAGAACATTCTTCATTTCTCAGATGAAGGACAAGAGAAAGTCACAGCAGCAGAACTAGGTGGAACATTTGGCAGCACCGGGAGCAGATTAAACCTTAGCAGAGCAGAAAACTGGGATGTTTTACAGTCATGACTGACTTCTTGTGCTTCCCTGCAACAAAGCAAGAGAAAAGTATGTTTTGAGGGTGTACTCTTGCTATTGATGTGGAGTCACATTGCAAGATGGGCAACCACCTCTCAGTTACTACGCAACATCCGATTGCTGAGATTTTTGACATTTTTGCAGGGTGTACTCTGAATGTGGTAACTGTGGTTCACTGTTTGCCCATTCTTTGCCAGCGGAGGCCTCCAGTTTTGTCTCAAGGGTGTACATAAGGTCAACTTCCCACCCTTTCCCGGTCCCAGACCCCCACCTTCCACCTCCAGTAATGGCCCAGAAGGCTAAATGCAGAATGGTGAAAAAGGATTCCCTTTTACCAAGGAAATGCCAACTGATAAAACAGGCTCTCTGTTGGAAGAGCTGGAAGTGCAAATAGCTGAGAGGTTTACTCGTGCAAACAAATCTCAGAGCAAGCAAATTTCATTACAGATATACCTGTACATCCTTGACAGCTACATGGATTACAAAAAAGATGTACTTGGGATAAATATGTCCTGTTTGTTCCCCAACAACATATTTTGTGTATAGAGTTACATACCTGGAGATATTTTTATCTTCCTCTCCTCTACCACCAGTGTAGCCTTTTCTGTTTTCTGCTTCAGGTTAAGCATATGGTATTTATATAGCCATGTGAGAGAAACACCTACAGTTACTGTTTCCTAAAATGATCTACAAGTCCCATCACCCTTAGACAGCCTAGCCAGTGGTTACGGGGAGGATGCCATGTTGAAGATGCTGGTGTAAAAGATAAGGAAACCTTGTTTTCACCTCTTCATGGAAGGACTGCGGTGGCTTAGTGGTTAAGATGCTGAACTTGATGACTGGAAAGTCAGCAGGTCAGCAGTTTGAGATCTGAGTGCTGCACGATAGAGTGAGCACCCACCATCTGTGCCAGCTCCTGTCAACCTAACAGTTCAAAAGCAAGAAATTGCAAGGCAATCAAGATAGTAATTAGAAAGGGAGAGGCATTACCAAACAAGTGTCAGAAGCAAGATTAAGAATATAACAATAATTGTGCGCTGTTAAATCAATCTAAATGTATGGCAACCTTTTATTTATTTATTTATTTATTTAGATTTATTATCCCGCCCCAATCAGGTGAACCTGACTCTAGGCGGCTTACAGAAAATTCATAAATTAAAACCTTGAGGTTCAAAATTACTTAAAAATCAATTAAAAAAGAATTAAACCATGAATTTACAAAGATCTAAAAGATTTTAAAAGGTTAAAAAGTTTTAAAAGATTTAAAAAGTTACCTTTTGTAGGGTTTTTAAGCTATAGTACACTCAGGAATGGTTTACCATTCCCTTACTTTGGAGGTGTCTCAGGACTATGTAGCTTGCCAACACTACACAGGTTGGTTGTTAAGAACATGGTTAGAAAAAGGCTATCATCTTTCCATGAAGGGGAATGCCAACTGTTAATAAATCACTGCCAAAACACATGCACCATGTGACAACCAGCACTAGGACAGAAGGGAAAGGTCGCCCATGCTCAAAAACCAGTCATATCCAACTCTAGGGTTCAGTGCTCATCCATGTTTATAGCCAAAGAGCCAGTGCTGTCTGTGTCCACAGATGTTTCCGTGGACATGTAGCAGGCATGACTAAACACTGGAGTACAGTGAACACTGTTTACCTTCCCACTGAAGTGGTATTTATTTATCTACTTGCAATATCTTGCTTTCGAACTGCTACGTTGGCAGGAGCTGGGACAGAGATGGACGCTCACTCCATCGTGCAGCACTCAGGTCCCGAACTGTTGACCTGCCGACCGTCTAGTCTTCAGTTCAGTGTCTTAACCTCTAAACTACTGCAGTCCCTTCTAGGACAGCAACCTAAAATGTAAAAACAACAACAACAACAGAGCACCGTAGCTTGTGCTAGTTTTTCTTTCCTATTCCAACCACTTTTATTTTAATATGAAAATTGCCATTTAGTCTTCGATCCTTGCAGCTTCATAAGATGTTGGATTATGTCAAGGTAAGGTGTGCCTTGTATGGAAAAGGAAGTTGAGATGACATATCCTCTGCCACTAAGCTGCCAGAAGCATGGTATAAACCTTATCTAGTATATTAGGGTCAACTGTGTATTATATCTGGCAACACATGCTTATTTTTTAAACTCTGAAGATAGATATTTCATCTTGCAATGTAAAGGTATGTGTAGGGCTGGTGAACAGTGAGTGCTTGATATGGACTAAATTGGTCTAGGAATGTTAGAGGATGTTGACCTTTTCAAAGTCCATAGCTTTGAAATGTAACTTTTCTGGACTACAGTTCCCAGAGTTGTACAGCAAACCTGACATGGATAACTTGATTTTAGTGAATAAAATATTGGGTATGCTTTTGTTTCCTTTTACTCAATATTACTTTCCTCTGTGGGTCCTTCTCAAAAATTATAAGAGTGGCACTAGATCACTGCCTTTTATAAGCTGTAAAATACCACATAACTCTAATTCTCTATTGTCTAAAATTACTGTCTAATACTATTTCTCTAGCATCTTGAGGGACCTCACCAGTTGCTCTATCTACCTGGCTTCCTACAACCCATAGCAGCAATCTTGTAGGGACCAGCTGTGTAGAAGCAGTTCCTGTAGCGTTATAATTACACCACAAACATCCTTGCAATAAATGGATTTCAGTTAGGCTTATTAATGAAAGCCAACACAGCCCTCATAAGATCTGAGCATCAGTGCAAGCTTGTCCGGGAAAACAGGTGTCTGTAGAACTGTTGCCCTGTTGCTGTGCATGAACCCTGAAGAACTTTCATGTTCCCAGAAAAGAATATTTGTTTACTACTGTGTAGACGAGGGGTTCCCAACCTACGGCCAGCAGGCCAACCCTGGTCTGCAGTACCATTTCATGTGGCCCTCCTCCTCCTTCTCCACACCCAGAAGTGGAAGCGGATGCATGTACATCAGCCGTGAATCACGCCTGCTCATGCCACGCCCACAGCTGTCGTAAATGCAGAAGTTGACACATTTACAACAGCCATAAATGTGCCCACTTCCAGGGTGTGTGGTCCAGCCTGGGTTCTAGGATTTGAAATTTGTTGGCTGCAACTCATATCCGAGAATACATTTTTTTTCCTGAAGCAAGAAAAATGTCATTGAATTTGTTTAAAGTGGATCCCAGCTGCAATGAGGTGACCCACACACTATGATCATGGAGCCATCTCCTGCGGCACATATGAAATGAGACATGCAGGATTTACACTGGGACTGCAATGGACTGCCACAGCCTTGAGGATATTATCAAGGTGTGCCTTCACAGCTACTCCATCTGGGAAGGGCTCTTCAACCTCCATGACTATTGGGAATCAGGGTTCCTCCTCCACTCATTTTGCTGTTGGGCCCAATATGATGGTTTCCAGTGGAATTTCCTCCACTGAAGAGACCATCATCCACCTAAAGGGGCTCATCCACCCATAGCCGTTGTCCCCTTTAGTCTGGCCTTTAGTCTGGTTGGACATCCTGCTATAGTAATGGAGTAGACCGTACAGCCAGTGACTCAACGCCAAGCGTTGGGCAGTGGCAAATAACCTGACTCCCTAAAGATTTGAAATTATAAGTCAATTATTGGGCAGGGAGGAAGAATTATAATTATTTGTAATATGTTACACCAGAACCTGACCTTCACAGTTAAGAGCACACTAAAAGCTCTTCTAAAAACCACATTTTGTTATAAATACCCTGAGACTACAGGGTTAGTCTCTCCCAATTTCTCTCTCTCTCTCTCTTTCCCCGCATTTCCCCCTGCCCCAAATACCATCAAAACCAGGAAAGGGATTACCAGCCTCTCACCGTCTTGTTAGGAAAAGCCACTCTTCCTGAAGCATTTCACTGGCTAAATTAGGTACCCTGTGATCCACAGTCTGCAGAGAGGTTTTGACAGTTCAGGATTGTTTAATCATTTCTTGAAAACAATGCAAATGAAAGCCAAAGTTATTTTGATCACCATCATCACACAGACTGAAGAGGCCTCAGCTGAGTTCTCCTGCCAGACAATAGAAGAAAGACTGCTAAGAGATAACAAGGAAAAACATGATTAAATCACAGATGTGACACAAAATCAATAGGAGCAGCTGAGGATCAATAATTCTTTGCTCTGAGTAAAAGTCAGCAGTGCACTCATTTTCAGATTTCTCCAAGGTTTTTATTGAGTTGGTTTGAAGAAATGCAGAGTTCTCTGTTTTGTAAGCTGCTCTTTATCTTCTCTCGGTATTTATTATTCTCCACCTGATGTTACAGGTAGTTTAATTCATATATCAGGGCAGTTCATTCTCACTCATTCATTAAGGTAACATTTTCCCCTAAGGAGCATTTCAAATGGGCTGGGAAGGAGCTGAGCCAGATCAGGAAGGTGACAAGGGAAGAGATGGTCCTTTCATGCTACTGCCTTCTTGTTCAAAATCACCCTCAAAACTGCTAATTGCATATCTAGGAAAGGTTTAACCGCTAAGCCTTCCCTTTCCCCCCAAGTTTCAGTCTGGATAGGAGATCCTGTGATTGCAACTGAAAGAGACAGAAACACATTTTTTAAAAAACCTGCTGATGTCAACTCAGTCTAGTTTGGGCCAGAATGCTGATATGTGATGATGGGGGAATCTCTTGGGATGTCCTTGAAAGAGGAAGAACCAAAGTTAGTGGGGTGGCTGAAATGTTAGATTTGGGATGTTGGAAGACCCGCTGAGCCATGAACAACACCATTGAGCTGTGAAATTTCCTAGATGACCTTTGGGCAGTCCCTGTTAAGGTGGCCAGGTCTTGGCGCACTGGCTAAACTCTCAGGCAAGCGTGATTCTTCTCCAAGTCTCCAAGCAGGAAGCTTTACTAATACAACAAAAAGGGTATGTGTATTTGCATGTGACCAAAGGAGGGTGCTGAGGAGAGAGTAGGTAGAATGCACAAGAAGATACACGGGGCTGCAATGGCTCAGTGGTTAAGAAGCTCACCTTGTTAGCTGGAAGGCTGGCAAGTTGGTAGTTTGAAACCTGGGTACTGCATGACAGATTGAGCACCCATCTCTGTCCCAACTCTTGGGGACATGAAAGAAGGCTCATTTGGGTGTTCCCTGAGCAGAGTTTCTTCCGCAGAAATCCTTTCAACCCAGAATAATTTCTGACACGAAATTATTATTATCAGAAGATAGGGCCCAGAAAAATATCCCTTGTGTCACACATGCTATGTTGTTGTTCAGTCTCACAGTCAAGTCCAACCCTTTTCAACCCTATCGGCCACAGCATGCTAGGCTTCCCTGTCACCTGCCATCATCTGGAGTCTGCAAAGATCTACACCCGCTGCATCAATGATGCTGTCTAACCATCTCATCCTCTGCTGCCCCTTCTCCATTTGCTTTCGATCTTTCCTAGCACCAGGGCCTTCTCCAGTGAGTCCTCTCTTCACATTTGATGGCCAAAGTATTTGAGCTTCAGCTTCAGTATCTGTCCTTCCAAGGAGCAGTCAGGGTTGATTTCCTTTAGGATTGATTTATTTGATCTCCTTGCAGTCCAGGGAACTCTCAAAAGTCTTCTCCAGCACCACACATGCTATAGATAAGGCCAAATAGGACACAAGTTGTAGTGTGAGTGATATAAGCTTCAAGTAGTGTTTTGCCTCCTGTACAGCTCTTAAAGAATTGAGTTGTCCTACTACTTGGTTTAGGGACTGCAGTGGCTTAGTGGTTAAGATGCTGACCTTGACGACTGGAAGGTCGGCAGATCAACAGTCCGAGATCCAAGTGCTGCACAATGGCCCTGTCCGGTATCCTCACCAAACAAACATGTGAAGATGATGGGACTGAGAGAAGGGCTTCCTCAAGAGCCCCTAAAACAGGGGTGCCAAAACTTTTTGGGCCGTGGGCCAATCATGTGGTTCAGGGAGCCGGTCACTAAGGCCCAGGGGCTGGGTGCGGCCCCCGATGCCAATTCATCCAGCCCACAAAGCCCTCGTTGCTCCTGGAAGCAGAAGTAAAACGTGCCCGTACGGGTGCATTTTACTTCCGCTTCCAGGAGCAACAAGGGCTTCACAGGCTGGATGAATTGGCGTTGGGGGCCGCACCCGGGCCCTGGGCCTTAGTTTGGGCACCACTGCCCTAAAATCTGAAGAGGTTTGTGTGGGTACAATCAATCCCTTTTCTCAATTAAAAAAAGATGTATATAACCACCATGCATGCTGAGTATAGTTTAATGAGGTATTCCTTTGTCCCTTTTACTTCATATCTACATTTTAAAGTTATTTTTCTACTGTCACAAAATGGAGGGCAAGAAAAAACATGGTAATGTTGAGGTTTTCAGTTTCTAGTGCTCAAATGGCTTCTTTGCTTCTAAAAATGGGATCTATTTTTAGATTCTTTCAAGAAATGGCCACGTGAATTGTTACTTTTTTAAACATGTGATTAACTGTGCTCATGGTCTTCAAACATTCACTGTCATTTTGAAAGTAACTTTCCAGACTGGTGCAGATTCCACTGTTCAGTTCAATTCTGCGTGTGTCGTCGTCGTCCCCCCTTCCCAGATCTTAATACAAAAGAAAACAGCAACTTGTGCTCATTTATTCTAAATTCTGACTCCAGGGTTCTATAAAGACAACACTATTTCCTTTCAGGTTTTGCCTGAAATCAAATTTATGAACATTTGAGCCAGTGGAGAGGCATGGAAAGGACTCCGTGGGCCTCAAAAGAGAGAAGGAGGATTCACTATGCAATCTCCCAGCAAACTTCTTCCACATAATTTAGCAGCTAATTGGCAGGATGCAAGCATTTAGCAAAGCAAACTGTATCAGAGAAATGGGTCCCTAACGCCAGCTTTCTCAATTTTTTCCTCCACCTTTACCATCACACATTTACTTGTTTGCCAAGGCATTTGGCTGGAGTTGCTCTGCTGACTAGCTGACAACCATTTCAACAAGATTTTTCAAGCATGCCCCTTAAGCATTCATGGTCCGAATGTCCCCCCACATTTGCATCGAGTTGTACAAAATTGCCATCGGCTAATTTGTACGGTTAACATTAATTTGAAACCAATAGCTCTCCTTTAAAAAGAAATTCAGTTGAACTCATTATGGGAGGAAGACGGATGACCTCTGTGTTAATACAGGCAGGTAACTCCAATGGAGCCACCTCAAATTTAAGTTTGAACTTTAAACGAGCTATCCAATGTTCTGAAATTGTGTTAGGGAAAGTTAGGTTTAGTGGTTAAGACAATGAGCTTGATGACTAGAAGGCCAGCAGGTCAGCAGTTAAAGAAGCAAGTGCTGCACAATGGAGTGACCACCCGTCATCTGTCCCAGTTCCTGCCAACCTAGCAGTTCAGAAGCAAGTTCTAACACTAGACAGGATGAAGACATGGACCATCTCAAGATGTATATGCTGAAGGAAGAGACAACCATGAAATGCCACGAAACAGAGCTGTGTGCACTATGTGACCTGCCTTACGTCCCCTCAACTGAGCAGTTATCACTAGAAGTGGTAAAGAATGTTGTCCCATTGACAAAGAGGTAGTAGGTTCAATTATTATCAATCCATCAGGCAGACAACAGCTTGGAGAAGTTATAGTTTGACCAGCAGCCATGCCAGCTGAGGAACAATGGGAGCCATGGCCCAAAGAATTAATACTAAATGGAGAAGCATTTTGGGCACCTTGAGCAACAAAGAGGAAGAGAAACTCTCTGTTGAGCAAAATCAATGACAGATGAAATCCAGAATTGTGAAAGGATGATAATAAACCATCAGTCTGATGGAATGTTTTAGAAACTCTGCCACAATTTCAAAGTTCACAGGAAAGTCCACAGAATTTCAATAGCTGCATACAGGGAAGTTTCTGCTGCCAAACCCTCCCAGCATTTCTCTGTCTGTCCTGGAAAATACAGCATTCCAGTCCTTTGTGTTTTACCAGGGTGAGCAAACAGAGGCTCTGCTTTTAAGACGAAGGTTTCTTTTTAACTATTTTTAATTGCAGAAAGAAGTTTATAGTCTGACAATATCCAGCCTTGTAAATCATCATTAAAGTGCTTTGAGTCATGAAACAACAACATGAACAATAATCAATGTGTGTGTATATATATATATCTAAAAAGAGAGATTTGTACTTGACCCAGGAGGAAAAGGCAAGTATGCAAATGTTTGCTGTCCTTAAGAATAGCTGTTTTGCTTTCTGGAGATATGTGTGTTATTTTGAAGTATGACTAATAGAATCAATATTGCCAATATTTAGCAACAGTTGGGTGGATTTTTTTATTCTTGGCCCTTGGGTGAATTTCCAGATAAGAACTGAGGCTAGACAGTCTTTGTATTAGTAAATATTAATACCTTGTGCAGAATTCTGGTCTTTTAAAATACTTTATGCTTATATAATAATATTGGGTTTGTTTTTTTTGTGGCGACAGAGATCAGGTAAATCAAGAAAATTCTGCTTCAGTCTATATTTCTGTATTACATTTGTCTTTCACTTTACTGAAATTCTGAATGCAGCTCCAGGTGGCCTTTATTCTTCTGTTCAGGGGCTGTTCAGAACCAGAAAAAATATGTTAAGGAAGTCCATAGATTAGTTGGAGAGCAGTTATCTAGCGTTTGAAAGATCTTAAATTTTTAGCACCACCAAGATAGAGCAAGATTTCAAATAGCATCAACCAGGATGGACAGTACTAGTTTAGATGAATCAGTGATTTGAATTGGTATAAGGCAAGTTCTGTGTGTTTCTTAAGAACTCCTTACTACAGGGATCAAGAGTTTCCCCCATTCCAGATGTTGTTAGGTTTCTCATCAATTCTAGCACCATGGTCAGTGGTCAGTCACATTAGGACCTGAAGTTCAGACATAGCTAGAGAGATACTCATTCCAGAGGCGTAGCTACCGCCGTATCAGCCGTATCAATTATACGGGGGCCCCGGGCTACGGGGGCCCCCAACGGCAAAAAATAAAATTAAAAATAAAAAAGAGCAAAAATTTACTGCGCATGCGCAGAAACTCAATCTGATGCATTGCGCATGTGTCAGATTGAGTTTCTGCGCATGCGCACTTTATTGGAGCCATTTTTGGCTCCAATTTTTAAAAAAAAGCTGGAGTCGGAGAGTCGGAGTCGGAGCCGCAGCTTTTAAGCAGCGAGGCAGCCCCGACTCCGAGGCCCTCCCCCCGGTCGCGCGGGGGGTCCCTGCCTGCGCCAGCCCGGGCGGCGCTCTCCACGGTCGCCGCTGGGGTGGGAGTCCACCAGCTGCAGGACCAGCTCGCGGGAGCGCCCCGTCCCGCGGCAGGCAGCAGGTCACCTGGAGCGCGCCTGGAGCTGACCTACCGCGCGCGCCTGGAGCTCACCTGCCGCCTGCGTGCGGGATGGGGCACGCGAGCTGGTCCTGCAGCTGGTGGACTCCCACCCCAGCGTCGAGGTGGAGAGCCCCGCCCGGGCTGGCACAGCCTGCCAGGGAGCCCCCGCGGCAACCGGGGGGAGGGCCTCGGGGCTGCCTCGCTTCGCCCGCTCGCCTTCCACAACTGCCCCTTGCCTTCGCCGTGCGCTGCGAGGGAGCGATCGACAGCAGCGGCGGCGCGGCGGCGGTGACAGCAGAGGCGGAGGAAGAAGAGGCCCCAGGATTAAGGTAAGTGAGGTTTTTGTGTTTCGGGTGGGTGGGTGGGTGGGTTGAGGTGTGTGTGGTGTTTTTTTTTTTTTACATTTTAATTCTATTTTATTTATTTTATTTTTATTTATTTTATTTTTATTTTTGGCCCCGCCCACGACGTCATGACGTCATGACGTTGGCTCCCCCCATGACGTCATGATGTCATGACGTTAGCTCCGCCCCACATCTAAAGGGCTCCCAAACAATTTTTATACGGGGCCCCGGCAAGGTAAGCTACGCTTCTGACTCATTCCCTGTCCTTCCATTATCACGTATCTTCACAACATGGCCTAGTATCAACTTGCCAGGTTTACAGAACACCAGAAACATGTTTTGTAGAGCTTGTTGTGTTGTTCTGAGGTCTCTGACAGAAAAGAGAATAGGTTAAAAATATTTTCATTCCTTGTTCCATTAAAAAAAAGCACTTTTGCTGGACCTTCATTTATATATCTCTTTCTTGTGCTGCTTGATTGTTCCTTGTGTCAAAATATTGCACAGGAAAGTTGTAACTGTGGAAATGATCAGCAAGTTGTAACTGTGGAAGTGAATGAGAAATGCTACAGAACTAAATACTATGTCCCTGAGGGGGAAATAAGCCATGCTTACATTAAGGGCAAATATATATATGCAAAGTCATGTTTTTTGTCACTGAAAATATAGAGATAAGCAACATGTCATTTGGATGTTAGGGAACAGTATCAATATGAACCAGGCACTTTAGAGAGAACAAATGCTCAATCTAGAGGAATCCTATGATGAATGTTCAAGAGACACAAAACTGTCCCATGAATTGGTATGTTCCATGTGGTTCTTTTTCATTAAACATGTCTTCTGATTGACTTTGTTGCCTAAAAAACCCAGATGCTTCATTTTTACAACCATGGGGTTAGATTCAAATTTAATCATCCTTAAAGAAGGCCCTCAAAACCAGAAGAGAATTGAATTAGTTGAGACTAGGTTAAATCCACTGATTTCAGTTGATCTGTTTAGTATGAATAAGTCTGATTCCTTCCAACCCATTTTCATGAGAACTGCCTTTACCCAATGTACAGAACTGTTGCTTTCGTGTCTCATTAGACTTCCACATCTTTTCCATTTTTATGGGAATAAATAATATATAGGCCATTTCTGACAAGATGGATGAAGCCATCTCCTTTTTTTTTCTTATGTCCCTAGTATTGCAGTCATTTCCTGTGCCAGGGGAGCTGAATGACACTTTTTTAACAGCTCACTATTTATAGAGTTTGGGGAAAGTTGTCTTTTCCAGAGGCTCTTACCAAGCCTAAACTAGAAAAGCACTTATAAAATTTAATCAGTGCCACCGAGTGCTCAAATTCTATTGTAAATTACAATCTATACTCCTGTCTGCCTGCCTAGCTATTAGGAGATCACAAAGCTGTTCTAATTCTTGGTTCCTGATGACTTTTTTGGCCTCTATCATTCTGAGCCAAATTTCTAATAAAAGGCAGAGGTAAGATGAGAAATGCATTATTGGGACAGGGAGAGAAATAGTGTATTATAGGAAGAATATTTTTAAACCATGATACAAACTCTGCAAAGAACACTATAAAATTCAGCTCATATTAAGGGCCGTATAATTGGGGAGTTATGTTTAATGGAGATAATGTACATTTATTTTGGGCAAAAGAAGAGGGTATTTGGTCTTACATCTTTTCTGTGGAACTTGATCACCACTCTCAAGTGTCTCTGAGAAAGGAATCAGCCATAATCTGGTATACCAATGCCTTCTCCTGAATCCATCAATCTATTTGTTAAAAATATCTCCTTGTTCTGCTAAATTGGATTGTAGATTATGGCAGTGAAGAGGCCTGTACTGCCACTGAGGCACTAGTTATCTCAAGCTATCTGTTTACAACAAATGTGCCATTCGTCAGAAAGAAATGGTAGCCTGAATCATATTGGTTCTCCCAACTCAAATAGAACCATCCTAATTAGTGGGATTTATATAAAGACTGAGTCATCCTGTTCAGTAATTGAGTCATTGGGTTTATTCCAGGTGAGACAACCCATTTCTGTGTGCCATAGATGCTAAAAGCTGGTCTCATATAAGTGACAGAGACTGAGAGAATTATGGTAGACACTAGGCAGTGAAACATGATATTCAGGCATACAATGTTATAAAGGGGCCTTCTGTGTTACATCCTACCCTAAATTTCAAGAAGCCAAAAACAACCACCACCCCTCTCTCCTATAGGATGTTCTCTCTCTTGCTTTAAATATCCAGAGGCAGTTGAGGAGCATCAGAAAAAGATGAAAGAGGATACTGCATGTTACTTGGTCTACAACATAATCCTCTGCATGTTTCTCAAAAAGCATGCCATCCACATTCACATATATCAATAAACTAGGATATCTGCCCTTCCTAGCTTCATATATGTGGGGACATGATGAAACATGCAATCTATTAACTTTCAGAAGCAAAAATAGCTTGCAACCTTTCCTCAGCGTCTTTTGACAACAGATTTTGTTGAGAAACAAAAATTTGTTTGAATCATGTTCTCCAACACTAACATGTTTTCACTGGACTTCATAAGCATGGGCTTATGAAGACTGTCTCTCCTCTCATTTTTCTGCTTCTTCTTCCACAAACAAAACAGATAATTTACATCAGGGTTTCCAACCTTTTCAAGCGGGGGGCCGGGTCATGCTCTCTCAGTCAGCTTCAAGAGCCAGATGGCCATTTTGCCCTGCCTGCACGATGGGGTGGCCATTTTGTTTCTCGAATAGCCTTGGAGGGGTTGGGGGGGGGCACATGAAATGGCACCATGGGCCAGATCTGGCCCACAGGCCTTAGGTTGGAAACCCCTGATTTATATTGTGATGATTCTCAAACCTAAGTCCTGGTTTCCTGCACCCCCCAAAAAGAAAAAAGATCCATAAACCATCATGAAATCTTAACTTGTTGGCATGAAATCATGGCTTGCATGAGAATAGCAACTGAGGAGCCCAGGTTCTGAAGTCACAATAAACAACCCTCCATGCTGCAGCACTCCAGCAATAAACCAGTTTTATTTACCTATTTAAGTAAATGAGAGGAATAAAGAAGGGTGAAACAATCCATTTCTGTGTGCCATAGATGCTAAAAGCTAGACCATAATAAAACAGGAAGACTGGTTTACTATCCTGTGTGAATGCAGCTAAAATGCCCCTTAGGGCAACTCCCTATGAAGTGTTCTTAGGATTGCGGTCATAGGATTGTAGTCCTTGCCCACTTGCTGAACACAGTGAGCCTGTGAAAGCATTTGTGAGATTGTACAGCACACAATCTTGAGAACAATCTTGGCCTCACTTGTGTCTGAGAAAGAAAAAAGTCTTTAATCAGGCACTTCCTGATCTTTCACCTATTTGCACGAGCTCCTTCGTGCTGAGGTCAACATTGAACTCACCGGCTGTAACACTTGCTTTACTTAAAACTTATCTACAGTAAAGAGTCTGGCAATGATCTACTACTTGGAAGTCTTTTGATTGTTGGAGACCATCCAACCCAGTTTTTTAAAAATGGAGGAGGAGGAGGAAGAGGAAGAAGACATATCTCTTTTGCAGTTTGTCTAGACAAGCTGGCCATTATAACAGCAACAGTTCCTTTCCCAGTTTCAGAGACCTGCTTCCAGTATGCCACATGGGTGCTGCTTCCCATGAGCAGCTCTCTGTTTGGAGTTTGGCTCTTGTTCATGTATGGCAGGCATCTCGGGCAATGGCAGGTGTTTTAGGTATGAGGGGTTTTATCGTACAATTGCCAGTCCAGAGTTTTGGAACCATACAGGGGTCCAGATGGCACAGCTTTCCAGTTGCAATTCTCTTTAGTTCTGGCATCCTCTAGTGTTCTGGAGTGTTTGGGGCATGGATATTGTTGGCCTGGATGCCATTTCAACAATCCAATAAAATTTGTCAATAAAATCCAGACCCATACATAAAATTTAAAAGATTAAAAATTTAGAAGAGTTAAAAGATTAAAAAAGTAATCAGATGAGCCAGCAAGTTGGGGTGCCCGTATGGTCAGCTAATTTGGGGCTTATTTCATTTCCCCCTCCACTGCAATGCTTCTTCTTCTGCTGCTATATCTGAATCTGAATGTTGGTGATCATCATGGCCATCAGCCATGAAGACTGTCCTGAGAATATAATGCAGTGGCCTTTCATTTGTCTTCCACATTGCAGCAGGACACCCGTACCACTGACCCAGTTCTGCAAGTCATTTTCTGGTCCTGAGCCCTTTAGGCACACAAAGTCCTCATCAGCCCCAGGCCAGTATTGATGAACCTGCTGCCCTCCATCATGATGGATTCAAGTGGGATTTAATCCACTTGGTGACCATCACCCATCCCTGTGGACTTCGGCACCTAAGGCCGTTAGTCCTTAGGGCTGTCAGGTTAATTAACTGCCACCTGACACTTAGCGTTGAGTCACTGGCACTATGGTCTACTATATTTCCATAGCAAAATAACCTGGCCAGACTCAAATTGCAATGCTGCAGAATATAACTCCTTAACATCAAATGTGTAGTGGACATTTATTTAGTAGATTTCCACACAAGAATAATTGATCTTCTTTTTGATGGAAAAATATGGCTCCACCAGCCTTCCATAATGATGCAGGAAGAGCTAATAGCCATTTGACCTGGTATCAACTTCCACTGGCATAGTAGAGTCAAAAGCCAGTCATGTCCAACTCTAGGGAGCAGTGCTCATCTCCATTTACAGCCAAACAACCAGCACTGTCTGCACCTGCAGACATTTCCATGGCCATGTAGCAGACAGGATTAAGTACTGGAGAGCATGGAATGCTGTTATCTTTCCCACCAAAGTGGTACCTATTTATCTACTTGCAATTTCTTGCTTTCAAACTGCTAGGTTGGCAGGAGCTGGGACAGATGATGGAAACTCACTCCATCACACAGCACTTGGGTCTTGAACTGCTAGCCTGCCAACTTTCCAGTCCTCATCTTTACCACTAATCCACCACACCCCCTTCCACTGACATAGACATATATAAATAAGATCTAATGGCTTGGTTGAGGATCTGCCTTCCACCGGCAGAAGGATTCTGCTCGTAGAAGTTGCCTTCAATTAATTTTGGGATATCTCCTCCCCAGCATCTCACCCCATTCAGCAGAGTCCCCTGACTTTCATGGCAGTATTTAACAAGAGCCAATTCTGGTTTCCTGTATGGGAAAGGGTGGAAGTCAATCCAACTGTAATAAATGCCACACATGCCACAATGATTTGGCACTGTGCTGCTTCCGGAAAGTGTAGCCCATCGTTTTCATAATGATGGGACTGGGAGTTCCCCAATGGAGTCAATTAACAGTATGTCTGGGAAAGTTAAGAGGAAATAGTCCATGCCTTGGCCCTAACCTCTAATATTATGGCTACTAAAAATAGAGAAGGGCCATTGTAGACCTTCTTTATCCAATTGCTCAAGAATGTGCAACAATGAATAGGTCTAAAGTTTAAGACTAATTCACCTGCTCCAGAGTTTGGAAATGTGTTGTCTACAGTCTACAGCCCCTGATTCTCCCAGCTAGCATGGGCACTGCTTAACCATGTCAGCTTTTTCATACTCTGCTTTTGACAGCATCTGCCTAACCTCTAAAAGCAGTGAGATGTAGTAACAAAAGGATGTAAACAGGTAGCTGGTGTCATTCAAATGACATGAGTCCCAATCTGTGCAGTATTTGAAATTTTAGTGCCAGTTTTTTGAACCATGCTTAGAAACAGACTCACAGCTGATCAATACATCTGCATTAAAGTAATGTGGCCCATTCTGGTCAAAAGCTTGGCGGCAATCATTTGAACTGATCAAAGGTTATAAAGCATTGCCTACACAGAATGCCTTAAAATCACAAAATCTGGATGTCATTAGAGCTCGGAGTCTCTCTGTCCAAGAAAGATTCACTGTTACCACATCACACTTAACTGAGCATCCCAAACTAAGGTGCTATCCCCACATTATAAACCTGATCTGCCCATAGAAAAAACAAAATCCATCAACCACTAGGATCAAGATCTTCCTTTGTCCATCAAACCACCCAACAATGACTCCTCCATCTTGTCTAGACGGAACTTCATTTTCTTGGCCTTCTTCCAATCCATTACTGATCTTAGACGACGATTCAGCATCTGCCTGTTCCAAATCAGGCTGCCGATTGTTTCTAAGCACAGGCAGTACAAAAAAACTCTACTTTAATGGCTATTAAATGCTGATAAATATTTACATGTACCAAGATGTACTATTCGAATCATCATAGCATGAATTGTTAATTTAGAAAAAAAGCATACTGACCATGATTATTCCAATGATTATTAAGAAAACTATTGGGGGGGGGGGGATTCAATCACATGTTATCCAAGCCTTCACATTTCTGTTAGGAACAGGCTATACCTTTCATTCCCTGGCCTCCCTATTAGGCCAGGCAATTTAAGGGCAGAAGGAGGAAAACATCACCACTTCCAGTTTAAAATCTATGCATGCAAGGAGGACAATAATTTGGGGTTGAGTTTCAACATGGGAACAAAATTGATCTTCTAGTTTACGACTCTGTCCCTTTAATTAAATATGCATCTGAACTCTTTTAGCATAATCTGATTTAAGATTTTGCCCTCTAGCTCCCTCTGGTGAATTGCCACAACATGCTGTTAATTATGTCCACAGGACAATTCTGAAAAGCTAACAATAAACGTTTAAGATTTATTCAGAAATGGTTGTGATAATGGCATAACTTGCACGGTTTAGCTTTTTGGCAAAGGATTTAGTGAGAAGTTTTAAAATATTAAGAACCTGCAAGTTAGGGGGTTGAAAAGCAAGTTCCTAGCCCTCATTACCTTGCAGAAAACCACAGAAGTATGAAAGCAAATTTAGTAAAGCCACTGGGATAACAATCTTGTTCTGCTTCTTCTATTGCTGTCCAAAAATTCGGTGCATAGCAAGATTTTTATCAGCCAAATATATTTTATTCAGGTGTTTTGAGATGAATTACTCTAATCACATAAACAGGGATTTTCCAGATTCAGAATTTTAACTCTGAAATCCATATACTTTCCTAATAATAGTATGTTTGCATTCATATTTAGATCACAGTACAGTATTCCTGTTTCACCAATGGGAAAGCTGAGGGTTTAGGATGAGGTTTTGAGAAGATTAGAAAAGATGATTAAGTGTTTAGGGGAACATTTGTGGTGTAGTGAGGTTCAAGTCCATGAAGTCCACCGGGTAAACAGCTTTTGAGAAAGCCAATACTGTTCAATCTCTCAAAGTGATGGCAATGAAACAACATGAGGAGTACAATCAGGGCTGCTAATGAGTGGAATGTAACTCTGATCAATTAATTAATGAAACATTGTGAATGTCAAGCAGAGGCGTAGCTACCGCCGTATCTGCCGTATCAATTATACGGGGGGCCCAGGCCACGGGGGCCCCCAACGTGCGTAAGCAAAACAAATCTTTACCCTTCCTAAGGGCCCCCAAACAAATTTTTATACGGTGCCCAGCCAAGGCACGCTACTCTTCTGATGTCAACACAACTAGAAAGAACTGGAAGAACTACTGTGAAATACTTCCATTTTATCAAGGGCAGAATATTATTACTTTTTGTGGGCCACAATCTAGAACATGCAAGTAAAAAAGTCATAAAGAAATGGTTATTTATACTTACTGCTTTTTCCAACTATGCAAGCAGAACTAAGCCACATTACGATGGCTGTGATCGTCAGCCACAACTTGATCTGAGTATAGTATATGGTTTTTTTTCCTGCCCCAGGGCACCAGGAAGCCTGGTCTTAGAGACCAGCTGGCTTTGGGCCACCTTCGCCCTCCGAGGCAATCAGGGAAAATGCCATTGGCATGAATTTGTTTAAGGTGGATCCCAGCGTGCCAAGAAGTGACCCACACACTATGATCATGGAGCCATCTCCTGTGGCCAGTGGTGGGGTGCAAATGTTTTACTACCTACTCTGTGGGCTTGGTATGGTGGGCGTGGCCAGGAGGAAAGCCCTGCATTGCAACTGAATTAGGACTACTTTATTTCAAAACTTGAATGGGTGGGCCCAGCCAAAATTTCTGCTAACAGTTCTGGCAAACTGGGGCAAACCTGCTGAATCCCACCACTACCTGCAGCACATATGAAATGAGACATGCAGGATTTAACACCAAGACTGCAATGGACTCCGCTCATTTTGCCATTGGGCCCAATACGATGGTTTCCATGGCATTTCCTCCACTGAGGGGACCATCACCCCAACTAAAGAGGCTTATCTTCCCATAGCCATTGGCCCCTTTAGGGAGTCAGGTTAGGGAGTCAACGTTGAGTTGCTGGCTGTGCAGTTTACTCAAACTGTGGCTGACAGTGCCATTTCATTTGGGGGCCCCACCGCCTCCACCACACCCAGACATGTCATGTCGTGGAGGAAGGGCAAAATGGCCATCCGGCCCCTGAAGCTGTCTGAGGGAGTGTGACCTAGCCCCTGGCTTTAAAAGGTTGAGAACTCCTGGTCTACTCCCACAGCGGGATGTCTGGCCAGACAAGACTACAATAGTACTTACTGAAACCTCACTTTTTTGTGGTGCAAAAAGATAACCTCACTTTTTTGTGGTGCAATTATAACTTTTATTTATTTATTTTTATTTTGGCCTTTATAAATGGCAAAGGACTGTGCCATGATTTAAGTGCTGGTTTGCCCTGTAAGTGTTGAGGCAACAAAGGGATTGGTGGGAAGAGAAGTATTATGAACAATAAGCATTAGCTTGTAGGATTCAGATGATATATACTGTAACTTGTTTTAGTTACTTTTGAGACAAAAGACTGTAAAACTTTACTATTCAAATGCAACCACAATGTTAACTGCCTATTATGTGCATTATCAGAGCTACAATTACAACTAGTTACTTTTAAAAGGTACCTTTGCAAGCTCTGCTAATAATAATTTCATGTCAGAAATTATTTTGCATTGAAAGAGTTTTTGCAGAAGAAACTCTGCTCAGGGGATACCCGAATGAGGCTCCTTTCATGTCCCTAAGAGATGGTACAGAGACGGGTGCTCAATCCATCATGCAGTACCCAGGTCTTGAACTGCCGACTTGCCAGCCTTCCAGCTAACAGTCAAGCTTCTTAACCACTAAGCCACTGCACCTCTGCTGAAATCACAAACTATACTATGGAAAAACAAGAAAGCAAATGCACAGAGCAATAATCAAAGGAATGAATATAAAATATAAAAACAAACTTTGGGTAGAATCTTTAATTCTGGTCCCCTACCAGTAAAAAACCTAATATCTCCTTCCATTATTTGCTCTGGCATTGTTACAAGGAAGAATGTTGGATGGAGGTTCAAAAAGCCTAGTTCTCATTCTTTATGGGCCAGGCAGGCCTTGACTCCACAATGACCTATTACCTTCAGACAAGTGGAGGCAGTGCTATAGAATAAGCTTTTATTAAGTCAGAATCTGGAAGAAATTCCCCCATGGTTGTGGGCAGATATAAGTAGTTGCACTCCAAAACAACCTGACCTTAACCCTAACTTTCCCAAGCTCTGTTGTATACATCCTTGTGAGTCACGTCTATTGTGTTCCTTACTTTTCTCGGCATTTCAGTCCTATTAATGTGATTCTGCCCATGAAAGTTCTGTGTTGTGTGTTTAGCAAGCAAGCAAGCAAGCAAGCAAGCAAGCAAGAAAGAAAGAAGGAAAGAAAGAAAGAAAGAAAGAAAGAAAGAAAGAAAGAAAGAAAGAAAGAAAGAAAGAAAGAAAGAAAGAAAGAAAGAAAGAAAGAAAGCATTTCAAGATTTCTGAAGGTCTTTCGTTTGCTCCAGAATGTTCACAACAGAGCACATATTTGTGGCATTAGATTTGTACTGTTTTCTTAGGAGAGAGAGAGAAGAGATCTTGAATTCACAGTCTCTTCCATTGGTAGAGAAAGTATTTGAAACATTAATCAGGAGGGCAGCAGGGAACACCTAGAAAGTTATTGTTTAACCCAAGATAGTCAACAGGACTTCAGAGCAATCATGTTTGGGCATATCAGGCACCTTACCTTTAGGATATAGTCACACAAAAGAATAATCTGTCCATCACCCTATGGAGGGGGAGCCATTTTTCTGGAGAGAGAAAAAAATCTGTCAAGAAGATTAAATCAATGCAAGGAAAAGCAGCATACAGCAGGTACAGTGTTAGGGTGTCAAACTATTCATCACTACAAAGGAAGACAGCTGATATATTGCATGGGCTAATTAATAACAATTTTGTGTCAGAAATTATTCTGAATTGAAAGGATTTTTGCAGAAGAAACTCCACTTAGGGGATGCCCAAATGAGGCTACTTTCATGTCCACAGGAGCTGGGATGTTTACAGATCCAAAATATTTTTTTTCAAAATGTAAGTAGAATTACAAAACATTTCCCTTCTTCTTCTTGGGAAGACCCTTCACATGGGCGAGAGAATCAAAAGGTGGAATATCTTCTGCCAGACCTTCAAATGAAAAATGTCCCAAATGACATGTTGTGATTGCCTCCAATACCCAAACCACATTTATTTCCAGCTGAAACCATGTAGTAATATAGATGGTATGACTAGAAGATGTTGCTGGCTAATTTGTCCTTTTTTTAATGTAAATATTGTGCATTATATAGTAAGGCTAAGAGAGGTCTCAGCAGGCTGGGGAAATCCCAAAAGTTTGTAGAAGTGCAGGGAAGGAAATGTATATTTATGAGGGAAATTACAACAGAAGGGCCATAGACCATTTCAGAGAGGACAAACTGTGCTTACTGACCACAGAATCCCAATTCTGTGATAAAGCAGAAAACCAGGTGGAAAGAGGGATGGAATGGAGTCTAATGAAGGAGGGTATGCGTGACTGGCCAGAACAGTAAACAGTCGTTTCACATGACAACATATTTGTGCAGTAACCTATTTCCCTGATGCAAGTCATGGTCAAACAAGCCACTGTATCCCAGAGTATCATAACAATGCAAAGTCAACCTTTGCCAAAAGGAATCAGTATTTCCTGCTTTTATTTTTTTTTGACAAATCACGTATTCAAGCAGAGCTACACATATCTCCTGGTGACCGTAATAAAACAAAAGCAGTCTGGTTTGCCCAACACAGATTGAGACAATCTTGGAGTTAGAGCAAAGAGATGTTCTCTGTCTTCTGCAGTTCTGTTGCTAATGTCATGTTAACCTTATTAGCTAGTTGGGTCGCTAGACCAGTGGTCCCCAACCTTTGGCTTTTGGACTTCAGTTCCTAGAAGTCTAAGCCAATTCCCCATAATCAAAGCCAATTCCCCAAAGCATTGATCAGCCAATGTACTGATTTAGGCTTATGGGAATTGAAGTCCAAAAAACCAAAGGTTGGGGACCACTGTTCTAGACTGCAAGCGGTTGTAAATTTCAGGAGGAGAAGGGTGGAGAAAGCCACTGTGACCCTCCAGATGTATTTGAACTCCCGTTCCCAAGATCTTCCAACATTGGTTAAAGCAGAGGTGGCCAACATTGGTGCTCCAACTGTTCTTGGACTTCAATTCCCAGAAGCCCTGCTCAGCTGGTGTGCTGACTTAGGCTTCTGGGAATTGGAGTCCAAGAATAACTGAAGCACCAAGATTGGCCACCCCTGCGCTAAGCTTCTGGAAACTGGAGGATAGAAACACTAGGAGGGCCATAGTTACTCACTCTTGGGTTATAATCATTTTTTAAAAAACCATTCTGAATAAACATATAACGAGGGTGCAGCAACCTAAGAAATCTCTAGTCTGAGTTTTATTTTGACAAGTTTTTGGCATCCACCAGACATTTAACAGAAAAAAGGCCTATCCTTTATTCAAATTGATCTTCTGGGTTTTTTTTTCACATTGTCCTTTAACTTGCTTTATTTTTAAAATCAATGTGTTTTAATCTGAATTGAGGGCCTTTTTGGCTAAAGCAGGGGTGCCCAAACATTTCAGACTGCAGGCCAGTCATGTGGTTCAGTGGGCCAGTCTCATGGTTCAGTGGGCCGATCACGTGGTTCCTCCCACCGGAAGTGGAAGTAAAATGTGCCTTACAAATCTGTTTTGCAACAGGATAAGCTGCCATTTTCTCTGCTTAAACCAGGGGTGTCCAAAGTACAGACTGTGGGCCAGATCTGTCCCCTGACACCAATTCATCCAGCCCACACCACCCTCATCACTCCCCAAAGTGGAATTTAAATGTGCCAATAGGGGCATGTTTTACTTCTGCTTCAGGGACCAACAAGGGCAGCATGGGCCAGATGGATTGGTGTCAGGGGCCAGATCTGGCCCACAGGCCATATTTTAGGCACTCCTGGAAAGGATGAGATGGCAATGCAGACAGAGGGGCAGGCATTTTTGTCCTGTTCATGAACTCATTTGAGGATCTTATGCACCTCAGTTCAGGTGATACCTCAACTTCCCATTTGCTTTACACAGAGGTGGCAGGACTATGTCTTCTACCCAACAGGGTTGTCACTTTCTCACTTTTTACATGGATTCAGAAATTCAGAAATTCTTTCACACTAGAGATGTAAACAAGATAAAAGATCAAGGAGTGAAGATTCCCTCGTCCATTTTGATCTCTTTGCTGGTCTTGGCATTAGCTAAGTGAAGCAACTGCTTTAAACAGGAGATTTTGGCTATCGAGAGGTCAACAAATCATTAGTTATTTACCCTGTTATCATTGCACTTTTACTACCAGGAGTGGAGAGAAGTGTTAGTTGAATTTTCTGCCTTACATATCAAGCTGTCATGCCTGACTCTGATGCACTTGATCTTGTGTTGGTATGGCATCATTTGCTGTTTGACTTCAGGCAGCAAAAAGTCTTGAGTCAACACTGCTGCCACAGTAGGTATTATGTATATGATGCTCTTTATTTTGAGAATTTGCCATATAACTATAAAGGGCTATTAGTTTCAATTCTACCATTCTTCTCTCCTCTTTAATTATCCTTCCCAAAATAGATATCTTTCCTGCAAGCAAACCACTGCTAAAAAAACTCACACAGCTTAATTTTTCTTTTTCTTTTTTTAAAGAGCTCAATATATCTCAGCAAACAGCTGTAAATGAACTTTATCAAAGCTCAGGCGCAGCTCAAGCCTTCAGGTAAACAGGAGCATTTGCCAAGTGGAAATCCCAGCCCTTTGTGTGTTTAGTAATGAGTGAAGATAAGATTTCATTTTTGACAGCATGACGGATACAATCATAAAAGCAATCACACTGTTACACACCAGCTCAGAAGAGTGAACTTGATGGTTACAGCTTTATACCTGAGGATGGCTTATCTTTCCTTTATTTCATGCACATGAAAGCTATTTCTTCCTGGCATGTGAACTTTTCAAGGGACTTATTTTGGGTTGGGTTTCTGTGGTGCATTTTTTAAACCGTGCAGACAAGAAAGACCAAACTGATATCACATGCAAAACTCTTGCCTTTCTCACCAATGGCTGCAAGCATATATCTCTCAGACCTTTTACAGACTGGAGGAATACAGTAATCCTTAGCTTAATGGTGCTAGGAAGAACATTGGCTCATTTGTTGTCTTTCTTTTGGAAATACTGTACAGTCAAACCTCGCATAAAGAGTGCCTCGCTTAAAGAGTGCCTCGCTTAAAGAGCAGAATTTTCTCTGAATGTTCGCTTCGCTTAACAAATAAAACCAACCTAAAACTCGCTTAACAAATAAATTGGGCTTAGCAATCCCCCCCCCCCCACAACTGGTCATTTACAATGGTGTTTCGCTTAAAGAGCAAACTCGCTTAAAGAGCAATCCTGTGGAACGCATTATGCTCTTTAAGCGAGGTACAACTGTAGTTTGTTGCTTGTAGAAAGGATAAAAAAGATGATAGGAAGGTAAGGCAAAAATCAAGGTTACAACTTGTATTTGGTCAGATTGATCCAAATGAAAGCAAACAGGAGACAGTTTTCAAGAAACAGCTTTTATACTGTCAAAAGTACACACATCTTTCAATCGTTTGGATGTTTCCCATTGTGTTTATCTAGCCACCATTTGTCTTCTTCTTTTTTCCTCTCCCTCGCTCTAATTTAATTGCACAGACTTCTAGTTATGACTGCAGTGACTCAGTGGTTAAAACACTGAACTTGGCAACTAGAAGGTTGGCAGGTCAACAGTTCAAGACTTGAGTGCTGCATGACGGAGTGAGCTCCTGTCTCTATCCCAGCTCCTGCCAACCTAGCTGTTCGAAAGCAAGAAATTGCAAGTAGATAAATAGGTAATACTTCAGTGGGAAGGTAAACAGCATTTCAAACTCTGGATTGCCCCTTTTCCATCAGAAAGCACAAGCATAGTTTTGAGGCAGCATTATCCCAATTAGACTTGTTGCTGTTGAAAGCCACTGTGATTTATCACCAAAGGAAGCCACAGAAGGACTTTTCCAGGCAGAAATGTTGCTTTGTTAGATCCCATCAGTGTCTTTTTATCAGTCTATTGCCCAGGAAACCTTTGTCATCACTCTTAATTATAATCAGTATGATATATTAAAAACGACTTCACAGAGATCTTGAATGAGCAGTGCCTGCTGTCAATCCATATTGACATGTTAACACCTCAGAGACTTTTCATGTGGCAAAACAGAGCCCATACCCCCTAAAAAGCCATCCCCAGGAATATAATACATGCTTTGTGAATAAGGGTTAAGCATTCCTCTCCTCTCTAATTTCTTTCCAGTATCACTCCAAAGACTACCATAGTATTACAATTAAGAGTGTAAGACAAGGCCTGCTGGATCGGAACAAAGGTTGACTCCTATGGAAATAAATGGGAAGAAACCATCTTGACTTCGCTCTGGGAAACCAGGGGATGCGTTCCTCCATTTAAAAATGGAGAGTGGGGGGAAATGAAGCACCAAAACGTAAAATGAAAAACTCTGATTGCAGATGGCAAGATTAGTAGAAAATACAGTTAGAAGTCTTGATATTTCACATGGCTCTCTTCTTCCAGAGAAGAAAACACAAGATTTCGGTGATGATTTCATGCTTTGGTTCTGTTCTAAATTCTCCACAGAATCGACCTACTCAGATGCAGAAATCAGTCTTTCACAATATGTAACAAATGTACTCAAGAGGCAATGAAAATGGTTACATTTTTCATGTTATCTTTTAATTCAGGATGGGCAGTTTGGGGGTGAAGGTGAAGTCCTGGCAGCAAAAAACTGTAGTTGTGAAATGGACAGATGCTGATATGGTTTTTTTTTTTTTTGAATTATACATTTGGGGATGAGATGGTAAAATTGAGAATGAAATCTAGGGATGAAATTTGGAGAGCGAAAATTGCAATTGTGATATTTGGATGCATTGCTTTCATTGTTCTTCTCAATTCAGTCAGCACTTATGAGAGTCCTGGCCTCTTCATGGAAACTAACTTAAAGGTGTGGAACTAGTAAAACCACTTGCTAAATATCTCCCTTATCTTGAGAGTTCTGTTGGGGTTACTATAATTTGATTCTGCTTTGACACCAAATACATATAATAAAGGTAAGGGTAAAGTCACCTTTTAAATACTGGAGAGAGCTGCTTTCAGTCAGACTTGACCATAGAGAACTCTGACCAATGGTTTGACTCAATGAAATGTGTCTTCCTTTGTTTCTAAATAAGCTAACGCTTGTTCTCTTCTGCTTTACAGGGCAAGATTAAATCTGGTGTATTCCAGGTATAGGGAAGACATTTTAGATCAATGTGAGGAGATATGTTATATTATTTTGTAGCAGTGGCTCAAGTGGCTAAGATCCTGACTGGAAGGCAGCAGGTAGCAGTTTGATATCTGAATACTGCAGGATGGAATGAGCTCACGTCTTTGTCCCAGCTCCTGCCAACCTAACAGTTCGAAAGCAAGAAACTGCAACTAGATAAATAGGGACCACTTCAGTGGGGAGGTAAACAGTGTTTGGCATCTAGTCATGCCTGCCACATGACCATGGAAACGTCTGCAGAAGCAAACCGTGCTGGCTCTTCAGCTATGAAACAGAGATGAGCACTGAAACTTAGTCAGATATGACTGGCTTTTGAGCAAGGGTGACTTTTAGCATTAAATGCAATTTGCAAATTGGTAACTGATTACCTACAGATAGGTGTATTCTCTCACTCCACCCGTGAGAGGGCATTTTACTAAATCCAATGCATTTAAAGAGAGCTGGTTTAAGAGCATCACATATCAACAACCATAGATAAAGTCTCTCTCTTTTTTTGCATCAATACATGGATCCTCAATGTGAGACAACCCATGACTTTTTAACTTATTCCACATTTCCCCAGATGTTTAAATCTCAAGTATAACTACGTTCCCATTCCACTCAATAAGGAATTATGCATAATTCCTCAGATTGTGCCATTTCCCCCCAGCAGTAATTGAGAGAGAGAGAGAGAGAGAGAGAGTTTAATATTTTAATTTTCTTAGAGGAACATTTGGCTCTCTCCTGCTCTAGACAAAGCATGGCTTCCAAGTGATTATTTCTGTCCCAAATTGAATTAATTTTCACTTTTTGTCTTACTCAGTGGAAATGTAAGCCTGTGTTTGCTACAATGACATAATGCAAGTGTTTTCCAGCAGCTGCCTCTGTTTTCAGGTACTGCATTTTGGAGATGTTTCAAAATAACCTTAGGTTATTGCAGGCAAACCTGTTAGAGAAGGTTTGGAAAATTGCAGCATTCAGGTTCTTTGCTTTTTTTCTCTAGCTCTGCTGTTTTATGTGCAAGACTAAACCTTGTTCGGCCTCTTTGGGTGCTTTTCTTTTCTGCCAGATTTACCACATAGCACTTTGAGACTGCTTTGATTTCCAAACCTCCATGCATAAATTATGATACATTTTGCTCTCCAAATAGGAAGGCTGAGTAAAGTGTTTGTGTGGTTAAGAAACTTGGAGAGGAAGAGAACAGGGGCAGACATGAATATTTTATATATGTTTGGATTGTTTAATGTACCCCTCTTTCCCAAGTTCAAGACAAAACCATGCATTGAAGGCACATTTCTTTTTCGCCACTAATAATAGAATCCTGTGCTAAGTCACAGCCACAAAATGGTTGCCTAAATCTAAATATCTCAGATCTTTTCAGGAAAACATTCAGGGTTGGATATTGCTAGAACCTGTTCATTTTATACTGGGACTATGCCATCCCAAGCTTCCATCCACTGTTGTTGAATGTATATTTCTGGTTTTAACTATTGTAAACTACCTAGGGTAGGAAAATGTCCCAGAGGGGGAGACTAGAACTCAAATAAATGAATAAAGGGAGGGGTAGAGATTGTGATAAACTTCAGGGATAGGAAAAGCATACCTTTTTTTAAATACAGGTCCTGGAATATGCCAACCAACTGCTTGTAGATTTGCTTGTCCAACTGCTACAGATTTGCTTGTCCTTTGCAAAATAGGATAATGTCTTGGATAATACCAGGAGAGTGTTTTAAAAGTGAAATGTAGAATTGATGCCATTTTCCTGTTGTGGTTTTTAACAGAATGTGGGTTCAACTATTAGCTCTAAAATCTGATTGGAATATCAGCTTCAAACTCTTGTTAAGGAAAAAAAATCATGATTCAAACAAATTATATATGAAATGGACCCAATCTTACCAAGAGAAGCATTTTCAAAAATGACTTCTCTCTTACTTTGGTTTATCCAGATAATTCCTTTGATTCAAATCAATTCTGGTTATTCTTTCTCTTCAGGAAGAATATGGGATGCCCTTGTGTAGCCAAAATCCTATTGATGTTTGCATAACCTTACCAATTGTAGCTAATTGTCAAGGTGTGTCATATCCCTGGTGGTGCAACTGAGAAGTGACCCAGGAGGTTATCAGTTAGCCACAATTAGGTTTTTTACAAGACAGATTTCTGTTTTCATCTGAATACTAAAATGTTTCCCCTAGTTCAGGGGTGCCCAAACTTTTCAGGCCATGGACTGGTCACGTGATTCAGTGGACCAGTCATGTGGTTCAGTGGGCCGGCCATGTAGTTCCTCCCACCAGAAATGGAAGTAAAACATGCCTTGCAAGAGTGTTTTGCAACAGATATGTTTTGTAATAGGATGAGATACATTTTAGGCTGTCATTTTCTCTGCTTAAACCATGGGTGCCCAAACTACGCCCTGTGGGATGGATCCAGCCCCCAACCCCAATTCATCCAGCCCATGCCACCCTCATCACTCCTGGAAGCGGAAGTAAAACATGCCCGTACGGGAGTGACGAGGGCAGTGTGGGCCAGATTAATTGGGGACAGGGGCTGGATCCAACCTGTGGGCCATAGATTGGGCACCCCTGCCCTAGTCCATGTTTATAAGCTTGCATTGATTTACAATGACTTTGTAACAAGCATGCTTCAATTGGTGCTGTTCCTTTGAGGATGTATTCAGCATTTTAGGCATAAAAAAGAGCTGTTGCAGAAACAAATCATTTGTTTCAGATGGGCAGGGGAGCAAATGTGAATATTTTCTCTCTGTGTTGATTTCAGCTGCTATAATGATAATGTCCTCCCTAGGAAATGGTAAAAGAGGCAGCAGAGTACTGTGGAAATCATATTAAATTTCACCCAAAAAAATTAAAAACACCTCAGAGCAAGGCTTCTGGGGACAGGGAGATGCCTAAAAAGTAGAGACATCAACCTGCCAATAAAAATCCGGATAGTTAAAGCAATAGTCTTCCCAGTAGTAATGTATGGCTGTGAGAGCTGGGCCACAAGGAAGAATGAGTGCAGAAAAATAGACACCTTTCAACTGTGGTGCTGGAGGAAATCAATCCTGACTGCTCCTTGGAAGGATGGATAACAAAGCTGACGTTCAAATTCTTTGGCCACCAAATGAGAAGAGAAGACTCACTGGGGAAGTCCCTGATACTAGGAAAGATCAAAGAGAAAAGGAGAAAGGGGCAGCTAAATGGCATCATTGACACAATGGGCGTAGATCTAGGTGGGCTACAGAGGATGGCAGATGACAGAGGAGCCTGGCGTGAGGTGGTCCATGGGATTGCAAAGGGTCAGACTCAACTGTGTGACTGAACAACTCCCAGCAATAATAGAATTATGCCTAATGATTGAAAATGTACAGCATAGAAAGACAGACAGACCAAAAAAAGCCAGTTCTGAGAAGAAAACCCAAGGAATTGTCTATGTTCATTTGAAGTCAGCTCTGCTTCAGACTGCAAGTGGGACTGACATTTACGAAAGCTAAGGAACTGAAGGCAGAAGACCAGACAATTACTCTGTAATATACTCAGCATTGCACATGTATCAGGGTACCACCTGAAACATCAGGAAATGCTCTGTTTCAAATCCCAGAATGAAGAACACAGCTGGAGAAAATCCCGTGACTATCATGCATGAGAGAATCTAGGACATGGACACCCATTTCCATGTCTGGGGTGGAGTGTGAGGAATCTCCCAATTGTTGGAGACCAAGAAGCATCTTCAAGACAAACATTATCCAGTGTGGAACTGCAGCGATGATACAGTATCTTACTGCTTAAAGGTTATCCAAAACACAACATTTATTTTTCTTGGAGCCAAAAGAGATGAGGGCATAACTGAATGGTTGCCCAAAGGCAATTACTGATTAAAATTGACTAAACTTTCCAAACAAATCTGAGCAATGCATTGGTTGTCACATTACAGTTAATTTGAGCAATCCGACTATAATGGTCAAAAAGGTATCACTGCCTCATATCCAAACATTAATGTAATTTGTTGGCCTCTTTACTTTCTTCTTGCCTTTGCTTGGATATTGTTTATATTATCAGATGGATTTCTAGCTGCATTGAGGTATCTTTTCCCCCTCTTTGAATAAGAGCAAGAAAATTAGACTCTACTGAAGGCATATCTATGTCAGCTGCTTCTGAGCAAAACAATGGAATTGCTTCTGAAAATAATAATCTTTGCTTAATATTGCCACTGTAATATTTTTAGATTTTGTGTTGCTTTATTCAGTCTAATCAAATAAATCAATTTAGTAGTACTGTATTATCCTGGGCCTATTCACTCAAAAGTTAATTCAATTAAACAAAGAAAGATTTGCTCCCAGGTAAAGGAGTCTTCTGGACCTTGGGAGGATGACTTGGGATCCACAGAATGTTTTAGGTATCTAGAAGTCTTCATAATCCCTTCTCAGTTGTTCTGCTGATGCCCTCCGGAGAAAAAAATCTATTGTTTGATCCCAGAATTCTGTTTTCTCAAAAAAATGAGATTTATTTCACAGTTTATAGCATGGGTTATCACAGTGGAAAATAAACAAGAATAAAATGTTACAGATAGGAAAATGTGCAACATTGAATATGGTGAATAAAAGAAAAACTACCCGAATCTAAGACTGCCAACAGTCTTAATGAGATATTCCAGATGTCCAGCCCTAATTTCTGATGGAATATCATACACAATAATAAAATGCTGACAATAAGAAATCTACTTTGATATTCAATTAGTTTAAAAAAAAAACACCTGTTCATGCAATTTGTTAGGACCAATAAGAAATAACCTGCAAGGGAGTTGGTTTATATTTGGTCTTGTGTACATGGCAGATATGTGCATACATGTTGTTCTAATGCTCCAGCATTAGTATGGGATGCCAACTCATGAAATGATCCAGTTAATGTCTCACATCATACAACAAGCCAACGCGTGGTGACTTCCAGACCAGCCATCATTTTTCTGAAACTGTGATCACTTGGGAACATCCCTGTTTAAACATTTTCATTCAGATACAGTATACACATATAAGAAGTAGCAGTTTTCACAGGCAGGTTGCTAACCTCTGAAGTGTCTTTTGCAAAGTATCTTGAAATGCAGAGATGTAAACACATCAAGAGGTAAAAGGAAATGTGGAAACCAGGTTCAAGGAACAAGAAAACCCCAAGACAAATCTACACATACCTCGCCTGCTACCATGGACCAGTGAATACAGTGGTTACCATGGTTGGATGGTGGATTTCAGAGGGCAGGCTTTGTTTCTCCTCCTTACCCAAACAGTGAGTCTTGATCCAGTCTGGAGTTTTGTGTACTTTAGGCAGGCCAACTTTTGCCCAGCAAGAGCTAAGAAGATTGTTTCATTCTGAATGTAACTCATGCTTTTAGGTTTCTCAGAGCATCTCCCTGTGGCTATTCCTGGCTTGAGGCAGAAGACATTCTGTCTAGTATAATAATTCCATGTCTGAAATTATTCTGGATTGAAAGGATTTTTGTGGGAGAAACTCCACTCAGGGGACGCCTGAATTAGGCTCCTTTCATGTCCCCAAGAGCTGGGACAGAGATGGGCGCTCAATCTGTCATGCAGTACCTGGGTCTTGAACTTCCAACTTGCTGACAAACCAACTTGAAATAGGACTTAGATGCTAAGCCTGTGTTGCTTTCCTTATTGGAGAACTTGGAAGTAAATAGCTAAATAATCAACAAACTACACCATCTGTGTCTGAAGGACATGGCTGTTGGTATCCAGAGGGAAGGCTGAATGTATATACTGTAGTCTTCGTGACTGAGTCATTGGTCTTTTGAAATCACGTCTGATGATGTATCACATGGAGCTGTAACTGAACTCAACTCAGACTTTCCAGCAACTAAGCTAGGGTTATGGGATTTCTATGGCAAACTGTAATAAACTTCCTTGAGGAAAAGTGACCTTGATAGCTTTCTCCATTGACCTCTTGCTCTTCCTTTTCCATCTGAAACCAGACAGGGAAAGTGAAGTCTGTGTTCAGAGAGAAAAACTCAAACAGTTCTAGTATGGGCATTTGCTGATTTGACACATGACAACAATTACCTACAACAACTTCTTATCTTGAAACAATTCATCAATGAGATTTATGCCAACTGAGTGACATCAGTATAAAATTCAGTAAGGATTTGGTCATTGTACCAAGTGTGCTTCTTTGTATTTTGTTTTCATGGGGGGTGGGGGAGGCATGAATCTTTTATTGTCCTTCCCCAAAATATTACATCATCAGAGATAAAAGCCACTCAAAGGGGAGGATCAATACATTTCTGAGACATTTTTGTCCTTGCTGGTTTTTGCTTAAGAAAAAAAATCTGTAGTGGAAAAGTAGATGTCACTATTGGCCGAGGCATTATGGGAGTTTTAGTTTGGGGTGTTTTCTTTTTTTCAAAGGGGACACTGGAATCTTTGTAAATTTAACAGATCCAAAATGGAAGTTTTGTGAAAAATCATACTCATGACTTGTTTAAAAACTTTACTCATTTTGTAGCTTTCCCTCTTGTGTTCCCTAGGAACAAAAGCAGAGGTGAACTTCAAACAGATGTTGGTTTTTTAAAAATTGAAAAGCCCATTTCAGTGAGCTCTTGTTCCAAAGCAACATCTGTAAGTTCTTCTGTAGCAAGAAGGTACTCTCAAAGTAAAGGTTACCCTTCCTCAAAAGCCAGTGGTATCTGACATGGACACGTGGCAGGCATGCATAGACACCAGATTGCACAGAACGCTGTTTACCTTCTCACCAAAGTGGTACCTATTTAGCTACTTGCAATTTCTTGCCTTTGAATGGCTAGATTGGACTGTATCTAAATACATGAGTATGTATTCAATAAAGATATCAAAATTGTAATTCATTAGAATCAGATAATTCTACCTTACTTGACTCACATAGGAGACAAGGTAAAGGTCAAGGTTTCCCTTGGTTGAAAGTCAGTCGTGTCTGACTCTAGGGGACAGTGCTCATCTCCATTTACAGCCAAAGAGCCAGCACTTTCTGCATCTGCAGACATGTCAAGCATGGAACTCTGGTAACCTTTTTACTGAAACAGTGGATGCAATTCTAATGTTAAATTGTCATTTATTGTTATATTCAACCTTTCTCCATGCCATTCTTCTAATTCAATTTTACTATCAGATTTCCATTTCTTGGCTATAACTAGTCTCATCACAGTTACCATGATACTGATTATTTATTTCTTTTTTTCTCTATTTGTTTACCTCTGAAATCCATCCACAGGGCTAATCTAGGACACAACTGAAGACGTATTGAGATAATTTGTTCAATTTCTATAAATGCTTTTCCCCACATTTCTTTCACAAAATTACACTCCCACTATGCTGATCCATTTCTTTGAGGTGATACCAAATTCTAATACAGTTGTACCTCGCTTAAAGAGCATATTGCGTTCCACAGGATTGCTCTTTAAGCGAGTTTGCTCTTTAAGCGAAACACCATTGTAAATGACCAATTGTGGGGGGGGGGATTGTGAACCCCGATTTATTTGTTAAGCAAGTTTTTGGTTGATTTTATTTGTTAAGCGAAGCAAACATTCAGAGAAAATTCTGCTCTTTAAGCAAGTTACTCTTTAAGCGAGGCACTCTTTATGCGAGGTTTGACTATATTTTAAAAGGGGAAGGGGAAATCAGTCATAATTTTGCCATCTGAGTGATCCCAGATCCTTCTTTAGCTTAACAGTGGAAAAATTCAGAATCATTGGCCACAGTTTAGAGAAAACATATAGGTAGATCCTAAATGAGCAGAATTCCATAAGATAATTTCTTATATAAATACAATTTATCTGCTGCTCTTTTCACTGGACATAATCTGGAAGATAACAAGAACAAAAATTATCACAACTTTGTAAATTAACAGCAGAATTCTATACATGTATAATCAGAAATAAATTCCATTGAGTTCAATGGGACCTCCCCCTCTCCCAAGAAGAGTACAGATGACCAGATTTCACACAGGTCTTAATGTACTGTACTTGCAAAAGCCAATCACATTTACTCAGAAGCAGGCCTTCTTGAGTATTATGGGATTTACTTCAGAGTAAGTGCAGAAAGATTTCCCTTTAAATTTTCCCTTTTCTCAGATTTTGTCAGACCAGATGAATTTTGCCCACATAATTCTCCTAGCCATGAGAAGGTCTCTCATGCTTTGGCCATCTTCCCTTGGTCAAAGGTTTTGGAAAGAATAAACAACCTTTGTAGTTAAAGACCAGATGCACTCTGGGATAGCCCTCCTGGGGGATTTGTATTGACAATATATGGAGTCTCTGATGTGGTGCCTCAGAGACTCACTTATACTCATTTGAAAGTTTCCTTCCTCCCTCTGAGCACGGCCCATGAGTAGTTATTCTCTTTGAACGTATCTCATAGAATGAAGCAAAGAGTCCCAGGCTGAGTTTATTGTTTTGAAGGAGGAAATTTATGAAGAAAGCTTTCAATGTACAGACATACCAGAAAACAAAAATTAAAAAATTAATAAAATAGAAACAGAAACACTGCAGCACTTCAATATACAGATTTGCTCTAAGAGCCTCAGATGCATGAAAATAAGGGTGTACAGAGACACCAAAGACCAACCTGCCTTCAAAATGGAGTACCTTACCTTGGATATCTTGGAGTCGTTATTCAGAAGTCCAAGTGAGGAGTCCACACATTGGTAGACATCTCCACAACGACATTCTGCACATGCAAAAGCACCTGAGAAATCAAGTCCATTTGCATGGAGTTTTTAGCAATTTGGATATCATGTCACCTGCTGGCTAGGCGGACCATGATGTGTGCCCTCCGCTTTCACCTTGCCCAAGGGATCCAATGGAGGACACTCTGTTTAGTCCTGGCCTAACATCATTGACAAGAGATGGGTAACACTGACTAGTTAGACTGCTCAAGCCTCGGCACCCTGGACAAAGCTCTCACCTAGCAGGGGCAAAATGGAATATTTGTGCCAATTTCTTCACCTTCAGAAAGCTAAGTAATGGCTACTTGTGAGATAAGAGGAGTTCCTACAGCACTGAACTGTAGCTACAACCTCCCTCCCATTCTAGAATCCAGTGATGGTCTGTCTCAGCTTTATTCCTCTGCTGTGTTCTGTTAGAAGTCAGCAGTCATATTAGTATATGTAGCCCATTAAATATAGGCTTGCTTATGAAATCACTGAGAGCAGGTGGAATCAACTGAGAACAAGTTGGAGTATAGCAGTGAATAATCATTTCTCAACAACTGTCAAAACTGCTGAGAAAGGATGGCATGTTTTGACACTGTCAAAAATATTTGTGAAAAATCACAGGTGGCTACAACTCATATCCGGTATTAAAATGAACATCCTTGTAGATGGGGTGGTTTGATAAGGTATAAAAATGCTTCAGGAAGGAATCACAAATTTGATTGCTCTTTTCTCCCATGCCGTTCTTATAGAGCTGGGTGCAACCCATGGAGAAATTATCCCACATGTATTCCATTGAAATGAATGGGAGCTGCATAGATTCCACTCATTTTGATGGGAACTTTGTGAGGGAAGTTCCTGAAGGGCTAGGCCTGGTATTACAGCACTGCTTTTGCTCCAAACATGGTAAGCATTTGATGTTTTCCAGTGAGAAATATTGCAGTTTTTTAAGAGCTTCAGAAAATCAGATTTAACATCCACGGAAGGTGAGTGTCAAGTGAGTGCTTGCTAAAAGAATAATAAAACTAGGGTTTCAACAGCTACAAAAAAAAAACAGCATCTGGGGTTCCCCCTCCTCCCTACGCAAGGGAACCATCATCCTTTCTGGCTTGGCGCTGCATTCATAAATGCAAATCACAGCAAGGCACTGAACCTTAGGAAGTTGGAAAATAATGCTTTCACAAACTCCAGTGTGCATGAAGAAGTGCCACTTTCTCTCCCAGCCCTTAAATAATGCAAAGTAATAGGCTACCAGTTCAGTTATTTTTAACTAAAAATGGATAAAAATAGACGAAATCTCTCATCTTTTATAGCACATAATTCATGATGCGGAATAATGAAGGCAAAGGATGGGGTTTCTCCTAGAATGGCTCACCTGAGCATGGAAGGAAGAAGTTACAGAAAAGTTCATGCAACTGTGCAGTCAAGCTGCAGGGGAGATTCGTGCAGAAAATGAACAATCAGATTGAATGGGACAACCCAGTGGGTCCCACCAGTTCTATCTGGTTGAGGACAAATCTTTCTAGGTGATCTTTCCAGCCTAGATTTGCAGAGGACAGAAGCTATAGGGCTGTCAAGGGAGAGAAGAAGCCAGCCTATAAGATGATGTATCAAGAGACATTCCAACTCTAGTGTAAAGGTCACCCTTGCTCAAAAGCCAGTCATATTCAACTCTAGGGTTCAGTGCTCATCTCTGTTTATAGCCAAAGAGCCAGTGATTTCTGTGTCTGCAAATGTTTCCATGGACACGTGGCAGGCATGCCTCAACACAGGAGTGCACAGAACACTGTTTACCTTCCCACAGAAGTGGTCACTATTTATTTACTTGCAATTTCTTGCTTTCGAACTCCTAGGTTAGCAGGAGCTGGGACAAGAGATGGGCACTCATTCTGTCATGCACCACTTGGGAATCAAACTCCAACCTCCCAGTCTTCGAGTTCAGTGTCTTAACCACTTGAGCCTCGGCAGCCCCATTTCTAGTGTAGCAGTTCCAAAGCACCGATCAGCCAATGTACTGACTTAGGCTTCTGGAAATTGAAGCCCCCCTGTGGGGCATGGGCCCCACATTGGGAACCACTGCTGTAAGGCTATCTCCAGCGTAGCAGTAGCCTTAGAGCACTGGTTCCCAATGTGGGGCCCATGCCCCACACGGGGACTTCAGTTCCCAGAAGCCTAAGTCAGTACATTGGCTGATCAGTGCTTTGGGAAATTGACTTTGGCTTCTGGGAACTCAAATCCAAAAACCAAAGATTGGGAAACACTGACTTAGAACCATCTATGTTTATTGTTATTTTTAATTTTGGTAGAGTACATGTCCCTTCCCGACTTCATCTTGAACTTTAGGAAACACTTTTGGCTGTCTATATATATATGGGGCATGGGGCATGGGGCTATGGTAGGTTAGTGGTTAAGATGCTGAGTTTGATGACCAGAAGGTCAGCAGGGAAGCGGTTCAAGACCTGAGTACTGCAGCTCCTGCCAACCTAGCAGGTCGGAAGCAAGAAATTGCAAGTTGATAAATAGGTACTGCTTTGGCAGAAAAGGTAACAATGTTCCATGTGCTCCAGTGCCTAGTCATTCCCATCACATGCCCACAGAAACGTCTGCAGATGCAGACAGTGCTGGCTCTCTGGCTGTAAAAACCACCCCTTAGAGCCATGATGGCGAACCTTGGCACTCCAGATGTTCTTGGATTTCAATTCCCTGAAGTCGAAGCCCCCATGAATCCACATGAAGGGGTTTACTGCAATTCATCCAGCCTGTGCCACCCTTGTCACGCCTGGAAGCGGAAGCAAAATGCGCCCATACAGGCATGTTTTACTTCCACTTCCGGGAGCAATATGGATGGTGCAGGCCAGATAAATCGCAGTAAACCCTTTGTGTGGATTCAC
Organism: Furcifer pardalis; assembly: GCA_030440675.1. Lineage (NCBI taxonomy): Eukaryota > Metazoa > Chordata > Lepidosauria > Squamata > Chamaeleonidae > Furcifer > Furcifer pardalis. The sequence continues at coordinate 102,171,587 of CP126897.1, forward strand.
GGGGGCTTGGGCTTCTGGGAATTGAAGTCCCAGAACATCTGGAGTGCCAAGGTTCACCATCACAGCCTTAGAGTTAGACACACCTGGCTTTCAAGCAAGTGACCTTTACCTTTATGTATCAAAAGGCATGAGACCATGAACTGTACATGTTGTTCTTTGTTCCTTTGGGAGATGGTTCTGTTTCTAGCTTTCTGTAGGGCTCTGCCCAGCAGGGACGACATGTTGTTGTTGTTGTTGTTGTTGTTGTTGTTGTTGTTGTTGTTGTTGTTCAGTCACAGAGTCAATTCTGACCCTTTGCGACCCCATGGACCACCATATGCCAGGCACCCCATCCTCCACCCTCCTCTTCAGCCCACCAAGCTCTCTGCCCATTGTGTCTACAATACCATCTAGCCATCTCATTTTTGGCCGCCCCCTTCTTCTTTTGCCCTCGAACTTTCCCAGCATCAAGGCTTTCTCAAGTGAATCCTCTCTTCTCATTTGACATCCAAAGTACTTTAACTTCATCTTCAATATTTGACCTTCCAAGGAGCAGTTGGGGCTGATTTCTTTTAAGATCAACCTCTTTGTTCTCGTTGCTGCCCAGGGGACTCTCAAAATTCTCCTCCAGCATCACAACTGAAAGGCATCTATTCTTCTGCGTTCTAAGAGAGTAGGATGATGTACGTATCCTACTGTAGCTCCACAAGATGCTAAAGTCTTTGGAACTTCAGGGAAAAGCCCCAACGTCCAGCAGAAAACAAAAGGGACCAAGCCAAGATTGATTTGGGAGAAGTAGAGATTAACTGAGGTTGGGTGACACAGCTTTTGCTTTGTCACTGGTGCAGAGTGGTGACTGCCTCCTCCTCCTCCTCCTCCTCCTCCTCCTCCATCATCAGCCAAATAACAAACTGCTTATCTGTATAGCATCCAGACTTTTTCAGCTGCCTCCAAGTAATTGTGATGCCATGTTAGACTCAGACTGCGGCAATTTAGGCTCAAATCCTTATTCAGCAAATAAAGCTCCCAGACTGGGTCTACAGCTGTGGCTCCCAAAGTGAGGCACATGACCTATGGGGGGGGGTTGATTTTTAAGGGGGGCAATTGGAGAATGAGTTGTTAACAGTAAATGGCCTTTTAGGCTTCCTCCACATGAATAATAAGAATTATATCTTGGGGGAGGATCAGGATTTAAGAGATGCTTAGGTAGGGCATGGCCAAAAAAAGTTTGGGAACCACTGGTCTAAAGCCAATGAATGTCTGGCAGGCTAAATTTCTGGGTAAAACGTTAGATTAGGCAGCATTGCATGTTGTAAATGGGTCTGCAAGTGGACCAGTGAAAGAGAGAGAGAGAGGTTAAAATGCTGAGCCTGGAGACTGGAAAGTCGGGATACCTGAGTGCTGCATAATGGATCTTGGGGACATGAAATGACCCTCAGGCATCCCTTGTTGAGCAGAGTTTCTCCAGCAAAAATCCTTTCAACCCAGAGTAATTTCTCACATGAAATTTATTTTACTCCTAATTTAGGGTCAGCCTAAGTGGATGTCTAGTCATGCCTGCCACATGACCACAGAAACGTCTGCAGAAGCAGACAACGCTGGCTCTTTGGCTATAAACAGAGATGAGCACTGAATCCTAGAATCAGATACGACTTGCTTTTGAGCAAGGGAAATCTTTACCTTTACCTAAGTGGGTGTTCGAAGCATGTGATATGTTCAAGGAGAGGTTTACCACCAGTGATGGGCTCCAAAAAAAATTACTACCACACTGTGGGTGTGGTATGGTGGGCGTGGCCAGCCCTGCATTGCACCCAAATTAGGACTACAGTACTTTATTTCAAAACTTGGATGGGCAGAGGCGGGGCCATCCAAGTTTCTGGCGAACTGGTGCGAACCTGCTGGTGCCCACCACTGTTAACCACTGCCATACGACACACGTAGGGTGTTTCCATTGCTACCAAGGAAAAAGCAAGAGGCGCAGGGAGCGGGTGGGGAGGCCGCGCATTCTTCTGGCTTGTGGCAAGCAAGAAAAGAGATGGCGCAAAACCGCCCTGCGCGCAGTGGGGGAGGAAAAGGCGCCTAGGCTTGCACGCTGGGGAGGGGGGGGGTGTTAAAACCCGGCTTTTTTAGCTGCGTGCCTTCGCCAGGCGTGGAAAAGTAGCTCTTTGGATCGAAGTGGAGAATCCGCGCAGACCTCCGCCCCAAAAGGACGCCTTGGCTGCGCCCTTTTGGGTCCGGATCCTTTCCCTCTATTTCAGAGACCCGCGAGGGGTGTGTGCGGAAGGAGAGAGCGCTTATCCTCCTCCTGTTGCAGAGGGAGAGGCGCTCTGCACATGCCCCGCGGCGCTGCCCGATCTTTGTAACGGATCCCTTGTTCTGCAGCCCAGCATGGCTCCGGCAGCTCCCCGCCACGTGTTCGGACACCAGAATCCCAGAACCGCATGGTTTGGAGGCCCACGGGTTCGATTCCCCGGCCTGGTCGCCGCAGCGCCATCCAAGTGCCCTGGAGGAGCGCGCCTGTTTCCTTGCGGAGACAGGCTTGTGAAGGCAACCAAGCGCACGCTTCGTAAAGGAAAGCAGGACACGCGTCGCGGGAAATGGGCGACTCAAAGAAGCGAACTGCTAGCTTTGCTTCGCTGAAAGGCTTGAGGATCCGGAGGCTGTGGGAATGGGAAGCGCTGCCAACTGGCGGAGAAGGAAGGAAGCCCAGCGATTCCCCTTCTGATATGGGGCAAAGGAGGCTTTCCAAGTTCGAATCCGGGTAGGAAGGTCACTGATGAGTCCTCAGAGGAAATCAAGAGGAATCCCTTAGGAATAGAGGAAGTAAGTCCAACCAGCGAGCATTTAGCTTTCATAAACCTCACCTGGAGTTGTTTCACTTTGAAGCTCCTCCCAGTTTTCTCCAACCTGGTGCGATCCAGATGTGTTGGACTACAATTCCCATCAGCTCAAGACTGTGTGAACTGATCTCAGTGAACCAGGATGGTTGGGAACTGTAGTTTGGCCCATCCTGGAGAACTCTTGGCTGTTACGAAAATAAAGCCTTGGGACTGGTAGCGGTCTGTTGTCCCCATTTTAGAGGTGGGGCCCTGAGGCTGCTGATGTTGCCCTGCACCCTTTCTGAAAGAGTGGGAATGGGAAGGTCTTCAGGCAGGTACAGAACCATGTGTCCCAGTGGAAGTGGAAGAAAAGAACAAGATGGGAGGAAGAAACCGTGGTGGTTGTGATGATGGGTCATCCAATTCTTTACCAATGAAAACCAATGCTTGGTTTCCTTGGCCATGGGCAGTCCAGTCCAGCCATAGTCCAGGTGGACACTTTTGGAGACTCTCCTTCTTGTCCCACATCAGGACCTGGAAGGAGGAAGAAAATAAGACTGAACTGATCTCTGCAGACTTTTTTCTGGACCAAACACAAAGAATCAACATTAGCAAGAAAGCAGGCAAGATCAAGAGCATTTGGGGCAGTTCCCAGCCAAGACTAGACTTCATTATGAGTGTGGGCTCTTAGCAGAATTACACAAAATGGATTGGTCACACCTGAGACACCAGATTAAGATGCCTCCACCCTCTTCAATGGACTATCCTGGCTTTGTGGTTAAAATGCTGTACTTGGTGACTGGAAGGTCAGCAGTTCAAGACCCAAGTGCCGCATGACAGAGTGAGCTCCCGTCTCTGTCCCACCTGACCACCTAGCACTTAGAAAGCAAGAAATTGCAAGTAGATAAATAGGTAAATGAAATCAACCCTGACTGCTCCTTGGAATGACAAATACTGAAGCAGAAGCTCAAGTACTGTGGCCACCAAATGAAAAGAGACGACTCACTGGAAGGAGAAGGCAGCAGCAGAGGATGAGATGGCTACATGGCATAATTGATGCAGTGACTGTAGGTCTGGGTGGCAGGTGGCAGAGGAGCCTGCCATGCAGTGGTTGATGAGGTCGCAAAGGGTTAGACTGAAAAACAAGAAATAGGTACCACTTCTAGTCATGCCTGCCACATGTCCATGAAAATGTCTGCAAATGCAGACAACACTGGCTCTTTGGGTGTAAACAGAGATGAGCACTGAACCCTAGAGTCAGATATGACTGGCTTTTGAACAAGGGCAACCTTTACCTTCACCTACTCTCTTCAAGTCAGCTACTGGGCAACAGCAGTAGATGAAGGTGACACTATCAAAGGAGACAACAACAGTGATACTCAAGTTAACTTTTCTTAGAACTGTGCAGAAGGTAACAATGGTAAACTCCTCCTGATCTTTCCTTATCATGAAAATTTTGTGGCGAGACAGTCCAAAATGAAACAAGAAACAGTGCTGGAAAATGAGACTCCTAGGTCAGATAGCATTCAGTCAGCTACTGGGGGAAGAGCAAAGGACATGAATGAATAGCTCTGTTGCTAGTGATGCAACTAGATTAAACCTGAAGGGACATCTAGTGGCTGATGTGCACAAAAGGGAAAGGATACTGCACAACTCATGTAACTGGAACATGAACCGTGAGAAGTATGAATTGAGATAAACAGGAAACCATAAAGGAAGAAATGGAGTGTACTATACAGTATATAGAAAGTGAAGTGAAAGCTGCTCTGGTAGCTCTAGGAAGAATTAAATTGCTAGACATAGATGTTATACCAATGGAACTATTCCAAGCCATAGAGACTGAATCTATCAAAATCCTAACAAGAATATACCAAAAAACATAGAAAATAAAAGAATGGCCCACAAACTGGCAATGTTCAATAAACATTCCAAACACAAAGAAGTTTCAAAAGAGTGCAGTATCTATAGCAGTGATTCTCAATGCTTTCAGGCTGCGAGCCTGACCACACTTCCTGGGCAGCTGATTGGGCTGGTCACATGATTTATCACACCTGGAAGTGGAAGTAAAATGCATGCCATGCATGTGAAGAATGCATTTAGAAGCATTCTGCGCATGTGTGGTGCACATTTTACTTCCGCTCTCAGGACCAGCGAGGGCATCAGGGGCTGGATGAATTGGCATCAGGGGCCGGGTCTGGTCCATGGGCCATAGGTTGTGAATGCCTGATCTATAGGACCATTGCTTAAATTTTTCATGCATCCAAAGTGATACTCATTTTGAATAAGGGATACCTGACATTCTAGATGGGTTATGTAAAGGAAGAGGCAGGCCAAATATCTGCTGGCTACTGGAGCACACCGAAGTACAGTATAGAGAAAAATATCAATGCTTGTTTTGTAGACTACAGCAAAGCCTTTGACTGTGTGGATCCTGAGATACGATGGATTGTCCTTAAAGAAACAGATGAGCCCACGTATAACCTTTACTGTAGACCAGAAACTATTGTTAAAACGGAATATGGAGAGACAGAACGGTTTCATATGGGGGGGAGGGGTCAGAAAAGGGTGAATTTTATCTGCTTGTCTGTTCAGTCTGTACTCTGTACACAGAATATATACAGAAATCCAAACAAAATTCAGATGAAGAAGGATTGAAAATTGGTTGTGGGGTGCAGGAGAGCATAAATAATTTACAATATGCAGATGACACCATTTTACTGGCAGAAGGCAGCAATGGCTTGAAAATGATTTTTAGTGAAAGTGAAAGAAGAAAGTGCCAAAGCAGGACTACAGTTGGACATTAAGAAGACAAAAAAAACCACGATTACAGAAGAACAACACAACTTTAATGTTGACAATGAAGAAATTGAGATAGCATGAGTTTCAGCTCTTGGAGGTAACCACCCGCACATTGATTTTTGTCATAATCCCAGAGACTAAGATCTTAATCCTGATGCAAGAGTTCATTTAGGCCCAGGATCTGGGAGTTTGGAGTTGTTTGGGTGGAAGCAATGTTTCCTTTCTTATTTTGTTTTGGTGTTCATTTGTTCATATAACATCTCATCGCGCTGAGGAATGTTCCAGGGCTGTCTGTGCCATCGTGCGGGGGGGGGGGGGGTATTTGCCCCTCAGATGCTGGGAGGCACTTGGTTTTTTCTCTCAAGGTGTGTGGAGTAGGAGAGGGGAAATCCTTTCTGGCATCCCTCCACCCCCACCCCCCTCACTGTTCAAGGGGGAAAAACCTCCTTCACCTTACCCACCCTGGACAGACAAAAGGACACAGATCTGAGATGCATAAAGCAATGAATGAGGTCACCAAACAAATCAATCCTAGGCATGTTTACTTGGGAGTAAAGTACCCCAAAGTCCATGGCCTGAGTGCAGGACAGCACCATTAGCATGCAATAGAGTTGGGAAAAGTTACTTTTTTGGACTACAGCTCCAGGAACCACCATCCCCCCCACCCCACCCCAGGCCAGCATTGGAGTGGAAGCGGAGCTTTGGTATGCAATCACTCCTTTCCTCGGTCCTGCCCTTAAACAGCATAACCAGCCCCTCTTGCACCAGCTTTGGGATTTGTTCCCAAAGCTGGTGCAAGAGGGACTGGTTATGCTGTTTAAGGGTCCATGTTATGCTGTTTAAGGGTCCATGTTCACTCTGAGGAGCAAAGGGGCAGGTGGTTGGGGTATTTTGCCTCAAAAAGAACATGACTGGGTTTGGCCTTCACTTGGAATGCAGAGGAGGAAGGGACAAACTGGCCACCTGGCCTCAGGCAGCAAAATGTCTTGAAGCAGCCCTAGTTTAGTACACATCTGTCTCTGAGAGATGGTGCAAAGAAAATGTATAAGGCTTCCCGTTTCAGGTGAGAGTCTTGAAATAGATGACTGTGTGAGTTATAAATAAATTGCCTCCCTTCCAGGGTCGTAGCCAGGGGGTGGCCAGGGTGGGCATCGCCCACCCTGAGTTAGCAGTTTGCCCACCCTCTAACTCCCTGCTGCTTACATATATATGACATTGTTTCCCATTCTGAAAAAATATTTGCCCACCCACATCTAGAATCCTGGCTATGGTCTTGCTCCCTTCCCATCATTGGGGAGGGGAGGAAAATGAGAAAACTCTGAGCCTCCTCCATCGTCATCGTCGTCATTATCATTATCATCATCATCACCACCACCACCACCACCAAAACAAGGAGCCAAGCTTGGAGAGCAAATGGTTAAACCAAAGATTTCCGCGTCTTGGGGTGGGGAAGAAATCTCTCTTTTAAAAAAAAAAAAAGTCTATCATAGCAAAGTTCACCCAAACTTCCTGCACAGATCTACAACTTTGTTTCCTCCTCCCCCTCCCCCCTTTTTATTACTCGCGTGTAGTAATTAATTCCTCCTCGGCGCGTTTCCTCTCCTGCTAATCTTTGGGTCACTGGTTTGTACATATGGCGGGATGATAATGAAAGGAGATGGGCGGCCGGGTGGGCGAGGGGGTGGGGTGGGGGGTCGGGGTGGAGGCGCTTCTTTTCCTCGCCGGCTGTTGGCTGGGCGCAACTTCCGCGTCTTCCTCCCTCCCTCCCTCCCCACCGTAGCAGTCGGGCTGTTTTTCGTCTAAGGAAGAAGGCGGAGAGAAGGAACGGCCGACGGGGAACAAAGTTTTGCAGACTTTGCCACTCAAAACGTGTACTGTAAGCTGTATGCAAAAAGATTTGGTGGATGCGACGCCTCCCGTTTCCTTGCGCTAGAGACGGGGGCGCCTCATCCACCAGATGTTAATTTATTTATCCATTTACTGTCAGCTACTGCGAGAGTGTTTCTGCCTGAAAAGTTACACGGGACATCTCCTAACTTTTAAAAGCTGCCTGTTCTTCCTAAGACCTTTAAAAAAAAACCTTTAAGGCAATGTCGGGTATGGTGGGACCAGAGAAGGGATACACAGAAAAGTAACGAAGTATTCCGCTAAGTTACTGGTGAGGGATTGAACTTCTGTTTCGGAAACGTCGGGTGAACTTGATCCACCTAACGGCAACAGGTTCTTTAACTCCTTCTGAGATTCTGATCGCAAGCTCAAACCCGATCCCCGAGCCTGTTGAGCCGGAGAGATATAATTCAAGGCCGCTGGGTCCTCTGAACTCCACTAGAAATAACGTGTCCAGTGTGTGTGTGATTTGCACACCTAGGAACGGAACAATCCCCTTTATTCCATGAACTTGCGTTTAGAAGAACAACAAAATATAACTCCGGAGGGACCGTTTGTTTCTCAAGAACTTCGCAGCCGGTTTCTTCCAAGGAGACCCAGCGGAATCGGAGCTCTTGTAGGAGGGAAGAGCCCAAAAAAGTAATATTATTAAGTTTGCCAAGGCTAATCTTGACTTGAACTTACTCTTAAAATATACCACTCTGCTTCAGAGCGGTCCCGATTCCCTCAGTGAAACTACCCAACAATTATTGGCAGGTCAATACTTGCTGTGTGTAGCATAATGTTTACAAGGATCCACATTTTTAAGGAGACTTGTGGTATCTTCTGACATTTTCTGATCATGGGACATGGAGGATGTGAAGCAAGCATTTATGGAGATCCCAGGCCTGGCTTACATGTAAAAATGCTTAAAAGTGAAAAAGATTAATATTTTCACAAGTGAAAAGCTTTTTCACAATTTCACCTCAATCTCTAGACATTACAGTATCTGCTTACCTAGCTTGGTAAATAACATATTCTCTATTTAAAAAAAATATATAGTACTGTACATTTGCAGGTTACTCTAGCTAGCGAGTGAGTTACTTGAAGGCGTTGAATTCTTGAGGCGGATCTGAATTCCTAGAAATAAACTTTGATATTTTTTCCCATTTGCAGACTTTCTTCTCCATGTTTTCAAAGAGAAAAGTTTGATGTGTTTGTTTCTGGTCGACACTCAGCGTTTTAGGTGGAAGGTGGTGAGAATATCACTGAGCGATATTGCTGATCTTTCAGCGCCTTGAAGGGTTTCCCAGTTCGCGATGAAACCACCCACTTTTCAGCCTCCGGAGAGACCAATTATTTTTACTTTAAACCAAGTCCCCTTTTCATTGCGCCAAGTACCTGGTACCCGGTGAGGACATGTGAAAATGCTTTCAGTATAGAAAAAGAAAGAAAGAAGCCTTTAGCAGTCTGGTAGTGCACTTTGCACATACCTACTCATAAGTAAATTATCTTCAACTCACTACCAGGGAAATATGCATAGGGTTGTAGCCTATTTTTATCTGGGCAAAGTGAGGATTGTTTTTAACCAGACACACAGAATGTGCTGGTAAGGTTGAAAATAACCATTTTCCAAGTTGCTCTGATTACACACTCGCATAGCCATACACAAGTACACAAACTCACACTTCATCCCTGTTCGCTTATCTTTTTGGAGTTGCAGCTTCCCAGGCTCCACGAGGCTGAGACAAATCCAGGCAACTTTGCTGAACCCAACGAATACAACTGCCTATTTTCCCCTCTCTTTCTCGCTGTTCCTTCCCTCTGAGCCAGGAGGGCCGCCTGTTTCAAGAGCTGTTGGCCTTGAGAGGCAGAGCCTAGTTGCCGAACTCCAAACAGTAGCCGCTGTATTCTTCTCCTCCCCATCACTATCCGTCTCCCCCCCACACACACACACACACACACACACTTCGCTCAAAATTCAGGACAACTTTTGCACAGTCATATTTTGGCTGTTCTTCCGAGTTTCCCGACGCGATTGTCTTTTCTAAGTTTTCACTTCCATAAGGTAGAACAGGTATACCCGTAGAGTGGATGCACAGAGGAGATCTAGATAGATAGATATACATATCAGTACATAGAAAGCTTGAGAGAAAGAGAGAGCGACACATCTGCATTTAGATTTTTTGTGAGTATGGAAATACGTACACCTGACACATAAGATATCAAAAGATGTACCCAGTTAGGCAGCTAAAAGATGTATCCAGAGAGAAAGAGCGAAACCCACAGAGTTATGCCCCGAGTTTTCAAAGTGCCCCTTGGGCGGCATGTATATATATACATATACCTTCCAAGGGGCACTTTGAAAACTCGGGGTGTACCTATATGGGTTTTTATATATCCTACCAGCATCTGCTGCTCATGCTGGCAAAGGTACCATTCCGACAAAGGCGAGAGAGAGAGAGAGAGAAGTTTAAGAGGCTGGGAAGGGGGAGAAAAGGAGGCGTTAAAGGTGTAATTCAGGGGTGCCTAAACTTTTCAGGCAGCAGTCCAGTCACATGGTCTAGGGGGCTGGTCACTCTCCCGGGCCCATTGGGCCTGGTCCAATGGGCACGTTTTACTTCTGCTTCCAGGAGTGTCGAGGGCATCACTGGCTGGATGAATTGGCGTTGGGGCCCAGATCCGGCCCACGGGCCGTAGTTTGGGCACCCCTGGTGTAATTGATGTTATAAAAAGAAGAGAAAGAAAGCGCAGTCCCCACCCCTTTCCTTCCCAAGCCCTTCAGGTACGGAGAGAGAGAGAGAGAGAGAGAACGCTCCCAAGCGATGTATTCTTTTTTTTAATTGAGGTTGTTTTTGTTTTTGCCTTCCTCAGGGTTAATACATCAGAAGGCGAGCTTCTCCCGCCTCGTCCAATCAGAACTCAGCCCTGGCAGCTATAATATAGAACTAAAGGCAGGCGGCTCTCAAAGGCGTCGCAGGCGCAGCTCCCTGCCGGATCCAGACCCTCTCGCGAACCGACACCGACCGACCAATCAACCCCGCCGCTGCCTCCTGCCGCTGCCTTTCCGCGTCCAGCTCCGAACTCCGATGAGTTCCGTTACCACCGGCGACCTCGCGGCTCCCCTTCCCGCACCTGTCTCGCTCGGGATCGGGGAATAGCCTGCGAAGGAGGAGGCAGGCAGGGAAAGGAGGCAAGAAGGCACCAGCCGAGGAAGGAGCTCCGAAGAGCGCAGACCGCGGGAGACAGGGCGCCAGGGGAGAAGGAGGCAAGGCAGGCAGACACAAACACAGACAGACAGACAGACAGACAGACAGACAGACAGACAGACAGACAGACAGACACACACACACACACACACACACACACTGGGGACACGCACAGGCACACTCACGCGCACGCACACACGCGCAGAGAGAGAGGGGGGGATCGCGCCCTCCCGCCCGCCCTCACCCACCCACCCACCCGTCCTCCCCCTCCGCCAGCCCGGGCGTGGGGAGGGGAGAGAGACCCCCGGCGCCCGCCCGCCCGCCCGCCTTGCTGCCCGCTGTCTCCTCGGACGGACGGGATGCTGCTCCTGCGACGGACCGGCCTCCTGCGGTTGGCGCTGGGCTTGCTCTTCCTGTCGACAGGGCTGGCTTGCGGGCCGGGCCGGGGCTTCGGCAAGCGGCGGCACCCGAAGAAACTGACCCCGCTGGCCTACAAGCAGTTCATCCCCAACGTGGCCGAGAAGACGCTGGGCGCCAGCGGGCGCTACGAGGGCAAGATCAGCCGCAACTCGGAGCGCTTCAAAGAGCTCACCCCCAACTACAACCCCGACATCATCTTCAAGGATGAAGAGAACACCGGAGCCGACCGGCTCATGACCCAGGTCAGAGGCAGAATTAAAAAATACACCCTTCAGACGTTGGGGGGGGGGGGGGGGAGAGGGTGTGTGTGTGTCGGGGGGGGGGGCTCAGCCAAAGCAGAGCGCCCCTGGGAACAACTCGCCCTTCCTCCTCCAAAACTGTCTTCTCTACTGCCTATCATAAGATCCCAGTAAGTTTGCAGGAGAAGGGGTGTGTGTGTGAGTGTGTGTGTGTGTAAACGCCATACCTGTATGTAGTGCATGTGCATTTTAGACTGGTTGCTACCTGGGATGGAGGCTGATGGAAGGGCGGGAGGGATGCGCGTGTGAACGGTGTGATAGTTGAGGGGGAAACCACGCTATGCCGCTCCCTGCGACTTGGTTGGTTAGCTGGCTCGAACTGCATCTTATCCCCTCCTCCCCCCCCCACCACCACCACCCCAGGGACGCACTCGGATCTAAGGAATCGGGTGAAGCTAAGGACGCGTTGCCTCCGAGCTTTAAAATCCCCATTTCCAAAAGAAATACATATCTAGAATAACCTCCGCCTTCCTTGCACCTTGCAAATGATTCATTGGCCAGGTTCAGAAAGGCCGCCTTCTCCGAGGCGAGGCTGGATTCCCGTGGCAATGCTAAGAATTGTCACCTCTACGTTCTCCCCTCGGTTATTGGCACGACAATCCTCCTGCTGCTCAATCTTTTCCTTTTTGCTACAGCGCCCAGCAGAGCATTTATGGATCGATTTTCTGTTAAGGATGCTCCCTTGCCACCCTGGTGGGGAGGGGGGGGGGAGAGAGCGCGAAGTAACTTAGTCAGCATTGCATCACTTCGGGTTTGAGGAGGAACAGAAGAAAGAAACAGCAGCTATACTGTATCTGGTCCCTATCCATTCATTCAATCATTCATTTTCCAAATGCACCTGACTTGGGGGGAGGGGAGATTGGACAGCGGCTAAAAATAGAAAGCAATTCCATCCCCTTCATCCAGTCTCTTGACTACCTGCCTAATTATCGTCATCATCATTAACTGCAGCTAATGTGCTTTTGTTGTTGTTGAGAGATTCGTAAAGCATCTCCTTCGCGCGCGGCCCCTTCCTAGTTCCGGAGTTCCTTCGAACTACCTGCAAATGGAACTGGCAGTCCAGGCACACTGACAGGTTTCCTGCCAAATATAGGTCAACAGTCTTCCCTCCTTCCTTCCTTCCTTCCTTCCCCAACCCCCCTCTGCTATTAATATATTTAAGCCCCACCTTCAGTTCTATTATAAGAGCTCCGCTGGAGTCTCCACGAGAAAGGTGGGGAGGGGGGATTTCCTAAACTCTCTCCCCCACCTTCTAGGCTTTCTTCAAGCAAGCGCGCGCACTGCTGGGCTTTCTCCCTCCCCACCCCCCTCTTTTCCCTCCGCCTGATTTTCCGCACGTTCAGGAGATTTATGCTGGGGGGGGGGGGGGAGGCGGGTGGAGAAGCGCGTGGAGCCATCTCTGCCTGACCACCTTAAATCCGACTTCCTACCTTGGGGGGGGGGGACGCTTGGCGCGCGCGCCTCAAACCCAGGCGCACGAGCCTCAATTAAATATGCACACGGGCCGCTGTGCACAGAGAGAGAGAGAGAGAGAGAGAGAGAGAGTTCACAGCGCCCGATCCTGCCTCCTGGAAAGGCGAAGGAGGCATCGAGGCAAAAGGCCAAGACGGAGATCCCACCGCCTCCCCGCCCCCAACCGCCCCCTGCCCACCAGAGAGGGTGGTGTGTGTGTGTGTGGCTTCGATCTATGGTTGGATCTCTGATCCAGTCCCCGGTCCCTTCCATCCTTTCCCATTCCCACCACCCCTCATTCGGCTCCCTCTTCCCCCTCCCCCGATCTGCCAAGACGCGAGAGCAGGCAGGGGCAGCTCGCTGTGCGGCGTCAACTCCACCCCGTGGCTTGCATTTTCAGCTCCACTTACTCCTCTGGTATCGATCGCAAACGGCTAGGATTTCAGTTCGCAGCCCTTGTCAACCGCGGACGAGCGGCTTTCCCCCCTTCTGCTGCCGCTGCCGCCGCCGCCGCCGCTACCGCCGCCGCCTCCTTCTTGCTATGTTGCGGAAGCCCCAGGAAAAGACTTTTCTCTCCGTGTGTGTGTGTGTGAATGTGCGCTCCCGCGCGTGTGCGCGCGCGTGTGCCGTGTGTGCGCGAGGTGTCAGCTGCATTCGAACCTGTTCAGTCCAGATCTGGTGAGCCTGGACAAACTAGGTGGCTTACAACCCAATTCCTGTTTTGAAAAGGTGAATGAAGGGAACGGAACTGAGAAGCGTTACAATGGGGGGGGGGGGGGTTGTTTCCACTACCTAAATCGTCCAAATCCCCCCCCCCCCGTAACGTTTCCAAGATCGCAGAAAGAAGGAAGGGGGCAAGGAAGGGGATGAGAGGGAGATTTAGAATACAGAAGCCACGCACATCTGGGGAGGGGGAGGGGGATCGGAGGTGCCCTCTTTGTCCCCCTCCCTATGTCCATGGACGTGTGCGTGCGTGCGTGCGCGCGTATGTGTGTAACCCCCCCCCCTTTCTTCCTGCCCGTCTCTCCTGCCCGTCCTTCCTCGCCCACGGCTGGCCTCTTCGGCGGCAGGAGCCCGCGGCGGTTGAACTCCTGACCTTCTGTCAACTTCCCGCAGACGAAGCTCACAGCAAAACAAATCCAGCGGCCTTGGCTGGGGAGACGCGCCCGGCCACGCGCCGGCCAGTTTGCGCGCGCTCCCGGCCTCCGGGGTAGCCCTCGGTCCTCCTGCCCCGCTTCCACCATCACCCCCCACTCCGCTGCACTAGGACGCCAGAGCGATGTGGGGAGGGGAGATTGGGGGGGGGGGGTTGCATGCAAAGGAAAAGAAATCTTTGGTTTCACACCGCCCCCCGCCCCGTCTCATCTTCCCATCCATCGGGCAGGATCCGACCCTAAACCTAAGTGGATCTCATCCACCTGACCAGAAACGCTGGGGAACGGGGCGAGGGAGTTGCAGCGGTCGAGTTATGGGGCTCGAAGGGGTTAAAACAGGGCTCCCCAAACTTTGTGAGCCGCGAGCCGTCCACGTGGTTTTTCCCACCAGAAGCGGAAATAAAACGGCCTTGCAATCTGTTTTGCAACAAGATGAGATAGATTCCAAGCTGCCATTTTCTCGGCTGAACTCAAGGGTGCCCAAACTACAGCCCGTGGGCCAGATCCAGCGCCCGATGCCAATTCATCCAGCCCACACCACCCTTGTAGCTCCCAGAAGTGGAAGTAAAACACACCCATAGGGGCGCGTTTTACTTCTGTTTCTGGGAGCACAAGGGTGGCGTGGGCCAGATGAATTGGCATTGGGCGCTGGATCTGGCCCATAGGCCATAGTTTGGGCACCCCTGGGTTAAAAGGAAGCAGGTTAGTTGGTGGGAAACTAGGCAGACCCACTGAGTCCACCATCCACCGACACACACATAATAAAAGGGGAAGGGCATCAATCCGGAGTGACGCTGGGAGAAAGATGGGTTGGAGGAGAATGGCACGTCTGCTTAAGAGGAGGGTGATGAATTCCAGTGTAGGTGGAAATATCTCGGGTGGCCCATCCAACACCCACCCTCCGCGCTTGTCTGCTTCCTCCGACCTTGGGGCAGAAGAAAGGAGAGATCCTGAGAGGCCTCCCTCTGCGGAATGGTTAAACTCTCCGTTCGGTTGCTTGAATGCTTTCGCCGCTGGTTAATATTAACTTCCCGAGAGAAGAATGCAAACACACAACAGAGAGAGAGAGAGAGAGTGCGTGTGTGCGCGCGCGCGCGCACGCCAGTCAGCCTGGAGAAGGCAGGCCAGGGCTTACTGAACAGGTGACAGCATCTCTTGGCTGAAGGTCCCCCCACCCCTTCTCCCGAGACTCTCACACCCAGTTTTAACAAAAACCCTCACCCGGAGGGATGCAGCGCCTTTACGATCAAGCTGGGATCCTTCTCTAAAAGCAATAGTTACTTAAACCGGACTCAGGAGTTTAAGAGCAAAGTCAAACCCCGCCCCAACCCATTACTCTCTCACCCCCACCCCTACCCCCGGGAAGGCCTGGATGTCCTTGAGGAATGTGCCGGTGGCACACCTGTACCTGCCCCCCCTCCTGCCTTTGGACGCAGCCCGATCCTCTGGGCCTTTGCAAGCCCCACGTAGTGCAAAGGCAATCAGGTTACCTGGCAATAAGTCGCAGGGAATTCAAGAAGGATCCCTTCGGGCCAGATCTATATAGGATCGCAGCAGCCCTACTCTCAAGGGAAGGCGGTGTAGGGGCGCCGGTTTTTATCCTACTCGCGTGCTTGCCCCTAGATTTATCCCACTGAAAGTGAGATCACTGTGTAATTTCCTCCCCTGCTGTGTGATTGCCCCCACATCAACTGGTGTGTTTTGGTGGGTTATCCAAAGGCGCGCAAATAGCGCGCAGCCTCCTCTGTGTCTATAGAGAAGTCAGTCCCGAGTGGTCCGGGTGTAGGATGCGACCCCCGTTTGGGAGCGTCAGGAATTGGGAGCTTAGTTCCCTCCCGGTATGCATAGGATGAGGCTGTTGGCCTGATACGGGGCAGACGCGAAGGGTGTTTTTCCACGGAGTAATTAATTGACCAGTGCCAAGACTAAAGAGGGTAAAAATTGGGGACGGCTTAGTGGTTAAAACGCTGAGCTTGACAACGGGAAGGTCGGTGGGTCAGCAATTCGAGGCTCGAGTGCTGAGTGACGGCGTGAGAGGTCCCGTTAACCTAGCAGTTGGAAAGCAAGAAATTGCAAGTAGATAAATAGGTACCTCTTTAGCAGGGAAGGTAACAGCTTCCCGGGTGCTCTGGTGTCTAGTTATGCCTGCCACATGACCTCAGAAATGCCTGCTGATGCAGACCTGGCTCTTGGGGGGAATAAATTAGGAGGGGAGGGGCTTCCCTGCTTTCGACTCCGGCCAGCCTAGCTGGAAACCTGGCCAGGAGGCAGCGTCTGACGGCCAAAGGCCACCCGCTTCCTTCCCTCCTGTTAGCCTGCATCGCGCCTCCACGGCTCGCCACTCCTTTCTTCCTCCGACGAGGAAGTTCGCACGCTCTGAAATATTTGGGAAGGTCTTTAACTAGGCATGTGTGCGTGAGAGAGAAATGAGTGTGGACAGGGAGAGGGCCAGCTCCGCCTCCGTTGAGCCTCGTACCCGTCTGGATCCCGGTGTAGGGATCCGGACGCAAGATTTTGTGAGGTCACCTTCTCTCCTACTACAGTCGCTTTCCTGATGCTCTCTAGTCAAGGTTTTTGAGAGTGCCAGCAGGATGTTACCCAAAGCAAATGGGGTGAAGGAGGGGAGGGGTGGATGATGGGGAAATTGACTTGAAGGTTGAAGCTTTCCAAGATTGGGAGGAAGTTGTTGGCATAAATCTGGGTTTCTGATCTACAACTGCAGCCTGCCAAGGATACTGACTGTGTAGCATCTGGTTTGTACAGAAAGTGATTTCCAGGCAGAGTAAGGGTCTAACAACAGAAGAGCGTGAGCTTAACACTGTAATACTTAATACTGGATCTGAAGTAGCAGGGATACAAGGGCCAGGAAAATTGATGCCAAGGAAAACTGGTTCAAGGCTCAAGGTCTCACTGCCCCTCGGTTATTTTTGCTGCTAAATAGTATGGTAGCCTTCTCCAGCATGGTGTTTTGGGACTCCAGTTCCCATCACGGCCAAAAGTCTGGGGTGAGGAGGGTTATGTAGTTAAAAAACCTTCCAAAGAGCACCAGGATGGGGACACTGTAGCAGGGAGCTAGCCCACTTAGTTACAGTGGGCCTCTTTTATGAGTAAACATGTAGTGTGTTGCAGTTTGGAGCAGACTTCTCATGAATCTCTTGATTTGTATCTTAAGATGGCCTTCAGAAGGCTTACAACTCCATTGTAATAAATGGGCCTTACAACCACCTGAGGTTCTGATCCTAGATATGTCTCCTAAACAAAATTTAAGATGAGTTAAATAATTGGGCCTGAGGCCGCCAGTGTCAGCAAGTCAAGGAAACCTTGATCAGCAGGAGTGCTGACTTAGGTTTCTGGTAACTGAAGTCCAAGAACACCTGGAGTGCCAAGGTTGGCCATCACTGGCCTAGGCAGAAGATGGGTCTTGTTGCAACAAAATCCATCTGGAGGTTGACACAGAATTGAAGACTGCTAGGTCATGGGCAGCCACAGATAACATCTAGCACAGGGGCGCCCTAACTATGACCTGAGGCCCAGATCCGCCCCACCTATGCCATTTCATCTGGCTCACAAAACCCTTGTCACTTCCAGGAGTGAGAGGGCATCACGGCCTGGATGAATTGGCATCAGGGGCCAAATCTGGCCTCCAGGCCATAGTGACCTGTGGCCCAAAAAGTTTGGGCACCCCTGTTCTAGCACTGTGGCTTGGGTGTCAACATGGTGGAATTATTAAGTCTTCCCAAGACCCCAATCCTAAAGATGGGGCAAAGAGAAGGACACGCGGAGGAAGGAAGATGGCTCTGAACGTGGTGGGGAGAAGGACACTCTCAGCTCAGGTAGGACAAGGTCTTCCTCTCTCGGAGACCTTTGAGCGATCTTTAGGACTTAGAGATCATCACAGGCTGAGCTTAATCTCCACGCAGCTGGTGTGGAAAGAATTATGACACACACACACATTCAACACGTGTTTCACGCAGTCTGCTTGTATCCTCTGTTATTTGGATGTTCTCCGGGAATTAGCGGGGCTTTGGCTCTTCGTTGGCTTCCCACAGGGTTTTGCCGCTGTTGTCTGCCCTTCCGATCTCCTCCTCCTCATTGATCCCCATTTGTAGCAGCTCCTCCATTTCCAGCCCCAGTCAAGCAAGAAGCGATCCTCAGCCGAAGCTCCTCCAGAACGTGGCAGTTTTAGCGGTCGACTGACCCCCGGCAAAGGATTTCTAGGGCTGTTATCCAAAGATTGTTACTCCCCCCCCCCCCCCCAATCCCGGATCAGAGCTGCTAAATCAGCAACATTTTCAGTAACGATGGATGTGGCAGGAGTCATGGGCTCCGGGCCAGATCCTGAGGCAGGTAGGATCCACAAAGCGCTTATTCTGCGTGGATCTCAGCCAACTCTGGGTGGTGGATCGCGGGTGCCAGAGACCCTTTCCTTTCCCATCCCTAATCTCCTCAAAATCCTTTATCTTCAATTACAGTACCTTCTACCTAAGAGGTATTGTGTTGCTGTTGTTTATTTGCCTGTAGAACACCCAGAGTGGGAAATATACCAGATGGGTGGTATAAAAATTAAATCAATCAATTAATCAATCGACAGACAGAGAGACAGACAGACAGAGAAAGAAAGAAAGAAAGAGAGAGAGACAGAGATAGAGAGGCAGACAGACAAACAAATAAATAAATAAATAAAAATAAGGATCGGGGGAAATTGTGGATCCTTCCGGCGGTATCCTGATACTATCCTACTTGACACCTCAAGAGTCCCCGGTGTGGGATTTGGAATATGGGCAGTCCCATGCCACCTTCTAAACCAGGGGTGCCCAAACTATGACCCATGGGCCAGATCCAGCCCTTGATGCCAATTCATCTGGCCCATGCCATCATTATTGCTAGAATTGGTGCTGGGGGCCAGATCTGGCCCATGGGCCATAGTTTGGGCGCCCCTGGTTTAAGCAGAGAAAATGGCAGCCTAAAATCTATCTCATCCTGTTGCAAAACAGATTGCAAGGCATATTTTACTTCCGCTTCTGGAGCCATGTGACCGGCCCGCTGAACCACGTGGTGGCCAGCCTGTGGGCCGCAACGTTTGGGCACCCCTGTTCTAGAGCAAGCCTCCCATGATCCCCAACCTCAACCAAACTGGGGACGATGGGAGTAGTGATCACTGGTGACGCTGCTTCTCTCCCATCCTAGTGTTGGCGCCTCTTTAAGCTCCTTCTCTTTCTCTCCCCCCCCCCCCCCAAACGCAGCGCTGCAAGGACAAGCTGAATGCCTTGGCCATCTCGGTGATGAACCAGTGGCCCGGCGTCAAACTCCGCGTCACCGAAGGCTGGGACGAGGACGGGCACCATTCCGAGGAGTCGCTGCACTACGAGGGCCGCGCCGTGGACATCACCACCTCGGATCGGGACCGCGGCAAGTACGGCATGCTGGCCCGGCTGGCCGTGGAGGCCGGTTTCGACTGGGTCTACTACGAGTCGAAGGCTCACATCCACTGCTCGGTCAAAGCTGGTGAGAAGCCTGGCGGGATTGGGGGGCGGGGGGCGGGGGGGGGCAACGGCACGTCGTACAAGATAGATACGTGTACAGTATATATCTCCTTCTTCAGAGTGTCTAGGGCAGGAGTTCTCAACCTTTTGAAGCCGGGGGCCGGATCACGTTCCCTCAGGCAGCTTCGGGTCCGACGGCCACTACATGGCACTTCCTGGTGTGGTGGAGGGGGGAGGGAGTTGCACATAAAATGGTACCACGGGCCCCATCCGCCCTGCAGGCCACAGATTGAGCACCCCTGGTCTAGGGGACTACGGTGGCTTAATGGTCAAAGCGCTGAACTTGACCACTGGCAGTTAGAGACCCGAGTGCTGCATGACGGAGTGAGCGCCCGACAGAGCGAGTGCCCATCTCTGTTGTCCCAGCCCCTGCCAAACTAGCAGTTTGAAAACAAGAAATTGCAAGTAGACAAATAGGTACCACTTCGGTGGGAAAGGTAACAGTGTTCCTGTACATCTAGTCACGCTGGCCACGTGACCACCGAAACCTCCACAGAAACAGATAGCGCTGGCGGTTTAGCTTGTAAACAGAGGTGAACAACGCCCCCTAGAGTCGGACACAACTGGCTTTCTAGCAAGGGAAACCATTCGCTTTACCTACAAGCGTCTGCATTGCACCTGGGGAGTGCAGGGAGGTGTGGTGTTTTGAGATGGGTCCAGACTTAGCTGCTGGATTGCGCAAGGGAACTGTCCGGAACTCCAGGTGAGAGACGGAAGGGCCTCCCCGAACTACAAGATACAGGTATAGAGTTAGTGGACCAGAACTGGGTCCCTTTGGGTCCGATCTCCTGTTTCGAACCAGTCAAAGACTGTGGCTCGAGACGGATTTTTTATGGGGGGGGGGGCGTGGGGCTCCTTGGTTTGACCCTTCGGTCCTTCATGGCCAGTGGCCAGAGCCGTGGTTCCACCAGGTCTCCTCGGGTAGGGGAAAAATGGCGGCGTCAGATGGCACCGCTCCAGGGAAATTCCCAACAGGATAGAGGTCGATCCCCCGCTCTGCCGGGGAAATTCCACCTCTCGGGCCTTCCCACGGGAGGACCGCTAGGAAGACTCCACGCAAGGGTCGCGGCCCGATCCTCCTCTGGAAAGGGGCCAAAGATGCCCCATAGCGGAAGACAACCGCAGCCGCAAGTTGCTTTGGGATCTGACCAGGTAAAGGTAAAGGTCGCCCTTGCTCGAAAGCCAGTCGTATCCGACTCTAAGGTTCAGTGCTCCTCTCTGTTTATAGCCAAAGAGGCAGCACTGACTGCATCTGCAGACATTTCCATGGACATGTGGCAGGCATGACTAGACACTGGAGTACACGGAACACTGTTCCCACCGAAGTTGTACCTATTTATCTACTTGAAATGTCTTGCTTCCCAACTGCTAGGTTGGCAGGAGTCTGACCAGGTAGCCTCATTCGAGTCGATTTATTATTTTTAAAACACCCTTTCTTGGGGGTTCCTGCCCTTCTTTAACTGAGGGGAAGCGACACCAGCGTGGGATCGAACAGGCGGCTCATTCAAAGCCTCGGGTCAGTGAAAATACAGAACCATAGGTCTTGAAGGCTCCTTTTAAAATGCCCCAGGATAGGTTGGCACCCCTGTGAGTCTGTAGCTTTAAAAAAGAACGAAGTCTTGTGACACATTAGAGTCAGTTGTTGTGAAGTGCATCGAGAAAAATTGGGCTGCCTTAGCTTTAAGTTAGCACAGGACTCTTCGTCGCTTAAAAGGAAGAGAAAGGGTCTGAGCAAATGAACTTTTCAGGTTTCTTTTCTCAAGGACCTTCCGGGAGCAGCCAGGATTCGTCCCGTGTTTCACCGTTCAAAGTATCCCCTTGGTAGAAGGGAGACAGAGTTTAGTTCAGGCGCCCAGGCAACTGGGTTAATCTTAATTTCAGTGGCGCAGGCCTGGCAGGGACGATCGTTACGAGGGATGGCAGGAATTATTCCAGGCAATTAATCCGGGGTACATGCAATGCTTTGCTTGATGGACTAAAGTGGATCGATTCCAAGATCTCAACCTGGAGGTCAGAACAGGTTGGCAAATTAGCAATTACACTTACATACCGCTTGGTTGACCATGAGATTCGTAAACTACTTAACATGGGCGGTGGAGTTACTTTGGCACACGCTGCGGTTGGCTTTGACCTCGGATCAGTCCAGGTTTGCGGTAGAAAGACTTACAGCTCCGATCAGCACCCGTGTGGAGGAACTTCTGCGAGAAACTACCGTAAATCCGAAGTAGACGCTTGCGGCGGTTTGTAGTGTACTAAACTGCCCATCACACGCCCTGTCCTTCATTCTACCTCCTAAATTAGAACCACTTTAAAGAATTATTGTTTCTTTCCTCGTTCCAAGCTTCCTTCTCGCCTAGAAACAAACGGGGGGGGGGGGGAGGCTCCTTTTAATCTGGATCACAAATTGTGATGGTTTAAATGGGTCAAATTCTGTCGGGTATCTTTCGTGGCCTCCTGCTTGCCTGGCAGAAAAACTGCCCCTCGAGTTACAGGGGCTGAGTGGTTAAGAAGCTCGCCTTGTTAACTGGAAGGCTGGCAAGTTGGCAGTTCGAGACCCGGATACTGCACAACTGATTGAGCGCCCGTCTCTGTCCCAGCTCTTGGGGACATGAAAGAAGCCTCATTTGGATGTTCCCTGAGCATAGTTTCTTCCGCAAAAATCCTTTCAACTCAGAATAATTTCTGGCACGAAATTATTATTACAGGGAATAACCCGTGCTTAGATCGCCACCTACTGGTTTGTCTGAGAAAAGCTTCTCTCAGCCTCCTTCGCCACGCTTTCTCCATCACTTGCCACTTTTTTCTCCCCCCCCCCTTTTTTTTTTTTTGACAAAACGGTTTTAAGGACGAAGCTGATCTCGGGAGAGCTTAATTTGGTGCCTGCCCTTGTTTGTTTCCTGGTGTTTAATGAAAACGCTTCCAAAGTACCGGGAAACTCATAGCCGTATAATAAGGAACCTCATGCTAAACTTATACATTGACCTAGGAAGGAAAGATTAGCCAATGGGAGTGTGTTGAAGGAGCGATTGGGGAAGAGAGACCCATTGAAGGCAGTAGGCAAGATCTCATTGAAAGCAATGGGGAAAGAAATTGGGCTTATTTTAAACAGAGTTTCGGAAGAAATTGCCTTTCCCCAGCTGAAGTCCCAATTGAGATTGCTCTTTAGTGCCAATTTAAACAATTTGATGTGCAGAATGATACAAACTCAAAATGATTTTATGAAATGATGATGATCAGGGACTGCAGTGGCTCAAATGGTTAAGATGGTGAACTTGACAACTGGAAGGTTGGCAGTCAGCAGTTCAAGACCCGAATACTGTTCAATGGAATGAGCTCCTGTCTCTGTCTCAGCTCCTGCCAACCTAGCCGTTCAAAAGCAAGAAATTGCAAGTAGAAAAATAGGTACCACTTTGGTGGGAAGGTAAACAGTGTTCAGTGCACTGTGGTATCTAGTTATGCCTGACACATATCCATGGAAACATCTGAAAAACGCAGAGAGTACTGTCTCTTTGGCTATAAACAAAGATGAGCACTGAACCCAAGAGCCGGATACAACTGGCTTTTGAGCAAGGGTGACCTTTACCTTTACCTAAAGATCAGTGGTCCTAGGGCAAAAGAAGTGGTTCCTAAAGAGGCTTAAACTCCTATCTCTTTTTCTTTAACCAACCACTGTAAATGAGGCATTTGAACTCTGTGGAGGTTGAAAAGGTCAGGAAAATAAACCTAGAGGGGAAAATCCCTTTGTTGGACTACAGCTCCCAGAATCCCCCCCAATCAGCATGTGGGTTTTTTTAAAAGGTAAGGTTCCCACGCTCTGTTCCTTAGAGAGCCTCCTGGAACATCCAAAAATGGAAAGCTAAAGGATCCACTCTGTAGGTTGGAGCATCAGGTTCTCTTCCCTGCAAATACTCAGCAGTTTTCCTCTGATCTTTTGCATCAAAGGCAACATTGTAGAAATGTTGACCCTACACTAACCCCCTCCTTGGTTAGGCTCCACTATTAGATCAGCTGGGATTTCTCCCTTTCCTGCAGGTCATGAAATTTGTCTTTAAATTTTCTGTCCATGGCTATGCAGGTGTTGCATTATACTTGACCTTTATACTTGTCTGTATTGAACCAGGCCCATGGGCTTTTGGGTCCAGGGACATCTGGAAAGTGACTGATTCTTGGGTCCTGCTTTAAATTAGGTGTGTTTAGGTAGCACAGTTTATATTGCACACCAAAAAACAGAGGTAATAAGGTCCATGGATGGTTCAATAATCTGTGCATAATCTATTGGGAACATTTCACCCAGGACTCAATGAGACCCTTGTGTCTTATCTTGGGCAATCCTAAAATAATCTTGTTTGCATTGCATGCATTATCTATCAGTCCATCAACTGATTGATCAATGTAGGTAGAACATTTTTTGGGAGCATGCATTCCGAAGACCAATATCCCAGATCTCATTAGCAGCAGCACTTGGTGCTCATAATGATTATTTTGGTTTGTGACAGTAGCCAGAACCCATCCATCATAGTTTGCCTGTGCACATCTGATGCTCTCTAGATGTGTGGGATTACCATTCCCATCATGGGTGTGTCTGTGTGTGAAGTTGTCAGGGAACCAGGGCTAGGAAAGAAAAACACTAAATTGTGGAGGATAATTTCAGCAAATGCAAGAGATTTGGGACATGCATGTCAAAATCAACATATTACATTCTTGGGCTTTCCCTTGCTGTGGCTTTATGGTCATGTAGGTGCTCAGGGTAGACAAAGGCATCTCTTATGCTTTTAAAATGCAAATGTATTTCATGATATGTCAGAGAAAGAATAAAAGAGAATGAGATAGAATATGCAAGAAATGTGAAAAGATCAATAGCTTAGTTTACAGGTTAACTGAATGGACAGGGCTATAGAATCTAGCATCCTGCTAGATTCTAATTACACTTATTAACAATTAAGATTATTATTAATTTATTAATAATTCGTGAAATCCAGAAAAGGGGCAATACCCTTTTCTTCTCAGTTTCACACCCTCTCCTACACATCTGCAGGAACTCATAGAAGAGGCTAACTAGAAAGGCAGAAAATCTGCAGGTGTCAGGCTTTTCAGGTCTATTTCTGCCACAAACTCCTCCACCTTTCTCCCTACAACAACATAAAGAAAATTTAGCATGGGTCTCTTCTCCCTTTGTAACTGATCTGTGAAGAGACTTCCAGTTCCTCATAGCAGAAGAGCCTTTGTTAGGGAAAGAACTGGTAACCCCAGATTTCATACCTGCCATACACTGTATTGGTTCATAGAACACAGTGGGCACAAAGTGAGCATTTAGAGGTTTGTATTTTTGTGGCAAATAAAAGAAAAAATCTTTACTTACAAATATTTATCCACACATACTTATAAATGTGCTAAATATATAAATAAATGCACATATGACATTCTTTAGAAATGTCCCAGGGTTCATGAAGCCAAAGCAGATCACAAAATGAATACCACATTCAAATAAGATTGTACAGAGCTGAAACAAAATCTTGCCCAAAGCTAAGCAAACCTCAGCATTCATATTGATCTGTTGAAAAATGTTCAAATTTTGTATGTAGTGGAAAGTGTAAGGGAAATACCAGTCCTCTTGGACATTCCTGCATTTACTAATGAGGGAATGGTAAATATCACCACTAATTTGCTGGATATAGTATTACTGTACCACCTATTATTCAGATAATCTCTGAAGGGTTAGAGCACTCAGGGTAAAAAAAAAAGTTCACCTTGATGGGGAGATGGGAATTGTATCCAAAACATATGGAGGATGCAGGGACTGGTCAAGAGCGTTCTGTCCAGGGTTCTAACAAGGGTGGGACAACCAAAGATTTCCCCCCTGGGCACTAAAATCTGGAACTGGGTCTCCTGCTGACTATTAAGCAATATGCTCCCTGTTTCCATTGTTGGTGCAGAGGCTATGGGGTTACCATATTCCCCTCTGACTTTGTCATGGTGGGCCATGGTACCCATGTTCCTTGGCAGAAGGGGGTGGGAAATGGTGCCGCAAGCTTTGGGTGCCAAAATCGCTAGTTGTAAGTCTGGTTTTGTTTCAGACACTTTGAACCACAACCCACTGTATCCATTTGCTGAAATGACAGTAGCAGTAGTGGTTGGGATGTATGCCATCCAAGTAGCTGAAGAAAGTGAGATTTGCACTGGCCACTCATGCCCTATGCCAGTGATGGCCAGCCTTGGCACTCCAGATGTTCTTGAACTTCCGTTCCCAGAAGCCCGGATCAGCCGGTGTGTTGACCCTGTGCACTGGAAGCTCTGGGCTTGGAGTGTTGCAAGAGCTTTGACTAACTTTCCTCTTCCCTACAAGCAGTCCTGGCCCAGGTACATCAACTCATTCTTCATGCTCATCCACAACCCAGTCCGCTTCCATTGGTAGCACAATCTTCTCCAAAGCCAAATCTGGGCATTAACATGCAGTGCACACCGAGTGCTCTGGAAGGGAGGGGAATAATTTGAGGATGTGTCACACGAGGTCGTGTGACTGTACAAGGTGGATTCCCGGACAGCTGCTGTGAATCCCGTCCCTTCCAGCTGGTTACCAACGGCCAAGCTCTGGTTTCATGGCTGAGAATCTGATGAGAAGATTAAAAACTGAGGCGTTCCAGGCAGGGGGACGTCTTTGAGCCTCCATCTCTATTTGCAAAAAGTATGATCCTGGAGATTGGAATGCAAACGAAGGGACTCTTCCCCCACTGGGGCCTGAATGGCTGTCAGGAGGGCAAAGGAGAAGAAGACAGAGGCAGTGAAGAGACATGGATAATGAGGGCCTAGTGAGGGCTATTGAGAATAAACTCTTTCGTTTCATATTCAAATACCCATCTTGAGTGTTTTGGAAAAGTCTCCTGGTCTGTGCAAATAGGGCTTGAGGGGGATTTTGTGTGTGTGTATGGAGAGGTGCCCCCCCATATTTTATTTTGAGTGCATGTGCGTGTGAATTGGCATCAAGGGTGCCCCAGCACCTGAACAAATAGGGGGCCTGGGGCCTGGGGCGGAGAGTTGGAAGTGTCTCCTGTTTTCTAAAAGTGCCTCCCTTTATTACCCAGATCAGAATGACAGTGGCGGCCCTTTATTGGATTTTAATTAGAGAGCCCAACGAAGGGCCCTGGCTCAAAGGAGCAGATTTTTCACACCTCCGCCAGTTTGCCTGGCGTGTTTACCAAGTTGCTACACAACTGGACCTATTCATCAAGGACCTCTGAGTGGGCAAACAAAGCTCAGACTGCAGCAGCGAATGGGGGTTGACTGCAAGTGGAATGGAGGCAACTGTTGTATGGAGGAATCCTTTGCTTCCTGCTAAAGAGCATTGCTGCACATGAGTTGTCCTGGTGCCACCTCCTTAGAAGATTCTCTGGCTAGTTCATTACCTGTTATTCCATGCTCATGCAGAAGATATGAAGTCAATCAATAATGGTCTGTTTTGTTTGGGTCATCATTATCCCCCCACTTCCTTAAAAAAAAAAGGCATTAGGACAGGAGTGCCTAAACTTTTCAGGCTGTGGGCTGGTCACATGGTTCAGGGGGCTAGTCACATGGTTCCTCTCTCTGGAAGCAGAAGTAAAACATTCCTGACAATCTGTTTTGCAACAGGATGAGATAGATTTTAAGCTGCCATTTTCTCTTCTTAAACCAGGGGTGCCCAAACTACAGCCCACAGGCCAGATCCGGACCCTGATGCCAATTCAGCTGGCCCACGCCACTCTCTTTGCTCCCAGAAGCTGAAGTAAAATGTGCCCATACGGGGTGATGGGGGTGGCATGGACCAGATGAATTGGCATTGGGGGCCAAATCTGGCCCATGGGCTGTAGTTTGGGCACCCCTGCAAGTTGCAAAGGTTGGTTTCAAACTGTAATAGTTCTGCCTGCAAACCGCAGAGTGGTGGGTTGGGAAGGGGGCCAGGGACCCGGCCCTGCTTTTAGGAGGAAATGGAGTCTAGAAATAGTGCACTGAGAAGACAAGGGGAAACTTGAGAAAGAGAAATAATGAGAGAGGAGGAGGAGGAGAAATACATTGTTATGAAATGACCTTCATGGGAGGAAGCTGGGGCTGGGAGGAAGAGAAGAAAGGTTACATCTTGACCCAGTTAAAATCAAGAACAGAACATAGAGAATAACAACAGTAGTGATTACACGTATATACGACCCAATAGCACTTAGTGGACTCTCTGGGTGGTTCGCAAGATACAGTAATTAGTATTTTTGACCCCAACATGCAGGATACTCATTTTACTGACCTTGGAATGATGTAAGACTGGGTCAGCCTTGAGCCCCACCAGGATCAAACTCACAACGTCAGCAGTTTTGGCTGTAGTACAGCAGCCAAAACTTAACTCTCCTTCAGCAATTATCATCAATCTTTTCTTCAGTGCCTGGAGGTAGAGGGGTCTGATTCACTGGCAAAATTGATAAGTAAGAACCTCTGTTTCTTTTACATCTCTAAATGCCAGTGTTTGTAATTCAGAATCTGGCAGGCTGCCACCATGATGGTGTGTGTGTGCGTGTGTGTGCATGTGTGTTTGTGTTTGTATTTGTGTGTATGTGTGTTGACTAACATTTTACAAAACCTGGAGGAATAAAAACAAAGGATCTAGTCAGGGTCGTAGCCAGAGGGGGCCAGGGGAGGGGGCAAAAACCCTCCTGAGCTAACAGCCCCTCCCTCCACCCCATGGTGCCAATGTTATATAAGTGAGTGTGACATTGTTGCCCCTCCTGAATTTTTTGCCCCTCCTGAAACACCCCCCCCCAAAAAAAAATCTAGAATCCTGGCTATGGCCCTGGATCTAGTACAGAAGTTCTCAACCTTTTTTTAAACCAGGGGCTGGGGGACACTCCCGCAGACAGCTTCAGGGGCTGGACAGCCATTTTACCCTTCCTCTACCACATGGCAATTTCTGGTGGGTTGGGGCCCCACATGAAATGGTGCTGCAGGCTGCATCTGGCCCACAGGCCACAGGTTGAGAATCCCTGACCTAGTACAATAAAGTACAGTAAAACCTCACATAAAGAGTGTCTCGCTTAAAGAGAAAGTTGCTTAAAGAGCAGAATTTTCTCTGACTGGTCACCTTGCTAAACAACTAAAACTAACAAAAAACTCGCTTAACAACTAAATCGGGGGTGTCAATCCCCCCAGCCAGTAGTCACAATTGGTCACTAACAATGATGTTTCGCTTAAAGAGTAAAGTCGCTTAAAGAGCAATCCCATGGAACGCATTATGCTCTTTAAGCAAGGTACCACTGTACTATAAAACTGGGTGCTGTAGCTACAGTGAGTGCAGTTTACAGGACCTGCAAATGCAGTCTCTTATCACACTTTATTTTACTTTGCAGGCAGTGTCCTCTAGTGGCCAGTTTTAATAATGACCCATAGAAAGACATACTGTATATTATGTTTTCTAAGTTTTTTTTATTGAATATTTTTAGAACAGCAGATAACTGAAACTGTGGGTCCTGAGCCTGCAGAGGTGTGTGCATGTGTGCGTGCATGCATGTGTGCATGCTTGACCAACCTGTACCTTCAAAATGTTGACACATTTGGTTTGTCAAGCTTATTGTTGGTCTTGAGTCTATTCTCTAGTGTAAAGTTTGAACTTTCTCCGCCTAGAAAGGCAAACTAAACAGGCTTCACATATTGTAGAAGCACACAAGAACGGCACTTGTGGCTGAAATAGCCACCCTCTGTGACATCACTACCATACTTCAGCCAAAACATTATGAGTTCGATCCTGACTGTTATAAAGGTTGACTTGGCCTTTCACCCTTCTGAGGTTGGTAAAATTAGTACCCAACATGTTGGGGCCAAAATGCTAATTACCTTGTGAACCACACAGACAGTGCATTAAGCCCTATGGTGCGGTATAGAAGGTTAATTCCTAATTGCTAACCTTTTGCAAAATATAGAATGTGTGAGTTAGGGCTGATGGGAAATACAGTCCTATAACATCTGGCTGAGATTTGTCTGTGTGTAGGCTGGAATAATGTAAAGACAGCCATGAGATCATTTCTCCATGTGAGTCTCTCTCTTTTCCAGGGATCATCCATTTTTAATGGAGTTAGAGACCTATATCTAGACCAGTATTTCCCAACCTTTGGTTTTTGGACTTCAGTCCCCAGAAGCCTAAGTCAATTCCCCAAAGCACTGATCAGCCAATGTACTGACTTAGGCTTCTGAGAATTTAAGTCTCCCTGTGGGGTGTGTGCCCCACTTTGGGAACCACTGATAGACTCTGTTATGATAATGAGAAATGGTGGTGTGGGGCAGGGGAATCTACTACAATTATTATTAATATTATTCCTAGTGTAATTTCAAGGGCCTGTTGAACATTGTGAAGTCAACCCAGGTTAACAAAACCCAGCCAAACTAAAGCAGACCCAGTCCTGCCAGTAGGCCAGTGATGGCGAACCTTTTCACTCCAGCTGTTCTTGGACTTCAATTCCCAGAAGCCCAAGACAGTACACCCATTTGTGTGAATTCACAGAGACTTGGGCTTCTGGGAATTGAAGTCCAAGAACAGCTGGAGTGCCAAGGTTTGCCATCACGACACTAGGCAAAGTGAGATGGACCATCTCAAGCAATGATTATCTGTAAATCCAGTTGCTGGCTCCAGTTTGGTTCAACCCACTGAATCAACTGTTGGTGAATTAGGCTGGTTGATTATGTGAATCAACGCATACATTTTGTTCACAATCTAGTTTGGACTTAGCAATTGATTTTAGGTCTACTAGAGTTGCAAAAGAAAGTGATGCTACACTGAGGGCAGAAGGTTACATCTTGCTGTGTTTTGTCAAGAAGAGGGCCTGTAAACCATTGCAGCACTGTGGTGGTTTAGAGCTTAAGACACTGAGCTTGAAGACTGGAAGGTCGGGGTTTGATACCCGAGTGCTGCATGACGGATCTTGGGGACATGAAAGGAGCCTCATTCAGGCATCCCCTGAGCAGAGTTTCTCCAGAAAAAAATCCTTTCGAACCAGAATAATTTCTGACACAAAATTTATTTATTTAATCACAATAATCTTCACCTCACAACTACTAACCTTGACTTAGCTTCTCTGCTCTTAGAAAGCGAGTCACTGACCCTGAGTGAATTTGGGGTGTCCATAAGCACAAAAGGTCCTCAAAGGGTTTTGATCTGAATACCAGCATTTGCGCATTCAGACAGGAACAAAAAGACCAGATTTGAATGTGAATTTGAAAGCTGCTTCTTGTTTGAGTTTGACAAGCCCTCCTTGTTTGAGCACCGATGTTTGACTTCCAGGGCAGAGCCTCTGCCTCACCTAGTAGGGTCGGACTCTTTGGAGAGAGGTGTTAAATTGTTTCAGGCAATAAATATAGCCAAGGAAACCGGTATATTTATTACATTAGACACTGTATCTGAGAAAGTCCATGCAAAGGAACGGAGGCCCCAGATTTGGAGAGGGGCAAATTGCAATTGGCCTCTTTGTTCTCCTCTCTGTTGGTTCTACCATTGCAAAGAGAAAATTGGGTGCAGAAGATTCATACTCTTAGGCCGCTTTAAAAGTAATGGTCGCCCTTGCGTGAAAGCCAGTCATATCTGACTCTAGGGTGTGGTGCTCATCTCCATTTACAGCCAAAGATTCAATGCTGTCTGCATCTGTAGACATTTTGTGAGTGAACAGAATGCTGCTACCTTTCCTGCCAAAGCGGGACCTATTTATCTACTTGCAATTTCTTGTTTTCAAACTGCTAGGTTGGCAGGAGCTGGGATAGAAATGGGAGCTTACTCCATCATGCAGTGCTTCAGGTCTCAAACTGCTGACCCATCAACCTTCCGGTCATCAAGATCAGTGTCTTAACCACTAAGCCACTGCATTCCCATGAATCTGCTTTGCTGTGAGCCTACTTTAAAAAAATCTTCAGGCAGATGAAGGAAATTTTGCTTCAGATGTTATAAGCTCTATTTATTACAGAAGATAATCATCTTTTCTTTTAATTGCAAGCACTGAGGAAGAGCACTAAAGTATGCAGTGGCCTATTTATTAAAGCAAAGCAATCACACTTACATACCACCCCATAATGCTCAGAGATCTCTCTGCACTATTTCCGAGCTCCAATTGATAAAAGTGACCTTCTACTCTCATACTACACACACTATACTTGATCTTAGCCAAAAGGCCATGAAGTGATTACTCTCATAGTAAATTGGCATGATATCCCAGGCAGGATGGCAGTGACTGGGGCAATGAGGTCTTACAGTGAGATTGAGTCTCCTCAGTTTTATCTGCTGTACAATTTATAAATAGTACCAGGAATCCTGTTAGTTATGCCTGCTGGTATGTCTCCATCAGCATAAATTTCAGCTGCAAGTGAATAAGTCAGTACAGGCATATGTTGCTGCTCACCTGTGATGTGATGGCATGTGATTGCAAATACCTGTGCTGACCTCATAAGTTCTGGCAATTCACTGCTGAAATATATGCGAGTAGAATAGGGCAACAGGATTGCTGGTGCAGTGTAGTGGATTGAGTGTCAGGCTAGGGCTCTGAACATCTGGATTTCATCCATGAAACTTACTGGGAAGTAGCACTGGTAATACCACTCCTTTCAATTCCTTGAAAACCCTACTAGAGTCAACAGATGTTGGAACCAATGCAGAAATACATGCTACCATTGATAGATAATGGAATTCTGGCCAGTGTAATTAATTTTATAATAGTTGCTGTTGTTGTTGTTGGACCAAATCAGAGCATATTGTCTCTTTGGTCCCTTGCACATAGCAGCAATCAAGAGTGTTCCTTTTCTTTCTGCCTAACAACATGAACGTTTCAGTGGTGCTCCCATCAATGGACATTCTCACAAGAACATAATGGTTGAACTGGACCTAGTTAGGGTTTTATTTTATTTTTTTACAACTACTCCCAGCATCTCTATTTCATGGAAAGAAAGACTCCTTGATCGGACAGCATGATCTGAGATTAGAAT
Organism: Furcifer pardalis; assembly: GCA_030440675.1. Classification (NCBI taxonomy): domain Eukaryota; kingdom Metazoa; phylum Chordata; class Lepidosauria; order Squamata; family Chamaeleonidae; genus Furcifer; species Furcifer pardalis. Next base: position 102,204,096 of record CP126897.1, read on the forward strand.
GACTAGATGAGGGGGAAAGAGTAGTCACTTTAAAGGCAGGAATTTCAAAAAGTTCAGCTTGTGACATTGACTAAATCATCTGAAAGGAGAATCAAAGCTGTTGAAATGTGGATCTACAGACAACTGCTAAGGATATCATGGGTTGATGGTGTGACTAATTTAGCAGTATTGTGCGGGATGCAGTGGTGGGCATCAGCAGGTTCGCACCAGTTCGTCAGAACCAGTAGCAGAAATTCTGGTTGGTCCCACCCATCCACATTTTTAAATAAAGTACTGTAGTCCTAATTTGGGTGCAACACAGGGCTTTTCCCCTGGCCACACCCACCATACCACACCCACAGTGTAGTAGTAAATTTTTTTGGAACCCACCACTGGCCGGATGGGATGGATAAAGAAAAAAAACTCTTTAAGACCATTAAGCAAAGAAAGCTCCAGTACCTTGGCCATATAATGAGGAACAACATAAAGTATATAATCCTCCAACTTGCTCTGCAAGGAAAGATCCCTGGGAAGAGATGCCCTGGACGTAGACGGACCTCATGGCTGAAGAACCTGAGAGACAGGTGTGGCATGTCCTTGGAAGAACTGTTCTGAGGAATTAAGAACAGGAAGACTATCGCCATGATGATAACCAATATCCAGAACAGATGTGGCAGCTGAAGAAGACATGAGGCAAGTGAGAGATTTTGTCCTCCATGTAACTCAGTAATTCCCAAACTTTGGTTTTTGGACTTCAATTCCCAGAAGTCTAAGTCAATTCTCCAAAGCACTGATTAGCCAATGTACTGTCTTAGGCTTCTGGGAATTGAAGTTCCCCTGTGGGACGTGTACCCCACATTGGGAACCACTGATGTAACTGATAAAAGGTGGAAGAATCCAGTCTCTCCCTCTCTCTTCTTCTGCCTGATCACCCTGTCTGAGCCAGTTTCCAAGCAAGATAGGTCTTACTGGACCGGAACCCCCGCTGTTGAATGTTGTTGTAGAGGGCTGGGATAGGCAGGTGAAATAAAATGCTCTTTTGCTGTCATTATGGGCAGTATGTAGACAAGCAACCCAGACCAATGCATATCAGTGCAAGTGGAATCCGGTAGGAGGGGAAGACCCCAACTTATTGGAAGAGGAAGTGAGTTAAGACAACATTACTGAGACAGAAAGAGAAGGAGGCAGCAAGTTTGGAGCCAAAAGCAAGCTTGTTTATTAAATGAGAGGCTTTTCTTTATACAATTCCACCATTTATTTTTAATTTTTGCTAATTGAAAACACCAGTCAAAATCCCATGTATCCAGTTATTAGAGTAGGGGTGACCAATAATTTTCGCTGAGGGCCTGACCACATACCTCAGACAGCTGAGTGGGCCAGACCACAGACCCCGGAAGCAGAAGTGGGTGTATTTACGGCTGTCGCGAATGCACTCACTTCCACATTTATGACAGCCACGGGTGCATTTACAAATGCTTGGGTGCATTTTATAGCTGATGTAAATGCACCTGCTTCCACTTCTGGGTGCTGCTGTGGCAGTATGCTGGGTGGAATGGCCCTGGAAAGCTTGACCAGACCATTCTCTTGTTTAATTTGGTCAGTTAAGATCTGATTGTTTCTAAAGGCATTTTTGGAACCCATTTTAGATCTTCTGTTAGTTGTTTCGGGTTCCTGTGGATCATTATCTGGTTTCAGGCTGGATTTTGCCTCTTCAAGCTACTCCCCAAAAAAAAAAAAATCCACCTCAACCACAGAGGATACCTTTAAAAGATACTTCATCTTGGGTGCTTATGAGTTATGATGACCCTAAAGCCATTTTCAAGGCATGCGAGATGTTGAAGAATGTGATTGGATGGTGTAAACCTCCCATGATTTTCTGTGGCTAAACAGAGATTTGAATGCAGGTCTTCTTAATCTTAATCTATCATGTCACTATCATGCTGGCTCCTTAAAAAGGGTGAAAGTAAAATATTGTTTTAAGGTACTGAATGTTTGGCCCTATGGGCCTTCCTTGCCACGTAAAAGACCATTTCGGAAGAGGGGAAGAATGGAGGAAAAATAGGAAGGAAGAGCAGCATTTCAGATGTGTGCATGTGGGAGAGAGATTTGTTACACACACTTCTTGCTGGTTTAATTAATTGTCTTGCAGCCGAGAGTAATGAAACAAATTAAAACTGTGGCTGACCTGAGATGTGCACTGCCATTAGCAGGAGTTCAGATTTTTGTCTGCTGCTCGGAAGCACCTTTGAGGGCACAGATTCTGCCTTCTCCCTAGCAACCAGGTTTCCATAGCAACAGATGCAGGGGCCACCAAGACAGAGAGTTCCATGTTTTGATTACTGCCGTGTGCTTGAAAAAGTTGCATGAACCCACCTGTCTTGTCCCCACACACACACACCACACACACCACACCACTTGTTACTACTATTGGAACTTTGGAAATGTGACTATTTTGGATAGTAGCTTCCAGAATCCCCCAGCCAGCTCTCTAAGCCAAAAAGGTCCCCTTTTCCAGGTCTGTTATTATTGACTAACCTATTTATTATCATCTTTCTTTCATTATAAACTAAAGCAGGGACATTGTGTTGCTTCCAAAACATAGACTTGTCTCATTAGGTTTAGGTCATGATCTTGCATTTCTGGAGCAACCCTGGGCCAGTCTATTATTCATACACGGAACTGTTTTCTAGAGGGATTCTGAAAATTGTATTATTATTTTTTGTAGTAAGTAGACTGATGATACCTCAGGGCCTTCGAGGCACTGTAAGAGGAACAACATCAGGAGTTGCTGGCTAGACTCAACTTTTTCTCCTCCCTCCTCCTTCTTAATTTTCTTCTGTTGATGTTGTTCTCTTACCCAGCAGCCCCCAACACAAAGTACAGTACAGTATAGGGAAGGGAATGCCTTGGAATGGTCAAGAAGACCAACAAGGTTGCCCATGTGTCCTTCTTTAATTAGCACAGTCCTCCATTTCAAGAGTCACCTCCAATGGGAGAGCAGTCCTCTTTTGCCAATCTTTCTCATGGAGAGACAACAGTTGCCCGATCGGAATTAAAAAGAAAGAACCCATAAAATAAGTTGTAACTGGAGTAGGCCTTCTTGAATCAGTGGAGCTTACAGATGAATTGGTTCAGCAAGTCTCTGCTGATTTAATGGGCCTACTCTAATGTAACTTACCCTTCTCAGCAATTGTTCAGCCATTGTGTTCTTATGACCTATGCTCCCAACACATAAACAATCTATTCTTGCACTGTGTTGTCTTTGCTAGCAGTCAGGCGCCTACTCTCTGTTTCATTCTAGTGGCCATTAATGACATTGCAGTTTGCAAATATTTACAAAAATGCAAAACCCAACCAAATACTGTACCTCCATCACTAGCTCCACTGACATACAATCTGAGAAATCCCTCTAGTGGTCTTTGGGGATGTTAATCATTGCATCTAAAAGGCAATGTAACTGCAAGTTACCATCATTACATTGCTTGATTCTCAAAGAGAACCTTGTTAGACAAATTTGAAACAATTTGCTTCCTGGTTCTAAGATAGTGGGTCTGTCTTCAAAAAACTGAACAACTGACAGAGTTTTCATTGATATCAGATTGCTTGTAAGTAACTCACAGTGTGGCATTGCTGAAGAGTTCCGCCCTGTATTTAGTAGTCCTATCCCTGGTGTGTTTTTGAGTAGCTGTGATTTGGATTATATACCTTCAGTCAGGTGTGTTTTTCCTTTGGCTGAATAACACCCTCATATTATTCATTATGTTCAAGTATGTGCCATTTTTAATTCAATGGAAGGGCCAGTAGACATTGCATTTTTCTAATGAGGATAGCTGGTTATAGCCTTGAGTTTAAGCCAGTTTCCCCTATCTCAGCCCATCAAACCTTTAGCAATCAGGGCAGGTGTCTTAAACATGCCATCTTTAGGAAAAGCTATGGTGGGAAAGACTGCGGTGGCTCAAGTGGTTAGGACACTGAACTCTTTGACTGGAAGGTCAGAGTTCAATTCCCAGGTACTGCATGAGGAAGTGAGCTCCCGTCTCTGTCCCAACTCCTGCCAACTTAGCAGTTTGAAACCAAGAAATTGCGAGTAGATAAATAGGGACCACTTCGGTGGGAAGGTAAACAGTGATCTGTGCTCTCCACTGTCGAGGCATGCCTGCCACATGTCCATGGAAACATCTGAAGATGCAGACAGCACTGAACCCTAGAGTCAGATACGACTGGCTTTTGAGCAAGGGTGACCTTTACCTTTACCTGTGGTGGTGGTGGTGGTGGTGGTGGTGGTGGTGGTGGTGGTGGTGGTGGTGGTGGGGAATAAAGTATGTAGCTGTTGTTTTGCTACTTCTTGTGACAACTACCAGCTGGGCAGCTGAGAATGTCAAAAGAAAAAAGGAGAGAGCGAGAGCGATACCATTTTCACTATTTCCTTGCAACCCCTTTAATTCTCGTTGGACGCACGCTAATTTCATAGGTACAGAAGCAGGTGTACAAACATGTATGGGTTCGGGAGGGGAGGAAGGAGAGATTAGATTTCAAAGCCTCCTAGCCCATCCTGGGAAAAGAAGCAGGCATGTTTTTGTGGGAACTCCTCGTCTGGCATTATTATAACACACCTCACATTCAGCCAGGTACCACTGCCTGCCAACAGTGGGGACTTTCCCAGCTTTTAATCTTTAAGAACTAGTTGCAGGGCTCAAAAGTTACACCCTTGAGTGTGGAAGCCGGTCTTCTACACCCACTTCTGCTGATGTAGAGTGGCAGACTGCAGATATTCAATCCTGCTTCAAGGCATGAGTGGGCTGGCAGTCTCCTGTTTCACACACACACACACTGACACCCCATACACAGACACACAGACACAGACACACACACACACACACACACCATACACCCTAATACTAACAGCAAGAAGAAAGCAGGCATATTGGCCACCGAAATCTGGTTCCATGGCCACAGCTGGGACTTCTCCAGTCCCAGAGAGACTAGGTAAAGGTAAAGATCACCCTTGCTCAAAAGCCAGTTGTATCCGACTCTAGGGTTCAGTGCTCATCTCTGTTTATAACCAAAGAGCCAGCGCTGTCTGTGTCTGTAGACATTTCTGTGGACATGTGGCAGACATGCCTCAACAATGGAGTGCATGGAACACTATTTACCTTCCCACCGAAGTGGTACCTACTTATCTACTTGCAATTTCTTGCTTTTGAACTGCTAGGTTGGTAGGAGGTGGGATAGAGACGGGAGCTTACTCCGTCATGCAGTGCTCGGGTCTTGAATTGTTGACCTGCCAACCTTCCAGTCATCACGTTCAGTGTCTTAACCACTAAGCCACCACAGTTTCCCCCAGAGAGACTAGGAAGTCTTACATGCAAAAGGAATAGTGGGAACAGTGACCATTAACACATTTAAATTATGCCAAATGTGTTGAATTATAAGGAAAAAGAAGAAGTGTTCATTCAAAGCACGCCTTTAAAAATAAAACTACTCCTCTGGTATTAAAGACATGTTCCTGGGCTGAACTCTACTCAGATTAAGCCCTGGATTTCCCCATAAAGAGTAGAAAGTATTAAACTGATAATTACAAGTGGAGAACTTGGGACAGGCATGATCAGGGCCAGAAGTGAGACATTTTTTTCAGTTTGGAGCACCACTTCTGAGCAGGAGTAGCTGTTAGAACTGTGATGGTGAACCCTGGCACTCCAGCTGGTGTTGGACTTTAATTTCCAGAAGCCCAAGTCCCCATGAATCCACACAAATGGGTTTACTGTGCGAGACTTGGGCTTCTGGGAATTGAAGTTCAAGAACAGCTGGAGTGCCAAGGTTTGCCAACACTGTGTTAGAAGAAGACAATATGACAAGTCTTTTCTGGAAATAAAGGAATAGTAGCAACTCAGGGGTCAACTAGTGGAGACATTTGCCTACAGACACAGTCCTTCATAGCTCCTCTTTCTGCACAATCCCCTCGCAAGTGAAGGCTTTGTTCACCTGCTAGTGGTCTATCACCAATGAAAAGTAAGCTAATCTGTGACCTGCCTAGCTCAGAAATCCTGTGCTAAATTTGTTTTTGAGCCAATGTGAACTCTTAGTAGAGCTCTTCTTAGAATGACAAGCTCAGTGTAATGTTTTTTTGTCCCACAAACATCTGCCTCTCCTTTGAACTCATGAAAAACTGTAACACAGTCATTTTTTTCTCCTTTTCCTTTTCCTCCCCATCCAGAGAACTCAGTGGCAGCCAAATCTGGTGGCTGTTTCCCTGGCACAGCCTGGGTGAACCTGGAGCAAGGAGGAACCAAGCTGGTGAAGGACCTCAACCCTGGAGACCGGGTTTTGGCAGCAGACACCCAGGGCCGCCTGCTCTATAGTGAATTCCTCACCTTCCTGGACCAAGAGGAGGCCCCAATCCACAAACTCTTCTATGTCATTGAGACCCGAAGGCCCCGGACACGCCTCTTGCTGACGGCGGCCCACCTACTCTTTGTGGCTTCACCCCAGAACCAGTCTCAACCCCAGCCCATTTTTGCCAGCCGAGTACAGCCAGGACAACATATCTATGTGCTCAGCCAAGGGGGTCAGACACTGCTAGAAGCTGCGGTGCACCGGGTTTCCCTGCAAGAGGAAGCTTTGGGGGCATATGCCCCACTTACCGGCCAGGGCACAATCCTCATTAATCAGGTGCTGGCTTCCTGTTATGCTGTCATTGAAGAACATAGCTGGGCTCACTGGGCGTTTGCCCCATTCCGCGTAGCCCATGCCCTCTGGGCCATGCTCTACCCAGGTGGTCTTTCCTCCCCGGTGTTCCTTCCAACTGTGGCATCCAAGGAGGCTCCAGTTGGAGTCCACTGGTATTCCCGCCTTCTCTACCACATTGGCCGCTGGGTATTGGATTCTGAGATGATACACCCTCTGGGCATGGCCAGCTGAGAAGGAACCATTCTCCAAACTTGGCTTTTGCCCACCATAAGAATAAAATAATACAAACTGGGGGTGGGGGAGGGGAGATACTAAGATGAAGAAAGAAGGAAAGAAGGAAAGGAAGAAAAGAAAAAGGAAGGAAGAAAGACTTTAAAACCATAATGACCATAGGACAGTCCAAAGTAGACTTTAAGGAACAGGAAGAGCCCAGGAAAGTTTTGTTTTTAGTTTATAAATATATAAATATATATTTTTATTTGATTTATATTTTTGTCTATTTGTTTTAATGGTTTTTGTTGTTGTTGTTCTCATCTCCTGGATATTTATTTGTTTGGTATTTTTAAAAAATAGATGTTTTAAAGAATATGAACCCAATTTTCAAGAGCCTTAAATAGTTTCTTTGATAATTTATTATCATGTGAACTGTACACTCACAGGGAGAAGAAAAATATTTTGCGAGGCCAGGCAAAACTGCTCAGAGTTCTATTTTTCTATGTGTCATGTCTGTCCAGACTGTCCCTCTAGTCTATCCATTGCTTTACATCAGGGGTGCCCAAACTTTTTGGGCCATGGGCCGGTCATGTGGATCAGTGGACTGGTCATGTGGTTCCTCCCACCAGAAGTGGAAGTAAAATGCGCCTTGCAATTTGTTTTGCCATTGGATGAGATAGATTTTTAAGCTGCCATTTTATGCCCTAACTATGGCCTGTAGGCCAGATCTGGCCCCCAAACACCACTTCATGCAGCCTGCACCGCCATCATTGTACCCAGAAGCGGAATTAAAATGCGCTCGTACAATGAGGACAGTGTTGGCTGGATGAATTGGCATCAGGGGCCGGATCTAGCCCATGGGCCATATTTTGGGAACCCCTGCTTTACATCTTCCCAGCAGTGAGTCTCAGAACAAATAAACAGACCTACTCCATGGGGTGGGGGAAAGGGATCCGTAAATTATATTTTTATACACAGAATTGTAAATTCATTTTTTTAAAAAGAAAGAGAGATCACTACTTAACAGTCACATTTCATTTTTTAAAAAAATAGTGTAAAAATGAGAATATATTATTTTAATTTAAATAGTATCAAATGTAGTGACATCTTCTGTATTATTTCTCTTGTCTTTGGAATATTTTGCTTTGTATAAAAAGGAAACAATCCAACCCCTTTGCCCATTATCTTGGAACTGAAGACTGTTACACAACCTCATTCATTACTGAAACCATGGAGAGAAATTCTCTTATTTTTACCTTCAAAATCAAGAAGAAATTTATGAGGGAAAAATATTTTTTAAAAAGCGCACATGTTGGCTATTATGTGACAATGGAGGATAGTTTGTACAGATGGGGGTAAAAGATGTTTTGCATTAATAAACTGAGAAATAACTGCTGTCGATTTACTAAAATGTATTTTTGAATATTTTGTAATAGTTTTAATAGTTTTATAGAAATAAAATGTGCTATGCACAGTCTGGTTAGTATACAATAACAAAGTATTCCTGATGCATCCCATTCTTCTTCTTCTTCTTAAAAAGTTGTTTAAGAAGACTTAATGTTAGTTGTTTCTAACATCAAGTCTTTTTAAGTCTTACTGACTGGTGGAAATTATTACAATTTTATGTATTCCAAACTGCAAAAGTGAGCAAGGAAACAGAGGCACCAGGGCCCTTGCAATTTAACACATTCAGATCTCTAAAATGTTTCATCACCTTGGCATTTAATACAACAAATAATTTCACCTTAATAGTAACATAACATCATTTATTTTGAAGTTCAGTATCTTTAGAGATGTTCAGTTGACCTAGAACCAAATCCAGACTTGTTTGTGTTTACAGATGACCTGTTGAAATGCATGGAGCTGAAGTTCAACATGACGACCTCAAATACCATTGATTTCAGTGAATGTATTTTAGTTGAATGAAACTATCTGCAAGTGAATAAATAGGCAGCACTTCAGCGGGAAGGGTAACACCATGTTCCATGTGCTCTTGCATCTAGTCATGCCAGCCACATGTCCACGGAAGTGTCTGCAGACAGGGCTGGCTCTTTGGCTATAAACAGAGATGAGCACTGAACCCTAGAGTCAATATGACTGGCTTTCAATCAAGAGTGACCTTTACCTTTACAGATCATTAGAAGATATGCTCAGAATTTACAATAATAATACTGATTTCTTTCTTTCTTTTGGACAACAGCTTTCAAAAAACCAGCATTCTGTTTGTGTCTGAAAAACCTTGCTATACCCCACAAAACATATGCTAAATAAAATGTGTCTGGCTGGGTCAGAATATTCCCAGTCAGGCTGACCTTGCTGTTAGAGAGAGGCAGATGCCTTGGTCAGCAGTTTTTGGGCAGTTTTGTGTGCCACAAAAGGGTGGTGAATGCTTTGTTATGTAAATTGTATATTTTATATCACCAGAGAGAGGTGGGGAATTTCTGTCTCAAGGAGCAAAATAATATGGTTAAACTTGGGAACAATGCATTTTGGTTTAGGTAGGGTAGGCAAAAGATGTGATTTGCCAGCCTGCCTCAGGCTGCAAAATATTGTGGACCTGTCCTGATTTCAAGGGCTGTGTTGACCCAAGCAGACTGCTAATTGGTTATACTTGACCTGGCAGAACTTTGAAAGTGCTTCCAGGTCTGCTTGTGGTTTGGCCAACATTCAAAATGGCAAAGTTGATTTACTTCAGTATTTCTTGTGCACTTGGTAGATTTGTCCCTCCCTTTGGTCCCTAACCTGGAGACTTACTGTCCTCTTTTGTTTTCCTATACTGAAGGTTCTTGCCTTCCTACAGCCAAGTGCTAAAACAACTGGCTGCCACTCTGTAGGGATAGAGACAGGGTAGAAATAAAATAAAGGGTAGAAATTAAATTAAATAAAGGTTCCCCCAACATTAAATAAAATAATGTTCCCCCCATATCCGCAAGTTCAATATCCACGGTTTAAGTTATCCATGGATCTAAAATTACTCAATAAAAATCACTGAAATAAATAATACAGTACATATTTCTGTGGTGCACTACCAGAGCTAAACACTAGAGGCCACTGTCTGCATCATAAATAGGATTTGCTGTTATCCACTGCTTCAGATATGCTCAGTAGGTCTTGGAACATATTTCCCCATGGATAAGGGGAGCAAGCTTCATCCAAGAGGCTATCCTTCTACATTTGCCCCTGTAGAATGTGAGTCACTCGCTTATTGTCTTTTTTGCAAGATTTTGGAATGGCCATAGCTGCTGCTGCAGCTTCTGCTATATTCGAATCTGAATATTGGCGATCTTCCTGGTGATCAGCCACGGAGACTGTCCTGAGAACATAATGCAATGGCCTTTCCTTTGCCTTCCATATTGCAGTGTGACATCCATACCGCTAATCCAGTTGCGCGAATCACTTTCTGGTCCTGAGCCCTTTTGGCACACAAGTTCTCATCAGCTCCAGGCCAGTATTGATGAAGCTGCTGCCTCTATCAAGAGGGTTTCAAGTGGGATTGGATCCACTTTGGAACCATCACCCTTCCCTGTGGACTTCGGCACCCAAGCCACAGCTATGCATTTTTTAAATCTGTGCACAGAATACACATCTTCTGCTAAGCGATTGTGTATACAGTTCACTCCTTGCTGTCTGCAATGTCTAAGATTAATTATCCAACATCATGGTAAACCTGTTCTCACCAAAGATTCTTAAGTATAAACCACTAAGATTTGAGAACATTATAAAGGGAAAATTTGGCTTATGTTTTCCTGGTTTAACAGAAGCCACACTTTTAGTGAACCGTGTACGTTGGCTGAGAGTCCAGTTGTAATGAAGGAAACTTTATGGATTATCCTCAGTTTGCATTAAACTTTGGGTTATAATTACTTTTGAAGCAACAAGAGAAAGATTTGTAGCTTTCGGTTCTTTTTTGTTTGTCCCGATATAGTGTTTCTTCAGGGTATGCAATGATATGCTTCTAAACTTACTTTCAATTGGAGAACTGAGAACTACTGTACTGTCTAAAGGAGTTGATGACTTGTTCATGTCCTTCTCTGCTCTCCCAGTGCTGTGTCAATATCATTAAGATTGTAAAATCTTGGTTACTGAAGTGATGTTAATACACTTGGAGTTATAAACTCTGAGTTAGATTACATGCATGTTGGGGTATGTGCCCTGATCTATAAAAATGTGTAGTGACTGATCATTCCTTTCCTAATGTCTCTGCAAACAAGCATCTTAGAGCTCTGTGGATGATCTATGCTACAGGAATAATCTTCCCCACTGCAAACTTTCTCAGCTTCTAAGAGTTATATCAAGAGGCACCATACTGTCCATGAGCTAATCAACTTAGTGGGCCAGAGAGTAGATGCCTAACAAAACAAGACATCTAACCATAACATTAAACCATTTCTAAACCTGAGGTGTGGGTGTGGAGTGCAGTGGTTTAGTGGTAAGACACTAAAATTGATGACTAGAAAGTTGGCAGGCCAACAGTTTGATACCTGAGTGTTGCAAATAGATAAATAGGTACTGCATCAGCAGGAAAGGTAACAGCTTTCTGTGCACTCTGGTGTCTAGTCATGCTTGCCACATGACCATGGAAATGTCTGCAGACACAGACTGTATTGGCTCTTCATCTGTAAACGGAGATGAGCACTGGCTCCTAGAGTTGGACATGACTGACTATCCAACAAGGGAGACCTTTACCTTTACCTTAAATCAGAGGTTGGCAAGGTCATGCTGGCTAGGATAATCTGGATTTTGGACCACAAGTCCACAAAATAACTTTCCCAATCTTTGAACTGAATGATACATAAAATATGACACATCTCTTGCCAATTTGAAGCTACTGCTCTGTAGTTGGACCATCTTTTGGAGGAGTCCTCTGAAGTTGGCCACAGTGGGTTGGGATGGGTGGCACAAAGCACACTATTCATCATGGGCACTATTTATCCTGGGGGTGCCCAAACTTTTTGGGCCATGGGCCAGTCATGTGGTTCAGTGGGCCGGTCACATGGTTCCTCCACTGGAAGCGGAACTACAACGTGCCTTGCAGTCTGTTTTGCAACAGGATGAGATAGATTTTAAGTTGCCATTTTCTATGCTTAAACTGGGATGCCCAAACTATGGCCCATCAGCCAGATCTGGCCCCTGATGCCCATGCCACCCTTGCCACTCCCGGAAATGGAAGTAAAACACGCCCGTATGGTGTGGGCCAGATGAATTGGCATCATGGGCCAGCCCTGGTTGAAGAGAAAAAGGCAATGAGAATCCAATTTTCACCCTCACAACCATCTTTGAGGGAAGCTAAGTTGGGAGAATGGGACTTGTCTGATGTCCTGTCCTAGGTCATCACATCAAGTATAACACCATAATGGCACACAAACTTCTTTTCTTTCTCTCCTTTGAAATGGAACCCAAGACAATAAGCCACAAGGTATATGGCAGTCAAAGAGAAAATATCAAAATAATGTTAAATGCACACTAAAACCAATTGTAATTGCAAAATGCTTTCAGATTTTAAAACACCTTGGCTGAAACCCAGTGACCTACAGAGTAGTAAGTCACAATTAGAGTAGGTTCAGTGAATCAATAGGGACTTGGTTAATGAACGTCTCTGCAGTGTTTATGTATTCCATGGGTCTATTTCTAGTTGTAAATTACTAGTTTGTTGTTGTTCAGTTGCAAATTACTAATGGGTTTCAGCAAATGAAACAGCCAGTTGATTGTCCAGAATCCCAACAAATAAAAAGGACAACACAGAAGTCTAGAAAAAGCAGATTGAGAACATTTACATAGGTATCTTTTCCCCTGCCCAGCCTTTCCACAAGAATGTATATTTAAGTCTCTGAAAGCACTGCTCAAGTAATAAAACTCATTATCTGTACAGCATGCTAATGTTCAAAGCATTCCCCTGCTATATAGATTATGAGTTTTATTACCTGATCAAGGATGACATTGTTCAAAGCACTCCATGTTCAGCTGTCTTCGCAATTCTCACTACCTTGTACAGTTGAGTGATTATTATTACCTTCAAACTGCCACACAGAGGGCAGGGTGTGTAACTATGGAGGAAGCTTTTCTAAAGGGGAAATCATCATTGAGCAGAAGGAGTGAGCTGCCCCAAGCAGCAGATGCTGGAAGGTAGCAGAAAAATGTTGGAGGAGAAAGCGCTGTCCCTCAGGTAGTCCAGTGTCCCCAGGTACAAAGCAAGAGGCTGCCCATGGCTAAAGAAAGCTTCAGCTGCCTCTCAGTACAGACTTCATAAAAGGAACAAGAAAAATACTATCTTGTTCTATGCCAATCTCAGGGTGGTTCTGATAAGCCCTACAGCACGTTCTGAAACAGGGACTCCCAGGTTTATAGCTCATCTCAACTGCAGGTACGTGCTGTCAGATGCCAACCGGGGTGCCTGCAAAATGCTTGTTCACTCTCCTAACTTGTAATTAAATGAAAATGAAAATAAATGAAACTGTCCTCACCATTCACTGCTGTTAGAAGAATCGAACGACTTCCTGTGTTGTGTATTCCATGCCAGTGTTTCAAAGCATAAAATGTATTTCAGGGACCCCCTCCTAATACTTCCCTCTTCTTGTTAACACATTTCAGGCAAAATTCTGAAAGTCCTCCTTTTATGATGTTTGTGATATATACTGGTTAGTGCTTGGAGAAAGTGCCTTCTTAATATATATTATAGCTCCCAGGATCGCCCTAAGCCAACAGAGTAGTTTTTCCAAATATGATACAGATTACCTAGTAGAGAAGGGATACACTTTGAAATTCCAAAGAACTACAGATTAAATAGATGTCAGTCATATTGCTCTATAAAATGAAAAAATAAATCAACAACAAACCATCAGCAGAATTCTGCAAAACTGCATGGATTTAGGCATCACAATTTATAACACTCAACTATGAAAAGTGGTTAAGAATCACTTGGGAACAAACATGAAGTGCTTCTTACGGAGGAAAATAACTGCTCCATCTCAGGTAATGTCTGCATATGAGCATGGATCCATTCATATACATGTTGGCTATATGAGGACTTACAAACGCCATCAGCCCTAGTCTACAGAGCCACATAGCTAGTTGCACTGGGTAACACAGATGGTATAACTTAGGAGGTGTGTTGACTTAAGGAATCCTTGTAAACATTATCTGTTACATATCTGCATACATGTTTCAGCATATCAATTATATTTGCAGTTATAACACTCTCTATCTATCTATCTATCTATCTATCTATCTGTCTATCTATCTATCTATCTATCTATCTATCTATCTATCTATTGTATTGCAAACACAAATGTCATGAAAAATTTCTAGATATATTTATATTACAAATAATAGTGATATAGCAAAATTGGATGCTACAACTTGTAATACCCCCAAGTTCTTTCCATCAGCACCAGAGCAAAGAGATTTGAAGAATTAAAGAAGAACCCAAGTGTTTCTTTGAACCCATGTGTGAGCAAAGTCCAAGATATGTCTATCAACCAAGGTAGAACATCTACAACACAGATTATTTTATTTTATTTTGGTTTATTTGCATTTCCATAGGCTTTTTATTTTAACAACTGTTGCTTCTTTACTCGTTTCTCCTACAACTCTGTGAGTGCCCTTGTCAACATACATGGTGGCTAAGAGATACCAGGAGGTGTAGTAAAATAATAATAATTTTCCAGACTCTGATTGGGACCAAGTAAAACGTCACAAAATAAGAAGCCAGGTTCCAAATTCCCTGCACCTTCCATGAGGTTGGCTGATCAGCAGACAACTGAGGTATGGAGTGGAAGACGGAAACCTGCTTGATGCGACATTAAAGTCTGAACATGTGTCTTTGAGAGAAAGCGCCTTTATAAGTGGAATACAAATGCCCCATAGTGGTGACTGGTGCATCTGCAGCTACAGGGCAGCACAGCAGTAGCTTCTCCATGCAATGTTATAACAGATCTTAATGTTTCTTCACTGCTGCAGTTGCATAAGCAGAAAAGCGCTGCAGATTTATTGTACACAATTTAATAGTTTTTAAATTCGCAGGAATGTTATTTACCAACCCGATTGTGCTTGGCAATGAACTGGGGGTGGAGCAGTGGTGGCCAGTGGGTCTAGAGAACCAGCAAACTATTCTAGACTCCTACAAGCTCAGTTGTCCTGTATTCATCAATAACCATAAATTGATACTTTTGGGATTCTGCAGGACGTGTTCTTAAGAATTCAGTGTCCTTGCTGATTGATTCCCCCACCCCTCCAGTACCCTAGAACAGATTATTTTCCCCCTCCCCTCCAACTACACAATTATTCCCAGTCTCTCATCACACCTCAATCATGTCTCATGGGGTCAAGTGCTCATTAGAGGTGCTATTAAGCAATCAACCAAACCAAAGACAGAATTCACTTTTGTCCTTGATGCATATGTATGGATGTAATCAGCTCACTTGCTCATCTTGTCCATATGGAGCAGAGCTGTGCACCAGGCAAGGATGATACCCAAAATTCCAAACCAAATCAACCAGATTTGGAACAATGGGTATTGAGTCCAGATCAAGTTCATATGGCCAGATTTGGCTCGGAGGTGATGCAGATTTGCTGATCAGTATGCAGTAGGTCCACAGCAGAAAATGAACTGGGCAGAGCATAGACTGCTGCTACTTTTCTAAGGGGTCCCCAGATTAGCTTGTTCAGACTCCTAGAATGGACCCCTAAAATGCAAAGCAAAGCAATTCTACTTATATACCCCCCTATAGCATTTAGTGCACTCTCTAGGAAGTTCACAAATTAATTAGCATTTTCCACCAACATGCTGGGTACTCATTTTACTCAGAAAGATGGAAGGATGAGTCAACCTTGTGCCTTGGTCAGAATTGAACTCACCTTTTGGTTGCAGTACAGCAATTTAACCACTGTGCCACCAGGGCTCCTACAATGAGTTTTAGGTAGGTCTCAAAGCTTTCTTTGATTAGAATATGTTTTTCTTAAATGAATTTTCAAAAGACAACATTATAAGTATCCACTTAACCTAATAAGAGCAAATCTGATACTGGAAAATCTGTTGACCATTGTCATTATTTCAAGCAATATAATTATCTTAAACTCAAATTCTGACTTTTTTTGTTTTGTCTGTCTGTCTGTCTGTCTGTCTGTCTATCTATCTACTGTTCTGTTCTTCTCTCCGCAGACACCAAGACTAGTGTACATTACAGTACTATTACAACAATCAAGTAGTTAAACATTTCACATAAATGATAAAATGCAAATAAGATTTTGCAAGCAACATTTGCTCTTTATTAATAAACTGTAAGAATCACACAGTACATCTATGTCTCTCCCCCCTTTAACTGTGGTGTAATACTGAAGTGATGCGATTCTACTTTTCACTGGAAATTTCAACCAATAGGTTCACTTTGTATGAAATCTACAAAATGCTGCCACCTGATGGTCTTTGGTCTTGCATTGACAATGTTCACATCCTCCTTCCAAAAATGGAGGAAAATACAGTACACGTAAGTATAAAAATCTCCTTGCAGACATCCTAACCTCATCCAACATTGAAATCTCAGTTTAAGGGCATCAGTTCTGCTCAGTTTGTATCAAAAGGATTGAGAGCAAAATATGGAAAATGTGTTTTGAGTGCCACCTTCTGGAATGTTTAAAGATAACATTTTTCTTTAGTTATTTGTCTCCTGTTTTCCCCTGCCAAAACCAACAAAGACAAATAAGTTCATTAAGTTCATTGTCAACATTAGAGTTAAGTAGTTCTTCTGTATCTGATTTTTGTCTTAGCTTTCAGCTGAAGTTCTAAGTTGGCACTTTCTTCTTTCACCTTTGTCTAAAAGCCATTTCACTTCTGCCAGCAAGATGGTGTCATGGATGCTTATATACCAATTTTCATTCCTCTGTCTGAATCTGCTCCAGCTTTCCATGATATGTTATGTATGCAGATTGAGCTGAACAAAGGTATAACTTGCATCCTTGTCTGACACCTTGGATGGGGAAAATAAAATAAATGACGAGAAGCTCAGTTCATTGTAGTCATTGGTTAAGGCTTATGGCAAAGTCACCCTGGTTGAGAATCCAATAGAAGGTGATGATGATTCTAATATGTAGTAGAGATCTGAGGATAGGCCCTCCATTGATGGGTTCACATACCTCTAAACATGAAGTGGCCTTGGTGAATAGCTTAGTACACATGTGAAGAGGTGGACAGTCTCAAAATTAGGGTCACCTAAATCCTTAATTTGTTAGTCTACTGTTTCCATTGTCCCTCAGCATTGGAAATGTTGCCCTGAGCCAATGAGAACCAAAATGAAGTAACATTTGGGAGGCTATCTATTCTATCCTGTTTAGATCCTGCCTACATGATATGGGCTTTCAAGAAAAGGGTGGCCTTCTCTGTGACCATATACAACATGTGGAATATAGTCTTCATTGAGGCCAAGTTGATTCCACTGCTGGATCTTTCTGCCATCATTTGAAAACCTATCTGTTCATCTAGATATTTTCCTCATATTTCCTCACTGACAACACTTTACGTTGCTTGATTTGTAAAGGACAAGAGGAGCTTGTTTCACTAGATTTTACTTTTTTAAAATAAATGGGTTTTTTAAAAGTTACTGGTTTTTGTTTTTTGGGGGAACTTTCTTAGATTTTAAAAAAATGTGAAATGGTATAGAAATGCCTTTTAAAAGGTAAGGAGAGGCAAAAAGGCTGAGTATAACTATACACTTGCAAGTTGAAACTGGGGGTCTGGGATGCAAACAAAGAAAAACATGTGGCCAAAGACTATTAGATGTAAAATCCAATGCATGAGGATTTCGGTGAGCAGGATGCAGCATCTTCATCTATAATCTGCCTTCTTGTCCTGCTCCACCAGCAATCTGTTATTAAGTAGGGGTTGCATGATGTCCAAACTGATCACAACAGCAGTGTCCAAATGACAGCAACTTCCAGTCTGGCCAGGTTATCCTGCTTTGGTAATAAAGTAGACCAAGGTTCCTCAACCTTTTAAAACCAAGGGCAGGATCACACCCCCTCAGACTGTTGGCAGGCTGGATAGGTGCTGCTGCTGGCACTGCCGGAGAGAAAGGGGGCTCGGGGTGGTCCTGCCACCACCACTGGCAGCGAAACCACCCGAGCCACCCACCACTCCATCCACACCACCACTGACCACCCCAAAGGCACCCACCACTCCCACCCCACCCCTGCTTCCCGGCCTGAAAAAGCAGCATGGCACCAATTCATCTGCCCTGTGATCTCACTCCAGCCACTGCTTCCACTTCTGCCTCTGCCGTCTCAATCCTTGTCTCCTCCACTTGGCTTGGGATGTCTCTAATGGCGATCCGTAGCAGGGTAGGTGTTGTGAGCCTGTGGAGCACTGTTAGGGACATGCCAAGCCAAGATGAGGAGACAAGGATTGAGGTGGCGGCGGCAGAAGTGGAAGCAGCAGACTGGATGAGTTGATGCCACAGGCTGAATCCGGCCCATGGGCCACAGGTTGAGAACCCCTGGAGTAGACCATACTGCCAGTGACTCAACACCGAGTGTCAGGTAGTAGTTAACTAAACTATCCACCCTGATGACTAACCACCTTGAGTGACGAAGTGGACAGTGAAGGGTGATGGTCCCCAAGTGGATTAAATCCCACTTGACTCCATCTTGATGGAGGGCAGCAGCTTCATCACTACTGGCCTGGGCCTGAGGAGGACTTTGCATGCCAAAAGGGCACAGGACTAGAATGTGACTTGCAGAACTGGATCAGTGTGTGTGTGGGGGTGTTGTCATGCTGTGATGTGGAAGGCAAATGAAAGGTCATTACATTATATTCTCAGGACAGTCTTCATGGCTGATCACCATAATGGTCGCCTATACAATACTGTATTTGGATTCTGATGTGGTGGAAGGAGGAGGAAGGGTAAGCCCAGAACCACAGGTCAACTCAAAAAGTTAGACAACATCTCTTGGGCTACCAATAGTCTCTGCCTTTTCTGGGACCAGTCCTATCAATGTTCCTGCAATAACTAGTTATGGAGGATGAATACTTGTCTATTTATCTATCTCTCCCCACTCCCACCCTTCCATCTTTAAGGTTGCCCCTTGAAGCTCTTCACAACAGCTGTGGCAAAGACAGGGTGGAACCATAGGCCTTTGCTGATTAAAGAAAGGGCTGTTCAAGAGGATGCAACACTTCCTGCCTCAAATTATGCAAATTCCTTCCTTCCTTCTCTTGAGATAAAGAGAAATCCTCCAGAGGAACTCACTCTCTGCCCCCCACTTCATTTGTAATCAGGAAGAGAAAACTTGACATGATTTCAAGTATCAATTGAGGCAGGGAAAACAGGGAGGGGCTGTTGAACCTATGGTCACCTGGTGTGAAGCTGTCACCACCCTAGTAAGGATGAAGCAACTCAACTTGGCTTAGAAGTGTGGGACCCTGCCATGGCACATTTTCCATGCATCATGGAGTTCATCCTATGCTCAGGTCCCTGGAGAGACAAACCCAACAGTCACACTGAACTGCTCTCCTGCCTTCCATATCTTCCAGGTCTCCCCCCCCCCCCAAGCACCTTCGTCATCAGCCGTATTCAGCCCAAGAGCCCATTGTGACTTTTTTCAAGAGGAGGTAATTATTTCTCAGCAATTAGGTTCAATCAGCGCACCTTAAGCAGCTGCCGGGCTATAATCACCCAGCCTCATTTACAACCGTGATGGCCTTTTAGCTGTTCTAATTTTCTGGTGCTCGTGATCATTTTCCGTCATAAATTTGAAGGAATAAAAATCTTAAACGGTTGAGAAAGGGGGCAGCAAGTGGGGAGAGTCAAATGCAGCTGAAAGGCCCTAAAATTTCATGTTTAATGAAAATGTGGATTGCTGACCGCCCGCTGTTTAAAGCAGGGTGATTGAGGGTTTGGCTAATGAAAAGTGATGTAGCCACCTCCCTCTCTTCAAAGGGGGGGAACCCCATAATTTCTCATTTGAGATGCCACTGATTAGATGGGACATATAGGCACGGCCCATGGAAAAAGAAAAAAAGTGAGGCCATTTTTTCAAGAGTTTATGAGGCCTGTGATTCTATTGTGTGTCATACCTAAAGAGATGTAACTTTTGAGCAGGGCTTGTGAAAGACAGTCAAGAGCAGACTGCTTCGGATTAAGAGAATCAATAGTAGAGAGGTTATTTAACAAAAATGCAGTGTTGATGATATGTTTATGCATCTATCCATTTTGTTTGTGAAAGAATAAAGCAGGAGTCAATCCTATTGGGGTTTTTTCCTCTCATAGCGAAATGATTTCATGGTTGTGCAAATGCATGTGAAAAAAAGTTTTCAGACCAAAAGTGTCCATCACAGCAGTCGGTTGTGCGGAGGAGGGGTTCCCATTAGGGGTTCCTGGAGAGTAAATGTCAGGGAGGGAGGGTTGGGAGTCTGTTTGCATTGGGTGGTTTTGTACGTACTCTGCCTTGTGCTACAAAAACGAAAAGGCAACAATTCACTTATTTAGATGAAGTACAGATTAATTAGTGGCCATGGTGGCTTTGTAGTTAAGATGTTGAGCTTGAAGGTTGGCAGTTCAACAGTTCGAGACATGAGTGCTGCATGACAGAGTGAGGGCCCATTGTCTGTCCAACCTAACAGTTCAAAAGCAAGAAATTGCAAGTAAATAAATTGGTACTGCCTCAGTAGAAAAGGTAACAGCATTCTGTGTGCTCTAGTCATGCCTGCTGCATGATCATGGAAACACAGATGGTGCTGGTTCTTTGGCTGTAAACGGAGATGAGCACTGAACCCTAGAGTTGGATAGGACTGGATTCCAAGCAAGGGTGACCTTTACCTTTATTTACTGGCCAGAATTCTCAGAGTGATTGACACTTACGTAAGGAAAAGTGCAAATTGTTGTCCTTTAAAAAGGTGCTGGTTTCATTTCTGGGTGTGTCTCCAATTGTGAAATCAGACGTAGGCCCAGGGATACAACCAGAACCTTGTTAACATGAGGCAATTTGCCGTGAAGACTTACACAATTTCCTTATGCATGTTTGAACTGTTGGTAAGCTTCTGGTCTTTTCATTCATCCTGTTCCATCTCATGAGTTCAAAGTAGCACACACTGCTTTCCCCCTTGCTACTCTCCAGGTGTTTTTGAACTGCAATTTCCACATCACCCTGGTGGTGCAGTGGTTAAAACTGCTGTACCGCACCCAAAACTGGTCACGTTGTGAGTTTGATCCCAATTAGCTCCAGGTTGACTCAGCCTTCCACCCTTCAGAGGCTGATAAAATGAGTACCCAACATGCTGGGGGCAAAAATGCTAATTATCTTGTGAACCACCCAGAATGTGTTCTAAGAGTTATGGGGTAGTATCTAAGTGTAATTGCTATTGCTACTATCAGGTAGTATTAAAACAATTAGTTAAAACAGTTTAAAACAACTTAAAACATATATAAAATAGCATTATGCAGCAACAAAAATCAAGACTCTTGTCTAAAGCTTGTTGGTCATCACTTGTTCCACCAGAAAGGCAACAGAGAGAAAGCCAACTAAGCCTTCCAAGGGATAGCATTGAAGCTCATTCTTTTGCCATAAAATTAGATTTGTGGTCAATAAGTCAAGTGTCAGATCACATGATATGACAAAAAAAAGTAGAGTTCCTCAGCATTATCTCTCCAAGTAAGGCAATCGCTAGGTGTATTAGAGACAGAAAAATAAGAGAGATTTGTGCTCTCAATTGTCACTTGGGGGGGAAAGGCTAATTTATCAAATGCAGACTGAGGCAAGCTACAGTTATAATTAACAGACTGTTATTTGGTCTTTAGGGTGCACTGCATCCAGATACAGAATCAGTGTTTTATCTACATAGTGGCTGATGCGCAAGTCAACCAGTCCCTTGTTTAGATCTTGTACTGTATTTAGAGCAACCATTCTAAGAGCTAACTTAGATCTAAGAATCCATATATAGGTAAGTCATCTGCCCCCTTTATGGTTGTTAAAAGATAAAAAATAAAAGGGGAGGAGGGAAAATCAACATGATTTCTCAGAAGAATGCAATAAAAGGGCACATGCCTCAATCTGAGAGCCCATTTGATCTCTGAGTTAAATGGGCATTCATAAGCTAATGCACTATGATGAATGTGCTGCTCTCAACTCATGCTGTGGTCACTCTGCCCTGAACTTGGATAGCAAGCATTATGCAGATAGGAAAAACATATATGAAGGTCAATTTGGGATTGTCCCATAGAAGCTGAGTAGCACATTAATACACCAGAAGACTGGATAGAAAGTGGCAGAGATATAAAGAAACTGTGAAGCTGAACAGTACAGTAAAACCTCATATAACACTAAAACCTGGTTCCACAAGTCTTCGTGTTATATGATTTTTAGTGTTATCTGATCCTCTATGGGATCCATAGAGATACATTGTAACCACACAGGCTTTCGCGGTTGTTATCTGAAGCATCCCATAGGATCTTAATGTTATCTGATGCAATTCTTCCCCCCAGATTCCTTGATGTTATGCGATTTTCGTGTTATTCGATACTAATGTTATATGAGGTATTACTGTATTGTGATTAATACTAGCTCTTCAAGGACAATTCCGAGCTGTAGTGGCCCAGTGGTTAAGAAGCTTGCCTTGTTAGCTGGAAGGCTGACAAGTTGGCAGGTACTGCATGACAGATTGAGCGCCCAGCTCTGTCCCAGCTCCTGCCAAACTAACAGTTTGAAAGCAAGAAATTGCAAGTAAATAAACAGGGACTTCAGTGGGAAAAGATCTTGGGGACATGAAAGAAGCCTCATTTGAGTGTCCCCTGAGTGGAGATCCTCCAGCAAAAATCATCTCAACCCAGAATAATTTCTGAGACAAAATTAAAAACAGGACAATTCCAAAGCCATGTCACTAGGATCAGGTGAGCTGCAGGACTGTGCAAAAGTCACCACCAGCTGGTTTGAGGAAAACTGATGAGTTTTTTGTAGGAGCATAACTCGGAACCCAAGCCACCAAACACACCAAAATTAGAGCCTTCTGCTAACCCTCCTCCTAGCCATATCCATGTTTGTTCGAGTTTGGGTGTCCAAGGTATGTTTCCCCAAATCACTGTACCTTACTAAGAGGAGAGGATGCAGAGAACCAGATGTCTTGCCACTGCATATGCTGACTAGAGCTAAATGAAGATGCCATCAAGATCTGGGTACCACAAAATCACACAAATCTCTTAAAGATGAGACAGCTAACCCAATTGCTAATAATTCTTGAAGGGGACAACTTGTGACTCTTTAAGTGTATGACATACAGGGGGCATCATTTACCTATGGCTCTACTCTACTCTTCCCTTGTGTCCTTAACTGGATGTGGCTCCAAATGGTTGACCTCAAAGTCTTAGTTGGTCGGGGGAAAGGAAGAATACATCAATCCGCTTGAAGTCTGCCCTGTTGGGTGAATGGCAACACTTTTCAGTAATTTCGGCAGGAGTGGGAGCTTTAGAAGTCAGCAGTGAAGCGAAGAACCCAGAGTACCACATTGAATATTTGGTGGGATGTGATTAAGGGCTATTAACCTTGTCTAAATGTCTTTTCCATGTTATGACCCTTGGTATAAAAGTCTGACTGCTCAAGCCCTACATCCGTGATGGTGAACCTTGGCACTCCAGATGTTCTTGGACTTCAATTCCCAGAAGCCCAAGCCCCCATGAATCCACATGAATGGGTTTGCTGTGATTCATCCAGTCCACGCCGCCCTCATCGTTCCCAGAAGCGAAAGTAAAATATACCGTCCAAGTGTTTTACTTCCACTTCCAGAAGCAACAAGGGCGGCACGAGCCGGATGAATCACAGTAAACCCATTCGTGTGGATTCAAGTCCAAGAACATCTGGAATGCTAAGGTTCACTATCACAGCCCTACATCTTTACTCCCAGGTCTGTTAAAGATGGTGAGAAAAAAAGAAAATATTCAGATTGAGTGCTTGGAAAATGGAAGTATTTTAGGAGTTTACTTATGAGACAAAAAAATGAAGATATGCTCCTTTCCAGAGGGAAAAGATTTGATTGAAGAAAGCTGAAGTAGATGTTAATTTGAAGGAGACTAAATGAAAAGCTTTGCAGCTGTTCAATTCTTCCAAGAGTGTTTGGCAGACAAGCTGCCAGCATTGATCACAAATTGATGCTACAATCTCACCACCTAGTGGAGACACTTTGCTAAAACAAGGAGTTTTTCTAGGGTGGGGTGAGCAAAACCAGTTAATGATTTGAACAAGCCTGGAAGGGAACATCTCTTAATCCAGATGTGTAAATATTACAAGATTTTTATGGCAGCCAAAAAACCTAAAAAGGTCAGCAAAGAGAAGCTTTCTAGACTTTTATTGGTTACATGCAACTCTATGAAGGAGAGAACTCCAAAAGGGCCTGCCTTCCACAACCCAGTTCAGCTCTTGCAAATTCAAGCCTATGATTTCCTTTAGGGAGTCTATTCATCTTCCACTTCTGTTGCTTTCAACCTTAACAAACTATAAATCCCATTAAGAGCCAGAATAATACACTGGACAGAATGCAGCACTAGGACTCAAGAGACCTGGATTTGAATCCCCATGCAGCCTCAGAAACTCACTGGGGAGTGGCAGAGGGAAAACCATTTGTTTATTCTCTGGCCAATCTTGGGAACCCTGCTAGGATCACTATAAGTGCATGATTACCCAGTGCTGGCCATGCTGATTGCTGCTTCTAAGAGCTGAAGTTGATCAACAATATCTGGGCATCCAAAATTAGGAAGTTGATTTCATTTAGTAATACTTTCACTTCCTTTAAGGAAGGAGTCTGGAAACTCTTAGAAACCTATGTACACGGGAAGTGATGGAACCAGAGGTCTAAGGATAACAAAATTGCATGCCATCAAGTCAATTCTGACTTACATCAATCCTTTCCAGAGTTTTCTAGGTAAAGAATACACAGAAGTGGTTTACCATTCCCATCTTCTGGGGGCACCCAAGGACTGTGATGCTCGTTGATGGCTGCACAGGTGGCTCTTCTCTCAGGTGGCACAGTGAGGAATTGAATCCTAATCTCTTGCTCTGCAGCCAGAAACCTAATCCACCACGCTATCCAGACTACAAAGTAGTAAAGCAAGAAGACATTTCAGCAGTCAGGAAACTTTCTATGGAAGGGGGGAAATCAGAATAATCCTGCAAGGAAAATATTTGCTTCACTACTCACCTAAGCAGGTGCCTTTATAGCCACCATTGGAGCCCCTAAAGTTCCTGACTTCCACCACTGGCTTTGCAGGACAGGCTGATGGGAGTGGCTGTTAAACATCACCTGCAGGATCCCTGTAGCATTGTCTTCAAAGATATTACGTAAATGCCAAGATCCAGTAAGCCCCAACTCTTGCCCATCCTTCTTATACATCTCCTGCTCTTTAGCTTCCTCTTTCTGCTTGGTTTGAACCTGTTTCCCTCCCAACAAGCCGGATACATCCATATCTCACAGAACTCATTCAATCACTTGTCTCCTTTGTTGGTGACACATCACCCAATAACAGCAATGAGATGCCTTCTGCCCCAAATCCTTGAATATACTGGTTACCAAATATATGTTCTCAGAGGCATGGAATGTCTAAAAACCTTGACCATTACCCACACTAGCTTGGTGTCCTTAGAGTTAGAAATCTAACAACTTTCGATGATTCAAGCTTTGAAGACATTTTATAACATTACCTGGAGCTCCTGATTTAGCATGGAGGCACTATATATGCTAACCCGCTCTTCAAAATTTGTTCACTTTGACACCCAATGCAAAGCTCCATGGACTTCACTCCACTCTGACAACCCTTTGGCAAGTAAGGATTTATTCAAATGATGTCTTGTCCCTACCATCTGCATGGAAGAAACTGGGCT
This sequence comes from Furcifer pardalis, assembly GCA_030440675.1. Classification (NCBI taxonomy): domain Eukaryota; kingdom Metazoa; phylum Chordata; class Lepidosauria; order Squamata; family Chamaeleonidae; genus Furcifer; species Furcifer pardalis. The sequence goes on from CP126897.1 coordinate 102,229,824, forward strand.
ATTGCCAGTATCTGAGGCTGGGACAGGCAACTTGTGGCCCTTTTATTGGCTTTAGATTTCAACTCCTATCATCCTTCACACGCTATGATTTTGGCCAATGTTGATGGGAGACACAGTTGCAAAACATCTGGAGGGCTACAGTTGGACACCTCTGTGCTATGACCTGTATTTGCTTCAAGAATGTAGTTGACTAATTAAACTAAACAAGAAATAAGTAGAGAGAATCTTGGGTTATAGAAAAGACAATTTCAATCTCCTGTTCAGTCAAAACTAATTTCTGTAATGCACAATATTTCCATGGGATGAAGCAGGATAAGATTCCTCACCTTAGTCTCTCAGTGCATGGCAGGAAAACTTCTAAGACTTATTTCATACTAGAATTATTTTTAAAAACCACTCATACTATATGAACATGTGTTGATAAAATGACACAAAGCAAGGTACTGCTATGCAAAATAGTTTTATTTATACACTTCATTTACAATTGCATTAAAGTGAATAACATTCAAATATATTTGAAATGGATGACAGCTAAAATCTGACATCTCAAATTTTTACACATATTGCTACTGCAAAGTTATTTCTACATTTTTCTCACATCAACAAATTCCATATAAAAGTTCTAATGGAAAACAGAAGGAACAGAGAATAAAAATACACACATCTTATGTTTAAGAAAATGAATTATAAAGTAACAACACTGTTGAAATGTTGAAATAAGAAACAACTCCCAATGGAGTCAATAACACATTAAAACTGTCTCTTCCATTTATTCTAATAAGCACAAGTTTCACAGTCCAGGTTGGAACAGTAACAGGTCTGAATGGTAGTGCTGATTGTACTCAAATGCATACAGCTATTTCACGAAGTTACAGGTTAGGAAGGATCACACTCAATTATAACAATAAAGGAATCAAAAGATTGACACTATTGCTACATGAGAGGTTTTTAGCGGGTCCCTGAATTCAATGAGAACTAGATGAACCTGCAAAAAAAACAGCGAAGGAAAAGAAAGGGGTTAGTAATACTATGTTCTCTGGAAACTGCCATGGTGACCATTTTCCTGCATGAATAAAGAATACGCAGAAAAAGAACGGTTAGAGGGTAGGTTTCCCAGGTCTCTAGATTGCACATCATGCCTAAAAAACGGAATCCTGCAAACAAAAAAGTATTAGTTTCACTTCAGGGGCAATCAAAGCATTAGTAATATACCATTACCCAAAAGGATGCATAAATCCTTCTATTCTAAAATAGTGAGAATGTCTTATTAGTGAAACAGACTAGCAGATACCAAAAGTATGATTCAGCAATGATTCACACACCACCAGTAGGGGAAACTTGTGTCAGGCCTAGGAGGATGCTAACCATAAATCCTGAAAACATGAGAGCAAACACATCTCAAAGACTTCTTTTTCCATACCAAGATTTGAGAGTGGATCCCCTAAACAAGAAGAAACTGGTATCTGATTTGGTGAATGCCAGAATCCAAGCAGGCTGTTCTTATTGCTTCACAGAGGGGTTCTGACAAGAGAAAAACTCCTTCCCTTTCATTCTAACTTCCTTCTTCCTCACTTACTAGTTCACAGCCAGTAATGCAGGGAAGTCCAAAGTACAGTCTGTGGGCCAGATCTGTTCCATGATGCCATTCATCTGGCCCACGCTGTCCTTGTCACTTCCCGAAGTTGAAGTAAAATACGGATGCATTTTACTTCCACTTCTGGGAGCGACAAAGGCATTGTGGGCCAGATGAATTGGCGTCGGGGCCTGATCTGGCCTGCAGGCCGTAGTTTGGGCACCCCTGGTTTAAGTAGATAAAATAGCATCTTAAAATCTATCTCATCCTGTTGCAAACAGATTGCAAGGCACAGTTTACTTCTGCTTCTGGTGGGAGGAACCACATGACCAGCCCACTGAACCACATGACCAGTCCACTGAATCACGTGACTGGCCTGCAGCTCAACAAGTTTGGGCACCCCTACAGTAGCGTCACTTCAACAAGGGACCTCCCAGATCTCCAAAGCAGCAGAACAGCTACTCTTCCACAGCCGACAGTGGAGTATGAAAAGAACACAAGTTATGAGAAGGGGTAGGACTAGAATAGGTTGCCCTAAAGACATGGAAAAAGCCCTTATCCTGAGCTTATAAAACCACATGGAGTCTGATCTCTTACAGAAAACATTGCACTCTGCCTACTGCTCACAATCTCTCGTAATAAACCTCGTATCACAGTGGTTAAACTGCTGTACTGCAGCTAAAACTGCTGACCTTGTGAGCTCGATGCCAACAGGGCTAAAGGTTGACTCAGTCTCCTATCTTTCTGAGGTCAGTAAAATGAGTATCCTACATGCTGAGGGCAAAAGTACTAATCACCTTGTGAACTGCCCAGAGAGTACACTAAGTGCTATGGGGTGGTATATAAGTGAAATTGCTATTGCTAATCCTGACTGAGCCCAATCACCCCCCCCCCCAAAAAAAATGTTCCTAGAATTCATAGTGGCTTACAAAGAACTAAATGGGATCAGCAGTTGACCTCTCCTAGGGCCCTAAATAGAAAGAAGAGCAGTGGAAGAAGGAATCAGTACCGTGTTGAAAAAAGATATATGGCAGCTCATTGAGTTAACAAAAGCTGGCATTCAGTCTTATGAAAGTCACTCACTAGTTGATTAAACCCTATACAGCAGCATCTTGCAAAATGTACTTCTTTTCACAGAGCAGGTAATGAGAAGGAATAAATGGACAATTAGTGGATTGAAAGTTCTACAGAAATCCTAAATGCTCAGCAGTGGTAGAACTGCATGAAATACGAAAATATAAAAGCCCCTATAAAACAAGGTGTTTAATATGTCTGCTGCACCTGTAAAAAGAAGCACATTATTTCCAGGTCACAATCTGAACAGGGACTGGAAGGCAGCTTGCTCTTGTTTCTGTCCTGCAAGGGAAATTAACCAATTATAGAAAACAATATTTTTATTTACATGAAAGTGGGAGGAAGAAAAATGGTTACATGGCAAAACATACGAGTTAATTATATAAATGATCACATATAGTGACATGGCATTTTTAAGTGAACAGTGATTTCTTTAATGAATAGATTAGACATCTATAAAACCTTATGAAAACAATATCCTTCCAGACAGCCCATTTACATTTATTACGAGTCTTAGGGATGCAGCCTCCCACTTTGTGATTGCGTATTTTCAACCCGAAACCTTTGGGTGGTGGGGGAATAAGCAAGTGTTAGCTTCCTTCTTTTTGTATTAACTGATTTTTGCACGATCAACATATTAAGTCAAGAGTGAAAAGCAGAAATGAATTTGTTTTTTTTTTTCCTAAAAAGAACTGATCTTCTCACCAGAACTCTGGTGTAATACGAGAGAGAGAAAGAGAGAGAGCACTGATACCGAAGATGAGCATGGAAGTAGGAAATATATCCGTTGGATACCATCAAATAAAAATGATCCTTCCCAACCATATTTATACCAGAACATGGTATACATGAGATCCAATATGAATCAGTGGTCTATACATAAGCCTCGTCTCACCAGGCTTGTCATTTAATAGACTATCAAAGGTGATTGATTGTGAATAAATAAATAGGTTATTTTAAAAAACCTTACACAAAATATCCTTAGGATTTAATATTTATAAAATACTTCTTTCTTAAAGTATATGGATACTTTAAAAATCCATCTTGTTAGTAACAGTGAACCTAAAGCAGCATTCCACAAGCAACCTCCCCAAATATATATATATAGAGAGAGGGGGAGCTTAGAAAGTGCCCATTGGCTGACACTGCCCTTTCTTTTAAAATCTAATTACACCTTCTAAGGTCTTTCTCCAACTTTTCATTTTGTCTAAAACGGTTGCTGCAAAACAAGTAAGTAAGTTTATAAGGAGCTGGATCAAAAGAAAAAAGGTACTACTGATCAGTAAGCTCAGTAACCTAACTCTCAATTAAAAGGAAAGACAGTGAAAGATCAATAGAAAGTGTGACCATGGAACTATGGACCTAACAAAAAAAAAGTCAAGAGAAGACATTTTATTACTTTTTCATAACTCTAGGAAATTTACAGAAAAGAGTTCTGTAAAGCACAGACAGTTAAAGCTATAAAGATATTGGCAGAAGTGGGCGGCAATATAAATCTGAATAAACAAACAAACAAACTTGGAGTGGCGGCATAAAAACAAACAAAATGGAAAACTATTTCTCTATATCTGAAATCTTTCATCTGGTCTTCTGACATTAGCTAAGACATTAGGTCTTTGTAAAAATAGTTATCCAGATCCATTTTGCTGCAGGCAAATGCTACAAGTCAAGGACAATGTACCTGCAAAAAAACAAGTCTCTGTTATCATTTCTTTCAGCAACATCTCACATCACAAGATACCCTCCATTTCTTCTATGGTTAATATGTTTAGTATATATTCTCCTTAGCAGTGGGGAGGGCAGGAATCATAGCTCCACATAAAGTCAGCAACCCGAAAGAGAATGGCTATTTCTTGATTTTATCATTTGGAGCACAAACAAGTAACCAACAAAGAATGAAAGGAAAGTGAGGGCAATCCCCAGGTATTGCTGACCTACAACTCCCATCACTCCTGGCCAACATAGGCAATGGTAAACAACATGGGAGGTACAGTTCAGCAACATCTGGGAAATTCTCCATTAGCAACTACTGTATGTCTATGTGTGTGAATGTGTGTGCGTGCGTGTGAGAGAGAGTTAGTGAGAGATAGAGAGAATGCAACATTTCCCATATTTATAACTGGCTTCAGTTTAGTTGTTATTCTCTATATTTTAACTAAAGCTAGATAGATTGAAAGAGTATAAAAAAGATACAGGGAACACGGATATAAGGAAATTGCTTTGACAGTCTGAACCATAAATACGGAGAAAACCATCTTCATTTTCCATGTCTTCATGGAAACACTATTATCTGGATATTTTATATAGCTTATGAAATAAGATGACCAAAAGCTTTGTCCAGCTTTTAAAAACTGCTCAGTGCAAATGTACTTTTTTTAAAAAGGAAAAGCAAATGGATGCTGTAGCATCCTTTAAACAGTTAATTAGCAAGGTATTAGTCATTAATGGCCACACAAAACTTAGCTGCATTTTTCCACTCTCAAAGATATGAAAAGTTTAAGTGATGTAAAAATGTTGCACATTGAAATGAAAGACCTCTAAGAGGAGAAAAATGATTCCACTTGCCAGCATCACTAGATAAATTCCCATACCAAGCTTAAGCTTCTGAAGCATTATGAACAAATAATACACAGGTCCGAATAAAGGTATTGACTTACTAGCATCTTTATAAAAAAAATTGAAGAGTTACACAAAAAGATTAACATTTATGGAACTTCTTCCATTCAACTTTGATAAGACAAAACCACCACCCTCCCAGCCCCTGAAATAAGCGTTAATGTAGCTTAATGGTAAAGCATGTAAATAGCTTCATTTAAATTTTGTTTAAAAGTCCCAGTATTTACATAATACAATTAAATGCAAATCCTGCATTTTGCATCTTTTACTTTCAAAAGCATGATACAGAAAGAATAAGATAATGGTTGCAACAGATCTTCTACAAAAATTAAGTGGTGATAGGCCATGAAGCACTGTACTAAGACCAGGACCTCATATATTTACTGTGATTTTGTTTTTGTGTGTGTGGAAAGCACCTCAAGGCTGAGAAGAGCCGTACTGCAATCCTACTAATAAACTCTTGTTCTAAGCTAGCATGAATCATTCCTGCTACAATATCTTAAGAACATAACCAAGAGACTGGGTGCCTGCCACCCAGGTCATAGGTGTCCTCCTGACACCATGAAGAGAACCGATTACAAGTGTTTGGGAATATCCTCCTTTCTGTAACCAAAATAAGAAGGTTCCAAGGTTGAAATGGTGAGCCTATTAGATACCTATATACATGCATAGATACAAGACATATACCATCACCTTTAACAGACAGACCTGTATCTGTCCCTCCCTTCTAGAATAGATGCACTGAATTGATAGTACTTTGATAAATCAGCTTACCTAAGGCACATTGATTCAATACAGCAATTCTAGCGAAGACTAACAATTGGGTTCAGACTATAGAGTTGGACAAAATCATCCATCAGTCCTTCAAATGCCATACTATACCATACTAAGGGCAGCGGATTTTTAAAAACATGCTCACAATTCCTTTAGCTCGTCAAACGCCATCTATCATAAATCAAATACCTACTGACATCAGGGTTTGGAGCATGGCGTTAAAAAGCTTGAATTACTTAAACAGTGGCGTTAAATATTCAGGGACCATAAACAATTCTTCTGATGAGGATTCTTACTTTTAGAAACCGATTAAGCATTGATGAGCCTTATGTTCCCTGCATCCATACACAGTTCTGCCATCACTTTGACCAATCTATTTTAGATCTCCATTTGTACTAACAGTAACTGAATTACAGAACTAAGACAGTAATTCACTGAATGGTCATCTTAGTTTCTGCTGGATGACCACAGCTCTCTCAAATATGCACATGTTCCACTCACCCATCTGTGGCCTTCTCAAGCAATCCTGCACAGAACCCAAGCAAAAAAAAAATTCCACAATGAACCCAAATCCCAGGTGCATTGCCAGACACTATAAAGGGTGACAAAACATACCACAATTGCCTGGATCTATAGTTAAATTTCTGTAAAGCACTTGACAAAAATCAAGATGGTGTCTCTTTGCCACTCACTAAAAAGATATATAAAATTACTATATCTTTACCACAACACATCCATTAAACTACTCCTGCAATATATCTAATGGGGTAAAATAAATTCTGCTTTTTAAAAGGACAACAGGATTACAGTGTTTATATTCTAATCGTTTATTCTCACAGCTGTGCCTTTAAAAGAAAATGTAGTTTTAAAAAGCTGATCTCTGTATGAAGCTGGATTTTACAGATCCCATTAACTACCTCTTGATGTCACATATATGAAGCAATATTCCTCTCCCTGTTCTTTACTCTCTATTCAACTTTTTTAAAAGATCTTTCCAATCTTTTTCTAAAATACTAATCCTTATTTGTAACCACAATGTTGACTGATACATTAGCAACAAAATGTAACTCTAGGAGTAATTAAAGAAAATCCCAACCCACATAAAACCTGGGCATCAAGGATTTTGGGGTAATGAAAATGTCTTCCTTTGAAAGACACTGCCACAATATGGAATATTACCTACAACCAAACAGTTTTCTTGAGCCTGCACATAATTTTCTAGATTATGCCATCTCTAAAGAAAAATCACTGTTTCCTTGAAAAGGAGAACACAAGAGTCAACAGCCCCTGCTATTCTGCAATAAATTACAGGACAGAGAAAAATGCCAAGGAAATGAGTAAGAATAATAAGCAAATTCTCTATCCGTGGTATATTTCAGAAGAGCAACTCACCAGGAATGGACACTTTTTGTGTGCACTACCATTCGTATTATAATAAGAATATTTATAGGATCATTTCTCAAAGGTGGCCAAATGTTTTGCAAGCATCCTTGAAAGCGAGTGGAGACATAATAAAAGCAGTCTAAAAGCTCTTTTTGGAGGCTCTGGAAAGGGAAATATCTATTAAGTCAAGAGGGCAAAAAAGTGAGGTTATTCCTACCAAGCCATGTGTATATTTAGGGCATAACATTGCAAATAACTGCATTCATCCCACCAGGAATAAGAGCTTTTCAGATGCTCCAAAGCCCCTTGACAAAATATCAATGTCTTATTCCATATTATATGCACCTATCCTCCTTAGTTAAAAAGAGTAGATATGGGTACCTTCTCATTTCAATATACCCCAATGAAGATAAGAGCAACCATTATCAAATATTCTTTGCTACAAAGAAACAAAAAAAATCTTGAAGTTAGTGTTCTTTCAATCTGAATCACTGTGATCACATACTACAATCTCTTGAAAGATATTTGTGTATAGTTTGGTGCATGAGACTTTGTAGTTCCATGTGTTCAACACAGTACAATAAAGTCAAGCTCAATCTTTCCATTTCTTCATCCTTGAAAATTCTACTTCCGATGCTGCAACGCTGTTGCAATTTGAAGTGCTGCAGAGTAGTCTGAAGTTTCAAAGAGATCCCCCAAACTGACAGTGGAGATCAGACAGATCCCATCCCAGTGACTTCTTCTGGAATATGCTACTTGCATTGTATGGGCCAGTAGTGCTCAGCAGGTCACTCTACTATCAGCGCCACGTTGATATGGGACAGATCTATCATATGCCTGGAATAAGGTTAACATAAAGTGGTCAAGACAACATATGTTCCACAAGTTACACTGAATCTGTAAGTCACAAATTTCTTTGAAAAGCCTAAGATCAGGTTCCGGTACAGTTTACTGAAACACCTGCCGGCGCTCCCGAGCCTCACCCCTACGCCGGGCTACAAAAGCCCCTGCAGCGGGATGCTTCCCCGGACGTCGGACCAACGGGGCTTGGAGGACTCTGGCCGGGAGCGCCCGGATTCGTTACACCTGCCGGCGCTCCCGAGCCTCACCCCTACGCCGGGCTACAAAAGCCCCTGCAGCGGGACGCTTCCCCGGACGTCGGGCCAACGGGGCTTGGAGGACTCTGGCCGGGAACGCCCGGATTCGTTACACCTGCCGGCACTCCCGAGCCTCACCCCTACACCGGGCTATAAAAGCCCCTGCAGCGGGACGCTTCCCCGGACGTTGGACCAACGGGGCTTGGAGGACTCTGGCCGGGAGCGCCCGGATTCGTTACACCTGCCGGCGCTCCCGAGCCTCACCCCTACGCCGGGCTACAAAAGCCCCTGCAGCGGGACGCTTCCCCGGACGTCGGACCAACGGGGCTTGGAGGACTCTGGCCGGGAGTGCCTGGATTCGTTACACCTGTCGGCGCTCCCGAGCCTCACCCCTACGCTGGGCTACAAAAGCCCCTGCGGCGGTATATTGCCATTGGCCATTAGGTATAATGATTATGGACTGTAGCCTGAGTATATTGTGTTATATTTATTTTATTTTATTTTGTTTTTTTGCACTGTATTTTATTTTATTATTGATTTATTGTAGTACTGCATCTTGATTTATTTATTAGGATGTCCTGATGTTTTGTAATTGCAACTGTTATTGGAGATATATATACTGTATATGTGATATTTGTAATTTATTATGTAATATTTGTAACTGTTTTAATGCTATGAATGTGCTATGTACTGTAACTGTTTCTTCTGTAAGCCGCCCAGAGTCGCTATGCGAATGGGGCGGCATATAAGTCGAAAATACAAATACAAATACAAACAACAGACACATATCATGTCTCACATGCACCTAACAACCCTGATATGTTGGCTTGTTAAACCAGTTTCTTGTGACATGTCAACTGGAAAACTGTGGTTTACATAGTACAGTGGTACCTCGTTTTTTGAATTTAATGCATTCCACAGGACGTTTCATATTATAAAAATTTGTAAAGCAAAATGCAGTTTCCCATATGAATGCATTGAAAATCGTTCTGTAAAAAAATTGTAAAGCAAATGCTGTTTCCTATAGGAATGAATTGAAAACCAATTAATCAATTCTAAAAAAATTCGTAAAGCGAGACATTATTTTCAATGGATTTTCATTTGTAAAACAAAAATTATATTAACCGAAGCATTCGTAAAGCAAGGTACCACTGTATTTATAAATTTCTTCTTCTGCTGCTGCTGTATCCGAATATTGGTGATCCTCATGGTGATTAGCCATGAAGATTGTCCTGAGAATATAATGTGGTGGCCTGTCATTTGCCTTCTGCTTCTCAGTATGACACCTGTACCACTGATCCAGCTCGCCAAGTCGCTTTTTAACCCTGAGTCCTTTTGGCCTGCAAAGTCCTCATCTTCAGCCCCAGGCCAGTATTGATGAAGCTGCTGCCCTCCATCCAGATGGATTCAAGTGGGATTTAATCGACTTGGGGACCAACACCCTTCCCCGTGGACTTTGGCACCCAAGGCTGTTAGTCCTCAGGGTTGTCAGGTAAGTTAACCACCATAGTTAATTTATAGTTAACTTATACATTAGGAAATTAAAAATCAGTATCCTGATGTGTAAACTATGCTGAAAAGTTTTCTTGTTTAGATGTAATGGTAAACTGAGTTAGAGAGACAGGCTATCAATTCCAAAATAGGTTAATCATAAGAAGGAAAATAGACAGAATGTGTGTGTGTGTGTGTGTGTGTGTGTGTGTGTGTGTGTGTGTGTGTGTGTGTGTGTGTGTGTCTGTGTGAAATGTATGACAAACCTCAGTGGCGTCGCGCAGTCTTCAGCCGCCTGGGGCGAAGAACAAACTCGCCCCGCCCCCGCCCCCGCCGCCCCCCCCCCCCCGCTCGCCGCTGCCGCCGCCCCCTCCCCCCGACCCAGGTAGAAGCCGGCCCCCTGCTGATTAGCGGCGCACGGGCGGGCGCGCCACACACCTCCGTCCGCTCCCCCACCACACACCTCCGTCCGCTCGCCCGCCCGGCTGGCCGTCGGGGGCTCTCCGCCGCCTGTTGCCCCTGGCAGCGGCTTTCAGGGGGCGGCAAAATGTCCCCTCCCCACCCTTTTGCTGGCGAGGAGGAGAAAAGGTGTTTTTTTTTAGGCGGACAATTCAAGGAGGGGCCCGCCCGCCGGGCTGGCTGTCGGTCGGGGGCTCTCCTGGCGGGCGGCCCGCGTGCGCGCACATGCTGCCCACCTCCTCCTGCCCAGCCAGCCCCCAGGGGCTCCCCGCCACGGCGCCACCCACCCCCGACGAGCGCCCCGTCTCACGGCAAGTTGGGTGGGTGGCTGGGCGGGCGGAGGCGAGCAGCGGCCGCGCGCACGCGGGCCGCCCGCCAGGAGAGCCCCCAACAGCCAGCTGGGCGGGCGACCGGGCGTGCCCCTCCTTCCCTCCCCACCCTTTTGCTGGCGAGGAGAAAAAGGGGTTTTTTTTAGGCGGACAATTCAAGGAGCCTCCTTGAATTGTCCGCCTAAGAAAAACCCCTTTTTCTCCTCCTCGCCAGCAAAATGGTGGGGAGGGGACATTTTGCCTCCCCCTGAAAGCCGCTGCCAGGGGCAACAGGCGGCGGAGAGCCCCCGACGGCCAGCCGGGCGAGCGAGCGGATGGAGGTGCGAGCGGACGGAGGTGTGTGGCAAGCGACGAAGCGCACGTGGGGCGCTCGCCAGCAAAAGGGTGGGGAGGGGACATTTTGCCGCCCCCTGAAAGGCGCTGCCCGAGGCATCCCCCCCCGCCCCCCCCCACGCTACGCCACTGACAAACCTTCTACTTAATCTGATCAGCCATGGTTTTTATTAGAACATTATTATTTCTGAACCAGCTTGGAGTTCCATTCACTCAAGAAGGCTCTTGTGTAGCTGAGTGAAAAGAGAGACCAAAGCATTTTAAATACCAGAAAATATATGCATTTGGATTAATATTTACCTGTGAAACCTCTGTTGAAATTTTAAAGCATCAGATGGCTCTTTAAATTTTGCAATGGCCTTTCGCTGTTGAGGAAGCATCTGTAAACTCTATGGAGACAAAAAGAAAATTGTTTTTTAGATTTTAAATTCTTTCTTTATTCATGTCAGATTCATTACCAGCATGTAATAACATACGAAGCTAAAATTAACACATCTAAAAACAAAACAGAATTAAAAAGGGCTAGATGACATCTGCCCAATATTGGGCCACTTAAACAACATTTCGTCTTGCCAACATAAGGTCCTTCTCAGCACACGTTGAGGGGTATTGTGTGCCGTGTATTATAAGGAAGATAGTTTGTACTTCTCCGCATTCACACAGGCTCTCGTCTACAGGGAAATCCCACTTTCTCAGATTAGCCCCTGCTCTTCCTACCTCTGCTAGAAGTCTATTTTAAAGCTTTCCACACTGGCCATGGTTGTTCTTGACCAGGCGGTAGAGTCATGTAGTTCTGCCCAGTTATCTGGTAGCTCCTTGCTCACCTTCCATAGATTTTTCATTGTGTTTATTTCTTAAAGAATGCTGGAGGTTAGGATCACTTCCTTTCTTTTCAGGGAGGAATCAGGCTGCTATAGAAACAGAGAAATTCAGGGCTGGAATAGAGCAGAAGCCATCCGCCACAGTCTGAACATAGAAGCCTCCTAATTGAGGGTTGCTGAGCCTTTGAGAAAATGCATGTTTGGTTTGCATGGTTTTTTAGTTTGAAACATGCAAAGTGATTTATCACATTCTAAAATACAGAAAGGGCTTGTAATGCATGGCTAAATCAGTCACAGAGATCTATAAATTTGATGTAGACCAGTGTTTACCAAACTTTGGATTTTGGACTTCAATTCATAGAAGCCTAAGTCAATTAAGCACTGATCAGCCAATGTACTGACTTAGGCTTCTGGGAATTGACCCCCCCCCCCCCCGTGGGACATAGGCCCCACATTGTGAACCACTAATTTAGATGCTTCAAACCACTTCAACTTCAGTGGTTCCCAATTCTAATCCTCCAATTGTTTGGATAGTTACTCCCCAAAGCATAATGTAGAATGCCAATAGTAAGGGATTCTGACAGTTAAAAGTACAAACATGTGAGGAGGAAAGATTAGTAACTTCTAATACAAGTAACACCTTGATAGTATATAAAAGACTGTGCATAAATATCCAGATAGCTTCTCCTATGTTAGAAAATACTCCTATGATAGAAAAACTATCTTGAATGTCAAGGTACCTCGCTGGAGTGTTCAAATTGCTCTCAAAAAGTAACCTGGAAGCAAGTTCTTTGGATTCCAATCCAGAGTAACACACATTTTCCAAAGAACAAAAATAGAAGAATTTATTATACTCTTTTTTTCAGCCACTGTATAAAACCACCCTTAAGTCAAGTTGTGCTCAATTCTGGAAAACAAGTCTGAATGCAAATTATGATGGAGTCACATCTCTCTATATCTGATGCTGAGAGGCACCTTAACCATGTATATACAAACAATACAATATCCAACAACACTGGGGGGAAAGTGAAAGGATTAGGTGTGAAAGGAAAAAAATTCTGTTAATTTTCATAAGAGCAGTAAGGTTAATTACTGTATCTCAAAAATGACTTTCAACTTAATTGGTATAAAGAAGTTAGCAAGTTAGTGTGTGTGTGTGTGTGTGTGTGTGTGTGTGTGTGTGTGTTGCTTAAGTTAGAGTTGCTTAAGTGGGGCAAGGCCCAAAAAAGGTTGGGAACCACTGCTCTAAATGGTGCCAACAGTGATAGGGGCACAAGGTTATGTTATATTATTTTTTGTTAATCTGAGTGTAACTTGTTTTATATGTTTATTGTAAGCTTTAAAAAAACAAAAATATAAAAAAGAAAGTTTTAGGTCTAACAGTTTATGTGCTGAAGAAGAGAAAAAAGAATCTGCAAGATACAGGAATACCCCGGATAACGATGCAAGTTTTTTGGAAAAAACTTGCACTGGATAACGATCCTTTTAGCGTTGTCCGATGCAATGGTCTGCGGGTGTGGGGTGGTTTGGGTAGAACTACCCAATCCATCCCCCACCCGCAGCGGTCTCTGCCACTGCAGTAGGGCAAGGGAAAAGCACCCGTCTTTCCCCTGACCCTACTGCAGTCGCAAAGCCTCCTTGTCTCTTTGCCTCCCTGTATTTAAACTACAGGGAAGGGGGAAAGAGAGAGACGTGATTTGTTCTCTAGAGAACCAATCACATCTCTCTTTCCCCCTCCCTGTAGTTTAAATGCAGGGAGGGAAAGGGAGGGAGAGAAAGACGGAAGCAGTTCTTTTTTCCTCCCTGTATTTAAACTACAGGAAGAGAGAGGCTTGTGTTTTAAATACAGGGAGGGGAAGAAAAAAACACAAGCCTCTCTCTTCCTGTAGTTTAAATTTAACCGCTGCGGGTGGGGGGTGGCTTTAAAAGCAGGGAAGAAAAGTTCTTTCCCTGCCTGCCTTTAAAATAGTTTGTCCCTGAAGTCAGGGCTTTTTTTTTTTTAGCGTTGTTCGATGCATGCATTGGACAACGCTAAAAATCGGATAACGTCATGACTTGTGGAACCAAGTCATAACGTTATCCGGGGTATTACTGTATACTGTTTGTTGTTTCCACTGTGTACCTGAATAAATTTAGATATTACAAGCATCTCAATTCTTTGGTACAATATCAAAAGCTGACCTAATAGTCTTTAATGACAGACAATCCAGAAGAATCTTGATCTATGAACAGTTACATTAAGAGACCCAGCAAGCATATACAGCTGATCAGGCCAGTCATGTTGTTCCTCCCACCGTAAATGCTGCCATAAAACGCATCCATGGCTGTTGTAAATATAAATGTGTTTACAACAGCAGCGGGTGCATTTATGGCAGGTACATTTACACGCGCAGGCACATTTTATGGCTGTTGTAAAGGTTGCTTCTGCAAGCAACAAGGGTGGTGAAATGATGCCACAGGCTGGGGCCAGCCAGAGGTTGGCCATTCATGTACTAGCTGATCCTTTTTGATGAAGCTATTCAAAGTACAAACAAAAGAAACTTCATATTTTCTAAAAGAAAGGCATGCATAAATTGCCACATGGGTTTTATTTGGCTGGAATCCTTCTGCTATAGCATAATAAGTAGTGATTATTCATCTTCCATTGTCCTGCGACAATAATTCTAGATACATTTTTATCATACTTCTATGCAACTACAGTGCAATTCTGATGTATGTTGAACTCTTCAGATTTGTAGAATTGCTTGTCCAGTATTTGAATCTGATTACAGTTGTACCTCGCTTAAAAAGCATAATGTGTTCCACAGGATTGCTCTTTAAGCTAAACACCATTGTAAATGACCAATTGTGACTCCTGGTGGGGGTGATTGTGAACCCTGATTTATTTGTTAAGTGAGTTTTTGGTTGGCTTTATTTGTTAAGCGAAGTGAACATTCAGAGAAAATTCTGCTCTTTAAGCGAGGCGCTCTTTAAGCGAGGTTTTACTGTACCTGCTAGTTCACATAGAGGATTGTACTGTATTAATCTTTATTTTAAAAGAAATATTTCCTCATCCCAGGCTCCAGGGCTCCATTTCCACCAATGAAGAATCCTGGGGGCAGGCCAGGAAGCACTTACCGAACTACGGTCAATGAGACAACACAAGTGCAGTCTCTGTAACTATTTCTATAGAGAATGTTTTTCTCTCTCCTTTCCTTCTCAAGGTCTCTGGAACACATTTTCATACTTAATTGGGCTTAAGGGAGTTATGACTAACCTAAACCCCACTAATTCCAAATGATCTATTCCAAGCTTATTCCTAGAAAAATCCAGTCTTGATCCAATCCATTAATACCAGAACAAAGTACAGTACAGTAAAACCTCTACATATGATTTTTTTCCCCATTCCACGAGGTTATTTGTATGTCAAAAAAATTGTATGTTGAAACACATTGCATTACCAGAAGAGGACACTAGATGTCACCGTAATTTTTTTATATATCGATTTTTTTGTAAGTTGAACCGTTTGTATGTTGGCGTTCCAATGTAACCAATAAGTTCGTTAGTGGGCTTATTAATAAAGGAGAATAAATCTACTAAATTCTATTTGGCTGGAATTCCAGGCTAACAACAGATGTAAAGAGTATGAATGCAGGACACTGTCCATAATTCACAAATGAGGAGTACAATAAATAGAAGAACGGACAAGGACATTAAGAACCATCTTTAATACAAAGAAAGGGGGAAGGTATTTTTATTAACAGGACAACCAGAAAAAATGTATTACATACTTGTTGCAAGAAATTAACTATGGTTCATAAAAACATAGAAATAAAATTACACAAAACCCTTTTCCAGGATTTATAGTTTCTGAAAAATGTTCTGAGAAGAAACACAATTTCCCATCTTATTAGTGCAAATAATAATTAAGCATACCTTTTTTTTACTGCTCAGAGGTAGTATGTTAAGCTAAGGAAATTCCAGTTTGAATCATCTGTCTTCAAAGCAAGTTTGCATGTACCATTATTAAGTACACAACTTTCTGTTACACCATAAATTGCCAGTGTTCTATTAATCCATTTAAGAATAAGTTTACATACAATCAATTCTGCCTACAAATGATCTGTTCATCACCTAAACCAGTGATGGGTAACCTCGGCACGCCAGCTGTTCTTGAACTTCAATTCTCAGAAGCCTTGATCAGCAGAAGTGCTGACTTGGGCTTCTGGTAATTGAAGTCCAAGAACACCTGAGTGCCAAGGTTTGCTATCATGGACCTAGACATTTACCACCCAACTATGATTGTCATAGGAAATTTTCTCTTGCCTGCCAATTTAATGGTAAATAAATCAAAATGACCTACACATGAGAAAAAGCAAGTAATAATCCAATAAGAAAAATGTGTAATATATAGTTTAATGAATCTATTAACATCAAATTCAGATGGGTATTTAGACAAAAGTGTTTAAAAAGCAACTGGAGATTTCTATTTTGGTAATTTAAGAATTTGATATTATCCTTTTAAAACAAATTCAATAACATCTGTGTGAGCACCCTAGTCAATGGATATGTTCAAATATAAAGCTTTATGTGTATAGGTTGATTTCACCCTTCCCTCCCAAATAGTTACTAGGAAGCAATCAGAAATATTTGCTTCCATTTTCAATTTACCATGGTTTGCTGTTATATCTTGGACAAGAACTGCAATCATTTTTACACCCACTTTAGCTACAATGCCTCGGGAATTCTGGAATGGCCTTCCAAAACCACACATCTACGCAGTTCTTGTATTGAACTATAGTGTTATGTCCAAACACAGCCATCAGTTCAAACTATGTATCACTGTAACACTTGAAGTTTGAGCGTGACCTCAGCTGTGGCAATGTTGTGTGAAAAAACACTTGCTCTTTAAGTTCTATAACATCATTTCTCAGACACTGCTTGTGAAAAATCCCCCATCTGGAAGATGCACATGCAGTGCACTTTTGTCACATCCAAAGGAACAAGAAGTCAATACTGAGAAATCATCATATGAAGCTCTTCTCAAATGGCTTTAAATAGTTCCTCAGTTAACTCTTCACATGATAACAAGGACAAACAACAACATGAGTACTGAACTCCAGAATGAAGTCACTTTATGGCTAAAATCCTGTTTTTGCAACTCTACAGTCATAAAAGCTACTGACAACAACACCTACAGCAATTAATTTTAATGTAATATACCACACCATTTTTGACCCAGGAAAGCCTTTAAGAGCCTCAAGAATGGAGAATCTTTAACGTCCAGAAATCGTTGCTGTTGATGTTAACCCTGCGGTTGGGACTAGCAGTAGTAATTTCCAGATATTAAAGGCTCTTAACGTCCATCCCAAGGCTCCCTAAGTCTTCCCCAGATTGAAGCTAGGACAGTAGGAAACTTTAAAATAAAAGTTAACATCTGCAGTTGATGACATCATCACCATTCATAACTATAGAGTTGTGCCAAGAGGATTTCAACCACAAAATTTCAAACTATAGCCCCAAGCTACTTCTATCTGAATACATCCAGATCAGTGGTGGCAAACCTTGGCATTCCAAGTGTTCTTGGACTTTAATTACCATAAACCCAAGTTAGTGCTCCTGCTGATCAGGGCTTCTGGGAATTGAAATTCAAGAACACCTAGAGTGCCAAGGTTCACCACCACTAGTCTAGATCATATCAAATAAGCAATACATAGGCAACAATTTCCCCCCAAACAACTGGCCACATGTATCCATGGAAACTAAAAAAGAGTTGAAACCACTGCCAAAAGTGATCTGTCAACTAGTACTGAAAAGAAGAAAACCCAACAAAGAAAACAACAGACCAGAATCTTATTGGTGTTTAAATATGGTTACATCACTTGCCATAGCTAACTGCATGTACAAACGTGACACACCCCAGCACCTCATCTATTATTATCCATAACTATTACGATATACATTATGCAAACTTGGTGTGAACACCAAAAGGATTCTGGTCAACAGTATCTATACCAGGTTTTTGGTCCACACAGATAACTGAACTATACATTTCGTTTTATTAACATATTTGTGAAGCTTCTTGTTTTATTGCTAAATTTAACAAACACAGGAAATAAAGAGAAAAAGTAATAATGAACAAATGAAAAACAAGCAAACCCTGTTTGGTTCCTTGAGCCAGCATCTCTAAATTCCTTATTAAAAATATGTCTCAGCAAATGAAAATTTGTTTGGCAAGTAAATATTTCTGGTAAGAATAATACCTTGAATGCTGCAATAGAATTTATTAAAAAAATCTTCCAAGCCTGGCATAATTTAACTAAACACTGTTTAATTTTAGTGCTCAAAATGGGAAGCTAAGCAATTCAGCTTCTAAGTTGGCTTCCAGTTTTTAGTCCAAGAATACTGGTGAAGGCAGCTGTACAAACCTGCATTCCCTTGTTGGTTTCTCTTCCTCTGCCACAGTTGTTCTACATCAAATCCAATAACAGAAACTGAGTGGATTACTTATCTCCCCAACACAATCAATTAGGTCAATGAAATATTTTTATGGAGCAAGTATTAACTGTAATACACTGAATTACAGATTATTATTTTTTTACAAACATAGAAGTCATTTACATTTAAGTATCTAAACTGAGATTTCATCTTCCACAGAACAGTTACCACTCAAGAAGTGCATCCTCTACTTCCTGGGAGGAATAGCATACTTAGAGGGTCCATTTAACTCAATATTAAGTCAACAGCAACACGCAGCAATTCCTCCTGTCAACTGGCGCTCTCGCCTCTCCTCAGCCTTCTTCAGCCCTGCTGCTAATAACTGATCCTCACAACCAAGTTAGATGTCTCTGTCTCAACTACTCCAGGACATTCTCCCAATGCCTTAGCCTCCAGCTTCCTGTGAGAGCCAAGTGGGAGGGGAAAAAAGAAGAAAGAGAAGCTATGTTTAGCTACTATGTGATTTCTCAAGACGACATACTGTATGTATCAGTGATGGTGAACCTTTTAGAGACCAAGTGCCCAAACAGAGGACCAGGGTGAACTCTGTGCTGGGGGGGAGGGAGGAAGTGCTCCCATTGGGCTGCTGGGCAGAGTGAACTCTGTGCTGGGGCAATGGCGCACATGCCAACAGAGAGCGGTCTAAGTGCCATTTCTGGCACATGTGCCATAGGTTCGCCACCACTGGTATAGATTTTTGGGGTACACAATATTAACATTAAAATTATTTACAGTTGTACCTCGCTTAAAGAGCATAATGCGTTCCACAGGATTGCTCTTTAAGCGAGTTTGCTCTTTAAGCAAAACACCATTGTAAGTGACCAATTGTGGGGGGGGATTTCAAACCCCAATTTTTTTGTTAAGCGAGTTTTTGGTTGGTTTTATTTGTTAAGCAAAGCGAACATTCAGAGAAAATTCTGCTCTTTAAGAGAGTTACTCTTTAAGCGAGACACTCTTTATGCGAGGTTTGACTGTATTTGATTTCTGATATACCTTTCTTTCAACAAAATGAGATTAAAGGCAGATTACATTGCTAAGCCTGGTTCCATTTTTAAATAGGGAAATGGTGAAAAGACACTGCGTTATTTTTCAATCAATCCAAAGCCACTCTGCTCAAATTATTTTTGTAGGTCCCTCCCATCTGGTTCCTGACTCAGAGTTAACCATAGAGAAATAGGCGACCAACCATATACGGAAGCACATAATTGAAAGCTTTATATAACTCTGTTTGGGCTCTTGGGATAGGGAAATTAATCAGTTCCATGCTTCAGGGAAAGCAAAATGTATGTATGGAAACCGCCAATTCCACTCATCTTGAACCTCTTTTATAGGCCCAACTGCTTCCAAATTCTTTAACAATCGATCTATCAATAAATGTTCAGTTCACTAGTTGTTTGAACATTTGATCCTTCCACTATATTGTCGATATCGTTAATTAGACACCATCTTTACTTATCATTGTCAAGTCCCCCCAATGGTACCAATCCCTAGTTTTTTGGATTAATTTTAGAACTGTTTACGGTTGAACCATTTTCTGCTAAACAGGTCTTACAAACGTTTCCTTTTTACATATTTTATATAAACTACTGTCAAACAGCATTTGAATCTCCGCACAAATTCTCATTTTCCAGCTTCATGTGACTAACAGTACTCCATTTCCAAAAGGTTTGTGTTTTATTTCTCCACAATTACTGCATTGTTTTCAGAAGGTTAATCTGCAGGTTAGATAAGCAATGCTGGTTCATTAAGATGACCATGTGCTACTAACATATGCTATATAAAGCCAATTAAAAATGTATATTCTAATTTGGAAATCTCATTCTCTTTACTGACAAAAGCAGTATTTTTACACTGAACCAAGTCCACTCTAAAAACTCCAGAATTGCAAACAAGCAAATAAATAAATGCATAGCAAATTAAGAACTGAGTCAGCATGAATTCATATTCATTAAGGAATAAGCAAGTTTAAATGCTGACTTCACATCAAGAACTCATTTAAACGCAGGTCTCTAGCTACCATGTAGAACTGAACTACATTTTAAAATAAATATGAGTTGTAAAAATGGATTTATTTGTTGCCATGTCAGGAAACTGGGGCTCATCCTCATGGTTATAAGCACACATTTTTGAAGGGGGAAATTAGCAGCAGTTAAGAGTTAAATGGGATTTTTTAAAAAAAACACACAATGCAGCAATTTATATTTATAATTTATTCAATTTGTTTAAATTCTTGTTGTAAATATTTTTTTGAAATATGTTATAAGCTACCCAGAGTGGGAAAATATCCCAGGTGGGTGGATATAAATATAATATAATAAATAAATAAAATAATGTAGAGGATGTATTTATACTACTACTGTAACTTCATCTCACTAATTCATTAACTTACTTCACCAGCTTCTGCTTTTGGGATTCCAAACACAGGTGCTAGGAAAACATAAAATGGAGATAAGTCTGTGCATCTTATTTGTATTATTCTAGCAAATCTGTTTTCTGCTTCTCCCGGTGCACTATACAACCTTTGTTCCTTTATCTTCAAATTTCATTCAACCTATCTGCTCTTCTAACACTGAGCGTTCACGGACTTTCTCATTCCCCCTCTCCCATCCCCACCCCCACCCCCATCACATAGTGTGTATGGAGACCATCTTCAACAAGAAAATGGTTAACCTTTCCATTCTCATTCACAGAAGGTTGTGTTGCTGTTGGAGACAGTTCTGAGAAGTTTCACACACAAAACATACACTTCACACATTGAGGTACAGGTATGGCCCATTCTAAGACTAGGATGTTGGGCTTAACTTCTGACAGAAGCCACCCTTGGCAGTGAGGTTTGCAATGCATCATTGCTTAAAATACTCAAGGTTTCAACACCAAGGTTCATCCACAAGCCAGCAATACTGACGGAAATTTTATGTATATGCACACATGCACATAACAGACAGACCAAGAAACAGAACTCCAGGACAAATCAATAAAGATAGCTGCTGTCTTGCTCTCCATTGCAGAACACATCCGTAGCACTGTAGAAAGAGATGGGTTGTTGTGCAGCAAGGTACTACACAGTTTCTCATGATCAGGAAGTTGGATAGTGTGAACTTTACTGGAGTGATCTGAGAACCACCACCTAGGTGGGAAGAACCGCATCAGTGTATCCTGTAAAATGACCTAAAAGCCATATCCAAAGCTACAACTTGGGAGGTTCCAAGTGAGGTCTGCTACATTGCATGCTCTGCTTCAGAACTAATTTACTTTTTGCTATATCAGTTTTGCAAATCAAAATTTCAATTGCAAAAATATCCTGCGGAAGATCAGAGTACTGTACTACACCAACAGATCTAGCTCACCTGATTTGCTGCAATAGACTTGTGTCAGAATCAGAGATTGAAAGATAAGCATTCTGACATTAATGTGGAAAATAATAAGCAAACACAATTTGCAACATGTCAAAGTGACAGGCTATTTGTTTGAAAATAGCTCCATGTGAAGATAGGAGAAGAGTGAGCACTCAATACTGGGTAGGAGGCAGGAGAAGCTGGTGAAGAAATAACATCATTATTTTGTTAAGAGGTATATAAGATACCAAGAATAGTTAATATTCATGGCTATCCCGTCAATGAAAAATTCCCTTGGACATATGACACATGTTTCAAATCCATTGTTACCTATAAGATTCTAACTTTATAATCTGCTAACTTTACAATATGAACAAAGCAAACTGCTAAACTTTGACATTACTGTAAGTGAGCACTAGGTAGTGCCATTACTCTGACAGGTCAAACTGAATGCAATCTTTTAAAAGAGGAATAAACATCCTCCCCTTTATTCCATAACCGTACCTTAATATACATATTTAAAATATAAACAGAGATCTAAAACTTTCTCATAAATCACATAATAGAAATGTTTATAGTCAATCAATGACTATAAATTTAAAATAGTACTGTGCCTCTATCTATCCAATCAATTGGCAGCTTCTATTTATAAAAAAACATTTGGGGGGGAGAGTGCAGAGACAAACTACTTATTTATCTTACTGTTCCTTTTAAAGGAAGCAAAGCTTTCATAAATTGTATCATTTTGCTATTTTCATTATATTCCTTGGCGGGCGTCCTGCAAAGTACGCTAACCTTGAATCCTATTGATTTGCTTGACTATAAACAGCTGACAGCTAACAACACGAGTCTACTGAGCCATCACAACATCACACAAGAACTAAATCAGGGGTTTTCAACCTTTTCAAGCCGTGGGCCAGGTCATGCTCCCTCAGACAGCTTCGGGGGCAGGACAGCCATTTTGCCCTGCCTACCACACATGGCAATTCCAGGTGTTGTGGGCCGCATCTGGCCCCTGAGTCATAAATTGAGAACCCCTACCCTAAATGCTGCAATGGCAATATTTTAGGCAAAATTCGTATGTGAGATTCACAGAGACTACAAAGAAGAAAGTGCTCTACTTTGGTTTTCTTAAATATCACAATTACTCAAATGGCTTGCCAGAAGCATGAATGGGTGCAAGGATTTTATACCACACATCTTGGAATTTTGTACCTGTACAAAAGTAGAGGCAAACTGTAGGAAATCTATAATTGTATACAATTCAATGATTTGGCAAAGGCCTTCCATTTCACACAAGCTTTTAAGCAATAAGTCAGGGGTTCCCAACCTACAGCCCATGGGCCGGCCCTGGCCAGTGACACCATTCCATCCAGCCTGTTGCCACCTCTGAACCCTAGAGTCGGATATGATTGGCTTTTGAGCAATGGAGACCTTTATCTTTACTAAGTAACACTGTATTTCGTATCAGTGCTAGATATACTCTAGTCTACAGAGATGAGTGACAGAAAGTTGCCAGCACAGCAAAACATTCCAGATGATTCAAATAAGGCTGATTTTCCAGACAGAGAGTAGTTGATGTGGAAGGCACAGAAGAATACATGACTAAGAGAACACTACAAGTCCATATTTTAGGTGCATAAATCTATTGTAGCTGGAGGCAGATGGCATACTATCACTAAAGGAAATATAGAACAGATTCACTGCCTTAGTCTCCTGACACGTAAAATGCACTGAGATAGGCTTTGCTCAGCATCTTTATCTAGACACAGAAAGAACTCATGGAGAACAAGTTCCCAATAATTTCTTCTTTCTCAGAGTTTGATACTGCTACTAAGATTATTAGAGCAAACACCAGCAATCAGAGAGTATCTATTCAATACACTAAAGCTACATACACCCTAACCCTGATTTAGGACATCCTACAACAGTGATGGCAAACCTTGGCACTCTAGGTGTTTTTGGACTTCAATTACCAGAAGCCCAAGTCTCTGTGAATCCACATGAGTAAACCCATTCGTGTGGATTTACAGAGACTTAGGCTTCTGGGAATTAAAGTCCAAGAACACCTGGAGTGCCAAGGTTCACCATCACGGCCCTACAATCTTTTGTTGTTGTTGTTGTTGTTGTTGTTCAGTCGCACAGTTGATTCCGACCCTCTGAGACCCCATGGACCACTGTCTGCCAGGCACTCCTGTCCTCCACCATCCCCCTCAACTCGCTCAGCTCTGTGCCCATTGTCTCTACAATACCATCTAGCCATCTCATCTTGGGCCGTCACCTTCTTCTTTTGCCCTCGACCCTTCCAAGCATCAAGGCTTTCTCAAGTGAATCCTCTCTTCTCATTTGATGTCCAAAGTACTTTAGCTTCATCTTTATTATTTGACCTTCTAAGGAGCAGTCAGGGGTGATTTCTTCTAAGATTGACCTATTTGTTCTCCTCGCTATCCAGGGGACTCTCAAAACTGTCCTCCAACACCATATCTCAAAGGCGTCTATTCTTCTGCGCTCAGCTTTCCTAATGGTCCAGCTCTCACAACCATACATTGCCACCGGGAATACCATTGCTTTGACTATGCGAATTTTTGTTTGCAATGTGATGTCTCTACTTTTCACTATGCTCCCCAGGTTTCTCATTGCTTGCCTCCCAAGAATCAGTCGCCTTTTTATTTCATGGCTGCAATCACCATCTGCAGTGAGCTTTGATCCTAGGAAAGTAAAATCTGTCACTGCTTCTACTTCTTCCCCATCTATTTTCCAGGGACTGATAGGGCCTGTTGCCATTATCTTGGTTTTCTTGATATTGAGTCTCAAGCCAGCTTTTTCACTTTCTTCTTTCAACCTAATCAGGAGCCTCCTCACTTTCTGCCATTAGGTTGGTATCATCTGCATATCTCAAATTGTTGATGTTTCTTACAGCAATTTTGATCCCAAATTGTGATTCCTCCATCCCTGCATTGCACATTATGACAAAATGCATCCTTGTCTTACTCCTTTTCCTATTCCAAACCACTCCGTCATTCTATTTTCTGTCCTAACCGTTGCCTCTTGATTCATGTACAGATTTCTCATGAGGCCTATAAGGTGTTCCGGTATTCCCATTTCTTTAATTACTTGCCACATTTTGTTGTGGTCGACACAGTCAAAAGCCTTAGTGTAATCAATGAAACAGAAGTAGACTTGTTTCTGGTATTCCTTTGCTTTTTCCATGATCCATCTTATGTTGGCGATGTGGTCTCTAGTCCCCCTGCCTCTTCTGAAACCCGCCTGCACTTCTGGTAATTCTCTCTCCACATACTGTTGCAGTCTATCCTGTATTATCTTGAGCATCACCTTGCTAGCATGAGGGATGAGTGCAATTGTTCGATAATTTGAACATTCTTTGGCATTACCATTTTTGGGGAGTGAAACGTATACAGATCTTTTCCAATCCTGTGGCCATTGTTGTGTTTTCCGAATCTGCTGGCATATAAAATGCAATAATTTGATTCCATCATCTTGCAGGGCTTTGAAAAGTTCAACTTGGATACCATCAACTCCACTGGCTTTGTTGTTTGCAGTGTTTTTAGGGCCTTTCTGACTTCACTCTCTAGAATCTCTGGCTCATGTTCAATGTTCTCATCATTGTGATTAGCAGGGGTGTTGAGGTCCTTTTTGTAGAGTTCCTCTGTGTACTCTTTCCATCTTTTCTTAATAACTCCTTGCCATCTTTGTCTTTTATCATGGTCATTTTTTCTTTAAATGTTCCCTTGAGTTCCCCAATTTTTTTGAAAAGATCTCTAGTCCTACCCCTGATATTGTTTTCCTCTATTTCTTTGCACTGTTTGTTCAGGTAGGTTTCTTTATCTCTCCTTGCTTTTCTTTGAAATTCTGTATTCAAGTGACTGTATTTTTTCCTTTCTCCTTGGCATTTTGCATTCCTTCTGTCCTCTGCTATTTTAAGAGCCTCATCTGACAACCACTTCGCTTTCTTAAGCTTCTTTTCTTTTGGTATGGTTTTCCTTGCTGCTTCCTGCATGATGTCCCGCATCTCTATCCATAATTCTTCTGGCACTCTGTCTATCTGGTCCAAGCCATTAAATCTGTTCCACACCCCCACTGTGTATTCCCAAGGAATGTTGTCTAGGTCATACCTGTCTGGCCTAATTGTTTTTCCTATTTTCTTTAGTCTAAGCCTGAATTTTGCAATCAGTAGGTTGTGATCTGAGCCACACTCTGCTCCTGGTCTTGTTTTTGCTGACTGTATGTAAGTTCTCCATCGTTGACTGCAGAGTATGTAATCAATCTGGTTTCGATGTTGGCCATCTGGTGATGTCCATGTGTAAAGTCTCCTCTTGTGTTGCTGGAAGAGAGTGTTTGCTATGACTAGTGCGTTATCTTGGCAGAACTCTATCAGTCTTTGGCCTGCTTCATTCTGTGTTCCAAGACCAAACTTGCCTGTTACCATTTATTTTTTGATTTCCTACTTTGGCATTCCAGTCTCCTATGATAATGTGTACATCATTTCTTGGTGTCTGTTCTATGAGGTGTTCTAAGTCTTCATAGAACTGGTCAATTGTGGCTTCATCTGCACTAGTGGTTGGTGCGTATACTTGGATTACAGTGATATTGAATGGCTTGCCTTGTATTCTGACTGACATCATTCTATCATTTTTGAGGTTATATCCCATTACTGCTTTTCTCACCCTTTTATTGACAATTATGGCTACTCCATTTTTTCTGAGGTTTTCTTGCCCACAGTAGTAGATATGATGGTTTCCAGAGCTGAATTCACCCGTCCCTGACCATTTTAACTCGCTGATTCCCAAGATGTCAATGCTTATTCTTTCCATTTCCTTTTTTTACCACTTCCAGTTTTCCTTGATTCATAGATCTTACATTCCATGTCCCTATACAGTATTGTTCCTTGCAACACTGTATTTCTCCTCCCCCTTTCCTGTCCCTCCCCTTCTTCTGATCTGATGTGCTAAGCATCCTATTACATCTAAATTACCCCATTTGTTTTGCCTTTTGTTTTGGTCCATAGGGTTCTCTTGGGAAAATTCCTGACGTTGGTTTGCCGGTTTCTACGCCAGTATCCTCTCATCATACATGTTATCACAGTTTAAAACAAAGTATTATCATGCATATTATCACAGTGTAAACAATATCAGACTAAAAATAGCTAATTAGCACTGATTATATGAGGTTATAAGTCAGTAGTTTCTAAATATCCTTGTTATAAAGTCCAATATATAAAGTCTCTACTGTACGTTCACTATAAGTCTCTACTGTAAGTTCAGTATTGTGCGAGTCAGTTATTTGTAAAGTCTCTAAAGTCAACTAAGTTAGGCTTTTCTTCCTCCTCTTTCTCTTTACCCTCCGGCCAGGGGGATTGGCCGAAGGGGCCAATTATTATTATTATTATTATTATTATTATTATTATTATTATTATTATTATTATTATTATTATTATTATTATTATTATTATTATTATTATTATTATTATTATTAGCAACATATAGAAAGTTATGGAATTTTCACTCCATGGAGAGGACCCTGGCTACAACTTCTTCCAGCAGTTTAGAAAGTTGTAGTCTAAAAAAGATGTATTTCCTAACTTTGATTCTTCCTCCCCATTCCCTTCTTACTGAACCAGATGACCCCATCATTATTTCAATGCAAGGTCATCTCTAATCCATCTATGGTGAAATTGCTGTCTTTAATGCAGCACTACTAGCTCCTTGATCTGAAACAAGTTGTTTTTTTTTTTTTTTTTTGGGGGGGGGAGGATATAGTTTCCTAAAACAAGATGTTGGTGGGGCCACATTTTATCTTATCAACTGCCTGAAAACAATTCTTATGATGAAAGAAGGATTTTTTTTTTTGGGGGGGGGGGGGAGGAGCTCCAGTGCCTAAACTACACTTATTAAACCTAAACTACAACTAAATTATAACCAATAAAACCAAACCAAACACAGTCCATGAGTCACACTCCTATCCAGGTTGCTTTTGTAACTTGGGATATCCATGGTTAGAAGACCTGCTGCAATTAATGATTCTCACCTTATCACTTGTGAGGGAGGAGAGGGGCCACAATCACCCAGACAACCCCTTAAATTGCCAATTCTTTCTCCTGAGAATTGTCAGAACAATGAACACAGTAATAACAGAACTCACTATTCACCAAAGAATAAACCAAACAAAAACGCTGTACCACTTTGAAGACTAACTAGTATATTTTAATGTTCACTTTTGTGGATCAAGTCCATTTCGTCAGACATGGGGGTATTCTGATATGCTTGAAAAACAGACTAACACGGCTACTATTCCAAAATATTCACCAAAGGACTCATGTGGGTAACAAAATATTCTCTCAGGTTACACAGTATGTTCTTGAAAGCTCAATGAACTCAGGGAATGGTGTGTCAGAACTACCAAGAGAGTTTTGAAGAGAGGACTGCCTAAGTCTAATACAAGATGAGCAATACTCTACTGCAGAGTTCCCAACCTTTTCAAGCCAAGGGCCGAGTTACACTCCCTCAGACAGCATTGGGGGGGGGATGGCCATTTTGCCCTCCCTGCACAATGGGGGCAGCCTGTACATTAAAAAGGAACCACACATGGCACTTTCGGGTGTGGCAGAGGCGGTGGGGACCCACATGAAATGGTGCTGCGGGCTGCATCTGGCCTATGGGCCACAGGTTGGGAACCCCTGCTCTACTGTACTTACCGTGTTGCCGCTGTCTATCATTATTTCCTCTAAGAAGTCTCTTCCTTTAATGTGGAAGAAGGGAGCATCACTTGATTATATGTAATTAATTGCTAACAGCCCCCATTGACTACTCTTGTCAGAGGCATTAAGCTTTGTAGAATAGATTTCTGGCAAAAATAACACAAGCCAAGGGTGATCTACCTGAATGGGTCCTACCGACATCAGCAGGTTTTTCAATTGGACATCAGTGGTTGATGAAGAAAGCCCTTCAACTGACACAACACAGGGTTGGGGTTTGCACTCTACCACTCGCAGATTCTGTTTGTTTGGCATCAGGCGTCCTCTGCCCATCTGGCCTGCTATGCCTCTGCCTCTCCCGTGTGGAATGACCTGCCAGGAAGAAAAGTAAGCTGCATTTTTTGATTTACTTGCTTCTGCTTAACTGAATTTGACAGATTACTATGCAAGTTAGTAATTCACTTAGAAGGAAATGATGAAAGCAAAGGCTGATTAAAAAGTGCTGCTGGCAATTTTTTAAAAAGGCCTTCCCATTACCCTGTTTGTTCAGTGACAGCTAAACATCTCGCCAGCATATTGCATGTTATAAATGCAGAAACACAGGGAAATTCCAATTTAACAAGGATTTCTCACATTGTGGGAGGAGTGACAGAAGGATCATGCCACTGATCTCCTTAAGAGTCTTGAGCTTTGCCAAAATAGCCGCTCATTCCTACCTTAGCCCAGGAACTGTGGCTTGCTGGGGCAGTTATTCCTCATCTCCTCCAGCAGGTGGGCTGACTTGGACTTCTGGGAACTGAAGCCCAAGAATATGTGAAGGCCCAAGATTGAGAAACCTTGGCTACTGTGGGATTTTTTTTAAGACTGTGAATTGAAGGCTGCCCTTGTTCTGCATCAGGTTTACTGCTCCCTGATAAGGCACTCACCAGGCAAACTCATATCTGGAGATGGTTTAAGATACAGCAGCTAGAGAATAACTACAGAAAGATGTTTCTGGCAAGTTCTTTTTTAAAAAGCAGGAAAATATGAATCAATACCTTTTTTGCTTGATGTATCCCTGGGTAGTTTCTCAGCCCAGGAGGAAGAGTGGAGTGAATCTGTGCCAGCTGGTGTGGATGGGGTTGATGCAGCTGCTGTAATGTACCCTTTGTCAATGTGACCTTCCGGATTGCCTGGTGTCTCTGCTCTGAGAGCTGCTGAAGCCGGTGAGGTGGTCCTTCAGAATGAGAAAAGCCAATATTCTCACCACCCTAGAGGAGAAGTAAGAGCACATCAAGAACTTTTATCTTTGTCATCAGTCTATTCTTGGCCAATATCAGGAAATATCAGCTAATACTACCTGCAGAGAAGGACATGTGACATAATCACAGGGCTGGAACACATTCCACATGAGTAAAGACTAAAAGCAGTCAGAGCTTTTTTGTTTAGCAAGGGAAGATCACAATTGCGGCTTATATAATCTACAAACGCTGTTGAAGAGTAATGGTTAAAGTTCTGTCCCAGTCCTATTCAGAGAAGGACTGAGTTGCTAAACAAAATTAATTAGCAGTGGATTTAGATATGCAAAATAAAGTGTATTTTCATGCAATGTACAGTTAACATAGAACGGGGTGCCAAAACTTTTTAGGCCGCAGACTGGTCATATCATTCAGTGGGCTGGTCACGTGGTTCCTTCCACCAGAACTGGAAGAAAAATGTGCCTTGCAATCTGTTTTGCAACAGGATGAGATAATTTTAAGCTGCCATTTTCTCTGCTTAAACCGGGGTGCCCAAACTGCGGGCCAGATCTGGGCCTTGATGCCAATTCATCCAGCCCACTCCGTCCTCGTTGCTCCCAGAAGCAGAAGTAAAATGTGCCCGGGCACATTTTACTTCCGCTTTTGGGAGCGACAAGGGCGTCGGGGGCAGGATCCGGCCCATGGGCCGGTTTGGGCACCCCAACATAAAATCTTCTCCCATAACATAGTCACTTATTTTTGGAGATTTATCAGTAGCAGCTAGCCATAGACCATAAAAAGAACCCCAGATTTCAGAGGCAGTATAATTGTGAACGCTAGCTATTTGAGCAACAACAGTTGGGAAATCTGTTCCTTTCATGTCCTGCTTGAAGGTCTTCCAGATGCATCTTCACTGACCATTGATGGAAAGAGATGTTGAACTAGGTGGACATTTGGTCTAATGGAGAAAGAATGCTCTGGTTTTCTTTTTAGGCACCATGGATATCTTTTTTGATACAATAAATGGATTAGAAAGAAATCCATGAGACAAGCTCTGCTAGAGGAACTCTTATAAGTAATTATTTGAGAATCATTTTTCTATTTATAGAGTAAAAGTACCATCCCTTAAAAATCAATTGGGCAGGCATCTCCAGCTGCTATATCATTATGACACATATTCAACGCCAGATAACCTACAATTAAACTACTATGATGGGGCTTCATTTATCTCAGGGTTTTATTCTGTGTACCTAATATGAATTGGCACATCCATTCTGGAAGTGCTCTTCAACAGAGAAATTACATATTGCTTCTAATGCAGTTATTCCTGGAGCTAAATCATAAACAAACACTATTTGGCCAATTTACCAGATCCTCCAACTATGAAAGAATAAAAGCACAGCTTCATCACACTTTGAGGGAAGATCAGTATTGTTCAAATACTCTTTAAGATTTTCATATCCATTGTATATACATAGTACCAGGTCAAAATTAGTATTATGTATCTGGAAAAAAAAATTAATCCACCCAAACAGGAAGCAAACAGCTGAAGAGTTAATATGCAAACACTAGACGTCTCCCCATCCCATCTTTAAAATATTAACAATTAAAGGTCAAGAAATTACATATCTGCAATGTGTTTTAATGTTAATTACATTTAATTACCGATAATTTGTACCAAACAGTTTTGATTGCTACACAGAAGACATCACTAAAGATATTCACTCAGATGTACTGAGGAACATCTTATTTATGTAATATCAAAGAGTCTGAAGAATAAGGGCCAGCTTCTCCTACTGATTTTTTTTATAATTAAACTTACAACCATCAGCAGTGAAAGAGGCCACATAATAATATAAAAATGCAACTGCATATTTTAATACGTATGACCCATTAAGGAGTCCCAGACTTTTATAAACTGTAACCTGTACACTCTCAATCATGAATTTCCTGAAAGTTTCACCATGAAGATGAAGTTTGTTTGACACCAATATTAGCTGAACAAATTTATTTATAACAAATGCTTTGAGGATGTCCCGATAAAAACAAAATGCCACACTGATACTGTCAGAGCTTCTTAAAATTTGACAGATCAAATCTTATTTTAATTCTTAAACCCCCAAGAATAAGTGATATCAGCAACGTGCATCTTGTGGTGAGCAAATTGATTAATCCCCTCCTATAGAAATCTCAACTCTTGATTACACCTATCAGACGTTAAGCAGCATTATTCCAGAGTGACAACACTTGACAAATTCCCCAACTATCTCTCTCAGCCTTTGTGGCCCTGCTAGCTTGTATTAACCCTGATGAAAAATTAATTTTCCTTATCTTTGACTAAACCCCAAAATCCAAATCCGCCAAACTGGCAACTCTTTCTGTAAAGGTATTATGAAAACCTCCAAAAGATTAATTGCATGTCTTCAGGTGACATTAAATTAATTTCTATACTCATGACAGACATTTGATACTCTGTACTGAGAGGGCAGATAACATTGTCAGGATACACAGAAGGACGGTGGCAGAGTGTCCCAGGGCAGCATCTTATGAATTCACCTCTCGATAAGGCCATACTTCACTGGCATTGTTACTGATCTTGCAGCCCACAGACATTACTGCACAGGTTTCTATTAACGATGACAATGCGGTGTTTATCCATGTAATCTTTTCTAAAGCTAATTCAAAAAAAAAATATCACCCAACAGTGAGCAGGGGATGTGCATGCAGGATAAAGCATTTAAAGGGAATAAACTTGGCTGGATTTGCTAAGTGTCACATTGCAGGGACAGAGGCAGTAAAACAGGGACTCAATAGTCCCATTGTGTGAAGATGGGCTGTAATTTAAACAGGATGTGATACCTTATGAATCTCACAACAGGGCAATCTCAGCAATTTATGTTGTAACAGCATTTTCTTTATCAACATTAAAGAATTTACAAGCATTTCAAAAAGCTGCCATTTTCTCAGTAACATTTGCTTTTTTTAGTCAAAACAGTGGGACACACAGCCATCAGCTTCCATAGAAATGTAGCAATCAATCATCAGACTGGGTCAGCGAAAGGAACTACAGAATGAACTCACCAAAAGGTGCCTTCATTTTGGCAGTTTCAGGTCTGGCCTAGACAGGGAAGAAGAAGCCGTTCTGTACGTAACTACAATTCTGGTAGTAAGTCAGACAGAAGGCCCAGGTGAATCTGTCTTTATACATGAATTTTTTGGAATAGTAGCCGTGTTGGTCTGTGGTTCAGGCATCTCAGAAAACAAAACAAATGTCTTTATACATTCAGTGAAAAATGCAGGTAAAAAGAGACAGGTGTGAGTATGAGTCAAGAGTAAAGCTGTGCCTCCCCCAGCTTTGCACTTAACATGACCTACATCTCTTTGCCTGCATAATCAAATAATCATAAAGCATTTTTTGGAATAATAGCCGTGTTAATCTGTGGTTCAGGCATATCAGAAAACAAAACAAAATAAAAAAATAAAAAAATACTGTAGCTCTTTAAAGACTAACTGCTATATTTTTATTGTTAGCTTTCATGGATCAACTCCAGGTCTGAAGAAGTAGACTTGATCCACGAAAGCTAACAATAAAAATATAGCAGTTAGTCTTTAAAGTGCTACAGTATATTTATTTTATTTTGTTTTCTGATATGCCCTAATCATAAAGCAGGTATTCAAATGTATACACCTGGCCACTTTTAAGGCACCCCACAGGTAAGAAACATATACTTTCTAGGGGGATGGAGATGGAATTACTAACCAAATTAATACAAGGCTATGTTCAGGATAGTCTCCATTTAAAAGCTTTTCTGTTCCTCAAATTGTGAACTGCCCAGAGAGAGCACTAAATGCTATGGGGTGGTATATAAGTGTGATAGCTTTTTTCTCTAGGAAATCAAATATGTAATGTTGACTGATTTTTACCCATAAGCAAGATGCCTGGACTTATGGTTTATTTCTCACAGAACATGTCAATCAAAAAGCATCTATGGGATATGCTGAGGGGATTACACCATGAATCCCAGAAAAGTGAAAGGACAGAGAACTATACTGTATAAATTTTCCTCACCACATCATCTATTACAGAGTTTAAGGGGAAATTGGAAGTATCACTTTCACACATACCAACATGTTTGCAATTTAAGATCTGCGACAGAAGTCCATCTTGTCCAAGCTGTTCTGAATTAGACAATCCAAATTGGTGAGCATCAGCAGATAAGGGCTTTTCTGTAGTAGGCTCATATCCCAGCCAGAGTTCACTATCAAGGCTTCCTAAAACAATTTTTGTTCTTGTTGGCTATTTCTTGAGTTGAGCTGCTCAGCTGTTATTTAGTGGATATCTACAACATGGCTTTTATCACCTGCTTTTATCAATTATTCTGTGTTTATTGCATTATATCTTGAGATACACTTTTAGCAGTTTTCATACTCATTCTTAAGAATTAAAGTGAAAATATCCTTGGGCATGCTCTCCGTTGTCTTAACTACCAGAGCTCTGCCTTTCTAGAAATAATGTAAAGTATTTCAGAAATAAAATCCATGTTCAAAAATAATCGCTATCTCCTATATATTAGAACTAATGTTATGATCTATGAGAACACAATAAAAGAGTTATAAAATACAAATTATTTAACATTTTTATTTCATATGATGAGCCATACATACAGATACAAAATAAAGTAAACTATACAATGATCAAACTTTGGTTTGTTTCAAATAGATAGACACACTTCTGGAATAATTGGTGCCTTCAGAAAGCAATGATTACAATCCAACTGCCACAAAGTTCTGTTTCTCCCATGTCTCCACCTCTTCCATTCACGTCACTCCAAAGACAATGTCAGCAGTTCACAGAGACTGGAATTAAAAAAATAAAATGACTATGCCAGCTTCCATTTTCAGCTTTTGCAGACACTGAAGCTACCTGCAGGTTTACTTTCCTTGTATAAAACTCATTAGCGCAGCTCTCCACAAAGACAAACAAGATATGTTCTTAGCCCAGAATTAGC
This sequence comes from Furcifer pardalis, assembly GCA_030440675.1. Classification (NCBI taxonomy): domain Eukaryota; kingdom Metazoa; phylum Chordata; class Lepidosauria; order Squamata; family Chamaeleonidae; genus Furcifer; species Furcifer pardalis. Next base: position 102,264,524 of record CP126897.1, read on the forward strand.
ACCTTCAGATGACAGAAAACTAGATGTGTCACTCCAAGCAAATGGGGAGAGTCTTTTGCTAAGGAAAAAAAAATCACCCAAGAGCAATATAAGATGATTGAACAGCACAATTAACATTAAAGCAGTATAAATCACATAGCCATCTATAGATAAGCAACAGATACAACTTTAAATTCTCTTGCTACTCTTTCGTAACTCTGTTTGGAAAATATGCCGTCTAAGTCTCTCAGCTGCTATCACAATTAGGTCTGATGAAAAAAAGGTTTGAGGAGGAGATTTACTTCCCAAATGTATGTTCTTGTTAAAAATGACTCCAGTGTTTCCCTGTTAATGGCTGTTTATCAGTAGTGGGCATGACTGACGAAAGAAAGAACAGGACCTCTTCCCTATTTCTACATCACCCCTTTCTTCCCATCCAACTGGCTGCTAGGGAAGGTGCAGATAATTTCTGAGGACCTTGAATAGAACTTGCAAAGGGCTTTTGAAGTTAAATCAAATGCTTGGTGAAATCAGTCTGTAGGCCAGATAAGAGTCAGTAATATCATGACAAGGTTCAGCTGCCATCCAAGGAACCAGTAACCAATATGATCCTTTCCTTCATTGTCTTCTTCCATTTTACAAGCTCCTCCTTGTCAGTCCTACATGAACATGCAACAGGTATTTCATTTTGTATGTGTTATCTTTCAGTGCCGCTAGAATAAGTATGATAGGACTGGTGATTTCAATGCTGCATCAGAACCCAGATTCCAGTTTCTATGAAGACATGGTGTCCATTGGGTCACCCTAGTCTTGCATTTTAAACCCATCTCACAAGGAAACCAAGAGCATACATGGGTAGAGCGACAGAGAAGCTCAACACTCTTTGAACAGTCCAATAATTGTTTCAGAGTCACAGATGTGCAAGGGTTCCGTAAGAGTCCTTGGATAAAGGACGGGGTATAAATGTAATAAAATAAAATAAAATAAATAAATACATACATGAATAAATTTAGCAAAACCTTCTAACAAAAAAGGAAATCACAGCAAAATACAGTACAATCAAACCTCGCGTAAAGAGCAACTCGCTTAAAGAGCAGAATTTTCTCTGAATGTTTGCTTAACAAATAAAACCAACCAAAAACTCACTTAGCAAATAAATTGGGGTTCGCAATCTCCCCGACCAGAAGTCACAATTGGTCACTTACAATGTTGTTTTGCTTAAAGAGCAAACTTGCTTACAGAGCAATCCTGTGGAACACATTATGCTCTTGAAACTCACGAAGCAGCTGCTGCATTTGCCACCCTCAGCTTATATTCAGGTCAATCTATTTTCTTGGTTTCTCAGGTCAAAATTAGGTACCTCGGCTTATATTCAAGTCAGCTTATACTCGAGTATATACAGGTAGATAATAACTGTATGTCAGCAAGTTAACACCAAGCTTTGGTGATCCTTGCCAGTTTTCAGATACAGATTGCTTGGAAATGGTTTACTATTCTCTCCTTCTGGAGTCACTTTAGGACTGTGCAGCTTGTCCAAGGCTATACAAGCTGGCTATTCTCCCAGGAGTCAAAGTGGGGAAATCTAATCTCGTCTCTTACTCCAAAATGAGACACCAAACTCACTGAGATATATTAGCAGTGATTAACTCTTTTCAATAGATTCAAAGGGGCATGGACCAAAATGCATGCATGTCTTAAATAAAACTGAAAGTGTGTGATACCACTTCAGACAGATGGTGGAGCATATTAGTGCTGAATGCTCCTTTTTATATAAACATGCCCCTGAATACAAGCATGTACATCAGAAAGAAAGGTAGCTTTGTTGCCTTCATCTCACTTGCTCCATGATTATATAGGGCATCCTTCATAAATGATTTCATGCTTCCAAGCCAGAGCAGACAAATCCACTCACTACCTCAGTATCCTCATCTGCTATCACAATTAGGCAGGGGGAAAAGAGAATCCTCCTCTGCTAAAGCTAGTGCTTACATCTAAGGAACAGAAGAAAGATTAATCACTTGTCAGCTACAAGTACCAGTTAATGACAGCAACAAGCCTTGTTTGGGATGGGATGCTGAGGGCCATTTTCCCTTGGGAGTGATCTGTCAGAGGCTGTTTGCTAGTGGTAGGTGAAGGTCAGCCATGAGCAGAACTACCCCCCTCTACATTACCCTTTCTCTGTCTTCTTGTGAAGTCCTGGCTTTAATTATCAAATTTAGCTGAATTGGCAACAGGTGAACTGCAGTGCTGTGACCAGGCTATATAAGCTCAGAGGAAAAAAGATTAAGAATGAAAGGGAACTTCCAGGAACAAACAGAAACTAAGTGGGGAAATGATTTGAGAGCAGTCTCTTACAGGGCGTAGGACCATTGCAGCTTATCAGAGGGCTGTTGTAAGATATGATAAATTTAGATTTCTAGTACTGTATAATAATACTTATGTAAATGTTCAGTTGGAAGATCCTCATCCAACAGTACAACACAGAAAAATGCAATACTACTGGTCAGGCAATGGCAAATTATTTCTATGTACAGTACTCTGTATACAGAATGGAAAGAGTTGTTACCAGTCAGAACTGACTTGACAACATGTCATTGCCATTGTTGTTACAAAATGAAATGAAATCTTGTATGCAGACCCAAAAGTTTGAGAGTCCAAATATTTACAAAGAGTTTTACAATACCCCAAATGATGTCACTCTCACTCTATTCGGAATAAGGTTAGAGTAAGAAGTGCTCTTGTTTTGCCTTTGAAAGGACTTTACTAAAGAGTCCTACAGCAAGCACAAGGGATGGAATTCTCAGATTTTCTGGACTATAAATACCATCATTCTCATTTACTTATCTTACAGACCCCTTAAAACTGTGGTGGTGAACCTTGGCACTCCAGGTGTTCTTGGACTTCAGTTACTCCTGCTGATCAGGGCTTCTGGGGATTGAAGTTCAAGAACACATGGAGTGCCAAGGTTCACCACGACTTCCTTAAAATATCTAAATGTGATGCACCTGGAAGGCTTTGGGGCTCAGGTATGCCTAGCTGTACCCTGCTCAGAATGAATACTTCCAGCTGACACCACAACAGGAAATTTGGGTGGAGCCAAATCTACCTAAGCAGCAAAGCCTTTTGATTTCACATTTTCTCCCACAAACACCATTTTTAGTATTTTTAAGGTGTCTGTAAAATAAGCAAAACCCTCAGAATTAAGATTTATGGTATTTGTAGTCCAGGATATCCCAGAATCCCATTCCTAGCAAGCATAACAGACAGAATAGTCCTAGCAAACAAAGTAAAATGTCTCAAACACACTTAGCAAAAAAAAAAACAAACCCTAACGCCAAAAAAAGCAGTGATAGACATTCATCAAGGGATCTGAACTGCCAATTGCCAATGGTCATTCTGTAAATTCTACAAGTCTTAGTTGAAGACTTTCAACTATGAGTACTCTGGAAGCCACACACACAAAAAAACCCACTGATACAAGACATGGGTCCTTTCCCCAACACTGAGACACAGCAAATAAAGAACATCTTACTATTTATCATATCAACAAGCAGTAACATAACTGGAAGCAAATAGAATATTTCCAAAGTTCTCTCACTGTCCTGTTATACTGGAGGTTCCAAAGTATGCCACGTGTGACAAAGAAGACACAAAACTATATTTCTGATACAGCTTTTGCTAGCTCATCTATACAATTAACAGGAAGCAGCATCTATACAATTAACAGGAAGCAGCAGTGTAACAGATGTAATTAAGAGATCCAACTTCTAGGACAGTGGTGGCAGACCTATGGCACATGTGTAAGAGGTGGCACTTGGAGCCCTCTCTGTGGGCACCCATGTGGTCAACCCAGCACAGAGCAGCAGCCCAATGGGAGCACTTCCTCCACCCCCCACAGAGTTTGCCTCACCCCTCTGTCCAGCAGCCAAATGGGAGCACTTCTTCCTTCCCCCACAGTGCAGAGTTGGGCTTGGGGTTGCAATTTGGGAACTAGATCTCTAAAAGGTTCGCCATCACTGTTCTAGAACATAACTAGCTATTAGTCCACTATAACCTTAAGCATCTGCTTAAAAGGCTTATTTCCTGCCTTTCTACTTAAACAGTCCATTTCTGAAGAGAGGATGCCAAAATTGCCCTTCATGTACCCCCCCCCCAAAAAAAACCACTTGGGCATCAATCCAAAATGATACAGCTAATGAATGTGAATTAGGATTACACTACAGAATGCACTTCTAATAGAGAAGTAGCTGTATGACAACTTTGCATTTCTGAAACTGCAACAGTAGCTGCTATCACATACTGTATTATGCCTAAAATGGATCAGCACAGTTGTGCTGAAAAATTGGCTTCATCAACTCCAGTACCACTAGTCTTGTGTGCCTCCCCCCGCCCAGGGACTGCAGTGGTTAAGAAGCTGCCTTGTTAGCTGGAAGGCCGGCAAATCGGCAGTTCAAGACCAGAGTACTGCAGATGGAATGAGTGCCTGTCTGCCCCAGCTCCTGCCAACCTAGCAGTTAGGGACCACTCCGGTGGAAAAAGATCTTGGGGACAAGAAAGGAGCCTCATTTCGGGCGTACCCTGAGCAGAGTTCCTCCAGAAAAAATCCTTTCAATCCAGAAAGCACCTTTGTGTCCTTACTGAAATGATAAACAAACAAACAAACCATCTTCCAATATTACTAGTCCTGTTAAAGGGCCAGAACAACAACAAAAAGCACAGCAGAATATCTTCAAAAGGCTGGTAGTTAACAATATGCAGAAAGTGTTGCATCATAGGAAAATCGACATCTTGTTGAGACAAAACAGGAACAGTCCATATTTGGATAGCACATTGAAAATCAAAACAATGAAATGAGTGAAGAATACAAAGACTCACCACAGAGGAGCAAGACAAAGCTCTAGACAAGAGTCAGAGCTGGACATTCAGCAAGACTTGCTATCTTTATCTCTCATAGGCTATCTGGCACTTATAACCCATACGGCCTCCCCTGTTGCTAATATATCCCCCCTTTCTCTATGCAGGATGTAGAACAAAGTAACATGTTTGTAACAATTTGACAACAGATTGAAAATGTAATCAAGCATTCTGATCTTAGTTTTCATGCTTACTTTCAATTTTGTGCACTTTGAGAGATGTGGGGATTGAATAATTCCACCACGCAAAGGGGAAAGGCTACGCTATACGTGCCGGTGCAGAAGCCTCTTTGGAACTTGAAGTATGTTATTCAAACTGTACCATTATTTCTTTTTCCATGCTATTTCACAGAAGCTGCTTGTCTGCAGATTTTTAAATTTTCATTGTTTTTATCCTACTCACCACCATTTTTCCCCAGCAGAGGGGCTGCTATGTCCATGATGGCGAACCTTGGCACTCGAGCTGTTCTTGGACTTCAATTTCCAGAAACCCAAGTCTGTGAATCCACACAAACAGGTTTTCTGCATGCAGTAAACCCATTCGTGTGGATTCACAGGCTTGGGCTTCTGGGAATTGAAGTCCAAGAGCAGCTGGCATGCCAAAGTTCGCCATCACTGTGCTATATGATGAACAGAAAATTCCCTTCCCTTCTTGATAGCCCTTCTTTACAATTAAGAACCAGATGAGAAGCACACTCTGCAGGTTAGAAATGGCTCTACCAGCCTGCACTCTGTGTTGTGCTTATGAGAAACGAGGCTTTGTCTCTTTATGTATCTAGCAAAGATCACAGCAGGTTGACAGAGATGAACCCACTTCTGACACTTGATTTGATTTCCGTGCTGTATTTGCTTAGAGACTCAGTGGAGTGGCAACAGAGAAGAAACCTGTGCAACTGAAGAACTGCAGCGCTTTGCTCTGAAAATGTCATGTAATATTGGAATAGTGGTAAAGGTCACCTTTGCTCAAAAGCCAGTTGTATCCGACTCTAGGGAATGGGGTTCACTTCCGTTTTGCAGCCAAAGAGCCAGCTCTATCTGCATATGCAGATGTTTCCATGGTCATGTGGCAGGCATAACTATATACCAAAGTGCACAGAAAGCTACTACCTTGCCTGCCAAAGTGGCCCCTAGTTATCTACAGTAATACCTCGGATAAGGCTAAAATTGCATGACGTTAAGTAATCCGGGGGGGAGGGGAGAGAGAATTGCATCGAATAACGTTAAGATCCATCGGATAACATGCATCGGATAACAACCGCTAAAGCCTGTGCTGTTACAATGTATCTCTGTGGAGCTTTAACATTATCTGATCCATCCCATAGGATTTTAACATGAATCGGATAACACTAAAAATCGGATAACACCAAGACTTGTGGAACCAAGTTTTAGCGTTATCCAAAGTTTTACTGTACTTGCAATTTCTTGCATTCGAACTTCTAGGTTGGCAGGAGCTGGGACAGAGATGGGAGCTCATTGCCTCATGCAATGCTCGAGTTTCGAACTGCTGAGCTGTTGACCTTCTAGTCGTCAATTTCAGCATCTTAACCACTAAGCCACCAGTACCTTGAAGCGGAATATAGGACTGAGCTAACAGGAAAGTTTGAACAGGTGAAAAAGAAAAGGGATGAAGGAGATAAGCTTCTTAAAGACCTTCTAGACCAAAGAGATTCCTGGAAGGATTGTTATAATCAGAGATGAAATGTGCTACTGTCTCACACTCTAAAATGGGAATCTTTGGCCTTGATCCAAGGTAGTTCTGTGTGTGGGAAGAGCACAGCCCTGCACACAGCTAGAGCATTCTTTGAAGTTCTGCCAGAACTGTTCACAGGGCCAGGGAGGCTGCCAGTCTGCAATTTAAATAGCAACTTCCCTCTTTAGCAATGGGAAACACTGCAGCAAAAAAAAAAAAAAAACCTTTGAAGAGAGCTCAGGTTTCATGCAGGTACCTCTGCTATGCACAAAACCTCTCTATATTTCATTCTTTGCACATCGGCCGCCCCAAATACTTGTCCACCCCTTAGCAAGGGAAGAATTTCTACAGCCCGTCTTCTTACTCACCTGTTGAACTACTTTTATAATTAAGCCATATTTAGGAGGGAGCAGAACTTTCAACAAGGAGTTCACACCTTGAAACATCTTTTCCTTCTAAATCCTACTAGTTTAACCATAATTGCAGATAAAATGAAATGCAGGAGTAATGGCATTTCCATGAAAAAAATACCCTGCAAAAATAAATTTTAAACCATTTAACTAATTTCCTTAAAATGTTTTTGGTAGCTGTTTCGGGTAATAAATAGAGAATATGGCACTTTGATAGTCAGAGAGTTATTGAAGTATCATCACTTTTTCTTTATCCTACAAGATAGTTACAAACATGCATTCTGGACTGAGAGTTGTTCGCTTACATACAGAACAGGCCACGAGTACTGCCTACTGGATGGATGATAACAAGGGCTACTCTGCCTTTACTTCACTTGTCAACTAACTTCACCAAATGACAATTTGGCCTAAAAACTAAATCGCCAAAGCCAGAACTTGGAACATCAAAATAAAAATCCAAGCATCCTCCCCCCACACACACACACCAAAAAGGGGGGCAATCTGCTTTGTGTAATACCTGGCAGATGATGCAAACAAGGCTTAAATGTCTCATTGGAAACTTCTTGGAATAGTCAAATCCTACCAACAACTGTGATCAGGCCAGGAGTATGAATATACTTCCTCTATAAGTAATTCAACTCTTTTTCACTTTAAAAATCTGCTATTTCTGTCTTTAGGAATCAAGGATATGACATGACTTGCCCTTCAACTTACATCGATTTTTTTCATCGTGCTTGCAAACAAGAACTGTTTCTTTTTTAATATCCTCTTTTTTTATGTGTACTAGATACTCAAATCATAACCTCTCCTCCTGGAATATCCTGTATGCACTAAATTGTTCCTTTTTATCACTCACTACATATATTTGTATGGCACCATCCTAAATGGGTCTAAATGGAATGTATTTATAGTTTGTTCCCTTCCCCTAAATAGATATTATTCTCCAATTTCCTTTTGTCTGACCATTCCAAAACTTCTTAGATTTGTACCTAAATCTGGCTAAGTAGAAATCAATGCTCTGGACAGCAATCTTTTCCTTCCTTTAGGACCCGATTTTATCCTGAACAGAACAACACATCTGTTACATTCAGAATAAATATCTGTTATACGCAACAATAATCAGTCCCCTTTTAAAAATATTATAGTTAAATACCCAATGTTTTCAGTTTTGATACAAAATTAGACCAGGTCATAACTGCCTTCTAATAAGTAATAAACCTGTGGTCTACCTTTTATATTAGTTGTACCTTCTATGTCAAATTATGGGATAGTCTCAAAAATGAAAGATGAATATCGCAAAACCAGTTATTTTCAATGTCAGATTCCTTGGGGTTTTGCTAATAATACTCATAGTACAGACACAGATCACAAATAAACCACATGGAAACAACAGACAGACAAGCCTGGTAACTTACCCCTCCTGACAATTTAATCACCCTGACTTTGGTGCCGACATGGGGCCCATCTCCACTACCACTGTTTGCCCGCTGCATGACAGTCCTTTTCATCCCAGGCATCAATTCCTGGGCTTGACTTTGTACTGATGCCACCCGAGCAATTTGAGAAGGGTTCAAGTGTGTTCCGGCAGGCCTTGTTTGCAGCCCTTTATAGGGCAGTTGGAGGAGCTCATTTTCAGGCCCTGTCCTAGTCTGCCTGAGCTGCTTTACTGTTTTTATTTGCTGTCCTTGAAACTGTGCATTATCACCAGTCAGTGGAATATTTGCAGACTTGGGCTGAGCAGTGGATGGATATGGAACAACTGAGTCTTGTTTTCTAACCATCAGCCTGCATTTCACATTCTGGCGGGGCGGAACACCAGGAAGGGGAAGCAGCGGGCTTCCGTTGGTGGATGATGGTGACGTGTCCTCCTCCTGATGTTGCCCCGTAGAGCCCTCCTCCTGTTGCTGCGGTTGTTGCTGCTGCGCAAGTCTCTCAAGCAACTCTCGCTTTCGGGCGCCAGCTTGAAGTTGCCGCCTGAGCTCCTTTTGTTTCAAGATCTCTTCCCTCAGACGCTTCTGCTCCTCTATTTTCAAGCGATAAAGCCGAGTTTCTTCATCTTCATCTGGAAACTACAGCATACAAACAGAACAACAAAAAGGTTAATTTATCCTACTTGGTTTATTGTCTGCCATTTCTTGTTAATTAAAGGTCAAGGCCTCCCTCCCTCAAAGGCCAGTCATGTCCAACTCTAGGAGTCGGTGCTCATCTCTGTTTACAGCCAAAGAGTACTGCCTGCAGACATTTCCATGGTCATGTGGCAGGCATAACTAAACACTGGAGTGCATGGAATGCTATTACCTTGCCTGCCAAAGTGGTATCTATTTATCTACTTGCAATTTCTTGCTTTGAACAGCCAGGTTGGCAGGAACTGGGACAGACGATGGGAGCTCAGTCCATCATGCAGCACTCGGGTCTCGAATTGCTGAACGGCCGATTTTCCAGTTGTCAAGCTCTAAGCCGCAGCGGCCCTACATTATTTTGTTTATTAGGTTATGATTTTTTATTTATTATTATTATTATTATTATTATTATTATTATTATTATTATTATTATTATTATTATTATTATTATTATTATTATTATTATTATTATTATTAAGTTCTAATTGTTGTACGGAGTGCAGAGTGGGAGAATATCATACATTTATTAAGTGTACAAATGTATAAATAATAAAGGTAAGAAAAAAGATGTTATTGGGTAGTAACTTCTATATAGGTTTGTAAAAACTGGTATTTAATTCCTAAAGAAATATATATATATATATGTCAGGCTAGGAAACCTACCTGAATGAACAGTGCAAAGAAGTAGAGGAAAACAATATCAGGGGTAGAACTAGAGATCTTTTCAAAAAAATTGGGGAAATCAAGGGAACGTTTAAAGCAAAAATGACCATGATAAAGGACAAAGATGGCAAAAAGTTAGCAGATGCAGAAGAGATTAAGAAAAGATGGAAAGAGTACACAGAGGAACTCTACAAAAAGGACCTCAACACCCATGACAATTTCAATGATGAGGAAATTGAACTTGAGCCAGATATCCTAGAGAGTGAAGTCAGAAAAGCCCTAAAAAGCACTGCAAACAACAAAGCCAGTGGAGATGATGGTATCCAAGTTGAACTTTTCAAAGCCCTAAAAGATGATGGAATCAAATTATTACATTCTATATGCCAGCAATTTTGGAAAACACAACAATGGCCATAGGATTGGAAAAGATCAGTATACGTTCCAATCCCCAAAAAGGGTAATGCCAAAGAATGTTCAAATTATCGAACAATTGCACTCATCCCACATGCTAGCAAGGTGATAGACTGCAGCAGCACGTGGAGAGAGAATTACCAGAAGTGCAGGCAATGTTCAAAAGAGGCAGGAGAACTAGAGACCACATTGCCAACATACGTTGGATCATGGTAAAAACAAAGGAATATCAGAAACAAGTCTACTTCTGTTTCATTGATTACACTAAGGCCTTTGACTGTGTAGACCACAACAAAATGTGGCAAGAAATTAAAGAGATGGGAATACCAGAACACCTTATATGCCTCATGAGAAATCTGTACATGAATCAAGGAGCAACAGTTAGGACAGAATATGGAATGAGATGCTTAGGCAAGTGGGGCGGCATAAAAATCGAACAATAAAATTAAATTAAATGACGGAGTGGTTTGGAATAGGACAAGGCTGCATTTTGTCACCCTGCGTATTCAACTTATACACAGAGCACATAATGCGTAATACAGGGATGGAGGAATCACAATTTGGGATCAAAATTGCTGGGAGAAACATCAATAATTTGAGGCATGCAGATGATACCACCCTAATGGCAGAAAGTGAGGAGGACCTAAAGAAGCTCCTGATTAGGTTGAAAGAAGAAAGTGCAAAAGCTGGCTTGAGACTCAATATCAAGAAAACAAAGATCATGGCAACAGGCCCTATCACTCCCTGGAAAATAGATGGGGAAGAAGTAGAAGCAGTGGCAGATTTTACTTTCTTAGGATCAAAGCTCACTGCAGATGGTGATTCCAGCCATGAAACAAAAAGGTGACTGATTCTTGGGAGACAAGCTATGAGAAACCTGGGGAGCATAGTGAAAAGCAGAGACATCAAATTGCAAACAAAAATTCGTATAGCCAAAGCAATAATATTCCCTGTGGCAATGTATGGGTTGTGAGAGCTGGACCATTAGGAAAGCTGAGCGCAGAAGAATAGATGCCTTTGAGATGTGGTGTTGGAGGAGAGTTTTGAGAGTCCCCGGACAGTGAGGAGAACAAATAGGCCAATCTTAGAAGAAATCAACCCTGACTGCTCCTTGGTGGGGCAGATAGTAAAAACGAAGCTAAAGTACTCTGGACATCAAATGAGAAGAGAAGACTCACTTGAGAAAGCCTTGATGCTTGGAAAGGTTGAGGGCAAAAGAAGAAGGGGGTGGCCAAAGATGAGATGGCTAGATGGTATTGTGGACACAAAGGGCACAGAGCTGAGCGAGTTGAGGAGGATGGTGGAGGATAGGAGTGCTTGGCGGACAGTGGTCCATGGGGTCGCAAAGGGTTGGAATCGACTGTGCGACTGAACAACAACAACAGGCTCTTCCCAAGGAACATTTTAAAATAATAAAGAAACAATACCAATATTTTCATTGACATAGTGAATAACCAAAAAAGGTTTATTAATTATTAATTAGAAAAACTAGAGAGATCAAATATAACTCTACTTTGGACTTCGCAGAAATAGGAAATCTGAATGCTGAAACTGAAGCTCAGAATTCATTTAGAAGTTGCTGAAACCAATTAAACTATTAATATAATTCAAGATCTCCTAATATTGTTTCAAATGGAAGCAGTAACAATACAGAGGCAGCCCAGTGTCACACAGGTTTTATCTTGCTTTTTTCCTGACAAAGTAACAAAAGGTAGGGTGGTAAATGACCTGAAAGGCCCTGATTAGAACTATTGATTTTTCTTACAGAATTTTCAGACTGATCTGAAACTCATTTGTCACACAATAATTGGTTATAATGAACAGCACAAGTCAATCTCTCTGACCTTGAACTCATGCACTCTCTTTGGAATTAAAATGTTACCAAATGCAGTGGTGGAATATTAATGGTATATCAGGAATGACTTTAATATTCTTGTCTCAAGCTGAAAGTATTAGATCCTTTGTATGTTAAAAAATCTTTCCAGAAGACCTAAAATTCCAACAGAAAAATACATCCTTATAATGTTTAGGAGATCACAAGAATCAACAGAAAAGCTGTATTCAAGACTTGCTCCTCAGCCAGCTCTGAAAAGATACACATTTTACTAGCAAAACAGATGAACTCCACAATAGTTTTAACCTTTCTGTGAGATTAAATGTTATGGCCTTAGCATAATTTAGCTATTACAGTGGAACTCTGATGTACAAACGGTTCAACTTACAAAAAAATCGGCATACAAATAGAAATCCTGGCTTTAAAAAAAATTAACATACAATTTTTAATAGGAAACATTTGACTTAAAAAAATATGGTGACATCTAGTGGCCTCTTCTGATAATGCAATGTGTTTTCGACATACACATTTTTGTACCGTACATAAAAATAACCTCTTGGAATGGAAAAAATTTGTATGTTGAGGTTTCACAGTATATTTATTAAATGTATCTATGACAGAATTTTGTAAAGACTTCCAATGAAAAGCACACTGCTTACTGGATAAGCTTTTACTGCAGCATGGGTAAAATATACAAGAAGCAAAAGGACAAAAACTACAGCAAGAATAAGTGCCACAATGTTTTTGTTTGGTTTACTTTCTGATATGCTTGAAACACAGGCTAACAGGGCTACCATTTCAAAAGTTTTGGCAAGAATATGGAATTTGAGGCTATCCAGATATTGTTAAGCTATGAATCCTTTCAGTTGGCTATGCTGTTTAGACCTCATGGGAGATGTAGTCAAATAAGATCTGGAGGGCTACATCTTCCTCATCCCTCGGAGCAGAGAGCCCTTCTCAAGGCACTCCAGATGTGTTAGATTAAAACATCTAAAATCCCCATGTAGCATGGCTTTAAGTGGTGGGGATGACAGGAATTACAGCCTGACACATTTAGAGGGCATTTGGTTGCATAAGGCTACAGCTGACAGGAAGGATCTGTTCCCCACCACCCCAGAGTGCAGAGTGCATAATAGTGGGCTCAAACTAAAGGAAGCCAGATATAGGCTGAATAGCGGGGAAAACCTCTTAACTGCTAGTATGGCAGTGGAACCAACTGTCTCAAGAGGTGGTGAGCTATGCACCACTGGAAGCCTTCAAGAAAGAATTGGGCCACCATCTGTCAGATGTGCTTTGATTTGGATTCCTGCATTGAGCAGGGAATTAGACTTGGTGGCCTCAAAGGCCCCTTCCAACTCAGTTATTCTATGATTTTATGAATACAGTGGAACCTCGGCTAACAAATTTAATGCTTTCTCCAGGACCTTTTGTACTACGAAAAATTTGTAAATTTCTCATAGGAATGCATTGAATGCAATTTACCATAGGAATACATTGAAAACCAAAATTAGTAACCAAAATACAGTTTCCCATAGGAATGCATTGAAAACCAATTAATCCATTCCAAAAAATTCTTGTTAACCAAGCCATTATTTTCTACGGATTTCCTTTTGTTATGCAATTTTTGTGTTAACCGAGCAGTTTGTTGTGTGAGGTTCCACTGTATACCCATTCACCCCAAAAATTCTCTTACATAAAATTTCTATACCTCGTTCCTAGGTGGCTTGGCCAAATAGGAGACAGAACTAAATTCTCTGTGGCAACAATCTGTTGAGTCAAGGGGATACAGGTGTAGGTACTGATGGGTTTAGGAGAAAGTAGATCTAATTGTGTAACACTTTGGAATGATAAACTCTTGCATACTATGCAACACTCTTTATCATTTACTGGGAGTTGATGTATTTACCAAGCGTTTAAAAGGTTTGTATTTTATATATCTAAAATACTTACCAGAAGAACTCAACATTTACACCCAGAGTGTGGACAGAAACTCAGTCATAAATATATTGCAACTGCTTGTAACAAAAGCATTTCCTAAAGTTTGACAAGATACCTGTGTCCCCACCTTCAAGTACAAAGTACTCCCTTTACATAAACAGATACAAACCATCAATAAGGCCGAGCAAGAATAATGACACTGATTTGCATGCTACTAAAATGATTTTTTGTCTCACCTCTGGCTCAGATTTAGCCTCCAGTTTAGGCTGCTGTGCCACTGGAGTAATGGCTCTAGGCTTTGCTTCAGGCTTCCCCTGTTGGTTCTTGAGACTGGGAACAGGCCTTACAGCAGGGATGCTGCTGGTGATCGGTTTCACTTGAGCAGCAGGTGCCGAAGTCCGTCGGTTGTTAGAAGACTCAATTGTGTGTAATGGTGCTATTGGCAATTCACGCAAGTTGCTGTTCCTTTGAGCAAGCGATGAGAGTTGCTGATTTGGACGTTTTGCAATGTTTTGTGTTGGTGTGTTCTGAAAAAATTAAGTTTTGTAACAAAATTAGATCATTCAATCCTTAGTATGAAATCTACAATACCATTTTTTGCTTTAACATAATAATGGATGAGTTTGGAAGGCCATGAGTTAATTTTGTCCTCCCCAAACCAACCATAAGCTGTATCTAAAGCCAAAATCCAGCATCAGTCAGAAGGAAGTCACTTACAATCAGCATCTACTTGAAATGGACTTTCTTCATTTGCTGCCAACATTTACAAGCCTTTTAAATCTGTGGGATTGTGACTAAATGCCTCTAAGTCAGCAAATCCCCTAAATGTTAGGCCAGACAGGTATGACCTAGACAACATCCCTAAAGAATCCATGGTGGAGGTGTGGAACAGATTTAATGGCTTAGACTTGACAGAGTGCCAGAAGAATTATGGACAGAGACGTGGGACATTGTACAGGAGGCAGCAAGAAAAACCATACCAAAAGAAAAGAAGCATAAAAAAGCAAAGAGGTTGTCTGATGAGGCTCTTAAAATAGCAGAGGAAAGAAGGAATTCAAAAGGCAAAGGAGAAAGAAAAAAATTCAATCAATTGAATACAGAATTTCAAAGAGAAGCAAGGAAAGATAAGGAAACATACCTAAAAGAATAATGCAAAGAAATAGAGGAAAATAACATAAGGGGTAGAACTAGAGATCTTTTTTAAAAATTGGGGAAATCAAGGGAATATTTAAAGCAAAAATGACCATGATAAGGACAAAAACAACAAGGAGTTAGCTGGTGCAGAAGAGTACACAGAGGAACTCTACAAAAAGGAACTCAACACCCCTGATCACAATGAGAACACTGAACTTGAGCCAGACATCTTAGAAAGTGAAGTCAGAACGGCCCTCAAAAGTACTGTAAATAACAAAGCCAGTGGAGATGATGGTATCCCAGCTGAATTTTTCAAAGCCCTAAAAGATGAGGGAATCAAATTATTGCATTCTATATGACAGATTTGGAAAACACAACAATGATTGCAGGATTGGAAAATATCAGTATATGTACTGATCCCAAAAAAGGACAATGCCAAAGAATGTTCAAATTATTGAACAAATGTGCTCATCCCACACGCTAGCAAGGTGATGTTCACGATAATACAGGATAGACTGGAGCAGCACGTGGAGAGAGAAGTACCAGAAGTGCAGGCTGGGTTTCAAAGAGGCAGGGGGATTAGAGACCACATTGCCAGCATACGTTGGATCATGGAGAAAACAAAGGAATATCAGAAACAAGTCTACTTCTGTTTCATTGACTACACCAAGGCCTTTGACTGTGTGGACTGCAACAAAATGTGGCAAGCAATTAAAGAGATGTGATTACCAGAACACCTGATATGCCTCATGAGAAATCTGTACATGAGTCAAGAAGCAACAATTAGGACAGAATACAGAATGACAGAGTAGTTTGGAATAGGAAAAGGAGTAAGACAAGGCTGCATTTTGTCACCCTCTTTATTCAACTTATACAGAAAGCACATAATCCGCAATGCAGGATTGGACGAATCACAAGTTGGGATCAAAATTGTTTAGAGAAACATCAACAACGTGAGATACGCAGATGACACTACCTTAATGGCAAAAAGTGAGGAAGACATAAAGAAGCTGCTGCTTAGGTTGAAAGAAGAGTGCAAAAGCTGGCTTGAGACTCAACATCAAGAAAACTAAGATACAGTAATACCCCGGATAACGATTGCATCGAATAACGCTAGAATCGGATAACGATGCAAGTTTTTTGGAAAAAACTTGCATCGGATAACGATTCTGGATAATGATTCTTAGCGTTATCCGAGGCAATGGCCTGCGGGTGTGGGGTGGTTTGGGAAGAACTACCCAATCCATGCCCCACCCGCAGCGGTCTCTGCGACTGCAGTAGGGTCGGGGAAAAGCACACGCCTTTCCCCTGACCCTACTGCAGTTGCAGAGACTGCTTGTGTCTCTTTCCCTTCCTGTATTTAAACTATAAGGAGAGAGAGACTGCTTGTCTCTTTCTTTCCCTCCCTGTATTTAAACTACAGGGAGGGGAAAAGAGAGAGACGTGATTGGGTCTCTAGAGAACCAATCACGTCCCTCTCTTTCCCCCTCCCTATAGTTTAAATACAGGGAGGGAAAGAGACACAGTCTCTGCGACTGCAGTAGGGTTAAGGGAAAGGTGAGCCTTTCCCCGACCCTACTGCAGTCGCAGAGGCCGCTGCGGGTGGGGGGTAGCTCTAAAGGCAGGGAGGAAAAGAAAGATACCCAGTCAGGTCTCTTTCTTTCCCTGCCTGCCTTTAAAGCGGTTTGTCCCTGAAGTCAGGGCTTTTTTTTTTTTTAGCGTTGTTCAATGCATGCATCGGACAACGCTAAAAATCGGATAACGTCATGACTTGTGGAACCAAGTCATAACATTATCCGGGGTATTACTGTAATGGCAAAAGGCCCTACCAGTCCCTGGAAAATAGAGGGGGAAGAAGTAGAAACAGTGACAGATTTTACTTTCTTAGGAGCCAAGCTCACTGCAGATGGTGTTTGCAGCCATGAAATAAAAAGGCAACTGATTCTTGGTAGGCAAGCTAAGAGAAATCTGGGGAGCATAGTGAAAAGCAGAAACATCACCTTGCATACAAAAATTCACATAATCAAAGCAGTGGTATCCCTGGTGGCAATGTATGGTTGTGAGAGGCAGACCATTAGGAAAGCTGAGCGCAGAAGAATAGATGCCTTTGAGATGTGGTGTTGGAGGAGAATTTTGAGAGCCACCTGGATGGCGAGGGGAAAAATAGGTAAATCTTAGAAGAAATTAATTCTGACTGCTCCTTAAAAGGTCAAATAGAAAAGATGAAGCTGAAGTACTTTGGACATCAAATGAGAAGAGAGGATTCACTTGAGAAGGCCTTGATGCTGGGAAAGGTGGAGGACAAAAGAAGAAAGTGGCGGCCAAAGATGAGATGATTAGATGGTATTGTAGACAAAATGGGCACAAAGCTGGGCAGGCTGCAGAGGATGGTGGAAGACAGAGGTGCCTGGGGACAATGGTCCATAGGGTCACAAAGGGTCGGAATTGACTGTGTGACTGAACAACAACAAAAGCTGCCCACTCTGCAAACTTATCCAACAGGTTATGGGAAAATATGCATCCTGTAATCTGAATGACTGGAAACCCTCCTGCAACACCATGGAGAACACAAGATGACATTAAAAGCAAAGCAATCATACTTATATACACCCCATAGCGGTTCACAAATTAATTAGCATTTTGCCCCCACAAGTTCTGAATCATATTTTTTACAACCATTTTAGTAACATATGCAAATCAAATTCTTCTTTGACATACTAATGATAATAAAATCAGACCTAGATTTTAAAAAAAAACTCTTCAAAAGGAAGACCTGTGAATAGAACCCACAATCAGTTAGCTGTCATTAAAGTGTTTTTATACCAGCATTAAGTTTGTAATTTACAAGTCACTTTATAACCATTTGAATGCCACTTACATGCCTGGCCTTTACCAGACCTTGTCGTTGCTGACACTG
Source organism: Furcifer pardalis (assembly GCA_030440675.1). Taxonomy (NCBI): domain Eukaryota; kingdom Metazoa; phylum Chordata; class Lepidosauria; order Squamata; family Chamaeleonidae; genus Furcifer; species Furcifer pardalis. Next base: position 102,282,533 of record CP126897.1, read on the forward strand.
CATCCGGTTGCCACCTGGTTGTTGCTGTGATGTCTGCATATGAGGTCTGAATTGGGATGGGGCAACTGGAATCAGAGGTTGGGGAGGCACAGCAAGAAGATGATGCTGCTGTTGGTGTGACTGATGTTGCTGATGATGTAGTGGCTGCGGATGCTGCGGATGCTGCTGCTGTTGGTGCTGCTGATGTTGATGCTGCTGTGGTTGGGGTGGGTGTTGTTGATGTTGATGTTGTTGGTGTTGCTGCAAAGGAGGATGCAAAGGACCCTACATATTTTAAGAGAAGATATGTATGTCACAAACTAAGAAAATGGCTGCACACAAATGCTTATCTGCAAGCACTCAATGTGCTCCCATTCCCATGATTAGCTAAAACAGGGGTAGGCAATTTACGGCCTGGCCAAAAATCCAGCCCCTGCGCTTGCTCCACCCACTGCCACTGCAATCAGCCGTGGACACATTTGTGATAGCTGTAAACGACAGGGAGACCACCAGTCCAGCCCCCTCAACTGGCTGAGGGAGCGTTACCTGGCCCCCCACTTAAAAAGGTTGGTGACCCCTGAGCTAAGAGGTTTGTATTAAAAACACAAGGCAATTTTACATTTGTAAAACGATAGACTCTTAAGTGACATCTGAATGTTCTATGTGATTAGTAAAAAAAAAAATCTCCCTTGTTTGAAAGCCAGTCATGTCCGATTGCAGGGTGGCATGGCGTTCATCTCCATTTATAGTCAAAGACCCAGTGCTGTCTGCAGATGTTTCCGTGGTCATGTGGCAACCAGAATTAGATGCCGGAGCACATGGAACGCTGTTACCTTTCCTACCAAAGCAATTTATCCATTTGTAATTTCTTGCTTTTGAACTGCTAGGTTGACAGGAGCTGGGACAGATGATGAGAGCTCACTCAGTCGTGCAGTACTCGGGTCTCAAACTGCTGACCTTCCGGTTCAGTGTCTTAACCACTAAGCCACCACAGTCCCTCTTTCTAGGGGATTATGAAAGTTTATTTTTTCTTTAATAGCTTAACAAAGAAACTGCCTGATACATCTGTACATTCATTAACATCTTCGTATGGAAAGCAACTGTGCCAGCAGAGGGTGCTCTAACCTTTTCCATGACTCCAATGCCTGATTTCTAGATGCACACCTCACCTATTCACTATACAGAAACTTGCTTTTTAAACAATAGATTGTTTTTACATTTCTTCTGGAATAAATCTATTTTCAAAATCATGGCATATTGAACAAAATGTTGCATCACAAATTTTTCTAATCTCATTAGCCACAAACAGCTTATTCTTTTTGGAGGGGGGGGGGAATCAAAGCAGTTTAATATCTTCACTTTGAACTACCACACTGATATAAAGTTGAGACTAACCCTTGTAATTCAGTTATCACTTGGCACAGGGGAAAACATGTTGTCATGCTTGACACAGCAATAAAAACACTTTTAAATTCCATTTATATTTGTACCATCAATCCAGACATTAAACATTTTAATTGTGCTTCTCAAAGGTAGTTTTTCAAAGGTTTATACAACATTCTGCTAAAGGGGAAAATACTCTAAGTATTGCCAAGGAACAGAGTCAAAATATCTAACAGGGGGAAGGGGCTGAGTTTCCTCTCTTCTGTTACACCTTGAGCTCTCTCTGACAGCAGGAGATTAAGAAGGTGATAGGGGAAAAACCCACTGCTTGTATTCCTATAGACTGAGAAACACAATCACAAGTCTTTTTAAAGTAACTGAGGGGTGGCAGAGATGATCTCTTGTATCCCAAGGGTCAAATCAAGCAGCTCACAAAATGGAAGGAATGTGATGGTGGAGATTAGCGATGGTAACTAGACAGTAACTTTGACTGTGGACTAAAATAGTCAGGCAATTTCCAATGCTCCTACCTGTATGTTGGGCTGCGTAAGGGCTGTCAGAAAGGGCTGCCCTGGGACCTGCAGGAAGGACTGCCTTGGAGGCAGGAATGGCCGTGTATTTGCTGCTCCAGGCTGGTTGAAGTGAAGGACTCCCACTGGGCCCTGCGGCTGAAGGTTAGGCCTCACCATCCTCTCTCGGGGAAACATGGGCTGTTGGCCCTGCTGATTAAAACCCGGACCAGGTTGACCGAAAGCGAGTGGATTTGGGTTGGGAACAGGATGGGTGTTGTTGAGGAGTGGTGGCGGAGGAGGTGGTGGAGGGGGACTCCGCTGCTCAAACAAGTGGTGGTTAGGAAATCTTGGCTCTGTTTTTTAAAAAAAGGAAAAGCATTAATAAAACCAAACTGCCTGTGAACCAAACTTCTAGGGCAAAGGTGGCCAAACTACAGCCCATGGGCCGGATCCAACCTGATGCCAATTCATCTGGCCTGCGAAGCCCTCGTTGCTCTTGGAAGTGGAAGTCCCCTGAACCACACGACCAGCCCATGGCCCGAAAAGTTTGGTCATCTCTGTTCTTGGGTCACAACCTCCCTTCCCCTCTCACGACATATCAAACTTACACAGGGCATTGCAACTATTATGTTGTACAGTTGTATCTCGCTTAAAGAGCATAATGCGTTCCACAGGATTGCTCTTTAAGCGAGTTTGCTCTTTAAGGGAAACACCATTGTAAATGACCAATTGTGGGGGGGGGGAGATTGTGAACCCCAATTTATTTGTTAAGCGAGTTTTTGGTTGGTTTTATTTGTTAAGCGAAGCGAACATTCAGAGAAAATTCTGCTCTTTAAGCAAATTACTCTTTAAGCGAGACGCTCTTTATGTGAGGTTTGACTGTATTGTCTGACCATGTGATCTAGTTTTGCCTATTCCGACTGCCAGTGCATTTCCCACTGCTTCCTGATATTTTTCACATGGAGATGCCAGTGCTGAAGCTAAGTACATTCTAAGTACATAAAAACAAATAGATCATTAAATGTTTCCAGGTGAGGACTTTGGATCCTCTCTGTCACAGCTGTTTAGACCAGGGTTACTGAAACGACGGCCCACAGGGCAGATCCAGCCCCCAACGGCAATTCTTCCAGCTCATACAGCTCCCAGAAGTGGAAGTAAAACACACCCAACACATGCATAGAACACTGCCTTAAATACACCCGTGGCTGTCATAAACTCATTTACGACAGCTGCAGGTGCATTTACGGCAGCATTCTGCACATGCGTGGGCGCATTTTACTTCTGCTTCCAGTGGGAGGAACCACATGACCAGCCTGCAGCCTGAAAAGTTTGGGCACCCCTGGTTTAGACTGACCAGATAGTCCTGAAAATGAATGCTTCGGTTACTACACCACCCTGTGAATCTTCAGATGTTATGGGCTCAGAGGAGTCTACTATACCATGAGCCAGTCAAAACATTTATTTCAAAATAGGAATACTGCTGACATTCCTCCTCTGCCACAATTAATCCCCACACATTAAACAATCCCTATAAACAAAATATCTTGGGATTCAGAAGGTGGAAAAGTTGTTTTGGTTAGACGTTCCATTATTTTTATTTCATCTCATTTGGAAGCAAGCATCCACAACTCTCCACGAGAATAGGTTTAGGAGCCACAAATTTAGAATTTAAATCTCATAAATAAGGGAACATCCTAAGTGTACTTGGGAAAGCTTCATCTTTTGTACTAGTATGCTTAGCTAGGCTGGCCGGACAGCTCAGTGAGTTAGACAACTAACAGTGGAGCCAGTGGTTGGGGATTTGATTCCCACTGTGCCTCCAGGGAGGAGAGCCTGACTACTGAAAGGGTCATCATAATTCACACAGTCATTATACTGAGCTTACCATCAGGCTTATAGTTTGCCCTTTTCACAATTTCTCTTACTATGATTTATCAACAACAGCAGCAAAAAAAACAAACAAATAACAACAAACACAGTGTTACAGGCGAGGACTAAATCAACAGCTATCCTACCTGAAGAATTAGTGTCTACTCACTAAATGCTGACCTCCAGATAGTTGAGAACACAACCCCTTTCAATCTTGCAGAGAGGTAATATATGAGAAAAATCCCATTTCTTCAGTTAAGCCTAAGGTCTATCAGTTCCCCTTTCCGCAGAGCCAGGGAAGATGCCTCCCCATATGTGAAGAGCTTACCTCCCATGAAGAAAGGTTCTCTATCTTGTGTAGGTGGCGGTGGCAGAGGAGGAGGGGGCCCTCTCCACTGATCCTGGAGGGAAAGTCTTGGGGCTTGACCGAAGCTTGTGGGAACAGGGCCAGGAGGCTGAAAATCGGGAGGACACTGAAAATTACAGAGTGGAGGGCAGAAAGAAGAAAGTTATTAAGGCTGTTGTTTTACTATGCCCACCTGAAATGTCTCAAAGCATTTATCCTATGTACCATTCAGAATATTTTTCCTAAAGTCGACCAAAGTATCTTCCAATAATCTGTACAAATCGGCAACCCAACGTGAGTCCTCTATCTTCCACTGAGGCAGCAAACACTGAACCCTACGCACAGTATCATTACAATGAATTCAAAATGTTTTAATAATCACAGCAGCACCACAGGAATGCCATCTCTTTTCAAGCTTACTGAAATCCATGCAATTATTGACCTTCTATCCCATTAATCCAAAAGTCTGAATGTCTACTTTAGAAAACGCTCCTGACATTTATCTCTTTAAACCGTGCTATTCTTTGTTATCTATTTAGTATAACCTAAGCAACCGAAATGAAGCTACTTTGATTTTCTGGATGTCATAAATTGATTTTCCCCTCATTGTGAAGTGAAGAAATCATACTGAAAGAATAATAGGGAACTAGCACTTGAAAAAACATACAACCCTAAATACTTAAGTATCTGAAACATTCATTATCGAACAGATGTGAAAAAAATAACAACACAGATATGCCCTCCTAATTTTAAATAAATGCTTTACAGACTGATACAATATTCTGTTATTTTTCACAATCAGCAATAGAAGGAAACATTTAAAATTTTGACTTGGTAATTGATTTTTAAAAAAGAATTATGAAGAAATATGACATATTAGCTCCTAAAAAGAAAAGAATTGTTTATAGCAAGGCACCAACTAACCAAATCAATAGGAAATTATGATGCCATATTGTCATTCATCTTTCAAAGAAATAAAATGTTCATATCTAAACAGTTAGATTCCTGAACCTACTTGTATTTAATATTGTTATTTCAAGAAGTTATACCCTGAAAGTTGATTTTGGAAGTCATATATTATCTTGTCAGATCCTTTTAATTTAGTTAATAAAAAGGTAAAGTTCAACCTTGCTCAAAAGCCAGTCGTATCTGAATCTAGGTTTCAGTGCTCATGTCTGTTTACAGCCAAAGAGCCAGCGCTGTTTGCATTTGCAGATGTTTCCATGGGCATGTGGCAGGCATGCAAAGACACCGGAGTGCACAGAATGCTGTTTACCTTCCCACCGAAGTGGCCCCTATTTATCTACTTGCAATTTCTTGCTTTCGAACTGCTAGTTTGGCAAGAGCTGGGACAGAGACAGGAGCTCACTCCGCCGTGCAGTACTCGGGCAACGAACTCTGATCTTCCAGTCTAGTGTCCAAACCACTCAAGCCACCACAGTCCTAATTTAGTTAATAAGTAGTGATAAATAAAGCCCAACTATTATATTTATATTTATTTATAGCTTGTGAGGGAATCATAGGGTATATTTCTCCATGAAATTCAAAGGGAAGAGGATGTTACAAAACTTAAAACTCCAAGCAGCTGTTTAAAATATACAACAATTTCTAATAATCCTGAACTCTTCTTTCTCTTTCTCTCTCTCTCTCTCTCTCTCTCTCTCATTCATTCATTCATTCAGTAAATATATACCTCATCCCTACAAAGGATCACCACTCTGGCCAGCTTACAAAGTATCAAATAACATAAAACACATTATAAAAATATGAAATTTCCACCTCACAAAGCACACCACCACATCAATCAAAACAAACACATCTTAAGAGAAAAAAAATACAAAATTGATGAATTAAGAGGGGAAGCCTTGGCAGAACAGTGTTTTTGCTAATTTCTAGAATGCCAACAAGGCTGTTGCTGATCTAATTTCTACTGGCAATTCATTACACAGATTGGGGGCAATGGCCGAAAATACTCTTGATCTCTTCAACAACTTTCTCACTTCTTTTAGGGTGACTACACAATATCTGAGCATTTGGGATGAATGGGTATAGTCTCTATGGAAATGGGGCTCCCTTAGATAATATGGGCCAAAACCAAAGGGCCAACAGCTTGAATCTGGCACAGAAAGTCATGGGTAGCTAATGCAAGCTAGCCAAGAGCAGAGTGATGTAGTGGAATTGTCGAATACTAATCAGTCTGGCTGCTGCATTTTGCCCCTACTGAAGCTTCCGTACCAGCCTCAAGGTTAGCCCCACATAGAGAGCATTGCAATAGTCGATTGTAAGATTACAAGTGTGTAGGTCAGCATCAACAGGGATTTTTGGTCCAGGAGTGAGCAGAACTGGGCAGTGTGCCACGGATAGAAAAAAGCGAACCTGACCTTCACCAACACTTGATGTTTCATTGTCAGAGATTGGCCAAGGAGCACACCCAGATTGTGAAAGTTTTCCCTTAGGTAAGGGAAATTCGCTCAACCTGAGACCAATTGCCTCTGATCAGCATGACCTTCATCTTATTTGGATTCAGTTTCAGCCAATTGTTCTGCCTCCACACCATAAATGCCTCCAGGCATACCTCCAGATTCCAGACAGCATCCACTGCTGAGGTGGAAAAGGAGAGATAAAGCTGACACATATCCTAAAACCACAGCAGTTTCTTTTTTCCCCATACTTCATGTAGACAGTTTTAAACAGCAGCAACATGGTAACCTGAAAGTAACATTATTTCATGAGCAGAAAAATAATTTATATGGCCTAAGTCTCCACCATCCAAGAGATCTGACTAGGAGAGACAACTCCCAAACTCTACATCTGGTTAAGTGAGACTTATTTATTTAGAAAATTTGGTAAATTACAGGCTGCAGCTACAGTCAAACCTTGCAAAAAGAGTGCCTTGCTTAAAGAGTAACGTGCGTAAAGAGCCGAATTTTCTCTGAATGTTCGCTTCGCTTAACAAATAAAACCAACCAAAAACAAATAAACTGGGGTTCGCAATCCCTCACCACCACCAAAAGTCACAATTGGTCACTTACAATGGTGTTTCACTTAAAGAGCAAACTCACTTAAAGAGCAATCCTGTGGAACACATTATGCTTTTAAGCGAGGTACAACTGTATTGTGGAATCTCACGTCCTACAGCAAGAACATTTCAGTAGAGCAGGCGTTCCCAACTAACAGCCCTGACGCCATTCCATCCAGCCCGTCATCATCTCCCCCACACCCAGAAGTGGACGCGTTTACGTCAGCTGTGAAACACGCCCGCACATGCGCCAACACACCTATGGATAACATAAACATAGAAGTGGGCGCATTTATGACAGCCACAGATGCACTCGCTTCCACTTCCGGGGGGCGTGGTCTGGTCCACTTAGATGTTCCGGACGCATGGTCAGGCCTGCAGGGCAAAAAGGTTGGCCACCCTATTGTAGAGTCTTCTTAGGCAAAGGTCGTCCTCGCTTGAAAGCCAGTTGTATCCAACTCTAGCTTTCAGTGCTCATCTGTTTATAGCCAAAGAACCAGTGTGGTCTGCGTCTGCAGACGTTTCTGTGGACATGTGGCAGGCATGCCTTGACACTGGAGTGCACAGAATGCTGTTTACCTACCCACCAAAGTGGTAACTATTTATCTACTTGCCATTTCTTGCTTTCAAATTGCTAGGTTGGCAGAAGTTGGGACAGAAACAGGAGCTCATTCCATCATGGAGTGAGTACTTGGTCTCAAACTGCTGACCTTCCAGTCATCAAATTTAGTGTCTTAACCACTTGAGCCACAGCAGTCTCTTAGGGCTCTCCAAAAACAAAGTTAGCAATCTTAATAGCATGCCTGTAAAGCAGATTAGTTATTCCTCACAGTGTAGAGTGGGCAAGGCAAGAGAATACCAAGTGGCTTGCCGAAGGCTGTAAAGTTTTGTCAAAGTTTGATGAACCAAGCCCCTCAAAATCTTGGTGCCAAGTTTCTCAGTCATAAACTGTTGTAACAGGTTTTGTACATTACAGCTTTTATACTAGTACTGTGACATTGAAGAAATAGTACTCCCTGTATACTGAAGAAATCTTTGTTGTATGTTTTAAACTGATTAACTATGTATGTGATATGACAGTTCTGAAGAAAATCACATTATTTTAACTCAATACAAACTCTCATAGGAGAGGAAATATCTTCTATATGAAAGATAAATGGATGATTAGGACTATGGCTAGTTCCCAGAGATTTTTTTTTTATTTACTTGAATTTTAAAAATCCATGTCCATCAATCAGGAGTGTTTTTTTTTTTTACTAAATTATAAAGCTTCTAAGTGAACTAATCAATTGCTCCCTTACCAAAAAATAATAATAATTTCCCTACACCAATCTTTTGCTTACTAGAAATTGGAGTTATGACAAGTCAACACCTACAAAAGTCATCCCACAAGTATTGGTCAGTCAATATTCTTTGCATATGTGCTTCTAACTTTCATCACATTGGAAACATAACATGGGTGCTTTCAATTACTTCAAAAAAACCTACAAGCTAAGTTCTGTCTACAGTTTCAACAGACCTGAATAGCTCATTAAGCATGACTGACTTACTTACACACACACACACACACACACACACACACACACACACACACACACACACACACACACACACACACCAACTTTCTGAAATAACATGAGATAAGGTTACCTTAATCCTGTGAAAGAATTATACTATTTTGCTTTCCTTTTTATCCTCTCAAATATCCTTCCTAGTTAAGAAATTAACAATGTCTCCCATACAATACTTACACAAATTGTACTTCTACTTTTTGGCATCTCTTGTTAATTACATGATGTTATCTATTATAATCTATTCATGAACCACAGATAACTTTGGCTACCAATAAAAGAGAAAATTTAGCATAAATTGCTTAGTGCAATGTTAATCTTATAAAGCAAGGTATAAAGAGGCTCTAACGGCTATTATATGACTTATCAGCTTTCCAAAAGGGTCACTCTATACTTTTTTTCAAATAAACTAATTAAATACCTTAACAATGTCACTGAAACTTCATGAATCTTTCAACAAATTACATCCCTTCTCTACAACATGTTTTCATTTATTAATCTCACTTAAAATGCAAAGAGACCAGGAGAATGCCTGGCTTCAAGATAGGATATTCAGCTAATTCTTATTAAAATGATATACATTCAAATAATTGGTGACTAGTTTAACCTATGACATCATTTAAACTGTAGCCACCCACTGCAAAATGATAATCTTCTTACTTTAGCAGACACTGGACTTTACCTTCTACCAAGTAAATAACCTCTGCTGATTGAATTGAACTAAGGTCAAGAGTCATGTAGAAGTGAATCATCCAAGTATTTTTAAATGTTATTTTTTTAATATACATGCCAATATGTTATGTTATGTCTGCTGCCTTTCTCACCACATGGAACCCAGGGTGGCTCACAATAACCAAAACTATAAAACAAACAACAGTCTTTCAAAATTCTACATAAGTATCATACTAAATACAATTAAACAATCAAGTTTTAAAACAAGATTAAAAGCAATTGAAAAGACATTTAATATATATATATATGTGTTAATAACCAAAGCATTCCTGACACACCTACTGCTTAAAAAACCTGCCTGAAGAGGAAAGTCTTTGGCTGAGGGTGGTAGAACGTGAGGAAGAGAGCAAGGCTGCCTCCTCAGGGTTGTCTATTGCAAAGCCTGGGAGCAACCCCTGGGAAGGCTCTGTCTCATGTCCTTAAAGATAAAGGTGGCCCTTGCTTGAAAGCCAGCTGTATCCAACTCTAGGGTTCAGTGCTCATCTCTGTTTATAGCCAACGAGCCAGCACTGTCTGTGATTGCAGACATTTCCATGGACATATGGAAGGCATGACTAGACACCAGAGTGCACAGAAAGAATGCTGTTTACCTTCCCACCAAAGTGGCCCCTATTTATCTACTTGCAATTTCTTGCTTTCAAACTACTAGGTTGACAGGACCTGGGACAGAGATGGAAGCTCACTCCATTGTGCAATACTCAGGTCTCAAACTGCTGACCTTCCAATCATCAAGTTCAGCGTCTTAACCACTAAGCCACCAAAGTCCTTTTAATAAAGGTGTACCTAGCACCAGTTAGCAAACTGGCTGAATCATTTTGAACCAGCTGAGGTTTCTGAACACTCTTCAAAGGTAGGCCCACTTAGAGCATGTTGCAGTAATGCAACAGGATGTAACAAAATTAGACATTTCAAGGAATGGGAGCAGCTGGCACACCAGTTTTAATTGTGCAAATGCATTCCTGCCTACCACTGAAATCTTTGCGCACAAGCTCAGGGTTGAGTCCAGGAGCATACCCAAGCTGTGGAACCAATTTTTCAGAAGTGTAACCCCATCCAGTACATGCTGAATCGCCATCCCATGATTTGTTTTTTGCAATACTCTTGAAATAGCAATAACACTTACATACTGGCCCATAGGGTTTAGTGTGCTCTCTGAGCAGTTCACAAGGTAATTAGAACTTTGACCCCAACATGCTGGGTACATCATTTTACTGATCTAGGGAACTTAACAATGAACTTAGTTCTAAGTTAAGCTATTTACTCTGTGGAGCCAAAGCAAGAGCTTCAATATACAGTAATACCTCGGATAAAGTTTACCTCGGATAACGCTAAAATCGCATAACGTTAAGTAATCTGGGGAGGAGAATTGGATCAAATAACGTTAAGGTCCTATGGGATGGATCGGATAACAACCACTAAAGCCTGTGCGGTTACAATGTATCTCTATGGAGCTTTAACGTTATCCGATACATCCCATAGGATTTTAACATGCATCGGATAACACTAAAAATCGGATAACACCAAGACTTGTGGAACCAAGTCTTAGCGTTATCCGAGGTATTACTGTAAAAGAATTCCAAGCTTCCAGGAAATGGAGAAGCTCCTTTTCCTACAAATCTCTCTTTATAGGAATCTGGAGAGACTGAAGAGCAGGAGTGAGACCACATTTTTGCAAAATTTCTAGGGTCAGAAGTTCCACATCCGAGTGTTTAGTTATTTATTAGCTACCCAGAGTAGGAAAATCTCTTAGATGGGCGGGGTATAAATATAATAAATAAATAATATTTTGACATCTTGGGATTTATCTATTTTTAAAATGGCCGTCTTTCACTTTCAAAGCAGGGGGTATACTATTATTTTAGCTTGATCTTATCTTTTGTGAAATGAATATACTGTGGGGAAAGGCCAACAACTGAAAGAGCTGTTTCATTTAAAAATATTTTTCCCCACTCGTGTTTAATAGCTGCTCCCACCATGTTTATCTTCTGCTGCTCCTTAGCAATGGGAATTCGGTGATATGATTAAATTTGATGGTATGATAATGTATGGTAATAGTGATTAATCAGAAGCCCACTAGCAAATGGAGGATGTTTGTTATTATGTCACCTGCATTTTAAATTGTATTTCCCTTCTACCAGCCTGACAATGTTTGACAGTCTATGAGGTGAGGGTACTACATCTGCTTGCTATCATTTATAGATCTGATAAGAGAAAACACTCATCACTCCATCACTATTTAAGTGCTGTAATTACAGAACTACCAGACAAGTCGTGAAAACAGTACAAATGTATAAAGCAAGCATGCTGAAAGATGCTAAAGAAAGCTCAGATGAACATCTGCAGGGACTGTAATAGCAGAGAAATGTAATTTGATTCAGCAGACTCATTCAAACATGATTTGCATGAAATGCTGTATAAAGCTCTATCCAAGAAATGTCAATCACGACCACCTGATACCTTGTATCATGTTAAAGAGAAAACAAAATATGGCATTTGCCACCGCTGCTGCACAGTAATAGAGTGAAAATTTCATTTACTGTTACTGTTCTAGCAGCCCTGCCATAACAAAAGCAGAACCACTGTGGTCGCAGTACAGCAGCGTTTTGTGGATTTTTTCCTCATTATCATTTGATGCCTAACACCAGAGCAAATAGTATTACAAGTTATATAAATAACTAATGTTTATTGCATGTTCAGATGAGTAATCAGAAAGGCTTCTAAAACATACTGTGTGCCCTTAACAGCCCCCTCTCCAAGGGTGATGATGATGATGATGCCAGGGTCTGAAAATCACTCCACGGGGTCTCGTTTGCTTTCCTTGTTCAGAAGAGCTTTTATGAAAAGCACAAAGCTGCCCCCCAACAACCATGTTCTCCCCCCCCCCCCTCTCTCTGAGGGCTGAATTACTTCACTAGCCCCTTGGCTCCTCTTGTCAGTTTGGGGTCCCAGTTAGCCTCACTGGAGTTCCCCAGAGTCTAGGTCAGGGGGGGGGGGGAGTTTCATGCCAGGGCACGATCCTTGCAAGGAAAGCTTGTACAAATGGGTAGGAGGAAATGGGCTCTGTGGTTCCCCTCTTCCCAGCCCCTCCCCAGGCACACCTCTCATCACTACTCTCTCTAATGCTGCTGTCACATATGGGTGATTGCTACTGCAGGTGAAAGTGTGGCTGGAATTCTCCGCTTCTGCTGTCTGTTGTAGGTAAAGGTATTATAGGTCTCCCTTGCTCAAAAGCCAGTCGTCTCCGACTCTAGAAGGAATGCTCCATTTACAACCAAAGTGGCTAACGAAATCGTGACCCCATAAACAACTGCAGTTCTGGTTCATTTATCTCCCAACAAGCTACAGACAAAACAAACTTAACATAAAACATGAATTCAACCTCAGGTATAATAATAATAATAATAATAATAATAATAATAATAATAATAATAATAATAATAATAATAATAATAATAATAATAATAATAATAATAATAATAATAATAATAATAATAATAATAATAATAATAATAATAATAATATAGTAGCTGTGCCTTCAGCTTCTTTCATTGCAAATCAGACTGATCATACATCATGCACCAATATACAGCTTATCCACTGCAAACCTGGGTTCCAGTAGCTTCCCCATCTCACAGCACCATAGGTTCATGGCTAGTACATGCAAATGGAAAATGCAAAAACATAATTCACATGGCTGGAAAAAGGTTTCTGGTAGCGCAAAGGAGGAAAAAACACTGCCCTCCCTGCCAAAACAGTCTCTGAAGTTTTCACCTGTGTCACACTGGCTTGTGGAAGTTCCTCCAATTGCATTACTTTGGCTTGCTCAAATATAGTAAAACCTCAGGTTACAACCGCCTCAGTTTAAGTTTGTTCCAGTTTACAACGGCAAATCCTATGGAAATGCTGTCCCGGTTTACAAATTTTTAATATATTTGTTTCAGTTTACAATGATCAATTCAGGACCATTTTTTTATTTTTCAATGCATCCCTATGGATGTTTCGGGTTACAATTTTTTCAGGTTACAACAGAAGCTGTTGGAACAGACCTCCGCCGTCATTACCCAGGGTTTTACTGTATTATAAATGACATGAAAATGGTTCAGGTGGCAAAATCCATCATTTGATCTAATCAACAACAAACCAAGACAACAATTTTATGACTGAAAGAAAACAGCAGTGGTGTGCCTGAATGTTCAACACAGCTCTTACTCATTCCAAATATTTCTCAAGATACTATCTGACTTGTGCCAACATTTGTTCATCCCATGTTTTTCTGTTTTCCAGGTTGTGTTTTTTTTCCACTGGCATGTGCAATCTTAAAGAACAGAGTCAACATACAATCAATCTGATAAGAGTCTTCTAGTAGTCCTACACCTTCACCACTGCTACTTCTGACAGCACTACACCATCAAAGTACACATGTCAAATATCTACACCCACTGCTGCTTTGTAAGGCCAATGCTATTGTCCATCCTAGTTACTAAAGAGTAGGGATTCTCAACCTATGGCCTGCAGGCTGGATCCGGACAGTGGCACCAAATCATCTGACCCTGCCCTCGCTCCAGCCACTGCTTCTGACTCAATCCTTGCCCCCTTTGCTTTGGCTTGGCGTGTCCCTAATGGTGCTCTGTAGCAGGGCAGATGTTGTAAGGCTTACAACATCTGCCTTGCTACAAAGCACTGTTAGGGACATCCCAAGCCAAGAAGAGGGGACAAGGATTGAGGTGGTGGAAGCAGCGGCTGTGTGCGTCTTTCCCAAGGGCTGCTCTGGCTAAGCATGTCTTTCCCGGCGGAGGCACATAGCTGCCCGCATCTTTCCTGGGGGCCACACTGGTAGAGTGTGGGTGAGAAGGACATCTTGGACCCGTCCTTCATCCGTAAGCAGGGAAATGGTTTGGGGGGAGGCTCAGGATGGTACTGCTACCGCTGGCGTGACCACCAGTCTGGCCCCTGCACAGTCTGAGGGGATGTGAACCAGCCCCCAGCTTAAAATGGTTAAGGACCCCTGCTCAAGGGTTGCATCCTCAAGAGGCATCTGAGGATATGACTGGTCCCGTTATTCTAAATAAAATCTTCTTTAATATTGTAGAGAGCTGGGGAACACATATGACCCATAAACTGCACTTTGTACCCAGAAAACAGTATCAGAGGATATGGCTCATGATCCCTGGATTGCAGAATGGTTCAGTCACCTCAACAGCTGATCAAGGGGTACTTTTCCTGAAATTATGAGGTGGCAACTAGATGGCGCTGTAGGAAATGTGCCAAATATGCACTGAAAGCCAAAATAATAAGTTCCGAAGCTCAGCAAAAAGCCAAATAAACGACTTTTATCTGCTCAAATCTCTTTATAAAGTGGCCAAAATGCAGTGAAAAATTACAGTCCAAAGTGCACTTTATGAAGAGTTCTGAACAGAAAAATATGTTGATTTTTTTTTTTGCTTTCTTTGAGCTCAGAATGGATTTTTTGCTTTTCAATGCATTCTTATAGGAAACCACATTTCAAGATATGAATTTTTCAAGATACAAAAAAACTTGAGGAATGAATTAATTTTGTATCTTGAGGTTTTAATGTATCAGTTTGAAAGATATGGGGAACAATACTCTCACTATGAATTCAGATGCTCAGTGTATAGAAACTGTAACTGAGAAAATACGAGACTAAAACAACTAATTTTTTGTGAGAGGCACACATTACAAGCCTATGAACAGCAAGAGAACTGTTTGTACTCAGACTTATTCAGAGCGTGGAAATCAATCAAGGATGGGTGATTAGCTGAGAGAAAGGGATGGTCAGTGTGCTTTAGAAACCAAAAGATAAGAAAAGAAAAGGATCTGTCAATGTCAGATGAACTTCCAATATTAAATGCTTGAAATCCACACAAAGCAAAAAAATGTTTACACAAAGAATATATAATACATATTTCAAACATGGAGCATTTGCTATGCCCTTTTTGTTAAACATGCCATCTTTGTTTTGTTATTGAAATGACTGCAATGGACAAAGGTGTTTTTTTTAATTGAACCACTGCAAATTTTTTACTCCCAAATGAAAAGACTAGTTCAACAATTTTACAATTAAACAAAATTAATTCTGCTCTCAAAAATTCATTGACCTTAAGCTTTTAACAAACAATTTTCTACTTCACAGATCACTGTCAATATTTACAAATCCTTAAAATTATATTTTGCTGCTGCTGCTTTTATTTGCCATATTAATATTTCTTTGCAAATGTGTGCTTATCCATATCAGAGAAGAAGAAACAGCTGCTACTCACAGGAAATCTCTGGGGTCCTACTGCAGGTCTTGGCTGGGTTGGAACTGGCAGCAAGGGCACTAAAAAGAAGGAGAAAGACAGGTTTCACTTACTAGTAACTGTCGTTCTCCGAGTATGTTGTTTGGGGATTCACACTAATGGGTTCTGCGCCTGCGCTGAATCCGAGCGGAGCCGAAAAGCTGATTGGACAAAAGTTTTGAATGTAGGACCGCCCACCATCCCCAACCGCCTCTGGTGCCATTTCACGCTCTTCCCTCAGTTCGATACTAGAGCTGCCTGCAAAGCATAGAGCCATCTCAGGCCGGCAGCCTTGAGGGGAGGTCGGGTTGGGTCGTGTGAATCCCCAAACAACATACTCGGAGAACGACAGTTACTGGTAAGTGAAACCTGTCTTTCTCCTTCGTGTTGTTTGGGGATGCACACTAATGGGTGACTAGCAAGCTCACTTACTTGGATGGTGGGCAGCTGGCATCCTGAGATGCACGAGAGCGTGTTGATATCAGGGATGGACGGTCATCACTGAAGAGGATCAGAGACCAGCCGTCAGGATGGACCTGCCCCATCTGACATCGGCAGCAGACCTCGTGTCAACCCGGTAGTGGGTGATGAAAGTGGAGGACCTGGACCAGGTAGCGGCCTTACAGATGTCCTCCATCAGAATGCCTTCCAGGAAGGCAGTTGACGAGGCCAATGTCCTGGTCGAGTGAGCCCGGACATGAGGCGGAGGTGGCAGAGATGACATCTCATAGGCCAGGTAAATGGTACCTGAGATACATTTAGATAGTCTCTGGGCAGACAGAGGCTGTCCCTTTGACTTGCCACCATAAGCTACAAACAGTTGCTTGGCTCTCCTGAAGGACGCAGTCCTTTGTGTGTAAAACAGCAAGGCCCTCCTGACATCCAACGAATGCCACACTCTCTCTTGTGCAGACGAAGGATTCAGGAAGAATGCTGGAAGTGTGATGGAATGGGCCAAGTGAAAGTCAGTGAGGACCTTTGGCAGGAATGCAAGGTCCGGGTGCAATACTACCCTGTCAGGGTAGAACTTGAGGAAAGGAGGGTCAGACCTCAGGACTGCAAGTTCACCTGCCCTCCGGGCAGAGGTAATGGCCACGAGAAAAGCAGTTTTGTAGGGCACAAACTTGATGTCCACTGTGGCCATGGGCTCAAAGGGCGCCTTGGTGAGCGCAGTGAGCACAGCAGTGAGGGACCACTGGGGAGGTGGTACCTTAACCGGAGGGTAAGCATTACGCAGTCCCTGAAGGAAACGTTTAACAGTCTTGTCCCTGAAAGCAGAGGACAGCACAGAGGAAGGTGGGGAATTGGCCACCACCGCAGCCAGATGGACTTTTAAAGATGAGTGCGCGGATCCTGACTCAGCCAAACGCAGAAGGCAGGACATCACATCCTGCAGGGATGCGGAGTCCATGGTACGGTCGTTGGATGTTAAAAAGTCAAGGAAACGACAGTACTTGGCATCATATGACCTCCGCATGGATGGCTTACGAGAGAGTTCAAGGATCCGCGCTAGGTCGGGCGGATAAGCCAGGCTGTCAGATGGAGGCTCGGCAGATCCGAATGAAGGATCCGACCGCCCTCCATGTGGAGGAGGTTTGGATCGGTGGGCAGGCGAAGGAAGTCGCACGCCAGAGACTGAAGCAGTGGAAACCAAGGCTGACGCAGCCAGGACGGGGCAATCAAGATCGTCCATGCACTCTCCACACGGATCCGTACGAGGACCCGTTGGATGAGAGGGATCGGTGGGAACATGTATAGGAAGTCCTGATGCCACGGAACCATGAAGGCATCGCCTTTCGATCCGTGACCGATCCCCGCTCAGGAGCAGTAACGGTGACACTTGGTGTTGGCTTGTGTCGCAAACAAGTCCAGGACCAGAGTGCCCCATCGGCGGCACAGCCGGTCGAACACCGATCCGTCCAGCTCCCACTCGTGCATTGCCGTCCCTTTGCGGCTCAGAAAGTCCGCATCCGTGTTCAGGTTGCCCTGGATGTGGACACCTATGGGGAAGACGTGCACCTTCAGGCACCATTCCCAGACCATCACAGCAAGATGAAGGAGGGAGAGAGACTTGGTCCCTCCTTGCTTGTTGAGATAGGCCAGGGTCGTGGTGTTGTCTGAGGCAACCTGCACCACACAGCCCGCTATCGAAAGACTGAAGGACCGCATCGCCTTCCACACTGCCAAGAGTTCAAGGAAGTTGATGTGGTGCCTGGCTTCCGCGGGAGTCCAGACCCCGTGGATCCGTAGACCGCCGCAGCACGCCCCCCATCCGTGCGTGCTCGCGCCGGTGGTGATCTGCACGGTCAGCGCGGGAAGAGTGAAGAGCTTCCCCACGGCCACATTGCGGTCCATCACCCACCAGTTCAGTTGGTCCTGCAGTTCGAGGGTCGGCGTGAGCCACTTCCCGAGGTGGTCGTTGACGATGTCGAACGAGGCAAGGAAACAAGACTGGAGGGACCACATCTTGAGCTTTGCGTGTGATATCACCGCCATGGTCGACGCCATGAGTCCCAACAGGCGAAGGGCGTCCCTTGCACGGATGCGACGCCTGCCCTGGATCCGTGCAACCACCGCACGGATGTCGAGCAGACGTTTGGGCGGAGCGTAGGCTCTCAGAGCCAGAGAGTCCAGTACGGCTCCGATGTAGTCTATGTGTTGTGTGGGGGTCAACTGGGACTTCTTGTAGTTGACCCTCAGACCGAGACTCTCCATGAGTGCCAGGCAATGAGAAACATCATCCTCGGACCTCTGGTTGGTCAGGGAGCAGACCAACCAGTCGTCGATGTACGGGAGCACCTGGATCCCCTGCAGCCGAAGATGGGCGGCCACCGGCACCATGAACTTCATGAATACCCTTGGAGAGGACGAAGGGTAGACACGTGTATTGGTAGACGTCGCTGCCCACCTGGAAGCGGAGGAAGCGACAATGTTCTCTTCTGATGGAGACGTGGAAGTACGCATCCTTCAGATCGATGACTGCGAACCAGTCCTCGTGGTTGATCAGTGGGAGGATGGACTGAAGGGTTACCATCCGAAACTTCCTCACGTCGATGTGTTTGTTGAGAAGACGGAGGTCCAGGATGGGGCGGGACCCTCCGTCCTTCTTGTCCACGAGGAAGTAGCGGGAGAAGACCCCTTCGTGAGACTCCGACGCTGCGACCGGCTCTATGACGCCCTTCTCCAGGAGAGCAGACAGTTCCTCCCGGAGCGGTGGGGACAGATCAGTGACACGGACCCGTCCGACAGAAGGGCTTCTTTTGAACTCGATCGCGTAGCCAGAGTCTAAGATGGTTAAAATTCACTTGTCCGTGGTGATGGTGGACCACACCGACAGGTAGTTCACCAGGGGACGGTACGGTAGGGAGATGAGAGTCTCGGTCACGGAGGAGTCAAACCCGTTGTTTGCTCCTCTGATCCGTCTGCTTACCAGTCTGTTGGCGTTGCTGGTAACGCGGACGGGCGGCTTGCTGTCTCGGCCGGTAGAACTGGTGCCGAGGGTAGTACTCCTGCCTATGTTGTTGATGAGGCTGGTAGGACGGACCTTGAGATGAGGTCTGGGGTTGGTCCTGCTGGAACCGACCCGACCCTCGGCGTGGAGCACGGAGCTGTTTTATAGTTGCAAAGTCACCTTTCAGCACCCCCAAAGAGACATCCGTCTCCTTGATGAACAGTCCCTCACCGTCGAAGGGCAGTTCCACCAGTTTCTTGACCTCATCCTGGAGGTCGGCTGAGCAAAGCCAGGAGTGCCGGCGTATCTGGACAGCAGAGGCCAAGTTCTTAGCCTCTGACTCCGTGATATGCCTCCCAGTTCGGATCTGTTGAAGGGCCAGCTGGTTGCCCTCCTGGCAGATGGACCCGAACTCAGCCTGGAGCTCCGGCGGCAGCTTGGACTTGAAGGCCTCAGCCTTCTCCCATAGGCGGCAGTTGTAACCGCCCATGGCCGTGGCATAGTTCGCTGCACGGAAGGACAGGGAGGCGTTAGCATAAACCTTCCTGCCCAGAGTCCAACTTCTTCCCCTCCTGTGATGAAGGGAGGGGAGTGCTGCTTGCCGGAGTCCGATGCTGGGCGCCCTTCACGACCCGCGAGTTGGGCGCCGGGTGGACATGTAGGAAGGTGGCATCATCCCCTAGAAGTCTGTACATCCCGTCCAATCATGTCGAAACCGAGTGGGACGAGACGGGCTTCTTCCACACTTCCTTGGCGGCCTTGGCGATCTTCGGGAGAAGGCCCAGGTGGACAGGGACCAACTCCTTCCGATCGGCCGTGGCGCAGACGACGTCCTCACACTCCTCCGGAGGGGCATCCGCCTTGATCCCGAGCGTGGATCCAAGGCGGGTGATCAGCGCCGTTAATGTCCGTTGGTCCTCCGGCTGGGAACCGTGGACGGAGCCGATGTCGTCGGGAGATTTCTCGGCAGCAACCGGCGGCGGCTGATCCTCCTCCTCGTCCGACGATCTGTCGGAGCCTTCTGACCGCTCCAAGATGCTGTGCGGTAGAAAGAAGGCCTCGGGGTCCGAGTCCGACCAGTACGGCCTGGCGGTCCTTGGATCGCTCCCCGGCAAAGGCGACTGGTGCGGAGGGAGAGAGACCTCTGACCGTGCCTGCTCCGTGCAACGCCTCTTCCGAGCCGGGCCCTCCTCACGGAGTGGTGGTGCCTCTGGAGCTAGTTCACAGAGTGGAGACGCCTCCGGAACAGCCGACAGTGGTGTCTGAGGGACCCGGAACTGCTCGGCCATCTTCTGCACCATCGCCTCGAGGAATGGGGCGATGAGGCTCAACTGAATGGACGGCTCGGGAGCCGGAGCCACAGAAGAGGCCGACAGGGATGCAGTCCTCCACGCTGGCGGAGGAGTCTCCGTCAGAGGCGGTAGGCTGGGGACCTTCTCCGGGGAGATGACTACCGGAGAGGTCGACGACAAGCTGCCTGGTGAGATCGCGGCCGTGACGGCAATGGAGGCCAGCGATCTAGTTGGCGACGGGCGCGTTGCGCACGGAGTTGGAGGGAGAGAAGTTGAAGAAGTCCGGTGGTGACGCTTCTTCTCCTTCTTCTCCTGCTCCTTCTTCCTCTTAAACAGTTCTGCGGCAGCGGACGGCCGCGAAGAAGGAGCGGAGGTAGAAGCAGCCGCGGCCTCCTGAGGGCGGGAAGCCTGAGGTGCAAGTGCCGCCTCCATTAGATAGACCTGGAGGTGGTTCTGTCTGTTTTTGAGTGCGGCCTTGGAAAATCCTTTGCAGACCGCACATGTCTGGACAGGGTGTTGTTCCCCTAAACACCGCAAGCACCTCACGTGTCCGTCCGAACTGGGGAACTTGGCGTTGCAGGACGGACACTGCTTGAAGGCTGCTGAGGCCATCCACCGAAGTAGATGTTCTGGTTGAAAAAATTGTCCCGTCTGGGAGGCCCCGACACGAGAGCTTATGAGGTAAAATTTACCTCAGGAAGGTTTATTTTATTTTATTTTTTGCGGCGGCCGAGGGGAACCCCCCAGCCGCGCTAGGACCAAGAGGTAGTTAGCCCCCTGGTCCGGAAAAAATTGTTTTAGGGAAAAATTGTTTTTCTGAGCCAATCTCAGCTACACACACACACAGCTTTTTTCCAGGCTCCTGCTTGCGCAGCGGAAAAAAGCGAACTGAGGGAAGAGCGCTAAATGGCGCCAGAGGCGGTTGGGGATGGTGGGCGGTCCTACTTTCAAAACTTGTCCAAACAGCTTTTCAGCTCCGCTTGGATTCAGCGCAGGCGCAGAACCCATTAGTGTGCATCCCCAAACAACACGAAGGAGAACACACCTTATAAATCAATTCGTTTTAGTCAAGACTAGTGGTGCCCAAACTAAGGCCCGGGGGCCGGGTGCAGCCCCCGATGCCAATTCATCCGGCCCACAAAGCCCTCGTCGCTCCTGGAAGCGGAAGTAAAACGCACCAATATGGAGTGGCGAGG
Organism: Furcifer pardalis; assembly: GCA_030440675.1. Taxonomy (NCBI): domain Eukaryota; kingdom Metazoa; phylum Chordata; class Lepidosauria; order Squamata; family Chamaeleonidae; genus Furcifer; species Furcifer pardalis. Next base: position 102,304,179 of record CP126897.1, read on the forward strand.
ACTTCACGGGCCGGATGAATTGGCGTCAGGGGCCGCACCCAGCCTCCGGGCCTTAGTGACCAGCTCCTTGAACCACATGATCGACCCACAGCCCAAAAAGTTTGGGCACCCCTGGTCAAGACTATAGGTCATTTTTAGCAGCAGTCCCATTCATACACAAGCTGCCTCCAAAACAGCTGCAGGAAGGCAAAAATATGATAATACCACAGGGCAGGAGTTCGGATTCTGGTGGCAGTGGCTACCAACGGTCTAGCTCTCAATTCTGTAGAATTTAATAAACTATGGGCTCTATAAGCAAGTTGTGTCAATTCGAAGGTAGGTGCTGTGACATGATTGAATCAAATACCTTTTTTTTTACATCTACAACACATCATGACTTTCCAAAAACACAGATTTATTTATTTATTTATTTATATTACTTAAACTTATATCCCACCCCTCTAGGAAAAAATCATTCCTACTCAGGGTGGCTAACATACTAAACAGAGATGTTTAAAACTGGGGTGCCCAAACTTTTTGTGCTGGATCAAAAGGGGTATCTCTCACTACTCCTGGAGATTGTGGGGAAAGCCACAAAAGATGCCACAAAAATGGCTATATGCATGACCATGCATGCTTCCTACCCTTGCTAGGAGGAGGATATAACTGACTGAAATATATACAATTTTCCTTCTGCATCAGACCCCTCCATTTCACCTAAACATGCGTCCTGCATATATGAAGACAGAATACATCAATATAAATAGAAGAATAATTTCTAAATTGCAGCTAAATAAAATTGTGTCTGCAGGTTGGAAGTAAGGAAACCTCCTTATACAGACAATCTTTAGATTACTTAGCACAGTCCTGCCCCGCCCGTGCAAATAATTCTCCAAGATTTCAGATGGGATCTATTCAAGTGTTATCCTAGAACTGCCAGGAACAGAACTTGGACCTTTTACATCTAACATGTGTTCCGCCCATAAGCTGCAGTCTTCCCCTACCCAGCCCCCAACTATATTTCACATTTCTGATTGTAAAAGGTAAGAGACATATCCTAGCCAGGTGGTGGCAAACCAATGGCACACGTGCCAGATAGGGCACTCCCAGCCTTCTGTTGGCATGCGTGCCTTCACCCCAGTGCAATTTTGTCTCGCCCCTCTGCCCAGAAGCCCAATGGGGGCACTTCCTCCCTCCCCAGCACAGAGTTCACCCTGCCCCTCTGCCCAATTCAAGTTTTTACTCCCTCCCCTCAGCAATTTTCCCCGCCCATTTGGGCTCGGTCTCTAAAAGGTTCACCATCCCTGCCTTAGCACATGAGATAAAATCTCACCTTGTACAGGCGTTACTACCGTTCCTTTGAAGTGTGGGTTTATATGTATGTTCTTTGGCTGCTGCGATGTCGCTGGAGGAGGAGTCATCAGCATTCTTGGTGTTTCTAGCTGGGGTGACATATGCATCCCTTGAGGGGGAGGGGGTGGTGTGTGATGTTGAGTGGGAATGGGCAGCAAACCCTGTAACTGTTGCTGTGGTGGCTGCTGATGCTGATGCTGATGCTGCGGCTGGAAGAGGTTCCTAATGGGCTGCTGATGGCGAAATATCCTGTCAGAATGTGACTGAAAAGAAAAGGGAGAAAAAATATTTTTACTTTTATGACAACTTTGATGAGCCCAGCAGTCATTTATTATAAATTTTTGCTAACAGGCTCCCTTTAAAACTGGACAGCTGTTTGGGGGGGGGGGGAGGAGAAAGGTGTCCAATCTATCTCCAGTATTGAAAAGTCAAGTGCAGCCAAAATGTTCTGAGTTTGATCCTGGTGGGGATCAATGTTGACTCAGCCTCCCATTCTTCTAAAGTCAGTAAAATGAGTACCCAGCATGTTGGGGTCAAAGGTTAATTAAGTTGTGAACCACCCAGAGAGTGCACTAAGCACTATGGGGTAGTATAGAAGTGTAATTGCTATTGCTAATTGTTATTTTGCCGTTAAGATGTTCAGGAAGCCCTGCAACCTATTTAGAAGGTGAACTGCGACTCCTGAAAATGTCCTTCTTCTTCTTCTTCTTCTTCTTCTTTTTTGCCTGCCAACAATTTTGGGGTAGTGGAAGAGCCAAAGAAACAGCGGGGACTGAATGTGCCCTTCCACCCTTGCTTTAAAGGTTTAAACAGGATGAAAGAAATGTCATGATAATATTTAAATGGGATTAAACAATCCCACAGGGTATTAATCAGCCATGATAGAAAAATGGGGCAATTGTTCATAATGCCCATAGACATTGAATCTTTAAATACAAATGGGTTGAGATAAGAACTTGTTCTTCCTTGCTGAACTAATGATATATGCTACCTTAATAAGCTAAAGGAAAGCTGTTGTTTCCATAGTTTTTCTTGAATCCTAAACCAAACCACCAGCAGGACAGTTATTTATTAATTGATTAGTCTTAAGACCTTATCAATACAATTTAAATTAAATAAATAAAACACAATACAATGAGTATACTGGGACCAAAACTGAATATAAACAGAAAAATGCAGTGATAAAATTCCTATTATACATATGTGAGGATTCAACAGATCCAAGCTTAGGTAAATGAATCTCCCTTACAAGGTACCCCAATTTGTTCAATATATTGGGTTCTTATAACCACTGCTTTAGTTATAAACTTAGCAGATCTACCTACAATATGCACATTTGTTCCCATGGAAAAAGACAATCTATAATTTTGATCCCAGAATGCTGTAGTTTCTAATAGAAATGAAAGATACCGTATGTAAGCCTAATAGAGATATACAATTGGCATTTAAACAAAATATGAAAAAAACATTTTCAATATCATGAGAGCCACAAATACAAGTTCTTTTGTGATATGGCAAGTGATAAAAATGACCATCTTTAGCCATGGACTCAAGCAGCTCAAATCTGGAGAATCGATAATATGTTTAGGATACCGTAAGAGTTGTATGGGTTGCCAACAGCGCAGGCCTGTGATCTTTCATTCTTCCCCTTTCACTGTTCTCTCTCCTCTGATCTCCCATTCCACGACATATCAAAGGTCCTCCTCTCCTTCCTCCTCTTCTTGATCCATAACGCCCCTGCTTCATTTGCCTTTCCCTCTCTTCAAATTCATGTAACGCTGCTTTGGCTTCGGCAGAAAGTTCTGTAGGATGGAAGAAATTAAAGCATTTATCAGAAGGATGAAAAGACTACTGAGTTAGTAATGTTTTCACTGCAGCCATAACACAACTGTACAGCTCCCTATTTGATAATATGGCATAGACAGGATGATCCATTAACAACTGAAGTAATAATTGAGTTGTCCCCTAAATCAGTGTTTCCCAACCTTTGGTTTTTGGACTTCAATTCCCAGAAGCCTAGGTCAATTCCCCAAAGCACTGGCCAGCCAATGTACTGACTTAGGCTTCTGGGAATTGAAGTCCCTTGGTGGGTGGGTGAGGGTGTCCCACATTGGGAACCACTGCCCTAAACCCTGAAATCAATTTTAAGAACATTCTCCCCTTTGATAGACCTGTATAATTCTGAGCTTTTTAATTATATAAACAATAACCACCTGCTTATTAATCTAATTGTTTATTATTTGTATACATATTTGTTTATTTTAAGACTCTCCAATTGTAAATTTGTAAATATAAGTAAATTTGTTTTTTGAACATAAGCATTTGTATGATAGGTTCAAAATCTATACACAGAATTATTGTTAATCTTTTCATCTCTCTTAAAAACATAATGAGAATTAATATCCTATGTCCTAGTTATTCCTGTCTTGCCATATTTTCTAACTGTAACAATAATATTTGTGCTTTAAATAAATATGAAAAAATTTGATTTCCAGACTGAAAACCAGGTATAACTAAAGTGCAACTTATATTTGATCCTACTGCCATATCTTTGGTTAATGCATACTAATGTCTATATTTCTTTTAGATCTATATATAAGTCACTTCTAAACTTGTTTTCCAATTCAATAAATTTTGAGAAATGGAACCAATCAACTGCCTTGGAAATTCAGCCAGCTAGCCGACAAGATTACACATATTTATTAATTATATTTATGAGGAAGATATTGTGAGGCAATAAACTGCACGTATAGTATCAATTAAAATGCAGATAAAACACAAGACTGCATAGTTTCTTTTTAGTGTCAGACACTGTAAGCAGATCTATACTTGTAGGAAACTTCTCACAAAAAAAGAGTAATATCCTTTGTTCTTTCTCAGAAGCCAGGAGAAAGGTCAAAGCAATAAAAAGTAACACATGGGACAAGACAAAATTCATCCTCTCAGGCCTTGGATAGAACAAAATTGTATCATTCTAATACCTGTATGTACAAAGTTCTATTCCCCCCCCCCCGAATAAACACCTTTGTTTTATAATCACAAAAGGAAAGATAGCTCTTCAATTTAATTAAAGTGTGCACCTGTGGGTGTCTATAAGCATGGCCATTTTGTGGCATACAGCAGGTAAGCTATACATAAATTTCAGTTTCATTTGGAAGTTGTTATCCAATGCAGTTAAAAATCATCTCCATGACTGTCAAACAAAGCAAGCTGAAGATAATTATTATTATTAATTATTAATGGCTCTCTCTCCCCAAGAGGGCCAAAGGAGATTCAAACTCTTTGCTCACAGCTCCTACCACTCCCAAGTTGCTCGGCTATCCAAATTCTATTTGGATAATGGCAACACTGGATTTCTGAACACTTGCTGCTCCCCCTGTAAAATGCAGACAGACTGCTTAAATATCAGAAATAAGAATGTACAATTCCTATTTTTAATACACTTGAGGGAGATCACAACTCTGAAAACAGGTTGTCTATGATACCAAGAAGGCATTTGTAAGCAGCAATATCAATAGTTGTTCAAAAGCAGTTTCAAAAAGCCTTCCCTCATTCACATTCAGAAATGTTCTCCAGCCAAGGTACCAGAGATTATTCTGCAGTTTTGCAGTAATCATGGGGAAACCGCAGTGCGTGAAGAAATCAACCTTATTTCTCAATGCATGACAGTACATAAACCAGGATATCTGTGAATGATCTCAAATGGAAGGAACCACACATAGGAAGAGGAAATTTCTGGTACAGGAACAGGCCCTGCAGCCTGTGCAGTCTTAAAATACACACACTTCCCCACCACCCTACTAGCATTTTGTTAATTCTCCTCTTCCAGTGTGTCTCTATTTCCCTACAACTAGCAACACTCTCTCTGTGTCATATACTTTTTTAATTTTTGAAGCATCCCGCTGCACTGCAGAAAAAGCAGCCGTTATGCCTGGAATCATTTCTCCAGATGGCCACCATTGTAGACCCGAAAGCACACTGGGAAGTGAATCTCTAATGTTGTTCTACATTGTGTCTGAATCTTTATGTTTAAAGAGGTGTGGGTAAAAGTGCTTCTGCCACTTCTAGGCTGGGCAGACGTGGTGAGAAATATGTTGAGGTGGGATGAAAACAAAGGAGGAAAAGCTACCAATGTGGGAAGGGTATCAAAATGCATTGGGGGGGGGGGTTGAAGAGAGAGAAGCACAGAAAGAAGGGACGCTGAGAGGACTAAAGGGAGAATGCTAACTGAGGAGGGGTGGAAAGCCCAAAGATAAGGATTAGGATCTCCAAGTCATCTTGATTTAGGGTGCCATTGTATAATCTCTTCTCAGACAGGGATGTTTTAATCCCAATTCCTTTTTATTTGTACATCCAATATCTCATTTTAGAAAGGGGAACACTTCCTTACTAATGCAAATCATTCACGCCCAATAAAAAAGGGTGGCCAATCTATGGCCCTGAGGCCAGACCTAGCCCACAGGACCACTTCAAGTGGCCCACCACCAGTGCTACTGAAATGGACACAGACATGACAGCCGTAAAACATGCCCGGGCATGCATAAATGCACCTTTTGTAAATGCTGCCGTAAGTGCACTTACGGCTGTCATATACACGTTTGTGACAGCTGCGTTTTGCAGCAGCGTTTACAGCAGGAGGAACCACGTGACCAGCCCACTCAGCTGCCCAGGGAGATGTGGCACAGCACGAAAAGGTTGGGAGCCCATGCAATAAAATGTTAACCTTCTAGATCAGTCTGCACAAGTAAAAGAAAAGGCAGGCATCCAGAGGCATGTTAGCAATCTACTATGCAGGAACAAGTTCTTCACAGCTCCCAAAATTCCTTTACAGAGGAATATTCCTTATCCTCAGCAACATTCCTCAAGATATATCCCAGATCAAGATATAAACAGATAGTGTGGATTAGTAATATCTCTTCCCTCAAAGCAGAATCTCCTAGCCCAGAGTTTCTAACCTTTGGATTTTGTTCTTCAATTCCCAGAAGCCTAAGTCAATTCCCCCAAAAGCACTGATCAGCCAATATACTGACAGACTTCTGGGAACTGAAGCCCCCCTGTGAGGAATGGGCCCCACATTGGGAACTGCTGCTCTAGCCCCTCTATAAATGGCTTTTAATACCTGAACACTACTAACAATAGCTTTAAAATTCTTCCGTGCTGAGATATTTCTATATCCATTTGTAAAAGCAGAATTTAGGAGATGCCACTGCTTCATTCATGAGGGAAAATGTTTAACATATTTTTGCCAGCATAGACCCAATCTTGACTTCAAAATTCTTTCACAGAAACCTAATGCAGTGAATCAGCAATTATTTTTCTAGTGCTTCCAAGTGTCAAGATTAATTTTGCTACCCTTGGTAATAAAATGGTTTCAAATGACATCTTTAATCAGCAAGTAAGAATACTTCCCTCCAATAGAGACAAGCTGTCACGAAAGGTCACCAGAAAGTGACAGAATGGAAATTATGTTTGTAATTTCAACTGAAATATTAATTTCTCTTTTAAGTGTTTTCTTGACTTACGCCTAGATTCCAAAGTGAAGAATATAGTTATACAACCAAGGTCTATTTCTATACTCATAATTCATATTAAGAACAATCAGTCCTGAAAGAAAGTAATATTTATCATGCCAGTTCTACTACATTTTGTTCCCTATTAGGGTGATTTTTAATAGACATCAATTATTGCAGATACAGTATCTTAACACTTCTAGCTGGCAATGAGCTATCACCAAAAAAATTGGGAATAAGCTAAAAAAATTAGCTTCAAAACTTATATAAAGTACTTCTTTTAAAATGCTCTGCAAACTGCTAATCAAATACTTCGTTTTTCCATATTGAGTATAGCAGTGTTCCCAAACTTTTCACACTGTGGGCTGGTCACGTGGCTGAGCAGGCCAGTCAAGGGTTCTTCCCACCGTAAAACACATCCACGGCTGTTGTAAATGTGCTTGAACAGCCGCAAGTGCCTTTACGGTAGTGTTTGCGCATGCACAGGAGTATTTTACTTCCACTTCCGGTAGCGGCAAGGGTTGGATAATTTTGCACTACAGGCTGGGGCTGGCTCGTGGGCCGTAGTTTGGTCACTCCTGGAGCATAGTACAGTATACTGTAACATGAGAATATACATCTCATGCATGTGTGTGAGAGAGAAGGATTTAAACAGTTCTAACTGGACTACATGAAAATGATACAGATTCATAGATCTCACAATTTAAAATCTCATTGAAGCATACTGTATAATTTTCTCCATAACTCAGTAAGAATGAAACCATAAAAACAGAACAGCATTTTTAAAAGTCCTTAAGCATAAAACTCTATTATTCTTAGGTTTGCTGGAATTACCAGAGGGTTTATCTGCCTCTGAAAAGACATCCGAAGAAAACTATGTGGCCTTTCCAAAAAAAAAAAAATTCTAAATGTCTATGGGCTACAGAAAAGGCACTGCTCCAGTACAGATTGGCTTAACAGGGATATTTAGTACAGTATATGAAATGGCTGTCACTCCAAACAAGGTTACTTTGGTAGAGTTGGAAAGAGGAGAAAGAGATTTGCACCAGTTTCCAAAATTGATACGTTTCACATTGGAGTATTAAAGATTCAGAAAAGTACCGCAAATTTCATCTAAGTTTAATAGTATCTCATGCTTATGAACAGGTAGGTTACAAAATTCTGTCTCTGGAACTCTTCCATATTCAACATACCACAATACTCTCATCAAAAAAATTACTAAATACACAAAGTGGGTCTGCATCTTCCAGCAACAACATACAAACCAACTGAAGTTGGTAAAAGGCAAACCATGCAATAAACGCTAACTGGGAGAACAGAGTGATTCCATGAATAGCCTAGACCTGACCTTTTAAGGAAAATATAAGGTTACAGGCTGATTATCACATTTTGCTTTATGTTTTCAGAAACAAGCAAGGTTCAAAAGAAATACAGTTTGCACTTAACAAGTAAGCCAGGAGGGGGAACCTTCAGGGAGAAATGCACTGCTTATCCCTTATTTTGGGGACTACAGCACCTTGCAATCGGAAGAGGCACCAAAACAAACACAAACTCTTTGAAAGGAAACTTCCTGGGAGCATGATTCTACTTTAAAAAAGAACAGGCACTTTCCCATACACCTGGTTTTTAAAGAAAAGTGTGAATAAGCGGTAGCTCCCATACAACCACAAAAATTTGGTGATGCATGCGGTGGGGAAAATAAGACTATGCAAAGCAAAGCAATCACACGTATATACCGCCCCACAGCAATTAGTGCACTCTCTGGGAAGTTCACAAGTTAATTAGCACTTTGCCCCCAACATGCTGGGCACTCATTTTACCAACATTTGCCCCCAACATGCTGGGTACTCATTTTACTCATTTTCTATCCTTAGAAGGATGGAAGGCAGAGTCAACCTTGATCCCTGGTGAGGATTGAAATCACGACCTTTTGGTTGCACCACAGCAACCTGGTTTTCTATTTTAATCCATACACAGTACATTTGTAGGATACTTTATACATTCATCCACTTCTCCAGGATATAGCAGGATTTGAAATGTGGGGAGAAATGCACCCCTGAAAAGCTATACTACAGGATGCACTGGCTCACACCAACAAATTCTGTTTGTGAACTGTATCATGGCTTCATACTGATTCTGAAGCTGCGAACATTTCAAAAGAAGACTTGTTTGCGTGTACTGTTTCAAGATGACACACTGAGACTGTAAATAATTTATTAGCAATCCTGCCAGTTCTGTTTCACAAGGATGACAACACAAATCTAGGATTTCTCTCAGCACTATCTTTTATCAACCAGTCCTTCAAAAAAAGAAAAGTTGGGGACCCCCTCTCATGCTGAGCAGATACTGTGTTACTATTCTGAAGGCCTTAACATTTGTTCCCTGATCAAGAATGACAATCCACTTCTAGATATAAGCAGAGTATATTCTTTTTCTAACGTAAAAGGGCTACAAGTACTACAGCTTATAAGTCAGGTGCAATTTTTTTATCACCCATCATTGTCTTTTCATGTGTACAACTTTTCATCCTGAATTTTAAAAACATTTCAATCATAACACCAACATTACAAAGAATCAAACATCCAGGAAATTGTAATATTTTCCCGCAGAACTACATTGCCTTGAATATTATTTGCTACTAGGATTTATTTTTTAAAATGCAGCAAATTTACACCAGGAATTGTCAAAATACCTTTCTAATAGATATATTAGAATCATCTTTATGTATAACATTAAACTTAAATTAATTCAAACGCAAAGTAGCAATTTTTTAAAAAATTCACTACTTAAGAGTTTCAAAGAAAAGCCCCTATTTAAAACTCTTCACAGCCTAAGCTGTGGCCAAAGGATTCGCTTAAGTAAAAAGTCTTTGTCTGCCAACAGATATACAGTAATACCCCGGATAACGTTATGACTTGGTTCCACAAGTCTTAATGTTATCCGGTTTTTAGCGTTGTCCGATGCATACATCGAACAACGCTAAAAAAAATGCCCTGACTGCGGCAGTTTGTCCCCGAAGTCAAACTGACCCTAGGCTAGCGATTGCTAGCCTAGGGTCAGCTTGACTTCGGGGACAAACCAAGCGGTTTGTCCCTGAAGTCAATGCTGCGCTTGGGGGGGGGGCATACCCACCCACCCCCAAGCAAAGTGATGGAACGCTGCGCTTGTGGGGTGGGCATTCCCCCCCTCCCCAAGCACAGCGCTCTATGGATCGCTGTGAAAGAAGAAGGGGTGAGGAGAATCCCCAGCGCGTGCGATCGGGATTCCCCTCACCCCTTCTTCATTCACAGCTATAAAGCAAGAAAATCAGGATTTACTTCCTTTTAATGCTAGCGCTGGGGTTGGGGAGGTTTAGGAGGTTTGCTAGGCTTCGTCCAGCAATCGCTGCTACTGAACTAGGGTCGGGGGGGGAAAGGCAGGCACCCGCCTGCCATTTGCCCGACCCTAGTTCAGTAGCAGCGATCCATCGCTGGGGGGGGGGGTGGATTGGGTAGATGTTCTACCCAATCCAAACCCCCCACACACACACACACACGATTGTACCGGATAACGCTAAAAATCGCGTTATCCGATGCAAGATTTTTCAAAAATATTGCATCGTTATCAGATTCTAGCGCTATCCAATACAATCGTTATCCGGGGTATTACTGTACAAGGCAGAGGTTCAATCTAGCCTCCTATGAAAGGGATTTCCAGTGAGTGATCACAGAAAAGGCTGAAAATTTTGCTGATTTCTCACCAAAAAACCCTGTCATTAATTCTTATGTCCCAGTCACAGAAATATCTTACCCAAAGTTTCTGGAATGTTTCTTCTTTCCCTGGTTACATCTGACAGTCTAATAATTGTTCCTTCTTTCCGCTCAGTTTTGAAACGTAGTCGACCAGATTCTTCATCATCTTCCTCTTCCTCATCTGATTCTTCTTTGGTTTCATTTTGAAGCTCCAGATTTTCAATAACTGCCTATAGCAGAGGAGACAGATAAATTATTGCCCTGGCAGATTTGTGACAGGATAGTAGTTTAAAAAGAAAAATGCTTCTGTAGTCTGTGAAGGATTCATGTATGGCATTGTGGATACAAACCTCCAAACAATGACTCCTAAAACTTAATTCCACGCTTTGCCTTCTTGTACTAATTATAACAGTATACAAAATACCCTTATTTACAATTCACAAGGTTCCTATACTTTTCCTCCCACCTACAATTTCCCACAAACATATCAGTTGAGGATCATAGCAATTTCAATTTATTTTTTGACACAAAATGTTCATCTTCACAATCTATTTAATTCTAATTAAACTAGAATTGGTGAATAGAACAGAAATAGAAACAGAGTAGGCAATCTCACATTTATAAGACCCAGAGCAACACACATTTACAATCATCTAAAAGAAACATTTCAGGACTTATAAAATCAAATGGACTAAATGTTTTGGGTAAAGAAGAGCAGCATGCACCCAAACATGAATAGAATCTTTGACAACAGAAGGTAGCTTTATCTTTTTAAAATAATTTTAAAAATATCTGCCAAGCTGCGGAGGATGACAGAGGAGTCTAGTGTGGTGGTCCATGGAGTCGCAAAGGGTTGGATTTTACTGTGCGACTGAACAATAACAAAGCCATTAGAACAATACCGCAATGAGGACTGCAACATTTTGTGAAGTAGAAAATTATAGGGTACATTTGAATATTAGCCTTGCTTCCTACTTGGGCTGAAGAATAAACGCAAATCAGGCATACAATTCAACATACTTTATGAGATAGGAAGTGCTTGACAAATTATTACTTATTATAGGCTCTAAATACTGAATGAACCCAATAAGATCCTGAGGAAAATATTTAAGAGAAGAGTCCCTCTATCAAGGTTGAAGAGTAGGAGGTTATGCCCATTAAGCAACTTTCTAGTTCAAAAGAGATGGAGAACCTTAAACCTAAAAGATGAAGAACTTTAAACCCAAAAGGATAATGTAATTTCCTGCCTCAAATGCTGGCAGTGAAAACTAAGAGTGGCAGCTAGTCTCTTGTACAAGAGAAAAGGAAAATAAACACGTCAGACAAAAATGAACTTATTGCTCAAGTAGTAATTGGTCTTCTCATGGATGGTTGCCCCAAGTCAATCTAGATTTCTGTTCTCTGCTTCCTGGCAGATGTCTGTTTAGCCAAAGGTCCTGAAGTGTCAAGTGTCAGAATTTTTGCTGTGCACAGTGTATGGCATTTTTATTAAACAGCAGGCCTTGCTTAAGGCTTTGCCCCCTCCCCCAATCAGACCTCTATGGCTTTTCCAACCTTAAGAAGAATAAAACGAGGACAGGAAAGACATTCTAAAGGCAGCTCTGTAGACAGATGAAATGTTGATACTCAAGCACAACAGAATTGCTAGCCACTGTGAATACGCTTATTTCTTACCAGAGATAAGCAGTATCATGTGATGGTTACATGGAATCCATTTTGACACTTTGAGTATCAGGAGAATAACATTTAATTTGGAGCCGTGGATTAGTTCCTATCCTTTCCCATTCCCTAGTAATTTTTCTTTAAAATGTTTTAAAAGGAAAAAATCCCTTATGCTCTCTCATGGCTATTTTTTAAAAAAATGTTTAAATTTTAAAGGAGTATGGCGATGGGAGACTTCTCCTGCCTCTTAGAGAATACAAGCCAACTTGGAGAGATTTAAAAATAAACTGTTGGAAGTGATGGGTCCAGGGCAATGAGTCCAAGAAGTCACATGTACTCTGCATGTTTTGTTTTGCCTACCAATGTCCTAGCCAATAAAAAAAATCTGTTGTTGTTGTTCAGTGGCACAGTCAATTCTGACCCTTTGCAACTCTATGGACCACTGTCCGTCAGGCACTTCTATCCTCCACCATCCTCCTCAACTCGCTCAGTTCTGTGCCTATTGTCTCTACAATACCATCTAGCCATCTCATTTTTGGCTGCTCCCTTTTTCTTTTGCCCTCCACCTTTCCCAGCATCAAGGCTTTCTCAAGTGAATCCTCTATTCTCATTTGATGTCCAAAGTACTTTAGCTTCATCTTTACTATTTGACCTTCTAAGGAGTAGTCAGGGTTGATTTCTTCTAAGATTGACCTATTTGTTCTCCTCACTGTCCAGGGGACTCTCAAAACTCTCCTCCAACACATCTCAAAGGCATCTATTCTCCTGCGCTCAGCTTTCCTAATGGTCCAGCTCCCACAACCATACATTGCCACCGGGAATGCCATTGCTTTGACTATACGAATTTTTGTTTGCAACGTGATGTCTCTACTTTTCACTATGTTCCCCAGGTTTCTCATTGCTTGCCACCCAAGAATCAGTTGCCTTTTTATTTCATGGCTGCAATCACCATCTGCAGTGAGCTTTGATCCTAGGAAAGTAAAATCTGTCACTGCTTCTACTTCTTCCCCATCTATTTTCCAGGGACAGGGCCTGTTGCCATGATCTTTGTTTTCTTGATATTGAGTCTCAAGCCAGCTTTTGCACTTTCTTTTTTCAACCTAATCAGGAGCTTCTTTAAGTCCTCCTCACTTTCTGCCATGAGGGTGGTATCATCTGTGTATCTCAAATTGTTGATGTTTCTAGTGAAATGAAAACTGCACTTTAAGGAGGATACTAACAAACTGGAACAAGTTGAGAGAAGGGCAACAAGGATGATCACCACTAGACCAGCCTTTCACCTTACTGCAGGGATTCATAACCCAAGAAAATAGGGAGGAGGGACAGGCTCCCAATTTATGTTTTGCACGAGTGTGTGCACTTATCAAATCCCCAATTGTTTTCACTTTGCAAGTCATTTTCTAACATTCTTGGGCTGGTATTAATAAAGGTCATCCCCTTTTGTGGTTGTGTTCTCTGAATACATGAAACAGAAAGACACAAAGCCATAAAGCAATGGCAGAGGGTGGAACAGAGTAAGAAAGAATAGGCAAAGGCTTTAATAAGAGATGGAAGAGGAAATGGGGAGCTGGAATGCTAGTCACATCCTACCAATTGTGAACTGATTCAATCTGTAAGCTCTATGTGAACACTAATTATGATTTCAAACGTCATAAAGGCTGTGATTCAAATTGCAGCAATGTAGCCACACCCATAAATATTTTAAATACCATGTGCTTAAGAAATGTTTTGCCTTTCAGATTTCAAGTGCTCTCAAGTACCTCTTCTGACTCATTTGGAGGTGTCTGGGCATCAGCAATCTCTTCTAATTCTTCTTCAGCAACATAGTCTTGTTGTTCAATGACTTCCTGCTCATTATAGGATTGCATATAATCTTCATCCTGAAAGAATTGCATGAGAAAAACCATTTCAAGGTATTTGAAGCAGATTTTCTCATGACTGGGGATGTGCACAGCAGAAATCGACTCATGTCTTTAATTTTTTAACTAGGATGTTACAGAATTTCACAATCTCTTCCTTTTAAATTTCTTAGCTTCCATTCGTTTCATCTAAACCTGGAAATAATGTTGTACACCTAACACTAGCCTTAAAAACTATATCTTTTACACTGAAAATGAACACAAAGCATCTCAAAATAATGTTTTAAAATAATGGCCAAAATCCTATTTAATAATTTATACTGATCTCAAGAAAATGAGGCCACTAGGAGAGAAGACTGCCACTAATTTGAGTGTATAGCAACTTTTCAAAAGTTAATTAATTAAGAGATCTTGCTTTGATAATAGATTGTGAATGACTTACAATTCATGATACCAAGTTAAAGCCACAAAGAATCAAAATTAGGACCTTTTAATAAGCAGTAATTACTGGTAGTGTTGCTTCTCCTACATCAGCCTACATTTTGCAGGAACATTTAGGCCAATCTTCTAAAAGTTTCAACATGCCATTCAGAATGTTATTTTCTCAAAGTTAGATTCTTCCTATCTGATGCTGCACTAACAATTTTAATGGTAATGTACTAAATCTAATACATTATTTCCAAATGACTTATATAATATCAGAACAGACATTAAGCCTAATTCCTTTTTACTGAGGATTTTAAGCCAGTTAACAAATATTGTCTAAAAGAGAAATTTAGTGAAAGTTAACAATGAGGTCAACTTAATATTTTGGTATCAGATGTGGGAAAGAAGTGGGAAGTTACCCATGATAGAGGAAAAGGAAGTAGAGAGAAGAAGCATAAGACATCACATCCATAACTAAATCTCTAAAACTATTTATGCTTGAGAAATATTTAGAATGTTAGTGTCTGTCTCAAAAAAAAACATTTGAAGTAGTATCCAAGACACATATTCTATCTGCTCTTGCAAAAACAACTAGTTTAGAAGAATATAAGTCCTCTTCAGTGATTTAAATATTTCAAACTAGATCTACCAGCATGTATATGAGAAGCATAAGCTATATCCACTGCAATTCATATCACTAGGTTATTTTTCTGCTTTTCAAAATGTTTAATTCAAGAGTGGCACAACATTATAAGCAAATCATTTTGCAAACAAGTTAATTCCCCTCTCAATATTACAACATACACAATATTATGACATACACAATATGATAGTACATTAAAGTAATTTCTATCCAACACCATATAATCTTCATACCACCTGTGTTGGTCTTAGTAAAGGTTTCACCCTATGTTGGATTTTGGAACACTATGGTAAGTGATCAACAAGCAAAATAAAAAGCACTGTTTAGACTGTCAAGTTTCCCCATGTGAAATATTTCAAACAAATCGCAAAGGGTTTATTTTTGCAATCTATCTCTTCCGCAAATCACTTCAATTGCAACAAATTATGCATATGACATTTTCTAAAGTTAACCTCTAATCTCTTTATTCAGGTTTAGACAGTTCTCAGTTAACAGGGAAAAAAGGGGGGGATTGAAATGAGAGAGCAGGACATCAATCACTCTGGAATATTAGCACCTTAAAGATGTCTTTAGCAGGTCAATAATCTTTTCACCTTCGAAGGACTTTATCAGATCTTGTCTAAAGCCTGGATAAAAGCTTTTGCATTAAGTACTTCTAACAATTGGCACTGTGGCTCCACCACACAAAGCTGTTTTTTTCCTTAAGGATACAATCCTCAAGGTCATGATTCTCAACTGCCTTCCAGAATGACAAAGGAGTATTACCTACAGCCAAACAAGCTGTCAACACAAACTTTGTCACAGCCTAGATAAAGAAACTGGCAGACAGTGATAATAGGTCTAATTTTCCCCTCCTCCCTAGGGAGGTAAACAGATTTCAAATCAGTCTAAAAACCTGTGCACATGAAGCAATGTTATCTCAGAAAATACAATAGAGTAAAACTCACTGGAAATTCATCTAGAGGTTCATTGATTTCAAGATCTAACACTTCATCATTATAAATTTCTTCTTCTCCCTGATCTTCTCCATATTCTATCTGGTCTTCTGTTAGCTCAGCTTCTTGGCCTTCATATTGTCCTTCTCCATACTCCTCAACATACTCTTCAGTGACTTCTTGTTTTTCATAAGTCAAGTCATCTTCCCCTTGTTCGTATTCTGAATCTTGCTCAACGGAGGGATCATTAGCTGTCTCTGAGAGCTCAAATGAGGTCACCATGTCAGATGTAGTATTAAGACTAACAGCAACATCCTGAGTGCTATGGCAAGAGCAGAAAATAAACAGAATTTTAAAGTAACAATATTAGCCATAATGTGAAAATTAGCTGTAGATTAAAGACATACTATCTACATCAACTGGCAAAAATATAGTTTACGGATTAACTTGACTGTATGCCACAACTCATAATATGAATACTTACACCACATCTTATCACCAGCTGCAGGCTATTTGACCAGAGGGATCAAATCAGCCAGATGGCTTAACAAGTTAGGTTGGCAAAGGGTACAGAGTAACTAAATAAGCTGTATTCAATTTTCAGACAAATAAATACACGGCAAATGAGAACAGTATCTGTTTTCCACTTTTGAAATACTTAGCTACTCATCATTCCAATCTAAATAAATAGGCTAGGCAGCAAATATTTTCAATATTCATTTCTTATAAGAAATGCTTTCTATATTGACGCACCTGAACTTACTTCAAACAGAAATTTGCATCTAGACCTTATAACCACAAATATCAATTTAAAGTGGATTTTCAAATGTTATATTGAGAATGGATTACTAGTTAGCCAATAAACAGCAACAAAAGCCAAATGCAAGCAGCTAACGAAAACATGTTCAGTGTTAAAAATGTAATATTAATGCTAATGCATTTTAAAATTTTGCTGCATGACTATTCAACACAATAGAAATATATTAAATTTATTTCCCTAATTTTACAAACTATAACCTAAAATTTATTCTATTTATCAAATTAGGATTTCTCACAAAAACAATTACTCAAGAATTCTGAAGCCAACACTTCAGACACAGTACTGTAGAATTTTGCTGAGAAACCTATTCAACATTATAGCTACAGTAGTTCTCTTTTCTAATTCACTCCAAAAAAGATTTCTTATATTCACACTCATCTTCAAAAAGGAAAAGTTTAAAAGAACTGTGTTAGTCTGTGCAAGTATATTAGAGAACAAAAAGAGAGAGGAAGATAACAAAGACCAACTGCTATATTTTAAAGCGAGCTTTCAAGTGCACTTCCCCATACATAAAAATAAGACTACATTAATGACAAATGTATACAAGGCCTCATGACAAAAGAGAGATATAATGGAGAAATTGATAAAGGGTAGTCCAGTGTTTTCCAACCTTTGGTTTTTGGACTTCAATTCTCAGAAGTCTAAGTCAATTCCCCAAAGCACTGATCAGCCAAGGCTTCTGAGAATTAAAGTCCTCTGTGGAGCATGTTGGGAACCACTAGGTTAGTCAGTAAAGGAATAAGCTATAGGTCTGTGAATAATGTCAATTATCAGTCTACAAGGCAACAACAGCATCTCTCTTAACCTATCTCACAACATAACTTGGAGGATGAAGTGGCTAAAATAACCATATATTCCATTGGAATATATGTAGAGACATCACATTGCAAACAAAAATTCGTATAGTCAAAGCAATGGTATTCCCTGTGGCAATGTATGGTTGTGAGAGCTGGACCATTAGGAAAGCTGAGCGCAGAAGAATAGATGCCTTTGAGATGTGGTGTTGGAGGAGAGTTTTGAGAGTCCCCTGGACATCGAGGAGAACAAATAGGTTAATCTTAGAAGAAATTAACCCTGACTGCTCCTTAGAAGGTGAAATTGTAAAGATGAAGCTGAAGTACTTTGGACATCAAATGAGAACAGAGGATTCACTTGAGAAAGCCTTGATGCTTGGAAAGGTCGAGGGTAAAAGAAGAAGGGGGCGGCCAAAAATGAGATAGCTAGATGGTATTGTAGACACAATGGGCACAGAGCTGAGCGAGTTGAGGAGAATGGTGGAGGACAGAAGTGCCTGGCGGACAGTGGTCCATGGGGTCACAAAGGGTCAGAATCGACTGTGCGACTGAACAACAAATTCCATTGGAAGAAAGATGATAGATAAGTTTAAAATAACAAGTAGTAAATCTTTCTCTCTCTCTCTCTAATACACACAAAAACACACAGACATAGCTCTTTGGTAGAATTAAAGCATGTTACATTTGCTGCACTTACATTCTAATATAAAAGCCCTTGCAGGGGCCAATCTAGAAAATCACTTACATCACATGGCTTAAAAATTAAGACACAAACCTGAAATGCTGGTCTTCTTCATTGTCACTCTGTAGGAGATCATCATTCAGTTCTTCATCTGACATATCTGACTGGGTCTGCATGTAAGCAAAAATAAACAAACAAAATTTGAAATAACCCAGTATGTAAGATTTAACAATGTTTCAGCCAACTTTTGCAATGTATGGTCAGAAAGCTTCCCAGACTGTAAACAGTAACTGCCTTGTTCCGTTCGCAGAAACTTACAAATAATCTAACAAGAATAAAATATTTTGCCTTTTAACTGCAATTTATGTGGTTACGGGTGAAGATTCATAAGAAGTTATTAAAATTCAGAGATTTTACCTGACTCAAACTGAAGTTGTTTGAGCCATAGGATGTGGCAAATTAAACGAAAAGAAGTTTGGTATAGTACAGTGATGGCCAGCCTTAGCACTCCAGGTGTTATTGGACATAAATTCTGAGAATCCCAAGTCAACACACCTGCTGATCAAGGCTTCTGGGAATTGAAGGCCAAGAACAGCTGGAGTGCCAAGGTTGGCCATCACAGATATAGTGGCTAGTAAGGTGGAGACAGAGGCAATTACCTGATCAGCCATAACATTTAAAAGATGGTTTGGGGCCAATCACTACCTCTCAGTTTCAAGACATTCCTGACATACGCTAAGGCAAAAAACAAAGGTAGAACTGATCTGAGCCTCTTAAAAATGACAAGACAATTAAGAAATAAGGATAATTACCATATTCTGGGTTTTCATTTAAAAATGCCTAACTTCCACATTCTTTCAGTGCCACTTTTCTTTTAATAGAATTAGTTCAGGACAAACAGGACAAAAATGGACAACACATCACATAAAGAAATAACTAAAAGATTCCTGTATTTCATTGACACTATTTTGTTATTTCTAAGTTGATTTCAAACGCTCACTACTATGAATTAGCAATAGGGGAGTTGGCTGTGACATCCAGGTGGCAAGACAGACTTATTATGATGCCAAACAAACCAGTAAGAGTGCCATAAAACTTTTAAAAAGCACTTTCTCTTAAAAGTCAATACTGTATGACTTTTAATTATAAGGTAGGTTGTGCTGATGTATAAAATGAAAACTTATTAATTCACAAACTGCTATGTATGCTATGTATGAAGAACTCAAATGTTGTTCGATGGTTTCATTCTAGAGCAGGGATTCTCAACCTGAGGCCCATGGTGCCATTTCATGTGGAGACCCCACCGCCTCCACCACACCAGGAAGTGCCATGTGGTGGAGGAAGGGTAAAATGGGCATCCGGCCTCCAAAGCTGTCTGAGGGAGTGTGACCCGGGCCCTGGCTTTAAAAGGTTGAGAACTCCTGTTCTAGAGCAGTGTTTCCCAATATTTGGTTTTGGGACTTCAATTCCCAGAAGCCTAATTCAATTCACTAAAGTACTGATCAGCCAGTATACTGCCTTAGGCTTCTGGGAATTGAAGTCCCCCTGTGGTGTGTGTGCCCCACGTTGGGAACCACTGTTCTAAAATATCTAGAGGGAAGAGAGGTATGAGGAAACTGGAAATACAGGTAGTACAAAGAATAGCAATAAAATTGCTATGGATTAGAACAGTGATGGCAAACCTTGGCACTCAAGGTGTTCTTGAACTTCAATTCCCAGAAGCCCTGATCAGCAAGAGTGCTGACTTGGATTTCTGGTAATTGAAGTGAAAGAACACCTGGAGTGCCAAGGTTCACCATCACTGGTTTAGAGCATATGCTGGTTTGAACTCCTTCCAAACTGTTAATTGTGTTGTCAAGATTATTTCTATCCAAAAGAAAGAAGTTTAAATTGCTGAAATGATCCAGACTAGCATTATGACTAGTTCTATATTCACCCAGAAATGATTATTTCTAAGCAGAAACTTAAACAAGGGAATTAAAAATAATGGCATGCATACTAAACAAAAGATCATTAATAAAATGGAACAAAGATAAGAAGAGGGCTATGTCATTCCCACCCAATTTGCAATCTTTCAGTAACAGACTGACTGTTTACTTGTAAGATAATAGTGCGAGTATTTTCTATTCAGCCTTTATTTTTTTAAAAAAACTCCCGAGTGGTATCACCAAATTAAGGACACTAAAATACAGTATTACCTTGGATAATGCTAAGACTTGGTTCCATAAGTCTTGGTGTTATCTAATTTTTAGTGTTATCCGATGCATGTTAAAATTCTATGGGATGGACCGGATAACGTTAAAACACCATAGAGATACATTGTAACTGCACAGGCTTTAGCGGTTGTTATCCGATCCATCCCATAGGACCTTAACGTTATTCGATCCAATTCTCCTCCCCAGATTGCTTAAAATTATGCAAATTTAGCGTTATCCGAGGTAAACGTTATCCGAGGTATTACTGTATATGGAAAACCACTTAAGATATGTCAAAAAGCTAGGCTTTCAAACTGAATAAGAGAGCCTACAAATTTATTTTTATCAAAATTGATAATAACTGCAAACATAACAATTGCTCAGTTTTTATAAACAATCTGGTTTCAGAAATCATGGTTTATGAAGTAAGAAAAAAATGATGAGCCAATCATTTCCTTGCCCATATGTTTCAGAATAGAATTCCCGGTTTACATGAAATCTGATTCTGGCTTATGACTGCAGATTTTGACTGACAGTTTCCTGTTTTAGGCACCCATAGCACTGAAACTGCAACATGAAGGGTCTTATGGTTGGGGAAGGAATATATGGCACTCATGCTTGTTTAACAAACCAAGGTTTATGCAAGCTAACAATGTGCTTAGAGGATTTTTGCCTGTTGCAATACTCAAACCAAAACATGTGGCTGCCATTCCCACCTCCCCCTTAAGATTCCACAAAAGAGCAGATAAATCCATTTTCTCCCTGGAAGAAGATTGCAAGTTTAACTTGGGATGCCAGAGGAAAACTTTCCAAACAATCAAATAACTAGAGCCATTACTCAATCTTTGAACCACAGAGGAAGAAAACATCACTCCTCCATAAAAGATCCCACTTAACTCTTCAAGATTGGGAGAGGGAAAGTGCTCAAGCACTTTTTGAAAATAGCAGTCAAATGCCAATTATAGCACACATGAAACAGTGTTGACTGAGAGACCTGGTTTTGTGTTTTTCATGCAGCTAAGAAAAAACTGAAGGAAACCACAAGTCAATTACTACCCAAGAAGTATCAACCCACCTTAGAAACAACGAAAAATAATTAAGTGTATCTTTTTACTATATAATCACTCGTATATTTTAGCAAATTTCTTATTTACCTTTTTCCCAGTCAGTAAATCTTCTCCTAGTAAGTCATCATCTAATTCACTAAAGGAAAAAATATATAATTCTCAGTTGTGCAAAAAACAAGTATGATAGAAGTACAGCTCTTCATATCCCATCTACCACTTCTGGCTTATCCCTGAAAGCAATGAGAATCTGAACAGCATTTGCAAAGTAGACCAATGATACCATTTGACAGAAACATCAAAATACTCATTTTTAGTAAGAAATCTTTGGTTCAGAGAGAAAAAATCTTTCCAAAATTGTACACTGACTCCTTTGAGTATTGAAATGTGGCAAGTTAAGTAAATACAGAAAATACTGTGATATTCATCTATTTTTAAAAGATCTGTAGCTTCAAATCCAAAGTTGCTATTTGCTTTAACTCCTTACATGATACGCTACTTATTATAGTAAAAAGCTCTTGTAATAAGAAGTAGAGAACCTGTTGAATGTAAAAACTGTAACAAATAAAATATAAACCAAAAGCAGGCTGGAAATCTTCATTTAACAGAATTTGCACTGAAGTTTGTATGAGCACCAGGGATACAGTGCCAAACATTTCCACTAGAAAACAGACTAGTTTCACCTCTGTGTTATTTGGCCATATACTTTACAGTACATGACAATTAATTTCAAGATCAGCATTTGAGTTAGATTCAAAAAAGTTACTGAAAATCAATGTAACTAATATTAAATGTAAATCATTTTTCAGACTTCCTGGCTCTTATCAGCATCCATTTGATGCTAGTTACTTCTTCCAGAGCAACTTTAAAGGCAACAGAAGAGTAGTAGAACAGTCCAGTCTGCACAAGTGGGAGAATATCCCAGGTGGGCAGGATATAAATCCAAATAATAAATAAATAAATAAATTGACAGAAAAGGGGAAAAGCCAATGAGTTCATGTGTTATGTATATATGTGGGGAAGAAGCCTGTTTTCTCCCCACTCCCATCACGTATTCCATGAGGGAAAACAGCCTCACATTAAAGAAGATTCTCCCCCTTTGCTCTTTATGGAATGTATAAATCTCCTCATAATTCAGCATTTGACACAACTATGGAGACAACTTCATTATCATCTGAATTTGCACTTTATCAGTGGAATACAAAAGGCAAACTTAAGAAAGCAAAATGAGATGCTAAGGGGAAATTAGAGGAACATTACCTGTCCCAGTCATCATCTCCAGTCCTTCTCCTCCAAGATCTTTCAGCACCAGGCTTATCAAATTGGTCAAAGTCATCATCTGTTAAGAGAAAATATTTACAAATTTTCACAACACAGAACATGCATTGCCAGTTAAACAGCAGTAATATCATTTTCTCCACAGGAATCCCTATTTGTTTCCAATGTGTCCTTCCATGGGAACAACTTGAAAACAAATTAAATTTAAAGAATTTATTTAACCCAAACCTCAATTTTCACTCTTCTTCCCAATTTTATTATAATTAGTATTTATCACTGCTGTTGCTTTTTTCATAGCTTGGCCTTTTAATTGTTTGTTATTTTACTTTTTTTGTACACATTTATTTACCACCTTTTGAACTTCATCTAGGATTTTAATTAAACAATAACCAGATATTTAGTTACGGTAAGTTCTCATGTGCTATCAAGTTTCCTCTAACTTATGACAACCCTAATATGGTTTGAGGCATGTGAGATGTTCAAGTAAAGGTTTACCATTTCCATGTCAACACCCTGTGAGTTTCAATGGCCACGTGGAGATTAATACTCAATACTCCCAGATTTCTGCTCCATCACTATATCCACTAAACCTTTGGCTCTCAAAGACAATCCACGTCAAGGACCTAAACCATAAAACTACATTTTGACTGTCACCCAACCAACCACAAAGCCACTGACCCTGCTCTGCAGTTAAACACAACCCTATAGCTGCTGCAGTTACAAAAGAACATGGGAGGCATTAATTCTAAATTTAATCAGTTAAAGCCTCAACAATTATGACATCAAATTCTACAGATTTTATACACACACACAGACACACACCATAAAAACGAATTACTGATCAATCTTAAAGCAGTCTACTTCTGACTATTCTGCTTACTACCATAACTGTGATTGTTTTCCATCCTTCAAAGGGGGGGGGGGTCACCACCGACAAAGGCTCTTTCCACAGGCAACAATCAGTAGAGGGCCACTTCGAGTCCATTCCATTCAGCCATCAATAACAGACAGTTAAGGCTATCTCTCTTACATGTGATGTTTATTAATATGATTAGAAAGCATTTTAAAAACTGAAACAAATATTTCTACCTCTCCGATTAGTATTAGATTAGATTATGTATTGACTGCTTAATGTTGTCTTTCTTTTTTAAAAGGATTTTGTGTAACTTGCCTTGGAATGGATATTGTACACATTTACACACATATGTATATACTCAGAAGACACAGAACACTCAGTTCTACTTTGCTTTATGTAACTTTTTCCTACTATTCCCCCCCCCCCAAAAAAAATATTCTTTTCTCCTCTGTATCCATGGGAAGTAGGATGTCCATTTAGTTTCATATTTGTTGAAGAACAACTACAGGGAGCCAAAATAAAGATGACAACATTCAGGTTTTAATGCCATACCTGCTTCAGATTATATTATTCTTCCCGTCAGAAAAACAGGAGAATGAGACAAGGTAATTAGGCCAGAATAAATCCTAACATATGACAACTTGTTTATTTTCAGCTAGAAATCAGCAGTACACTTCTGCTGATAAAACTACAATCAAACCTCGCATAAAGAGTGACTCGCTTAAAGAGTAACTCACTTAAAGAGCAGAATTTTCTCTGAATATTCGCTTCGCTTAACAAATAAAGCCAACCAAAAACTCGCTTAACAAATAAATCGGGGTTCGCAATCCCCCACACAATTGGTCACTTACAATGGTGTTTCGCTTAAAGAGTAAACTCACTTAAAGAGCAATCCTATGGAACGCATTATGCTCTTTAAGCGAGGTATAACTATATATACTTTGATTAGAATTAGAATGCAAAATTTCTGTCCTCTACTGCAAGTATTTCTGACCCCTCCCTGTTCTTGTCCTCTGAGAAACCTCCCAAATCCTGGGGGAATGCAGGAAGAAGAGAGACAAAAGAGCTTTTATTGTTGGCAGCCCAGCAATTGTTCCAATTTTAGAAACTACATCACAGGGAAAAAATTGATACCTATACATGAGAAAACTATCTAACAAGATGTCCTACACGAGTTTCAAGTCGCAGGGATACTGTTTACTATACAGCAGTACCTCGCTTAAAGAGCATAATCCGTTCCACGAGATTGCTCTTTAAGCGAAACACCATTGTAAGTGATCAATTGTGACCGGGGGGGGGGGGGGAGAGATGGCGAACACCAATTTTGTTGTGAAGCGAGTTTTTGGTTGGTTTTAGTTGTTAAGCGGGGCGCCCATTCAGAGACAATTCTGCTCTCTAAGCAAGACACTCTTTATGCAAGGTTTTACTGTACTCTAATCAATAGAAAATCAAATTATAAATTACAGCTAGCTTCATACACTGATTGATCAAGTGCTCACTTAAAGCTTGTAGCTCTAAAATGATGTTCTCGCTGAAGAAAATCTTTGCAGTGAATTTTTTTCTCAAACAAGGTAGTATTCCATTCTCTTCAAGGATTCTTCCTCTCCAATAAAGGTGTTTGCCTTAGGTTTCCATTGGTTTGCTTGCTTACCAACTTTTACAAATACAGTAACATGTTTTGATCAGACTATATATTCTAGCAAAAATGACATAACCCCCTGCTCAATTTCACTCACTTCTTATTCAAGTGCTGTATCCCATCTGGATATTAGTTATCATCATGATGAAAGTCTTCCTGTTCTTAACTCCTCAGAACAGTTCTTCCAAGGACATGCCACACCAGTCTCTTGGGTTCTTTAGCCACAAAGTCAGTCTAAGTCAAGGGCCTTTCTTCCTAAGGATCTTTCCTTGCATAGCGAGTTGGAGTATTCTATATTTCATAGAATATTGGAGCTTTATTTGTTTAATGGTTTTAAACAGTTCTTGTTTTTTATCCAACACTTCTACATTAGTCACATGGGCAACCAATGATATCCTTAACAACCATCTGTACATCCACATTTCAAAAGCTTTGGTTTTCTTTTCAGATAGTTTAGTACAGGGGTGCCCAAACTATGGCTGCAAGCCAGATCTGGCCCACGGTGCCTAATAATTCAACCTGTGCCGCTTCCAGAAGCAGAAGTTAAACGCGTCCAAGTATGCACAAAATGCTGCTGTAAAGCACCACTGGCCATCATAAACACGCTTATAAGAGCCACAGGTGCATTTACGGTAGCATTTTGCACATGCACGGGTGCGTTTTACTTCCAATTTCGGTGGGAGGAACCACATGACTGTCCCATGGCCCGAAAAGTTTGGGCACCCTTCTTTAGTCAATGTATAAGCTTCAACTCCATATAGCAATACAGTAAAACACCGGATAAGGATTGGATCGGATAACGCTAAAATCACATAACGTTAAGTAATCTGGGGAGGAGAATTGGATCGAATAATGTTAAGGTCCTATGGGATGGATCGGATAACAACCGCCAAAACCTGTACGGTTACAATGTATCTCTATGGAGCTTTAACATTATCTGATCCATCCCATAGGATTTTAACATGGATCGGATAACACTAAAAATCGGATAACACCAAGACTTGTGGAACCAAGTTTTAGCGTTATCCGGTGTTTTACTGTACTGGGAATATGTAACATCTCTATTCGGATCTTTGTAGCGAGTTAAATCTCTACTGCATAACAAATGTTGCATTTTATGAAGGCGGATCTTGCTTTTTCTATTCATATTTTAATCTCAACCTCGGGATCCCAGTTTTCACTTACTGTCTCATTCTAATACTGAGCCTTTGAATCTTTTTCCTTAATCACACTGTACCTGACAGCTTTCTTCACCCTAAAGACCTGTTATTTCAAATGTCAACTCCCAGTATTCTTGAACAGTGGCTATACTAGTATATATTCTGCAGGATACCTTTTTTTCATCTATACAGAGCATAGGCTATTCTGAAACAAAGCACTGTAACTAATTCAATGGATCAACTACAACTACTGTTTGTAAGCAGCAAGCCGATGCATGCCACAAGCAGTAGGAATAGCTCAACAAAGCACAGGGTGACTCTCTATCACAAGCTTATTGTATTATCTGAACAACAGTGCGCTCTCTAACTTTTCTGTGGACTGCTTCCCTTCTCAAAACAAAAATGTTGAGAGAAACAAACCCAAGAATAGGAAGCAGACACAGTTCCTATGCTTAACTGTCATCTAAGCCAAAGGATGGGCCATAGTCTTTAAAATACAGTAGAACCTCGCTTAACAAATTTAATACGTTCTCCAGGACCTTTTGTACTACAAAAAATTATAAAGAGAATTTCCTATAGAAACGCATTGAATGCAAATTCCCATAGGAATGCATTGAAAAACCAAATTTTGTTAACCGAAACACGGTTTCCCATAGGAATGCATTAAAAACCAATTAATCCGTTCTGAATTTTTTTTTAAGCGAGCCACTATTTTCTATGGATTTCCTTTTGTTATGCAATTTTTGTGTTAGCCGAGTTGTTTGTTAACCGAGGTTCCAATGTATTCCCATACAGAGTGTTTTCCACAACAAGCAGTCATAACAGTTACTATGTTATAAAATATAGAAATCTGAAATTTTGTTTTATTTTCCCCTAGTGATGCCCTCTTCTGCTTTACTCTGCCCCAGTTTGCAGCTATGTAATATACCACAGAGTGGCTTGCAATCTTTGGCCAGTACTATAGTACTGTTCAGAAATCTTAGGCCAGGACTAGATTTGTTGTTTTAGCAATGGTATAATGACAATATCTAATTATTTCTCAGTCTCTTCATTAGACTACAACCAAAAATTTACAAGAAAATTGTTCAAAAACCGGGGGTGGGGGGTGGGGCAGAAAAAAAAGCTTCCATAGGCTAAAGTGGGAAGTATTTAGTGTGACCTTCCCTTACAGTAAAACCTCACATAAAGAGTGCCTCGCTTAGAGACTAACTTGCTTAAAGAGGAGAATTTTCTCTGAATGGTTGACTCGCTTAACTAAAACCAACCAAGAACTTGCTTAACAACTAAATTGGTGTTTGTAATCCCCACCATCACCACCAGAAGTCACAATTGGTCACTTACAATGGTGTTTCGCTTAAAGAGCAATCCCGTGGAATGCATTATGCTCTTTAAGCAAGGTACCACTGTACATTTAAGCAATTGCTGGCACCTGGTTCCCATAAACTTAAATTGAATGGAACCGTAATTGCTATCATTGGTACCACCTGTATTTCTTACTATTACACAGCAAAATGACTGCTGTGGAAAAGGTCTTTTACACCAGGATTGTGCAAGACATGGAAGTCATTGGAAGCTTGCTAATAAAACTAACTTTCAATCACATCATTCCAGTAAAAATGACAAGGATCACAGAATTTGACAGAAATAAAATAACATTTTTGCATCAGCAAGGCCAATCAAAAGGAAATCAACAAACAAACTAGATATTCAAGATGTTGTATTCAAGCGATTATAAAGAAATATGGAGAATCCAGAGATGTCAGGGGTGAGGACTGGAAGGACAAGAAATTTAAAGTTCCTCACAGTTTCTTCCAGAGAGACTGAGGAAGTCCAACAAGGAATTCTAGCTCAACATCTAGCCTCTTCTTCAGTATGCCAAGTTGACTGTTCTCCAGCGCAAAGAAATTTGATCAGAAATGGTCTTTGCAGAAGGATAGCAGCCAAGAAACCACTTTTGTGGAAGGGAAACTGAATGAAAAGACTAAGAAATGCTAAAATTCACAAAGACTGGAATGAGGATCAGTGGGAAAGGAGTGATGAATCCAAGTTTGAAATTTTGGGGTCCAATCATCAACAATATGTGACAAAAGAGTTGCAGAAAGATGGAAAAATGAGTGTTTTGTGGCCTTCAGTGAAACATGGTTGAGGGTCTGTCCTGATTTGGGGCTGCATTTCTACCAGTGATATTGACAATATTGTTTGTATTGATGGGATCATGAATGCTTCCTCTTCTTCTTTAGTGTCCAGATCAAACTTTGGATTGCAAAAATGAAGCCACTTTCTTGATGTATGCAGGAAAAGACTCTTTGAAGATAGTGGATACAATCGGGCAAACCCTGGGTGGCAACCTTGCTGGCTAATTTTCTAACGGATTGAACCAAAGGAATTGAACTAAAGGATCATGAATGCATAAAAGTACAGACATGTTCATCACACCATTCCTTCTGGAAAGCACCTGATTCAGATTGGCTTTATTTTTCAGCATGATAATCCCAATACAGTATATCCAGCCAGAAAGATATTTTTCTCCCTCTTTCATGGTATAATCTAGAATCATCCAAAAATGATCAACAGCAAAAGAATCAAGACATCACTCCTCTCCCCCCCCCCCGCTCTACACTCATATTCCCTGGTGGTTTCCCACCCAAGTACTAACTAAGACTAATCCTACTTAGCCTCAAAGATCAGACAATGCTGGATGTGTTCAAGGTGGTAAGATTTTTTCAAATGAAACTAACTGTTTAATTTACTTGAGTTTTAATTACATTTATTTGTCACAAACCTTGAAAATACAAGTTATACTGTACTCAACTCAATTCTGACAAATCTTTATAGGTTTGTTATTATTCCTGAAAAGAGTAATTTGAATTGCACAATTGTTTTTCCTTTTGCAATTTTAAGAGAGAAACCCATCGCCCTCAGGCACCACAGGAGGCTGAAGCGTGCACCCACTATAGGCAGAGGAGAGATAGGATGACATTCAGGTAGCATCTCAATGCTTCTTCTTGCTTATCCCATATCTCTAGCTAGCACTGACAAAACTAGCTTCTCAAAGGGCCTTCTCCGTGTCTGCCCCAGCCCTTTGGAACCTCCTGCCAACCGAGCTGCGCCTACAGACAGAGCTCCTACCATTCCGGAAAGGTTTAAAAACCTGGCTGGCTAAGCAAGTGTGGGGACATAGGATCGTGGGATCTCATACAGGGTGGCTGATCTAGTGACAGCCACCCTTCGGTTCAATTTTTGGTGGGATTGTAATGCTTTTATGAATTGTAATGCTTTTATGAATTTTTAAAGTTTTAAATATCAAGTTTTTAGGATGACGATATTTTGATCTGTAAGCCGCTCAGAGTCGGGCTTGCCCGATTGGAGCGGGGTAGCAAATACGAACAATAAATAAATAAATAAATAAATGACCCATTAGGCCAGGGTTCCCAAACTTTTTGCACTGAGGGCCGGTCACATGGTTGAGCAGGCCAGTCATGTGGTTCCTCCCACCATAAAATGCATCCACAGCTGTCATAAATGCATTTACGACAACCTCGGGTGCATTTACACATACACAGGCACATTTTACTTCCACTACCAGTAGGTCTGTGCATGCGCAGGCACATTTTACTTCCACTTCTGATAGCGGCGATGGCGCCACGGGCCACCCAATAGGTTCTAGAGCAGTGGTTCCTAATGTGGGACCCATGGCACAGAGGGGGACTTCAATTCCCAGATGTCTAAGTCAGTACATTGGCTGATCAGTGCTTTGAGAAATTGACTTAGGCTTCTGGGAATTGAAGTCCAAAAACCAAAGGCTGGGAAACACTGCTCTAGAAGATGCCTCAGTAACATTATGAACTATCTTTCTTGGTGTGAAGAAAAGAGATGTCCAGTCTCTACAGTTAGAATACTGATTGTGGTTCCCACACTTAGCAAATTATTTTGAACTGAGTGGTATAAAATAAGCTGATAAAAGTAATACATATAATCAATGAAGGTGAAAAGCAATTTACAGTTTGCACATATCGAAATGGATAGTTTTCACTGAAATATTTATATTTATTTATTTTTATTTATTTATTGTTCACATTTGGTATCCAGTCCCAATCGGGTAGACCCGACTCTGGGCGGCTTACAGCGTAAATTACCGTCATAGGTAATCTATAGTCATAACAGTATATAATAAAATAAAGAACAGGGCAAGATGCTAGAGCTTTTCACAGAAAATATATCAGGTGAACTAATATGAGCTGAAAACAAATAACTCAAAAGTTAGCATGAAATGTCTTGGTATACATAAACAAGAGTTTTCCAAGATGGAGACTTTCCAGAAACGTTCAAAAGGCAAGAGTTTCTCACTAATTATAATTCATGTACTGTACTGTACTCCTCATTTCTATTCCACCTTTCCACAGCAGTATAATCTAAAGAATTATGGGTGATATCAAAATCTTAACCTACAAAAAATTGAAGCCTAGAAGCCATCCAAGCAGAAGAGTAAGAATCTATTAATCGATCTTAATTTTCCATTTCTACCAATCAGCTTTTACTAGGACTTGATATGAGATCCACAGCTGCTGACATAGATCTTTCACAAGTTTCCAGAAAGAAAAAACAAAATATTGTAATGCTATTTCTAACAAAACCACAGATACCGCCCAGTAACGGAAACTAGTACAGTACTAGCAAACACCCAGGACAGTTCCTACACTTAGCATCCCTCTGGCAGAGGCATCATCCCACCTGCAACGTCCTCCCACCTCTCTCCTCCTACCTGTCTAGCATTTCATCCTCTGATGTCGACGAGACACCCAACAGTTCACCATCGCCCCGAGACGCTCTGACTTGTATGTGTCCCTTACGGCTAAACGACGGGGCAGCAAAGTCAAACCCACCGGCCTAAAATGGAGGTTTTTACAAGTTCGTCCCAATTTCCCGCCTCATTCTTTCTTTCAAATGCGCCAGACATTCCGGCCATTCTCGCAGACGCCCCTATATATATATATATACTGTAAGTAAAGGTTTCCCTTGCTCGAAAGCCAGTCGTATCCGACTCTAGGGGTCAGTGCTCATCTCTGTTTCTAAGCCGAAGAGCCAGCGCTGTCTGCTTCTGCAGACGTTTCCATGGTCATGTGGCAGGCATGACTAGACACCGGAGCGCATGGAACGCTGTTACCTTCCCACCGAAGTGGTCCCTATTTATCTAATTGCAATTTCTTGCTTTCGAACTATACAAACCTTTTCAGACGCTTACCCTAGTATACCCTTGCCCGGGGGTACCTGATTGGGGGAAAAAACTCGACTTCCTCCGAGTAATAAAGACACAGAGAATGGGGGTGACGAGACTATTTGCCCCTTTTGTGCGTCTCACTCTCACAGAGAAACAGATCCTCGCCCTATTGATCTTTGCTCCCCTCCCCCAGATCTCCAGCCCCCCCAATAGAGCCCAACCGTCCACCCCGCGGGCCCACCCTTATTACCCCCCCCCTTGGCCTCCGCCCGCCAAGGGAGGGTCCCGGCCCTTACCTGCGCCTCCGCCCCCCAAAGCAGCCGCCATGGCGTCGGGCCCTGTGAAGGCCCAGCGCAAGAGGTCCCGCGGCCCCTTATTATTATTCTTCCTCACGACAGCGGAGGCCTGGTCCCGTCGGTGGGTGAGAGAGCGCCACCCGCCGCCGCCGCCAATCCCGAAATTAGCACAACATGGCGGCAGGCCGCTGAGAGAAAAGACAGAGCAGACGAAAGGAAGGAGGGGGGGGCCTGAGCGCGACGCTCCTCGCTTCGCGTTGCACTCTGGGACTTTACAGGACCCGTTTGCCTTCTCCCCACTCCGGCGGAAGTAGGTCGAGCCCGCTGATTGGTCAACTCGGAGCACAGGGCTCCTAGTACGCCTGCGCAGAATGGGAAGTTGAAAGGAGGCCGTTGGCCGAGGCAAAGAAAACCGTACCTTCTTTCCCTACCTCTCTATGGGTCATGCTGACCAAAAAAAAAAATCTGCCTCAACCACTGCGCATGCGCTCCAAACGAAAGAATAGGCGGAAATGGAAGAGCAGAATTTACACACTCAAATTTGACGCATGCGCTGAGCGTATTTTTTTTGTATTGCTTTTATTCCTTTGCCTGGGAAGGTCAAAAAGTCGCGCCGGGCGGCGGTTTCCCAAGAGGCAGAAACAGCCAGAAAATAATAAACGGGTTTCCCCCAAAGCTCCGGAAAAAATACATGAATCAAAAGAAAACCAGAAAATAAAATAAACAAAACAAATAAAAAACACTGTAGCACTTTAAAGACTAACTGCTATATTTTTATTGTTAGCTTTCATAGGTCAAGTCCACACTTCTTCAGACTTTATCCACGAAAGCTAACAATAAAAATATAGCAGTTAGTCTTTAAAGTGCTACAGTGTTTTTTATTTGTTTTGTTTATTTTATTTTGTTTTCTGTTATGCCTGAACCACAGACTAACACGGGCTACTATTCCAAAAAGAAAAACAGCAACTCTCTTTAACTCTCTTGTTAATTTTGGTAGAAATTAGTAAACAATTAGATTCATTTAGGGACTGCGGGGGCTTGGTGGTTAGACACTGAACTTGACAACTAGAAGGTCAGTAGTTCGAGACCTGAATGCTGCATGACTGAGTGAGCTCCTGTCTCTGTCCCAGCTCCTGTCAACCTAGCAGTTTGAAAGCAAGAAATTGCAAGTAGATGAATAGGGACGACTTCGGTGGGAAGGAAAACAGCATTCCGTGCACTCCAGTGGCTAGTCATGCCTGCCACATGTCCTCGGAAAAGTCTGCAAACGCAGACAGCACTGGCTCTTTGGTTGTAAATAGAGATGAGCACTGAACACTGGAGCAAGGGCAACCTTTACCTGCATTCATTCAGTCAATCACTTTATTACGGTTCATGGTCAGCGCAATACAGCAAAAAAAAATTACAATTTAAATACTTAAAATATACTATTTAAAGACATCTATTCAAAGATGAGGTCTTTTTACTCTCTGGGATACCACTCAGTGACTGCTGCATTTGTGAGAGATGTGTCCAGCCCAGTGCAATTTCTATGTATGATACTTGGCAACTGCTTTGTTGATTCTGGTTTGTTTTCCTAGCTGGGCATTGGGGATGAGGGATACCTTTAGCATTGATCTTTCCATTGCTCTTACGACTCTTGACTGTTCGTCTTTCTCAGTCTTCATTGGTGACCATGTTTCAAACCCATAGAACACTGCAGGTACCATGTTTTCCCGAAAATAAGACATACCCATAAAATAAGCCATAGCAGGATTTCTCAGCAGTTGCGCGATATAAGCCACATCCTAAAAATAAGACATAGTGATAGGTGTGGCTATGCAGCATGCCGGCGCGGAGCGGTAAAGAAGACCGGCAGCCAGTGGCATAATAAAAATAAGACATCCCCTGAAAATAAGCCATAGTGTGTCTTCTTGAGGAAAAATAAACATAAGACTGTGTCTTATTTTCAGGAAAACATGGTAGTACTGTTGAATTAAAAAGGTGGCTGTGTTGTTTCTTAACGAGCTTCTCATTTAGCAGGATTTCTTTGATGGAGTTGAATACTGCCCATCCCGCTTTCTTCTGGCTAGTTCTGCTCTCTGATCATTGTTCATCCCAATCAGACGGCCGAGATAGATATAATGGTCAACCTGCTCGATGGTTCATTCTAGATTCTTATTTGGAATTTCCGCTGGTTGTTTGATAGCATATACTGTACTGTATATTAGGCCAACCTTCCTACTTTCTGTGTCAAGCTCACATAGCATTTTTTGAAGTCTTCGAGCATTTCTTGCAATCAGTACTATCATCTGCAAACCTGAGATTATCTTCTCTCCATTCAGTTTGATAACATCTTCCCAGTTTAGTCTTCCCATAACTTTTTCTAGGCATGCGTTGAACAGCTTTGGTGAGATTGTATCTCCCTGCTTGACAAAAATCATTGAAGTGTTTGAAAACCATTAAAGTCAATGAAGTGCACAGTTTAACAGCAAGACAGGTTAAACATATGCCACTTTTAAAACATGTGTTTTATAGCCTTCCTGAAAATGATCAGAGTGGAAACTTACCATTACTCTGAAGGGAGTGCATTCAACAATCTGAGATCCTCACAGAAGAGTATTTTTTTTACATATGAATTTAATTTTTATTACGTTTGTACCCTGTCTTTGCACCACAAAATAGTGCTCGAGGCAGTTTATAAACTGCATTCAAAAATAAAAGCAGGCAAAAACAAATTTAACTACACAAATAAATAATAAACAAACTATAAAACCATACAATCAAGCAAAACCAATCTTTCAAAAAAAATTCTTACATTAAAATCAAATAAATGCATTGCAATCATTAAAATTTCCAGTTATAAACTTCACACTAAAGAAGAGTTTCTTTTTAATACTGTAGTTTGCTTTCTTTATCTCATGTTTCTTGCATTCTTCCACCCAGTTTTTCAACAATTTCTGATGCAGTAAATTTCTCCTAAACAACAACCATGGCTGTCATTTCTATGGTGGCAGAGAAAGAGGAAGGCCTTGGCTAGATTCAAACCAGCTTCCTCCTGGTCTCTGATTATCTTGTCAAGCCATCAAACTCATTTATCAGCCATTCATCAAGTTAAGCTTCACCTTGCTTTTAATTAATCTCTTCATTTCTATGAGGGAGGTGAACAACCCATCCCCTTCCATCCTACAGTACAATAGAAGAGAACCAATCGAGAGGCTTCATCCTATATAATTACAATTTTTGAGGAGCTGCCTTGAATAACCAATTATTGACTGTATTGTACATTGTACTGGGATTTAATTAAGCGATAAGGGCCATCATAGAGTGGTGGTGGTGGGGAGCTTTTATCTTTCAGATAAGGATTTGTCAGGCTTACCCCAAGAGGTCTTTATCTCAAAGATAAAGGGAACAACATATAGGTGCATCCTTGATAATTTAAGTCCTTTAATTTAAAAATACCTTTTTTTAAGTTTTAGGTTGTTATTGTCCTTGTATCCATATTTAAGAGATGCAAAGTCAGTAAGGTGATACCTTTCACTAGGCTGATAGCTATTGGGAACACAGACTGCCAACAGTTCTGTGGGACTCCCAGCCTTGACTTAAGAGGTTGTACCTTTGCCTTAATCATTACATCCAATATATCTCATTTTAGGGTTTAGCATTTAAGGTATTGAAGTACACCATTGGCTTTCCTTGGTCCAAGCCTAAAAATAAACAGGCAAGCAAGCACCCAGGAAAGTTGTACATTCCATGAACTGTGGGGGAAATGTGTGCATCAAAAAGAATTATGTCACATCACCCAAGTTGCTCTGGCAACAGGCCAATATGGCCCTTCCATCTCCACTCCCACTTCTACCCCCAAAAAAACCCTGGACTGTTTCCTTTAATCTGGCTTCAATTTTACATCCATTTCACTTGTGTCCTGCTAAACAAGGTGGGCCATTTAACATTTTTTTTCCAGTGTTTAATAAAAATAGAATTTTATCCTCCAGAATGAAATCCTCTGACTTATTTATTAAATTTCTACACTACTCGCCTAGTAAAATCAACTACTCTTGAGCAGTTTATGAGAAACATTTCACACCACTCCATTGAATCCCAATGTCCAACCAACCAACAACAAACCATTGCTGTAAATTAAAAGTTAATGAGAACAATAATAGACAATAAAAAGAGGACAAATGCCTGCACAGAGCAAAACAGCATCAACAGCAGGTCAAAGGCATGACTTGGGAAAAGCATTTCCAAAAGCTTCCTTAAATAGCTCTGTTTTTACGATCTTTTTAAAACTATGGAGGGAAGGGGATTGGCACAGTTCATATGGAATAGAATTTTAAAAGAAGGGGCCTCTACCAAGAAGGTCCAGTTCCTAGTCTTTGTCCTTCTGGCCTCTATTGGGAAGCAGATTTGGGAAGAAACATTCTGACAGATAGTGAGGTCCAGCTTGGCATGCAGGGGAGTCATAGATTGCTATGAAGCCTAGTTCCTTTCTCTCTATCACAGGCTCCTGTATGTATTTCACAGGTTATCCCAGCTCATATGCACAATAAAATGCATCATACAAGAGACGTGAACAAGAGGCTCAGAGCCTTATCCATTGTAAGTGACTCTGGCCAACAACCACATGCTATATAACCAAGAATCTTCCCAGTCTCTGCTGTATTGGTGTGGATCTATGTATCTACCTGCATTTGGGGATTGCCTTTGGGCTGCAGGGAGAATCCTGGTGGGTGCCTCCACACCTTAAATTCTACAGCTATAATATAGGCTTTAAACACCTCCAGCACTTTGCTTGGCAAGGTCATCCCTAGATATTTTGCTGCCTGAGGCAGCGGACGAGAGTAGTACCCCAGTAATGGGCTGCTACCGGTGTTAGGGCATTTTTATGGGTATTGTATTAAGATTCCTGCCCACTGTGTAAATGTACCTTTAAGAGACCTTTAGGGGTCTAGACACAGCTGTTAGTTGTTGAGGCATAGAATGATTACACAGCTGTAACCACTTGGGGATGTGATTCAGAACTGTGCACAGCTGTGGCCACTTTGAGGGTGAGTCAGCAGAATTACAGTATAACTATAGCCCACCTGAGATGGGCTACTCTGAGGAGGAACTGAGAAGGAGGAGATTCTGACTGAGATGACATCTGACAGATGAGGGATGAAGAAGTGCTGCAGGAAGCTCTGCTACTACCAAGAACTATCAGGTACTCTACACTGCTGAGGACTTGAGCCTTCAGGATTCCAAGCCCTGACTCTACTGTGGGGCTTGAAGACAGACTGGTACCTGTGTATATAGTTCTGTGTCTATTGTTTGAGTGTTTCCCTCACCTTGAAGTAAACTGCACTATTCACGGAGACTGTATGTGTGTCTTTGCACCCAACCTTCTGCTGTTGCATTAGCTAACCGCTAGTCTGCTAACCTTGAACACACACACGGCCAAGAATCCTTGACAACTAACCAGTTTGGACTGGTTTGCCTCAAAAGGTAGCAGCTTTCTGGAGGGGGGGAGAGAACCCCCGAGTGACCGGCTCGGTCACCTCTCCAGCTGCCCTCCAGAAGTGTATTTCTGGGCAGCCAACCTCCATTTGATGCATGCATGCTAAAAAGTAGAAGTGTGCATGCATCAAATGGAGGTTTGACGCATGCGCAGTTCTGGGCAGCTATTTTGGCTGCCTGGAAAGGGCACAGGCAGCACCTGAAGCAGCAGCAGTGGCCTTTCCTCGCTGGGCCACGCCACCAGGCCACCGTGCCGCTGCAGCAGTTTGCCGCTGTGGTGGTTTGCCCCTACGGTGGTTTGTCGCTGCGCCGCCATGCTTTCTGCCTGCCTGCCTAGTGCCTGCCTGCCTGCCTGCCTAGTGACTGCTCCCCGACCCCAGGCCAGGTAAGTGACGGGTTTGTGTTTGGGGTGGGTGGGTGGGTTGATTTGTGTTTGGGGTGGGTGGGTGGGTTGGTTTGTTGATTAATTTAATTTAATTTAATTTAATTTAATTTAATTTAATTTAATTTAATTTTTCTTTGGCTCCACTCACAACATCAGGATGTCATGATGTCGGCTCTGCCCATTATGTCATGTTGTCATGACATTGGCTCTGCCCACGACGTCTGCTCCACCCACAGTGGGGTAGCAAAAATTTTGACAGCCCACCGTTGTACTACCCCCACCCCTGACAGTAGTACCAACTGTTTTGGTATGTAATGCTAGTAACAGAATGGTGTCCTTACCCATTTCAGAGTTCAGTCCCCAACCCTAGGCAATGCAGGACAAGCATTCTGACCTGCAAAGATCTGGACTCCCAAAGGTGCCTGGTGTTCCATGCCTTGTGGCATCTATGCCTTGGAGCAGTGGCCTCCCTCTGCCTAAAAAACGGACAAGCCAGTCCTGCTGCTTTAACTAGCAACAATATGTCTGTTCCCTGTTGTTTAGTGTGCTTTGTGAGAGGAATGTTTTAAAACAGTTTTGTAGCCTGTGATTTACATGCTCCTTTGAAGCGTTCTCTGATAAGGAATGCAATCCTTATCTGGCATCAGTTTATTGATTTACATAGACAAAAGAACAAAGCACAGAAACAGAATTTACCCAGATGAATCTGTACTTTTAAACCTCAAACAGTCAAACATCTTACAATTCCTGCTAGATTAGCTTTGAGCATATAATGTATCCACTGATATAATAGTGCCGTTTGATTGTTGCCTAAGGGACTGAACATGCACATTTGTTTGTATGTATTCAGTCAGAAAAGATGAATTTATTATGCAGTTTACCTCCTACAGAGCATCAAATGTTTCTGTCTGGAAATCAGTTCAATCAAAAAATAAAGGAAAAGATGAAACAGATGAAAGAAAATAAGATACCTGTGGAATAGAGATGTGGCCTACTATGAAATTCTTCGTTCCAAGTTCCATTGTAATGAATGAGAGATGCACATGAATGTTGTTACATTCTACCCTTATCCATTTATATCAAGAATGTATTGCACAGAACTCTCTTCCCTAAAATGATCCTGTATCTAAAGCATCCACAGCAAATACTTGGCTAATATTTCATTGGAAATACCCAGGAAAGAGGACTCTGGTCTCAGTGTGTATATTGTTGCTTTAAAAAAGACTCTTACAGGTATGATATTTTCTATAATATTGAAGCTATTTTTCATTTCCAGCAGTCTTACATTTTGCTTTTGTCCTGTTAGTAATGTGTAATGTCCAGTGTTTGGAAGTAACTTCTTTCCAGTAATGATTTTAATTATAAATAATTATCTTTTGTTGTTGTTCAGTCGCACAGTCGATTCCGACCCTCTGCAACCCCATGGACCACTGTCCGCCAGGCACTCCTGTCCTCCACCATCCCCCTCAACTCGCTCAGCTCTGTGCCCATTGTCTCTACAATACCATCTAGCCATCTCATCTTGGGCCGTCCCCTTCTTCTTTTGCCCTCGACCTTTCCAAGCATCAAGGCTTTCTCAAGTGAATCCTCTCTTCTCATTTGATGTCCAAAGTACTTTAGCTTCATCTTTATTATTTGACCTTCTAAGGAGCAGTCAGGGTTGATTTCTTCTAAGATTGATCTATTTGTTCTCCTTGCTGTCCAGGGGACCCTCAAAACTCTCCTCCAACACCACATCTCAAAGGTGTCTATTCTTCTGCGCTCAGCTTTCCTAATGGTCCAGCTCTCACAACCATACATTGCCACAGGGAATACCATTGCTTTGACTATGCAAATCTTTGTTTGCAATTTAATGTCTCTGCTTTTCACTATGCTCCCCAGGTTTCTCATTGCTTGCCTTCCAAGAATCAGTTGCCTTTTTATTTAATGGCTGCAATCACCATCTGCAGTGAGTTTTGATCCTAGGAAAGTAAAATCTGTCACTGTTTCTACTTCTTCCTCATCTATTTTCCAGGGACTGATAGGGCCTGTTGCCATTATCTTGGTTTTCTTGATATTGAGTCTCAAGCCAGCTTTTTCACTTTCTTCTTTCAACCTAATCAGGAGCTTCTTTAGGTCCTCCTCACTTTCTGCCATGAGGGTGGTATCATCTGCATATCTCAAATTGTTGATGTTTCTTCCAGCAATTTTGATCCCAAATTGTGATTCCTCCATCCCTGCATTGCGCATTATGTGTTCTGTGTATAAGTTGAATAAGCAGGGTGACAAAATGCAGCCTTGTCTTACTCCTTTTCCTATTCCAAACCACTCCGTCATTCAATTTTCTGTCCTAACTGTTGCCTCTTGATTCATGTACAGATTTCTCATGAGGCCTATAAGGTGTTTCGGTATTCCCATCTCTTTAATTACTTGCCACATTTTGTTGTGGTCGACACAGTCAAACGCCTTAGTGTAATCAATGAAATAGAAGTAGACTTGTTTCCTTTGTTTTTTCCATGATCCATCTTATGTTGGCGATGTGGTCTCTAGTCCCCCTGCCTCTTCTGAAACCCACCTGCACTTCTGGTAATTCTCTCTCCACTTACTGTTGCAGTCTATCCTGTATTATCTTGAGCATCACCTTGCTAGCATGAGGGATGAGTGCAATTGTTCGATAATTTGAACATTCTTTGGCATTATCCTTTTTGGGGAGTGGAACATATACAGATCTTTTCCAATCCTGTGGCCATTGTTGTATTTTCCAAATCTGCTGGCATATAGAATGCAATAATTTGATTCCATCATCTTGTAGGGCTTTGAAAAGTTCAACTTGGATACCATCAACTCCACTGGCTTTGTTGTTTGCAGTGTTTTTAGGGCCTTTCTGACTTCACTCTCTAGAATGTCTGGCTCATGTTCAATGTTCTCATCATTGTGATTAGCAGGGGTGTTGAGGTCCTTTTTGTAGAGTTCCTCTGTGTACTCTTTCCATCTTTTCTTAATCTCTTCTGCATCTGCTAACTCCTTGCCATCTTTGTCTTTTATCATGGTCATTTTTGCTTTAAATGTTCCCTTGAGTTCCCCATTTTTTTTTTTGAAAAGATCTCTAGTCCTACCCCTGATATTGTTTTCCTCTATTTCTTTGCACTGTTTGTTCAGGTAGGTTTCCTTATCTCTCCTTGCTTTTCTTTGAAATTCTGTATTCAAGTGACTGTATTTTTTCCTTTCTCCTTTGCATTTTGCATTCCTTCTGTCCTCTGCTATTCTAAGAGCCTCATCGGACAACCACTTCGCTTTCTTACGCTTCTTTTCTTTTGGTATGGTTTTCCTTGCTGCTTCCTGCATGATGTCCCGCATCTCTGTCCATAGTTCTTCTGGCACTCTGTCTATCTGGTCCAAGCCATTAAATCTGTTCCACACCCCCACTGTGTATTCCCAAGGAATGTTGTCTACGTCATATCTGTCTGGCCTAATTGTTTTTCCTATTTTCTTTAGTCTAAGCCTGAATTTTGCAATCAGTAGGTTGTGATCTGAGCCACAATCTGCTCCTGGTCTTGTTTTTACTGACTGTATGGAAGTTCTCCATCGTTGATTGCAGAGTATGTAATCAATCTGGTTTCGATGTTGGCCATCTGGTGATGTCCATGTGTAAAGTCTCCTCTTGTGTTGCTGGAAGAGAATGTTTGCTATGACCATTGCGTTATCTTGGCAGAACTCTATCAGTCTTTGGCCTTCTTCATTCTGTGTTCCAAGACCAAACTTGCCTGTTATTCCATTTACTTTTTGATTTCCTACTTAGGACTAGAGATCTTTTCAAAAAAAAAAAATGTAATGTAGAGGATAGAATACTGGGCTAGGATGCAGGAGACCAGGGTTCAAATCCATGCTCAGCAATGGAAAATCATGGGGGAGGGGTTGGCCCTAGTAAAATCATTCTTTAAGTACTGTATCTCACAAAACTCAGAAACCCTACAAGCAGTGATAGGCAGTCAAAAATTTTACTACCACGCTGTGGGTGGAGCTGACAGCACGGGCAGAGCCGATGTCATGGGCGGAGCCAACGACATGGGCAGAGCCAAAGTTAAAAAATACATAAAAATACATTAACATAAAAATGCTAATTAAATAGACATAAAAACACATAAAATACAAATTAAATATAAATTAAATAGACATAAAAACACATAAACATACAAATTAAAATACACATTAAATAGACATAAAACACTTTAATACAAATTAAATAGACATAAAAACACATAAAAATACAAATTAAAATACACATTAAATAGACATAAAAACACATACATACACATTAAATACAAATTAAACAGACATGAAACACACACAAAAGCACACACTAAATATATAATCCATCCCCCACCCCAAACCTGAGTCACTTACCCTGGGAGCAGAGCAGATGGCAACTGTGGCGGTGCGGTGCAGTCTGGCCCGGCGATGCATCCTAGCCCGGCCTGGCCTGGCCCAGGCCTGGCAGCGTAGCTTGGAGTTCCCAACCTAAGGCCTGTGGGCTGGATCTGGCCTGTGGTGCCCTTTCATATGGTCCCCCACCTCTCCAAGGGCATTTGAGAAACAGTCCATTTGAAGATGTTGGGACAAAATGGATATCCCCATCGTGAAGATAGGCCAAAATGGCCATCTGGCTCTCGAAACCTACTGAGAGAGTGTGACCCTGGCTTGAAAAGGTTGGAAATCTCTGATATACGTTATCATTATAACTTGACATGGATAAGTTCACTCCTTCACCAGAGTAAGGATAATGTTTTAGTTTTTGTATAGTCACAAAGTAAGAATTTCCTGAATGGTGGAGGTGGCAGTTCACATGGTTCAGGTCCTGGCTCATTCAACTCTATGTACCAATAGGCAGCAGCTTGTAGCATTCTCATATTTACCTAGAAAGACAGAAAGATACAGATATTTAAATTAACCGAGAAAGCAACTGATCTGATTTCTTTTGAGACTTAAGAAAGGCAAGAACTTATTACAGAGACGGTAACTGTAAAACAACTCTCTACCTTTTGGTCCTTTGGTACTGTAACTAATAACTGGTGGAAAGTAACTTTCATG
Organism: Furcifer pardalis; assembly: GCA_030440675.1. Classification (NCBI taxonomy): domain Eukaryota; kingdom Metazoa; phylum Chordata; class Lepidosauria; order Squamata; family Chamaeleonidae; genus Furcifer; species Furcifer pardalis. The sequence goes on from CP126897.1 coordinate 102,347,209, forward strand.
TTCTGGAGCATAACAAATAAACTATTAAAGGAAAGATGCTACCAAATATGTCCTCCCTTCATTCTTTTCTCCATCTCTTATGCACCTAGTTTGATTTTTTTTTCTTGCAGGTTGTTTATGCAATCAATGTTCTTACCAAAAATTGTACAGTCATGCAGAAGAGGTGACAGTGTTGAAACAAAGCATAGTGTAGATATACAAGACAACAGTGCATATAACAACTGGTACTATGATGACATGTTTGCTAAAAGACCATTGAGCACATTGGTCAGTAAATATACATGTACCTAGTGTGATAATTGCTGTATTTTCGCTAACAACACATGATGATGACATAACAACAGATCTCAGACATCTGAGCCTCACCAAGGGAGTTCTCTGCAACAGATGTTTAACAGGAGGGTGTGGTTATAAACAAGAAAGAATTGTCATGGCCACCACACTTTTGTTTTACAAATAATTGGTAGGGGGAGCAATTGGAGAGTAGGAGGGGATTATGATCACAAACTGGGAGATTATTGCCCATCCATCCTGAAAAAATATTCACCCACCAAAACCTAGAATCCTGGCTACAGCCCTGGTCTGTAGTGATGCAGATTTGACAGGGCAGTTAATTTGCTGTAATTTTAGTTTGAACATTGTGGAAGCTGTCTAATTCACCTGAATTTAGACTAACTACCCTATAGGATGATTAGTTGTATCATCAGGTTGGGTGTATTCAAAATATGTTGCAGGACCACATGTACAAAGTCTCTTCTTATATCTTCTTCAGATATTTCTGCCCAATTAAAATAAACAGGCAACAACATCTGGTGAAAGGAATTTGAGAGTTGTAATCCAAAAAAAGTAACTCTTGCAAGTTCTGCAACAAAGTGGTCATTACAACTTCATTACAATTCAAAGACCTGGAAAACCACTACCGTAATGTTAATGACTCATTAAGGAAGGCAGCATATAAAAGAAAATCTGTTTACTATAAGCAGTAGTCGAGGTCTGTTCTGCATACACATTTATGAAATTTGGAACTACTGACACCATGGTAGGAGTTCATTAAGCTATCAAATTGGAGGTGTATGTGTGTCCAATTTAAAAAATTGTTTCCCCCAATTCAGATTATAATTAGCCAGTTGCTAGGATAGTCTGGAGGACCTACCGTGGCTTAGTGGTTAAGATGCTGAACTTGATGACCAGAAGGTCGGCAGTTCGAGACCAGAGTGCTGCATGACGGAGTGAGCTCCCATCTCTGTCCCAGCTCCTGCCAACCTAGCAGTTTGAAAGCAAGAAATTGCATGTAGATAAACAGGTATCACTTTGGTAGGCAGGGTAATAGCATTCTGTGTGTTCCAGCATCTATTCATGCCAACCACCTGAGCACAGAAACATCTGCAGACACAGACAACACTGATTCTTTGGTTGTAAATGGATGTGAGCACCATTCCCTAGAGTCACATATGACTGACTTTTGAGCAAGGGTGACCTTTACCTAGGATAGTCTGGAATTTGTGGTAAAAAATGAACTTTCCTTCATCTCTGTCCAGGATGCAGATCTTAGCTGCAATGCTAGGCAGGAGACAGACAGGAAAATATGTATTGCAATAAGCCTTTTGGAGTGTGCAGCTGAAACCTTAAAAACAGCCAATATGTTGAACAGGTGATTCAACTAACTGCAGCAATCAGATTTATGTTTTCTTCCTTGATCTACCTGCAGGAATAGGGAGAGAGAATGGGCTTCAGCTGCTTCCCATTGGCTAGCCAAGCCCTTGTTCCCCCCTCCCTTCACATGTTGCTCTGTTATTGGCTCTTTGCCCCAAAAGGCGGCTCTGCTTTTATGATAACACAAGTGCAAAGAGAGGTGGCCACACATCAGCAGGTCAGTGAAACAGCTGCTTCTGAGGCAGACTCAGCAGAGAATAAAGCCCTAAGAGTAAGCCTGCACGGAAGAGAAGCGAGAAAAGAGCCCTTTCTGTGGATGACCCCAAAGCAGCAAGTTTGTAAAAGTTTCTTGGACTGAAAGTTAAAGCCATATGTAGAGCATCTTGGGCTGGTAAGTGGCTGAAATCTTGCAAAGTAAGTAAGCTTTCAAAATTCAGCTGAGTAAATACAGGACAACTTGGTTACTTTTGAGAGATCAAACCCAGTTTGGCTAAGTGTCTGTACATTTAGGGAGATCACCGAAGCTGAGTTTTGTTGGTGTGATTTGGAAGAAAACCCTATTAATTCCTCTCCTTTGAGTATTTTCATTTGTGTAGATTCAGCAGTCTCTGGACAGAAAAAATATCTCCCCATCCCAGCATTATACAATTATTAAAGGCATTATTACTTTCCCTCCTATTAGTATGTATCCAAATGCATTTCTTGAATTCAGACTTTTGAACATTTGACTGTTGTTTTAGTGAAAAGAAACATACACAGAAGGGTACATGTACAAATCAGGCACTGACAATAATAGAAATGTTGCTCTTTGAAGGATTGGGAGGGAGAGCTAGATGGTAAGCAAGCATTAATGAATTGTAGAAATTTATGTCTCTGACAAAACAAAAGTCAGTGCTTTGTTTAGACTACAGAAAGTTCTCTTTTTCCACTGCACCATATCCCTGGCCAGGTGGTAAGGGTATGAGATGGGAGATGTGTGCATGCAGGAATTATGCGCACGTACACACACATGCACACAGAGGGTAATAAAGAGCAGAGCTCCATAACAAATGTACATTTTAGTGAATGTATTTAAAGTTAAAAAAAAACACTTCAGAGGCTAGTTTATTCAAATTTCCAGTTTTGCCTTTCTTTTACACCCAGGCAGACATACAACTTCCCCATCCTTGCGTTGAAGGGTCAACTCAAACTAGCAGCATCTTTAAAGATCCAGCTTTACAGTTTGGGTGTCATTCTGGATCAGGCAATTAATACGGAATTATAGATCACTCCCCCAGCCCCATCTTTGACAGATCACCTGACTGTGCCCCACTTAGACAGAGGGTCTCTGACAACAGTGGTCCATGCACTGATAATCTCAAAAATTGACTACTGCAATGCTCTCTCCATGGAGCCACTCATGTCACTTATATGGAGATGGCAATGGGTCCAAAAGGCCATGGACAGGGTAATTGCAGGAATAAAAAAAAAATTTGAGCATGTCACCCCAACCCTTCCCCAGCTACACTTTGACCATATCAGGCACAAGCTATTAACTTTAAAATATAAAGTCCTAAATGATTTGGGATCTTCTTGTTACCTGGGAGAATATCTCTTCAAAAGATGTACTGCCTGCATCACTTGTTCCGCTCAAAGCAAGTGGCTGCAGGTGCTGATGCTGAGAGTGGCAAGGATGACCAAAACTAGGGAAAGACCCTTTTGGTGAAGGCATCTACTTTCTGGAATAAGCTACCAGTGCAGCAAGCTGCCTCAATAATAATAATAATAATAATAATAATAATAATAATAATAATAATAATAATAATAATAATAATAATAATAATAATAATAATAATAATAATAATAATAATAATAATAATAATATTCATCATCATCATCATCATCATCATCTGAAAACTATTTTATTTAGGGAGGATTTTAACAATATTCTTCCATAGGTTGCCTAGTTAGTCTTGACTCTGGACTTGTAATTTTTACTTCATTATTTTTGCCATTGCCATTGGGTTGGGTTATTGTTTTTAATGTGCTATTGTATTTTAATGTTGTGAACTACCTAGAGTGGGTAACTGTTTCTCCACAGGGGTACTATACAACTAAAGATTGATATATTGGTTGACCCAGAAGAAAATCCAGAACAAGTTTATTGTTTATATGGGCTACTGTAGTAGGAAAGGCCTGACATCACCAGAGTATGGAAATTCATCTTCCTAGACTAAAACTCCAAGACCCCCTTCCAAGCTACCATGGAAGCTGTAGTCTGAAAAGCAACTTTTCCATTTGTGATTATCAAACAGCTTTGGTGGCCATATAGCAGGACCTATAACACACAAAGGCAGCCATGACTAACACAGTGATGGTGAACCTTGGCACTCCAGCTGTTTTTGGGCTTCAATTCCCAGAAGCCCAAGTCTCTGTGAATCCAGATAAATGGGTTTACTGGCACTCTAGTTGTTCTTGGACTTTGATTTCCAGAAGCCCAAATCCCTATGAATCCACACGAATGGGTTTACTGTGCAAACATATTCTGGATTCACAGGGACTTGGGCTTATGAGAATTGAAGTCCAAGAATAGCTAGAGTGCCAAGGTTTGCCATCACTGAACTAGGGTGCCCTCCAGATGTGATGAGTTGAAGTCCCAAACAGTTTTTGTATGTGGAGGTCTTACTTCCTGATTGCAAAGAAGGCAACTCTGATTTAGGTACAGCAACTGTCTTTTTCCTTTTTGTGTAATAGGATCTTGGGAAGAGAGGGATTTACACCAGAAAATGGCAAACGTTTTGGGAGAAACTATTCGTTGGCTGCTAAAAAAACAGTCCAGGTAATTTTGAAGCCTGGCTGTGACTAGCATGCAAAATAACACCTTTTTTTAAAGTGGGGTCATGCCTCATTGGCTTTGCAGGTGTGTGTTATTCTATGGTTTATGCAAGGCAGAGGAACTGGTTCCACAATAAAGGTGAGAGTAGGGAGCCAGGTGATGGCAATCTATTGAATGAAGCTTGAATGTAACCCAGCTTTGGAAACAAAGCAAAAAATAAAATAAAATCAGAGTCTGGTGGGAACTCTTCAAAATCATCTTGTAGTGTTTCAATGTTTAAAAGTTCAACTGGCATTTTACAAATGCAGAAATAATTGCAAGATACTTTTTTTTGAATCCCAGTGTTTCAAATCATATTGAATCATCCCAGCACTTTTTAACCCAATAGTATAGAACAGGCGTTCCCAACCTTTTCAAACTGGGGGCCAGTTAACACTCAGTCATCTTCGAGGGCCGGATGGTCATTTTGCCCTGCCTGCACGATGGGGTAGTCATTTTGTCCCAACAACTTCAAAGGCGTGTCCATTTTGTTTCTCAAATGCCCTTGGAGGGGCGGGGGGCACATGAAATGGTGCTGCAGGCCGAATCTGGCCCATAGGCCTTAGGTAGGGAACTCCTGGTATAGAATGACCAACTGCACACAATCCACACCTACCATGATGTCCTTCAGATAGACTGGACTACAAATCCCACCATCTCCGGGTGGGAAATAGTGATCCAGCAGACTTGGGGGGCAGGAAATGTAGGAAGACTGCTCTATTTTCACAGCAGATAGGGAAATACGGAGCCCAACAAAATACCATATTTGCTGGCATATAAGACGCATCAGAGTATATGACACACCCTGTTATTACCAAAATAGCCCACTGTAGGCCACCATATACAGTACAAGATGCACTCCATTTTTACATTGTATTTCAAGGGGGAGGAGGTGGGTCTTATATGCCAGCAAATACGGTATAAGCTTCAGCACACTTTATTGAAAGGTTTCACTGTTTATTCTCCTGCTTTGGAGGTTGGGCTCTGTCCACTCCCCCAGCCTTGGCTCATTATGGTTAGCCTCCGTGCCTTTTTTATAAATAAAGTTGATAAATGCTGTCCAAGAGTTGGACTTGCAAATGCTTCATCATAGAGCTAAAGTCCTCTGCTGGCTAATAATCCCCCTTGAAACACAGATGAGATTCTTTGTTAGTGGAATTAAGCTGACAAAATGTTGTGAACATTAAATGGATAGTTTAGATCGCAGATGGAGAAAACACAGTCTTTTAGATATTGTTGAACCAGCAATCCCATCATCTTCAATCGCTACCTGTATTGGTTGAAACGAATGGGAGATGAAAACCAACATCATCAGGTGGCTTTAATTTCAGATTTAGGTACCACATCATCATCCAGATGTTTTGGACTAGATCTTCCATCGGCCTGGATCAGTCTAGGGCTGATACCACAGCAATCCATACCATCTGGAAGATGCTACATTCCTGATCTCTTTGGTCTTCTCCAACATTCAGATTGCAGCGATGGCTCACACATGGCAGTTTAGGAACAAGTAAAATTACAGGCAGTGGTCTGGATAGCTGAGATGTTCTGGAAACCATAGTCCATAATGTAACTTCTCTGAACTTTGGGAGCAAGTCATGAGTGTACTAATACTGTACATTCAAACCTCGCATAAAGAGTGCATCGCTTAAAGAGTAACTCGCTTAAAGAGCAGAATTTTCTCTGAATGTTCACTTCGTTAACAAATAAAACAAGCCAAAACTTGCTTAACAAATAAATTGGGGTTTGCAATCCCCCCCAGCAGAAGACACAATTGGTCATTTACAATGGTGTTTCACTTAAAGAGCAAACTCACTTAAAGAGCAATCCTGTGGAACACATTATGCTCTTTAAGTGAGGTACAACTGTATCAAGTATTCAGTGGAATCTTGCCTTATAGATTATAGTGGTTCCATTATGCTATCATATAGTTGACAATGACTGACAAGTCTAGCCTTCATGAATATGACTGTCCCCTAATTTGGGTTATTTATTTATTTATTTATTATTCTCATTTATATCCCACCCTCATCCCACTCAGGGTGGCTTACAAAATTAAAAAACACAATTAAAACACATTTAAACTCGTTAAAACGTTAAAAATTTAAAAGTTAAAAAGATTAAAAAGTTAAAAAGATAATGGGGAGAGAGGTGGAGGTCAAATGAACCAGACGGCCGAACTGACCATCTGGCCAACACCCTACACAAACCCCGGTTAATGGCCGTTTCCCTATCAGATCCAATACAATTGCTGGAAGGGGATATCTGAGCATTTGTTTACAAATCTTTGGCTTGGATTGGGTGGGGAAGATTTTGTAAGACTGTTGAGTTGAAACATGGGGTACATGTCTAAGTTCCATGGTGTCATCTTTCTAAGCCCTCCATTACTTCTGAACTAGACAAGACTGATTGATTCACCATGGTATGGAGGTAGGAATTCTGGCTGCAAGAGAATGAGGAATTAGAGAAGACTAATAGACCATAGGGGCTGTGGTGGCTTAGTGGATAAGACTTGACAACCGGAAGGTCAGCAGGTCAGCAGTTAAAGACCTAAGTGCTGCATGACAGAGTGAGCTCCTGTCTCTGTCCCAGCTTATGCCAACCTAGCAGTTTGAGAGCAAGAAATTGCAAGTAGACAAATAGATACTGCTTCGGTGGGAAAGGTAACAGCATTCTGTGTGCTCCAGCATCTAGTCCTATCTGCCAAGTGACAATGGAAATGCATTCAGACGCAGACAGCCCTGTCTCTTTGGCTGTAAACAGAGATGAGCACCACACCCTATAGTTGGATATGACTGGTTTTCAAGCAAGGATGAACTTTACATTAATGCAAGGATGCCCAAACTACAGCCCATGGGCCAGATCAGGGCCCTGACACCAATTCATCCGGTCTGCACCGCCCTCGTCGTTCCCGGAAGCAGAAGTAAAACATGCCTGTACCGGTGCATTTTACTTCCACTTCCTGGGGTGACAAGGGTGGTGCAGACTGGATGATTTGGTGCCAGGGCCGGATCTGGCCTGTGGGTTGTAGTTTGGGCAGAGAAAATGGTTCTCATCCTGTTGCAAAATAGATTGCAAGGCACGTTTTACTTCCGCTTCTAGTGGGAGGAACCACATGACCGGGCCGCTGAACCATGTGACCCACCCACTGAGCCACATGACTGACCCATGGCCTGAAAAGTTTGGACACCCTGCCTTAATGGGTGATAGTTAAGATTTAGTGGGCGGACCATGGATGCCACTGCATGGACAAACAGACAGGGTGGGAGCAGGGCTTGAGAAGGCTTCTGTTTTGCGCTACAGTTCCCAGAATCCCTCAGGCAACACGGTCATTTCATCCAAAACTAACTTCCCTAAGGGGCTGCTGGCTGAAGGCAGTCACCGGAGCTGAAACAACTCAGCCTGTGGGCTGTTGCATTGCGCAACCCTGGAGCTTCACAGAATCCCCTAGCCTGTATGACCAGCAACTGTACAAGCTGTGGGATTTATAAGGGCCATTGACTCTTCCCTCAGAAACATAACATTATCAGGGTTTGGTGCTTGTTTTTCAAGCAGGCAGGAGAATAGCGATAGAGTCTCCTCCTCACGCAGCCTTTCTCCCTGTTTTGCCCATTTCTCCACTTGAGCAGCTGCAACTATGTGCTTAGAAAATTTCACTAGCGCTTTCCAGGTGACATGAGTGCTACAGGTGCAGTTCAGGGACATTTAAATACCAAATAAGGGTGTGTTTGTCACTGGAACAGAAGCACACCAATGCTGCTGGCACAGGAAAACTACTCCAACAGGAGAAAATAAACAGCTATAATGAGATTGTACTGTAATGTACAAACACATGTTCACAGGCACATCTTATAAAACATGGCAATGGATGGGTGCTGTCATGCTGACTAGTCTGGGAAGCAGGACGAGGGCTGTAGTAAGCACAGTCGTTTACCAGCACTCTCTGTTATTTCTCCAGATCGGTGTACAGAGAATGGCTGTGTTCTATTTGCCGTTGTTGCTCCTAATCTTGCTTGCCATGTCCAGCAATACCGTGAAAGGACAGCGAGACCCTGAGGTCTTCTGTGGAGGTTGGTGGCTTCGTTGCCTGTTTCCTTGTCTGTCTCACTTGCATGGTGCAGCACAAAATGTGATTGTCTTTTTTATGGAATTGAGCACAGCACAGCCCTGGTGTGTTTCTGCAGAGGATGAAGTATAAGAGACAGCCTCTTTTGTACAGAAATTAGACCATTGGTCTAGACCAGTGATTGTGAACCTTTGCACTCCAGGAGTCCTTGGACTTCAATTTCCAGAAGCCTAAGTCCCTGTGAATGCACACGAATGGGTTTACTGCACAGTAAACCCATTTGTGTGGATTCACAGGACACCTGGAGTGCCAAGGTTCACCATCACTGGTCTAGGGCCTGTGGTGGCTTAGTGGTTAAGACACTGAGATTGATGACTAGAAGGTTGGCAGGTCAGCAGGTTGAGACCTGAGTGTTGCGTGATGGAGTGAGCACCCGTCGTCTGTCCCAGCTCCTGCCAACTTAGCAGTTCGAAAGCAAGAAATTGCAAGTAGATAAATAAGTAACGCTTCAGTTATAAAGGTAACAGTGTTTCATGTGCCTCAGTGTCTAGTCATGGCTCTGCATGACCCTGGAAATGTCTGCTCTTTGGCTGTAAACTGAGATAAGCACCATCCCCTTGAGTCAGGCACAACTGGCTTTCAAGCAGGGGAGACCTTTACGTCACCTTTACCTAAGCCTGAGGAACCGTGAGTTCAATTTACAACTCCTCCATGAAGCTTGCTGATGGACCTTGGGCCACCCATCTTAGTAAATCATAGGGTTGTTGTGAGGATAAAAACAGAGAGAAAAGATATAGACATACACCTGAACTCTTGAGAGAACAGGAGGAAATTTACTTGACAGATAAGGAAACAAAGTGTGGGAGGTACACGGGAAAGCCTAAAGAAGAAGGAACTGTATTTCTGAAACATGTTGGAGACAATAAATAATTCAAGCATTTATCTTTATATATCTGTGGGCTATCAAATGGCACCTCTCTTTATTGGAATTAAGATGCCAGTCATGGTCATATGCAATTATTTTTAGCTTGGCACATGGCAGTGGGTTTTCTGGATTAATTTAAGCCTTGGCACCATGTGACTGCTCCTTTCCCCATGGCTCTATCCCACACTGCACCACTAACAAAATACTCCTGATAAAGGAAATACAGTATTCCGTTTCCAGACACTGTCTGAGAAGATGTAGCACTGCTCTCAGGGATTATATCACATTAGTAGCTGAGCATTTGGTAATTCTTGGAAAAGCCTTGCTAGGGACTAAAACATGAAAGCCGAACAGCTTTACCAAAGGGGAGCACATTTACACCAGTGCTTTTATTTTGCATAATTAAGGGAAAGTCTTATGTGTGTTTATACAGAAGTAAGCCCCACTGAGTTCAAGAGAGCTTGCTCCCAGGAAATTGGGGCTGCAGTTCTCCTCTTTAACGTTGGCTTGGGAGAAAGCTCCTCAGCGGGGCTTATTTCTGAATAGATGTGCAGAAGACTGATGATGGTGATGCAAGAATTTTCTTTCTTAAAATTGGTTACATGGTTTTTAAAATACTAGTTGTGGGGAAAGCTTTTCATAAGATGCCAGGTTGGTAACATTGAATTACTTTTTGCATCCAGTAGATGGTCCTGGGACTGCAGTGGCTTAGTGGTTAAGACACAACTTGACAACTGGAAGGTTAGCAGGTCAGCAGTTTGAGCCCCGAGTGCTGCATGACGGAATGGGCTCCCATTGTCTGTCCCAGCTCCTGCCAACCTAGCAGTTCAAAAGCAAGAAATTGCAAGTAGATAAATAGGTACCACCAGAAGAGTAGCGTGCCTTGGCGGGGCCCCGTATAAAAATCTTTTGGGGGCCCTTAGGAAGGGTAAAGATTTGTTTTGTTTACGCACGTTGGGGGCCCCCATGACCCAGGGGCCCCGTATAATTGATGCGGCAGATACGGCGGTAGCTACGCCTCTGGGTACCACTTCAGTGGGAAGGTAAACAGTGTTTCGTGCACTCCAGTGTCTAGTCATGCCTGCCACAAGTCCATGGAAACGTCTGCAGATGCAGACAGCGCTGGCTCTTTGGCTGTAAACAGAGATGAGCACCAAACCCTAGAGTCGGATATGACTGATTTTCAAGCAAGAGCAACCTTTACCTTACTATTACAAAGATGGTCCTGGTCTCAAACTGGATGCTGAGGTGCATGGAGTCAATCTACGATGGAGCACCCATATTGGCCTTGCTTCTTCTCTAGCAGTTCCACCTGGCTGTTAAAAAAAAAGGATGAAGCGTTGTCATCTATTGACAGTTGCACACATAAGGGAGGGCCCCCCCTCTCCATCTGTGGTCTCCAAGCAGAGAGACAAGGGGCTGCGTCTTCTAACAGATGGCAGGATGAGCTATAAGAAAGGTACAGTCCCCACCCACCCCCGCTGAGACAGAGAACCTGACACAAAGTAGTTTCAAGAACATATTGAAATAAATCCTCCCTTGTGAACGCCGGTGGCTACAGACTCTGCCGTTTGTCAACACACACACACACACACACCATCCCCAATCCCTTGGCAAAACTCTTGCTTGGCTGATGCAAGGGTGGCAGTTTTGAGAGACAGGCAGCTGTGTGTTGTTTGTGGGAAAGCAGCAGAAGGAAAGAGGTGGTGAGTTGTAGATGCACAGGTAGGTAAGTAAGTAGGCAGGCAGGCAGATGGGTGAAAGAATGGACAGACAGACAGATAGATGTGTGCATTTTCTGAATAGGTGAGGTTGTCCTTGCTTGAAAGCCAGTCATATCTGACTCTAGGGTGTGGTGCTCATCTCTGTTTACAGCCAAAAAAGTCAGTGCTCTCTGCATCCACAAACATTTCTGTGATGATGTGAAAGGCATAACTAGACACTGGACTGCATGGAATGATGTTACCTTACCCAGTGAAGCAGTACCTATTTATCTACTTGTAATTTCTTGCTTTTGAACTGCCAGATTGGCAGGAGCTGGGACAGAGACAATGGGAGCTCACTCCTTCACACAGCACTCCAGTCTCTACCTACCAACCTTCCAGTTGGCAAGTTCAGAATCTTAACCACTAAGCCACTGCAATCCCTTTTCTGAATATGTAGATATGTATAAATAATGCTGTCCCTCTAGGACTGAAATCCTCTTGTGCAACTATAAAGTCATAAATGGTGAGGATGTCATCAGCCTGTGTAATTATACTTTTATTTAATTAAATTTAAAGATTCCGATTCCCACCATTTTCAGTTCCAGGGCTCCCTTTTGTCCTGTGGAAGCCTTCTGAATGCTATATAACAGTAGGCCTGTGATACAAAACACACTGTCCTCTCACCTGCTAGTACTAGTCCCAACCCCACCAGCAGTGATCCAGTGGTGTGCCTTGGCTATTAAAGCCTTCTTTTCTGCCTCAAAAACTCCCAAAGATGATTTTAGGATAAAAGAGAGCTCTAGGAATCCTTAAAACCTGAAAGGGAAGGTCGGGGGGGGGGGAATGGGGGGGGGAGAAGCTTTCCATTAGTTTAAATTAAACATTCCTGGCACCCAACCCAAATTATGCCAGCATAAGATTATGCAACTGGATATTGTCCATTATTTTTATTTGCTACTTATATATTTGTCCTATTTGTTCTTTTTGCATATTTGTTTCTAAATGTTTCCCGTGCCACATTGCATTCTTTTGCTGGGAGAGAGATAGGATAAAATTGAAGTGGATCAATGAAATGAATGGATAACTGTGGTCTTAACAGGTCCTTAGAGAGGCTTACAGCCAGCCATGTGGCCAAAATTCTGATGTACCAGTGCTGTGTCTCATGTTATCAAACCTTTTGCCTGAGATGTTAAGAAACAAGTACCATAGCTCACACAATCTGTGAACTAGTTTCACAGCAGTAGATTATTTACTATCATTCATGATTCTCCTTAAATTGTACATAGGCTAGGTAACATATCTTTATACTTGTGATGGAGGCTATTTATCAGCTAAACAATTTCATACATTTTATTTCTTAGTTATGATTCATTGATTGCAGACTCAGTTTTTTTGCCATGTCCATTTTACGTGCCTTATTTTTGTTTTTCCATTTCAGTTAGACACATGTGAAGACACAGCGTTTCCCCTGTAAATGTAATAATGGTTCAATTAGCCCAGGTCATATTGATTGATAAATCTATATTACAAAGCAAGCATTGTTTGGAGAGCTGGTGAGATGGGTCACACTCGACCCAGCTATCATTTTTTTTTATTTGAAAGAGAACCATGAAATTCTATTTATTTCTAAAGTTAATAGGCTAACAAACAGAGCATTTCCCTGGCAACTGAAATAGCATTTCAAACATTTATTGAAACATGTTTATTTTTCTTGGTCAGGGAGATGGAAGAATAATCTCTCTAGTCATTTAAATTTTATGTTATGTTTTTGTCGCAAAGCTGTGTCCTACCAGTTTAGGCTGCTGCCCTCATCTACAATATAATATGGTCACTCTTACACTAGAAATAAATCACTTTAATCTGTCAGTATTACAGATGACTTGAGATGGGTAGTTATTAAAAGCTTTACATATTTTAGACTGGGCAGATTTTTCCCCGTTGTGTTAAATAAAAGGCTCCCATTCTGTGTAATCTTATTGTTGACAGCCTTACTTTGCATGTCAGATATTAGTATAATGAACTTGGGAATCCAACTGATTTAATGACAAGTTCCTTGGCTAGGGATTGATCTAATATTTTTATAGGAGGATCAAGAGAATCATCCTGTATTTAATAACGACAGAGGTGCTGGATGCCATTCATAAAGAAGATGAGATGCAGAAATGTGACATTAATGTCCTGTTCTTAATGAGCCTATGGAAGCTGATTCTTCTCTAGCAGTCATGGTGAACCTTGGCATTCCAGGTGTTCTTGAACTTCAATTCCCAGAAGCCCTGATCAGCAGGAGTGCTGACTTGGGCTTCTAGGAATTGAAGTCCAAAAACATCTAGAGTGCCAAGGTTTGCCATCACTGTTCTCTAGTGAAGTCTGATTACTCTGATTTTGCGGAGAGTTGATCCACTCTGGGATTTAGTTGGAACTTTAGAGAAGCTGCCCAAAGTGCTGGATATGTGTGTTGTGGCAGTCATTTTATGCTCTACCTACCTTGGCTTGTGTGAAAGAAAGAGACTCAGCTTCATAGGTTCTGGAGTTCCGAGGAACAGGCAAGCCCAAGCCAGCCAGTTTCCCTCCCTGTTCACAGTAGTGGGCATCAGCAGGTTTGCACCAGAACCAGTAGCAGAAATTCTGGCTGTCCCTGCCCATTCATGTTTTGAAATAAAGTAGTCCTAATTCGGCTACAACCCAGGGATTTTCCCCTGGCCACGCCCACCATACCATGCCCATAGTGTGGTAGTAAAAAAATTTTTTGAGCCCACCACTGGAACTACAACCTGCCTACCTGAATTTCACACATGCTCAAGAAGTGAAAAGCAGTGTGGCAGAGTGGCTAGAACAATGGCAGGGTGCTGTCACATAGAACCTTCAATCGTTTTTGCAAACATGTACAGTAAATCTTGTAGAAGATTCACTATCACTATGAATCAAACACCAGCCTCTACTGTTCTGTCATGGAATGAACATGTTTTTCTGGCTCTTTGGCTATAAACGGTGATGAGCATCATACCCTAGAGTTGGATATGACTGGCTTTCGAGCAAGGGAGACCTCTAGGGCTCTTTCAAATATGTGACCCAAAATAGGCCACTTTATTACACACACCCCTCTGTGACTTTCCGTGACTGCCCCCACCACCACCACCAAATCACGTGGTTTGAAGATAGATCTATGGCCAGCTGGATGCGAAAAGCAAATGATAATTTTGGAGTCACATGACTTCACGGTGAACCCCCCTGCCCCTGTGACTTTCCATGACGTTTGGTCGACCCCCTCCCCCCCTAAAACGGTCATGTGAGTTTTGAATGACCCCTTACCTAGGATTCACAGGTTACAGACAGTTCTAGGGCACATTCCAGGGATTCTTTCAGCATATCAACACACTGTGCATCTTAGAGTCAAACCATGCAGTATACTAGATAGCATGTCCTCTTTTATTCATATCAGACCATTGCACAATTTAAAATTATGGATATATAGTACAGTACAGTATATGAAATGTAGATCAAATTTACTTTGATGAACTCAGACAAAAACTTTATTTACTGAAAGCATCGCCAACCACCAAAAAGATTGTGCCCAAACCTTTTGGGCCATTGGCTGGTCACATGGTTCAGCGGGCTGGTCACACAGTTATTCCCACCGGAAGTGGAAGTAAAACGTGCCTTGCAATCTGTTTTTCAACAGTGTGAGATAGATTTTATGCTGCCATTTTCTCTGCTTAAACCAGGGGTGCCCAAACTATGGTCCGTGTGCCAGATACGGCCCCTGATACCAATTCATTTGGCTCATGCTGCCCTTGTCGCTCCTGGAAGTGGAAGTAAAACATGCCTGTATGGGCGCATTTTACTTCCACTTCAAAGAGTGACAAGGGTGATGTGGGCTGGATGAATTGGTGTTGTGGGCCAGATCTGGCCCATGGGCCATAGTTTGGGCACCCCTGGCCTAGAGTGATGTACATTTGTGTTGGGAACACGTCAGACAGTCCGGTGGCTATTTTGCATCCAAGGGAAAGGGAATGGCGAACCAAGTTTATTCTTTTTCATAAAACCACCCTGATAGTTTAGCATGCATTTCCAGGCTTCCAAAGCACTGGTAACTTGTCAGGATGCAAAAGCCGTTGTTTCTGCTCTCGTTTCATATCTGGGCTGTTGGATTATTCAATTACTGACTCTCTGGCCTCCTCTCAACCTCTCTAAATCATTTCCAGCTTCCACAACAAGCCCTTGGCAGTAGCTGAAAGATGGTTTCAACTGAAAATTTCACAGCTTCATTAGCCCTTTTGGGCTGCTTCCTCCAACCTTAATTAATCTGAAAGGAGGGCTGGAATGATCTTTCAGACAGCACAGACCTGATCCTGGCCCTTGGCTTCAGCACAGTGTAGGACACAGGAGGAGTCCCCTGTGCTCCTGGAGGAGAGGAAATGCCTTGCCCTCCCACTCTCCCTTGTGTTTACTGAGGAAGAAGTCTATGTTCTGTAGGGATTTCTTCTGTACACAAGTATTGCAAACAGAAGGAACATCCCAAAGAGGTGGCTTAAAAAAAAACCCAAACAATAACAATAGTGACAGAAACGCAACCCAAACTGGATACTGGGAATTAAACACCCGTGAATACATTCACTAAGAGAGTGCCAGAGCAGGGGTTGCTTTCGGGGGTGGGTGGGTGGGGAGCCAAAAAGTTCAAATGTCTCTTTAAAGCAAAAAGCAAAAAAAAAAAAAAACCCTAAGAGAAAGCCCCCAAAATCTTACTGCCCAAGGCAGAAGAGCTGCCACTCAAAGGGAACATGTCCAGGCATATAATCATTAAGGTATTTACATGTAATAGGGGTTCAAATACAAATACATGTTATCACTACTTGGACTCATCTTTAATATATCCCTCTTGCACAGACATATTGAAATTCTGCTACAAAAGCCAAGTTGGTAAAGGCCTTTATCATGCTCCACAAACATAGCAGCTATCGTATCCTTTCCAGCTGTCTCTCTCTCTCTCTCTCATTCTCTATCTTCCTAAAGTCGATTTTAAATACACAGTCTTTCCCTAAGATTTCTCCACCCATTGGGTTGGACCACAAGGGGCTATGTAAGCACCCAATGGCCACGAACGATGCTAACTTGAAGGTCCAGCCCTTTGACACCTGGAATGTTCATCTATGCACCCTTTCCCTTTTTACAGGAATCCTATCCATGCTTCTTTCTAAGGAAATAAGAAAGTTTGTGGATATTCAGGAAGTGCACTTGTGGTAGAACAGGTGACAGAAATCCTAGTTCTGACTATGTTAGAGATGCCAGAGGAACTGCAGCTACTACTCCCCCCTCCAGTGAACAAAGGCAAGATTTCTCTTGCCTCAAGAGACAAGAGCAACCTAAAGTTGAAGGAAGATCAGTACAGGTCAGATTGGGTAAAGAACTATCTAGAAAACCTGAAGCGGTGTTCTCTCTCTATAGAACAGAGAACTATCCCCCCTCCTCTTCCTCATGAGGAAACATAAGAATGATTTTTTGTCAGAAATTATTCTGGGTTGAAAGGATTTTTGTGGAACAAACTCCACTCAGGGAACACCCAAATGAGGCCCCTTTCATGTCCCCAAGAGGTGGGAGAGAGACGGGCACTCAATCCATCATACAGTACCCAGGTCTCAAACTGCTGACTTGCCAGCCGTCCAGCTAACAAGGTGAGCTTCCTAACCACTGAGCCACCACAGCCCCCATGAGGAAACATGCATCTCTTTTAAGTGTAAATTTAGTTGCACCTAGTCAATTCCAGCAAGATCATTGTGAATGACCCTCAACATCCTGTGAATGGATAGATATATGCCTCAAGTCCACCAATTCAGATCCAGGAAGAGCTTGAGGGGGTGGGGGGAATCTTGAGGTTATGCAAGAGCAAAACCAAAATAGAAGATGAAGGAAGGAGCACACTGAACAAGGAATAACATAGAAGGAGGATATGCCTGAGGAACTTGACCTCCCCTATGTCAATTGGAGGACCCTGAATAGGCTGAGGGTCAGAGTCCCTAAATGTCAGACCAACATGTTCAAGTGGGGGGTGCTGGTGGATCACAACACGCTGTGTAAATGTGGAGAGATACAGAATCTAGCTTATTTGCTGGTTTGTCAATCACTACCGTAAACAAGTATCAATCAGGATTTAAGTTTGGCCAATGACAAAGCCAAGAAGGTGGTTTCATTTTGGCAGTTTAAAGTCTTACCTGGACACAAGAAGAAGGAAAAGGAGGCGGAGGAAAAGAAGAAGAACTGCATTTTCCTCTCATATTTTAGAAAGGCATTGCTTGTGAGAAAAGATATAAATCTTACAAAGGTATCAAAAAGGCAACCCAAAGAAAAGCAGAAAATGCACATAAGGCAAGCCGTGCGTGCGTGCGTGCGTGCGTGCGTCCGTCCGTCCGTGCGTGTGTGCATGCACGTGCGCATGAATGCGCGTTTCAGGCAAAAAATCCCACAAGCTTCTCTCCCCTTTCAAGGCAGTTAAAAACAACACCACAGCAAAACATAGCATAGCAAACCACTGTTTACTGGCCCTTTCAGAAAGCCCCTCCCCCCCATCATCTGCCTAAGTTGGATGCTTTTACTTGGCACCCATCTTCTTATATTTCTTCTGTCTGGCAAAAATATCTTTAATAATTTCATTCTAGAATTGGCTTTATTTTGTGTATTTTTACATCCTTCGTTCTAACTCTTATGTAGTTGCTCATTTTATTTTAGACTGTATTTTGTTTCAGGACATTGTAAGTCATACCACAGACAATTTTTGTTTTTTCTTTCTGGAAGGGCAGATACCTACTTCAAATGATAATACTGTAACTGTGTGCTGTCAAGTCAATTTTGACTTAGGGCAACTCTTTCCAGGGTTTTCTATGTAGAGAATAACACAGAAGGGATTTACCATTCCCTCCTTTTATGGAAACCCTGGGACTCTACTGCTTGCTCAAGGCTATACAGGCTGGATTTTCTTTCTGGAGGCACAGTGGGAAATCGAACTCCAGACCTCTGGCTCAGATACTTAACCCACCGAGTTATTTGGCCAGTTATAGAAAGGAAATAATGGCCAGAATCTCAATGCTGACTTTAACTTTGCTTAAGAGAAAGGGTCACCATAACTAAGAATTGAGTTGATGGCATTCATATATTATTATTAATGGCAGGAGATTTTTCTCTCTAACAAATGTTTTTGAACCAAAACTACTATTAGTAGCTAAGTTAAAGGTAAAGGTGAATGTCTCCCTTCCTTAATAGCCAGCTGTATCTGACTCTAGGGTGTGATGCTTATCTCCATTTACAGCCAAAGAGCCAGCACTGTCTGCATCTGCAGACATTTCCATGGTCATGTGGTAGGCATGACTAAACACAGAAGGCTGTTACCTTTCCTGTTGAAGTGGAACCTATTTATCTACTTGCAATTTCTTGTTTTCAAACTGCTAGGTTGGCAGGAGCTGGAACAGACAATGGGAGCTCACTCTGTCATGCAGGACTCGGGTCTCAAACTGCTGACATTCCAGTCAAGCTTAGTGTCTTAACTATTAAGTCGCTGCAGCCCTTATAGTAGCTACATATGAACTAGATTCACAACATGATTAGTATAAACAATGTCAAAAGTTTGTCAGGATGCTTTATTCATAACATGTTATTGTTTGGTCTTATTTAATATATATTAAATAACAATTTATATTCAGTTAATCACTCAGGGTAGTGTGTGTACTAAGTCGACCAGTATAAAATGTCAGTTCTTTAAAAAGTTTAAAATATCATTATTAATTAAAACATCTTGCATGCTGGCAAAACTACAAGTCTGCAATCCCTTATGGAAAGCCAAGTCTGCAAATGAAACTGTTCTCAGAGCTCTTCATACTGAAATGTCCCTCTTTATCTTTCAGTATCTCATATGTCTGTGCCATTTGAGAAAGTCTTTTTCAAAAATTGTTTTTAGTTATTAAAAAAACAAAACAAATAGAACCGCTAGAACCGCAATGTCAGGCAGAGCTGGACAATAATTACATTAATGAAAACCATAATTTCTCACTGAAGATGTAGCTGATCTTATGCCTGGAGAGCAAACGAAGCCTCTGGCACTTAAATATATATTTCAAAAAGATAAAGTTGGTTAATTGGGGAGCCAAGCTGTGTGTTGTTTTTATTTCCTTAATGAATAAATTGAAGTCAAACTTCTATGAATTTATCTTTTGGATTTGCTCCTCTTAAGAGACTTAACTCATTTGCTAGTTCAGAGTTAACTGCCAACTCCTTTTAATCCAAGAGATCACTTAAAAATTTCCATTCATAAGCAATTTCTGATCTGATCACTGCAATGATCTTGCTGCTACTTTTTGTAGCAGTCTGGAATGTCTTTTGTGAAGTGCTTTACATACAACCTAAAGTGAGAACGGAGTGCTAAAGGAAATGAAAGGTAAATTCACAAAACTGGAGGAAGAAGTTTATACCCGGGGTGCCCAAACTTTTGGGGCCATGGCCCGGTCACATGGTTCAGGGGGACGATCACATGGTTCCTCCCGCAGGAAGCAGAAGTAAAATGTGCCTTGCAATCTGTTGTGCAACAGATGTTTTGCAACAGAATGAGATAGATTTTAGGCTGCCATTTTCTCGGCTTAAACCAGGGGTCCTGAAACTATGGCCCGTGAGTTGGATCCGGCTCCCGACACCAATTCATCTGGCCCACGTCGCCCTTGTCCCTCTTGGAAGCAGAAGTAAAATGCTCCTGTATGTTTTACTTCTGCTTCCGAGAGTGACAAGGGTGGCATGGATGGATGAATTGGCATGGGGGGCCAGATCTGGCCCACAGGCTGTAGTTTGGACACCCCTGGTTTAAACCATTAAATCTGCATGCTAGAACACTTCTGCAGTTTCACAGGAACTGCACAGCCAGCAGCAGTTGTGACTCCCAGAGGCCACCCAATTTAGCTGGCTAAATAGCCTAGACTGGAACAGCCAGCCAATGCCTTATCAGCCAAGAGCTTTCCTCCAGGCAATAAACAGATGAGCTCTGTTGGAAGAGAGTTGGTTATCATTTGACATTTTATTGGGAAATCAGTTTCTTGCAGGAGGAGAGGGGATAACTGGTGTTTGTATTGGAACAGATGGTATCCCCTTTTTGAAAGATGCCAAAACTTCTAACTAGACAGGAGGCAAAACCTTTTCCTTCCTTCCAGGAAATAAGGCCCTTCTTCCATTTTACTTCTGGTTCAGTTTCATATATTCATGCTGACACAGTGATGCTGGAGTAATATATTAACATTTTCAAGATGAAGCACCTGCATCATAAAGTTGGTTTCAGGTCCTATTTGCATTCTACATTGGCAAGTATCTCTTCTCTGATCCTAAAGCAATCTATCCTGGACATGAGTTGGATCTCACTTCACAACATTCCATTCTGCAATGGAATCCTTGAATTCATAGTTTAATGAAGTGCCTAGAATTCTTCGTTATAAGTCTCTAGTCCAACAACCCTGAATTATAGCACAGGATCCCATGTTCCTTGCTAGACCATTGGTCAACATCCTGTAGCTTCTCATAGTAAATCACACTAGAATGGATCTACAGTAGTCAATGATTCCATATGTTTTACTGATTCAATTCTTCTTCCATGACTAGGCCAGAAGTGAAACTGCCCAAATGACCTTTTGGTGAGTCCATTCTGCAGTTCCTTTGGCCTGACCCAATGTGAGAAAGTTTGTGGCTCAAGAATTCCACAATCTTTGAGGAGGCTCTTTCCGTGTACCCTGCGACCATAACTGCAACTTAATATGCTAAAGTGCAGTTAGATCAGGACCATTTGAATTAGTGGAATTTATGGAAGAGTTGACTCAACAAGTCTCCATTAATTCAGTGGGCCTGCTCTAGGATGGTTTACTACACGAAGCTTCAGGATTTTAGCCATTATTTCCTAGGGCTGTTTCAGGCTATCTTCTCAGCAAGGAAGACTTACCAGGAGGATTCTCTTATTATTTACTAACTTTAATTAATTATTATCAATTATTAACTATTAAGGTTTGCCATTGCCAACTGATCATTAAAACCCCCCAGCAATCCTCATCTTGACCTGCTGGTGTGTGACTTTGATAGTAACTACTTATAGAGCCAGGGACTGCAGTGGCTCAACTGGTTAAGACAGTGAACTTGATGACTGGAAGGTTAGCAAGTCAGCAGTTCAAAACCCGAGTACTGCACGAGGGAATGAGTTCCTGTCTCTGTGCCAGCTCCTGCCAACTTAGCATTTCAAAAGCAATAAATTACAAGTAGATAAATAGGCACCACTTCAGTGGGAAGGTAAACAGTGTACCGTGCACTCAGGCATCTAGTCATGCCTGCCACATGACCACAGAAACATCTGCAGACGTAGACAGCACTGGCTCTTTGGCTGTAAACAGAGAAGAGCACTAAACCCTAGAGTCGGATACGACTGGCTTTTGAACAAGGGTGACCTATAGAGCCAGGAGGAACTGTTTGTGACTAGGAGAAGTCAGAATGATTAGCAACTTTCTACATGCCAAACAGCTGTTAACAAGATGGTGGGAGTTTTCAAAGGAAGGCAAGCTG
Source organism: Furcifer pardalis (assembly GCA_030440675.1). NCBI lineage: Eukaryota > Metazoa > Chordata > Lepidosauria > Squamata > Chamaeleonidae > Furcifer > Furcifer pardalis. The sequence continues at coordinate 102,368,979 of CP126897.1, forward strand.
GGTGCCCACTTTTGTCTGGGCCAGGGAGGTTCCTCCTGACACACTCCAAGTCTCTGCTGCAACGAAGCTTCTCGAATGCCAACGCAGAAACTCACCTTGTAGTTTCCTCCTTTGGCCAGAGGTGGGGGATGGTGGACAGGCTGAACTCCAGTCAGGTCTTCCCCTCCCTCAAGTCTCCTTACAACAGTGTTTCCCAACTGGACTTCAATTCTCAGAAGCCTAAGTCTATTCCCCAAAGCACTGATCAGCCAATGTACTGACTTTAGGGTTCTGGGAATTGAAGTCCAAGAACCAAAGGTTGGGGAACACTGCTCTGTGAATCCACATGAATGGGTTTACTGTGTGTATGTACAGTAAACCCATTCATGTGCATTCACAGAGCAGTGTCTCCCAATCTTTGGTTCTTGGACTTCATTTCCTAGAAGCCTAAGTCAATTTCCCAAAGTACTGATCACCTAATGTACTGACTTAGGCTTCAGGGAATTGAAGTGTCCCTGTGGGGTGTGTGCCCCACATTGGGAAACACTGCCTTACAACCTTCCAATGTGAAGGATACATCCTAATTCCTGGGTCTCATAATTGCCTGCCACCTGGGAGATGATGAAGAGGATGGCCGTCTGAAAGATGTGTGCTATCAGATTCCTTACCTAGCAATTGGTGCTCAGCTTATTTTTTTAGGGAGCCAGAAGAAGAATGGGAAGCAAACAAGACACAACACAACTGCATGCATCTTCTCTTCCTCTTCTGTTTAAAACAGGAAAGGGAAACAGGAAGGGGTGGAGAAGAGAAGGGGATCCTTTTTCAGCCCATTGCTCTATGAGACAACTTGCGGGAACTGGTTGCAAAATTGTGCAGGGATGGAACCTCTGACTACCCTCTTCTCTCACATTCTCTCCTTTCTTGCTCCACTGCCAACTAATAGAACAGGCATTACCAGTCTTTTCAAGCTGGGGACTGGGTCACTCTCTCTCAGTCAGCTTCGAGGGCCGGATGGCCATTTTGTTCTGCCTGCACAACAGGAGTGGCCCAGTGGTGGGCTCCCAAAAATTTTTACTGCCACACTGGGTGTGGTATGGTGGCCATGGCCACAGGGAAAGCCCTGCATTGCATCCGAATTAGGACTACTTTATTTCAAAACTTGGATTGGTGGGGCAAGCCAGAATTTCTGCTGCTGGTTCTGGCGAACTGGTGCGAACCTGCTGATGCCCACCACTGGAATGGCCACTTTGTCCCAACCGCTTCAAAGGATGGCCATTTTGTTTCTCAGATACCCTTGGAGGGGTGTGGGCCCACATGGAATGGTGCCATGGGCTGGATCCGGCCTGTGGGCTTTAAGTTGGGAACCCCTACAATAAAGCTTTTAATTTTATTTTAATTTAATAGTAACATTTATGCTGCCGCTTCCTTGCCGAGGCGACTCCGGATGGTTTACACGTATAAAACCAAAACATAGCTATACAAAAACAATGAAGTAAAAACATTGAAATATAAAATTGTTTAAAGTTTAAAATTAACATACCCTCCCCCAGCAGTCACATCATAGAATTTCTTTTAAAAACTAAAGCTAAAAACCTGGTTAGCCCTCATATGAGCCAACCTGGAGTGGCCGTTGCCCCAACTGCCCCCCACACCTGCTGCGCCAGCCAGGTTTAAGGATTTTTTTAAAATAAAAAGCTAACCACCCTTTAGGGAAATGTGGGGAGATGATACAGGGATCTGATCACTAGCTTTTGTTTTTCTCACATAGCTTGCATCTTGCATTTGGTCCATGGTTTCTTCGCCAACACAAATGATTCAATGTGAAATTGTGTGCAGGAACATGGAGTAAGTCCCCCCCCCCTTTTCTAAATCATATCCCAGACAATTTTTGCCTCATGAGTACAGTTCCTTGATTCTTTCTCCCCCTTAAAGATGGAGAAACAATGTCAAAACTGAAACACAACAGAGCAACCCAGGAACTGGCAAACAGGAAACCCTGTAAAAGGAATAATTCAGGAGACAGGATGAGAGAACAAGCCAAGCAGAGTTGTACCAAGGGGAGTATAACCAGAACTTTGTTCCAAGAGCAGCAAAATTTAGAGGTCACTGAAATCTAAATATGAATCTACTGGTGAACGCTAGGAAGATAAACATCAATTCCTCTTTGCCCCTTTCACTTCATCTTCATTCTCCTCCTTTGAAAGCATAAACTTTTATTTATTTATTTATGGGGGGAGGTATACCTAGTGGTTAAGATGCTGAGCTTGACGACTGGATGGTCAGCAGGTTAGCAGTTCAAGACCTTCATGTTGCATGACAGAATGAGCTCCCGTGGTCTGCCCCAGTTCCTGCCAAACTAACAGTTCTGGAAGCAAGAAATTGCAAGTAGATAAATAGGTACCCCTTTGGTGGGAAAGGTAGCAGTGTTCCATGTGTTCCAGTGTCTAGCCATGCCTGCCACATGACCATGGAAATGTCTGTAGATGCAGATAGTGCTGGCTCTTTGGTTGTAAGTGGAGACTAGCGCCACACCCTACTCAGACAAAGCACTTGGGTCTTGAACTACTGATCTTCTGGTCATCAAGATCAGTGTCTTAACTACTAAGCCACTGTGGCCCCTGAGGACATGATTTGTTGTTGCTGTTGTTGTTCAGTCACATAGTCGAGTCTGATCCTTTGCAACCCCATTGCATCCAGGCACCCCCTCCTTCACCATTCTCCTCATCCTGCCCAGCTCTGTGCCCATTGCTTCAATACCATCTAGCCATGATAGCACTCTTCAAATACCTGGAAAATAACCATAAAGCAGAATGGCAGGAACTGTTCTCGATCATCCAGAGTGCAGGGTGCGTAATAACAGGCTGAAACTAAAGGAAACCAGACATAGGCTGAATATTTGGGAAACAAATTCTTAACAGTTAGAGCAGTACTACAGTGGAACAAGTGCCTCGAGAGGGGGGTGAGCGTTCCCACACGGGAAGCATTCAAGAGAGAATTGGACAAACGTCTGTCAAGTCTGCTTTGATTTGTATTCCTGCATTGAGCAGGGGGTTGGACTCCCTTCCCACCCAGTAATAATAATTTTGTGTCAGAAATTATTCTGGGTTGAAGGGATTTTTGCAGGAGAAATTCTGCTCAGAGAATGCCCAAAGGAGGCTCCTTTCATGTCCCCAAGAGCTGGGACAGAGACGGGCGCTCAGTCCGTCATGCAGTAGCCGGGTCTCGAACTGCCGACTTGCTGGCCTTCCAGCTAACAAGGCGAGCTTCTTAACCCCTGAGCCAGCCCACCCCTTCCCACTCAGGGATTCTGTGTTGGAATGATACAACTCACCACAAGGGGCAGTAGTTAGCAGACCTTGCACTTATGGGGTAGCATGAATTTGAGCTATAACAATGTGTAAAAGGAGACAGTAATCAAATCCTTCTCCCAGTGAATTCATCTGAATGATAAGCTCCAGGGAGTAGTTTTTAGTTTTAAAATAGGAAGATGGACTATCATGGGCAGAAATTGGATATGTTCCTTTTTTTTATTACAACTCCCAAAATTCTGCAACTTCTTGTGATCCAAAAGGTAAGGGCTGCAGTGGCTCAGTGGTTAAGAAGCTCGCCTTGTTAGCTGGAAGGCCAGCAAGTCGCCAGTTCGAGACCTGGCTACTGCATGATGGACTGAGTGCCTGTCTCTGTCCCAGCTGTTGGGGACATGAAAGGAGTCTTATGTGGGCGTTCCCTGAGCAGAGTTTCTCCACCTAAAATCCTTTCAACCCAGAATAATTTCTGACACGAAATTATTATTAAGAGCTGGGGAGAATAACCTAAAATAGTGGTTCCCAACCTTTTTTTGGCCATACTGCACCTTAACATCTCTAAAATACTGATGCCACCCCCACCCACCTCAGAGACATACAGTATAGGTTAATTCTTATCATTCAAAAAGTGAACTATTCCAGTGGAGGAAGCCTAAAAGACCATTCACTGTTAATAACTCTTTCCTGTATTGCGCACCTTAAAAATCAAATTGTCCACCTGTGGGGCATGTGCCCCTTGTTGGGAACCACAGATCCAAAACCAGCCACCTTCAAAGCATTATCATTTCCTCTGAGTCTCTGCATGCTTAGCTTACCCTCTCTTATCACAGCCTCCAAACTTTTTTTTTTACAAGGGTATTGCTGGATCTTGTAAATCAAGGGTTCCAAACCTAAGGCCCATGGGCCTGATCTGGCCTATAGTGTCATTTTATGTGGCTCCCCACCCTTCCAAGGGCATTTGAGAAACAAAATGTCCACCCCCATTGAAGCTGTTGGGACAAAATGGCCACCTCATCGTGCAGGCATGGCATAATGGCTGTCTGGCCCTCGAAGCTGACTGAGAGAGTGTGACTCGGCCCCAGGCTTGAAAAGGTTCTCAGTGATACAGTTCAACATACATCTGCTGAATTTCTGTGTAGATAAATGGCATGAGGGCATATTTAATCCACAGCTGAACCCAACTCAACCAGCGCATGGCATCCAAGTGTCTCCAGATGGTGCTGTCACAAGCACAGTTTTTTTTAAAAAAATTAAATTTTGGGTTTTGTTAACGGAGGGCAGCTAAACCTGTGAATAAAATAGTTATTGTCATCAGTGCTGTAGGTTTTCTCCCAGGGCTGCTCACAGTACTGTAAAGTCCATGGCTTTCTGTTGAAGGGGAATTCTCAGGAGAAGCATCTCTAGAGCAGGTCTGGCATGGCTAGGTATTAATATTTTATGGTGACAAAATATTTGTGCGCATTTGCATGCTCATGTGGACGCTTTGGAATATATTTTCACCTTTCTTAATATTTCATTCCTCTTCTTTTTAAAAAAATAAATCTACCAATGAGTTTTATTGCCGGCTATCCTTACAAAAAACAAAGGAGTGGAAGAAAATTCTGGGTTAATAATAACAATTTTGAAGGCTCTGTGAGACTTTTAAAACCATGTTCTTAAAGCAGTGGTGTCCAAACTAAGGCCTGGTGGCTGGGTGCGGCCCCGACGCCAATTCATCCGGCCCACGAAGCCCTCATCGCTCCTGGAAGCGGAAGTAAAACGTGCCCGTATGGGCGCGTTTTACTTCCACTTCCAGGAGCGACAAGGGCTTCGCGGGCTGGATGAATTGGCGTCGGGGCTGCACCCGGCCCCCGGGCCTTAATGACCGGTTTCCTGAACCACATGATCAGTCCACGGCCCAAACAGTTTGAGCACCCCTGTCTTAATGGAAGGTACATCACTTCAAGGAAGGCACCATTCCACTGTGGAATCACTGTGTTTTTCATCATCTCTTCCCCCCCCCCCCAAGAATAATTATGGAAAGTGTAAAAAGAAAATGTTTTTCCTGATTCAAGTGGTGGCGTTACTGCCCTCATTTCCTTCCACAGGCAAAAATCAACCACAAAGCACAATTTGGCTGCCCAACAACACTTTCCTCTCTTCTTAAATTTTAGATTGAGGGATTTGCTTCCCTTAGAGGACAAATGATGAAGGGAGTCTGTAGTCTTCAAGGTTCTTAACACCTGCAAGCACTGTCAACTGCCACAATGGCAGAAGCCCCTTTTTCTGGGTGCAGCAAGATATTAGATCAAGGTACAGGTTGCCCTTGCTTGAAAGCAAGTCATATCTGATGCCAGGGTTCAGTGCTCATCTCCGTTTACAGCCAAAGAGCCAGTTCTGTCTACATCTGCAGACGTTTCTGTGGACATGTGGCAGGCATGACTAGACACTGGAGTGCACGGAACACTATTAACTTTCCACCAAAGCAGTACCTGTTCATCTACTTACAATTTCTTGATGGTCTGCAGGACAGCAGTTTGAGACCTGAGTGCTGCATGACAGAGTGACCCCCCCCCATCTCTGTCCCAGCTTCTGCCAACCTAGCAATTGCAAGTAGATACATTGCAAATAGATAAATAGGTGCCACTTCGGTGGAAAGTTAAATAGCGTTCTGTGCACTCTGGCATCTAGGCATGCTTGCCACATGTCCACAGAAATGTCTGTAGATGCAGACAGTACTGGCTCTTTGGCTGCAAACAGAGATGAACACTGAACACTAGAGTTGAATATGACTGGCTTTTGAGCACAGGAAACCTTTGCCTTACAATATTGAGGTGCTGAAGAGTAGCAGATATCAAGAGTCTTTTTTTTCTGCCTGAGAGCTGATTCCAGAAACTGCAGTTCTTGTGCTTTGCTATCAGATTCCTGTGGATTAGTCCCTCCTCTGGTCAGGTTTCACCCTGTTTGACTTGATGAGTGGCTGAATCTTGCAGCATTGACAGCATCCAAGAGCATACCAAGAAAGCTCTAGGTTGGAGGATCAGAGATACTTTCTCAACGTATCTTGTCTTTTATGCCAGTTTGTGACTGACAAGGGTGCTAATGTTGTTCTGTGCTGTCGAATATTTTCCAACTTATGGGAACCGTATAAAATAAATGAATAGAAAGATCATTCAGTTGACAGCCCTGCACCTGCCTTACAAACTCAAGGCCATGCTATTAGGTGACATTTCAGCTATTAGTGCCTCCCTTTATTGAGTGGATCCCTTTCATGCTTAGGGACTGCAGTGGTTCAAGTGGTTAAGATGCTGAACTCACTGACTGGAAGGTCGGAGTTCGATTCCAGGGTACTGCATGACGGAGTGAGCTCCATCTCTTGTCCCAGGCTCCTGCCAACCTAGCAGCTCGAAAGCAAGAAATTGCAAGTAGATAAATGGGTACCATTTCAGTGGGAAGGTAAATAGTGTTCCGTGCACTTCAGTGTTGAGGCATGCCTGCCACATGTCCACGGAAATGTGTGCAGATGCAGACAACACTGGCTCTTTGGCTATAAACAAAGATGAGCACTGAACCCTAGAGTCGGATACGACTGGCTTTCGAGCAAGGGTGACCTTTACCTTTAATTTTCATGCTCAGTCTTCCACATTTTCAACTCTCTTCCACATTTGCTAGCAGTATTGACATTTCCAGTGAGTTTTAACTGGAAACGATCTGATTACTCTGGGCTAAGTAGACCCCATGCCTCCTTCTACAGCAGTGTTTCCCAAACTTTGGTTTTTAGACTTCAGTTCCCAGAAGCCTAAGTCAATTCCCCAAAGCATTGATTGGCCAATGTACTGACTTAGGCTTCTGGGAATTGAAGTTCCCCTGTAAGGCATGGGCCCATGTTGGGAACCACTGTTCTAGAGCCTGAAATGGTTACAATTTTAGACAATTATAGCAGTTAGTCTTTAAAGTGCTACAGTGTTTTTTATTTTGTTTTCTGATATGCCTGAACCACAGACTAACACGGCTACTATTCCAAAAAAATCAATTTTAGACTATAACTCCCATTAGTTCCCTGAATGATTTTTGGCTCCTAGAGCTTCCCATGCTATCTGTAGGATTCTGGGAATAATAGTCCAAAACTATAACTTTTCTAAGTAGCTGCTACAAGGAACATGAACTTGCCCCTGGACCACATTCCCAGAGAAATGATGTCACTAACTCCCCTGGGTAAAAAAAATGCTTGTGCTGCGTTTTCTGGTGGGAGTTATGCAATAGTGATGCATTTCCCCACCCACACCCACCCCATTTTTGACATGTTTGTGTTTTCTGTGTTTTGGTTTGTGGCAGCTTGTAAGGCCCTGGCAGATGAACTGGCCTATGACATCAAGAAAATAGGTCCCAGACAGACAGTGGATTCAGGGACATTTCGCATCAACCCTGACGGTACAAGAGGGAAGAAAAAGGTAAGAAGATGAGAAGGAGGGAGGGAGGGAGGAAGAGAGATGGTGGCCCATAATTGCTGGGGTTCGCAATTACTAACCACTTACCCAAACAGCAGTTGGTCTCTTAATCTCCTAACCTTTTCCTTGGTAGGGCCAGCAGCCACTAAATTGCTTCCCTTCCCTCTGGGACTCAAAGTAATCTGTGAGCTTGAAATTGGAGGTATTTTTCCCCTTCTTCTCCAGGACCTTTTTATTTTTGGAGGGCACTTTACACACGAAGAGAATGGAGCATTGTTCCATTGCTGGGCTGAGCTAAAGAGAAGTCAATCAGAGCCATCCAAGCCTCTGAGAGAGAGAGAGAGAGAGAGAGAGAGAGAAAGGACAGCAGGAGGAGAAGGGGTAAAAAAATCTCACTCCAAACTAGCTTCGACTCTCCACTCTTGGGGAACTTCGACTTGAACCCACAATGTAATGTCATGTCACTGGGCAATTGGTTTAATTTATTCTGGTTGCAAAAAATGCTCGCACCGAATGTACAGGGACAACTTCTACCCACAGGCCACATGATGGTTAACTGCAGGCTAGTTCACCCCAATTAGGTGTGAGCCAGGCAGTGGGAAGTTAGGGAGGCTTGCTTTGTGTAAAATGGGGGCACTATGGCTCTTTTTCATCTTGCACCTGTGCCTATGGCCAGTCACAAAGGTGGTTTGCACACTGAAGACATCTTCAGCCTGCATTTCACTTACTGGACTAGGAGCAGGAGTAACAGGTTAGGACAGGGGTGGCCAAACTAAGGCCTACATGCCGGATCTGGCCTGCAGTGCCAAATCATCTGGCTCACACTGCCCTTGCTGCTCTCGGAAGTGGAAGTAAAATGTTCCCATGCATGCACAAAATCTTGCCATAAATGTACCCGGAGCTGTCGTAATGGCATTTATGACAGCCACAGGTGCATTTACAGCAGTGTTTTGCACTTGCGTGGGTGACTTTTACTTCTGCTTCAGGTGGGACGTGCCACTACCACCCCTGCTCCAAATCTGGTCCCAAAGCAGAATGTGACAGGCAGAGTGAGTAAGAAACCAGATGCATATAGATGTGACAGCTAGGTTTCGCATCCCAGTCCTTTTTCAGACTGCCAGGCAAGTCCCACAATTGTCGTCCTTTCCATGCCCTGAGAATTTTATCTCCAGTCTGAGCATCTCCTTGGCTTTGATCTCCCCTTCTCCTGGGTGAACTCCAAAGACATGCAATGGGAGTACAGTGGTACCCAGTAGTGGGAAGCAAAAAAATTCGCCACCACACCGTGGGCAGAGCCTATGTCATGGGTGGAGCCTACATCATGGGCGATCTAGTCATGGCTGCCATATGGCCATGTATACATCTGCAAACATAGGCAGCACTGGCTCTTTGGCTGTAAATGGAGATGAGCACTGCACCCTACAGTTGGATATGACTGGCTTTTGAGCAAGGGAGACCTTGAACCACTTGCAGAGACAAAACCTGATGGGGCAGGGCAGGGAGGTGGGCGTGGCCACCCAATTTTGCTACCCCACTACCCAAAGGCCACCCAATTTCGCCACCCCCTTGCCCAGAGGCCACCCAATTTTACTATCCCCCCTACCGGGCTGTGTGCGAACCTGCTGCCCACTACTGTGTGTCCCTCTAGCTGATGGAACAATTAGCCTCTCCGGTCTGCTCTGGTGGGATAGACAGATGTTCTTTGGCTGATACTAATTGCTGCGTCATCATTATCATCAACTGTTCTTTTCACCCTTCTCATCCTCCTCTTCAATATTTAATAGATATGGTGAAAGCATTGATTGATGGATGGATTGGATTGGATTGGATTTTTATCCCACTCCCACTTAGTGTAAAACACTACTCTGGGTGGCTCACAATCTAAAAAGAAAAACCATACAAAAGCAAATACAGCATAAACAATGCAACATCACAACCTAAAAACCCAATAAATAATACCCTGAATATCAATAAAATATACATTATTGTAATTCATTATTTGTCCTTTTTAAACCATTCAGTTTTAGCAAGGATTACTGTTGATGAGTAACCAACAAGTACCATAGGTTTTTGTTGAAGTGCAAAATATGTTGATTTCTGTAGTCATAATGTTGCCATGGTTTTAAGTGAGCTGAAAATGTGAAACAAAAAAGCATGCAATAGGAATATATATTTTATTTTTGTCAGTGGTAAACTGTTTTAAGGCTTCTTTGTTTTGCTCAAATAATTCAGAAATTTAGAAATTGTAAAGTTTGGGATTGCAGTGGGTGAAGAGCATAAGAAGCATTCTGTGCTTCACAAATGAGGGCCGGACTATATATTACAAACCATGTTAGGAGACAAAGTGATTGACTGTCACAAGAGAGTTTTTCCTCAATTGATATACATTGCAAATTAGCTTGCTTTGGTTTGTAGTTCTTGTTTGGAAGACAGTATTGGTTTCATTAGTAGCTTTGTTTTCTTGGACACCTAAATCTTGCTTACATCAAGTTTCCAGAACACTAACATGAATAGCAGTCTAATTATAGCAGGGGTGTCCAAACAATGGCTTATGGGCCAGATCCAGCCCCAACACCAATTCATCCAACCCACAAAGCCCTTATTGTTCCCAGAAGTGGAAGTAAAATCTCCTGTCCATGCCATAGTGACCAGCCATAGTCCATAGTGACTGCCCCCCCCTGAAACACATGACCAGCATGCGGCCCAAAAAGTTTGGGCACCCCTGAATTATAGGGTACCAATAATGTGTGATTTGGCCCTAAAGTAACTCACATGGTCATCTAAATGAAGCCCTTACAACCCAGGCTTTAAAGTTATATAGCTGCTCAACCAGTTTGGAAATTTTTTTTCTTTTATTAAGTAAACATGTTTTCACAAAACACAATGTATATACAGTACAGCTGTTATATCTGCCCACAGCATCTCTTTCCTCAAGGGATTCTTGACAGATGGCCATCTAGTCTCTGTGCAGGAACTTTTCCTATGCACAGTACTCTTGTCTCTAGTGTTCACACAGAATTGCATCATGCAGGCAAGTCAGTTCATTTCAGAGGTGATGAAACTGAAAGACAAGAATGAAGCTGTATCTATAGAAGAGGGTGAAGCAGCCTCTCTTTAGAAGGCAAAGTGCCTTCAAGCGCTTCACGTCAAGTTGCACAATGTCTACATTTGGACGGCTCAAATCTGTCAGCAGTTTGACAAATCTACTCTATGCCAATCCAGGCTCATCAGCTAAAGGGGCATTTATGATTCCCACTTGCCTATTCAGCTTTTGTAGCAAGAAGATGTTTTATACCATCTAGGCCAGTGGTAGTGAACCTATGGCACGCATGCCAGAGGGGGCACTCAGAGCCCTCTGTGTGGGTGTGCACACCATTGGTCCAGCACAGAGTTTGCCCTGCCCCTCTGTCCAATGGGAGCCCAATGGGAGTGCTCGCTCCCTCCCCCCCAGCAAATTTCACCCCACCCCTCTACCAAGCAACCCAATGGAAGTGCTCCCTCCTCCCCAGCAGAGTTCACCCCGCCCCTCTGCCCAGGAGCCCAATGGGAATGCTTCCTCCCTCCCCCAAGCACAGAGTTCATCCCACCCCACTGCTGAATGGGACAGATGACAGCCTGTTGAGTTTGGGCACTCGTTCTCTTTTTTGTTTTTAGATGTGTTAATTTTAGCTTTGTATGTCATTATAAGCTGGTGGTGCATCTGACATGAATAAAGGAGAAAGACTAAACTCTGGGAAGCTGACCTTGCAAACTGTAGAGTTCCTAGGATTATAATGCAAAAAAGTAACTTTTCCAAACTATGCTCCACAGTCTCAGGCATAGGGATTTCCTCTATTGCCTGTTATGCAAGGATTAAATCAGGGCCTATCGGCATCCAAGGGTCATAGTGGCTTAGTGGTTAAAATGCTGAGCTTGATGACCAGAAGTTTGGTAGGCCAGCAGTTTGAGCCCTGAGTACCGCACGATAAAGTGAGTGCTTCTTGTCTGTCTACCTCCTGCCAACCTAGCAATTCAAAAGCAAAAAACTGCAAGTAGATAAATAGGTACCACTTTAGTGGGAAAGGTAACAGTGTTCTGTGCTCTCTGGCATCTGGGCATGCCTGCCTCATGACCACAGAAACATTTACAAATGCTGTCAGTGCTGGCTCTTTGGCTGTAAATGGAAATGAGCACGCGCTCACACACACACACGCGCACACGCACACACACACACACACACACACACACACACACACACACACACACACACACAGGGTCAAACATGACTGGCTTTTGAGCAAGGTAGATAATGGAAGAGCAATTTTGGGCGGGGATGAGCTGTTGTTGAGCTCAAACACAACCTTGCTATGCCAACTGTAATTTTGCCATGCAGAGGTTGGATATATAACATTTTTTTACCTACAGCATCCAGATTTCCTTAGCCACGATGGCTATTGCTGTGTTAGCAGGGGACTTGTGGGAAATGAGTGGGGGAAAATAACATTTCAGCTCTGCTTAAATCATTATAGAAGCAAAAATATGAATTAAATTAAAGTATCATAGCTACCTGTAAAAGCATAGATTCATTAAGAGAATAAAAGAGCACCACAATTTTATGTTTTAAAAGTAATATAAAGAATGGCAATGGCATTAACTTTTGGTGCAATGAGTTGTGTGTTTTATTTACATTTAAAGTTGTTTTTTCTAGGATATTTTAAAGATGTTTTGGGAACTTTCAAATTTTATGCTATTCTCTTTAAACAAGTGATTGAATTGATTTTACCCCAGGGTAAAAAGAGGAGCGATTGCAGTGGCTTAGTTGTTAAGGCACTGAACTTGACGACTGGAAGGTCAGCTGTTCAAAACCCGAGTACTACAAAATGGTGTGAGCTCCCATCTCTGTCTGAGCTCCTACCAACATTAAAAGTAGATAAATAGGGACCACTTTGGTGGGAAAGGCAACAGCTTTCTGTGCACTCTGGTGTCTAGGCAAGCCTGCCACATGTCCACAGAAATGTCTGCAGATGCTATATATAGAGATAAGCACTGAACCCTAGAATCAGATATGACTAGCATTCAAGGAAGGGCAACTTTTAACTTTTACCTAAAAAAGAGGAGCAGAGATGCAGCAGATGTGTGGCAAACCTTAATTGCACAGATTGTTAGATTCCATGATTTATGGATAGCCGTACCTCAGCCTAGCCCTTTCCAGATGTGTTGGACTACAAATCCCACCATTCCTAGCCAGCAATCACATTGTGGGATACTTTTGTGTCTGCAAAAAGGCCTGACTGGGGAAGGCAATTCCCAAAGGCGCATTTTGAAGGCATCACTAATGAGCCTAATGTAACTAATGTAATGAGCCTAGTTACTAATGTAACTTCAGGCTACAAAATTGTACTTCCCAAAATGGGAATGCACAGATTAGATTCTCTTTCTCACACTCACTCTCACACACAAACACAGACATACATACACACACACATACAATATGTGATCATTTTATCAGGTTCTCAGATAACAGGGAGCTTCCAGAATAGAAAGTGTGTCAAGCCTGAATCCACTCTGGGCAATTATGGATTTAGGGGAACCCACATAACAGTCTGCCAGAGTAGATGCTTTCCATGTACCTGTTCAGCCCTGTTCCAAGTGTGATCTCCAATTTATTTATTTTATTTATTTATTTTATTACATCTATACCCCACCCTTATCCAAGGACTCAGGGCGGCTTACAATTTAAAACAATTAAAAACACATTACTTACAATAAAAATAAAAAATAAAAGTTAAAAGATTAAAAAAAATTAAAAGTTTTAAAAAACAACAACAGAGAGAGAGAGAGAGAGGTGGGGTATTCAAAGGAGCCAGTTGGCCGAGCTGGCCGTCTGGCCCAAACCCTACACATGCCCCGCCAGCCAGGTCTTCACCCCCTTCCCGAAGGGGAGCAGCTCTGTCTGGAGATGCAACTCACTTGGCAGGAGGTTCCATAGGGCTGGGGCGGACACAGAAAAGGCCCTCCTTCCCATGCTAGAGAGATGAGCCTCTCTAGCTGATTGAATGATAAGAGAGCCTCTCCGATCCGCCCTGGTGGGATGGACAGATGTTCTCATGGTGATGTGGTCTCTTAAGTATTCTGGCCCACTACCATGATAACCAGCACCTTGAATTGCACCCAGAGGCATACTGGGACCCAGTGCAGTTCTTGGAGAAGTGATGAGGCATGAGCATAACGCCCGCACTCCAATACAACCTGAGCAGCAGCATTCTGGACCAGCTGCAGCCTCCAAATGGTCACCAAGGGCACTCCCATGTAGAGCGCATTACAATAATCAAGTCTGGAGGTGACCAAAGTGTGTGTGATCATGACCAAGGAGTCCTGATCTAGGAGCGGGTGTAACTGGCGCACAACACAGAGTTGTGCAAAAGCCCTCCTAGCCACAACTGCCACCTGCTCTTCGAGCAGGAGTTGTGAATTCAGAAGAACCCCCAGATTATGCACCGGGTCTGTTTGGGGCAAAACTGCCCTATCCAGAATGAAAGATGGTAGCTCCTGAGATAGTGCAGGACCCCCTGACCCACAGCCACTTAGTCTTGCCAGGATTCAGTTGTAGCCCGTTGTCTCCCATCCAGATCCTCACAGCCTCCAGGCACCTGGAAAGGACTTCCACAGGCCGAGATATACAACTGGGTATCATCTGCACATTGATGATACCTCACCCTGTGGGAATGGATGATCTCACCCAGTGGTTTCATGTAGATGTTAAATAGGTGTGAGCCCTGAGGCACCCCATATTGGAGCAGCCTAGGGCTGGATTTCTCACTCTCCACCAAAGGGTGTGCTTGACATTTAGTAAGTTGAAGATTGGTTGGGTAGGAAACAAGTTCTTCCAGGTCAAGTTCACATTTCCACCAACTTATATTAGAAGGAAAATCAGTCTCACTTGGAAACTATAGGATCAAGTTTGGAATTCCAGCAAGTGTGTTTCATCTACGATGAATATTCAGACTTTTGATTCTGGATCTTTCTTTCTTTCCTTCCTTCCTTCCTTCCTTCCTTCCTTCCTTCGGAACAGAAGAAGCCTCCATTGCTGATTCATCACAACCCAAAGCAGTTTTTTTAAAAAAAACAGGCACACATGACAGTAATGAGATAGCAAACAAAACCTGAGCACATTAATTCAACTGGAATTGTAACAAAAAGCATATTTTGTATTTCAGGAGACACCAAAAGTTGCTTAACTCTCCTAATTTGTAAAACTCCATTTCCCAGGAGCTATTCAGACAAAAACAATTGCAGATCAGGTACATTTGAGTCCAGGTATTTATTAAGGATAATGAATATTTGGATCTGATGGGAAATATGAAAGCCCTTTGTTATTTCAAATTCTACCATCCATGTAGCTTCCCAAAGGGCTTCTTTGAAACTCCAGCACTCTTGAAATGCTGACGTTTTAAGCAGTCAAATGAAGTTTTTATCAGGTAGTGCAAAGATACTAGCATATTTTCAAACTGCTTGTTATATTTTCAACCCATTAAGGACCTGATCATAGCTTCTTTAAAAACCCTGGTTTTATTGGTGAATTTTTGCTATTCCTTTCAATTAGGAGAGTATGAAGTGGAAAACAACAACATGAAAAAATACATGGAGAGATTAGCCCAGTGTCATCATGGTTCCCAATTGTCCCCCCCACCTACAAATTAGCATTTTGTATGGTAAATTCACTCTAGAAGCATTTTAAAGTTGGGGGGAAAGTATCTTTACTTACAATTGCACTGTTCATTCAGGTAGGTTTCCTTATCTCTCCTTGCTTTTCTTTGAAATTCTGTATTCAAGTGATTGTATTTTTTCCTTTCTCCTTTGCCTTTTGTGTCCCTTCTTTCCTCTGCTATTTTAAGAGCCTCATCGGACAACCACTTAGCTTTCTTACACTTCTTTTCTTTTGGTATGGTTTTCCTTGTTGCCTCCTGCATGATGTCCCGCATCTCTGTCCATAATTCTTCTGGCACTCTGTCTATCTGGTCCAAGCCATTGAATCTGTTCCACATCTCCACTGTGTATTCCTTAGGGATGTTGTCTAGGTCATATCTGTCTGGCCTAATTGTCCCCTGGATAGTGAGGATAATAAATAGGTCAATTTTAGAAGAAATTAACCCTGACTGCTCCTTAGAAGGTCAAATAGTAAAGATGAAGCTAAAGTACTTTGGACATCAAATGAGAAGAGAGGATTCGCTTGAGAAAGCCTTGATGCTGGGAAGGGTGGAGGGCAAAAGAAGAAGAGGGCAGCCCAAAATGAGATGGCTAGATGGTATTGTAGACACAATGGGCACAAAGCAGAGCGAGTTGAGGAGGATGGTGGAGGACAGAAGTGCCTGGCAGACAGTGGTCCATGGGGTCACAAAGGGTCGGAATCGACTGTGCGACTGAACAACAACAACAAAAACCCTTACAATTGCAAGTGAAGAAGAAAAATTGGGAAAACAGAGTCTCCAATACATAGAGAGCTTCCTATGCTATCAACTAAATAATGGAAGCAAAAAGAAACAGAAAGGGGGAGGGCTTGCCTCAGATGCTAGAGGCAGTAAGAGAAATTTTGCCAATCAAGTTAGTGTCAAAGGACAATCACATTAGGTTGCAAAGCCCCCTCTTATTGGTACCAGCATCAGCGCATGATAGATGGCTATTATCCTAGCAGGTTTCTCTTTTTTTGACAGGGCAATCTTGTTGTAGCTTTCCACTGTGATATCACGTGTTGGCATTTTCCTATATTCTCTTCATCCATTGCTGCTAAAGAAAACTCTGCTAGATGGGATGAATTCCACTCAAAAGAGTTTCTATAGGATGGGTGTTCTACAGTACAGATATGCATGAGAACTAAGAAAACTGCAGGAAACTGTTATGTCAGCAAGAATTCTGTTGGCATTCTAGTGTCAGATTGAAACTGTGGAAGAGAATTTGGGAGCAACTAGTACTAGCAAGGTACTATTATTAGTTGCATTTGGAAAATGAGCAGGTAACTAAGTTATATTTCCAAAGTTATTGAACAAATAGTTACAAAATTACTTTTTGGTTAAGAACAAATTTTTAAAGTTACTTTCAAATGTTTCTTCCAAAGAGTATTTCAAGCTTTCTTAAAGGGCATTTTGAAAGGAATGTTTGAAGTATTATGATATGTTTTATCAATCGAAAGTAGCAAAGGAAACGTTCTTGCACTCCATCTTCTGTATATTTTCACTGTGCAATATCAGAATTGGCCCCCAGAGTGAACTAGAGAGTATTTGCCTGTATTCAACCCCTCCCAACACAATGACAATGCAACAAGCCAGCAATACTCAGTGAATGAAATTGAGACCAACAATAATGACAGCCTGAGTGTAGCATAGCAACCAGCAATGCACTATTCCTTTTGCTGACTAGTTCTCACACCCTGCTAGAAAGTCTTGCTTAAACTTCCCCAGTGATGTATCTCACTGGGTGGCCTTGACTTATTTGTTTATTTATATGCATCTCTGCTTTATAGACCAGGGAAGCTCTGAAAGAGGCTTATGTAAGATTTGCACAATACAGCCACAACCATGAACTGAAGTAACATGAGATCCATGTGCTGCCCCCATCGTTGGTGTTCTCCTGTGGTGTTACTCTTCTTACTTTGCAACAAGTTCCCTTATAAACAGCTGTGGCAAGGGAATGGAGCCAAGCAGCTCAAATTCACACAGCCCTTGGAGGAAAATACACATCTTCTCATGTTGCTGTGGAGATAAACAGAGAAAAGATCTTACAGGAAGCCCTGGGCTCCATGGAAGAAGTGCTAGATAAAAATTAATTTTAAATGGCTGAAATCCTATTGTGAAATAACACGCACATAAAGGCCATCTTTCAAGGTGGGTTTTTTCCCTTATCTTTTGATGGCCATTTGTTACACACCTGGGTATGCAACCAATTGTGCAACCCAGGTATGTCCAAGTATACATCCAATAGGAGATTAGATCACACACACTAACTGGTGGTGTTTCTGTTTACACTGGATATTACAAACAAGATTCTCCCTGATAATATAAATAAATACATTTTAGGTCTATATGCCCGGACATTCTTCTATGGTAACGGAGTAGACAGTACAGCCAGCGACTCCATGCTGAGTGTTGGGCGGCAATAAATAACCTGACTTCCTAAAGGAGCCAACAGCTACAGGCGGATGAGTCCCTTTAGGTGGGGTGATGGTCCCCCTCAGTGGAGGAAATGCCACTGGAAACCATTATATTGGGCCCAATGGCGAAATGAGCGGAGGAGGAACTCTGTTTCCCAACAGTTGTGGAAGAGGCTATGCCAGATAGACTGGCTGTGAAGGCAGTCCATTGCAGTCCCGGTGTTAAATCCTGCATGTCTCATTTCATATGTGTCACAGGAGATGGCTCCGTGATCATAATGTGTGTGGGTCACTTCATGGCAATCTGGGATCCACCTTAAACAAATTCATGCCAATGGCATTTCTCCTGCTTCAGGACAAAATGCATTCTTGGGTACGATTTGTAGCTGACAACATTTCATGTCAGAAATTACTCTGGGTTGAAAGGATTTTTGTTGGAGAAACTTCACTCGGGATGCCTGAATGAGGCTCCTTTCATGTCCCCAAGATCCGTCATGCTCTGATAAATCTGTGTAATGCTGATATAATGCTAATATTTGTTTACTGAGCCCTGCTGGTGCCGTGGATAAACTGCTGTATTGCAACCAAAAGGTTGTGAGTTCAATCCTGACCAGCAATCAAAGTTGACACAGCCTCCCATCCTTCCAGAGGTCAGGAAAATGAGTACCTAGCATGTTGGGGGCAAAATGCTAATTTACTTGTGAACCACCCAGAGAGTGCATTAAGCACTGTGGGGCAGTATATAATTGTGATTGCTTCATGATTGCTTTATGGCACTCCATACAATAAGGTAGTGACATCCAAGGCGTAACCTAGTTGTCATTCCCAGCTAAAGTAAACCCATTGAATCAAATAGGACTTGGCTAACACTGATGTAAATCCCATTCAAGAGATTCAAGAATCAATAGATTTACTCTGCATCAGAATTACAATTGGATTTAGCCCCATCAATTTGTGGATTAGATTTAATGGGAGAATATATCAAAGATTTCATACAAAATATAAATGTATATGTGTTTTGTTTAAAATACAATCTAAACATTAATCTTTTAAACCAAATCCATAAATTTCTGGTCATTACCATTTGGTTTGGAATTAACATATTAATGGACACTAACATTCCTTGCAACAGACCAGAAAGTGGAGAACAATGGTTGTACATCCATAGCCATCCAAGTAGCTTCCACACACACAAATGCATGTCTGAAGGACATGTGCCTATTGTGTGTACTATATTTCCCCGCTTGAGTTTGAGAACATTGCCATTGCTGAGATAGTTGGACCTATTCTAAACTGGAGGAAAAACATGGAAAATATTGAGTGTTGATGAACAGTTTGCTCATTTGCTGGTATTCATTCTCTGGACTCCTTTCTTGCTGTCTCATTGTTTTGAGTGTTGAAGGTAATCTTTTGACTTTGTTGATTTCATCATAGTACCAAATTCTTCAAAGAAATTCACCCAGTCCCAAAGGCCATGGTATGAACATGACCTTTGGTACCTGTAATCATTATATAAGAAGGTTTTCTTTCCTGACAGCTGTGGTGATAATCCCCTCTGCCTCTCTTAAGTGGGAGATGAGCCAGTCCCCCCTCCTCCCCAATTTATTTCTCCACCCAAGGTTAGATAATTCCAAAAAAGAAAGAAAAGAAAAAGGTGGGAAAAGTTTGGTCCAAAAGGTTATTAATTTTTCAGAGAAATTATGTAATTGTCCCCAACAGATTTAGCAGAAACTTGGGGTTGGGTTGGAGAATATTAATAACTGTTTTCAAAAATGGAAGGAAAACAAAGGATTTATATTTGAGAAGCCTTTACAACATAGAAACCACAAGTAAAAGGGTCATAGTTATTCCCTGTACATTTGTTAGCCTACTTCCCCTCCCTACCAATGTCTCATGTAGCCCCATGAGATTCTCCAAAGAGGTGTGATCCATCAGACATGCGCACATATATACTACACCTTCGATCAAGGGAGAGGTTACTTTTGGTGAGTGGTCCTAAACAGCTCTCAAGGGTTGTATAACAGTATTTTTCTATATTCTCATTTCTAAATTGATACTTGGTTGTGTTGTTAAGCATTATTGAAGTATTTATGAAAGACATTTGCCTGTGAGATGTTCCGAATAAGGATACTGTATTCTAGAATAAGTAAATACGTATCTCCTAGCCACATAGTAGGTAAGAACCTAGTGACATACATTGCAGATTAAGAGGACACCAAGCTAGCTATTACACTGTGTAAATTCTCTGCTACCCTCAAGTTCATGATATATTTCTAGTGTGGCATATATTTCACTGCTCAATCCTTGCTTTTTGCAGCTTTAATTCTATAACACCCTTGGCTGAAGGATATGTATTTTCTGTCACTCTTCCATTAGATCACCTGAACATTTTTCCAGTGAGTGAGAAGGATCTTTTAATGGCTGAGTGTGTTACAATGCATTTTATTCTCTCTCTCTCTCTTTCTCTCAGATGCACGTAGAAGGATAACTGAATGGGGTCATGCGCCAAGTCCCCTGCAGTTAACCATTATTTTTGGTGAATAAAGGATGGTTAAGGTTGAGTGGAATGTCAGCAAACCTTTCATCCCTCTTCCTTTCAGCTGTCTTGTGTTCTTACCCACAAGCCATACAAAGTTCTTTGGCTTGACTTTCACATATGTGGCCAGCTGGCTTCTTCTGTATAATGTCCGCCAGTTTCTTGGCAGGACTGGGTGTCTTTGGTTTCTACCTCAGCAGGGACAAAACACCAGAAGATTTCTGACACTGCGTGGTCAATTCACTTTGAGGAGAAAAAGCCCTTGTCTCTTCAGATATTTAATAAGGAAGGGCTAGTGCTTGCGTTTAATGCACTTAAGTGAACATTTACAAGATTTCATGTTCATGTTGAAAATAGAGCCAAAATGTTTAGCCAGGATAGGCTAAAGGTAAATTTGCATAGGTTGGAGAGAGTCTGTTGGATGGAGACAGAGATACTTGAGATGTCAAATACCCTTGTAAATTTGACTTGGAAAATCATTTATTTGTTTTTTAATGCATATGTCACTTTTCTTCCAATGAGCTCAAGATGGCTCTCCTCTCTCCCCCACCCCTCATTTCACCGTCAGACAACAGCCCCAAGAAGTGGGACAGACTGAGAGACTGTGACTACCCCATAGGTCAGCAAGCAGCTTAGCAGGGATCTGCCAAAACCCAACCAAATACTCTCAACACTACATCAACCCAACTCCAGTTCCAAAATGTAGCTTTATGGTTTACCCACTCATAGGCTGGAAAGTTCTATTAACTAAATTACTGCCTCTTTCCATCAGTGCTGCACCCAATTTGGCATGAGAGGAATACCAGAAAATTGGTTTCTGAAAGCAATGTCATAACTCCATTGTGGACTTGTGCCATCTTTGTTGGGGACATATGAAACTTTACCTTTGATAGGAGATGGCCTGCACTTCATATTTACTATGCACAGGTATTCTTCTGAACTGGAGATTTTAGCCAGCCTACATTTTCTACACTGTAAAAAGCATGTGAGAATTAGCACTCTACTAGATATTGTGAGGGGAACAGTCCTTTAGGCACACCACTTCAAGGGGGGAAATGAACACCCCACTTCTTCTTCTTCTTCTTTTGTATCCAGGTCAAACTTTAGATTGCCAAAAACGAAGCCATCTTCTTGGCTTTGTTGGCACAAACAATGTGAGAATGCAAGCAACAAGACAGGAAGGTGGGGGAGGCAAGGCAAAAAGTTTCTGCCCTCAACAGTCTCTCATCTGCAGGGTTTATGCGCATCTTCAGATGTGCAATTGTGATTATAAGTTGAAGAAAAATGAATCCCATTTCTACACCTGTGAATGGAAATGTAAAAGAGAAAAGAGTTGGTTCTGTACTGCCAGACATTGCAGTTTATCTGCATAACTGAGAAGTGAGTGACAATTTCAGGACTACTCCACCACCACCACCACCACCACCACCACCACCACCACCACCACAAGACATCACCAGCATCTGCAGAGTTCTTTATATTTGGGAGGAGACATCAACATTGTCAGATGCCTTCATGCCAAACCTAAATCTTTGAGGATTAGATTTTAATCATATTAATGTTGGGATTAGGGTAGCTATCTCTGCTTTGTCTCCTTAAATGGCTCATGATCTTTGATATTTATAAAGCATGCAGGTGCATGCTGTCCATGCTAGGACTAGTTGTACCCAATGAACATAAGAAGTGGTTGTTAAACCCTTTTGCTTCCACACATTTTTGAAGAATTTGCCTTAAATTTACACATTTCTTTACACTCCTGTCCTTTAGGAAAGGAGTGAAAACCTGGCTGGCAGGTCTGGTCTGGGGAGTGGATGGTTCAATTTTCCCAGCCAGTTGGATGGTTTGACCCCTAGTATGTCCAGGTTATAATACCTAGCTTTTAAATAAGTTTTTAAGCTTTTTAAATTTTTTAATTTTTAAGTGTTTTTAAAATTGTTGGAAATCGCCCTGGGTCCCTTCAGGGAGGAGGGCGATGAACATAAAGAAATAAAGAAATTTCTTCATAAAATGAATGCAGCAAAAAAGAGGCTGATAGATTTCCTTCCCTTGCCTACCACTCACCTTTGCCAACAGGGAAAATGCAGCAAAAAATAGCATTCCACTGAAAGTTGTATGAGCTGCAACCTCCATCCAGTGAGAGTATTCAAAGGTTTTTGCACATCTAGGGATATGGTGGCAAATGAATAATAATGATGCTGAAACATCACATCAGTTCTAAGTTATGATGACACATTTGAGGAGTTTCTAGTTAGAGAGTACTCAGAAGCAGTTTACCATTCCCTTCTTCTGAGGACACCTTAGGGCTGTGCAGCTTGACCAGGGCCACACAGGCTAGCTGTTCTCCCAGAGGCACACTGAAGAATTGAACTCCCAATCTCTGACGCCTCAGTCAAACACCTAACCCACTGAGCCACCCAACCAGCTGGGCCCCTACACAAAATATGGAGATACAGTACTCAGATCCTCCTGCGATCTTTGTGTAGACTGAGCAGGTGCTCAGATTCTCCTGGGATGGACGCAGTTCCCAAAAGGAAGTTGGCACAGTGAGTATCTTTTTAATTTTGCTCTCCTGAATTGCTGCCCAGCCAATCTGTATAATTAGGGCAGCACTCTGAGATATTGGCTGATAGCGGTGGAATTTAATAACACTTCCTCTTTCTGCTCACCCAGCAGTTGTTCTTTCGAAGTTGAGGGCCAACATATAGGGGTCAGGAAAAGAGTGGGGGAACCACTCTCTTTCAAAAAAATGTGGTTTAGGCCAATTCTGTTTGGCATATTGGTCTCTCCTTAATCTTAAAACTTCCCCTTCTTCTGCCGTATCCAAATCCAAATATAGGTGATCATCATGGCGATTGGCCATGAAGACTGTCCTGAGAATGCAGTAGTCTTTAATCTGCCTTCCACATCACAGCATGACCCCTATACCACTGATCCAGTTCTGTAAGTCACTTTCTGGTCTGGTGCCCTCCTGGCACACAGATTTCTCCTCAGTCCCAGGCCAGTATTGATGAAACTGCTGCTTTCCATCAAGATGGATTCAAGTGGGATTTAATCCACTTGGGGACCATCACCCTCCTCTGTGGACTTCACCACCCAAGGCCGTTAGTCCTCAGGGTTGTCAGGTTAGTTAACTGCCACCTGATACTCAGTGTTGAGTCACTGGCGGTATGGACTACTCTTTTACCATAGCACGATAACCTAGCCAGACTGGCTAATCTTAATATTACAGTACAGCCAAACTTCGAGATAAGAATGGTTCAACTTAAGAAAAACTTGAGATACATCCGGAAATCTCAGAAAAAATCAGGTTCGAGATACGAATTTTTAATAGGATTTTTTTGAGATAAGAAATTCAATGCATTCCTATGGGAAATTGCATTCAATACATTCCTATGAGAAATCCAAAATAAGAATTTTTTTAGATACAACCAACCTCAAGGAACAAATTAAATTTGTATGTAGAGGTTTGACTGTACAGCGGAAGCTTGGTTAACAAACAGCTCAGCTAACATATAAATCGCATAACAAAAGGAAATCCATAGAAAATAGTGGCTTGGTTTACAGAATTTTTTTCAGAATAGATTAATTGGTTTTCAATGCATTCCTGTGGGAAACTGCATTTCGGTTAATGCATTTTGGTTTTCAATGCATTCCTATGGGAAATTTGGTTAAAGTAATTATCGCTGTAAGAAATGTCCTGGAGAACACATTACTGGTAATTATGTTATCCAAGGTACCACTGTAATATAATTGCACTACTTCTAGATCTTCTGGTTAAAGTTAAGTCAAATTATGTTGTATTTTTAATAAAGTAGCTGCAGGTGAGTGGACAATAGGCAGCTTTAGCACATTGTCTTATCTTGTGCTTCTGGAATTTTGTGATCAATCACCTGCTTGTTAGGTGAATCCCCCTTCCTCAAAGTAATAGTTGTTATCTTGCATCTGGAGTGAAGGTCATGACAGTACTTCCATGCTGGACTTCAGCACATTTACATAGAAGTCAGCCATAGGGCAGCTATACTTATATCAAGATTTTAGTTGCTTCTACCCTGGATCAGTGTTTTGCAACAAAAATAAAACTGGATAGGTTTCTTGCAACAAATATCTTGTCTACTTTTATGATATATAATAATCATCTTAGCCAATTGCTCATAATGGCCATAGCTGATGTGTCCTGGTTATCATCAACTGTAGGAGGGATTATGAGATACTAGAGATATTTATATATTTTTGGAATGGTAACCGTGTTAGTCTGTGGTTCAGGGATATCAGAAAACAAAACAAAATAAACAAAACAAAATAAAAATAAAATAAAAAACTGTAGCACTTTAAAGACTAACTGCTATATTTTTATTGTTAGCTTTCGTGGATCAAGTCCACTTCTTCAGACAAAGAGTGAAACTTACAGGCATGGTTTTTATACACCAAATTCAGGGGGTCAAAGGTAGAAGGGATGTGGTCAAGCAAGATGACAGACAAGTAAGCATAACAATACAGCTTCACACAGCCATTAGCAACAATAGATTTTTCAGATTAGCTCTAAATGACTCTCTTTCAATCTCAAGGTTGCTGAGAAAGCCCATTCTGAGATATTTAAGAAGTGATTGACCATTATAGATATTTAAGAAGTGATTGACCATTAGCACCCCTAGCAAGTGGAAATTTGAATCTAGCACTCCTGAGTCCCAATCTGACATTTTGTCCACTACATCAAGCTATAATGTATAGGTATAAAGTCACTTTATTAGCTTACTACCATCCTATTAACACAAACTCCTACAGTTTCTAGGGATGCCAGAAGGAAGAGAAAAATAGCATACAGAAAAATGTATTCTCTTCTATGGAATTTTTAAATCTCCCCATTGCTGTTTGTGCAGCATGCAAGAGTTGCTGTGTTGACCCACCTGGGTTTTACTTGTATTTTGGCCTAGCAGCAAATAAGGGAAGGTGTTGACGAGATCCCACCAGAAGCTACAGATTTTTAGGCACTTTGAATCCCAGTGATACGATGCATCTCCTGCTCCCCAAAGTTCACTTGCCTGGAAGCACCCAGAGGATATCGACAGTGGAAAATAACTTTTCTTGTAGGGGAAGGTTGCTTTGGGCCATTTGAATTGTTTCTTCAAGACATTATTTGCCCATGAGTAAAGTATGTGTGTGCAAAGACTTTGCATTTTGAATGCTCTGCCTTTGTTTTGTTGTATCATCATCACCACCACCACCATCATCATCATCATGGGAAATTTTGATGTGCCTCTTAGAGAATGTAAGCAATATGTTAATCAGCCAAGGAAAGTGGTACCTGAACTAATTTTTAGCTGAGTTAGTGCATTGTATGTATGTATGGATGGATGGATGGTTGGTGTTTGTGCTGGGCATGTCTATTGGTTGTTGCTTTTTTCCAGAATAAATAAGTGTTGGCAAGACACTATTCTAAGCGTGAGCTACCAATAATTAAGAAAATGTACTGACTACAGGGCATGATACAGGCCACGTTAAGCACTTTCAGCCCCATTATTTCCAGGAAGTTAAATATGCATTTCTTCCATTGAAACTA
The DNA here is from genome assembly GCA_030440675.1 of Furcifer pardalis. Taxonomy (NCBI): domain Eukaryota; kingdom Metazoa; phylum Chordata; class Lepidosauria; order Squamata; family Chamaeleonidae; genus Furcifer; species Furcifer pardalis. The sequence goes on from CP126897.1 coordinate 102,394,906, forward strand.
GTGATATTTAAGCACATTTAACTTTAGTTGAATAACAAAACTTTAACAAGAAAAGCAAGGCAACTTGATCCTATACATTCCTACAATGATAAAATGAGATCTCATAGGATCCGATCTTGTCAGGACCCTTATGATGCTCTTCCCAGCATAGGAACAGGCACAATGACTGTATTTGTGATAGTGTAATTTCACACTACCTGTGCACACAGGATAGTTAGGATAGATGCAATTGGGGCTAATTCTGCCCCCATCCCCAAACTTTGAGACCTGCTCTGGGAGTTATGTGAGGCTCCTTACCATTGGGGCAAAGGCAGAGGGGGCAGTGATGTGATCTAACAGGTTCACACCAGTTCGCTAGAAATGGTAGTAACTTTTCCCAGTGTCCTGGAGAACTGGCAGCAGCTTTTGGGGGGAACCACCTTCAGGGCTTACCTTTTCACTGGTTCCTCCACTGCGCATGCCGCCAAGCACTTGGTGTGCATGCACACCTACAGTGCTTGACGCGTATGCACGGCTTCCTTGCTGTTTTCCCGGGCGGGGAGGAGGAAGAGAAGCTGCTAGCCTGAAGCTCCCTATACCCTGCTCCCCTTTTGATGTGGTGTGTCTGTGTCTATTTTAATGTATTTTTTATTTTATTTATTTATTTAATTTATTTACGGGTTTGTGTAGTGGGTGGGTAGGTGGGTGGGTTGAGGGGGGTGTGTGTGTGTGTGTGTGTGTGTGTGCTTATTTTTATTGTATTTTATTATATTATTATTGTTTATTTATTTTATTTGGCACCGCTCACAACGTCATGACATCATGATGTTGGCTCCGCCCACACTGTGATGACATCACGGTGGGGTAGTAAAAATGTTGACATCCCACCACTGGGGGGGGGGGAGATACTTGACTTTGTTGGAAGTCTACGTATGACTTTGTAAAAATGTCTTTAAAAGAAAAAAATTAAAATATGGCCCACGAGGAAGCTGCATCTTGACTACAAAAAAAAAAATCAGCACTCTGGGAGGTCTTGAAAAGTTGCAGTTGTCACTTGGGAGGGGGCAGAAGTGGATAGAGGCTGCTCTACCAATTATGGTCCCACGTAGGTGTGACAATTCCTATTCTGGCTTTAGTCAAGTTTGGGAGATGTATTACTGGAGTCAAATGGGGTGAACTAACAGGTTTGCTTTGGTTCAATAAACCACACAGATAGGAAGGGTAGCTGCCTCTGTAACCATGTAATGGTTTCATCTGAGGGATTTTTTTTCTTTTAAAAACTGGAAGAAGCTAGTCAAGTGGTATTTAAATCTGGAGGTTTAGAGAGGCCATATTAATTCTGTTCCAGCTTGCAGAAGAAGAAGGGAAAAGTTTTGTGGCACCTTGAACAGCAAAAGAATTATTTGCAAATGACTGTGAGTAATGATCCACTGCTTCAGAAGAAGGATATAGCTCAGTATTCAAGCCACAGATGTCCCTATAAAACAGTGGTTCCCAATGTGGGTCCCCGCCCCACAGGGGGACTTGAATTCACAGAAGCCTAAGTCAGTACATTGGCTGATCAGTGCTTTGGGGAATTGACTTCGGCTTCTGTGAACTGAAGTCCAAAAACTAAAGGTTGGGAAACATTACTATTATTTGTCATGATTAGAGGGGTGGGAAAGACTGAAATAGCATGCAATTCTCTTCTTAATAATACTCCTTCATGATACAAGAAGCTGGTTGGCTTAAACATCAAGGCAACAGTCAAGTCTGTTACACAAGTCAGTTTCCCTTGGGGTGGGGAGTGAAAACGGACTGCGTGGCTCTGAGCAGAAACCACAGCTTGAACACCTATGTTATGCTTGCTCTTGTTGAGAGTCAGCATTCTTGGCTTTTTTTAAAACTATGCATGCAACAGTTGTGAGTTCTATGCACCGCTTTTTCTCCTCTGAAATTTGCATGAAATGGTTTTTGACTAAAGCATCCTCTGTGTCTATGTGGGGTGCGGGTGGGGAGACTGCAGTCTACGCAGTCTATGCAGTCTAGTACCTAGCAAAGGTACTATCCCTCTGTGAACACCCCTGGGTGTGGCATAAGAGACTTCTAACAGAGTCAAAAATACATTCCTTTAAAAACTGTTCTGACTGCCTGTGGAAACTGTTCTTTCTTTGTAGCTGTGAGGATGGGGCTGGGGGTGATTCTAGGCCGTGTAGTGCAAAAGCACAAATTTGTAAACCTTTGGTTTCAGTGTGGGCATTGGGGGTTGTCACGCATAAAATGGAATAAAACTTTTGTGGCAGCTAAGGTAGTTCTAGCACGGGGTGCCCAAACTTTTTGGGTTGTGGGCTGTTCATGTGATTCAGGGAGTCAGTCACTAAGGCTGGGGGGGGGGCGCATCTGCCCCCCGGACCTTAGTTTGGGCACCACTGTTCTAGCATATCGGAAGTGTGGATGTCTATACTTTCAAAGAAACCTTTCATTCCTACTGTTAGAAAATCAGCAGTTGTTCTTGTTAATTGCATTGACACTGATTATAGCAAAAAAAAAAAAAAATTGAAGCATCATCCTCTGATCACAGCCCTTTGTAATCAATGCAGTGGCACAGTTTTTGAGGGAAACTGCTCAAAGTTATATCTCTAAACACATGCTTTCACCTGAGTCTGTTGTATTTTATTTCTATTTTTGTATTTATGTATGAGTAAGCAATGTTACATAAATACAAAAATAGAAATAAAACACAACAGACTCAGGTGCAATTTATGTACGAGTAAGAAATGTTAAGGGACTGTGGTGTCTCAAGTGGTAAAGACACTGAACTTGATGACTGGAAGATCGGAGTTCAATTCCTGGGTACTGCAAGATGGAATGGGCTTCCATCTCTGTCCCAGCTCCTGCCAATTCGAAAGCAAGAAATTGCAAGTAGATAAATAGGTACTGCTTCAGCAAGAAAGGTAACAGCATTCCATGCACTCTGGTACCTACTCCTACGTGCCACATGACAATGGAAATGTGTGCAGATGCAGACAGTCCTGTCTTGTTGGCTGTAATCGGAGACACACAGCACACCCTAGAGTCGGATACGACTCTGAAGAAATTGAAAGTAGATAAATAGGTACTGCTTCGGTGGGAAGGTAAACAGCATTGAGGCATGCCTGCCACATGTCCAAAGAAACGTCTGCAGCATCAGACAGCGCTGATTCTTTGGCTATAAACAGAGATGAGCACCGAACCCAGAAGTGTAGCGTGCCTTGGCGGGGCCCTGTATAAAAATTTGTTTGGGGGCCCTTGTGAAATAAAAAAAAATTGGGAAGTTTTTATTAATTTTTGCTTACGCACGTTGGGGGCCCCCGTATAATTGATACGGCAGATACGGCGGTAGCTACGCCCCTGACCGAACCCTAGAGTCAGATATGACTGGCTTTCAAGCAAGGGCAACCTTAACCTAAGCATTGTTAACAGGATAAAACAAGAGAAAAGTCAAACAAATGTATTCTTCCCTTCTTTGCACCGCATTTTTCTAAGAAAGTTCTGTATCTAAATTGTGATGGTGTTCTAGATGTTGCTTTTCTTTCCTATTGGTGAATAAGCTCTCTCTTTTTCTTTCCGGTTTTTAATTAAGCAAACCCAGGTGGTAGACCCACATAGCAAAAATATTTTTCCAACCTTTATTATGCCTCATTAGAATTCTTTCATTTTAAAGGATTTCTAATTATATTGTCTAATAAAACTAAACCTGGGAGATCATTTGCATATTATATGAAGAAATCTCATACAACAAATTCACAGCGGATTCAATTAACATAATAGCTAATTATATATCCCATCAGCCTTTTGAGTAGCACGGCATTCATGTTTCTCCTGTTCTAGCCTAGAGCAAATGGGAGGAGGCTGAGTGGGAGAGAGCTGTCTATGAATTTTCACTTCTAAATATTGACTCTTAATAAAGAACGGAAATGATTGGAATACTTTTGCCAATTAAAAAGTGTGCGATTAAACTACATGAAACACTTTTTAAAAACACTTGTTTCCGAATTTATAGGTAGCTGTTCCTCCCCTTCGTACAAATCTTGCATGTGATTTGACATGGATCCTTATATACATGGGTGGTTGTACATATGTATACATGGATACATAATTCATACAGAGCGGAGCATTGACAGCAGAGGAAAGGGAGTGAATGCTTTTTACGAGGAAACGGCTGTCCAAAGAAATCTTTGATTGACACTCTGGACTTTGGAAGATGTCCATTTGCAGCAGTTAACATTTTTATTTTTTTGCTATCCCACATCTACAATCCAATTGCATTCTTGGCTGGTCATGGTCTCTATCAAGGCAGAAATTTACAACAAGATTAGCAGAGATATAGTAATGAACTGGCTCCTGAGCTTCCTTGTAATTGACTGTTATGAAGGTGTCATCTCCGTAGCCTATAATGAATTCTCCATCATGGGGTTTAAAATTGGCTAAAATACTCTGGAACTGATTTGCTTCTGTATGTGCACATGGCTGCAAATGTGGATATTAACCTACCCCTCCACCCGCCTGGCTTTTAGCGTTTTGAAATTATTGGAAAGCAACTTCCTTTAAAAAAAAAAAGGCCAGCTTTGAATGATTAGCTACACTGGGGATTTATTCAGAAATGTTCAAGCCACTTCATCCAGGGCTAAAATCTGCATACACAACAAAAATCAAGAGGGTGGAAATAAGATTTTTGTTGTTGTGGGGGGAGAGGAAGAGATGCTATGTTGATGTGTTGTTGTTATTTTTTAAATGATGGCCAAAATTTGATGCGGAGTAAGAGTCCTTTTTCTCTTTACAATGATGGCTGACTTGTTATTCATATTTTAATGAGGCTGCTATCTCTAAGACAGCTTTTTTGGGGGGGCTCGAGGCCCACATCTCCGGTCTGACTACAATGGGAGCTGCCTTATTGAAAAGTACCATTCAAATCTTCATACCCTCCCAAAGAAAGGCTTTCATTTTCTGCCACTTGTCAAAATACTCCCCCACTTCTTTTAGTACTCAAGCAATTTTAAAGTATACTTAACTTTTGGAGGAGACTGGTGGTAGTGATTGTCTGATAGATCTCTCTCAAAAATATACAAGGGTTGACATGCAAATGCCTGTTGCTTTCATGAATAACGCCTGGCTATTGAGAAAAGGCAATGCAGACTCAGCGCGAAATGAACTGATCCTGTGCAATTGTACATATTTCATTTGTGCAAGAATGGCTTGCACTGGTGTGCCATGCAGGCATATGTTGACATGGGTATAATTCTGTATATAGAATTGTACCTACATTTATGAAAAAAGAGAATTTTCTAAAGGTTCTCTGGCAAAGTATGAAGACACATACTGAGCTGAGCTCAGTTCATTTCAGAAACAGATCGAGGAGGAAGCAGTATTTGGATAGGAAATGCCTCTAACCATGCTCAGCCTTCAACTAATTTGCAAAAGAGAAAATTAAACTATTAAAAATGCACAGGAAACTAATGCAAAATTTTTCGCTTCTTCGTCAAAGAAAAGACTTTGGTAGGCATACCCGTGTGGCATAGTAGATAAAGTGATGGACTAGAGTCCAGAAGGCCTCAGTTCGTATCCCTACACAATCATGGAAATTCACTTAAAAAGTAAAACTGATAAATCAGCTCCTTAAATAACTTGCCTTGGAAGCCTGATTAGGTTTGCTATATGTTGGTTCTGTCTTGATAGCACATAGCAACAACAACCACAACAACAATGGCATGCCAGATTTTAGCCAAGTCCACCTACATATTGTAACAGTAATATGTGCTTCAGGTATATGTAAATATAAGATTTGTACATGTACATATATAGAAACAGTCTAAGCTATTCTTAACATTTCTCTTTAGATGCATATTTTTTGTGTGTGTGTCTCAGAAAGAACAAGGTCAATCCTTATCTACTGAAAAATTTCAGTTGTTCAGACAATGCATATTGCAGAAATATGCGTTACTGGCTGAAATCCTGTTGTTTCATGCAGTAAGATGCACTAGAGTAGGCCTGCTGAATTAAGGATTTGGTAAGTCAACTCTTCTCCATCACTACAACTGATTCTAGTCTACTTGCACCTTACTACACAAAAGTAAGTAACAACTAGAGTAGGCCCATATGAACATACGGGACTTATGGAGGAAGTACTTCATTCAATCCCCACTCAGTCAGTGGATGTACTATAATATGGCTGCAGGATTTCAACCACTGATGCTGAGCATAGACCAACACATGATTATGCCTGTTTAGTTACCATTGATGACAATAAGACATAAAGATGTGTACATTTGTACTGAATTACAATCTCATATATGCTGTGGTTCTCATTTATATGTTTGAAGTGCCTATCAAACTTCTGACATTTACTTTTTATACAGGATGCATTTGGGTCCCCTAATTCCTTTTACTGATTGGATATAAACAATGAGAAAATAGAGGTGTAGCTTCCAACATAATTTGTTTCTATTAGCTTTGCAACGTGGCCCATCTGCTGTCATGAAAAACGCTATAATTCTTTTTGTATCAGTCTACTGAGAAACAATTAGTACTTAGTTTTCATTTCTTCTTTGTCGTGTTTAATTGTCCTCTTTCCCTACTGAAATATGGAGAGGTAATATCCTCTAATTGAAACAATGGTGAGTCTTGGGATACCTTAAAAACTGACAAGTTTTAGTTGAGGTAAGCTTTTGGGGGACTTCTGCCCACTTAGCAGACAGAACAATCCTATGCTTGTTTATCTGGAAGAAGTTAAGCTCCATAGAAGTTCATGCTAGCTAGGTGTGTAAGACTCTGCCTTAATATCCAATTTACTTTTCTCTCTGTGACCTGCTATACCCACATTCTTAAACAATTAAATCAATAGGCTTCAACACTTCTCTGTATTAGATGGTGGCGTTGGCTACCAGAAGATGGCATAACTGTCCTTAATAGCATAAACACCCTGAATTCATTGTACTGCGTGCCCTTTTCTGTAAAGGCCATGGCCTTTGTAATGAGGTTCAGGCAGAGTTTCCCCCTGAGCAATAAAAAACAGTGTGGTTTTTGTCAGTCTCCTCCTAATAAAACAAAAGCTGGGCAGATATCTCCTCCTAAGCATAAGTTCCTAGAAATGAGTGGGACTGGTTTGTATGGATTCTATATATCAGGGGTGCCCAAACTATGGCCCGTGGGCCAGATCCAGCTCCCAATGCCAATTCATCTGGCCCATTCCACCCTCGTCGCTCCTGGAGGTGGAAGTAAAATGTGCCCATGCAGGGGCGTTTTACTTCCGCTTCTGGGAGTGACAAGGGTGGTGTGGACCAAATGAATTGGCATCAGGGGCCAGATCCAGCCTATAGGCCATAGTTTGGGCACCCCTGGTTTAAGCAGAGAAGGTAGCAGCCTAAAATCTGTCTCATCCTGTTGCAAAACAGGTTGCAAGACGTGTTTTACTTCCAGTGGGAGGAACCATGTGACCAGCCCACAGCCCGAAAAGTTTGGGCACCCCTGGTCACCCATTTGCTCTTTTTGGAAGTACTGTATGCTTTTTGGTCACTCTTGTCTATGCACTCAAGCATATACACTGTTCCACATGTTTTGCATGGACATTTTGAACCATCTGCTTAATTTATTATTTGATCTTCAACGCAGTGTCCTACATCTCCACTCGCATGTACTCTCCCAAATATTGTCTACTCTTCCCTCCCCTTGACATGAAATGTTTCCCTTTTCTTTTCTCCCCAGTCTCCCTAAAAGCTTTAAGACGCCAGAGACAAAATGGGGGTGAACATAAGGGGAGAAAGTCTCATAAGACATCCAGTTTATTTAAACAGCACAGGAGGTGGGTGTGTAGAGGAGGCAGGGGCAGGGGCAGGGGAGCCTAAGTTTTCGCTTTAATTTTCCTGTCTTTTATATCTCCGATTTGTAGCCAGATGGTGGCAGAGGCAAAAAACCTCTTTGTGCTGATGGAGCAGACATATGAAAATGCTTCTGTAATGTAATCATTGAGACCGGAAGGGTTCATACTGTGTCTGAAAAGAGACAATGGAGCCTGGATATATCAACATTGCAAAAATCGAGTTCATTTGTGATTCAGTTCCTTTGACTATGGTTGTCATGATAACTTCCTACTTTGATCAGTAGAGGGTGGAGGGGGGGTGATTCCTCCAAAAGGCCCACGGATGCAGACCCTGTTGTTTACTGTGCACTTGGCTTCAATTCACGCCCCCTTCCGGAAGAAGCAACAGGGATAGCCGCATCGTGCACCTTGACCTGTCTAGACGGGAGAGAAGTTTTTTGTCCCTGTTTCCAAGGGTGAGAGATGCTCTTTGACCCCTTTCAGCCCTAGCCGTTGAGATTCATGCTAAGTATGTAGGTAGTGTCTCTATGTTTCTTCCTCTGAATTCTCGCTTGATTCTGAAGGAAGAGGAATGGTGAAGACATGGGCCAGCTGTTTGAAAATAAAGCTTGAAACAGTAGAACCTGGGAGAAGTTAAATTGTGTAAGTGATTATTTTCTTTGTGCAATCTCCTGGGAGGCATTAAACAGCTGCATTGGAGTTGACGAACAGCAAGTAAGACAGACCAACTGAAGGGCTGGTGGCAGGCATGGGGGGGGGGGGGGACACTTTCCAGAAACTCAGCTCCAGGACAAAAAAAGCAGGATGACTCCAGCAAGAAGTCTTTCAAGCTTGCATTGAGGAATGGTTGGGCATGAAAAGATGATTTTCCTCTCTTTATTTTCCAAGCATGTGCCATGTCTTTAAACAGAAAAATGTGCTTTAAAAAATCTGAAAGGTTACAAAAACGTATTATATTGTTTTAGTCTAAAAGGGCTATTTTTCTGGGAGGTTTAAAAGTTATTTTTTTAAATGTTGTCTTAGATTCAGATGACATTTTAAATATACTTTTAATACAACATAATATAGTTTCAATGATCATGCAGCTAGAGAAATCAGTAGTTTTTTTATGTTTCTTCGATCTGTATTAAGGTGCCTGTATCTAAATATACTTACAATCTTTTGCCTTTGTGACATTTGAAATTTTAAATATACTGTATATCTATATCTAAATTTCCCCCTATATTTTGGCTCCTTTCTTTTAGATTCCTTTTGCTAAGTCAGAGACATTCTTAACAGACGTCTTGGAAAACATATGTGATCGGATGAACGATTACCAGCTTCAAGATGATCCAGTAACTCAGAAAAAGATATTCAAGAGATATGCTCCCAGGAAAGATGAGGAAATCTATGCAGAATACAAAAAATATTTTTTTTATTCTGACGCTTACAAGCCCTTGAAATATGCGGTAAGACAACATAATAAACTAGTGACGATGGGGGATAAGCGACTATTAGGATGTTTGGTACTACAGTATATATATTAATTCAAGACACTGAACGTAAACTGATGGCTTTTAAAATATGTCTGCTATATTTTGGAGAGTCTTTACATTATCTTTAAAGACAAGAAATAACATGGTATGATTTCTAGAAGGTGGAACATGAAGATGTAACATATCTAAGATGCTTCTCTAGCCAGTTCTGTGCAGACAATCTGCTACTATAGAGTCTGTTTTTAAAAGGCTGCTAGTGTCTATATATACGTGCAACCAGGAGGATAAATGATATGATATTTAGATCTATTATGCCTTCGTGTCCCACCTTCTAGGAAATCTTGCCATGTCATCATGCTCTTCTATTCATTTCTGTGCAGTCAGTCTACTGTACTAGAGTCTGTTGTTAAAAACAACATCAGAAATGGCTTTCATGGTATTTTTCTTCCAGAACACAATACAGTCATATGGATGATACCTTGATTGTTCTCCTTAAGCAGCTGGCAACTGTGGTCCTAGGTTAGCAATCTAAATTAATCAGAACAACATATCAAATATTTGTTGCTGTTCCTAGGAAAAGAGACCTATCATAGTGACCTTTCACTTCCCAAGGCCTTCTAGAGATGTTTTGTATATGAGCTAGAATGAAGGCCTAGAGTGGGTAGAAGGAAAAGGTTAAATTCTGAAGTAGGCCTACTGCTAATTCTCCCGAATTTTTGGTATTTATATGTTTAAGAAAGAATCTGAAAGATAGAAAGTGGGAGAAATGTGAAAGCTTTTAATTTCTTTTCTACACTTGATTTCTGGAAGCAGACCTTATTGCTTCAGTAGAATAAATGCTTTTGATTCTTCGTACCTTTAGAACTGGATGCGGATATTATTTTAGCTACATTAACGTGAACTCATAAATATTGTCATGGCTGCTTGTAATATTGTTAAGTAGCAGTGATCCAATTAATTGCTTTCGGTGAGATGTTAAGGCCATTTTTGCATTTTAAGACCTTCAGTGCTCAATTCATTGCGCTGATGCTTTAACTTCATCACCTCATATGGCATATACCAATGCTAACATTTTGCATTATTAAAAGCTGGCCTCTTTTATGATAGATTTTGGCCAGTCAGACAAAAGTATTTCTCTTCCTATTCTAAAAACAAATGTTATGATCCCTTCCTTCTTTGTCATGACCCATTTTATAATTTGTGGATCAGACACTGCTAAAAGACTCAACGTATGGACAAAATGGCGGAAGAAAGATTAAGTCTGTGGTGCTCCCCAAAATTCCTTATGGGTAGTGCCTTTTGTTCAGGAAACCAGAATTCTAGCTGATGGTTACCCCAAACCAATAACCAAATTGTGTTCATTTTTTCAAAATGTTGAAAGTGGTTATTGATTTGGAGTAACCATTAGCTAGAATTCTGGTGAATTGAATATATATTATATATAAAAGAGAGGCTAGATAGATATAGATATAGATATAGATATAGATATAGATATAGATATAGATATAGATATAGATATAGATATAGATATAGATATAATTATTAAATAAATAAACTCTCCAAAAATCATCCCAATCAATTACAATATATCAGAATTAAAATAGCATGTGTTTATAAAAAATGTTCAAAACTGGAGAGTGATCATTGAAATGATCAAACACTATTATAACCAAAGGGGTTGTTTCATTGTCCAAAATAAGCATATATTGAAGTCATATTGTTCATTATTCTAAAAAATTGAGGACTTGATCGGAATGCTACACGAGCAAACAATTTAAGCATTCTTGACACTGTATTCCTTTGCTTGTGCTTTGTCTATGGCCTTGTTTAGTTTTGTGCTACAGAGCTCCTTTTTCCTTTTCAGTGTGAAACTATCATAGAACAGTATGAAGATGAAATATTCTCACTTATCGCCCAGGAGGCAGACTTTCTGGCTGACAAGCTTTGCATTGAAAAATCAGGTACTGTGTCTGATGTAACATGTGCTCTCTCTCAACAGCACTTCTTCCTCCCTCCTCCCCCATCAACCCAGTTGCATTGCTTTGGTGTAGCATAAGCACTGTTGGAAGAAAAATGTTCTGTCTACTGAAGATGCATTGACTGCCATGGATTGAGGGCAAAAAAGTTTGATTTTGCTTCCACACTTAGAATTTGGCCACTGACTATAACATGCCACCATTTTTTAAAAAAAAATGCCACAGACTATATCATTAGACAGGCAGACAGATTCACTCATATTTTAATCTGAAAATTAGTTTTCTAACTAAACGTCACATGTTAAAATATGAAAAATGCCTTGTATACAAAGCTCACAGGTTGTCATCTATAGCTTACTGAAGCCAATGGCAGAAATGCTAGTTGTGGTGGTGCTTTTTAAATGAAGCTAGGTTGCCTCCAAGTTTCATTGTTGTTCTTGTTGTCATAGTTACTGATTGAGTAGGGTGGAAAGATATGAAGACCAAATACATTACCTACATGGTATTTTGGCCATCTCTTATTTATGTAAGTTTCAGTCTTGATTCCTGCTGAAATACAGTTTTGTAACAAACAAGGGTAGTGTGTTTGCTTTCTCTCCTACACAGAAGCAACTGTTCTAACTATTGTCCTGGAAAAATATAACTGGGGGTGGGAAATGGCTAGATAATAATTATTTTATGGAGCAATCCAATCATTTTTGTGATTAGTTTTAGTTGTGTGGTTTTTGAGACCAAGATAACAGTCTGTTTTATCTCCATCCTTTCTTCTCTGGTCAAATTCTAAATAAACTTAAGGTATTATCCTATGCACACATACCTGGAAGTAAGATCATTTAATGCAACAGAATGCAATTCTGAGTAAACATAAACAAGATAGTGTTATTAGACCATCTTTGATGGATAGAAATATAGACATTGGGAGTGAATGACCAGATATGAATGAGAAAGTCTAATAATCAGTACTTTTTAAGGTGCAGAGTTATAAAATTGAATTTAAGTATGTACTATATAAGGGACATCTGCAATATGAGATAAAAACTACTTGAACTTTGGAAAGGTTCAGAGAAATGGGGGAAAATAAATATTTAGGAGGGCTAGAAGGGTGTAATTATTAAAAACAAGGTTGATTTAAATACACTAGTTGTTGCAAAAAACACCAATAAATTATTTAAAATTGTAGCTTTCAACCATGATTCACTTGAACATTCTATAATTTATTCTGGTTCTTTTAATATATTATAAAAAGCAGGTGATCACACAACCATTCTCCAAACTCTGCATGGAACTGCCATAAGTAATTGTCTTTTCCCCTCTATCTCTTTTGCCCCCATGCAATATGGAGAGAAAGAAAAAAGGCATTTCTAGGACAAGAAGGATGAGATAATTATATGAGTAGATGTTCTCAGCACATTGATAAAACTCCAACTTGCCTGTAGTTTCAAGATGAAGTAATTTGCTCTCACATGGAATCCAAATTATGCTGAAAGTTGTGTGTTTATGCTTAAGGCCAGTGATGTTTCTTTTTTAGAGCATCCGACATAGTAAATTCATAGTTATGAAGGCTCATACTACAATAGATTGCTTAGGCCCGTGATGGCAAACCTTGGCACTCCAAGTGTTCTTGGACTTCAATTACCAGAAGCCCAAGTCAGCACTCCTGCTGATCAGGGCCTCTGGGGATTGAAGTTCAAGAACAGCTGGAGTGCCAAGGTTTGCCATCACTGGCTTAGGCTGTATACTGGTCAATTACATAAGTGTCAGTCCTATTGAATTGAGTAAGACTATTGTCCTTCCTGGCTCAGATATTACTTCCTTAACCATATTTTTATTATTATAAAAATGTCTTGACTACCTCTCAAAAACGGCATTGAGCATTCCAGCTTTCTTAAAAGAAACCCCCAAGAAAAAGAAGACGTTCTGGGAACATGACTTAACTTTCCTTACAATCAGTGGGACTTAATTGCGAAATAATGATTTTTAGAACAGTGGGATTAGAGCCGAGCTGCTAGAGTCTAAGCATACTCAAGTGAAAGTCCATTCTACAGAAAGCAACTGATGTTCAAAGAAAGCCTGCTTAGAAAATGGCAACATATATCTCTCCCTAGAAAAACTGGCTTTTGCATCAGCTAGAGATATAAGCATTTGCTCTTCTAGTTCTGAACAACTCTTGGATGTATTTTGTCACACAATAATGAAAGCAGCAGCATCAAAACAATAAAAACAGAAGCAAGTTTGCTATTTTTGATTGAGCAAAGATTACAGGAACCAGGAAAATACTGTGATAGACCATAGCAGTCCTTATACCTGGCCTTGTAAAATCTCACAGGATTACAAAAATGGGTGAAATTATGTATATCTAACATTATTTTTAATACGGGGGAGGAAAATAATGAACAAAAAGAGTGTGCTAAACTCAACTAAAAATTATGAAGAAGCCATACCATGCAGTTTTAAAATCAATTCAGATCCTTGGCCACATTGGTGGAAGGGGATATAAACTGCTTAGATAAAGAAAGTTTAAATTAATTCAAAATAATCTTCATCATTACCATCATCACGATCAGTGGAATGAAGTAAAACTGCTTAGATACAGAAAACAAAGCATTCTCTGCTCAACTGCTGGTAGAGCATGTGCTGTCTAGCTCCTAACTACTGGGATATTACACCAGAAAAATAAATTTATCTGAAAATCACTACATAGATGCACAGCATAATAACTGCTAAATGGCAGAAACTGGTGATAATTTTATGTACATTATGCATCTATAATTCATTTGCCATCTGTATTAATTGCAGCTTTGTTGTAAACTTGTTTTAAAGCTTGCTACTTGTTTGGATCTGATTGCGGTTTGTGGAAGAAGATGTTCCAGATAATACTATAGATTTGTGTAGAACCCTGTGAAAAATGAACTTTTCAAAAGCCAGCTTACAAATAGCCTACTGAAAGGCTTGTCTTACAACAAACAGCTCGTTGCAACGCTGGGCACTTCAGCAGGAAAAACATACATGTGGTTAGTGTAGGAGTATTTTGATGTGTTTTGCAAGCCAGAATCAAACAGTGGTCCATATTTTGGGGTAGCCTGCAGAAAATTAGTTTGCTGGGTACCACTTTTGTTATATCAGGGTGGGCTGGCATGGGCTGGAATATTAAGAGTCATAATCTTGTCAATGGTAAATATAGGGAGATTGTGTGGACTCCGTAGGGTTATCTCCTGTCAGTGCTATGAAAGTGTCAAATTCAAGAAGCCTTTTGCTAGAAAGATATACTAGCATGTTTACATGACATTTTGCATTCATTGTTTGACTAAAGAGCCAAAAAATTTCATTGATGTGTGTTGGAATGATGAAACCGTTTGATACAGACAACCAAGGATCAGTTATCTGTCAGAAGTTTTCTTTGATCTCGCTCAAAATCTCTATACTACACTTTCCACAGACAAGGAATAAAAAAGGATGAAATATACTTTACACATTTGCAGATTTTACCTCCCTCGTCTTTAAGGACTTGAGAACAGTTTCTCAAATTAATACATTTTCAGCCATTAGTCGAAGGTTAATAGTTATCACACAACCAGCAACATCGCAGAAGTGGTGATGCATGTCTGGATGGGCTATTATTGCACTATGATGTACCAAACACTTCATCTCAAATATTTTGAGGATGTGAGAGAAGGGAGAAAAATGACCATTGCATAAGCAACAGACATTAACATCTCAATGGTTCCTTTAAAGAGAATAATGGCAATTAATTTGTTAACAACAATTATGAAATTGACCAAGGATATTCTAGGTTAAGGTTTGGAGTTACAGTATATCAGCTAAATTACCATTGGAATATTACATACGGCTGTAGCTTTCATATGACCCCAAGTTATCATTAAGATATGATAGAAATTTCCCTTATATTAATCATCTTCACATGCCCATAACTCTGCAAAATTATTCTCTTTGGCTGAAATTGTCCTTTCTCATCCCAAAGGCGAATTTATTTATGTATGAAGAAAACTTGAGTGGAAATCATCCATGCATTTTTTAACTGCAGAAGAGAAGACAAATATTTTTATTCTGCTCTAAAATCATGATGTTTTTACTTTGATTTCCTCTTGCTCTCTACTTACTCTAGTGTGCCTTTTAAATTCTTCTAATAACAGAGACTTGGAAACTGGTACTTTCTAGGTAGCTAGTTCTCACCGAGACTGCTTCAAAATGACTTCAAAGCAATCCAACAGATGTTTTAAGTAAACAGACTTGATCTTAATAAACAAACTATCTTAGTATTTACACTGGATTGTATTAATATTTTCCAGGATTTGGAAATGAAGAAGATAGATAAGAGAGAGATACAGTATTTAGAATCCTACTGCTAGTTGCAGGTTGAGAACACCCATCAGATTAATAGGACATGCTTAACAATTTATTTATGGTTTAATGATTGAGCCAATGGATCTACTCTAGTTGGGACTTACTATAGGATTCTGGACCTGTATTTGTAATATTTGAGAAATATCAGAGAAATCTGACACATTTCATAGTTACCTTTTGTTCTTCTTCTTCCATGTCTAGGCCAGGTGTGAAACTGCCAAAATAAAGCACCTTTTGGTGAGTTCATTCTGCAATTCCTTTCGTCTGACCAAATGTGAGAAAGATTAGCTGGCAACACAAGGTTGCCATTACCAGGCTACACCCTGTTGTGGTTCAAAAATACCACAATCTTCAAAGAGGCTATTTTTGTGTGCCCCATTAACTTTTGTTTCCTGCCATGCATGCATTAAAAAATTCCTTGAGAAATTCCCCATAAGTAAATAAAATTGATGATAGCACTCTTCTACAATGGGTTCTGTAACTACTAGTGGTGGTTTAGAAAAATTGTAATTGGTTTTTCTTCTTTTCCCATATTATAATTTAACCGCAAGGGTCAGATCACATTCTATGTATTTCTCAAAGTATTTTTCATCTTAAGGAAGTTCTACTTCTACATGCAGAATCAGCATCTTGCCATGTCTGTTTTGAACTCATTGAACAGGTCAACAGAGAAAACAAACTTCCTATCACAATAACCTAAACCTCATTCATACTGATTAGCTGGAAAGCTACCTACATTGCCAAAGAGAATATTAGCTAAATTCTGTTCTTCTTTTCTTGTCATATAGCCCGGCATTTTTTCCTTGTCTACACAGACATAACCCCATGGATTTCTGCATAACTTCCTTATATAAATAGGTTAGAGACGTCTACCATAATTTAGAAATATTTTAGTCATTGGAGACCAAGATGATAGGGCTATCAACAGTGTTTGTGACTGGTAAATTCTTCATTTACTGTACTAAGTTTGCAGCACTTCAGCAATGAAGAATGTACCATGTTTTTGAAGATAAACTTCCAGTTTGTGCAAAGGGAAGAGATGGAATTTTGTGTCTTTCATACTCATGAGGAAACTATTTCAAATGGGGATGATGCCATCAGATATAAAATGTTGACTGAGATAAACCAGTAAGCTGGCATAGCATTGTTGCCTTATTGTGACATCATAGTTAAGACACCCTGAAATCAATAATAAATGGAAACTTCATGTGGTTGTAGTAGAATATAATTGCCCTTTAAAGATGTATAACATTGTCTTTTCTCATTCAGGTCTTTGTGAAAAGCCTGAGAAGCACAATGAACTTTAGAAAAACTGCTTATTATTACAGATGAAGAACACCAGTGGAAATATCTCTCCAGCTTGTGCCTTCCTTTAATTTTTAATCTTTGTTTGCCTTTTAAAAGATATATCTCCTAGATTGACATAGTAACATTGATATTTGTGCTATCTGTTGAGGACATTAGACTGGGGATTCCTTACCTAATGGTTGATGTTGCAATGTTTTTATCAGCTGGTTACATTAGTCATATTGATTTTTAGGAAACCCAGTGCCTTTTAGTACGAGTATCTGTTACTTCTGTGGCAGAATGTTGGTAACTGATCACCTGCCATGTGGACCGAGATTATATGACAATGCCTGCATATTGCAGTTCTCTCATTATAACCAATGGGTAGGTTCCATGCCAGAAGAATCCAACTTCAAATATGTTCGGGGCTCGTTTTAGGTGGCTGCCAACATTTTGGAATAAACATACTGGCATGAGTAAAACTATGTGAGTTTAAGGAAAGTCTGACTCAGTTTATATCTTTCAACTATCTCTGTGACAGAAGACAGAAGTGTACTTCATATTGATAACAGCCTCTAAAAGCAATGTGATATTCAAGCTCATTTTGTTTGGGAGTAATTATAATTGCATTTTGCACCTGGATTTTGGAAGAACAAGGGGCTGTGGTGGCTCAGTGGTTAAGACGCTCGCCTTTGTTAGCTGGAAGGCCAGCAAGTCGGCAGTTGGAGACCCAGGTACTGTATGACAGTTTGAGCGCCTGTCTCTGCCCCAGCTCTTGGGGACATGAAAGGAGCCTCATTTGGGTGTTCCCTGAGCAGAGTTTCTTCTGCAAAAATCCTTTTAAGCCACAATAATTTCTGACATGAAATTATATACAGTATATCAAATAGCAGGATCTCTTATTTGGTGGTAAAATTGAATCAATCCACATGACAGTCCACTATGTTGTTTGCAAAGAATGCAAACAAAAAACGTGGAATTTAACCTCCTTGCCATAATGACTTAAAGTCGGACTGTAAACAGATTTCTTCAATGAGGAATTGTCAGCATTTGCCTTTTTGTACCAGAGAACCCTGTCTAATAAATTCTCTTGATTGGAATGTACTTTATTACTAATTTACTTAGTGTATTTGCTTATAATTTTCATTATTTAAAAATAAAAAGCCCTCGTTCATTCATTGTTGCTTACAGCTACTGTCAAATTCATCTTACTTTCTAGTTAATTCTTACTTACCTGAAAGCAAGTTATGCTTAAAGCTCAAACAGTATGCCATAATTTCTCATGCAAAATAGTATGCAAAATAATGTGAAATATGTAAGGTTTCCTAATACGGATTTTCCAGTGGAAATATAAGCCTGCCAAATGTGGGTTATATACATTTTAACATACGTATATACCAATCAATGCAAAGAAACACCTCATATAAGAAAAATTCATTCCCACCTTACGTTACTAGTGCCAAACACGGATACTTACAACAAAACATAAACAAAAGTTGGTCACAAAAATGAGATGTCTGAGGAAGGCTGCTAGAGTGACTAGAAGGAATAAAATCAGGAATGGGGTTATGAGGGTTTGTCCATTTGGAATTCTATACCTTACAAGGCACATGTGGAAAGAGGAGAAGGACAAAGACCACTAGGCAGACCCAGAGGAAGGTGGGAAAGAAAATCAAGGAAATATTACGAGAACACTAAATACGCTGGTGGAGGCCACTAGAAGTGCCAGATCAAGAACCTTGCATCTCCCTCGACACCCAAAAGAAGAAGAAAAGAAGATACATTTTAAGGCCACCAGCAAATCAGTCAAAATAGCATGCAGCAAATAGTTGAAAAAAAGAATATAAGAGTTTAAAAGGGAAAGTATATTGAAACAGCTCATAATCAAAATGAAGACATCAGCACTGAAATTTCAGTAACATATTTGTTGAAAAAGTCCTGTTAACATTTTTGAAAGGAAAATTCCATCTGTGCCTTCTTTGAAACATGCCCTTTCCTTAGTAAGCAATTTTCATCTAATGATGTTCCACTTTTTAATACTTCCAAAATTAAGGCTGGCAGTTTGAAACCAACTGGAAATTAAATGCACTATATTTGAGCCAACAGGAAGAACTTGGTTCTCACTCTCGGTGAAAACCTTTTAAATTTCATTTTACTTCACCACTATGATATTCATGTCTTTACTAGGATTCCTATTCGACAATTTACAGTACCTTACAAGTTGTGATAACAAATGGCCTTGGATATATTATTTGGGAGAAAGCTCCACAGACAGATATGCTTTCAAGCAACATTCTTAGCACTGAGTGTTAATTCTCCTGGCAGCAAATAGAATAAGAATGACTTGCGTCCAGTTCCAGCTTTTTCAGCTTAACCTCACTATGCACCCTGATCTAAATGAAATTTACTTGGAATTAAGGTCCATTAACATCAGTAGCACTTGCTTTCAAAATGTTACTTTAAAATAAGGCCAATTGGCTCTCAACCTGCACATATTTCCACATGAACAGAAATCTTTTGTTTCCAGCTAGATCCAGAATTGATGCCTTAATATTATTTCCACATGGAATTATATTCTTAACAACAACATTTCTTATTCTTATTCTTCCTTTGTCTTGTTGAATACCTTTCCATTGTCTACTTCAGGATTTTACATTAAACTTCTTCCTTTCATTCAAATCATGCATCTTGGCTAATTAATGTGGTTTCTGTTCTGTTGATTAATGAAGATGAGCACACCCGTTGGTGGGAAGACTTTAATTTTGACATGAAACGAGTGTGCTCAGCAAACACTCAGAATATGAAGAAGAAACGGAGAGGTTTCCAGTTGGCTTCATTTAGACAAACAGAGCTGGAAACTCTGCCCCTATTCATGGTGGATGGAAAATTAAATGGAAAGGGTTGAATTGCTTCCTTCACACTTCATGGAATTGTATTGATTTTGGGGGTGAAGATAAAGAAAGAACTTGCCCAAAATCTATATTTTGTATATATTTAAAAGGGGCATAATCAACTTCGAATTTCATCAACTAATTTTAATTAATGAGATGTGGTCTCTGTATCCCAATTCATTTGTGGAATGGTTAAATCATTGTCCCCCCCCCCCCTCCTGAAACACTATACACACAATAGTACTATTTACACACTATCATTCAAAAGCCAAGGAAAAGAATCCGTCTATGGGAAAAATCAGCACCTTAGTTGGATTACTTTATGGTCACACAAAATAAGCCAATTGGAGGTACAAATATTTGAAATCATTGTTTTTCTTCCTATTTCCACTCATTCAAGTAATCGTCAATGTTTCTATTTACTGTTGTCAGTAATACTTTTTTAGCCTGTGACTATTTCTGTTCTTTAACACTTCTTTTAGCACTTTTGATGTTTTGGGTTTTATGCTTTGTTTGTTGGGTAAACACTGGAGATGTTTTATGACAAACTTGTATGCTTGCAGCACATGGATGGAAATCTAATTCTATGCCTGTTATCATGGTATCTGTAATACCTTTATGGTGTCCTGAAGACAAGCCTGCAGCACAAGAACTGAACACATCTAGTCAGAATTGCTGGTTGTATCTCCCTGACATGTTCTTCACATCTCCTTGAAACCCTGGCTGGACTGAATTGCAACGCAGTCATGTATGACTGCAAGGACTTTACCAGGTTGTTGTTATATAGACCATTAAATCACTTCTTACTTAAGGAGATGCTATGAATTAATGCCATCTGAAGGATCCTATAATTAAGAGGTATATCAGGCTATAGGAACCTCATAAAATTGGCCTCATTGATTCATCTGCATGCCAGTAATTTTGGCAATACTACTTTGGCTTTGGCATGCATCTAGGCCGAATTATTTTTAATTATTTGCAAAACTATTTTGGCAGCAAGAAGTCCTGCTGCTAGCAGGTGTAAGGATTGTAGGTTTGGACTACAGATCTAAGTGTGCATACACAAAAATGTTAGTTTTATGGAAATGTAAGATTTTGCAGTCTGTTCATTTAAAAACCATAGTGATTAGTGTGAAAAGTTGCATATCGTTAATGTAAAACAAATACTACTTTGAGACAATGAACAAGATACAGTATGTCAGAGTTCTATCAACATTGACATTCAGCAAGGGAGTCCTGTCAGACATACAGAAAATAAAAACCGAAACCTCCATTCAAATGAGAAAGAAAGAAAGAAAGATCTCAACTCTCACTGAAGGTTACATCCCATGTACAATTCCTGGGAAATGGCATATTTCATTGAAATTGAAGGGATTTAATTTCAAGGTCATGTATTTTGAACCAGGGTTTAGAGCTTGTGATTATAAGTGTAATTAACTGAAAGAAAGTTCCACTGATGTCAGTAGGTCACACTAGCAACGAAGCATTTTAGATATGCTGCTCAGTTCCATTACATACAATGACGTTGCAAAACATTTCTATTGAATTAATAATGAGGAGTAATCTACTGTAACTATTACAACAGATAGGTGTAATAGTTGGTGGCTACTGCATGAAGTACTGGAGAAAATAAAATATAATTATTGAATGTGGGGAAAACAAAATAAATGATTAATGATCCCAATTAAAAAGATTATTTACTTGTAGCCTACTAGCTGTGCAAACAGAAGAATGAGCAATATCAGTTCAAAGTAACCAGACAATGGTGTAACAAAGGGTCACAATCCAGCTAAAGTTAAACTAAATCCCAGTGTATGTTTTCCTTGAAAACAAAGATGGCAACAGGGTGAGAATTATACACTTATTTTTTTTTTATGGCTGGTTTCATTTTCCACATCATATCTATCAAGCAAAGAGCTCGGGTTTCTGTGACTGATATTATATTTAATGTGGATTGATACTGTTTGCTAGGAATGAACTGCCACCATTGTAGACATATCACTGAGGAATAGCTAGTAGAATTGAACCAAAGGTCCCCAATGGAAAAGATCAATACTTGATTTACTAAGATAAGCCTTAAAAACAAGATTGTTCAATAACAGGTCATATTGTTCTAGTCATATTTGTCTCCTGGTGCGCTCTCTCATACATACGTTCGCATACACCCACACACATTCACATTCATATTGATTGGTGCCAATACAATGCTTAGAAAATGTATATTGGTCCTGTTGTATTTTTGTGTCTTATTGACAGAAGTTAAAATATGATGGATCAAATAGTATCTCATAAAGTACACATCCAACATGCATTAAATTAGGGAAGCCCCGTTGAAATCTAATGAAACACTATTAATTGCACTTCTGTGTGAGATACTCTGTAATTATACCAAACACAACCATATACAGCATGTTTTGCTATGGTAGCTTAAGTAGATAATTAGAACTAAAGTTATTCAGTTGCTAGATATCAAATGTTGATCTCGAACAACTATATCGGAATTAAGAGGCTGTTGCATGAAACATAAACATGGGCGTATGTGTAGTTCTGTGCTTAAAATGAAGAAAATATGGATTGCATGCTGCAGAAAACAAAGCAGGATTTTGAAACACACTTAGGCTAACATGTTATATGTTATTTGGAGCAAGCCCCCCTCAATACAATGGGTAGCCATGTCCAGAACTGTGCTTGAATACACACGAGTTCATCTTGTGATTTGTATTCTGTTCCTGCTAACATGGGAGAGTTATATAGCATGTGGAAGGTGCCATTGTTATCAGGGAATAAGCTCCATTGAACAAATGCAGTTTATTTCCAGATAAACATACATAAAGAACAAACTGCGGCATGCCATCCCTAACCATCCAAAGCCTCCAGTTGAAATCAGCAATCTTGATTAACAACATATGCTTTGGAATTTGCTTGTTTGCTATTATCTACCAGTTGATCAAAGTAATTACAGTAGTTTGTATCTGTCTGTCCAGGATGTTCATGAGATAAAATCAAAGACATGTTTTCTGTAAACCTACAATGCCAGATAGAAAGCCACTATAATAATAATAATCCTGTGTCAGAAATTATTCTGGATTGAAAGGATTTTTGCTGGAGAAACTCCGTTCAGGGGACGCTGGAATGAAGCTCCTTTCATGTCCCCAAGATCTTTCGCACCGAAGTGGTCCCTATTTATCTTCTTGCAATTTCTTGCTTTCAAACTGCTAGGTTGGCAGGAGCTGGGACAGAATCAGGTGCTCATTCCATCATGCAGTACCTGGGTCTCAAACTGCTGACTTGCAGGCCTTCCAGGTAATGAGGTGAGCTTCTTAACCACTGAGCCACCACAGCCCCCTGTTGAATTCTTACCACCCAGCATGTCAAATTGAGGGAGCACTTATGTATTATAAGAAGAGCCAACAGAAGGTGTGTACATTCTACATTCTACACAACTAGCATGAAGTCCTGTATATCTAGAACCTCTCTATGCTTGCAATTCTCATCATTGCACATTTGAGTCTGGGGAAAATCATTAAGCCAAGAGCAAGAAAGGCACTGTATGTCATCACAGTTCTTTAAAAGGGAAAAAATATTTGACTTGCCAAAATGGAGGAGAAATGGCAAACCAAGCTTAATCTGTTGTTATTCAGTCGCATAGTCGAGGACAACCCTTTGTTAACCCATGGACTATTGCACGCCAGGCACCCCTACCCTCCACCATCCTCCTCAACCCGCCCTGCTCTGTGTCCATTGCATCAACAATACCATCCAGCCATCTCATTCTCTGCTGCCCCCTTCTTTTTTGGCCCTCAACCTTTCCCAGACTCAAGGCTTTCTCAAGTGAATCCTCTCTTTTCATTTGATGTCCAAAGTACTTTAGCTTCATCTTCAATATTTGACCTTCCAAAGAGTAGTCAGGGTTAATTTCTTTTAAGATCCAATACCACATTTCAAACGTGTATATTCTACTGTGCTCAGCCTTCGTTATGGTCCAGCTTTCACAACCATACATTACTACCGGGAATACTATTGCTTTGACTATGCAGACTTTTGTTTATGTTTCCCAGGTTTCTCATAGCTTGTCTCCCAAATATCAGTCGCCTTTTTATTTCATGGCTGCAATCACCATCTGCAGTGATCTTGGATCCTAAGAATGTAAAGTCTGTCACTGCTTCTATTTCTTCCCCATCTATTTTCCAGGATGTAATAGGGCCTGTTGCCATTATCTTGGTTCTCTTGGTGTTGAGTCTCAAGCCAGCTTTTGCACTCTCTTCTTTCAACTTAAGCAAGAGCTTCTTTAGGTCTTCTTCATTTTCTCCCAGTGGGGTAGTGTCATCTGCATATCTCAAATTGTTGATGTTTCTCCCAGCAATTTAAATCCCATCTTGTGATTCATCAAGCCCAACATTTCCGTATTATATGTTCTGCGTGTAAGTTAAACAAGCAGGGTGACAAAATACAGCCTTGTTTTACTCCTTTTCCTATTCCAAACCACTCCATTGTTCTGTATCCAGTCCTAACTGTTGCTTCTTGACTCATGTACAGATTTCTCATTAAGCTTATAAGATGTTCTGGTATTCCCATCTCTTTAATTACTTGCCACATTTTATTGTGGTCCACACAGTCAAAGGCCTTGGTGTAGTCAATGAAACAGAAGTAGACTTGTTTCTGGTATTCCTTTGTTTTCTCCATGATCCAACGTATGTTGGCAATTTGGTCTCTAGTTCCCCTACCTCTTTGAAACCCAGTCTGCACTTCTAGTAGCTCTCTATCCGAGTACTGCTGAAGCTTATCCTATATTATCTTGAGCATGACCTTGCTAGTGTGTGGGATGAGCACAATTGTTCAATAATTTGAGCATTCTTTGGCATTGCCCTTTTTTGGGTTTGGAACGGATAATGATGCTTTATCTAGCAACTAGCTAGACTAATCTTTGCACTGAGAAGAGAAAAAGACTTTGTCTGTACACATCTAACAAGTATATGTCCAAAACAAATCCAAACCCAAATGGATTCTTCAATTACCCTACCCATAATTCTGCAATGTGGTTGGGGGTTTTAAGTGAGTTAAAATAATCTACAGTCAGAGCTAGTTAGCTACCAGTTATCAAGTTGGAAGTGACTTATAGCAAACTTAATAGGGCATTCAAGGCAAGTTTGATATTCAAGAGTGGTTTTACCAGTTCTACTCCCCAAGTGACTTTCCGTGGATATTTGAACCCTCGTCTATAGAATTCATCATTCTATCCATTTCACCACACTGGACCGGGCTGCGGTGGCTGAGTGGTTAAGAAGCTCACCTCATTAGCTGGAAGGCCAGCAAGTCAGCAGTTTGAGACCCAGGTACTGCATGATGGAATGAGTGCCTGTCTCTGTCCCAGCTCCTGCCAACCTAGCAAGAAATTGCAAGAAGATAAATAGGGATTAGTTCGGTGGGGGAAAGATCTTGGGGACATGAAATGAGTCTCATTCGGGCGTCCCTTGAGTGGAGTTTCTCTAGCAAAAATCCTTTCAACCCAGAATAATTTCTGACACGAAATTATTATTATTACCACACTGGATACTCTACCATAATGCACTGGGTTCAGGAATTAAAAAGGGCTTTTCTAGATTGTGGCATAAATTGCAGCAAGGATCTTGATTAATAGTAAAACCACCTTTTTGTGTGACACAATAAAAGGAACTGCAGTACTTTTGGAAGGAAGAACATAATGTGGCTTTGCGCAGGCAGAAGGAATGGGGCAACAAGAGAAAGAGCAGAGCAATTCACAAAGTTCATTTAAATGAAACAGAAAAGCAAAGCGCTTCTCTGTGCCTTTAAAGATATTTACAGGATAGGCTAGCCTAATGGAATTCTGTTGCCTTCAGGAACAATTGATAAAGAATCTGGAAACTGCCTTCTCCCGTCTACTGTGGGGAATGTTAATCAACTAGTAGCCAAAGACTCTGAAGCGTGTGTGCAGCAGAATATTGTGAACAAAATGTCAGCTAATTAAGTCAGGCTGAGACCAGGAAAGATCTTGTGAGTTAAAAGTTAAATATTAATATCAGTCTCAAACTTTGTGCAGAGCTGGCACAGTAGCAGAGGAGTTAGAGTGAGGATATGAAGTATAATTGTGACATTTTATACTGTTAGCTACCCGTGTTGCAGCCTTGTGAGCCTACTGACAAGTTTTTTAAAAAACAACTGGAAAAAACATCCAATAATAAAACTGAGGGTGACACACAAATTAGTGAAAAGGGGAGCCATGTTCTCAAGAAGGCAACATTTCTTAGATGTATGTATCCTTCTTCATCATCATCTTCTCTGTTAACACATCCAATGTGTTGACTGATTTAAATGCTGATTTAACCACTTCCTGGATTGGATTTTGTTTTCTTCTGTGCCAAAGTCATTCACAAATGGTCTGTAAAAGCCTGTATCTGGCTTTGTTCTGGCAAACATTAACTGCTCCGATTAATCCAAACACTAACTGCTTCCATAAATTGCCATAACTTACTTTAATTCTCAATCACCTTTTTGATCCCTGACTTTCTTTAACATGTAACCCAATTTGATTGGCTGTGCCCCCCCCCCAACTGACTTTCAGTCATATTATCATATATATGGCATTCCCGTTCAATGTATGATCCCTAATTGAGTGGGATTACCAATGTAAGAAGAAACAGCCCAGTGGATAAAAATGGTGCCAAAGCAGCAAAAGCCAGGCCAAACAATTGTGAACACCTCTCTTTTTTTGGTGAATATTTGCATAACTTAGTGTGTGTTTAGCAGAAACAAGTACTAAAGAACTTCATCAGTTTTGACTCCAAAATTATAGCTAGCTCAGGTTCAATACAGCACTGTAAAAGCACAAGCACCATTCTTAAACCTTGGAAGGACCAACTCTAAAATCAGGCCAGCAGTAAATGCTTCAGATAAGGAGGTGGGAGTGATGGACATCTTCTCTATATTTCCTGCTCTTGCAAATAATAATAATAATAATAATAATCCCTGCAAAGCTATGTAACTGAGCAATCAAACATGCAAACAAAGGTCATGATTCTTTTCCAAAATGTATAAATTGCAAAACATGAGCAGACTAATTTTCCAAATGTTGACTGAGCCAAGCTTGTGTTAAAATGCACAAGCAAGTATTTTACCTCGCTAGATAGCTCTGCTTCTAATGCAGGGATTCTCAACCTGTGGCCCATGGGCCAGATGCAGACTGTGGCACCATTTCATGTGCCCACCACTGCCTCCACCACACCAGGAAGTGCCATGTGGTGGAGGAAGGGCAAAATTGCTGTCCAGCCCCGAATGATGTCTGAGGGAGCATGACTCGGCCCCTGGCTTAAAAAGGTTGAGAACTCCTCTTCTAATGTTAAGCTAACTGTATTAGGCAGTTCTGCTCAAAATGAGAAAGCAAGCAAAAGGCACTCAGAACAGGCCCATATCCACTGCATTAAGGTAAGATACACCCATCGGTATAATCAGTCTCTGTGCATGGATTTAGGATAGGGCGATTATTAGGGCTATGAAGAATTGCTGCAAATTACTCATCAGTTCAATGAGACAAGTTGTCTCAATACATTAAGACAGCCCGGAAATACATCATTCAACCCCTTGATATTTTTCACTTCAAGCATGAGAATAAGACAATGAAAACTCCTTTTTCTTTGTGTTTTCCACATCTTGTGCAGAATGTCTCTACACAAAGCCTTGTCTGAAGCAAAATGTGTACACATAATAAGTCAGGAGGGCTGGTTGATTATTCAAAAAGATGCAAACACACCATCCAATGATCCTGTATAGCAGGAAAGATATTCTAACTTTGCAGTTTGAGACAAATTATTTATTTATTTATTTATCATTTGTTTGTTTATATACTGCCCCTTTACTGCCCCTTTACTGCAAGCATACTCTGAGCAGTTCATAAATTAAAACGTAAACCTCACATAACAAAATATATTCAATAGTCTTTGTGCAGTTTCTTGTTCTTGGGCTTGAGAAGAAGACAAGTAAAGATTTGGGGTGTCAATAGACAGGGAGGCTGTCCTGGATTAATTTGGGTTGATTCTAAGTTTCCATGACAGTTAAATCACTGTTGCAGTTCACACTAAACATTTAATTATCTCAACCAATTTGCGATGTACTGTATATGTCAAGAATTGCTATAATACTTCTCTTCCACACCTTTTTTTTTTAATTTGGCATGTGACGTAGTGCTGAATTAATATTACCAGTTTGTGATTTAGCAGTGTTTATCTGACATGGATAAGGAGCTGCGGTGGCTCAGTGGTTAAGAAGCTCGCCTTGTTAACTGGAAGACTGGCAAGTCGGCAGTTCAAGACCAAGGTACTGCATGACAGATTGAGCGCCCATCTCTGTCCCAGCTCTTGGTGACATGAAAGGAGCCTCATTTGGGTGTTTCCTGAGTGGAGTTTCATCAGCAAAAATCCTTCTAACCCAGAATAATTTCTGACACAAAATTATTATTATTATCTGACATGGAAGAGCACAGTTTAAAAAAATGCTTAAAGAAGAAACAAGAGGAGCTCACTTGATGGGTTGTTCTTGCTGTCCTGCCACATCCTTCAGGATTACAGGGTATGCCAGTAGACAGTAATATTCCCCCTCAACTGTACAGCTTTTCTCTGTCCTTCAAACAATTTTTAAAATGGTGCTTTTCCTCTAGAGCATGAGGGACACAATCCTAACTCCAAGTGTAGAACAACTGAGGTGTGTTTTGATAGGGCTGGCAGAAGTGCCTTTCTTCTTCTCCAGGTGCTATATCCATTCCGGATATTAGCTATCATCATGGTGATAGTCTTCCTGTTCTTAACTCCTCGGAACAGTTCTTCTGATGACATACCACACCAGTCTCTCACGTTCTTTAACCACAAAGTCCGTCTAAGTCCAGGGCCTCTCTTCCCAAGGATCTTCCCTTGCATAAAGAATTGGAGTATTCTGTACTTCATGTCTTTCCTCATGATATGCCCCAAGGTATTGGAGCTTTCTTTGTTTAATGGTCTTAAACAGTTCTTGTTCTTTATCCATCTAGTGCAGCGATGGGATGTTACCGGTTCGGACCGGTTCTCCTGAACCGGTAGCACACCATCAGGAGGGGTCGCTGGGGAGGTGGTAAACCCCTGGGCGACCGGTTCAGTTGCCTCTCCGGCCCCCTCTAGAAATTGGCTGCCCGGAACTGCGCATATGTCAAACCTCCATTTGGCGCATGTGCAGTTCTATTTTTTAGTGTGCATGCATCAAATAGAGGTTTGATGCATGCGCACTTAAAAAAAGAACTGTGCATGCGTCAAATGGAGGTTTGACTCAAAGGCTATAACACAAAGTATCTAACAATCTCAAAATTGAAAAAATAAACATACAATAACATTGCTTCCAGCAAAATGGTTTAATAGAAACCTTAAATTAGCTGTTCTAGTTCTCAGGACTGAAAGGCACTTTTAAACACAAACAGATATGCTTTGATTGAAAATATACATCAAGTGGTTTATAAACTGCTGAAATGATTATGGGATCACAGAAGGAAGGGTCTATAATGGTTGCTATATGAAATGAGATGATACATTCTATCAGTAGGGCATTTGGGTTACAAAATTTTAAGGGTGCAGAATCCCACGAGTGAGAAGATCCAGTGTACCCGGGAGAAAGTGTTGGGACTGGAAGTAGCTTTTGGACACGATTTTTTGATTAAATTGAAAACCAGTCTTTGAAAAAGCAGGGGTGTGGAGTAAACCTCAAACTTCAGAGTTTCATGGTGTTGCCTGACCTTCTTACAGGAACAGCCCATCCATGAAGCCCCAATGACCTAGGGATGATCACAGACTGAGTACTGCTATGCTATGTTAACCCTAATCCTAACCCAAAACATAAACCAGAACACCACAATCCTAAAATCCTTTTTTGTTGTTCTTCAATTTAGTTAGACGTTCAAGACCACACATTATTCTGGTTTTGCATCTTTAAAGCTAAAACAAGACTGGCTGGATAGCTCAAAGAGTTGGGTACCTGGATGTGGAGCCTGAAGTTGGGAGTTCGGTTCCCCAGTATGCCCTGTAGAAGAGCCAGCTTGTGTGATCTTGGTGCCTTCAAAAGAATGGAGTGGTAGATCACTTCTGAATACTCTGCATCCAGAAAACCTTGAAAGGGTCATTATAAGCCAGAATAACTTGAGGGCACATAATTAATAAGTAGGACAAAACTAATCATCCAACTCACATTTCATATGTCATACTGTACTCATCAGTACCTTCCAATAAACCACTGTAACATATCCCACAATGTTTGTGAGTAGCAGAATAGAAGCATAGGGCAAGGAATCAAAAAGAGAATGGCCATTGGCATATGCTAATCTCTACCCGTTGATGCAAGATCCTATCACTTTAAACAGAAATGCAATATAACCTTCCACAGTGCTCACACAAACTGAGCACCTACTTCATCTGCTGTCCAGGTATTTATCTTGCTTTCCCTTCCTATATTGGCTTACAGACTTGCATGCAACAACCCTTCAACCAGAAACTGCCTTCAAACAGTGGACTAATATCTGACAGTCATTCAAATAGAGGACTGACCTCTCTTGTGTGGTCACATGGCCATGCAAGGAATTGAGGCATAATATATGTACTGTTTTCAGACCATTCAATAGACACTTTCCATTCCCCTATGCCTTAAACGTCTGCATAGATGAGCACTGAATCTTAGAGTCGGACACGACTGGCTTTTGAGCAAGGGTGACTTTTATCTTTACCAAGAGGCAGCTGCAGCCTTTCCTTGGTGCAACGCGGCGCCAGGCCACTGCGACACTTTGCCGCTGTGCTGCTGCGCTGCCATGCCGCCGCCTCTTCTGCTCCCGGATGAGTCAACCCAGGGTAAGTGACCCAGAGTTTGTGTTTGGAGTTTTTATTTGTGTTTGGGGTGGGTGGTTGGGTTTATTTGTGTTTGGGGTGTGTGTGTGGGTGTGTGGGTGTATTTTTATTTAATTTTTATTTTCTTTCTTTCTTTATTTTCTTTATTTTATTTATTTATGGGTTTGTGTTGTGGGTGGGTGGGTTGAGGGGTGGGTGGGTTGAGGGGTGTGTGTATGTTTATATTAATTTAATTTTATTTATTTCAATTTTTAATTTTTTAAATTTTTTGGCCCCGCACACAACGTCATGACATCATGACGCTGGCCACACCCATGACATCCATGATGTCACGGTGTGGTAGTAAAATTTGTACCATCCCATCACTGCCTGAATTACACTAGAAAAATCAGCATCAAGGAAAAAATAGTGCTGTGACTTTACACAATTTATACCACAACGTCACCTACCTTCTGGAGATGGTTCCTCTTTCCTATCCCTACCAGAATTGGCTGACATAATTCCATTTTTTCTAGCAAAGCAGGCTGACATAATTGCTTAATTCTTACTGGTAAAAGCTATGCTCATACAAGCATCTTAATATAATTGCATTTAATATCTGGCATAATATCTTAGTTAGCATTGTAAAAGCTATATTAGTTAGCTATTGATGAACGTATTATCAGTTAAATTTTCTCATCTCAATCTCATTCCTGGAAGCTAATAAGGCACTTTGTTGTTGTTGTTTTTCTTCTTGTTCTTCTTCTTGTTGTTCTTCTTCATTTGCACAATCGAGTCTGACCCTTTGTGATACCAGGGACTATTGTGAGCCAAGCTCCTCTATCTTCCACCATCCTCCTCAGCTCACTCAGATCTACACCCATTGCATCTACAATGCCATCTATCCACCTCATCTTCTGGCATCCCCTTCTCCTTTATCCTTCTATCTTTCCCAGCATCAATGCCTTCTCTAGTGAGTCTTCTCTTCAGATTTGGTAGCCAAAATACTTGAGTTTCATCTAAAGTATTTGTCCCTCCAATGAGCAGTCAGGGTTGATTTCCTTCAGGATCGACTGCTTTGTTCTCCTTGCAGTCCAGGGCACACTTTGTTTCTAAATCTGGGAAAGAGGAGAAAGAGAAAACAGCCTTTCTATCTTTTTCTCTCAACCCAGTTGGTAGAAAATGAAAGGTGATGGTGCCATGGAAGGAAGAAAAGAATGGAGGAAAGGAGGGAGGGAGGACAGCATTAACACATCATATCATAAATCAGTACACAAGGAACTAAAAGCTTGTCTAGACTGGGGCATTTCATTCATACTGAAAAGTTTCTTATCTTTACTGTAATCAGTTTTATCCTTGTTTTTTAAATTTATTTTTAAGAGCCATGTGACAACTGATGCAGCATTTTTGTGTAGGAAGTCAGTCCTGAGTGCCCCTTCTGGCATGCATGCCATAGGTTCGCCACCATGGCCCTAGAGATATGCCGAGGGGGGGGGGAGCTCAATAGAATGCTTGGAGTGAAGCACTTTATGAACTAAACTATGGACACCATAACTTTGTTTGAATCCAAAACACTTCAACTACTGCGGTCGATGCCCTGCCTGGACATGTCCTTAATAAAAAGGACTCGAGGAATATGTTAGAGAGGATGTCCTCAAACAAGGCACTGTAATAGCAGAGCTTACGCTATAATTTCAAACTCTCAAGTGGCGGCTGCATATTAATTAGCTGTGCTCCTGTGTTCCTTAGGCCACGATATTTGACAGCTGCACAATGTGGTGTGAAGCCTTTTTGCCAACTTTCTCACACATCTGCAGCTGCAGTCCTGATCAGTAGTTAAGACTTCTTGCACTCCGTTTTACTTCCATGAGACCCGGGCAGCCAAAGGGTGGGCGGGACGGCAGTCCAAAGAAAAGGAAGCAAGACGGAGGCAATGCCAAGCAAGGCAGAGTTCAGGGAGGGTTCCCCGTTCCCAGTGGGGTCCCTGTGTGCATGTGTGTGGACTTGTCCTTGGCATGCAGAGTGATGATTCCCATCCCACCCGCCCTCAAATGCCACAATGCCCTTGAGCAGTCCTACCTTGCCTTTGGTGCAATCAATACAGATCCCTTAGGAACAACCTCACTCTTACCCAGTTGGCTTCAGACAAAGCCTCGCCAAACAAAAGGGATGGAGGACGAGAGGTTTTTTAAAAAACATTTAAATTGATTCATGTATGGGTACCAGCAGGAATTTCGCTGTGAGCTCCCAATTCAGCATGTCTAAAGCAAGCTGTGTTTAATGCTTCTTGTTAAGGCTTAAATATAAATACAGGAACCTTCACCTTCCATTTTATTGTCACATTCACAGGTTAAAAAAATGGCAAGAACTCCAAAGCCTTGCAGGGGTGACAGTCTGCCTGCTCTTATGATTAATCTGCTTATGCCAGAGCCTCTCTCGCCATCCCGGTACAAAATGAAACTTGCCTAGAGAGGTTCTATAATCCCTTGGTAGATGCTATTATTATGATTCTCCCATTAGATTCACAGTCAAAGACTGGTGTAACATTCGTAACCAAGGACCCAAGAACTGTTAAGGTAACATCTAAGTATATAGGCAGTTCCTAGTAAAATTGTTGGGGTATACAGAAAGAGCCTCCTTGAAGATTGTGATATTTTGGAACCACGATCAGATGTACTCTAGTAGTGGCCACCTTGTGTTGCCAGCTAATCTTTCTCACACTAGGTCAGGTGAAATGAACTGCAGAATGAACTCACCAAAAGGTGCCTTCATTTTAGCAGTTTCACTGGCCTAGACATGGAAGAAGAAAGGTTTTTTTGTTTTGTTTTTTTGGTAACATTAGGATATTCAAGTCCAATAAATCCAAAATTTCCAAATATCTGGAGCAGGGGTGGCCAACCTATGGCTCGTGGGTGGGACCAGCCCACGGCCCCATGTTATGTGGCCCACCACTGTCCACTCCGCTACTGGAAACAGAAGCAGACACATTTATAACAGATGTAAAATGCGCCTGCGCATTTGTAAACACAACCTTGTCTGCCATAAACACTGCAGTAAATGCACCCATGGCTGTTGTAAACACATTTACGACAGCCGCAGACATGTTTTATGGCAGCGTTTACAGTGGGAGGAATGATATGACCAGCCCGCTCAGCTGTCCAGGGGTCATGGTCTGGAACATACTGCAGAAAGGTTGTGGACCCCTGATCTAGAGCAGGAATTCTCAACCTTTTCAAGCCAGGGGCCAGGTCACCCTCCCTCAGACAGCTTTGGAGGCTGGCCATTTTTCCCTTCCTCCATCACATGGCACTTCCTGGTGTGGTGGAGGTGGGGGGAGCCCCACATGAAATGGCACCGCAGGCCACATCTGGCCCGGGGTCACAGGTTGAGAATCCCTGAACTAGAGTGTCCTTAAGTATTGCTCTCTAAGGGATACAATTACTATGGGTATGAGAACAGATTTCTTTTTCCATAATGCTCAACTTCATGTGGCAAATCACAATATTTTGTGATTTTCTCCAGTTCTTTGTACTCAATTTGTGCATTTACCGGAATAGCAATGTCAATAAAGCAGGGCTTCTGTTCCACAGCAGTTATATCAGGTGAGGAGTAGCAGCAGCAGCAGCAACAGTATTAGAAGTATGTTTTCTTACCCAAAGGAGAGCTGACTGTAGGAATAGTTAAATTCACCACTTTCAGTTGATAAACAGTCCAGTTTTTAACAGATTAACCAGTAAATTAATTCAGTTTATTAAGTGTCCACTTCTTAGCTGACAAACAGTTAATTAATTAATTGATTGATTAAACCAGGGATCCATTGGACTCTCTCCCTAATGGCATTTCATTCCCCACTCAAGACTTTATTTCAGCAGGCCTTTAGTCTGACTTTCTTTCTCACTCTTTGTTGTTGTTTTCAGCTCAGTGACTGTATTGATAACTGCTACTCCTGGTTTCTTTTAAGGTTTGATTATCTATTGATCATTTCTAAATTATCTATTGATTTTTTTAAAATTATCTTTCGATTATTTCTAAATTACATGGTGTTGCACAAACGTTTGTTTGTTTTTTAAATAAAGAAGGCTACTGTTTATTGCTAGACAGAAAGACCAGAAAGGGGTTCTGCTTTGTGAGATGTAATTTTGCTTTTTGCACCAGAGTCTCCATTTTACTTTTAGCTCCAGCAAAGAAATGAACATCATGTTGGACTCTCAGTCGTTTCAGAACTTATACCTTAACATGCCCTTGTTCTGTTATCTATGATGGTACACGAGAAGATATGACATGACAGATGGTTTTGAAAGGGAAATGAACAAGGCATCTTATGTTCAAGTAAATTTTAAAGGGTCAAAAGGCAATTACAGTATATATTTGACTATAAGCCAACCCAAATATAAGCCGAGATGCCTAATTTTGACCTGAAAACCCGGGAAAATAGATTAACCCGAGTATAAGCTGAGGGTGGGAAATGCAGCAGCTACTAGTGAATTTCAATAATCAAAATACATGAAAATATGGTAAAATTAATTAAATTGTTGACACATCTCAATCCGGCGCGGTGGTCATGTGGTCATTGACCTGAGTATAAGCCGAGTCCTTTTGGGGTCTCATTTTTGGGGCTAAAAAACTTGGCTTATACTCAAGTATATATGGTAATTGAAATCATGGTTAGTATTTAAATCTATATTCGTGCTTTTCAGTGCTTTTAATTGGCATTCCAGATACACCTTTCAAAAATGTACAAAACACACCTTATAATAAAATGGGTGGGAGTGGGGAGATGATCACTTTGAAGGTAACAGGAAGTTACTTTTTCAACTCCTAGAATCTCCTAGTCAAGATTCAGGAATACAGGTATATGTTGCTCGTTCCATTTAATACCACATATACTTGAAGGGAGAAACAGTAACCCTGCAGACGATGGCCCAATTGTTCAGGGCAGAATAGAAAACCAGTTATAACTGAGAGAAAGTGCAGCTTTTGAGACAGTCGCACAATGTTTCCAAAGTCATGTTGTTGTTTTTGGGGTGCCTTCTAGTTGTCAAATGTCCATATACAATACTGCCACAATTTAATCAGATACATTTTTTAAATTTTGTATTAGCTCTGACTACACAACATTGTATCAATACATATATTCCCCTCTCAAATCTCCCCCCCCCCCAGCCTTTTCTATTGCAAAACTGTTCGCCCAGAATGCATTTTAACTGCAAATTCAGTTTCAGTCAACAAAATGGCTGGATGGTTTATCCTTGTAACACCTTAGGTTTTTAACATGTACTAGCCTATTGAAGCTATTTCAGTTTGTGTTAAGGTCCATATGCAAAAAATGACCTCAATGAGTTCTACTTCACTGAAAAAAGTGTCAACTGGTAGCTTAAATATTTGCAGTCAAGGTGTTTTGTCACCTTTGCCAGATGTCTTTTCCTCCTGGATAATCTTAAGGAATTCTGGGATTGGTAGTTCTTGAGAGAACATCTCACTACTCAGGAAAGCACAATTTTGCCTCTGTGTCAGACTACAAATGCACATTTAGCTACTCAAGCATTCAAGAGAGACCTGGGCCAACATCATGACAGCTCTCATATGAATTTACTTGACTGTAGCAGTTCTCACAAAGTCTGAGCAATGAGCAAGAATAACAGCATAGAATCAGGAGGATATATTGAAAACATAATTTATACTTTTAAACCTATTTTTCTTTTTCTGGTAAATGGCTTGCATCTTAATGAATGTAAAACAGGAGTGCCCAAACTATGGCCCAGGGCCCAGACCCAGACCCCGACACCAATTCATCCAGTCCGCGAAACCCTTGTCACTCCTGGAAGCGGAAGTAAAACACGCACCTATCAGTGCATTTTACTACCACTTCCAGGAACGACGAGAGTTTCGCAGGTTAGATGAATTGGCATTGGGGGCCGGGGCCAACCCCAGGCTGTAGTTTGGGGGGCCCTGAACCACATGACTGGCCTGCAGCCCAAAATGTTTGGGCACCCCTGATGTAGATGAACTGGTTATCCAGGCCATGGTAAAATATACTCTTTTACTTCACCATTAGAGTTTCTAGGCCAAGATCTTCCTGTTCTGTAAGAGGTTAAGACCAAAACTAGAGATCAGTTATAGAGTAATACAGGTAATTGCAAAATAATATGTGTATGTGTCTGGTTGGTTCAATGAAAAAAGCTTGCAAATTGCACTAATAGCATTCCTATCTTTGCTCTAAGTTGCGCAAACAATTTCAGTTGTTTTAATCTGGGATGGATGAGGGAATACTTGGCTGTCAACACAAAAAACAGCTGGCACATGGAGTGAGTGATGGATTCCCATCTAAACTTTAAACATATTAATGTAACCCCTAGAGAAAGTTAATTTTTGGACTTCAATTTCCAGAATTTCACCTGGGACATGCTGATGTGCAATTCTCTGAAGAGCAACTATCTCTGGGTGGTATAAAGGTTCAGTGGTAAAGCTTTGTCTGAGAAGACACCAGTTCACATCATAAAGTCCACTGTCCATTGTTGGTCACCATTTCTTCCAGAATTTAAAGTCATGTCAGGAGGTTTCCCTTCTTCTTCTTCTTCTTTAAGTGCCGTATCCGGTTCCAAATATTGGCTGTCCTCATGGTGATCAGTCAAGAAGATTCTCCTGGGAACAATATAACGCAGTGGTCTTTCATTTGCCTTCCCATCACAGCATGACACCCATACCACTGATCTTGTTCTGTCAGTCACTTTCTGGTCCTGATCCCTTTTGGCATACATAGTCCCCATCAGCCCCAGGCCAGTATTGATGAAGCTGCTGTCCTCTATCAAGAGGGATGCAAGTACGATTTAATCCACTTGGGGACCATCACCCTTCCCTGTGGACTTCACCACCTAAGGCAATTAGTCCTCAGGTTTTGCCAAGTTAGTTAAGTGTCTCCTGATGATCAACACTGAGTTGTTGGCAATATAGTCTATTACAATAGCAGAATAAGCTGTCCAGACAGGTAAACTTCATATGTGTTTTTAATAAGCTGAGTGAACAGTGAAAGAAATCCATGAGCTATCATTTGTTATATACTTTAATGAAGACATTTACTCCCCAAAACACTTGGACAACACACAGCTGTAAGGAGAGTCCTTGACCAAGATAAGAGCAGGATTTCCACCAATAGCTTTCTTCATGAATTGTGGTGCCATCTTCACCTGCTAAGATATATGTAATGTTTATGACAAGCTGTCTACACGAGGTGCCATTAATTAAACTTAGTAATATGTACACAACCTCAAAGCTGGTGGATCAGGACCAAGGGCAATTAGACAGCACCTTTGCCCATAGGATAAAAATTTGACCACTCAGACAGGAGCTCTCCACAGTCCTGGCACTGGGTGCTGTGTTGCTGTTGGCCTGGGGCTTTGCCCACTACCCATTTTGGGCTCCAGGTAGCTGACGGGAGGGAAACCTTGCTTGGAATGCTTCTATTTCTTTTTCTGCATTAACTGTCAGCTTCTAGAATAGGACTTGTCTAATGAAGTGTTATTCTTTGCCATCAACTGAATGTTTATTGCTTCCAGATCCCAAAAGAACCAGAGTCCAGCTGGCCTGGGCTGCCTGGTTAATAGAACTCATTAAAATATCTTCACACTGAGCTGCTGTGCATTGATGTTGGCTGGGAATAAGTGATGATGGCACCCAAGCCACCTCAGACGCAGAAATCTAATTTCCATCTTCTCTAGCATTGCTGAACTGAAGATCTGCAGAAGTATAGCAATTTCCTGGGACTTTAGCTGACCTGATAACTACCTGCCATTTTGGAGCCCTGGTAATATGAGCAAGAAATATGGATGTAAGGGGATTACTTCAGGAGTCTGAACCAGGGAGGCATGCAATGCAGCAAGCCAAGAGTTAGGACAGTGGTGGCAAACCTATGGCATGCATGCCAGAAGTGGCACTCGGAGCCCTCCCTGTGGTCACCCATGCAGTCACCCCAGCACAGAGTTTGCCCCACCCCTCTGCTCAGCAGCCCAATGGGAGCATAAATTTTACCCCGTCCCTCTGTTGCTGTGTTGACACTTTGGGATAAATAAGTGAGTTTTGGGTTGCAGTTTGGGCACTTGGTCTCTAAAAGGTTCACCATCACTGAGTTAGGACCAGGGACCAAGCAAAGCACTAGGAAGAATCCAGGCTAGATCCTGCATGAACAGGAAACTTCTGTAGTTCTTCCTGGTGAGGAAAACCCATGGCTAATCTGGCTAAGGATAGTTGATCTAATACTGGGGTATCCCTTGCTGAGCAGAGAAATATTTTAACTGCTGTTGTATTAACAACATACTCATTCTTTCTGAGTTATAGGTTCTCATTTGTAATCATGACAGCTTCTGATAATTTTTGAGTGTTTTCTGAGCCAGGCTTTTTTTAATCTATATATATATAATTTTGGATTTGTAACCCTGAAGAAAATCTGTTCCTATATACATTCACATTCTCTGTGGATTCACACCTGTCCTTCACAAATGTGTGGTTTCAGGTTATGGCAGAAACTCATATTAAATGTCAGAGTGCTCATAAATCCTTGCTCAATGTATTAACTCTGAGAGCAGCATTTTATGCAGCAGGAATTTTCAGTACAGTATTGTGCACACTTTGCCGATGGAAGGCAAAAGAACTAAGAATAAGTCAGAGAACCCTGCATTCAATTTGACTTTGACAACAACCTCAGCTTAGCTCAGATATCACTCTACTGGCTTGTGGTCTTAAGAGGACAATGTGGTTTAAGAGCTACTGCATCCATAATTGTCTAGTGATCCAAAGAAAAGTAGCCACTGACATAACACATCAAAATGAGCAGGTATAAAACCATGCATACTTCACAGTATCTAAACTTGGGTGGTGTCATACAAATAAAAAATGAGACTCTGTTGCCATTAGACTTCTTCCTCATCTGTGTCCCAATCAAACCCTAGAATGCCAAAATGAAGCCACTTTCTTGGCTTTGTCGTTGGCCAAACTTAGGTCCTCATTGCTGCATGTTTCTGGCAGTACAGGCAGACCAGTAAATGAGCCGTATTCTGTATTAGACTAGTCATTCTTAGAAAGGACCAATGTATGTCTGATTGACTTCTATGGATCTGTTTAAAGTATGTATTACTGATCTGAAACCACCATACTACTAGTAGAATAATAGTTTTTATATGCATCTCATTCAGTCCATTTCAGTTATGTCATTGTCTGTTTGCTTGCTACTTTTTCACAATATTACAACAAAGAAATTATTTATTTTTTATTATTTATTTACTCCAATTTCTATACCGCCCTACTCGGCTGGGCCGACTCAGGGCGGTTCACAAGCAAAGAGTAAACAGTAAATTCATAGACACATCACATAAATATACAATATATAACTCAACATCGTTCCATCACAAAAGTTCAGTAAGCATCAATCTCAACAACAATAAAACTACAAAATTCATCAAATATGCACAAAAAATTTAACAATTGTCGAAAGTCCTGGCACCGCCGCAGCCCTTGAACATAGCCTCCGGAAGAGGTGGAGGGAGTCCCGGCTTGGCAATACTTCAAAAGAATTCTGATACAGAACAATAAAAAGAGGAGCAGTTGTAATTAAGTCAATAAGTCAATACATGAGTAAAGTATCAGTCAGTCTTACAACTGCAGATAAAAAAGTCACATATAATAATCTAAAATTACTTAATCTAATACCATAAAACTAAACTGGATAAGATCTAATGTGGGCAGCATCTATACACAAGGCCAAATAAATTTCTGTTCCACAGAATCGGTGTGGGGTTTTCTTTTCATTATGGAGTTCTCTTGCACCCATGGGTAGACAGACCTCTTAATCCTCATTTGGTTTTCAACGTTCAGTCCCTCCTCCATCACCTTGGAAAGATTACCATCTTCCTTCATATGTCACATATACGAACAGTTCTGACATTACTGCAGAAAGAATTAATAATAATAATTTCATGTCAGAAATTATTCTGGGTTGAAAGGATTTTTGCAGAAGAAACTCCGCTCAGGGGATGCCCAAATGAGGCTCCTTTCATGTTCCCAAGAGCTGGGACAGAGATGGGTGCTCAATCCATCATGCAGTACCCTGGTCTCAAATTGCCAACTTGCCAGTCTTCCAGCTAACAAAGCAAGCTTCTTAACCACTGAGCCACTACAGCCCCTGGAAATAATTAATTCGTGGTTTTCTATCACAGGGAATACACCAGATTTGTTTATCTCTACCCTGTGCAAATCAAGACAAACAGGTGGCCAAAAGTCTGGAAAAATTAGCTGTTAAAATAAGTTCAGATATTCTGTTTTGAATCTTAGTTATTGTGCTTTACATATACATGTTGGTGCTTTAATTTTAGTTGTACTTTGTATCTGAAATATCTTGCAGCTGGTGTAATTCCCACCCACCCCCTCTGGTTTTTAATGTATAAGTTTTATTTCACCTGATTCTCTATGATGTGTTATTCCAAGGCTGATTCAATTAAAGAAACTGGACTTGATTAAAGTTTAGCATGTCTTCCCATGCCTGCCACCTCTTACAACACTATACTGAATGCAACCAGCTGCATCCTCATAAGCTTTATCAGTTTTAGGGTTGGCAAGGTAGTGATTTGTCGGGAATGATTTATCAGTTGAGCCTGGGCAATAACAAATCCCAAATGTTCCCAATTTAGGAAACTTACATTCAATCTATTCATGAATCAGTTAAGTATACTATCTTATTCAGCACCTACCTAGCAAATGTTTGTTGACAGTCTCCACTACACCTGGAAAGTTCATAAGTGCCACCATTAAAGAGAGCAGAAAGCCCTGAAGTCATTCATTGTGTGGATGGAACAGAGAGGAACTGTTATTAGGTCCACTTAATCCAATTGGTCTACTTTAGTTGTACCAGTTTGATTCAGACATTTGTTGTTGTCATTGTTGCTACAGCAACATGCAGGCTAAATCTCTGTTTATTAGTACAGGGCTCTTCCAAAGTATGCTTGTTTTGTGGTCTATCACACTACATATCTCAAAAACAAATGTAAATTAGTCTTTCTCCTACTGTCTTGGCTTCTTGTAGACATTCTACATTTTTTTTTTACCAGGCCAGGGAGTGGAGCCCTTCAGCAATTCAGACTCAATTCAGAAAATGAATGCTGTGATATATTCAGTTGCCATAGCTGCCATATGGTGCCAATGCTGGGATGAAATAAAATAAAAGTCCAGGAGGACTGGAAGTCAATAATGAGGTAACCCATATGACACCAGCTCACTGCGGCAATGCTCCAGACACCATCAAGCAGAAAAACAGCGAGAAAAACCTAAATGGGTAGGAAAGTGCTGGAAAAGCAGAAGATAGTTTCACGAAAGAGTAAGTCAAAAGAAGGAGTTGTTGGTATGTATCTCAGCCAATGAGGAATAGTTGAAAAGCTAGAGAGGAAAAGAGGAATTATCAGCATCAGAGAAAGGAGCAAGAGAGAGGGAGGGAGGGAAAGAAAAAGAAAGAGACCCGAGATCATCAGAGCGTTAAGTGGCAAACAGTCCTAACAATTGTTCTGACAAGAAGGAAGGGAGTCTCAGCATTCCTAATGTTTAGCTACTGAGTGAACAAATGTTGAGGCTAACTGTAGCAGCATAAAAGCAGGCCATGGAAGGGGAAAATGCAAGGAAAAGCAAAGCTCTTTAGGATGAAAAGACCAAGAAAGCAGACCTAAAACAGCTAGGCTGGTGAGATTACAAAGCAGATTTATAGCGAAGCTCAGTTGGGTTTATTTGGCCTGGCCAGCTGGTATAAAACAGCTCAAACTCCATTCAAATAATTGGAAAGGCTGTTCTTGCAAGAAAGTCTTGCCCTTCACTTTTAAAGCACGTCAGAGCATTTGCGACATGGCCAAATAAGTCTAAAATGAGCATGAATAATAATAGGAGTTCTAGGCAGAAGGCCCACAAAGAATCAAACGCCAATACTGACCAGAGTTAGTTCAAGGCAATGAAATGAAATGTCTATCTTTAGAAATCAGTAGTATTGTCCAGTTTTGTGTTTGAACTAGCGAAGCAGGTTTCTGCAGACAGGAACCATAATCAAGAAGCAAAAGGCATAGGTTGATACTTGGATGGCAATAACTGCAGAAAGCACTCACAACTCTCTGGTTTCTTCTATTTCCCAAACGTTCAGTAAAATGTTCAGGGTTGGTTTATAAACCAAGTTCAAAATATTAAGTATTAAATTACTTCAGTAAGAAATTGGTGGTGGTGTGTGTGTATGTTCTGATTAGAGAGTTATGATTTGGTCAGAATTGCACAAAGTCATAAAATACTTCAGTGGGTATAAACAATATTTATTCAGGTTTCTTTAATTGTACAAAAATTCTGAGGTAAAGAGGGCTTTTCCTTCTTTCTGCCAATTACAAATTGTTTTCTTCTGATTTTCTCCTTTCATTTCCTCTGTGGTATTCTTTAATTTGAGATATGCCAGGAAAATTACATTTAATCTTGGTAAAACCCGCTTGATTGACTGGATTTGTGCATTATGGTCTTCCTCCCCTTGTTCTTGGATTTGATTTGGTGGCATATCAGCCCTAACACTCCAAGTGAGACCCATTGATTATGCATGGGATAGGGTTAGATGACTGTAATTTTAAACGCATGTGCAGGGCTGCAGGTTTCACTGAAATCAATTCCATCTATTTCAGTGTGCTTTGGACTAGAATGCCAGCCAAGGCTGAATGTAATGGAAGTCTCAGACCAAATCTTCTGCTGGTAAAATTTTGGAGGTCAATGGAAAAGTGTGGATCATATTTCTGAAGAGCTTTCCTTGTGAGCAATGGAGATATAATATGCCATAGGAGTAACCATAAAACAGCTGAGTGGTTCAAGTCATAGTGGTTTTTGAATGTAAGA
Source organism: Furcifer pardalis (assembly GCA_030440675.1). NCBI lineage: Eukaryota > Metazoa > Chordata > Lepidosauria > Squamata > Chamaeleonidae > Furcifer > Furcifer pardalis. The sequence goes on from CP126897.1 coordinate 102,438,442, forward strand.
AATTAAGTAATCAAAACTGAGTGTAACAATATCTTTTTGACGGGTCTTAATTCAGACAGATTATTATGAAAAGAATGGGCTAAAAGATGTGCAGCTCTGTGGAAATTAAATAAGAAGTCTGTAGGTAACAATAACATTTATTATCTTAATGATCAAATATGAAAGAACTGTCTTTTGAAAGGCATTGTTCAAAGATATACCTTCAAAATACACATATGGTTATAAAGAATGTCTATTTACAATGTTCTGAAATGAAACTGCTTGTTAGACATACTACATGATCTGTAATAGCAAGTGTGGAGAAGATTTTTAGCTAACTACAATCAAGTTGCAGCTCAACACAGTTCTTGAAAATGCCTCATTTCATAAGGGACTGTTTAAAGATCTGAGAATTTGGATTTCCTTTAATCAGTTCTAAAATTACTATATTATGGAATTTTGATATTTGGATGTCAAAGTCAAGAATAGGATTTTGGACTGGAAGGAATTGAGACAGTTGATGATAGCGGTAATTTGTGGGCTTGAATTAAATGGGAAAATGTTAATTTGCATAGTCAGCTAATTTTCCATGTTTGGATCATACGCCTGGCAACTGCTATAGTCTCATTTTTATACATTATTCACAATTACTTTCTAACTAATTCCTGTGAATAATATTTAAACTATGTATTTGGTATTAAGCCTTTTATTTTTCAAAAAGTTGGGCTGTCCCAAACAGCTAGGTCAAATTTTTGTCCATTTTTATCATCTGCTTGAACAGTTATAACTGTGGGCTGTCAAGGAAAGGGTTTTATATTTATCATTTGTTTAACACAGAACCTGCTTTTGGTGAGAACAAATGTGTTACAAAGAGCAGCACACCAACATATGGCATCCAAGAGAAAACAACCACAAAATGAAACCATCATGTATGAGTACAAATGCTAGTGGTTTCGCAAATGTTTCTACCAAACTGCCTAATATTCAAGAAAACCAATACAGTACTGGTGAGCGTCCTATTGTGATTTTATTTAGAGTAACTGAGATTGCATAGACTCTAGTAGTGACCTGCAGCTAATTAACAAGGAGCCAGTCATATGTGTATAGCATATGACCACCCAGAAAACCAAGAGTACCTTGTCAATTAGCTGTACTTTGCCACTGTGAATTGTGTGTGGTTTCATTTATTCTGGAATAAAATCCCAACAAGATGCTGGCTTGATTAACATAAGACTTCTAGGTTAATGATAATTTCAATGTAATCTTAATTGCTTTAGAATTATTAGTATTGTTACTTTTACCTAACTGGCTATGGATGATTATATTATAATAAGGAACTTAGTCTTATTGCAGCCTTCTGTATTAACTGTCAGACTAGCAGTGCTATCCTAAACCAATCTGAAGGAATTCCCATTGATTTAAATAGTTCTTACTCCCAGATACATGTAAATAAGATTGCAGATTTGGTCTCCTGTAGCCACTAATAGTTCCCTTTCTGCTTAAATCAGAGAGTAAAACCAACCTGAAAACTTTTACAAGGGTTTACCTTGGCACTTGACGTGCTTTGACATTTGTGTCCAAGATTTACCTTTCAGGCTAGGTATGCAAACTGCAGTTCCTTCTTCTGGCCATTGGTGTCAACCATCTGTATTTATCAGAGGAGGTTCAGAACAGGAGGAAGATGGGGTGGAGGAGGCCAATAATCCTGCATACTATGAGACTGTGTTATGAACAGCATGGGTCTCCAGCATCCTATCTCCAAGACATGTAGACATGTCTACATGTGTACAACTAGAATATAATTTTATCTGGGTTGAGTTTCCAACTGGCAGATTAAATTAGTATTGTTCCAAAGGATTCTGTTCTCTAAATATGAGTTTTTAAATTGTCTTTTAAAGAGTGTTTAGGTCAATTTTTCAATAATGTTTTAGATCTGTTTTTTTAAATGATGGTTTACATATTTTTTGAAACATGTCTGTTATAAATCACTTTGAAAACCCTTGATCACAGAAAGTCAGTCCTATGTATGCTAAATGAATGAATGATCAACATTCAGTAGTTCCACAATGAAACATTCAATCCTTCTAATGAAAAAATATTACAAAATAGTGGCCAAAATCCTGTTGCTTAGCATAGTAAATCACATTAGAATAGGTCCATTGAATGGGGCTGTGGTGGCTCAGTGGTTAAGAAGCTCACTTTGTTAGCTGGAAGGCCGGCAATTCAGCAGTTAAAGACCTGGGTACTGCATGACAGATTGAACACCTGTCTCTGTCCCAGCTCTTGGGGACATGAAAGGAGCTTCATTCAGGTGTTCCCTGAGTGGAGTTTCTCCAACAAAATCTTTCAATAACAATATTATTATTAAGTCCATTAAATTAAAAAGGATTTGGTCAATCAATTTCCTCATAAGTTCAATGGATTCAAATGAGCCTGCTCTAAAAGCAATTTATTTTAGCATAGTAAGTTGCAGTTAGAGTAGAACCATTTGATTCAATGGAACATATGGCTGAGTTGACTAACTGCATCTCTATTGATTCATTGGGCCTACTGCAGTGTAATTTACTGCACTAAACAATAGGATTTTGCCCACAATTACATTCATGTATTTGGCTTTATATATGTCTACCAGTGTCTCACAGTACATAGAATATTTGAAAGGAAACATCATGTGGGGTTACTATCCCACCTTCAAAAGCAAATAGACCAATATGCCCTGAGTTTCCATAGATCACTTTACAGGGAGAAAGGCAAGGGAGAAATTAAATAATAAATAAATAAATTACAGATGACTATATACATGTTCAAGGACTGTCAAAGCACAATCCTCTAGTTGATATTTTCTCATATTTGAATGGCTGTTTGAAGGCTTGAAGTCTCTCATCCTGGGTTAGCATATGGATAGCATACTGAGTGAACTCTTTTTTACATGGTCCCCTTTAGTTTTGAATTTCAGTGATGGCTAAGTGGCTGTTCTAACTGAAAATCAAAGATCTAATTTTATTAGTTCACACACACACAAAACACCTCCAGATCTCATTTTCTAAAACCAGCAACCTTTCCTAGCCTCAGAGATTGAAAACATGAAAGCAATGTTTAAATAGAATTAGCTGTGGCCAATTCACAATCATATTTCAGGGCAGTTTGCCTCTGGAATGCCATCACATGGGAATATCAGCCAGCTGTGGGAAAGACCTAACCTAGAAACATAGTCCAATAAATACAAAAATTGTAGTGACCAGAAGACAGGAGGAGAGTGACACCAGCCAGGAAGTGAGCAATTCCTATATTGCCATGCTGGTGAACCTTGGCACTCCAGGTGTTCTTGGACTTCAATTACCAGAAGCCCAAGTCAGCACTCCTGCTGATCAGAGCTTCTGGGAATTGAAGTTCAAGAACACCTGGAGTGCCAGTGTTCGCCATCACTGCTATATTGGGGGGGGGGGGATTCTGACTGTGCCCTGAACAGAATGCCATCTCCATGTTGTCAGTCTAGAAATGGAAATGTTGTTTTCTTGGACTACAGTGTAGGGTTGTGGGAATTGTAATGGAAGGAAATACCTTTTCTCATTTCTGGTCAGTCTAGTCCATTCTATACAATGTTTGGAGTGACAGCTGAACTAGTTTTCTTGCTTATTTCCTGAAAAGGGAGTAAATCGCTTATTGTTGAAAAAAGGCCAAATGGGAAGATGTTTCAGACATCACTGGTGCTAGAAACAGAGAGGAAAAAATATTAAAGGGCTTCAAATGTCAATAGATGGAGAACTAGATTCAGCCTCAGGAAAATGTACCTATTGCATTTCATTTTTAAAATAAACTAAAACTAGATTTTTATTCTGTAATTTAAAAATAAACATGAGAAGCAGTTCTGTTGGTACTGATCTCAGGATAATATTGAACTTGGTCAGATACATGTTTACCTTGAAGTACTATTTGGGAGAGCCAGTTGGATCCGAGCTTTCCATAATCATAGCACAAAGAATGGAAATTATAAGAGGTACTGTATGAAATAGCAGCTATATGGATGGTCACATTTAATTACAGCTGCTGCTTCACTTGTATAAAATTAACAGATTAAACATTACTACAGTACCAAGGGTTTTTTTTTTATAGAAACTGGCGAGAACAAATTAGAAGTGAGGCAGATTACAGTAGATAAAAGCTATGTGTTGGCAAAGTGTCATCACAGATCCCGAACTTTTTCCTACCTCTGTTGCACTGTTGGAAATCCAGAGCATTGACTTCATCTTTCTTATCAACCTGTGGCTTCAAAGTGAGAAAGTGGTTTGCTATAACTTGTGTCTTATCATCTGCACAAGGCTGTCGCCTTGGGACATGTTTTGTGGCCTCCTGAGGAATATTCTAGTCCGTGAATGTGCTGTTTCCATTTAAAAAAAATTTTTTTTAAATTTCTGGCCAGATTTGTGTAATCCTTGAAATGTCAAACTGGAGAGACCAGGGTTCAAATTTTCTTTAAGCCATGAAGCTCACTTAGATATCAGAGATATATTCATTAACTTTCATTCTAATCCACATCACAGGATTCTTATAGTTACAAAACTAAGATGAGCAATACTTATGTGGACTGAATTTGCCTTCGCTTGTAACAGATCTCAAAAGCAGCTAAATGTAGAGATTATGCCTTGTTTTCAAGCCAAATCACATTTCCAAAAGAGCAATTCAGCTTAAAAATATGGTGCACGTTCATCATGGATTTTGTTTTAGAGGGAAAGCCATGGGGTATTTTGCTCTTTCAACAATACTAACAGCATAGCCTCAAATGTTACAGCAGGAAAGCAGTGTAGGGTCCAGTCTTCAGTGACAGTGGAAGTGATATATCTTCAGCTTCAGAAATTATTTCACTCTAATGTAAAATCTGGGGAAGAAAAGAACAATATATACTACCCTGAGCTAGTTGGAGGATTGTTGACGTAAGAATGAAAGAGTTGAAAAGATGTGAAACATCATCCTACCTATTTGCTTTAGTAAGCCTGATCCTATTTTTCAGTGTTCTGGCCAATGTGTGCAGTACATTGGGTTACCTGTTATGAATCTGCCTTATTTTTACATTATATAAAATTAAATGACTTTGAATGAATTAATAATAATACTTGCATGTTATCAAGTCAGTACTAATGTATAGCAACCCAATTTAGAGTTTTCTGGGTGCAGAATACTCAGAAGTAGTGTATCATTTCCTTCTTTTGTGCAGCTTGTTCGAGGCTATACAGGTTAGCTCTTCAAGGATCCACAGCAGGTAATTAAAACTTCCAACTTCTGGCTCTGAGACCAGATGCCTAACTCGTTGTGCTAGCCAGACAGCCTTGAATAAATTAAGCTACTCATAATCTTGGTCTGTGGCATTGACCTACACCAACCAGTTGTCTTAGTGCTGCATCATCAGGAAATTTCAGTTTTTGGGCCTGTTGTAGGTAAAATAAATTGTCAGCTTGGTGAATGGGCTGACAAACAAAACCAAAAAGCCAGATGATTGTTGCCTTCATATACAAACCATATATACAAAGTTCAGTATCTCCCTCTCTCACAAACATCATATACCTCATGTCAATAGCTTTTAAATCAGATAGCAGAAGGCCAAATTTCACCAAAGCTTGCATCACCATCACCATCACCATCACCATCATTTATTTATTTATTTATTTATTTATTTATTTGATTGTTATTGCCACCCCCTCGCTGAAGCGAGACCGGGCAGCTCACAATCATGATAAAACATCCAAATATAAAAAAATCCCCTAAACAGTAAAATCACAACATTTCATGTTAAAAAATCATTAAAATCCAGGATATATTGGAAACTGTGCTTACAGCAGGGGTTTCCAAACTTTTTGTGCCATGGTCCAGTCACGTGGTTCCTCCCCACTGTAAACCGTGTCCATGGCTGTTGCAAATGCATTTATGACAGCTGTGGGTGTATTTATGGCAGTGTTTGCACAGGGGCAGGCATGTTTTACTTCCACTTCCACTTGCAATGTAGGCAACACAGGTCAGATGATTTAGCACCACGGGCTGGGGCCAGCCCACAGGCCATAGTTTGGCTGCCTCTGGGTTATGGAGACAACCTTGGAACTCAGAAAGATTGCTGTGCTTTGAAACAATATTGCTCTGTAAACTGGCAATACTCCTTCTTCCTACTTAGTTAACAAGTATTTTATAAAAGATTTTATTAGAGAAGGCATCTTAAATCTCAAGTGCTCTCTCATCCAAAAGACTGCCCTGGAACTCCTTCTGCTTGGAGAAAACAGAAGTGCAAAGCAATGCATTGAGTATACAATAAAGCACCAAACAGAAGAAATCTCCATTTCATCTTTTACAAAATGTAAGTACTTCACGTTACATTGCAGCTATACAGATTGCTTCACAAACAGAGCCTAGCCTCCAATAGACTGTATCCAGTTCATTCAGTTCAACTGAATACACTGAATACAATGTTGTATAAAACATTCTATTTAATACTGAAAATCCATTCAGTCATTTTATTCATTCATACAGTCATTGCTCATTTGTTAATGCATGTAAATGTATGCCTGTTTAAAATATCTAAATGCCTTGTGTGGAGCTAATTAAACGTTAAAAACCTGCCAGGTTACATGGAAGGTCAAATCACTTTGTTTGTGTAGAAAGGAAAACAAGCCAAGAAGCTATCCTTGGCCAACAGGCACAAATTCTCCTAATTCACACGGCTTTTTAAAGATTGCTGTAAGCCAAGTAAGAAAAAGCTGCAGTTAAAAAGAAAAGCTAACCCTTCAGGCTATGAGATGTGCAAGTCTTTCTTCTGAATTTGGCTATATCCCTCTGCAGCTTGTTTCATTCTAATCTGTGTCCTTTGCTATCTGGATCCTTATAGAGAAGCAGAAGCTATAGGCAAATTTGGGTGGGAACAGTCCCTTCTAGTAGCTGAAAGTAGTGGCAGTGAATCACATAAAAGAATTTTGCAATTAGTCACATGTGTTCTGCCATATTATTTTTCCACTCTGACCATACATGAAAAGAATTTAATGGCAGTAAATTTATTTTTGAGGTGTATAAGGTCAGCAGATGGATTTGATATGCAGTAGAAGAAGCAGCCAACAGCGGGCTTGAAGAAACCTCTTTTATGGTTGCTTAGAGGTATAGGTTTATTGTTACGCGTCATTGCTTCCAAGTTATGGTGAACATATGAATTATTGACTTCCAGAAGATCCTATCTTTAACAGCCCTGCTTAGGCCTTGCAAACCCAAGTCCATATCTTCCTTCAGGGAAATAATGAAATCTCATATGTGTCTTTATTCCTTTCCTTCTGCCACTTCCCCCCATCGTTATTGCCTTTTTCAGGTAGCCAATTAACCATCTGTCAATAACAGATATATTAATTAATTACACTTGTAGAAAAGTAAAAACAAGGCTTTGAAGGAGAAGGGGGTCTTTATTTTTATCTTACTGTACTTATATTTTACTATGCTTAGTCTCAACAAATAATAATGAGCTACAAGCAGGAGAGAGAAGGAAGATGGTACTTGCAATCTGTAGGGTTTTTCCCCCTCAACTAAGTTTCATGAATAATATCTTTATTATACCATCTGAACTTAAAATAATTTTAAATAGTAATTATTATTATCATTGTTATTCAAGGGCATAGTATTTTTATATATTTTTAAAAAATTAAAATGTGGCAAAAACATAAGATGTGTTTTTAGTAGCTTGAACAAGTCGGATTGCAACTTGCAGATAACCAGACTAGAACTCCCAGCTAGGGGGTTTCTGGAAGTTTTGTGTTCCTGTGAGTATTACAACCAGGTCTCCAACCCTGTGAGTTAGTTTTGCCCCAAATGGCTTCCAGCTCCCAACCACCTGTAGCAGCTGATTCCCATGACAACATCCCCACAGTTGCCTGGGCCGAACTTTCCCAGTGGCTAAAAGCCACAGAGCAAAAAGCCTCCTGTATTTGCATTTGAACGTCCTTCTGCAAAGGAAAATATTTTTCTTCTCTATATAGTACCTTTTTCTCTTAGATACAAGATGTTGGAAAAAGAATGAAGCATAGTATTCTCCACACAACAGTTTGGTCCTGTTTACCTCAGACCTCACTGTCCAGTGTCAGAAGATACTGTTATGAAGGTAGAAAAATAGGGTGGGGAGAAAACATTTTGTTGTTATTAGTATTCAGTTTGGGACTGCAGTGGCTTAATGGTTAAGACACTGAATTTGGTGACTGGAAGGTCAGCAGTTCGAGACCCAAGTGCTGCACGACAGAGTGAACTCCCGTCTCTGTCCCAGCTCCTATCAACCTAGCAGTTCAAAAACAAGAAATTGCCGGTAGATAAATGGGTACCACTTTGGTGGGAAGGTAAAAAGCATTCCATGCACTCCAGTTAGTGGTGGGCAGTAACAGGTTCACACACCCTGGCAGAGGGGGAGGGGATTAGCAAAATAGGGTGGCCTTTGGGCAGGGGGTGGTGGCAAAATTTGGTGGCCTTCAGGCGGTGTGTGTGTGTAGCAAAATTGGGTGGCCACGCCCACCTCCCTGTCCTGACCAGACTAACACAGCTACCATTTTAAAAGTTTTATTCTGTGCAAGCATATCAGAGAGTAAATAAAGCAAAAAGACAAAACCATCGTGGCACCTTAAAGGCTAACTGCTGTATTTTAATGTGAGCTTTTGTGGATCAAGTCCATTGGCTCTTTGGCTATAAACAGAGATGAGCACTGAACCCTAGAGTTGGTAATGACTGGCTTTCGAGCAAGGTCAACCTTTACCTAATAACAGAATATCCCTGATTGGTATTCAAATTTGACATCAGGTTTTGTCCCTGCAAGTGGTTCAAAGTCTCCCTTGCTCAAAAGCCAGTCATATCCAACTCTAGGGTGCAGTGCTCATCTCCATTTATAGCCAAAGAGCCAGTGCTGCCTGTGTTTGCATATGTATACATGGCCATATGGCAGGCATGACTAGATCGCCCACAACATAGGCTCTGCCCATGACGTAGGCTCCTCCCACGACATAGGCTCTGCCCACGATGTGGTAGCAAAATTTTTTGCTGCCCACCACTGACTCCAGTATTTAGTCATACCTGCCACATGTCCACAGAAATGTCTGCAATCACAGACAGCGCTGGCTGTTTGGCTATAAATGGAGATGAGCACTGAACCTTGGAGTCAGATACAACTGGCTTTCAAACAAGGGAGACCCATTGTTCAGTTACACAGTCAAGTCTGACCCTATGCAAAAACATAGAGAACTCTAAAGGAGACTGTATTGTAAATTCACCTCAGACTTAGGGTGGTTCTTAATGGAGACTGAAAAAGGTGATAAGAAGCAAAGAGAAGAAGAACAGAGAATAAAGACTGTGGGGGAAAGCAACAGGGGACAGGATTTTGCAGAAAGAGACAAATCTGAGGGAAAGTAAGAAGTTCCAGCCCAATATGGTTCAATGCCTGATGCGATAGACCCAAAGTTGTCCACCCTATTCCATTCCTGCAAGATGAACAGACAGGGATATGCCATCTCCCTTCATACCAAAGTGTGGCATCCATCGCTTTGCCCTCCAGAGGCAGCTGCTTCCTTCTGTCTAACAGTAGGGCTGGCACTGCCATTTTGAGGTTCCATCACATCCACTAGTGGGATTCAGCAGGTTCGCACTAGTTCACTAGAACCGGTAGCAGAAATTCTGGCTGACCCTGCCCATCCAAATATTGAAATAAAGTAGTCCTAATTTGAATGCAACACAAGACTTTACCCCTGGTTATGCCCACCATATCACGCCCACAGAGTAGGTAGCAAACAAAAAAAATCAAATCCCACCACTGATCACATCACCCTTGGTGTCCTAAAAATTGGATATGGCACAAAGGAGAGGGTATGGTACGTCAATTTTGTTACCATATTGCAATATTTTTATTCTGTTCTGCTTCTCTGTGCTGCTCATCTTTGTGGAAAATTTTTAGAATATAGTTTATTGCCTCAGTTATTGACCCCATGGTCAAAGTATAAGAAGTACGTAAAAACAATCAAAACTAGGATATAACATGAATACAACAACTAAAATTGACTCAGTAAGATTAGTACATATTAAGATTGCATACACAAGAGGTGACTTCTTTGTGAGGACTATTATGGGACGCAGCTGAAGGAGGGAATATGGGCTGAAGTGAATGGAAGCCATACTAATTTCCATAAATATGAATTACTTTCCTCACTCCTGGAAACGCCCTCTCAATATCTGACAGATGCAATGAGATACACTCTTCTCTGGATGAACACACTGGTTTTCTCTGTCTCTTTTTCTCCTCATATCAACACATGCAGGCACAATATTGAGGACTGTTTCCCATTTTTTATATAGAGTACTGCATGTGTTTATTTCTTGTGAAGAAGCAATCATATAGTTTCTTCATTCCAAAATGATAAAAATAGTTATTATACCTTCCAGTGGAAATGGTAAGTCAAGGACTCACAAGATAGGGCTGAGGTTCAAGGCCAAGCCAACATTTGTGGTTGAATGCATGCTTCCTTTCCTTAGCCAGGGGAATCCTACATAGGCCTACTTAGAAGTAAATCCAATTTTATTGAGCAAGATTTTGTTAGTTTATATAGAACCACAGCCTTCAGTTTTTACCTCTGTGTAAGGTTTGGAACAATTACCTCCTTGGTAATGGGCATTTCCTACCCATTCATCAAAATGACATTGCCACACTTAGGCATGATGGCCAGAGATAAAGGCTTATCTTGGCACTAAGAAACAAAGGTACAGCTGTAATGTAATGTACTACTCCAGCAGTGATGGGATGACAAAAATTCTACTACCACGCCATGACGTCACGGACGTCATGGGCGTGGCCAATGGCATGACGTCATGACGTCACGGCCGACGTCATGACGTCATGACGTTGTGGGCGGGGCCAAAATAAAAATAAATAAAAAATAAAAATAAACATACACACACACCCCTCCCTCTCAGCCCACCCACCCAGACACAAATAAATAAATAAAATAAAAACAACCACCCACCCAAAACACAAATAAATTACCCACCCACCCCAAATAAAAACCCCTCGCTTACCTTTCTTGGGACCCGGCACCCCGATTGCTGTCCACAGCCGCCGCCGCCGCCGGAGCTGCCTGCACCCCTGTGGCGTCCTCCTTGGGCCGGTACCTTTTTAGCCCGGCTCCGGCCATGGCGAGGGGCGACGGGCAGCCGCGGCTGCCGCGCCTCCCTGGGCCGTCCCCATGCCGCACCGCCGCCGCCTACAGCTTCCTCCTCCGCAGCGCGCGGCAGCCGAGCTCAAAAGGGACCGACCCAAGAAGGAGTCCACAGGGATTCAGGCAGCGGCAGCTCCGGCGGCGGCGGGCGGCGGCTGTGGACGGCGGGTGCAGGCACCCGGCCCACAGGCGCCCGGCGGAGGCGGCGGCAGCGGTGTACCCCGCCGGGCGTCCCCAGGGCATGGGGCTTGTCAGCAGCGGACGGCCGAGGCAGCCCTCAACGTGCCGCGGGGAGGCGCCCCCCTCAGAGGGCTGCTGCCGCCGCCGCTGCCCTGAAAGTTCTAAATGTTTTGAAAATCGGAGCGAAAATGGCTCTAATTGACTGCGCATGCGCAGAAACTCAATCTGACGCATGTGCAATGCGTCAGATTGAGTTTCTGCGCATGCGCAGTCAATTAGAGCCATTTTCGCTCCGATTTTAATTTTTTTTTTCTTTCGGTCAGGCGTCCGGAACCGGACGCCCCAAAAGTGGTCTTCCCCTCACGGAGAACCCTCCGGGATTGGTCTTACCGGTTCCAGAGATCCGTCTGGAACCGGTGACATCCCATCACTGTACTCCAGGCATGCCCAAACTACGGCTCATGGGCTAGATACAGCCCCCATCAAACCAGGAAGTGATTATGGACGCTTCTGCACATGTGCAGACACATCCGTATTTACTTCCTGATTCAGAATGGATGTCCTCGCACATGCACAGAAGTCTCTATATTTACTTCCTGAAGCATCCATTCTGAACCACGAAGTAAATATGGTCGCTTTCATGCATGCACAGAAGCATCCATGCCAAACCAGGAAGTAAATATGGCAGCTTTCATGCATGCACAGAAGCATCCATGCCAAACCAGGAAGTAAATATGGACACGAATACGCAAACATGCCCTGTTTCGGGGGTGTGGTTGTCCGACTTACCTGTTCTGGGGCCAGGCCCCCAGCCCAAAAAATTTGGGCACCCCTGCACTACTCAATAAGTAAGTCTGGTTCCAAGCAGAGATGATTATATGTGACAGATAGATGGAAGTAGTATGCTGGCATGTTGTATTTACATAAGAGACAAAAGAATAAACATATTTATTTGTTTTAATTCACACCTACACTTATAACACAAATTATTTCTTCATGAATGTGTATAGACTCAAGCTATTTGAACACTTCAGTTGTTGCTAAGAAATCACTAGACATTCTTTTCTTCCATACATAGTCATTCTGTATACGTTTGAAATGACCATATTAAATATGTTGTTTTTTCGGTGAATAAAGGGCTAACTCACTGAAAGAGATAAGATCACCAGAGATCTCATTCCACAGGTTTCTACATAATGTTAGGTTTGCACAGGAAGATTATTATTGCTATAACATAACCGATATTGCATCTCAGCATAATTCTAACATGTTTGAAACCCATGACTCATGCATTAAAATCAGCCTAGAAATATTTTCTTCTAAATGATACAACTGTTTTTAAAAAGGAGATAATTTAAATGTCTATGCTTGACAAGAACCCAGGCTGTATTCAGAAGCTGTATGACAGTAAAAATAGATTTTAGTTGTGTGCAAAAATCTGAGAGGGGGAAAAATTAAAAAGTGACATATGCAAAACCAAACATTCAATACAAATATGTCATCTTTTTCATTGTAAGGGAAGAAATATGTTGGATATTACCACTGTCACTTCACATAACCAAATTCAATTGCAAATTCATATTCAATGAGCTATCTCAAATTATGTTTGCTTTCAGTGTTCTTGCTTTACTATATTTACTACCATAAATATTTCAGTTGGCCAGCTGACAATGCATTCTAGCCATGTCTGTTCAAAAGTAATTACCATTGAGTTCAACAAAGTTTATTCCTAGGAAAAAGGAATTGGATAGTGTTTTTTAAAAGTCGAAACTTATATTGGCGCAAATTCAGAACAAGAGCTGAACATGCCAAAACAGGGTAAGAACAAAATCATGAGCATCCAGTTTGACAATTTCCAAATGTAATTAGTTAAAATTAGACTAAAAAGCCAATCAATTAAAAAGAAGCATATTAGATTCTAGCATTGATATTTGTCTATTTGATATTTCTTAAATGTTGGCTTTATTCTGCTAATCACAGATAGCATTACTATAATTTGAACTATTACATTTATTAAGTTTTATCGTACATTTGTGATAGTGTACAAATCACCAAATTCAGGTTCTTACAACAGCAGCAATGATGAAGTTGAGTCAAATTTCTCTTTAAATCCTTAGGTACTCCGCTGTTAATTAAGATAAGGTTAGTAAGTTCCACAACTCTATAAACTGCTATACTAACCCAATTTTGATACTTTTGACTTGAATGAAGGTAAAGATATTTAAATCAGAAACATTAATTAGGCTACAGGGAAGACCATGTTATATAATATGAAGTGTGTTTAATATACATTAGATACATACATATTTCAGAAATACAATGATCCCCTCAAAAAAAACCCACAACTGATTGGCTTAAAGGGTTTGGCTAAATTCTAGTTATTGTTAGTTAAATTCTTAACTAAAAAGAATAAATGCATATTTTTAATTCTGGTCCAAATTTCCTTGATACTGTGTTTTGATACCCTCTTAAATCATTTTCTTTGATGAAATAGTATTTCAGAGAGTCATCAGCCTTCAAAGTATCAGACAGTAATTACAAATTATGTTTATATTACTTAAGAAGATAATCAAACATGTACATATCACTCTACCATACAAATTTACATTTATTGAAAGTCTAATATGAACATAGCTGTGTAATCTATTTGGACCTGACATGATCTCTGTATATCCAAATGGCTACAAAATGTAGCTACTAAGAGGCTATTTAAAGCAGAGGTTTCCAATCTATGGCCCAAGGTTCAGCCTTGCCCTCAACCCACAGCACAATTTCATGTGGCCTGCCGCCACCACCACACCCGGAAGTGGAAGTGGATCCATTTACGCCAGCCATAAAACACGCCCACACATGCATAAACACACTTGTCCCTGTCATAAAAGCAGAAGTGGGTACATTTATGGCTGTCATAAACATGCACTTCCACTCAGCTGTCAGGGGAAATTCATTATATTGTGACATTGTATTGTTCTGTTGAATTGTTACATTGTGTTTGATTGTATGTTGTGAGCTGCCCTGAGTCGGTTTTCACAGAGTAGGGCGGCATATAATAATAATAATAATAATAATAATAATAATAATAATAATAATAATAATAATGATGATGATGATGATGATGATGATGATGATGATGATGATGATGATGATGATGATGATGATGGTCAGGCCCATGGCGTATAAAGGTTGGGAACCCCTGAGTTAAAGTAAGGTGGTTGTATCATATTACATTGGGCTGTGGTGGCTCAGTGGTTAAGAAGCTCACCTTGTTAGTTGGAAAGCTGACGAGTTGGCAGTTCAAGACCTGGGTACTGCATGATGGAGTGAGCTCCTGTCTCTCTCTCTCTCTCAGCTCCTGCCAACCTAGTAGTTAGAAAGCAAGAAATTGCAAATAGATAAATAGGGACCACTTTGGTGGGAAAAGATCTTGGGGACATGAAAGGAGCCTCATTTGGGCATCCCCTGAGCAGAGATTCTCCAGCAAAAATCCTTTCAACCCAGAATAATTTCTGACACATCATCATCATCATCATCATCATCATTGCCGCCGCCGCCACTGTCAGCGGCGTCATCGTTATCATTATCATTATCATTATTATCATACATTTATCATGTGTCAATTCCTTTGATTTCAAATCAATTCTTGGATTCAGAAGAGCTCTGCTGTTACATTTGAACTTTAAAACAGGAATGAACAACCTGTTTGGTTTCAAGGAGCACATAGAGCAATGGGTGATGGATCAGGAATCACTCAGAAGCACATTCACATACTGCCCAGTACACATGGCTCCATACACTCCTCCACCTGCATCATAATGGACAAGGATGAAGAAGCTTAAATCTTCCCAGCTACCTTTCCTGTATGCCAGTGGTGCCCAAACTAAGGCCCAGGGCCAGGTGCGGCCCCCAACGCCAATTGATCAGGCCCGCGAAGCCCTCGTCGCTCCTGGAAGCGGAAGTAAAACACGCCCATACGTACGAGCACATTTTACTTCCGCTTCCAGGAGCGATGAGGACTTTGAGGGCCAAATGAATTGGTGTTGGGGGCCACACCCGGCCCCCGGGCCTTAGTGACCAGCTTCCTGAACCACATGATCGGCCCACGGCCCAAAAAGTTTGGGCACCCTTGCTGTATGCTATAGTCTTAATGTACTATTGCTGGGAAGTAGGTGGGTGGAGGTAGCCTGGCTGCGGGCAGTGTTCTCCTGAGTCACAGGCTAAACTGACCACCATATGTAGACCATGTGTTGCCCATTCCTGTTTGGAAGGTCAGCATCACAACTCTGAGCCTGCTCAAAGCACAGTCTGAGAGTCAGATGGAAAATTTAAAAATAAAATAAAATTGGACAATATGGAGTAGTCTGAAGGAAATGTTGACTATTATAATGGCAATAGTCTTCTTGTTCTTAACACCTCAGAACAGTTCTTCGGAGGACATTTCACATCAGACTTTCAGGTTCTTCAGCCATGAAATCACAAAGGATACATTGCAACATTAAACGTTTCATTTTAATTAAATTGCATGAACAATGTATTTTGTAGATAAAATGCTTGGCACTCATAAGTGAACTTTTGTTGAACTTTTGCCAACATGATGAGTCAGTAGAATGTAGGCTTTATGTTACATAGAATTTCCACTTTCATAAATATCTCCGGGCAGAAGAGGACAGCTAAATGTTCAAAGTTTGAAAAGCTAGATACTGAAAACTGAATCTTCCACACGGACATGATTGGCTCAGTAGATTAATTAAACCTAAACAGACATGACCAAGCAGATCAAATTTAACAAAATGAAAAATTCAGAAGGAAGGGCTTATTTTCCCATGTTTTATGGATGTAATTTTATGAGTAAATGTCAAAATGAACTTGGCAAAACATTTAATAAGTTTGTTTACAAATTACTATTTTTAAAGCACTTTCCCCATTTTTTACATATTTTGTGAACTGATTTTACATTGAATTTTAATATTTTTCTTTAAAATTCCTGAATAGGCATTCTTGTCACTTTTTTTTTTAAAAAAGAGAAGATAGCAGAATAAAATTGTTCTGCTAGTTCACAATTTGATCCTGTGGCTATCTCAGTTCTAAAAAGCATTTTGCTATAGTTATTTTTAGTGGCATTTGCTTCTGAGTATGTGACATTTACTTCTGAGTAAGCCAACTTCCCTATAGCCTAGGAAACACATTCCTTATACACAACCCACAATAAAAACACAATAGATATAGTCCCCTGGGAAGTTCTTCTGTGCAGGCTCCATTCACATAAACAAGAGCAGCACAAGATCACAATAGAGCTTGTGTAGGAGAACTTCCTGGTACATAGTGAATTTGAACATTATTTAGACTCTGTTTTTGCAAGTAAAGCACTAAATAATTTGCATCTGCAGGGATTCAGTTCTGCAGGGCTTTCTGAGATTCTGCTTATAGAGGAATCAGCTCTTCAAAATCTATTGGATGTTATTTCCCACATTAAAGTTTGTTTTCACAATTCATAGGAAAACTAGCTTGCACATCTTGAAAATAATGGTTGATAGCTTCCTGTGTATTAGCTGTCTCCTTTGAAATAGCACAGAATAGCCTAGTTTTTTTCAACCATTGGGTGCCAAGCAGTTCCAAAATTCAGGCCCCTTTTGGGTATCTTAGCCTAAGCATTCACAATGGCTAGTCACTCAAAAATCTGGGCCTTATTTTTTTTCATTAATGGAAAGTTACAGAGAGCATTGTAAGGAGGTTCATTTAGCAAACTTATGTTTTATGAAGTATGGATAAACCAGGAGGTCTACCTCATTCACAGTTAAAGTAAAAGTGGAGCTCTACACTCTGACAAAGTTCAGCCACTGAGCTGCAGCATTAACTTGTATTCTAACAAGATTAAAATATATTTGTCCTGGGGATTAGCATACTTAAGTCCCCTTTTGCCTTTTTAGCAGTGGCAGTGCACTTTGATCTGTGTTGCATGGCAAGAGCACGGCTTGGGCCCAGCCATCCGAGTGCCAAGTGTGAAATCGGCCTGATGTCATCCCCATTCTTCATCTTTTACATCTTTCACCAGTTTAATTATATTTCCGCCACAAAGCTCTGGAGCTTCATTGCATATTCAAGTTTGACTAGGAAGCATTTAAAAAAAAGGTACGGATGAAGTAACTCTGTGGGGGAAGGGAGAGGATGCTTAAACCTTTACTGAAAGGGGGCAGCAAGCTCCAAACCTTGACTTAGCAGTAATATATATTTTAAATCTTTCTTGGGTATTTTAGTGTATATGCAGCTTTGGTAAACTGATCTTTGTTGGATTCTCTTGTGTTGCTGAGTCACAAACAAATCATTTAAATCTGTGGACTCTGGTATTCAAGTTCTGTGTCATGCATTTATTGTATGGTTTTTTTCTGTTCCTAAACCTGTGGTGCTCCCTCTCTCATATACATTTCATATTACTTGGTTTCTCGTTAAAGCAACATGCATCATATGGGAGATCCCTTAGTCATATTTTAGTGTTTCACAGGGAAAAAAATAGATTGGAAGAATATCCAGCAAATAATGGCACCCAAAATAAGGCTAAGTGTTGATTTTGGTTCTGTGTGGTATTACTTACCCAAATCAAATACTTATTCTTTACTTTCCTTGCCTTCATTCAAAAATTATCAACAGTTAGAAATAATTTTCATTGTTCAGGGCACATCTGTTGTGCCATTCCTCTCATTCTTGAGGGGGAAATGGGCACCTCTGCCCCAGGGGTATGAGATGGGTTTTTTTTGGGGTGGGGGGTGGGGAGAAGGGTGTAAAGAGAGAGAGGAAATGAGCCACCTGAATCTGTGACATAGGCTTTGACCTTCACCTCAGTCTTCTGACCACAGACTCTATTCACAGCAAGTTAGAGTGTCTGTGAGACACAAACACATTCTCTCTCTCTAGCTCATCAAGTCAGTGACCGTTGGGCGTTACTTCCACATACAAGCTGGATAGAATAGAAATGCAGATCAGCTTCTTTAGCATTTGAGAGCAGGTCAATGCTGGGAAATGCTCTTCTCAGACAGGCCTCTTTTGTCTGTGATTTTCCAGTGTTTCCCACTTTCTAGATATGTGCAGAAACAGGTAAGCTGACAATAGATGAGATAAATGTATGTTCTCATTTGCTATTTAAGAGAGATGGGAGTTAAAGAAAGGAAGCCTGATGTGAGTTTGAGATACTTCAAATTAATGAGAATTTTATTTGGAGTCATTACTCCCCATTTAGAATGTGACGTTACAATGCATTGCTTTTTAAATTGAATTGATATAATTATAAAATTATCTCCACATAATTAACTCAAGGATTACATTTGATTCTATTTAGCATGTAATCAAAGCCTATTATGTTTTAGCTATAGGAACACCAATTACATTTAAAAGGGTTACTTAGACCCAGCTCCATTGGAGAGCGAGGACTAGAATAGCTTCTCATGGCATTATTACAGTTATATTCACTAACAGATGAAAGACAGAGAAGAGTGCAAAATAGTATCGGGTCCTCTACATACCTACATACATACATTTAATCTATTTTTCAATGTTTATCATTTAGCATCAAACTGCTTCTACTACTACTACTACTACTACTACTACTAAATAAATAAATAAATAAATAAAATAAGTATACCTGATTGTGGTTCAAAAAACCCCAATCTTTGAGGACGCTCTTGGGAAAAGAATTCTCACTTCTTATTTCAACTTGTGGGTTGATGTGGACCCACAAGTTGGGGCATAATATTTGATAATTTAACTTAATAACTTAACCTTGGCATAACATTTGATGGCTTCAGTAAAAAATGAGGTCATACAATGCTTAAGCTCACCTATTCTCTGCTAAAATAAGAGGTGATAATAGAAAATATGCATTTGGTCAATTGTCTGAAAAGGCAGAAAATTGATCAAATAGATTGAGCAAATTATTATTTTCTCAACTGGAATTCAGAAGGTCCTCTAATATCAGAAATGAACATTAACAGTAGTCAGGAAAGGTAGGTCAGAACAGAAGTTAAACATACAGCCGGAAAACCCCTAACTGAAGGCTGTATTTCTGATTGATCTCTAACATGTGTTGCTGTTTTTTTTGCAAATTTGCATTCCGTAGTCTTATCTAACCAAAGATGTTTAACTGCTGATACCCTGCAGAAACAAGGAATTGGACTAAGAGATTTTTGATGTACTTTCCAGCTGTACAGTTTCATGATTCTGTGATCCTAGAACTTTTTGCCCTTTCTTCCTCTTATTTACTGCCTAATGCCTGAGAATGCTACTTCTCATTCCTCAAATAAACCTCTAGCTATTTGTAGGGGAAATAAAGCAAATACTGTACCATCCTATAACATGGATTATGAAGGTGCTTATTTTACCTTTGGCTACTGTATATATGAGGAAAAATGGAAGGTTTCTTGTCCCTCTAGATCAGGGGTAGCCAACCTTTTTGTGCCGGGGGCCTGACCACACCCCCAGAATAGCTGAGTGGGCCGGACAATGCTCACAAAACTGGGTGCATTTATGGCTGATATAAATGCACCCACTACCGTGTTTAAGTCAGCCATGGGCACATTTATCTGTACATGTGCATGTTTTATGGCTGATGGAAATGCACCCATTTCTACATCTGGATGCGGTGGATACAGTGACGGGCCGGTTGGAATGGCATCGCAGGGCAGGTCCAGCCTGCAGGCCATAGTTTGGGAACCCTGCTCTAGATTAAGCTTCATATGCAGTACATTAGGAAGAAGGGGTAGGCCTGAGGCCTAGGCCTTTTGAAAGAGATCTCATTAATGGACCTCAACAAAACTTCATTTCCCCCTTTCTCTCTTGAAAGAGCCTGCTGGCAGATTGCAGTGAGGCAATCAGACTGTCATTATTTCCAAATTAAAGTGTCCAGACAACTCCCAGTTCTATAAAGTCATTAAAAAGAACCTGGCATCTGATTGGAAGGGATGGAGAGGAAGAAGGCAGCTGACATTGCTTAGTTGAAGGAGAACAAAATGGGAGAAAGGTACTGATGCTATAAGTCCAAGGTGATTCTTGCCAAGGAACCAAGTCTAGAGGATAATGCCTTACATAGCCTGGCAGCTGGATCTCACGATGACAAGGCGAAGGGGGAAAGAGGTCCTCAGCCAAGACTGCCACTTTTATCTAAACCTGGAGGAAAGGCCTGGTGAGATGGCTACGTCTTCCCCCACAAATCAGTCCAGGAAAAGAGCAGTACTGTACTGTACTGTATTCTCCATAAAGTACTCTAAGTCTGTCCATCTGAATCAGCTACACTGGTGCTTGGAATAATGGCACTTCCAAATTTGACCTATTGTTCTCTTTTTGAGTCTCCTCCAGTTCCCCTTGGTTCTCCAAAAGGTTTCCTAGTGGGCTTCTGGCATAAGCACATGTGAATAATGCCATGCATTGCTGTGTGGGCGATTGTCTGTGCACTCAAACCCATTGCAATAAAGTTTCTGCTACCATCTAGTCTTACCTGAAATAAACCAGCCATAAATGTACCAAAGCAATGTTTTAAGAGGAGAAAGGGAAATTTTTTAATTATACTACTTAAAAGGATATTCTTCCTCCCTTTAACTAAGAAAGCAATTAGCTAATGTTGAAGCTACTATTCCAAAAACATTAAGATGAGCCTAAAATAAGTTCCCAGTTTGTTAGGGGTAAATTGTAGTTTGCATAATTACCTTGTGAACCACCCAAAGAGTGCATAGCACTATTGGGGGGTATATAGGTGGAAGAAATAATATTATTATTCCTTTGCTGTACCCATAGTGATCGGAGCCCTTGGAGCAATACCTAAAGGACTCCCTAGATAATTGGAAATTTGGGACTTATCAGACTTGAATGTCCTAACTCTCAAAAAACAGCTCTACTAGGATTCTGTGGGACTTTAAAATTCAAACATTTCCCTCACAACACACCTGATATAACTATTGTGGAAAAGAAGAAGGTCTGGTTTATTGACATTGCTATACCAGGAGATGCACAAATTGAAGACAAACAACCGGAGAAAATCATAAAATATTGTGATTTGCAAATTGAAGTTGAGCATCTATGAAGGAAGAAATCTGCTGTTGTTCCCATAGTGATCGGAGCCCTTGGAGAAATACCTAAAGGACTCCCAAAAACAACTCTACTAGGAACTGCATACTGTATATACTCAGACATTATCTTAACAGTCCTTAGGCCCTTGGTTAGGGCTTGGGCTGTTAATTTTATTCCGGTCCTGAACTGTGAATCAAATGGTTGATTTGTATCCAATAATAATAACAATAAAATGAACCAATGAAGTTTTCCAGTGCTTTAAAAGCAGGTGGAATAAGCTCTCAATCCATGGGTCCCACTCAGTCCATCCATGGGTCCACACTCTAGAGGAGCCTTCTAGTTTTAATATGTTTCCTCTGGCACTAATTGGCTACAGTCTTCCCACAATGTTTTCCTGACCAAATGTCCCCGTTGTGATACATGCGCATTGCACTTACAGTAAGTCCTTAAGGTTTTGCTCTTTCTCCGCCCTTGCTCCAAGTTACTAGTCTGACCCCGACCCAGTTTCAAAAACCCAGCTCTACTTCTTAGGGTACACAGAAAGAGCCTCCTCAAAGATTGTGGTAGTTTTGAACCACAATCGGGTGTACCCTGGTAACAACAAACTTGTGTTGCTGGCTAATCTTTCTCACACTGGCTCAGGAGGAAGGAACTGCAGAATGAACTCACCAAAAATGCCTTATTTTGGGCAGTTTCACATCTGGCCTAGACACTGAAGAGGAAGAAGAGGAAGAAGAAGAAGAAGCACCATACTTGTCCTAGAAGACTTAGACCTTAGTAATGGGCTCTGCATCCGGAAAACATCTTCTAGTAGATGGGGAGGAATGAAACCCAGTGAGGGTGATTAGGTCTAGTACTTTCCTCCCTGTGATCCGTGGGGATTTTATCTGTTCTTTCTCACACCATAAAGGGAATTCAGCATAATAAATACTCCAGTACAGTATTTGCTAAAATCAGCACAGGAAAGGGAAGTATTTTCAAGTTTTCCCCCCCTAGGCCTCCCAATAATGAGTTCACGTTGCCAGTGGTTGGGCTTTTTGTAGCATTTTGTTATGAAATTGCTAAAGCCATTCCTTTTACACTGCAAGTGAAAAAGATACCTTAACCATTTCTGTGTGACAAGTAATATAAAAATTAGATTTTAAGGTGCTTCAACGTTCTTACATTTGTTTTTTCATTTCAGTTTTGTCTGACTATCCATGTGACAGATTTCATACACCAATACTGATTGATTGAAACTGGGAGAATGTTTATCAAATTCAACTGCAGCATCTTTATAAAATTTATGTTCCAATCATCTCCTGAGCATCTAGTAATAAGATAATCTTTTCTGGAAATCTAGATATCCTGGGGCACTTTGAAAGGCTGAATGGGTGGGGACTGAATAGGTTGGTCAGGTATTTAATCAGCAAGATGTAAAATGACTTTTAGCCAAAACCCTGAGGTCATCAAGCAGTTTCCCTCTCTAAGGCATGACACATTGACCACTTAGGCAAAAATACCCCTAATAATTTTGTTGGGCACACTATCGTAAATGGTCAACAAATCCACCTATGGCACAATGGGACAAGGATATTTGCATATCTAGTGCCTGGATGTGTCCTGTGTTACCTTCTTGGGATGTTACAGATTGTGTTATTATTGCTCAAGGAGCGTTTCAACAAGACATTTCCACAAATTTAATGTCCATATTAAATATAACCGTGTATTATGGTGGTTCTCCCAGAAATCCTATCCATGTTTAATCAGGAAAAAAGTCCTGCAGACTTCAATGAGATTACGTGTTAGATAAATTTATGAAGGGAGGCAGTTTTAAGCCATGATCTCAAAGTTTACATATTTAGAATTAATCTCTTGTAATCAAGAGAATCACCTTTCCTTTAACATTGTTCAAGACTGCTTTTAAAGTATTGATATAGTCATTTTTCCTTCTTCCTTCAGACAAGATCTTACTTCTTTGTGATCTAGATGACTATAGATATAATGCATGAGAGTGCATAGTTTTAATGCATTAAAATGGAAGGGGGTCTCCCAGCTATGATCCATTAAGGACTCCAACCTACTTAGGAGAAAGAAGTAAGCTGGTTTATCCTTAGTGATTTCAGTGAGAGTGGAAATGATTTAATATAACCCATGCCGCTCTAACTGGGTCGTGGATGAAGCAAAAACAATTTGTGTAGTGAACTGTGTACACCTGTCTGTACATTAAAATCTGTGGATGTTCCCAAGAAACAGGCCGTATTTTCAGCATTAATACAGCTTCACGCGGGGGGGGGGGGAGTTACCACTTTTTGGCTTGGATTTGGTGGAGTCATTCAGGAGATGATGGTGCACATTTCTGTAGACTCCTAAATGTTAGTAGTTCGGGCGGAAGCGAGAATAGTCGTATTTTTGTTTACCTTAAATTCCATTTGGGTCAAGTAGTCTGAGAGGCTGAACATGAGTAAACTGTAAAAACAATAACACAAAACTTCCCAACACAGAGATATAGAACCGGACTTGGTCTCTTTTTTTTTCATCTGCGCTTTTGTATTAAGACTCTGGGTCTCCTCCACAGCTAGCAAAGAACTGAGCTTCCGTTGGTTCAAAACATGATCTTCTCCTCCTTCTGTATGATTTTGGGTTAAGGCGTTAACTTCTGAAAAAGGAAAGTGTGAAGAGATTTTTCTAACGCCCATCGCAACTGACAATTGAGCGATTTTTGTCCCTCTCTGGTGTCTGCGGTTATTTTGTATCTGATGCAGTCCACGGAAGTTTTGAGAAAATAAAACGTATTAGTTTGATAGGTGCAGAAATACACTGGCCATTCTTGTTACAACAAACTTATTCTGCCTCCTGCCCCGAAGAAAGTTACGTGGCACTAAACTTCAGAGGACACAGTGGAACTTAAGGTCTTTTAAAACTCCGTTCTTTCCAGTCAGCTTCATTGACTCTGTCTCTCTCTGGTATATTTTGGAACCTAAATATTACCCTGTTAACATTCTTATGTCTCAGTGGAGATAATCTTCGTTTTTAGAACACAGTTGGCATAGTGTTCATGGAAGTTCAGTGGAGTAATCTTGTTTATTTGTGTTTCAACCTAGAACATACTTAAGCATGTGTTAGTTCATGAAATAGCAAACAATGTTTCCTGCAAAATTCTGGTGATTTTCTTCAGTAATGTTATTCACTTTTAAAAAAGACTTTTCAGAAAAGATTCTTGTTTGGAGTTAAATGGAATCCATTACAATGACTTAATTGTACACATTATTTTTACTTTTACATGTAAATTGTAACAAGGTTTACAACTACTGAAGTATTTTAAATTATTTTATATATTTAAACCAATATCCAAATTTATTTTGTTCTAATGTAATCATCCCTTCTAAAATGACAGTGATGCTTAACATTTTTGATGCATTATATTGTAAATAAGACTGAATAACATGATTTTGTTCAATACTCTCCAGAGAAAATGTGACTGAGATTTTTAAGAATAGCCTCTTCAGCACAAAATTGTATATTGTTGTTATTACTCATATTTCTGGGTTGCATAACTTTAGGTTTCACAACCAAACTTTTCTAATAGTTCAATCCCATATATGTCTACTCAGAAGTAAGTTTTAATACCGTAGGTACCATAGCACTTACTCTTAAGTAGCTAAGAAGTATAAGATTAGAGCCCAAACCACTTTTATAACTGTTCAGATATGCATAAACTGGTCAGAAATGAAGGAATCTGTTATATCAGCAATATATCATATGCTGTCATCATATTATATATTACTAACCATAAAAGTTTTCAAGCTCTGATATTAAAAGTTTATTAACTCTTTCTTCATGTTGTGATGAATCATTTAAATTATTTTAATTGTTCAGCAAATAAGTTAACCATCTAATAGCAAATGTGTTCTTCTAAAGTGGGAGTCACAACACTGTTGTGTCTATACAGTATATACTTTTCTTGGGATTCAGAATGCATTTTAAGGATTATATGGTTCCAAACAAAGGTTTTGATGCAGGCACTGTGAGTTTCATAATAAATTGGAGTTTTTTATTTAATGCAGTCTTCAAAGGTTTAAACACACAAAATGCAGAGAAAATGTCCACAATTTTGAGACCACAGTTGTAAATAGAAACATTCATATTTCATAAGATTATAAATATTTGATACTGGCAGTTGTAAAATGCACATGTTTTATAAACTGGAAAAAAACTTGCTTTCTTCATAAAAGGCAATGTCATTGAGTCCTGTCTCCTAAGAAGGTGATAGTATTTGCAGAACTTAAAATTACAGCATCAATTCTAGACTTTTTTCTTTGTCCCCCTCCCCCCAGTTAATATTAATATGTACAACCTGTGTCTGTTATCATTGTGAAATAAGGTGAGGTTTTAAGGCAAAGCGAGAAGTTCACCCTCAACTATCAACCAGACCACTGTCCTAAATCATAATAACAGCATCTTGTGACTCTAGCCAATATTTCGGATACTCTTCTTTTCCCAAAAAAGTGATGAGAGAGATGGAGGCGTGGGATAAAGCCTAAATAAAATATGGACATTTAGCTTCACTGTACCTCAGTTTAGAACCCAGAACTTATCCCACCCATCCCCAAGGGCTAAGAATGAGGAAGGGTATCTAACACCCAAAATAGGGATGCCATTGACCAAACCTTCAAAAGAATGGGCTTTCTTTAAAATCTCTCATTTTTTTCCAGAAATTGAAAGGCAACGCTTACCTTCTTGGGGGCAATGATTATATTCGTTTTAAATAAAAATCCAGAAATTACTAACCGAAAGTTTCCAGAAACAGCCCTCCCTCCTCTAACGTGTCTATTTGCATAACAGAAGTCAGTGTAGCTGTGATGGTTCCCTAACTCTCTTCCTGACTCTTCCCTCACCCCCTCCTTCGCCGTTGTTTCTCAGTTTTATTTCTTTCTTGAATTGGTTCGGGCAGCAGGAACTTGGTCCCACTCGAGAGTTTTCCCTACCCTCTCAAAGCTGCTCCCGTTTCAACCCTTGGCTTTCTTGCACAACCACAGAGCTCCCCACTCAGGCCCGTGGGAAGCTGTCCAAAGTACTGCAGGGCTAAAACATCAGGCCCCAAATGCCTTTTGAACCCCGCTTTAGAAGGCAGCAGCGAGCAAGAGGCAAAGTCACACGGCGGGCGGCTGAGTTAGCATATCGGAATGGCGATGAGCTAACGCAACACCCCACAACAAGGCAAACTCGGGAGCCTGCGGGATTCTCCTACAGTTTCTCCCACTGAGTAAAGGCCGTCCTAACGAAAGTACAAAGCAAAAGCTTCCCTTCCTTGACCCTATTCCTCAGGATCCCGACCCGGCAGCCAAAATATTGTCTTTTAAACACTCTCCCACGTATCCTGGGCGGGGAACACGTCATTACCGAATTAGCACCTCGATGAAGTCTGCTATCATTTGCTTGCCAACTTTTTCTGAGTCACTCGAAGAAACGACCTTGGCGTATTTAACTCACAGGACCAGTAGGGGAAAGTTGCTATGTTTATAATACTGCGTTGAGGCTTATTCCCCCTAATTTCTTATATATATTCCCAGAGGGTTAGTCCGTTTATATATTCTATTTATAATTTATATTGTGTATATTAAAGTCGTTCTTTTGTACCCACCCGAAAGCCAAACACAAGAGGAAGAAAAGGAAAAGGAAACGTTAAAACTCATAGAACAAATAGGAGAGCTATTTATTCGGTTCACAGTCTCGTGAAATGCAGCAATAAAAATCTTTGGACTTCAGCAAAACTTGTCTTTAATATTTTGAATTTCAAAAAACAGTGTCCAATGTCCGTTTAAAACAGTGCTTAAGTCTATTTTTAAAAGGCAACTTAAGCTTTTAAAAAAATTGATAAAGTTAGCATCTAAAATTTCCATAGAACAAAAAAAATCAAAAAATATTTTATAATCAGATATTTTGGATCTTTTTACAACACCTTAACTGTAAATTATATATATATATAATATATATATAATATGTATTTATATATACACACACATAATATTGCAGAATTATATCTAGTACACAATATTTCCACGCTATTTATGCTGGTATAGTCTTTATACACTGGCCCTTATTTGTGTATTTTTTCTTTAATTAAATTATTGCATTGTATAAATTCCAACTGAATCCTCCCCCTCTCCCTCCCCTCCGTCTACTCGCTGTCTGACTTGCCGTCTTTCGAGGCCGTGGAGTGGTTGTAGAGTCCTTGTGCCATGAGGTGAACCGCCAGCGAGTTCTTGTTGCTGGTGGCTTTCTTGATTTTGGCCCGTTTGTTCTGAAACCAGATTTTGATCTGAGACTCGTTGAGGCTGAGCTCTTGGGCCAGGCTCTGCCTCCTTTGCTCCGTCAAGTATCTGTTCGTCTGGAACTCGGCCTTGAGCCGTTGCAGTTGCTCGGCGGTGAAGGCTGTCCGCGGGCGTTTGTCCTCCTTGTTGGGGTTCTTCTTCTTTGGTTTTCGAGACCGGGGGCCTGCGGTCCATGTCGGGAGAAGGAGAGAGAGAGAGAGAGAGAGAGAGAGGGAAAGGTTGAGTGAAGGGGAACAGCCTTGGAAAAGAGCCCAGACCTGGCCCTGCCTTGGAAGCTTAATTCAATCGGTAGCATTGGACCATCGTGGCATGGCAAGCGGGGAGGGGGGCCTCTCTCCTTCCTCCTCCTCCCCCAGTTAAGTGCCAGCTGGTTCTCTCTGCCCCACAGGAAGGAGTTCAGTGCATGCCACCAATGGAGTCACATTGAATGGGAAGGAAGGGGCCCTAGGAGGAGGTCAGCGGTCAGGGACCTTACTCTTCTCCCTACTTCTTCCAAGGGTGGGCACGACGGGGAGGGTCTTGGGAAGTCAGTCTGTCAAACAGAATCTGTCTCTGTCCCCCCCCCCCTTCAAAGGAGGAAGAGGAGGAGATGGGGCGAGTGGAGTGGCGGGGATGGTGGTGGTGGTTGGAAAGACTGGGGTCAGGATGGAGGGGAACTCGGCCCACTCCGTGAGGGGCCTCTAGCTAAATGCCTTGTGAGCCCCCCAGAGTGTGTGCCAAGCGCTATGGGGCAGGAGAGAAGTGCAATTGCCATTGCATTACGCACCGAAGGCGCCCTCTCTCTCCCCAAGTTCACCGCTGTCCTTCGGGCGGGTGGGGTGGGGGTGGGGGGTTGGCGGGGGCAGCCCAGGCGAGGAGAGCCTCGGGAGGCAGGCCTGGCCGGGGCGCCTTCGCCTTCGCCTTCCCCTCCCCGGCGGAGGAGCGTGTTTGGGCCCCCACGGGGAGGAGACGCCACTGACTCCCGGCGCTGCCAGCCTGGGCCTCCTCTCCCCTCCCCTTTGTTGTGGCTCGCGCGGCACAGGGAAGCCGCCGGGTCCCCGGGGCGGTTGGGGGGCGTGTGTGAGGCTTTGTGCGCCGGCTCGAGCTGCTTCCCGCCTCCACGCCGGAGCAAAGAACCGGCGCGTCTGAGAAACGAGCCCCCTCGGCCCTTTGACGCGCGCTCCCCGCCGCAACCGTGCTGCCCGGGCTTTGGCGAGCCTGCTTTGAGCCGCACGCAGGCACGTGGCCCGAGTCATGGCTTCTCTCTCGTCCATCTCCTGTGGAAAGCGTCACTCACACCGCGAGAGGGAGGGAGGGAGGGAGGGAGGGAGGGGGCGGCCTCCCCCTCCCCCACCCCCTTTCCCACGCCATCGGGTGCGGAGGGCCCTGGAACTTCGCCGCCGCCGCCTAGGCCCGAAGGGTTGCCCGACGGCCGGTTCCCTGCCTGTGCTGTCCCGAGGTGACACCTTTCACCCGCCCTCTCGTCTAGGCGAGCCAGCAGCCCCCTGTTTCCCGGGAATGGCAGGCGGGAGACCGAAGCCTCTCTGAGAGGCGCGTCTTGGCAGCGGATTTGCGGCCTTCATTAATAATTAGGAGGCTGGGGTATTGGGGTGGGGGAGGAGGAGGTGACCGCGTCTGAGAAGAGGGATCTGAATGGTCCCCCCAGGCCTGAAAGACAAGAGGGGGAACTTTTCTTTCAGGTTGCCAAAATGGAAACCCACCCAAACTTCAAAACCTTGCGCTTCTGAGAAAGAGCTGCGTCCCTCACTTTCCCTGACTTTTTTATAATGTTTGTGTATTTATTACAAGAGGTAAAGAGAAAGGGTGAGGCTTCTCTCTGGCAAAAAATAAATAAGGGGGGGGATCCTTCCTGTGACTTCCTGCACTCTGGGAAATTAATATAAACCACTCTCGCCCTTACTCTCTCCTACGCGTGAGTTTCTTTTACGATGCGCTTTTTTTGCAAATACACCAAGTTAGGTCGATGTGCCATATTCTTGTTTAGAATCAGGAGTTGCATAGATTAATAAAAAACCAAAATTAGGGAGACAAAATAAATGCTCTTTTAATAACATTGACCCCAGAATGTTACGGATCTAGTCTCTTGATATTTTTAAACCGTTTGTTATAAAGTAGCTCTCCTTTATTAACTCACCGCGTTATTATTCTACAGCTTTTATAACGGCACATTTTATATGGAAATATAGTAATTATTTTTATTTGGAATATGTTCCATGTTGTGAGCATTTTACGAGGGGAATTCTCTTTCTCGGTAGCCTGGTCCATTGTAGGGCTCTATGATAATTAAATATTAACAAAGGAAGGGACTGCAGAACAATGGGGCAAATTCTGAATCAGACGGAAATCATGCCTGGACGCAAAGAAGGCTGCTCTCGGCTTCATTTTAACTCACACGGATTTATTTAACCATAACAATACCGTGTGGATATAAATTATAAAGTGTATTGTGGGAGGAATAAAAGAAGTATTTGGGAGCCGATAGCCTATAAAAAAGCAAGTAATATTTTATGGTGTTTTCAATTCTCGTCCTTTTAAAGCAAAATGCTCTTGGCCCTGATGATCAAGAAAGGCGTTCGAGTCACTCAGAGGGTCCAGGGTTTGTCTTGGGAAGCCCCCATAACACTCCCACCTCCCTACGAACAGGCATTTTCCTTCCCAAAGAACTCCCGCTGCCCTTTGAGGACCTGGAGCGGCGCACAACTGCGGCCAAGGCAGGGGAAGACAGGGCACGTTTCAAGGCCTGTTTACAAACGGCCAGGGAACGGCTTAAGGCTCCCGAAGGCAGCAGCTTCCAAAGCTTGGCCTTTCCCAAGGTCATCTTGGCCAGCTGAAGAGGAAGGAGCAGATTAGGAAGCCTTTCCTCATTTCACTGTAGCGGAGGGAGAAACCGATCAACCGCCGGTGCTTGGAGAACTCGGCGTTTTTCCGAACCGCCTGCAGGTCGCTTTGTGTGTCTGCGGAGCGGAGCTTCTCCTTCCCTCGGCTTGAAGGGGCCTCGGTGCATAAGAGCTTTCTCTCCCCCCCAAAAAAAAACAAACCCCGACTTTGCCGATTGCCCTGTTTTAAAGTGTGGCTAAAACCCTCCTCCCTGCCTCTCTTTTTACCGAAGTCCAACGGTTTGGCGACAGGAGGGCGATCTCGTCCCGGGGGCGACGGGTGTGTGTGTGAGAGAGAGAGAGGGAGGCTCGGAATACAGCCCCCCCTCCATTACGGGAGGGGGGGACCAAGCGTGCCGACCCACGGGTGCCCCTTACCTGACGAAGGCCTGTCCGAGTAGCGAGTGCAGTAGACCCAGGCTGGCCAAAGCATGGGCTGCGCGCTGGGGATGGAGCTGGCCTGGGAACTGTCCGAGTCCGAGCTCAGCGAGAGGTCGCCGCCTCCGCCTCCGCCGCCACTTCGGGACTTCAAGGCTCCGTCGGGCTCGCTAGAGGAGTCGCCTCCTTTCTTGGCCGGGACCAAAGCTTTGGAGCCGCCGCCGCCGCCGCCGCCGCCGCCGCCTCCTTCCGCCGGGGAAGTGGAGGCCGGCGCGGCCGGGGGGCTCCGGGCGGCGAAGATCAGCGGCTGCGGAGGCTGCGGTTGTTGCGCCGGCTGGGGCTGCTCGGGGGCTCCGTCGTCTTTCCTCCTCCCGAACTCGGGCCGCAGGATGTTGTCGATGAAAAAGTTGGTGACCCGGTGCGGCGGGTGCGGGTGGTTGCCGGGCGCTTGGAGCACCCCGCGGGGAAGGAGCATCGCCCGCCGCCGGTTGGGCTCGCCGTCGCTGCCGCTGCCGCTGCCGCTGGACTCCTCTTGCAACGGTGGTGGCGGCGGCGGGTGCTCCCTGCCCTGGTCGCCCGGGCGCTGCTCAGCCTCCTCCATGCTGCGCGCACGGGATCCCCACCCCCACCCACCCCCCAAAAAACCCCACACACACAACGATGCCCTCCCTCGATTGTTGGTGCGCGCTTCGGGGCTGTTGGCTTCTGGGGTCCCCTCCACCCCCACACACGCGCGCACACCCAGCCCACCGATGAGCAATCCGGATCCAGTCTTTGCCCACGGAGGCCGCTCTTACATGCGCCGGGAGGGGGGAGGGGGAGGGGGAGGGAGGGAGGGGGAGAGGGAGCCCCGCACGGCCTCAAGGTTCCTCCTCCTCCTCCTCCTTGTCCTTCGCCTCTTTCTCCTCCTCCTCCTCGGGGTCTCCTTCTCGCCCTTCGCGGGCCCTTCACTCTCGCCGCCCCCTCCGGCGTTCTTTGCCCCGCAACGGATTCATCGTCGGGACTTTCCTCCGCCCCCCCCCCACCTCAGTCCCTTCTCTAGTCCAGCTTCCGAGGACCAGGAAGGGGAAGAGGCCGGCAGGGAAATCCTGGGGGGGGGGAATGGAGACGTTCAGTCAGTCAAAGGCGAGGGTGTGCGTGTAAAGTCACGGCAGCCTCCTTTGCGCTGGGCGGTGGGAAGCGACTGCCTCGTTGGCTACAAGCCCGGGCTTGAGCCACCCAGACGCATCTGGACAATCGCAGCCGATCCCTGGCTTTCCCTCTCCTTGGAGCCAAATATTCCAAGTTGC
This sequence comes from Furcifer pardalis, assembly GCA_030440675.1. Lineage (NCBI taxonomy): Eukaryota > Metazoa > Chordata > Lepidosauria > Squamata > Chamaeleonidae > Furcifer > Furcifer pardalis. The sequence goes on from CP126897.1 coordinate 102,470,706, forward strand.
GTTGGAGGAGGCGAGCGAGGGAAATCGCTCCTTCCTTCCTTCCTTCCTCCCTCTCTCTCTCCTTTCTCTCTCTCTCTCTCTCTCTCCACGACTCGCCTTCCCTGTCTGTCTGTTCTGGAGGTGTAAATTTAGAAGCCACTTAAACTGAACCTGAAATACTTTCACTCTGGATTTTTGTTCTTATTTTTAATAGAGCTCCTCAAGTGACGTTGCGAGGCCGGTATCCTAGACACGTGCCTTTGACCAATGGAAGGAGAGCCCTTTCCACACGTGATACAGTAGCACTCGAGTAAATGACAGGAGGAGCCCCCTCCTCCCCTCTCTGAATGCTTCCTCTCTCTCCCCCCACCCCAGATTTTAAAGCTGTAGCGCCCTCTCTTCTCCAGAGGTCTTTATTTAAGGATATGCAGAAATTCTCTCGTCTTTTAAAACAACAATAAACTCATCAGCCATTTCCTTCCTAACCTGTCTCCTTTCCTATCTTTCTTTAAAGGGAGGGGTGGGGTTTCCAGGATGCCTTTTTAAAAATCCATATTGTTTACAATTGGAATTGGGAGGGGGGAGGAGTGGAAGAATGAAAACGAGGAGGGGGAGTGAAATCCCACAATTCCTTGCAAAAATAATATTAAATGAACCAGTGTGATACAAAGGGAGTTTTTCGTGCTACTGGTTTTTTTTTTTTTGGGGGGGGGGGGACAAAAAGGAAGAATAAAGACCAGATAATTTTAGAGAAGTTTCTTTCTTAGTCTCTTTTAGTTTTTCTCCCACCCAACCTATCCTCAGTCTTCTCTTTCGTAATCTTGAAGGCTCGCCTGTAGAGAAAAAACAACAACGTCCAGTTATGGGGAAATCCTGTTTGTTTTTAAAACTACTAGTTTGCATCGGGGCTATTATTCCTACTACTTGCACTGCAATAAACATAAAACGGCGCAGTAATTGAATCATTCAACTGGAAATGGAGCAGGAGCCTTTGATCATTTATTCTCGCTTCAAAAACAATATTAAACAGAGAGGTTTTCCATTGACAGGCAGGGGGAGGCGAAACTCCCCCTTACCCCCAAGCACTTTTAATCAAAATAATGAAATGATGAGAAAATAACTCTTATAGGAAAATAATATGTTCCTTGCCCCCCCTCTCTCTATATATATAATGAAACAAAATGTTTTACACATAAAATTAAGACTCTGAAAGCGACGTTGACAGTCACTAGAAGAGCCCCCTCAACACTTTTTTTGACAGCCTCTTTTGGCCTAGCAAGAAGTTGTGGGGTTTTTTAACCCTCTCTACAAAAGTCTCTCTCTCTCCCCCCCCCTAATGTTCTGCCTGAGGACAAAACAACAACTCTTCCGTGCCATGCGCGGGTCTTTGCATGGCTGCTCTTGAATTTGTAAAAGTCACCCCAAAGTCGAGGAAGCTCAGTTGCCTCCCCGTGGCTTTAAAAGTGCAAGCGAAAATAGAAGGAAGAACGGCTCTATTTTGTCAACAAACTGATGTGGTTAGGAGAAAATGCCTCTCACCTTCGATTCAATCGTTGCCAAAGAGCAAAGAAGAACAACCCGAAACGCAGGACACACCAAACGTCCCAGTTGCTGCCTTTGCCTCAATCCAACATTTCAGACTTGGATGTTTCCCACACCGGGTCAGGCCGTCCGATGCCATTCGCGCTCTTGCTCCGGAGGGACCTTGGAAGCGCAGGGAATCTGGAAGGCTGGGCGGAAAGAAGAGAGGTGGGAAGTGGAGTTGGGCAGACAGAATTGGGAGTAAGACGGGCGAAATCGGAAGATCTCTGAGACCAAAACCCAGCAGCGAGAGAATACCTGGCTCGCCTCTTGTTGTGTCTCAACGCCTTCCACACTCTCTCTAACTCCAGGCTTCACGCTTCTTGGTGACAGATAGTGATGGAGCTGGAATGTTGTTGTTTTTAATGAAAATGAAACCAGAGAAGAAGAGAGAAAACACACGAACAGGCTTCACAGAAAAGGAGAAACAAAACCAAGTAAATCTGTCCTAACCCACCATGTCGCTCTCACTGAGTAGGTTGCTGTTGTCGGAAATTGTGTGGGGTTTAATTGTTGTTGTTGCTGCTGCTGCTGCTCCTGTTCATTTAGCAACGGTCATGTAGGACTATTTTTGGTCCTCGACAGCTGGACTTAGCTGAGGAATGCAAAACATTTGGAGAGTGAAAGCTTAACTCGTTTTTAGCAAACTTGGTCGCCCATGAAGAATCGTAGAAATACATTTTTGAAATAAACAGATTGCTTCTCTTGAGCGAACAGATGCAAACTCCAGTATACATAATATTGAGGTTGGCTTCCACGTAAATGCGTTTAGGAGTGAGGAAAGCGATATCAGAAATTTGATATTTTCTGGTTAAGCCTTTAAGTATGTGTTGCTTGTAACTTAAAGCCCACCTCTGCCACTTTCTTTAACTGTTGCTTTGCTGTCACCCAAGTGTTATAGTAATATCTTCTTCTAAAAAGCGTGCTCTTCGTTATAAAAAAAACACACCCCTGTATAATTTGAGGCCAAGCATTCCTGATCTAAAGCATTGTACTTGAGCAAGGGTCTTGAGGTTAATTTCTCGAAGTGCCCCATGGAAAGCGATTAGGCTGTCTCCCAAGAAGTATTTTCTAATTACTTAGAAGACCTGGCTTTGCGAGCACCCCATAATTAAACGTGTCCAAGGTGTTCCACTTCAAATATTTTGCTGCAGGGTGGACCCCAAAGTTATTGGCTTGCGCTTAAAATATCTTGAAGTGAACATTAGCTGTCCAAAGTATCAGTTAACGCTTCTTGTCACTTATTGCTGAACACAGTTTAACATTTCTATTTGTTAAAATTATCTTGATTCACTAAATACCCAGCTACAGGCAAGGAATTTAGAAGAATTCCTTAGCTAAAGTCTCGTGTAGACGATAAACAAAAGCTGGGCTCAATACAATTATTGAAACTGACTATGCTCTGGCTTAAGTCCCAGTTTTATTATCACCGCCACCACTACAGGGAATCTAGGAAGGGAGAAAGAGATGGAGGTGAGAAGGGAAAAAAGTTGACTCTATATCTAAACATTCCATCTATCTCATTTTAAGAAATTCTTTAACTGAAAATGTGTTTATACTTCAAATACTCGTATTAATACATCATTCATACATTGGCTTGAGGGTATTTATTTACCATTGCAGATGGCTATAAAGAGATTGGAAACCTTCAAACACAAATGAATTTGCATGTGAATATTTTAAATAAGTATATTGGTTTCCCTGCTCTGTGCCTGGATTATTTTAGTGCAAATGTGCATTGCATTTATTGTAACCCTCTTTTTAATTAATCTGCAACCCAATTAAAGCAGAATGCCTAGATTTAAAATATTTAAATATTTACAATAAAGATATCTCCCCCCCCCCAATAATTTTCACTGAATTAGGTAACGGTAAATTTATTTCAGACTGGAGCGTCATCCAGTAGCTAAAGGTTATGGTGAGAAGGCATTGTCTGTAATATTGTAGTTGAATATTTCACTCCCAGAACACAATATCTTCAGTAAATTGGGTTAGAATTGACAATCTTCAAATGTGCTTTATTTTACTAGTAACCTTCTCATTGCACCCAAATGATTAGGAACCTATTTTGAATTCTGTCTGATCATGTGTTTTTTTAATTTCCCTTCTCTCACGTTTGTTGCATAATATTTGGTTGAAATTTTAAGACTCAGATGCTTTGTATTTCACACACACACCCATACCCACCCATACATGCAACCCAAAATATAACTCTACTCTATGCTTGGCATAGTTTTATCTGAGGTTCTGAGGGAAATTGCTAAATTGTCATGCTACAGGAAGGCAATTTCTTTCCTGACTTCCCTAACTGTGCCTTCAACGGCTTATTAAAAGTTAGAAGTAATGAAAGCAATTAGATAGGGCAAACTCTCGCTGTCTATCACAGTGTTGGAAAAGATGCCCTGATCCTTCTATATCATGGCGGTGGGCTGGGCTGGGGACAAAGGTGGAAAAATGAAATCAACAATGGCAAGAGTTAATAGATCATGGACCACTTCTATGGGATCTAGTGTGATCAATGCTTAGTAGGGAACAGCTTCAAAAGATCAGAGTAAATGTGGTCAGAACAATAATTTAAATTATTTGTGTTCAATTCAAATCCCCCATATAGTATTCTCTTCCTATAAAAACAAGCTAGTTGTTTAAATATACTTGACCTAATATGGTACATTTTCATCCCACAGAACTCCTTAAATTCTCTTTGGCTCTCCCACTTCTATGAAGTTTTCAGATTTCAGGGAACCAAAAGCAAACAAAAAATATATGATTTATATCAATTTAGTGTCATGGAGATGTTGGGTTTGGAGAATGAAATATTCAACTAAAATGTTACAGGCAAGGTCTATCCATCACCAACTTTAGCTACTGTCAATGCAAGCAGCTCAAACATTTCTAGCATGTAGATGTTCATTCAAGTAGACTCACAAGGCAACAAGTGGATTTAAATGTAAACATGAAGTCACTCTGCTAACTAAAACTTACAAACCAGCATTAAATGATTTTTTTTTTAGCCAACACATCCAGCAGAAGAGGCTGGAGAAGCAATGAATTAAGACTGATTTTCATATGATAGGAAAAGTAACTGATCAGTAAAGACTGATCAACAAAGACAAAATGAGAAGAAGACAGCCCACCTCAGCTCATCAAGTGTCTGAGATGTTGAACAGCAAATCATCATTCTGTCAATGATCACAACTTTTGGTTACTTAGTGCAGAACACTTCAGCACTCTCTGTTACACACACACACATGTTGTAACCCTGTACTGTCTTACTTGAGAGTAAGCCCTATTCAATGTTTTGAGTTGAATATGCATACTGCATAAGATTTGACTGACAGATCTTAATAGTCTAGAGCAGTCTGATCCACTAGGCAATTTTACTTGGTACCTTAAAATTAAATACAGTACTTTCACCTGCAACCACTTCCCACAAATGCTTGTTACAGATGTTTACAACCAATTTGACTGTTTATTACCACTGTTTAACACCCCTTGCTCCACTTTTCTGCAAAGCCTATAATCAAGGAAGGTTACAAGGACAGAATAGTGCACTATCATAATGGACTGAAACAATAAAAAAGAAAAGAGAGAGAGAGAGGAGAAGAGAGAGAAAAGAAAAGGAAGGTAAAAGACTTTCCCCTTGTACTTCAATCCTAAACACCTTCTCTGAGAATAATTTCCACTGACTGAAAATAGAGCAACCCGCAGGCCACTGAGTCCAATCGATTTTAGGATGGAGCCCCTCCCCCCACAGGTGGAAAAGGAACTGTCCAGGCAACCTGTGTTACAGTACTGTATATCATTTCACCAAACTCATCGACCTGAGGCAAGGGAAAACTCTGGAGTTTCTTTCACAAGAATTGTTTTTCGGGAAGTATCTTTCAGCCACTAGGGAAAACAGACCTGGGTTTTTACTCTGTTTCTTACCTGGGACCATTGTGTCAAGGCTCATATTAAATTTATTTTCTCCCCCTCCTCCTCCCTGCCTTTTCCAGTACCTCATTCCCTGTCTGACCACCCACAGGTGGCCTGATATAGGTGTACAAAAATAGATGACCCTGAAATGCGACTTGGAGAATGTTTTATATATCATTAGCCAACTAAACTTATTGTCATAGTAGGATTCTCTTTTGAAAGGAAAAGTACTCTGTCTTCTCTCTCTCTCTCTTTCTCTCTCACACATACACACACACACATGCACACACATGCACACACACACAAATTTCTCTATACAGAAGTGCCCATGTGTGTGTGTGCATGCGTGTGTGTGTGTGTGCACGCACACACAATCGTTTGTAGTCAAAGAACGACTTTTACCCATTCTGAAGCATTAACCCAGAGAATGTACAAAACACATTTTGGGAACACAAGCAAATCATATCTATGATTCCCTAGTGACTCAAGGTGCATATGGGTTATGAAGAAGGAAGGTTACCTCTCTTCTCCAAAATGTGGTCATTTCAAGGGGCAAGTGAAGAAGAAGAAGGGGAAACTTGTTTTTGTTTTTAATATAGATTATACTCAAAATCTCAAATTGTTTTCAGACATAAACAAAAAAGCAATTTTTTTTTGCTAAATTCATAGTTTCTGGCCATAGTTCTTCAACTTTCTGCTAATAAAGTTGTAATAAAACTGTCCCTGGCTATTGTTTCATTCACCTTTTCTTTCCCTTAGTTTATTTCTTGTTTCTGTCTTTTTGTTGTCACTTACAGACATGTCTAGAAAAATTATTTCCTTAAATTACTGGATACGGTAAAGGTTAAATTATAATTATCTGAGATAATTTACTTATCTCTAGGTCTGCATTGTTACAATATAATTCTTCTCGACAGTGACATAAATAATTGCAATTCCAAAAGATACAGGTCTCTATGGGACAATGTGACTGACAGACTCGATTCAAAATAAATCTATTTTGGTACCATTTTCTTTGGAAAGGGAAAGTTTGTATAATGAATTTTATTAATCATTCTGTCAAGTGAACAGATAATACAAATACTGTATGAGAAAGCTCCAGTACTTTTCTGAAAATGTAAAACAATGCCATAAAGTTTAGCCTGAACAACAAAATGTTCAGAAGGTTGCCTTCCCATTCAGTTAAACCCTATAACTAAAGTTAATTGTTGGAAAGTGGAGGTAACTTTTCCTCTAATTACCTTTCATGCCAGAAAGTAAAGTGAACCATGGATTAATGAGGGAGAGAAAGAAAGAGAAGTACTGTTATGCTTCCTTGCACTTTTCAGTCAAGTCTCTTGGTCTGTATAGCTTCGTCCACCTTTTAAAGAATATTTATTGAATGAGACTGGGGTGTCTCTAAATTGTGGAAATTTAGATTTATTTTTACTGTTTAGCTGTCTTCTTGAAGAGAGGGGGGAAATAAAAAAAATAAAGAAAACATGAACAGAACTTTGCTGGCCCCCTCCAAATTCTTCATCTTACACCCTCTGTTCCCTCTTGCTTGTTTTAAGGGCCTTGCATAAAGTTTTGCCTGTTTTTCCTAGGATTTGAAGGGCTTAATCCTTGTAGACACAACAGCTTCTGTTGTGACGGTGAAGTCTCGCAATTCTATACCAGCTGCAGTGTTAACAGAGACCTGGAAGGGAAATGGGAGCTCTCTCTAGACTTCCCACGAATGTAGCTAATTCTCTTAAACTCCTTTGGATTTACACCTCCGCAGTTACTGGGAGACAGAAGCAGTCCTTGCCCTCATTAATGGCATGATTTCAAGTCCAACCACCCCAGCAGGAAATCAACTTTTATAGTCTCCCAAAAGCTACTTTCCAGCTGTTTAAAGGCAAGGAGGAAAAGGCGTAACCCTAGGGACTTTAAACTTTGCCTGGCTGTTTTATCCTTTGTTTTCGCTAGCAGATTTTGCAGATTTCCATTCCATTAGATAAGCGTATCGTGGAGAATATCTGAGACGATTCGGAAGTGGAAATGGAATTATCAAATTGGCTTCATTAGAAAGAAGCACCACACTCTGGGTGTACGTGACAGGTGCTGCTCTGAGGACAGTAAACTCAGATGGGGGTTGAATTCTGGCGACATTTCAGAGGTGTCAATGCATTTGTGACGGGCTATATGTTATGAATGGAATTATTTACAAAGACACCTTTACTCAATTTTAAAAAAGGTTTTAGTTAAAGAGGAAACCCTTAAAGAGATTGGTTTGGATTAAAATTTGGTAGGGTTTTAAATCCATGGAATTAAATGTGCTGCATTGCTTAAGACATACGTATCATTTTCAATGACTCTATTCTAGTCACTAAATTTAGATCCAGCCTATTTGGTCAACATTATTATAGAGACATTACTATACTATACTATACTATACTATACTATACTATACTATACTATACTATACTATACTATACTATACTATACTATACTATACTATACTATACTATACTATACTATACTATACTATACTATACTATACTATACTATAGAGAATAGAGGATGGGGTGCCTGACGTGCGATGGTCCATGGGGTCGCAAAAGGTTGGACTTGACTATGCGACTGAACAACACCACCTATGGACACAACAGGCTGGGACCCATCCGTGTCATTGAACTCAAACGACAAAACTTCCTTGGGTTGGGGGGGGGGAGGCTGGCTGATGGCAGCTTTTGTGGCTCCCCTTAGCCTTTAATGGGAATACGTCCACCTCGCTTTTCGGATTCATTGTACCATGAATCCTTAACCTCAGTGATTTTTGTTTTTATTTTTATTTTTTGCATAGAAGGAAAAAGATCGACTAAATGGGTTGAAATGGCCAAGAGTCCTTCTCTAGCGATTGTTAGATGAACTCAGATTCGGGGTTGGCAACGTGTTAATTTCTGTCCAAAGCCTCTCTTTTGAAAGTACGAGCCTGCAGGCTTTCAAAGAGACCACGTTTTTCATGGACAGGTTTTGGGGATGATGCGTTGTTAGAGGAGGAATGGAAAACCAGCCAACAAAAGCCCTTGGGATGTATCGGTGCTTGGCTGGTGGATTGGTTTGTACAGTATTTCTAAATCCAATGCGCTCTGATGGTCGGCGTAACCGATCCTATGGATTTGGAAAAGTCCATTTGAGTTCATTCCTATGTTGGTTGTTACACTTCCTCCGTAAGCGGCACCTGACTCTGCACTTCCCCTGCCAACGTTACAACCATCTGGGGAGGTGGGTCTGGCGGAGAGACTGCCAGGCCCCAGGTATGGTTCAGTGGAGATTTGAGCTAAGGCTTTTCCTGGTCTTAGTTCAAACAACATCTTACATAAGATTACCTAAAAGAGTATGATAACAGAAGTAAGCTTGCTGTGCGCCTTTCAAAGCTGGTATCCTAAAATGCGTGGCCAAGGCAATGGCAGCAGTCAGGCTGTGTCTTTTGGTTAAATCTGTTGAAGCTAAAACCTGCGTCTCCCATTCTGACATGAGGAACTGTGATGTCCACAATCATTTGTTTCCTTTCGGGGCATTAGTCTACGATTCCAACCTGCAAAGCTCTTCCTCCGTCCTTAGCCATTTTTAACCCTGTGGTTAAGAAGCTCACCTTGTTAGCAGGAAGGCGGCAAGGCGGCAGTTCGAGACCCGGGTACTGCATGACGGATTGAGTGCCATCTATGTCCCAGCTCTTAGGGACATGACACACCTCATTTGGGCGTCCCCTGAGTGGAGTTTCTTCTGCAAAAATCCTTTCAACCCAGAATAATTTCTGACATGAAATTAGTATTATTATTATTACCTCTGGAGCTCATACATAATTATGTGAGAGCAGAAGACTGTGAATGCATGATGAAGAATGACCACCGTCCTCTCCGAACTGTCTTCAATTCAATCTGTCCCTCTTTCATACTCCCGGAAAATAATCCTAAATGTTGGCAGAATGAGATTAAATGTTGGTGGAAATGAACAGAAAGTGAAGCTCCATGAGATTAATCTTGAGTTGACACAAATATGGTTGGGTGTGCGTTGTTTGGTAACAAATCAGAATATTGCACCTGAGCAAGGGGCTAGAACTCAGTGATGTACATTTACAAAATGCAGCTGGTTAAAGTGAATTTTATTCCCAAACAAAAAACATTACCAATATAATTAAATCAATTAAAGTGTTTTGCTTTATAAGTTAATTATTATGCTTTGATTACAGGAAATGAAAGAACGAATGAATGAATAGGTTTTGAGAGTCACTAATATTCTAAATACCCTGGAAGTAAGTTTCCGTGAAATCATATTTACTTGGGAATAACTATTTTGAGAAATATACTCTTAGAAGGCAAGAATTGCTCATATTTCAAACTATTATTTTTTAAAAAAATCTATAAAAGGAAAAAAAAGAGTCCATCGCGATCCACGAGCTATCTAAACCAGAGTACTGTATACTGTTTTAATTAAAGTAAGCCTACTTTAAATGAAGTGCGAGTTGAGCTGATGGAATTTTGTTGTTTGTTTTTTTCAAGTGAAATAAGGCAGTTCATTACTTTTAGTATAATTGACAAATAAGATCGATATACAGATGAAGTTTGGCCACAAACGGATAAGACTTTCATTTTGAGAGTCGCGTTTTCAGGACCTATTTTAAAAGCGGAGTGGCTTTACTAAGCAGATCCATAACTCAGCTAAATTAAAGTTATTGGGTCGTTTCACGTGCCATTGATTTTGGCTTAATTAGGACGGGGATCGTGCTGTGGGTTCTGAACTCTGGCTGAATGCAACACGTTTGCTCCTCTGTCGCCTTCTTACACATTCTGATTCCGTCGCTCAAGCTGAGTCAGCTTTTCCCGAAGCGCTGCTTGGAGAGGCAGCCCGTCCGCGTGGATGGACGAGTTTCCACGTGCAAAGTGACTGAAGAAGCTGTTCTGGGAGGTAAAGGCAGGAAACACTGGCCGGCCAAGGCGTCATTATTTTAAATTCTGCAGAATGGCAGACCTTGGCGGGTGTCGTTTTGGCCAAGCAGGGCTTGGCATTTCAATATATGTAGAGGTATCTAATGCAATATTCATGCTACAGCGTCACAGGCAATTCTGCCGGTCTCAGGGCAACCCTTACGGAAGCCCACCCACCCACCCCCACCGCCCCCTGTATCGGGATCTCCCATTCCGTTGCTTTTTTCTTCAGTGAATGAATGAACGGATGAAACACGGCGGCTTTGGGCCAGCTCAGAGAACGGGGGAGATCGCTGCCTGGATCTGCTCCGGTGCATCGCTGCAATCCCTGCTCACTCAGTCTCAATGCAGGAGTCATTCAGTCAAGACGAAAGGCGGGGGAGGGGGGGACATCAAAGCCAGGGCGAGCTGAAAAGATCGGATCCCCTCCCACCCACGGTGGTGATGGTGATGGGGCTGGGGCAGGGGCTGGGGGGCTGGGGGGCTGGGGGGCTGGGGGGCTGGGGGGCTGGGGGGCTGGGGGGCTGGGGGGCTGGGGCTGGAGCTGGGGCTGGGGGGCTGGCGCATCTTGGATAGATTGCTTTAACGCTACTCCACTACGAGGGGAGCAAAGCGGCACGGACTGCTGGCCACCCCGCGCCGAAGGGAAGCAACACACCCAACACCCTGTCACAAGGTGCTGTCGATCCACCCCTGGTGGGGCGTGGGGCTCCCAGCGGGGGCGGGGGGGGGCAAAGGCGTGCGGCTGCTGAACGCTTGGGCTGCGCAAAGCACCGACAGTCTTTAGTCCCGAGAAAGATCGGCCGAGAGGGCGAGCGCAGAAGGCAGGCAATGAGAAACAGGAAAAGTACAGGTCGGCCATAGGGAGTAAAGGACGGAGTTCGGAGCACCAAATGTAATGTTTGTGTTGCACCTCCACCTGGACCAATCCGGCTGAAATCCGCAAAGCCCTACGCGTGACGATCGGCAGGTCAGCAGTTCGAGACCCGAGTGCTGCTAGACGGAGTGAGCTCCGGCCTTCTGTCCCAGCTGCTGCCAAACTAGCAGTTCTAAAATAACAAATTGCAAGTAGATCGATAGCGGGAAAGGTAACAGCGTTCCAGCGTCTAGTCATGCCTGTCACATAACATGGAAACATCTGCAAACCCCGACAGCGCTGTTTTTTTTTTTTTTTTTTTTGCTGTAAATGGAGATGAGCTCCGCACCCAGAGTCGGATACGACTGGCTTTTGAGCAAGGGAGAACCCTTTACCTTTGCTAGAGACTGGAGAGAGAGGAGTTCCAGTTTTGGCAGCATGGCAGTGAAGACGGCATCGCCACCAAGTCCTACTGCTTTCAGGAGGTTCCCCCCCCACACACACACATCTGGAATTCAGTTATGTGTAGTAATAGCATCGTAAAACGATGAATAGGTCCCGCATTGGGACTGTAAACACAATACTATGTAATTATTTCATTAATTGTATACCCATTATCTCTCTTTATTGTTGCATAAACTTGATTTGTAATCTGCCTCAAAATTTTCAAAGGCACACGTAAACCTCTAAAACCGATAAATATTTCCATAAACTGGCGTGTCCCTCCTTAGACTTTGCACCAGTCTGTCTTATGTCCAAAAGGAGCGAATTATGCAGTATGGGGTGGGTGAGATTCTTCTCTTTTGTCTCAAAACTAAACTGAGTGCGATCCTTTAGCATCTACCTGGAAACAATCCTCAATGGGTTTAGTGAAATTTATTCCCAGGTAAATTCTATAGGAGAGTAATGAAAGCTGGGGGGGGGGGTGTCGATTCGTTTGATATATGGAGCTGGAGGAGAGCTTTGTGGATACCCTGGACTTTCAGAAAGACCAACAAGCGGGTTCTAGTGCAAAGCAAGTCTGAACTGTCTCTGGAAGCAAAAATGATGAAACTGAGGCTATCCTACTTTGGGCACATCTAAAAAGGCAAGATTCCATGCATGCTAGGAATAGTTAAAGACAGAAAGAGGAGAGGAAGATCCAATAAGAGGTGGATTGACTCTCTAAAGCAGGGACTCTCAACCTGCACCATTTCATGTGGGGCCCCCACCACCTCCACCACACTAGGAAGTGCCATGTGGAGGAAGGGCAAAATGGCTGTCCAGCCCCTAAAGCTGTCTGAGGGAGAGTGATAACCCCCCCCCCCCGCTTAAAAAGGTTAAGAACTCCTCCTCTAAAGGAAGTCATACACTTGAGTTTCCAATAACTGAGCAAGGCTGTTGAAAACAGAGCATTTTGGGAACCATTCATTCATGCAGTCACCATAAATCAGAAGTGACTTGACATCACACAACAACAAGAAGTGGTATGGGATCTATATGCTAATTACATGTACAACGCCCAGAGAGTGCACTAAGCACTATGGGGCGGTATATAAGTGTAATTGCTATTGTTATAGGAGCTCAGCTCTGTTCCACCCTTTCACTCTGTTCAGCTCAAGAAATAATTGATCTGAGCGGATCCAGTTTAGGACTTAGATCAAGGGTGCCCAAACTTTTTGGGCTGCGGGCCAGTCACTTGGTTCAACAGACAGTCACATGGCTCAATAGCTGGTCATGTGGTTCTTCCCACCAGATCTGGCCTACAGGCCTAGTTTGGGCACCTCTGATCTGACTTAAATTATTGATTTTCCCTGTCAACAGGTGCAGAAGAGAAACAGAGCGGAGAACCCCCAATGAACTCCACAAAGGCTGGGAAAATGAAGCAAGATTTGCTTAATGTAGCAGCCTTGAAGTGCCTTAGATACAGGTGGCAAAGGTGTGCAGATAAGCATCCACCCAGATCTTGGAGTTAGCAGGTCTGCTAAGACGCCCGTAGGTGTAGGATAGCAGCCGGTCCTTACGTAGTGTTGCTTGAAGTTGTCCTCTGCTTTTTGCGAAGCTTTGACTACGAAGCGTGTCCTATTTTATTACGCGTTTCTTAACTCCTCCTTTTTCTGCATAGAAATCCGGCTTTCTTTTTAAAAAAATTCTTTTGTCCTGGCATTTTTCGGGAAGTATTTATAACCTCTGTCTGGGATGCCATCACACCGGAGCTGTCAACGGAGAAACTCCCCCCCCCTCCTTTCTCTCACTCATTCTCTCTTCCTTTTTTTTTTTAATTAAAGCTTTTCAAATTCCCTTCTGTTAAGGAAAGCCTCTCTAAACAAACAACCCTCACAGACGCTAAACGCCAGAACAAGAGGAAAACAGCCGTGCACCCGTTATTGTTTTAAAAAGCATTTCCCCATGTTGTGGTTATAGTTCCGAAAGGAAATTGCTTTTATTTGTAAAGAAGACTTTCAAAAGCCAGGGCGCATGAAAGGGGAAAGCTCCTTAAGGGAAAGAGGTCACCGGGTTAGAGGGCGGATTAAAGGCCCCCACCTTCCTCCCAGTCCAGGACAAGAGTCCCAAAATTTGGAACAAGGGAAGAAGAGATCAAAAACCAGAGTTTGTGTGTGTGTGTGTGGAGGGCGAAAGGGAAGTCAGAGGAGATTGTCGGCATGAAAAGGGAAGACAGGGCAGTTTGCAAAGACCAGGCCACAGGCCACTGGGAAGCAGATGACGGATCCAGTCCCTGGAATTTGTCCTAGGAAACTCAGGGGTGTGTCTCTTGTGTCTGTCTTGCCTCACAGAACAAAGAAAGTTTTGGCCGGCAGCTAAGGGAGCAATTATAGACACACCTCCTTCCCTGGGAATTATTCAGCAAAATCAGCAGGGATTATTTGAGGAATCGGATGCCTAAAATCGTGCTGCAAGGAGCTGCAACTTTCTGACCCTTCTTCCTGAAAGGAGGCTAGAAAGATTGGAATGGACTACTAGAGGTCTTATTCCACTAAGGCCTGGTCTTTTGGCTGGGGAGAGGAAAACACCCAAAGGACCCAGAGAAAGTGGAAAGAATCTTTTGGAATAATAGCCATGTTAGTCTGTGTTTCAAACATACAAGAGAATAAACAAAACAAAAACGAAAAAGCTACACTGTTTTTGTTTTGTCTATTCTCTGATATGCTGGAAAGAATCTGCAAGACAAAATGAAAAACTGCCCAGGCCTTTTGTTCCAAAATTGGACCAGGGCTCAATTCCTCCCTGGCATTCCAGCACAAAGTGAATGGATCTTTGAAAACTCTAAAGTCATCCCACCCACCCAAACCTATTGATGAATGAAAAACAATTAATAATTTTTGTTGTTAGATTTTTGTTTATTTATTTGAAAAGGTATATTGCCAAGGTCAGCTTTCCCTGGGACTCCCCAAAATAACAGAATACTAAAATTAAAATGCCCTTGAAAACAAACAGGAATAGCAGTCTTGGAAAAGAAAGTCAATTCAAGCAGGAGTCAAGCTATGCTGAGGAATTGCCTGCCAGCTGCTGATTAGCAGCATCTAATGCCAGGCTGCAAACTCTGCTGATCATATTTCCTTCCAGCCTATCATGACCACAAAAAAGTGTTCAAGGTGACAAGCGCCAGGGAGGATGAGGTTTCAAGTCCTTCTGGGCCAAAATTTGAGGAGAGCTTGAGGCTGAGATTCCCCAGTAAACAAGAATCCCATCCCATAAGAGGCAGGAGTAAGAATGGCCAAGAGATGGCTTCTTTGGTTATCCTGCTTTGGTAATAGAATAGACCTTATTGCTCGATTGTAGATTGTCAGGCAGTGGTTAACTAACTTTGTGTGCCCAAAGGGCTCAGGGCCAGAAAATGACTTGTGAAACTGGATCAGTGGTACGGTTGTCATGCTGCGATGCAGAAAGGCTGCTGCATTATATTCTCAGGACAGCCTTCATGGCTGATCGTCATGAGGATTGCCAATACTGTATTCAGATTCAAAAATACGGCAGAAGAAGAGGTGACCAGTGGGGGGATGGCGAGAGGATGTAGGCAACAGAGGAAGGCAAATAGAAGGAAGGCTGTATTTTTTTGTTTCTTCTCCACTGGTGGTCTTCTTCTTCTTTCCTTCAGAGACAAGATATAGAGGACTCCCAACCTCCAGTCATTGCATTAGGTAAAGGCTGCCCTTGATCGAAAGCCAGTTGTATCCAACTCTATGGTTCAGTGCTCATCTCTGTTTATAGTCAAAGAGCTAGTGCTGTCTGCATCTGCAGACATTTCCATGGACCTGTGGCAGGCATGACTAAACACCAGAGTGCACAGAACACTGTTTACCTTTCCTGCTGAAGTGGTACCTATTTATCTACTTGCAATTTCTTTTGAACTATTAGGTTAGCAAGAGCTGGGACAGACAACGTAAGCTCACTTAGCCATGCAGCATTAGGGTTTTGAACTGCTGACCTGCTGATCTTCCAATAAGCCACCACAGTCCCCTAGTTGCTGCATTAGTTGCTTTTAATTATTAATGTACAAGCAGCCATCTTGGATGGAAGAAAGTGACAATCAAACTACAGGTCTTTCAGTGCAGATTTTTGGGAACAAAGACTTGTCATCTCTTGATTGTCTCCAAACTAAAACACCATGGAGTTATATCTTCAGCTGTTTGCCACCAGGATAGGGAAAATGTTAGAGACTCTGTAATGATATATACCAGGCAGGAAGGAGATGGAGTTCTTACAGGTACAAAAAACATTGTCCCAGGGTGTGGTTGCTTTGCTTTCTATGTTGGGAACAGATCACTGGGAAAGGAACCAAAAATAAAATGGTCAATATCATACATCTGTGGCATGATCACATTTTGAATAATATATAAATGACATTTTGAAAAGGATATTGTAGAAGTGGTGGAGAAAAGAGCAACTAAAATGATAAAGAATCTGGATTAACTGCTGTAATGATGCATTTTAGGGTTGTTTAGCCTGGAATTGAACTAAAGAAGTACTTGTTAAAAGTATCAATACAATTATGCATAATGTAGGGAACATGGACATTTTTCTCATTCTAAAAGACTTCGGATCTTCCAATGAAGCCGAATGGTAAGAGATTCAGAAAGGAAGTACTTCACCCAGCATGTAGTTAAATGTTGGAATCCATATCTTAAGATGCAGTGGAGATCATCAAATCAGACAGGATTATACACATTCATGGAAGAGAAACAAAAAATCCCACGTGAAATAGGGAAAAGAAAAGAAAAAATAGAGGTAATATATAAAATATTACCAGAGGCTAGGTATACACTTTAATATAAGCAGACCATATGTCAATTTTTGTGTGTGTTGGCATCATTAGAATAGACATTTATGTAAAATAGTAAGACGTTCTGACTATTAAATAAGGAATGGTGTATCTTTCCACTGTTAAAGTATAAGTCAATGGTAAGAGCTCATAAAATGTAACTGCACTGACTACCAGTTCCAAACTTTAAGAACATACAGTACTTTAAAAGAAGAGCCATATCTAAGGGGTTTTTTCTAATAGAAAATTATTTCACCATACAGTATTATATACAACCAAAGGGGCCAGAGAAGAGCAACAAAAGTTGCTAGTAATAAGAGAACAAATCATGTGTGGAAAGACTGAAGAAACAGAAAATGTTTAGCCTGGAGAAGGCTGAGGGAAAACTTGATATCACTATAGTATTTAAATAAATTTCTGAAGGGTTTGCCGAAGTGTAGAGGAAGAACAACAGGAGAAACCGCTTAATGATAACAGTAGGTTAAAAATAGAACCTAGACAGTGGTGAGCTTTTCCTAACCAGCAATCTTAAAATAAGAGTTTGGAGTTTAAAAACTAAATTTGAAAGAGGAATGTGAAACCTGTGGCCCTCCATATGATACATGATTCCAACTTCCACTAGCCCCAGCGAGCACAGCCTGGTGGCAACGGAGTTGTAGTCCAAAAATAACACAGCCAACTCCTCCTCCTCTTTTTCCCATGACTAGGGCAGACGTGAAACTGTCAAAAATAAGGCATCTTTTGGTGAATTCATTCTGGAGTTCCTTTCACCTGACCTAGTGTGAGAAAGATTAGCCAGCAACACAAAGTTGCCATTACCAGGGTATGCTCGATGGTGGTTCAAAAATACCACAATCTTTGAGGAGGCTCTATCTGTGTACCCCACAGCTACCCCTGATTCAGAAAGATGGCACCTTATTTAAGGCAGTTGAAATCAAATGAGAAGTGGAGGGAAAGAAAAATGCAGAGAAGACTCAGGGCTGTTGTTGGATTGTCAACTTCTGATGTAGCTGAAAATCACCACAAATCAATGTGGACATACTTGTCTCTCTACCAATGAGGAGGGACACAAGCAGTTATTGGGACAGAGGCATGGTCAGGCAGCTAGTTGTTAGGCATGGGTGAGGATTTATTTATAATTTAACTAATTAATCACCCTTGATTATGAACTTCCATTAGAGAAATGCTTCTAACCACATTCTCACATAATAACTATAATCAGGAGGATTTATTCTTGCTTTGAATCCTTAAGTGTACCTGTAGGTAAAAGTCTCCCTTGCTCAAAAACCAGTCGTGCCTGACTCTAGGGAACAGTGCTCATCTCCATTTTCAGCCAAAGAGTCAGCACTGTCTGCATCTGCAGATGTTCCCATGGTCATGTGGCAGGTGTGGTTAGATACTGGAGCTCACGGAACACTCTCCACCTCTTCTTCTACCTTATGGTGTAGAGGACTTCACAAAGAATCTCCATTGGAATCTCTTCTTAGGCAGCTCCGTGGCTCGCCTCAGATCATTTTCCCAACCTCCCCAGAAATATTCTTACATTATGATTTGATCTAAAGGCAGCAAATGTTCTGGGAGGAAATTTTGTTCATTTGCCTTTTTTGTTTTATGACATAGGGGAAACAGAGCAACTTGTATTCGTTTATTTAATTTTTTAAACATAACATAAAGATATAAACATAGTAAAGGTCACCCTTGCTTGAAATCCAGTCATATCCAACTCTAGGGTTCAGTGCTCATCTCTGTTTATAGCCAAAGTGCCAGCACTGTCTACGTTTGCAGATGTTTCTGTGGATATATGGCAGGCACGACTAGACATGGAATGCTGTTTACCTATCCGCCAAAGTGGTACCTATTTATGTACTTGGGAATTTCTTGCTTTTGAACTGCCAAGTTAGCAGAAGCTGGGACAGAGATGGGAGCTCACTCCATTGTGCAGAACTCGGGTCACGAACTGCTGAACTGTCACATAGTGCTTTATATATTGTCAGTTGGTAAATAGATTCAGCAAGTCTGCATTAAAAAGATTGGCCCAAAATCCTTTTGGCACACCTTGTTACAATAGATGCATTGGATCAGTTGTATTTACACAAATGCTGGCTCACCAATCTACAATTTCTGCATTGTATCTCCTCTAGGTGAGACTGTCAACTGGACTTAAGCCATAACCTTCAGGTCAACTACATTAGGAGACCCACAGGTTTTCCATTACTTCATTACTTTCACTTTGGTTGTGCTACACTTTTTACTGCCGCTTCCAAACAGAAGTACTGTACTGCATACTTTCAACTCCTCTTCCCTAAGCTTACCATTTCCTGATTTCTCATGTTTCCATTCTCACAATATGAAACTCTGTGGTGTCAAATTGAAGTCCTGTAGAGAATAACAGACTCCCCAAGTGCTGAGTGACATTTGCAGTGTGACGTATGCATCTGGCATTCTACAGTTTCTCTTTCAAACTTCTATTACTCAAACCACATGCCATTCTCTTCTCCAGAGTTCAGTAATAACACTGCTTGTGATATATGGGATGCGGACATGTGTGTATGAGAGCAAGAGGGAGATTCAGAGAAAACGTGCTCCATAGGGGAGGATATTACTTTCTTAAATATGTGCATTTAGATTATCCAAGGGAATTACTGACATTAGATGCAGGCACTGTTTGTTTTCCAACTTTGCCAATGTCATTCAATATAAAGTCAGAGTCATGTACAAATGTCAGCCATACCTAATGGGCATGCCGTTTCAGGCTCTTCAGGCCAAGACACCCACTGCTGCAATGATTAAAAAAAGAAAGATGGGTGTATTTTTTCCCCTTCAAAATGAGAAAAGGAAAGAAGCCTAGAAATCACTGGGTTCCTTTCACATGGGTTGCAGTTTCATCAGTAGGAGTCACTGCATTGCCTATGTAATGCAGACGTGGTCAGTTTACATGTCGGCAATGCAACAGCGCAGTCTGGCCAGGTTATCCTGGTATGGTAATAGAATAGACCATACTGCCAGTGACTCAATGCCAAGTGTCAGGTGGCAGTTAACTAACCTGACACCCTGAGGATTAATAGCCTTGGGTGCCAAAGTCTACAGGGAAGGGTGGTGGTCCCCAAGTGAATTAAATCCCACTTGAATTCATCTTGATAGAGGGCAGCAGCTTCATCAATACTGGCCTGGGGCTGAGGAGGTCTTTGTGTGCCAAAAGGGCTCAGGACCAGAAAGTGACTTGCGGAACTGGATCAGTGGTATGGGTGTCCCACTGTGATGTGGAAGGCAGATGAAGGGCCACTGCATTATATTCACAGGACAGTCTTCATGGCTGATTGCCATGATGATCGCCAATATTTGGATGTTGAGGATGAAGAAGAAGAAGAAGAAGAAGAAGAAGAAGAAGAAGAAGAAGAAGAAGAAGAAGAAGTACAATAGCAGACATGTACAGTATATGTTGTGCTGGTTCTTCAGCTTTGAAACAGAGATGAGCACTGAGCCCTAGAGTCAGATATGACTAGCTTTCGAGCAAGGGAAACCTTTACCTATCAACATAGGTGGAGGTTTGGGAAGAAGGAACTGCAATTTTCCTCTATAGGGATTTCCTCTTCCTTTTTAGGAGACCTGCTCAGCCAAACTCTGGTTTGGGGTGTCTGTACCTTGAATTGGTTAAGGACAGACTCAACGGTTTCCCTGTTTGAGGCGGAGGGAAGTGGTCTCAGGTGTGGACCTATATGGCTCCACTCCTATCCCCAGTCCCAGAAGATAGCATGGTGGAGGCTGCTGATCATCACAGCATAGTTCTTGGAATTGAACAGGATTGCTTCTTACTTCTTCTGCTCTTTTGCATCTTTATGAAATCACTGGATGAGTTCATACAAGTAGTTGGAGTGAGAATCCATTATTATACTGATAGTATCAGCTCTAAATCTCCTTATCCTCTGTGGTAGGTGAGAATGTAAAAGTGATGAACTAGTATAAGTGCAGGAATGAAGTAATGGAGTAGGTGAAACTGAAACTAATGGAAGCATTTTTACAAAATTGTTCCAGGAAATTGGTGTTTGGATGTGGTTGAATGAATACTTCCAAAAAGTTATGTCAGGCTTTGCAGCTGCTGCTCTCCATCCCGTAGGACTAGAGTCCAGTGATGGACAACCTTGGCACTGCAGATGTTCTTGAACCTCAATTCCCAGAAGCCCTGATCAGCAGGTGTACTGACTTGGGATTCTGGAAATTGAAGTTCAAGAACACCTGGAGTGCCAAGGTTGGCCATCACTGGACTAGACCCTCACTTTGCTGCAGCTGCTAAGCCCCACACAAGAGCCCTGGGGAAGGTTCTGGACCTTCATAGGTTCTACCTTGAAGAAGTATATACCTAACCCAGGTGGCTTAACTATATAAAAACCAGCCCTTTCTCCTGGAAGCTAGCTTCAGCAATGGCAGTCAGCAAACTTGCAGTTTCTTGGCTCCTGGATTTCTTTCTTTATTCCTGCTGTTAAAGATCTCTGCCTTGTTCCTGCTCATGAAGACTCTAGGCCCTGTCCCTGTGGATTGTTGTCTCCCCTTTCCTCTGGATTTCCCTCCTTACCTTACTCCAAACACTCTGCTGTGTCTGTTCTCCTAGTTGCCTGACTTTTGGCTTTTGTCATCTGGACTATTTCTTTATCTGTATTTGGACTCTGTATTGAGATATGGTTACTGTTTGGCCCATTACCTGGTTGTCCTGGTGTTTGTGTTACCTGTCAGCTACTCGTGTCCAAGTCTCTGACAAGTACAGTTTTTTGGGTGTCCTTTGTCCAGCTTTGTCACTAGAGGCCAAGATAGTCTTACTCACCAGTGGTGGGATGTCAAAAATTTTACTACCTCACCATGATGTCATCACAGTGTGGGTGGAGCTAACATCATAATGTCATGAGCGGAGCCAACATCATGACGTTGTGGGCAGGGACGAAGAAAAAATTAAAAAATAATATAAAATAAAATAAAAATAAGCACGTGTGTGTGCGCGCATGCGCGCGCGTGCGTGCGCGCGCGCGCGCGCGCGCGCGCACACACACACACACACACACACACACACACACACACACACACACACACACACACGTAAATAAATTAAATAAATAAAATAAAAATACATTAAAATACACCCACCTACAACACAAATCAACCAGAGCTTTTAAACCAGAGCTTAAAGCTTATTCTGGCTAATCTTTCTCACACTAGGTCAGATGGAAGGAACTACAGAATGAACTCACCACAAAATGGCTTCATTTTGGCACTTTTCAACTTTTCAACAGTTAAAGAAGTTAGGTACTAAGTCTTTGCCTAACCAGTTCTCTAGGATAGCTAGGGGAGCAGGCTATAGGGAGCTTCAGGCTAGCACCTTATCTTCCTCCTCCCCGCTTGGGAGGACAGCAAAGAGGTCGTGTATACGTGCCAAGCACTGTAGGCGTGCATGCACACCAAGTGCTTGGCGCGCATGCGCAGTGAAAAGGTAAGCCCCGAAGGTGGTTCCCCCCAAAAGCTGCAACCGGTTCTCCAGGACACTTGGGAAAGTTACTACCGGTAACTGGTGAGAACCTGTTACATCCCATCGCTGTTACTCACACAGATTGCCTTTCACCATCTCTAAATGGTTCATCAACAGTGATCTCCCCTAACAGCACTAGTCTGGCTATACTTATCTACCTCCTGATAATCTCCTGTTTGAACTGCTTCAATGTGGCATACATGGGACCCTTAAAGATGACACATAATATTAAAAAATTGCTTCAGGGCTCATTTCAAATGGTGTGACATTTAAAGACCTGAAAAGCTTGGGACCCAAATGATTGCAGTGTGTGTGTTTATGTATTATCAACTCAGATCTGTTTTACAGGGTCTCTAATAGGGATTTTGAGTTAAATGAGAGCGTTGAGAAGTGGCTTTACAAGTTGCAACTCATCCTCTGTGAGTGTCTATGCCTCAGCAGGGATTCAAACCCAGGCCTCTTGAGCCCTAGTCTCTCTCTCTCTCTCCACTACACCTCACTGGGTATCATGCTTAAAAGTACTATCTCTTTTCGGGCTATCCTATCTGAGCAATAAACTTTCTATGCTGAGGCTCTTCCTCAAGGATTTTAGCCATTTTATTTCATTTAAAGTGTATATGGCTAGAATGTTTGAAGCATTTTGGGTGTTCTTATGTTATATTATCACTGTAAAGTCTCTTTTAAATTCCAATACATATAGGATGAAGGGCAATACTATATCAAAGCTTTACATAAATGCTGAATTAGCAAATTACAAGTTCTGTTTTTTTAATCCTTTGCATTTTAGGTTTTATCCCCTCCAGTTCCACATCAGTTTTGCCTCTAACTGGAGCAATGAGATGTATGCCAAAATATGTACAAAAAGAAAAACAAATAACAAACACTAGGTTGGAGAAAAATAGCCAATGTCATGCTCTGTGATACATATACTCTGTCTGGAATTCCTTTGAAGTAAATTGTAAACCACACTGTAGTTGTGGGATTTTTCACTGACCACTATGTTTGTAGTTTAATATAGCCTCCTTAAAGATTGTGGGATTTTTCAACTACAATCGGGCATACCCTGGTAACGGCAAACTTGTGTTGCCGGCTAATCTTTCTCACACTAGGCCAGGCTAAAGGAACTGCAAAATAAACTCACCAAAATGTGCCTTCATTTTGGCAGTTTCACATCTGGCCTAGAAATAGAAGATGAAGTTTAATACCAATGCTTCTGTTGCAGGTGCAATGTTGAACTATCTTTTGGGGACAGGCCAGATGTTTGAACATCCATAGGATCTTGATTAAAGATCACTCTATTCTTCTTCTTCTAGTGTGAGAAAGATTAACTGGCAACACAAGGTTGCCATTAATAGGTACGCCCAATTGTGGTTTCCAAAGTACCACCATCTTTGAGAAAGCTCTTTCTGTGTACCCCAACTACATTGAACTGAGAAGGGAATAAGGCTATATTAATTTTCTCTTCCCTTTTCAATTTCAATTTATACCAGATAGATCAAGTTTTATTTAAAATAATCATGAATGAAAGAAGGGCACATAACTTTGCACATAATCCCAGTAGCAATGCCGGGAAGAGCCCCCAGTTCTCCTGATAATACTCAGAACTTTACCCTAATGCACTGGAGGCCACCCATCTTCTTCCACTTTCTAACATTTCCCACAGCACAGCAGTTAGAATAGGAGGCAAAGTATTACATTCAAATGGCATCATCCACCAGGTTCTCCTTGCAAAGATTTATTGAAAAGAACAGGAACTGTGAAAATGCACCGTAATTCTTATTCATGGCGAAAGAGCCATGCTTAGCAGATGTGAATTGTTCCTTCAAACAATACAGGTTATTATGGGCATATGAACTGTTTAGAAATCCCATTGGCCTCCTCCACCCCCACTCCCCAACTACCTATATAACCTCCTACAATCAAGGGCAAATAGCTTCACACTAAGTGCCATTTCTACAGTATAATGGTTCTTGTTCAGAATCTCTTGGGGAATCTTTAATGTGTGATTGGCTTTTCAAACAGCACCCACTTATTGATCTCCTGTCTTAAACAGTTTCAACAGGTGTGTCTGTTCTTGGCTAAACTTCTTCACAGATGAATGCCTCAAGCTGTTCAGGCAGATATGCTTTAATATTATAGACTTCCATAAAGCACACTTGGTATAGCAACACCAGGGTTTGCAGAATGTTTGACAACCAGTGTTACACAAACTTTGAAGTCCCAGAATGAAGTAAGCTTTTCTAGTGTTTAGATCTATCTAAACCATTACCTAGCTGTTCCTAGTGTGAATTTTTCCAATGGTCATGTATATATGAAAATACTGAGTCATTGATTAGACTTTAGATACTGTATTGGTCCAGTCTAGGGATTCCCAATCTTTTCAAGCCAGGAACCATGTCATGTTCTCTCAGTCAGCTTTGAGGGCTGGAGAGCCATTTTGCCCTGCCAGCATGATAGGGGTGACCATTTTGTCCCAGCAGCTTCAAAGGGGATAGCCATTTTGTTTCTCGAATGCCCTTGGATCTGGCCCACAGGTCTTAGGTGGGGAACCCCTGGCCAAGTGTAACAAACACACAAGGATTAATGGTTTTCTTTGTTTCTCTGAAGGCCCAGTCTTCTTGGCAAGCCTTGACACTCCAGATCTCTTATTTATCCTCTTGGATAGTTCCATGGGACCGTTTGGACAGTAAACCGATCAAGTAGTGTATGTGTAACACATTCTGGATACTGCTTCTATGAGATAAAGATGGCAGAGTTTGTTGACCACTCATGACCCTGGTGGTTCCAGCAGACTCTTACCAATGTGTGCGATATAACGCTACTGCTCAGAAAGGTTTCTGTTAAAAATGACAAAGAACTATAACCAGTAACAGTAAGAGCACCAACTGTGAAACAATGAATCTGATCTAAATGTGACTAAAATTTTGTATCTATTCTATTAAACATCACATACATTTAAAAAACTAAGATTGGATTTTAGAAGTTATTTTTAGTAGAATTTTACAGAAACAAATTAATTACCATATATACTTGAGTATAAGCTGATACGAATATAAGCCAAGGTACTTAATTTTGACCTGAAAACCCAGGAAAATAGATTAACCTGAGTATAAGCCGATGGTGGGAAATGCAGCAGCTGCTAGTGAGTTTCAATAAAAATACTGTACATGAAAATATGGTAAAATCAATTAAATTGTTTGCGCATCTCAATCCAGCATGGTCTTGGGACCCTTGTGGGCATTGACCCAAGTATAAGCCATGTTCCCTTTTGGGGGCTCAATATTTGAGGCTAAAAATTTCAGCTTATACTCGAGTATATACGGTATTTAGTTTTAATTGATAAAATTAGTGAAACTATTATTATTTTTTATTTCATTTGTACCCCGCCCTCCTCCGAAGACTCAGGGCGGCTTGACAACTAAAAACAATTAAAACACATACATAAAAATTAAAATTCAGTTAAAAAAACACCGAGGACAAAGGTGGAATATTTAAAAGACCCAGGCGACTGAGTTGGCCATCTGGCACACTCCCCACACATGCCCCACCATATAGTCTTTCTTTAAGGAGATCCAGCTCAATTGGTTATCCCATATTGCCATTACTGCAGTTCTGCTTAACATTCTAAGCTACAAAAGACTGACAGACCCAAAGTACCCCAATGCATTCATTACTTCTGTAGCAAAGGACAGAAGTCTACAGAATTCAGCTTCCAGTAGGAAGGCTGAACACCAGTCTCCCTGAGAGAATATCACTCGTTACTCATGCCTCCACTTGAACTGTACTGAGCATCACAAGATTAACCCTAGAATGACATGGAAACATCTTGCTCCTGTTTTCTGACTAAGTGTTCTTACACAGAGTGAATTGTGAGTTCAACTGTGCATTCCTTTAGCTGTCGTCTTTCAGAAGTTAAATCCACATCTTCAAACAACAGAGGCTTTTTAACACATACGCACAGAGAAAGAGTAATGAAAAAGATGTGTGTGTGAGAGAAGGAGAGGATGAGAATGAGAGTAAAATATCAGAAATAACAGGACTGGCCTAAACACAACAGCAAATGTTTATAATGTGAATAAGTTAAAACAACCTGCCTTAATTATATTTCCTGTTGTCTACACTTTACACTGGGGTAGCCAAACATTTTGTGCTGTGGGCTGGTCATGTGGTTCAGCAGGCCGGTCACATGGTTCCTCCCACTGGAAGCAGAAGTAAAATGTGCCCACACATGCTCAAAATGCATTTATGACAGCCATGGGTGCATTTACAGCAGCATTTTGCACATGCACATTTTACTTCTGCTTATGGGAGTGGTGAGGGTGGTGTGGGCCAGATGATTTGGCTCTGTGGGTTGTATCTGGTCCATGAGCTGTAGTTTGGCTACTCCAGCTTTACACAAGAGCTGCTAAATAGCTCCACAGCTGCGTGACATCTCTCAGTTCCAAGGGCTATGAGTGACAGTGTTTTTTAACATTACTTTTTTTTAAAGGTGGGATCTATATTTTCCATAGTTCCCAACCAGCATGGTTACTGGCTATTCCAATGAAGGGTTATGGGAATTGAATGAGAAAAAGGGAAATATGGACACTCTAACTATGACTGAGAGTCTTCTAATCATCATTGCTCACAATGGACAGAACTTAGAGTAGATGGAACAAAGCTCTGGCTGATGGCAATTATACCCAAAAATGCAAATGTAATGTCTTGGCTCACATAGTCAATCAACAGATGTGAGAGTATCTTAGTTCTTTCAAGACCAACAACAAAACAAAAACAAAACATCATCAAACAAAAAAACCCCGTAAGGCAGTGATGGTGAACCTTGGCACTACAAGGTGTTCTTGGACTTCAATTCCCAGAAGCCCAAGTCTCTGTGAATTCATACAAATGGGTTTACTGTGGTAAACCCATTCATGTGGATTTACAGGGACTTGGGCTTCTTGGAACTGAAGTCCAAGAACATCTGGAGTGCCAAGGTTTGCCATCACGGTCCTAAGGCAAGGCCTAGGGAGAACTTGGTGAAAGCCTTAGGATGACTAATATGCATGTATACCATCTCTAAAACAATTTCTTTCATTTTTAAACTCAGATCATTCCAAAGTCTGAAAAGCTTTCAGTCACATACACAGTACAAGAATCAAGCAGCACTCTTAGGTGATCTCAAGGTGATCTCACATTAATGAAGGTTTGAAAAAGAAACCCTGTAATGGTGACATTACTAAAAGCTGTGCTTTCATGTCATGTAAATATGTGGTCTAGTTCCATGTTAAAATCCATTGGTTTCAGCAAATATAATTCAGAGGCTGCCATTTAAGTAATTTGTTCTGCATTCAGAATGCCATTTTTCTTATTTCACTTTAAGGTTCTGGAAAAAATGTTCTGTTTATCCAAAACCATTAGCTCTATAGTCCCTTTTGTTTTGTCATATTCTACCATTTGTCCAAAAATGCTCTATGGTAGTGATAGCGTGCTTTTATTTATTTTTGCATATAATGGCTGTTTAACAAATTCAAGATTTTTGCAAAATTTGTCTGCTGCATATCTTTGTTTTTTATCTGTATAGGTGGCCTACCGGATACCTTCTTCCACTCACTGCTATTTATATTTGTCAAAATCATCATCGGCTGCTACTCGTATCCGAGTATACATTTTTCCTGGAGACAGGAAAAATGCCACTGGTGTGAATTTTTTTAAAGTGGATACCCACTTGCCATGAAGCAACACACACACAATGATCACGGAGCCATTTCCTGCGGCACGTATGAAATGAGACATACAGGATTTAACACTGGCTTGGGTGCTGAAGTCCACAGGGAAGGGTGATGGTCTCCAAGTGGATTAAACACAACTTGCATCTATCTTGATGGAGGGCAGCAGCTTCATTAATACTGGTCTGGGGCTGAGGTGGACGTTGCATGCCAAAAGGGCTCAGGACCAGAAAATGACCCGTGGAGCTGGATCAATGGTACGGGGGTCACACTGCAATGCAGAAGGCAGATGAAGGGCCATGGCATTATATTCATAGGACAGTCTTCAGGATACCCAATATTCAGAATCGGATATGGCACAAGAAGAATATGAAGCAATGATTTTCATTTACACTGCCTGAAAGATCTTATCTTCCATCTACTGGACTGCTACATTCTGACAGCAGATGTGGTTCACTCACTGCTCCAGTCAAAACAGCAGAGGGAGCACAAGATGTTTCCAAAGTATTCTTAAAATACAGAGCTTTGAATACAGTGTTTTAGTTTTAGTTGCAGCCCAGACCATTCTTACATAGCCATCACACGTATTTCCTACTTGAAAAATATACATGATTTTCTGTGGGAGGATCATGCAAAAGCAGTGCACCATATGTATAGAAAACTGGTACAGGGAAACACACCAAGTAGCAATAATTGAGGGCTCTAAATAATCTCTGTACTTTGGACATCAAATGAGAAGAAAGGGTTCACTTGAAAAAGCCTTGATGCTGGGAAAGGTCGAGGGCAAAAGAAGAAGGGGGAGGCAGAGAATGAGATGGCTAGATGGCATTGTGGACCAAATGGGCACAAGGCTGAGGAAGATGGTGGAGGATAGGGGTGCCTGGTGTTCAGTGGTCCATGGGCCGGAATTGATTGTGCAACTGAACAACAACAACCACCAAAATCTAACGTGAAGGGACTGAGGTGGCTTAGCGGTCAAGGTGCTGAACTTGATGACTGGAAGATTGGCATATCAGCAGTTTGACACCTGAGTGTTGTACGACAGAGTGAGCTCCCATCGTCTGTCCCAGCTCCTGTCAACCTAGCAGTTTGAAAGCAAGAGAATACAAGTAGATAAATAGGTACCGCTTTAGTGGGAAGGTAAGCAACATTCCATGCACTCAGGTGTCTAGTCATGCCTGCCACATGACCATGGAAACATCTGCAGACAAAGACAGTGCTGGCTCTTTGGTTGTAAAATTGAGATGAACACCACACCCTAGAATTGGATATGACTGGCTTTTGAGCAAGGGTGACCTTGACCTTGATCTAACATGAAAGAGGTGTGTATGAACACGGCATTACTAAAACCTGGAAACCTGACCCTTTTAACAGAAATGCTAATATTCTTAAGATTCATCATAAGCCATGTGACTCAGAAACAGAAGTCAGGTGGAGTCTTGAAGATTTCCTTGTCCTCTGGTGAAACCTTTATAAATTACTAGTATCTCATTGATCAGGTATGCAAAGTCTAGCATCCCATGTCTTCTGCACTGAGACGGCCAGTACCTACTAGTACTGTATGATTTTCACACAGCAGCCTCTAAATGACTATCTTTGCACTGAGAAATGACAGCTGTTGTGTCGAGACCAAGGAATTGTGGAGATGGGATGGCCAGATATCTTCTTCTCGTCTGGGCAGATTATGTGACACAGGATCTAGGAGATGTGCTGTCCCTGAGAGGTTAAACAATTCCTACCATCATGAGGTTCCCTGAGCTGACATGTTAGTCAAAGCAAGACAGTGAATCATTAAGTTGCATTCCAAGTAAAAGACAGACAGAAGTGCCTGAATCAGGTTTAAAATGCCTCAGGTGAGAGACATATAACAGAACAATGTACATTTTAGGAGTGGCAGATGTGAAAATAGCAAAAACACACAAAATGTTCTTAAAGGACATACAATACTGTCTGAAAAGAGCTATGGTAAATGTTTCTGTAGCTCCCCCCCCCCCCCAACTGTGGTATATGGCAGTAAATGGGACCTTACATTTTTTCGACAGGACTTTAAGTCCAGGTATAAAAAATAAGAACTAAGGTATATGCCCTAAGGGTCATTTCATATGCTGTGGTGCTCAGAGAGGCATACAGTAGTTCATATTTTACTTAGAAACAAGAAATATGAATGGTTCTCACTTAGCAATCTCTGCTTTCATTGTAATATGCAAATGTAGAGATACAGACAGTACAGTACTTGTATCTCATCTACTGGGAAATCCTTGAGTTGCAAATAAATTCACTTGATATTTGGGGATTAGATCATGCTTTGTATGTGAGTGGGGGAAAGGATGATTTGAAAATAATTCAGTGTCTGCTCAATATTGAGCAGACACTAAACTGCAGAAGTACAGTGGCTATTTCACTTGGTACTTTAATACTCTGAATTCATAATCAGATATCCTCTTTTGCACACTTAGTTTAATGCTGTTTTACAGTTCTAGTTGGGAACTAGAGTTAAGAAACCAATTCCTCCTCTCACCTTATGTTATCTTTCAACTGTCGTCCCAGCAGGATTATTTACTTTCCAAATGAATAGTCTATATGTAAGTCAGAGATAATCATACATTTTATGTCAGAAATTACTCTGGATGGAAAGGATTTTTGCTGGAGAAACTCTGCTCAGGGGACGTCCGAATGGGGGTCCTTTTATGTCCCCAAGTTGTATCGTGCAGCGCTTGGGTATCGAACCCCGACCTTCCAGTTAGTCAGAGATGTAAATATGGGTTTAGCAGTCTCTTGTGGCATCTTAATCAATTTGCCCAGTATATAGCTTGAGCTTTATGAACCCATCCATTTCATATAATGCATAGTTTAATTATCAGTTGTGAAGAATCTATTCAAATAGACCCATGGAAGCCTATGCCTTGATAAACACATTGTTCTATTAGCTTCTGCCAACCTAGCAGTTCAAAAGCAAGACATTGCAAGTAGATAAATAGGGACCACTTCGGTGGGAAGGTAAACAGTGTTCCGTGCCTAGTCATGCCTGTCACATGACCACAGAAATGTCTGTCGAAGCAGACAGTGCTGACTCTTTGGCTATGAAACAGAGATGAGCACTGAACCCTAGAGTCAGATACAACTGGTGTTCAAACAAGGGTGACCTTTACCTTTATAAAAATTTCTAATATCGCTGTGGGTCACCTTCTGAATATATGTTTAAGATAACAGTATTCAAAGCTTCTTGTACATTTATCTGGTAAAAAAATCTGCTTTCTGAACCAAACAATGAATATGTTCTTGTGGAAATGAAAATTATGTATATATAGCTTGTGCATTTATATAAAGGATGCTCTTTCCTACAGATTTTGTGCATGTATTTAGCAAGTTAGGGGCATAAAACAGACTAATATAAAAAGGCTGACTATTTTCTCTCTCTCTCTCTCTTTTATTTCCCTCAAAACCAACAAAGTAAATAGAATGCCATGATTAGCTTCTTTCAGAGAAAGCTGTCTTTTCATCCTTCTGTCCGCAGTTCTGATGTGCTCAGTCCCCAATTTCCAAGGCCAGGCATTGAGAGGTTGCTGCACATAAAACCCTAGAGGTGAGGAGCTTTGATAAAAGTATCAGCTCCAACAATTGGGATTTCTGCTACTTCTAAAAAAAAGTGGCAAATCTGTCATAAAGTACTTACTGAAGATCTGTGCTGAGCTCAAGGGTAAGCCCTGTGTGTTTATTAAACCTATGGCTTTTCAGGGGGGAAAGTGTTGGTCTGAAATGCAATAAAGAGCCAGTGAGAAATCCTCTGGCTGGTTTACTGAATTATTGAATACAAGGATAACGTGTTCATACTTGGCTTCTTGTGTTTAAGTACTCTGCACCACATAGGCAGTAATGGCTGCAAAAGCAAATACTTAGGGTTTTATTTGGTCTTTTAAATAAAATATCCATGCCTGCTTCTTTCCCCTGGAAAAAAACTGCAGAGTAGCAAAAATGTTTGTTTGTTTGTTTGTTTCCTGCCTCTATGTTCTTGTGCATTTTGGGCCATGCTTTTAGGATTCACAGCAGTGTAGAATAGATCATAATTTTAAGAGAGCTTATTCGTGTTTGCTTGACCTGGTAAATGCCTTGGAGATTATCCAATGCATGCTTACTTGATGACTGGAAATTGGGCAGGTCAGCAGTTCAAGACCCGAGTACTGCACGACAGAGTGAGCTTTCGTCTCTGTCCCAGCTCTTGCCAACCTAGCAGTTCGAAAGCAAGAAATTGAAAGTAGATAAACAGGTACCACTTCCGTGGGAAGGTAAGCAGTATTCTGTGCACTCCGGTATCTAGTCATGCCTGCCACATGTCCACGGAAACGTCTGCAGACACAGACAGCACTGACTCTTTGGATATAAACAGAGATGAGTACCAAACCCTAGAGTTGGATATGACTGGCTTTTGAGCAAGGGTGACATTTACCTTTACTTTTTACATGGATTTAAACATTTTTGTAAACAAACACAGGATAAGCGCTTCATTACTGGAATAGCAGAACTGAGAAGTCCATAGTCACCATGAATTTTAACAACAAACATAAAAATTAAAGTACATTCTGACAAAATAACACAGGACACATTTCATGAGAATAGCAGGCATACTAACTTGTATTGAACGGACAAGAAATGGGGTAAATCAAATACGGTATGAGTTATCTTCCCATGGAACCATTAAGATTGGTCTGATTAACTATTCTCATTAAACAATGAAAAAAAAAATAGATGAATTGTGTTATTGACTGACCAGATTATTCAAAAAAGCCTGTTTGGCTATAAAAGGGTTATAAGAGTTTATACTATAAAGATAATGCCCCGGGCATCTATATAGGAATCAGTATATTTTAAACATAGTCATAAATGCTGTTAGAAATTAATTGTGTGGTAGTTCAGTCTTCTGATGGCAACAAATTACTTAGACTCGTTAAAATCAAAAGAAATTGCAAAGAGCTCCAAATGAGTTTTTCCAAAGTGGACAGATGGGAATAATAATGACAAATGTGTTTCACTGTGAGCAAACCTAAACTGCTACATGATGGGAAAGTCCCAATCTTATGTATACACTGATGTCATCTGAACTGGTGGTGACTGACCAAGAAAGAAATCTTTGAGTTGTGGTAGACAGCTCAATTAAAATGTCAATCCATCTTGCAGCGCTGTGAAAAGTACACATTCCACATTGGACATAACTAGGAGAGGAATCAGCAATAAAACGGTAATACCATAATACTCCTTTCACAACTACATTTGGAATAATATTTCCAGTACATATACGCATATCTGAACCCCCCTCCCATCAACATATTGTATTGTAATGTAATGTATTGTTTGTAAGCCACCCTGAGTCATTACGGCAAGTGGGTGGCAATATAAATTTGAACTAATAAATAAATAATAAATCAAAATGATCCAGAGGTTTGAAATAACTTGTCTATAGGGAAATGTTACAAAGCAAAAGGGGAATAGGTTTTCTCCCCTCCCTCTACTGTTAGAATCCAAGATCATCCAGTTAATGAAATGGTGAGAAGTTCTAGACCATGTACAGTATATGTATTTTTGAGGGCCAGTTTCCATCAAAATCTACCAGGGATGGTGCAAAGCCATGTCAAAAAAAAAATTTTTTTTTTTGGGGGGGGGGAATAAAAACAAAACAAAAACATATAAGTGATTGCCACCTTAAAACGAAACGTGTCTACTTTTGGTTTTTAAAATAAAAAATAAATGGGGGGGGGGGACTTATTTTTTTTAAATTCGTATTTATCCACTGCCTTCCTCCCTGAGGTGACTCAGGATGGTTTACACATCATAGAAAACAACAAAAAAGACATAAATCATTCCTAAAAACCTAAAATTTAAAACTATAAAAGGTCAAAGATTAAAATCTTAAAGATTTTAAAGTTGTCATTTATTGTGGTTTTGTGGAATAGCAAAAAATACTTTTATGAATGGGTTCTAGTGGGATCCTTGGAACACAAATATGGCATTAGGCTTATGCTTTATGGTTGCCACACCTCTTCTAGAGAGATAAATGGAAGCAGTTGGATTGGATGAATCAGACAACATCTACTAGAACTGCCCTTGGGATTGGTTCAGAGCCAGCAGTGTGTGTAGAATCTGAAGGCTATCAGAGCTCCTCTTTGAGGAAGCTTCCTGCAGTGCCTATAAGACTTCTGTGTTGAAAACTCTACACTACCTCCCACTTGCTTTCTGAAGAATCCACTTGCATCCAAAGAAGTTGACAACATGAAAGCTTATGCAAACTATGATTTGTCACTCTTTAAGTTGCTACCAAAGTTTTCATAAGACTAGTCAACACCATCAGTTCCTATATCCCAGTGGCATTAAATCAGTGGAGAGCACCAAACACTTGTCCAAAATCCTCTTAGAGATATGCAGTATAGACATAACCCAAGGCATGCATGAAGAGTAGTAGCCCAATCAGTCATGTGACATAAAATACGCCTTTCTAGGCAAAAGTAAACTGCTTCTTTGTTTGTGTGTAAACAACCAGTGAAAAGGGACTGTGGTGGCTCAAGGGGTTAACATACTGAACTCAGCAACTGGAAGGTCAGAGTTCAATTCCTGAGTACTACATGACGGAGTGAGCTCCCATCTCTGTCCCAGCTCCTGCCAACCAAGCAGTTTGAAAGCGAGAAATTGCAAGTAAATAAATAGGTACCACTTTGGTGGTAAGATAAACAGTGTTCTGTGTACTCAGGTGTTGAGGCATGCCTGCCACATGTCCATGGAAATGTATGCAGACACAGGCAGTGCTGGCTCTTTGGCTATAAACAGAGACGAGCACTGAATCCTAGAGTCAGATCGACTGGCTTTCAAGCAAGCGCAACCTTTATCTAAACAGCCAAAGAGAAAAGTTCTTGCTTTTCAGCCACAGGGTTTACCTGACCCTATTTCCATGTCTTGTGAACTTTCTGTGTTCTGATCTTTCTTTGTTTTGGCCACCAGCTGTTTGTTTGCTTTTAAAGAGGAAAGAGGCTTCTCAATACATCCATCTTTACAGCCATGTGGCTGAAAAAGAAAAGGCATATTTTCCTAGTTTATAAGACTTCTGAGTACAGCACATGTATCTTCTCAGCACATTTTTATGAGTAAATATTATTTTCCCCTCCTTTTTAACCTTTAATGTTTGTCTGTGTAATCATTGTGATTTGGCAATTTGTTGGGATGAATTATTATTATAAAAGGGGAAACTTGCTTTAACAGAAAGTCAAACTCTTTCTCTTTTGGGGAAAATGTTACTGATTAGAGGAGAACGTAACTATGTTAGATGCTGCTGCTTGCTTTAACAGTGAACTCAGGTCATGCTTATAAACAGCTAAAAGCACACTGAGGAATATGAATGGTATCAACATGCTCAGGGAATGTTCATTTTAGAGCAGAGCAGAGACATATAGATATCAATTAAATGGGCACAAGGCCCTTGTAACATCCTAATATATTAAGAAGTTGCAAAATGTTGGATGGCTGTCAGAAAAGAAAGCTGGAAAATTAGGGAAAGAGTAGAATGCTGTGATTTATAGGAAAGTACGACTGGCAGGAATCCTGAATAGACATATTCTTGCTAGAAGGTGAGAGTGTGAAGCAAAATGTTGTAGCAGGATTCTCTTGAGCAAAAATGCTTAGGTTTGAACCTCTATTTCCCCAGGGCTAGACATTTATGCTTAGGTCTGGCAGTTACCCAGGTGACTACACTTGTCTGCTGCTGAAAATATAGATCAAACCCCAGGATGGTACATGTCAAGTCCATCAAAACCTATGTCTTATTAAGTGTTGATCTTTCAGTCAATACTATTCGAACAGGCCCCAAGAAAATCCAAGCCAAAGCAAAAAGATGCAATCAAATTCTGTGGAGAAATCAAGTCCATCTTTCTTATAATCCACTGTACTCGGGCAGTGCAAGAAATAATTATTGCAAACACTCACTGACAAACTGCAGTTTCAGAAATTGTTGCCACATAATGTCTCCCTCAGGGGCAGGATACTAATGTCTTAAAAGTACACAGACTATTTTACACAAATAATAAGCAATTCTGTGCTGTCAGATGTGTGCCATGTGCCATCAAGTCATATTTAACTTATGGTTAATGCAATATGAGTTTCTAGGCATGTGAGGTATTTAAGGAGTGGTTTTACCGGTGCTGGGGACGTGGTGGCTTAGTGGTTAAGACACTGAGCTTGAAGAACAGTTCAAGACCCGAATGCTCCTGCCAACCTAGCAGTTCGAAAGCAAGACATTGCAAGTAGATAAATAGGTCCTGCTTTGGCAGGAAAGGTAACTGCATTAAATGCACTTCAGTGTCTAGTCATGCCTGCCACATGACCACAGAAAAACCTGCAGATGCTGACAGCTCTGGCTCTTTGGTTGAAAGCAGAGATGAACATTGCCTCCTAGTAATCTATATAGTGGAGGCATAAGGTTCCTGGTCTCTCCCCTCCAGAGGACTAGCTTTTATACCAGGGGTTGCCAAACCATTGCACCATTTCATGTGCCCACCCCACCCCTCACCCTCAAGGGCATTTGAGAAACAAAATGGCCACTGCTTTGAATCTGTTAGAACAAAATGGCTGCCACCATTGTCCAGACAAGGCAAAATGGCCATCCAGCCCTTGAAGCTGGCTGAGAGAGCGTGAGCCAGGCCCCTGTTTTACACAGTCTGTTAATTACAATAACAGGGATGAGTATTTAACTTCTGTTTACAAGGAAGTTCTCAGTTGGTATTTGGATTGTTCTTCTGTCATATCATCCAGGCTATAAATCTGGATGATATGACAGAAGGTTATATAAAGGTTATGAAGTTATTTCCTTGAGAAATCTTACAGCAGCCTCTAGGCTAAACTTTTGATCCGCCAGTTTTCTGCCATTTTCAAAACAGCAAAGATTTGCAGTTCTGCGTGCTCTCATTGCTTATGATGGCAAGGCTGAAGGTGGGAAGGGCATGAGACAAGACTGACATGGTAGTGTACAAAATGGGCAAACAGGACAAGTTTTACTCCAACTCTGCTTTGAAAATTATTGTCATTTATTTAAATAATGACTGAATCCATAAATACAAGTAATAAATTAAAAGGGGAAAGTTCTTGGTACCTGAACAGAAAAAAAAGAATATGCCATGGTCTTATGTAATGTCAAACAGACTGATAAGTCTAGAACAGGAGTTCCCAACCTAAGGCCTGTGGGCTGGATCTGGACCATGGTGCCATTTCATGTGACCCCCACCCCTCCAAGGGCATCTGAGAAACAAAATGGCAACCCCTTTGAAGCTGTTGGGACAAATGGCCACCCTCATCGGGCAGGCAGGGCAAAATGGCCATCTGGCCCTTGAAGCTGACTGAGAGAACATGACCTGGCTTGAAAAAGTTGGGAACCCCTGGTCTAGAACATCTAAAACTATAAAACTGAAAGACTAATAAGCATGTATTTGGGCAGGGGAAGAAACAGGTGTAGAGCGAAGCCTGTGACTAGTTTTGGAATGTATCCATCATCACTTCACAAACAGTCATGTATTTAGAATGTATGCATTACAAATAAATGCATGTGCTGATGCTGAAGTAAGTATGACTTTTTAACATGATTTGCAAATTATACTGGAATCTACAGGGAGGGTCTCTTACCCTTAACATTTGAGGAGCAGAATTGTGTTGCTAAGTCAGGTGATGTTGATTTAGAACTATATTACCACTCCTATTTGATCATCAACCACAAAAACAGAAGCTGAAATCAAGGCATAGTTTCCTCAAAATCTCTGCCCCCCCCCCTCAACAACCAGCCCCCACAGACTGCCTTAGAACTATGGAAGGCAAGCAAGGAGCTATCAGATAACTGAGCACAACCACATGACTCTTTACTCCCTGGCCAAGAACAACCCTGGCCTGTGTGGAAAGCTTTAAATGGACTGTGTGCAGGGGTAGGAAGATCAAGGGCTAATATGAGAAAGTGTACAGAGAAAGTGTTCCCTGTAGATGACAGCCTGTGTGAATGTGGAGAAGAACAAACTACTGTATCTCCCATATGGTACAATGCACACAATGTCCCTCAACATGCACTGAGGACAGTGATGGGTGGTTACCTGTTCAGACCAGTTCACCCAAACTGGTAGCACCCATCACGAGGGTGGCGCTGGGGGGTTGGTAAAAACCCCGGGCGACTGGTTCGGTCATCTCTCCGGCCTCCCTCCGGAAGTGTTTTTCTGGGCAGCCAAAATGGCTGCCCGGAACTGTGCATGCGTCAAACCTCTATTTGACACATGCGCATTAAAAAATAGAACTGTGCATGTGTCAAATGGAGGTTTGATGCATGAGCAGTTTTGGGCAGCCATTTTGGCTGTCTGGAATGGAAGGGCGCAGGGAGCGCCTTTTGAAGCAGCGGCGGCGGCGGCCTTTCCTCGCTGCGCTGCACCACACCGCCAGGCTGCCATGATGCAGCTGCGGTTTGCCGCAGCCATGTTTCACCGCAGCCGTGGTTTGCCACCGTGCCGCAGCAGTTCCTGCCTGCCTATTTTGTTTTAGATGTGTTAATTTTAGCTTTGTATGTTATTATATGCTGGTGGTGCCTAGGTAAGTGACGGGTTTGTGTTTGGGGTGAGTGGGTGGGTTGATTTGTGTTTGGGGTGGGTGGGTTGATTTTTTTAAAGTTAAAATGTTTTTTTATTTAATTTTTATTGAATTATTTCTATTTTATTTTATTTTCTGTGGCTCCGCCCACAACGTCATGATGTTGGCTCCACCCAGATGTCACGATGTCATGACGTTGGCCCCACACATGACATATATGATGTCACAGTGGGGTAGTAAAAAATTTGACATCCCACCACTGACTGAGGAGGACCTTATGCTGGCAAGGGGAAATGCTGTTAATGTGGCCTCATATTGGGTGGATGTCATCTAGCCCTTTTAAATTCTATTTTGTTTTAGATGTGTTAATTTTAGCTTTGTATGTTATTATATGCTGGTGGTGCCTCTGACATGAATAAAGAAAGACCTCAGGGGCGCTGGCTACCTATTGAAACACTCCAGCAATAATCTAAATATTCTACAGCAGAAATGATGCCAAGATGCTCCCAATGTACCATTTAATCCAGGCTTTCTCAACCTTTTGGGGTGAGGGCTGGATCACTCCCCTCAGAATGGCTGTGTGGCCTGGTCATGTGTTTCAGTGCAAGTTCTCATGCGAAAACGTGCATTTGTGTGAGTTCTCGTGTGATTTCGGTGAGTTCTTGCATGATTTCAGTGAGTTCTTATGCAAAAATGCACACTTTCAGTGAATTCTTATGGATTTTCACATGAGAACTTGCTGGAAATGTGCACTTTTGCTGTGTTCTAGTGCATTTTTGGTGCTTCCGGGCAGCGGCGGTGGGAACGAGGAGGATGTCAGGGACTGGATGAAATGGCTTTAGGGGGCAGGTTTGGCCTGTGGGTCATAGGTTGAGAATTCCTGATTTAATCCAAGCCACTTTTTATGTTATGTTTCTTTTCTGGCATTAGATTTATAGTACATAATATATGTTTCTGGGTTTCTTTGAACTGTAAATAATGCCTTTGCTTCTCAATATTATCTGTTGTTTCCCCACTGACCTTTCCACACATGTGAAATTGGGATGTTGATCCTGTACCAACTACCTTACTTTAGCTTAAAATGAACTACTGTTGCCATTTGAAATCCCATTCTGCTAGACTGAAAGATGTCTTTTTAGAGATAACTTTTTACTCTAACTTCCATTTAAAAAATAATATACACTAGTACTAGAGAAGCCACTTCCTTAGTTGACTCATTGATAGTTCATTATGAAATATATATCTTAACAAAAGAGTGGGGAAATATTGTGTAAATATATATGAGAATATCTGTGGAGTAAATGTTCAGCTGGTTTAAATCAGTATCCAGTTTCAATGGATCAGCACAGACTATTTTGACTCCACTTATTTAACCATAAGCTAGCCCATGTGAAAAGTCTTTCCCCCACACTGCCAGAGTTTTCCAAATTCATATAAACAACTTCCACTCACGAGGGAAAAGGGATTAAGAATTGTAGCTAACATAACCTGATGCTTTGCAGATTCTTTCTGTGTTTTAAATAGAACAGTGTAGCCATTTCCAGACTTTTTAAATAATAATAAAAATTGCTATAACAAAAAATCTCATTATTTTTATTGTGCTCAAAACCTATCATTCACAAAACTCATTGTGTATGAAAACAAATCATAAAATTACATAATCATCCATTATACATGTGCCTTGTGTCTTGCATACACTGCAACATGGCTTCTTATGTCTGCAACATTGTATCTGTATACATTTCAGGTTAGAAAACCCAACAGATAACTTTTGCCATTAGAGGTAACTTTGCTGTGCCCTTTATTTAATTTTTACTGCCCTGTTTGTTTGGGTTTTTTTGTAATGTCCTGTCTGGGGTACACAGAAAAAGCCTCCTTGAAGATTGTGGTGTTGCCTTGTGTTGCCAGCTAATCTTTCTCACACTAGGCCAGGCAAAAGGAACTGCAGAATAAACTCACCAACAGGTGGCTTAATTTTGGCATTTCCACGTCTGACCTATACACAGAAGAAGAAGAAGAAAATGTCATGTCTTCTGCTCTGAAGTGATAGCATTGCTTTAAGGAGAATTTTGCATGTATCCAACATGGATAGTAGTTTCATGCCCAACATGTAGGACCCAGATGAGGTGACACATATGCTAAATGGGGTAAATGAGTGCTTCACAGAGTCTTCTTTGTGGTCTCTGTGAGTTTGGGTTACTGACAGTAAGAGCTTTATGCTAAACCAGTGATGGCAAATCTTGACACTCCAGGAGTGCTGATCATGGCTTCTGGGAATTGAAGTCCAAGTGTCAAGGTTCGCCATCACTGTGCCAAACCATGCTGGGTGTTTTAATCCTTACATTTCCCATTGTCCATGCTCAGCAATTGAATTTGACACTCCCCAGTGCTGCATTTTTCTGAAATTAAATTTGGCCCATGTGCCAATAGAGGTATCTCACGATATTTCCATGGTCTGTTTTAGGATTCAAAAGCCAAAGTCATAATTAGAAGTGGACTCTTAGCTACACATTGGCTACTGGTACTTCAGTGGAAATGGATTGTATTAACACTTTTAATTTTTTAATGCATCTTTTATCCAATCCAGTATCTGATACTGTATTGATTTGTCATCACTTTTAGTGCATATCTTATATATTGTATGAAAAATAAGATACGATACTCAACTTGGGCTTTTCTCACTTTTTAAATCTTTTATATTTTGTTAGGGTGGTGAAAAGGGTTGGAAACTAAGAATTCTATGAAAAGAAGTAGTCCAAATCAGGAATCACATCACAAAATGTAAAGTCTAAGCAACTCTTGCTTTAGTTGTTTTTTAAATGTGTGTGAAAAGGATTGTATTTAAGGAGAATTGGAGAGAGCAAATTTACTGAATTCTTTCCACCCACCACCCACCCCAGTTTTCCTATCACACTGCACTGCAGGCCTTAACCCATGTGTGATCAAACTCATTCAAAGCAGCTTAGAATAGTTATAGAATAGAGCATCTAAGATAGAGCTGGATATGATCAAGGTGGAAAGTCAATATGATATTGGCTATGGCTAACAGTAGAGCTATTCCACTGAAACTCTCCTTAATAATACAATCAAACCAAATGGAGAAGTCTTTGCCGCATGGATGGTGACCAATACATTTTATTTAATATAGTTTAACATTTTCCAATTAGGATATTATCTGGAATCAGCAGAACTGTATTTTATACAACAGCCCAACTCCTGTTGCTTAGTGCAGTGAATTGCACTAAAGTAGGCCCATAGAATTAATGGAGATTTGGTAAGTCAACTCCTCCGTAAATCCTATTGATTCAGATGGACCTACTGTAAATGTGCCCAGATAGAGTAGGCCCGCTTGAATCAAAGGAACTTTTGCAGGAGTTGAATCATCAAATCTTCACTGGTCTAGTGGGCCTACTCTAGTTGTTACTTACTGTGCTATGCAACAGGATTTGAGCCTCAGCATGCAACGTATATTGTATATGGGATGTTGAGTATATCACATGCCACATCAAAATCTCACTGTTGCCCATGGGCCTTTCAGGCATAACATTTCTTCATGCATGAGCTGGTGCCAGTAGAACAGCATCTTATCCCATATGATCAGTTTTCAATTCCTTTGGTTTGATCCGGTGTTAGAAAGATTAGCCAACAAAGTTGCCGCAAGATTGTATTCACAATCTTTGTGGACGCTGTTTCATGGAAGTAGCCTTGCTGGAGGTAATATGCATAGGACTGGATTAATGGTGCTGTGCACTGTGGGAGGAATACATCCTGGAGAGAGAAGCTTAACTATTAAAGATAATAAACAATTCTTGAAATAGCAGGACAAGAGTAGGGGACAGCTTGAAACCTGTTTTTAGCCTTTGGCTTCTTTTTTCCTTTTAAAAACTAGAACTGGCTCATAGCCCACTTGTTACTCTTGCTTGGTGAAGCTACAGATAGCTACCAGCAAAACAAACTAAGCTTTCACAAAATGTCAGGCACACAAAATGCCACAAAATAGCAAATGAGGTATGTGTGGGATTTGCACAACTAGAGTGCATACACCAGTCATTCATAACTGCAAGGAGTTAGAATTTAAAGCTTCACATTCTGGTTTGGAAGCGCTTTCCCCTAAGCCCTGAGGAACGAGGGCTTCCTATG
Source organism: Furcifer pardalis (assembly GCA_030440675.1). NCBI lineage: Eukaryota > Metazoa > Chordata > Lepidosauria > Squamata > Chamaeleonidae > Furcifer > Furcifer pardalis. Next base: position 102,513,199 of record CP126897.1, read on the forward strand.
ACGATTCAGTGATGCATGGAAGGCACACAGCACATGTTCTAAGACTATTTTCTTTTTATACTTGCCCTTTTCTTTACGACTAAGCTCTGTCCTTTAAAAGGGTTTGTGAGACCAAACTGGAGGGGGGGGGGTTTGTCTTCCCAGTAAAACCCACTCAGTGAGAGCTCAGAAAACCCTAGTGACTGCTGGGCATACTGATTACTACTTCATCATATGTTTTGCTACAGGGTTGCTTCTAGTTGGTGGCAGGATGCAAATGCTAATCAAGCCACCTTGGCAAGAGAAAGGCCACCATGGCAGTGATGGGATGTAACAGGTTCTCACCAGTTCTTCAGAACTGCTAGTAACTTTTCCCAGTGTCCCGGAGAACCGGTAGCAGCTTTTTTTGGGGAACCACCTTCGGGCCTTACCTTTTCACTGGTTCTCCTACTGCGCATGCGTGCCAGGTGCTTGGTGTTCATGCATGCCTACAGTGCTTGGCGTGTATGCACGGCCCCCTTGGTGTCCTCCCAAGCAGGGAGGAGGAAGAGAAGCTGCTAGCCTGAAGCTCCCTATAGCCTGCTCCCCAGGGTAAGTGACTCACCTTTGGCTGTGGTGTGTCTGTGTTTATTTTAATGTGTATTTAACACCTTTCCCTATATTGACGTACTACCACAGTTCCTATTATTTTGTATTTTATTTTTATTTATTTTTTCATTGGCCCTGCCCACAACATCATGACATCATGATGTTAGCTCCACCCACACTGTGATGACATCACGGTGGGGTAGTAAAAATTTTGACATCTCACCACTGCACCATGGCATAGTTTAATTGTTTATATTGACTTAGGCCCAAACTAAATGATGTACGGTACTTGGAATAACATCAGTGCAGCTCCCTGACATAATAGGTCTGATTATCCTAGGATGGGCTGATTTGTTTTGTGGTCAACACAGACTTACTTTCAAGTCCTCTTGTACTCTAAAAGGACTGCAAGCCTCACGAAAAAAATATGCAATAACAGGAAACACATATTTCCTTCAATGTGTGATTTGATCCTCAGCTAGTTACAACAAGCTCAATATTTGTACATGTGTTCCCTTCACTCCTAGCGTGAAGGAAAGTTGAGGTTAACAAGACTAAGAAGATATTGTCAATTCCTGGAGGAGAAGTATGATGTTTTACTTTTTGAAGACAAAATGTTGAAATCAGTGCAAAGACAATTGTTGTGTCAGTATAGGAGAAGTTGGAATGTACCAGTAGTTTGTTTGTAACTACAGTATATGAATTAGAGGAACTATTACTAACCTGGTTCCCATATTTGCAACATAATATATAGGTATGCAGAATTACAGTTTAGAAAATCTGTACCCTCTGAAAATTCTGAACATTAATTCACTTCCACTTTAGCCATCATGCCCAATTATTGTTAGAAAAGATACCTGGACTGCCAAAATGAAGCCACCTTCTTGGTTTTGTCGTTGGCCAAACTTAAATCCTCATCAGTACATATTTTAGGTACTAATCAGCAGACCAGCATATTAGCCGGATGCTGTCTCTCTCCATATTTACACAGTGTGTGGTTATCCACCAGCAGCCCCCACTTAAGCATGTTGGTCTTACATTTAGGGACTCCAACTCTCATCCTGTTCAGGGTCCTCCAAGTGAAATAGAGGAGGCTAAGTTCCTCAGCCATATTGTCATTCAATGTTATTCCTTACCCAGTGAGTTCCTTCCTCCATCTTTTAATTTGATGTTGCTCTTGTGTACCCTTCAAGAGTGTTTGGTCTTGCCATAACACTCTTCCTGGATCTGAGTCGGTGTACTTGAGGCTCATATCCATGCAGAGGATGTTGAGGGTCATTCTCCTGCTTAGTACTATCAGCATCCACTGCTACTTCTCTCCTTAGGCAGAGCAATACCAACAAGAGGATATATTTTCTCAACTGGTGTAGGTTTGAGACATCCTGCCACAATAAGCATTGTTTTATTAACAGCTATGTCAACTTGTTGTATATGTGTGGATGCACTCCATACTGGAGCAGTATACTCTGCTGAAGGGGATGCCCATCTGTAACTGAAAACTATAAACCATTCCTCCAGGAATACCTCTTCCGATGCTATAAGGTAAAGATAAGGGTCAAGGTCACCCGTGCTCGAAAGCCAGTTGTATCTGATTATAGGATTCAGTGCTCATCTGTTTGCAGCCAAAGAGCCACGCTGTCCGATTCTGCAGACATTTCTGTGGACATGTGAGAGGCATGCCTAGACACCAGAGGGCATGGAATGTTGGTTACCTCCAAAGTAGTACCTATTTATCTACTTGTTATTTCTTGCTTTCGAACTGCTAGATTGGCAGGAGCTGGAACAGAGATGGGAGCTCACTCTGTCACAGGGCTGTAGCCATGATTCTAGATTTGGGTGGGAGAAAAATTTTTCAGGCGGGGCAACAATGTGACACACACATACAGTATATAACATTGGCGTCCTGGGTTGGAATGGGGGGGGGGGGGACTGGCTGTTAGCTCAGGAGGGGTTTTTTTTTTTTTGGGGGGGGGGGGAGAGACTACAGCCCTGCTCTGTCACGCAGTACTTGGGTCTCAAACTGCTCAACTGCAGACTTTCCAGTGAGCGTCTTAACCACTTGAGCCACTGCAGTCCTTTGAGCCCCAAAGGGCTCCACATCTTGAAGCAAATGTGGGCATTTTGGAACCTCTCTCTGCCACAAGGCAAACCAGGTACAAAGCCAACCTATTGGCTACCTCCTTGATGGCAAAACATGGCACTCCCAACTGTTCTTGGACTTCAATTCCCAGAAGCCCAAGTCCCTGTGAATCCACACGAATGGATTTACTGGGAATTGAAGTCCAAGAAGAGCTGGGGTGCCAAGATTCGCCATCACTGCTGGGATATTGGATCAGTTGCTCCCAGGACAAACCGACAGGAGGGAGGGAGGGGTGGCAGGTCCGGCAAAGGACTGGGCGGGTAGAGAGGCGGCCGGGGCCTACGGAGAGCAGGGCACCAGAGTTGGCACCCCGCCGAGGAAGAGGGTGTGCCCAGCAGGGCGTTTGGCGCGCAAGACACCCGCGCAAAGGCCTTTTCCTCCCCCCTCCCGGCCCTTAACGAGGCCAAGGACGGGCTCAGGTGAGGCTCTCGGGCACGGACGGGCGCCTTCTTGCTAGGGCGCAGACTCCGCCTCAGCCGGGGAAGAGGGGCGAGGGCTGAGCCTGGGGCGGGTTCGGCGACCCCCACTTGGGTAGACCCGCCCCCCCCCACCGCCTCCCCAGGAGGGCAGGCCTCCCTCGCCCCTCCGTCCCTGGTTTCTGCTTCTGGCTTGTTGGTTTTCCTCTCCGGGACGAGACATTGGGGGGAGGGCGTCGCCTTTTGTCTGCCCCCCCCCCCGGGGTCAGGCGGAGGCGGCGGGTTGTGCGCGAAGGAAGCTTAGGCGCCCGGGGGGGGGGAAAGGGGGGAACCCGCGCAGCTCCTCACGCCCCGCGCGACTAGTCCGCATCTTTGGAAACAAGCCTCGCTCCGGGCCTCACCCGCCGGCTGCGGGTTCGAACTCCCCACCCTCCAAGTTCATGGCACTGCCGCGACACCCCCACCCCCAAGCCGGGAAACGTTTGTGTGGAAACCTCTTGCCCTGGTGGCGCCTGGTAATAATAATAATAATTTAGTGTCAGAAATTATTCTGGGTTGAAAGGATTTTTGCTGGAGGAACTCCGCTCAGGAGACGCCCGAATGAGGCTCCTTTCATGTCCCCAAGATCTTTTCTCACCGAAGTGGTCCCTATTGATCTATCTGCAATTTCTTGCTTTCGAACTGCTAGGTTGGCAGGAGCTGGGACAGAGACAGGCGCTCAAACTGTCATGCAGTACCCGGGCCTCGAACTGCCGACTTGCCGGTCTTCCAGCTAACAAGGCGAGCTTCTTAACCACCGCGTCACTGAGCCACCGCAGCCCCTGGTGAAACTGCTGTACTGCAGGCCAAAGGTTGTGAGTTCGATCTTGAGGGGGAGATTCAAGGTTGACTCAGCCTCTTCTGTTCTGTGGGTTTGGCTCCCACCTGGGCAGACCTGGGGCGGCTCCGCTGGGTTCCCCCCTCCCTCCCCACCGCCTCCCCCGCAGGACAGGCCTCGCGCACTCCCCGGGGAAAAAAAAGAGGGCCCAGCAGGTTGGGGGAGGAAATGCTAATGAACTCGTGAATCGCCCAGAATTGCCGCCCAGGTTAATAAAGTTTCCTCTCCCGTGGCTGATCCAAACAATCAAAGAGAAATTTAAACCTAGATTAGGAATGCTGAAACGCTATGGGGCGGTATATATAAGTGCAATTGTCAAAACGTTGTGAGTTCGAGCCTGAGAAGGGGGTTCAAGGTGGACTCAGCTTTTCATCCTTCTGAGGTCGGGAAAATGAGGACGCAGCATGTGAGAGGCAAACTGCTAATTCACTTGTGAGCCACCCAGACAGAGAGTACACTAAGCGCTGCGATGGCTCAGTGGTTAAGTAGCTCGCCTTGTTAGCTGGAAGCCCGGCAAGTCGGCAGTTCGAGACCCGGGTATTACATGACAGTTTTGAGCGCCTGTCTCTGTCCCAGCTCCTGCCAACCTAGCAGTTCGAAAGCAAGAAATTGCAACTAGATCAACAGGGACCACTTCGGTGAGAAAAGATCTTGGGGACATGAAAGGAGTCTCATTCGGGCGTCTCCTGAGCGGAGTTTCTCCAGCAAAAATCCTTTCAACCCAGAACAATTTCTGGCGTGATATTGTTATTATTACTACTAAGCACTATGGGGCGGTAGAGAAATGTCACTGCGCTTGCGGAGAAAAAGCCCCGCAGGCTATGGAAGAAAGCTTGGAGAGGGGAGAAGAAAATCCAAGATTTAATCTTTGCGCCCCAGAACCAGGAGGGCAGAGGCGGAGGCAGGAGTGGGAGAAGGGCATCGGCGGTGCCTGCCTGCCTCCCTCCCTCCCGGCCCCGGGACAGAAGGGGGCCAGTTTCCACCCGCACTGGGCCTTCATTGTCTGGGAAAATGCCCCGGGATCGTAATGCTCCAGTTGGGAGGGGAGTCTGGCGGGGGAGGGGGGGGAACGGAAGGAAAAAGCGAGACGTACACATACACATACATACACAGAGTACAGTATATAACACACTCTTCCAAATGGTTTATTTAGACAACCCGACACAAAACCCAAGGACTTCGCCCCGCTTCCTTATGAACGGGTGTGAAGGACGGTTTCTGCGACGGGCGACCGCCAAACTAAATAAGCCAAGGCGGGGGGCAGGGGGAGAGGAAGCGGAATGCGGGTGTGTGTTTGTGTTTTTTGTCTGCAGTGAAGTTTCCCTTGAGTGGTTTCATTTGGATGCTGTCTAGCCTCCCAGGCTCCATCATGCCTAAGACCTCCAAGCCTGCACCATCGCTGCCCCCAAAAGGCTTTGCTTATCTGCGGCGGCGGAAAAGAAAAAAAGGGGGGGAGGCAGCTGAAAAAAGGAATCTATTTGTCCTGCAAAAACCTCTCTCCAAGAAGTGCGCGTGGTTTTTCTAAGAGCGCATCGGAGAGCATGGGTTGTAGCTATTTGGACCAGGTGAGTGGGATAAACACAGCTGGCCAGGAGTTTCTCTGAGATATTGAAAACATGAATCCGAATAGAAGCCTTTTTTTTTTAAAGAAAAAAGTGTACAGCAGAGAAGGAGTATTTTGGAGCATTGTTTCTGCCTGATCAGATTTTTGCGGGTGTGCCTAAACCAGTGTTTTCTGCTGGGGGGGACGGGACTCTTGGTTCGTTCGTTTATTTATTTATTGGAGGAGAATAGGAAACGAGAGCGGAAAATCTTTTTCCAAATAGGAAAGAAGCGAGAGCAGGTTTTCTAAATGCGGATGCCCGAGGGAATATTTGAAGTTGGGGGGGGGGGAGACCCGAGGGGGGAATCGGCTTTGTTAGGGTCTCTTCGCCCTCTGGTGGCCGCTCCGTGGAAGAGCAAGAAAGGCTCGCCAAAACTCCGATTTATTTTACCGGGAGGGAGAGGAATCTCTTCCATTGTTCTCTTTACTTGCAAATGAACTCTTGGTTGGGAACGAAGGAGGCAGGCTGGAGAGAAGGAATTCGCCGATCTGGATGTGACAAGTAAAAAGAGGAAGACTTTTAAACTCCCTGCCTCCTCTTCCTCCATCTCCAGAAACTAGCCGCTGTATTTTAAAGTTAGCTTTCGTGGACCAAGTCCATTTCGTCAGACCTAAGAGTGCGACTTTCTGACGAAGTAGACTTGATCCACGACAGCTAAACATTAAAATCCAGCGGTTAGTCTCTAAGGTGCCCCAGCGGTTTTTGTCTTTTTTGTTTCGTTTACTCACTGATTCTCTTGTACAGACTAATCTCTGATCTAAAAGGACATCCTTGCAAATAGACTTTTTGGTACCTTTTCGTTTACTGCAGTCCATTTGATTTCTTTCAGGACGTTCACAGAAATAGGTTAATAGTTCATTCCAGCATAATCCTGAAAGAGAGAAACATATTGAAGGTTTGCCTTATCTTATTCAATCCTATGCGTTTCTAGTTAGAAGGGAGGGGAGGGGGAATTGTTTAATATAACTTGCTCTGAAGTAAATATGTAGAAAACCAGTGGGACTTCCGAAAAGACTTCTTATCTAGAGGGTTTCTCTGTAGAGCTAAAATCCTATACGGATTTGCTGGAAAAGATGCTGTAATTCTGGATACAGTCATCTGGAAATAATCCCCAATGAAACAACGGAGCTAACTTCTAAGGAGATATGCATAGGCTCCAACAATTTACTTCTAATACTTCAGTTGGACTTGCTTCCAGTTTGGCTGTGCTTCAGGTTAAATTCTGTGATACATTTTGATAAAACATAATTAAGATTTCTTAAATCTGCAACTCTCTACACATGATGTTATAAATGTCTGTTAATTGTCTTGCTAAGTAAACTTGTAAAGACATGGCTTATTTTAACTTGACTTACTTGGAAGATTTGTTAAAAACAAGGGATCTGTTTTCAGATAAAATACATGTAAACACGTCCTTTTCCTGTAAGGAAAGAAAAAAGAAAATCCACAGGAAAGCAAACACATCCCAGGTAGAGAACTGTTTCCAAAATGACCAGCCAAAGTTGCCCATGCTTACTCTAAAGTAAAGCCCACTGAGGTTAATAAAGCTTACTCTCATGGGATTGATCCAAGAAATTAAAGATAATTTAAAACCTAGATTAGGAGTGCTGAAATATCAGCAGAGGAATAAACTATCTGTCCAGAGAGGGAGGGGGAATAAAAGAAAGTGGAAACAGTATACTGAAAACCTGTATAGAAGTGACAAAAGAATGACAGGCTCCTTTGAAGAGAACTCCTATGATAAAGAACCTGCAGGTCTAGAAAGTGAAATGAAAGCTACTCTGAAAACAATGAGAAGAGATAAATCACCAGGGGTAAGTGGGATACCTATTTCAAGTCACAGAGACTGAAAATTCTAACAAGAATATGCCAAAAATTATGGAAAACCAAACAATGGCCCACAGAATGAAACCATTCAATATACATTCCAGTCCTCAAGAAAAGAGATACCAAGGAGTGCAGTAACTATAGGAACTTGCTCCAAATTTCCATGCAAGCAAAGTGTTGCAACAAAGACTGTTACCTCATGTGGCATGAGAACTATCTGATGTTCAAGCTGGATTCTGAAAAAGAAAGGGTACTTGAAATCATATTGTGAATACCCCCTGGCTACAGAGCATACCAAAGAATTTTCGAAGATCAGTCAATACTGTATAGAGTACAGCAAAGCATTTGACTGTGTGGATCATGAAAGTCCATGGATTGTTGTTGTTGGTGGTGGGGAATTGGTGTGCCTCAGCACTAAATTGTGCTGATGGGTAACTTGTATTGTAGACAAGAAGGTATTGTTATGACAGAATATAGAGAGACAGAATAAGACAAGGGTGCATTAAGTTTAGCCTGCATGCAGACCATATCATACAGAAAGCCAGAGTAGATTCAGATGGAGAAGTGAAAATTTATTACAAAAAAATGTTGTGGCACCTTAAAGACTAGCTCCTGTATTTTAATGTTAGCTTTCGTGGATCAAGTCCACTTCATTAGACATAAGAGTTGACAATGTGGAAGTTGAAATAGTGAAAGATTTTGAACCCCTTGGTTCATTCCAAATGGGGACTGCAGACAAGAAATCAGAATAAGTCTGAGAGACAGAAGGGCAACAATGAAGGAATTAGAAAAGATCAAATATAATAATAATTTAGAGTCAGAAAATATTCTGGGTTGAAAGTATCTTTGCTGGAGGAACTCTGCTCAGGGGTCACCAGAATGAGGCTCCTTTCATGTCCCCTAGATCTTTTCCCACCAAAGTGTTCCCTATTTATCTACTTGCAATTTCTTGCTTTCAAACTGCTAGGTTGGCAGGAGCTAGGACAGAGACGGAAGCTCAAACCATCATGCAGTACCCAGGTCTTGAACTCCTGGCTTGCTGGTCTTCCAGTTAACAAGGCAAGCTTCTTAACCACTGAGCCACATAGGGCCCAGATCAAATATAAGGATGTGTCACTGGAGAGAGATAGACCAAAATTATCTACTCTATTGTAAGTGGGTATAGGATTGATTCTGTGAGTTGTTGATTGTGTTCTCTGTCATTTCACATGAAAGGGTTAAGCTATACTAAAAGGTTTACTTCTGAGTAATTTGTACTGAAATCAAGGGGGGGGCATTTATAAAGAATAAGATGCCAGTCAATGACCAGGATTTTACTCACACAAGGCTCTTTAAAAATAGCAACTAGAAGAAGAGCCTTTTTGGTATCTGCTCCAGCCCTGTGGAACCTCCTGCCAGTTGAACTGCATCTCCAGACAGAGCTGCTGCCCTTCAGGAAGGATCTGAAAACCTGGCTGGCAGGGCAGGTGTGAGGAGGTGGAGAGGGAGCAACCTCCTCCTCTTGCCCTGGCTCATTTAGAGGAGGATCACTCATGCTTTTAATAGTTTTAACTAGATTTTTAATTGGTGCGGGTTGGAGGTATTTTTTCAGTGTTTTTAGGAATTTTAAGGGCTTCTATAGTTTAAATGTTGGGGATTTTATGCACGTCGATTGGGGCGGCTATACAAATTGAATGAATGAATGAATGAATGAATAGGAAATTATAGAAGTTTTGGCTACCTGTGTTGGATTGGAACTTATAAAATCCATGGACAATTTTCCATAACCTCATAAAATTCACCAGGTGATCTTCAGCAGCTCAATCTCTAAGTCTGACTTCTTTCACAAAATTGTTGATATGAGGATGAGGTGGCAAGGAACAGAATTATGTAAGTCGTCTTGAGCTCACTAGGTGAGAATAATAAACGTAGGGTAGTAAATATAATTGAAAATAGCCTGAGTTTGGCATTACAGACTGTATGACTGCGGGGGGGGGGGACCTTGGTATAGATTCAACTTTTACCTGAATGAATATGTGGAAGAGCCATTGTAACTTTGGAGCCTACAGCCAAAACTTGATAGAAGAAAAACAGAAGACTGAATGCTGACAAGCTAGCTTCTTCCATGCTTAAGCCAGATGTGAAACTGCCAAAATTAAGGCACCTTTTTGGTGAGTTCATTCTGAAGTTCCTTTTGCCTGATCTAGTGTGAGAAAAATTAGAGGCAAACATTGCTTGGCTTTGCATTAATTTTACTTGACATGATCCCACCTTCCTCTTCCTGGAACCAGCAAAGGATAGAATTGCTTCTCAGGGAAACTGTAATGAAACTGGCATCATTGTTTGGCAAAAGAATGTACATCTTCACCCACCTTAGGACCAGTTTCTACACTGGAAAGGGCTGCCATATGGAAGTCCTGACCTTCGTCCAGCCTGTGCTCACCTCCTTCCCTTCCCTCCCCCCCCCCCCCCATCTGCTCCCATCTTTTCAGGCTGTAAATCCTTGAAAGAGCTTTAGCAGCCATCATTTCCCTGTTATCTGGCTCGAAGGTCAATACTATTGGTGACATTTTAATTTTCTCTTCTCTCAAGCCTTGCACATGGCAGGGACAAGAGACGATGATGCAAGCTTGGGTCACAGCGGCCCAGTCTGTCACCTCCATCTCCCCGGCTTCTGATTGACTTATGTCTTTATCCTGACTGCAACAACAGCAATCAGCGCCAGGCCCTACCTGCCTCTTTCCTCTATCTGACAAAGCCCGTCAGAGAAAATACCCAGTCATTTTCTCCTTCCTTCCCCCATTTTTCCACTGTCTTCCTAGCCATATTATCAGGTCATGCTAAGCTACATTCCTTTCCGCATGCCCACCTGCATGCATCCCAGCCAGGAGAAAATATATTTATTATTATTTATCTTTTATAGCATATTTATACCCCACTTAAAATCAGGATGACCCTGAGTGACCTACAATATTAAAACAAACAATATTGGAAGAGGAGAGAGGAAAGCACTGTCTCTACTTAGACTGCCTCTTACTGAGGGAGAAAACTGCTTGAAGAGAACCGGTCTCTGTCTATTTGCAATAGGAGAGTCAGAAGGTGGCACCCTGGCCTCCAATGAGAAGAAATTCCACAACTTGGGAGCAGCCACAAAAAAGGCCCTACTTGTCTCCTCACCAAGCATATCTCTGAGTGTGGCAGGACAGAGAGAATGACCTCCCCTGTCAATTATAAAACTAGGGCAGGTTCATAAAGATAGATGCTATCTTGCAGGTACTTTGGCAAAAGACTAGCCATGATCTGTCCAGTCTTTTGCCAAACTTTGACTTGCCTATAAAGCTCTGACTTACCTGTAAGTCTCTTTGGAAACAAGACCCGTTTCTTGTTTTTTTAGACATCAGTTTTAGTTGATGGACCATTTGACTTATCTGTAAGTCAAAGCCAGAACTTTGAAATTTCTTCCTTGTCCCAAAGACTGCACTCTTCCCTATCTGTGTTATTCCAAGATTTTGGGTGGGTGGTATAATTTATTAGTTCATCAGAAGATTGGTCCTTCAACTCATAAGGGTGAATCTTACCCTGAATGCATAGCCAGCCTGATCCTAAATACTTTTACTGCAAATTAAGTTTCTCTGTGTTTAACAGCAACCTGAATCTTGGAGTAGAAAGGCTCAAGCAACAGAAACTGTCAGTCACTGAGGAGTAAGAGGATGATATTAATTGCAGAGAGGGGAGTATAGAGAGCACAAAAAGCCCATTTTTAATTCTTAGTGACCTGACTAAGCCGATTCCATTCCTCTTCTCAGATGAATGAAGTATCTTCCATTTTGTTTCAGAAAAATTAATCAGCCTTCATGGTTTCTTTTACTGATTGGATTTACAAAGGGATTGGAGCAAGGAAAGAGAAAAGAAAGATGTACATGTTAATAAACCAAGCAACTTGAATAAAAAAATAAGGTGGTTTGATTAGAGGTTAAATGTATGTGCTCTGTCAAGCCAAGATTAAGGCCACAATTCTATATTAATTTACTTGACGGTACACCTCTCTGAAATCAGGGAGATTGACTTTTGAGACTATATGTTTGGGGTTGTGCTGCTAAAAGTTAGTCAGTTTGTACAAACCCCTTTTAATATTTTCCAGGTCTCCCATTATAAAATAAGAGGGACTTGGCATAGTTCAGCATTGTCTGTATCTTGAGATTTGCTTTTGGTTTCTCAATTCTTGGGTGGTGGTGATAAGAACGTTGTCAAAAGATATGCAACTAGCTGTACAACTTGGTTGTACTTAAGTTGGTCTCCCTGGTCCACTGGAAATAAGCCTGGCCTTTTTTTTTAGTCCAGTTTAACCACGTTGTGAATCAGGAAGAGCAAAAGAAGAAAAGGTTTGAAATATGATTAAAGATGAAAATTTAAAAACCCTTCCCTTAAACCACGTTATGGGTGGCACCCTTTGTTTTTAGCCCATCAGCTCTCCCGCTGAACCCAATTTGCCCTCATCAGAAGAAAAAGGGGAGAGGGCGAGAGCGGCAGGATCATTTTTCCCGAGCCAAATAACTAAAAGCAATTCCTTCGAGGGGAAAGAATATCTTTTCTAAATCAAGCAGCTTGTTTTGTTCTATTTCCTTTAGCAGCCAAACAAGGATCTCGCAGTTCCCAAACTGAAGCTGTAAATAGGGCTGGAGTGGCTTGGATCCCACCCATCGCATAGATTTCAGAAGGGTTAATTTGAATAATTAGGTAACTTTTTTTCCCAAAGGTGTGTACATCAGGACTGCTGGTGGACTCGGAGACCGACTAGGCGAAGACTGAGGTAACCCCAGCAGGGTAGTGGGAGGGGGGGGGGGAGGCTGCGGCCTTCAACAGCCAGGTGGATTCTGTCGATATTGCTGAACTGCAGCTAGGATCGATACCGCGAGTTCTCTCTGGAAGGGAGAAGAATTTATCAATAAGGATTACCGTCAAGTGTGTGGCGAGGTCAGAAGACATGACTTTCGGAGACTCGCGGGCCTGGGCGGTCCGCGGCTTCCCTTGCTGGGCGCAGGGTCTCCTCGGAAGCAAGGCCTGAAATGCGACCGGATTTGATGTCGATGGTCCTTGGACCTTGTGGGAAGACCTAACGCAAGGGTTCGGAGGACGGGGTGATGTTTCCGTGATTTCAACGTTATTTCACAGCTCACGCTTAAATCCTAGTCTTCTTCAAGAAACACCCGACTTTTCCACCCATTCAACGTACCACCGCCCCTTTGCCTTGGAAAGGGGGGGGAATTGAAGCCATTTGGTGTGAACCCCCCCCCTTTTTAAAAAAACAAACCACTAAACCGTATTTAGTCCACTTCCCTCGGGTAGTGGGAAGGCGGGCCGGAAAAGTCACTCATTGACTATGCCCTGTAAAAGTTTTCACGGCGGTTCCAGCCAGGGGTTCAAAATTGCGAAGTTAAATATTTGTTTTTAATTTTCTGGCTCAGAAATTTTAACTACCAAGCAGGGTTCCTCCTGCGGCTGCTCTAATGGGCTTGCATAAATAGTTTTGTTATTACCACTTGTCTGCTAAAACAACATTGGTTTCGCATCCTGACACAACGTATTTAAAATCCTGGCAGCCAGAGAGATCGCTCATCTCCAGTCGGGGTGGGGTGGGGTGGGGGGCGGAATTGAAATGAACTTGCTTCGGCGTTGGGGGCGGGGAGGGAAGCCGAGCCAAGCGATTTATAGAGTCAGTTCGGGGAGGGAAAAAATTAACAAAACGTGGCCCTCTTATTAGTTTTTAATTAGATTTTTGTGATTTTGGGCATGTTTAAAGGACAAGCGTCTGTATGCTGATAGCGAAAGATTTCAGCAGGAATTTGTTTGATCAACTTTATTTACTATAGAGTCGGATCCTAACCATTTCGGAGGGACGTGTTGGGGGGAGAGTTTCCGTTCCACTAAATTCATTGCGATACCAATTACAGGCGATTTTTAAAATAACCCGTTCTAAAGAGAAGACATGGGTTTGCCTAATTTGAAAACAAGACATCCCCAAAAAGGTGTTTTAATTTTCGCTGATCTTTTGGGCGCATCTTTTATTTTGCCTTCCTCCTGTGCAAAGACAGACGCCTTGCTTAATGCTTACATTGCTTGTTTAAGTTGCAGCGCAGGAGACGGCTTGAAAAGAGGCAGAACAGGGATTTTGTTTCTATTGCTGCATTTTCCCGGCTTGCAGCTGGATGAAGAAGTTGTGCCTGGACATTGGTTTTCATGGCAGGGTCGCCCCTCCAGCGGGAATTTCTCACGTCACAGCCCTTTTGAAATAAACGAGACTTACGTAAGAGCTCAGAGCACTGCTAGGGCGGGAGTAAGTCCTGCCGGATCATGGCGATGTGAGTGGCTAAACTTCCTTTCCTGCTGTAATAGAGCCGGAGGACACCCATGATTCGCTTCTCCTTCTTTATCCGAATATAGCATGACACACACACACACACACACCCATCCAGTTCCTCGAGTCACTTTCTGGTCCTGAGCCCTACTGGCACACAAAGTCCTCATCAACCCCAGGCCAGTATTGATGAACCTCCTGCCCTCCATCAATATGGATTCAAGTGGGATTTAATCCACTTGGGGACCATCACCCTTCCCTGTGGACTTCAGCACCCAAGGCCATGAGCCCTCAGGGTTCTCAGGTTAGTTAACCACCACCTGACACTTGGTGTTGAGTCACTGGCAGTAGGGTCTACTCTATTACCATAGCAGGATAATCTGGCCAGACCTGTCACTAACGCTACAAAACCCTTATAACAAGCACTTTCCACGAGGTAATAATCTACAAGTTTGCAAACCTTCTCCCCTTTAAAAAACAATTAAATATCTGCCCTCTCTTACACTCTCTTTTCAGATTGTGGCCTATCCAGTCTTCCAGACCTGATGGAATCATATAAGACCATCTTCCCCCTCTGCTTCCTCTAAGAGCCTCCCAGCCTGATGAAGGGTTCAGTAGAGCTCAGAAGCTTGCTCACTTTACCGTCCCTCATTTTCTGGTGGGTTCCGACTGCCTGGGTTGCCTTCCTGAGGTTTGCCTTCCTGAGGTTTTCTCTTTAAGACTGCAGATCAGCTGCTCTAAGGCTGCAGGTATTTTGGATCAGTGTCCAGTGAATTTCGTTCTCTCTTAGGTCAGAGACTGTGGTGGCTCAAGTGGTTAAGACGCTGAACTTGATGAGTACTGCATGACAGAGTGAGCTCCTGTCAATGCCCCAGCTCTTGACAACCTAGCAGTTCAAAAGCAAGAAAATGCAAGTAGATAAATAGGTACCACTTTGGTGGGAAGATAAGAGTGTACCGTGCATGCCAGTGTCTAGTTATGCAGCACATGTCCATGGAAACGTCTGCAGGCGCAGACCGTGCCTTCTCTTTGGCTTTAAATGGAGGTCTAGCAACCAAACCCGGGTGTCAGATATGACTAGCTTTTGAGCAAGGGCAACCTTTACTTAACGTGTTCTGAGAAGAATTGGGCCACTTCTCGCTTGCCTCCCGTCACTAAATTGGGAAGGCTTTCTCCCTGCCTTTCTTTTCGATATTGCAAAGCACGAATCTGTGAAGTTGATTCTAACATCCCCAACTCTCCTATACACATATCATCTCAAGATCAGCTGGGAAATGGGAAGGAGCTGATCTGAAGAAATAATACCATATAAACAGTTAACTCCGCTCTCATAACACCAAGAATCATCATACAAAGCATATTCATTCCCATTTTTGTTACCAATACCAAACATGGACACTTACAAGAAAACGTAAGCAGAAGTTGGTCATCACAGAATTGAAATGTCTGAGGAAGGAATGAGGTCATAAGAGAAAGAATTGGAAAAGAACCCATCTTAAACGACATACAGATACAACATAGTAAGTCGTTTGCCCATTTGGAGAAAATGTCTTGGAATGCCATACCTTGTATGTCAGACCCAGAGGAAGGTGGAGAGATAACATCGAAGACATATTACAAGAACACCAAATAATGCTGGTGAGGGCCTCAGGAAGAGCCAAGGTAAGAGCCTTGTATCTCCCTCGACATCTGAAGCGGTGGTGGTAGTGGAGGAGGAGGAGGAGGAAGAAGAAGAAGAAGAAGAAGAAGAAGAAGAAGAAGAAGAAGAAGAAGAAGAAGAAGAAGAAGAAGAAGAAGAAGAAGAAGAAGAAGAAGAAGAAGAAGAAGAAGAAGAAGAAGAAGAAGAAGAAGAAACCGCTTAAAACACTATTACGTGTTCTTTTTTTTTTCTTTTCTTTTTTGTTAAAGCTTGTTTTTAAATCAGTCAGACCTATTAGTTAACCGCTTTCCGCAATGCAGTGGTTTTTAAAAAATGTTTTGGAAGTGTTCTGTTCGGGTCTCTTGTGTTTTCGGGGACTTCCTCATCTCCGTTGCTATGTTTGCTGCCCAAGCACGAACACATCTTTGGTTGGGACAATGTTGTGCCTCTGTAAATGCTTTTTTCCAACCAACCTATTGCTAAAAGCATCCCTGTCCGTTCCTGGCGGAGAGGGGTGGTGCATGTGTGAACGCGCATGCCATTGATCGATCGATCGCCTATGGTGATCTGGTGGATACGTCTGAAGGAAGCTGCAGTTATCAGAGAGCCGGAACGAGTCTGCTTGAGTTTGGGCAAGATTTGACGATTCAATCTTGGTTTCATTGACTGTGTTACAGCCTAAACTCTTTCGATCCAAAACTAGGAATAATGCATTTTGGATTGAAAGAGTTAGGCGACAATACAGTCAATGAAACCGAGCATTGCTAATTCTTGACGGGAGTGGGTGGGGCAGGGAATACAGCTATGCAACCAGTGGTGGGCATCAGCGGGTTCGCACCAGTTCACCAGAACCGGTAGCAGAAATTCTGGCTGGTCCCGCCGATCCAAGTTTTGAAATAAAGTACAGTAGTCCAAATTCGGGTGCAACGCAGGGCTTTCCTCCTGCCCACGCCCACCGTACCACGCCCACAGTGTGGTAGTAAACATTTTTTGAGCCCACCACTGTATACAACGGTTTCACAGAGGTTGGCTAACGTTTGAATAAGGCTCGCTGCATCTTCTATTCTGTCATCCTCGCTGCTGTCAACCATCATCTTCGGAGTTCTCGCCACTCCCTTTCCTTTCTGCTGGTTTCGCTGCATCTGGTGCCTGTTTGCTTTCTTTCTGGTTTATCTATACATCCGCGATGGACATTCCCCCCCCCCCCCCCCCCCAATTATTCTACCAGGACTCAGCGTGTTGAAAAAGAAACCGAATCCACTGCCAGGCTTGCTTGAATCCATCTTGGATGGAGGGCAGCAGCTTCATCAATACTGGCCTAGGGCTGAGGAGGACTTTGCGTGCCAAAAGGGCTCAGGACCAGACAGTGACTCACGACACTGGATCAGTGGTACTATGGGTGTCATGCTGCGATGCGGAAGGCAAATGAAAGGCCACCGCCTTATATTGTTCTCAGGACAATCTTCATGGCTGATCGCCATGAGGATAGCAAATATTTGGAATCGGATACGGCACAACAAGAAGAAGAAAAACGGGGGGGGCGCCTTTCAAAAGACGAGTTACGTCATTTTGGTAAGCTGGAAACCCCCCCTCTGAGCCCCCCACCCCCCCTGCCTTCCAGCCAAAGCCGGCGAGTTGGCAAAAGGAGGCAACCGAGATTCCGGAACCATAAGGCCGAAGAGCTGCCGCTTCCTAGAGCCGACCCCCTCCCCCTCTGGGCGGGATCGGCGAAGGCGAAGGGGGTCGCTGGGCCTTCCCCACGACCTCAGCCTCCAGGCTGAGCGGGCCACAATCCGGGAGGGATCCCCGGAAACTACCCGAGGCAGTCGGGGGCAGAGCGATGGTCTTCTCTCCGGGTCGAGCCCCCCCCCCCCGCTCCGGATCTAGGGCCCTCCCTTGCCAAAGTCCCGTCTGCGTCACTCAGTGGGCCTGGAGGGAGGAGCATCGTCATGTCCGCAGTCGGCTGGGCCTCGGGCGGCTTGCAGGGGCGGGGTGGTCCCTGTCCCCCTTCCGCTTTTCCTGGCCAGGGCCTCTGTGCCAGAAATTATTCTGAGCTGAAAGGATTTTCACTGGAGAAACTCCGCTCAGGGGACGCCTGAATGAGGCTCCTTTCATGTCCCCAAGAGCTGGGACAGAGAGCGGCGCTCAAACCGTCATGCAGTACCCGGGTCTCAAACTGCGGACTTGCCGGCCTTCCAGCTAACAAGGCGAACTTCTCAACCGCAGCAATGACCCCAAATCACGGACGGCGAACCCCAGTCTCATGTCGCATTGAGTGCGCAGGGCTATGTTGGCAATAGCAATTACACTTCTATACCGGGGGGTACACAGAAAGAGTCTCCTCCAAGATTGTGGCATTTTTGAACCACAATCGGGGGTACCCTGGTAGTGGCAACCTTGTGTTGCCGGTTAATCTTTCTCACACTTGGTCAGGCGAAAGGAACCGCAGAATGAGTTCACCCAAAGGTGCCTTCGTTTTGGGAGTTTCACGCCTTCCCTAGACACGGAAGAAGAATTTCTATACTGCCCCATAGCGCTTAGGGTGTTCTCTGGGCGGTTCACAAGTTAATTATCATTTTGCCCCCAACATGCTGGGTCCTTATTTTCACGATCTCAGAAGGATGAGTCAACCTTGAGGCCCGGGCAGGACTGAACTCAAAACCTTTAGGTTGCAGTACAGCAAATAAGCCTCCGCGCCACCCAGGGCTCCTTAGGGAAACGTCACGTGTCTGTCCTGATCAGACGCCCCAGGGAAGACCTTGGCGGGGTTTGTGGAATGGCCGGTCCAGGAGGATCGGAAGGCTTTTCCGTCCCGAGGAGAGGAAGTAGTGGTCAGGGCGGGGCGGGGAAGGTTTTGACCCCCCCCCCCTTTTCGGGAGAAACGTCCTCTCTCTGCTGTCCCCGTTCCTGTCCCCGACGCCGATGCCGCCGGAGCCAATTTTCCCGTTAAAGAAAAAGGCCCCGTCTGACCAGGTTATCCTGCTATGGGAATAGAATAGACCCTACTGTCAGCGGCTCAGGGTCGAATGTCAGGCAGTGGTCAACTAACCTGACAACCCTGAGGACTAACGGCCTTGGTTGCTGAAGTCCACAGGGAAGGGTGATGGTCCCCAAGTGGATTAAATCCCACTCGGATCCATCTTGATGGAGGGCATCAGCTTCATCAGTACCGGCCTGGGGACTTTGCGTGCCAAAAGGGCTCAGGGCCAGAAAGTGACTCGCAGAGCTGGATCAGTGGCACAGGGGTCATGCTGCGATGCGGAAGGCAGATGAAAGGCCACTGCATTATATTTTCAGGACAGTTTTCATGCTTATTCCCATGTTGATCGCCCATATTCGGATTCAGATAGGGAAGAAGAAAAAGAAAAGGGGAGATAGCACATTTATAGGACTTTAGTGGCTTATCGGTTAAGATGCTGAACTTGGGGATTTCGTCGGCATGCCAACATTTCAAGACTCAGTGAGTTCTTGTCTCTCTCCCTGCTCCAACACAATTGGCTTTGAAGCAAGGGAGACCTTTGCCTTGACTGTCTCATAGCGCTTAGTGCACTCTCTGGGCAGTGCATAAGTTAATTAGCAGTTTGACTCCACATGCTGGGTCCTCATTTTACCAACCTCGGCAGGACGGAAGGCTGAGTCCACCTGGAATTCTAGTTAGGATTGAACTCACAACGTTTTGGCTGCAGTACAGCAGTTCAAGCACTGCACATCCAGAAATCATGGTGAAGGAATATGTCTGACTTCAGGAGCAAAAGGGAAGGAAGGCATCCCAGCCGGTGGTGAATCCCGGCCCTTACCTTTACGACATTGGCTCATAGGTTCGGCTCTTTTGCATATTTCTAAGGCTCCATGGGGAGATCTTTCCAGTGATCCACACAGAGGGACCTCTTCTTCTGTGTCTAGGTCAGGTGAGACATAAAACTGCCAAAAAGCACTGTTTAGTGAGTTCATTTGGCAGGTCCTTTCGCCTGACCTAGTGTGAGAAAGATACCAGGGTATGCCCGATTGTGGTTCAAAAATACCACAATCTTCGAGGAGGCTCTTTCTGTGTACCCCACACATGAAGGGATTCTTATCCAATTACTCCACCAGGATTAAAAGGATGAGACCAGACAAACTGAACAAGGCTTGACCTTCCAGTTTCGTCCAGTTAACTCTCCGTTTGGGACACACACACACACACACACACACACACACACACACACACACACACACACACACACACACACACACGCGCGCGCGCACACGCTCTCTCTCTCTCTCTCTCTCTCAATGCAAACATTCTTTTAGCCACAGTTGACTCCTGAGTCTAAAGTATTCTGATGGAACTAATCAACCTGACACCTTGTTTCACAGGATCTAATTAATTAGAAAAAAAGCAGCAAAACATTATGGCCTCCGTGAAGCTCTTCCCCAAATCCCCCTCCACCTTGCTGGAGAAGCGTAAAACAGTGGTGAGAGAGCTCTCCATCAGGGGGCGCCAAAGAATCCTGTGACCTGGAACTGGGTAGTCGCATCCTGAGCTTTGACTCACCCGCAGTATTACTGTAGCAGAATAACCTGGCCAGACAGGTAAAACACACATTACATAATGTTAAGTGTGGTGAATAGTTGTCACATGTGATATTCTCATGGTCCTCTCCGAATCTTCCTGGGCCCTTTGGAGGCTTAAACATTTCTCAGTAAGTCTAAGAAAATTCTTCTGTTGGCTTCTCCTGCTTGTCCTCTCTAGCGGAGAGGCAGAAGAATTTGGGGCATGCCCTGAGCATAGCCAGAATTTCTGGTGGCTAATGAGGAGGCCCAATGATGCCCTCATGGACTGCTGTAGCTGTGAGGTAAAGGTCACCCTTGCTCAAAAGCCAGTCGTATCTGACTCTAGGGTGTGGTGCTCATCTCTGTTTACAGACAAAGAGCCAACACTGTCTAAATCTGCAGACATTTCCATGGTCATGTGGCAGGCATGACTAGATGCCAGAGTGCATGGAATGCTGTTATCTTTGCTGCCAGAGCAGTACCTATTTATCTACATGCAATTTCTTGCTTTTGAACGGCTAGGGTGGCAGGAACTGGGACAGAGATGGGAGATCACTCTATCATGCAACACTGGGGTCTCAAACTGCTGATCTGCCAACCTTCCAGTCAAGTTCAGCCACTTAACCACTAAGCCACCGAAGTCCATACAGTACCTACAGCATATTCCAGGATGTTGTCAAAGATCTCTTTCCCAACTTGCTTTGAAGGAGCCCACATTGCAAAATTGGGGGGGGTGGGGGACGGGGGGGGGGGACTGGGCATCCCTGGGCTTGCTGGGGAAAACGAGGTTTGGAGACCAAGGGGGAAAATGAACAGCATCCCCTCCTGCTACATCCTCCTCCTCCTCTGGGCTGATTAATTAGAATGATACTGTGCTTCTCCCCTTCCACCTCTTATTAACAACTCTGGCTGATGTTTAATTAGACACTAGACTTTAGAGTCAAATACTTGTTAGCAGATTGTCTGGTTTTGTTTTTCTAAAAATTTCCACAAGAGACCTCAGCCATAGAAGCTCACTGGAAATCCCTTGCCCTTCTCTCTACTTCCAGGTTGTTTATCTCACATGTTTGGCAAACAGTTCCCCAGCCCTGCAACAGACTGTTGACAAGCAAGAAGTCAAATTCCCACATTGGGAAGGACTCAACGTCATTTTCATTGTTTGACTGGAGAGTGGGTGAAATCTTTAGTTCAACAACAGACAACATTTTCAGGGGATGGAAAAACTAAGAAGCTATACAGATATGGAGACTTTGGGCCCTGTTAAGCTCTTGTTTGAGCAATGCAAAGCAATCACACTTATATACCACCCCACATAGACCTTATTGCACTCTTTGGGTGGTCCACAAGTTAATTAGCATTTTGCCCCCAACAAGCTGTGTCTTCATTTTGCCAATGGAAGGCTAGGTCAACCTTGTGTCACCTCACACTGCATTTCTTCCCTGCTTCCCAGACCTTTCTATAATTCCTCAACACTCCAGTTTTGAATTTTATTCCAGTCTGTTTCTGTTTGTTTCTGGAGTGAAATTTTTCATTTGCAGCAACCACAGAGGAGCAAATTAATTAAATTAGCAGATATAATTTATCTACTTAATTAGTTCTTTGATAATTGCTCATTCCAAGTAAAACTACAGACATAGAGTTCTAAGAGGGTTGTGTGTAGAGGCGTTATCCTGTAAAGCTTCTCTTTTCATCTGTGGCTGGAAGTGGAAGAGACACTGCGGTGGCTTAGTGGTTAAGACGCTGAACTTGATGACTGGAATGTCAACAGGTCAGCAGTTCGAGACCTATGTGTTGCATGATGGAGTGAACTCTTGTCTCTGTCCCAGCTCCTGCCAACCTAGTACAGTAATTCGAAAGCAAGAAATTGCAAGTAGATAAATAGGTACCACTTCAGCAGGAAGGTAAACTGTTCTGCGCACTCTGGTGTCTAGTCATGCCTGCCACATAGCCACAAAAATGCCTACAGACACAGACAGGGCTGGCTATCTGGCTATGAACAGAGATGAGCACTGAACCCTAGAGTCAGAGATGACTGACTTTAGAGCAAGGGTTACTTTTACTTTTACTTAGGGGCATGGAGAAAGGAGAGGAAAAAAGTAACAGCCATGGAATTACTGCACATCTCATGGTGTCTTGGGTTTTGTGTCCCAATGTCTTGTTCCTTAACTCATTGGGGTACCAGGTGATGGAGTGTCAAGCCTTTTCTGACAGCCTCTTTTCCCACTGCCACTGCTTACAAAGATCTCTTTGAAGTTTATTTGTCAGGTGCGTTTTGGAGACAGCATGGTCTGGCAAGAACAGGCAAGCATATGTTTCTAAATCTTCAGATAGGCTCAGAAAAAAATCCACGTCTCTCCACAAGAAAATACAGATAATTTCTGGGTTAATTTAAGAAAAGCTTCTGAGAACTTATAGCTTTCCCCCATTGACACCATATGGTTTGCACAGAGGGAAACCTGACAGAGATGAAAACAGTGCTCTTTGGTCTTTTTCATGGTTAACAACTTCCCATCATTAGCAATAGCAGGTATCATGCTGTAATAATTTTTATTCCAGGTCCTTCAAACTTGCTGACAACTTGATATGCCTGTAGGAAAGTTTGTTTTTAGCACAAAGATACAGCTGTTGTTCATTTTAGTGTATTGTTTGGAAATACAGGCACCCATGTTTTCTGCTACAAATATTTTAAAGGCCCCAATCATCTGAAACTGAAATCAAAATTGAAGCCATTTACAAGATAGCATGAAAGGCCACTCACCACCAGAAGAAGCTAATAAGCTGACAGTGTTTTCCAGTCTTTGGTTTTTGGAGTTCAATTCCCAGAAGCCTAAGTCAATTCTCCAAAGCACTGATCAGCCAATGTACTGACTTAGGCTTCTGGGAACTGAAGTCCACCAGTGTTCCGTGGAACATAGTTTGGGAAACAGTCTAGCATTATTTTGCTCCTTTTCTGCCCTAGGTCTGTATCTACTAACAGCCTCAAGAAATCTTTCTACTTCAGAGCCCTTTCCAGATGTTCAATATTCACTCCTCTTTATTGCAGGTTCTGCTTCTAGGGAGATTTCCATTAAAAATTCATTTAATCAGCAGCCAGGTACAACATCTGCTGCAATTTACCTGGGTCTCTAAGGCAAAGCCCTTCACTTTTTAGTTTTTGCAATAAGTATCTTTGTTCCCTAAACGGGCTCAAGTAACATATAAAAATGTCTTCTAATTAATCAGAAATCTTGAATCTTCAAACAGGCCAACAGATTGCTCATATACAGCCAGGCTCAGTTCAGCTGGTGAGACACACCAAAAAGTGAAGTGTAACTAATCCTCACAGTGGATTGCCATAGATCAGAATTGACTTAATGGCACTTAATTATCATTAAGCCAATTCTGATTTATGGCAACTCTTTCCAGGATTTTTAAAAGTAGAGAACACTCAGAACTGGTTTACCAATCCCATATACTGAGGGTACTTTGGGATTGTGCAGGTTGTCCAAAACTACACAGGCTGGCTCTTCTTTCAGGTGAAAGAATGGGGAATTGAACTTCCAACCTCTGGTTTCATAGCCAGATACCCATCCAATGAGCTTTCCAGCCAGCTCATACTAACCTACACAGAACCACCTCCATTTCCAGGAAATGCTTTATGACAAGAACAAACATTCTTGAAGGTACACAAGAGCAAAATCAAAATTGAAGATGGAGGAAGGAGTTCACTAGACAAGGAATAACATTAAAGGAGGATATGCCTGAGACTCTCAACCTCCCTGATGTCACTTGGTAGACCCTGAATAGACTGAGGGTTGTGGTCCCTAAATGTAAGATCAACATGCTCCAGTGGGGACGACAGTATGCTGTGTGAATATGAAGAGATACAGAATCCAGCTCATTTGCTGGTCTACTGGTTTCTACTGGAAACTTTTACTGATTACGGTTTAAGTTTGGCCAATGACAAAGACAAGAAGATGGCTTCATTTTAACAGTTCAAAGTCTGACCTGGACAAGAAAGAAGATCCTCCCAAAACACACTCACACTAAAAAGAGTTTCTAAAATAAGTGAGTAGCACCACTGGTCTCTGTATGTTTCCTTATTTCTTTAATGGACTAAACATTCCAGAATTATTTCTTTTAAAAATGTAATTCATTTTTCTTAGCACTTATATTCTGTTTCTCCTTGGGTAAACTCAAGAGGCTTTTAATGATAGTCTGCTCTACACATACAAGAGCTGAAACTTTCCATTTATTCTCTACTAGGAAAGTGAATATTCATGTCAGGAAAATCAACACTAACAGAATCAGCTTGAAAATGTAACTGCATTTTAAGTCTAATAAGAAAAAGCTTAACTTTTAAAAACAACATTCTAAGCTTAAGTTGCAACTGTATTTTTATTGTTCTTATGGGGGAAATGGCTGTAAAGAATTGTATTAAAAAGTTTTGCACAATCAGTTCAAGATCTTGTCAATGGCCTGAGGATATCACAAGCAGCTATTTTCTCCAGCTAGGAAGCTGTATGTGTTAAGAAATCCTAACAAGATATTGTAGGTTGTTTTGGTATCTCTCAGCATCACGCTTAGTGCCTTGCAGCAGCTTTGTCTTTCCCTTTCCCTTCTAACAGTAGAAGTGAATGAAATCCTGCCCTGCCAATCAAGTCTCTCAGCTCAAGAAAAAGCATCCATTATTTGATCATTTTGTCCCATAAATGTTCATGAGTTCTTTTTCCAAAACTACACACCTCTTCCTTAACATTCTTGTTGCATATATCCAGAGATATTATCAACCAACATGTGGAAATTATAGGAAACATACTAGCTGTGTGCAATTGCAGGCTATCCCAACAGCACAACAAACATAGCCCCATGTATTCTGGCCTGCAGTAGCCATTGGTGCCAATTGTGTGGAAGTGTGTATTGCATGGAAGCTAGCAGTTTTGGACCTGGTAGAAAGGCATCAAGGGGACTGTGGTGGCTCCATGTTTAAGATGTTGAACTTGAGGACTGGAAAGTTGACAGATCAACAGTTCTGTCCCAACTCCTGCCAAACTAGCAGTTCAAAAACAAGAATTGCAAGTAGATAAATAGGTACCACTTTGGTAGGAAGGTAGGTAAACAGTGTTCCATGCACTCTGATGTTTAGGCATGCCTGCCATATGTCCACGGAAATGTTTGCAAATGCAGTCAGCGCTGGCTCTTTGGCTATAAACAGAGATGAGCACTGAACCCTAGAGTCAGATATGACTGACTTTTGAGCAAGGGTGACCTAGAAGAATATCTAAAATCTCTGCTGGAGTCAAGCAATCCTACATGTCTGACATTTCTTAGAAATTCTTAAAATTAGAATATAAGGCATGCCCCATTAATCAAGTAGAGACTGCCACTGAATCTAATTTATTTGTATCCAATTTTTCTACCCAAATAGATAAAACTGGTTTGTATTGCATCAATTCAAGCCAGCCTGCTCACCATCTCTGTGTACCTGGGACGGTTACAGAAAGGTCGCCTGGACATGGCAGGCAGGAGAGAAAACTTAAGTCAGGTGTGTCCAAACTATGGCCCAAGGGCCAGATCTGGGCCCCGACGCCAATTCATCCAGCCCACACCATCCTCATTGCTCCTGGAATCGGGTGCATTTTACTCCTGATTCTGGCAGCAACAAGGGCGGCATGGGCCAGATGAATTGGCGTCAGGGGCCAGATCTAGCCCCTGGGCTGTAGTTTGGGCACCCCTGATTTAAGCAGAGAAAATGGCAGTCTAAAATCTATCTTGTTGCAAAACAGATTGCAAGGCGTGTTTTAGTTCCGCTTTTGGTGGGAGGTAACCACATGACCGGGCCATGGCCTGAAAACTTTGGGCACCCCTGACTTACCTCATACATTGGTGTTTATTTTCAGTCTTTTCTACTTGCTCATGACCAAACCCAGAGCCATTTGGACTGACAATATAGCAGAATCTGGAAAGTTGCTTTTAAAAAGCATACAGTTACAAACCCCCAATTTAAAGTTGGAGAAATAACAAAAATATCTGGGGGAGGGGAAATCTATTAGATGCCAGGCTACCAAAACATACTTTCTGATACCTTCTTATCACCACAATAGCCACAGCAGAGCACAAGATAGCATTTAATATCCCTAATTTCCTAGTTAGACTGTAGTCCTGTAACTCAAACAGTAACTTTAAATTTAGTCATGTTGCAAAAGGAAACCATATTCTCTGATATGTTTGAAACAGAGACTAGCACAGCTACTATTCCAAAAAGTACAGGGAGCATGGCAGCTGCATCTTTTTAACCCTTTCAGAACAGTGAGATATAGGCACCATCTGCAGCTTCTGCCATGACCAAATCAAACTTTGAACTGCCAAAGTGAAGTCACTTTCTTGGCTTTGTTGTTAGCCAAAATTATCATTGGTACATGTTTCTGGTGGTAGTCAACAGATCAGTAGGCGAGCCAAGCTCTGTCTCTCCACATTCACACGTGTTGTTGTCCACCAGCAGCCCCCACCTGAGCATGTTGGCCTTACATTTAGGGACTCTGACCCTCACACTATTCAGGGTCCTCTAGTCTAAGTGATGTAGGGGACGTTACGTTCCTCAGCTATATCCTCCTTTAATGTTATTTCTTGTCCAGTGAGCTCCTTCCTCCATATTCTAATTTGGTTATTGCTCTTGTGTACCCTCAATAATGCTTGTTCTTGCCATAAAGCTCTTGGATCTGAGCCAGCAGACTTGAGGCTCATATCCGTTCAGAGGATTTTGAGGGTCATTCTCTTGCTTATTTCTCTCAGCGTCCGCTGCTACTTCTCTCCTTACCTTAGGTGGTGCAAGACCAACAAAACAAGAGGATGTATTTTCTCAACTGGTATCGGTTTGAGGCATCCAGTCACACTACACATTGTTTCATTAACAGCGAAGTCAACTTGTTTTGTGTGTGTGGATGCACTCCATATTGGAGCAGCACACTCTGCTGCAGGGACGCCAATCTGTAGCTGAACATTCGAAACCATTCCTATAGGAATACCTCTTCCAATGCTGTGCCTTATCTTTCCCTGAGACTGTGAATGATGGGCTTGATTTAAAAGCATTTATTTTGGTCAGGACAAGAGAGGCATGTAGGAGAGTCTGCAATAAAATGAACTTGGTCCACGAAGGTAAAGGTGAAGGTCACCCTTGCTTGAAAGCCAGTCATATCCAATTCTAGGTTTCAGTGCTCATCCCTGTTAATAATCAAAGAGTCAGCGCTGTCTGCATCTGCAGATATTTCTGTGGACATGGAGCAGGTATGACAAGATACTGGAGTGCATGGAATGCTGTTTACCTTCCCACCGAAGTGGTCCCTATTTATCTACTTGCAATTTCTTGTTTTCGAACTGCTAGGTTGGCAGGAGCAGGGACAAATATGGAAGCTCACTCGAACTGCTGGCCTTCCAGTCATCAAGTTTAGTGTCTTAACCACTAAGCCACCGCAGTCCCTTGGTCCACAAAAGCTTACATTAAAATGTAAGTTAGTCTTCAATCTGCTACAATGTTTTCTGTATTGTTTGTTCTCTGATATGCTCTCTGTACTGTTTCTCCAGGACCAGGTTCCCTTACCCACACAGGCAGGAGTTTCTACTGTAACAGAATTCGTTGTGTAATTATTTCACCCTGGATTTGTTAAATCAAAAAGCCATTAAATGCTATTAAACGTCACCAATCTTACGTCAATGCTATGAAGTTACTATTTATAAAAGTATTATCACAAACAGGCTTTCAAACTAAAGGCCATGGTATTCCATGGAATCCATCTCACGTTCACAGTTTTCTTTTCTTACTGCTTTTCCCCAAAATTATTTTTTTTCTTCCGTGTCTAGGCCAGACATGAAACTGCAAAAAACAAAGGCACCTATTAACTGTCCTGCAATTAAAAGGCTGGGAGTTTGATCCTGACCGGGGCTTAAGGTTGACTCGGCCTTCCATCCTTCCAAGGTTAGTAAAATGAGTACCCAGCATGTTGAGGACAAAATGTTAACTAACTTGTGATGTGCCCAGAGTGCACTAAGCACCATGGGATGAAATATAAGTGTGATTGCTTTGCCTCATTCCTCAGTTCCTTTCGCCTGACCTAGCGTGAGAAAGATTAGCCAGCAATACAAGGCTGCCGTTACCAGGGTACGCCTGGTTGTGTTTCATACCACCATCTTCGAGGAAGCTCTTTCTGTGTATGACTTTCATTAATAAGTCTTGCTTCTTATGTCCAACATAAAGTTCTCTCAATGTTGTCAATTTAGCTTTTAGGCTAGGGACAAAGAGCTCCCTACCCTTGTACTGAATGGGTTTTGTCACCAGAGGGAGCTCTTGTGGTTAAAGACATCAGGTAGCAAAACCAAAATGATTTTGACTGCATTTAGTGGAGGACACAGTAAAAACCTGAAAAGCAATGACAGGGCTTTAAATCTGACCCACAGTCCATACTGAAGCAAACAGCTAGTAAAAGTACTGTAACTACAATCAAGCACAAAAAATTGGCTAAGGCAAGAAAAACCACCAGAGTATCCCTATGTGTTTGCTCCTACCATTTTCAAGAACAGATTTCAAGAAAACTGTCCTCATAAAATATCTTTTTCTTCGGTTTCAAGTAGTGGGTAGGTCTAGAAATTGGGATTCATAAGCCCTGGGTTCAAATCCCCATTCAGCCATGGGAACTCACTTGGCAAGCAGCCCTTGCCAGGAATGTAAATTATCTGCCTAGGACTAATAATGTCATTAGTTGGTGGGTTTTTTTTTTTTTTTTTGGGGGGGGGGGGAACTAGAAAATCCCTATTATAGGATCACCTCTACCCAGATCCTGAGGAATTACTTTCATTGTGAGAAAACTCTTGGAGGCTGCAGAACACAAGTCTTTAAATTAAAAAAAAATGCTTTGGTTATGCTGATATATTTCAGAAGGAAAAAATGACAATATTTGAAGCCTATATATAAATAATAGGAGCCTGTATAGAAAAAGGAAATCTTCAGATAAGAAATTACCGGGTATCAGATGTGTAGATTGGGTACACAGAAAGAGCCTCCTCAAAGATTGTGGTATTTCTGAACCACAATTGGATGTACCCTGGTAATGGCAAACTTGTGTTGCTGGCTACCCTTTCTCACACTAGGCCAGGTGAAAGGAACTGCACAATGAACTCATTAGAAGTTGGCTTCCTTTTGGCAGTTTCACATCTGGACTATACATGAAGTGTGTAAACTATTCTTAGGTTTTTTGTGGGAAATACATTTAACTACTAATAAATATTTTTATTTAAACACAAGCTGCAAAGTATCAAGTTGGAGATTTAGGCTCTGGATCATTAAGTCCACCTACAATAAAACATCCAGAAAAAACAGTAATTATGATTTTAATAGATAAGATGGTTTCTTGTTATTATTCAAGGGAATTACAAAAAAAAAAACAGGAGGCAAACTTATTTTAAAAACTTTATTTTAAAAAAAAACACAGTTGAAAAACCTTCTGAGTCTGAGAAGTGATGATTCTAATCCAGAATAGTGCAAACCCCCCTTTCCCCTCACTTTCCTTTGTAACACAAACTCCAATCACTTTGGTTCAGATACTTAAAAGTATTGGCAAGATTGAACTTCTAACATACATTTTGGCCGTCTTGTCAAAACACAGATTTACAAACAAACCTTTACAAGCAAAATACTTACTGATTTTCATGATTACATATTTACAGTTTACAATTGTCCTCTCTAGTTACATCTAAGTATGTTGATGTAGGAAAGTGGTTCTTCGCTTTTGGTTGGATAGTTATCACCACTAAACTTTCAAGGATAGTGACTCCTGTGATAGAAACTTGTCTGCAAGGGCAAGCTCACCCATGTTAATACTGCTGAAATTGCAATATTTAGGTAACGAGATCTCTTCAAAAACCAATAAAATATGACAAACGAGATTTTATAATACCATAGTCCTGAACAAAGATTACCTTGGCAATTACCCCCAATATTCTAAAACCCAAATTATCTTT
The DNA here is from genome assembly GCA_030440675.1 of Furcifer pardalis. Classification (NCBI taxonomy): domain Eukaryota; kingdom Metazoa; phylum Chordata; class Lepidosauria; order Squamata; family Chamaeleonidae; genus Furcifer; species Furcifer pardalis. The sequence continues at coordinate 102,543,126 of CP126897.1, forward strand.
AATTGTTTTTCCTCTCTAATTCAAGGGCCTAGAATTTTCCTACTCTCATTAGATTTTATGGTTCTCAAAAACAAATTCCTGTCTGCTCTCAAAAGAAACGATCTCCTTCATTATCATTATTCAAGCAAATCAGAGGAGAATCTTATTGCCGCTACAATTCATAGAATCTTAACTTTGGAGCTGTAGGCTCTATCCCTAGGGCAGTGCAATTTTTAGCACCTCCTGGCAAAGAGATGGCAATTGGCTGAGGAGAGTCAACAGATTCAGAAGTAATACAGGAAGTGGAGGAGATTTCCACTAACTTGAGAAACACTTTTGGACATTTCTATGAATAAAAACTGGGATAAGCTATTTATATTCAATTTAAATCTAAGTTACTGACAAGATGGGAAGCTATGAGGTTGAAAGTGTAAAATATAACTCCTTAATATAGAATAGCACAGTAAATGTTGTGTATAACAGAACCTAAAGTATAGAATATTCCTTTCAAAAGAATTTAGTAGAAGTTATAAAATATTGTTTACTAGTTATGTTATTGCTAATTTTGTTTCCATGCAGCACTGAAATGAGCTCAAAACTCTTTATCTTTCATATTTATTGTGCACTGGAAATATTAAAGAGAAGACTACATGGCTCAGATTTCTCTCAACTGTACATTGCATGTTAAGTTATGAAACCCAAAACTGGTTATTAGGTCAACTGTGGCCTATACCATTAAAAGAACTACTGTGCATAAAACTATTCAGAAACACCCAAATGCTTAATGTAGTGACAAAAGCACTCTTCCTTACGAGGCAATCACAGATTGCAAGTTCTATGGGATTGCAAAAAAACCCACAAACCAACCTTGAACAGAAAGATAAACTGATCAAAAGCATACTGTAAAACAGAAGTTCATTTACAACAAGCCTTCAGTAATATTGCCTGGCCTTCTCATGATGATACTTAACTGGGCTCTGAAAGCAGCCGGACTCTCATGATGCTCTTGAGTAGTTCCATTACACCCTTCATCTTGTCTATCATTCTCAGGACAGACTATCAGCTTGCTTAACATGACATGCAGCAAGTGTATCTTCTCAGCAAGTGTATCTAACAGCAGAACAGAAGCAGAGGATCATACACCCTAGATGACCATGAAACACAGATGAGCTATTGACAGATTTCTTGCTTCTCTATCTATACAAGCTAGTTTGCTTCCACTGATTCAAAAGACCGCACTTAGCACACCAATTAAATGTTCCCATGAATGCACCTGTGGAATAGATAGGGTCCTTATACTTCCGTTTCATTTTACTGGAGCCTGCAAAGAACTTTTCCCGAATAGACTACGTCCATTGTCAATTATTTCTTCTGTGAACTCCTGACGGATTGTCCTCTTATTCTGATTATTTCGTTTTAAAGGCAACCCTAGGTTGAAGAGCCGCTGGATGAATACTATTCCTATTCAGCCCACTGCTAAACATCAGTCAACTTTCTTTGGGCACTTGTACAAAGCTGGTCTCTATGTTCCGTTCCAAGGCTTTGAGACAGGGTAGATGTGTCAATGACCTTCAGATGAAACCCAGGACTTGTGAGAACCATCACCAAATGTTAAGTCTGTGCTCAATTCTGCAGCAAGCGCCCTTCTCTTATTAAAAACAAACACCAAAAAACAGAGGCAAGCTGTTGGCCACTCCAAGGTGAATTAATTTTTCTTCACCAGTAGTTTACAGGGAGCTCATTCATGTTTCTTACAAAGAAAAATCCTAATTTATAATCAAGAATTGATCTTAGTTATGTCTTTCCACAGGCACTAAAGCCAAAGATTTAGTCACTATGAGGCTTCTCAGGATCACCCTGCAAAACAAAACAAAACAACAGGGGGGAGTTACTGTAGTTTTTAAAAACATTAAATATTTATTGCATTGCAATTAACTGTGGTCTTAAGAATTAACTAAAAACCAAAAATCAGTTTTTCTGCAACAGAATGAGGCAGTTCAGTCTAAGCTACAGAAGACCTGCATCCCAACATGCTAATTAACAGATATAAGAAGTGCAGCTTCTTCTATACTCATGAAAATAGTACTTGCTACCTTCCTTTCACCCCAAAATGATTATGGTTATCAGCCTACATAAAAAAGCTAAGTTTCTAAAACATGTTGACTAATAATTTCATGTTAAGTATTCTGTCCTAAAATTCTCCCAGCCTATTTTACAATACTGTTCTATTTTATCAACATAGACCAATGATGCCAAATCTTTTAGAGTGCCCAAACAGAGGGTCAGAGCAAACAATGTGCTGTGGGAGGAAGCGCTCCCACTAGGCTGCTGGGCGGAAGGGTGGGGTGAACTCTGTGCTGGGAGAAGGGAAGAAGCACTCCCATTGGGCTGCTGGGCAGAGAGAACTCTGTGCTGGGGGGAGGGAGGAAACGCTCCCATTGGGCTGCTGGGCAGAGAAGCGGGTGAACTCTGTGCTGGGGAAAGGGAAGAAGCACTCCCATTGGGTTGCTGGGCAGGGCAAACTCTGCTGGGTGAAGGGAGGAAATGCTCCCATTGGTGTGCTGGGCAGAGAAGCAGGTGAACTCTGTGCTGGGCCAACTACACACATGCCAACAAAGAGGGCTGTGTGTGCCCTCTGTGGCACATGTGCCATATGTTCACTACCACTGACATAGACAATTACTTTCTTCAAGGGCCATGAACAAAGCTACTAAGTACCATCTTCACACATGCTCTAGCACAGTGGTGGCCAACTTTGGCACTCCAGGTATTTTTTACCTTCAGTTCCCAGAAGCCCTGACCAGGTGGTGTGCTGATTTGGACTTCTGGGAATTGCAAGTCCATGAACACCTGGAGTGCCAAGGTTGGCCACTGCTGCTCTAGCATACAGACAAATTAATCTGGTTTAACAAATATGACATGTAAATAATTATGAGAATGAAGGTCTTTAGATCAACTACAGCTATGTTATTGTAACACAGATGACACATCTCAGAAGACAATGCCATCTTCTGAACACTATATGCTGCAATAATTGAAGAGTTTATAACATGCTTCCCATCTTGTTTCACTTACTGAAATGCAATCCAGAACTCTGACATACCCCATAGGACATGATGTGCAATTTAATGTGTTGCAAAGAAACCTATTATTCTTAACACCAAATGAGAAAGCCTTAGGTGATTATCAAAAACCAACTTCTAATGAACTCCTTTTTAACAGCTATTGGACACAGACTGTATGATAATTACCATGGCCAGTTGTCGTCCTATGTTTCCTACAGTCACACCTCCTGAAAAAAATATACATGGCAGCCAGGACCGGATATAAAGGAAGTCTGGAGAGGTATATCTAAAAGGGAAAGAAAATTAATTTAGAACCACTTATACCCTTAGCAACTGTTCAACAGGATCTGTCATTTTATCCTGGAAGACTGGAGAAAACACTGTCAGTGCTATGAATCTGTCTACTGACATATCAAATGTTGTCAGCAGTACCAAATTTCTAAAGGCAAAATTTGTTCTCTAATGTTACTTATTTCAAGTCACTTTTACATAACTACAACCATACGGGGTCAATTGTGCCTACTCCTGTTTATATAAAGTACAATTTGATACAATATAAAAGTTACTGGCTAGTTCCTCAGCATGGTCCATATGAAACCGTTTAGTCAGCAAACAATGAACAAGCTCTAACCTCCTCCAAGAAACCACTGCACTTCTGTGGAGGCAGTAACTTCCTCTCTCTGCAAACCTATTTATATTCCTTGCTGAGACTATCAAAGAATGGAGCACTCTAACCCCCTCTCCATCAACCTTCTCATTTGCCTGCCCACGTCTGTGGATACCAAGTCAGTGCTTAAATACAGGGATGCTTCAGTGGCGTAAGAATAAGAAGAGGAAGAAACTGCCTTGACTTCCATCTCTCAAGCTCAGCTCTTATTTTTTTAGGATTCCTAGTTTAAAATTACTGTACTTGAGAGTTTAGCACACAGTAATTCTGAATGTATACATGGCAAATATGCACTGTCATTTAGACAGAATTGATATTGTTTCACAAAGCAGTAGAAGAGAGGGCACATTAAACAAGGATAATAAAAAAACAATAGAAGATTCACTTACTGATAAACACCATTGTAGACCAGAAACTGTGTAATCAGAGTAGCTACAAAAGCTATTGTAATTCCAAGGCCGAGGCCACTTCTTGAACGATCAAATGTCCACCAGAGACCCAGTGACAAAGCTGCTAGCGTCAAAGAGAGCTGGATGTTGTTTGCAAAATCCAATTTCTTATACGAAAGCTAAGGAAAATACCATCACCTTAAAGCAGGGGTGCCCAAACTTTTCAAGCTGCTGGCCAGTCATGTGGTTCAGTGGGCCGGTCATATGGTTCCTCCCACAGGAAACAGAAGTAAAACGTGCCTTGCAATGTTTTGCAACAGGACGAGATACATTTTTAGGCTGCCATTTTCTCTGCTTAAACCAGGGGTGCCCAAACTATGGCCAGTGGGCCAGATCCAGCTCCCCACGCTGCCCATCACTCCCAGAAGTGGAAGTAAAATGTGCCCAGATGAATTGGCATGGGGGCTGGATCTGGCCCACAATTTGGCCATCCCTGGCTTAAAGCCTTACTAGTTTCTTTTGCTTCTTACTGGTATTCATTCAATGCTAGCCATATATTTTACCATCTACTTTGGTAAAATGGTATCTTGTCGCCACAGCTGACTCTGGGCTCCTCCCATGGCCAGGGAAAGAAAGGCCACAAGAGATAAAAGGTGCCAGAGTGTTGCAGCTGGCTGGGCTCGCCACCATAGTCAACTCTGGGCCCCTCCCATGACCAGGGAGAGAAAAGGCCCCCAGAGAGTCACAGGCGGCCAGACTCTCCGCCACAGCTGACCCTGGGCCCCTTCCATGGCAGGGGAGAACAGGGAGCCACTGCTGGCCACCAGACCCTAACAACATTTGGGTGGTGCCATGGTGTGTTTCATGCTGAACTGTTTTAAACTCTATATAACTAGTGATGCATCTGATCAGAATCTTGGTATGGTAGTTGAGAATCAAAGATCCTTCAGACCACGAGGTGGGAGTTCTCATCAGTACTTCTGTCTGCCTTATAATCAGAATCACAGCCTTACTAGTACAGCTTGAAATCATTTCTTGCAATACCAAGCCTTACTCAGGTCCTTCAAACTACTAGCCCAATGCAGTTCCCAGAAGTAAGTTTCTAGGCATGGTTATATTTTAAATGAACATTTGTGAAAAATGCACTGTGGAAACTGTGTCTGAAAATTAGATAACATTTCCAGTAAAGCTGATGAAATATCAACCGAGTAGCACTTAACAATTAAACAAAATAAACCCCACTGTATTATAATTATGATTGGATGTAGGAATCTCCAGGCCTTGCATTTGATTTGTGCTTTGTGTTGGACATATCCACCGGAAGGGCTCAAATCAAGGCATGACATCTTACACTTCCCAAGTCTCTCAGGCCAAAGAATAGAGAGGGATTGTAAAGTTTATTACCCCTCCACTTTATGACCAGTGACTTAACCTCAAAGCATTTTCCCTTGTTAGATAAAGATCATACACTGAGGTCTGGCGTGGCTCCCATCCCTAAATCATGTACCCTCGAGATCTGAGAATATCCTTGCATTGGGTCTGTGTAATGACTTTTACTCTGATGTAAAGTCCCTCCTCCTTGACCATTTGGTTGCTTCTGTTGTATGACAAAAAAAAATAGCTACTGGCAGTGGGAGAGATAGAGTTCCCTGGAAGCTAGCAAGCAAAAGATCTTCTAAGTTTCTCTCCTGTCTCTTTACTTAACCTAATCATCCCTGCTGGTAAGGATCCAGAGTACCAGATTGCAATATATGAAGGAAAGATTGCAACAAGTAAACAGATATTAGCCAAGCTTTTTAAGGATACAGCACTTGCATGGTTAATGCCAACAAAGACAGCTATGCATCGCATTACGCTGGCCCACTCTCGCTTGAATTTGTGAGGTTCACCAAGATGACTGTCAATGCAAGGGTATAGAAGGCCAATAACAGCTGAAAAAGAGTAAGACAAATTTCTCATAGTTACGACATGTGCATCTTCAAAATACATAAGAAAATCTCATGAGGTCAGAATTCATTTTTCTGTTATGTTTCTCAATAATAATAATTTCGTGTCAGAGAATTAATCTCGTGTCAGAGATTACTCTGGGTTGAGTCAATGGTACAGTAATACCTCGGATAACGCTAAGACTTGGTTCAACAAGTCTTGGTGTTATCCGATTTTTAGTGTTATCCTATGCATGTTAAAATCCTATGGGATGCATCGGATAACATTAAAGCTCCATAGAGATACATTGTAACCGCACAGGCTTTAGCGGTTGTTATCCGTTCCATCCCATAGGACCTTAACGTTATTTGATCCAATTCTCCTCCCCAGATTACTTAAAGTTATGCGATTTTAGCGTTATCCGAGGTAAATGTTATCTGAGGTATTACTGTACTTACAAAACTTCCTGTCTTGCCAAGTTTAAAAATCACATATTTTGATATCATTCAGTCTGCCACAATTCTGGTTGTTAGACAGTAACAGTTGCTTATTATTGATAATTAGGCAGTCAGCGATAATATGCTGAATGTGACTGTCAGCACTGCTGTACAGAAATGTAGTACCTGTCAGCTTCCAGAAGCTCCTAGGTTTGCAGACCTGTATGTATTCTAACCACAACGTGTGTCTTCCTTTTTCAGCTACATTTCCTATACACTTAATACATTTTTATTTCCCTTGGAAGAAACAAATTCTACCAAAGTTGTGTGGTAGAAGCTTTCATCAACGTTAATTTTTATAAACTGTCTTGACTCAGCTACAATTCCTGCTACTTTATTCCAGATATTATACACACAAAAGAAACAAAACCTTTTCACTTAAAAATGCAAGTATACTTTAATAATATAGGAAACTGCTTTATATTGAGCCAAACTACTATATAGATGTCAATGACTGGCAGTGACTGTCTAAGATTTTGTTCAGGATTCTTCCTAGAGATGCCATGGATTAAACCGGAGAAAATCTGCATGAAAAACAAGTGCTCTGTCGCAAAGCTGTGCTCTACCTTTTTATGAGGGCACTTAGTTGCATTAAGAATGTTTAGCAAGTACAGCAGAAGTAGAATAACTCCTGGGGTGAATCACCTTTATTTCTGCTCACATTATGAGAAAACATATCACTTAAAAATTTAGTTGGATACAATATAACATGCACCAGACCCAGAGGAAGCTATTAGCAGTCCAATGAGTGAGTGACTTCTCTACCAGGGTAGAGGTAAAGATCTAGTTTGAATAGTTTCAAATAGTATTGGCCAGGTGTTGCTGTCATGTAATCTCTTACACCTGCTGAACACTTGTGGAGGAATAGCTCTTTGTGTTTGCTAATAGAGGCAACAGAAGTAAACCAATTCATTGGGATCATTTCAACCAACTTTTTTTTGCAGACATTGTTTCACTGGTTCTATTTCCAGGGACATGCAACTGTGATCACCCAATTCTGCTGCTTCTCCTACACAAAACAGAACTGCTGAATGAAGTGATGCCTAAGGGGCTATTTAATATAGACCTGGATTACAAAGCAGCCAGTCACTTTCCTCCCTGCTGGCAATGGGAAGGTGGGGCCCAAAGTCAGCTGGTAGTGGGCCAGGATAGCTAAGAGACCACATCACCCCAAGAACATCTGTCCATCCAACCAGAGCAGACCGGAGGGACTCTCTAATTGTACCATCTGCTAGAGGGGCTCATCTCTCTAGCACAAGAAGGGGGGCCTTCTCTGTGTCCACACCAGCCCTATGGAACCTCCTGCCAACAGAGTTACGGCTGCAGATGGAATTGCTGCCCTTTAGGAAAGAACTGAAAACCTGGCTGGCAGGGCAGGTGTGGGGCACCGATAAGAGAGATGACCCCACCTGCTGGCGTATATAATTAAGATTTCTCTCTCTTTTAATGGAGGAGGTGAGTGGGTAAATTATTTCACATTTTTAATGGGGTTTTAAGGGCTTTTAGTTAATTTTGATGTTGCTTTTAATTGTTGTTAGCCTCCCAGAGTCACTGCCAACAACAGAAATTTGAAGAATAAAAAAACAAAAAAATCTGGAAGTCTGTACAGCTCCTAAACCTGACAGATAAAAGCTGGTCTTTGACTGTAACAATAAATTGATTGAGAAATATAGCAATAGCACAACTGAGTAAAGATGTTCTTGCTCGCTGAAATAATCAAACAGGTCACTGAACAGTTTGCACTGAGTCATAACTTGAAAGTTCAAATCCTTTGTTCTCTTTCCTCAAGTTTTGTGCCTGAAGTCATGTTATATCGCCTACATTTCAAATGGAAAATAATATCCTTACAGATATGTTTTTTGAGAGCTTTATTATTGCTGAGTCATTTCTCCTCTTTTCATTTTGTGGCGTTTGCACATTTGACAAGTGTAAAAATGTGTTCACATTTCAAACATTTTTGCAACCATGTAATATTTTACTCAAAACAGTGCATCTATCATGAATGCTCTTCCTGTACAGGATATAGTTAGCAATCGTAGCAGGCCAGTTGCCTGCTTTAAATACAGTATTCAGATATATGCTTCATTCCACTATGTACCAAAGGAGCTTCCTCTTCAGAGAGCATTTTGTCTTAGATGTGACATCTCTGGCTCAAACCTCCCCTCTGCTAACCTCAGGTTTCTGCTGACAACCGAAGCTGCAGTTGCAGCTGCTCTTAGGATAGGCACAGAGCCAAGCTTCACTTCCCTGCCTCTGCTGTCACAACATGTGACTTCCTTGTTTTCCGATTAAAGTGTGTGGCATGTTCACACTGGCAGCCAATAAGAAAGGGTACACACGCCTCACCAGTTTGAAGAGGGAACCAATAGATGGCAGAGAGTGGTGGTGAGTCATGCCAGCTCTGGTGTGAATCATGACAGACAATAGTTGGAGGGAACGCCTCCTTGTTTCCAGGATCAACCACAATGCCAACTCACAACGCAGTATCAGCCCAGGAAGGCAATAGGCTGCACACTTTGACTTGCCCAAATCTTTCTGTAATTTGCTGATCCTTGTAAAAGTGATATCCAACTATGAATTGTAGGATATTTTTAATGGAGCAGCTTGGCTTTCTGTAGCCTATGTTTAAGAAAACCACTTTCTAAATTTGCTCAATACCATACACAAATAGCACAATTATGTTTTTATTGAGCACAGTCACTCTTGAGAAAAGTCCAGCAGCCTGATTTAAAAAAACTACTCTGGGAGTTTTGAGCTAAACAGATTTAAAAAGCTTTAAATAAGTGCTGGAAAGGAAACAAATTACAAAAGCTTTGCAACTAAAGGGATTAATACACCATCCAAAAACGATGTTACATCATTAGCATCTCCCTCTAAACCCAGTGACTCACCTGCTGCTGTCCCACAGCAAGGGGGCACCCACCAAGCAGAGGAGAAAATTGTAGCTATGACCTCTTCAGGGAACAGCGTCACATTCCTCTGGATCTGCAGCAAATTCAGCACCAATGCAAGAAAAGTGCCCACAATAAAGAGCACCAGGCTCCTTTGCACAACATCCCTGCTCAGGTTCAAACTGCTGCTGCTGACAACGTTTGAGTTGCTAGTCTTCTTTGCTCCATGGCCCACTAAGGTTAGGGGAGAACTTGAGACAGATGTGCTCAACATTTCGCCCACCTTGGCTGCCAGCTCTGTAGCAGTCCCACCTAAGGGGCCTTTATGCCTTCCTCTGGCTGTACAGGAACAACTCCACATACGATCCTCCAATCTGGGCATAGGTTTCTCCATCAGATTTCTGAAATGGCATGAAGCAGCTGTCAGACATGCTGGCATTAGTGAGGTTGCCAAGTAAGCTTCTTTACAAGCGCATTAAGCCAGGGAAAAACTCATTAAGTGGAAACATCATAATTCAGGCACACTTTAGAGATAGACCTACAGGTGGCCTTTCTTTATTGCGTGAGTGATGAGCGCACTTTTAAGGCAACACTCGGGTCTGGAGAGGCCTATGAAAATCTAGCTGCATTGGTCCTACTTTCCGGAGGAATTTCGTGACACTTGCTAAGATTCTTTTATTTCAAGAATAGACTTCCATCTAATGGTGATTAGGACTTTCCCATCTGGGAGTGTAGCTAGGTCTGCTATTAACCACTTGCATCTACTCAGTGCTATGAAAATGCTAGAAACCACCTTATAACTGAGTCAGGATATTGCTCTGTTTTAGCCTCCACCTGTCAACCCTGGCTGTTTTGCATGGACCATGCATGCAAGCAACAATTGAGCTAGGCTTTCACTCTGGCAAAAAACAAAACAACAAAAACACCCTAGGCCTGCAGTTCTATGGCTGATTATATGGGATTAACACCCATATGAAATTCAATACAGTAATTACTTTCAAATAAACCTGGATAGGAATGATCTCCTACAATGGGTTTATTTTGCAGGATGGGGCTGAATATATGAAACCAACTCAACATTATTTTGCCTAACTGGCAGAAGGGCTCAGGGTTCTAATCTCAAACAATCAAGCATAAAAGACTGTCTCCAGGTTTTTTCCCTTTGGAGGCACTGGGGATTGAAAAGAGGTCTATTTTATAAAAAACAGGTGTTCAGTCACTGAGGTATGGCAAAGGCAAAGCCCCCAATTCAGAGAAAATGCCCCTTACTGCTAAAAAGCAAGGGATCACAAAGCCAACTTCTCTATAGAGTCTTGAAGATGGTAACTATTTCTGCCCTTTATACCATCCCATTGTAGATGTACCTAAAATCAACCCCTCCTGGAAGTACAATAATTACTGGCTAAATTTCTAAAGGGCCTATCAACTGATAAGGCTGGGAGCAATGATCCTGTCTGATATGCAATTATGAACTCCCCATTTCTATTATCTACCTGGACTCTCAATTCTAGATTTAACCCATCAACTCTCCAAATATTTTTTTAATTGTCTATTTGCTCGTCTACTAGTTCTTCACCTGAAAAACAAAAATGAAACCTCATATTCCCAAGTGACAGTGAGAACAAGAAAGAGTCTTGTGCATCCTAAAGACCAAACAATTTTATTTGATATATTTTTGGGACTCTAGCCCACTACTTCAGATTCCATAGCCGTAGTCCTTAATCTTGAAACCAATTAACAGAGATTTATTGCACCTAATTACAAACTAACCTTTTGTTATGTCCTAGAAAACAACCAACAACTGAAAACAAGTGCAAGTGATTCATGTATATATACTACACTGAGGAGGTTACAAACTTGTGCATTAGCACATGTAAGAAAAGACTCTTGATAGGTTTCCTGCCCAGACAAAATCTGCATAGCTGGAGATAAAAGTGGCAGGGGAAGAGAAGCTAGGGAAGCATGTGTATTGTATCTATACACTCCAAAACTGTACACCGGGCAAGAATTTCATCTGATGTAGGGTTATGGGGATGCTCAGCTATACATGCTGGCCAATCTGCCCCCCCAAAAAATTTCAGTTTTAATTTTCCCTGTTGGAAAACTAAGCTATTGGAGATCGCTCACTTCTCAGCCAGCTGTGCTCAGGTGAACTGAATAAAACCCAGAGGCCTTCTTGTCCTCCAGCCCTCACCCACTAGATCCCTGGTGGCTAACCTTGGCACTCTAGCTGTTCTGGAACTCCAATTGCCATAAGCCCAAGTCAGCTTCTGGGAACTGAAGTCCAGGAACAGCTGGAATGCTGAGGCTTGCCATCACTGCACTAGATAGTCTATCATTAGTCACTGCAAGAGTTTTCTGTCTCCTAAAGCAGGGATCAGCAAACTTGGCTCTCCAGAGGTTCTTGGACTTCAATTCCCAGAAGTCCTGATCAGCAGGCATACTGACTTGGGCTTCTGGTAATTGAAGTCCAAGAACACCTGGAGAGCCAAGTTTGCAGATCCCTGTACCTAAAGCATCAAGAAGGAATGGGGGGTGGGGGGTGGCAACGCCGCCCACCTCACTGGCTACAACCAACCTCCGCAGAGGGCAGCTTGGCAGGTGCCAAGGAGGAGCCCACTCCCCCCAAGGAAGGTGGGCACAGTCACAGAGCCATAATAACTCGTCGGAAGAGGCCTTTTTTAGGGCATTGAGTCCAACCCTCTGCTCAGTGCAGGGATCCAAATCGTAACAGATGGGTGATCCAATACTAGGCCCTTGCCACCTTCAGCAAGCCCGCCGTGGTAGACTGCGCCTGCCCATGGAAGCCTCACGTACAACCGGCCCCTGCCCACGGCCTGAAGGGAAGGAGACGCGACTCCAAAGGAAGAATGGAAACACCCGCTTCTTCAACCCCTCAGGCTTTTAGGGCCTGCGGTGGGGGTGGGGGTGGGCTGGGGTCTTCCTCGTTCGTCCTCCCGCCCGCCTTCTTCATTCCTACCTGCAGCCACGTCCAAGCGCCCTCTTGTTGTCTCCTGCCTTCCTTTCCCGCCTGCCTCGCTCTCTCTCCTGCACGCGCGCCACGGCAACCGCCACGGCCCAAGCCCTCTATAAAGCCGCGAGCCCCGCGGTCACGTGGCCCCCGGCGCGGCCCTATCCGCGGACTCGGCGCCCACCGCCCCTTCCCTCCCTCCCTCGCGCGCAGACTGACGGGTGGGGTGGGGGTGGGGGCGGGGGTAAAGGATGAGGCGCTTTCCGCCCGGAGCACAACATTGCAGTCTGGTGAGGCCCGGCCAGCCAATGGGAGGCAGGCAGCCCATATGACGTCAGGGGACACACCACCCGCCCTCCTTCAACTGACAGCTCGCGAGCTGACAAGGAGGGAACGGGTTCGCCTGGCTAGGGGGGCGGGTGAGGTGGCAGTTTCCCCGCAGCAGAGGCTAAAAAGGGGGAGGGGGCGTGTCGCGCGCTGGGGAACAGAACGTTCCTTCCTCCCCCCCCCCAACCGTCTCTCTGGTCACGGAGGGCGCCATTTGTGCCAGCCTAGTGCCCTTCGCCCTCTCCCCCCCCTTGTTAATCGTTCCCCTCTCCTTTCTTTTTATTTTTTATATAGGTATTTAACAAAATAAACATAAAAAAAAAAGATATAGAAGCATACAAAGATACAAAACATACAAAAATGAGAGGAATTTTTTTTAAAAAAATCAGTCATAAAAAAGGAAACACATTCTTCACTTCTAAGTCAATATAAGCACATCACATAAACCAAGTATATCGCTCCATAATCTAAAAATACTATCTCAATTAAACACATAGGTAGAACTACATAGTTCTTCTTTAGTAACTCATATTAACCCTTTCTCTAATACATTTAGTTTCCTTTGCTACTCTAAATCACTCTTTAATAACACCCCTGTGATATTTACAATGTCCAAGGGCTTATAAAAAACTCATAATTTCCAAAAGTCATTTTGTTCCGGTACAGGAGAAACATCTTTCTTCTTAACCATCCCGTATTCCACGAAAGGCTTCCAAACTCTCCAGAAATTGTTGACTTTAACTCTGCCTTTTTTTTACATTTAATTCACATGTGAGTTTATCATTGAGTGCCAGCTTCCACATTTCCTTATACCAGTCTTGAATTTTTATCGAAACCTCCTTTTTCCAATTTTTCGCTATGCAAAGTCTAGCCGCTGACAACATCACAAACATTAATTCTTTGTTATCATTGCTTATATTGAACTTGTCGACCTCTGTTAACAACACTGTGTCTGGACCCCATACGAGCTGCTTATCTAGTATATTATTTACTTCATTTTTCACATTTCCCCAAAATTTTTCCAAACATTTACATTTCCACCACATGTGCGCATATGTTCCCCTTGCCTTTCTTTTTTTTTTTTTAACGTCAAAATAAAACTTAGTCTATTTCATTCAGAGGTTGCTGTGACAAACCTGGCTTGTGGAGAGCCAGGTTGGGTTAAGAAGAAAAAGTGAAGCTCCCAGTAAAGAGAAGCCTGAGATAATGGCAATTGGAAGGAAACTCTGTCTAGACATAGAGACAGAAGGAACAAGCATAAAACAGGTGGCAGAGCTCAAATCCTGATTAGGTTGAAAGGAGAGAGTGCAAAAGCTGGCTTGAGACTCAATATCAAGAAAACCAAGATCATGACAACAGGCCCTACCAGTCCCTGGAAAATAGATGGGGAAGAAGTAGAAGCAGTGACAGATTTTACTTTCCTAGGATCAAAGCTGTAATTTACGCTGTAAGCTGCCCAGAGTCGGGTCTACCCGATTGGGGCGGGATACCAAATGTGAGCAATAAATAAATAAAAATAAATAAAAGCTCACTGCAAATGGTTATTGCAGCCATGAAATAAAAAGGGGACTGATTCTTGGGAGGCAAGCAATGAGAAACCTGGGGAGCATAGTGAAAAGTGGAGACATCGCATTGCAAACAAAAATTCGTATAGTCAAAGCAATGGTATTCCCGGTGGCATTGTATGGTTGTGAGAGCTGGACCATTAGGAAAGCTGAGCGCAGAAGAATAGACGCCTTTGAGATGTGGTGTTGGAGGAGAGTTTTGAGAGTCCCCTGGACAGCGAGGAGAACAAATAGGTCAATCTTAGAAGAAATTAACCCTGACTGCTCCTTAGAAGGTCAAATAGTGAAGATGAAGCTAAAGTACTTTGGACATCAAATGAGAAGAGATGATTCACTTGAGAAAGCCTTGATGCTTGGAAGGGTCGAGGGCAAGAAAAGAAGGGGACGGCCAAAGATGAGATGGCTAGATGGTATTGTAGACACAATGGGCACAAAGCTGAGTGAGTTGAGGAGATGATGGAGGACAGAGGTGCCTGGCGGACAGTGGTCCATGGGGTCGCAAAGGGTCGGAATCGACTGTGCGACTGAACAACAAAAAAAGAGCTCAGATACCTAGGAACAACATTTACTGAAAATGGCAAAATGAACTATGGTGCAGCAAGGCAAACTCAATACTGGGACAGTTAGCTCCACTCTTACACAAATAAACACCTCTTACAAAGCATATTCATCTCTGCCTTATGTTACCAGTGCCAAACATGGACACTTAGAATGAAACATAAGCCGAAGATGGACTCCACGAAAATGAGCAGAGGTTGGGCACCTTGAAAATGAGATGTCTGAGAAAGGCTGGAGTGACTAGAAGGGATAAAATCAGGAATGAGGTTATAAGGGAAAGAATTGGAACAACTACTGGTAATCTGAAATTACAGAGCCAACAAATACTGTAAAATGGTTTGCCCATTTGGAGCAAATGTCTTGGCATTCCATACCTTACAAGGCATGTGTGGAAAGAGGAGAAGGACAAAGACCATGAGGCAGACCCAGAGGAAGGCGGAGAGAACGTCAGAGAAATATTACAAGAACACCAGATAACACTAGAAGTGCCAGAACAAGAACTTTGCATCTCTCCCAACGCCCAATGGTGTAAAAGAAGAAGGACTTCCAAGCCAGCTTCAGGACTGTGTAGGAATCTGAGGTGAAATCTTCAGCCTGTCTTGAGATTCCTTCAGTACTGAAGTGCCATGTGCTTCTCACACCACCTCTTCCTCCCTCCCAGTTTCTTTCACTTTTCCCCTCACTGCCCTTAGACTTACATGATGTTCCCTGGAATTACTGAACCTCTGGGGCACTTTGGTCTTGTGCTTTGTGTCATGAACTCAGAAAAAGCTCCTGAGGGTAGATGGCACAATATGTGAAGAGGAGAAACATGCAGAGTCACATAACCCCTTTCTTGCCACATTTACCAAGTGAACACTTAGTACAAGGATGTACATCAATCGTCCCATTTTTGACATTAATATCTATTTCTTAGGTATATGTCCTATCTTCAGTGTAGTCCAATATTCCTCCAATGAGCTCAAAGCATCATTTATTTATTTGCTTGCTTGCTTGTTTGTTCAGATTTATATTGCCGCCCACTCACTGAGGCGACTCAGGACGGTTTACAGTCAAAACAGCAACAGTACAGTAACAATCATAAAATATTTTGGAATAGTAGCCATGTTAGTCTGTGGTTCATGCATATCTGAAAACAAAATAAAATAAACACTGTAGCACTTTAAAGACTAACTGCTATATTTTTATTGTTAGCTTTCATAGATTATTTTATCTTGTTTATTTTATTTTGTTTTCTGATTTTGGAGCTTTCTTTGCTTAATGGTCTTAAAGAGTTCTTGTTCTTTATCCATTTGGTGGAATACTTCTATGTTAGTCACATGGTCAACCTATGATATCCTTAGAAGCCGTCTGTAGATCCACATTTCAAAAGCTTCAGTTCTCTTTTCAGAATCTTTTGTCAATGTCCAAGCTTCAACTCCATATAGCAACACTGGGAGTACATAACATCTCGCTATTCGGATCTTTGTAGCAAGAGTTATATCTCTACTGCCTAACAAATGTCACATTTTTATGAAGGTAGATTTTGCTTTTTCTATTCATAATTTAACCCCTACCTTGGGATCCCAATTTTCATTTAACATAGACTCCAAATAGATAATTTTATCAACTCTTTTGATTTCTTGTGTTTCTGCCATTATCTTGCCATGAGTTGGTGTATGGCTTATAATCAGATTTTTTGTATTGAGATCCAAACCATATTCTGTTTTTGAAGCTCTAACTTGATCCACATCAGCTGAAGATCTGCAAGGTTTGTGGCCAACAACACTGTGTCATCAGCATATGGGATGTTATTCAGGTATTTCCTATTAATTTTAGTGCCCAAATTTAAATCTGATAGTGCTTCTGAAAAAATACTCTTTGAATATGTATTAAACAGTGTCGGGGACAACACACAGCCTTGTTCCACACTTATGCGAATTTGAACCTGCTCTGTCAGCTGCTCTTCATCTCTGACTTGAGCTTCCAGTGTTAAGTATAAGCATGTTAAATTATCCACATAGTTTTATGGCCACAATGTGTATATGCTGATCTTTATTTGGCCCAACCTTGGCAATAGCAGTAGCAATTACTCTTACATAATGCCCCATAGCACTTAGTGAGGAGTTCACAAGGTACTGTAATTAGCATTTTGCCCCCAACATGTACTTATTTTATGGACCTTAGAAGGAAGAACTTAGAATAAGTTCTGTCTTATACAATTGTTTGTCTTTAGTAGCTTGTGCTTTTAGCCACAGTACTACAGACTATGGTTGTGAACATGACTGCCACAATACAAGCTATCAGTACAATTGTACAATTTTAAAAATCCATTTGAATTCTGTGCAAATTAGGGTTTCTGATTCTGAGATAGGGTTTCTTATGGAGATGGATTAAATGACCCAGAATTTAAGGGGCACAGCAAATTGCTGCACAGTTTTTAACCCTGACCATTGTACAACATTTCAATGTTTTCATTGCATGAAAGGAACACCCAATGTTGTTGAGAAACACCCTTTTGAAGATGGTAAGGGGGAGAAAGCATTGGTACGCAAAGCTATATGTCATTGAGGCATCATACCTATATACAAAGTTCAACTCAGTTTTTCATTCTGTCCTTTGTTGAAATAAAGCTACCTGTACAGGCAAAGTTTATCAAAGTGTACTAAAAGTAGCAGACCATTGAACTTGTGATTAGCTTTTGGCAAGGTTCATATTTCCAAAGCAGCGGAAATTTTATTCTGTGTATACAGGTGACTATGTACAAGTGTCTTTGCAGTTCATTCCTGTCCGCAGGCAGTGTGCAAGGTAATAATTATCATCCCACTGAGGTTACACACCCGTGCTTAGCTCCTCCCCTATATATATATATATTTTAAATATACAGTATTGACAAGTGACAAAAATGAAATTTCTTGTTGTTTCAAGGCATACAATGGATGGGTACAGGTGACAACTTTTCCATAGTCTTATCACATGAGCATACATGATACAGCATATCCCTCTACTGACGTCTTAGCTTCTCAACAGTGGCCATAAAAGCCTTGATGAATTAAATTGTACTTTCCCCCAATGTGAAATCAAGGGTTTGGATCCTGTACAATTTTCAAATCTTAGTTCCATCCTTCTCTTCTTCTCCCCTTTGCCCTCTTGCTTGCTCTTTCTGTTCCTCTGGGGCTGGCTCTTCTCCCTTTACTTGTCTTACCTAGCTAGCTCCTTCTCTCCCTTTCTGTTTTCTCCATTCTCCTCTGTTTATTCAGTTATTGCAGTTTCTGATATGAGTGTGCCATTAGCAGAAGTTGTAAACCTGAATTTTAGAGGTTAGTGGGAGGACTTTGGGTAACATGGAAATGGATGTAGAAAGGAGGGGGTTGTCATAAGAGGGTTGTCCTCTGCATATGTTAAAATCCAAACCATTTGCCAGGACTGCACAGAGAGGCCACTAGCATCTAACCCCAGAGAATGGACTAGATGACCCTTGGAATCTCTTTCAAGACTACAGTTTTATGATTCTAAGCCACCCCAGAGTTCAGCTGGGAATAATTTTGCTCACAAATATGCACTTAAAATCCCATTTATCAAGGATCCAGCAAAAGTGCTAGAAAATGTTAGAAACAGAATCTTTCTGCATGTGTTCTATCATGAGCTATGATTCTGAGCTATATATCTTCCAGTGTTTCTACTAAAAATACATACAACTTCACTAGCAGTTGAGTTGTTACCACCATGAACTTGTAAAAGTCTGACAAACATTTGTTAGAGTACAAGAGAACAAAACAAGGCTGAAATCCGGCTAAGCCCTGTTTATGTAGGTAATGCTAGGTATGAGTCTGCAGGTACTAGTATGAAGACATCAGTATGTGAATGGATATGTCTGAACTGTCAGATAAAAACTTCTGAAATGTTATTTGGGGATGACCTTTGCAATATCCGTTCAACAATACGGTCAGGTTAGTTTCCTGACTACCAACCTGAAAACAAACCAAGTTAAGTCTGAATTTTTCCAGGTTAACAATATTATCTTGAGAGGGACATCAACATTTAGTCAAAACAGTAGTGATAACTATGTGCAATATAGCTGGAGGTAATGTTTGGCACAGTCAATGCTTGTCAAAGCAGTAGCTGGAAAGAACCCAAATCTTAACTTTCTTTTTATTAGAAGGAAATCAGCATACACAGGATTTCATTAAAATGGTGCTACATTTTAGTATTTATTCTTTGAATAAGTTTTTTTCTTGCTTGTATACCTTATACAGTTGTATTAGTGTACACATGACAATTATTTTGGATATGGCCCAAAAAACGTAGATTAACTTTCCCCCACAAAGACCGGACCATCTGTTGTCTTTATTTTTTCAAATGGGATGTGCATTCGGATTCAGAAATATTCGGAATGTACTGAATAATGCCATATTTTGATAGTTTCAAACATATCCAGATCTGAATTTGATAGTTCTGAATACTGTACAGTACAGTCAACCCTTGCATAAAGAGCATCTCACTTAATAGTAACTCTTAAAGAGCAGAATTTTCTCTGAATGTTCGCTTCACTTAACAAATAAAACCAACCAAAAATTTGCTTAACAAATAAATCGGGGTTTGCAATCCCCCCCCCAAGTCACAATTGATCACTTACAATGGTGTTTCGCTTAAAGAGCAATCCTGTGGAACACATTATGCTCTTTAAGCGAGGTACAACTGTATCTGTAATAATAATTCATAATATTCAAAGACTCGTATACTGTACTTCTATATTTTAGAAAGAAAGGCATGTTTCTGATTTTTGAAGAAGTATGTGATGTGTTTTAACTCTTTTAGATTGTAAGCTGCCCTGAGTCCTCGGGAAAGGGTGGGGTATAAATATAATAAATAAATAATAATAAATAAATAAGAAGTGAAATTGAAACCTATTTCTCAGGCATCCTGAAGTGATTTCTTGAGAAATGAAACTTACATTTCTTTCAGACATTCTCTGGCACTCAGTTTTTCCTGATTGAAAAACCTGCAAACTATGTCTGTACCAATGAAATCTAAAATCAGGCACAAGCACCAGGAGATCTTTCAAAACAGTTTTCTCAACTGAAATGGCTCATAAATCCCCTTAGCATTTACTGTTAGAATATGTTCTGGCATAAGCCTGCACTATAGCAGTTTTTTCTGTGTCCTGTTTTGCTCTCAACTTACATTTACTTTTTCAACATCCCTCATTGTTTATATAGTTAGGAATAAGATTTAGGATTAGTACAGTCATAGACTGATTTGTTATAAATCAACAGGGAATTATATTAATTTAGGTCTCTTTGTGATGTATCAGGCAGCTGAATAAGATGTTGTTACAAATAGATTTAATATAATTTCTGTCTCTGTGTGATCTTTGAAAAACTTTGTTCTGCTGTAGCAGAATCAGGTACTGTACTGTTCTTTGGGTAAAGTCTGCAGACAGTAAGAAGCATGGGTGTTGTAGATGTAGGCACTTGGGGAAGGCTGCAGGAATGCTGCCTGCATCTACTACAGCAGCCTCTACTGAGGGGAGTGGGAGAGGGAGGGACCCCCCAACCAAAATCTGTCCTTAGCTGCCTTGTCCAGCACTGACGGTATGAAAGAGCAGCAGTTGTGTGTGCCTTTGGAAGTGGTAGAGAAATCTCCGGTTGAAGACGGGACAAATATGAACAAATCTCAGTCATGTTCCAGTGATGTCTTTGTGCATCCCAGCCAGGTCAAGGGGCTGAAAAAAAGACGGTGAAGAAGGCACACTTCTCTCAAAGATCTGATGTGCCAGAGAAGGATAAGCTTGGGAGACAGCAGTGCTGCACTATATATTTCTGGACTATATATTGCCTTCCATGCAGTTCCATCAAGTTCAAGGATGGATTGACCTCTAGCTTCCATTCCCAGCAAATCTCTCCTGTGCAAAGCAACATTGTGGTTCATGGAAATTCTCCTTAAAGTACATAGACATCTTATGTGGGGCAAGAGGAAATGGATGAGACTCTGGTGGGCATTATTTCAGAAGCTTGTGATGTTGGAATCACCCCTGTCCCTCCAGTTGCACTTGATCCACAGTTGATGGAACTGGTAGTGATGACAAGTTAGCAATCCCTGTTAGGAAGGGTTACTCGAGGTGTGTATGCCATATGGACTCAAGGATCTAGCCAAACAGTAAGTTATAAATAGGATTATTATGTGTGTAGGTGTATGTCAGAGACCAGTCTGAGCCTTATCAGGCAAAGTAGCTAAAATTCCATTTTAAATATAATGGTATAAGGTGTTCTTCAAATGTGCTGAACATATTCATGCAATAAAATGTTATTTTATTCATTATATTCTTATACTAGTCCTATTCAAAAGATATTTAGGTTAGTACAGTATATATCAGACTTTCTAAACATTTTCAGGTTGCGGGCCGGATCATTCCCCCTCAGATGGCTGAGTGGCAGCCCATGTCTCTCATTCTATCACCACCACAACAGGGGTAAACAGAAAAAGCCTCCTCAAATATTGTAGTATTTTTGAACCATAATTGAGCGTACTGTGGGCAATGGCAACCTTGTTGTGTTGGTTAATCTTTCTCACACTATGTCAGGTGAAAGGAACCGTGGAATCAATTCACCAAAAGGTGGCTTCATTTTGGCAGTTTAAAATCTAACATAAATATGAAAGAAGAGGAAGAATTGCCACAACACTCTTGAGAATCTTAAGGCTGATTTGAGATCACTTGGTGAACTTTCTGGCTCCATAGGGATTTAAAGGTAGGTTGCAATCAAACCAGTTCACATCACACCACACAAGTGACCTGACTGGGCATGGCAGGAAGGCTTGATTTATAGGTTTTAAATTGCTCTTGATACTGCCAGGTATTCACCGATGTCTAGAAGCAGTAATTAATTCTCTTTTATAGCAAGTTGACATTTAATAATTAATGGTTAGGTTTCTCTTTTGTTGCTGGATTGTTGTTTCTAATATGCTTTATTGCCTTTTAAAGCCTTTTTTGGGTTGGTAGTACAGTAGCTGTAAAGAACAAAGGTTGTGAAAAGAACAATTGATAATGTGGTTGTGATTCTGCATTCCTACAAATCTCTATCCCAGTTCCTGTATTATTAGTTTATCAGAGTACCACAAGCAACTGTGAAGAGAAAAAGTAACTTCTGCTTTATTTTTCAACATTCTAGAAATTTATTATCAGCTATCAGCAAATCTGTCCTATGCAAGGCAATTAAAATGTTCACTCCATAACTTCCTGGAATTTTCTACTGATCTTCCCTGACTTCATGGCTTGTTTACTTTTATGCCATATTTAAAGATCCAGAATCTATATTAGCATATGCCAGTGATGGTAAACCTTGGCACTCCAGATGTTCTTGAACTTCAATTCCCAGGAGCCCTGATCAACAGAAGTGCTGACTTGGACTTCTGGTAATTGAAGTCCAAGAACACCTGGAGTAAGTGGTGGGCTTAAAAAAAAATTACTACCACACTGTGAGCGTGGTATGGTGGCCAGGGCCAGGGGGTAAGCCCTGCATTGCACCCAAATTAGGACTACAGTAAAACCCATAGTTACATAATAAGTCTGTTCTGTAGGCTTTCATGTAAATCAGTTTTTTACTTAACTCGAAGCAAACCCATAGGAAAAATGAATTTTTACATAACTCAAAGCAAACCCATAGGAAATTGTGTTATGTAAATCGGGACATTTCTGTAAACTGGGACATGGTTTTAGTGCAAAAATCATTATGTAATTTTATGTAACTTGAGGCATATGTAAGTCAGGGTTTTACTGTACTTCATTTGAAAACTTGGATGGGTGAGGCCAGCCAGAATTTCTGCTATCCGGAACTGGTGTGAACCTGTTGATGCCCACCACTGCCTGGAGTGCCAAGGTTCACCATCACTAGCATATGCCTTCATTATGTCATTACACTTACTTACAATATTTTTACCCTGCCTGTCTAGTCATGCCTGCCACATGACCACGGAAACGTCTGCAGAAGCAGGCAGTGCTGGCTCTTCGGCTTTGAAACAGAGATGAGCACTAACCCCTAGAGTTGGATACGACTGGCTTTCGAGCAAGGGAAACCTTTACCTTTACTTCTCCTAAAAAGACTGGTGGTGGCTTACAGTATTACAAATAAACACCATTAAAAGCCAAAAGTGATAAATTATTTCAATATTTCAAAAGAATTAAACAAATATGATATTAAAAATCATAGATAAAAGCAGTCTAAAAACTTATTTAAAAACAACAGAAATGAATTAGTCTTAGTTTAAGGACTCCTGCCACCCCAACAACCAGTCACACAAAGAAAGCTGTCTGGAAGAGAAAAGTCTTTGTCTGATCATAGAAATACAACAAAGATGGAACCAGCCATGAGAGGAAATTCCAGAGTCTGGATTAATGACAGAGAAGACCCTTTCTTGTGTCCCTACCAAGATATCTGAGAGGGTAATAAGACCAAGAGAAAAATCTCCCTTTGTTATCTTAAAACCTGTGTAGGCTCATAAAAGAAAATGTGGTTTGTACAATAGCTTGGACCCAGGCTGCTTAGGGCTATATAGGTCAAAAACATCACTTTGAATTGTGTCTGGAATTAGATCAACAATCAGTGGAGTTGATATAATTGGGGTTGGGCGGGTATGTGATCCCTACAACCAAACCCAGTGAGCAATCTGCCCACAGCATTTTGGTCCCATTGAATTTTCTGAATGCTTTCCAAAGTCAGCCCCATGTGATATGTTCAGCGTTTTGAGATACTGTACCTAGATCTCTTGACGAGGCAAGGAATTACAAAAAGTAGGTTACAGATTAAGGGATTGGGGAATGAAGTAGATTGACTTGATGTTGAAGTCAAGCTGTTTGTAAGATCACAGCCCTGAGATTAAATGGGTTTGAAGACACTACAGACATTCAAATAAAACTCTTAACATAAAATGAACATCTTTTTGCCCTTCTAGATGTTGGTGTAATTACACTCCCATCATTCTTCTCCACTATTGGCTACAGCTGATGGTAGCTTTTCAGCCTGGTCCAGCTGGTAGTGTGATGTTTTGAGGATTCACTGGGAACCCATGCAGTATTGCTGGGGAAAAGAAAGTGAGAAGTTTGCATGACTCCCTAGTTTTGAAAGTATAAAATTATGTTTTATATTTTAAAAATGAGGAGTCAAACTTTTCTGTTTTTCTGGTTCCTAACAGTCCTACAAGGGACTGCAGTGGCTTAGTTGTTAAGACACTGAGCTTCACTACCAGCAGGTCAGCAGTTCGAGACCTGAGTGCTGTACAACGGAGTGAGCTTTCATCTCTATCCCAGCTCCTACCAACCTAGCAGCTCAAAAGCAAGAAATTGCAAGGGACCACTTCAGTGGGAAGGTAAACAGTGTTCCATGCACTCCAGTGTCTAGTTATGCCTGCCACATGTCCATGGAAACATCTGCAGATGCAGACAGAACTGCCTCTTTGGCTGTTAACAGAGATGAGCACTGAACCCTAGAGTTGAATATGACTGGCTTCCGAGCAAGGGCAACCTTTACCTTTACTGACAGATCTACAAGCAGCTCCAGATGAAACCTGAAGCCAAAACACCAGCTTCTGCAGTTTGTCTCAGAACTGTGTTCATGAAGACACCGGTTTCAACACTGAGTTAGTTCTCTTTCCCCTTCCACGTCTGATATTCAGTAACAAAAATTGGCTATAATTCATGGTAAGAAAAAGTGACCAGTCACCAAATTTCCCTCCAGCCCCCTCCCCCCAGGCAATGGCAAAGAACAATGAAATGAATTCTGGTCATTACTAAATGACAACTTCAACTCCATGAGTTTTCATGGCTAAGCAGAGATTTAAACCCAGGTCTATTGACTTCTAATCTGACACTCAACTACACCATACTGGCTAGCATAGGAAAACATACGTAGAGCTCTGCTTCCTGGATGATTCAGGCAGTTATAGTCCAAAACATAACTTTACCAGACTATTAAGTATGATTCTGTTTGTGTAACATAATTGCCATACCTTCTAGTCACAAATCCAGAACTGCAACTTCTCTTTAGTACTAAGCCATTACTTTCTCTTGAAACAGCATGTTCTGCACACAGAGAATTTATCATCTTTTCATCTCAACAGATAAAATGTAACGGTGTGGGGAGGTAATAGCTTTGTGCCACAAGCGTTAGGGCAGTAGGAGATATTTTAGAACTCAACCTTTGAGCTTTTGCTAGAAGACTAGATCCACATTAATGGAACTCAAGAGGTTTTCCTGAAGCAGATTAAAACTGCCCAAAATGCTCTAATCATATAGTAATTTTAAAAGAAATCCATAGAACTGGAAAATTTCAGTGGACTTCTATGTTAACTTCTATGCTAACTTCCCATGTTTAACTGGGAAGTTAGCAGAGATATCATTTGTGAGTCTCCAGTGTTTCCCTACATGGGGCCCACACCCCACAGAGGCACTTCGATTTCCAGAAGCCAAAGTTAGTACATTGGCTGATTAGTGCTTTGGGTGAATTGACTTAGGCTTCTGGAAATTTAAGTCCAAAAACCAAAGTCTGGGAAACAATAGTCTATGCTAACCTCACAACTAAACATCTGAGCACAAGAATAACCATTCTGGAAATTGGCAGTTAGGTAAAAGAGGCTTGGATGGGTGTGAGTTCCATTGCCTAAAGCTGGCTTTTGTGTGTGCAGGTCTACAGATGTTTATTATGAAGAAACCCTGCACAATTTGTCTCTACCTAGCAGAAGAGTAGCGTGCCTTGGTGGGGCCCCGTATAAAAATTTGTTTGGGGGCCCTTAGGAAGGGTAAAGATTTGTTTTGCTTATGCATGTTGGGTGCCCCCGTGGCCTGCCCCCCCCGTATAATTGATATGGCAGATACGGCGGTAGCTACTCCTAGCTAGGAGAAGAGGGAAACAGAAAATGGCTTCAGGGAAGAAAGAAAGAAGGAAGTCATAGAGTCCCTGGGGAAGGCTGCAGAATTCCATCACAGAAGATTCCACAAGATTCCTTAGATTTTTCGTTTCCTGTTGATTAATTGAGGGCCCAATTGCATGTGTGTACAGGTTCTAAATTTAAAAAATGGAAATCAAAGTCAGTATATTCCTTACATACCTTCCCTTCATTTTACATGCACATTAGTCTATTCTTTCAGTCTACCATGGGAGTTCTCTTCTAGACCTTATATCATCCATGTTACTGTCATCAGAATACAGTACTTTTACCAAGAAGGTTGGCAGGTCGACATTCATTTTTGGTTAACCTGTTAATAATTTACTTTTGTAACAGCAGGTTTGCTAATACCCCAGGAAACATTACTAGTACAGAGCAACCTCAGTTAATAAACAGAGCAGTAACACAAAAATTGCACAACAAAGGGAAATCCATAAAAATAGTGGCTCAATTTACAGAATTTATTTTGGAACAGATTAATTGGTTTTAAATGCATTCCTATGGGAAACTGCATGCAATGCATTCCTATGGGAAATTCAGTTTAAGTAATTTTCACTTTAAGAAACGTCCCAAGGAATGCATTAATTATGTTAACCGAGGTTTTACTGCTCTTCTCTTGATTACCTCCACCAACATTCAGTTTTGATAACTATTTCCAAATGCAGGTCTTACTATTACTTACTATTTATAAGTAATATCTTATTACACCAGTATATTTGTTACTGGTAATGTAACAAGAAGTTGCAGAGTTACAGTAAAAGTAATCTGACAACTAGCTGCAAAGTTACTTTTTATACATAACAAGCAACATTATCTAGTTACAGTCACCAGAGACAACCAGAATGTATTTCTCTATAATAGTGATGGTGAAACTTTTAGAGACCCAGTGCCCAAATTGCAACCCAAAACCCACTTATTTATCACAAAGTGCCAACATAGCAACAGGGGAGAAGAAAACGCTCCCATTGGCTGCTAGGCAGAGGGGTGGGCTGAACTCTGTGCTGGAGGAAGGAGGAAGCGCGCCTATTGGGCTGCTGGGCAGACGGGTGGGACAAAGAACTCTACTGGGGTGACTGCACAGGTGCCCACAGAGAGGGCTCCTATTGCCACCTCTGACACAGGTGCCATAGGTTCACCCCCACTGCTCTATAATTTTTTGGCCTTCTGGTAACAGTATTGTATTATAATGAGAATCCATAAAGCAGTGATTACCATACATCAAAACACACATAACAATAACAGCAATTTGCCTGCCAAAAATTAATGATTAACACAATGGATTCACTTTTCAAAAGTAGGGTTACAAGCTCCATCTGAATGATCTCATCAACCACTTCCACATCCATCAGTGTTTTCATTCATCTTCCCATATCTCTGTAGTCTATCTCAGAAGCTAGAGTGTTAGTGGTGGTGAGCTTCTTTAGTGACACTGAGCTTTCAAAATGCAGTTTCTTTTGCAGATATCATTTCCCCTTGACAATTAGGAGAACCAGAAGCTACCTGTATCTTGTTCATGGAAGAGACTCAAAAGAAAATCCTGTAGTAAGCATATTCTTCTTGTTCTTCTGTATCCAAATCCAAATACAGTATTGGCGATCCTCATGGTGATCAGCCATGAAGACTGTCCTGAGAATATAATGCAGTGGCCTTTCATCTGCCTTCTGCATTGCAGCATGATACCCGTACCACTGATCCAATTCCGTGAGTCATTTTCTGATCCTGAGATCTCTTGGCATGCAAAGTCCTGCTCAGCCCCAGCCCACTATTGATGAAGCTGCTGCCCTCCATCAAAATGGATTCAAGTGAGGTTTATTATTATTATTATTAAATTCAAATTTATATGCCGCTCTCCTTGCCGAAGCAACCCAGAGCGGCTAACAATGATACAATAAAAAACATAATGTACATACAATATAACAAGTATAATACAATCAATGTGGTCGACAAGACCTTCATAAAAAATAATAATATATATATATAAATACAGTACAGTCAAAGAAATACAAAAACAATCATGGATATACAGTACAAAGCAATAGGGAAAGTCCTCAACCCTTATAAATATTTCAATTAATAAATATACATTTAACTGGAGAGTGGCTGGCCGTGGTTCAGCTGTGGCGGTAATAGCGGGACTGGCATCTCTCTCTCTCCGGGCCGGACCGGACGAGGAGCCGAAGTTCGTTGGGGGCAGCGGCAGGTCTTATAGCTGCCCGCCCGCGCCGCGCAGCAGCTGGGCTCACTCTCTGGGCCGGACCGGACGAGGAGTCAAAGTTCGTTGGGGGGGGGCGGCAGGTCTTATAGGCATCGGCGTCTCTCTTTTAAAGCCCACGGCAGGGCAGGGCTCCGGGGCCAGGTGGCGCGAATCCCCGGGCTGGGCGCCGTGTCGGCTTCTCCGCCCCGCCGCAGATGTTCCAGCGAGAGCGGCGGCGGTGCGAGGGTCCCGGCATCGGCGTCTCTCTTTTAAAGCCCACGGCAGGGCAGGGCTCCGGGGCCAGGTGGCGCGAATCCCCGGGCTGGGCGCCGTGTCGGCTTCTCCGCCCCGCCGCAGATGTTCCAGCGAGAGCGGCGGCGGTGCGAGGGTCCCAGCATCGGCGTCTCTCTTTTAAAGCCCACGGCAGGGCAGGGCTCCGGGGCCAGGTGGTGCAAATCCCCGGGCTGGACGCCGTGTCGGCTTCTCCGCCCCGCCGCAGATGTTCCAGTGAGAGCGGCGGCGGTGCGAGGGTCCCGGCATCGGCGTCTCTCTTTTAAAGCCCACAGCAGGGCAGGGCTCTGGGGCCAGGTGGCGCGAATCCCCGGGCTGGGCGCCGTGTCGGCATCTCCGCCCCGCCGCAGATGTTCCAGCGAGAGCGGCGGACTTGGGGACCATCACCCTTTCCTGTGGACTTTGGCACCCAAGGCATTAGTCCTCAGGGTTGTCAAGTTAATTAACTGCCACCTGACACTCGGTGTTGAGTTGCTGGCAGTATGGTCTACTCTATTACCATGTCAGGATAACCTGGACGTATTATAGTTAAGGTAATTCAGGATGTTTCAAATATATATTTGAAGTAAACAAAGGAAAGAAGCTTCCAAACTGGTCCCATTGTGTCAGTTTTCACTACTGGATATGATTTTCTACTGTGGGTAAAACCAATTTATTTCATTTCCTAGATCGAATTGCTAGAATTTAAACATGCCTTACACTCAACTACTGTGTATTAGTCCTTGATCCAGTATGCTAAAATGATATAGATGTGTCTTGTCTTCCTTACCTTGATTACTGCTAGGACATGCTATTGTAGAGGACTTGACCATCAGTCCCACACCTGAGGGTATCTATTCATAATTCATACTGCTGTGTTTCCCCCTCTTCTTGCTTCAAGTAATCCCTGAGTTGAAACTTAGTTCTAAGAGAGTTCTAATCATTTACAAGAAGAAGGAAGAATGACAGAAACAAAAGAAACTAAGAAATGCCCCTCCCTGGCATGCTTGTGGTCTTCTTAGACATCATCATGATTTCTGTTTGCAGAATTTTTTGTCATTTAGATAAAACAATAGACAAAACACCCAAAGATTTCACATTAAGGGAGTCAGGCACTATTCTTAAGGAGACTGAACTATAATTAAATTAGGGAGATAATTATTTGTGTATCTATTTTATTCCATGCCTGGCCTTTTTGATGTTTAAATATTTTGTCAGTCACAGGGCTGATGTAGAAAGACAGCGTTTCTCAAACTATGTTCCTCAGAACACTGGTGGACTTTAATTCCCAGAAGCCTAAGTCAATATTTTGGGTAATTCACATAGGCTTCTGGGAATTGAAGACCAAAAACCACTGCGAAAACACTGCGCTTGAGAACGGAGAGTATTTGTCTTGCAGAAATGAATGGGGTGGGGTGGGGGGGGAATGGCAGAACATCTCTGTTAGCATTATCATTCATGTCTCTGTAGAAAGACAAGAGCAAACTGATACCTTTATCGATCACAAAAGACACTCAAACACTGTATGAGCATGCATGGTTCAAGATCTCTTCTTCAGGCATGCACCAATTTCTTGTGAATAGTGCAGGGAAATTATAAGAGTTCCAAAAGTTCATGGCAGATGTCTGTGGCAGGCCCTGTTTCTTAAGGGTGAGTTAGGAAAAATAGCAGGCTGCATCAGGTAACTTGTTTGGATAAAATCCCCCCTTCCTCAAAAGAAGAAATAAAATAAAAGAGAGAGAACCAGGTAAGTACATATGCTCCTACCTCCCTTGATAACTTTCTTTTAAGACTGAAAGTTTCTGTTTGGCCAGGGAACAGGCCAACATAGAGACCTTGAGCCCTCCATCAGGAAAATGGGGTTAAAGTTTAATTTACCCACTACATTTGTCTCTGTGTTGTGTTCCAAATCTTTTATCATTAGGGGGAAAACACTTCCTTATTTGATTTTTATCTGGAAACTCTGAAAATTCCTTTTCTGGCCTATTATACCCAGGGCCATAGCCAGGATTCTAGATTTGGGGTGTGTGTGTGTGAACTTTTCCAGGAGGGGCAAAAAATTTCCAGGGAGGGGCCAACAATATCACATTCACATATATAACATTGACACCACGGGATGGGTTGAGGGGTGGGTGGGCTGTTAGCTCAGGAGGGTTCCACTGCCGCATCCCCAGCAGGAGGACTACCCAGGGCATTCTAGGTTGTCTGCTCTCTAGAGATTCCAGAAACTGTAGTTTGAGAAAGTAACTTACGCAAGGGCTGTCAAAGCAGCATGCTTCCCAAGTCAGGTAAGGTCCTCAAGTATGTTGTAAACAACCTGGCAGGATTACATTCCTCAAAGTGGTGCGACCAATGCAAACAACAGCTGAGTCACTCCAGGGAAACAGTATACGAGAAGGAAAGCCACGCAGACAAAGTTAGTATCGCCTGATCTCTTCCTGCTTTATATAGTTTTCGGACAGCAGAGGCATGACTTTTTTTCCTGACCTGTTTTCTAAAAGCTTAAGAGCAGCTTTTGAATTGGATCATGGTGATTGTGCTGGGGAGCAGGATCTGTTTTCCAAAAGAAAAAGGTTTTTGGAGAGCTATCAGAATCACCAAACCAACATAGACATGTTGACTAAGAGATTTGAGAATTCACAGATTAGAATTGTCATAATGTCTTAAGAAATCTATCTGAGAATCCTATGAAACACTGTTGGGGAAAGGAGTATTCCATTTGCATCTTTATTTCTTAATAGAGCCCAAAACAATACAGTTTAGACTAATCCAAACGGAGAAAACCACTAATTTGATCCAGCAATGTCTTTTTTTTAAAAAAAGAACAAATCACTAACCAGCCTTTAACTGACAATCTATATAGTATGCCTTTATCAGTCAAATTTCAGGTTATCATGTTTAAAAATACATGTTTGCAAGTAATAGGCTTGTCTACACAGGCTCATTGGAGTAGGCTAAATAGGGTCATTAGAGATCGAACCAAGGTCTAATATGCCATTTAGTGTGATCTTCAAATCCAAAAGGCATATCTACATCGAGCAATCTTATTTGTTCTGGCTTCTTCCACTGCTAATTTCCCGTATTGTGGAGTGGCTTAAAAAGACAGCCACTTCACAATATTTGTAAATTAAACACGTCCTATGCTCAGGGGTGGGGGTGGGCAGAAGAAGTTAATTTTTTACACTGTATTAAGACAGCATGGATGCACTGCATCACTTAAAAAATAAAATTTGAAGTCTTCCTGGCAGTAGGAAGAGACAGGGAGTTAAAATTAGAATGATCTCTCTCCTGTTGATTTCATGACTGTTAGGTTGACAGCCTGCCCGCAGCCGAATCTACAACTGAGTACCAAATAATGTTTCCTACTGCTAAGTAATAGTAAGCTTGGAACAGAGGCTAAATTTGCAGAAGCTCCCAAACCAAAATAGCAATCCACCAAAAGGAGAAGAAGATTTCCAAGGCCTGTCAGCCAATGGAAATGACTTACTGTATGTGTTTTGTCAAAGTAGGTTCTTGAGATGAGATAAAGTGGTAAGGTGATATGGGCGGGCAATCATTGACAGTACCAACCCCATAAATATAATAAGGGTGTGGAATGAGGCTTCCAAACAAGCACAACTTGTTGTGATACTGAGTGATACTGAGTTCATACAGAACAGGATGTTGCTACTCATGTGTTTTGCCAAGCACATTTCTCTGCCTTAGATCTTTTTGCCACAGCAAAAGTCAATACTGACCAAAAGCTTGAGGAAATACTGAATGGTGAGATCATTGCACTGGAAGGTCAACAAACTGAGAGTGAGCATCTGGGGCTGGGGCTGTATTATAATTCAAAGCTTTTTTGTCCTGCCTTTGCTGGAGGAATTCTCTACCCAAAGAATCAAAACCTCAGGGTTCAATTGGCACAGAGGATCAGGTAGCACTAATGACACAGGACTCTCAGATATCTAGGATAATTTAATGCTGGAATCCTTGCAGTTGATTCCAGGGTGGGGCACAGGCTATCAGCTGTCAGAGGCTGAGCCTGCCTAGACTTCCCTTTAGCCTGTTCTTGTAAGCATTTTTTGAGTGGGTTGGTCCACTTTCTTCCTGGCACCTATTGGATGCCAGAGCAGATTTATTTATTTATTTATTTATTTTACAGACTTATATGCAGATCAACTTGCCCCCAAGTGCCACTTTTTGAACCCCCATCAAGGGGTACTATTTTGCATTTGGGAACGGGATAAAAGAAAGAGAAGCTGCTGCAAACTTCTTACTTTGCAGCTATCTTCTATGATAGCAGCAAAGTAAACAATTTGTTCCTTTGATTGCTGCTAATCAGAGCAATCTGATTGTTGGCAATCAAAGAAAAGAGATTGGCCACCAAACAGCTGACTGCTGATCAACTTGAGACTCCAGGAGGTGAGTTGCTTGGTAGAGGTGACAACTGTGTTCACAATGGGGCTGATCGCCCAGCAGCGGATTGCCAGCAGGAGAGTTATAGGGGAGCAGATCCTTTAACAGCTGCTCGGGAGATCAGCTTCCCTATAACTCTGCCAGTGCTGGGCATTCACCAGCACCACCACCACTGTAAATGCCACTGATGGTCGACTCAATTGGCCCTCAGCAGACTCTGATCCATGATGGTCTCAGCTGACCTTAAGCAGCTTGCTAAAGGCCACACGACACTGGCCCTAGACAGGGCCCATAGTTAATGGCAGAACGTTTGCATGCCTTGTCTCTCTGTGAGCAACTCTGATCTTTTCCTTGTTATCTCTTGCACTTTTTTGTTTTCAGATTCCCACCCTATTATTATGCTGGTGGGCTGACTGTGATGTTCCATTGACTTTGCTTCTTACCTTCTCTGTTCAGACTGACTGCTCAGTCTGACTGTGTTTTATGGCTTTAAGGTCTTGACTTGTGTACTGACTCTTGGTATTGACTCCTTCTTTGGATCACCAGGTGTTGTTTTTTTAACCAACTCATTCTGGTTTTCCACATCCCTAGGGGGATGTGACTGCTCCTTGGAAGGTTAAATAGGAAAGATGAAGCTAAAGTACTTTGGACATCAAATGAGAAGAGAGGGTTCACTTGAGAAAGCCTTGATGCTGGGAAAGGTGGAGGGCAAAATGAGATGACTAGATGGTATTGTAGATGCAGTGGGCACAGAACTGGGTGGGTTGAGGAAGATGGTGGAGGACAGAGGTGCCTGGAGTGCGGTGGTCCATGGGGTTGCAAAGGGTCGGAATCAACTGGGCGACTGAACAACAACAACAACAACAAAGGGGATGTACATCTCTGGTGTGCTTCCAGGTTGTTTGCAGACTTAATTCTAGAAAACAGAACACATCACTGTTGGGTCTGGCCTAAAGATATTCCTTACCCCTGATACCAGTGGTGGGCATCAGCAGGTTCTCACCAATATGTGTGTAACGGTAGTAAAAAATGGCTGGCCCTGCCCACCTCCCCACCTTGCTCACCTCCTCCTAGAAGAAGCTTTGGAGCAGGCTGGCTCCATTTCCCCCTCCATCAAAGGCTTTTCCTGTGCTCCGTTTCACCCCAAAGTGCATCCCCAGTCACTCTGGAGTGGTTGGGGAGGGACTTTGGGGTGAAACAGAGCCCTGGAAAAGCCTTGGACAAGGGAGAAATGGCTTAAGAGGTTCGCTATAGAGTGATGAAAATAGAAGAGCCATCTATTTTCATAGCTCTATAGTGAAGAGCAGTCACATAGCCAACAGGCAATGCCCACCCAGTCACATGGCCATGCTCACAGTGTGGTAGGAATTTTTTTTGATGCCCACCACTGCCTGATATAGTGGTCAGTCAGCTGCTAAGAATGGCCAATTCTAGGCCAGTGATGGTGAACCTTGGCACTCCAGATGTTCTTAGACTTCAATTCCCAGAAGCCCAAGTCCACATGAATCTGCATGAATGGGTTTGCTGCAATTCATCCAGCCACGCCACCCTTGTCGCTCCTGGAAGCAGAAGTATAATGCGCACAGAAGCCCAAGTCTCTGTGAATCCACACAAATGGGTTTACTGTGGATTCACAGAGACTGGGGCTTCTGGGAATTGAAGTCCAAGAACATCTGGAGTGGCAAGGTTTGCCATCACAGATCTAGGATCACAGTGGCTGTGGAATTGTGGGAGCTGCAGTCCACAAAAGTAACTGTTTAATCCTGGAAGTTGTTGAACCTTTGGTCATCCTGCTTCTTGCACGCAAAGAGGAAATCCAATGAAATCTGCCCCTGTTCCTCTCAATGTCTCCTGTATTAAAGATAAACTCCCTTATTTAACAGGGAGGGTTCTGTTAATTCCTTTCACTCACGCAGCAGTCTGTTGTGCAAAAGGCTGGAAATATCATCTGGTAATACCCCCTCGTGCAAGCTCAGAAACTGCTCAGTGCCCCAGCATCAGAGTTGCACAAGTGGAAGGAACTGACAGGATTCTGTTTATCTTGCTGCTGTTCTCGGTCCCATTTTGCCTGTCTGCACCCCAATCCTTTGAAGCAGATCTCTCATGTTCCCATTTTACAGAAACTAAAACTGTGGCTCAGTAATTGAAATCAATTGGGGGGTGGGGTGGACTCTGAATCACTAAGGAATCCTTCATACCCAGTCCAAGCCTCTGCCCCAGACACAAGCCAAATAGCATCCACCGCTTCCTACCCTCTGTTTATCTATTCAGAACCGTGAGATTCCTGCGGTAGAGCCATATGTGGCTTTCCACTGGGAAAAATGCAAGAAATGCTTTCTGGGGCTGGTTTACATGCATGAACGTCATTTCTCACTATATGACATTTGGTCTCGGTTTATATATATAACTGTTGCAAATGGATTGTTCTATCCAGGCTGTTTTCCAGCCTTCTGCTGAGCTTCATATTCTGCACCGGTTCCTGCCTCTGGCACATTGTTCCTCCAGCTCTCCTGGTGTAAGCACCCCATAATTAGCAACAATTCTAAGCTGTCCTAGGCATCCTAGCCAATCACCTAAGGGAGAAATTCTTCCCCTAGGCTTTGGCTGCTCATGCTCTTCCCATTACATTCCATGTCAAATGCATTTATCATCTTATTACTCTGATTTGCTCCCTTAGATTTTTGGCCAACCTCCATCTTGCTTTCTCCCTTCTCTAGGTTGCCCTTGCTTGAAAGCCAGTCAGATCCAACTCTAGGGTTCAGTGCTCATCTCTGTTTATAGCCGAAGAGCCAGCGCTGTCTGCATCTGCAGACGTTTCTGTGGACATGTGGCAAGCATGACTAGACACTGGAGGGCACGGAATGCTGTTTATCTTCCCACTGAAGTGGTACCTTTTTGCTTTTGAAATGCTAGGTTGGGACAGAGACAGGAGCTCATTCCATTGTGCAGTACTTGGGTCTCAAACTGCTGACCTGCCACTTTCCAGTCAGTGTCTTAACCACTTGAGCTACTGCAGTCCAACTAATTCTCCAAGAGTTATTTTGATATGAACAGAAGGGTCAGGCTGTTGGCCCACTTTGGTGCATGCCACTCAATACATAGCTCTTAAAGAAGCAAGCCCAGATTAATCGAGCCTGTAAAAATGTCCAGAGGAGTGGCTCTGGTTGAAGCAAAAACAGTCTTCTTTTGAGCACCTTGAAGATAAAGCAGGTTTTAATTGGCTTAAAAGCATAGGCTTCCTCTTAAGATGCAGCTAACAATGTGAAAAACAGATCTTGCACATGATCTATTGGGGTGCAATCCATGACAGTTTACACCCAATACAACTTGTTGGTCTTCAAGATGCCACAAGAATCTTTGCTATTTTAATGATCCTGCCATTTGGGAAGGAAAGGATGCACAAGCTCTTCTATCAGTGTACTGTATATTCATGAATCTCACCTGGCTTCTTCACCACCCACAGGCTAAAATAATGTTCTACATTACTTCCAAGTCCACTTTGCCCAACCAAGGATCCTCCAGATCAGTCAGACTAACCAGGACTGGCTGATGTGATCCTATTGGACTGACCCTCTTACACCGCCCGGTTGCTCCTAGGCTACAGATTCTCTTTCAGGAGAGGCCAGGTTGTCTCTACCATCCCCACCATCTATCCTTCTCCAGCAAGGCAAAATCCATGTTTGTTCTGGCAGGCTTTCTGGCCAACTGACTGCTAAGGAAGGGGCTACATTAACAAAACAGAACAGAGGTGGCTGCTGTGTGCCTCATACTTTTAAATGTAATTTAATTTACTGTAGTTTCATTCATTCATTCATTCATTCATTCATTCATTCATTCATTCCATTTATACCCTGCCCTTTTGGTGCAAGTAGCACTCAATTGGTCATTTTAATACCATTTGTTTGAGTTTTAAGGTGGAATATAGTAATTTTTTTTACTTGTATTTAGTTGTTTTGAAAAACCATATCGTGAACTACTTCTATCCTAGTAGGGCAAGAAAATGGAATATAAAATCAACCAGCCAGCCAATGAGCCTGGACAGGATTAGTAACCCCCAATAGAGTAGAGCCACTGAAACAATCAACACATCAATCATTGAGTCACATCAATGATTGACACCAATCAGCAGTTGATTTACTGGGTCTCCTGGAGTTAACTTGAGACCAATAACTCGATTTAGGCCATAGTGTTTTATGGGTACACACAGGCTTTGGGGTAATTTCTGGTCCTAGTTCAAAGTCCTGAGATGTAAATTTCAGCTTCAGAGATGTAAATGGCTTGGGTTTACATTAATTTATACTCTGCCACTCCTGTGGCTTGTATAGCAAAGGCTTACCAACCATGAAGCTGGCACTTCAGATGGCCTGTCATGCCCCAAATGACACAATGGGCAGAAGTGCCTACACACACCAGCTCTTTGTCTCCAGTCCTCTCCCCCATGCTCCTGGCTTTTGCAGTGCACCAAGGAACATGCAAAACACAAGGAATACCTTTACGCCTATCCCAGCTAAGAATGAGTTGGGATGGATGCCCAGCTTTTAAGGTCACTTCTTCAGGCAAGAGTCATGCTCCTCCTCCAATGCCACTCACCTTGAGATTTGGCTTCCCATCTGGCACAGGAGCCCGCCGACCATTGTCCTGAAACTCAGCAATCTCAAACATGAGAGGGTGAAAAAACTGGGAAGGTTACAATACAAAAAAAAGTAACATTTCCAAACTCTGGGTAGGTTTCTACAAGGGGGAGACCTTTTCATTCTGTAATTACACCATCACTGTGGAAAGGAGGTTTGCCTGGCCTTTCCATTGTCTTTTCAGCAGCAAGTAAAAACCTGATCTTCCTGCATGCATTAATCTCAAGATCTCTTGAAGCTGCTCTGGGTGAGGGCATTTGAGTCAGAAAATAGACCTGTTTGATCCCAAAAGCTATCATTTTCCACCCACTATCCAGACGATATCACCTTTTATGTTGACAGGGGGGCTCGAGTGATGTCTGGGGTCTTTTTTGTTCCTTTTCCAGTCTCAAACTTGACTTATTTTTCCTTTTCATTTTAGAAATAACCCAGTGCCTGCATCTTGTATTGTCTGGGAGAGAGGTAATTGCGCTAAAATGCTCTTCCATTTTTATTTTATTTTTTTTGAAAAAAAGTTGTTCCAAAAATGGCAAATACATGAGATGTCAGAGGTGGCAGGGGTTCAAAAGCCTCTTTCCTTCTAACTAAAGTATGTTGTGGGGAATGGCTTAGATTAGAACAAGAATATGGAAGCAGGGAGAACTGGAACTCTCAACGTGGGTGTATTCAACAAGGAGGAAGAAAACAACCGCAAAAAGGAAGGGCTGGAGAGCTTCAGCTCTTAACAGTCATCATCATGATACAGATCTCAGTAATGATCAGCATAAGGGAAGTGGAGAATACTGGTCATCAGAGGAACAAACTCCACATCTGGAAAAAAAAGCTTAGCAGATATTTTCGAACACTCTGCTGTAGTCATTATTTTTGATAGTTGGTGCTTTGATAGATTTTAGTTTGATTCTGTAACATAGATGTTTTGTTCTGTGCAATTTTTGATCATTGTTTGTCCCATGACAGTGATGGTGAACCTTGGCACTCTAGCTGTTCTTGAACTTCAATTCCTAGAAGCTCCAATCAGCAGGAGTGCTAACTTGGGCTTTTGGGAACTGAAGTCCAAGAATGCCTGGAGTGCCAAGGTTTGCCATCACCGGCCTATGATTTAACACCCTCATGCGACAGAATTTGATCGGCAGCATGCAAGTGCAGTGGCTCAAGTGGTTAATTCTCTAATAGGTGGCTCATGTCCCCCTTTCATTTATTCAGCTGTCTTGCCCAAAGGATTGTGCAATGATTGCTAAGTTCCATGTCTTCTCCTTCTTCCTCTTGTATTTCTTCTCCCAAAGCTTGGTTGTGCAGAGCATAGAAGAATTCAAACCACTGTCTGTTGGAAGGAGACTTGTGGACTAAAATGCTGGGATATAGCAATAGCTATTGATTAACTATTTCTATCGCTTATATGCAGGGCCGGATTTACATGAAAAGAGGCCCTAGGCTATTCCACTTATGTGGCCCTTTCACCTCCCATTTTTAAGTTTGTAAATTACATGAGAGATAATAAAATACATCATTACTATGATGTATATCAATATACAGGCCCCTCTTGAGCTTGAGGCCCTAGGCTGAAGCCTAGTTAGCCTATAGGAAAATCCGGCCCAGCTTATATGTGATCTTTATGGTTGAGTTGTTTTTTTAATGGGGTTATATCATTTTTGTTCTTGTTGATATTTATAATTTATTCAATTTGTTTAATTTTTATTGTAACAATTTTTAAAATATGTTGTAAACTGCTCAGAGTGGGAAAATATCCCACTTAAGCCAGTCAGTCAGTCAAGCGAGCAAGCAAGCAAACAAGCAAGCCAAGCAAGCAAGCAAGCAAGCAAGCAAGCAAAGAGGAATTACACTTGTAAAGCACTCTCCGGACAGTTCCAAGGGTAATTAACAT
Organism: Furcifer pardalis; assembly: GCA_030440675.1. Classification (NCBI taxonomy): domain Eukaryota; kingdom Metazoa; phylum Chordata; class Lepidosauria; order Squamata; family Chamaeleonidae; genus Furcifer; species Furcifer pardalis. The sequence continues at coordinate 102,582,253 of CP126897.1, forward strand.
TGTATCCCAAACATGCTGGGTTCTCATTTTACTGACCTCAAAAGGACAGAAGGTTGAGTCACAATCGAACTCACAAGGTCAGCAGTTTTGGCTGCAGTACAGCAGTTTAACCACCATGCTATGAGGGATCATCGCTGGCTTCAAGCCAGTGGTTCCCCACAGGGGACTTCAATTCCCAGAAGCCTAAGTCAGTACATTAGCTGATCAGTGCTAGTTTGGGGCATTGACTTAGGCTTCTGACATTTGAAGTTCTGTGGGGCAAAGCCATTGACCCTGGTGAAGCAGGGAGTGTTGTGATGTCACAGTAAACATATGGGTAGTGATGTGCTTCTCCTTGTAGAATCAAAAGCACTTGAGGAGTGGAATGCAATGAGTCCAGGGCCGATGGGTTCAGTTGTCGTCCCATCCCCACCACCCACTGCCAATTTTCCCCTTCAAAGTGCAGCCTCTGCAGCTGTGTTTTATTATTAAAACAGCTTCCATAAAACCATTTTAAAGGTCAGCATGACTAGAACTAGAATTTAATAACATGTTCTTCAAATTGCACTCTCAGCAGCAGCATAATATGATTCAACTTGCCACCCCCCCAAAAAAAAAAACCCACTCTGTAAATGACCTTTTTTTAATGACAGAAGGGAAGGGGTCACATTGCCTTCCCTTTCAATTTGTTGCAATTTATGACAGAGAAGGTCTGTGAAACTGTTCCTGCCCCCTCAAAGAAAATGGTAAAAAAGAAGAAAGTGACATATTCTCTCCCCCAATCAATCTCAACTTCAGAGTGTAGTTACCATTTAGGACCCAAAGATGTTTTGTGCCAACATGCCTGGAAGTAGAACTTGGTAACATATTCAACTGGAATCCAGAGCCTGTGAGACTATTTCTGCCTCTGGAGAATCATTTATTATAGTAATTGAAGAAGCCAGATAAAGTGCTGGCTCTGCAATTCTCAGTTTCACTGGGGGATGAGCAAATATGTCCTTTCCCTTACTTAGCTGGCTCACGAATGCCAGAGAATTTTGCAAGCGTCTTCAGCTTTAAAAACACCATGTAAACTCTGGAAGATTGTGCCTCCAGGTGCAATTCAAGGTACTGGTTATGACCTTTAAAGCCCTACATGGTAGTGGGCCAGGATACCCACGAGACTGTGTCACCCCAAGAACATCTGTCCCTCCCACCAGAGCTGACCGGAGAGGCTCTCTGAAGATACCATCAGCTAGAGAGGCCCGACTCTCCAGCACAAGAAGGAGGGCCTTTTTAGTGTCTGCTCCAGCACTATGGAACCTCTTACCAACTGAATTGTACCTCCAGGTGGAGCTGTTGCCCTTCAGGAAAGAACTTAAAACCTGGCTGGCAAAGCAGGTGTGGGCACCAGTGGTGTGGCTCATATAGTGCAGGCCTCTCGGATTTTAAGCCGCTCTTTTAACTGTGATCTTTGACATAATTGATGGGGGAGGGGGGTTAATTTTAGTGTTTTAAGGTTTTAAGATTGCAATGTTTTATGCTGTTGTTGTTATACCACCCAGAGTCACTCATTCGAATTGGGTGGCAGTATATAATAAATAATTCGGAGGTACAGTCTTCTGGTTCCTCTATTTCTTTTTCTTCTTTCAAATGTATAGACAAAACTTTCTCCCAAAATCTCAACAGTGTGCTCAAGAGAGCCTACCAGCTTAAGCCTGTGATCTTGTGACAGGGGAAATTACTTTTTGGACTACAGTTTATTTGAATCATTTATGCTTTCATTTTCGACCGTACATCACCATTTTTCCTGTTAAGAGACCCAGGGTGACTCACCAGTTTACTTAAAACAACAACAACAACAATGACGACAACAACAACAACCCGACTAAAACCACAGTAATTATGACACCAAACCCCCCTATAATTAGGTATATTAACAGTATTGTATTAAAAACAATTAGTTAAAAAAGTTAAAAGCACCTTAAAACTCATCAAAAGCATCTAGCACACAGGAACCAGAAAAGTCCAATTAGTTCTTCTTTCATGTCTAGGTCAGACTTTATACTGCCAAAATGAAGTCATATTCTTGGCTTTGTCATTGGTCAGATTTAATCCTCATCATTACATAATTCCGGTAGTAATTGGCAGACCAGCAATGATCTGGATTCTGTATCTCTCCACACTCACATAGCACGTTGTTATCCACCAACAGTAAGGAGCATGTTGGTCTTACATTCAGGGACTCCAACCCTCAGCCTATTCAGGGTCCTCCAAGTGACATATCCTCCTTGTATGTTATTCCAATTAGCTGCTTGAAGCCTTGCGGAAAAGTATAGTCTTCATCTCTTACCGGAAGGACATCAAGAAGGCAGCTGACCTCAGATCCACAGACAGGGAACAGTATCTGTCCGTCCCACTAGAGCGGACCGGAGACGTGCCTTAGTTGTACCATCTGCCAGAGAGGAAAGAGGGCCTTCTCCCTGTTCGCCCCGGCCTCGTGGAACCGCCTGCCTCTGGAGTTGCGCCTCCAGACGGGGTTACTGGCTTTTAGAAAGGGCCTGAAAACCTGGCTGGCAGGAATGGTGTGGGGTAGTGATGGTTTATTGACACACCCCCCCCCCCGGCTTATTTAACTTCCTTCATTTACCTTCCTATTCCTACCCCCATTCCTTTTATTTGGTTTTCTTCAGTCTAGGGAATGAGAGGTTGTTTTTTAATTGGTTTTAATTTTTGTTTTGTTCTTTTAGTGTTTTTAGTGGTGTATTACATGCCTGTTGTGCTCCGCCCTGAGTCGCCTGTGCGAGTAGGGTGGAATATAAATTTGATTAATAAATAAATAAAAATAAAAATAAAAAACAGTTACATAGAAGGTCTTATCTCGGGTTGCAACCAGATAATCCCATAAATGTAGTGGAACTGAGTGGAGATCTTTATCTGAAGAGCCGCAAAGACTCATACAGGGAGATATGGTCCCTGGGATAGCTTGGTTCACAAAACTGGAGATTGTGGTTCCAAAAAGTAACTTTTCTGGGCTTGCCAAGATAACCTAGCAATTGGCATTCTGGGAATGGTGTAGGAAGTGACAGTGTTGTGTTTCAGGTTTTCCACAGAAAATTCCACAGCTCTTTCTGTTTGTTCTCTTTTATGTGAAGCGTGATCTGGACAGTCACCACCCTATAGAGTCGGATATGACTAGCTTTTGAGCAAGGGAAACCTTTACTTAATAAATACAACATGAAAAAGAAATAAACTAGGACATTAAAATGAAATAATTCCTACGGTTGGATAAGCTGTCTTTGTGTTTCTTTTTGTTCTACCCATTGGGGAAGACTCCCATTTTCTAAAGGAGATATTGTGTCCTTGAAAAGATTTCTTAACTCTGCTTGTACATTTTCTCACACTTGGTTGCACAATACCTAGATTGTTATATACCTTTTGGCAGAGCTCCTGTTGTTGATTACTTGTTACATTTGAACACAGCCGTTTTCTTCTCAGGATCAGTAACCAGGTGCACACGAAGAGGACTGTGCTGGATAGTTTTAGTTTGTTGGGCTGACATGGGCACTTGGTTGACATTTCTTATTAATTCATGTCCATAGGGACTACCTGCACAACTATGGATCAGGAAAACTAGTTTTATTCATGAAGATGCCTAGTAAATGAGTATTACTGGTGAAATGTGTAAGTTGAAATTTTATGCAAACTTGGGAATGATGTTGGCGAGCGCAACTAAATGACTTATTTGGAATGTATATGAAGTTCCGTACTGGCAACTGAATTCAAACAATAAAAAAGAAGGGGGAAGTATCACCATCTGCTGGATGTTGCCAAACACTTTAGATAAATTTTAGTAGCCAAGGAAAATGCTGACTTCCTTTTGACATTTCAAAAATACAAGTTGTGCAGCCAGTTCCCTGTTTTCTTAATGCTTCCCTAACTTTCCTGTCCAACTTTCCATTTTGTAGCATACAAAGGAACCAAGTACTGTACTGTAATGCTTGCATTTCAGAACTAATCTCAATTTCTAATATTATGAGAGATCAAAGTGGCTATTTATTGCCTTTCTGAAAGGGTGGATCTGCACTTCATTGCCCTGGCAAAGGTAAAGGTTGCCCTTGCTCGAAAGTCAATCGTATCCAACTCCAGAGTTAAGTACTGTATTGACAAATTTTACTACTGATTGTCTGTTTTACTGTTGTTCTGTGATGCCATGTTAGCCACCCTGAGTCGCTCTGCAAGTCGGGTGGCATCTAAATGTGACCAATAAATAAATAAATGCTCTTCTTTGTTTTATTGCCAAAGAACCAGCACTGTCTGCATCTGCAGACGTTTCTGTGGGCAGGCATGACTAGACACTGAGGTGCATGGAACGCTATTTACCTTCCCAATGAAGTGGTACCTATTTATCTACTTGCAATGTCTTGCTTTCGAACTGCTAGGTTGGTAGGAGCTGGGGCAGAGACAGGAGCTCATTCCGTCGTGCAGCACTCAGGTCTTGAACTGCTGACCTTCCAGTCGTCAAGTTCAGCGTCTCAACCATTGAGCCACTGCAGTCCCTTATTTACTGCCCTGACAGTAAGCTAAACTGCAGTCTGTAAGGTTTTTTTTAGTAGGATTAATCAGCAGCATAGTCTCTTAATAAGAATCTCTTATTATATTGAACATCTGATAAGACCTGGTGGAGCAGTGGTTAAACTGCTATTCTGCAACCAAAAGGCAGTGAGTTCAATCCTGATCAAGACTCAAGGTTGACTCAGCCTTCTGCCCTTCCTAGGTTGGTCAGATGAGTACCCACCGCGTTGGGGGCAAAATGCTTATTGTGAACTGCCCAAAGAGTGCACTAAACACCATGGGGCAGTATAGAAGCATCAATCCTGTTGCTAAGCCTGTGCCAAGCCCGCTTTGGGTTACCATCCAAGAATACAACAAACTTTCTACCTTCGCAATATTGTGATTACTTTACTGTATCCTCCCAATGGGATCCAGTGAATTTGCAGACTTTAGTAAAGCAGAAAACTGAAATTATGTATGTTTCAAAAATAAAAATAAACCCCCCACAGCATTTTAAGTACATCATTCAATTTCATTTTCTCCTTTTCTGAAGTTGCATAATGATACCGTTAACCAGAGGGGTTCTCTGACGTATTGCCCTCTTATCAAAACTGTGCTAACCTTTTAAATAACCAATTCCTATGGTAGTTAAAGTTCATTTTCAGAACAAAAATGCATATTAAGGAACCATTTAAATAGCTTTCCCTAAGGAAGATTCCCCAAGGAATTCCTTGCATCATACAGATAACATTTCTGAATATAAGCCCCCAGTGCTGTTTGCTACCCTATGGTGGAGCAAGGCTTTATTGTTCTCTGATCAGATAGGGCTGGTTGTTCCTGTTTTGATACTGAAAGGGTCCACTGCTGTCTCTAATGTGGAATATTTTCAGGATATTTAAGGAGCAGTTGCAGTTCTACGACTGCATTTAATTCAAAATATTATCAGAAGATTGTTGCAGTCGGTGATAACATGTGATGGATGTCCTAAAACTTCAGGATTTACAGAGCTTGAACATCACATTATCTGCTAAAAGGAAAAATATAAACCAGTTTCACTAAAAAAGCAAAATAAATGATAATATTAAAACAAATTAAATTGATTATCCTTCCTAGCTTTAGGAAGGATTCTGCTTCTGGTTATAAAATTATTTTAAAATGTATTTTAAAAAGTATAGATAATAACTATTCGGAACCTCGCTTTTAAAAACAGTGACATTACTGTTTTTTGCTTTGTGGCTCGGGACATTCTTATTTGGTGTTAACCGAGCTTCGGTGCCTATTTCACCCATCTTGTCACTATACAAGTGTTTGGTAATTAAGGGGGGAAAGAACCCCATTAACAGCTCTGCTCAGATCTTGCAAACCAATAGAATATTGTGTGAGGTTGTTCTTGTCTTACGAATACAATATTCTCAATATTGTCTTTTCCAGTTAGTTCTGCTCAGGACTTGCAAACTAATAACTACTGCTTCCTTTATTGAGTCAACCTAACTCTGGTTTGATCTTCCTCTTTTCTTACTTCGCTCCCCCATTTTCCCCAGGAACATTCCCATCATCCTGTCTGGCCAGACATCCCACTATGGTAATGGAGTAGACCGTACAGCCAGTGACTCAACTCCGAGTGTCAGGCAGTGGTTAACTAACCTGACTCCCTAAAGGGGCCAACGGCTACGGCGGATGAGCCTCTTTAAGTGGGGTGATGGTCATCCTCAGTGGAGGAAATGCTACTGGAAACCATCATATTGGGCCCAATGGCAAAATGAGCGGAAGAGGAACTTTGATTCCCAACAGTCATGAAGGTGGAAGAGGCCATGCCAGATGGACTGGCTGTGAAGGTGCACCTTGTCCATATCCTCAAGGCTGTGGTGGTCCATTGCAGTCCCGGTGTTAAATCCTGCATGTCGCACTTCATGTGTGCCATGGGTGATGGCTCCAAGATCATAATGTGTAGGTCATTTCATGGCAAGATGGGATCCACCTTAAACAAATTCATGCCAGTGACATTTTTTCCTGCTTCAGGGGGAAAAATGCATTCTCGGATATGAGATGCAGTTGATGATTCCCATCATACAAATGTATTACACCTCTCATATTTTGTTATTAATGTCTGGCTGGACATCCTGCTATGGTAATGGTGTAGACCATACAACCAGTGACTCAATGCTGAATGTTGGGTGGTGGTAAACAACCTGACTCCCTAAAGGGGCCAACAGCTATGGGCGGATGAGCCTCTTTAAGTGGGTAATGGTCCTCTCAGTGGAGGAAATGCCACTGGAAACCATCATATTGGCCCAACGGAGGTGGAAGAGGTCATGCCAGATGGACTGGCTGTGAAGGCGCACCTTATCCATATCCTCAAGGCTGTGGCAGTCCATTGCGATCCTGGTGTTAAATCCTGCATGTCTCATTTCATGTGTGCCGCAGGAGATGGCTCTGTGAGCATAGTGTGTGAGTTACTTAATGGCAAGCTAGGATCCACCTTAAACAAATTCACACCAATGGCATTTTTCCTGCTTCAGGGGGGAAAATGCATTCTCCAATACTGGTTGCAGCCAACGATGGACATCAATACAGTCAGTTTTGTAAGGATAAGGGCCCTTGTGGCACAGTGGTTCCCTTGCAGTATTGCAGCCAAACCTCTGTTCATGATCTGAGTTTGATCTTGACAGGCTCAAAGTTGACTCAGCCTTCCATCCTTTTTTCATTTCAAAGTTGACTCAGCGTTCCAAACTTCTTTCATTTCAAATGAGTTGACAACCCCCCCCCCATCTTTCTTTCCTTTCTTTCTGCCATACAGTATGGATGTTTTTGACTTTGGTCTCCAGAGACAATCTTTGCTGATGCCCATCTCTGTCTTTTTTTTTTAATTTCAAAAAGTAAATGGTCATCTTTTGGAAAACATGCAGGCAACAGTGTTTGTAGAGCTTTTGATCTGATATAGCTTTTCTTCTGCAGATCGCCCAACCCAAGGAAAGTATCTAGAAATTGGAAGATAGGTTTGCATTCTGCATTCTGTAGAGTGGACATGTCAACATTTTGTTTACATGAGAGGTTAAAAGGGTGTGTCTGTTTGTCTGTTGCATGTGTTGCACTTACTCACATCTTTGCTTCACCATATCATTAAGTCCAAAACAGCCTTTTAAAATATTTTGGATCAGAGAGGGTGTAATCAAATCCCAGCTGGTTTTGCTTTTGTTTTCTCCCAGACTATTCTGGGATCCTCTAGCACTGGGTAATTCTAGATGTGAAGTTTCCATTAGAATTTGTGGGTAGGTGTGTTTATATATACTTGAATCTCCATTTTTAAATCCCAGAAACTGACTCCTTTTTATCAGTTAAACTGTCCTCACAGAAAACACAAAGCAATTGTCATGGTTGTTTCTTGATAAGTGTGAATGGTAGTGAGCACAAGAGGAGTCCTGTAGATCATTTTGACTTCTGCCAGTGAGGTGGCTTCTAGAGAGGAGGAGAAAGAGCCACTGGCTGCAGGCGATTGGAGGACGCTCCTGCCCACCCCTCCGGGCCGTCATTGATGCCTAGAGGAGGATAAAGTGCTGCTGGCTGCAGGCGGTGGGAGGACAATGTATGTATGATACTCAATTGTATTGCTACATTGTATTGCTTGATTCTATTGCTACTTTTTATTGTTATTTTTTACTGTGTGGTGTTCTATCCCATTATATTGTTATATTCTATTTTATTCTATTGTTGATTATATTGTTGATCAGTGATGGGATGATAAAATTTTTAGTACCCCACCCTGACGTCATCACAGTGGGGGCGGAGCTAACGTCATGACATCATGGGTGGAGCCAACGTCATGACATCATGATGTTGTAGGCGGGGCCAAAAATAAAAAAATAAATAAATAAATAAAATAATAATTAAATAAAAATACACCCACCCACCCCAAACACAAACCCCACTTACAATGTGGACCGTTGGGGCTGACGAACGACCCTGACTGCGCCCTCCTCTTCCTTCTGGGCTGCCGCCTGCGGCGTCCGCCGGATGCGGAGGATTGTGCCCGGGAGGTTCTGGGCCGCCCGGCTAGGTGCGCTGCCGCCAGGCGCTGAGGCCCGTGGCCGCCCGTGGAGGGTTGCGCCCGGGAGGCCCTTGGCCGCCCGGCTAGGCGCGCCACCGCCAGGCGCCGAGGCTTGGGGCCACCTGTGGAGAGTTGCAGTTGGGAGCCCTGGGCCGCCCGGCTAGGCGCACCGCCGCCGGGCACCGAGGCTCGGAGCCGTCCTTGGAGGTTTGTGGCTGGGAGGCCCTGGGCCGCCCGGCTAGGTGCGCCACCACTGGGTGCTGAGGCTCGGGGCCGCCCATGGAGGGTTGCAGCCGGGTGGCCCTGGGCCGCCTGGCTAGGCCGCCACCGCCGGACGCCGAGGCTCGGGGCCGCCCACAGAGGGTTGCGGCCAGGAGGCCATGGGCCACCTGGCTAGGCACGCCTCCTCCTCCCAAGCCCTCCGCCACTGCCGGAGCCACTCTAAAATGGTCCAGCTCCGGCAAAAACAAGTTTGCATGCGCAGAAACGGAATCTGACGTATGCGCAATTCAAAATTGCAGCGTGCATGCGTCAGATTGACTTCTGCGCATGCGCACTAAATTGGAGCCATTTTGGCTCCAATTTTAATTTTTTTTCATTTTTTGAGGCGTCCGGAATCGGACGCCTTAAAAATGGACTACCCTCTCGGAGAACCCTCCGAGATTGTTCCTACCGGTTCCAGGGAACCGGATGGAACCGGGGTAATCCCATCACTGTTGTTGATGTGTTGAGATTTCTGTGAACCGCCCTGAGTCACGTATGTCGAGTGGGCGGCATACAAATCCAATAAATGAAATGAGATGAATGAAAGGCATTAATGGAAGATCTTCATAATTGGGCAAGTGAGGGTTATATGATATACTACAGATAAACTGTCATTAGTGTTGAAATCCCATTAGTTTCTTCTTGTTGTTGTTCTGCCTTATCTGAATCTTGACATTGGTGATCCTCATGGCAATCAGCCATGAAGGCTGTCCTGAGAATATAATGCAGTGGCCTTTCATCTGCCTTCTGCATTGCAGCATGGCACCTGTACCGCTGATCCAGTTCCATGAGTCACTTTCTGGTCCTGTGCCCTTTTGGCACACAAAGTCCTTCTCAGCCCCAGACCAGGATTGATGAAGCTACTGCCCTCCATCAAGATGGATTCAAGTGGGATTTAATCAACTTGGGGGTCATCACCCTTCCCTGTGGACTTCAGCACCCAAGGCTGTTAGTCCTCAGGGTTGTTAACCACTGCCTGACACTCAGTGTTGAGTTGCTGGCAGTGTAGTCTACTCTATTACCATAGCAGGATACATGTGAAATCAGGCAGACACCTATGTTTAACAAATCAGGCATATACAAAACAAAGCAAGGTAACCTCTGGCAGCACACACACACACACAAAAAAAAAACGCCTGCTGTGTGATACTCACCAACAGTCAGCACTCAAGGAAACTGCTCCTCCAATGAGACGTTTTCTGTGACATTCGATTCAGAACTTAACTACTGCTAGAGAGCATTGATGTAAAGCTGGTTGTTATTCTGTCCCACCCTCCCACCCCTTGTTACATGGAGCTAGCCCAATATGTTTTGCTGACTGAAGCAAATGACAAAATGGTGCCCCTCATTTCATAAATTGAAATGATTGGCAGGTGGCTGTCTGTGTGATACTTCTGTTGGGGCAATAGCAATCCTGCATGCACTAACACTGGGTATCAGCCAGAGGGGGCTTTACAGCTTAATGTGATTGTCCTTTGCCACGAACTTGATTGATAACATTATTTTCCGCCCCTTCTTCCTGGTTTTTTTTTTGCTTCCATTGTTTTTATTGATAGCTCTTCTTCCTCCGACCTTCCTCTGAGCAACAAACATGAAGGGTCTCCTCTGCTTGCTGGTTACTCCATTTACCCATCACGTTTCCCTTCTGACTGCAATTACACATTGTAACTATAAAGATACTTTTTAAAAAAACTTTAAATGTTTCTAGAGTGATTTTATAATATAAAGCATTAGTTTGCATGCAAAAAACCAAAGGAGGTGGAGGGTTAATGAGTCTGAAATGATCTCTCCACATTATTCTGTGGTGCTGTTGCTTTTTCAGGTTCATGCCATGCTAACTAGAGAGAATAATCAAAAGGGGAAAAATCACCAATATCACATTTAAGTGCGGGAAAGACAAGACTTGCACTTGTCACATATAACGTTCCTTCTTCTGACATTTGGTCTCCATTTCCAACCCCCAATAGTCTGCCACCTGATGCTGCTGCCTCATCCCTGCTGAATGCTTAGGGTGCCCCAGTTTGGATGTTTGATGATCTAGTTAAGAAGGAGACTATTAGGCTGTGCCCAGAGGTGAGAAGTTTTTCGCCAAACACAACTCATAAAGTCCTAGTTTTTGAGGGTTCCGATAATCTGCAGAGAAAGATGCTTGTGGTGTCCTAAAGACAAACAGGTTTTAATCAGGATTAGTATGGTTTTTTTTGGGGGGGGGGGGAGGGGGTTTGAAACCCATTTAATCAAATGCATGGGCTGCAGTCCATGAAAACTTTTATCAAACAAAAATTTGTTAGTCTTTAAAGTGCCACATGAAACTCTAGTTAATGATGTGGTTATGACAGTCCAAGAATAACTTTCCCCTTTGCTGGCTCTACTGGGAAGAGAGAGAAGAGGAAAGAGTCTGCTATCCTCTAGATTGGCTTGCCTGAACCTGGAGCCCTACAGAGAGGATAGACTACAATTTCCATCATCCATAACTGGCACATCCAGTGGTTAGGAAGTATAGTATCATATATAAAGACTACAGGTTATCCTGCTATGGTAATTTAGTAGACTATACTGCTGGCAACTCAATGCCAAGTGTCAGGTGGCAGTTAACTAACCTAACAGCCCTGAGGACTATTGGCCTGGGTGCTGAAGTCTACAGAGAAGGATGATGATCCCCAAGTGGATTGGATTCCACATCAAATCCATCTTGGTGGAAGGCAGCAGCTTCATTGATCCTGGCCTGGGGCTGATGAGGACTTTGTGTGCCAAAAGGGCTCAAGACCAGAAAGTGACTCGCGGAACTGGATCAGTGGTAAAGGTTTCATGCTGCAATGGGGATGGCAAATGGAAAACCACTGCATTATATTCTCATGACAGTCTTCATGGCTGATTGCCATGAGGATCACCTATATTCGGATTTGGATATGGCAGAACAAGAATAATAATATAAAGACTGACATTCCAACTGAGAAACCTCCAGCTGTTAAACCACAGCTCAAAGCAATCCATCCAGACTGGCACCGACGGAAAGTGCCTTCCTAAAAGCTTTTCTAAGAATTACGAGCTAAAGCATTTAACCTTTTTTAATGACTGGTTTGACTTATTTTTCATTGCGGTGGCTTTCTCTCCTTTGGGGAAGAAAAAGGTTCAAAAGCAGGAGCACTGAGGTTACTTCATTCAGGGCTTGCAGTATGATAGGTCTCTGCCTGGGCCAGCCTCCTGGCTGGCTTGCAAAATGCTTCGATTGCCCTCTGTTGCAGCCTTTTAATGCCTGCAAGCTGCTGGGTTTCTGAATGGAGCAGCACCACGGTGGGAATCCATTCAAAGGCAAAGAAAGAAATTGAGTCTCTGAGCTGGTAGGAAGCTCAGACTCCGAACCCAATGTTTTTTTCTTGGTTTGATTCATCTTGCATTATGAACAGTTTCTAAAGATGGCAGAAGCTGAAAAAGACATAGGTTTCGTCTGGCCAAGTTATTCTGCGATGGTAATAGAGTAGACCATACTGCTAGCAACTCAACATTGAGTGTCAGGCGGCAGTTAACTAACCTGACAACCCTGAGAACTAATGACCTTGGGTGGTGAAGTGCACAGGGAAGGGTGATGGTCCCCAAGTGGATTAATCCTACTTGAATCCATCTTGTTGGAGAGCAGTGGCTTCATAGGAGCTGTGGTGGCTCAGTGGTTAAGAAGTTCACATTGTTAGCTGGAAGGCTGGCAAGTTGGTAGTTCAAGACCCAGGTACTACATGACAGATTGAGCAACCGTCTCTGTCCCAGCTCTTGGGGACATGAAAGGAGCCTCATTTGGGCATTCCCTGAGCAGAGTTTCTTCTGCAAAAATTCTTTCAGCCCAGAATAATTTCTGACATGAAATTATTATTAGTAACTTCATCAGTACTGGCCTAGGGCTGATGAGGGCTTTGCATGCCAAAAGGGCTCTGGACCAGAAAGTGACTCACAGAACTGGATCAGTGCTACGGGCGTCATGCTCCATTGCGGAAGGCAGATGAAAGGTCACTGCATTATATTCTCAGGACAGTCTTCGCCATGAGTATTGCCAAGATTCGGATACTGTACAGAAGTAGGAGGAGGAGGAGGAGAAGAAGTAGAAATAGAAATAGAAGAAGAATCAACCAACCAAAATAACTACAGTTTCAGATCACCCCAAGGAATTAGAGGATTTGCCTGTTTTGGTTTGTTCCGTGTTTCTGGTTTTGTTTGTTTGTTTGTTTGCTTTGGCAAATTCCTGCCAAACAAATAAAATAAAATTCTTTATGAATAACTGTTTGCACCATGGAAACAACTATGCTATAGTTGTCTGCTATGTAAGTGCTAAAGATGAAAAGTGTCACGCTTACTCAGACCCAGTATTTCTTGCGTTATAAGCATCCAGCTGATCTTTCTCACACTAGGTCAGGCGAAAGGAACTGCAGAATTAACTCACCCAAAAAATGAACACAACCACTAAGTCACCAAGGTCCTTGGGACTAACCAGTATTAAATGAAACCAACTGGGATGGAATTTTCCTCCTTCTGGAGGAACCTAGGAAAAATAGTGTCAACCCCAAGCCAGCTCCACAAACACAATTGAATAAATAAGGACTGAAACCCAGATTTCTAAGAGATGACCATTCAAAGTCCTCTGCCTTAATTAAGAAATCTGTCAAAACAAATATACGATCAATTATTTTAACTGCTCTTTGTCCTGAGATAAAGAAATTTACAGGTTGGGTAAATTTGTTTCAAAAACGGACTAAAACAAAAATCTCACCCATTTCTACATCAATTTGAGGAATAGTCAAATGAAGGTTATGACCTCAAGGAGTAATCTTATTTTGAGAAATGTCAAATAAATATTATTAACACATCTGTACAAGGAGGGTTGATATGATTGCAGTGGCTTAGTGGTTAAGATGCTGAACTTGAAGACTGGAAGGTCAGCAGGTCAAAACCTGAGTACTGCACGATGGAGTGAGCTCCCATCTCTATCCCAGCTCCTGCCAACCTAGCAGTTCAAAAGCAAGAAATTGCAAGTAGATAAATAGGGACCACTTTGGTGAGAAGGTAAACAGCATTCCATGCATTACAGTGTCGAGGCATGCCTGCCACATGTCCATGGAAATGTCTGCAGACGCAGACAGAACTGGCTCTTTGGGTGTAAACGGAGATGAGCACTGAACCCTAGAGTCGGATATGACTTGCTTTTGAGCAAGGGCAACCTTTACCTTACAAGGAGGGTTGGGACAGTTTTAAAAGTAAAGAAGTCAGATTTTTGGTCATGGCTGTTAATATTGTTTTCCTCCTGCCTGTTCCAGAAACCAGGACTCCATGCCTTTGAGATATTTCTTTGCAACCTATTTAAAAGCCTCCTCCCCCTGACTTAGAAGAAGCTCATCTGATTCCCATTAAGTCTACGGAAAAGCTTCCACTGGTCTCACTGGGCTGCCAGAGAGGTCTTGAACTCTATCTGTTTGTTCCATTTCTCCTCCTCATCAGGTGGCAATCCTGCTCAATGATTTATGATAAGCCACATGCATTTATCCAGCATGACATTTTAATCATGCAAATAAGGATTTTGTTAATGAATCAAAAATTAATTTGGCGACTGCCGCTGTGTATGCAGTGACAGTTCCGTTAATGTTATTACACTTGTAATATGGTCAGTGGCTTCTCCGTAATTGCTATAAAGTGTCACATTTAACACTTCAAATAAAGGTTACTTTAAAAAAAAATCCACACGTATACATGGAATCGTCCTTAATTTTGTTTTCTTGGATTTTGTTTGCATCTTACAATGAGATGTCCAATCACAAATGGCAATGGAAGTAGATTACTGGATTCCGCTTGTTTACACCTGAAGGAACAGAGTACAATTCAACCCTACACAGAAATAAAGGATGTGGGACTTTCAATGCCTTGTTAAAGAGGAGCATACTGTCCTGTATAGAGTATCAGATTTGTTTGTGGCAGAACCAGCTCTATCATTATACAAAGTGAGGCAACCACCATGGCAGAAAATGTTGGGGAACAGCAGTGCAATGGCAGCTTCACAGCTATTCCTTCTGAACATCCCAGCTTTTCTTTTCTCCTTGGTCACCCAGAATAAGCTGCCTAGCTCTGCTTGGCCTCCCAAAGTCCAACCTGCCACCATGGAAATGAGATGCCTGGAGAAGGCTGCTGGAGTGACTGGAAGAGATAAAATCAGGAATGAGGTTATAAGGGAAAGAATTGGAATAGAACCCATTTAAAACTATATACACAGACAACAAATAAAGTGGTTTGCCGATTTGGAGAGAATGTTTTGTGATTCCATACCTTACAAGGAATATGTAGGAAGAGGAGAAGAGGAAGATGGAGAGAGAGCATCAAAGACCTATTACAAGAATACCAAATAATGCCAGTGGAGACTTGACACCCAAAGGGATAAAAGAAGAAATGGGAGAAGTGACCCAAAGCTCACCTGTGCAACCTCCCTACAATGCTTTGGCCCCAAGAAACCCCCTGCAGGTATTATCCCATAATTGGGCAAGAAGTGGCCATGCCATAGGGTTGCCTAGGTAGCCATTTAAAAGAGGAAAAAATACCCTCCTCCTTCTGCTATTGTTGGCAGCCTTCCAGAAGCGTAGCGTGCCTTGGCGGGGCCCCGTATAAAAATTGTTTGGGGGCCCTTAGGAAGGGTAAATATTTCTCACAAAAGAAAAAAAATGCATAAAATTAAAAGAAATATTTATTCATCATAATTAAAATTTGGGAAGTTTTTATTAATTTTTGCTTACACACGTTGGGGGCCCCCGTGGCCCAGGGGCCCCGTATAATTGATACGGCAGATACGGCGGTAGCTACGCCCCTGCAGCCTTCTCAACCTTCTCAGCTCCTGGCAGTTTAATCCACTTGGCCTCATTTTGTACTGTCCTTTTTGCCAACGGTTTGAAACCTGATAGCCTGGCTCCTGGCATACGGCTAGAGGCAGAATTTCACTTGGACTTTGAGGAGCCTTGAAAGCAAGCCTTGCCTTTGCACCGTCCTCTGTACTCTGTTGCCTGAAGCAACCCCCTCCATCCAGCTAAGGGTTGGACTAGTCCTTTACTTCAGATTCAGATCCACCAAGCCAGAAATGTTTCCATTCTCCGCAAGTGGAGATTGTGCATCTGTGGTTTCTCATGGTCAACAAAAAAAGGAGTGCACAAAGGAACACAGAGGAGATTAAGGAGATGATAAGAGTACCAGGAAGGACACAAGGGATGTGGTTTACAAAATTCAGGCTGAGTTGTCACCCCCACTAAGGATAGTCCCTGGCTACCCAATTTATGAATCAGGGAAGCTGGTTTGACTCTGTCTAAACTGTTCTGTGTCCATCTGTTGTTTAGGTTACTGTACCTAAGAAAAATATGAATCAGAAACACACAAATCAGCTGGTCTAAACATAGCACTCTGCACAAGTAGACATAGCCTGCCTTGTCCTCAGAAGAACGGAGCAGGGATGTCCATGTTCCATGGGTGTGAAAGGGCAACATTGCTACTGAAAAGTCCTTGAATATTCATACAGAGAAGTGGGAATTTTAGCACCATTTTACAACCTGAAGGTTGGGAGGTCAGTATTCTGACACCTAAATGCTGTGCAACAGGGTGAGCTCCTGTCATCTGTCCCAGCTCCTGCCAACCTAGCAGTTTGAAACAAAGAAATTGCAAGTAGATAAATAGGTACCACTTTGGCAGGAAAGGTAACAATGTTCCATACACTCTGGTGTCTAGTCATCCCTGCCACATGTCCATGGAAATGCAGATGTGGCTGTAAATGGATATAAGTATTGCCCCCTACCATCGGACACGACCGACTTTTGAGCAAGGGAGACCTTTACCTATACAAAAGCATGACCCAGCCAGCAAAATTGGCATGTTTAGAAGTACAGTAATACCTCATATAACATTAGTATTGAATAACACTAAAATCGCATAACATCAAGGAATCTGGGGGGAAGAATTGCATCAGATAACATTAAGATCCTATGGGATGCTTCAGATAACAACCGGGAAAGCCTGTGTGGTTACAATGTATCTCTATGGATCCCATAGAGGATCAGATAACACTAAAAATCATATAACACCAAGACTTGTGGAACCAGGTTTTAGTGTTATATGAGGTTTTACTGTACTCTTCTTCATAGCAATTTTCACAGCCTCATCCTAAGCATTAAAAATGAATGACATAAAAATAAAATAAAATTGTTCAAAGCTTGGGCTGTATTACTGAGGTGTCCTCCTGTTCCCAATACATTCCCAGGAGATAAAAAAAAACGATTGATTTAACATTCATATTCTGGCTTCATACATGTGTTTTTGTGGGGGTGGGGGAGGATGGAAGAATGCAGGAAGTTGTAGCCTATGTATCCAGAAAATTCAGAAGCGAATCAATGTTGGGAGAATTATCTTGATCTGTGCTGCCTCCTGCCGTTCTTTTCCCTTAATCCTGCCTAATATTTATTAAAAATGATTTGCTGATGTGTGAACCGTTGAAGGGTGGAATTGACATTTTTTGATACATGTCACACAGACTGAGCTAAAATGTTTTGATCCAGTCTTAAGCAGGGATGATGGCAATTTAAAGATGTCTGCACCACCACCTCCAGCTCCTTCAAGTGAGATGTCAAGTGTTAATTCGATGGATGGACGCTACTGGTGGAGTGATGGTATTATCGAGCTGGAACACTGGACACTCAGATGAATCTGGTCTTTTCTTAGAAGGTGGAATATACAGTAGAACCCCGTATAACGAAAAAACTCCATTCCATGGAGCTCTTTGCTATATGGTTTTTTTCGTTATACAGATTCCTATGGTCGATGCACCGTATAACAAAAAGAAAATGTTTGTTATACAAATCACTACTGGCACTACCTTCTACAACGAATTTTTTGTTGTTGTATGTGGTATTGCCAATAGCGATTCATATAACAAACATTTTTTCCTGTTATACAGTCCATCAGCAATAGCGCAAAAATGCTTCATTGTACAGATTTTTTGTTATACGAAGCATTCGTTATATGGGGTTCCACTGTAAAATGAAACTTGTTCCAACCATTTACAGGAAACTGTACATGGAAGGAGATATTTTTGTGCCCATATCCTGAAGACTTATTTTATGTAGGGCAGTGATGGTGAACCTTTTAGAGACTGAGTGCCCAAACAGAGGGGTGGGATGAGCTCTGTGCTGGGGGGAGGGAGGAAGCACTTCCATTGGCTGCTGGGCAGAGGGGCGGGGTAAACTCTGTGCTGGAGTGATGGTACGCATGCTCACAGAGAGGGCCCTGAGTGCCACCTCTGGCATACGTGACATATGTTTACCACCATTGATCTAGGACAATGAGGAGGGAGAACAGAACTTGTAGCAGGCGTGCCCATTGCTGCTAAAATCTAGCATTTTAAAGCATTGAGAAACATTACAATACAGCTCTTAGAGTCATCCAAATGGCATGGCCAGAGGATTCTGGGAGTTGCTTTACAAAGAAATAAACTTTTTACAAGCTCTATACTCAGTTTCTCTGCTGGGAAATTAAGGGTTTTTGCTTTTCATACCCCCTTCCAGTGGTGGGATTCAGCAGGTTCACCCCAGTTTGCCAGAACCAGTAGCAGAAATTCTGGCTGGCCCCGCCCACCCACATTTTGAAATAAAGTAGTCATAATTCGGGTACAATACAGGGATTTCCCCCTGGCCACATCCACCATACCACAATCACAGAGTAGGTAATAAAAAAAATTGAATCCCCCAGTGCCCCCTTCTGTTGCTACTGTCAATCTACTTTAGTTGAAGATGGGTTCTGTGTTCTCCAATATTTAAACTTTCAAAATCTCAAAGGTTCTTAATTTATTTCTGATGCCAATTGTGTGCCTTAAGGTTGATTCTAACTTACAGTAGCCCTTCTCAGGGTTTTCTATGTATTTGTTATTGTTCAGTCACATAGTCAAGTCCGACCTTTTGAGACCCCATGGACCACAGCTCAGCAGACTCCTCTGTCATCCGCCATCCTATATACTCCACCCAGATCTACACCTACTGCATCAATTATGCCATCTAGCCATTTCATCATCTGCCACTCCTTCTCCTTTTGCCTTAGATCTTTCCCAGCATCAGGGCCTTCTCAAGTGAGTCCTCTCTTCTCATTTGGTGGCCAAAGTGCTTGAGCTTCAGTTGCAGTATTTGTCCTTCCAAGGAACAGTCAGGGTTGATTTCCTTCAGGATTGACTGATTTGATCTCCTTGCAGTCCAGGGGATTCTCAAGAGTCTTCTCTAGCACCACTGCTCAACTATTCTTCTGCACTCATCCTTCCTTATGGTCCAGCTCTCGCAACCATACATTTATTATTATTATTATTATTATTATTATTATTATTATTATTATTATTATTATTATTATTATTATTATTATTATTATTATTATTATTATTATTATTATTATTATTATTATTATTATTATTAAATCGTATTTATATGCCACCCTCCTCATGAGTGACTCAGGTCAGCTAACAACAATTATAACATAATCATCAATAAAAACCTAACAATAAGATAGCAACCAATCTCAAGATAAAAGTTAAAATTTAAAGATTAAAAGATTACAAAGATTTTAAAAGATTTTAAAAACAAAAAATTCACAAGAGAGAGGGGAGGAATCAAATAAGCCTACAGGCCAGAGTAACCTACTGGCCTGAACCCCACACCTGCCCCGCCAACCAGGTCTTCACACCTTTTCTGAAGGGCAGCAACTCTGTCTAGAGACATAGCTCAATTGGCAGGAGGTTCCATAGGACTGGGGTGGACACAGAGAAGGCCCTCCTTCTGGTGCTAGAGAGATACGCCTCTCTAGCCGATGGCATGACCAGAGAGCCTCTCCGGTCCACTCTGGTGGGACGGACAGATGTTCTTCGGGTGAGGCAGTCTCTTAAGTATCCTGGCCCACTACCATGGAGGGCTTTAAAGGTAATAGCCAGCACCTTGAATTGCACTCTGAGGCACACTGGCAACCAGTGCAGCTCCCGGAGCAATGGTGAGGTGCGAGCATAATGCCCGCACCCCATCACGACTTGTTTATTACTGGGAAGACCATTTCTGGAAAGTGGTTTGTAGTCCCCTTCTTCTGGGGGCTCCCTGGGGCTCCGCACTTGCCCCAGGCTATACAAGCTGGCTGTCCTTCCAGGAGGCAGGAGAGGAACTGAGCACTTAGTACTCCAACTCATTGACCTATTCAGCCAGCTTCTATGTTTTGTGAAGAAACGTGCACAATCTAAAAATGAGTCCTTATCAAAATCAAAGTGAACAAAATTCTCAGCCAGCCATCCTGGGCAAATTCAATATGTAATGCCATTGTCAATACTGAGAGAATCTCAATGTACTAGCTTATTGCTTATAGCTGTCAAAGATGGGGAGCGTGGGAGGGGGGAAGAAATAGGAATCTTAATTCAGCACCTCATACTTCGTTGAATTCAAAATGAGGGTTCCAACAGCTAAGCACTCTAAATCTTTGGGGATAAGCCTGTTTTGGGTTGCTTTCACCCATCAAATCTATGAAGACATTTGCAAAGTTCTTATCAAGATCAGAAGCAAACTACCATAAATACTCACCTATCCTCCCGTGTAGCTCCAGGACATAGCTCGATGCTGTAGTAGCAAAGAACTGACACTAGATAGCACACTAGGTTGGCTTTCTTAACTAAAATGCTTTATGCCTTTGAAAAGAAAAATAAAGACATCTTTGGGGAGGAAAAATGAGGAAATCTTTATTCCTCAATCCAGAACCAGAAACAGGTTTTGGTTGTTGTTGTTGGTTTTGTTGTTGTTTGGATATTGTGCAGTGTAGAGGGAGGTTGTTTAAAACATCGGTGGCAAAGAAACTACCTTTTGCACTACAAGTCCCAGTATCCAGTGGACTGAAGTATTCTGGGAGTCTAGACAAAAACTTTCCCATCTAGGGTGCAGAACTGCAGGATGCAGATACTGTACATGAAACTAAAGATGCAGTTCCTTGAGCTTAAGTAAGATCTCTCTGTGTACTGCATTTAAAACTTGATAGAGTTTGACATCTGCAAACCTTAGAACATAGCTCTCCATGTGCAAATGGAATGACCACAAGTAGGTCATTGTTCCTGTCTTAACAACAGTTTGGGTTGCAGGAGTACCGGTTAGCAATGGTTAGCAATGAATAAAAGCCTCATTTTATTCACAACCCCATCTACCATGTCTAGATCTGTTGGTAGGATGGTCAAACTCAAGAGAAAACATGCCTCCTGGACCCTTCATTGCAGCCTAGAAGAGGAAAATTCTTTTCTGCAATAACTATCAAAGATACATGTCTAGTTTTCTTTTGCCGCTGGCTATGGCTTAGTGGTTAAGACAATGAACTTGATGACTGGAAGGTCGGCAGGTCAGCAGTTCAAGACTTGAGTGCTGCATGACAGAGTGAGCTCCCATCTCTGTCCCAGTTCCTCCCAACCTAGCAGTTCAAAAGCAAGAAATTGCAAGTAGATAAATAGGTACCACTTTGGTGGGGAAGAGAAACAGCATTCCATGTGCTCTGGTGTCTAGCTATGCCTGCCACATGACCACGGAAATGTCTGCAGACTACGACAGTGCTGCCTCTTTGGCTGAAAACAGAGATGAGCATTGAATGCTTGAGTTGGATACGACTGGCTTTTGAACAAGGGCAACCTTTATCTTTACCCTTTCATAACTCTTGATTACAACATTTTCTGAGCATTTCACTTGTACAGTAGTTCCTTAAAGCAAATCCAGGTGTGCCTTGGTTTGCAAGAAACCCACTTGTTCACCAGTCCCAACTGATTTAAAGATTGGGGACTGCATGACATACAATTACGTAGTGGTGAGCATCAAAAAAAAATTCCTACCACACTGTGGATGTGGCCATGTGAGTGGGTGGGTGTGGCCTACTGGCCATGTGACTGTTATTTGCTATACTAAAGGTAAAAGTTTCCCTTGCTCGAAAGCCAGCCATATCCGACTCTAGGGGTCAGTGCTCATCTCTGTTTATAAGCCGAAGAGCCAGCGCTGTCTGCTTCTGCAGACGTTTCCATGGTCATGTGGCAGGCATGACTAGACACTGGAGCGCATGGAATGCTATTACCTTCCCACCAAAGTGGTCCCTATTTATCTACTTGCAATGTCTTGCTTTCGAACTGCTAGGTTGGCAGGAGCTGGGACAGAGACAGGCGCTCACTCTGTCCTGCAGTACTCGGGAATTGAACTGCTGACCTTCCGCCTCCCAGTCAGCACCTTAGTGACTTGAGCCTCTTCTATTTTCATCACTCTAGACTAGAGCGAACCTCTGAAGCCATTTCCCACTTCTCCAAGGCTTTTCCTGGGCTCCATTTCACCCTGAAGCACATCCCCAGCCACTCCAGAGTGGCTGGGAATGTGCTTTGGGGCGAAACAGAATCCAGGAAAAGCCTTTGATGGAGGGGGAAATGGAGCCAACCCTCTCCAAAGCCTCATCTAGGAGGAGGTGGAGGTGGGGGAGGCCAGCTATTTTGACTACCCATAGGGGCCTACTGGTGGGAACCTGCTGCCTAGTGGTTTATGTGAAATCGCTATTTTACACCTGTACTTTAATTTGTGCAAAATAAATTGATTTTGCCTTTGCACCCATGTCTGCCTGGGCTTTCTCAGTTACCTGTGTAGCAAGAACTGTCACAGCCCCAGCTGATCTGGACCATCTCCTTACAGCTGCACATTAGTTGTCATTTGCCTCCATCAATCAGCTGGAGCCCCTTTCAGCTGCTGGGGTGGAAAGGTCCTCCAAAAGAGCAGAATGCTTTGCAAATGAAGCCCTTCAAACTGAGGGCTGCCCTCCGCAAAGAAAGGCACATAGCTAACCTCCTGGGCTGATGTCCACGGTGTTCTTACCTGACAGCCCTCTTTTGGACCCATTAAATAGCATTTCTTCAAACATTGCTGTCAGATCTTTCAACCCTGCTGTGACATGCTGGTGCCAGTCTCCTGCCGAGGTGCTGATTTTCTATTCTGAACTTCCTTGCAGGATGCAATTAAATGAGAAAAGTTTAGGAAAGTCACTTTCATCCGAGGCTCTGGCAGAGGAGGAGAGGCACCCCAAGCAATAGGCTTAGCGTAAATAAAAAATGTTCTCCAATTATCTGCTGACTGTGCACTGAGGGGTTTTTTTTAAACTTTGATTTCCTTTTATTTTAGGCAGATTTGCACATCTTTCTCTTTGTATTTTTCAGAATTCATGCTGAGCAAGAGGGAAATGCTGGGTATATGGAAATGCTGTAGAATCATTATTAGATCATTATTTGAAAAAAAATATGATTAATTGGCCATCCATTTTATCTGCATAAAGATTGTTTCCTTGGCATTCAAATATTTATTGCAATTAGCCCATACATTTCATGGAAGCAAAATTTCTTTCTTTCTTTCTTTCTTTCTTTCTTTCTTTCTTTCTTTCTTTCTTTCTTTCTTTCTTTCTTTCTTTCTTTCTTTCTTTCTTTCTTTCGTTCGTTCGTTCGTTCGTTCGTTCGTTCGTTCGTTCGTTCGTTCGTTCGTTCGTTTGTTCGTTCGTTCCCTCCCTTACTCACTCATTGATTTTTTTTTTATCCTGCCTCACTTAGATTACTCTGGGCAGCCAGAAAAAGAAATGACCTTTGTACAGATTTTAGAGTGCACAACGTATATCACAGATCCATAAATCATTCCAGTAGTCTTTTCCTAACAACATCCCTGTAAGGCTAAGTCAGCATTAAATGAAGATGCTTTGTAGTTGTGATTGTAATTATTTTGCTGTTTCTTAGCTAGCCAGAGTCGCTTTGTGAGTGGGGTGGCATACAAGTTGAATAATAAATAAATAAAATAAACCAAACAACAGCTTGCTTATAAAGCACATTTTGACATCAGAGAGGCAGAATTTAAACTTCGCCATTTACAGCTCATGACCACTGCCAGGACATTGATTCTAGGCACAGCTCTGTGGACACTACACTGTAAGGAACCAAACGACCCACCAAGGAGCTCTGGAGACCTTGCTTTATAAGGGATCAATTAAACTGTGTTTACAAGATACAGTATGTGTCTTTCACATGCTTGCGGCTGTTGCAAAGCAGATAGAGAGCATGGGAGGGTATAATATGGCGGCTATCCAATGGTCACATGCAGGGCTTGACCAAGATATTTTGTTGCCTGAAGGAAGGGATGAGGTATCCCACTTTGTTTTATGCACAGAAGTCTCTCTCTCTCTCTCACAAACATGGCACTCTCCCTGAGGCATGACTTGGAGTAGATGGTCTGCTGCTCTGCTGGCAGGCTTATTGTTTACTTTCTAAAGAGTACATGTCACACCACACATCTGGAGTTTGTGCAGTCATCAAAAGCTAGGAGAGATAAACATGGAGAAAAACAAGGAAAGAAAAACCATATTGACTTGAAGCTTCAAAAAGTTACTTTTGCCCTTAGCTGTGCTGGCTGTGAGATACGGAGACCTGCTGGTTACAAGAGGCCAAAATAGGGAATAGAATCCATGAATGTTGTATGTGGTATTTGAAACATATTGATGCAATTTTAGAAATCAGTGCAGTTCTTCTTGCCTTCCTAGGCCAGATGTAAAACTGCCAAAATGAAGGCAACTTTTGGTGAGTTCATTCTGCAGTTCCTTTCGCCTAACCTAGCATGAGAAAGATTAGCTGGCAACACAAGGTTGCCATTACCAGGGTATGCCTAATTGTGGTTCAAAAATATGACCATCTTCGAGGAGGCTCTTCCTGTGAAGCGATTGAACCAGAATACAGTCTCATCAAAGTGAGGGAGATTATTGGTGATCTTGGACAGTCTGCCGTCTGGCCGATTGATCTTGAGGGGCAACTCCAAGAGTCCTTTTCTCTTTACAGAATTATGCATTATTTCTTAAAACTAGATGGACTGGAAAGTCCTACAAATACTTAGTACTTTCAGACAAAGGACTACCCTAGAGGACAACCATTCCAGCAGAGGACTCTTGCCTATGATGTAGGCCAGGGGTTCCCAACCTAAGGCCAGTGGGCTGGGTGTGGCCCACAGCACCATTTCATGTGGTCCCCCACCCCTCCAAGGGCATTTGAGAAACAAAATGGCCACCTCTTTGAAGTTGTTGGGACAAAATGGCCACCTCCATCATGCAGGCAGGGCTAAATGGCTGTCCAGCCCTTGAAGCTGATTAAGAAAGCTTGACCTGACCCCCTAGCTTGAAATGGTTGGGAATCTCTGATGTAGGACATGGTCACTTTGCTTGGAAAGTTTTCAAGGGAGAGGCATCCCATACTTGTGGAATAGAAACCCTGGACAATCCCAGGACACCACTTTCCTTTCAGCTTCAGAGAAAACAGAATCCCATGATCCATCTTCCTCTTTCATGCCTAGGCCAGACTTTAGACAGCCAAAATGAAGTCATCTTCTTGGATTTGTCATTGGCCAAACATAAATTCTCATCAGTACATGTTTCTGGTAGTAAACGGCAGACCAGGAAAAGAGCTGGATTCTGTAACTCTCCACATTCACACAACGAATTGTGGTCTGCCAGTTGAGCATGTAGGTCTTACATTTAGGCACTCCAGCCATCAGCCTATTCAGGGTCCATCAAGTGATGTAGGGAGTCGTGGCGAACCTATGGCATGCACTAGGAGCCCTATCTGTGGGCACCCGTGCAGTCACCCAGCACAGAGTTTGCCCCACCCCTCTGTCCAGCAGCCCAATGGAAGCGCCTCCCTCAACAAAGAGCTAACCCTGCCCCTCTGCCCACTAGACCAATGGGAGTGCTTCCTCCCTCCCCCCAGCACAGTGTTCGCCCAGCCCCTCTGCCCAGCAGTCCAATGGAAGTGTTTCCTTCCTAGTCTGTTGCTATGTTGCCACTTTGAGATAAATAAATGATTTTTGGGTTGCAATTTGGGCACTTGGTCTCTAAAAGGTTTGCCATCACTGATGTAGGGGATATTGAGTTGTTCAGCCGTATCCTCCTTTAATGTGATCCCATGATAACCTGGACTGTGAAGTAAGGTTTCTACTTTTGTATATAGAAAAGATTGTGGGTCTCTCCCTCTCTCTTTAAAAATGGGAAAGTTCTATTCTTCGAAATGCAAAAATTAACCTTTGGCTTCTGTTTGCTAAATGGCATTTGATTTTGTGCCTTTGCCAGTACTGACAAGTCCTTCTGTTTTCTCCATTTCAGCTCATTGAGTGGAATTAAAGAACTAAATTATACCCGTGCTTGTGACAATGGGAAAGGGAAACAAAAGCTTTAATGAACCAGTTGGGAAACATAATACACGGCTTTGGAAAAAAGGGCGAGATAATTAGAAAATGAAGCCGAGACAGAGAAAGAGAAGGCCACCCGTTGAATGAATGCAGCGTGTTTGATCAAGGGCCATGATGTTTGCTCTTCCATGGGATTCAGTGTGAAAGTAACAAAAACAACAGATTGCAAGAAACAGGAAAAGGGCACAGCCTTTCTTCCCAGTGCAAAATATGCCTCTTTTATTATGGCCAAGCAATGAGGCATACATGATGATGGAGAGGAGATTCATGTGCAGCAAAAAGTAATTACCTGGCGGATGCTGGAGAGGGATAGGCAGAGAAATGTCAACCATGTAGCCCAACTTTTGGACAAAAAAAAATGGCCAATGAGATGTGCTCCAGAAATAAAGTATAGATCAAGAGTTCTCAACCTTTTGAGGGTGTGGGCCAGGTCATGCTCAGACAGCTTCGGGGTGGGTGGGGTGTGGATGGCCATTTTGTCCTTCCTCCACCACATGGCACTTCCTTGTGTGGTGGAGGCAGTGGGAGGCCACATGGAATGGTGCCACAGGCAGCAGGTTGAGAATCCCTGGTATAGATGCACCAAAATGTGTTCCATCAACCTTGCAGATAAACAGGTTTATTGAGTACTCACCCCACTCCCTGCCTCCTTGAGTATGGATACCAGCTTCAGGTGTTGCTTCTTGGTCAGGTAAAAGGTCACCCATGCTCAAAAGCCAGTCACATCCGACTCTAGGGT
Source organism: Furcifer pardalis (assembly GCA_030440675.1). Classification (NCBI taxonomy): domain Eukaryota; kingdom Metazoa; phylum Chordata; class Lepidosauria; order Squamata; family Chamaeleonidae; genus Furcifer; species Furcifer pardalis. The sequence continues at coordinate 102,609,098 of CP126897.1, forward strand.
TCAGTGTTCATCTCTGTTTATAGCCAAAAGAACCAGTACTGTCTGCACCTGCAGACATTTCTGTGGACATGTGAAAGGCATGACTAAACACCAGAGTGCATGGAATGCTGTTACCTTTCCTGCTGAAGTGGTCCCTATTTATCTACTTGCAATTTCTTGCTTTCGAACTGCTAGGTTGGCAGGAGCTGGGACAGAGATGGAAGCTCACTCTGATGTGCAGCACTCAGGTCTTGAACTGCTGACCTGCTGACCTTCCAGTCATCAAGTTCAGCATCTTAACCACTAAAGCTGCCATAGTCAGAAGGAAATACAAAAGAGACAGGTTCACTCTTGAGGGCCAGATGGCCATTCCATGCACATTCCTCAACGTGTCTATTCCACATTACCCAAACTTAAGCAACAGGGCAGCAAAGGCCAGGATGCCAAATCTGCTGATTATGGTTCTGCTCAATTTAAGAAATGACAATTATCTGTTTTTTAAGTACGGTACATGGAACTGGAGAATAGCAATAGCAATTACACTTATATACCATAACTTTTTAGAGCACATTTTGTGAACATCACCCCCTAGAGTCAGATATGTCTGGCTTTTGAGAAAGGGAGATACAGTAAAACCTCATATAACACTAAAACCTGGTTCCACAAGTCTTCGTGTTATATGATTTTTAGTGTTATCTGATCCTCTATGGCAGGCATGCCCAAACTACGGCCCGCGGGCCGGATCCGGCCCACCAGGCCATTTCATCCGGCCCCCGACATGGTATAAGAACTCTTATAATTTTATTTTATTTTTTAAAAAAAAATTTTGGGCGAACTTTTTTTTGGGCGGAGGGATCACAAGTCAGTGAAAGAGTGATTTACCTAGTTCCTTCCTCCTCCTGCTTAGTACTAGGAGTTCTGCCGAATCTACTTTAGAATGGCTGTATCAATACGCCAGAGTGGAGAGAGGGACTTCAGTCGGAGCTAAAAGTAAGTACAGTTATACCTCATATAACATTAGTATCGAATAACACTAAAATCGCATAACATTAAGGAATCTGGGGGGAAGAATTGCATCAGATAACATTAAGATCCTATGGGATGCTTTGGATAACAACCGCTAAAGCCTGTGTGGTTACAATGTATCTCTATGGATCCCATAGGATTTTAACATGCATCAGATAACACTAAAAATCATATAACACCAAGACTTGTGGAACCAGGTTTTAGTGTTATATGAGGTTTTACTGTACTGTAGTTTGGGCATGCCTGATTCAAAGCAATTAAAAAAGAAAGCCAGGAGCAGGGGGGAGGGGGAGGGAAGCGAGGTTTAGAGTTCTTCACATCTCTTTGTCAGGCTGCGTATATTGCAAACTTAAGATATCAGAAGAGAACCAAAAAAAGGTCACAACTTATCAGGTGCCACAATGCATAATAATGCATCCACCCATCCATTGGCTGGGCAAAGGAAGTTTGTTTTGCAGCCGTTTGTAGGAGGTTTGAATAAGACCCCCGGGATGTTCCCTTACTGTCAGAAGCAACAAATGTTGCTTTTCAGCTCGCTTGTGGCCAATCCTTGTGCAAAGAAGTTTGCTCTGCAACCTTTTGCAATTGCAAAGGTTGAAATAACCTGGGATTTTTCGTCAGTTGCAAAAAGAGACGTTACTTTACCTTTAGGCTTGCCCCGTCATTGTGTGCCTGTGGAGTTGATGTGCTCTTACAAATTCAACCCACGAAGCTTTGCTCTTCTGCCTGATGTGGTGGATTTGATCTCAAATCCACCTCAAATTTAAATACAGCTCAAATTTAAATACAGGAGTTAGTCTACAAAAGGCCCTGGAGAATGCATTAAATTTGGTAAAGGTTTCTCTTGCTCGAAAGCCAGTCGCATCTGACTCTAGGGGTCAGTGCTCATCTGTTTCAAATCCAAAGAGCTAGCGCTGTCTGCTTCTGCAGGCATTTCTGTGGTCATGTGGCAGGCATGACTAGACACTGCAGCCCACAGAACACTTGTTACCTTCCCACCGAACTGGTTGCTATTTATCTACTTGCAATCGTAAAGGTAAAGGTTTCCCTTGCTCGAAAGCCAGTTGTATCCGACTCTAGGGGTCAGTGCTCATCTCTGTTTCAAATCCAAAGAGCTAGCGCTGTCTGCTTCTGCAGGCATTTCTGTGGTCATGTGGCAGGCATGACTAGACACTGCAGCCCACAGAACACTTGTTACCTTCCCACCGAACTGGTCCCTATTTGTCTACTTGCAATCGTAAAGGTAAAGGTTTCCCTTGCTCGAAAGCCAGTCGTATCCGACTCTAGAGGTCAGTGCTCATCTCTGTTTCAAATCTAAAAGAGCTAGCGCTGTCTGCTTCTGCAGGCATTTCTGTGGTCTTATGGCAGGCATGACTAGACTGCAGCCCACAGAACACTTGTTACCTTCCCACCGAACTGGTCGCTATTTATCTACTTGCAATCATAAAGGTAAAGGTTTCCTTTGCTCGAAAGCCAGTCGTATCCGACTCTAGGGGTCAGTGCTCATCTCTGTTTCAAATCCAAAGAGCTAGCGCTGTCTGCTTCTGCAGGCATTTCCGTGGTCATGTGGCAGGCATGACTAGACACTGCAGCCCACAGAACACTTGTTACCTTCCCACCGAACTGGTCCCTATTTATCTACTTGCAATCTCTTGCTTTTGAACTGCTAGGTTATATGTATATATAAAGGTAAAGGTTTCTCTTGCTCAAAAGCCAGTCGTATCCGACTCTAGGGGTCAGTGCTCATCTGTTTCAAATCCAAAGAGCTAGTGCTGTCTGCTTCTGCAGGCATTTCTGTGGTCTTATGGCAGGCATGACTAGACACTGGAGCCCACAGAACACTTGTTACCTTCCCACCGAACTGGTTGCTATTTATCTACTTGCAATCGTAAAGGTAAAGGTTTCCCTTGCTCGAAAGCCAGTCTTATCCGACTCTAGGGGTCAGTGCTCATCTCTGTTTCTAAGCCGAAGAGCTAGTGCTGTCTGCTTTGAGATGGAATAATATAGCAGAGTGCTAGAAGTGGCTGGCTATGGCCACACCCTAGAGTGTGAGAGTGTTTGCTGTAGTAATAGACAAAACAAACTTTCAGCTTGGGTTGTAGGAATTCTCTATTTACACTATATACAAAGCTGTGCACGAAGTGCAAGGTAACACATGTCTTCAACTCAGACTATGTGGTGCAGCAAAGTCTATAAACAGTCTTTGAGAGCTTTAAACTTCTATCTTCATTAAAGCAAAGCAAACACAGTCCAAACCTTATCTGTTCCTTCAAGGTCGGCTTTGAAGATAGTCAGCAGTTCCTTTTTAGCTCTATTCCAAACACAGAGTCCTTGATTAAGGCACCACAATGTGGCAGTGGTATGTTGTCCAATGTCTTGCAATCCGGCAAGGCAAACATACCAGGAAACGACGAAGCAGTCCAACAGCTGGCTGGCAACAGTGGCAACAGCAGTGGCAAACAGCAGGCAGGCAACAGCAAGCATCAGTGGCACGAAGCAAACAATGGCACGAAGCAAAGTGTCTGAGAATGTTGCCTGAATTTATGCTACTTACAAACCCTTAATGATAGCACCTGGCTGGGGTAACTTGCAGAGTCTTAAAGGTACAGTCATCGGTTTGCTCTTGTTGCAACATTTGCTCATGTATCCTAACATGCTTCTGCAGGCATTTCCGTGGTCTTATGGCAGGCATGACTAGACACTGCAGCCCACAGAACACTTGTTACCTTCCCACCTAACTGGTCCCTATTTATCTACTTGCAATTTCTTGGTTTTGAACTGCTAGGTTGGCAGGATCTGGGACAGAGACAGGAGCTCATTCCGTCCTGCAGTACTCGGGAATCGAACTGCTGACCTTCCGCCTCCCAGTCAGCGTCTTAGTGACTTGAGCCACTGCAGTCCCATATGTATATATGCAGTACTGTAAAGCTATTTAGATACACTGTATGTCTATAGTGGCTGCACTCTACTCTGGCAGCAGAGGTAGCTCCAGTTGATGGGGCAAACTGTCCCCAGCTAATCAGTGGCATCTCCGCTGCCGCCATGAGATTTCCCATTGATCAGCTGACTGGCGGTATAGAGATGTCCCAGGTAAGCCGATTGGCAGTCACGATGGCATCAGAGATGCTGTGGATCAAATGGTTATGTTCTTCATCAGCTGGAAATCTGTCTGCACTACCAGGGCAGATCAATGCCACTGATCAGTGAAAACAGACTCCAGCTGATCAAGGGAGACCATTCCTAGCTATCTCAGAAAACAAAACAAATAAAATAAAATACACAGTAGCACTTTAAAGACTAACTGCTATTCCCACCAGTAATTCTTTTTAAAAAAATGTTTATTTGAAGAGTCCTAGTGCTATGACACTTTGAATATATTTTTTTTAAAAAAACAATGCACCATAGCAGCAGAGGGGCTCCCACTGATTGGTAGTAACTGGTGTCAGCTGATCTGCAGCTGCAGAGAGATGCAGCAGATCTGTTAATGCTGCCTCTGCCAATCAGCTGTAATCTATGTCACCTCCTGCTGCAAGTTTATCTGGGCTTTCCCAGGTAAACATTAACAGGAGTGGGCACAAAGTCTAAACCAGTGATGGCAAACCTTGGTAGTTCAGGTGTTATGGAACTTCAATTCTCAGATGTCCTGATCACCAGAAGTGCTGATTTAGGCTTCTGGTAATTGAAGTCCAAGAACACCTGGAGTGCCAAGGTTCACCATCACTGGTCTGAAGTGATTTATTTTACACTGATTCAAGTATTGGTATAAGTTGGAAGTCAAAATTGATTTACAGTATTATGGCTGTGCATTGTGTAATTCCTGATTTTAAATTGATTGGGAGACCCAATGTGCGCTAATTTTGAAGTTCCCCCACCCTCTGAGGCTGCAGCAAGCCAGGCAGGACATGATGTCAGGAAGCAGATCTTTTCTAAGGCTAATGACTTTTCATTGCTAATTAAAATCCAAAGTTCCAGGTATGTGGGGTTTTAATTGGCAATGAAAAGTCATTAGCCTTATAAAAGATCTGCTTCCCGAGGAAGCAGATCTTTTCTAAGGCTAATGACTTTTCATTGCTAATTAAATTCCAAAGTTCCAGGTACGTGGGGTTTTAATTGGCAATGAAAAGTCACTAGCCTTATAAAAGATCTGCTTCCTGACATCATGTCAGGAAGCAGATCTTTTCTAAGGCTAATGACTTTTCATTGCTAATTAAAATCCAAAGTTCCAGGTAGGTGGGGTTTTAATTAGCAATGAAAAGTCACTAGCCTTATAAAAGATCTGCTTCCTGACATCATGTCAGGAAGCGGATCTTTTCTAAGGCTAATGACTTTTCATTGCTAATTAAAATCCAAAGTTCCAGGTAGGTGGGGTTTTAATTAGCAATGAAAAGTCACTAGCCTTATAAAAGATCTGCTTCCTGACATCATGTCAGGAAGCGGATCTTTTCTAAGGCTAATGACTTTTCATTGCTAATTAAATTCCAAAGTTCCAGGTAGGTGGGGTTTTAATTGGCAATGAAAAGTCACTAGCCTTAGAAAAGATCTGCTTCCTGACATCAGGAAGCAGATCTTTTCTAAGGCTAATGACTTTTCATTGCTAATTAAAATCCAAAGTTTCAGGTAGGTGCGGTTTTAATTAGCAATGAAAAGTCACTAGCCTTAGAAAAGATCTGCTTCCTGACATGATGTCAGGAAGCAGATCTTTTCTAAGGCTAATGACTTTTCATTGCTAATTAAAATCCCACCTACCTGAAGCTTTGGAACACAATAACAGCTCCTTGGATGCCACAGTGACCAAGCTGGATGTGAGTTTCTAGGATCTGTCATATTTTTTTAAAAGGACACTTTTAAAGGACACCGCGAAGGCGGCGAAGGAGGAGCCGGCAAAAGAGGAGCCAGCGGCAAAGGCGTTAGTGGTGGCAGCGGCGGGGGGCAAGGCTGGGTGGATGTATGTACCATGGAGAGATAGTTCGGCCCTCGGAGCATCTGATAAAATGTTATCCGGCCCCCGGGCCAAAAAGTTTGGGCACCCTTGCTCTATGGGATCCATAGAGATACATTGTAACCACACAGGCTTTCGCGGTTGTTATCTGAAGCATCCCATAGGATCTTAATGTTATCTGATGCAATTCTTCCCCCCAGATTCCTTGATGTTATGCGATTTTCGTGTTATTCGATACTAATGTTATATGAGGTATTACTGTACTGTATTTTCCTTTTACATATTTCTATGGTGCATTGTCAGAGCTGGCCACTAGAGGCCACTATCTGCAATGTAAAATATAGGGTTTGCACTTATCTGTGGTTTAGATATCCACGGTAGGTTTCAGAATGTAGCCCCTGCATATAAGGTAGACCTGTATTGTGATTTGTTTCATTGATAACCTGCCATTTCCCCAGTAAGCTAAGGATATGTACTCACTGCACTTACTGCTTTATTATTGTCACATCAAGCTGATAAGGCAGTCCAAACTGAGAGAATTAATTTTGTGATCCAATGGGGATTCATACCCAGCTCTCCAAAGCCTTACAATTTTTAATTGCTAGAGTTTGGATCTCGATGCCATGAAAATGAAATATCTGGTCATAAGCCAAACACCAATTCAGGACAGATTAATGGTAGGAACACAAGAAATCGAAAGAGTGGATAAAATAGTCTATTTGGGGAGTATGTTAAATGAAAATTGGGATCCCAAGGTAGAGATTAAAATACGAATAGAAAAAGCAAGGTCGACCTTCATAAAAATTCAACACTTGTTATGCAGTAGGGACCTAACTCTCTCTAGCCCCAGTGTTGCTATAGGGCATCGAAGCTTGGACATTGACTAAAGCATCTGAAAAGCAAAGAAAGCTCCAATACCTTGGCCATTTCATGAGGAACAACATAAAGTATAGAATACTCCAACTTGCACTGCAAGGGAAATCCCTGGGAAGAAAGAGGCCCTGGACATAGATGAACTTCATGGCTGAAGAACTTAACAGTCTAGTGTGGCATGTTCTCTGAAGAACTGTTTCAGGGGGTTAAGAACAGGAAGACTATTCCCATAATGACCTTACAGCAGTTCTGCATCTGTTATCTGAAAGCCATCACATCAGTCTTACATATATTGAGTAGTGCATATGGTCACCCTAAAATCAAAAGACCCTTTTGATGACTCCCCACACAAAGTCACTAGGAATATCAATTTTCCTTTGTCGCATGTCTTTTCTTTTTCTGTGGTGGCTCAAGTGATGAAGACACTGACTGAACTTGATGACTGAAAGGTTGGAGTTTGATTCCTGAGTACTGCATGACAGAGTGAGTTCCCGTCTCTGTCCCAGCTCCTGCCAACCTAGCAGTTCAAAAGCAATATACAGACAGCACTGGCTCTTTGGCTATAAACAGAGATGACTGCTGAACCCTAAAGTAAGATAGGACTGGCTTTCAAGCAAGGGTGACCTTTACCTTTACTTTACCTTTCTAACATCTCTTGTGTGTGTGTTTTCCTGGTGGGGAGCTTTGTTGAGGAATTTGACAATTTTTTTTGCAAGGTATTACTATGGCACGGTGCTGCATTACAGTAGCCCAACCACACATAGGCAGAAAATTGCAATAATCACAGTCCAATTCCCTGCAAGATCCTCCTACTGAAAAAATTCAGAGATTAAGTGGTGGCATGTGCCTGAATATGAATGTAATATGTTGCCCTGCCTACATCTAAAGGCACCCTTTGTTGAGCACAGCAGGCCCTGTGGGTGTTAAGGCATAAGCGGGGAGGAGATTAAGTTGGCTTCAGGGACTGGTCTTTAAAATCTTTAAGAAAGCGGCTGAGAATTAAGGCCCTTCTTCTCTGAAAGTGGATCCTTGGAAAGGGGGTAGCCTCACATTTTATTAATGAATGCTAAGTCTGCTTTTGCTTTCATTATTAGCTGCAACAACCTAAAGCTAAAATATGGATCTTGATATATTATGACTGCCAGGCATTGCTTCCTTGATGACTCAATGAAGCCTAAGTAATCATTTAAAATACTACAAAGGTTTGGGGGAGATTTCTGAGCCAGTCTCCCTGGTCATTACTAGACTGGTAGCTGATAATTGCTGCAGTTTTACATTTAGTACAACATTGCCCTGGATTTTTATTTTAAAATATTTTAAAATATGACGACCTGTTTTGAACAATTAGGAACACTTAAAGGAACATCATTAAAGGAGGATATAGCTGAGGAGCTCAACCTCCCCTACATCACATGGAGGACTTTGAATAGGCTGAGGGTTGGAGTCCCTAAATGTTAGACCAGCATGCCTAAGTGGGGGCTGCTGGTGAACAACAACAATCTGTGTGAATGAGGAGAGATACAGAATCCAGCTCATTTACTGGTCTGCCGATTACTGCCAGATACATGCATCAGTGAGGACTTAGGTGTGGCCAGTGACAAAGCCAAGAAACTGGCTTCATTTTTGGCAGTCCAGGGTTTGATCGGGACATGAAAGAAAAACCTAAATACAGTACAGTAATCTGCTCAATGGTTAGTGTCTCCTTGCAAAATGAAAGCTACAGTTTCAACTTTCAGCCATAAATTAGGGATAAACTAGATTGGAAGTTACATATATGTATTTTTTCCTATATAAAACTATAGAGCTAACCAGTCTTTTCCTACTGTTCTTTCCATGTGTTGTAATGATAAATAAGGTTCTCTTTTTGCATGATGGACCTGTCTAAGCTGCAGCCCAAACTATAAGTTACAAACATTACTAGAAGTTCAACTCTGTCAGTATTTGGCATATTTTTTGATGCTGGCTCTGTGTAGTAACGCTTACAAATGGAGCCTCTGCTTACTTTCTGACGGCAACTCACAAAATAAAACAACAGGGGGTGCAAAAAAATTCTTACTGTGACAATCAAAGGTTCCTCACTTTTAAGGAATTCCCTTTACTAATGATGCATTATCTACAAGGTAGATTTCAGCCCTGACATGGTGTGCCTGAAGGTACTTCGACACCCATACCTACATTATTTGTATACAGACTATGCCTGAGCTGTGAAGTACTTCTCCCAAGGCTAAGACTGAATATACCAAGTAAATCTCAGCCCACATTTATGCCGCCAATATCTGAGAAATGGCAATCAATTGAGATCCCAGAACTGCAGTGCAAGGAGACAGAAAACCAATTTCCTCACCATCTTAATTTGGCTTTTCTGACCTCTTGCAGTAAACACGTTCTCTGCTAGTCTGGGAATTAAAACGTCATTTTTATTCTGAAAGCCAGCTGACAATTTTTAATTAAGCTGTTTATTTACAGATCCATATCGTGCTTTTGTGGAGGAGCTCACGGCAGTGGAGGCTCACCCTCCTCTCCCAACCTTTGCTTTCAGAGAAAAGCTGGTACAGTTTGTTCAATAACAAAGGGTCCGTTTGGCACTGCCTAGGTTCCAAATGACAGAACTAACGAGGAAACTGGGGTGCGGGTGGGAGGAATCCAATTAGCCTTTGGATAATTCTAAAACAAAAAACTGCAGGTACCACTTCGGTGGGGAAGAGAAACAGCATTCCATGTGCTCTGGTGTCTAGCCATGCCTGCCACATGACCATGGAAATGTCTGCAGACGCCGACAGTACTGGCTCTTTGACTGAAAATAGAGATGAGCACTGAACCCTAGAGTTGGATATGACTGGCTTTTGAGCAAGGGGTATAGTCCGACTGTTAATCATGGTCTTTGGGAAAGTATCTTCTGTGTTTCCTTCAGAATGTTATGCATACAGTTCTGGAAGATTAGTGTGGTTTATATTAGTGTGGATTAGTGTGGATGAGAGATTTTAAACTGACAATTTCTCTGCTTAAACCAGTGGTGCCCAAACTACGGCCTGTGGGCTGGATTCAGAGAGCTGGATTCAGAGACCTGGATGAATTGGTGTAGGGAACTGGATCCAGTCCATGGACCATAGTTTGAGCACCCCTGCTTTAGAGCTTCGGACTCACATTAAAAAAATGAAAAAGGGGTATGGTAATGGGGAACAAGGGTAATGGGGAGCTAAGTCTGAGGCCTGTCAATAAAGGGGAGCTTTACTTTCTCAGACCTGATGCTTAGCCTTTGGGGATGATAAAAGACGCAGAAAATTTGCACCCATCTGAGGAAGTGAAATGAGGACTCAGTAGTCCTGCCAAACAGATTTCATTCTGGAGGGAAATCCAGGTGGTTACCCTGACAACGCTTTAATCCAGCATATTTGGGTTGCGGGGAGGTAGATGGGGGGAAACAAGGACACTTGAGCAAAGAGTTATTGGTAGCTGACGATGAAGAGAAATGGCAGTAGAAATTAAAGATGTCAAGGAGACTAACACTAGTTGACTTCTTAAACAGAAATAAATTGATAGATGGAAGTACTGAATCTGTGTACCCAGGATTTTTAGGACGGCCACACATTATTCTTTAGGTAGACGTTTAATGAGAATGGCCACTGCTCTACCATCAAAGAGGTGAACAGATGTCACTCACAAGAGGGGAGTTAATGTTATTCCTTGTCCAGTTAGCTCCAGTGATCTAATTTGATTTTGCTCTTGTGTACATTCAAGAATGTTTGTTCTTGCCATTAAGCTCTTCCTGGATCTGAGTCGGCAGACTTGAGGTTCATATACATTCCAAGAATGGTAAGGGTCATTCTCTTGTTTAGTTCTCTCAGTATCTGCTGCTACTTATTTCCTTATCTTAGGTGGAGTGATACCAACAAGCATGAGTTCAGAAGTTTGAATGGCCTCACATCTGAGATGTGGTTGGCCTTAACTCTACAGTTTCCAAAAACCATTAAAAACAACCCTCTTCAAGGAAGCCTTTGGAGATCTGTGTTTAGATTAGGTTGAGTGTCTCTGAGCATGTATATCTTCAGGCTCTACCTGAGACTTGCTAGTGGGTGGTATGTAAATAAAATAAAAAAGAACAAAATAAGAAATTGATAGAGTGTAGTGCAGTGTTACTCCAACCTTTGGTTTTTGAACGTCAATTCCCAGAAGCCGAAGTCAATTCCCCAAAGCAATGGTCAGCCAATGAACTGACTTAGGCTTCTGGGAATTGAAGCCCCCCTGTGGGGCATGGGAACCACTGGTATAGTGGGATGGGATGGAAATCTGAGGTCAGCCATCACAACACTCAATTGGGCTGGTTCTGCAGTTGAGATAATGTCTGCCCTGAAGCTGTAATTCTGTCCGCTTTGCAACTAAACACTGGTGGTGCAAGATGGAATGCAAACCATTAGTTTAATTTTGATTAATATAAAATTACCAAAGAGTACTCCAAAATAATACCTACTGAGACAAAACTAAGCTCTTGACCTTAGGTGCCCCCCCCCCCACAAAGCATCATAAAATTGCCTTTCTATTTGGGGTCACCAAAAGTTTAATTAAAGCCTGGCCAGGTTATCCTGCTGTGGGAATAGAATAGACCATATTGCCAGTGACTTAACGTTGAGTGTCAAGCAGCAGTTACCTAACCTGACAACTTTGAGGACTAAGGCCTTAGGTGCCAAAATCCACAGGGAAGGGTGATGGTCCCCAAATTGACTAATCCCAGTTGAATCCATCTTGATGGAGGGCAGCACTTTATCAATATTGGCCTAGAAGGAAGTGGAGAAATTAAACAGGTTTAAAGCAATTTGTCTGTTTTAAGCCTCTGATTTATATTATGAGCAAAAATTCACAAGACGTTATATCTGAAAATGCCTCCATAATACCCCATAGCTGAGTTTCGTGGGCTATAGACATCCTCCTGTACTGGATGGGGTTACATTCCCTCCTGAACAGTCAGGTCCATGCCTTGGGAATCCTCCTGGACTCAACCCTGAGCTTGGATGCTCAGGTAGGTTTCAGCAGTAGCCAGAAGTGCATTTGCACGTAAAGTGGATTTGTCAGCTGCACCTGTTCTTTAAGCTGTCCACAGTGGCAGATGTTCTCATTACATCCTGTCTGGATGGTTGCATCACAGCCTACATCAGGGATGCCCAAACCTTTTGGGCCACAGGTCAGTCATGTGGTTCAGGGAGCCTGGGACTATGGCCTGGGGCCCGGATCTAGCCTCCAACACCAATTAATCCAGCCCGCAAAGCCCTCATTGCTCCAGGAATGACAAGGGCTTCATGGGCCAGATGAATTGGTATCAGGGGCTGCCTTTGAAGAGTTCTTGGAAACTTCAACTGGTTCAAAATGCATCTGCCAAACTGGTGATTGGCACTGGTTATAAGGAACATGTAACTCCCATATTTCAACAGCTTCACTGGCTGCCAAACTGTTTCTGAGCTCAGTTTAAAGTGCTGTTTATTACCTATAAAGCCCTATATGGCTTGGGTCCTGACTTATTGCAGGATTGTATCACCCCATATCAGCTTTCTTGGTTTCTAAAATATTCTGGGAGCCTGTTCTCTCAGTACCACAACTTTCCAAGCTCATTTGGCAAGAACACAAGAGAGCGCCTTCTCAGTGGTGGCTCCCAGCCTTTGTAATATGCAGGATGGCACCCTCCCTCTTGTTCCTTATGAAGGTCATCAGTAAAAGACCTTCCTTTTCAGGTAGGCTTTTAAGCAGTAAGTGTGCCAGGAATGTTTTGTTTATTAACATGTGGATTTTTAATGCTTTAATTTTGTTTTAATTCTTGGTTTTAATCTTGATATATATTTAATTGTTTTAATATGACATTAATATAGTATTTTTTTAAATTGTTGATTGTTTTATAGTTTTAGTTGTTGTGAGCTACCTTCGTCCCCTACGGGGAGAAAGCGGGAATATTAATCAATCAATCATCAATCCCTATCCAGTATAGGCTGTCTTTAATATCAGAACCCATTGCAATAATAATAATTTCATGTCAGAAATTATTCTGGGTTGAAAGTATTTTTTGGCTGGAGAAACTCCGCTCAAGGGATGCCCAAATGAGGTCCCCAAGATCTGCAACCATTCACTCAATCAATCAAATCCTATCCAGTGTAGGCTGTCTTTAATACCAGAACATGTTGCAATCAATCAATCAATCAATCAATTTTACACAAATATACATAAAAACACAGATGAAATACCATGAATATGCTAAGTCACATCAAAAAATAACACGGACAAGAAGGCAAACAAAACTGGTATGTATAAAACCTAGACAAAATCCAAATGCAAAGCTTTACAGATGGAACTCCCTTGATTTCTGACTCCAGATGCTTTCAGTAATTTGTTCTCTCTCTTCACCATAGCTGAACTGGTGCCTCTGAAGAAGAAACAGAGTCAGAATTTTATTTTAGGGAGAGAAAGTTGGGGGTATTAATTAATCCTGGAAGTACTAGAATAACACCAAGGAAAACAGATGTTGAATCTTAATTAGATTGTCCATCCGTCCACACTGATTTGTTTATTCACACTTGCCTAAATTACAGGAGGTATATCTTGTGGGATGGTGTAGCTGGTTCTTCTCCCTAGAAACACAGTGGGGAATTGAACTTCCAACTTACTGAGCTCTCCAGCCAGTCTGTCTAAGATTTATCTAGTGATAACAAGGGAGTTCCATCCACACAGTATCTCCTAGGAAAGCATTTAGTCCTAGGACATCACCAGAAGAAGCTAGTGATGAATCATTAAGAACTTTATACCTAGAAGACAGGGACTGCTGTGGCTCAAGTGTTTAAGGTGCTGGCTGGAAGGTCAGCAGATCAAGACCCGAGTCTTGACAGAGTGAGTTCCCAGCTCCTGCCAACCTAGCAGTTCGAAAGCAAAAAATTGCAAGTAGATAAATAGGTACCACTTCAATGGGAAGGTAAACAGCATTCCATGAACTCTGGTGTCATCATGCCTGCCATATGTCCACAGAAACTTCTGCAGACACAGACAGCACTGGCTCTTTGGCTGTAAACAGAGATGAGCACTGAACCCTGGTCAGACACGATCACACAGGCAAATCTTGCTAATGAATGACCTTGCAACCAGGGTGGCAGAGAAGAGAATGAATATTTGCAGATAGCTGGGTTTTCTTCCCCATTCTCCACAGTAACACTAGTAATGAAGCCCTAAAATATCTGAATCACAGCCAAGCTACCTGAATTTTTAAATGTTTAGCTCCTTCCCCATCTATTGCCATGATGCTAGAGTTATTGCTTTTGATCAACACATTTTTATATTTTCCCATCGTGAGCCATTGTGACACCAGAGCTATGAAATATTTCTCAGGTCAGCTTGGAGACAATGTTTAGCTTGATGAAACTGGCAGATTCTGCCCTTTTGTATTTCTCTGAGGAGAGAGCAATGTTCTCACCAACTTCCATGGTGCATATATTTTGCTACTAAATCTGCCTCTTCATTTTTAACAACTTTGTCATTCTTCCTTTTTCATCTGGGTAGTAAACTTAATTGACATTGCTCACGATTGTTTTATTGCAAGACCCTTCATTCTTGGATGATTCATCTCAGATTCTAAAGGCCATTCAGAAGCAGTAATTGTTTGTGTAACTATCACTAGAAAGCAAGAAAGAAAAACCAGAAAAAGCTATGCTTGAACATGGCAGAGCATTAGATATGCAACTGCTGAGGGAAAATGCTCAGTTTATTTTTTGTGTGTGTTTTACTTTTTAGGTATTGGTTGTACTCATGGTGCACACAAAAAATAATCTTCATTTCCTTAAATTCAGGTTAGTTCTACCAACTTGACTCAGTAGTCTATTGGGTTGGAAAATTTATGGTCCAAATCTCACTTATGCCCCCAATGGAGCTATGATTGATCAGGGATGATTCCTGCATTCTTTTCTTGTGCCATTTGAAGTGTAACAGTTATAGCCATGATGGCACAGTAAACCCATTCATATGGATTCACAGAGAATTGGACTTCTGGGAATTGAAATTCAAGAACATCTGGAGTGCCAAGGTTCGCTATGACTGAGCTATAGGTTTATCAACACCATAAAAAGCCTGCTTCTGACTCAGCACTTTAGGTAACCTGGTACATAATTAGAAAACTTGACACCTCTGTCTTTTTGTTCTCACCTGTCAAGGTGAGAGAGAGAGAGACTCTTCCCAAATGAAGCACTTTGTCAGTACATTAAATTTGTCAAAAGCTGTCAGATCCTCTGCAATTAGTGCCCAAAGTTAAATGCTTCCCATTTTCACCTGTGTGTTTACTTTTCCTTTTGACAGCTAAGGTTCCTGTCATTCCATCCCTGTCTTCCTCTGTTAAGGGAGGGAAATTGGGTGTGTATGTGCTTCCTTAAAAAAATAATGAAAAGAAGACAGAGTAGAGGAAGTGGAGGTGGAGAGCCTTCCCTGGCCTGAGCCCAAGGGCACCGTCAAGAGAACTGGCTCTGATGCAGAGTCTGGTATAGTGTGATGCAGTAGATAGAGTCTTCTTTGTCTTCTTTTGAGTCCTGATCAGACCCTGCAGTGCCAAAATGAAGCCACCTTCTTGGCTTTGTTGTTGGCCAAACTAAAGTCCTCATTGGTGCATGTTTCTGGCAGTAATTGGCAGACCAACATATTAGCTGGATTCTGTATCTCTCCACATTCACCAGCATGTTGTTGTCTCCCAGCAACCCCCCACTTGAGCATGTTAGGTTTTCATTTAGGCACACCAAACCTCAGCCTATTCAGAGCCCTCCAAGTGATGTAGGGGAGATTGAGTTTCTCAGCCATATCCTCCTTTAATGTTGTTCCTTGCCCAGTGAGCTATTTCCTCAAACTTGTAGTTTGGTTTTGCTCTTGCGTACCCTTAAGAATATTTGTTCTTGCCATAAAGGTCTTCCTGGATCTAAGCCAGTGGACTTGAGGCTCAGACCCATTCAGAGGATGCCGAGGGTCATTCTTTTGCTTAGTTCTCTCAGCATCTGCTGCTACTTCTGTCCTGATCTTAAGTGGAGCAATACCAATAAGAGGGTATATTTTCTCAACTTGTGTAGGTTTGAGACATCCTGTCACTATCCATATGGCTTCATTAACAGCAATGTCAACTTGTTTTGCATGTGTGGCTGCACTACATACTGGAGCAACCTACGGTACTCTGCTACAGAGATGCTCATGGCCAAAGTGGATAGAGTGACAGACCAGGAGACTTGGATCTGAATCTCTGCTTGACCATGGAAACTCAAGTGGGGTGAGTGGGTGTCACTGGTAAAGGTAAAGGTTGCCCTTGCTCAAAAGTCAGTCTTTTGCAATTTTAGGGTTCAGTGCTCATCTCTGTTTATAGCCAAAGAGTCAGCACAGTCTGCATCTGCAGATGTTTCCGTGGACACGTGGCAGTCATGACTAAACACCAGAGTGCACAGAATAATGTTTACCTTCCCACAAAAGTGATACCTATTTATGTATCTATTTGCAATTTCTTGCTTTCGAACTACTAAGTCGCTGGGAGCTGGGATAAAGATGGGAGCTCACTCCGTTGTGCAGTACTCGGGTCTCAAAATGCTGACCTGCTGAGCTTCCAGTCATCAAGTTCAGTGTCTTAACCACTAAGCCACCACAGTCTCCTTAACTGGTAAAACCACTCTTTAAATAGCTCACTGATCTTGAAAAAGCTGGGACATAACATGCATGCATGCATCATCAATCTTTATTGCACATGACCATAAGGCCTTTACAAAACAGGACATGAGATAAAACGTATCACAAAATTCTCTAATAAAATCAGGTATAATAAGGTTCGCCAATGATGAAGCCAAAAAAGTAGCTTCATTTGGGCAGTCCAGGGTTTGACTGGGACACAAAAGAAGAAGAAGGTATAATATTCACTAAAACATCTCAGATCCTTGCTAAGAAATATTCGGTAATAGGATGAGTCTTAATAAAATAGGATCACAGTTTCCTAGCTTTCAAAACATATTAAGCTAGAGCATATGTTATAAGAACCTGATTCTCAGCCAGCAGATTAACTACTCTTTCTGCCAGAGTGCACGTAAAATATGACTGGACAATTGGAATAAGGAATTGTTCTCTTGGATCATTATACAGAGGACAGAACTGCAAGTACTGAGTAATATCTTCAATCTGATTGCAACCATAAATGCATAGATGCTCCTCAACATGAACTCCTTTGAATCTTCCTTCTCAGTAACGTGCATGCATATACTGTATTCCAGAAGAGGGAAGGAGGATGGATGCAATGGACAAGATCTTCCTCCGCAGCCAGGTAGAATGGGGACAAGTAACCCCATTCTGCTACCGATCACATAGGTCTTTCTCATTTTTTAAGGTACTTTTGAAAAAAGAGAAATTCTGACACTCCTTAAATTTGCCGAACACTTGGTTTTGATATTTGGTTTTAAACCTCTGAGCCATCCAATTTCCCTCTCTCTTGAAGTGCAATACAGTTAGCATTATTTTTGGCCACAAAGCTTACAGAAAACATCAAACCTCTTTTGAAGAATCAGAGCATGCATCGTCTAGGGAGTTGATGCGACATACACCAGAAAGCTCCAGCAAGCCAAGTGAGAAATAAAGAAAATTAGCCCAAACCCTAGGGGACCGTTGGCCATGTCACAAGCCTTGGTAAAATATCTGTGCAATTTGTGTTGCATAACCTCTTCAATCTCAAGCATTCATTTTGTGTTTTTTCCCCCTTTGTGATCAAGAAATAAAACCAGTTCTTCCACAAAGTGTGGAGGAAGGGAAAGAGGAAGCAGATTTCTGTCAAAGAAAATCCTGAACTTTTGCTTCTCAGGGTATAAACAAGGGATAGATTACTTTACATTTTAGCTAGCTATATGGCATCATATCAAGACTAAAATATCAGAATAGGGAATAACATAAAGATCCAGAAGCATGATACTGGCTGAAATCCTGTTGATTGCTTAAGTTTAATAAGTCACACCCAGAGATGTAGTGAGTCGACGCCTCTATATGTTCCATTGAGTCAGTGGACCGACTCTAGTTGTAATTTACTAGGTGAAGGAACAGGATTTTAGCCAATATATTTGTGAGATACTATTCCAGGTACCATTCCTGGCACATAAACCTGGCATATTTCAGCCACATTTTTACATTTTTACACTACCCGATTACAGCAGTTTGATGCCAGTTTAACTGTCATGGTTTCCTCCAAATGAAACCTAGGGATTTTGGGTTTTGTGTGTTACTTAGAATTATCTTCTAGATGCAGGGATAGTGAACCTTGGCACTCCAGGTGTTCTTGAACTCCAATTGTGCCTATCAAGTCTTGATGTTATCCGATTTTCAGTGTTATCCGATGCATGTTAAAATCCTATGGGATGGATCGGATAACGTTAAAGCTCCATAGAGATACATTGTAATTGCACAGGCTTTAGTGGTTGTTATCCGGTTGTATATCGTCCGGTCCGGCCCGGAGAGTGAGCCCAGCTGCTGCACGGCGCGGGCGGGCGGCTATAAGACCTGCCGCCGCCCCCAACGAACTTAGGCTCCTCGTCCAGTCCGGCCCAGAGAGTGAGCCCAGCTGCTGCGTGGCCCGGGCGGGCAGCTATAAGACCTGCTGCCCCCCCCAATGAACTTTGGCTCCTCGTCCGGTCCGGCCCGGAAAGTGAGCCCAGCTGCTGCGCAGCGCGGGCGGGCAGCTATAAGACCTGCCGCCACCCCCAACGAACTTCGACTCCTCGTCCGGTCCGGCCCGGAGAGTGAGCCCAGCTGCTGCACGGCGCGGGCGGGCAGCTATAAGACCTGCCGCCGCCCCCAACGAACTTCGGCTCCTCGTCCGGTCCGGTCCGGCCCGGAGAGAGAGAGACGCCAGTCCCGCTATTACCGCCACAGCTGAACCACAGCCAGCCACTCTCCAGTTAAATGTATATTTATTAATTGAAATATTTATAATAATAATAATTCCCAGAAACCTGTTTCCACTTCTGGGTGTGGCAGAGCCAGCGATGGGCCGGATGGGATGGTGCAAGGGCTGGGGCCGGCCTGCAGGCCGTGGTTTGGGAACCCCTGCTGTAGAATCTATGGTAATGTCTAGACAGATCTGGTTATAATCTCAATCTCTCCAAACGCCAGTTTGCTAGAACACCTCAGAACTGTCTGGTATCTAATATTGCTGCGGGAAGACCCTGAACCTACACATGGGCAAAGATCAACATCTGGTGGTGCACTGGTTAAACTGCTATACTGCAGCCAAAATATTGCAAGTTCTGTCCTGACCAGGGCTCACGGAGGACAGCCTTCCATCCTTCCAAGGTTGGTAAAATGAGTACCCAGCATGTTGGGGGCAAGATGTGAATTAACTTGTGTACCGCTCAGAGAGTGGACTAAGTGCTATGGGGTGTTATATAAGTTCTATTGCTATTGCTGGGACTGCAAGAAACCTTTTGAACAGAAAGTGAAATTGTGGGGTCTCTGCAGGAGCAGACCTTAGAAATAGCTTGGATAAAATTAGCTACTAATAATCATTTCTTTTCCCTACAGTAATTTAAGGCTAAGATAAATAACAAAGATGAAATCACACAATTTCTTTTGCAATGTTACCATAATCTTATATTTACTTGGGTACAGAGCTTGGAAAAGCAGTTGAAGATTCATTCCCATAACCACCGTTGAAATAAATTTCATTAGCCCACTAGGATGTTTCTTGTACAGTGTATGGAGAGAGGTACCATCGAACTCTTCATCTCAGGCAGCATACTGTCTTGGACCGGTCTTGGCCAAGAAGACCATGATGTCAAGGGCAGACTCATCTGAGACCATAGTGGCTGTGAGGGCTCAGTGGTTAAGAAGCTCACCTTGTTAACTGGAAAGCTGGTAAGTCAGCAGTTCGAGACCCAGGTACTGCATGATGGATTGAGCACCCATCTCTGTCCCAGCTCTTAGGGATATAAAAGGAGTCTCATTTGGGCATTCCCTGAGTGGAATTTCTTCCACAAAAATCCTTTCAACCCAGAATAATTTCTGACATTAAATTATTATTATCTGGGGCCATCTGTCAGTCACTGAATCAGTAGCTGCTCCACTGCTTATTTTCCTCTGCATTCTTGCTTCCCTTCCTATTGTGTCTATCAGCTTGCAGGCCAGGACTGTCTTATCTTTTAATTTCCTTATGATGCTTAGCTTTTTGTAACAGCCACATTAAGATAATCCTCAGTACTTCTGTCTTTCATATTTTGATTTGCTTTCATCCCCCTTTCCTCTGAACATGTGTAAAGATACCTAGTGAGGCTATATGTCATGTGTTTGATGAAATAATTAACACCAGTGGTGGCGAACTTATGGCATGTGTGCCAGACGGTGCTTTCAGAGCCCTCTCTGTGTTCATGCATGCCGTCGCCCTAGCACAGAGTTCACCCTCCCCTCTGCCCAGTAGCCCAATGGGAGCGCTTCCTCTCTCCCCACAGCACATAGTTCACCCCACCCCTCTGCCCTGAAGCCCAATGGGAGCACTTCCTACCATCCCCCAGCACAGAGTTTGCCACGCCCCTCTGTTTGGGCACTCAGTTTCTAAAAGGTCTGCCATTACAGATCTACACAGTTTATGCCAACAGACACCCAGTGATGGGATGTAACAGGTTCTCACCAGTTCTCCAGAACCGGTAGTAACTTTTCCCAGTGTCCCAGAGTACCTGTAGCAGCTTTTGGGGGGAACCACCTTTGGGACTTACCTTTTCACTGGTTCCCCCACTGCGCATGCATGCCAAGCAGTTGGTGCTTGGTACAAATGCACGGCCTCCTTGCTGTCCTCCCAAATGGGGAGGAGGAAGAGAAGCTGCTAGCCTGAAGCTCCCTATAGCCTGAAGCTCCCTATTTTTATTATTTTGTATTTTTTTCCTTTGGCCCCGCCCATGACATGACATCATGATGTTAGCTCCGCCCACACTGTAATGACATCACGGTGGGGTAGTAAAATTTTTGACATCCCACCACTGCAGACACCTGTTAGTTATTAAGATGCTACAGAACTCTATTGGTGTTGCTGCAACCAACAGGTTTACATGACCCCTGACTGGAAGAGTTTTAGAAATTAGGTGCTTTGCAAGTAAATGATGACAATGTTTCAAATAAAAATCCCATTCAGCAAGGAGACGCTGACCCCTTTCAGTCTTCTGCACTTTATGATTGACATCTTTATCACGACATGTCAATCCACTGTTAGATGAGGCATTGCCTTTCTGTATTAAGTGCAGGGGGACAGTGGATGAAACATTTTTCATTCTATCAACATCTTATTTTGACAGTGTAAAAATCTAAGAATGAATCCAGTTAATTGCAAGAGAATAAAAAGGACATTTCATGCATCCTAGAAGGAAAAAAATCACCACTGTGTTCATTCAGCAGAGGATTGGGAACCAGCAGCCAAATAGCAGTTTCCTGAGAAGAGTCCATAAAACTGAAATATCCTTGAGATGTAAAAAATGAGAAACAAGAGTAAAATATAGGAATAATTAGGACTTTGGGAGAATGGAAAGGGCAAAGGTCAAGGATGTGTTTAGGAAGAGAGAAGTGTCCTATTACTTCTTCTGTTTCATGGCTTGGAACTAATGTACTGTATTAGCTTTAGCAGGTTAACCATGAAAATTGTTAACTTTTGCATTAAGTAGGAAGACAAAGCACACTTATGCATCTAATTTTCTAAAAATAATATTTTGGAAATGATGGGACCAAGAGAAAGGTCTTCTTTTGTTCTTGTTCTAGTTCTCATTCTCCTCCTCCTCCTCCCATATCCAAATCTGAATATTGGCAATCATCATGGCAATCAACCATGAATACTGTCCTGAGAATATAATTCAGTGGCTTTCTATCAACCTTCCACATCACAGTGTGACATCCATACCACTGATCCAGCTCTGCAAGTCACTTTCTGGTCCTGAGCCCTTTTGGCACACAAAGTCCTCATCAGCCCCAGGCCCTCCATCAAGATAGATTCAAGTGGGATTTAATTGACTTGGGGATCATCATCCTTCCCTGTTGACTTTGGCACCCAAGCCATTAGGCCTCAGGGTGGTCAGGTTAGTTAACCACCAACTGACACTCAGCATTGAGTTACTGGCAGTAGGGTCTACTCTATTACCATAGCAGGATAACTTGGCCAGACTCTCTTACTGATGATTTAAACCTAAGACAAGCCCATAGAGGAAGAAGCCATCTTTCAATTAGCTTGACTACTATTGTTTTAGGAAATAGCTGCCCATCAGTATAAATTGTAGTGATGAGCTAGACAGACCTATGGCTTGATATACTGCCAATTCATAGGTTGATGTGCCATTTTTCTTCTTCTTCCAATGTAAGTGCCACAGTCCCAAAGGAGACACAAACACATTAATAGCAGCAGGAAGGTCGTTCTTTCTCTAGTTTTTCACAAGGAAAACTGATTCACTGAAGTGTGATTCTGCGAAAGTGGAATCCACCTGGGAGACATTAAGCATCTTGAAAGCATTAAAAATATCTTCAAAGGCCCTCATTTTATTTTCATCTGCACTAACTGAACTGAAAAAGAAAAGAAAAAAGAAAGCTGGCATTGAAAAAACAGTTAGTTTCATTTGTTGCTGTTTTGTACTTGTTTAAGTACAAAATAAGGGACTGGGTTGGAGGATTATTAGTTAACAATGGTTAGCAATTAAGAAAAGCCTCATATCATTCACAGCCCCTTCTACCATGTCTAGATCCATTGTTCACATGGTCAAACACAAAAGAAAACCCACCTCCTGGACCCTTCATTGCAGCCTAGAAGAGGAAAATTATTTTCTGCGATAGCTAGTTTTCTTTTGCAGCTGGCTATGGCTTAGTAGTTAAGATGCCAAGCTTGATGACTGGAAAGTCGGCAGGTCGGCACTTCAAGGCCTGAGTGGTGGATGACAGGGTGAACTCCTGTCTTTGTCCCAGCTCCTGCCAACCTAGCAGTTTGAAAGCAAGAAATTGCAAGTACCGGTAGATAAATAGGTACCACTTTGGTGGGAAGGTAAACAGCGTTCTGTGTCTAATCATGCCTGCCACATATCCATGGAAATGTCTGAAGACTCAGACAGCACTGGTTCTTTGGCTATAAACAGAGGTGATCACTGAACCCTAGAGTCAGATAGGACTGACTTTCAAACAAGGGCAACCTTGACCTTGATTTTCTGAACTCACTTGTTTTGTGTTTCCTTCTGCCTAGTAGAAGCAGCTGGACATGGTATGTTTGGTCAGGACAGGAGTGTTTGTACCTTTCAAGTAGCAAAATGTACGCCATCTAAATTTTACTGCCCTGGGTCAAAATCCCAGTCATCTATCCCAGTTGTGGCATTAGACCTTCGTGACTGAGCAAACCTACTTGTCAACAGATGCTATGCTTTCCTTTCAGTGCTCAATTATGAAGCTAAGCAAACTAATTTGCAAGCTAAGAGGGATATGCAAAGTTCAATGTATGGTTGTAAGAACTGGATCATTAGGAAATCTGAGCGCAGAAGAATACATGCCTTTGTAATGTGGTGTTGGAGGAGATTTGAGAGTCCCCTGGACAGCGAGGAGAACAAATAGGTCGGTCTTAGAAGAAATCAACCCTGACTTCTCACTAGAAGGTCAAATAGTAAATATTAAGCTGAAGTGCTTTGGACATCAAATGAGAAGAGAGGATTCACTTGAGAAGGCACTGATGCTGGGAAAGGTGGAGGGCAAAAGAAAAAGGGGGCAGCCAAAAATGAAATGGCTAGGTGTTATTGTGGATGCAGTGGGCACAGAGCTGGGCAGGTTGAGGAGGATGGTGGAGGTCAGAGGTACCTGGAGGATAATGGTCCATAGGGTCACAAAGGGTCAGAATCGACTGTGCAACTGAACAACAAAAACAGTAAGATGTTCTAACTAATTGAGGAACTGTATCCCTCCTTCTAATGAAAGGTTTGGCCCTAACAGAATTACTCTTTGTAGTAGATGATGAACCCAGCTTCCTGAAAATGGCTAGCACAGGAAAAGACTTACATTTGACAACACTGTGAAATGATGCTGGTACAGTACCTTGCATTCATTTAGAAACCAAGAGACTACAAATCATCCATCTTTTTTGACTTGTGAGCAAGAGGCCATCTCAGGTAAACTAATTTGTACTCTTATCAGGTCAAGACGTTCTGGATTTTTTAAATTCTTGCTTCATTTCTTCTGTCACAGCAGAGAGGAAATAAGAATTATGCAGGCCTTTTATTTTCTTTCTTCCAAATACTAGCTATCATCATGGCGATCAGCCATAAATATTGTCCTGGGAACAATATAATGCAGTGGCCTTTCATCTACCTTCTGCATCTCAATGTGACACACATATCACTGCTCCAGTTCCTGAATCCTTTTAGCACACAAAGTCTTCATCAGCCCCAGGCCAGTATTAATGAAGCTGCTGCTCTTCATCAAGATGAATTCAAGTGGGATTTAATCCACTTGAGGACCATCACCCTTCTCTGTAGACTTTGCCAACCAAGGCCGTTAGTCCCCCAGGTTGTTAGGTTAGTTAACCATTGCCTGACAATTGGCATTGAGTCACTGGCAGTATGCTCTATTCCAGTGGTGGCCAACCTTGGCACTCCAGCTATTCTTGAACTTCAATTCCCAGAAGCCCTGATCAGCTGGTGTAATGCCTTGGGCTTCTAGGAATTGAAGTCCAAGAACACCTGGAGTGCCAAGGTTTGCCACTGCTGGTCTACTCTAGAACCATAGCAGGATAACTTGGCCAGACTGTATTTTCTTTATTTCTCCCCCACCCCTGCTCCCAGCAGATAGAAGCATCAGTAAAGCAACACTTTATTTGCCCCTCAAAGCAGCCTCTTTGCTCATGGGCTATAGAGGTCTGTACTCAAGAGCACTCCTGCTTCTTGTATTTCAACCCACCAGCAGTTTACAGTCTGTGCAAGCAACTCACCCTGCCATTTTACATGGTTGGGTTCTGCCAGCTCCAGTTGTTGCCCACTGCTGCTTTGACACTCTGTATGAATTCAGGAAAATGTAGCCCATTTCTGAAGGTAGAACAGGAAGGAAGGCACACCCCTTGGTTTCCCATATAACACTTGACACAGGGTTGGCATTAAATGAACAAGTGCAACCTATGCTTAGTGTTTAGGCATACCAAAGGAGACCCACAATGCAGCTTGCCAGGCTCAATCTTTGCATATGATCACATCAATAGCAATAGTAGTTGCACTTTTATCTGGCCTTCAGAGCCGTCAAACTTAGCCACTCCTGAGACAGGCCAGTGACTAATTCAGGGGACTGATCAAAGAGAGAAAGAGAGTCCAGTTTGTAATGCGAATTGTGGAGTGGTCTTGTGTGACCCAGTGGTCACATGGCACAAGGGGAAATATGCTCCACCTTAAGCCTAATCAGTGTTAGGTTGGACCTTTCTGGTCTAGCTGTAGAGTTCCTACTTTTAGGGGTGGGGAGGAGTAATCCCACAACAGACAGAAAAATCAATTTAAAGAAGATTACTCCAATTAAAGCGACCTTTCCACTGAATTGAGACACTTGCCTCCTCAGTTTAAGGCACCCTCATGATTCAACTGCACATTATATTTGAGACAAAGACCTGACAAACAGGTTTCCTTCCTTCCCTTCATTTGAAGCTCTTCCCTGGGTTTCCATCCAATAATAATAATAATAATAATAATAATAATAATAATAATAATAATAATAATAATAATAATAATAATAATAATAATAATAATAATAATAATAATAATAATAATAATAATAATATCATGTCAGAAATTATTCTGGGTTGAAAGGATTTTTGCTGGAGAAAATCCGCTCAAGGGATGTCCAGATGAAGCTCCTTTCATGTCCCCAAGATATTTTCCCACTGAAATGGTCCCTCTTTATCTACTTGCAATTTCTTGCTTTTGATCTGCTAGGTTAGTAGGAGCTGGGACAGAGATGGGTGCTCATTCCATCATGCAGTACCCAGGTCTCAAACTGCCTACTTGTTGGCCTTCCAGCTAACGAGGTGAGCTTCCATCCACTTGAAGAGGTAGATAATTCTTTCTTCCCACATTATAGTCCTTCCACTCCCTGCTGTTTCTTCAAGTTACACAGATGTTCTAGGGGGGAAAACTGCTTTTAATATGAGGTAGGAATGGTAGCCAACCAGCAGATGCACATTTGATGTAATTGGTGTGAGTCTTTCACTGTTAGCTCCTATAGTCCTGGGTGCTAGGATTTCAACAGTAGGGACATTTCAGGAATCCAGTAATTATTCTGCAGCTTTCATTGAGTGTTACATCCTCCTGTTTTGCATGGTCACAGCAGGAGCTTCCCAAACAATATGAACCCATTCAGCACCTGTCCGTGAACCTTCCACCCAACATGTACCAAAGTGAGTTGATTACAAGCACCACTGGACCAAGCAGCCTGGCTGAAGATCAGGGGCACAATGACAGTTCAGATATAGCTCCTTCCTGCCAGTGTTAAATCTGATGCAATTAGAGAACAAAATATTCCCACCCACCCCTTAGTGCTGAAATCTAGCAGATACTTTCAATTTCAGACTGAACAATATCTCTCCATCTAGCAATAAGGATCACAGCTATGGAGGCGGACTGTGTTTGGCTGAGATCAACAACACATCTCAACCTGCCACAGCTACAAGTTACAATTATTATTATTTTTGAAATGAATACTTGCAACTTCTGATTTTGTTAAAATAGGAGGAGATTGTTGGTTAAGATTTCCAAGTACAGTAATACCTCGGATAATGTTTGCATCAGATAATGCTAAAACTGCATAACGTTAAGCAATCCGGGGGGGGGGGATTGCATCAAATAACGTTAAGACCCTGTATGGGATGCATCGGATAACGTTCACTAAAGCCTGTGCCAGTTACAACGTATCTCTATGGAGTTTTAATGTTATTCGATGCATCCCATAGGGTTTTAACATTCATCGGATAACATTAAACATCGGATAACACTAAGACTTGTGGAACCAAGTTTTAGAGTTATCCAAGGTTTTACTGTATCTATGAGTTTCAATCTGTTTTCAGAACATATCATACAGAAAGCCAGTCTAGGCTAAGATGAAGGAGAAGTGAAAGTTGGTGGAAGATGCATCAATAATTTAAGATATGCAGATGACATGTTGTTGGCAGAAAGTAGTGATGACTTTACATGAGTTTTAGGAAGAGTTAAAGAAGAAAGTGCCAAATCAGGACTGCAATTGGTCAATATAATGACTACAAAATAACTACATAGCTTTAATGCTGACAGTGGAGAAAATGAAATAAGAAGAGATTTTGTATACCTTGTTTTGATCATCTGTCTAAATGGGGACTGGAGCTAAAAGATCAGAAGAAGACTGAGACTAGGAAAGGCAGCAATGAAAGAATAAGAAAAGATCACCAGGTGTAAGAATGTGTTACTGGACTCCAAGACCAAGATCATCTACATCAGGGGTTTCCAACTTATTGCCTGTGGGCCGGATCTGGCCCCTGGGTTGAATTCATCCACCACCACCCCAGGCTGAATTGCCGCTGATGCCAGAAGTGCCCTGACATCACTGGAAGTGCTGAAATTGTGGTGTTTTCACACCAAAATGCCATTAAAATGAAGCAAAAAAATCAAAAATGGCTCAGAAATATTCCTCACTCACTCACTCCTTCAAGGGAAGTGGTGGGGGTGGGAAAATGCCCAGAAACATGGCACAAATGCATGTGGCACTGCTGCCGGGAAGAAACACATGAGCAGCCCAGTGGTGGGCAGTAACTGGTCCACCACACCCCCCCGAAGGGTGTAGTGGTAACATTGGGTGGCCTTCGAACAGGGGGGTGGAAAAATTGGGGCCTTTCAAGTGTGGTGGTAGTAAAATTGGTTGGCCCCACCCACCTTGCTGCCCCACCCCACCCACCTCCCTGTCCTACCCTGACACAGGCTCCACCCATGACAGGCTTCGCCCATGGTGTGGTAGTGAAATTTTTTGCTGCCCACCACTACACCAGCCCCTCAGCTGACTGAGGAGATGTGGGCAGGCTCATGGCAGGAAAAGGTTGGGAACCCCTGATCTACATTATTCTATTCCCAGTCAATATGTCTGGCCAGGTTATCTTGCTATGGCAGTAAAGTACACCATACTGCCAGTGACTCAACGCCAAGTGTCAGGCAGCAGTTAACTAACTTTACCATTCTGAAGACTAATGGCTTGGGTGCCAAAGCCCACAGGTAATGGTGGTGGCCCTCAGGTGGATTAAATCCCACTTGAATCCATCTTGATGGGGGACAGCATCTTCAATACTGGCCTGGGGCTGATGAGGAGTTTGCGTGCCCAAAGGGCTCAGGAACAGAAAGTGACTTGTGGAACTGGATCAGTGGTATGGGTGTCCCACTGTGATGCAGAAGGCAGATGAAAAGTCACTACATTATATTCTCAGGACAGTCTTCATGACTGATCGTCATGAGGATTGCCAATATTTGGATTTGGATATGGCAGAAGAAGAAGAAGTAATTATATATGGGTGTGAAAGCTAGATAGTAAAGAAAGCTGACAGGGGGGAAAGAATGATTAGTTTGAGATATGGTGTTGCAGGAGAGCTTTGCAGTTCTCCTGGACTGTCAGAAAACCAAAGAAATGGATCCCAGAACAAATTAAGCTTGAATTGTCTCTGGAGGCAAAAACGATGAAGTCCCGGCTGCCCTACTTTGGGAACATGATGAGAAAGCAAATTTCTATGGAAAAGATGATAATGCTGGCAGGCAGCAGAAAAAGAAGAAGACAAACTATGATTGACTCTCACAAGGAGGATGGGGTTGACAAGAGCTGAGCAGAGCTCCAGAGGACAGGACATCCTAGCAGTGGCTCGTTCATAAGTCAGACATGCTGCAAGAAGTATGGTAAGTAAGAAAAATTGTTGAAAGTGGCTTTTATAAAGAAAAGTGGTAGCTATTGTTCATTAAATTGACCCATTACATTCTAAGTCATTTCACACATAAAAGCAGGTTCGCTTGACCGTTAATAGGTTGAAGGTTTGTTAATATACAGTTCAGGTACCTTTGAAAGTGGCAAAGTGTTGATCTTCAGATTTTGCTAGACTGCAGCTCCCCTAAGTACTTTTTAAATGTTAACAAAAGTTTATCACTTTATGATAAGAAGAATAACTAAGATCTTTACAAGTCTACCCACAACTGGGGGTGGGGGTCGAAGTATCATTGGGAATGATTGGGAACAATAGGTTGAATCCTGCCAAGACATATTACTTTACAAATGCTATTTTTAAAAGAGTGAGGTAGGCAAATTTACTGGATCAGCTTGGCATTTTTACAGAAACTTTAAGAATTTCAGCAGATTTGCCCATCTGCTGAAAGCTATCTAGTGTAGAGCCTGATTTAATCTTCTGGTCGACTGTCACTGAAAAAGGAAAGTGTGAGTTCACAAAGTTGCTTTTCAGAACTTTCTTAGGCTCTGTTGCACCTACAGAAGAGTTTTGCAACATGAAACACTTCACCTATGATCTAGAGCACTAGCCTATAAAAGTCCATTTCATCCATATATATTTATTATTCCACACAGTGTCACAGATACCATTGGTTTTGTTATAAGAAATGAAAACACTTCTTCCTCTTCCTCCTCCTCTTCCTCTTCTTCTACTTCTTCAATACAGATTACAAGGTACATTTTGTTTCCACTTGCAGTGGAAGGAACCACACGACTGGCTAACTGAACCATGTGACTGACCCATGGCTGAAAAAGTTTGGACACCTTTGTTCTAGTGGGAAGTGGGGGCTGCCCCTCTATCTTCCATCTCCTGCCTGACTTTGCCTCATTTGACTTCTTGACTACTGTCCGAGCAGTATTTTCAGTTCATTCCTCCAGGCTGATTTCTCTGTTAATCTGGATTGAATAGTAGCTACCGACTGAGCTGACCGTGGTGCTGATCTTCTGTGAACTGGTCTGCAACTCCAGCTGAGATGTTCACCCTCTGGTTTCTGCCGGGAACAGCCTGCCATTCTTATACTGTACCTTGTTATACCAATTCCACTCCAGCCATGTTTTAAATGGTCTTTGGGCAAACTCCATCTTCAGTGGGGTTGGGACAAAGGCCATCTAAAACAAGGATGAGATGCCTTAGCATGTTTCTTTAGGTAAAGGTTGCCCTTGCTCACAAGCCTGTCGTATCCAACTCCAGGGTTCATTGCTCATCTCTGTTTATAGCCAAAGAGCCAGCACTGTCTGTGCCTGCAGACGCTTCCGTGGACATATGGCAGACATGACTAAACACTGGAGTACATGGAACCCCGTTTTCCTTCCCACCCAAATGGTCCCTATTTATCTAATTGCAATTTCATGCTTTTGAACTGCTAGTTTGGTGAGACGGGAGCTCACACCATTGTGCAGGACTCGGGCCTCAGCCTGATGACCTGCCAGTCATCAAGTTCAGTGTCTTAACCAACTAACCCACCACAGTTCCCTGTGTACTACAGAACATATCATTACCATTTTCCAGATGTTTAGATTGGCATCTGGGCACCTTAAATCACATCAACCAGTATGTGGGCATCCTCTTTACTATTATTATTTATTATTATTATTTCAAATTTATATTGCCGCCCACTCGCTGTGGCGACTCAGGGCGGCTGACAAACAATACATTACATTACAATACAATATTTTGGTGTGGGCACAGGGGGAGGGGCGGCGAAGTCCTCAAATTTATTCAAAGTTGACTTGTGCATTTTAAGAAGCATACTAAATTGAATAATGTGAAATAAAAAGACCCTTCAGAAACCAATAAAGAGTAAAATGTTATGACTAAAATTCTGTTGACTAATTACATGTTTGCATGAGGAATAGCAAAAACTGCTCTGGGAAATTGTGACTATTTGACATGATGCCAGATGTGCAATAGAAAAGCAATTAGCAAATCCAACATCTGTGATTCTTCTTGTGAAATACATCAATATTCATCAGTTTCCCACCCTATGAGG
The DNA here is from genome assembly GCA_030440675.1 of Furcifer pardalis. NCBI lineage: Eukaryota > Metazoa > Chordata > Lepidosauria > Squamata > Chamaeleonidae > Furcifer > Furcifer pardalis. The sequence goes on from CP126897.1 coordinate 102,639,899, forward strand.
TTGTTCCAGTGCGGCTGAAGCCACTTGACAAGCATTTCTTTCTGTCTGTTTCTGGTTAAGTCAGATGTGTCAGGAGTCAAATACATTTTCTTACATTCTTACTAGTCTCTCCTCTATGTGCATATCAAAATAACACCACTTTCATATGCTATTTTTTTCATAGATGTTTATTGCTGAGAAGTGCACAGCAACTGCAAAAGTTACACCAGGAACAAAGAGCATGAGAACACTGGACACTTAAAAGAAACACAAGAGTGTACTAGTTGTTTGGCACAAGGTGTGTGTGTGTTCTTGCATTCAGGCTCATATTGCCTAGGTCAGTGGTGGTGAACATGCCAGAGTGGGCACTCTCAGCTCTCTCTGTTGTACACACACTGTCATCTCCTCCCTCCCCCAGCACAGAGTTTACCCTGCTCCTCTGCCGAGCAGCCCAATGGGAGCGCTTCCTCCCTCCCCCAGCACAGAGTTCACCCCACCTATCTGTCCAGCAGCCCAACTGGAGTATTCTTCCTCCCCGCAGCACAGAGTTCACCCCACACCTGTTTGGGCACTCGGTCTCTAAAAGGTTCACCAACAGTGGCCTAGGTGAAGGTAAAGGTCGAACTTCCTCAAAAGCCATTCATGTCAGGCTCTAGGGTTGGGAGCTCATATCTGTTTACATTCAAAGAGCCAGTGCTGTCTGTGTCTGAAGATGTTTCCATGGTCATGTGGCAGGCATGACTTTCTGTTCTCTCTTCCCAGTCATATTTGACAAAACACCACAGTTATCAGAAGAAAACAGTAGTTGGAAAGCTGCTTGGGGAACCAAAAATATTAGTGACAACATACAAATGGCTTTGCAAAGTAGCAATAATCATCATCAATCATCATCATGTAGTACAGGACTCAAAGGGATTTCAAAATTCTCTGCATTTACATATGAATGCTCACTATTTGATTACCACTGCATCAGGTGAAGGATTCTGACCCAGACCTCACACTATAGTATAACTCAGGGGTTCTCAACCTTTCCAAGTTGGAGGCCAGGTCATGCTCCCTTAAACAGTTGGTGGGGCGGGCCAGACTGGTGAACCAGGGACCACCACTGCTAGAATAGGCCGCAGACTCATTTACGGCTATTGTAAACATGTTTACATAAACGAGTCCATAGCTGTCACAAGTGCATTTACAACAGCTGTAAATGTGTCTACAGCCAATTCCAGCAGCAGCGGCTGGAGCCAGGGCAGCAGCTGGAGCGAGGGCGGCAGCCAGATTATTCTGTTGATAATTTTACCTGCCATCCACCTCTTCTTGTCCATGGCCCCAAGTCACACAGACATCTGCATTTGTGACATGGTGTGCACACAGGTGTGCACCTACTAGTCCTGTGTCTTAACCCACATTTTCACCATCTTGCTTCCAAGGGACCTATGTCCATATGAAAGGGCCATGATGGAGCAGAGCACACACCCTCATCTGGCTATCTCCATTTTCTGGATGTTTCTGGGAACTGCTTCTTGGGGAGGAGCATCAGGAGAATATAAATCCCAGAATTCAATTTCCAGAAACTGGATTTTTTTTTAGGGAATTACAGTCTCTTGATGCTTTCGCCGAAAGAATATCATTGATGGGATACTGATTCCAAATACAGAGGCTACAGATGCCATCACAGTGAAAACCCATCACTTCTACAGCAAGGGAAAGTGGGACCCTCAGGCATTTTGGAAAAGAACTACTACAATTTCTTACCACTGGCATATTGGATATTATTTTTGGAAAGAAGGAGCAAAGTCATGTGTGGCAAAGCATCCCAGGTGCAATACCAAACTAGGGCTTCTCACCTCGCCCTGGTGGCACAGTGGTTAAACTGCTGTCCTGTAACTCAAAGGTTGTGAGTTCGATCCTGACCAGGAATCAAGGTTGAATCAGTCTTCCATCCTTCTGAGGTCAGTAAAATGAGTACCCACTATGTTGGAGGTAAAATGCTAATTAACTTGTGAACCACCCAAAAAGTGCACTAAGCGCTACGGGGTGGTATAGAAGTGTGACTACTTGGCTTCTAGCCATCCAGATAGTTTGGATTTCAGTTGCCATATTCCCTCACCAGTATTTATTTTATTTATTTTATTTATTACTCATATTTACTATCCCGCCCCAATCGGGTAAACCCGACTCTGGGCGGCTTACAACATGGATTAAAATCACAGATTAAAACTAGTATAATAGTTATGTTTAAAACCATAAAAATTCATAAGAAAAATTAAAACAGCGCACAGGTAAAAAACCGGAGCAGGAAGAGGTGGCAGTCCCCTAAACCAACCAACCTGCATGGGATCCCACGTTACTGGGTCCCCATACATGCTCCGCCAGCCAGGTCTTTAAGCTTCGACGGAAAGACAGGAGCTCTAACTGTAGGCGCAGCTCAGTTGGGAGGAGGTTCCACAGGGCCGGGGCGAACACAGAGAAGGCCCTCTTCCTAGTGCTAGTGAGGCAAGCCTCCCTAGCTGATGGAATAACAAGAGAGCCCCTCTGATCCGCCCTGGTGGGACGACTATTCAAGATGACTGCAGATTCTAGGATTTGAAGTCCTCACACTTTGGAGAGCTGATTCTTGTACTAGGCCAGTCCTCCAGAAATCTGCCTAGTGCCTAGTTGCAGGCTGTTGAGCAAACCAGAAACACTATATCCTGCAGCAGTGAATTTCATAGATTTGTCAGACATCATTGGGGGGGGGGGGGGACTTTGTTTCTCTGTCTGTCCTGAAAAGCCTTCCTGTTTCAAAACTATTCACAACAGTGAGAGGTGAAAATTATGCAGAATTATAGGAGGGGAAATTATGCACAAATACATAAACCTCTACCACGTACCTCCTCTGTGCCAACCGTTCTTGTTTCCTCTAAACCAGTAGTTCCCAACATGGGGCCCACACCACACAGGGAGACTCCAATTCCCAGAAGCCTTAGTCAGTACATTGGCTGATCAGTGCTTTGGGGAATTGACTTAGGCTTCTGGGAATTGAAGTCCAAAAACCAAAGGTTGGGAAACACTGCTCTAAGCAAAGAAGTCTCTCTCTTAATTTTTTTAAAAAATCTGACAGATATGTCAACCTTTGCTCATTTTCCACCTGTTTTCTATGAAAGCCCAAACCCTATTCAGTTTTGACAGCTGCAGAAGACAACACTATCGCTACAGCTGCCTTTTAGAAGAATATATAAACCCCACCCCCAAACAACAGAACATTTATCAGGAAAACATCACGTAATCTGGAAACATCTCAAAATTCTTCCAAGAGGTTTTGTCAATCTCTGTTTTCTGCAAAGTGAAGAAGGGAGACTTTAAAAATATTTGCTTTTGTTTTGCCATCGTAATGTCCTGAACACACACCAGATTTCCAACTGATTTCAGAAGCTAAACAAAATCATGCCTGCTTGGTATTTGACCAAGAAGGAATGTCAGGGATCTTTTGGCAGGGCTAGAAAAGATCTCCTCTTGAAACCCCAGAGAGCTGCTCTTAATCCCAGCTGAGGACACTTGACTAGAAGGAGCAACTGGCCAACTCAAGACTGCAGTCTATATCGGGGGTTCCCAACCTTTTCAAGCCAGGGGCCAGGTCACACTCTCTGCCAGCTTCAAGGGCCGGATGGCCATTTTGTGCTGCCTGCATGATGGAGGTGGCCATTTTGTCCCAACAGCTTCAAAGGGACATCCATCTTGTTTCCTGAATGTCCCTGGAAGGGGGGGTCACATGAGATGGCACAGCAGGCTGGATCCGGCCCATGGGCCTTAGGCTGGAAACCCCTGGCCTAGATACTGGTCATTCATTGCTGCCTAGATAAAAGAGTCTTGAAGGCATTGTTGTAGTTCTTGTTGAAGGCTGTATAGATCAGGGGGTTGAAAAAGGAATTGGAGTAGCCAAGCCAAAGGAAAATGCTTTTCCAGAGGGGTGGGATGTCACAGGAGCAGAGTGGGTTGATGAGTTCTGTGATGAAGAAGGGGATCCAGCACAAGACAAAGACTCCAATGAGGATGCCCACCATGAGGGCAGCTTTCCTCTCTTTCTGTTCCCTCCAAGTGTCTCCATCTGTCTGGAATGTCACGGTGGCATGGCGGGCAGTGAAGACCATCTGGGTTGGGTGGGGAGCTTCCTTGACCTGCCAAAGACAAATAATATTTTCAAGCGCTACACTCTGCTGACCCATCTCCAGCCAACAGCCAAACACAACATCATGGATTGTAATTGTATTGTTTTGCATCACAGTGATTATCATAAAGTGTGCACTAATGACAGGTTATCCTGCCAAGGCAATACTGTAGACCATACTGCCAGCGACTCAACGCTGAGTGTCAGGTGGTGGTTAACTAACCTGACAACCTTGAGGATCAACAGTCTTGGGTGCTAAAGTCCATAGAGAAGGGCGATGGTCCTCAAGTAGATTAAATCCCACTTGAATCCATCTTGATGGAGGGCAGCAGCTTCATCAATACTGGCCTGTGGCCAATGAGGACTTTGTGTGCCAAAAGGGCTCAGGATCAGAAAGTGACTCACAGAACTGGATCAGTGGTACGGTTGTTATGCTGCAATGTGGAAGGCAGAAGAAACGCTACTGCATTATATTCTCAGGTCAGTCTTCATGGTTGATCACCATGAGATTCACCAATATTCTGATTTGGATAAGGCAGAACAACAACAAGAAGAATTATTGGGAGTAGATAGCCAGTTAAATGGGGTCCATGTTTAATCCCCCCATTGTGCATTCCAGAAGAGCCAGCCTGTGTAGTTTTAAGAAAGCTGCACATTCTCCAGCCATCCTCAGAAGAAGGGAATGGTAAACCAAGTCTGTGTATTTTCTACCTAAAAAAAAACTCTGCAAATGGTCGCAGTAAGTCAGAACTGACTTGACAGCATGCAATTATTCATTCATATGAACAGATGCACATTTAAGCATAATTACAGTTATTTCAATCAAAATATAGTTGCGTAGGGAAGGTGGTGATTAGGTGTCTTGTTTACCCAGCTGAATTTGGTCTCGATGAGCAATTTCATGGGTCCTTCAACTTTTCCAAGCTCCATACAATGTCAGTGGGAATTAGTTGCCCACACTATTCTCTTTGCTGGCTCTTATATCACCCCAGACTGTCTGCTAGGACTGAAATGTTGCTACCTGTCTCTCCTTCCTTGCACATCTTTCCCTTCCTCAAGGTCCACTGAGTCTGAAAAGCCTTCTTCTTCTGCTGAATCCAAATCCAAATACAGTAATACCTCAGATAACATTAGTATCGAATAACACTAAAATCGCATAACATTAAGCAATCTGGGGGGAAGAATTGCATCGGATAACATTAAGATCCTATGGGATGCATCGGATAACAACCGCTAAAGCCTGTGTGGTTACAATGTATCTCTATGGATCCCATAGGATTTTAACATGCATTGTATAACACTAAAAATCGGATAACACCAAGACTTGTGGAACCAGGTTTTAGTGTTATCTAAGGTTTTACTGTATTGGTGATCATCATGGCGATCAGCCATGAAGACTGTCCTGAGAATATAATGCAGTGGCCTTTCATTTGCCTTCCACATCGCAGCATGACCATAGCAGGATAACCTGGCCAGACTCTTCTGAAAAGCCTGTCTGAAAACTTATTTTTTTTGTCTGCTATAGCCTTTGGGCAGGCAGAATCTCAATGCCTTAGTACAGCAGAGATGCTAATTAAATGTTAAATAAGAGATGTAGGACAATGAGCCTGTGTCTGCATCTAGACTGAAGCTATGAGTTGAAAGTTTGATTGTGTTGAAGGTCAGGTCATGGCTGCCTTGGTTTGGACCAGTGGCCAAGCTTTGCGGTATTGTCAAACTGCCCACTGTATCTGTTGGCTGACATTTGCTGTATAAATTTGGAAGTATTGGAGCCAGAACGAGGCAAAGATTCAATAAATGGACTCTGAGTAACGTCAAGATTTCATTGTGTTATTCTGTAAAAGAATAAATTGCTAACCCGTAACCTTTGCCTCTTAAACATTAATAGAATGGCGGGTTTTGAATAGCTAAAATTATAATTGGGTACTAACATTTTAAATCAGCAATGCTGAGTTAACAGCTGAGACTTCCAGACTTTGGCCAGAATCTAGAGTTAATGAGGGCAAGGTTAGGCATTACACTAGTGTTTGAACTGACTCCCTCCGGGTGGCTTAGCGCTTTAATAATAATAATAACAACTGTGCATCACCAAGTCAATTCTGAATTATGGTGACCTATTCCGAAGAGTACTCAGAAGTGATTTACCATTCCCATTTCTGGGGGTACTCTGGGACTATGCAGTTTGTCCAAACTCACACAGGCTGGTTCTTCTCACAGAAGGCGTAGTGAGGAGTCCCAACCTCTGATTCTGCAGCCAAATACCTAGTTCACTGACCTATCCAGCCAGTTATGTAACATTTTATTAAACTGAAAAGCAGATTCAGAAGCTACAATCCAACATCAAATATCAATGGGGTGGGAAAGGTCACTTAACCATTTCACTTTCTATCTTAAAACTGGGAAGAAAAGAAACAGATTTAAGGGCTATGAATCTTTCCTCCAGCTAACTTCAGGTGAGAAAGCAGCTTGGGTGGGGAAGTTGAAATAGACAGACTGCTGGATGAAAAAGAAATAAGCAGCCCTTCCATGTTCCATAAAATAAATCTAATGGTCACCCTTGCTCAAAAACTGACCAGCCATATCTGACTCTAGGATACAGTGTTCCTCTTGGTTTTGAGCCAAAGAATCAGGGTTATCTGCATCTGCTTCTCTGGTCATGTGGCAGGCATGACTAGCACACGGAATGCTGCTACCTTTTTTGCTGAAGGAGTACCTATTTATCTCCTTGCAATTTTAGATTTTAAACTGCTAGTTCCGCAACATTCTTGTTCTGGGTAATGTGTCTGCTCTTTGGGGGTGATGCATTAATGGGTATCCTAGTTGATTATTTATTTATTTTTCTGATTTATATTGCCGCCCAGCTCTGAAGTCTCTGGACTGCTCACAGAAAATAAAATAAATCACATTTTAAAACCAATAAAAACCCTATTAAAACTGCCACCAAATATTACTCTGACCCTTACAGATTAAAATATATTAAAAGAGGGAGAATGTTTTTACTAAATCAGCCAGCAGGCAAGGGGCACCACACTGCTGGAGCCCCACACCTGCTTTGCCAGCCAGGTTTTTAGCCCTTTCCTGAAGGGCAGCAATTCCATCTGGAGATGCAGCTCAGTTGGCAGGAGGCTCCATAGGGCTGGAGCAGACACAGAGAAGGCCCTCCTTCTGGTGCTAGAGAGATGAACCTCCCTAGCGGATGGCACCACAAAGGCACCTCTCCGGAGCTGGGACAGAGATGGAAGCACATTCTGGTGTGGAGCACTCGGGTCTTGACTTGCTGACCTTCCAGTTGTCAAGTTCACCATCTTAACCACTTGAGCCCCCACAGACCAGCTGAAGGGAAGCCTAAATTAATGGAGCTGCACAGTTCCACCACTGGCTAAGAATATTTGGGCAGACACAGGCAACAGATGTACTGCCCCTACAACAATGTCACACAGTGCCAGTTATTTCATTTGGTATCTCATCCCTTCAGTTTTGTAAAGCAAAGACTAGAACCTTACTTACTTACTTACTTACTTACTTACTTACTTACTTACTTACTTACTTACTTACTTACTTACTTACTTACTTATTTAATCAAACTTATATGCCGCCCTCCTCAAAAAGACCCAGGGCGGCTAACAAAGCTTTAAAAGACACATAAAACACAATATAAAATTAAGATTAAAATATTAAAAGAGATTAAAACTAAGCAGAATTAAAAGATTAAAAATTCATACATAGAGAGAGGGAGGGGTCAGATGAACCAACAAATTGAAGTAACTGTCTGGCCCAAACCCGTCCCTCCAGCCAGGTCGCAACCCCTTTTCTAAAGGGCAGCAACTCTGACTGGAGACGTAGCTCAATTGGCAGGAGGTTCCATAGGACCGGGGTTGACACAGAGAAGGCCCTCCTTCTAGTGCTAGAGAGGTGCGCCTCCCTAGCCGATGGCACAACCAGAGAGCCTCTCCGGTCTGCTCTGGTGGGACGGACAGATGTTCTTAGGGTGATGCAGTCTCCCACTACCATGCAGGATTTAAAGGTAATAACCAGCACCTTGAATTGCACCTGGAGGCCTACTGGCAACCAGTGCAGCTCCCGGAGCAGTGGTGAGGCATGTGCATACCGCCCACACCCCATCACCACCAGAGCAACCGCATTCTGGACCAGTTGCAGCCTCTGAATCGTCATCAAGGGCAGTCCCATGTAGAGCGCATTACAATAGTCAAATTTGGAGGTGACCAGAGCATGCGTGACCATGAGCAAGGAGTCCCGATCCAGGAGCAGGCGTAACTGGCGTATCACACAAAGCTGTGCAAAAGCTCTCCTGGCCACAACTGCCACCTGCTCTTTGAGCAGGAGTCATGAGCCCAAGAGGACCCTCAGATTACACACCAGGTCTGTTAGGGGCAACACTGCCCCATCCAGAACCAAAGATGGCCGCTCCCAAGTTAGCGCAGGACCCCTAACCCACAACCACTCAGTCTTGTCAGGATTGGTGTTTGCGTAAGCTTGGTATAACTTGCCATAGCTACTTGCAGCAAACTGAGTAGATGGAGTGTCACAGCTGTGTGCAGGTTCATGAGCATAATGGTGCTGCCAAGTTAAGCTGCCATGAGCCATGGCCAAGTTCCACAAATCCCACCTGAGCACCAACAGGATTCTGGGCAAAATGGCCTAAGAAGGATGACCACTTTTTACACCGGCAAAGACCAGACAGCTAGAAACCAGGGTAGCAAAGTTTCTATAGCTCAGTGACAGGACTTACAGTTTACATCTCATGTTCAATCTTGAACATCCCATGGCAGGACAAAGAACAATTCTTGGTGGAAACCCTGGAGATTTGCTGTCATTCAGTTTCTTCTTTTTCCATGTCTAGGTGAGACATGAAACTGCCAAAATGAAGCCAAATTTTGGTGAGTCCATTCTGCAGTTCCTTTCACCTGACCTAGTGTGAGAAAGATTAGCCAGCAACACAAGGTTACTGTTACCAGGGTACACCCAATTGTGGTTCTAAAATACCACAATCTTTGAGGAACCTCTTTCTGTGTACCCATGTCACTCAGTGTGGGTGCTGGACTGAAGTAGATGGATAAAAGGACCGGCTGAGTTTAAGGTAATATTGCAATATTTCTACATGATATCTATATATCGGGAACAGCTCCATCTATTGATGTCTCCCTGCTCTGCACATTGCATGCCTGTGAAAAGGTAACATCTCGAGCCTTAACCTTTTGATCTCCCCTTTATTGGATATTCATTTTTAAAAAATAATGTTTACAGTTTGCAAAAACAACAAATAAAAGCCAAAATTAGTCATCATGTTGTAAATAAACATAATGGGGAGCTGCCTGGTATAGCAAAGTTGTTGTTCAAAACAAATGAATTTTTCAAGTTATTTCGGGCTTGTGAGCCTTTTATCCCAGACTTGGTTGAACATGTTTGAGAGTCTTTTCAGAGTTCTCTCGATAACCGAATACAAAGTATCTGCATCAGACAGATCTTTCTGCTTGGAAATACTGTATATATCTTTAACTTCCATCATGTTTAAGTGTTTATGGGATTAGTCTTCCGTTACTAATGCCAAAACTATTTGTGTCAAAGGATGTAAACTAGAACTAAATCACCACCAACTGTATACGAAAAGGAGGTAGCTGTGGTGGAGAGGAAAACCCTATGCTTTGCAATTTATTTATTTTTTAAAAAAAACACCTTTAAGAGGGACTCAGAGGGTAAACCCAGAAACAACTCAGCAAAGACCAAGCATGTTGTTCCATGAAAATGAAACATTAATTGACTGGTGGGATGGTGGAAATGTGAAAAGAGGCTGAGAGGTTGGAATAAAATATCCTACAAAAGGTACTGGCTAGCTTCCTCAACAGAACAATCTATGCTGCCACATTTTGTCACAGGTTAAGTTTGCACAGCCCAATTTAAGAATGAAATCCTCTTTCTGATTTCTGTCGCAAGGTGAAGCACTGGCTTAAATCTCTTGCACAAAAGTCAAGAAGCCCAAACTTTCAGCATTAAAGTACTTGCAAGTGTTTAAAGTATTTTGCCAGGCTTATTTTCATCGCAACCATATAAAGGTCGCCCTTGCTCGAAAACCAGTCATATCCAACTCTAGGGTTCAGTGCTCATCTCTGTTTATAGCCAAAGAGCCAGCGTTGTCTGTGTCTGCAGACATTTCTGTGGGCATTTGGCAGGCATGACTAGATACCAGCGTGCACAGAATACTGTTTACCTTCATAACGAAGTGGTACCTATTTAGCTACTGTACTTGCAATTTCTTGCTCTCAAACACTTTTAGGTTTGCATGAGCTGGGACTCCGTTATGCAGCACTCGGGTCTTCAATTGCTGACCTTCCAGTTCTCATGTTCAACGTCTTAACCACTAAGCCACCACAGTCTCTCCCATCTAAAGTAAATTTGTATTATTAGTCCCATACAGAAGATGGAGGACAGGGCTGAGTGAGTAGCCCACTGATGACAGAGCTGAAGTATGAATCCTAAGCATCCCATCTACCACATTTATCTGATACCATGCAACAGCATTAGCAGAAGGCAAGCATTCCCAAGAAAAGCACATCACCACCAATGTGTAAAATTCCATATTTTGGACTACAGCACCCAGCATTCATTCATTCATTCATATTTATCCACCGCCCTTCTTACCCACAGAAAGAAATCTATCCTGGTTCTAACCCACAATACATTCTGCACCTCTTCATTGGGATTAGGCATGGTTGGTTCACACATCATTATGGGGACCATTGAATCCCAGAGCCACCCGACCAAGAACTCACCTCAGGAGCATCAGGCGTGATGGGAGTGATGGAATTGCTCTTCCGGGATCCGATGCGGAATTTGGCCGCCTTATAAATTTTCCAGTATACAAAAAGCACCACACAGAGGGGCAAGTAAAACGCTCCAATGGTGGAGAAGATGGTGTAAGAAGGCTCCCGGATAACTTGGCATTCCTCGTTGCCCTCCTGGTAGGTCTCGCCCCAGCCAAAGAGGACTGGAGTGAGGGAGATGATGGCTGAGAGGAGCCAAGTCAGAGCAATCATAAGATTGGAGATCCGCCGCCGGGTCCGCAGTGTATACTCCAGGTGCCGGGTGATGGACCAGTAGCGATCCAAGGCAATGGCCGTGACATTCCAGATGCTGGCTGTACAACACAACACATCACATGAGATCCAAGCTTGGCACAGGAGCCTGCCCAGGCGCCAACGCCGCCCGGACAATTCGTGCACCAAGCTAAGAGGCATCACCAAGGCAGCCACCATCACGTCTGAGATGGCCATGGAGGCCACCAGGTTATGCGGGACCCGGTGGAAGGTACGTACCCGCAAGATGGTGGCCAGCACCAACAGGTTCCACAGAAAGGTTGCCACCATCAGTATGGCTAACAAAGTCAAGACTAGGACACTAAAGACAGACCAAGGCCCTCCAACCTCTCCCAAGAAGTCTGTGGGGGAGCCAGTCTGGTTCGACTCTGCCAAAGTGGTGACAGAGAAGCAGGTGAAGTTAGAGGACCAATCCATCCTGTGCAGAGATTTAGCAGAGGTGAGTTCCAGGTGGTGAAGCCAGGTAGAGAGGCTCCTTCATCAATTTGTTATAGCTTGGTCACTTCTATCTCTAAGACAGTATCATAACTCAGAAGATGAAGAAGATGGGAATGCTTTATTTTAGAGTTTTGGCACACTTCCAGTTTGTGGTGCATCAAGCTGACAAGCGTAGGCACAGAACACACTAAGGACACATTCATCAGTAAATCCAAATCCCTGTAAATAAAAAAAAATCCCACATTAATGAGAATACAGGATGTCACTTCAAAATGCTTCACCATTTGTTTTTCTTGATGAATGATGAGAATGTTACAAAATCAAGAAATGTCTTTGTTGCAGGCAAACAAGAAGGCAGAAGAGAGGTGTTTGCAATAGTTTTAAGTGAAGGAAAATCTCAGAAAAGACCTGACAGCCATAGTCAAACATGGAGCTTCCACCCTTCCATCTCCACGTTCACCCGTAGTATCACCTTTGTATTCTTGACTGATTACATTTCAAACCTTTCCTCCATTAGTACACATCAAGTACTACAACACTCACCCTCCATAGTTACCACTTGAGGTTGGTGATAGGGATTGAAGTGACCACGCTGGCTGGTAGAAATCAACCTCGGAGCCCAGCACATCGGCAGTACAGCAGTTTGGATATCCTGTATTCTTGCTGTGAAGGCTATTACATATTGAAGAACCCTAGTGGTTAAACTGCTGTACTACAGCCAAAATATTGTGAGTTAAATCTTGATAGGGACAAGGTTGGCTCAGCCTTCCATCCTTCCAAGGTTGGTAAAATGAGTACCCAGCATGTTTGGGGCAAAATGCTAATTAACTTGTGAACCACTCAGAGAATGCACTAAGTGTTATGGGGCAGCATATAAGTGTAAGTGCTATTGCTAAAGAACAATGCCTCTATGCATGCAAAAACTGTCACTCCCATTTCCCCCAATAAGAAGCTATAGCTCAGCATACTATAGCAAACAGGCAAGCTTCCCTGCCTCGATAGATGCTGTTTGCTAACCAAAATCCTTCAAGCTACTTCCAAAATGAAACACAGATCCTGTTGTTGTGTTGTGAAAATGTACTCTTTAAACATCTAATACACAACTTGACTATTGCTTTTACAACCTTATGCCATGGACTTTGGAGCTCTGGCATGGAACAGGTTCACCTTAAGTCAGAAGCAACTTGACAGGATTTCACAGCAATAACTGTTCATGGCTACACATTTGAATGAGCATTCCAGATGATGTGGAGCTCTGCTCGTTTCACAGGGTAAAGCAACCCAAGAAAAGGTGAGTCAAATAGGGCACATCTAGGTAAAGGTCACCTTTGCTTTGCTCAAAAGCCAGTCGTATCCAACTCTAGGGTTTGGTGCTCAACTCCATGTATAGCTAAGGAGGAAGCATTGTCTGTGTCTGCAGACATTTCCCTGGTCGTGACTAGACGCCAGAGAGCATTGAATGGTGTTTACCGAAGTAGTACCAATTTATCTACTTGCAATTTCTTGCTTTCGAACTTGCTAGGTTGGCAGGAGCTGGGGCAGAGATGGGAGCTCACTCTGTCATGCAGCACTCAGATCTCAAACTGCTGACCTGTCAATCTTCCAGTCATCAAGTTCAGCATCTTAACCACTAAACCGCCACATATCTACATTGGCCTAAAACACCATTCCAAAATTAGGATTTAAAAAAAAAATCCTGATTTCATGTCACGTAGTGTTTGAGTTGGTGTATGCATTCATACCATTTTCCATGAAACAGTCTGGTTGCCTTTCTGGTGCCACAGCAGATTATTATTATTTTTTAATTATCTGAAGGTGGCATAGCACCCTGTCACTTCAAATAAATATTTTTAAATGATCCACAGCTGATTGGTAGCAGTGGTCTGCAGAAGCAGCAGAGATGCTGTCAATAAATTGTGGTCATCTTTGCTGGTCAGCAGGAGTTTGTCTCCAGCTTCCACGGCAAATTTGTCTGGGAAACTCAGATAAATAAAAATGCAAGTGGGCACACAGCCTAAATTGATTTATTTTAAAATAAATGTTCCCCAGCCAGTAGTTCAACAAAAACTGCTTGGCAGTCAAAATAGAGCGCTTTTGACTCTGCATCATGTAAATGCTGATCTTTAAAGTGATTGGGAAGTAATGCATATGCTTGTAACAATGCAGACACATCCTAATTTACTTTGGGATTGTTGTGGCATTTTTGTGTGTGAAATCCCTCCCTTTCAGACTACCAAAAACTCATTAGGAAATGTATCTGGAACATTATCAAGGTTGATACATAGATGGTTATATGCTGCTATATATTTTGTATATTATATTTTGTTATATTATACCACTGTTATAATTATGTTATACCTTCCTGTAAAATTATGTTTCATAACATGTCTCACAGAACAAAGGATGTGTTCACACAGTAATGCAGAGGTTAAACTCATTAGCAAATGTTCAATGCCAGGTGTTTGTTTTGTATCTCCCCACTATTTAAAATTGAAAAGGGAACATTTAGAGCTAATCCGAATAACAATCAGAGATCATCTGCTACTGCTGCTGTAGGAAGCTGTACTGATTTGCAAGCTATTGATTTGATTTTAACTTGTTGATTTTTAACTCTTTTAAATTATTTTAATCTAAATTTTATGGTGTTTTATGGCCATGGATAAATTTTAATGTGGGATTCTTTTAGTGTTTTGTTATTGTTGTGAAACTGCCCTGAGTCGTTCACGAATAGGGCGGTGTACAAATGCAAAAATAAATAAATAAAATAAAATAAAAGCTATCTGTCGTTCTGATTAATCACTCTATGCCTTTGTATCTGGTGCACATAAATTCATGCCTTAAATCTCACTCCTGTGTCTGATGAAGTGGACTTGCTCCACGAAAGCGCACATTTAAAATACAGTCAAATCTCGCATAAAGAGTGCCTTGCTTAAAGAGTAACACGCGTAAAGAGCAGAATTTTCTCTGAATGTTCACTTCGCTTAACAAATAAAACCAACCAAAAATTCACTTAACAAATAAATTGGGGTTCGCAATCCCCCCCACAATTGGTCACTTTCAATGGTGTTTCGCTTTAAAGAGAAACTCGCTTAAAGCGCAATTGTGTGGAGGTACAACTGTATTGCAATTAGTCTTTAAAGTGTGGCAGGGTCGGGTTTTTTTTTTTTTGATTTTTCTGATATGCCTGAAACATAGAATAACACAGCTACTATTTTAAAAAAAAACTCATTAGGAAAAGTTCAGAAAATTTAGAAAAATGCAGCTGGGACTTCTATAACTCATGTTTGCCTTAGTCCAAACCAAGAGGATATTAAATTTGGGGAAGGCACAGCCACCCATCCTTTCCATACTGGCAGAGTCTGCCATGGTCCCATATAATGCCACCATACTTTGGGGCACCAAAGTGGCATCTGGCAAAGAACCCCCCAGGTGTCAAAGAAGATAAGTGATCAACTCAGACTCCCTCTTCTCCCATCAGCACCACAAATAGGGGTCACTCACTCATTCAGGCATTTAACTCTGGGAAGAGGGAGGTGGACCCCATAGAGCAGGGGTGCCCAAACAACGGCCTGTGGGCCCGATCTGGCCCCCAACACCAATTCATCCAGCCTACATTGCCCTTACTGTTCCTGGAAGCGGAAGTAAAATGTGCCCATATGGGTGCATTTTACTTCTTCCAGGAGTGACAAGGGCGGCATGGGCCGGATGAATTGGTGTTGGGGGCCAGACACAGCCCAAAGCCCATAGTTTGGCCACCCCTGGTTTAAGCAGAGAAAACGGCAGTCTAAAAATCTATCTCACTGTTGCAAAACAAATTCAAGGCCCATTTCAAGACCCCTGCCATAGAGCCACGAACAGCTGGGGAAACTGAGCCTTGCCCCCCCCCCAAAAAAAAAAAAAAGAGAGAGAGAGAGATTAAACCCTTCATTGCCACCCTTTCCCACCAGACAAAGTCGAATATGGCTCACAGGTAGTTTTAAAAAATGGAAGAAAAAAGAAAAGAGAGAGGGGGGAGGAGGAGCCTGGGGCTCTCCTGCCAAGCCCCAGTGAGTGACAGGGCATCGGACCCAGGTCCTAAGACCCCCCTCAAGGGAGGGAGGGAGCCCAGATCCGGTGCCGCAAAGCCACGGAGTTCCGCGTTTATTTACTCCAAAGGGAGTCCCCCTCGGAACCGTAGGCAGGGAGTCCCTAGTTAATCCGACCTTCTCGCTTGCGCCCGATAATCCCGATCAGCCACGTTGGGGCACCAGAATCCACCCCCGCCACCTCGGGAGGAAGTCCCACCACCGAGTTGAAACCGGATTGACTCCGGAGGGCAGGCGCCGGGAGACTTTGGAGCAGGAGGAAGGCGAGAAGCCCAGTCTCCGAGCCATCTCCCGTCTCCCCCCCCCTCGCAACCCATCCAGCTTCACAGGATCGAGCCCCGGGCGATGCTTCCTCTCGAGAGAAAAAGGGGGGGGCTGGGGGAAAACGCCCCATCCAAGGGAAAGAAATACCTGTCGGAGCCCTCCTCCTCCTCCTCTTCATTCCCGGTGTAAGTAAGAGGAGGGGAGCCGCCTGGCCCGGTGTTGCCACGCGCCGCCGAAGGCGAGGGGCGAGAACCGCCCGCCGTGCCTCCCCGCCGCCTGGTCGCGCTTTCCAGACAGAGCCCTCCATCCATCCACCCGCCCCGTCCTTTCCGTGCCTTCCTTCCCGGCTCTGCGCCGCAGCAGGGGAGCCCCGGAGGGGTGTGTGTGACTGTGTGTGTGTGTGTCTTGCCTTGTTTATTTTGCTTCTGGACGGGTCCCCCCCAAACTGGCTCTGAGTCCCGAAAGGAAAGGTGGGCTGCTCCCTCCCCTTCGTCTCCAAAGGCGCCTGCAGACGACGCGGGATTCAAGCCCAGTTGATTTGTCTTTTTTTCTTTTTTCTTGGGGGGGGGGAGAGAACGTGTCTAGTTTTTTCAGGGCAGAAGGAAAGAGAAGGCGGGGCGGCGGGAAAGCGCCTCGGACAAGGGAAGGCAGGAGGCTCCCTTGACTCGCGAGCAGGGTAGCTGCCTCCTCAACCCGAAGTATGGAAAGGGTCTCTTTTCCTTCTACTGTACAACCTGTCTGATCCGAATGCCCCGCGAGGTCTCACTCATACTTCTCACAAAGTGGACCCGATCCATATTCAAAGCCCACACATTTCAATACAAGAATTCTAGAAGGCAGAGGTGGCCAACTTTTGGGGCTGCGGGCCAGTCATGTGGTTCAGCGGGCCGGTCGTGTGGCTCCTCCCGCTGGAAGCGGAAGTAAAATGCACCTTGCAATCTGTTTTGCAATGGGATGTGATAGATTTTTAGGTTGCCATTTTCTCTGCTTAAAGCAGGAGTGCCCAAACTATGGCCCATGGGCCAGATCCGGCCCCCACCACTGGTTCATCCAGCCCACACCACCCTTGCCGCGCCTGGAAGCGGAAGTAAAACATGTCCCTACAGTAGGGATTCTATCTTCTGTAGATCCCTGATTTTTGAACCACATCTATAGAAAGCTCCAATATTAGGACAAAGAAAACTATTTCTCATGAATACATCACTTGGCACACAATATATATTGCAAACATTGAACCATATGTTTTAACGTCTTTAAGCTCATCATGAGAGGATGTTTTCTCCCTGAGGCTAGTAGATGCATAAAAACTCTTGGTATGTACTGTATTATATTTAGATACGTATCTTGGTTTAAGGCTCACAGCCAAACTAAAATGTGTTGTCAGAGTGTATGGTTTTGTTTTCATTTTATTGTCTACAGAAAAATACTTAAGATTACATCCTGATGAAGAAAAAATCTTTTGAAAAACTGGCAATACTGGAACAGTTTTGATGATATTTTATTTCTTCACTTCTTTGCATTCTTGCAGTAAAACAGACTTGAAAGATACTCCTGCCTCAAACGGTTTCTTTCACTCATTATCATCTTCTGTTAGGCTGGCCAACTATTGTGCACCCCTGTACCTGATGCGTATAAATTGATGCCATGAGGTCTCACCCTTATGTATGATGAAGTGGACTTGATCTACAAAAGCTCACATTTAAATACAGGAGTTAGTCTTTAAGGTGCCACAATGTTGGTTTTTATTGTTGTTGTTGTTTTGTTGTTTTGTTTACTCTCTGGTATATACTCTAAAATGAACACCATTGCTTGCATTCTGATCTCAAACTGCCAACCTTCCAGTTGCTAAGTTCAGCATCTTAACCACTTGGCCACCAGGGCCCTCTCCAAAGAGGCTTGCCTTTCCTGTTTTCTGGGGGCTTCCTGGAATTGTGCAGCTTGCTCAAGGCTGCATAGGTTGGCTTTTCTCCCTGGAGGCCCAGTGGGATTGAACTCTCACCCTCTGGTTTCACAGCCAGGTACTCAAACGATTGGGCTATCCAGCCATGCTACAAATATCTTCTTTATGTGTTCTCTTTAAATCCTCTCCTCTCCAAAGAGCTCCAAGACTGTATGTGGTTTCCCTTCCTCTGCTGATTTTATCCACACAACAAAGGTGTGGGGTAGGTTGGCTGGCCCCAGTCACATTTGCTTTCTGCCTTAATCAGCGATTGCTAGGTTTATCCACTCTTATTAACCACATTTGTATCATATTCAGGTCACCAAGTCGAATGCCAGTGAAAAAGGCACCAGGTATAAAGGTTTTGCTCAACTGTTTACAGCATTCCTATAAATCTCCATCTGCTTTCTCCTTCCACTGTACACTGAAGAGCATGATCTCTGTTTATGTAATGATGCACATGAAAAGAAAAACTGATTTCCTACCTATTGCTGTAAAGTGCCTGAAGACTTCTTTTCCTCTCCATGGAGCTGGTACACCTTGCGCAAGTCACTCCTGTGATCCCTGTTCCTCTGTTAGGTTCCTGTATCATCTTTCAGAGCAAAACCGACAAGTCAGTTTGTACCATGTCTAAAAGTGTTGCAATACAACAAACACTTCTGAAAAGAGGGAGTGAGTCTGTTGCTCAGAAGGTGAACTCCAGGAATTATAAAAAGTTATTTACTTGACACTGTAAAAATATTCCCTTTGCAGGGACAGAGCTGCCTACAAAGGAAATTCACAAAGCTGTGTCCCACGCCCAAGAGTGCCCTCTCACTCACCTCTCGTGGTGAGGGCTGGCAAATGTAGAAACAAGACTTCTGCAGGCACCCAGATTCCAAACGATGTTGAATTGGAAATTCAGAATCCACCAAGCATGCCAAATGTGAATTGGTGGGCATTCTGCTGCTCAAAACAATCTCTTCCAAATCTGATGGTTTAAGCAGAGACACCACCAGAGTTGCTGCTGCCACCACTGTATTTCCGTAGCTCCCTGTAACTGCCTGGCAAAGAATGTTATTCTCACTGCATAGGTCTTGAACAGTTGCCCCAAAAGGGCAAAACACTTGTCTCCATTAGCCTTCCACTCCGAGGGCTATGTAGGAGTGGGTAGAGATGTCCCAATCTGAGTTTTTAAACCGGATTCTGCTGGCAGTTCTTCGTGTTCCTTGTTTAAGAAGAGCTTTGATACAAGGTCTTCCCACTTCTGATTTAACACTCTTAAAACTATGTTCCACGGAACACAGGTGGACTTCAATCCCCAGAAGCCTAAGTCAGTACATTGGCTGATCAGTGCTTTGGGGAACTGACTTAGGCTTCTGGGAATTGAAGTCCAAAAACCAAAGTTTGGGAAACACTACCAACCAATATTCTAACTAACCACAAATCAGCACACCTCTGGTGTAGGTTTGTGTTGGTTCTCTTTCCTTCTTCTGGAATGTTGTATTCCAAAATGGTGCTCTGGAGAGTACAGGTCTTCGTTGCTCGAAAGCCAGTCATGACCTACTCTAGGGGACAGTGCTGATCTCTATTTACAGCCCAAGAGCCAGCACTGTTTGTGTGGAATGCCATTATCTTTCCTGCCGAAGTAGTACCTATTTATCCACTTGCGTTTTCTTGCTTTCAAACTGCTAGAGACATTAGTTGGCAGGAGCTGGGACAGATGACGGAGACTCAGCACATGTAGTAAATTATGTGTTTCCTGCATATGACGCTGTCATAGATGTCCATGTATCTAGCAGTTTGAAAGAAAGAACTTGCAAGTAGATAAAATGGTACCACTTTGGCAGGGAAGGTAACAGCATTGTATCCACTCCGGCCTCTAGTCGTGCATGCCACATTATCACGGAAACGTGTGCAGATGTAGACAAAGCTGGCTCTTTGGCTATTAGTGGAGATGAGCACCACCTCCTAGAGTCAGACACGACTGCTTTTGAGCAAGGGTACAGAGGGTAGCTTCACACCATCTTGTTTTCTGTTTTGGCTAGTGTTTCCCAACCTTTGCTCTTTGGACTTCAATTTCCAGAAGCCAAAGTCAATTCCCCAAAGTACTGATCAGCCAATGTACTGACTTAGGCTTCTGAGAATTGAAGTCACCCTGTGGGGTGTTGGGGACCCCTGAGACTCATAGGCTATGAAGTAGGGAAGTTCCTTCAGTTGTTATAACTTTTGGCTACCATCAGCCGCTCCAGCATAGACAGTGCAGGTGGAAGTTGTGGAAGTTGTATCCCAAAACATTGGTACGGATAGTGGTCTTCCTCCCACCCACCCCAGTCTTACGTCTTATAGATCTATGATCCAGCTGCTGCTGACACTTGAAGTACACCAATGTTAGCTGTTGTAGAATGAATGTATACTTCAAGAATTTTTGATCACACTATGGAAAGGGAGATTTGGGATTTAGTGAATACTTCAGGACATCGAACATCCCAGTCAGAAGAGTAGCGTGCCTTGGCGGGGCCCCGTATAAAAATTTGCTGGGGGGCCCTTAGGAAGGGTAAAGATTTGTTTTGCTTACGCACGTTGGGGGCCCCCGTGGCCCGGGGCCCCCGTATAATTGATACGGCAGATACGGCGGTAGCTACGCCTCTGATCCCAGTTTTCATTTCATTTAAAGAAAAAGGCGTTTCTCACCGTATGTGGAAAGATAAGCAATGAACTAATCAAATGGAAATCCAGTGCAGGAAATTCATTAACAGACCAGAGCTTGTCTACATTAATTTTTCTCATTCCTTCTCCAGCCAGCATAACTACGATTTGCAAAGTTGTAGTTAAGAAAAAGAACTTTGCCAAGCTATGGGTTGGAAGGAGGGGCTATGGTCACACAAATAGCTCCTTGTCTTACAAAAGTTCAGAAAAGTAAATAATGTTATTTATTCAAGCCAGAGAGTTTCCCTTTGCAATTCTGCTTTTGTGATATTGGCAAGACACAGGCAAAAAAAATAATAATTCAGAAAATGGATAATATCAGTTCTAGAATCTAGTCTAAACATACATAATATGATGTTGAAGCACCAGGTATTGGGCTAAGCTCTACTGTGAGTGGTTCATTCGGCATATGTTTAACATTTGTTTTTATTTTAAGCACTATTTTATTAGTGTTTTCTGATCTGTTGTCTTAGGCTGCTGTTCTGTGATTTGACTGCAATAAAGCCTGCTGCTAATAGTTACTTGATAAATTAATTAATGCATTGAATCAAGCAGGCTACCAAATTGAACTAGAAATTCTTATCTAATAGGATTAGATATTTTTAAATAATACATGCATTTTGGTTTGCCAGAGCAAATCCTGGAATCTGACAGGAAAACAGATGGCATCAGCGACAGGAAACTGATGGCACTTTAAAACTCAATTGATTTGGGGAGGCTTTCTTCTATATGCCAAGAAATAGGACTGATTTATTTACTGCCAGCTTTCTGGTACATTGGAGACCAAGCTAAGCAATGGATCCAGTAAACAATTGACATCATGAAGGTTGGTTATCTAGCAGAGGGTTGCCCAAACTTTTTGGGCTATGGACCGTCCACATGGGCTGGTCACTATGGCCTGGGGACTGGATCTGGCCCCCTGACGTCAATTCATCCAGCCCACGAAGCCCTCGTCACTCCTGGAAGCGGAAGTATATTTAATTTATCAGCTGCCTATACAATCAATACTTTAATTTGGTCCTCTTGTGGGCCTGACTGAACAAAATCGTCAAGTGTAAGGATGTTTTGGAAAAGACTGTGGTGCAGCAGTTACAGGAGGTCCTGGATGAAGCGGATTATCTGGACCCGTTTCAGTCAGGATTCAGGCCCGGTTATGGTACCGAGACTGCACTAGTCGCTTTGGTGGATGATCTCTGGAGAGAGCGGGACGGAGGGGAGCCGTCTGTCCTTGCTCTTCTCGATCTCTCAGCGGCTTTTGATACTGTCGATCATGGCATCCTTCTGGGAAGGCTCCAGGGTCTGGGGATCCAGGGCACGGTGCTGTCCTGGTTTTCCTCATTCCTGAGGGGCAGGACCCAGACGGTGTGCCTGGAGAAGGAGAAGTCCAGCCCTAGGCCCCTGCAATACGGGGTGCCTCAGGGCTCGGTACTTTCTCCTCTCCTATTTAACATCTATATGAAGCCGCTGGGTGAGATCATCCGTTCCCACGGGGTAAGGTATCATCAATATGCAGATGATACCCAGTTATACATCTCTGCCTGTGGGGACCCAAGCGGTGCGGTGGAAGTCCTTTCCAGGTGTCTGAAGGCTGTTAAGGTCTGGATGGGGGACAACGGGCTACAGCTGAATCCTGGCAAGACTGAGTGGCTGTGGGTAAGGGGTCCTGTGTTAACACAGGAGCTGCCATCTTTGGTTCTGGATGGGGCAGTTTTGCCCCAAACAGACCCGGTGCGTAATCTGGGGGTCCTCCTGGACTCACGGCTACTGTTCGAAGAGCAGGTGGCAGCCGTGGCCAGGAAGGCTTTTGCACAACTTCGTGTAATACGCCAGTTACGTCCACTCCTAGACCGGGATGCCCTGCTTATGGTCACACATGCGTTGGTCACCTCCAGACTTGATTATTGTAACGCGCTCTACATGGGGCTGCCCCTGATGACCATCCGGAGACTCCAGCTGGTCCAGAATGCGGTGGCCCGGGTAGTGGTGGGGTGTGGGCGTTATGCTCATGCTTCGCCACTGCTCTGGGAGCTGCACTGGTTGCCAGTATGTCTCCGGGTGCAATTCAAGGTGCTGGTTATTACCTTTAAAGCCCTATATGGTAGTGGGCCAGGATACCTAAGAGACCGCGTCACCCCAAGAACATCTGTCCGGCCCACCAGGGCGGATCGGAGAGGCTCCCTTGTTATTCCTTCGGCGAGAGAGGCGCGCCTCGCCTGTACTAGGAGGAGAGCCTTCTCCGTGTCCGCCCCGACCCTCTGGAACCTCCTGCCCACCGAACTGCGCCTTCAGACAGAGCTCTTACCCTTCCGGAAGGGCGTGAAAACCTGGCTGGCAGGACAGGTTTGGGGACCCGGGAACATGGGTTCCCATACCAAGTGGCTTATATAAGGACTGCCTCCCTGGGTTGGAATGTGGGAATATGGGTGTGTAGTTCTGTGCTGTTTTAACTTCTGATGATTTTTTAAAATCTTAACGCTTTTATTGATATTGAGGGTTTAGGTTTTATTTTTGTTTTTATCAGGATGTAAGCCGCCCAGAGTCGGGTCCTCCCGATTGGGGCGGGGTATTAAATAAATAAATAAATAAATAAATAAATAAATAAATAAATAGATGTATCACTGGAGATCCAAACCATGATCATCTATACTCTTGTATTCCCAATCACCATATAGGAGTTTAAAAGCTGGATGGTAAAGAAACCTGGTATGTATCTAATAACATGCAGATATCATTTTCTGGTTCTTTTGTGCACTGGAGGATAACTGCTTTTGAAAAGCATAAACAATGTATTTAA
The DNA here is from genome assembly GCA_030440675.1 of Furcifer pardalis. Lineage (NCBI taxonomy): Eukaryota > Metazoa > Chordata > Lepidosauria > Squamata > Chamaeleonidae > Furcifer > Furcifer pardalis. Next base: position 102,663,339 of record CP126897.1, read on the forward strand.
GTCACAGTCATTTTAAATACAAACAGGCATACCTGATGCAGCCTTTTTAGTACAAAGGCAGTTGGTAAGGGAAGCAGAACAAGAGATAAGAGCATTGCAAAATGAATTAAAAATATAATGGTATACAAGACTACATTAAAGCATTTCTACTGTGCCTTCACAACAGAGCCACTTCGATGCACAACTAGGAAGTTAAACAGCCAGTTTATTTGATACCTAGAGGGAAGATTATTACAGCTGTCATGTATTTCACCGAACCTCACATTTAAGAACTTGACTTTGTCCTTTCTGCTGCTGTCAGATGTAATTTTTGACACATCATTGCTTTTGTTGCCACCACATTAGGCAACGGAGAAATGGATAGCACAGGGCAGAATATCCAAACCAAAGTGGAAATGGTCCTGAGCCTGCCCAGAGCAGGTTGAAGGTTATAGGCCAGTGATGGTGAACCTTGGCACTCCAGGTGTTCTTGAACTTCAATGACCAGATGCCTTCCTGCTGATCAGGGTTTCTGGGAATTGAAGTCCAAGAACATCTGGAGTGCCAAGGTTGGCCATCACTGTTATAGGCTGTTCCACACAATGGTCTGTGGCTGGGCAGTTCCACTGTGGACTGCACAGGGCAATCACATTTTTGAACATCTCCTTACTAGTGTGGGGGTAGGGAGAGACCCTCCCGTGTCATGTTGGTTTCCCCTTGAAAAACCTACTTTTGAGGGTGGGTATGGCCATTTGAGCCTGCGGCCTTTGCAGCCTGTGGTGATATAGTCTGTATGATGTTTGATTACATGGGAAGCTTCTGATCATATGGTCTGTTTCAGAATTCCACAGCTTTACTGTGGACTGGCTTGAAAGCCAGGGTGGTGAAATGGGTAGTGCCAGAGTAGGACTCAGGAGACCTGGGTTCGAAGCTTCACTCAGCCATGGAAGTTCATTAGCATTGGTAGGACTACATTCCTAAAATATATCATATACAGTACCTTAAAAACCCTATAAGAATCACTGTAGGTTGGTACTGATTTGACAGCACATAATGCATGCTATGGGCTGGAAGGCATGAAGTATTTGGGAGAGATCAACAGAAATATGAGGCAGAGCTTATATGAAGCTACCAAAATTGTCAGACTGCGGTGGCTTAGTGGTTAAGATGCTGAACTTGACAAGTGGAAGGTTGAGACTCAAGTGCTGCATGATGGAGTGAACTTCCGTCTCTCTTCCAGCTCCTGCCAACCTAGCAGTTTGAAAGCAAGATATTGCAAGTAGATAAATAGGTACTACTTCAGTGGGAAGGTAATCAGCGTTCGTGCACACCAGTATCTAGGCATGCTTGCCACATGTCCACAGAAACATCTGTAAATGCAGACCGTGCTGGCTCTTTGGCTATAAACAGAGATGAGCACCGAACCCTAGAGTTGGATACAACTGGCTTTCGAGTTAAGGTGACCTTTACCTAATTTGTCATGCACAGAATGAGCCTCTAATGTATCAGCAGTACATATAGTGAATCCATACACACCTATGGATATATTTGCATAGAAATAATCATATGCAAGATTTTACTTTCTTTCTTTGCTTCTGAAAAGGCCATATTTTCAATTGATGAGGAAATGATAAATCTGAAACTGTATGTGCTGTCACGAAAGCCATCACTCAGCCTAGGTATCTAATGGATCACACACACACACTCTCTCACACACTCTCTCTCTCTCTCTCTCTCTCTCACACACACACACACACCCCTTTCCCTTGAACTTGGAGAGGTATTCAGAGGATACACAAAAATGTTAAGGCTATTGACCAGTTTCTCTTTGTAAAAATCTGCCACTGCCATCTCCTTTATTTTATCAAAAGCAAAAAAATTTGTTACATACCAAATATTTATCCTGGCAGATTGTAGTCCGAAGGGTCAAGGATTGGAATTAGTATAAGATTTCCCTTAATTGAATCTAGTTCAAGATACTACAATGGATTATATAAGCTTTATTTAAAAGAAAACCGAAAGAATAGACAAAACATGGTGGGGGGAGGTGCAAAACTTCTGCAAAAACTCACAGCTAGAGAGATTTCCTTGCCTTATTACTCCATAGGACAGCATTCGGGAATTTGATCTTGCTCCCTCAAGAGACATGAATGGAAGACATTTTCTTTCTCTGGGAACTCGTTTTCTGTAGGTAAAGGTTGGCTTTGCTTGAAAGCCAGTCATTTCCAACTCTAGGGTTTGGTGCTCATCTCCATTTATTACCAAAGAGCCAGTGCTGTTTGCATTTACAGACATTTCCATGGTCCTGTGGCAGGCATGAATAGACACCAGAGTGCACAGAATGTTACCTTCCCGCCAAAGGGCTACCTATTTATCTACATGCAATTTCTTGCTTTCAAGATGCTAGGTTGGCAGGAGCCAAGACAGAGACAGATGCTCACTCTGGGAACTGAAGTTCAAGAACAGCTGGAGTGCCAAGGTTCGCCGTCACTGTGCTAGCCAATTATTTCCTGCTTACTCTTTCTTTTTATTACAAACACATTCTGCTCTTCTCATTTTATAGGTGACAGACATTAACTTTCTGCTAAATGGCTCCTGCAAAGGTTGGGTGTTCGTCATTAATTGGTCTTTTACAGTTTACCTGAGCATTAACAGAGTGTTATTTTGCCTGATATTTTGGATTCAAGATTAACACACACATACATAAACTCTACTGTTCTTGGGAGAACTGATTTATCTCCCAGCTAGCTGTGAATGTTGTTGCTCAATTCAGAGGGAACAGGGAAATCTGAAGGGGGTGTCAGATGATACCTTTATCCAAAGTAAGACATAAAATGTGAATCTGTACCCTAAGATGCTCACCATTCAAATGGTTCCACTAACCCATGAAACTTTGCCTAAAAAGAAAGGCTAATATTCTAATATTGAAGGTCAAAGAAATTGGGAAAGGAAAAGGAAGAAAGACAAATGTGAGCAGGGTTTAGAGAACAGTGAATGGAGTTTTGCTGCCACTGATGGGATTTTGAATGCAGGAATTTATGTCCTCCCCTGGTTGATCCAAAAGATCAGGGGATCTATTGAAACAGTAGTACAGTATCAGATCCTCCAGGCATTATGATTTCTGACACCAGGATCAGGGTGAGGGTCCAAATGAACTCCAAACACCATATAAAGCTTCATGTCTCTGTTTCCTTTCTCCTCCTTATAAGAGCAACTGAGGACTGGACCTTTCCTTAAATATCAAAAGCTCTTGCAACCAACAGAAATATAAAATAAACAAAATCTTACAAACAGTCGGCATTTCTTAGACTCTGGCCTCTTCATTGCCCTTAAATAGTGGAGATAATTAAAAGGGGCTTATTCTAGATGCCAAATCAATTATTCTAATTTGTGTCTTGAGAGTTAGAAGGGACTAAAAGCATTCAATATATTAATAAATTATATTTTCTACTACCTGGCAGATAATAAGATGGGGATTCTTTTTAAATCTCCATCTCCATTAACTGAGCTAAAACCACAGATTAGAAAAATGAGATTTCTTCCCTGTTGAGATTAAGGAATTTATAAAGTTAGGGTGCAGATGATGTTAAAACACATAACAGGATTAGAATGTTATTCCTTTATAAGTTTAGAGTGGGTTGTGGTTGGGTTTTTTTTTTTCTTGCTTTAGTATTGCAGGATAACTCTTAGAACACAACTGTATTGCAGCTTTTTCTCAAAAGAAAATGCCAGTAGTTTCAGTGAGGCTTACTCCTAGGTAAGTATACCTAGGATTGCATCCTTAAACGGCCACTCTTAATCCAGAGACCATAAAAAATAATGCTGGGCTGCTTCTATTCAAATCTAACCTTCTCAGCCTGGAAGCAAGGATTATACTATTTAGTGCAGAGGGGGCAGTCATGTGGTTCAGGGAGCCCAAACTATGGCCCGGGGGCTGGCCCTGGCCCCCAATGCTAATTCATCTGCCCCCCCCCCCGAAGCCCTCGTTGCTCCTGGAAGCGGAAGTAAAATGCGCCCATATGGGCAATGTTTTCCTTTTCCAGGAGTGACGAGGGCTTTGTGGGTTGGAGGAATTGGCATCTGGGGCTGGGTCCAGCCCCCAGGGTGTAGTTTGGGCACCCCTGATTTAGTGGAACAGTGGAATTGCTTATTCGCTGAATGCAGTAAAGTACTGTATTCTTTTTTTGTTAGAAAAAGAACATGTTGGACAGGTGAGCACTCTGTACCCCCTTGGTCATGAGAAGAGATAGTGAAGCTCTTTCTGTGATAAAAGTCTGTTTCTCTGAAGCTGCTATTTGCATTTCAGAGAAGTCTCAGCTGTTGTTGTCCTTGAACAGAAAAAAAATATTACTCACTTTTTATGCCAGTCAGTGATTCTAAACAAGATGAGTGATAAAATAAAATAAAGAGCCATTGTGGTGCAGTGATTAAACTGCTATACTGCAGCTAAAACTGCTGATGTTGCAAGTTCGATCCTGATGGGGATCAAGGCTGACTCAGCCTTCCATCCTTTTGAGGTCAGCAAAATGAGTACCCAGCAATTTGGGGCAAAATGCGAATTACCTTGTGAACTGCGCAGAGAATGTGCTAAGCACTGTGCTGTGGTATATAAGTGTAATTACTATTGCTTAGTACAGAACTTCTCAACCTTCAGCCTGTGGGCCAGATGCGACCCCAGCACCATTTAATGAGGGCCCCCCACTACCACCTCTATCACACCAGAAAGTGACATATGGTGGAAGGAAGGGCAAAATGGCCACCCAGCCCCTGAAGCTGTCTGAGGGAGCATGACCCAGCACCTGGCTTTAAAAGGTTGAGAACTCCTGGCTTAGAAAAAGAAAAGAAAATCACCAGAGTAGTTTTATCATTCCTAAACCATTCTGTTACCCAGCTAGCATTCTGAAAATTACAAGACATAATTCTGCCTTGTATGGTTGGACTGGAAGTGTGTTTAGAAGGGGTGTTGTTGAATTCTCCTGTCAACTAAAGTCAAGTTGGTTAGCTTTATCTAGAATTTAGAATTCAGACAATAATGGTCAGTGTAGTGGGGTATTGTATTTTCTTGACTATATCAGACAGAGAACAAGCAAAAAGACAAAAAAACCATTGTGGCACCTTAAAGACTAACTGTTGTATTTTGATGTGAGCTTTCGTGGCTCAAGTCCACTTTGTCAGACTTGATCCATGAAGGCTAACCTCAAAATGCAGCAATTACTGGTAGTGTTTAATGTGCCACAATGTTTTTTTTTTGTCTTTTTGTTTTGTTTACTCTCTGATATGCTTGCACAGACTAACATGGATACCACTTCAAAAATTATTTCTTGACTGTTACTGAACAGCTAAATTCTCTGTTCTGCAGTGACGTAGAAAAGAAAGGTGGCCGTAGGAACAGTTGCTATGCCAGTTTCAGTGCAATACTTTTATTAGCCCATCACTAAAATTTGCACGCTGCTGTAATCTTGGGATCACTTCACCAGGCATGAAGGAAGAAGAAGGAGATTGGGAAGGTGGTAAAATAGGCTGACCCCTGAGAGGTTAAATGAGGTTTCTAGCAGCTCTTAGTCTTTCAGATTGTAATAGTTCAAGAATTTTCTCCAGAAGATGGCACTAGTGCAGCCCAAAGATGCCCTGAAAGAAAGAAAGAAAGAAAGAAAGAAAGAAAGAAAGAAAGAAAGAAAGAAAGAAAGAAAGAAAGAAAGAAAGAAAGAAAGGGGTTTGCTGCATAAGAAGCACAATGAACTGCAAAAGCAGACTTTGCTGATAAGACTTAAAATAATGTAGATCAGCAATAACAAGTTGGTGTGCAACATATTCCTGTTCATTCAACTGAGCTGTTTCCCAGGATAAACCATTCTATTTCTGTTTTAGCTTGTTTACCTGCCCACTGGTAAGGCAGTTTTGTAACAGTGATAAAATAACTCAGACTTAATAAGCTAATTATATCTTAAAGACAAACTTGGTCAAACAGAAGACAGAGGTGGTTAGTAGTGTATGGAGGTTACTCCACTATTGAACTTGTTGATAGTCACACAATAATAAGGATATTAGAAATTGTTGGGTCCCCTCCCCCGCAAAAAATAAATAAAAAGTATTTCCCCCAGTTCCTTGCAGATCTCTTGATCTCCAGCTGGGAAGCACTGATGTTGTGGACAAAGGAAATGACTAGAGTTCTGGAGCCCTGGGTTCAATCCCAATTCAACCAAGATAAATTCATTGCAGTAGTTGAGATGATAACCACATGTTGAGCATATCCTATATCAGTGATGGTGAACCTTGGCACTCCAGGTGTTCCTGAACTTCAATTTCCAGAAGCCCTGATCAGCAGGGCTTCTGGTAATTGAAGTCCAAGAACAGCTGGAGAGCCAAGGATTGCCATCATGTCCTATATCATGAAAATCCTGTTAAGATTCTCATAATTCAAAAGTTGCTTAATGGCACATAGCAACAATGTAAAAAAATTAAAATTAAAATCTTTTATTAGTCTTATATAACACTGAAAACCATTAAATATGCTGGCTGAGGATCTCTGTGAGTTGCAGAAATAATTTTTTCACACTTTTCTGTTTTCAGTTCCAGAAACAATGACTGATTCTCTAAGAACATATAAGAAGAACCTGATACTTTCTGTGCACAGTCCATGTTTGAATCAAATCTCTGGCAGAAGCTTTTCTTCTTGTTACTGGCTTCTTCCATGATACAATTAGAAAAATTCAGCTAAAAATGATTGAAACAAGGAAAGTATTTGAATACAGTACTTTGAACTAAAAAGCTGTAGACAGAGTATTTTCAGTAAAAGTCACCCTTGCTCGAAAGCCAGTCATATCAGACTCTAGGGTTTCATGCTCATCTGTTTATAGCAAAAGAGCAAGTGCTGTCTGCATTTGCAGATGTTTCTGTGGACATGTGGCAGGCAAAACTAGATAGCAGAGTGCACGGAATGCTGTTTACCTTCCCACCGAAGTGGTCCCTATTTATCTACTTGCAATTTCTTGCTTTCAAACTGCTAGGTTAGCAGGAGCTGGGGTAGAGACAGGAGCTCACTCCATCATGCAGTACTCGGGTCTTGAACTGCTGACTTGCCAACCTTCCAGTTGTCAAGTTCAGCATCTTAACCACTAAACCACTGCAGTCCCTAAAGTATTTTAACCAAGTGATAAATATGTTTTCCCCCAGGATTTTTCATGCTTAATGTTTGTATGAAAAAAGAACCTTAAAGTAAATTGAAAAAAATGTTTCTTTTAACCAGGGATAATATACAATCACCTTCTTAAATGTCAGTTAGCCAATTTCTATATGCCTACAAACTGAAATTTCTAAATAAAATATACCTTGTTTTTGTATAAGCAAACATTCCCAGTGATATGATGTCTAAGAAGCCAGCTGTTGCTACAAGATTATGTATTATTAACACGGATTGACTGGAAGCTTATGCTCACTGGAGCAAAACAAATAATTTATGTTTGAAATTTAGTTATAATAGCTTTGAGGGCAACTACAGAAACCAACATATCTAAATATGATAGGACATAGAATTGCATCTCTCTCTCTCTCTCACACACACACACTCTGTATATTTTGGTGATTATGAATGATACACAGATCATTTTAACAATATGGGATGAACAGATGGTGTTTATGCTGGTGACCCCCAAATGACAGAATACTGTAATATTTGGGAAACGTTCAAATCCAATTCACTGTAGCACAGCTTTGAGAACAGATACTGGCTAATTCTTCCCTTGAGGCATGCCTAGCTGATCTTGCTCTGTTAGCCTTAGATGAGGCCATGCAGATTGGGAGAATCTGGGAGATGTCCAAAAATTTACATTTCCAAGCTCTAAAATCAAAATTGGGTAATAACGGTCCTCCAGATATTTTGGTATCATCCCTAGGCAATACGGCAAGGGGATTGTACTGCAGGATAATGGGTGCTGTGGTTCAAATATATCTGGAGGGAACACAACTGCCTACCTCTATCCAGCACAGTGGTTTAGATGCCTGACTGAAGAACCAGATGTTGGGAGTTCAATTTCCAGCTGTGGCTTCCTGGCAGGGTCTGAACTTGATGATCCATAGGATCCCTTCCAAATCTGCAGTTTGTTGTTGTTGTTGATGATTATGATTAGGAGGAAGAGGAGACAGGAGCTCATTTCAGCAAGAGGTTCACCTTGTTAAGAAGAAAAAATTGTCCCAGGCTTCTTTCCCATCTAAATCACTGCTGTTTTCCTGTTTGGATGGCTTAGCAAAAGCCCTCCCCTCTTGCACACAAAACATGTGACATAGAGCATGTTCAGACAGGGTTATAAGGGACAGTAGTGGCTTAGTTGTTAAGATGCTGAATGTGATGACTGGAAGGTTGGCAGGTCAGCAGTTCGAGACCCAATTGCTGCATGGTAGAGCGAGCTCCCGTCATCTGTCCCAGCTCCTGCCAATTTAGTAGTTCAAAAGCAAGAAATTGCAAGTAGATAAATAGGTACTACTTTGGTGGGAAGGCCTCTTCTGTGCACTCCAGTGTCTAGTCATGTCTGCCACATGTCCACGGAAATGTTTACATATGCAGACAGCATCTGGCTCTTGGGCTGTAAATGGAGATGAGCACTGAACTCTAGAGTCAGACATGACTGGTTTTCGAGCAAGGGCAACCTTTACCTTTTGACAGGGTTGTAGCCCATTCATTGGAGCTCTCTGAATTGTTCTTAGCTATGGCATTCACATAGGGCTCTTTTTTGAACCCCTATCATAGGGTTCTACTTTCTAGGGGTGCTTATTTTCATCCCATTCCCAGCTAAGAGTGAGCCTCACAGCTGCCAATTAGTGGCTTCCTATGTAAACTTTCAGTATGCTAAATCTGCCAACCAGCAGTTTCAGCATATTGGAAATTAAATACTTCCCTGATCAACTGTGGATGATCAAGGGAAGTGAATTTTCTAAACACCTTTGCCAGAAAGTGCATCAGATCATTTAAGTAAAAACTTTGCATGTGTGTGTATTGCAGATTGAAAGAGCAGTTAGTTTCAGCCTAGAGTCAGTTTCTCTCTGTGATGGTTTCAACCAGCAATTTATACACAGAATCATGGGGGGAATTTTTCATTACTTAAATGAATTGATGCATCACATTAGTGAGGATCTCCAGAACATAAAAAAGAGATTATCTCATTTCCCTTAACCATCCACAAATGGTGTATTGCTCCTCCCTAGAACAGGTTCGGATGCTTTTCTGGATGTTCCTAGTGGATCACTCTAGACATGCCCACACCCTGGCTGGCAAATTAACATGTTTGAAAAAATAGTGCTCAGTAATTGGCAAGAATGCACTCTTTCGATTATTTGGCTGCCAGGGGATGAACAAGAAAGGAGAAAGTTTTGACTGGGTTTTTTTGGCACACTTGATACATCAAGATATTTTGCTGCCTGAGGAAGAGTAGCAAAAGGCACCTTCTATCCAAATGAGCCAAGGTGCATAGTGTCTCCAGATCACACATTTATCTTGGAAAATGAGGCAGGCAGCTGTAAAAGTGTCTCCCAAAGTCTCTGGCAGTAAAAATGAAGAATACTGTATCTCAAATATGTCACCTGAAACAGTTGCTTCAAAAGTCCTGGTGGCCCAGATGTTAAATTGCTGTACTATAGCCAAAATATGTGAGTTCAGTCCTGATGGGACACAAGGCTGACTTAGCCTTCCATCTTTCTAAGATCAGTAAAATGCATATCTGGCATGTTGGGAGCAAAATACTAATTAACCTGTGAACCGTATAGAGAGTGCACTAAGAGTTATGGAGCGGTATATAAGTTTAATTGCTATTGCATTGTGATGCCTACTGGCAAGGCTGGCTCTGAATAGGCTTCCTGTTTTAATAAGGTGGAAGCCTTGAGAAAGAGAGATAGTGCTTCAAATAGGCTGTAGTGTAGATGCTTGCTACTTGTAATTTTAAGAAACAGACAGAGATGGCAATATTTTCTTGGATTATAAATTGAAGAAACTCAATGTTCAGGACCAACATGGTTTGCAGCATTATGTTGAACATGTCTGTGATAAGGCAGGTGGGATTTTTGACAATGATGGAGGTTGTGAAGTGATTCTCCTGTTGTGTAAGAAAAAGTACAAAAGTACAAAATAAAACTAAAAATTAAGAACTACTAATCTAGTGCCTATATTTTAAGCATTTTCTTCTTCTTAAATTTTACAGTCTATAACAGAGCTGGTGAACCTTGGCACTACAGTTGCTCTTGGACTTCATTTCCCAGAAACCCAAGTCTCTGTGAATCCACATGAATACGTAGTAAACCCATTTGTGTGGATTCACAGGGACTTGGGCTTCTGGGAATTGAAATCCAGCAATAGCTGGAGAGCCAAGGTTCGCCATCATGGGCCTCACACATTCCTCCCTGAAGCAGTACTTGAAACATATTACGTTCCTTTAAAATATTTCCTTTTCATGGACTTGAATTATATTTTACATTTCCCAACCTGAGAACACACTCTTTCCTATCAGTGTACTATTGTTGTTCAGTCACACAGTTGATTCTGCCCCCCTGCGACCCTATGGACCATTGTCCTCCAGGCACCTCTGTCCTCCACCATCCTCCTCAACCCACCCAACTCTGTGCCTATTGCATCAACAATACCAGCTAGCCATCTTATTTTCTGCCACCCCCTTCTTCTTTTGCCCTTGACCTTTCCCAGCATCAAAGCCTTCTCAAGTGAGTCCTCTCTTCTCATTCGATGTCCAAAGTAATTTAGCTTCATCTTCAATATTTGACTTTCCAAGGAGTAGTCAGGGTTGATTTCTTCTAAGATCGACCTATTTGTTCTCCTCGCTGTCGCAGGGTACTCTCAAGACTCTCCTCCAACACCACATTTCAAAGGTGTCTATTTTTCTGCACTCTGCAGTGGTCCAGCTCTCACAACCATACAGTACCACTGGGAATACCATGTACTGTAGTACCATTTTAATTCACCCATGCAGCTTCTTTCATTTTTCTTTTCCCTTTTTGCCATAAACTTGATCTTAAGAAAAATGTTCTCCACCAATAGATGCCAACTAATATGTACTGTATGTATATAGTTCTTGGAACTTTCTTTAAGAAAGCCTCTAGATTCAACATGTCTACCTTTTAGTGGGTGAAATGCTACTGTGGAGAGTTTGGATGCTGTTATGTAATAATAATAATTATTATTATTATATTTCAAATTTATATTGCCGCCCACTCACCGTGGTGACTCAGGGCGGCTTACAGAAAATACATTATATTACATTACAATATTGCTGGTGTCCTTCAGTAAGGGACATCCTATAGCAGGGGTGGTAAACCTACGGCATGCGTGTCAGAAGGGGCACATGGACCCCTTTCTGTCAACATACATGCTGTTGCCCCAGCAGAGAGTTTACCCCACCCCTCTGCCCAGCAGCCTAATGGAAAAGCTTCCTCCTTCCCCCAGCACAGAGTTCACCCTGTCCCTCTGCCCAGCAGCCCAATGGGAGTGCTTCCATCCCACCCTCACCCCCCACGCACAGAGTTGGCTCTGCACCTCTGTTTCGGCACTTGGTCTCTAAAAGATTCGTCATCACTATCCTACAGTAAGCCTTTTCACGGAAAGCCACTGATTGTGTATAGAGTAGGGGTACTGTATCTACATTCTAGTAGGATTTTTAAAAGCCTTAAAAATGATTGAATCAAATTGTTGCATTCTATATACCAGCAGATTTGGAAAACACAACAATGGCCACAGGACTGGAAAAGATCAGTATACGTTCCAATCTCAAAAAAGAGTAATGTCAAAGAATGTTCAAATTATCAAACAATTGTGCTCATCCCACATGCTAGCAAGGTTATGCTCAAGATAATACAGGAAAGACTGCAACAGCACGTGGAGAGAGAATTACGTGGAGAGAGAATTACTAGAAGTGCAGGCTGGGTTCCAAAGAGGCAGGGGGACTAGAGACCACATTGCCAACATACGTTGGATCATGGAGAAAACAAAGGAATTTCAGAAACAAGTCTACTTCTGTTTCATTGATTACACCAAGGCCTTTGACTGTGTGGACCACAACTAAATGTGGCAAGTAATTAAAGAGATGGGAATACCAGAACACCTGATATGCCTCATGAGAAATCTGTACACGAGTCAAGAAACAACAGTTAGGACAGAATACAGAAGGACAGAGTGGTTTGGAATAGGAAAAGGAGTAAGACAAGGCTGCATTTTGTCAACCTGCTTATTCAAGTTATACCCAGAGCAGATAATGCACAATGCAGGGTTGGACAAATCACAAGTTGGGATCAGAATTGCTGGGAGAATCAACAAGAACTTGAGACTAGTGGCCTTGGTGGATGATCTCTGGAGAGAGCGGGACGGAGGGGAGCCGTCAGTCCTTGCTCTTCTCGATCTCTCAGCGGCTTTTGACACGATCGACCATGGTATCCTTCTGGGAAGGCTCCAGGGTCTGGGGATCCAGGGCACTGTGTTGTCCTGGTTCTCCTCATTCCTGAGAGGCAGGACCCAGTCGGTGTGCCTGGAGAAGGAGAAGTCCAGCCCTAGGCCCCTGCAATACGGGGTGCCTCAGGGCTCGGTACTTTCTCCTCTCTTATTCAACATCTATATGAAGCCGCTGGGCAAGATCATCCGTTCCCATGGGGTTAAGTATCATCAATATGCAGATGATACCCAGTTATACATCTCTGCCCGTGGGGACCCAAGTGGTGCGGTGGAAGTCCTTTCCAGGTGCCTGAAGGCTGTTAAGGTCTGGATGGGGGACAACGGGCTACAGCTGAATCCTGGCAAGACTGAGTGGCTGTGGGTACGGGGGCCTGCGTTAACACAGGAGTTGCCATCTTTGGTGCTGGATGGGGCAGCCTTGCCCCAGACAGACCCGGTGCGTAACCTGGGGGTCCTCCTGGACTCACGGCTACTGTTCGAAGATCAGGTGGCAGCCGTGGCCAGGAGGGCTTTTGCACAACTTCGTGTAATACGCCAGTTACGCCCCCTCCTGGACCGGGACTCCTTGCTCATGGTCACACATGCCTTGGTCACCTCCAGACTTGATTACTGTAATGCGCTCTACATGGGGCTGCCCCTGATGACCATCCGGAGACTCCAGCTGGTGCAAAATGCGGCGGCCCGGGTAGTGGCGGGGTGTGGGCGTTATACTCGTGCTTCGCCGCTACTCCGGGAGCTGCACTGGTTGCCAGTATGTCTCCGGGTGCAATTCAAGGTGCTGGTTATTACCTTTAAAGCCCTATATGGTAGTGGGCCAGGATACCTAAGAGACCGCGTCACCCCAAGAACATCTGTCCGGCCCACCAGGGCGGATCCGAGAGGCTCCCTCGTTGTTCCATCAGCTAGAGAGGCACGCCTCTCTAGCACTAGGAGGAGGGCCTTCTCCGTGTCCGCCCCAACCCTCTGGAACCTCCTGCCCATCGAACTGCGCCTGCAGACGGAGCTCTTGCCCTTCCGGAAGGGCTTGAAAACCTGGCTGGCAGGACATATTTGGGGACCAGGGAACACGGGTTCCCATACTAAGTGGCTTACTTAGGGAGTGCCACTTTGGATCTGGACCAGGGGGATACTGGCGTGTAGTTTGCACTGTTTTTACTTCAAATAATTTTAGATAATCTTTTAAACTTCATGATTTTATATGTTTTTATCTTTTACCTCTGTTTTATGACGATGTAAGCCGCCCAGAGTCGGGTTCTCCCGAGTGGGGCGGGGTAATAAATTCAATAAATAATAATAATAATATGCAGATGACACTGACTAGCCTAATAGCAGAAAGTGAGGAAGACCTAAAGAAGCTCCTGATTAGGTTGAAAGAAGAGAGTGCAAAAGCTGGCTTGAGACTCAATATCAAGAAAACCAAAATAATGGCAACAGGCCCTATCAGTCCCTGGGGAATAGATGGGGAAGAAGTAGAAGCAGTGACAGATTTTACTTTCTTAGGATCAAAGCTCACTACAGATGGAGATTGCAGCCATGAAATAAAAAGGCGACTGATGCTTGGGAGACAAGCTATGAGAAACCTGGGGAACATAGTGAAAAGTAGAGACATCACCTTGCAAACAAAAATTTGCATAGTCAAAGCAATGGTATTTCCGGTGTTAATGTATGGTTGTAAGAGCTGGACCATTAGGAAAGCTGAGCGCAGAAGAATAGATGGCTTTGATATGTGGTGTTGGAGGAGAGTTTAGAGGGTACCCTGGACAGCAAGGAGAACAAATAGGTCGATCTTAGAAGAAATCTGACTACTCCTTAGAAGGTCAAATAGAAAGATGAACCTAAAGTACTTTGCACACCAAATGAGGAGAGAGGATTCACTTGGGAAGGCTTTGATCCTGGAAAAGGTGGAGGGCAAAAGAAAAAGGGGATGGCCAAAAGTGAGATGGCTAGATGGCATTGTGGAATCAACTGTGTGACTGAACAACAACGAAGTAGGATTTACTGCATATTGATTGGCATCTCCTGTTCATGGCTAATACATGAAGATTACTGGTACATTCTAACTGTTTTAAGGAGTAGCCTGAATCAATTTAATTGTGATTGTTGTTGGTATTCCTTTATTACCTTTTGTTTCTTTTTTTTTTTGCTTTTTCCTCTGTTGCTAACTTTATCCTCAGTTAAAACAACATAAGAAAAAGATAATACAGTATTAGGCTTTATAACACATTGCAAAAATTAGCATTGTATTAATTTTTGCATAAAAAGGTTCTGCCTGATTAGTATGATGACAGTGCCAGAATAAACCTCTTTGGTCTTCCAATATTTATTCAGCATGACAAATCAGGAGAATAAGAGATCCATCTGATATTTAAAATCCCGTCAACGTGACAGCCCTCTTTAAAATATCAGATGTTAACCATGCCAGTTCAGGACACTGCACATGTATAAATCATTGAGAGCCATCTCTAAAGTCAGTTTGCTGCAAGGAAAAATCCTATTAATAAGGTGTCAATCTTAACTGAAAGTTCACTTCTTGGCCAATTATGATAAAGATCTCATAGTGAAGTTTAATTCCATCTGGAGCATGGATTCTTTTTAATGAGATGAGAACAAAGAGGGTGGAAACCCCCACAAACAGCAGTCACTTTCATAATGTGACTGTAAAAAAGGAGAACAATATTCATTTAAACAAAAGACATGGAAATACATTTCCAGCAGAGGAGCTCGACAATCCTATGTACTAATTTTGTTCTTGTTATTTAATCTTAAATATTATTGTGACAGATTTCTGTTTATATTATTTAAAAAAACATGTGTATGATTGGAAAATGTTATAAATATTTCTTTCTGCAGCTTTGAAAAGGTGGAAGAAAGCAATATTATAATTGTTGAATATTCATTTTGTTTTTTAAAAAATCAGACAGCGAAATAATCTTTCCAGACAGTTAACTGGTAAAGTCTTTGTGTCAGACTAAAAGATGCAGGAAACGACACTCTCAAAGCTTACTATAATAAAAATGCCATGCATTTTAGCTCCTTTCCTATTGTGAGATCTAGTCCTGATCACCAACATCTGTATGCAGAATGCTTTTAAAAAAATCTCCTTGAAAATCACTGGGATTTTTTTTAAAAAATCTGCAGTTATTTTTCCTTATCTTTAGGTCCCCCCACCCCCATACAGAACATTTAATTCCACCCTGATGGTCTGTGAAGTCACATTATATGTATCCTATGAAGAAATGTATCCTTGAGAATCTGGAATACTGGTGCTAAATTTTTAATGTTGCATTATATTTGATGCCAAATTCTTCAGGTCATTTTAAGAGAAATTTTAAAACAGCAGATTAGGTTTCATCCTGAAGTCCAACAACAGCTGGAGTGCCAAGGTTCGCCATCGCTGTGTTAGGTTCACGTTAGGCTCCATAAGGTCTCGGCTGTCTTGTGATCACATCAGCCACTCCAGCAGATGGCTTCAAACAGGTATGACGGGAAACACAGCCATTCAGCAAATCTTACTGAAAGACTACAGGTACAGTCAAACAGCTACATACGAATTTAATTCATTCCTTGAGGTTGGTTGCATCTCGAAAAATTCTTATCTTGAATTTCCCATAGAAATGCTTTGAATGCAATTTCCCATAGGAATGAACTGAATTTCATATCTTGAAAAAATTCTATTAAAAATTTGTATCTTGAACCTGATTTTTTTCTGAGATTTCCAGATGTATGTTGAATTTTTCTTAAGTTGAACCATTCTTATTTTGAGGTTTTACTGTATTTGGTTTTTCTTCTCTTCTTTTCTGGGCATAGGTTAGCTATGTTTTGTATTTTTCTTAGGGACCCCCTCCCCCATTTAAATAAACAGGTAAAGGTTTCCCTTGCTTGAAATCCAGTCCTTCCCAACTCTAGAGTTCAGACTATTTATAAGGAAGATATCAAATTTTTTTGTAGAGGGAAAATCTTTTTTGCATAAAATCACACCAATGAATGCTCATTCCATCTATACATCCCAAGGGGTTTCCTGCAAACAAACCTGGGCTGTGTTTTTCTACTTCAGGATGCACAAAACCTGCTGCTACTCTTATGCTTCTCTAGGTTGGAATGACTGCCTGCCCGATTGCACTCTGTTGTCTGTTCATAATTCTACTGGGCATCATAATTTTGCTGGAAATTTTCTCAACCAATATAGAAGGAACGGAAGGAATGTTGCAATTCTTTTGCCAAGCAAAAGGGAAACCGATTGCACTTTTATCTCTCCTCCACAATTTCATTCGTGATCACAAACCTCATGAAATGAGCATTTTCACATCTAATTCTGAAAGCTGTGACATGCCATTTTTGCAAAGATATGTTACATTTCCACCCTGCAATTATTTTAGCTCCCTGTTGTATTAGGTACCCTATTTTCTTTCTTGCAGGGCAATATTCCTTACTGATTGTTCTGTTATCCATTTACATGTACTAAAAATCTGCCAGACACCCATAAACTGTTGGTGGCAAACAGCTAGTCTGTACTATGCCTAAAATGCAGGGTTCTACTAGATTGCACTTCCTAGTGCTAATTAAAGCTTCAAATTACCTCATCATCTAATTGTTTCCTAACATAAGGTATGTGTGTCTGGCTTCAGTCTTTGAACTAGCCATAAATTTAACACCTAGAATAGCCCTTTTTCTTTGGTCTTTTGACTTCTGCTCTGAGTATACCACCTTTCCTAGAAGTTAGGAGGTTTCCTTTTCCTATCCATAACCACTGATTTTTTTCAGTACAGTACAGTACATGATAAGAACACAGGAAGAACCCTGATCTGACTAGCTGCCCTCTATCAATTCTGATCTGCAGTGGCTGTTTGTGGTTGCGGGCAGGATTCTCCCTTAATTCTGCCTGAAGATCCTGACAAACAGGCTACTGGCCCATGAGTTTTGTACATTACAGAAGCACAAATGTGTTTATGAAAATTTTAATATTTGTGTCCGTTTGTATTTTTGAATTTTATGCTGTAAGCCGCCCTGAGTAGGAAAGTCTTTCCTAGAAGGGCGGGATATAAGTTTAATAAATAAACAAATAAAATATTTATGGGTATATATTCTCCAGCAAAAAACCTTTCAACCCAGAATAATTTCTGACACAGAATTATTATTATTAACTACAGGTGCTGGAAGAAAGTGCGTGGGGAATAATTTTACACCCTCCTTCCTTCACAAGCCATATACAAGCCATATTCATTACTTTTATCTGTATACTGTATTTATCTGTGTACAGTATGTATATTACATACTTGCATCACTGGGAGAACACAACTGCATATATTTGAGTACAGTACAGTATGTGTGTTTGTTGGTAACTATCAGGAAGGAAGAGATGATTTTCTTCTTCCTACTCTTCCTCTCCATTCCAAATGTATAGTCATCCCCATTTGTGAAGTCCATTATGTTATTTAAGCTATTCATACTTATTTATTTTATTTATTTCTTATTTATTTCTTCTTATTTGCTATCCCGCCCCAATCGGGCAAACCCGACTCTGGGCGGCTTACAATATTGGCTAAAAACATCACTAGGATACACATATAATAATACAAATAATACTTAAACTAATGCTTAAAACTTTAAAACTGATGCTTAAAACAGAGCAAGAGATAAAGCTGAAAAGAGATAAAACCGGAAAGGGTGGCTGTTCACTAGATCAGCCACCCTACATAGGATCCCGCGTTCCCGGGTCCCCACACTTGCCCTGCCAGCCAGGTTTTTAAGCCCCTCCGAAAGGGCAGGCCATTAACCCCAAGGTCATTAACCCCAAGGCATCTTTGAAAAAGGCCATTAACCCCAAGGCATCTTTGAAAAGAGATCTAACGGTAAAATCCTGATCAGCGATGGGATGTAACAGGTTCTCACCAGCTCGCCAGAACCGGTAGTAACTTTTCCCAGTGTCTCGGAGAACCGGTAGCACCTTTTGGGGGGAACCACCTTCGGGGCTTACCTTTTCACTGGTTCCCCCACTGCGCATGCGCGCCAAGCATTTGGTGTGCATGCATATAGTGCTTGGCATGTATGCACAGCCTCCTTGCTGTCCTCCCAAGTGGCGAGGAGGAAGAGAAGCTGCTAGCCTGAAGCTCCCTATAGCCTGCTCCCCAGGGTAAGTGACTCACCTTTGGATGTGGTGTGTCTGTGTGTATTTTAATACCTTTACCTATATTGACGTACTACCACAGTTCCTAAAAAGCCCTGGGACCCAGCAGGCCTGGCAGCCTGGCTTGGTTTTTTTTTAGCAAAGTCTTGTAGTTACCTCATCAATAAGCTACACCTGTGCTGTTCCAATTGCTGTTCCAACTGGAGAACCCTTAAGGAGGTACAGTATAGCTGTTTTACATTTACATTAAGGCATATTATCCTAGAGAACCGGTACGATGACCATATCCATCTTGCAACATGGCACTTATACTAACAGGTAAGTGACGGGTTTGTGTTTGGGGTGGGTGTATTTTAATGTAATTTTTATTTTAATTAATTAATTAATTAATTAACGGGTTTGTGTTGTGGGTGGGTGGGTTGAGGTATGTGTTTGTGTGTGCTTATTTTTATTTTATTTTATTATTTTGTATTATTTTTTCTTTGGCCCCGCCCATGACATCATGACATCATGACGTTAGCTCCACCCACACTGTGATGACATCACGGTGGGATAGTAAATTTTTTGACATCCCACCACTGATCCTGATGCAATATTGGAAAAAATGAAAATATACAAGGCAATGGTAAAAACTGACTATTAAAACAAAACACAGCAGAAGTAATAGAACAAATTATTCATTAAATATGGTTGCTAATAATTTTAGTTCAGTGTGGTGCTAAGATGCCAAACTAAGCTCTAGAATAGGGGTGCCCAAACTTTTTGGGTCGTGGGCCGATCATGTGGTTCAGGGTGTTGTAGAATTGTTGTATCAAAAGATGAGATGGGACAGCAATTCCAGGTCGTACAGATTCAAGGTCTTTTATTGCGCAATGGTTCACAGATAGTATAGCTACTCAAATCTGAGAACTCCGAAGGGCTCAAAAACAAGAATTTATATACACAGTAGTAAACAGGAAACACATGGCCCTTCCACCATGCTGTGGTCTTAGAATTTTAACACCTTGGTATTGGTTCAAGGGACAAAGGAATTGAAATAGAACACTTGTACTGGGTAATGGCCAAAGTTCACACTTATCTATCCTCTACTATTGGATACTCTTATAAGACCTCTATTTTAATGAGGAAGTGTTTATTGCCTCAGCCTGAACAACAGGCAGGCAAGTTTTAGCTGAATCACTGTCACTCCACTTTCTAGGTTATTAAGAGGGCAAAGATGGAGTCTCTTTGGTTTTATACTTTTCTATAGTTTTATCATAAGGGAGCTGGTCACTAAGGCTTGGGGTCGGCTGCAGCCCCCGATGCCAATTCACCTGGCCCACGAAGCCCTCATTGCTCCTGGAAGCAGAAGTAAAACGCACCCGTATGGGCTTCGCAGGCCGGATGAATTGGCGTCGGGGGCCGCACCTGGCCCCCGGCCCTTAGTTTGGGCACCACTGCTCTAGAATGATGAACACTTCAAGGGATGTTGTTCCCTTGCACAGGGCTTCTTTTGATTGCTGATCACCTCTGTTCTGAATATAAGTTTCTAGCAAAGAACCTGAAAGGATTTAAAACATAGGAAGCTTCATGAAGGCTCAGTGGAATTAAATAATGAACAATATACTGTAGGCTTAATTATTAAAGGGTTGAGAAATCTGGGCCATTAACCTGCAATAGTTTGATGCAAATTTATTGCAAATGGAGGAGACACAGTAGCAGCTATAATATTTAAAGTCATTTTGGGGGATTTTACTGTCTTTATTATCACATACTGTACTCCACTATGTGAATGGAGAAACAAAACCATCCCTTTATTGAAACACTAAAAAATATAGAATGACTATAAGCAATGTTTTTAATTAACCAAGAAAAGCATTGCCTTTTTCCTGCATTTGTATTGTGTAAAGATCATACGGCTCTCTTTTTTTTATTAATCCTTCATTAAAAATCATTGCCTGAAAAATATTATGTAACCTATGACGGATTTTCTGGTGTTGTTTCCCAGTTCTTTCATATCCGACCTACGGCCTTCGAGGACTGCCTTATCTAACCGTAGTTTTTGGGCTTTCTTACGGTGTGCAATTAACTCTAATTAATAAGTTCTACTAGAACTTCAGAATTTTGTTGTTCAGTCGACCCCACACAGACCATTACTGTCTTATTTTCGCTGTGTGCCCCCCGCAGGGACTCTTGGGAGTTGTAGTCCCAGAAAGCGCTGGAGGTTTCCGTCAGAAACACGGAGCCGGCTATCCAGAACTACACTTCCCATGGTCCCACGGGCGAATTGACAGGGCCGAACGGCGAAATTCTGCGGCTGAGGGAACCTAGTCATCCACAGCCTCAGAAACGCGCGAAAAAGGCGGGCGAGCAAAGGGGGGCGGGGTTAAAGAGCGGGAAGTAGGCGGGGCTCGCAGCTCGGCCTCACTGCCGGTTGTTTTGCTCGGAGGCGGGATCTGGGAGAAACCACTGCCTCGAGTCCTAAGGGGAGATCGGAGGGACTGTTAAAATCCCACCGTGGGGGTCTTTCGTCAGGAAAGGTGCCAGGCTATGACTGCAAATGTTCCTTCTGATAAAAAAATCAGTGAGAGAAGAAGATGAAAGTCACTGGGGATGTCATTATTATTTTTTTAAAAAAACATCCTTCCCAGCCTCCCCCCTGAGCGAGCGAGATGGTCCGCCCCGCAGCGCGCGCCTTCTCCGGCGGTTGGGAGGTGTGTGTGTGGGGGAAGGGCAGAGGGAGATCCTGGGCCTCTTTTTTTTGGAAAGCGGGGAAGCCCCGAGCCTGGTTTCCGCGGCGGTTTGTGGGGGGCCGACGGTCCTTCCTCCTCCTCCTCCTCTTCTTCTCCCAGCCGGGCGGGCGAGAAAACCCTCATGGCGAAGGAGGAGGACAAGGACGAGGAAGGGGAGCTGAAGGTCCCTGAGGCGATGTTCAAAGAAGTCAAGTTCTTCGTGGTGGGCGACATAGACCCCAAGGTACCTCAGAGAGAGAGAGACAAAACTATCCCCCCTCCCTCCTCCTCCTCCACCGTTTTGTTCCCTTCTTCTCCACACAAAACTTCCCCTCTGAGGGAAAAATAACCGTCTCCCCCCCCCCCCCCTTCCTTCAAGCCTCTCATCATCCGCTGTCAGCGGTTCTGGGGAGGAGTGCGTGTGCGTGTGTTTTTATGTTATTCATTCATTTTATCTATTTATTACATTCATCTCCCGCCCGTCTGGGATATTTCCCCACTTTGGGCGGCTTATATTAAAAAACAAATCTTGACAAATGGAAAATTAGACGTAAATAATAAACGCACTAAATAAATAGCTAGCAAATAATAATAATAATAATGTAAAGGGTCACTTCAAGCCCTCCCTGAGTTAAAAACGGCCTCTTTTTTGCCCCCCTCAGGGATTTATTATTTTCTCTCCTCAGGCAGGCCCTAAAAAGGTCTGGGGATGACCCATGGAAAAGAAGAGTAGAGAGAAATGGAGGTCTCAGCCAGTGTGGGAAGTGGAGGGTTTTTATTTCCTTCTTGGCACCTTCCTTCCGCCCTCACCTGTTTGAGGTGCTGCACCTGAAAGGGATTTGCTGCCACTGTAGGTTTGGGTTCTCAGTCTCCCTCTCCGTGGCAGGGGAAGCCTTTTGCTTGGTTGTTTATGCTTTCTAATCTTTTCCAGCTAACATGCAACCATTTAGATTTCATACTCTACCCCTTTATACCCAGTTCATATTGTGGTATGTATCCTAAGAATAAGGAAAAAAGCAAGATGTTCCTATCAAAGGTACTCTATCATAGTATTGCGGTACACAGAAAGAGTCTCCTCGAAGATTGTGGTATTTTTTAACTACAATCAGATGTACCCCGGGCAACTTCCTTCTTGTGCCGGCTAATATTTCTCACACTAGGTCAGGCAGAATGAACACCCCAAAGGTGGCTTCATTTTGGCAGTTTCATGTTTGGCCTAGACACAGAAGAATAATCATAGTATTCTTTTTTTTAACTTCATATACTTAATGGCCATGGAGGTGGAAGAGGCCATGCCAGATGGACTGGCTGGGAAGGTGCACCTTGATAATATTCTCAAGGCTGGGGCAGTCCATTGCAGTCCTGGTGTTATATGTGCCACAGGAGATGGTTCCATGATCATAGTGTGTGAGTAACTTCATGGCAAGTTGGGATCCACCTTAAACAAATACACCCCTGTGGCATTTTTCCTGCTTCAGGAAAAAAAATGCATTCTTGGATATGAGTTGCAGCAGCCGACAACTTACCGGTACAGTAATACCTCGGATAACGCTAAGACTTGGTTCCACAAGTCTTGGTGTTATCCGATTTTTAGTGTTATCCGATCCATGTTAAAATCCTATGGGATAGATTGGCTTTAGCGTTTGTTATCCGATCCATCCCATAGGACCTTAACGTTATTCGATCCAGTTCTCCTCCCCAGATTACTTAACGTTATGCGATTTTAGTGTTATCCGATCTGATCGTTATCCGGTGTTTTACTGTAGTTCTACAAACCTGGGTAGAAATGGGAAGGCAAGAAGTTGGGAAGAAGGGTCTGTTTCTTCCTTCCCCCACCCCCAAAAAGAAGCACAATCTGTGTGCAAACGTAACAAAGAGCCCTTTACCCGAGATGGTTGGTTTTGTGTTTACCTGTCAAAGGGGGAAGGGTTGAGAATTGCAAGTACACCCCCTTCTCCCCTCCTGGAGAGGGAGGGAAATGGGGTGGGTATCAAGGGGAGTACAGCCCAGGAGAAAAAAAATACTCTTTTTTTCTAATTCTTCTTTTTGTGTGTCCAGGTCAGACTTTGAACTGCCAAAAAGAAGCCACTTTCTTGGCTTTGTCATTGGCCAAGCTTAAGTCCTCATCAGTACAAGTTTCTGGTAGTGATCAGTAGACCAGCAAATAAGACAGGATCTGTAACTCTCCACATTCACACAGCATGCTGTTGTCCGCCAGCAGCTCCCACTTGAGCATGTTGGTCTTACATTTAGACCCTCTGCATAATATTAATATATGTAGTGGGGTAAAAAGCTTTTTATCCTGTTCTAGCCACGGGATGTACAGTTGAACCTCTTGATGAATTCTTATTCACTTGTTTCCTAATTATTCTTTCACATAGAGACTAATCTTGTTTTGTGTACAGTGCATAGCATACTGTAGCTCAGTTCTGCTTAATTTGATGGCTTTATAGAGAGTGTTTTAACATATTTCAAACATAAATGAATAAACTATAACCATTATCATTCAGGTTATTCAGTTTCTGAAAGATGGGAAGGCAAAGGAGGTTTCTTATAATGCCCTGGCATCCCACATCATTTCAGAAGATGGAGACAATCCAGAAGTTGGTGAATCCCGTGAAGTGTTTGATCTTCCAGTTGTAAAAGTGAGTACTGACACCATTATCATTGTTTGTTTTTCCACTACAATAAACTTAATTTTAGAGCACAACCTTCAGGATTAACTATACCCAAGGATCTTCCTGATGGAATCACTGCATTTAATACCTCAAATGTATATACAGAAGATGTTTGAAGTGTGTCCTAGACTCAATTCCTTTTCAAAAACCTATATCAGTTTTACTGGAATCAATTATCAGGTTGTCAAGAAAATCTTCATGTTTTCAACTTCAAAAAGAGAAAAATCCTACCTCCCTACACCTTGACTTGCAGCCCTGGGTCTTTGTGAGGAGGGCGGCATAAAAGTTTGATTAAATAAATGAATAAATAAAATGTTCTTGTGTTTCCTGTAGAGCAGGGGTAGCCAACCTTTTCTGTTCGTGGGCCTGACCACACCCCTGGACAGCATCGTGGGCCGGATCACACATCCCCGGAAGCAGAAGTGGGCTCATTTATGGCTGATCTAAATGTGCCCACTTCCGGGTGCGGTGGAGGCAGAGATGGGCCAAATGGGATGGCGTCAGAGGCCGGGGCTGGCCTGCGGGCCGTAGGTTGGGAACCACTGCTGTAGAGCATTTAGAATTGTAATATGAAGAGAAAGTCTTAGTTTTGCACTATGTCACATTGTAAATGACAAAGTTTTGGAGTTTAATGCCTCACATTTTCAGGGAAGACCAGTTGAATAGTTAACTTAAATTTTGTTTGAGTTTGATAACAATAAGCAAAATTATTGTTAGTATGGCAATAATTACTCACTAAATGCATTTTTTAAACTTCTTTTAGCCTTCCTGGGTGACTTTGTCAGTTCGATGTGGAACTCTTCTTCCGTATCCTTTTTAATCAGAAGGTTAACTATGTTAAATATTGCTTCTTTAACATTTTTTGTCATAAAGTTTATACTAACTTGAATAAGATGAGAGAATGCAAGTTGAAATTACACAGATCCCATCATTTTAAGTTGTTTGTGAGCATTCTTAATTTTATTTCGGCTCTCCATGGTTACAGAATGTATTTTCACCTTCATTTCCTCTGCTAAATTCTCTAATATTTATGGGTTTTATCATTGTTATTTCTGTTTTTTAGGTTTTGCTTACCATTTCCCTTTTTGTTACATAAGAATACAGAGTCTCCCTAAAATCGTCATAATTAGGCAAAATTATATAACAACAGATACCTTGGAATGTGTTCACCATGTTTGGGGGAGAATACTTTGTGTTTGTGTAGAAAGAGGTGGCTAATACATAGAGAATACAGTGGAACCTCATACAACAGTCGCCCGTATAGCAACGAAAGCACATAACAATTAGGTTTTGAAAAATAATGGTGTCCCCCATAACAATTTTCCCTACGGGAAAAAATTGTACAACAGTTTTTCAGTGGGAAAAACCACTTACCATAAAAATAAAAAATGTTGTATGATGCATCCCATAGGAAAAATCGCTATACGATGCATGCATACTATAGCAATTGTTTCATACAACAATGAGCCCCATGGAACAGATTAAAATCATTGTATGAGGTGCCACTGTACTTTGTAAATACAGTAAAACCTCATATAACACTAAAACCTGGTTCCACAAGTCTTCGTGTTATATGATTTTTAGTGTTATCTGATCCTCTATGGGATCCATAGAGATACATTGTAACCACACAGGCTTTCGCGGTTGTTATCTGAAGCATCCCATAGGATCTTAATGTTATCTGATGCAATTCTTCCCCCCAGATTCCTTGATGTTATGCGATTTTAGTGTTATTCGATACTAATGTTATATGAGGTATTACTGTAGTTTGTAAAACTTTGGGTTATACACAAAGGCATATTTAGCTACAATTTCCCATTTTCTCTATGTGTATTGAGTTTTTGGACACATTGTAGTTGAGGTTAGAGAAAGTTTCAAGTCATCTTGTGCTTTCTAGATAGTGTACCTGGGAAACTCTAGAAGTTGAATAGCTCATTTGTAGGGGAAGAAATTTGGAAGGCTTATTTGATGGTGAGTCTTTTAAACCAGGGGTTCCCAACCACCAGCCCACAGACTGGTACTGGGCTGTCCCAAACCTGGCCGTGGGGGCTGCTTGGAGCCCTGGTGGCAGCCTTCTGCCCTTGTCGTGCTCTGCCAGGTCTGCCCAATATGCGGGCTTCAGACACAGTGGATGGGCGGATGGCTGAGCCTCTCCATGTTGCTTAACTGCAGTGGGGCATGTGTGCAGTGTGATGCTTTGCTGCCAAGTCAGGCAGTGTGGCTGGCAAGCATCTGGGCCCCTCCTTTTTTTTTGAGGCTCCTCTCCCAACCTGTGTGTGTGTGCTTGCACTGTCTGGTCCCGCTGCTTGCATTTGCTGGTCTGTGGAAAGGTTGTTTGGCATAAAGCTGGTCTTTGATGCGGGAAAGTTTGGGGACCCCTGATTTAAACTATTTAATTGTAGATAATGCTTACTGCACCTAGGACTTTATGGTCCTAGGTGCACCTAACCTTGATATGCCTGTGTATTCATTGCATAAACACAGTACAGTAATACCTCATATAACATTAGTATCGAATAACACTAAAATCGCATAACATCAAGGAATCTGGGGGGAAGAATTGCATCAGATAACATTAAGATCCTATGGGATGCTTCAGATAACAACCGCGAAAGCCTGTGTGGTTACAATGTATCTCTATGGATCCCATAGAGGATCAGATAACACTAAAAATCATATAACACGAAGACTTGTGGAACCAGGTTTTAGTGTTATATGAGGTTTTACTTGTATATACTTGGGTATAAGCTGAGTAGAATATAAGCCAAAGTGGCTTATATTATAAACCAGGTGGCTTATATTATAAACCAGGTGGCTTATTTAAAGGACTGCCAACCTGGGTCTGGAAGTGGGACTGTGTACTGTTTTTAATTTTTGTGGTAATATTTTGATGACCTTTTAACTGATGTTTTATTGGAGTAAACTGTTTCTTATGCTTTTACTTTTATTTTTAGTGTTTTGTAAGCCGCTCAGAGTCGGGTTCTCCCGATTGGGGCGGGGTATCAAGTGTAATAAATAAATAAATAAAATAAATAAAGTACCTAACTTTGATCTGAATACCCAGGAAAATAGATTGACCTGAGTATAAGCCGTGGGTGGGAAATGCAGCTACTGCTAGTGAGTTTCAATAATCAAATTACATGAAAATATGGTGAAATTAATTAAAATGTTGGTGCATCTCAATCTGGCATATTCTTGGGACCTTCGTAGTCATTGACCCGAGTATAAGTTAGGTCCCCTTTTTGGAGCTCATTTTTGGTGCTAAAAAACTTGGCTTATACAGTATATACAGTACCACAATTGCTTGTACTATCCTGTTTTTAGAAAAGTCAGAAAATTAAAAATTTCATAACATTGTGGAAAAATAATAAATTGTGGAATTTAGGACATTTCAAAGTTTCATTTTTATTATCTCTTTGACTTCATTTTATCAGAGTAAATGGTTTCTCCCCAGAGTCTTGTCAGATTTTTTTTGGAGTCGTTGCATGTTTATCTCAGGTAAGAAGTTTAGATAGAAACTTACCGTAGTTGATATGTCAGAAATTGCATTTTTCTAAATATCTGATAACAAAGGACTTTACATTTTCTGATAGGTTTCCTCTGAAGACCGAAGTACATTGTGGGCTTTGATTACATTTTATGGTGGGGATTGCTGGCTCAGCCTCAATAAAAAATGCACTCATTTAATTGTGCCTGAACCAAAAGGGGTAAGAGCTTTATTACATTTCTGTGCTCATATTTCAGATTAGCATTGGTTTGGAATGTTTTAGAAGACATACTTTCGGAAAGCTATTGACTAAATTAAAACTTTTACAAGGGAATTGAGTCATATTTTAAAAGTGGGGTCCCCTCCTCCCCATTTCCTTATGGGGTGAGAACACGATAGAATAGCACAAATCAATAGTTGTTGTAGCTGAAGAAGGTTACATTAGTTCTCACAATAAACCATTGTAAACAAAAACAGTTTCATTGCATTTTATAAATAATTTAGGTTTAGAATGAACACTAGGAAAATCAAATTTGTACTAAATATTAAGGGTAGTAAAACTAAGTGAATGGCACACTGAATGGTTGGTTCTCATGCAGGTCTCTAGTTTGTTCTTGCTAGGCTAAACATTCATTTATTATTCAGAAATACTAAGAAGCTGTGATATTAGGGTTTTATCAGGGTAGTTAAAACTTCCTTAATATTTTCCTGGTACCTAGGAATTATTTGTGTAATTAATTAACTTAATTTTTGTCCTGCCTTTCTCCCTCAGTAGGGATCAAGTGTGATCTACAAGATTATTGAAAATCCACAAATAAATCAAAACAGAGATTAAAATTTGACATGATAATATACAAATATTTTAAAAGATTGTTTTAAAAACTAAGTAACAGTTTAGAAGACATCACCTTCTCAGTTATCTGCTGACTCTGCAGAATCCTCTTTAAAGAGGTAACTTCTGGTGGTGGGGTTTGCCAACCTTGATTTATTTGTTAAGTGAGTTTTTGGTTGATTTTTGTTGTTAAGCTAAGTGACCATTCAGAGAAAATTCTGCTCTTTAAGTGAGTTACTCTCTAAGCGAGGCACTCTTTATGTGAGGTTTTACTGTATTTGTGAAAATGGCAGTCGTTTGAGGTTCTTAGATACAATCTTTAAAACAGCTTGGGCATGAGCTGTAAGGGGCCCTAAAGGTCACTAACAGCACTTTGAATAAGATCCAGGAGGATACTGCAGTTTTTTCCCCAAACTGTGTTCTGCAGAACATTGTTGGACTTCAATTCTCAGAAGCCTTTGTATATTGGCTAAAAAGTGCTTTGGTGAATTGACTTAGGATTCTGGGAATTGAAATAAAAATACCAAATATTGGGAAACATTGCATGTAGTTGGTATTGAAAACTGCTGAGAAGTTCCCCAGAATCAACAGGAACATACTCTTCATTTAGTTCCTGGCATAGATTGTCTACCAAAGAGACCAGAGCAGCCCTCTAAGTTAGTTTTTTTATCCCTATATAAAGAGTAACTATGAAATACTAAGAATGCAAATGATAATTACATGAATTACTGCCAAGACTTAAAACTGCTGATTTTAACTTGTAATAATCTGTTGTAGTAGCACTTAAAAGTTAGCAAAAAAACCTGTTTTTAGGTAGTTTGTAATCTTACAGATTAGGAGTAAAATTGAGTTTATATAAATCAGTATTAACTGAAATGGATGTTTAGAACCAGTATCTTGTTATCTAAAATGACATTTGGTCAAAAATATCATTGACATTCAACTTTTCATTTTTTCCTAGGAGAAATATGAATGTGCTTATAAACGAGAAAACATAAAAATTGTGACACCTGACTGGGTTCTCGATTCTATATCTGATAAAGCCAAGAAAGATGAGACTTCCTATCATCCTAGATTAATTGTATATGAGGAAGAAGAGGAGGAGGAGGAGGAGGACAATGAAGAACAAGATTCACAAAATGAAGGTAGTACAGATGAAAAGTTATCAAGTCCACCATCTTCACGTGGAGGATCACCACTGGGTGATCAGGCTTTTTCGCCTAAATCAATTACTGTTGATAAAACAAAAGGAGAACTGATGTTTGATGATTCCTCAGACTCTTCTCCTGAAAAGCACGAAAGAAATTTGAACTGGACACCTGCTGAAGTTCCACAGACTGCTACAGCAAAGCATAGATTGCCTACAGGCAAAGATTCAGGATTGATTAATTTGTGTGCCAATGTCCCTCCAGTCCCAGGCAGTATTTTATCCCCTGACAACAGGACTAATATAATGACTTCAATACAAAATCCTCAAAGTTCTGGGCATCCTGAAATGATGACAACATGGAGCCCTGCAGTACGGACACTAAGAAATATTACTAATAATGCTGATATTCAGCAGGTTAATAGGCCATCAAATGTAGCACATGTAAGTATACCTCGATGTTTGATCTTTGTTTGAAAGTAGATTGAGTCCTTTAAAACATAAATAGCACATTTATGTGACTGCTATGCCTTGCTGCTGCTTCCTTTTTCAAAAGGAGTTGTAAGGTGTGAAATACAGTAATACCCCGGATAACGTGAGTACCGTATAGCGTGAAAACCGCATAACGTTACAAGAATTTCGGAAAAATCTTGTATCGAATAACGTGATTTTTAACGTTATCCGATACAGTCATTCTTAGCAGCAGGGTGGCTGGAAAGCTGAACGGGGTTCTCCGTTCAGCTTCCCAGCCACCCTGCAGCTACGGAGGCAGGGGTGGGGAGGCTGGAAAGCTGACAGGGGGCTCCCCCGTCGGCTTCCCCAGCCACCCCACAGCTGCGGAGGCAAGGGTGGGTGGCTAGGGAAGCCGACAGGGAGTTCCCGTCAGCTTTCCCAGCTACCCTGCAGCTGTAGATCGGGTTCTCTGATCTCTCTGGAGCAGGCAGGGGACACGATCCAAGCTGTTTCTGGGCTTCCCCGACGTCCTCAGCCAGTGCAGCAAGCCAGAATGTCAGAGTTCGAATCCCGACATTCTGGCTTGCTGCACTGGCTGAGGACGTCAGGGAAGCCCAGAAACAGCTTGGATCGGGTGTCCCCACCTCCCTGTACCCGGCGGGGTGTGTGTGTGTAAGAGACCCCAAAATTGGTAAAAAAACGTCAGGGTTCGAACCCTGACATTTTGGCTTGCTGCACTTGCTGAGGACGTCGGGGAAGCCCAGAAACAGCTTAGATTAGGTCCTCTGATCTCCCTGGAGCAGGCAGGGGGGTCAGGGACCCCAAAATTGGTAAAAAAAATATGACTTTTTAAAACCAATTTTGGGGTCCCTGAACCCCCTGCCAGGTCCAGGGAGGTAGGAAGACCCGATCCAAGCTGTTTCTGGGCTTCCCTGACGTCCTCAGCAAGTGCAACAAGCCAAAACGTCAGGGTGTTGCTGTGGACAACGCTAAAAACCGGATAACGTCATGACTTGTGGAACCAAGTCATAACGTTATCCGGGGTATTGCTGTACCTATTTTATCTTCAGCTGCACGTTTGCTTACTCATGAATGAGGCATTTACTTATTGATAATGGCTCCCCAAAACTAAAATAAACACTAAAAATGCTTTATACTAGAACTTTTTCAGGTTACTACTTTAACTTTTAAACTAGTTTGTTAGTAGTTGGTTTAACCTTTTGGATCACTGTCCATTCTGACATATTAGAGAATAAACAAAACAAAAAGACAAAAAACATTGTGGCACTTTAAAGATTAGCAGCTGTATTTTAATGCTAGCTTTCGTGGATCAAGTCCACTTCATCAGACCATTCTGAGGAGTTTTATGTTGATGATGTGTGCGCACACACGCGCGTGCGTACACACGCGTGCATACACACGTGCGTGCGTACACACACACACACACACACACACACACCATAAGTTGTTACTGTTGTCGTTACTATGTTAAGCCACCCTTATTTTGTGTTTAGCTAGCTAATGTTTTAAAATCTGGTTTGGAAAAGAATTAATCTTCCCCTCTTTGCCTCCAGAGTGTAGTACTCTAGGGCAAGTATCCTGTTTGATATCCGTATAAGTGGAACTCCCACTGCAGAAGCTGACATAGCATTCTATCAAGGTGCTGGTTATTTGTTTTGTCCTGTGACACACAAATGTAAATGAAGGAGCCCTGGTGGTGCAGTGCTTAAACCGCTGTACTAGGACCACAACTGCTGATGTGGTTTTTACCCTGATGGGGATCAAGGTTGACTCAGCCTTCTATCGTTCCAAGATCAGTAAAATGAGCACCCAGAAGGTTGGGGGTGAAATGCTATTTACCTTATGAACTGCCCAGATAGTGCACTAAGTGCTATGGGTGGAATAGAAGTGGAATTGCTATTGCTACTGCTAAGTGTGGTACAGGTACTGTGGCTAGTAAAATACATAGCAAATTCAATACAGTAATACCCCGGATAACGATTGTACCTGATAGTGCTTAAACCGCATAACAGTGCAAGATTTTTGGAAAAATCTTGCATCGGATAACGCGATTTTTAGCGTTATCCGGTACAAGCATGTGCATGGGGGGGAGTTGGATTCGGTAGAACATCTACCCAATCCAACCCCCTCCCCAGCGTCTGCCTGCCTTTTCCCCGACGC
This sequence comes from Furcifer pardalis, assembly GCA_030440675.1. Taxonomy (NCBI): domain Eukaryota; kingdom Metazoa; phylum Chordata; class Lepidosauria; order Squamata; family Chamaeleonidae; genus Furcifer; species Furcifer pardalis. The sequence goes on from CP126897.1 coordinate 102,695,370, forward strand.
TACTGCAGGGTTCCCTGTGCTTACCTACTTCTCCTTCTCCGACTCCCAGCTGATTGCAAAAGGCTTGGTTTTTTTAAACTGCAGGGAAGGGGAGGAAAGCTGTTCTTGCTTTACTTCCTGAATTGAAAAAAAATACAGAGATGTGATTGGTTCTCTAGATCAGCTGATCTAGAGAACCAATCACATCTATATTTTCCCCCTTTCCTGTTTGATTGGTTCTCTAGATCAACTGATGTAAAGAACCAATCACATCTCTATTTTTTTCAATTCAGGAATTAAAGCAAGAACAGCTTCCCCCCCCTTCCCTGCAGTTTAAAAAAACCAAGCCTTTTGCAATCAGCTGGGAGTCGGAGAAGGAAAGGAAGGTAAGCAGAGGGAACCCTGCAGTAGCGTCGGAATGGCACTTTCCCCGACCCTACTGCAGTCGCATGGGCGTGGCTTTACAGGTAGGGAGGTCTCTTTCTTTCCCTGCCTGCCTTTAAAGCAGTTTGTCCCTGAAGTCAGGGCTTTATTTTATGCATGTATCGGACAACGCTAAAAACCGGATAATGTCATGATTTGTGGTACCAAGTCATAACGTTATCCGGGGTATTACTGTATAATCAAAAAGTTTTTCGGATTTAATTTTTTAAAGAAAACATTTCTTTTGTCTTCTAGATCTTGCAGACACTGTCAGCACCCACAAAATCTTTGGAGCAGCAGGTAAATCATAGCCAACAGCAGGGACATTCAAATGCAGTCTTGCTTAGCCAAGTTAAATTGGCCCCAGAAACACACTTACTACAACAGCAACACCAGCCGCAAACGCAGCACCAGCCTCAACAGCAGCAGCAGCAACAACAGCAGCAGCCGCAGCAGCAGCATCCTCTCTTGCATCTTCAGCCTCAGCATCTTATGCAGTTGCAGCAACAGCAGCAGTCACAGCCCCAACAAACTCCGATTACCCAGCAGCCTTTCTCACAGCAGCCTCATCAGTTTCCACAACAACAACAGCAAGTTCATCAACAGCAGTTTTCCCAACAACATTTACAGTTTCCTCCCCAACAGCTACATTCCCAGCAGCAAATGCATCGCCCGCAGCAGTTGCAGTTTCAGCAGCAACATGCCCTGCAGCAGCAGTTGCATCAGCTACAGCAGCAGCAGCTGCAACAGCAGCAGTTGCAACTGCAGCAACAAAATCTCCAGCAGCAACTGCAGCAGCAGCAGCACCTGCAGCAACAACACCTACAGCAGCAGCATTTGCAACGAATGCAGCAGCAGCAACAACAAATGCAAAATCAGGCATCACAACATTTGACTCAGACACCACAGACACTACAGCATCAAGCTCCAGTACAGCCACCACAGCATCTACAGCAGCAGCAACTTCAGTCACATCAGTTGTTTGGACATGATCCATCTGTAGAAGGTTAGTAATTACTGACTCACTTTGTTCTTAATTGCAGAGGATGAGATTGTTTAAATTCAGTTCTTTAAATTTAAAATATTTCCTCATTTTTTGAGCTGCTTGACTTGAATTTTTGTAGTGTGCTTGTAGTGTGCTCCCTGTAGGACACCTTTTGAGGAATAGTTGATGATCATAATTGAACTGATTCCTCTTACTAATATACACAAGTGCAAGTGCACAATTTGTGGTTATGTGGATAGAAGAGCATTGGCTTCTTGTTTTACAGATGAAACCTCAAGTGAACAAAAACTTGAACATTAAAAATCAGTAACTTAGTTTTGTGTCACTAATAATGTCCAACTTTATCTGTGTTAATCTTTCAGTTCCGGAAGAATATTTCTTACTGGGTTGTGTATTTGCAATTGCTGATTACCCGGAGCAGATGTCTGATAAACAGCTATTGGCAACATGGAAAAGGGTAACTATTCCCTTTATGGATGTTTTTCACATTAGTTTTTCAGGGTTTTAAAATTTTACTTTATTAACTAATTTTGAAATGTGTGTTCTGTTTATAGCAGGTTGTTTATGATACAAATATGCTCAATCTATATAAAAATATATGTTTCCTGCAAATCATGCAAAGTCCCATTCTCTTTGCTCTCCTTTTATTCCCATGTTTCCTGCTAGCTGGCTTGAAACACATTTTCTGTTTTTTTAAAAACTCTTTAATATCTAAAGTCCTGCCAAAAGTTCCTGTAACTTTAAAAGTATTTTTAGTAATATTGATTATTCATTAAATATTTCTTCATAACTACAACTCTATCCTGTGAATGTGATGCTTGTTTAAAAGAATTGTCAAATGTAGTTTATTTATTTATTTATTTATTCGTACTTGCTACCCCGCTCTAAGTCTTTTTAGTTTTTATTCTAGATAATCCAGGGACATGGTGGTACAGTAGAGCCTACACTCACAAATCGATGTACACATCTTCTCTGTGAAAGTCAAGTCAGTAATATGTATGCTCAGGTATGAAAAAAGCATGTGCTAATCTGTAGTTTTGACTTAATGCAGGGTGATATCTAACTGTCGAGAAGTAAACTTGGTCACATAATTTTGGTCACATAAATGATTCTGTTTCTCTTTAAAGATATTTTATTCATAGACTATACGCTGGTCTTTTGTAACCAGGAGTTTCAAATGGATTCATTTCAGTTCGGATTTAGTTTTGACATTGGCACAGGAATCACTTTGTTTATCCTGAGTGGTGACCAATGTTGGGAGAAGGAAGAGAGGTGTCTTGGTTCTCAGCATGCTTTCAGTACTGTTGATCAAGATATTTTTCTGGATTAAGTTCTCAAATGGATACAGCTTCCACTTGGATGGATGGCTGCAGAGGGTGATGTTTGGGGATTAGTGCCAGTAACTATAAAACTAGGGATTTTTTGATTCCACCATCCAGAATTCTGGGAGATATAGCCAAAAATCTGAAGATTCTCTTACCTCTGCATACTTCTATCAATCATCTCTCAAAAAGAAACTGCCCTACTACTCCCTAGATTGGCAAGCCTTCATAGGTGTCCCAAGACTTGATGAGAGGGGTAGTTGTTTTAGAAGCAGGATCAATAAAGTCTAATGGGCAGCTTTATATGGGAAATGGCTAGCTCTTTTATCAGGTTTTGCAACTCCATGAAGTCGTCTCACTCCCAGGGAATAGTAGGTTTCCTCCTTTTGAGAGATGATTATTGGGATTGGAGGCAAAAATGTAGGGAAGGAAAGCTCCTCTGTAAACTTCAAATTTTTGACTGCATTTCCTTCTGCTGGAGGAATTCTTAGCCAATTCTGGGAGCTGTAGCCAGAAAAGTTCAATAGTCCCAAGAATTCTACAGTCAATCCTGTTGTCCATTCGATATAACAATTATATGAAGCTGATAAGTGAGGAATATCCAGACTTTTGGAGTATGTAGACATCAGTACATCTTAGACTGCAGTTGTAAAAGCAATTAAAGTTGCATCTATGGAAATTTTGCTATTGTAATATCCCCCTGTCACATAAAAATACAGATATTATCTTAAAATCCAATCCATCTGTCAAGTCTCCTAAAGTAGGTCTTGCTAAGATTTATGGGGACAATTCTTCTGCGTAGAATTTTAAATATAAACATTCTTGAAATCATACAAGAATATCAAAACTCTTATCCATCTCTTTAATATTTTTAGTGTAGAAAAAATACAAGACTTTTTTAAAATCAGTTTAAAATAATTGTAGCATAATCTGTTCTGTTACAAACACAAATGTTTGTTATTTGGACATCATTAGTTAAATTCATTTCTCACCTGTTCATCTCACACTATTTTCTATTTGGAAAAATGGGAGTGACTTATTTTACATGCATCCATGTAAAATAAGTCATAGTCATCATGTTTAATTTGTATGCTGCCCACTTGTTATTCTCATTTTTCCAAATAGAAATAGTAGCTGAGAATGACTTTCCTTTAAAAAGTTAATGTGCTGATATCTCACATTTAAATCTCCAGATTCTAGTGCAGTTGTATCACATGAGCATAGTAAAAAGCTTAATAAGCACGTCCATGTATGCTGTATAAAATACTATTAAAACTCAGTGATAAGAATTGTGTGACATTTCATATTGCAGGCATTGCGAGAAAGAAAGAGATGTATCACAGCACACTGGCTGAACGCTGTGCTGAAGAAGAAGAAAATGGTACCACCCCATCGAGCGCTTCATTTTCCAGTAGCATTTCCACCAGGAGGAAAGCCATGTTCTCAACATGTAAGAAAGCTAAATCTGACATTTTTCTTGGAAGATACTGCTTTTATTTTTGTAAACTGTATTTTGTCAGAAAATATAAACATGGGCAATGATTAGTGTTTGAAGAGTGTATAATGAAAATTAGCAGTTACTAAATTGGACTAGAATTATTCCTTCATCCTGGTTTTTAATATCACGAATAAAGGTCCCATTGGAACTCACCATTGAAGTAATGTACAGTTAAACCTCGCTTAAAAAGTGACTCGCTTAGCGAAAAACTCACATAATGAGCGGGTTTTTCAAAAAGCAATCCAACTCGCATAACAAAAAATTTCGCTATGCAAGTTGGACTTTCCCTATGGGAAAACTAGTTTTTGCTATGCGAAAAAACCTTGCATAATGAAAAACTCGCATAGCGAGTAGCCTCGCAGAATGAATTATTTTCGTTATGCGAGGTTTGACTGTATCTGCAGCTCTCTATCAGAATTATTCCTATGTCAGGATTGCTAAACATTTATTGCAAAGAGTTTTTTCATGATAATTTCATTTGCCATGTCAACTGATAGACAAATTGTCCTTCAAAGGAAAATGACATTGTAAATAAGATGGCATATTGAGTTACCGATATAGGACTTTTGTCAGTTATTGTGTGGCACCTTAATTCCTAGACCCTCTTAAATCAAGTGAGTATGTAGGATAGGCATAAACGAATGCAACAGTGGAGTAAGCATTTGCAGCTTTTTGCAGATAAAAAAACCAAAATATTTAGATAAGTTAGAGCTGGGGTTCACAACCTATGGCCTGCGGACCAGATCCAGCCCACAGCGCCAAATATAAACATGACCAAATATAAACATGACTGGATGCCAAATCCCTGCTCTGAGACCTTACCACTTGGCTGGAGTCAGAAGGCTTTAAAAGCCCCAAAGCCTGTGGCTGAGGATCGGATGCCGAAGCCTTCCTCCGAGCCTTTGCCACCTGGCTGAAGTCAGACGGCTTTAAAAGCCCCAGAGCCAGCGGCTAAGGATCCGACGCCAAAGCCCTCCTCTGAGCCCTTGCCACCTGGCTGGAGTTAGAGGGCTTTAAAAACCCCAGAACTGGTGACTCAAGACTGGTGCCCGCTCTTGCACAGCGCTTGCTGTCCCCCAGCTCCAGACCGGGGAGAGCAGAACAGCTGTGTCGGGGCTAAGAACTTTGCTCCCGCCGCTGCTACTACCACCGGACTTCCCTCGGCTGGCCTCGGCCTCAAGGGAATGGAGTGCAGCTGTGCGGGGCAGTGGCCGGTATAAGAACTTTGCTCTCGCCGCCGCCATTACCACTGGACTGGGATAAACTCCCAACAGAATAGAGCGCAGCTGTGCGGTGCAGCCACTCGACAATAAGAATGTGTTATATCATGTTCTATTATAGTTTTTCTGAAGTGTTTTTTATGATGTCGTGATGTAACTGATTGAGATTTTTTTTGGGATGTTTTTGATAGCTTTTATGATGTTATATTTGCCATGTGATATTTGTAATTTGCTGTGTGATATTTGTCATTATTTCTATGCTATGTAATTGTAATTGTTTCCTTTGTGAGCCGCCCAGAGTCGCTGTGCGAGTAGGGCGGCATATACATCTGTAAATGAGTGTGGCTGTTGTAAACCCTTTTACGGCAGCATTTATGGCAGGGGAACCACCAGTCTGGCCCGCTCAGCTGTCTGAGGGGGTGGGGTCTGGCCCATGGCTGAAAAACGTTGAAAACCCCTGAATTAGAGGGATAACTTAGGCTAGGTTAGCAGATATATGACTACAACCTCATAAGACAAAGAATGGAAATTTTATAGTATATTTCAGTGTAGCTGAAAACTCAAGAGTTACCTGTTGTTCATAGTTCATACAATCAGTTTAAGAAATAGGGCACTGATCTTATTGAGCATTAATTCATATCCTTTAGGGCTGGGTTAACATACTGTTTCCTTACCTTTTTACTGTAAAGATCAAAGGAACTTGTGCATGATGCTTTCAATGGTTCCTGTCCTACCTGTAAGAACCAGTTAATTGCTTAAAATATTTATGGAACTTTAGAAAATACTTGCTGTCCACATTCATATTTATAATTGTTTTGTTTTTTCCTATATCAGATAATCTCAATCACAGGCTTTGTTGATGGTGACAGAGATGATCTCAAGCTGATGGCCTATCTAGCAGGTGCAAAGTATACTGGCTACCTATGTCGCAGCAACACTGTTCTCATTTGTAAAGAGTAAGTGGCTTACAAATTATAGTGTTGTGTAAGGATAACGTGTGTAGCCTCAGTTGTTTCTCTTGTTATGCAAACTATTGTGGCATACCCTTTTCACATTAAAGCAGTTATTTTCCCATAATACGATCAAGGAAGTCATATTGGAGATGTTCTCTTTCTTCAGTTACGTCAGCCTTCTTCAGACATTTTGGACTTAAACTTCTAATCTATCTGACCATTAGCTGAGCTAGCAGGGACTAATGAAAGCTAAAAACCCAAACATTGTGTGCATGAGGCTAGGGAAACTAGAATTACATTATTAATCCATACTACAGTTTTATGGTGCTTGCATCTAAGACATGGTATGTAATTATTTTATTCAGTGATTTGGAATTCTACATTCTTGTAGACTTTTTAAACAATTCCCAAGTCTTAAAATGAACATTAGGGACTGCGGTGGCTGAAGTGGTTAAGACTGACTGGAAGGTTGGCAAGTCATCAGTTTGAGACCTGAGTACTGCATGACAGACTGAGCTCCTGTCTCTGTCCCAGCTCTTGTCATCCTAGCAGTTTGAAAGCAAGAAATTGCAAGTAAATAAATAGGTACCACTTCAGTGGGAAGGTAAACAGTGTTCCATGCACTCCTGTGTCTAGTCATGCCTTCCACATGCCTACAGAAACATCTGCAGACGCAGACAGCACTGGCTCTTTGACTGTAAACAGATGAGCACTGAACCCTAGAGTTGGATATGACTGTCTTTCAAGCATGGGTGGCCTTTACCTTTACTAAAATGACCATTGATTAGATCATTGTACTTTTAAACTTCCTAAAATCAACAGTTCTCTAAGCAGTATATGAGATAGGTAAAATCATGTAATCAGTAAACCTACCTAAGTTTATAAATAATTTGTTGTGCCTAGAAATAATCATGTTATAAATAATGCTGCAGTAATTGATAAAAGTACAATCAAACCTCACATAGAGCACCTCGCTTAAAGAGTAACATGCTTAAAGAACAGAATTTTCTCTGAATATTCGCTTTGCTTAACAAATAAATCGGGGTTCGCAATCTCCCCCACCAGAAGTCACAATTGGTCACTTACAATGGTGTTTTGCTTAAAGAGCAAACTCACTTGAAGAACAATCCCATGGAACGCATAATGCTCTTTAAGCGAGGTACCACTATAATATAAAGTTGAAGATTTAGTATATTTTAACATGTCTAATGTCATTTTCTGTTTTTGTCCCCTCCCCCCTCCCTCTTGCCAAGGCCTACTGGTGTAAAATATGAGAAAGCCAAAGAGTGGAGAATAGCATGTGTAAATGCACAGTGGCTTTGTGATATATTACTTGGAAGATTTGAAGCATTACGGCAAATGCAGCACAATCGATACACAGTATTCGGTCTTACAGAACCACTTGCTCCTAGTCAGCATCTAGTTTTAAACCTTCTTGGTAAGACCATTTAGACAGAACAATAAAATCCTGTGTTATATTGTACTTTGCATATGCCAAAATATGCTGCTGTATGTACTAGTTTTGCTGTTGATTTATAGTTTAAAACGAGGCAAGTTTACCCAGAATTATACCCCATGTAGCTTAATGGAGTTTATACTGGTAAAATCAATTTATTTTAAAATAATGGTAATTCAGTTTTCAAACTGAAATTTTAAATGTAAAGTCACATTTAAAAACATTTGAAGTATTAAGTTTCTCTTGCACTATTATTAAAAAGTATTGTAGTTGTGTAATTAATTTCAGCATCAGCTTGTTATGGGTTATATTGTTTCTGACCTATGACAGCGTCTTTTTCAAATACACTAGTAAAGTAAGCTTTTCTGTGTAATGTCTTTAATTATTTCTCAGATTGGCGTTTTTTATTTCCTTTATTAAGTAAATAGATGCTTCATGTAGTGATAAGACTGAAAGGTTGTGAATAAGATTCTAATTATAAATTAACATTATTAGTTGGATTTTCACCATTGTTTCAGAAATGTGTGAAAAGGTATCAGTGGGAAACTTACTTTAAATCAGTGATTAGATTAGCCTGTTTATTTCTATATTTAGTTATTTAAATTTACTGGATGAAATCTTGTTGCGTAGTTATGCAAATGACATAAATTTTAGAACCAATTCTGAAATTTTAGAAGTGATTCATATGCAACTTAAGAATTCTCCACAGGCATTACCATTGTAAGCAAAGTCGCATGACTCAAGAAGCAACAGATAATGTCCACAGAGATTACTTAACTTATTCTAAACATGCTATTACTATTACTACACAGCAGGTTTTCAGTCACTTTATTTACATCCTAATAGATAGACTGGTGTTTGCACTGCTATAGGCTTGTTGCAGAACTGGAAGTGGCAGAAAGTAGCACCTAAGGCTGTGATGGCGAACGTTGGCACTCCATATGTTCTTGGACTTCATTTCCCAGAATCCCAAGCCCCCTGTGAATCCACACGGATGGGTTTACTGCGGTTCATCTGGCCTGCACCGCCCTCATCGCTCCCGGAAGCATAAGAGAAACATGCCCGTACGGGCGCGTTTTATGTCTGCTTCTGGGAGCGACAAGGGTGGCGTGGGCCGGATGAATCACAGTAAACCCATCCGTGTGGATTCACAGGGGGATTGGGCTTCTGAGAATTGAAGTCTAAGAATGTCTGGAGTGCCAAGGTTCACCATCCGGATGAAAGATGGCATATGCTTGCTTTGCTCCTATGGCACTATAGTCCTTGAATATTCCATGCAGGCTGCTAGCCTGTGTGTGCTAACTAATTTGAAAAACCTTGCTGTACTGAATATGTTATCTCTAAAGATTGTATACTTCTGTTCTGATGAAGTGGACTTGATCCACGAAAACTAACATTAAAATATAGCAGTTAGTCTTTAAGGTGCCATAACTTTTTTGTCGTTTTGTTTTGTTTACTCTGTTTGTTTCTTCTAGACGCTTGGCGAGTGCCACTAAAGGTATCTCCAGAACTTCTAATGGTATGTGGAATGACTGTTGCTTTCTTCACTTTAACTACATTTAATTCAGGGATAATTAAAAAAATAAACCCCAAATTGTCTAAAAGGACTATTAGTCCATAATATATTTATTTACTGATTCAATATATTTTTACATTTATATTATGCCCATTACTTAACATTGATTCTAGGAAAACTCAATGAAAAATAAAATAAAAATGACATGGATCATAATGGAGAAGTTTTTGATATGGGCGGGTATTTTATCATGGGTTTTATTGTTGAGTGTGTGTTTTAACTGTTCACCGCCCTGAGTCATTCGTGAGGAAGTGTGACTATTTAAATAAATAAATAAATAAATAAATAACACTCGGGATTGGGGAAGATATTCAAGTCTGCTTTCTTGACCCAGCGTCTTATCAAGGGGTTAAAGAGGGTTTTTTCAAGGAGAGGAAAAAGTCTAGGTTTTCTTGGACTTTAATTCCCAGAAGCCCAACACCTGTTGATTAGAGCTCCTGGGATTGTCCCACCGCTGTATATAAATAAGCTAAATGTGCTAGGCTTCTTCCTCATAACTGGATGTCAAACAAGTCTGAATGATATTCCTTCTTGTACCATGGGCAGCCAGAGACATGAGTAAAAGTTGAGATCATTAAATGCTTATTCACCTTCCTAAGAGTAAACCTCTTGAGCTTGATGATTGGATACATATAGTTGTTGTTGTTGTTCAGTCGCGCAGTCAGTTCCGACTCTCTGTGACTGTATGAACCATTGCCCTCCAGGCACCTCTGTCCTCCACCATCCTCCTCAACCTGCCCAGCTTTGTGCCCATTGTGTCTACAATAGAATTGTGCTCTAAATGTTTAAGTTTATGTACACTAATGCTTGTTGTGTTTTTTAACTGTAGCTATTATTGACAAAATTATAGAAGAAGTGTGTGTGTATTGTAACTGTAAATATACGGTCATGTTATTTTTTTGCAGGGTGTAAGATTACCTCTGAAACCAAAGCAAAATGAATCAGTAATACAACCTCCTGTCAAGCGGCCCAGGTGAGAGAAAAAGCATCTTTTGAGTGTTGGCTTTTGAGTGTTGCAATTTTTTTTAATGGATGACATGCTTTTAGAAAAATTTTGGATGTTAACTTCAAGAAGTCTCAGCATTTTCAAGTGATCTAGGTGTACTTATATAACAGGGAGGACAAAGCTTTTTTGTAACATTTGCTAATAATTGTGTCCCCTCCCCCATGCTGTTTGTGACTAACCCTATTTTACAAAGGCTGCCGATCTGTGACCTTTTAGCACACTAGTACTTTGGCCACTCTTTGTTCCTCCACATCTTCTCCTCTTGCCTCTTAGTAAGTGACACTGATGTGCAGCTTCCTTTCATGGATTATCCATTATGGTTTATACTCAATAATATTGTAACGGTCAATTAATTATACAATAATACCTCGGATAATGTTTGCCTTGGATAATGCTAAAATCGGATAACGTCAGGGAATTTGAGGCAAACATTTGCATTGCACAATGTTAAGATAAAGTGTGATGTCAATGTTTCCCTCAAATTCCCCGATGTTGATTTCTGCCCCAGAGCCTGTAGGGCTGGAGACTAGCCCTGTGGGCTTTGGGGCAGAGATCTACCGAGGTAAACTGCTGGTTTGGTTGGGGGTAGATCGGGTACTACGAAGCTCGTAGCAGCGGCCTAGCTGGAAGCAGAACAGGGGGTCCCTAGTCAGCTTCCCAGCCTCGCTGCTGCTGCGCCCTTGGCAGCGGTGGCACATTTGGAATGCCGTTCGGCTTCCCAAATGCGCTGCTGCTGCAATTGGTGCTTGGGTTGGGGGCGCATACCCTGGTTCTTTTCCCCAACCCAAGAGCTGATCACAGCGTGCGATGGCCGGCTGGGTGGGGGAAAGAACCGGAGGTGGGGGTGGTGGAGCATGGCCAGCTGGGTTTCTTTTCAGAAACCCTCCCCCTCTGGATTGCTAAGGGGCTTAGCCATCCAGGTGGGGCGGGGGCTTCTAAAGAGAGGCTGGAGAAAGGGTCCCCAACCTTTCTTCAGAACGCCCCCCCCCCCGCCTGAATCACTAAACCCATTCTTTCCACCAACCCCAACGCCAATGCCAGCTTGGGATCAGCCCAGGGGTTGGGCAGAAAGGGAATAGGAGATGATGATGATGATGATGATGATGATGATGATTATTATTATTATTATTATTATTATTATTATTATTATTATTATTATTATTATTATACTTCTATGCCACTCTACTCGGTGAAAACCGACTCAGGACAGCTTACAGAATCCACCAATATCAAAGTTACAATACAGCAAAAATACATTAGGATACAATATAACAGAGCAATAAGTACAGGTATTTAAGGTTTAAATATTTAAATTAAATAAGTACACGTATTTAAGATCAATCCATTGCACAACGTTAAAAACTGGATAACGTTATGACTTTTGGAACCAAGTCATAATGTTATCCGAGGTACTAGTGTAGTTGCAAACTACTTTTTGTTGTTTCTACTGCAACACCGCCACCACAGTTTTTATGCTTTAAAATTTAACAAAAGTCATATGTATGGTAACAGAAATGCTTGTGAACATACATACAGTAATACCTTGCATAATGTTTGCATCAGATAACACTAAAACCACATAACGTTAAGCAATCTGGAAAAACATTAAAACATTAAATCCTATGGGATGCATTGGATAACGTTCGTGAAAGCCTGTGCCGGTTACAATGTATCTATGGAGTTTTAATGTTATCCGATGCATCCCATAGGATTTTAATGTTATCCAGTGCATGCATCGGATAATATTAAAAATCGGATAGCACTAAGACTTGTGGAACCAAGTTTCAGCGTTATCCGAGGTTTTACTGTAAGTCTTTTCTGAGAAGTGGTTTTTTTTTGGTCATGGTGAGATTAGTTCAAATTATTTATTAGTTCAAATTTATATTGCCCCCCACTCGCCGTAGCGATCCATCTTTGATAGATTGTTTGGATTGAAATTGTGAAAGATCAGGAACATTAAGCTAGAGAGAAACTTGTGTCAAAGGGAATGAATGTATAAAATACAGTATGAGCATTTTGAAGAGATATCTGGGGATATAACCGTATATTAAATTATGCAAGAGAATTTACTTTCTATAATGAAAGTCAAGCTGGACTAGTATCTTCAGCAGTAGCTTTAAAAATAAAGGAATATGAAACACATTCCTGAAATTTTTATCACTTAGAACTTGGGGCTTCTAAGCGATTTCAGCAGTCTGAATCTCTTAAAAGTTTTGCCATTCATGGATATTTCAATTTAAGGACAGTATTATGGAAGCAAAAGGAAGCTGTAAAATTTTTTTTAAAGGTCTTGCCATATACCTATGGTGTTATAAACAGAACTTACAAGTAGTATATGTCACATTGGCTTATTGAATTGAAAGGTTTCATTTTCTATATTATAGTCTCATGAAATATCTTGAATTTTAAAATTTGAAGATGTTCATCAGTATTTTATATTTGTAGAATTGAAGATTTGCCAGTGCCTACAAAGAAGCTTTCACCAGAACTGACGCCAGTGGTGCTTTTCACAGGATTTGAGCCTGCACAGGTGCACCAGTACATCAAGGTGACTGCCTTGTTACTCCTGAGTAAAAGAAAAATCTTCTGGTCACTTGGTTCTCACTTCAGTCAATACAGGGCTGTTTTGTAAATCAGAGGCGGGGGTTGGGGGGGGCAGCCTGTGGGGTCCGGTGCTGTCCTCCAGGTTGGCTGATTGCTCAGGGGACACATTTCTTAGGCAGTTGTGGTGACCATAGAAAAGAAGGGGTAAAGGGTGGAACTTAAGCTTGTGAAAGTGGATTTCCTATTTTATTATTAAATCCGGTTCATTATAGAAGAAACAAAATAAGTCAGGCATATTCACATCATTTTTACTATTGAGTAAATACTTTTTATATTTTAATTAATTATAATGTGTTAATTGAGGATTTAATAAAAACTATCTGTTGATCATTCCTAGTTACTTGGTTGATCTCTTGTGATATTGGTCTGTTGTGATGTGACTGAAGTGAATCTTTTGTTGTCTTCCCCCCACTCCCCAATTTTTAGAAACTGTACATTCTTGGAGGTGAAGTGGCAGAATCTGCACAGAAATGCACTCACTTGATAGCTAGTAAAGTGACTCGTACTGTAAAATTCCTAACAGCAATTTCAGTTGTAAAGCATATAGTGACCCCAGATTGGCTAGAAGAGTGTTTTAAATGCCAGAAATTTATAGGTAAGTAAATTACTGTTGATTAGCATAAAGTATAGAAAACGTTAAAACTTACCAGTTAAGTTTATATATATAATATCTGTTCTGTTGATAAGCAAGGGAAATTTATCTAAACAGTCAAATTAAAGTTGTTTAAATATACAGTATAGGCCAGACTGCTGACAGAAGGGCTGTGGTGACAAATTCCTATTAAGTAACCAGTCACTACGTAGATTCTTTATTGCATACACGTCAGATGGCTTTGTGTAAAACCAGGAATCTAAGCAATGGCTCATTTATTAGCAGTAATTTGTCTGCCAGTTAGCTGTTGGTATAACTACACAATACAATGTTGTCTTTACTTTTTAATATACGGAAGTGTCCATTTTAAAAAGAAATATGCAAAGACATTACAGTCAAACCTCGCTTAGCGAGTGACTCACTTACCAAAAAACTCACAACGAGTGGGTTTTTAAAAAAGCGATCCGACTCGCATAACAAAAATTTTTGCTATGCGAATCAGACTTTCTCTATGGAAACACTTGCGTAGCGAGCGTTTCTATGGGGAAAACTCACATAACAAAAAAAATTCGTTATGCGAGTTTTTCCCCTAAAAAAGCTTGTTATGCGAGTTTTTCCATAGGAATTTTCGTTATGCGAGTCCAGCTGTTCTACCCAATCCAACCAAACGATTGGCTTGATAACGCTAAACGATTGGCTTGATAACGCTAAAGGATTGTTATCCAGAATAGTTATCCGATGCAAGGTTTTTCCAAAAATCTTGCATCGTTATCCTTTCTAGCATTATCCGATCCAATTATTATCCAGTGTTTTACTGTATTTTGAAACTGAGTCGTGTTTGTAACCTACAATATAAAAACAAAAGTGAACAAATTATAATTAAAAAATTGAATAAAAAATAGTCTAAAATCAGTTTTTCAAATTGATCAACTTTTTAAAAGTAGATTATCCCTATTAGAAGCACTTTTCTAATTGGAAATTTGGTTGCCTAAAGTCTAACTGTATTTAAAAGTATTTGTTTACTGCTAGAAGAAGAACAAGGAAGGGAAGTCAGTCTAGCTTTCTTTTGAAGGTTGTCCACAGCTACTTAGAAGCCACAAATGAGCCACCGATGGTGGTAGTGCTATAGAAGCTTCTCTTGAACCAAAGTCAAAATAGGCATTATAGGTTATAAGTAAAACTTTGAATTGCATGCATACAGACTGGTCTTGAAACTTCCATGACTAGCCCTTCACCACTTGTAACCCATCCCTATCAACATTTTGGTCTCAGCCTTTTGGATCAGCTGTTTTCCAAGACATTTTCTAAGGCAACTCCAAGTAGATTGTGTTATTATAATACAAACAATGTAACTGACATTTAGCTGTGGGGTTATTTCTAGGTCCTCAGACCATGCCAAAAGTGCATTGATTGATTGGAATAAAAAACAATTCACTGCTGGTTTCCTTTTAGTGCTTTTATATAAGGAAGACATTTCTTAATTGTCCAGTGATGCAGCTGATAAGATAAACATTCTGATTCCTTTACTTAAAGCAGTAGTTTTTGTTCTGGTTTGATTATTTTCTCAGTCATGAACAATGTGTTATTAATAGTTAGTTCTGTTTCTTTCCCCTATTTTAGAAGAACAAAGCTACATTCTCAGGGATGCAGAAGCTGAAGTTCTTTTCTGTTTCAGTTTAGAAGAATCTCTAAAAAGAGCACAAATGGCACAACTCTTTAAGGTACATCTTTTTTTAAAGTGTTTAGAACTTTGGATCAAATAACTAAAAATGCTTAATTTTTATCTTTATATATGCTGACATGAAAACAAGCGATGGATTATTTAAGGGTTTGTTATGTAAACTAAGCAAATTTCTGTACAAACACTCGACTAGAAATCTGTATCTATGTAAGACAAATATTGAATGCAGAACTAAAATGGATGCTTCAAAGTCATTTCAGCTTTGGTTAAGTTGAAGCCCAATGTGGCTTGAATCAAATTGTACTGGTTGTGAAGCTTCTATCTTAGCAATTTGTAGGTTGCTAGAATCTTGTCTTACTTAATGTATGCAAAAGGCTGCTGTGTTTGCAAAACTCATTCAGCAAGAAGAAAGTTACAGGTATTCATTCATTACCCTCTAAGTCAATTGGGAGACTTAGAAAGCTTCAAAAGTTACAGAATGAGATTTGACTTTCAATCCATTTTGAAGTAGGTGCTCTTTGAAGTACAGTAAAACCTCAGATAACACTAAAATTTGGTTCCACAAGTCTTCGTGTTACCCAATTTTTAATGTTAAAATTCTATGGGATACATCGGATAACATTAAAAATCCATAGTGATACATTGTAATAGCCACAAGCTTTAGCAAATGTTATCCGATGCATCCCATAGGATTTTAACATTATGCGATGCAATTTTTTTCCAGATTACTTAAAGTTATGCAATTTTAGTGTTATCTGACGCAAACGTTATCTGAGGTATTACTGTAATCTACATTGAATCATCGTGTTTTCCAAGCTGTACTTGCTCTTACCTTTGGCCTGTAGCCACCTCTCTTAACATAAAGGGATGCCTAGAACAGTTTCATTAAATGCATTGCATATTGCACATAAGCAGATGCTTCAGGCTTTGCTAGGGAGAGAGGGAGGAAATTTGCACTTGTCCTGTCTTCAGTCTCTGTCTCAGCTCCTGCCAACCTAGCAGTTTGCAAGCAAGACATTTCAAGTTAGGTACCACTTTGATGGGAAAGTAAACAGTGTTCCATGCACTGGTGTCTAGGCGTGCCTACTACATGTCCACAGAAACATCTGCAGACGCAGGCAGTGCTGGCTCTTTGGCTATAAACAGAAATATGGACTGGCCTTCGAGCAAGGTCGACCTTTACCTTCCTTTTATTTTTGAAGTTTTCAGAGGTATTATTCACTCCTAATGGCTATCTGTTCCTTATATTGTTACTTTTTGTGATTCTTTCCATTGTGAGTTGGAAAATATCACTAAACCAAATATTTTTCTTTTTACCATGGATTGATCTGAATTTTTGTTCTTTCTTTTGTGCATTTATTTCCAGACTTTAATAGTTCTTTTTTATACTTGTTTCTCATGATTTCTCAGGCCTTTCCTTTGAAAAGGTTTTGATCATATTTCTCACTGTTCCTTTTAACTCTTCTTTCTGTGATTCTATTTTATCTTTCTCTTCCTCCCCCTCCCCCATAGTAGACCCCTGTAGAATAAAATGAAGACCGCTATTCTGTTTCCTGGTTTCATTTTCTGTGCATATGGTGCAATATAATCTTCATGCTGATGTACACTTCTTCACCAGCTTATAGCTTCATAGAAGTGCATCTGAAATCCTATTGCTTAGTATAGTAAATTGCAACTAGGGTTAATTCCATTGATTCAGTGGGAATTTAGTGAGTCAGCTTCTCTATATGTTCAAGTGACTTTAATGGGCCTTCTCTAGCTATGACTTATTTTGCTAGCTAACAAGATTTCAGCCATTGTCGAGTAATAAGATATGCAGTGAACTGAATTGTGAAGGATCAAAATTTGCAGGTACTCACCTGCAAAAGAAAGTATTCATTGTGAACTACCAGAGTTTCACTAATATCACCAAAACTAAAACCCTTGACAACAGTAGAGAAGAACCAGAACAGTGTTCGGAAGTTAAAATATTAATAAACAGAATACTTGGCATTGACAGAATATTAGACATTGGCAAAATATCCCTAAGCTGTTTTCTTTAAGATATTGTTAATAATCAGTTACTGCTGGCATGGTGTCATAGTATCACAAATACTGTACAGACAAGTAATTTGCATGTGTATTCCACATTTTTTTTATCTTAGGGGAAGTACTTCTATATTACACCTGGAATTTGCCCTAGTCTTTCTACCATGAAATCTATTGCGGAATCTGCAGGTGGAAAAGTGTTGTCCAAACAGCCTTCTTTTCGCAAACTTGTGGAACATAAGCAAAACAAAGTGAGTGTTGTCTTGGCTAATTTTTCTAAAATGTTTCAATTTGGAAAACGGGCATCATTCAGTTGACTCAGTTCATTTTTCTTGTTTAGAGTTTGTCAGAGATTATTATCATCTCTTGTGAAAATGATCTTCACTTATGCAGAGAATATTTTGCCAGAGGAATAGGTATGTGCATTTCTGAATAATTGTGTACTTGGGTGGTTACTGTGTAGATAGTGTCTGACAAAGAGATTATAGGTAAATAATTTGTATAGAGATTAAGAATTGGATAATAATATAAATCTTGATGCTTAGGTTTGTAGGAGGGCATGGGCACACGATTTGTTTCTTATTTCCGGTAAGACACAAGCCTTCAGCTGTTCTTTTATACACACACATTTGCTTAGAAAGATTGACTGATACAGACATTATTTATTTATTTATATTGTTCGCACTTGTATGCCGCCCTATTCACAGAGCGACTCAGGGCAGCTGACACAGAACAGCAGAACAAGATTGCAAAAATGCAACAATCCCACAATAAAACCATAAACAATCCATTATAGGTATAAAAGATTTTTTTAAATTTTAAATTAGAAGAATTTAAAAGGATTGAACGAGTTAAGGGAGAGAGGAATAATTATCGGATCAGCCAAAAGGGGGTATGGTGTTACTGCCATACCTGCTCTGCCAGTCAAGTCTTTACACCTTTTCTGAAGGGCAGCAGCTCCATCTGGAGATGCAACTCGTTTGGCAGGATTCCATAGGGCCGGAGTGGACACAGAGAAGATATTGATGTTTTCTTTCTACCTTGCTACTGATTGCTGCTGCTGGCAGAATTCTTGTTGTGCAGGTGGAGCTGCAAAACAGGATCTCCGCTAGGATGAAATATTTGAGAGTTTTGCCATACAATTTCATGACTTAAATTAAGAAAATCCCAGTGCAACAAAACATATTTTTCACTTAAAGCTAAAAATATTACTTCAAAGACAGGAAAACTCCATTCAGATTTGAAAAACAGGTTCCCAATATCCACAGATCTAAAAATATTATTTAAATCCTGAAATAAATATGTACTGTAGTTCTATAATGCATTACCAGAGTTGGCCACTAGAGGCTACTCAGCAATGTAAAATATAGAGTTTGCTATGATCTGCAGTTTCAGGTATCCACAGTAGGTCTTGGAATATAATATATATTATTGATTTGTTTTTTCCCTGATATTCCTGTATATACAATTTTATCAGTGGTCATTTGCATGCTGCGTCCAACTTGTGAGCTTGATTTCTGCATTAGTTTAGCAGTTTGACGAATCTGTAATTGGGACAAAAGTGTTGAATATGCTTACATAGCTTACCCATTACATAAGACTATCACAGCCTCACTGAAATGAATGCCTTTTGCCTCCTATATAATTTTCTGTCCTTTGTGCTCTCAATAATAATAATAATAAAAGACATTATCAGTATGTTCCTTCCTAGACCAGAGCAGTTTTACATAGGAAGAATAAACTCAGGAAATGAAGGGAATTCAAAATCAGTTAGTGCAACCGATTTGCCATGAAACATTCATTTATGCCAGGGGTTCTCAACCTTTTAATGCTGGGGACCGGGTCACACTTGCTCAGACAGTTTCGGGGTTCAGACGGCCATTTTGCCCTTCCTCAACCACATGGCACTTTCTGGTGTGGGGGAGGCAGTGGGCAGCCACATGAAATGGTGGCATGGGCTGCATCTGGCCCACGGCCCGCAGGTTGAAAATCCTTGATTTACACTAATGGGCTGATCTGTGTATATGTTTGTTTCTGTTGCAGATGTACACAATGCGGAGTTCATTTTAACTGGTGTTCTCACTCAAACACTGGATTATGAATCATATCCTTTTATATTCAAACTAAAATATACGATTTCTGTAAAAATTCAGCTCTTTTTAAAAACAGGTTTTGCTGTCACTATTTTTGTAACTAGGCTTTCTAGACTATCCCTGACAGCCAGAAGATAATTTTAGATGACTTATTCTTTGCAGATATGTCTTAATTTACTGTTTTCAGAAACTTCTTAATTTCCCCTGGGGAACATAGTTGATACGATCAATTGCAATCTTTTTAATGAAATTATATTCTGAATTTTGAAGTGTTTTCTGATGCCCTGCCTAGTGTATACAGGTATTAGATATTCAGAGTACATATAGGTGAACTATCCTAATAAAACATTGGTATAAATCCAGGTCACTTAGTGTCTTGGTAGTCAATTCATGTGAAATAGAAAGCTATAAAACCATATTAACATGTTTCTCTTAAAAAAGGCTTACCTTTCTTGTATTGTGCTACTATGGCTGAAACCTGTTGTACAAATATACACTGCTAGATCATAAACGAAGACAGCCGTGTGATCCGCACACAAAACAAATGCAGGTGGAAGGCAATACTCTACAGGGACTTTTAACATTGACACAGCACCACTACAAATTCAAGGAATTTCTAACCACTAGGTAATACAGTTGTACCCTGCTTAAAGAGCATAATGCGTTCCACAGGATTGCTATTTAAGCGAGTTTGCTCTTTAAGCGACACCATTGTAAGTGACCAATTGTGGGGGGGATTGCGAACCCCAGTTTATTTGTTAAGTGAGTTTTTGATTGGTTTTATTTGTTAAGTGAAGCGAACATTCAGAGAAAATTCTGCTCTTTAAGCGAGTTACTCTTTAACCGAAACACTCTATGCGAGGTTTGACTGTATTCCTAATTGACTTTGACTTGGCTACAATTGGCACACCTAGTGGGTAAACCAAATTTGTCCCCCAATTTCTTGATGAAGGGCTTTGAGTTTTTGATTGCCCCTTCCTCTGGCCACAAAGGGAGCTTCAGCTTCAAAATAAAAGGCCATCTGGGAAGGTAATCTGCAGATACTAGGCTTCCTGTATTTGTTGAATAGGGGTAGTAAAAGATGCAGCCTTCTGTTTTCTCCCACAACACATCTAAGAGACAACGCCTGGCTGAATATCATACCATAAACTTTTGGAACTTTCCTTTATAACAGGATGCCCAAACTACGACCCGGGGCCCAGATCGGGCCCCCGACACCAATTCATCTGGCCCATGCCAGTCTCGATGCTCTGAGAAGTGGAAGTAAAATGCACCCATATGGATGAATTGGTGTTGGGGCTGGATGAACTTGTTTCAGGGGCCAGATCGCGCCCCCCCCCCAGGCCGTAGTTTGGGCACCCATGGTTTAAGCAGAGAAAATGGTAGCCTAAAATCTATCTCATCCTGTTTCAAAATAGATTGCAAGGCGTGTTTTACTTCTGCTTCCAGTGGGAGGAACCACATGGCTGGCCCACTGACCCATGTGACTGGCCCATGGTCCAAAAAGTTTGGGCACCCCGTTTTATAATTTTCCTACCCTATCCATAAGAAATTGATGCATGCCTGAAGAAGTGATCTTAAATCATGAAAGCTCACACAATGGTTTTTTTTTAACTTGGGGTGCCCAAACTTTTCCTGGCAGGGGCCTGACTATGCCCTCTCAAACAGCTGAGTGGGCTGGCCATGTGGTTCCTCCTGGCAGCACCACATGAATTCGCGCTGTGTTTTTTGGCTTCTTTCCTGCCTTTGACACTTTCCTTGGAGGAGGAAGTGAGGTAGCATTTTCGTGCCATTTTTAATTTTTTCACTGCATTTCTGCGCAAAAATTCTGTGATTTCGACACTTGTGGCGGTGGTACAGCACTTCTGGTGTTAGCAGAAATCTGGCCCATGGGCCAGATGTTGATGTCATGTGGGCTGAACTCTGCCTGTAGGCCGTAGCTTGGCACCCCTGTTTTTAGCTGCTAGATCAGTACTACTGATGGTGATCTGACGAAAATCTTCTGATATGAAAGGCTTTTGTCCCATCCCAAGGCTTGCACAGGATCTCTGTTGCCTTGGAACATGAATGGTGTGGGGCAGTGGTTCCCAACAAGGGGTACACAGCCCACAGGTGGACTTCAATTTCCACAAGCCTAAGTCAGTACATTGGCTGATCAGTGATTTGGGGAAATGACTTAGGCTTCTGGGAATTGAAGTCTAAATACCAGCATTTGGGAAACACTGGTGTGGGGGAATAGTGAGCTTTAAATAAAATTAAATTAAATATTTCTGTTTCCAACAATATGGTGACTTATTCAGGTAACTTAAAGTTATGCCAACTGTGTATCAGCCTATGTTTTATTGCAAGAGTTCTCAACCTTTTAAAGGCGGGGGCCAGGTCACACTCCCTCAGACATGGCACTTCCTGGTGTGGTGGTGGTGGTGAGCCACATAAAATGGTGCCATGGGTCCCATCCGGCCCATGGGCCGCAGGTTGAGAATCCCTGTTTTATTGTTTAAGAAAGTTGTTTATTGTAATCTGTTTAAATTTCAAGGTATCATTTTCCTTAACTAAATGTACATATAAATTTACTTGACTGGAAATAAAATGCCTTACTGCTTCAAACTCCTCAAAGCATTTCCTCAAGGTTTTCCAGCCTGTGGATTTATTAATCAGTACTTCCTTGAGGTTTTTCTTCTTCTTCTGCTGAAGGACAGTGACAGCACAAGGCCAGAGAGTAAACATTGACTGCATCTGTTTAAGATGTGCTACCTTTTATTATTAAAACATTATGTTTTTGTATTATACTATCAGCTAGAGAGAACTTACATTTTTATACTGTGATTTGGTTTTCCTGATTTTGTAGGTTTTAGCAACAGGTGGTACTCAATCACATTTGAAATATAAAGATAAAAGGGCTTGTGGTATGTTTTAAATTATGGAAGTAAATATTTTGTACTTTATTTTATTATAATGTTTTTTATATTAATACTATCCCTGTTTTTAAATAAACATACTCTAAAAGATCTTTCTTTAAAATTTAGTAGTGATTCTTTTTTTAAAAAAATGTGCATTTGTTGCACTCTCTGGTAAGAGTAAATTACTCTAATTCTTCCAAATGCTGTAAGATAATCTTTCTCTTAATTTGATAAAGTGTGTTTTAATATTGAAAGCCAAGTATTTTAAGCAGAATTTATTGTTATTGTTATGTGTGTTTCTACTGAACCTAGCTTGAACTTGTTCACATTTTGCTATTCATTCTCTTGTCATTTTAATGAAATAAATATGCAAAAAATAATTCAGGGATGTCATTGTTTCATCCAAGATGAATTGTTCGCAGAAAATACTAGTCTGCTTAATTATAAAATTAAAATACAGTGTTTTAATAGCAGGAATATAAGAAAATGGGGCTGGGTAATATATATTCACTTGATGGTATGTGTTTCCTTCACATGAGTGATAAAAATTATTTAAATTCTAAGCTTCAACTCTTTAAAAAACATCCTTCATGGATATAATTCTCTTCTTAGATTGTCTGTATTGGGTAGGCAACCTAGAACCCACCAACTGGATTCGGCCTGTGGTGCCAAATCATCTGGCCCCGCTCTCACTCCAGCTGCTGACCACAGATGTCTTTATGGTAGCCATAAATGGCAGGGGAACCACTAGTCCGGCCCCCTCAACTGTATGAGGAAGTGTGACCTTTGGTCTATACCTTTGGCAGCAAATATTGGTTGATGTAGTTTTGAAGATCTCAATACTTTAACCTTTGCAGAATTTTTAATAACTTATACAACCAGAAATAGCTCACCATGTCACCTCATTTAACAACATACCCTTGTTTTTCTGTATCTGCTTTTGTTTTTAGCTTCACTTCTTGGAAAGTGGAGGGCTGCATATGAGAAAAAAAGATGTGATTCATGTGGAGAAGCTGCTGAATACTAAGGCACTTGGTGACCTTTATACTAAGACAACTGGTCCATCTAGTTTAGCATTGTCACCATAGCAGTTTCTTGAGTTCTGGAGGATTTTTCCAACCTTACTTGGAGAAGACAAAGTCTTGTAGTTTAGTGTTAGTTGGGGCACTGAGTGCTACTTACTGGTTGTTTGCTATGCACCTTTGAAGTCTCTGCACTAACTGCTACAGTTTGAAAATGTATATTTTTTGATGCACTGAAAAATATATGCTTAAACCAGCCTCTTTTGGGTCTTGTATACTTTCTGAAGAAAGACTACGGCTTATTTCCCCTGGAAAACAGATAAATGTAACTTTCAAAAAAGTATTGCTTTTGTTGTAACTTGTATTTCTCTTTACTTTTACTTGAATATTCCACACATTGACCATAGAAAATACATTGAGTCCCCTGTTGCCAGTGGCCAGAGACTTATTGGAGTTTACCGCAGTTGCAGCTAATTGCAGCTAATTGACAAGATGCTCTGGCACATCTTGATCACGTCCTTGGTTGCATAACCAAAATGAGGCCTTGCATCTTATCAATTAGCTACAGC
This sequence comes from Furcifer pardalis, assembly GCA_030440675.1. Taxonomy (NCBI): domain Eukaryota; kingdom Metazoa; phylum Chordata; class Lepidosauria; order Squamata; family Chamaeleonidae; genus Furcifer; species Furcifer pardalis. The sequence continues at coordinate 102,719,298 of CP126897.1, forward strand.
AAGTTATGCAAACCTTGCTCAAACATCAGAAGAATTTCAGTTAATATTTTCAATATTTGTTTTCAATACTTTCTTCAGAAACTCTTATCACATATTTCCTGTCTATATAACTTTTTGCTTTTTTGTTGTATATGCATTTATATGTTCATTCTTACAAGGACTGTTGAATACATATACAGTAAAACCTCATTTAACACTAAAACCTGGTTCCACAAGTCTTCGTGTTATATGATTTTTAGTGTTATCTGATCCTCTATGGGATCCATAGAGATACATTGTAACCACACAGGCTTTCGCGGTTGTTATCTGAAGCATCCCATAGGATCTTAATGTTATCTGATGCAATTCTTCCCCCCAGATTCCTTGATGTTATGCGATTTTAGTGTTATTCGATACTAATGTTATATGAGGTATTACTGTACATAACTATGTCATCTTTCAGTTTGAAAAAGCTCGTGGAAATGTCCAGTGCCAGGATTCTAGCAGGAGCCCCTCCTGTTTCCTCTCTTGCACACTATTAAAACTTCCATTTTTATAAGGGTAAAGTTTTGAGTCATTTTGAGCTGCACATTTTATTTCTCCAAAACTATAAGAAGAGGAAAGAGCACCAGAGAACATCTTTGATTTCTCTTTCTGGAATTTTCTTAAACTTGCCAACCCACTATGTTACTTCATCCTATAGAAGTGAGTAAAGGCCATTGATGAATCCACCAGTCTTGTCTTCTATTCTTCCTGGTTATGATTAAAAAGGAATAGATTCAGAAACAGGATTTTTATTTTATTTTTTTTATTTATTATTATACTTGATACCCCGCCCCAATCGGGAGGACCCGACTCTGAGCGGCTTACATGAGACTAAAAATAAGAATAAAAACATAAGACAATCTACATCAATAAAAACATCAGGTTAAAAAGTCATCAAAACTTAATCACAAAAATTAAAACAATACACAGTCCCACTACCAGACCCAAGGTGGCAGTCCATCAGATAAGCCACCTGGTAAGTGAACTCGCATTCACTTATGTTTACAATAAATAAAAGCAAAATCACAGAAAACATTTTTGAATCTTTTAGTTGGCAAGACAAGATCATTTGTTTGGTTACATGTTTTTGTCCTGCTAACTCAGGAGTTCTCAACCTTTTAAAGCTGGGAGCTGGGTCATGCTCCCTCAGACAGCTTTGGGGGCTTGATTGCCATTTTGCCCTTCCTGGTACAGTGGAGGTAGTGGTCACATGAAATGGTGCCTCGGGCTGCATGTGGGCTGCAAGTTGAGAATCTGTTAACTACTATGCAGGGAAAAATTATGTTGCTGTGTGGTGTCAAGTCATCTACAATTTACAATGACCCTGTCAGTAAGTGACCTCCAGAATGTATTTATTTATTTATTTATTTATAATTCACATTTATATAGCCGCCCACTCACCATATTGTGGTGACTCAGGGTGACTTACAAAATTAATACATGTAGTATCACAGTCCTCCGCTCTTACAATATAAACTCACAGCCATGGCTTCTTTTATGGATTTTGAAAGAAGAAAAAGAATAGGTTGGCAGGAGAAAAAAACCGTTATATACTGGTAATTTTTTAGGGTAGTAAAGGAATTTCTAATTTTACATCCTCATGTTTTTCTGTTTTGTAAATGCATTGCATGCGATTCTTGTCTCACTGTAGCTGGTCATGATGTACTGATCCTGATTTCTCATTGCATGTTTTACTTCTGCTTCCGGAATTGACAAGGGCATCACGGGCCGGATGAATTGGTGTCGGGTGCCAGATGTGGCCCATGTGCTATAGTGACCAGCCCCTTGAACCACGTAATTAGCCCGCAGCCCAAAAAGAGTGGGCACTCATGCTTTAATTTAAGGTTCCCATCGTAAACTGTTACATCTGAAAAACAGATAATATCCCTTGCTTTTCTCAAATTCTAAATCTTATGTAGCAAGCCAGTTAGACATTTACAAAATCCCTTTTATACTAAGATGACCGGTCCAACTAAATTTAGCATTGTCATCTTCCCGTTGGCATTTTCCAGAGTTTTGGATGATCTTTCCAACTTTACTTGGAGAAGACAAGAATGAAAACTGATAATTTTTACATGCAAAACATGTTTCATTGAACTATAACCTGTCGTTCTTCAGATCTGTTAACACTTTATGACTGTTTTGTTTTAGCTCAACCTGCCTCCCAGTTCTCATGAATTTCCATTGCAACCAACTACCTCTTTTAAATTTATATTCACAACTAAACCTTAGTCTTATGATCAAGGCCAGCCCCTGAAACAGCTCAGAGCAAGCTCTGGGCAAAATGACATGCAAATTGACTATTCAACATTTCAGGTGTGTAACATGTAATTGCTTTGTTGAATGTAATGAGAGCCCACAGATTGTCAGATTGTTCATTTAAGATCTGAGAGAAACAAAGTTAAAACTGGTTGTATACACATAACTTTTGGCTATTTGGAAGCATTGCACATAGGACATTTCAGACTGAGATAAATTTCAAATCCAGATTGCTTTAATTCAGAATTTTGAATGAAAGAACCTTTTTCTCAGCAAAATGAATCTGAACACTTCTGAATTTTTGTGTTATCTGGTTTCCAATTTTTGTGTTAATTTGGTTTCTTTACTTGTGTCAGTTCTACAACCAATATATGATAACATACAAAGCTAAAATTAACACATCTAAAAATAAAATAGAATTATAAAAGGGCTAGATGACATCTGCCCAATATTGTGCCACAGCAACAGCATTTCCTCTTGCCAACATCAGGTCCTCCTCAGTTCACATTAAGGGGAATTGTGTTTATTGTATCGTATGGGAGATTGTTTTTACTTCTCCGCATTCACTCAGGCTGTCATCTACAGGGATGGAGCTGACATTGATGCTTATCTCCACAAATTCTGTAAAAATTAACTCTACTTCTGTATTTACTCAATGGCTGAAACACTTTCCCGCAGAAGGCTGGTGATGTCATCAGCAGGTAGTGATGTTCAAAAAGTTTTTTATTTCTGTCCCATGGCTCCATTGTTTGGGAGGCAAGGGAGGAAATCTTAAATTAACAAAAAATGGTCACAGTTGGTAATGTCCTCATCCTGGTGGTGGCAGATTTCAGTAATTAAATACTTTCTGCTCCCTTCTCACAGCTTTAGTGACTTCCACATAACAAAAGGGTTATGTGGGAGCTGCAGAACAGAATAGGAAATGTTTAATTTCCAAACATCATCAGCCTTCTGCAGGTGTAACTGCCAATAGAATTGAGTCATACTGACACAACTTGTTTGAGTCTCCCTTTCCTCTACATAGTTGTGTACAGGGAGTGGCTCACTACACAACCTGAATACTTGTTATTCTGTGCCTTTGGTAGTCCTTGACGTACAAATTGTTCCTGCTGGGTTATCTACTTGATATTTTTCCACTAAGATTCTGTATGACTTGTTAAATACTAAGCAATATATTGTGGCATTTTTCTGTAAACAAGAATTCAGTGCATTAGACTGTGCCTAGTTCCACAGTGGGAAGGTAAATAACGTTCCATGCATGCTTGTGTTTAGTCCATGGAAACGTCTGCAGACACAGCACTGGCTCTGGCTGTAAACATGAGCACTGAACCCTAGAGTCAGATACAACTGTCTTTTGAGCAAGGGAAACTTTTAGCTGTAGCCCATAGGGCCTTATACCTGATGCATGCAGTTGGCTTCTCCAATTATGTTTTGACAAAACTTTTGTTGTTGTTCAGTCGCATAGTCGATTCCGACCCTTTGTGACCCCATGGCCCACTGTCCGCCAGGCAAAACTTAGTTCATGTTAAAATATATATCTAGCTTTAAATCAGCAGACATTATACGTAATGCATACTAGCCGCCCAGATTCGCATTGCAAGTGGGCGGCATACAAATCAAACAACAACAACAAAACACTGGAAAATGTGTTGCATCAAGTAAAGCTCTGTTGGTCCATGTGATCCAGTTCTTTTGGTTTGACAGGAACTTGTTTTGGTCTCAGGTGTGTCATTGTTTGCTTGGTCCTTTTGTAGGCTGTACTTGCCATGAATTGACCTCTCCATATTCTTAATTGCAAAAAGAGCAACCATATGTCAAGCCAAACCATTGGTCTGTTGTATGCGTTGGTCCTGTCAGTGTGAACAGGCAGTAGCTATCCAAGCTTTCTGTTGATTGTCTTTCTCATCCCTGGCTAGCAGTGCCATGGATTGAACCTGTAACCCTCATACAAGTGTGCTGTTTTCCCACGAAATACTTGTACTTTGAATATGTGCAAGAAGATCAAAATACCTGCAATACCGCTTTTTCGGTTGTGGGCATCCCCTAAAAATCCTTTCAACTCCGAGTAATCTCTGACACGAAATTATTACAGTATTAGTTTCGAGTAAATTGGCTTTTGCTGCCATCTTGTGTTTGGTTGTTGAAGTGCTGAAATTTCCTCTATCTTTGGTGGAAACACCCCCCCCCCCTTTCAATATGATATTCTTTGGAAAGAATGTTTGACAACTAATTGTGTCACTCACTATTTTATACTAATGTATAATAGTAAAGATGAAGCTGAAGTACTTTGGACATCAAATGAGAAGAGAGGATTCACTTGAGAAGGCCTTGATGCTGGAAAGGTGGAGGGCAAAAGAAGAAAGGGGCGGCCAAAATTTGATGGTATTATGGATGCAGTGGACACAGAACTCGGTGGGCTGAGGAGGATGGTGGAGGACAGAGGTGCCTGGAGGACAGTGGTCCATGGGGTTGCAAAGGGTCGGAATCGACTGTGCGACTGAACAACAACAAATTATTTCTTTAACAGACATGGTACTACATAATGTTGACAGAGTTCACTGGTTCTATTTATTTATTTATTTGTCCAATTTATATAGCTGCCCAACTTGAAATTACTCAGGGCGGCTCACAATGTTAAAATCAACACCGCAATCTAAAACTTAAAACCCATAAGAAACCAATTTAAAATACTACAAGAGTTACCCAAAACAGCTAAAAGAGCGAGGGATCAATGTTGCTGTATCAGCCAGCAGGCAGGGGTCACTGCATCACAGGTGCCCCACACCTGCTTTGCCAGCCAGGTTTTTAGTTCTTTCCCGAAGGGCAGCAGCTCCGCCTGGATTTGTAGCTCAATTGGCAGGAGGTTCCATAGGGCTGGAGCAGACACAAAGAAGGCCCTCCTTCTGGTGCTAGAGAGGCGAGCTTCTCTGGCAAATGCCACAATAAGATAGGCTCTATGGTTCTCTCTGATTGGACGGACAGATGTTCTTGGGGTGATGCGGTCTCCTAAGTATCCTGGCCCACTACCATGTAGGGCTTTAAAGGTCATTACCAGCACCTTGAATTGCACCCAGAGGCACACTGGTAACCACTGCAGCTCCTGAAGCAGTGGAGAGACACGGGCATAACGCCCGCACCCCATCACCGCCTGGGCAGCCGCATCCTGGACCAGTTGCAGCCTCTGAATGGTTATCAAAGGCAGTCCCATGTGGAGCACATTACAATAGTCCAGTTTGGAGGTGACCAGAGCATGCGTGACCATGAGCAGGGAGTTCCGATCTAGGAGTGGGCATAACTGGCATATGACACAAAGTTATCCAAAAGCCCTCCTGGCCATGACTGCCACCTGCCCATCAAGTAGGAGTCACAAGTCCAGGAGGACCCTCAGATTATGCACTGAGTCTGTTTGGGATAAAATAGTCCCATCCAGAACCAAAGATGGTAGCTCCTGAGATAATGTGGGGGCCCTGATCCATAGCCATTCAGTCTTACTAGGATTCAGTTGGAGCCCATTGTTCTCCATCCAGACCCCAACAGCTTCCACACACCTGGATAGGACTCTGACTGCATCGCTTGGATCACCACAGGCTGAGATGTACAGCTGAGTATCATCAGCATACATGATACCTCACCCTGTGGGGGATGGATGATCTCCCCCAATGGCTTCATGTAGATGTTAAATAGGAGAGGTGAGAGCCCTGAGCCCTGAAGCACCCAATATTGGAGATGCCTAGAGATGGACATCCCATCCTCCAACCACACCGTCTGGGGCCGGCCCCTCAGAAATGAGGCAAACCAAGACCACACAGTGCCCTGGATCCCTAATCCATGGTGCCGTTTTAGAAGGATATCATGGTTGACAGTATCAAAGGCTACTGAGAGGTCAAGAAGAGCAAGGATGACCTCCATCCCGCTCCCGCCAGAGATCATCCAACAGTGCAACAAATGAGGTCTCGGTACCATATCCAGGCCTGAATCCTGACTCAAAGGGGTCCAGTACAATTAAAGTGAAATATTTAATTCCAATATTTAGTACATTTGGTCAGAACCTTATAATTTTGTTGTAAAGTTTGCATAACTTCTTGCACTTAATTGTGAGCAATTGAAAAGGTGTTGGAATGCAGCTCAGTTGCAGTCTTGAGGATTCAAGTGGCTGAGACATTGCTTGGCACAGGTGAATATTCCACAAGACAATGACTTCGCATCCTGGCAATAGACAGATGTCAATAACTTGAGTTTTCAAGAGGCAGTAGGTTGTGCTAAGGTCAAGGTTTTGATGTGAGACTAAATGGAATGGGACACGGGTGATGTCAGTTGCATATTCTTACCTGGTGACAGTGGCATATTCAACATTGTCTTAAAAGATAGTGGCATATTCAACAATGTCTTAAAAGAATCACAATACTTTTTTGTGTTGTCGAAACAGACTAGCTCACTTAACTCCCTGAAAACTGGTATACTGTACTGTATAACTATTTATACAGTATCTGATAAAAACAGATTGGCCAGTATCCTGTTTGCTCTCTCTTCCCTTTTCAATCACCAACTTCCAGTTACCAAAGTTGAAGATAGCTTTGTTGCTTTAAATGAGACTTTCCACTTGTGCAAAGGATTAGTGGATCCCCCTTGCACTAGTGCTAGAAACAGAGGAACTACATGTGGAACTTTTTCACACATGACTGTTCACCAACAGGATCCTGAGCATGAGTATATTGAAAGCTGTTGTCTTAGATCTGGGCTGTATGAAGTTCTGTTTTCTCCCATATGATAGCTTTGAGGTCTCTTTAGTGCCTGATGATTCTAGTTACTTCTTCCCAAGCGGTTGTTATAATGTGCCTTCTGCCATAAGGCTGCCATTGGTTAGACTTGATGGCATACAGTTATTTATAATTCATGCTTAATAGGTACAATTTGTGGTATAGTGAGCAGAGTGATGGCATAGGGCCCAGGAGATCAGGGTTTAAATTATCTCTCAGCCATGGGGTGTGTGAAACTGGTAAAAGACTTTTCAAATGTCTCACCTTGAAAAGCCCTTTTAGGATTATGGTAAATTGGTTCCATGGCACTAACATAAAAAAAACACAGGTATGCATTTTTATTTTGAGGGCTGCTGACCAGTGTTTACTATTTCCTCAGTGACTTGAGTTTGCCACTTGAGGGAGTGATGTGCTCAGATTATGTATTTAAGGGGGGCGGGGGGGGGGAATCCAGTGTGAGTCTACTGTCACAATGAACAGACAGGATTAGAAGTTTGGGTTGCTGGGAGTTATAATTTATAAAAGAATGTTTTCCAACCTCTCATTTCCTGTTTGCTATCTTCTGTTTACTATCACTGCACTTCTCTTTCTCAGTTTTCCATCATGGAACACATGCTCCAACATATGGCGATAGTCAGCTACTTGCCATAGCATAAACTATCTATCTCTTTGCTTTTCATATGGTTTGTTATGTGATTGGCTGTTGGGAGGTAAACAGAGGCTTCATTTTGCAAGTTTGCTCGCTGAAATGCAGATTTTTGATGAGACGCAATTGTCGGAAATAAAAGTCGGTTAATCCAATGGAAGGAAGATGTAGTCCCCTTAATGTCTAATCTGACCCAGATTTGTACATGCAGAAAGTTTGTCCCTGCAGTGGCCATATGCATACACAAAAGAAGAGGGCAAAAGAGTATAGCTATAGTCACGTGCCAATATATAGGAATATATGCATGTTTAGAAAGAATAACTAGCATTTAAATAGAAATACACTCACATGCCCATTTGGAAGCCTGTCACAAAGTGACCTATGTTTCTGCTTAGCCTGCTCTCCACATTCTCATTGTGAATTGGCAATCTCAAGCCTTTTACTTTCTGAGGCTTCTTTGTTTTTAAACTGGGCATGAGCTGGAAAGTTCTTCACCCAGACATGCCACCTCACAGACCTGTTATCTGTTAGATCCAAGGTTCATTTTGGCATCTGGATTACCCATCAACCTAAACCTTTGGGACTAACTTCTCCTTGAATCTTATGTGTATTCCAGGTACTGGTTGCTTTGCATAAGTGAGGGAGGTCTTGTTTATCAGGTCAAGCAAAGTCCAGCATTTTAGCTATCACTTCCAAAGAAGAAAATGAAGTCCCCCCCCCCCCTTTAAGAGAACAAAGATAGTGCAGTCAAGTGACTCTGTTGTTGAGGGATTAACTACTTAACTCACTGGAAATGGAAAAATGCAATTCCATGGTTAAAAACCTCCCCTTTTGCTGGAGTTGGAATTGGAACTCCCCTCCTGCCCTAGCCAAGATTGCATAAAAATTGAGCCCTGAAGTGTCAATGAACCACCCTAGAAATGTAGTGTGTAGTTAGAACCTTTCACTCTTACATTTCCTTCTCCCCCCCCCCCCCGAACAACATGAGGGCTCAGTGAGTGGAGAGACGAATAATTGATTTCTCACCCTCTTAGTGAACAGGTCATTCTCCTAGGATTACTGTCATCTATGATGGCACATGGAAACAGGACTATGTGAACTGAAAACCCAAGGACTAGGACATTCCTTTTGTAGTAGTGCTCTGCTTTCAATTCCCCACAACAGTTACCTAATGGCATCTTAGGGGCCCTTTCTTTTGCTTCCTGGAGCCAGGATTCACAATCTCTCTTCTCCAAACCATCAGCTATGAACCAGGTTGGTAGCTTTCAAGGGCACATCCCAAGACTAAGTGGACCTATAAATGGTCACCAGCTCCTTGTGCAATCACATAAAATTGTGATTTAAGAATTTTTCTTGGAGGCTGCTGTCTGAATTGCAGTAATGGGGTACCGAATACCCAGCCATGGGTTGCAGAATTGAAAACAACCAAATCGTCATGAATCAGCATTAAAATGCCAAGAAATAGATGTGTAACAGTTTCTAACAAGGAGTACAGCTGCTGATAAAAACCTATGTCAGATCCCATGATCTGCAATTGAAACCTTCCAGCAAGGTTGATTAAATAAAGCAGTAGACACAAGTCATTCCCGACGAGTCAGTCAAAGTAAAATTAAATGGATGGGAGCTTTTTGTGGCCAGAACTCTAGTACTAATAAGTATCGTGCTGGGCTCAGTGCCTTGGCCAATGCATAACTGATCTGGCTTCATGAATATCAAATCCCACCGCTGTTAGGCCTTCTTAGAGCAAATGCCACAAATATTACTTGAATTATTCAGGAGCATTGCTTGGCAGAAACCAGTTGACAATGTCAGTGGCACAGTTTTTATAATGTATCAGTTGCAGGACGTGGCCTTATCCTTCATGGGATGCAATTTTTTTTGTTTATGTACCATCAAGTTGCATCCAACATATGGTAACCTTATGAATGAGTGACCTCCAGATGGTCCTACTGTCAACAGTTCAACTCAGGTTTTGCAAACTCAAACCTGTAGTTTCTTTCATTGAGTCAATCCATCTCTTGTTTGGATTCCCTCTTCCTGTTGCCTTCTACTTTTTTCTAGCATTACTGGCTTTTTTCAACGTCTTATTATCTGGTAATGTGTCCAAAGTACAAGTACTTCTGTTTAGCCATTTTTGCTTTTAGGGAGATTTCTGGCTGGATTTGATCTAGAATGGTGTTTCCCAACCTTCGGTTTTTGGACTTCAATTCAGTCAATGTACTTACTTAGGCTTCTGGGAATTGAAGCTCTCCTGGGCTCCATGTTAGGAACCACTGACCTAGAATCAAAGGAATACCTTCTAGGACAAAATTCCTTTATATAAAACTTAAGCCCTAAGCCAAAGGGGCAAAATAATTTTGATTTATGCCCTCTCCAGTGAAAAAAAAAATCAAAAAAAAAAAGTCAGAAAGACTTTGGAAACGTCATTGAAAAGGTTAATAAATGTTACTATAAATGTGAATAAACCATAGCTAAATATATTTTCTGGAAGGAAAAGAAGGAATTTGAGACAGATTTATAATTGCAAACAGTGGATGGGTTTAAAAACTACTTACAGTATTTAAAGCTATCCAACACAAACGAAGCAGTGGCTTAATAGTTAAAATGCTGAACTTGGTGGTCAGCAGGTCAGCCATCAATACCTGAGTGCTGCGTCCATGTGGCAGCCAAGACTGGACACTGGAGTGTACAGAATGCTATTACCTTTCCTGCTAAAATAGCACCTATTTATCTACTTGCAATTTCTTGCTTTCTAACTGCTAGGTAACTTTACCACTCTGTTCTAATTCCACTGCAGTTATTTTACCTTATAAATGTTATACTGTAAAGGAATTGGACCCTGCTAACTGGAGTGTACTGAGATGTGATGTGTGTTTGTATTTATCTGTGTTATGTGCTAAGTCACTTGCAATTTATGGATGAAGTGGACTTGATCCACGAAAGCTAACAATAAAAATATAGCAGTTAGTCTTTAAAGTGCTACAGTGTTTTTTATTTTGTTTTGTTTATTTTGTTTTGTTTTGTTTTCTGATATGCCTTGCAATTTATGGTGATCCTACTAGGGCTTTAGAGGCATGTGAGATGTTCAAGGAGTGGTTACCATTTCTAACCCAACGAATTCAAATGGTTGGTTAAGGTCCTGAACCCAAGTTTCCTGCATTTTGTCTGGTCCTCTACCCAGCATCACAGTGGCTCATGAAGTGGAGAGGAGGCCCCCCAAATCTGATGGAGGCATCTTGCATGCCTAGAGCCTTTCCTGGATTTAAAACAACATTTCTACATTTAGTATAAACTTCCATAACAAAGACTGCCTTCCAAAACAAAAAGTAAGGTTGGATTAAATAGAAAGTAGACACAGCAACCTGGGTGGTAAAATAATACTTTATTTTATGGATGAACAAACACTCCTATACCACTCTGGGGCTTCCTGTCTATACATGTTTACAAACAGGGCAAGCTGTCTACTCTGGATCAAACCTGAAAGATTCCTGAACCCTGGACATAATAGCATTCACATGGTCTATTTGGCATTTGGATGAAGGAAGCCATATTATTTTGTAATCCCTGTTCACATGAAATCTGACACACAGTGTAAGTTATGAAAGAAAGAAAAAATCCCATGTATAATGAGTTGACCTCTCCACCCCATTTCTGTTTGGTTTACTGGCGTTATCTCCCACAGTGACCAAACAAAGAAAGAAATGGCGATCATGATGAAGAACAGAATTTCACAATATTCCTCCTCTGGATTGTAACTTCCACAATTCCCCAGTCAGCATGGCCATAGACTGAGAAGTTGTAGTCCATAAAAGGAACATTACTAAGCATTGATGGACAACATTATCAGAGTCATCCATGATTGTTGCTGTCTGGGATGGGTGTCTGACCGACAGCACAATGTACAAATGTAGAAATCTGCATTGACATTCAAGCTGTCATAAACAATCAGGAAAAGAAGCACACCATTTTTATAGTTTGAATGAGTACCTCTAAGGGGGTCTTAATAAGCAAACAAGTGTTATCGCATGCATGCTCAACACAAGACGTAATAATACTGGGTTGGGGTAGGAAGCGTTGACAAATTATAGACTTACATTCCTTTTATATACAACAAAATGAATTATACAGTATTCATACTAGCTGTACATTTGGTCAGAATAATTTACAGGGAACAGCACTAGGCAGGGAAAAGTGCAAATAATTCAAAATATTTGAGGGACAGGTTTGCAGTATTTTGGTCTTTCCCCTCTGACTGTGGGGAAGGGACTAGATGTATTGAAAATAAGGAGAGAAAAAGGTACAATCCACCCCCAACTAGATTTTCACCATCACCCTAATATATAATACAAATAGACAGTTTTGTTATCAATGGTACATGACTGAGAAATTCACAGATTTAGAATTATTACAATTAACAAAAGGCTGCCTGGAAGTGTAGAAAGATAAGGAAAGAGGAATTCTAGAAGAACTGAGGAGACAATTTATGTGTCTAGCACAGGGTTTTCAAAGCTTTTTATGCCATGGGCCTGACCATGCCCCCCTGGACAGCTGAGCGGGCTGGTCCACACCCCCGGAAGTGGACGTAAATACACCAGCTTCCACGTTTATGACAGCTGTGGGCGCATTTACAGCTTTTGTAACTGTGTTTATGCATGCGTGGCCGTGTTTTACAGCTGTCATAAATGCAGCTACTTTCACTTAATGGGTGCGGTGGCGGTGGGCCACATGAAATGGTGCCACGGGCTGGGTCTGGCCCACAGGACATAGGTTGGGAACCCCTGGTCTAGCATATGGAACATACCCAATTTGCTGGAAGTCTCTTCAGCACCATGAAAACCTGCTGTTTTATGAGTCCTCTCTCACATTTCTCTGCAGCTTTGATCCACTGAAATCAGGGATATAAACTTTCTACTTTGCAAGAAAGCTTTGGCTTTTTTAGATTCTTTTCAGACTAGTGCGTTTCCAAATGTTGTGAGATGTATCCGCCTTGTCCTCTCCCCAGATAACCATAGTGGGTTCTTTGCTAAGCTCACATATGGGGCATTTCTACAGAATGGTTTGGATCTGTAAAGTTTAGTCGGAATCAGTGCATTAAAGGAATCTAGAAGAAGAATGCCTGGGCATTTTAGAAGGAAAGTTATCTAAAGCACAAACTCCACCACGTAGCCTGCAGCGTCATGTGTGTTTTGCTTCTCTTCGCCCAGAATGCACTAGAGCACTGAAGGAATAAGGCTAAAACGAAAAGGAAGTAACAGGTAGAAAGTATATACAGAAATACATATACAGTACACAAATTTTAATTAAAAGGTTAGTGTAAACTACAGCAGTGCTTTCTACAAAGGAAACCTCTGCTCAACTGAACAGATTAGTTGCAACAGCCAGTTCTTTGAAATGCAGAAAACAAAGGGCAAACAACACAGGAATCAGTACCTTTTAAAAATAATTGTGCTATAATCTTTATTCCATGATTGGTAGTTGTATCTGAGACAACGAAGCGCTAACTAAGGGAACCCTAACACAGATAGATGGCGGGTTTTCATTCCTACTTCTTGAACCCTTTTAATGCAAGAGGTTTTCAGAGTCATCTGGGGGGGAAAAACCTCCATTCTGAGTCCAGCTTCACAGCTGAAAATCTTATTCCACACATCACTTTTGGCAACAAAGGTGAGCAAATCTTTTCTGTTTGCCTTTCCCCCATTTATTTTAGACTGATTTCTGCTGAGTTCTTCATGCTTAAATGTTCTTCCATTCAGGAGAAAAGGAGCCAGGAGCCAGTACAAGCTGGAACGATGCTTTTGCTTTTTTCAGTTTTGTTGAATACATGCTCAAGTTAATGCTCCTATCTCCAAGGGTAGGGGTAGGGGGTCAGAGAGACTCAGTTGCATATTATTGTTATTAACCACCTTGTGTTTATCAGCAGGAGCTTAGAGGGTTAATCTTCATCCTCATCTTCTTTTGTTGCGACTACTGGGGCTTTGTCCTGTTCCTTGAAACATTCCCCAAAGAAATTGACAATAGATTTATACAAATGCTGTTCCAGGACTGGGCTGTTGAAATAATGCCCTTCATCTGGATATATCTGCAAAAGAATAAAAGCATTTGTAAGCACCAGCAGCTGAGCTATGATCTGTGAGGATGGCCACCTAAAAGTAGACATAAGGAGCTTCTGTGAACAGGATCATTCTGTTATGGAAGTCAGATCCTGAATCTCAGTTTTTGGAATAATCCAAACCCATGCCTGCTTGGTTGTTAAAATCCTTCCTTCCTTCCTTCCTTCTCTCCCTCCATCCCTCATCCATCTATCCCTGAAGTGTTAGCAAATAGAGCTGCATGCTGTAAATTAATTTGTTATATTCATCCATCCAACCAATCAACCAAGTATGAACTTCTCACATTGTATTAAACCAAAGATCTCTGTAGTTCCAGTGTTCTTCATCTAGGTGAATAATCCTAAGAGGTTCATATGCAAAGCGAGAAGAAAGAGTACACATTTTTATATATTTTTTAATCGGTGGGCCACATGAAATGGTGCCATAGGTCACATCTTCAGGTTGAGAATCCCTGGCCTAAAGCAACTGTGTTTAGCATGGTTACCACTGCAATGAAAAGGAAAGTACAGGCTTAAGTGTTTGAACATGACCAAGGGGAAGACTACTGAAACACTGAGGTAAAAATAACTAAGAGATTGGGTCAACCTCTTAAAACAGCTTGGTAGTCCAAGCCTGTACTGAATTCTTGTGGTTTCTGGACAGAAGTCCTGACCCAAATTTTACTATCAACAATTTCACAGCAAAGCACCGTTTGTAAAGTTTTGTGTCATCCTGTAAATAATACAACTAATATATTGTAGAGTTAACAGTAGTACTGAAAAAGGGAAGTGATTAAAAAAAACCTTACCTGCAAGGTGTAATTAGCCTTTGCCCTAATTAGATGCGTAATGAGATCAGCAGTGTGCTGGAAGTGGATTTTCTCTGTAAAACCAGATTTGGATAATTAAGACAGACAGTAACAACAGAACAATGGCAAAAAAATTATCAGATTTCAGAAAACACAATATGCTGACAATCTTGTGTGCTCAGAAAGCAAAGTACTTACCATCAGCAGTTGAATGAATGATCAAAAACTGTTGATCTTTTGTTGACATCACTCTGTGAGCAAGTTTAGTACTCTGGGAAGAGAAAACATAGATGAAATTCAACATTTTGAACAATGGTTTTAAGAGTTTTAATAAAACTTTACTGATTTTTGGGGTTATCTATGGTGCTACAAAGTTGTACATTTTCCTTCAGCCACTCTGCTATTCTAGTGCATTTTTTTGTAAATGTTACAGTTTTACTTTCTTGTGGCTTTGTTTTCTCCAAATGTTTTGATGCAGTGACACCAATATGAGTGTTTGTTCTCAGTCTTTTAAAGCTGGGGGCTGGGTCACGCTCCCTCAGACAGCTTTGGGGGCTGGATGGCCATATTGCCCTTCCTCCACCACATGGCACTTCCTGGTGTGGTGGAGATGGGCCACATGAAATGGTGCCACAGGCCACATCCAGCCCACAGGCCACTGGTTAGTTTTAGGAATCCCTGGCCTAGTCTATCTCCCCTGTCCTTTCTCCCTTCTCTTTTAAGACTTGTAATTTTAACTTTTCCCACTTTTCTTTGCTCAAAAGAGCAGGACTGAAAAGCTAAGCTGCATTTTCCAGGTGTACTAAAAATAGATGCTCTCACCAACTGCTTGGTTGTCCATTACCTCATATGCTTTATTGTCAATTCCTTGTAATCCCAAGTATCTTTCTGAAAAGGCTGAAGCTGAAAGAAAGAGTAAGAAGTTTGTTATTCTAACAAAGTTGACAACAGTATTTCAGATAATGAAATGAAAGGCCTTCTTCAAAGGGCTTGGGATTGTGCTACTTGTAAAAAATATCTGGTGAAATAACAGTTCTAAAAAGCATAGAGGTTTTAAATCTTTTGCGCATCTAAAGAGGCTCAAGGTGAGATACACCATCCATAGTTGCCTGCCTCTGTAGCAACATTATAATCTCTGTACCAAGAGAGGTCCACATTCCTCACTAATGGTCAAATAAATTGTCTTTCCTCCTGAATACTTCTCAGTCAATGACATGGCAAAGCTGAGGATGCAGATTTTCATGGTGTAGGGCAGGGGTTTCCAAACTTTTTGGGCCATGGGCCGGTCATGTGGTTCAGGGGGCTGGTCACTATGGCCGCTTCCGGGAGTGATGAGGGCTTCATGGGCCAGATGAATTGGTGTCGGGGGGGGGGCAGATACAGCCCCCAGGCTGTAATTTGGACAGCCCTGGTGTAGGGTTTAGAACATGTTTAAGTACTCAAGTAGCTGGACAAGAGTGGATCAATAAAGATGTCTTTGATGTTTGAGAAGCCAGTTAGGGCTTTGTTAAATGTGAACTCAGATTGGGCTTGGCTAGGGAAGCAGCTGGGCAGGTTTAGAGGGTTTAGTTAGACAAGGCTAAATGCACTGTTTTCTTCAGATTAAGGAGAGATCCAAGAATAGGCTAGGAATGCTCTTTGAAGTATTAATAAAAGCGGGTAGTCTTTTTAGGAAAAGGCTGGCTTTTAGCGAGCAGTTCAACAGATAAACTCATTATGGGATACATGGTGAATCTTATAAACTAAGTGTTGTGCCTTTAATGGAGTGTTGTCCCAAACTCCATCCTTCCTCAAGAACTGTGAAAATACACTCCAGCCTCAGTTCTAGAAATGGCCTGAGTTTACCTTTATACTCAGATTGTGTAAGTGGCTTAAAAGAATCAAAGAAATATTTAATGTTTTCAGCTTTGGCTTAACTACAAACAATATGTTTCTCACTTAAAGTGCAGGGAGTTTATTAAGTCTTGTTGGAACTTTGGTGGCTCAGTGGTTAAGAAGGTCGCCTTGTTAGCTGGAAGGTTGGCAGGTCGGCAGGTCGAGACCCAAACACTGCGTGACGGAATGAGTGCCCATCTCTGTCCCAGCTCCTGCCAACCTAGCAATTCAAAAGCAAGAAATTGCAAGTACATAAATAGGGACCACTTCTGTGGGTAAAGATCTTGGGGGCATGAAAGGAGCCTTATTCAGGCATCCCGAGTGGAGTTCCACCAGCAAATATCCTTTCAACCCAGAAAGCACCTTTGCATGCTTCTGACACGATAATAAAAAATTAAGTCTTGTTTACTCCTGGCCTCATTCAGGTCACCAACTTCTTATCTTCAATGAAGGAGTTTGACCTGTTTTATTTCCCAATATTTACCTAGTAAGGATGTTTTAATTCCAATACTGTTTTTATGTCACTTATGGTTATTTGTATTGTTGCTGAGATGTACGTATGTTGAAGGATGTCATCTAAATCCATAAAATAAACAAAAGATGGTCCTCAAAAAATGACTGCTGAGTTCACCTGGGGCTGTGAGCATCGCAATGCTGGTTGACCAGCCTATGCAGAGATAAATATGGTTTGCAAATACTGGAGTTGCTTGTTTCATAGTCACTTTGCTAATTGCTTTTGCCACCCTTTCCCTATGCCACCATTTCATAGGGTGAAATTTCACACAGATTGTCAAATCACTTCAGAGAGGATCTTTATGACTTATGAAGAGTTGGAAATTTGCTTTTGAAAACATCAACAAAGAAATCTTATAAAAATCATAGAACTGTAGAGTCAAACAGGACCCTATGGATCACTGAGTCCAGACCCTGTCAAAGCGGCACAGTGGGGAATCAAGCTCCCAGCAGTCAGATAACTAAACCACTGACCTATCCAGCAGTTATTTAGATTCTTTAAATCTAATGCCATGGCAAATTCCACCTCACATCTCAACGTGGTGCAGCGGTGACCCTGGCCATCCGACAGCTATGGTGGCAGGGGTGTATTCCCCTAGCAGGTTCAACCATGTCACAAAGGTGGTGGCTAGAAGTCCGGAATGGTTCTCAATTCTGGAACCACAGGGCAACTAAGTGGGGTTGAGTATTCGGGTAAAGCACCTGGCCAATGCATTGCTCTAACATGGGCAATTTCAACATGAGCTCAGCTAGCTGTATTGGTGTATTTAAAATGGCTAAAGGAGCATTGAAATCACAAAACAGTAGGAGATGATGCTTCGATCTGCCATGTCAAACTAGATGTGTGAAGTACAGATCAACCAAGTAAGTAAATCTTCTAATATCAATTTTAGAATTTGCTCAGAGCAGTCACTACAGCACAGAATATACATCTCTATATTCTTTGGTGTGGATGGGAAGAGAATTTACCATATAATCGGAAGTCTGTCAGTGGTGAAAGAGCAGCACCGCATTGGAAGAGGGGTTTCTCCTTATTGTCTTCTCCAGAAAGAAGGATGTAGGAGCTCAAATAACCTCCATAATCCTGTGAGGCAAAGGGAGGACTCAGTAAGATGAGGGTTGGGGGTGAAATATCATTTTCCAACACATACACGTTTTTCTATGTCTCTACTGTCCATAGTGTAGTCACTTTAGAAATGAATACACTCTTGTCACATTATGAGCATGAAATACAGATGTGGCAGTATGCACATGTAAGGGAAGGAGCTTGACATTATGATTGGGCGTTCCAGTTGCCACACCTGCCAAACCACTATGCCTACCCCGACCCATCAGGTTGTGAGTCACCTGGTAAAAGATTCAAGCCTGTAGGCAACTGTCTAGGTTGCATCTTTCTATTATATTGTGTTTGCTGGATAAAAAAGGTTATATTACCAATCCAGTGACAGAAAGAATCACTTCAGTTAATGAATCAGACTAGGGATAAATATGCAGATGTCTGATTTGCATAGCCTAGGGCCCTTTAGTTTCCTAAATCAATGTTTGTCAAATACAGAGCAGCTTCAGTGACAGCTAAATAGTATCTTTTTTATGGCTGCCACCAGAATACTGCTCCTGTTTATAACTATGACCCAAAGAGGAGATAAATGTGTGCTCCATGCTGCACATTGTTTTTCAGATGTGGAACTGTTTTCCTGACAAAAGATGCACATCAAGCCAAATGACAGCAAGGTCTGTGAACAGGCACCACTCTTATTCTGAAACCAGCTCCACCACATCTGTGATTCACAATATTCACCACATCTGTGGTTCCTTCCGTACGAAGCAGGTCATCTAGCAAGGGACTGGTAAATTGGCCAAGATGCACATTTGCAAGAGGTACCTTTCTGGATCAGACAAAACTCTTCTCTCCAACCTTCTATTTCTACAGGAGCCAATTGGCTGACCACCAAAGGAAAGCAAATAAATTCAACTGTACAGATGTGGTGGAGCTGGTTCACAGACCTTGCTGTCACTTGGCTTGATGTGCATTCCCAACAACTGAAGGACTGAAGGACTGAACTGATATGCTACTAGGCGTGGGGACTTTTAAACATAAGATGAAGGTCATGGCTTGTCTGGCTCTGTCTTAATGCAGGAGTAGGGATCTCTGGATTGTCCAGGGGTTGATATTTTACCTCTTGAGACCACTGTGGGTCTCCTTAGTCATCCCTCCCCCAAGAAATATGATTTTTAAAATTAGAATTCCAGAATTCAACACCTTTGCCCCTGTCTGGCCAGGTTATCTTGCTATGTTAATAGAGTAGACCACACTGCTAGCAACTCAACTCAGGCAGTGGTTAATTAATCAGACAACCCTGAGGACTAATGGCCTTGGGTGCTGAAGTCCACAGGAAAGGGTGATGGTCCCCAAGTGGATTAAATCCCACTTGAATTCATCTTGATGGAAGGCAGCAGCTCCATCAATACTGGCCTGGGGCTGATGAGGACTTTGCATGCCAAAAGTGCTCAGGACTGAAAAGTGACTCGTGGAACTGGATCATTGGTATGGGTGTTGTGCTGTGATGCAGAAGGCAGATGAAAGGCCACTGCATTATATTTTCAGGACAGTCTTCATGGCTGATCGCTGTGATGATCACCTATCTTCTGATTCAGATGTGGTAGAAGAAGAAGAAGAAAGAACACCTTTTGCAGAGTCTGAAGGGGGTCCTGCTTTGCATTTTTTTTTACCCAGAGTAGTATGGTAACTCTGGAAGCCCAGATGCAGCAAAAATAGCATATGACAAGAACATAGGCTGCAGGCTGACCCATTCTTTACCCATGCCTCTCCTTCAGAATAAGCCCATGGTGATGCTAGAGGGGACAAATAGAGCCTATTTAGAGCCTTTCTTGTTTCCTTCACATACACAGTCATTCTTTTCTGGGGAAATTTCCTTCCTGCAAATTAACTGTTTTGCATTATACTAAGCTCTAGAGACGTATTCCCTAAAATGCAGCTCAGCAAACATGTTGTAGGCTTGAGCTGAGTCAATGGCTTCTCTCATTCAACAAGGTTCAAAAAGGGAAGATAAACGTTTGTTAGGAAAGAGCATTTGAAGAAGAAAAAAAGGAGGCGGGAGATGGAGAATCCTTAGCTGGCAGCCTTTTCTCAGAAACAGCTGGCATTCTCCGACAAGGTCGGATTTAAAAAGAAAATGCTGGTCAATGACTTGATTAAAAAACATCAAGGCTTTCATTCTCACAGTCAAACAGCAGCACACAGATATTAAAAAGAAAAGTGCAGTCAGGACTCAGTCAGTCCAGCCAAATTCTTCTTCTTGTACCATATCTGATTCTGAATATTGGTGATCATCATGGCGATCAGCCATGAAGGCGAGTCCCTCATGGCAGTTCCCAAGGCCTCCACACACTGCCATTATGCTGAATGGGGTAAAAGGAGGAGGGGATTCCATGAGGTAAGGCCTCGTGCCTCACTTTTGGGTGTTTCTGTGAGATGAGGGGGAGGGGGGACAGTCTTCTGACTGTCCTCTGAATATAATGCAGTGGCCTTTCATCTGCCTTCTGCATCGCAACGTGACACCTGTACCACTGATCCAGTTTCGTGAGTCACTTTCTGGTCCTGAGCCCTTTTGGCACGCAAAATCCTCCTCAGCCCCAGGCCAGTATTGATGAAGCTGCTGTCCTACATCAAGATGGATTCAAGTGGGATTTAATCCACTTGGGGACCATCACTCTCCCCTGTGGACTTCACCAAGGCTGCTAGTCCTCAGGGTTGTCGGGTTACTTAACTGCTGCCTGACACTCAGCATTGAGTTGCTGGCAGTATGGTCAACTCTATGAACATAGCAGGATAATCTGGCCAGACTTAGAATCCATCCAAATGTAGATCTAAATTCTTAGTCTACTGAGAAACAATTGTCGGAATGGCAGAGGTACTCACTTTTCCAAATACAGCAACC
Organism: Furcifer pardalis; assembly: GCA_030440675.1. NCBI lineage: Eukaryota > Metazoa > Chordata > Lepidosauria > Squamata > Chamaeleonidae > Furcifer > Furcifer pardalis. The sequence goes on from CP126897.1 coordinate 102,740,228, forward strand.
CGAGTATCATCAATAAATGACTTTTGCAGTATTGCACTGTAAAAACAAAAAACAAAGGAGACTTGAGTATCTTAAGGTGAGAATTTGTATTAAATATTGCAGGGAACAGGTTTTAATATTGGTGTTTTCCAAATTTTTACACACCACCAGGAGACATCAGTTGCAAAGGGAAGAGGCTTAGCTGAGCCTTCTTCAGCCAGACATCTTTCAGCTATACTGGAATCTCGTTATCTATAACCAAAGGGACTGCGGTGGCTCAGTGGTTAAGAAGGTCACCTTGTTAGCTGGAAGGCTGACAAGTTGGCAGTTCAAGGCACAAGGAATGCATGTCGGAATGAGTGTCCGTCCCTGTCCCAGCTCCTGCCAACCTAGCAGGTTGAAAGCAAGAAATTGCAAGTAGATAAATAGGGACCACTTTGGTGGGAAAAGATCTTGGGGGCATAAAAGGAGCCTCATTTGGGCATCCCTTGAGTGGAGTTCCTCCAGCAAAATTCCTTTAAACCCAGAAAGCGCCTTTGTCTGCTTCTGACATGATAAAACAAAACAAAACCATAACCAGCCTAGAGATGATGGCTTTTTAACTCTACACATCTAAAAGACAATAGGTAACCTGCTCAAGCCTTGAAAACATCTGCTATCCTATAGTATTCTCACTGTTCCAGCAGACAGTTTTGTCTTTCAACACATCATTGCAAAACATAGTTTAAAACATTGGTTCCCAGCAGCTGGTGTGCATGTATGTTTATGAAATTCCAAGGGAATTCCCCCCCCCCCACCTCAGGTTTAGAAAATGTCTATTATTGATATCCTTAGTAGAATTTTGAAATAAAAAACTTTTTGTACCAATTTTAATTTTTAAATTAAGTTTTAAAATTGCATTTTTTTCTATTTGTTTTCAATTTTATTAAAATATTTCTATTTTCTTGCGTCTAGTTTTATATTCAAACTACTAACTGAGATTTTCTCTCTCTCTTTAAAAGGGAATAATGGTGAAAGAGGGATGGGAAAGTATTTCTCAGAATTTCTGAAAAATGAAGAAGAGGTAGCCCAAAAAGTTTAAAAACCACCAGTGGTTTAAAGAAGACAATTGCAAAATAAAATAACAAAATAAATGAAAAATAAAAAAAGGATTTAATGCCAAACGACTGGGGCATTCACCGGACAGCATCTGTTTGGTCCTTCTCTTCAATAAAACCCAGCTTCCTTTTGATGTCATGTAACAGTTTGGTGCCTCGAAATCCGCTCCCACGTCCATCAAACTTCATCACAATGGCACCATAAGAGCTGACCATCACACTTTCCCAGTTGAGTTCGAACTTCTCCGTTACGCTCTGCGTGCCAGGAGTTCCATCCCTGAAACAGCAAGAAAGCACAAGAGCGCCTCACCATCTTGCATTGTGACTCCATGAACAACAATTGGAAATATGTAGAAATGGGAAGGGACCATAGCTCACTGATAGAGCATAGCTTTGTATGCAAATAAATCTAGGTTCAACTCTTGATTTCTCCTCCTGATGCTAGAGAGATGCACCTCTCTAGATGCACACCTCTGGAACCACAAGGGTGCCTCTCCAGTCCACTCTGGTGGGACGGATAGATGTTTTTGGGGTGATGCGGTGTCTAAGGTATCCTGGCCCACTACCATGTAGGGCTTTAAAGGTAATTACCAGCACCTTGAATTGCACCTCGGAGGCACACTGGGAACCAGTGGAGGTTCTGAAGTAGCGGTGAGGCATGAACATGAGCATAATGCCCACAACCTATCACCACCCGGGCAGCCACATTCTGGACCAGTTGCAGCCTCCGAATGGTCATCAAGGGCAACCCCATGTAGAGCGCATTACAATAATCAAGTCTGGAGGTGACCAGAGCATGTGTGATCATGAGCAAGGAGTCCCAATCTAGAAGCAGGTGTAACTGGCAAATGACACAAAGTTGAGCAAAAGCCCTCCTGGCCACGACTGCCACCTGCTCTTTGAGCAGGAGTCACGACTCCAGGAGGACCCCCAGATTACGCACCAGGTCTGTCTGGGGTAAAGAAGCCCCATCCAGAACCAAAGATGGTAGCTCCTGAGATAATGCAGGACCCCTGACCCACAGCCACTCAGCCTTGCCAGGATTCAGTTGTAGCCCATTGTCCCCCATCCAGACCCTGACAGCCTCCAGGCACCTGGAGAGGACTTCAAGTGCGTCACTAGGATGGGCTTCCTTCTGTCCCACCTGTTCAATGTCCAAATACCAGTTTTCCACATGGCTAGTGAGCAAACATGGAGTAATATCACAATGAAGCCTATCTGTTGTTTTTCAAGGATGATATCCAATGTTAAGTGACAGCAATGTTAAGCGCTATTATCTCTACATAGCTGCCAGATTTTTATTTCTTTTGGTCGACTGTAGCCAGAGGCTGTGCTAAGAAAAATCATGTTACTTCAGATTTTGTCATCTGAACAGAATGTCTAGCAAGACCGTATGACTGTCAGGAGTCATCTCATTTGCTTTGCATTTATTATGATCCCTTATTGCACTCCAAGAAAGCACTCCAAGGGAGAAAAGAAAGCAAAAATGCAACAGAATTGCAATTTTAAAAAACTTCATTATTAAATTGTATAAATTATATAAAATAAAATGTCCACCACGTGTTAGAAGAAAGGAGAAGACTCCTGGAACCAGCCTATTTATAGCTTTCAATGGTAATTAGGGTAATACATTAGGCCTAGAGACTGTGCCCTCGGGCACCACTGAACCTCCACCATATCCTGAGCCACATACATTCAAAATTCTTTTTTAAAGTTTAAATTTTCCCATGCTGCTAAAAAATATCCCCATCCTTGTGCCCACTGCACCACATGGTGGCAATTTTCAGGGTTGTTGGCAGATCTCAAAACAATTGCATGTTCCCTTCAGCCTTAGAGGGAACCTTCTAAACCAGTTTGCTGCCCTCTGACACAATGAAGAATATTGTTTCAATGCCAGCACTGCAGTAAGATCCAATGGCTAGCTCAGTTTGTTTCTGAAAGTTGGCTAGAATGAGCGTGTGTGTGTGCAGGTGTGTGCACAGAGCACTTTGTGTTTTGCTTGAGGGCAGCAAAATGTCCTGCAAGCTGCAATAGCCCTCCTACCGCTGTCCATGGGACTCTCAAAACTCTCCTCCAACACCACATTTCAAAGGCATCTATTCTTCTGTGCTCGGCTTTCCCAATGATCCAGCTCGCACAACTATACATTACCACTGGGAATACCATTGCTTTGACTATGCGAATTTTTGTATGCCAGGTGATGACTCTACTTTTCACTATGTTCCCCAGGTTTCTCATAGCTCGTCTCCCAAGCAACAAGTTGCCTTTTTATTTCATGGGTGCGATTACCATCTGCAGTGAGCTTGGATCCTAAGAAAGTAAAGTCTGTCACTACTTCTACTTCTTCCCCGTCTATTTTCCAGGGACTGATAGGGCCTGTTGCCATTATCTTGGTTTTCTTGATGTTGTTTCAAGCCAGCTTTTGCACTCTCTTAATTCAACCCAAGCAGCAGCTTCTTTAGGTCTTCCTGATTTTCTGCCATTTGGGTGGTATCATCTGCGTATCTCAAGTTGTTGATGTTTCGCCCAGCAATTTTGATCCCAACTTGTGATTTGTCCAACCCTATATTTCACATTATGTGCTCTGTGTAGAAGTTGAATAAGCAGAGTGACAAAATGCACCCTTATCTTACTCCTTTTCTTATTCCAAACCACTCTGTCATTCCGTATTCTGTCCTGACTGTTGCTTCTTGATTCATGTACAGCCCCTTTAGGTGGAGTGACAGTCCCCCTCGGTGGAGGAAATGCCACTGGAAACCATTTGTATTGGGCCAAATGGCAAAATGAGCAGAGGAGGAACTCTGATTCCCAACGGTCATGGAGGTGGAAGAGGCCATGCCAGAGGGACTGGCTGTGAAGGCGCACCTTGTCCGTATCCTCAAGGTTGCGGCAGTCCATTGCAGTCCTGGTGTTAAATCATGCGTATCTCATATAATGCGTGCTGCAGGAGATGGCTCCGAGATCATAATGTGCATGGGTCACTTCATGGGAAGTTGGGATCCACCTTAAACAAATTCATGCCAGTGACATTTTTCCTGCTTCAGGAAAAAAAGTGCATTCTCAGATACGAGTTGCAGCCGATAATGATGACAATGAATTTTTTGGCCTTTCTCTGGAATTGTGCTTTGCATTTATTGAAGGCACACCCCAGCAGGGCTCTCCTCCTCCTCCTATTGAGGCAGTCTAATCAAGTGCTGTTAGCTTGATGAGTAGCAATCTTCCTCAAGCACCTGCATAATGAAGCACATTTCCCCAGATATCATTCCAGTGTGATGTTAAAGGCAGGCTTCATCGCTGAGCTTCTGTCCTCCCCTCCTGCTAGCTTCACAGTGACATTTTGGGACACTTGAGCCATGTAATCAATCTCTCTTTTGCTTGGGAAAACAGACACACTCAAGCACACACATTACACAATCCTTTGCTTGCTTGCCTACTTTGTAAAATGCCACCTGCCCTCAAGTTCACATACAAAGGAGGATTTAGGACAGAAGTGCCCAAACTTTTCGGGCTGTGAGCCAGTCACGTGGTTCCTTCCACTGAAAGTGGAAGTAAAAAAAATGCCTGTGCATGTGCAGAATACTGCTGGATCCAGCCCCTTTAGCATTCTGCACATTCTATGGGCACATTTTTCTGGGAGCAGTGAGAACTGGATGAATTGGTGTCAGGGGCCAGTTCTGGCCCACAGGCCATAGTTTTGGCAGCCCTGATTTTGAATCGTGAACCTTCAGATTAAGGTCACATCATGGGGCAAAAAAAGATATTACAGGCAGCAGGTTATCAGGGCTGAAACCACATTAGTGTTAAAAAGACTTTAGAACTTAAAGCACATTAGTGCTGAAGAGTCGTGATTCAAGTACATTTTTATGTTTGATGGCTCATAGTAGTGTCATGTTTAAGTCCTGAAGACCAAGTACAACACAAATCAAGCAGATTTTACCTGCTGTGCACTGAGAGACTTCCCTCAGTTGAGGAATTTCGTGTTCTGAACATGGATTTTCTATAATGTCTGCTTCTGCCTCAAACTTTCAGGAGATCCAGAAGTGGGCTGCACCACTAGGACTGCTGGGAGGCATTCAATATATTTTTAAAAATGCTCTTTCACATTAAAAACAAAGCAAAGCAAAACCTTTCCCATGAACAAAGATTGGCAGCAAAGAGGGGGGAAACGGTATTCCAGTCTACACCAGCCAGGCTAGGTTGTTGTTTGCTGGGCTACTTGTTTTTCAAACATAGGTGAGAAATAGACTACCTTTCATCAGCCACCCAAATCATGGCTGAAAACCTTAATTAAAATTATACCTCACAAAATCTCTGAGTCAGCATAGCCATTTCCCAAACTCTGGTTTTAAAGGATCATGTAACATCTGTCCTGCTACCTGATTATCCTTAGTGCACCTAACGTTTGACAGAGGTGGCTATCCTATTTCATTTCATAGATGTTTTTCTGGCTCAATAAATATTTTTAAAGATGTACTCCAAGACCATATGATGCTGGGTCCCAGGTCTGCTATAAGACATGGTGAGGCAGCTGCTTCATGCAGTGGCAGGGAGGCTATCACAAGGACCTAGTCCACATGGAACAATCTATCAAAAATTATTCTACAGATATAGCACTGAAATCAATGGGCAACAGGGCCTCTTGGGGCAAGTTGAACACTGGATTGGGTCTCCTGTCAATGACAGAAAGGCAGAACAGCCTTCCAGCTTGTGGCATCGATGTGATCATGCCTGCTGATGGATGTGGGCTGTTATGGTTAAGGTGAGAGCCCTGACATTGTCGGATCATGTACTTTATTTTTATATTGTATTCTATTATTGAAACTATGTTATGTATATATAACTGGAATTGTATTTTGTAGCCTTATTTGCAGTGTCGTTTGTTTTGTTTGCACTGCTGTACTGTATTGTTATATTTATTGCATTATACTGTATGATTTTTGATTATGTTTATTACCTTTGATTGTCTGATATGTATGGTTTCTGTAAACCGCCCTGAGTCGGTTGCACCGAGTAGGGCGGTATACAAATCGAATAAATGAAATGAAATGAAATAACTGTGTAGAAAAGCACAATCAAGTCTTCACTATTTCCACAGAAAAGTTTCCAGCACTGCTTCTCAGTTCAAGAAACATTGTCGATCTCTGGCTCAATTTGGGTTAAGCTTCAAGCTTAGAAGGAGTGAGGATGTATCCCTCCAAGACTTCACTGTGCTCCTGATGTTTCTCTGGAAGCATCATTCTCTGTAGCTGCAAGCCAGACACCCAAGTGACCATCCTTTCCACCCCACCCCACTGAAAGTGGCAATCCAGACTCCTCTGGATTCGATCTCTATTTTTTTGGCAATACTGGCCAACAGTGGAATGGGTGGGGATAGGAGAGAGTGATGGGCCCCTTAACCTGCCCATCCTTTCTGCCACTTGCCCACTCCCAGTTTACAGCTGGGTACAACCTTTCAAGAGACTGCAGTGGCTTAGTGGTTAAGATGCTGAACTTGATCAATGGAAGGTCAGAAAGACATCAGTTCGAGACCCAAGTGCTGCATGACAGAGTGAGCTCACGTCTTTGTCCCAGCTCCTGCCAACCTAGCAGTTTGAAAGCAAGAAATTGAAAATAGATAAATAGGTACTGTAACGGAATGAAGTATACCCTGTGTATAACCTAATTCAATATGGCAATTTCAGTTCGGGCGGAGAGAGGAAATATGTAAACATCCTTGCCTCATAAGTTGCCTCGTGGTTTTAGAGAGATGAAACCTAATGTGTGATTGAGATGTCATGCTGTAAGACAGTGGTGCCCATACTTTTTTCCGTGGGCTGGTCATACCCCCAACACACAGCTGTGGGGGCTGGAGGTGGGCTGCTCCCGCTGCTGACAGTTTTGACATCAGCAGTGGTAGCGGCAGCAGTGATCGCACTTTGTCCCAGCTGCTCTGAGCAGCCTTTGGCTCAGTCCTGTCCCCTCTGCAGCCTTTGCCAAAGCTGATTATCATGTTGGGGAAATTTTCAGAGCCTCCTGTTTCAAAATCCATGGCGCTGGAAGGGTAAACATGGTGCACGGTGGTGATGTCATCCCGGGTGTGCCAAGGGGCTCTCCTGCTGTATGATCCTTGGTTGAAATCCCTAAGGAGAGGGCCAAAGGTGGACCCTGTGGGAGGAGATATAACCCAGAGACTCACACGCACACTCACTCGGACACACAAAGACACTCTCTGGAATGCTGTGCTTTGAACTGCAAAAATGTACAGGCTTGAGAAAAAGGGGGCCATTGGCTATCCCTTAAACAAGCAGTTTGCTTTATTTCTATGTTTTGAAATGTTTTCTAAGCTTCTGATGCTTTATTTTGAACTTTGCTCTGATTTCAATATATTTCTAAAATACCCGAAGAGGACTGGAGTGGTTATTTGGGTTGACACTACCTTATCTACACATATCTAGATGCCTGGGTTGTCCAGACAGGGAGCTGCAACTCAGAAGAATGATAGGACCTACTCGAGAGTAAGGCACCATATTGTTACAGTACCACTTCTGTGGGAAGGTAAACCGTGTTCCGTGTCTAGTCATGCCTGCCACATGTCCATGGAAACATCTGCAGACATGGACAGAGCTGGTTCTCTGGCTGTAAATGGAGATGAGCACTGGACCCTAGAGTTGGATTTGACTGGCTTTGGAGCAAGGGCGAACTTTCCATTTACCTTTGCCCACAACCTTTCAGTCTGTCTCTTTGCTCCTTCCAAACCCCACACTCAGTGGAAATTAATTCTGGGGGAAGGTTAGTTTTCTAAACACCTGAGCCAGGTGGCATCTTGGAGGGGATGTCTGAAATACTCATAAGATTTGGTAACTGATAATGCTACTCACACAACTAGAAGCAGCGGGTACTGCATGTTTTCAGTGAAGACCGCCGGCTTGGAAATTTGTATCGGCAATTCTAAAGGCAACAACACAAGAAAGAGAAAATCATTTAAGCACAGGAAGGTTGGTGTTCTCCTGAGTGGTCTTTCTCCATCATATTTTTAAGGTAACCCCATGGGTCTTCTCAGTGGGAGTACAATGATATTTAATAAAATAGCCTAGCAAATAGCACCCCAGGAGAATATAGGTTTTCAAAGAGGAAAAACCTGCAATGCAATATCGAAAATGACAAGAAATTTAGAGCTGAGACACCAAGGAGTGATTCAGTTGTGTACCAAACATGCAATTTGTCCCTGCTGAGATGTATTGTTCTCCCCTTCAGGCAGGTATATGAGTCACAGCATCACAGATGGATATTTTGGAAGTATCAGGGAAGAAGGGGGAAAAAAAGAGAAGAAGAAGCAATGTGAAACAAAACACATCCCGAGGTGAAAGAAGAAGGTTTTCTCTCTCCTCCCACTTTCCTCTATTGGTTTAAAGACAGAAACTGTGAATTTTAAACCCCAGGGGTTTGATTACAACCTCAAGTGACCCGTAGAATGCAATAAGGAGAAAATACTTAATTGGATGACTCAGATTAAAGAAATCATTTGTGGGAAATGCTGGTCGAGAGAACATATTCTGGAAGAATATTTAACTATGCCTGTTTTTCACTGAGTGTGTGGTAGAATGTGAAAACATATTCTACTTCATAATACCCATCCTGTCTCCATTCAGTCTTTTAAAAATGTGAATTATTGCTATTTATAGCTGTTTGTCATTCTTTTTGTTATGTAATGTCAAATTGTTTCTGACTCATAGTGACACTAATAGGGTTCTTGAGGCACGAAATAGTTTAGCATTGCTCTCCACCAGCACCCCGCCCCCACCACCCCGTGAGTTTTCATAGCCAAGAAGTCTTTGAACCTGGGTCTGTCAAACTGATCCACCATCTCTGGATCTCATTTCCTTTATATGATGCCTTTCCACTAAAATATAGCACCCAACGTCACTGATATTTTAAAACAAGCAAAAAAATTACCAAAACAATTAATTTTTTTAAAGATAAAAAGAGATTAACAACAAAAACCTCTTTTTTATTACTGAGATTCACTTTGTCTCCTGTTTTTGTGATCCCCAGTTAAGGAACCAGCTAGGGAACACAAACTGGGCTGAAGGAGAGTTCCACAGTAGTTAATATATATGTAAAATTAATTAGGAACTGAACTTGATAATTGGAAGGTCGGCAGGCCAACAGTTTGAAACGCGAGTACAGTACTGCATTATGGAGTGAGCTCCTGTCTCTGTCCCAGCTCCTGCCAACCTAGCAGCTCAAAAGCAAGAAACTGTAAGTAGACAAATAGTTGTCACTTTGGTGGGAAGGTAACAGTGTTCCATGCACTCCGGTGTTGAGGCATGTCTGCCACATGACGGAAACATCTGCAGATGCAGACAGTGCTGGCTCTTTGGCTATAAATGGAGATGAACCCAAGAGTCAGATACGACTGGCTTTCAAGCAAGAGTGACATTTACCTTTACCTATGTGCAATTCCATGAATAATAAGACTGGTCCATGGATTAATAATCAAGATGGTACTTAAGATGTGTGTGAGAGAGCATGTGTGTGTACTCACATAGAAAGAGTGCCCTCAGCAAGCAGATGTATAGTGTTGGAGGAAATATATATATACCAGAGTTTGCTCCTGACCTTTACATGAGCCTTCTATAGTCAGATGTTTGGAAGGATTGTCATCCTGAGATGGAGAATCCATTTGAGCTTTAGAATGAGTTTTACAGCTGCTATCCAAGGTCCTGAATCTATTTTGGGAATAGAGTTGAGCACCATGGGATAGCTCCTGTACACTCCATACTAAAAGCCATAATATATTTACTGTCTCTGTGAAAATCAAGTCACCACAACCTCCCACATAAGAAGGGGAAGACTTATTTTCCAATTAAAGCAGCAAAGTCTCTTAAAATGGGTCATGCATCCCGTCCGCCAAAAAAGCCTGATGGCATTTAAGATCTGAGAGAAACCTTGACTTATACGAAAGGCATGTGAACCATTTCTTCTTTTTAACCCTGATCTGATGACACGATTATGTCACAGCTGCAAAAGCAAAAAATGAAACAGTTTTGTTTGCCAATGTTGTGCCTTTGTTTGATGGTGATTTTTTTTTGTTCAGTCTTCATCATGTTATTGGCCTTAACCATTGCTTTCATACTTTCTTTGTACTTTGGAATTATCTGACGTTATCTATACAATGATGAATAGAAGTCTTGTCAGTTTTCCTGTTTGTTTAGATAGAAGCTGAAGGAAGGAGTGTGAAATACTTGAAATAAAACAAATAGATACAAATAACTTACTGTAATCATGGATTTTGATCTCCTCATATTCCCGTGTGGGCATCTGTCTCTCAGCCACTGCCTTTTGTACTTTTTCATTTAACTCTAAGTCAAAGAGTTCTGTTAACAGTTAAAAGAGTTAGATTTGGGGTGTGTGTGGAAGAGCCATGCCCAGAATTAATTTTATTATACACTGATTCACAGCAATACATGTAGCAATACTACATAAAGTAGTATTAAGAAGAAAACCAAAACACATTTCCTCATGGCAGAGTTATAGGCTAGACAAGTGATGGCGAACCTTGGCACTCCAGGTTCTTGGGCTTCAATTTCCAGAAGCCCAAGTCTTTGTGAATCCACACGAATGCACAGTAAACCCATTCATGCAGATTCACAGAGACTTGGGCTTCTGGGAATTGAAGTCCAAGAACACCTGGAATGCCAAGGTTCACCATCATGGGGCTAGAAAATCATTGTAATAAGGAAGCTAACATAGCATGTATTAGTGGGAAGCTTCCTTAAAAGGATCAGTTTTTCTCAATGAGATGCAATGGTTTGTGACCCCGATCCAACAGTGTATGCACAATGAACAACAGTTTGAGATTCATGCTAATTATTTCATCTCCTCCCCTTTGACTTGTCCTCATGTTAAGAAAGGCATTCATGCATCTCTTTGTGGCAGTCCTGTTTAACTGTGATCATGTGGCAGTTTCAGGACCACAACAAAGATATCACTCTACATAGTTGACGGGCACATCAGAGAACTAACAGGGTGGGCATGAGGGTGCAAGGGACTGCAGTGGCTTAGTGGTTAAGATGCTGAACTTGACAACTGGAAGGTTGGCAGTTTGAAACCTGAATACTGAGTGATGGAGTGAGTGCCCACCCTCTGTCCCAGCTCCTGTCAACCTAGCAGTTTGAAAGCAAGAAATTGCAAGTAGATAAATAAGTACCACTTCAGCAGGAAGGTAACAACATTCTGTGCTCTTCAGTGTCTAGTCATGCCTGCCACATGACCATGGAAATAACGCAAAGGCAGGCAGAGATAAGGACCAAACCTTAGAATTGGATGTGACTGGCTTTTGAGCAAGGGCAACTTTTACCTTTACTATGAGAATGCTTTTAGGGAAACATGCTTATGTTTCTGACCATTTCTTCTACTTGGATATCCTAAGTATAGAATTCTGTGACAATATCGAGTTCTCCGAACAATGCTCACACTCTGGGCCTTCATCTTTGTCTCTAATGAATCGAACAAGGCGCTCTATCACAAATCCATTCCAATTCCAATTAATGAAGGGCATTTTCCCCGCCCCCTCCAGATATGTCAGCAGGTGGGTTTTACAGTTCAGTGAGCAAGCAAGCCTGCTCCTGAAAAGCCTCCCCTCATCTTTATTGAAATCATAACTCTCGTGAAAGCTCCAAAGCATTAGACTATTAACTTGGGTTAAACGTTAGGATCCTCATTTAATTACGGTTCGCACAATTAGCTTTATCAGCAGAAAGAGGCCGGCCACGCAGGGGCGCTGGGAAAGCCATCCTATTTGCTCATATAATTGCATCCCGAGGAAGATGGGAGATGAGCAGAAGACGCCAGAGGAGACTGACATATCTCTTAGAGGAGTCTCAATTCATTTCCCTGCCTTAGGGCCACAGGGAACCGTTGTCAGCGCAGTGCAAATAGCCAGTTCTTAATTAAATGTAAGCACATGGTAATATTGGGTGGGATTTACAGTTTATCTGATAACTGCAGAGTACTCCCGTAATGTGGCCTCATATTATGGAAAAAATAGACCTTGGTGAACAACAGCCTGTCACAATGGCAAAAGAATGCCATATAATGCATTGAGGAACCAAATGTAATATAATCAGACACAAACTGGGGCCTGCTTGCCCTGGCCTATATTCAATCATATCTCTCATAGACATGCACATACCCACAACAACACATGCATATACATGCTTTGGTCCCCCCCCCCCCCGATCATCTCCACTCCTTCACCAGCATACGCTCTAAAGCAGTTCTGTGTTGAACTTTTGTAAAGGTTTGGTTTCTACTGCACAAGCCGGCAAATTCAAGTATGCAAAATATAAATAAATTGAAGCTTGTGGGGAAAATTTTTCTCCCCTTTCAGCTGCCAAAGTAAGTTGGTTAGGCTACAATACTACATTCCTCAACTTGTAGGAGAAACCACCACTTATAATTTCACTTCAGACAAAATATTACTGTATCTCTCTCTCTCTATTTTAGAGAAGTTCAATTTTTGCTGCAAGTTTCTTCCTCATACTAGAATCCTTCTCTCTCAACAATGCAATCTAAAGTTGCACCCCCAAGATAGCTACTTACTTTGTCTGTCTGAGGTGTTGTAGACGGCTACCATTGGAACTCTTGGACCTTGAAAATAAGGAAGAAGAAATACATTAGATAATAAATAATGTATCTGAAGCTATATTTCATAGGATTTGGGATAAAGGGATAATATTTTGTAGAAAGCTGGTTTAAGCAGCAGATTATCCATGGATAATTAGCAGCCACACAACATAATCAATCACACACATACACTTTATGCCATATAAAGGATTTTCAGCTGTGTACTTCATAGTGAGAAAGAGAAGCAGAGCTTTTAAAAAATTATATTCCTTACTTGTTTAAAATTTAATTCTCCAGCAAGGATAGTTAAGAATTTCCCTCAGTAAAATTAACCCTTTTGTGGTCAATTTACTATCACATTAAGCTTCATCAATGCAGGCCATGTTGTGGTAGATCAGTGGTTCCCAAATGTTTTTTGGCCATGCCCCACCTAAGCATTTCTAAAATCCTGATTCCCCCCCTCCCCCCAGTGACATATAATTCTAATTATTCCAAAAGTGAACTTCTGAGTTGCAGCTCCCTGTTTGGCTAATAGCCAAAGGCCAGGCATGTCATCTAAATAAAAGAAGAAGCAAAACCTACAAGCTCCACTCTCTAATACAGTGGTGCCCAAACTTTTTTCCCTCTGGGCAGGTCTCACCCCCAACACACAGGTGTGGGGGCCAGAGACGGGCTGCTCGTTTTGCTGATGGTTCCAACATCACCCGTGGTGGTGATAACACTTTGTCCCTGCTATTCCGAGCAGCCTCTGACTCGGTCCTCTCGCTTCAGCAGCCTTTGGGATTGCTGCATTGGGGAAATTTTTGAAGCCTTCCCCATTTCAAAATCCACAGTGCTAGGAGAGCCCCATGGTGCACCTGGGATGATGTCATAAGTGATGTCAGGAGGTGGGAGCAGTCCTAGAGAGCTCAGGTACTCAACACAGGCTGGATTAATGATATGCACAGCCCTAAATGGGCCCACGGGCCATAGTTTGGGCACCGCTGCTCTAATAGTAACAAGAGCAGAATACAGTAAAACCCCTACTTACGTAAAAAGTTTGTTCCATAGGCTTTGATGTAAATTGATTTTTTACTTAACATGAAGCAAACCCATAGGAAAAATGAATTTTTACTTAATTCAAAGCAAACCCATAGGAAAAATGAATTATTTACTTAACTTGAAGCAAAATTAAATGACAGTCTCCTGCCCTCTCTCGAAAGCCATATTCTGCTGCCTGAAGCAGCCACTCTTACACTGCCCAATGGCCAGGCCAAGCTATAATGCAGTGATGGCAAACCTTTTAGAGACTGAGTGCCCAAACTGCAACCCACAACCCACCTATTTGTCGCAAAGTGCCAACACAACAACAGGGGAGGAAGGAAATGCTCCCATTGGGCTGCTGGGCAGAGGGTCGGGGCCAATTCTGTGCTGGGGCAACTGCATTGGTGCCCACAGAGAGGTCTCCAAGTGCCACCTCTGGCAAACATGCAATAGGTTCGCCATCACTGCTATAATGCCTCTTTGACACAGAGTGCAGGTTTTTGAAACTGACTCAAAGACTTCTCCATTTTCACAGTACAGAAAACATCCTAGGCAATGAAGGATTATTAATTTGGTTTTAATTAACCACTTCTTATAGCACCATGATGGGGTACACAGAAAGAGCCTCCTTGAAGATTGTGGTGTTTTTGAACCACAATTGGACATACACTGGTAATGGCAACCTTGTGTTGCTGGCTAATTTTTCTTGCACTTGGTCAGGCAAAAGCAACTGCAGAATGAACTCACCCAACGGTGGCTTCATTTTGATAGTTTCACATCTAGCCTTGAGGAGAAGGAGAACACCCTGAACACTAAAATCTTTTTTTTTTAAATGCTAATAGCTTTTGGAGAAAAAGCCAGTTCTATTTCTACAGCACATTGCTTGTCTCCCCACTCCCTCTTTTATAGATATGCTGGCAGAGTTTACAAAAAACCCAGAACAAAACCCCACAGGAAAGAGAGACTATCAATGTGGAACAGAACCTGTAGAACGAGGATGGAAGGCATATGAATTAAATATTACGCCCCCTGTGTGCGAAGGAAGAAAACCACCTCACTTTGCCTAGCGGATAATTTCAAACTAAAATTGGAAACTTCTGCTATGTCAATAGAAACAAGCAAAGTTCCTTTTTCCGGCCACCATCAGTTAATCCCATAAGCAGTCATGAATGATGTAGAAGGTCCCCGGGGTGCCTGCTCAGAAGCTGGGTGCTGCCAGAATATGATAATCCCTGCCACAGTTGCACATCCCCCACCCCAGCATCCAGGATCTTATTATTTGCTAAGCCATGAATTATTTATAACACGCTGCCTGCATGTTCATAGTGGAGGCCATATTATCATAGAAATAAACATAGGTGCTAAGGGGCTCTCAGAGCCACCAGCTGTAATTAAAAAAATCTGTCCTATCAGTGGCATTTACAGAGTCAACAGCAGAGACAGATGTTGGTGATATTTGTTGGCAATCACAGATGCTTAATTTTAAAGAGACTTGAACTGCTTTTCAAACCCTCAAGACTTCTTTGTCCTTTCCCCAATATATAGACATACAGTATTTCTTTCCTCCACAGCTATTTATGGATCAAGACAAAATTGTCACCACTCTCACGACTTAACAAGGTAACATTCTGATACCTCAGAATTATTTTTGATGCTTCTGTTCTGTATTAATATTTCAATGCAAACAGATTGCTTCTTCTGCCCAGGAACACAGACTACTATCAAGAAGAGTTTAAGCTGGGTTTTTTTTAGGATATATGAGAGATAATGGCTTAAATCTATTGTTAGTCTCAAGTGGTTAAGATGCTGACTGGGAGGTGAAAGTTAAGCAGTTCAAAACCAGAGTACTGCATGACGGAGTGAGCTCCCATCTCTGTCCCAGCATCTGCCAACCTAGAAGTTTGAAAGCAAGAAATTGCAAGTAGATAAATAGGTACCACTTTGGTAGGAAGGTAAACAGCATTCCTTGCACTCTGGTGTTGACGCATGCCTTCCACATGTCCACAGAAACGTCTGCAGATGCAGACAGCACTGGTTCTTTGGCTATAAACAGAGATGAGCACTGAATGCTGGAGTTGGATATGACTGGCTTTCAAGCAAGGGTGACCTTTACCTTTACTAGTTTCAGAACACTTGCACTAAGTCAACTGTTGAATGGTAAATCAAATTTAGCGATCTCATTGATTTAATTGATCTGCTCTAATGGGATTAGCAACTGGATGTAGGTCAGTATTTATACTTAAAGGAGAAAGATCAGTATAGACTTTGCATGTAAATTACATTTGGAAAGTGTTTACTTCTCAATCTGGTTACCAAATACACACAGCTTTGTCTGCATTCGCCCATGAGTCTGTGAATTGTAAACATGTCAGGGGCATGGCTGATGGGGATTTAGAGGTCAATATGAAAACTTGCTGACTTTTCCTCGCTTAAAAAGCAGAATTTTCTCTGAATGTCTGCTTCGTTTAACAACTAAAACCAACCAAAAACTCATTTAACAACTAAATCAGGGTTCGCAATCCCCCCCCCCCAAGTCACAATTGGTCACTTACAATGGTGTTTCACTTAAAGAGCAAACTCGCTTAAAGAGCAATCCTGTGGAACGCATTATGTTCTTTAAGGAGGTACCACTGTATTCCCAATACAGTATAATGACAAAGAGAATGGAGAATCAATGTTCATAAGAATGGATCTCAAACACCACCACCTCTGGTTCCTACCTTAGAAGTCATTGAGAGAAGAAAGTTAATTCATTTTTAAAGTTAGCTGTTTGTTCAACATTTTAGTAGTCCAATAAAGGTATAACTGCTCTTGTCATTGTATTATGTAAGGACCACATGGCTTTGTTTAGTTTTTTTAATGAACTATGGTGGCTACCTACAATAGCTTCCCAGAGTATAATCTAGAAGACAACATGGATTCTTAGCATCAGCCAAGCAGGACTTTAAAACATAGAAAACATCTGCTTCCAACCACTCGGCAATACTATAAATTTGGCTTTAATTGGCTTCAATTGTCTTCACTTAATATAGGGTTTTATCAGCCTTGGTGTCCCAGATGTTATTGGTCTTCAATTCTCAGAAGTCAGCACACCTGTTGATCAGGGCTTCTGTGAATTGAAGTCCAAGAACATCTGGGGTACCAAGGATGGGAAACCCTGACCTAATGGGTGAATGAAATGTTATTCCCAATTCTCAAATTTAGGCCTGCCACATTTCTGTATTACTTTTCCCCTGAGTTCCAAAAGAAGGAAACGGGAGAGGTAAATGCAAATTATTTGGTGACCCTTTGTTTGAGGAGTTGGAAAAGGAAACCCAGCCAACTGCTAACAGGGGGGAGGGGGAGTTTGAAACCACAAACCTCAAAGTTGTTTGTAACCTGTGTTTTTGATCTTGCATAAACATCTGTAAATAATTTTTGAAACTCTCAAATATATATTTTATATATATTTTCTTTCTGCACTATACACAAAATATTGTTGTATAGCCCAAGGAAGATGGGTTTAGATCAAAAGCTAGCTGCTTGTTCAATTTTTAGTGGTCTAACAGAAGTATCAGATGCCCTTGTCTTTGTTCTTTTTTGGGTGGAACAGGTCCAATTTTTTAAAGGACAGAATAAAAGTCACCTGCACACCTCCAAGTCATCTCAAGTGCAGTTCTTTCAAATGAGAATAGGACATCCATTCTCATATGTCCATTAACAATGCTTTCCTTCAAGTAACCTCAGAGCTGGTAACAGTTCACTTGAGGTTTCCAAACTGGTTGGCTGTGCCATGCTTCAATGCCCTGTGGGCCCAGCCACACATTAAAAGAATTATAATATTCCCTTTGGTGCTGGGCAAGGATGCCTACCTTCACAGGTGAGGATGAAATATGCCATGTTGTGACTGAAGGATGCACTGGAGTAGTTGCAGTTGTTGTTCAGGTCGCAAGAGAGGCAACGCCTGTTATAGTTCCCTTTCGTGCTGGCACTGAAAAATAAGTAGGAGAAACACAGGGTTAAATGCAAAGAAGTCTTGAAACAGAATGCTTGTTTAGAGCTCTATTGGAAAGACATATGCCGAAGGAAAGGGGTGCCCCTTTGTTTATTTATCTGACCAGTGGAGGGTCATTAGAATAGGCAGTGATGGTGAACCTTTTAAAGACTGAGTGCCCAAACTCAAAAGGCTCCCGTCTGTGCCACACCCTCATGCCGCATGTGAGCCACCCACCTTACCCCAGACAGGGAAGGGAGGAAATGTTCCCATTGAGCTGCTGGTAGAGGGGCGGAGCGAACTCTGTGCTGGGGAGAGAGAGAAAGAAAGTGCTCTCATTGGGTGTGCTGGGCAAAGGGCGGAGCAAACTCCGTGCTGGAGCGATGGCATCCATGCCCACAGAGAGGACTCTGTGTGCCGCCTCTGGCATGCATGCCATAGGTTCATCACCACTGGAATAAGCTGAGTGCCAGAGTGCCTAAGTGTAAGACCAACATGCTCAACTGGGACCTGCTGGTGGACAACAACACCCTTTGTGAATGTGAAGAGATACAGAATCCAGCTAATTTGCTGGTCTGCCAGTTACTACTGGAAAATTGTATTGATGAGGATTTAAGTTTGGTCAACAACAAACCCAAGAAGGTGGCTTCATTTTGGCAGTTTAAAGTCTGAAGTGGACATGAAAGAAGAAAAAGAACCATTAGAGGGGTCCCTTGGAAATTTAGCCCTGGCTGATGATCTGGAATTTTGCTGGGAAAAACTCACAGACTGCTTGTGGTCTGAAAAGGGGGGGGGGGGCTCCTCTCGTTAATTCAGGTTAAAATAGGCTCCATGATCCACCCAGACTTTGGGCCACTTCCAGGAGGATAAAACCGTCATGGAAGCATTGGGTAATTCTCTTATTCTTGGACAAATTGTTTCCATCAACAAATGGGAGACTTTGGTAACTGCAAAAATTGTATAAACCCCTGTGTTTCCTATAATACTCCAGTTATGGTAAATTATATACAATGTTCCTAGAGGTAGCAAGATGAGAGCTGGAATAACTACTCCTTTCTAATTCAAAAATCTATATAAAGCTTTATATATTATATATGTACTTTCTCAAGGTATAAATGGAAAATATGTGGATAACAAATGGAACACACAGCTACCCTTGAACTTACTTTACAGTGAATCTGCTCAAGTCTAAGAACTGGAAACAGATTTGTTTTGGGAAAATAAATAACCTGAAAATTGTCCTTTTGTTTAAAAATAAACCATACCTGAATAAATGTCTTGTCCTTGCTTGCTCCTCTGTGCTGAGGAAATAACTAAAATAAAATGAATTCAACAGTGTGACCGGAGTTTAGGTACTGTATATTTAATCTGAATTACCTGATCAGAAAAAAAAACCCCAATCAATTAATTACAAGCAAGCCCCACTCCACCCCAATAAAAAGGAATTGTTCAAAAATACCTCTTAGGCACGAAAACAATCCTCCCACTAATTATTGAAAAACCTGAATAAGCTGAAAGGTATCCCCCCAAATACAGTAATCCAAAAGTAACAATCAATAAATATAAATAAATAAATAAATAAATAAGGACCAACAAAATTCATATGTTGGTTTATACTTTACTCGGTACAGAAGTGGAAGAGGTCACTTCATAAACATTATAAACATCCTTCCAAAGCCTTTAATTCTAGTTGAAATCTTGATCATGTCAGTTTGTATTTTAATGGATAAATAAATAAACAAATACAACAAAACAAACAATGCCCAACTTTCCCAAATTCTCGTGCAACCCTGTGCAAATTAGTTGTGGCCTTCTGGCTGGCAGAGGGAAACGATCAAAGAGGAATAGTAGTAGTACATTTCTGTTTCATTGACTACACCAAAGCCTTTGATTGTGTGGATCACAATAAACTTTTTCTTTTGTGTTTCTTCTTCTATGTTAAAGAAAGAGTAAATTCTAACTGTGCCTAATTTACTGCTTGCACTCAGCTGAGAGATCCTTGGACATGGATGTGATATAAACATTTCACAAAACTTAAAATGAAAAAAAAAATCAAAACAGCTTTGTGATTCTTATGGTCAGTTAAAAATCAAAAGTGTTCAGATTTACTTAAGTACTGCAAAGTTTCAGTACAGATTTTCTATCTCACAAATCAAAAGATTATTAAATGGCCCATGTAACTACTCCACTGATGGTCTCTGCCCCCCTTAAATCCAGTTGTCATTCTCAACCAAAGTAGAACCGCTGAATTAACTGCTATGTAAATCCCACTGATCCAGTGATTTTGCTCCAAATAGGAGTTAAAACTGGTTTTGGGTCCTTCTCCATAACTCTCAGACAACAATTGATAGTCAACAGTTACAACCATGAATCTTTGAAAAGGTGAAAACTTACTTACATTTTATGCTGCTTTTCATCATATCCCAAAATCTTGGTCACATCCCAATCACCAGATGTGATTGTCTGTAAGTTATCATTGCTGCTGTTGGGCTGGCCAAAATAAAGGAAAAGTTGGGTGTTTTTTTTAAAAAGCAAGATGTTTGGAGTATCAGTATAGATCAACTTTTTCTTCTTCAGAACAAGGGTGACCTTTGCTACGTTCCCCTAGCGTCCTTAGGAGGCCATGAGGCAGATGTGCGGTGTGGTCAAAAATACTTATGTGAGTCTTATTGCTTCTAATAGCTGCATATTGGATACATTTATTTATTATTTATTAATTTATTATTTATTAATCAAATTTATATTCTGCCCTACTCGCACAGGCAACTCAGGGCAGAGCACAACTGGCATGTAATACACCACTAAAAACACTAAACTCAACCAACTCAAGAGAGGACTGACCTGTGACGAAGACATGGCAATATGGTAGAACTCGCCTCGTCCTCCCTGAGGAATAGCTCGGACAAAGAAGAATTTCTTGCTCTCTCTGGAGAAGACAGGCTCTTCATTCTGCAAAGATCAAGAAGTCCGTAACACAGGTAAGTAGAATTATAGGCAAAACTTGGCAGTAAATCATTTGAGAAAGAAACATCAGTCTCTTCCATCTTTTCCCAGATTCCATCAGCCACATGTTTTTCAAACCATGGGCTTCCAGAAACTGGGGTGAACATCATGTCAACAAGTAAGGGCAAAATATTCTATAGGCTGGAGTTAGTCAACATCCAACAATTTTTGTTGCCTGAAGTGAAGGATAAAATGCCTCCCTACACAGAAGCATGCAGAAGTGCTAGTTCAGGGGTGCCCAAACTACGGCCTGTGGGTCAGATCCAGCCCCAATGCCAATTCATCCAACCTGTGCCACCCTCGTTGCTCCCGGAAGTGGAAGTAAAATGTGCCTGCATGGGCCGGATGAATTGGCATCGGGGCCCATATCCAGCCCATGGGCTGTAGTTTGGGCACCCCTGGTTTAAGCAGAGAAAATGGCAGCTTAAAATCTATCCCATCTTGTGGCAAAACAGATTGCAAGGTATGTTTTACTTCTGCTTCTACTGAGAGGAACCACATGACTGGCCCACTGAACCACATGACTGGCCCATTGCCCGAAAAGTTTGGGCACCCCTGTGCTAGTTGGAATGTGCTTTAACACTGTGAGTGTGGTGTTCCCTCCTCCCCAAGCACCAGAGCAGATCATCCAAACTCATGTTAACCCAAATCTGGAAACTGCACCCCTTTATTTTTGTTTATATTTTATTTTCCAATAATATTACTTTTTCCATTTCCCCCTGACTCTAACTGCTAGGTTTACATCTCCACAAACACCATGATTCACTTGCAGGTAGATAACTGCAAGGATTGATTTTTAATAAATTTATAAAGATCTCAAACTGCTATTTAAAATGGCCATGGTCAAGGGTGTCCCCCCTTCTCTCCTTCTGTTTAAAGCCAAGCCTCCATAGCAGAGAAATTAACCTTTTAAAGTCCTAGGGAGATTTTAAAGTATTTCATTAGCGGTTACACTTAGGATGTCCTAAAAATTAATAAAAATGTTGTCATATATTCTAACATGTTCTGTTTTTGTATATTTGAAGCAGGAAACTCTCTGAATATTCTCATTTGCCCTGGGCATGCTGGGGCAAGTTAAGGAATTTGCAATAATATACACTACTATAGTGATAGGGCTTTCCTGTTTAGGGCTGACTTTGCTGGCTTGCTGACTGCCAGTGAAACACGGAATTACTCCGCTGATTAGCTGTTCAACTCTCCTTCCTCTGATGTATCACTATCCTGATTGGACCACATCGTCAACCTGGCTGCCCCTTGGAAATTGTATTTGACTATATTTACACAAGTATTTGCTTTTGTAACCTGTCATTGACTTATCCATCTTTGAATTGACCACCTGCTGTGGGTTCTTTTGTTACATTGTGTAAACTTTATTGATTCAAGGTGGATAGGTGTGTAGAAATGTATAAGACTTTGTGACTTCCAGACTGCAGTTCTCTCTCTAGCTCTCTTCTACACCAACCTAGTTGGGGGCTCATTTTGTGGGTGGACTTTGTTCAATTGAAATGGTACCTTCAATTCAATAAATTCCTTTCTATTTGAACCCACCATCTAATGTGGTTTTTGGTTCCTGATTCAACCCTGCCTGTGTGACGTTCCCCTAAATTTAAAAGGTAACAATTTTTCAGGTAACACTTGCAAGCAAAGGACTAGCTGTACATCTCTGTCTTGAAATATGTTCTTGCTGCCTCTTGATTCCTCCAAACTTCTATTAGCTGAGAGGGCCACCTCTTGATTGCCTAACAGTAGGGCAGGCACCGGTCCAAGCAGCCAGCTATTTCCCCAGCTCTTTACACACTCACCTCACTTGGTTGGTCACTTTAACAGAACCTTTATAAATTACCATCCTACCCAGTCTTACGACCTATACTCCCCCCCCCCCGGGTTTCCTCTCTTGCTTGGACAGCTTTTAAGAGCTTGCTGGTGTGTTACACCTGAACATGTCCAGTCCCACTAGCCTCAAGCTACAACATTTCCCTTTCCATGCTCCATCAGAAAAACAGGAAGAGAACGCAGCCACCTCACCATACATTTTGGGACCATTGCCTGAGAGCTATAACGGTATTCTTTGATGCTTTGAGTCACCAAGCACTGAAACTTTGAAGACCTCTTATGCTATTCATTAATACGTGAATTTTTCATTCTTTTTGACTAGTGTTTCTTTGATATAGCAAGGAAAGAAACCCTTAGGAAATCCAGGTCTCTGCAGCTTTCTTCTCTTTAAGGAGAACATCCACTTTTGGCTAGCCATCCCCCACCATCAAGACACCAAAAGATCTACAAAGCAATACCTGGAAGGCAATTATAATGCAGATTTCTATGAAAAACTTTCTGGTTGCTTCCCTTCTTTTCTGCCAGATGCTACTTGTTAAGCCTGGGATTCTCAACCTGTGACCCGTGGGTTGGATGCAGCCGATTGGCACCATTTCATGTGCCCCCCACCTCCACCACACCAGGAAGTACCATATGGTGGAGAAAGGGCAAAATGACCTTCTGGCCCTCAAAGCTGTTTGAGGGAGTGTGACCTGGCCCCTTGCTAAAAAAAGGTTGAGAATGCCTGTGTTAAGCAATCACAACTGAACCAAGCATGGTCATTTGTTTACTTCTTTTCTTGTACAAAACCTTAGCAGGTTTGAGTGATTCGATGCAGAACTCAATGGCATTATGCTCAATTATAGCATCCCATGTTGGCAAACCTTGGTACTCCAGTTGTTCTTGGACTCCAATTCCCAGAAGCCCTGATCAGGAGGTATGCTGACTTGGGCTTCTGGGAACTGAAGTCTAAGAACAGCTAGAGTACTAAGGTTCACCATCGTTGGTAGACTAAGCACGTTCAGCAATAAACCAGGATCTCAGTCTCTGAAGGTTTATGAGACCACAGTCCAGAACATTATCTTATTCAGCTCACAGGCTGTCATGGCTCCGGAGTTGGACTCTGATGAATCCAGTATGGAGCAACCTTTGCAGCCCACTGCAGATGCTCATGGTCACACATCCCTTGGTCACCTCCAGACTTGATTATTGTAATGCGCTCTACATGGGGCTGCCCTTGGTGACCATTCAGAGGCTTCAGCTGGTCCAGATTGCGGCTGCACGAGTAGTGGTGGGATGCGGGCGTTATGCCCATGCTTCAACACTGCTGAAGGAGCTGCATGGCTCCCAGTTTGCCTCCGGGTGCAATTCAAGGTGCTGGTTATTACCTTTAAAGCCCTACATGGTAGTGGACCAGGATACTTAAGAGACCGCATCGTCCCAAGGACATCTGCCCATCCCACTAGAGTGGACTGAAGAGGCTCTCTGGTTGTGGCATCAGCCAGAGAGGCGCACCTCGCTGGCACGAGAAAGAGGGCCTTCTCTGTGTTCGCTCCGGCCCTCTGGAACCTTCTCCCAATAGAACTACGCCTGCACACAGAGTTGCTGCCCTTTAGAAAAGGAGTGAAAACCTGGCTGGCAGGTTTGGTCTGGGGAGTGGATAGTTCAATTTCCCCAGCCAATTGGTTGGTTTGACCCCAGTATGCCTATGTTACAATTTCTAGCTTTTAATACCAAGTTTTTTTTAAAGTTTTTAAAGTTTTTTAATTATTTCAAATGGTTTTATAATTGTTGTAAATCGCCCTGGGTCCCTTTTGGAAGGAGGGCGATAAACAAATTTAAATAAATAAATAAATAAATATTGAAGCACCTTTACCTGATTGGAACCTGTCAGATTTGACAGCTGGCAATATTGACTCAGCTTTAGATAATGAGGACGATGAACCTTTGACCTCAGGGTATTGCAGGCTCCAGCATCACAAAGACCTACAACTGCTCATAGCTTGGGGAGGGAACGTACGGCTGACAACCCTTAGCAGTAGGGGCTCTTAAGGAGTACTTGCCAAAGCTTCCAACTTGTTGGAATGACTTTGTTGCTGACTAACACTCTGCTACTTCGTTACCTGCCTTTGAATTTTGACTGCCTGATACCCTGTCAGACCTTGGACCCCAGCCTGGACTTTTGACTACGCTTCGTCATCTCCCTTCAGACTTTGACTATATCTGACTGGTAAATGAACTCTGTTTCCCCCACCACACTCTTGGCTTAATCCTTGAAAGGCTGCTGTGAAACCTCGTCTCTCTCCCCATGCAGCACTGCTAGCCAGCTCCCCCCCCCCCCCCGCTGTGCAGGAGTGGGCATACACAGTGTTACCGCAGATTTTGAGAGTCCAGCATATCTTTTTATTTAACTCTTTAATACATCAGAAAAACCACTGTACACACATGGAAAATAAGGGAGAAGCCAAAAGTCCATGTGGGATGTTCCCTCTTCCATCAGTTACGAGTTACTTATGCTTAGAGTTCTCAACTGGTTCAGTTTGCTGAAGATAGCCTTGTTTAGACTTCTCATCAGCTGTCATCTTTTATTGGCTCAGCTCTTTGCCTTCTAAGGGACAGCGCACTTTATAGACAAGAGGTGTCATGAATAATAATTAATTTTTCTATTCTGGACAAAAAAGGGTGTCTTAATACATTAGGATACCTTGCTGAAAGAATGCCAGGTTTCTGTGAGATATTCCCCCCCCCCAAATAATAATAATAATAATAATAATACAAGAGCAAAGAGGCCATCACCAGCACTTGCAAACCCCTTTAGGTCCCCCTTCCCAAACCATGCATTTTGCAGTAAAAGCTTGTACTGTATATTGTATATAAACAAATTCTGGCTGAGGTGCCCCCAGAAGAAGGGAATGGTGAACAGCTTTGGAACATTCTTTACCTAGAAAACCTGAAAGGGTCAGAATTGACTTGATGGGAAACACTTATTATTAATTATTATTTCCTGCTAAAGGGGAAGTAGATCTTGTACATACACTCCACAGTGTTAACATTGTATGGACCAGTGCAGGCCCACAAAGGAATGCTCTCAACAATGCATTCACACCATTTACCAACATGGCATCCAGATAAAGGTCTCCCTTGCTCGAAAGCCATTCATATTCGACTCCTGGGTTAAGTGCTCATCTCTGTTTACAGTCAAAGAGTCAGCACTGTCTGCATCTGCAGACATTTCCATGGAATGTGGCAGGCATGCCTAGACACCTGAGTGCACAGAATGCTGTTTACTGTTCCACTGAAGTGGTCCCTATTTATCTACTTGCAATTTCTTGCTTTTGAACTGTTAGGTTGGCAGGAGCTGAGACAGAGATGGGAGCTCATTCTGTCATGAAGTACTTGGGTCTCGAACTGCCGACCTGCTGACCTTCCAGTCGTCCAGATCAACATCTCAACCACTTGACCCACCGCAATCCCTCATGGCACCCAAGGGAAGTGTTATTCAGCCCACAAAGGGGCTGATTCAGTGAATGCATTGCTTTCACATGGCAGCCATCCTGACTGAATGGAAGAAAAGACCATACTTTGACCTATAGGCTGCCTCACTCTGTGCAGGTTCTGTGGTAGTTCATTCACAGTAACCCTAAGA
The DNA here is from genome assembly GCA_030440675.1 of Furcifer pardalis. Lineage (NCBI taxonomy): Eukaryota > Metazoa > Chordata > Lepidosauria > Squamata > Chamaeleonidae > Furcifer > Furcifer pardalis. The sequence continues at coordinate 102,766,368 of CP126897.1, forward strand.
ATATCTTCTGCCTCTTCCTTCCCTATTAACGGTAACCTCCAGTTAGTCTTTACACTTCATTGTATTGGCTTCATGATCATTCTGTGTTTAAGTTCCCCTAATTCACAGTGTCACGGAATACTAGGTCTTCTAACGATTTTCATTTTCTCAGCTTTACTGGAAAATTACATGGCTAGAATTGCATTATTTAATTGAAGCCAGAGATACAGATAAAAAGATGAGTCAAAAGATTTTTCTCGTCCATCACTAGGCAAAATAAAACTTTAACCAATGCTTAGGTGCCACTTCCCTTCTACGTTTCATAGGTGGGAAGGTAACAGCGTTCCATGCGCTCCGGTGTCTAGTCATGCCTGCCACATGACCATGGAAACGTCTGCAGAAGCAGACAGCGCTGGCTCTTTGGCTTAGAAACAGAGATGAGCACTGGCCTAGAGTCCGATACGACGGGCTTTCGAGCAAGGGAAACCTTTACCTCTACCTATATATTTATATCCTGCCTTCTATCCAAACAGTTCTAGCCTTCTTTATTCTTACAATGAAAACAAGGCTGAGAGGCAGGCCAAGTAACTCTTCAGGCTCTGGAGTTTCCATACATATTCACTTCAACACGAAAGATTTCCTTTTTATATCCTCTCCCTTTTTCCAGTAATCACTAAAAATAAGACATAAACTCTGCAGACAGTGTATGTATGTGAAGGGGGGGGGGGCTTTGTACGGCATAGTAAATAATATATGAGAGGATCAGTTACACACTGTGATGCCAGATATTAGCAGATTTTTTAGCACAGGAGAGAGGAGAAATTTTCAGTAGTCTCAGTTAACAGAATTCTCCCTCAGAAAATGCTAAAGCAAATGTGTCAGTACGAATTACAAAATAAGAAGTGGAATGGGGAAGTACAGATTTCATCCAAAGCAGGGATAGTCTTATTCCCTCTTCATGTGTGTTTGTGTGTGTGCGTCTCTGTGTGCTCGTGTCTACCATCTATATAGTTCATACAAAAACCCACTGTGGATTCATTGGTTCCATAAAATCAGAATAATCCGTCTGCCCTTTATACCCACAGATACCTATATATTTGTTTCTCTATCTAGTTGATATTGTTAAATAAATAACCAAGAAGGATGGGCAGATGGAATTTCTGGATGTCTGGAGGAAGAAGGAAGGAGATGAGTTGCTTATTTCTTTTCACATACATTCTGGCATTTCAGAAGTCTGAAAGTTGCTCTAGAGAAGAATGAATACAATGACAAACTAAAGCTGTCTTTATACATGACCCAAGTTGATTGCATCAATTTACTACCAATGAGCCATGGCTACTTTCAGCATGTCATTATAAGCTTTCTATTTTAAAGTAACTTCCCAGGCGTTGTTCTGCAGGCACCCCATTTTGCTACTTATCTAACAAAATTACAGTAAAACCTCACTTACATATGCCTTGACTTACATATAATTTGACTTTCATAATGATTTTGTGCTAAAACCATGTCCCAATTTACGTACGTAATGCAATTTCCAATGAGTTTGCTTCAATTTACGTAAAAAATTCATTTTTCCTATGGGTTTGCTTCAATTTACGTAAAAACCTCATTATGTAAAAACCTACGGAACAGCTTGAAACAAGCCATGAAACCTCATTTTCTTCACTTTCTTGGGCAAAACTTTCCATGGGGGGAAGCTTGCTCATTCCATGGGTTCTACTTGCAATTTCCTTTTTCCTGAGCACACAAATCAATGTGTTGACTTTGCAAATAGTGGTGCCTGGAAGCAAGCATCAGTGACACACAGTTTTCATAACGCTAAATACTGTATCCTGCATGCACTGATGTTGACCTTCATACTTTAGTTCCTGATTGTTCCTACAAAGCCCTATGACCAAAAGGTCCAAACCACAAGTTTATATTAAAGAGGTGCCCAGTCACATGATTCTCCCACTGAAAGCAAAAGTTTTCCTTCACTTCTGGAAGCAATGAGGGTATTGCAGGCTGAATGAATTGGGCTTGGGGGCCGGATCTGGCCCATGGGCCATAGTTTGGGCACCCCTGCCATATTAGATCACACATATGAGGCATCAGATCACACAGATTCTATTTACATAGGTTGGGGGATACAACTAATTACCATATTTACTGGCATATAAAATGCATCAAAATATAAGACACATACCATTTTTCTGGTCTATTTTAAGGGGGGGAGAGTGCATTTGTACACTGGCAAATACAGTAATACTCCACATAACGTGTGCACCCCACAACGTTAAAACTGCACAATGTTAAGAAATCAGAAGAAAAATTTTCACCACACAATGTTAAGTTAACATTGTGCGATACATCACGTCCCCCCCCCCCCGATTGCTTTGTATCTGGGTGGTTTCAACAGTGCAGCCTAGGCATGCCTTACTCTGTGAGTTTGCATGAGGCAAGGAATACATAGGTGGAGTTTTTTGGAGCCATTTTGAGTGAGATTTTGATTTTTTGGGGATTATTTCCTCTGCATTTTTGAAGCATTCCTTGCATTTTTGCTGTATTCTTCGGATTGTTGGAGCATTCTTTGGCAGAGTGGAAAGGCAGGCAGATGAATAATTAGTCCAAGGCTAAGCCATTTAACAAAGGTCCCATGGTCCTTTCAGTATAAGATGTGTAAGATAGACTGGGGAGGCAGGTCACTATTAATCTCCACTCAAATATCAGCTTGTACCATTTGAAACCTGTATCTCTGCTGTTCTGCTATATTACTTTCTGAAAGTAGGAAGGAAAATAAAAGGAAGGAAAGAAGAATTGAAAATTGATCCAGAAGGAAGGAGCGCTATTACCTGTCGGTGCAGCCAGGCTGTGCTCTCATCTTCATGTTTCTGAAATGAAGCAACATAATTAAAATACTATACTGCCATTTACATCTATCAAATCTTGTTCATCAGGGCAGAATGCTGTTTAAGTCCATTTCAGCAACAGATGAGCAAGCACAGAGGAAGTCACCCGAGCATACTTATGAAAAGGCAGCATGAATGAGTCCTGCCTCATCCTTTCTTTCTGGTCTCACTTAAACAAGTGACCAGATTTATGGTCTAGAGTGGCTACCTGTGACAGCTGTGGGCTGATTGGAGGCTTGCAAATATATTTTGTTCCTTACTTGAACTCCAAAATCACCTGGGCCAGATGTAACATAGTAAGCAAGGGAGGCATAGAACAGACTGCCTTTGGCTTTTGGACTTCAGTTTCCAGAAGCCTAAGTCAATTCCCCAAAGCACTGATCAGACAATGTACTGACTTAGGCTCCTGGGAATTGAAGCCCCCTTGTGGAGTGTGGGCCCCATATTGAGAAATACTGCACTAGACACATGATCATATTAGAAATTTCTGATCAGTACCAGATAAAAGCAGAGCAGGTGTAATTGTTCAGCTACCATGTTTAAGACACTGCTGCTGCCACCGTCAACAAGAACAACAATGCAAAATTCATATGAAAATATATAATTAGGGATGGGGAAATACTGTTATTGAGTCTCTTAAATTTTATAAACAGGTGAGGTTTCAACCTTCAGATGACTCCAAAATTAAAGTTGTTTGTAGCGCATCAGTATATTTATGCAAGGGGATTTTGGCCACTGAATCAAAAATTTACATTTCTGTGGATGGTCACCTACTCTGAGAATACTTTTTTAAAAAAAATTACAACATGGCCTACAAGTGCTGCAGGTAAACAGAAACATACCTTTGTGCAGACTCCTGTGGTTGCATCACAGAGAGTCAGGATAGAAAAATTCTGTGCCCTGTTCAGCCAATTAACTGCAACTTTGGTACTGGTTGCCCATTTCACCATGGTTATATAGTACTCCCTGAAAAACAAAAAGGGGCATTTGAGTTTCAGCACTGTACGGATCTTTGAACACAATAAAAGGGCATTAGGATGCTTCTTTTATCCAGATGTGACATCAGCTTTACCTGGAGAACATCAACAACAGGAGCAGCCACTAGAGAGCAGCACGGTATACCAATGTATGTACAAAACAAGTCCCACCATGTAACACCAAGGCAAGAGGTGGAAAGGGGTACCCGAGGTGGTCCTCCTCAGCAGGTTGGCTGGGACTACTTGCCATTTTGATTCCTCTCAGTTCTGAATTGCCTATTAGTTAAAAATTCAAAACACCGAAGTTGTATTTTGGTCAGACCATGTTTACTTCTACCTGCTCCTGTGGTATGTGGGTTAATGTTTGCCTCATGGAACTAATAATCTAAAAATTTGCAGATGGGGGAGCCACAGAATGGGGTAGGGGGAAGGTATGGAGAAGCAAAGATAGAATAGGCTGCTGATGTTTCAGCTTTAGGCTTTGGGCTGAAATCCTGATGACTTAATTGATCATGATTGTGCAATTGTGAAAGTGGCAGAAGATACTTTTTAGGGGCTGCTCCTTGAAAGTCCATTCCTCTCTTGACTGCAGAATTGATTATGTAATCCATTACATTATAAACACTTTTCCACACTGGGATTTGGCCTTTACATTTTTGTTCCTGTTGTTCATTGCCTGGGCCATCTGCCAGTCTAGACAGCAATAAAACTGGGAACACATATGTCAGAGTGTAAGCTTGTAATGTTTTCTGAACTAGAAAAGGTGAAGGTCTCCCTTGCTTGAAAGCTATTTATGTTTGACTCTAGTGCAGTGATGGCTAACCTTGGCACTCTAGCTGTTTTGGAACTTCGATTCCCAGAAGCCATGATCAGCAGGAATGCTGACTTGGGCATCTGGGAATTGAAGTCCAAGAACAGTTGGAGTGCCAAGGTTAGCCACCAGGGCTCTAGGGAGTGGTCCTCATCTCCGTTTACAGTCATTAATGCATCTGCAGATGTTTGAACATGGGGTCATGTGGCAGGCATGACTAGATACAGCAGTGCATGGAATGCTATTACCTTTCCCACCAAAGTGGTATCTATTTATTTACAAGTTTCTAAAAGTAATCTCCTCACTCCAGGAAATAGGTTTTTCTTCCCTACAGACAGGAATTCATCATGTTTTCCTTTATTTTAATGGTGCATTTCTTAACTTTGTATGTGACACTGACATGCCTAGTGATCAGGCAGAATTTGTAGCAGCCACAAGTAAGAGCAGAATCTTTACTTAGATGACCTGTTGATTTTTGAACAGGGTGGAACTGCTAATGTCCAGCTTTTAGAAAAATGCATTACAAGCAAAGTTTCATCTATAATAAGTTATTCTTTTCTGGTGATGACTAGCATAACAAAGTTTCATTTAAAAAATAAGGTACTAGGTAAGAATAAAGCTATTTTATTGGTGCAATGAGTAACTGACTGTCTACTTCTAAAAAAATTTAAGAATGTGTTAAAACTTTTTCAGAGGCATTTTGAGAAGTATTATTCAAGTATTTTTGTCACTCTCCTATCAATACTAAAGTTTATTTTTAAAAAAGTACAATGCAAAGTAATGAAAATAAAAGCAACAAGCAAAACAACATGTAATACAAATTGTTTTTCCACCATTGCAGGAAGTGACAATGGATGAGATCCGAAACATCATCATGAATAATGGGAACAAATTACATTTAAAAAGTAACTTTTCAGCTATGCTCCAAAATACAATATAAGGCAAATGATCATGAGGAACCAAATGGGTTTACTGCACATAGTAAACCCACTTGTCTGGATTCAGAGACTTGGGCTTCTGGGAACTGAAGTCCAAGAACACCAGGAGTGCCAAGGTTCACCACCACTGGAATAGATCATCACCTGCTAACAACCCCATATCTATATTAAAATATGTGATGGGTTTAGTGGTCTTTGCTTGGACACAACCCACCAAACAAATAAGAGAAGCCCATCCTATGACTGCAATTTCTCTTAAGAAAAAAGTATGTGATTCATGTTTGTTTTTGTTTTCCCGCTTGACCTCAGTGTGAGTCTGCCATTCCACATGGTGGTTATAAGAACCCTGCCTGTTATTACATTTTTAATGTCTGGAGCACACAGTCTGCTGTTTCAAGTCCTTAGAGCTAAGAAAGAGGTAAATGACTAGATAATGAATGACTACCATTGTTAACAGGGCTGACAAATCATGCAGCATTATCATATGCAAGTGCATGGGTCAAAGCCATCCTTAAATTATAACACAATGGCTTTTAGCAGTGTGCGCAGTCCATAAAAAATTTATGAGTTCATTTGTTTGCTATAAAATATGCATAAGAAGTTGTTGCTCTCATTGGGATTAATGTGCTGCATCGCTGGAGAAAAGTCTTGCATTTAGGGAAAGGGTTTGCCCGCATACATAGGAGGAAGGGCTGCAGGAATGTGTATGATCTGATTATTCAGCAAAATAATAAGATGGAGATTAATTTCGTGATTTTCAACAATGTTTAGTATTAAGATTCAGCTGCAGGGTAAGGTGGAATGACTAAATTTTACAGTTTCACACTGAGCATCTCAAAAGCAAAACCATACAGTTAAAATCCAGCAGCTTCGCCATTTCTTTCTCTTTCTCATATCATAGATCAGCAAAATTATATTCTCTCAGAGGGCAACTTGCTTTTCTAGTAAGGAAAATGAGCACATCATAGAACCTCCTCTCAGCTGGAAGCCTGAACAATGAAAGAATAAGTACAAAAGCAAGACAAATTATTGTTATCTGAAGCTTCTCCCTTTCTGATGAGCCAAAGCAGCTGGAAGCATGAGGTTATATTACATTACTGGATGTTTACTTTTGTTGCAAATTTGTTGGCGATTGACAAGCAATCTAAGCTCTTTCCTTTAAGCTTTACACCACAGGCAAACAACTTCAGCAAGTCTGGAAATCAATTTCCAGTCTCTTGAATCCCTTCTGTGGATTATATGGACCGATAAAGATGTGAGAAGAAGGAAGTGAAAGAGAAAGTGGCTAGAAATCTACTTTGGGTTTTGAAAAGTTAATATCTTTTTCTGGGGCATTTTTGGTAAGCCAATTCAACTCCCTCTCCTTGTTTGGAAGAGAAGATCAATCTTTTTTTTTTTTTGGGGGGGGGGCAGACAGGGCAGGGAAGCCTTTTGGGATTGAAGGCTGAAAAATAGCATTGGAAGACTGCATGTGGGACAGTCCCACATTTCTTCACCATTGCCTTAATTCAGGGTTGACCAAACTTTTTGTGCCGTGGGCCAACCATGTGGTTCAGCGGGGTGGTCACGTGGTTCCTCCTATTGGAAGTGGAAGCAAAACATGTCTGCACATGCACATAATGCTGCTGTAAATGCACCCACGGTTGTCATAACTGCATTTGTGACAGCTGTGGGTGCCATTTACTGCAGCATTCTGTGCATGTGCAGGCACATTTTTACTTCTGCTTCCAGGAAAAGTGAGGGCAGTGTAGCCTGGATGAATTGGTGGTGGCAGCAGGATCCAGCCCACAGGCCATCATTTTGGTACCCTTCCCTTAATCTTTCCCAATGGCAGTGGGTACATATTCCCTATTCTAGTTGGGCCTTTTGATGAAAACATTGGGCATTTGGACAGTTGGAAACCAAGTGTTGCACAGAACAAGACAATGTCCACTGAACCAATCCTGAACTAGAGCCACCACATGTTGCACAAAGAATGTGTTACACAAAATGGCAGCATTTATCTAATGATAACAATGCTAATTTCAAAAGGTTTCAGTTGAAGTAATCTGGATAGAACCAATGGGAATGTGGGGGCTGATGACTGATTTCAATAGGTATGTACCTATGAATCCATTCTAGGTTTCAGAGTGATTTTAGAGGAGGTATCCAAGGTGCTGAAGCTACTTTGAAAAAAATGCCTGTGAAGTTCTTGGAGAATACCTGTAAAGTTCAGACAGAAACTTGGGTCCACTGTCCCTGTGAAATCAGAGCTACTAAACTTCACAGTGGGATGGTTGTCAAAATCAGGGAATATAAACACAGAATTAATGCAAGATGTAAACCAACTGCTTTCTGCTCAGACTTGATTAGAGTTAATTATATCATTAATGCTGGCATATACTCTGATCTATTCAAAAGGTAAGGTATCTGAAATTTAGTTCAGTTCTTAACCTACCTCCTGGGCACTGATTTTATGCTTGTCTGACCATGGCTGTTATAAATAGTTTAAGGCTACATATAAACATTGGATATCTGGCTCCACTTGACAGACTTGAAAGTGAGCATGAAAGGTGTTCAGTTTAAAGTGTAGATGATTAACCACAGAACTACATAACACAAATTCTTCAATTAAACTAACCTGGAGGGTATTCAATGCTTTCAGTTAATCAGAGGTTGTGGAGACTATAAGCACTGTTTCTATAATTTTATGCTAATATCAAAGTTGACAGTTTGCAAAAGAACTCATTTCAAGATTAAGCCAATTTAAAGGGTGCTTCCAGACGGACAGCTCCTAGCAATAACAAATACACTAAAACTGATTTACGTACGCATCGATTTACATAAAAATCGATTTATGTAACAATTTTTTGCAGAAAAGCGTCCTGCTTTTTACACAAATAAATCATTTTATGTAACGGGTTTCCTAGCGTCTTGCAAGTCTAAAATGGTGCCGCCTCCATTTTAAACTCTAAAATGGTGGCCCTGCATCTTTTTAGACTTAAAAATTCCACCCTGTGCCACCCGCCCCCACCCCATGAAGTTGAAAGACATTGCTTACTGTGGTGGCGGTGGAGAAGGTGGAGGCAGCACCAATCATTGTGGTAGTTTTGCCATGTTTTTCAGAGTCGCTGTTGCTTCTACCGGGGCCGGGAGAATGTGGGGGGCATATCTGCTCGGTTCCGCTCTTCATCCGAGGTTTCTTTACAGCACGCTTTAGTTGGGAATGCACATTGGATGAAGACTGATCCATTCTGTTCTTCATCTGAGGTCCTCCTGCAGTGTGCTTTAGCTGGGAGTGCATGTCAGATGAAGACTGCTCCATTCCACTCTTTGTCTGAGGTCCCCTTGTGGTGCGCTTTACCTGGGAACGCATGTAGGACAAAGAACGGAATGGAGCAGTCTTCATCGGAATGCGTTCCCAGCTAAAGTGCGCTGCAGAGAAACCTTGAAGAGTGAAACCAAGTGGATATGCCCCCTGCACTCTCCCAGTCCCGATAGAAACAGCAGGGACTGCGGCAGTGGTGGCAGCACTGGTGGCAGCGGTGGTTCCCACTCCCCCCAATGGCCAGACAAATCATTCAAGAGGAAGAAGCAGCAGCATGGAAAAGGTAGGGATTTTGCTCCATTTAAATTCCCTTTGTGCTGATTTTTTTTTTTTGGATTTTTTTTGGTCTGGACTGGTTTTTTTTTTCTTCGGTACATCCCTATGGGAATGCCGCATTTTATGTAAAAAACTGTATTACGTAAAAAGCTACAGAATGGACATTTTACATAAATTGGGGTTTTACTGTACAATCAAAAGGCATCAGGAAACTAATTTCTCTTTCCCTCCTTAATGGATTTTTGGTGGCAAAAAGGAAGGTGGGAGAAGCAGTGGAAAAACATTAGAGGATTACAAATGTGGTACAGAGATGAGATCCTTAAATGCCATCGTCTCAAAATTTCATGAATAAGGCAAGGCAACTATGCAAGAAAACCCCCACGAGGAGCCATACAAAGTATCTTACATCGACCTGAAATATGACATCTAAGGTTACAGTGATCATAGCATGACTTTTAAAGTGGTTTATTGTTCTCAAGACTATACTTTTAATGACAGTTGAGAAGGCTGTGCAATGAATGTCCCATCTAAAATTCTCTACAAGGAACAACATCTCCAGGAAACTCACAAACTATAAATGTGGGACTCAACCATCCATGCTGCATACATCAGCTTTGGCCCTGAGTGACTCTGCAGCAGAGTATGCTGCTCCAGTATGGAGTGCATCCACACATGCCAAACAAATTGACATCGCTGTTAATGAAGTGACAGGATGTCTCAAACTTACACCAGTTAAGAAAATATACCCTCTTGTTGCTATCGCTCCACCTAAGATTGGGAGAGAAGTAGCAGTGGACACTGAGAAAACTAAGCAAGAAAAGGACCCTTGACACCCTCTGAATGGATATGAGCCTCATGTCTGCTAGATCAGATCCAGGAAGGGCTTTATCACAAGAACAAACATTCTTGAGAGTACACAAGAGCAAAACCAGATTAGAAGGTGGAGGAAGGGGCTCACAGGACAAGAGACAACACTGAAGGAGGATATAGCTGAGGAACTCAGCCTCCCCTACCTCACTTGGAGGACCCTGAATAGGCTGAGGGTTGGAGACCCTAAATGTAAGACCAACATGCTCAAGTGAGGACTGCTGATGGACAACAACACAAGCTGTATGACTGTGGAGAGACACAAAGTCCAGCTCATTTATTGGTCTGCCAGAGACATGCACTGATGAGGACTTGGGTTTACACAATGACAAAGCCAAGAAAATGGCTTCATTTTGGCAGTCAAAGGTTTGATCAGAAGACGGAAGGAAGGAAAGAAGGAAGGAAAGAAGGAAGGAAGGAAGAAGAAAACAAAATAAATTTGTCATAGCTATTATACTGAATATTTTAGATGAGTACTGTATCTGTGCATGGCTGTAACAGCAGAACATCTAACTGTGTGGTGATACATTATTTTCAAGTAACTGTGCATAGGGTAATACATGCATTATTGTGCATCTGCTCTTCTGTTCTCCCTTTTCTGGAATGATATACTTAAACTGGGATATACTTGTCTAAATCCTCTCTCAACAATAAAACATGTTTACTTTCCTTAGTCTATCCTAGCACAATGGAAAAACCCATTGCCAGCTGAGCAGGTTTTTAATAACATATGCATAATTTAACAGATGCATTAAGTGGAATTAAGGTGTTTTGTTTCATTTTTAATTTGCAGCCACATAGGCTTGGTGTTTATTGATTGGATTTCATTTAAAGCAGTCCACCTGAGCCCAGTAGATTGAGTCATGCCAATATGACATTTAAAACTCTGTTTGGCATTCCATTGAATTCTGGTTTAGATGAGCGGTCTCACTTTCATAGATGACCAAGATGTTTTAGATTGCATTACCATTGTAAGTGTGATAATAAGTGATAAGCTACTGAAGAAAGCTGGCTTTTCTATGATGTCAAAGAAGGTAAATCAATGTTAGCAAGGGTGGTCATTACAAGTCTACATGGCAAAATCTGATTTTAAATGACAGCAGTAGCACAAGGTACACTCAGAACTGCCCATTGCTAATGTCACACCAACCTCATTCTCGCATCATCTGGAGGGGTCATTTCCAAATCATGAGTTGGTCCATTCAAACCAATGACATGTAAGGAAATGCTTGGGTTTTCTGTACCAACCTGGAAGATAAAACAAAGATGGATAATAATTATCTGCTCAAACAATGACATAGGTAAAGAACTTGATATATTCCTTAAAGCTCACACTGTAATATAATACTTAGTCTTTAAATTGCCACAACATTTTTATTTTACATTGATCTTTGTATAGGTGCTGGAGTAACTTCCAGAGGGGTGCTTGGTTCCATGAACGGCTAAACATGCATCCAACCTACATTCAAAATTTAACTTAAAACACTGGGGAAAATAAATAGAAAGCTGGTTTAGAACAATGGTAGAATCTATAGATTAGAGAAATACAAAGATTTGGAGGTGTAACAAAGGGTCAAACTACCCGTCACCCATAGTTCAGCAACTGTGTTTTCCCAGGGACTGGCTATGTACTAGAAAGCAAGAATGGTTGATTTCACTGCAGGGAGACAGAGTCTCAACAGACCACCTTGATGAAATAACTAACCAAAACTGGAAATCCTTTCTTCTTTCCTTCTTTTTTTGCATTTTTATGGATTGTGCAGCCTTCAGTGTATCCTGGGAAACACTGGAACTTTCTCCTCCTTGCATAGATAGTCTTTTGACTAATTGCCCTTCTCCCCACCAAACCTACTCTACTAATTCCATGATAAAGCTGAACCCAAGACCACCAGATTCCAAGCAAAACAAACAACCTTAACCAGGTGGAATTGTGTAATTCAACCCTGAGGAAATTACAATGGCAATTAACATGTTTGTCAGATTTGCTTTCCTGAATATGCTCAGTTACTTGTTCATCTGCTTCAACCAGGTGAAATAAAATAAACAAACTAAGCAGAGTCTTGAATGTTAGACACTATTACAAGTTAGTTCCACTCTACCTTGGGGTAATGATAGGTTTCCACTTTAGGGTAAAGGCTGCCTGTGAACATGGGAATCTCCATCGTGGGAACTCTGGAATCATTGATTGTCGCATAGGCTAACCTCGTCCCATCTGGCGACCACCAGTGTGCTATGTGGGTCTTCAAGATTTCCTCTACATGTAAGCAAGAGAAAAATTAAAGAAGACTGAAAGATCCAAAATATTAAATTAGCAAGGATGCTTGAAAGTAGAAAAGTGGAAGGAGACGAAGGAAATGAGACAAACAGAGGTAATCACAAGTAGCTGAAGAAATTAGGGAAGTAATTCATTGCTTTGTAACATTTGCTTGGTTGTTTGCATGCTTGTTTACCTATTTACTGCCCTACTGGCTAAAGCCACCCAGTGCAGTGAACAGACCTTTTTAAAATCAGCATAAAATACAATAAATAAAAGTAAAAAAAGTCCACAAACTTAATATTGTTTGATAATCAAGATGGTTTACAGATGGGTTCAATTACTGCAAAGCCAAATATCACAATCATCAAACTACAAGAGAGGCAAAATGTCATTAAAGTTGTCTTTCTATAAAGTTCACTAGTTTACAAAAGGTTTGAAGAGGCAGGTCTGGTGAAAAGGTGCAAGGGTGTTACAGGAAGTTGGAGTCACCATCAAGAAGGCTCAAACCCTTGTAGCAGACTTTTGGGTCTTTCTTGGGGGTGGAGACCTGCAGCCCTCATGCCCGGAAGGACTGGGTGATCTGTGCTGAATTCAGTCAGGAGAGACACTCTGTCAGACAATGACTTTCAGAATCCCCCCACCTGTGAAAAGCCTACCTTTTTCAAAACCTGAGAATTTGGAAGCATCGGCTGACAGGTATTGTTCCGAAAACAGACATTCTCTAGCCCTGACTTGACTTGGGTTTTGTACTGCAACAATATCTCCTCACCATAGAATAATGAATAAGGGCAATTGGAAAGTAGCAGTTCTTGGACGCCTGAAAGCCCCATGAAAAGCCTGGTTTTAGCCTGCATTTCTTACCTGGGAGATGGCTGTATTATTATTTTTTAAAAAGCACTTGGTGAGAGTGCATAGAATACACGTGCCTTTTATATTAACATGTCATATCTGTTTATTATTTTGGGTGATAGCAAACCTATCTTCTAAAATGGACATCCCCCACATATCTGCAGTGTATACTAAGCAATTTTATAATAACCAAGGTGCTTAAACAAGAAGGTAAGCACATTCTTAATCTAATAAACCTCCATTTACAGGATATGTCCAAGATTATTAGCAACAACAATGGTAGTTCTGCAACAGAATATAAAATGTTCTTCATGGGTTTTTAACATACAGGTTTGCATCCCAGTCAATGTAACAATTTAAGGAAACTGTTAATTTTGGGATGTTTTCTTGGGTTATTCTACTCTTCATTTTTGCATTGTTTTTCCAGGCTGTAAATTTTATACAGATTTGCCTGGGAGCAGACCTTCTTAAGCTCAGTTGGACTTAATGCAAGTCTTGGAATGCATTTTTATGGCCAGGTATGATTCAATAATTAATATCCGATGGGAATAAAATGAAAGAGCTTGCACATCCTTGACATTTCAGCATTAATTTAGAATTACTTTATTCTGCAAACATCTTCCTTAGATCTCTCAGGTTTAATGAAACACTTCAAGAGAAGTTCATGTGAGATTCAAATACAGCATCCCGAGGGCTTTATCACATCTTATTTAATGACACAGGATTGTAAGGATACTGGTGCCAGGGGAAATTTTCATGAGAAAGGATTACTGGAACAATCAGTCCCTGTGGAAAAACACTTGTCTGTCTGTAAGATCAGCGGATGTATTATCTTCCAAATCCCAGCACCTCAGTGTAGCAAGCAAGGTCTTTTTGAAAACATGACACACCATCCATGACAGTGTAGGATAAAATGGCATCTCTCAATTCCGCAATGAGAAATGAAACAGACCGAAATTTGATCTTTGTTTCTAATGCTCTCCATCATATCTGAGGATAACAAATTTAGGGATGGAGAGCTACACCTATATATCTTCTTCTAACAGCTTGCTGAGTGTCTGGCTAGGTTATTCTGCTATGTTAGTAGAGTAGACCAACCTGACAACCCTGAGGACTAATGGCTTGGATGCCAAAGTCCACATGGAACGGTGATGTCCACATGGAAGGAAACTTGGGTGACCCTTATTTTTGGGTAACATCTTTTGGGTCCAGGTCTTAATCTTCTTTTTCACATGCATCTCTTCTCTTTTGACATCAAAAGTGGACATTCTGTACATGATTAAGTACTTGGTTATAGCTTTCTTTTCCTTGAGCAGTTTTCAGGTACCAGAATCCTGATAACAATATCATTTCTAATTGACTCTCTAGAGAGTATTCTTTCTTCTGACCTACCATCATCTCTGCTTGACAAATTGCTACAGGCCCCATAAGCCTTTCCAAAGTGAACTGTAGGTTGCCTGAGCTTTGTAGTAATTCTTAGATTCCCTGCCCACACTGACCTTTTTTGAGGTTTTTTTTTTGTATTTTCCAGCTATTTGTTTTCCTCAGAACTTACAAGCAAACTTTACACAGAGTGTCCCCTAAATCAGATTTGAGACTTTCAATAAATAAGGCCAACTCAATGCAGAAGAGCAGACTTATTTCAACTCAGATAAAGGAAGGACTCTAACCTCAAGAAATGTTTACAGTTTTCCATAAGGACACACTTCTGTAACATCACTTAATGTAACATCACACTTAATGTAACATCAGATACCTTTTTTTTAAATAACAAGGTCCTATCTCTAAAGACCCAGAGGAAGGGCTTACTCTGCAGAGGATATTGCTCATATGTCCAGGAAGAGAAAATCCAGATCTAGTATTATATTGGTCCAATTCCTTTGGATGAAAGTGGACTGGAGACACAGAGTGTCTTCATAATAACTAATTTACTTAACAATTATGCAAGCAGAACATAGTGGAAGAAATACAAGCAGACAGCAGAACCATGAGCTTGTGCAGAATCCCCAAAGCAATAGTTTGAAGAGCTGTAAATATTCCTCTGGCTGTTTCTATCCCTGGCTAACTTCACCTCTGTCATTGCAGCCTTTTTAGCTTCTGTCACTGTCCAGATTCAAAAGTGGAAACAATTCCACCTGCCCCATGACAGTTCCAAAGCACTCATGATTGCACAAGCTGTTCCACTATCTCCAGAGATCACTGTGAGCAGGCCAATAATGTTAAATGACACCTATCTATCCATCCATCCATTCATCCATCCATCCGTCCTTCCTACCTTCTTTCTTTCTTTATTATACGATGCCTTTCCCAAAAGAACAGGACCTAAGATGGCTGACAAAATACTTAAAAGAAAAATGTCAAAAATTGAAACTACAGTACAATAATTTTGAACTGTGGAATAAAAGCTAATTTGAAGGCACATTAAAGGAAAATGTTATCACATCTCCCACTAAAAATGATTCCTTGGCAGCCAGTTACTTACTAAAAGCCTCCGTAAAGGGAAGAGTTTTTGCTTACTAACAGAAGACAGCCAAATATGTAGCAAAATGTAGACAGAAAATATGGTGCATCAGTCAAAGAAATGTTAGTGGAAGGGTACAAGCAATATGGCAGCAGATGCAGGAAGCATTTAATATTGTTGACTGGCATTTATTTATTATAAATTACTTTTCAGTCCACTGAAGCAATGGGGCAGGGGGAATCACATCATAAAAAAGGAAAATGTTATTTTAAAGAAATCAGACTGATAAACAATAACTGCTATAGTTTTCTATAGACATCTAATCCATCTTTTGAAATCATGGCTTCCTACCACGCACAAAAAGATTTCTTTCAAAGAGGGAATTCCATAATTCAGTTCTCCTCCAATTAAGCAGAGACATGGCTCCCAATGGATTCCTGTATCAGCCTCTGTCTTTTTTGTGATAGGTAAAGTGAGGACCCTATTTTATAACTATCTCATCTTCCTAAAGGAGCCTCCTGCTACCTGTAAAGCCAATCAATACAGACAGTTCGAAGGGGAAAGCTTGCTTGCTCTCTGCTTCAAGCAGAGGGTTGGTGGGTGAGCAAGTTACATAGATTCTCCTGCAATGACACCTCACTCTGACTTGTTTTGGGAAAACAAGAATTGCTGTTTCCTCTCTCAGCATCTGCTAAGCTTACCTGGAGCTAGGAACAGAAAAGACAGAAAGGCAAGTCATCAATTTCTGCTTCAAACCTAGCATTGATTTACTATGACACACTGCTCATTTAAATTAGGGAATGCATTGTCTTCACTAATAAGCTGCTGTGCTATGTTATGCTGTGCATTATTTTGATTCCTACTAGGGTGAGCCATGAATCAGTAGATCAAATTAATTCTCATATCAACCATAAAGATCCTTAGGTACCCTTTGCAAAGCTTTGTTTTTTAATCTAAGCCCTCTAACAATGGGGGGTTACATTATAAAGATCTTGCTCTTTTAGTGATAAAGTCCTGCCTTATCATGCAAGCTTTTAATAACTAAATTGGGCAAGACAGAATCTCTCTGGGATGTTCTTTTAAAGTGTGTTTTAAAGCCTTTCAATGTTTAACACTGTCAATTCCTATTATCTTTAATCATTTTGTTTAAATTTGTAATTTATTGTGGCTTTAATATGGTCCTTTTTAATCATTTGTGAACCACTTTTGGTCTCTTCACAGGGAGAAAGATACCATACAAATAAAACAAACAAACAAACAAACACATGCATACATTCAAGGTTACATAGATAATATGTGTGAAGCAAGAAATGACCACACCTGAATCGTCATACTAGATCAAAATAAGTCTGTCTGGCAGTGGTGTGTGTGTGTGTGTGTGTGTGTGTGTGTGTGTGTGTGTGTGTGTGTGTGTGTGTGTGTGTGTGTGGGGAAGCCAACCCCGGATGGCACTTTTTGGGCTATGGGTGTTCTTGGACTACAATTCCCAGAAGCCATAGCGGGAGCAGGTGCCAGCGTCCACCAGGGGGCGGCAAATTTGGCTTATGCCCTGGGCTGCTAAAATCAATGCTACACTACTGCTGTCTGGCCAGGTTATCCTGCTAGGGTAATAGAGTAGACCATACTGCAGTGACTCAATGCCAAGTGTCAGGT
Organism: Furcifer pardalis; assembly: GCA_030440675.1. Lineage (NCBI taxonomy): Eukaryota > Metazoa > Chordata > Lepidosauria > Squamata > Chamaeleonidae > Furcifer > Furcifer pardalis. The sequence goes on from CP126897.1 coordinate 102,783,631, forward strand.
GGCAGGTAACTAACCTGACAACCCTGAGGACTAATGGCCTTGGATTCTGAAGTCCATAGGGAAGCGTGGTGGTCCCCAAGTGGATTAAATCCCACTTGAATCCACCTTGATGGAGGGCTGCAGCTTCATCAATACTGGCCTGTGGCTGATGAGGACTTTGTGTGCCAAAAGGGCTCAGGACCGGAAAGTGACTCAAGGGACTGGATCAGTGACATGGGTGTCATGCTGCGATGTGGAAGGCAGATGAAAGCCCATGGGATTATATTCTCAGGACAGTCTTTATGGCTGATTGCCATGATGATCACCAATATTCAGAATCAGATATGGAAGAAGAAGAAGAAGAAGAAGAAGAAGAAGAAGAAGAAGAAGAAGAAGAAGAAGAAGAAGAAGAAGAAGAAGAAGAAGAAGAAGAAGAAGAAGAAGAAGAAGAAGAAGAAGAAGAAGAAGAAGAAGAAGAAGAAGAAGAAGAAGAAGAAGAAGAAGAAGAAGAAGAAGAAGAAGAAGAAGAAGAAGAAGAAGAAGAAGAAGAAGAAGAAGAAGAAGAAGAAGAAGAAGAAGAAGAAGAAGAAGAAGAAGAAGAAGAAGAAGAAGAAGAAGAAGAAGAAGAAGAAGAAGATGATCTAACCAAAGGCTTAGCCAATGTTCCATTTATACAGTGGTAATATATAGCCATCTTGGCGAGTAGCCACTGATAGCAGTTACTGTATCTCATTTCTTTTGAAATCAGTTTAAATTAGAAGCCATCAATACATTTTCTGGCAGTGAATTCTATAGTTGAAGTATGTACTATAGATGTTCCAGGAGATGAAGAAAGAGGGAAACCAATCTCCTCCTATCTACTTTCTACAAACCATCCATACTTTAATAATAACAATAGCATGCCATCAAGCTGATTCCAAATTATGGAGATTCTTTCCAGGGTTTTCTAGACAGAGAATACAGTACTTAGAAGTGGTTCGTCATTTCCTCCTTTTGGGGCTTCCCTGGAATTGTGCAGCATGCTTACGGGTACAAAAAGCTGGCTCTTCTCCCAGGAGGAAGGCACAATGGGGAATCAAACTCCCAGCCTCTGGTTCTTCACCCAGATACCTAAAGCCATGAGCTAAGTAAGGTAAAGGTAAAGGTCACCCTTGCTTGAAAGCCAGTCATATCTGACCCTAGGGTTCAGTTCTCATCTCAGTTTCATAGCCAAAGAGCCAGCACTGTCTGCTTCTGCAGATGTTTCCTTAGTCATGTGGCAGGCATGACTAGACACCGGAGCACATGGAATGATGTTTACCTTCCCACTGAAGTAGTCCCTGTTTATCTATTTGCAATTTCTTGCTTTGAACTGCTAGGTTGGCAGGAGCTGGGACAAAGATGGGAGCTCATTCCATCCTGCAGTATTTGGGTATCGAACTGCTGACCTCCCATCTTCCAGTCAGTGTCTTAGCCACTTGAGCCACTGCGGTTCAAAAAAAGAAAAGAAAAGAGCTATCCAGCTTAAATGCCTCAAAAATATCCCATGCTACTTATTTTTTCCTCTAAGGTGATCAGCCCTAAATGTAATGCTGAAAATATTACTGCTGTTACGACTGGTACTGCTAATGCTATTTCTACAAAGTCCCTATACAAATCTTTTTAAAAGAAGAATTTCCAAAAAAAAGGGGGCAGGATTTGAATCTAGATCTCTCCAGTTCTAAGACCAAAGTGGTTGATACAGTCCACATATGGCCATTATCCCCCCCCCCCCAATAACCATCAGCTCTGTGGTCTCTATGAATTATAGCAGGCCACTATATATTTAGAGTCTCAGCTTCAAATTAGTTATGCATCGCCAGTCTTCAGGCTTCACATCTTCCTTCTTGATATTATTTAACACCAGGCTGTCATTTTAGCCTTCTTGCAGTAAGATTATGAGATTAGACTCCCCCCCCTGCCCTGCCCAACCTACCATATGATCAATCCTACTCTCTAATAAAGAAAAGAAAAACAAGCATGTTTCCTTTCAGACTACACTGTTTCCAGTCTCAGTGCAATTTTCTTCCAGCATGAACTGCCACTCAGATTTGATATAGTGAATATATTTATTACAGCCAATGCTGCACCTTTGTAATGGCTTGATCATATATTTCAGCAGCTCTGAATGGCAGCTCCTATGGAGAAGCAATAGATATTTATTAAGTCCACATTTCCATGAAAAGGTGAAGCCAGGTCAGCAGTTTCCAAGGAATTTTATGCTGATAAATAAAGCAACACATACCCCTCGATACTTCTCTGTTTATTTATTAATATTTTCTACAGAAATGTCTGTATACCATTAAAAGGGGGTAATTTAAGAAATTCATTTTCATCAAAGATATTAGGTGGTTTTTCTTCTTGGCCTCCACCCCTGCTTTCTTTTACTGTTCTATAGTACCAAAATATTCCTGTGTCTAAACCAGGGGTTGTCAAGCTTTTCACACCAAGGGCCAGACCACTTCCCCTCAGACAGCTGAGCGGGCCAGATACGTGGTTTTCCCCATTGTAAATGCTGCCATAAATGACAGCGGGCACATCTGCACATGTGTGGGTATGATTATGGCTGTCGTAAACGTGTCTGCTTCCGCTGTGGGCCAGATGTTTTGCCATTGTGGGCTGGGCCTGGCCTGGCCTGCAAGCTGTAGGTTGTGAACCTCTGGGGTAAACCTTTGGTTAATCTCATGATCTATTTCCCCCCCAGAGCTCAGATCATTACACTTTAAAATTAACTTATTGCATTACACATTACTTTTAGACAGCTTGGTTGCTATTATTATGCTGACTACACAAATAATTATGTTGCTTCTCAGCAACAATTTGCATTATTATTATTTATTAATTTATTATTTATTAGTTCAAATTTATATTGCCGCCCACTCACCTGGAACGACTCAGCGCAGCTTACAAACAATACATTACATTACAATACAATATGTTGATGGGGGCTCAGGAGGAGGAGCGGCGAAGTCCTCAACCTGCCCTGGTTACAGGAAAATACTATTTGAGGTTTGCAGGAGCTGGGACAGAGATGGGAGCTCATTCCCATGCAGTACTCACTACGTCATGCAGAAGGAATAGTTTGGAATTAAATTCAGATTTTCTACCCCCATTCCTGCCAACCTAGCAGTTTGAAAGCAAGACATTTATTTATTTATTTATTCAGATTTATATTGCCACCCACTCGCCGAGGTGACTCAGGGCAGCTTACAGTCAAAACAGCAACAGTACAATAAAAATTATAAAATATAACCTCACAAAATACAAAATACAACCAAACCAGAACACAGACTAACTCCCCTCAGGCCATTGTTGTGGGCCTAGAGGAGGGGGAAAAGTTCCTCAGCAGCCTGCCAGGCTATCGAGTCTTCTCCCTCAGCCTGTTGTTGTGGGCCCACAACAAATTGCAATTAGATAAATAAGTACCACTTCGGTGGGAAGGTAAACAGTGTTCCGTGCACTCTGGTGTCTAGGCCTGCCTGCCACATGTCCACAGAAATGTCTGCAAATGCAGACAGCGCTGGCTCTTTGGCTATAAACGGAGATGAGCACTGAACCCTAGAGTTGGATATGACTGGCTTTCAAGTAAGGGGAGTAGTGGGATTAAAAAAATTAGTTACTCTGTGCGCGTGGCATGGTTAGCATGGCCGGGGGGGGGGGCGGGGGGAACTGTGTTGCACCTGAATTAGGACTACAGTACAGTACTGTACTTTGTTTCAAAACTTGGATGGGTGGGGCCTGCCAGAATTTCTGCTACCAGTTCTGGCCAACTAGGGTGAGCCTGCTGAAGCCCACCACTGAGTAAGGGTGACCTTTACCTTTCTGTCCCCACCACTGGAAATGGAAGTTCAGGATGATTGCCTGCAGAAACAAATTACAGGACAGTATGTCTAATCAGAAGGGTGGTGTTGAAGAGTTGATGGGGTATCCTTCAAATAACTGATGCAACAGAAAAATAAGTGCAGTCCTCTCCACAAGGTGGCGCTTTTGGCTTTTAGAATGATGAACTCAAGGCTCATCTAAGAGCTGGAATGTTTTGCTCCTTATCTACTGTATTACTAATAACTGCTCCAAACGCAACAGATTTACATGGGACTTTGCTCAATAGAAGCAGAAGTTGAGTGCCTATCATTTAGCATTTCATAATGGGTAGTGCTAGTTACAAATGTTTGGAAATATTCACGTTTCTTCACACATGTGTGCAAAAACACATACAGTATAACTTGATCAACTAGCTCATGGTGGAAGTACATTTGTCATATTTCATCCAAACGTCTCCTTTCTGGATCGCATTCAGAGGGCCCTTGTTCTGCACAGCTGATTCACAGTAATAATTGGCTATAATCAGCCACATCCTCAAATCATCTTGTGCAGTTTTAATTGTTGTAGGCTTCTGTGAAACCATGGTAATGGGGAGATTAGTGATGGAGGAATTAGTGCTGTCGTTACTATTCAAGAATAAAAATGATTTCTGCTTTTTTTAAAAAAGCTCTACCAAGATGTGAGAATCCACACTATCTCCAGTTACTTGTTGGAAGGCAACTTGAGTTTTGGCTTCAGTCCTGCATGAAGCAGTTTTTCCAAAGTAGCTCAACTGAGGATAAATAGTTCCAGGACTGTATCTAATGATGTACAGTAATACCTCATATAACATTAGTATCGAATAACACGAAAATCGCATAACATTAAGGAATCTGGGGGGAAGAATTGCATCGGATAACATTAAGATCCTATGGGATGCTTCAGATAACAACCGCTAAAGCCTGTGTGGTTACAATGTATCTCTATGGATCCCATAGGATTTTAACATGCATCGGATAACACTAAAAATCATATAACATCAAGACTTGTGGAACCAGGTTTTAGTGTTATATGAGGTTTGACTGTATATTCAAAATCATTTATTGCAGATTAGTTACCCCTTAATGCTTTTCAGTCAAGGACAGATTTATTTCTTCACCCTCCCCCCCCCCCCATTTTTTTGTTTATGGGCCAAGCAGGGATTCTTAAGGAATTATAATGACTGAAAATACTAAAATGTAGTACAGTATACTGTATTGTAGTATTGTCTCTCTCAAGTTGATTAAGAGAGAGCACACAGAAATTAAACTATAAAGGCAGAGTATCCTGTTTCATCATTTGAGCCAATATTATATTATTCTAAGCATTATTAAAAAGATGTCTCTGAGCATATGCAGAATTCTGATTGTTCCTCATCTTTCCCCTCAATATTGGCCAGCTTCATCCCTGTTTGGCCCATAAACTTCTTATTTAGAATAGGAAGAATCCCCCCCCCCGAGTTTCTGAATCAGGTTATATAATTCTCAGTTTAGTTATGATGATGATGATTGATTGATTGATTATTTAATTAATTCACATGTTACTTTTTCTTTGCTGTTGTTCAGTCACATAGTTGAGTCCGACCCTTTGTGACCCCATGGACCACCTCACGCCAGGAAGCCCTATCCTCCACCACCTTCCTCAAACCCCTCAGCTTTGTGCCCCTTGAATCAACAATGCCATCTAGCCATCTCATCCTCTGCTGCCCCCTTCTTATTTTCCCCTCAACCTTTCTCAGAATCAAAGCTTTCTCAAGTGAATCCTCTCTTCTCATTTGATGTTCAAAGTACTTTAGCTTCATTTTCAATATTTGACCTTCCAAGTAGTAGTTGGAGTTGATTTCTTTTAAAGATCAACTTATTTGTTCTCTTTGCTGTCCAGGGTACTCTCAAAATTCTCATCCAACACCGCATTTCAAAGGTGTCTATTCTTCTAGTCTTTTTATGAGAGCACAAAGCAGCTAACTCTTCATAGCAAAACAAACAAACAAAAACAAACAAACAAACAATTAAAGTCTCCAACAACTCACTTTTTGTAACATGTTTTCTTTTGAGGTGTACCACAGCTTAGAAAATAATTAATTATAGCTACTGTTCAAAGACCCACCACAAGTCATTCATTGCCATTACACTTACAATGCTGAAAGGTACATTGATAGATTGTCATTTTTCAGAAGTAACTAAAATAGTTGCTTCTTCCTTTCATTACAATGCTTTTTTTTAAAATTCTGAATACTATAAGCCACTCCCTAAGGTAGAAAACACATTCCTTCATTATCACCTCAATATCCACAACAAAGCAAAATAAACATGATCTGAGCCAGCACTTGAGTCCTGTGATGTCCCCTTATCCACCAACCTCAGAGGCCAACTCCTATAATCATGTTACTTACTTATGTGATCATGTTAATTACAGTGTGTGTTTGTGTATCTTAGCATGCTGGTGAAAGAAAAGAGAAAGAAGGCAAAATATCATAGCACTTTGAAGACCCACAGTTTTATAACTTATGAGATTTCATGGATCAAAATCCAGATCGTCAGACACTGAGACACTAAGAAAGTGAGTTTTAGTCCCTAAAACTGTAGCTGACGTAGAATTGTTAGTTTTGAAAGTGCTACAGTATTCCCCCCACTCTTTTCATCAACATTGAAAGTTAAAGGTATCCTGCCAAGGAGAAGACATTAACTCTCATTATGTTGGTACCATAATGCAATGCAATTATAACCTTCATTACTGGAGGAAGGAAGTCTTTTTGTGATGGGTTTGTTCTGAGACCCATGCAAGCACGAGATCTTTTGCACAGGTACCTGCAACACAAATGTGCCCTTAACCTCACATCTCTCTATTGCTGGCAATCTCCCTTGATTGTGTCATGCTCGCTTGCCCTTTCCTAAATGAGCAAAAATCCCAAAGATTTCAAAGAACAAGCAAAGAAGGAGCATTGAGCATTAACAGCAGATTGTTCTAGCTTTCAGTGATATGAAACTTAAGCTGCTCTAAACCTAATGTACAGACTTTTTTTCTTCTGTGTATGCAGATTGAATGGGACTTAAAAACCCAGTAGGGACAGATTGCGGCTGAAATATGACATGAAATTCTCCCAAGCAAATGACGCATGTTCTTGCTGCTACAGGGAACAAGGGGGAAACATCTGCTTATTCCTCCTGAACTGATATCACAACACTTACTCAACTTAGGAACTTGGGCAGTTGGGACCCCTGAAAGGATAGACAACCAGTCCTGACTGCATCCAGTGGTCAGAGGAGAGGATGCCCCAAAAGGGGGGGGGAACACTCCCTTTTTAAACTACAAGGCCCAACATCCTCTTGCTCTCCTGGATGAGAAATTTTGAGCAGTGTTGTTTGAGGGAGGAAAACCCCTTTCAAAGCTCTGGAGATGGACTGACCCTCCACTTTCACCCCAAGGAGAGCTGTGTGAAGCTTATATAAAGGTAAAGGTCTCCTTTGCTTGAAAACCAGTTGTGTCCGACTCACATCTCCATTTATAGCCAAAGAGTCAGTGCTGTCTGCATCTGCAGGTGTTCCCATAATCATGTGGCACACATGGCAAGATGCCAGAGCGCATAGCACACTGTTACCTTTCCTACCTATTTATCTATTTGCAATTTCTTGCTTTTTAACTGCTAGGATGGCAGGAGCTGGGACAGACGATACGTGCTCACTCTGTCATGCAGCACTCGGGTCTCGAACAGCTGACTTGCCAAACTTCCAGTCATCAAGTTCAGTGTTTTAACCACTAAGAGATGGCTTTTCCATCTACTGTTCCCAGACTGTGGCAGGCATTCTCCTCTGAGCAGGAACTGCAAAATCTAATGGAAGGTCTTTTCCATCTGGCCTTTTAAACCATTTTAGTGCTTTTCAAGTGATGTGAAGACTGTAATGGTTCTGTTGTTTAAACCAGAGATTCTCAACCTGCAGCCTGTGGCACCATTTCACGTGGCCCCCACTACACCCAGAAGAGCCATGTGGGGAATGAAGGGCAAAATGGCTGTCCAGCCCCCGAAGCTGTCTGAGGCAGCGTGACCTGGCACCAGGCTTAAAAAGGTTGAGAACTCCTGGTTTAAATCATTTGTAGCCATCTTTCTCAGTGATTTTGAGCACTGTCCTCTTTGGTTGAAGAAGAAAGTTGGGATAAAAATGGAATAAATGAAAAATAAAGCTTAATAGGATGGGCACACAGATCTATTCTAAAGGGTTGTAGGTATCCGGCATTTCTTATCAGATGTTTCTCAGTGATGGAAATCTCCCAAACAAAAGACAATTTACAGTATGTTTGTAAATGTACACACCCAGGCCCTACCAGCTATAGGCCTGACTTGCTAACATTTAGACATTTAAATTTACATGGAAACAAAAAGACACAAAAATCACATGGACAAGAAACATGAAAAGGGTTGAATGTAAAAAGCACACACATACCAAGAAATAGTTTGCATGGCAGTAGGCAAAATATTAAAAAGGGAAAAAACTGAAGGACAGTAAAAATGAAATCTGTTTGGCTTGAAGGACAAAGCAAAGGACTAGGACTGCAAAAGCCACAGAAGGTAACCAATAATAACCTCTTCATTCTGTTTTTACAAACAAAGCTGGCTTGATTATTGAGTGGAGACCAGACACAAAAGGTAACCAAGAAAATGTAAAGAGATGTTAGGGACTGCAGTGGCTTAGTAGTTAAGACGCTGAACTTGATGACTGGAAGGATGGCAGGGCAGAAGTTCAAGACGCGAATACTGCATGATGGAGTGAGCTCCCATCTCCTGCTAACCTAGCAGCTTGAAAGCAAGAAATCGCAAGTAGATAAATGGGTACCACTTTGGTGGGAAGGTAAACAGCATTCTGTACACTCCGGTGTCTAGGAATGCCTGCCGCATGACCGTAGAAATGTCTGCAGATACAGACAGTGCTGGCTCTTTGGCTAGAAGCAGAGGTGAACACTGAACCCTAGAGTCGGATACGACGGGCTTTTGAACAAGGGCGACCTCTACATTTACTTAAAGAGATGTTACAAGTTTCTCCTAGTAAGAAGAGGAAATCCACTTACTGGATGTTACAGAGAGACATGAACTCCATCCTTCTTTGAGCTTGTTATGCTAATTATGAGAGTTTCATTGTTATAATATCTTCGGGCAGAAACTGACCTATAGCGTAGTTCTGTGCAGGGTTTTTTTTTAAGCAAAAGAGCAACATCTTATTCTCCTCCACTAGATGTCACTGTAAAGATTCAGTACTGCAATTTCGCAACTACAGTTTACAGAGGCTGCTAAAATGTTGCTATTCACAAGACATTGGCAATTCATGAGATATTGAGAGTACAGCACAAGGATGGAGAAATCCTGGATTGCTATGTTAATCTCTCTTCATCCCTTCCCTGGCCCCAAACCAATAAAAATATAATAATGAAGCTGAGAATGGAAGCTGGTACTAAGGTCCACATGAGAATGATAGTTTGGCTATAGAAATTTGATTAAATAAATAAATAAAAATAAATAATACATCTTTTACAGGAAACGTTTAACTGAAGGATACTCAGATGTTTATGCTGCCTCAAGCACAGCATTCCTAGCATCTCCTCACTGCATAAATGCTGCATAGAATTAGCTATTGGACCCCAGTCCAAAATTCAAGCTTCTGTTTTCAGTGCCGCTAGCGCATGTTTTTCCGCTTCTATTTATCAGCTTCTTTTGCCTCTGAACAGCTGCTGCTGCTCATGTTAAATGTTTGAACTTCAAGACAACAACCTACAGGTGCTCATAAACTGCCATGACTCCTTAAACAGCTTTATTAATATTTTTGCTAAGCAGCAGTTTGCCCCCAACAAGTGAAATCCATTTCTGAGTGTCTTGGTTGCCAGATTATTATTATTATTTTTTTACCTCAGGCAAGTTCCTTCTTATTTCCATGCCTCTTTGAAGCACCTGCAGGTTCTCTGAAGCAAAGAACTCTCTGATTTTACCATAACAGCACTCACTGTATCATTCTATAACACAAACATTGGTTAGGAAACCTGGGACTTAGTGGTTAAGATGCTGGACTTGATGACTGGAAGTTTTGCAGGCCAGCAGGTCGAGACCTGAGTACTGCATGACGGAGTGAGCTCCCATCTCTGGTTAGGTGGTTAAGACACTAGCAGTCCAAAAGAAAGAAATTGCAAGTAGATAAATAGGTACCACTTTGGTGGGAAGATAAACAGTGTTCCATGTCTAGTCATGCCACATGTTCACGGAAACATCCACAGACACAAAGAATCCTGGCTTTTTAGCTGTAAACAGAGATGAGCACTGAACCCTATAGTTGGATATGATTGGCTTTTGAGCAAGGGCAACCTTTACCTTTTAATAGTAGATGACATACACAGGAGACTGGCTGCACCGAACAGAGAGATTACGATTCACTCAACATAGAGCAGCAGATCATCTGATAAACACACTGCTCACCAACGCCCTGGTGTGAATGACTGTTTCAAAATAGATGGTGAATGTAAGAGCAGTGGAGTAAGATCAATTTTAATCCTAACTAAAGTAGGTCCATTGGAATCAATGGGATTTATATTAGTAAATTAGTAAATTTTATATTAGTAAATTTTAACAGGTGTACTCTAGTTGAAAGTAAAAAATGGGTTTAGCTCAATGCCTTCACAGAGATTTTCTTTGCCAGGTACAAAATTTGCATTTGTGAATTTGCATGAAGACTGTATAAATCATCCTACCACTGCATTGCTCCCATATTTCAGGAATGTTTTCCTCCACCTCTTGCATTTCTGTAGCTTTTATCCAAATCTATAGTACTGTGCAAAAGTCTTACATCTCAGTCATGACACAAAATGTTACCAAAATAAATAAAAAACCAATAAAAACAGGGAGTGAGAGGGGGGTTGTTGGAGTTTTAGACTACAAAGTAATTTTAACAAACGCAGTAAAAAGGTAGAAAGTTATCTCTGCTAATGGCAACAGATAATTGTCAAGAGAAGCTTTCAAAGAATGTACAACAGAACAAATGATTTGAAAAAGTAACTTTCCAACCCTTCTCTAAACGAGGGTGCCATCACCAAGATGGAGATTCTGACAAGTGGCAAAAATATGAAGTCTTTCGATGTTTTATTACAAATGTACGGACAGGCTTGCAAAGAAGCAAAACTGTATAATTTACTTTATTGATGGATGTTGGACCACTGGACTCTTCTCTGCCCCAGTTACTTTATTTTTTTGCCCCTGAAAACCCAAAGGATGCTGCCATGAAAACAGAAGTCAGATCAGAGTCTGCAAAATGCAATGCTCATGTTTATTTTAGCTTAAAAACATTATGAGCTTTTTTTGGAAGCTTAATCTAGTCTTTCATGTTACAATCAAGCCATTCTTTGGTCTTCAACCTTCCAGCTAAATTCACTAAGTAGATTATGCCACTACATCAGTGCTGATTGATTTGAATATATTTTTGTGCTTCTATATCATCTGGAGTCAACAGTTCACTGTAATGCCTTGGAAAAAGTTTACCCAATGGTAGATTTACAAAATCGTTTAAAATGAACAAAAGCTTAGCTTGAGCAGCAATGAATTGCAGCATTTTAGAAAGAAAAATCCTTTAAATCTTCATCCAGCTTTGCAAAGGAAATGGAGCCCCCACCCAGCTAAAAGTCTGACTAATATTAGAATGCATTTTCTTTATTGTAACAAAGGCACCCATTCTCCAAGAAAGGGCTGGAAAATCCTCCTTCTCCTATTTGAGACAGAAGCCTTGTTGCTGCTGAGACCATAATCTGATGGGGCTAACACACACACGGCAGAATCATAATTTCATGTCAGAGATTACTCTGGGTTGAAAAGATTTTTGCTGGAGAAACTGAGGAGAAGGAGCTGGAATTACACAAACACAATTGCTACCTGCCCTGGGGGAATAAAAGGAACAGGATTCTATTTAGGAGTAGAGGACATTTGAGAAATAGTCTTTGAATTGCATTACATTTGGAGAGGAAAACAAGCAGATTATGAAGAGCAGCAACACCCAAATTGGCTCGTTCGAAATATTTTGCTGTCATCCAGGAACACAAAGAACAAGAGCATGACGACAACAAGATAGACACTCCTTTTACTGCTGCGGCCTTCGTCTCAACACGGTCACTGTTACGATATAATGTCTGCAATGCTAGCACAGATGGAGAGAAGGCCGAACATATGTTTCCAGTCCATCTCATCTCAGACATGTGCTAAAGCGATAGCAGCCTCAAGAAGGAAAAACACAGGAGCTGACAGATCAAGAGAGCAAACACAAGGCAGGAGAAAGAGACCTGTTAACACCAGAGAGCCGTGGAGTTTAAAAATACTGTACAGGGAAGTCAGGGTTGGAACCCTTTCCCCCTCCCCCCGCCCCCAGCACATTTTGGTTTACAGCTTCCAATGGCCATGCTGGCTTGGGTTTGAGGTGAGTTGTAATCCCAAAAACTAACTTTTCTGCATTCTCGGAAGCCACAAAGATATTTCATAACAACACTGCTTTCACAGATTTCTCTAACCCATAAATGCATATCTACCTTATTACACTGTGATAATATGCATGATAATACTTTGTTTTAAACTGTGATAACATGTATGATGAGAGGATACTGGCGTAGAAACCGGCAAACCAACGTCAGGAATTTTGCCAAGAGAACCCTATGGACCAAAACAAAAGGCAAAACAAATGGGGCAATTTAGATGTAATAGGATGCTTAGCACATCAGATCAGAAGAAGGGGAGGGACAGGAAAGGGGGAGAAGAAATACAGTGTTGCAAGGAACAATACTGTATAGGGACATAGAATGTAAGATCTATGAATCAAGGAAAACTGGAAGTGGTAAAAAAGGAAATGGAAAGAATAAGCATTGACATCTTGGGAATCAGCGAGTTAAAATGGTCAGGGACGGGTGAATTCAGCTCTGGAAACCATCATATCTACTACTGTGGACAAGAAAACCTCAGAAAAAACGGAGTATCCATAACTGTCAATAAAAGGGTGAGAAAAGCAGTAATGGGATATAATCTCAAAAATGATAGAATGATGTCAGTCAGAATACAAGGCAAGCCATTCAATATCACTGTAATCCAAATATACGCACCAACCACTAGTGCAGATGAAGCCACAATTGACCAGTTCTATGAAGACTTAGAACACCTCATAGAACAGACACCAAGAAATGATGTACACATTATCATAGGAGACTGGAATGCCAAAGTAGGAAATCAAAAAGTAAATGGAATAACAGGCAAGTTTGGTCTTGGAACACAGAATGAAGCAGGTCAAAGACTGATAAGAGTTCTGCCAAGATAACGCACTGGTCATAGCAAACACTCTCTTCCAGCAACACAAGAGGAGACTCTACACATAGACATCACCAGATGGCCAACATCGAAACCAGATTGATTACATACTCTGTATGGAGAACTTCCATACAGTCAGCAAAAACAAGACCAGGAGCAGAGTGTGGCTCAGATCACAACCTACTGATTGCAAAATTCAGGCTTAGACTAAAAAAAATAGGAAAAACAATTAGGCCAGACAGATATGACCTAGACAACATTCCTTGGAAATACACAGTGGAGGTGTGGAACAGATTTAATGGCTTGGACCAGATAGACAGTGTGCCAGAAGAATTATGGACAGAGATGCGGGACATCATGCAGGAGGCAGCAAGGAAAACCATACCAAAAGAAAAGAGGCGTAAGAAAGTGAGGTGGTTGTCCATAGAGGCTCTTAAAATAGCAGAGGACAGATGGAATGCAAAATGCCAAGGAGAAAGGAAAAAATACAGTCACTTGAATACAGAATTTCAAAGAAAAGCAAGGAGAGATAAGGAAACCTACCTGAACACACAGTGCAAAGAAATAGAGGAAAACAATATCAGGGGTAGGACTAGAGATCTTTTCAAAAAAATTGGGGAACTCAAGGGAACATTTAAAGCAAAAATGACCATGATAAAAGACAAAGAAGGCAAGGAGTTAGCAGATACAGAAGAGATTAAGAAAAGATGGAAAGAGTACACAGAGGAACTCTACAAAAAGGACCTCAACACCCCTGATAATAAAAATGTTGAGGAAATTGAACATGAGCCAGACATTCTAGAGAGTGAAGTCAGAAAGGCCCTAAAAACACTGGAAACAACAAAGCCAGTGGAGTTGATGGTATCCAAGTTGAACTTTTCAAAGCCCTGCAAGATGATGGAATCAAATTATTGCATTCTATATGCCAGCAGATTTGGAAAACACAACAATGGCCACAGGATTGGAAAAGATCTGTATACGTTCCACTCCCCAAAAAGGGTAATGCCAAAGAATGTTCAAATTATCGAACAATTGCGCTCATCCCACACGCTAGCAAGGTGATGCTCAAGATAATACAGGATAGACTGCAACAGTATGTGGAGAGAGAATTACCAGAAGTGCAGGTGGGTTTCAGAAGAGGCAGGGGGACTAGAGACCACATCGGCAACATAAGATGGATCATGGAAAAAACAAAGGAATATCAGAAACAAGTCTACTTCTGTTTCATTGACTACACCAAGGCTTTTGACTGTGTCGACCATAACAAAATGTGGCAAGTAATTAAAGAAATGGGAATACCGGAACACCTTATAGGCCTCATGAGAAATCTGTACATGAATCAAGAGGCAACAGTTAGGACAGAAAATGGAATGACGGAGTGGTTTGGAATAGGAAAAGGAGTAAGACAAGGCTGCATTTTGTCACCCTGCTTATTCAACTTATACACAGAACACATAATGCGCAATGCAGGAATGGAGGAATCACAATTTGGGATCAAAATTGCTGGGAGAAACATCAACAACTTGAGATATGCAGATGATACCACCCTAATGGCGGAAAGTGAGGAGGACCTAAAGAAGCTCCTGATTAGGTTAAAAGAAGAGAGTGAAAAAGCTGGCTTGAGACTCAATATCAATAAAACCAAGATAATGGCAACAGGCCCTATCAGTCCCTGGAAAACAGATGGGGAAGAAGTAGAAGCAGTGACAGATTTTGCTTTCCTAGGTTCAAAGCTCACTGCAGATGGTGATTGTAGCCATGAAATAAAAAGGCGACTGATTATTGGGAGGCAAGCAATGAGAAACCTGGGGAGCATAGTGAAAAGTAGAGACATCACATTGCAAACAAAAATTCGTATAGTCAAAGCAATGGTATTCCCTGTGGCAATGTATGGTTGTGAGAGCTGGACCATTAGGAAAGCTGAGCGCAGAAGAATAGATGCCTTTGAGATGTGGTGTTGGAGGAGAGTTTTGAGAGTCCCCTGGACAGCGAGGAGAAATCAACTCTGACTGCTCCTTAGAAGGTCAAATAATAAAGATGAAGCTAAAGTACTTTGGACGTCAAATGAGAAGAGAGGATTCACTTGAGAAAGCCTTGATGCTTGGAAGGGTCGAGGGCAAAAGAAGAAGGGGACGGCCCAAGATGAGATGGCTAGATGGTATTGTGGATGCAATGGGCACAGAGCTGAGCAAGTTGAGGGGGATGGTGGAGGACAGGAGTGCCTGCCGGACAGTGGTCAATGGGGTCGCAGAGGGTCGGAATCGACTGTGCGACTGAACAACAACAAAACCTTATCTTCCCTAAGGCTATGTCTTGACCAGAGGTAATCTCAACCTATGGCTCATGGGCCAGAAGTGGCAGAAACAGGCACGTTCGCATTTATGGTTGTTGTAAATGTGTCCACGACAGCCGTGGGTGCATTTTACGGTAGTGTTTATGGCAGGGTCCGGCCTGCTCAGTGTCTGAGGGAGTGTGAACTGGCCCATGGCTTCAAAAGGTTGAGAACTCCTGGTCTTGACTATCAAAAGAAGCAGTGGAAACAGCAGCTTTCCAATCTTTTTTTTCTCAAAAAAATCAAATTATAGTCACACGGGTGTTGGGTTGGTTAGCATATCCTTTGAGAAATCTTGACCAGATGGGTTTTCTTCTTTTTAACTTTTCAGCTGTCAATGTCAAGTGGCCTCTCAATTTACCCCTTTGATCTCCTGTAGGGATTTATTTTCTTTTTTAAAACCTTATTTTCTCTGCCACCAGTCAACTATTAGGCATCCAGCTTCCATCCTGAAAGATGAGGAAAATCCTAAAATTCCACCGAGCCCAGAAATAACCAGTAATGACAATTTAAACAAGTAAACAAAGCAGGCAAGCAAACAAGTGGGAAACATCCAGAAAGGCACTTCTGGCTTTGACTTTTGAGAGAAGGTCTTCAGGAAATCTTAAAATTATTTTCCCCAGAATCTTTCAGGAGCAGAAATATGCTTCTTTTGGGCAAAAATTGTATTTACAGTATTTGGATTCTCTTCAATTTAGGGCAGGGGTGCCCAAACTTTTTGGGCCGTGGGCTGATCATGTGGTTCAGGGAGCCAATCACCAAGGTCCGGGGGCCGGGTGTGGCCCCTAACGCCAATTCACCGGGCCCGCGAAGCCCTTGTCGCTCCTGGAAGGGCCAATCACTATATCTCAGCCTAACTTATGGAAGCAAAATTCACAATTGTTTCTTTTTCATCTATTTTTCTTCTTCTCTTCATCCACTGCCATGAGGCTTTTCTATAAGCAAAGCAATCATTTTATATTATAAAGTTGTCTGCCACTAGCCCCTGAGCCCATTAGCAAAAAATATGTGGGAGGAGCTATAAATCCAAATTAAAAAATAATTAGTGAACAGTGGCTGCCAAAATTGCATTTAGCATTACCATCTTGCAGTACGCTAGCAGTTGTAGCTAGCCAATTATAGCACACAAATTTTTACTAGAAAAAGGTCAGTTTATGATATATATTTTCACACATTGTCCACCAATAAATGTCAAAATCTTTTTGATGTCAAAATAAGTGCTAGTTAGCAGCAGTTTTCTCCTCTGAAGAAGCCATCTTTTGTATTTAATATTAAACAGCGCTATTTAACACTATAGAAAGTCTGTGAAAGGGAAAGAGATCATTATGAATGAGATCCAGTCTAAAGGTTAGTGTCATAAAAAATATTATGTCTCCGGAGTGGTGGCATACATATATGAACGTATGTACTATTTATGTCTTTCAAAAAATTATAAGAACCAAACAAATTATTCTGGTACCAGCAGTTTACAATCTCATTGTTGTTCTTCAATAAAAACAATATGACAAAAATATCAGGAGATCGCACCACCACTTGATCAGTTGACACAAGGATTGTCACATACAGGGTAGGGCAAATGTGGTTTCTATTGTTCCAAAAGGTACAAATTCCAAGAAATGGGATTGTGACTAAACATTGGGAAAACTCTTTGACAATAGAACATTCATTATAATTTTGAAGTCAGGGTTGCCTAGGCTAGGATGGATGCTAAACTAGCATTCGCAGCACTAGGCAGAGATTGTACTATACAAAAAATTGAGATATCTTCCAACTCTATGGCTCTGTACTTTATTACCTTCTGTCTCTACCAATGTGTATACATCTACCACGTGGGACCACAGACAGAGCCTTCATTAATGCTTCATCCTACCTTCATATAGCCAGTCACTAAGTCCATTGAAAATAACTTTGTCTTTTCCAGTGGAGACCACACGGATAGCCTGTTTCCCCACACGGGCACAATAGTAGATGTTGTTCTCGAAGATAAATATCTACATAGAAGCATGAGAAAGGAGCATTTTGTAATAATGATTAACACATACTGCTCAGCAGCAAATAACTCTATGATTATTAATGCATTTATGATCCAATGTTATATAAACTAACACATTAGAAAGCATTCTGTACCGTTAAGTGTCACAGAGAAGATTTTCCCAATGAAGCTTCCACTATCACTATTAACAGACAGAGAAACCTGATCTTAGCAAAACAATCACACTTATATACCACCCCATAGTGCTTAGTGCACTTTTCTGGCTGGTTCACAAGTTAATTAGTACCCTAAATATTCTGTGTAAAACTATTAAAATAATCATAAATACTCATTTTGCATTTCTATTTCTTCACTTTCCTTCCCGACCCTTGTATGTTCAGAAGTATGTATCACAGACGAAACACTTCACATATCTGATGAGGTTAGTTGTGGCCATATCTGTTTCAAAGGCAAAGAGCCAGTGCTGTCTGCTTCTGCAGACATTTCCGTGGTCATGTGACAGGCATTACTAGACACCTGAGTGCATGGAATGCTGTTTACCTTCCCACTGACATGGTCCCTATTTATCTACTTGCAATTTCTTGCTTTCAAACCGCTAGGTAGATGAGCACTGACCCCTAGAGTCGGATATGACTGGCTTTCGAGCAAGGGAAACCTTTACCTTTACTAGCTGTGGTCAATGAGAGCTTGTACCATTTATTTATTAATTACATTTTTACACCACCCATCTGGGATATTTGCTATGTAAAGTCTGATGTCTTCAAAGTGCCATAAGACTCTGCCAGTTCTGTTCAACTAGGATTCAGGAGATCTGGGTTCAACTCTCCTGCCAGCCAGGAAAAGTCACTGGGTAATGACAATGATTATAGTACTCTTGAAACATCTCACATACCTTAAAACCCCTACTTGGGTCTTCAGAAGTCAGATGTGACTTGACATATGCCAATTGGGATGTTAGCCCATCATACTTCTGACTTCATTTTTTCAATAAATACTAATGATCCTTAGTATTAGCAAAAATCAATAATTTTTCAGATTTCTTCCAACTACTATAAAAAAAGATCTGTATTAATTTTACAAATAATGTACAGTACTGTATTATCATCTTAAAATATCTCTCTGATTAATTTATACTGAAATGTTTCAGTGTTGTAGGTTATAGACTACCTTCAAAATACCAAGGTTTTAAAAAAAAATACTTAGCCCTTTATGTAAATGGACTTCATACAGCTAAAGATATACAGTACAGAACTAAGTTAAATCTCTGCTACAGCCTAATGCATCAGTTCCGAGCATCTGTATTATAACAAGGTTGCAGGGAGATTTGCTTTCTGCTCAAGTTTCCACTCAAAGAATGTCTTTTGACCACAGAAGAAAGGGGGCAGCTCTCAAAGCAAGTAGAGATCCTAATTTAATTTCAGCAGCTGTTTGGGTGAGCTTGCCTGAGGCAAAGAAAAAAAGTTTAAAAAAAATCATAACTTTTTTCAATGCATTTCAAATCTTTGTGGAGTTAAAAAGGCTTTTTAAAAAACGGTGTCCAATCCATACTACCTGAAAGTAAATATGCTGTGACAGGTACTAAAGAATTTTCCTTCCCCTTCTTTTTTAAAATCTCCTTTTATTATGAGAGATAGTAAAAATATAATGTAATGCAAAGGATAAACCAGAACTAAAGTGCTAGAAGAGGAGGCTTATACATCTCAGCAGGAAAGGACATGGTTCACATGCAAAAGAGCATCAACTCCTCTGAATATCAACCAGTGGGTTCCAATATCTAGAGAGGACTTGTGGCCCAAGTCCAGTATGTGAGCCACACAGAGACATCTGGCTTGAAATCAGATGCTGGAGGATAACAGTTGGAACAAGCTTGGCTCTTAACAGGACATTTCTGACCAGAATCTGAAAAAGTAACTTTCTGAATCATTATTCTTGCAGACCAGATGGTCCTGGAGGTTATGGCCAGAGGAAAAAATGGGGTGACCGTCCAAGGTTTAATTTAGTTAAATTTGACCTCTCCTCCTCCTCCTCCAAGTACTATATCTCATACAGAGTACTGGCTATCATCATGATGATCAGCCATGAAGATAATCTCAGGAACAATAAAATGTAGTGGCCTTCCATTTGCCTTCTGCATTGCAACATGACACCAATACCACTGATCCAGTCCCATGAGTCACTTTCTGGTCCTGAGCCCTTTTGGCACACAAAGTCCTCATCAACTCCAGGCCAGTATTGATGAAGCTGCTGCCCAACATCAAAATGGATTCCAGAGGAATTTAATCCACTTGGGGACAATCACCCTTCCCTGTGGACTTTGCCACCCAATAGTCCTCAGGTCTGATGATCGGTGTTGAGTCGCTGGCACTATGGTCTACTATATTACCATAGCAGGATAGCTTGGCCAGACTGGCCCTCCTCCCTTAGCATAATGTAACTCATACTGAAATACCTAGGACATTATTTCTCAATGGCTAAGTTTGTGACTGTAAAGATGTACAGTTGTTTATAATAAAGGAGGTGTTCTCAACTGGGTACCCCTTGTATTGAACTGATGCACACATTACCACGGATGTGAAGAGATGTATCTCTCATGCATTTTTGGTGTTTTCCTATGTGAAGCTAAAAAGAAAAATGTAGAGTATTTTTCATGCAGAGGCTGAATTCTCAAAGGACTGTGAATGAGATGGCCATATTCATTTCCTCTCTCTCCACAGCAAAATATGAAATGACAAAGCCTTTTCACAGGGAAAATTCAATACCCCTTCAACAAGCCACTGGAGACTCTTTCCTCTTCGAGAGGGAATATGTGACCTTATGTGGGGTGTGGGTTTGAAAGCACAGCAGCACCCAACACACACACACCACCATCCATAACTTTTTTTGTTTATGACCATAAGCCTTTACAGCAAAGTACAATACTGTTCATGAAAACTATGCACAAACACATATACTAAGCATCAATGTCTGAGCTAGGAGCATTTTATGTTTTTACAGGTTGTTGTGATCTATGTGTTTCCTACACCAATTGACTTCTCCTTATGTGTTTTTTGGAATAGTAGCCATGTTCGTCTGTGGTTCAGGCATATCAGAAAACAAAACAAAATAAACAAAACAAAATAAAAAACACCGTAGCACTTTAAAGACTAACTGCTATATTTTATTGTTAGCTTTTGTGGATTAAGTCCACTTCTTCAGACAAGGAGTGAAACTTACAGACATGGTTTTTATACACCAAATTCAGGGGTCAGAGGGAGCAGGGTGTGTTCAAGCAAAATGACAGACAAGCAAGTTTCACTCCATGTCTGAAGAAGTGGACTTGATCCACGAAAGCTAACAATAAAAATATAGCAGTTAGTCTTTAAAGTGCTACAGTGTTTTTTTTCCGTTTTCTGATGCTCCTTATGTGTGTATGTAAGAAATAAAAAACCCCGACAAATGGAAACTAGAGATGTGCTATTCATTTCGCCCCCTCTGACTCCAAGCTCCCAGAATTCTCCAAATTTCCCTGGGTAGAAATCTGTTTCAGCCACATTTAACTCAACTGTATCAGGACCTATGTTGGAAGCTCCATAGCCATCTCAGGCCTATACTACCTGTTGTTAATGTGCAAAAACAATGGGAAGCACAGACCCCAGAGACTTTCAGTGGTACTTTTGGGAGTCATAGGTTTTGGAAGGTGCCCTTTATAAAGCTTAAAGGCCATCGAGGCTGTAATCTCCGGAAAACCACCAACACAGCTATTTCAAGTGTGTACTTCCTGTAGCGGTTTGGACTAGGAAAAGGAGTAAGACAAGGCTGCATTTTGTCACCCTGCTTATTCAACTTATACACAAAGCACATAATGTGCAATGCAGGGTTGGACAAATCTCAAGTTGGGATCAAAATTGCTGGAAGAAACATCAACAACTTGAGATACACAGATGATACTACCCTAATGGAAGAAAGTGAGGAAGAACTAAAGAAGCTTCTGCTTAGGTTGAAAGAAGAGAGTGCAAAAGCTGGTTTGAGACTCAGCATCAAGAAAACCAAGATAATGGCAACCGATGGCAGTGGGAGAGGTTTCGGAACATTTTTGTTTTGGGATTTTTTTGCCACATCCCCGCTGCAATTTGGCAGCTAAAACACTTCCTGGTTCCACACTGGGAACCCAGAAATTTGCTGGAAGCTCCGCCCAGTATTGGAAGTCCCAAACCAACATGTTTTAGCTGCCAAAACACAGCAGGGATGCAGTGGGAACCCCCCCCCCATGGACTGAAAATACTCCGAAAACCCTCCTGTCATGGTGGGAAGCAGCAGGAGCTGTGCAAGCAACCACAAAAATGGTGTGATTGCCATAGCTGCCACTGCGGTAAGTGATGTTTTTAGAATTCCGGTGGTGGTGGTAGCTTCTGACGGTGCCTAGGTGGCCACCGTGGGCTGTATTAATGAGCTCCATGGGACAGATTAGGCCCATGGGCCGTAGGTTGGGAACCCCTTCAATAGAACACCCATTGGTACATTCAGGCACAATCTGTTTCTGTGATATTGCCAGACTACACAGAACTATTCAAGACACCTCCGCACTGAACACATAGTGCTGGCATTTGTGATGACAAGGTTTTACACACCAGTCAGAGAAGACAGAAAGACCATATGTCACAATGTGAGGAAAACAATATAAGCTGACAAGCACTGTTGGCTCTGTGGTTTGCCCTTCCTGTGGCCAAGCTAAAAGGCGAGGGCTCTCTGCCAAGGTTTCTGAAGGATCTTAAGGCAGGTACATTCAATATTTACCTGGCCAGGTTCTATTGACTCCTCCTGCATCCCTTGTATTCCTAGCCCACCATGTTCCCTAATTTCTTAATTAAATTATTCTCAATGTTCAAGAAGATACATTGCTTTACTAGCTCTCCATTTCAAACACACTATGGGACTGACTTATTAGCAATCTTACTGGCATGCACTACAGTGCCTGTTCTGCTCCACAGGCATAATGTCATCGTCCAGGTTGCCTCTGCATTTGCAGTTGTTGAATGCTAGTAAAGGCACTTGGTGACAACACACCTCTATGAAAATGGCATTATGAATGAAGAAGAATCAACAAAGCAAGCTCAGTTGCTCAAAGAAGAAGAAGAAGAAGAAGAAGAAGAAGAAGAAGAAGAAGAAGAAGAAGAAGAAGAAGAAGAAGAAGAAGAAGGAGAAGAAGAAGGAGAAGAAGAAGAAGAAGAAGAAGAAGAAGAAGAAGAAGAAGAAGAAGAAGAAGAAGAAGAAGAAGAAGAAGAAAACTCATTGTGGTGAAAAGAATATATGTGCATATGACTCTGCTTCTGCAAAGCGGCAAATCAAGTTAGTACAATTATTATTTACAGTGTTTCAAGGCGTGCTCAAGAGGAATAAGGTCTGCACCAGTTGTTGTTTTTTATTACAGGAACCAGAATATTCTGGAAGAAGGTGGTGCCACTGTACCTCATCATAAATCATATTTAGAGGATGTTCCATTCTAGGAATGATGCCAGAAAATAAATACCTTTCAATGCTACTTCCTAGAACAGCACATATGAATGCTCCATCTCATCAAAAAACCAACTGTCTTTCTGACAATTGGTAAGTCAGGAAGCAAATGCTCACTCTCTCAGCACTGCCAATGCAGAGGAGATGGTGAATATCTCTTAAATACACAAAATGTTCTGGCAACACTAACCCTATAATATAATTCAATGAAAGAAAGGCAGGCAATCTCTCTATTTTGCAGTATGTATTAAGACCAGTTCAGTGTGGTGGACAAATCATCACTTGCACATGGAAATTCATGGAATGAGGGGTTAGTTCCATAAAATGAACCTCCAAAATACTTCAAAAATAGTCTACATAAATCAGAATAGAATTGATAGCATATAACGTACCTACATGTGTTAAGGTAAGAACAGCTGGGGATGTGACTGTCAGTACATCTACTGTATTTGTTCTAACATTCTTCCTTCTTAAATGTGCTCCTGATGTAAACTTTAGCAAATTAGTAAGGCATATATAGGGACTGTGGTGGCTTAGTGGTTAAGATTCCTGAACTTGACAATTGGAAGGTTGACAGGTCAGCAGTTCTAGACCTGAGTTCTGCATGATAGAGTGAGCTCCTGTCATCTATCACAACTTCTGCCAACCTAGCAGTTCAAAAGCAATAAATTCCAAGTAGATAAATAGATACCACTTTGGTGGAAGGTAAATAGTGTTCTGTGCACTCCAGTGTCTAGTCATGCCTGCCACATGACCATGGGTTTGTTTACAGACGCAGACAGTGTTGGCTCTTTTGTTATAAATGGAGAAGAGCACTGAACCCTATCGTCAGATTTGACTGGTTTCCAAGCATGAGTGACCTAAGGTATATATGTTTGTTTAGGTTTTATTTCTTGTAAAGCAACTCCTATCCTCTTTAAAAACTCTAGCACAGGATTGAAAAATATTATTACACATTGATATCCCCCCTGTAAGACTCAATCATCTGCGCACTGAAAACAAGCTCAACTTTACACTTATGTTTTCGAAAGCCTGCAAATGTACACATTTCCTCTAGACCTATAACTTGAGCTTTGCAACTGAGCAGCTGAGATGGTTCAGACAACTTTACAGAAATCACAGCAGTCCATTTCAACTGCAAAGAGGCTTTTAATGTCTCCACATACCCTGGTGGTGGGCTAAGATTCTGTGCCCAGGCTTCTGAAATAGTTACTTTAAAAGATAACTGCCTTGTTATATCACTTCAAGTATATATCTCAGTAAATGTGGCCTTTCTTATAATCCCTGATTGTACTTTTAAATTCTGTGTGATGGATTATCTTGTATTCTGTAACCTAATAACACTGATGCTTATGTAGGGCACCACTGTAAATTAGATTTTCTTCATGTGAAATGATTCGTGCTGTTCCACTGATAATATTTTATTTCATTAAAGTCTATCAGAATAGGAAGAGAGCAGGTTTTCTTGGTCAGCATAAATAACCAAGAAATAGGAGCCTCGCCTTGCAAAAACATTTGACAAGTTAGAGTCAGTGTTTTTAAACCATGGAAAGATATGGAGTTGGTTCTGGGTCTATCCAAATCAATAGCACGCCTGATTAAATGAAGCAGCAATCTTTGTGTTAAAGACTCCAGAATATCTCATTCACACCCTCCTTTGTGAGTGAGATACATCATCCTTCAGAGCATGAGTGTGTGATACTGTGTTCTTGGCATACTATCCTTCCAGATTGGAGGGTTACAAAAAACAACAACAACTACATTCCTCTTTTGCATGCAAAAGAAGTAGCCTTTTAAGATGAAGGCTTGTAGCTTGGAAAATTACTTTGTAAATGCAATCAGCTGCAATTATAATTCAGTGGCCATAAAAAGTAATCAGTTGCCATTATGGTTACAAATTTAAATGGACCTATTGACTTTCTCATTATTCAAAAGTAAATAAAATAATTACTTCCTTGTGCCTTGGAAAAACACACAGGTCAAAATGCTACAATTCGCTGCCCTCTGTTACAAAATACATCCAGACCTCCCCCTTCCCAGAAAAACTTAGTTTTGCAGTTAGGTTGCAAAAAGACTGATGTTACCCTGCGCTATATTACAATCATAATCTAATTATTATATTATTTATTAATTATAATATAATAATTGGATTATGATTGTAATATATTTTAATATAATAATGATTAAATTAGATTATGTTAGTTATACAACTCAATTAAATCACACTAGTCACTTATTCAACATTAAAATCCATTTTTTATCACTAGATCTTTAAAAATAACCCTTTAAGTTATTTGCTTTTTTCAGCTCTGCTTGATTAATAATAATAATAAAACCTACCAAACATTTTGAACTGCACACAAATAACTGGGGCAAGAAAATGAAGCTAAATTATCAATATATGCCCTTGATGCTGTTGTGCCAATCGTTCTTCTGAATCATAAAATGATAGCGCAGCATTTTATCAGTGAACTGTAAGGAACCATTGACTCTCTCATCCAAACATCCCTTTAAGTGTCTAAAGAACCCCAACATCAAAAACAGAAAAACATTGTTTTAAGTGAATGTCTGCCTTATGCCACCAAAAAAAAAAAAAAAGGAGAGGGGGGTATTTAGTGTAATGGATGAATGCTGCAAAATTGCCAAGTTTTAAAAATTCCCAGAAATTGCAGATTCCCTTACAGACTAGCATTTGATGGGTTAACATCTTGGTGTTTCTTCTAAGCAAGATGCATACAGCTATTCACGATGCACTACCCCTATGACTTCCTGTTCATCTTTTACCAGTCACCCAAGCCAACCTAATTATATCTGGCAGACTGCAACCTAATATTGACTCAGATGTCACTGCAAATGAAAATTATGTGGAAGAACAGCACCGTGGAAAATTAACGGTGCAGGCTCTGCTGGGAAATAAACACACCTGCCAGGTTTATGTTTATGTGCACATCAAAAAGGCAGCTGGATTAAACCAGAGCAACTTCTTACTCCTGTGGAAGGGTCCTTCCTTGCTGATTAGAGCAGGGGTGTCCAAATTATGGCCCATGGGCCAAATTCGGTCCACATTGCCAATTAATCTGTCCTTCACCACCCTCACCTCTCCTGGAAGTGGAAGTAAAATGTGCATGTGCAGAACATTGGCATAAATGACCCACAGGTGTCATAAATGCATTTATGACAGTCATGGGTCATTTACGGCAGCATTCTGCACATGCATGGGTGTGTATGGCACCCATGCATGCATATTTATTTCCACTTACTGGTGGGAGGAACCATGTGACTGGCATGCTCGACCATGTGATTGACCTGCAGCCCCAAAAATTTGGGTACTGCCGGATTAGAGCAACCAATCAACCTAATCCTGAGCAGAAGTTGGCAAAATATAATGGTGTCATTGAGTACAATTGCTGTCTACTTCCCCAGGTACAGGATCCAGCCTGAGATTATATCTACAGTACACTGTTACAGCAATCAATAGTAGATGACAGACCATTATGATTAGAAGATAACATGAAATGTTGTGTACATTTGTGACCACCCTTACCAGCTGTTGGCCTTTGGGTCCCCATCCTGCATACTGAAGCTTTGCGTTGCTAACTTCAGGAGGGTACAGATTTTGTGGTTCCCTGTAAATAAATAAATAACAAAAAGGGAGAAGTAAACATTTGTCCTGGAGGGCTTTCTGATTTTGTTTTTTTGTTTTGCTCCCACTGAACTGCAGTCATGCCCTTCCCTTCTCATGACCATCTCATATTAGGGACTGCAGTGGCTCAGTGATTAAGAAGCTTGCCTTGTTAGCTGGAAGGTCAGCAAGTTGGCAATTCAAGACCCAAGTACTGCATGATGATTGGAACATCCATCTCTGCCCCAGCTCCTGCCAACTTAGCAGCACAAAAGCAAGAAATTGCAATAGATAAATAGGGACCACTTTGGTGGGAAAAGATCTTAGTAACATTAAAGGAGCCTCAGTCGAGCTTACAGTATAGTGGTTTGCATTTGAATGGGGAATGTAAAAGTATATTTTGTGTGATTCAATAATCCCCCATTTCAAAGTTCTAACACTTCCTGATAAATGTGGCATACACAGGACAGTCTTCGGCACAGTTTTCCATGTTCCATTTTACGTTGTCTTTGGGCTTTGTTCAGAGCATGCCTGGAAACTGAGCAACTGTTGTATTCAATGCCTCAGCTTCCAGAAGGCTGCATAAATGTTTACTGAAAAATGACTGGATGCAATGGGATTCACCAAGTGGTAGGCAGCAAAAAAATTTAAAAAAGCTACCACACCATGGGTGGAGCCTATGCTGTGGGCAGAGCCTACATTGTGGACGGAGTCTATGTCATGGGTGATCTAGTCATGCCTGTCATATGGCCATGTATACATCTGCAAACACAGGCAGCACTGGCTCTTTGGCTGTAAATGGAGATGAGCATTGCACCCTAGAGTCAGATATGACTGGCTTTTGAATAATGAGCAAGAGATACCTTAAACCACTTGCAGGAGCAAAACCTGATGGGGCAGGGCAGGGAAGTGGGCGTGGCCACCCAATTTTGCTACCCCCCTCCTGAGTTGTGTGTTTTTTTAACAATCCTGTTGCTGCCCATCACTGGACTCACCAGAAACTGGTCCTTCCACTCATATTTCCTGATCTAAGTGTTCCTACTGCTATCAAAACCCTTTGGCTCTTTGTTACCCACAGTATCATCAGTGCTCATCTCTCCCTCTCTTTTGTGTGTGGCAATGTACTAATCAGACAATTGAATAGGGTCTTTAGGGTTCCAGCTTCTGGTCCCCTTTGAACCATAAAACTCAAGCAGGTAATCTCAGCCCTAATGCTTGCTTTCAGCCAGATCTACTTCAGAGAGTAGCTGTAAGGATAAAATGGGAAGCAAGAGAACTATGTAAGCACTTTGGTGTAAAGAAGGATATTCACAGGACTAATAAATGAATAAAAGGTGAAAGAGAGCCAATGCTTTATAGTGGATAGAATGTCAAGGTAAAGGTCGCCCTTGCTTGAAAGCCAGTTGTGTCCAACTCTAGGGTTCAGTGCTCATCTCTGTTTACAGCCAAAGAGCCAGTGCTGTCTGTGTTTGTGGACATTTCCATGGGCATGTGGCAGGCATGCCTAGACACTGGAGTGCATAGAATGCTGTTTACCTTCTCATAGAAGTTGTACCTATTTATCTACTTGTAATTTCTTGCTTTTAAGCTGTTAGGTTGGCAGGAGCTGGGACAGAGATGGGAGCTCACTCCATCATGAAGTACTTCGAGTTCAGTGTCTTAACCACTTGTTCATGGGAACTCCCTGGAGGGTGGGCAGTAATAAGATACTCCTTGAACATCTCACTTACTTGAATGAAGTGACTTAATGGCACATAATGGTATGTCTGTTTATCACTTGTAGTATTGATATTACCTTTTTCATTATGCTTGTTCTTGCAGTAGCTCAGGTGAGCTACCCATTTTACTTTTACAACAACTTTGTGAGGTAGTTTAGGTAGACAGATGGTTGAATAAGGATGTGAACCCAGGACACCCTTGGCATACAACAGCCACATCCAATACCGTGCATGAGGAAGAAAGAACAAGAAACAGATGGACTAACTGAGAGATTACATATCTGAACTACACAGTGAATTCAGCTTAAAATCACTTTAATTGCCATCAGAATCTCAGGATCTTTAGTTGGAGAAATATATAGAATTCTAGTGTGCTTCCCTGAACTGCAGTATCAAACATGAAGAACACTATGAATCTTTAGATTCATTAGGATGAAGCCACAACCTTCCAAATGGTATCATCCTGAGATGACTGATTCACTCTGATGGCAAAAAGCTTCTGGCATCTCTTCAGCCTCATTTGCATCTGATATGCAAAGTAGCTGGAAAACAGAATACCTAATGAATACCAATCTGTGACAGTTCTTTTACCTATTCCATCCAGTCTTTGAAATCACTGCCCACTTTTTAAAAAATGCAACCACCACCACCACCACCGTATGGGCAATGAGGCGAAGAAGATTTAGGGATAGAAAATGCATGGTCAAAAAAATTTCAGTCTATAATTAACAATCATTGACGTGCGTTCGAGTCTCTAAAGAAAACATATGATGGCAATGCAGCAATAACCTAAAAAGGGAATACTTGCTCTCAAAGTGTAAATCATGTCAGTTTAATACAAGGTTGTGGTTTATGCAAGATGGGGCATTCAAGCCCGCTGTGGCTCATTCCATGCACAGCAGCATAACACCATCATTAACACTCTCTATCTTGCCTAATTTTAGGAACTGAAGCAGAACTGAGGCTGTGCAATATTTGGATGAAAGATGACTAGGAAATCCCAGTGATCTCCTGGTAGGCTAGGAAAAAATTCTGCAAGGAAATGTGAAGAGTCATAGGTAGTTAGAGTTGACAACACTGTACTGGATGTACCACAAGCCTCATTCAACATAAGGCAATTTACAATGTTTGTATATTTGCGGTAGCATACCATGCATTGAGTTCTTGGTTAGACAAGGTAGAGAAGAAACCATATGCCACTTTATTTCCATATATTAAAAGTAATTTTACCAGTCAGATGACTAAGATCAGAGCTTGAGAAATTACTTTTGTTTCAGACTTCATGGAATTCCCTCTCATTGATTCTTAGAGCTGTAGTCAATAGAGCAACTTTCCCAAGCTCTGGCTAAAGTTATGTACAGCATAATAAGATGTAATACACTCTGCCAGCTCACCAAACACCACAGTTCATATCAATGGTCTTGATCAACATGCTCGCCCTAGACAGTGGTGATGATGAACATTGGGTGCATGGAACTTTTTAGGAGGAATAGTAACACTTCACTTTCCATTAATGGTGCTGGCTATTTTATTATTTCAAGTGCTGTGTTACAAATATAAGTGAAGCTTTTTCCTGACTGGAAATGAAGCAAATGAGGAAAAGGAAACTGCCTGCGTTTACTTTAAAACTGAAGTTACTTGTGTTGGTCACTAACTCCCAGAATTTCCTAGTCAGCACTTAGAAGATACAATCCCCAAAACTAACCTTCCTCATTTTTGAATTTTAGACACTAAGGACAGACAATAAATAATAAATAATAATTTCATGTCAGAAATTATTCTGGGTTGAAAGCATTTTTGCTGGAAAGACTCAGCTCAGAGGATGCCCGAATGAGGCTCCTTTCATGTCCCCAAGAACTTTTCCCACTAAATTGGTCCCTATTTATCTATTGCAATTTCTTTCAATCTGCTAGGTTGGCAGGAGCTGGGACAGAGACAGACGCTCATTCCTTCATGCAGTACCTGGGTCTGGAACTGCTGACTTGCCAGCCTTCCAGCCAACAAGGCAAGTTTCTTAACTACTAAGCCACCACAGTCCCATAGGACAAAAAATGAACCCCCTACTTTGCTGCTCTTTTGTCATAAACAGTGCTTGTTATCACTAATCACTTCATTTCTCAAATAGAAGGGGAAACAGGGTTACAGAGTTGGGTCTTACTCTGTATTCACAACCAATCTACCTCCCATGCCACTGAATGGTTGCCAAATACACTGGAGACAAGTAAAACTATTTTTGGAGTCTGATTAAAACAGCCCATAATGCCAGCTTGTTACTAAAACTAAAAGCCATATTTCATAAGATTGATGGAAAGTGTTGTTGATGGACAGGCTGTTGCAGAAAAGTTATCATACTGGAGATGAAAGAAAGTTACCATGATTACAATAATAAAAGCTCCCAAGGTGCTGTTTTTGCAGCACAGTCTCGTATTTTGGTCAGTACCAAGATACTGGGAATAAAAGAGCCCCATTTATTTTCATTAAAAGCAATTAATAAAGGCCCTTTCTGTTTGTTCCTGCATCTTGAGAGACATTCCATAAATTTGCTCAGATGTTCTTGAAAATTCATACAATTTATATTCACAACACCCTATCTGCCACTGGCTATAACCTAACATCTCAGCTAGGTCAAAACATTACATCTAGGTTGTCTGGAAGAATTCAGGGGAAGGTACAATACCTCTACTCCTTAAAAACCTTTTGGAAGGAGATAAATAGCTTTTACCTGTTTGAGGAAGATATTCTACCTTTGGTTGGGAAGACTCAGAAAATGTTACAACACGAAGGGCCGTTTTCCAGATAAAAGACCGTACGCTTTACATTTAGACCCATAACTGTGGCCTTGGGCAATGAAGGAACCATCACCTCTATTATAAGTCATCATCCAGAGCATGTAATAGACAGATCCTGTCAGTTCCACTTACTGCAACATCTTTCAGAAGGGTGAGATTCTATTACAAGAAGAATCTGAAGCACAAGCTGTTTGTTAATGGATAAGGTGGTAACATAACATGGTGCCATTCCTTCGTTTCTGCCACACAGAACTTCTGCCACTCTTACAATCCAAATAGGTTTCCCTTTTTTCTTTCTCACCCTCTGTAATTCATTTTCAAAGATGATGAACAATTACGTTAATTATTGATCTGCCTTCTAACCACAGGTGAGCAATGTCTATCTAGTTTGGGTCTGAAACTCACAGTGATACTGCAGATAGCAAGAGAGAAACATGATGGCTGAAATCCTGTTGCTCACCATGGTAAATCACAACTAGAGTATGCACATTGAATCAGTGGGCTTTTGGTGAGACATTGTCTCCATAGGTTCCACTGACTCAATGAGCCTGTTCTGGATGTGACGTACTATGGCAAATAATAGAATGTCAACCAATGTCATAGCATTCAGTTGCACAGCTCATAAAACCATGAATTTTACAATGTTGGTTCTGTATCATTGCATAGCTACAGTTATGGTTTGCTGGTTTTATTTAACACTGTTAATATTGCAAAATGTAATTGAGTGAGAGTGATATTGTGAGAAACAAGTGCACCTGGAACAGCCATAGTCTTGTTGCACTAGGTAAAGTTTCCAATACCTGGAAAAGTTATATCCTCTGCTGTGCTTTCTCTGAGAAAGGAAATATCCCCTGTTTTTGGACTAACCCAGAATTCTCCAAGCAGAATGGGCAGTGATCATAAAAGGCATATGATTGTATTGTCGCTGAGGCAAAAAAAGTGGTTATATAAATCCAATAAATAAATAAATAAATAAATAAATAAATAAATAAATAAATAAATAAATAAATAAAATTGTTGTGGCTCTGGAACCTGAGTCCAATGAGGAAGACTTTCTGCCAGCACCCCAGCCTGCTGGCAGCATGGAACTGCCTTATCTTGATCAAGTTGATCAAGCTGATCAAGAAATGACAGGAGCACAGCCAGCAAATGCTGAGGCTCCAAGTGTCAGTTGAAGAGGAGGTGGAACCAAGCACATCAGAAAGATGCAGGTGGCAGCTGCACAATGAGCTACAGGTGTGAAGAAGAGAGGCCAGGGCTCATTTTCAAAGACCACCCTCAGCTGTGTGCCCTGAGCCTGAACCCTCTTAAGGAGACGCCCATGCTAGCAGAAGCTTTGTCGGAACAATCGTTGTGTGTCCTAACTCTGAGCCACTCAAACCTGTATCTCTTGCCTGCTTGCTGACATTGGACCTTGGACCCTCTGCCTGGGAACCCAACTACTCTTCTGGATTAACCTTTTGTCTCAGTTCTTCAACTACTGGCTCCCGAACTTGGCTCTTCCTGACCAACGATTCTACCTCATCCTTCGGACTATTGCAAGACTCTGTCTCTTGCCCCTACTCCTTGTGCAGTAGCAACTAGCCAGCCTGCTCTGCCATACAAGGAGGGGAACCAGTGATGGGATGCAACAGGTTCACACCAGTTCACCAGAACCAGTAGTAACTTTTCCCAGTGTCCTGGAGAACCAATAGCAGCTTTTTTTTTTGGGGGGGGGACAACTTTTGGGGCTTACTTTTTCACTGGTTCCCCCACTGCACATACACGCCAAGCACTTGGTGTGCATGCATGCCTACAGTGCTTGGCACATATGCATGGCCTCCTTGTTGTCCTCCCAAGTGGGGAGGAGTAAGAGAAGCTGCTAGCCTGAAGCTCCCTATAGCCAGCCCTCCAGGATAAGTGACTCACCTTCGGATGTGGTGTGTCTGTGTGTATTTTAATGTGAATTTAACACCTTTACCTATATTAACGTACTACCACAGTTCCTAAAAAGGCTTGGCAGCTGGCAGGCCTGGCGGCCTGGCTTGGGGTTTTTAAACAAAGTCTTGGAGTTACTTCATCAATAAGCTACATCTGTGCTGTTCCAATTGCTGTTCCAATTGGAGAACCCTTAAGGTATTTCCGGTGGCAATGTATGGTTTTGAGAGCTGGACCATTAGGAAAGCTGAGCGCAGAAGAATAGATGCCTTTGAGATGTGGTGTTGGAGGAGAGTTTTGAAAGTCCCCTGGACAGCGAGTAGAACAAATAGGTCAAACTTAGAAGAAACTAACTCTGACTGCTCCTTAGAAGGTCAAATAGTAAAGATGAAGCTGAAGTACTTTGGACATCAAATGAGAAGAGAGGATTCGCTTGAGAAAGCCTTGATGCTGGGAAGGGTGGATGGCAAAAGAAGAAGGGGCGGCCAAAAATGAGATGGCTAGATGGTATTGTAGACACAATGGGCACAAAGCTGAGCGAGTTGAGAAGGATGGTGGAGGACAAAGGTGCCTGGCGGACAGTGGTCCATGCAGTCACAAAGGGTCAGAATCGACTGTGCGACTGAACAACAACAAATAAGGAGGTACAGCTGTTTTACATTTACATTAAGGCATATTATCCTAGAGAACCGGTACGATGACAGTATCCATCTTGCAACATGGTGTGCCCAGGCACTGATACTAACAGGTAAGTGATGGGTTTGTGTTTGGGGTGGGTGGGTTGATTTGTGTTTGGGGTGGGTGTTTAGGTGGGTGGGTGTATTTTAATGTAATTTTTATTTATTTATTTATTTTATTTATTTACGGGTTTGTGTTGTGGGTGGGTGGGTTGAGGTGTGTGTGCGTGCTTATTTTTATTTTATTTTATTATTTTTTAAAAAAAATTATTTGGCTCTGTCCATGGTGTCATGACGTCAGCTCCGCCCACACTGTGATGATGTCATGGTGTTTTGACAACCCACCACTGAGGGGAACAACAGGTATATAAGGAAAAATAGCTGAATGGAGTCTATCATACTTCAGACACATCATAAGAAGACAAGATTTGCTGGAGAAACATTGAGAATAGCAGAAAAAGCGAAAGATCAAAGATTGATTGGTTGACTCCATCAAGTAAACAGAGGCCTGAATTTTGCAAGAGCTGAGCAAAGCTGTTAACGAAAGGACATTCTCCATCCTATCTCATTCATAGAATCACAGTAAGTTGTAGACAATGTAATGGCACATAACATTAGGAATAGCATTTAAAGGCCAAAATCCTATTGCATTGTGTTATAAGTCAAACTGAATCAATGAAGATTTAACAAGTCCTCTGCAGGTGGTAGCATGTTATGATGTTCAAATAGACCTACTGTACTTGGGATTTAATTTAGTAACTTGAAGTTCAAATAGGCCTATTTTCAATGGAACTTATGTAGGTTTCGACTCATCAAATTCCCATCGATTCAATGGGCCTATTTTAGTGCAGGTTACTACACTAAGCTACAGGAGTTTGGCCAAAGAATGTTACATTACAAAACAGATATCCATGTGCAAAAATACAGGCAGTGGGGAAAGTATGTGGATTTTATGCAGATTTTTTAAAAATCACAAATTGATGTACAAATAGCACAGAATGAACTTGTTCTTAAAAAGATATGTAGTTGTAGAATGCAAAAAAAGTAGATTTATCTATTCCCGTTCACTCTTCTATCCAGATTCTGCTGCTTTTTAAAATTAAATGGAGACAGTGAACATTCCATATTTGAAGGGTGAATCAGATGTTGAATTGAACTTAAGGGTCAACAACTTTTGACAAAATTGAAGCTTGTACTAACTCACTTCTCATGAAATGGGTCATCATCTCTAATGGCAAACCTTATAGTTGCATCAGAAGCAGCTGTCTATTATTGGTACCATGTGATAGCTAAAGGTTTCCCTTGCTCGAAATCCATTCATATCAGACTCTAGGGCTCAGTGCTCATCTCTGTTTCAAAGCAGAACAGCCAGCGCTGTCTGCTTCTACAGACGTTTCTGTGGTCATATGGCAGGCATGACTAGACACAGAATGCTGTTTACCTTCCCATGAAAATGGTCCCTATTTACCTACTTGCAATTTCTTGCTTTCTTGCTAGGTTGGCAGGAGCTGGGACAAAAACAGGAGCTCATTCCATCCTGCAGTACTCGGGAATCGAACTGCTGGCCTTCCAGCCAGTGTCTTAGTCACTTGAGCCATAACACTATCTTAATTGGCCAAAATGGCCAGGGACAGTGATGGTGAACCTTTTGGAGACTGAGTGCCCAAGGAGAAGGAGGAGGCAGTGCACAGCACTCCACCTCCTTGGATGCATGCGCCCACCCGCACATACACAATTGGAAGTATAGGAGGGGTGTGTGTGGGGTGTCTGGTTGTCTCACTTCCCCGAGGTTATGGTGCACATGCCCAAAGAAAGGGCTCTGAGTGACCCTATGGCACATGTGCCATAGGTTTGCTACCACTGGTCTAGGACCAGGTGAACTGATGTCTTGAATATATATTCCTCTCATGATGGAATGATGGAAATTACATGGGGCTACCCTTGACAAGTCTTAACTCTTGTCTTGCATAGTGGAGTGGATAGGTTTGGATCTGACAAAACTCAAAATCTGTTTCCTCCTTCCATCCCTTCTTTATTCCACTTTTTGGCTCTTCCACTGGCAAGTTTTAACTATCAGAGTGATTCTGCCCCCAGGTCCCTGAGATCAGCTGGCAGAAACGGGTTCTGGCAGCACAAGTCCAAGTCTGCTGACACCAGGAGATCCCTAATGTAATAATGTCTC
This sequence comes from Furcifer pardalis, assembly GCA_030440675.1. Taxonomy (NCBI): domain Eukaryota; kingdom Metazoa; phylum Chordata; class Lepidosauria; order Squamata; family Chamaeleonidae; genus Furcifer; species Furcifer pardalis. The sequence goes on from CP126897.1 coordinate 102,819,498, forward strand.
CATTCTCAAACTGCTCCCTGCCAGTCCATCTTGGAGTTACAACTGTGCAGAATTTTAGCAAATAAAAGATGTCACCTGACCAAATTCACAGAAACAAAGAGCTCTAACTCAAACTAATTTTTCCCCTCAAGACAGAAGATGAAGAAATCTCCAGCATTTGGTCCTTTAACAAGTAAAAGTACCGTTGGTGTGGGGAAGCTCCATGTGACAAAATGGCCAAACCTAAAAGATCAGCAAACATGCAAAAAGCATCTTCCATTTCATCTGTCAACAACAAGAGGTTAAGGGGAAGTACAGAGAGTCTGTTGATTAAACAAGTACATTTAAAAAAAAATCACCTTATGATCCACAACATACACAACCTCTTGACTGTGTAAACAGGTTTTCTGAAATCTGTATGCCCTTCCTGTCACAAACAATTGTTGTTCATATTACTGTTTCTTCTCTCAGTTCATACACTGGTATTAAGCACAGCATCTTTTCCAAGTCTTCAATTTAGCCAAGAAAAGCATCTCGTTCCTTCTCCAGCTGAGGCATCCCTTGTGGTCTTATTTGTAGCATCTTGGCAAGTAAGCAAAGATTTGGGGCTTGGTCTTCTAATCCCACCATCTTGTGGAATTCAGACAAGTGTTTCCGGTGACCTCACTTGTTTCCCTCATGCTCAAGTTCATTTACTATTCTCATTATTGAATAACTCAGTGAGGATTCATTTAATTAATCTGCATTCCATTTACTTCTTTTCTGCCAGAAGACTTTGTGTGTAATTACTCCTGTTGCTGAGCTAGAGGTGTGAGTTTCTGAGATAATTTCCACGCACAAGATTTGCTGCCTTCTGGCTCTTCTAGTCTACAGAGCTCTGTCGAGAATTTGTTTGTTTTCTCTCTTCAGTTTTACAATATATTATTAACAAGGAAGATCAGTACTGCCTTGCCTGATAGAAATGCTGGACAGAATTGTCTTTTGTTAGGAATTCTACGTGTTAACAGTGGCCACAAAAACAGATAGTTGCTAACGTGCCCACATCTTACTTTGTAAGGCAAAGTCTTCATGTTATATATTGTTGTGAGCTGCCTAGAGTGGGGCTTGCACCAATTGGGCAGTGTAGAAAACAAACAAACCAACCTATATTCCACCTCATAGCACTTAGAGCATTTCTGGTGATTGACAAGGTGATACAGTAAAAACTCATGATACGAAAGGAAACCCATTGAAAATGATGCCTTTACATGGTTTTTCTGCCATACAAACAGGTTTTTGGGGTTCCCATTGTGGCAGGAGGGTATGGAGAGCATTTCCACTCAATTTCTGGAATTTTTAGTCACGTTTATGGTGCGTTTTGGCAGCCAAAACATGTGTTTTGGCACTTCTGTGTGGCAGGGGCTGTTAACAGCTGATTGTTGGGCACATTACCAGAGCTGGCCACTAGAGGTCACTGTCAGAAGTGCTGAAAATGCATTGAAATCCCTGTAATCCCTTCCATAGGTCACAATATTAGGGAGGGGGGGGGAATCTTTTATCTATTCAAATCTCTTTATAAAGTGGCAAAAACGTAGTGAAAAACTCTAAAGTGCACTTTATGAAGAGTTTTGAACAGGAAAAAAAAATCCTTTTTTTTTACTTTTTTCTGACCTCTGGAATGGATTGTTTTGTTCGCAGTGCATTCCTATGGGATATGAAATTTTTATTATGTGAAAAACCTCAAGGAACAAGTTAATTTCATATCTCGAGGTACCATTGTAAATAGAATCTGTCTGTCTGTCAGAAATGATGAGATAATCTGTCAATTTTGCATTTTCCCACATGTTGTATTCTTTTAATATTCTACCCCAGCCAGAGTGGGAACTTTTGGTGATGCCTCCTCTGTTGATACTTATTTTAGGAAGGCTTGAAGCTAGGCAAAGACTCCCCCCCCACCATCTTTCAAATCCTTTATACTGTATTATAAACTTCAAGCCATGCTTTCCTTTTATTAGCCATGTTGGGTTTCTCAGTTCCACTTTGTACTATTGTGTTATCACTGCTGCTTTGCTGTTTTATCTTGCTTAATTCTGAATGGCTGTATCTTGTTGTGAGATTAGCCAAACAGCGTGCCACTGAAGCTGCAAGGCCTATGCCATTGATATTGTGATCACAATGATAGTGACTCTTGTTTATTATTAATCCCATTCACACTGACTAAAATGAAACATCAAAAGCACTCCACACAAACACACACACAAAACATGCATCGAAAGGAGGAGATTGTAGCAGATTATGTTGATATAAATATTATTTGCTTTTTGTTATCTGGCCTTCAGAGTGATTCCAAAATGAAGGGGGGAAACTAGGAGAGGAGGAGGACGCATTCCACATTCTGTATTAACACTATACACATCACAACTATGGCACACAGCAACAACTTGCTATTTTGCAGATACTTATCAACAATCCCCTGCATGATCTGACTATGATGGCAGTCCTGCTTTGGAAAAGTTTCATTCAAAGAAATAGAACTGAAACTGACTTTTATGCAATGGGAAAAAATAGAAAAAATCAGATTATGTGTAATTCAAAAAGTCAGTGTGGCACAACTGGGGAAAAAGTCACATATCTGAACCAACCAAGTCCTGGAATTCTGTAATTTGAGTTTACAGAAAATGAAAGAGTCCACTAGATGGCATCCTAGTGTAAGTAAGAATTTCCTTCTGACTCCTAGGTAGTAACAGAACTGCAGGGGACCGAAGGAAGGACATCAGACCCAGCTCTACTAATAAGCTTCTAATTTGAACATCTGCTGCTGAAAACAGGGATGTTAATAGGTCATCTCTGTGCCAAATAAGAATGATAAAAAGTGCCCTTCCAGAAAATGCTGGAGCTTGAACTCTATGGTTCCGCTCAAAACACTGGAAAGCTCTCAGTCTGGAAAGCTAGCACACAATTTTGAAAATATTAAAAGTAACAAAACTGACACAAGTCAACAGACAGTCCTGTTTCTCCTCTGTATCCATATACACATGTCTTCATTTGTAGGGTTTTCCCATTTCTATGCATTTTTACATGCATTTTATCTTAAGATATGTATTTGTGCAAATATTTAACCCCAAACTCCACATTATTCTGATGATCTTGGTACAGGTTTTGAACTCTATCACAAAAATTGGATAAGTACAACAAGTGCAGGATAATTAACCCACCCAAGGACTTAGGAAGAGAAGAAGCTGCATTGAAACCAGCATTGTCAACATTGACTGGAAGTGCCTCCCAGTGATTTCATGTAGCGTTCTTCCCTAGCCATGGCTGGAGATCACCAGTATTAAAATATCAATCAGGTACAAACCATGCTTGACCCTGCTCAGTTTCTAAAATAAGGTAAGATAAAGTTCAGGGTGGTTGATGAGTAATGTTCCAATGAGCATCTTAAGATGAAGAGGAAACAGAACCCTTGAACATTCCTAGTTTTATTCATTTAAAACACATATAGATTATATTTAAGAAAGAGCACCCTTGCTCAAAAGCCAGTTCTATCTGACTCTAGGGCTCCCTGTTCATCTCTGTTTATAGCCAAAGAGCCAGCCAGTGCTATATCTACATCTGCAGACATTTCCAAGGGCATGTAGAAGGCATACTAGACACTGGAGTACACAGAACACTATTTACTTTCCCACCAAAGTGGTCCTTATTTATCTACTTGCAATTTCTTGCTCTTAAACTGCTAGATTGGCAGGAGCTGGGACAGAGATGGTAACTCATCCCATCATGTAGCACTCAGGTCTTGAACTGCTGATCTGCTGACTTCCCAGTCATCAAGTTTAGCATTTTAACCACTAAGCCACCACAGTTATATTTCAAAAAAAAATTATCTCAGTGTCTTCTGGTGGGCAAATAGCCACTACTCAACAATCAGAGCAAAACCTGTTCAAATGCTCTAGATTTGGTGTCTGGTATCTCCACTTGAAAGGAAGAGGTGACAGGCGAGAGTAATGGAAATCTAGAATCAGAGTGGGTGACCTGTGGTTCTGTGGAGGACATTCTGGACCTTCATCATTTCTTATCAGTGGCCATGCTGTTTACAGCAGATAGGAGCTGAAAATTAGCAACATTTGGTGGTCCATGGAGTGCCTTATATTTACTTTTGAGACCTACCCTCAGTCCCAACCAACCACACTCAAGAAAAACATCCAGCTATGAAGAACGTAGTTTCTGGGGTTCCTAAGAGCCTGTTTTAAACTAGCAATGGGCGAAGGCTAGACAAAAGAATTCCAACTATCTTTAGACATGGAAAAGCAAGGTCTACCACTAGGAACACTCAAAAGATTTTCCAAGGTACACCTCAGTATGGGCATCTGTTTTAGACAGAAAACTCTTTACTTATCTTCACTTCTCCGAAAATCATATTGCTGTATGATCCTGCAGTTACTGTGCAAAAACAGATCAGAATCCAGATCTGCTGAGGCATTAGACTTGTCTAACAGCTAAGACTAACCTGATGGGCTTTTGCTGCTGTACTGTCAAAAATACTGAATTCAATGTAAGTAATGGGGATGCAGAAAAGATCAGGACAGATGAACAAAACAGCATAAGATAAAAATGGAGTTCTATCCAGAGGGAGTGAGATTTCCCTTCCTGCCCTGTTTGTGAACTCTCCCAAGTTTCTGGTTGGTCCCTGTGAAAACTAGGCTTGTAAATAAGATGACACTTTGGTCTAAAGGAACAGTGTTATCCATATGCTCTTGAACCTAAGGTAAAGGTAAAGGTTTCCCTTGCTCAAAAGCCAGTCGTATCTGACTCTAGGGGTTAGTGCTCATATCTGTTTCAAAGCCAAAGAGCCAGCGCTGTCTGCTTCTGCAGATGTTTTTGTGGTCATGTGGCAGGCATGACTAGACACTGGAGTGCACGGAATGCTGTTACCTTCCCACAGAAGTGGTCCCTATTTATCTACTTGCAATTTCTTGCTTCAAACTGCTAGGTTGGCAGGAGCTGGAACAAAGACTGGAGCTCATTCCATCCTGCAGTACTCAGGAATCGAAATGCTGACCTTCTGCCTCCCAGTCAGCGTCTTAGTGACTTGAGCCACTGCAGTCCCTAAAGACTCTTGATTATGATGGGAATGTGGATAAACTGGCATTGGTGCTAGAGCTTGTATAGAAAAATAGCTTTGCTGGCTGCTTCTTTGTTCATGTCCTGATCAAACCCTGGGCTGCCAAAATGAAGCCACTTTCTTCACCTTGTCATTGCTCAAATGCAAGCCTCATCAGTGCAAATCTCTGGCAGCAATCTGCAGACCAACAAATGGGCCAGACTCTGTGTCTTTCCACTTTCAAATTGTGTGTTATTGTCTGCCAGCAGTCCCCACTTGAGCATGTTGGTCTTGCATTAAGGGACTCCAACCCTCAGCCTATTCAGGGTCCTCCAGGTGACATAAGGGATATTGAGATCTTAAGCTATATCCACCTTTAATATTGTTCCTGCCCAATGAGCTCCTTCTTCCATCTTCTAATTTGGTTTTGTTCTTGTGTACCCTCAAAAATATTTGTTCTTTACATAAAGCTCTTTCAGGAGCTGAGCCGGCGGACTTGAGGTTCACATCTGTTCAGAGGGTGTCAAGGATCATTCTCTTGCTTAGTTCTCTCAGCATCTGCTGCTACTTCTCTCCTGATCTTAGGTGGAGCAATACCCATAAGAGGGTATATTTTCTCAACTGGTGCAGGTTTAAGGCATCTTGTCACTATCTGCATGACTTCAATGCTGGCAATTTATGGGAATAGGCTGTTGGAGATAAACTCAATACGTACCCTTTTCAAGGGAAGTCCATTAGTTCATTAGAGACACTGTCAAGTTTCACACCATGCTCAATGGTGACAAGTAATGAAACACATGGTTGCATTGCATAAGACTGTTTAATACACACCACTTAGCTTTCCCTTTTACCCTGTAGAAATGTAAATGTCTCTGCTTAAAGATGAAGATGGCATTAGATCACTTACCCATTAGGCAGCCTTCTGAGGACATAGAAAGCTGTGTACGAATGCCGGTACAGCTGCAGAATGGCATTAAAATGAGGGAGAAAAAAAGAAGAAAAGCAGGGGATTAGTCATGTAAAGTGTCAAGGGGTCTGTTATTACTATAAACCTGGCATGGCAAAAACAAACAAACAAAAAACACCATCCTGTATTCTGGCATTTGCTTTGTGTTTAATTATACTTGCAGGGAGAAATAAGATACACAAACCAATTTAGTCCAGTCACTGGGTGGAAGAATGAATTAATACACCTAGTGCTGTTGTGTATTCTCTCCACCTCACACCTTATTAAAACATTTGGCAAGGCCTAGAGATCCAGATGCTCCGTGTCATTGCTATGGATACCAGGTCTTTGATTATACTCGGGCACTGGCTCCTGGCAGTAACTAAATTAGGAACAACCATTAATGAGGACACCTTGGTCTGATAGAGACAGGGAAGAGAGAGGAAACAAACACAACCAAAATTAGCCCATCACATAGAGAAGTCATGGTGACCCTTGGCACTCCAGGTGTACTTGAACTTCAATTCCCAGAAACCCAAGTCTCTGTGAATCCACACGAATGGATTCAAAAGACTTGGGCTTTTGGGAATTGAAGTCCAAGAACACCTGGGGTGCCAAGCTTCGCCATCACGGACATAGAGCAAGCAAAAAGGAGCATAAATGTTGACTAATGAAAATGACCCCCTTCCCTTGCATTTTCTGCAAAATAATAAATAAATAACACTAAATGATACATATTTGCATCAGCTTGGTGGGAAGATTATACTTGATGTGCTAAGTAGGAAGATTTATTTATCACAATGAACAAAATCAAGTGCACAAGAGTGGTCTCACTGAATTAATGGGTTCATGGTGAATCAACTTGTTTTTAGTTCCATTGATTAAAAAGGGCCTACTCCTAACTTTAGCATAGTAAATTGCAGTTAGATTAGACCCATTGGAATCAGTTGAACTAATGGAGTAGTTGTCTCACCAAATCCCCATTGAGTCAACCGGTCTATTCTAGCATGATGTGGACATTATTGCACTAAAAGAAAAATAGTGAATTCTAGTAGGCTGATGTTACTAACAGTGAGATGAATTGCACCCAGTTCAAAGTGAGCAATCAAGAAATTATTAACTAACTGTTTCACTGGGCCACCAAAACTGCAAGGGATACTATCGAAAATGTTGAATTTCAGATCACTTAAAAACCAAAAAGAAGTAATAAGAAAAAATATTGGGGCCAAAACCCCTCCTTTTCCAAATTTCCCTTCTGAGAAAAGCAAATTGTGCAGCTTTAGAAAGGCAAATTGTGATGGTAACAACAACAAACAAACAAACAACAGTATGATAGTCTCATTGTAAGTCGTGTTTACTTCTACACAGAGAGTCTAGACACTAGCACCCACTTATTTGTCTTTCTGGTGATCCATGGTACCTAAAAATCTTTATCCAACACCATATTTTCAATGAATTGTTTTATATCACATTTGTCTTGGACACATTAACCCCCTTGACAACCCTCACATGATTAGATATAACTGCAGATGGTTGGCTACCAACTTGCTGAGCTATCATATCGATGCATTTGTTTACTTTGAGAGCTTCTTCTTTCGTGTCCAGATCAAATCCTGGATTGCCAAAATGAAGCCTTTTTCTTTCCTTCGTCATTGGTCAAACTTTCTCATTGGCCTCATTGGTGCATGTTTCTGGCAGTTATTGGCAGACCAGTAAATGAGCTGGATTCAGTGGTGGGATTCAGCAGGTTTGCCCCAGTTCGCCAGAACTGGTAGCAGAAATTCTGGCTCGCCCCGTCCATCCAAGTTTTGAAAAAACACAGGACTTTCCCCCTGGCTACGCCCACCATATCATGCCCACAGAATAGGTAGTAAAAAAAATTGAATCCCACCACTGGTCGGATTCTGTATCTCTCCACATTCACACAGCATGTTGTTGTTCACCAGCAGCCCCCACTTGAGCATGTTGGCCTTACATTTAGGCACTCTGACCCTCAGCCTATTTGGAGTCCTCCAAGTGATGTAGAAGAGGTTGAGTTCCTAAGTTATATCCTCCTTTAACAATGTTCCATTCCCTGTGAATTTGTTCCTCCATCTTTTAATTTGGTTTTGCTCTTGTGTACACTCAAGAATGATTGTTCTTGCCACAGCACTCTCTTTGAGAGCTCTGAGAGACTTAGATCTGGTTTACCCCATTAGTCTCAGTAGCAGACTTGCTGCCTGCTACCCCTTAGATCAGAAGTGCCCAAACTATGGCCCTTAGGCCGGATCCAGTCCTGATGCCAATTCATCTTAGCCACACCACCCTTGTTGCTCCCGGAAGCAGAAGTAAAATGCGCATTTTACTTCCGCTTCTGGGAGCAACAAGGGCAACACAGCCTGGAGGAATTGGTGACAGGGGCCAGATCTGGCCCACAGGTCATAGTTTGGGCACCCCTGGCTTAGATGTATTCAAGTGGTACTCATTTCACCTTTTCCTACATGAGAACAGGGAAGCTCTGCCTCATTTGCCACCACTTTCCTCATGTGAACAGTAACACATCTGAACAAGTGAGGTTCCTTTATCCATACATGCAAACAAAAACTCTAAGAACAAACAGGGATTCTGTTCACATGGAAAACCTTCCGATGAACAGATTTTTTTCCTTTTCCAAATGAGAAGAGCAACAATGGAAGGGGCAAGGCCAGACCCTCTTGGCATTTAAGTGCTAGAGATAGCAAGCTGAATTATACCTTTGCCTAAGGCTTTTGGCTCACCCAAAAATACAAACACCTTGTTGATGAGTAATTGCTAAAAAAAGATTGCTAGTTGCACAGATGCTTGACAGATTCTAAATGACTCACAGCTTGGCTATCTGGGGAAATGTCTATCTTGTTATGGACCTGCCTAGAGCTTAAAATCTACAAGAGAACCTCCCTTGAGAATACTGACACTTGCAAAGTCCTGTTTAAGTGGCATGTGGGAGGGGAGGTTTTCCAGTGTTGCTCCTAGTGTCCGACCTAGACTGGCTTATAAATCTGCTTCAAGTACTGTGATTTCCCCCAATAATAATAATAATAATAATAATAATAATAATAATAATAATAATAATAATAATAATAATAATAATAATAATAATAATAATAATAATAATAATAATAATAATAATAATAAAGTTAGAAATTATTCTGGGTCAAAAGGATTTTTGTGGAAGAAACTCCACCCAGGGAACACCCAAATGAGGCTCCTTTCATGTTCTCAAGAGCTGGGACAGCAATGGGCGCTCAATCTGTCATGCAGTATGGTACCCAGGTCTCAAACTATTGACTTGTCAGCCTTCCAGCTAACAAGGCAAGCTTCTTAAACACGGAGCCACTATAGCTCTATTTTGTTTACCCGCAGGATGATGTATTTCAATAATGAAGGTCTGATTTGTTCTTCATTTGTCATTACTGATGTTTGCTACCCATCTCAAAAGCTATTTTTAAGTAAAAAAAGTAGGGCAAAAATGAAATAATAATTCTTTTAAATGAAATAAAAGCCTGTCTGTCCCTGTGGTACAAAATCACAGAGTATGTTTGTGCAGGTAACATCTTATCACACACAAGCAGCTAATTATTTCTTTGCATTATCATAACATACAACCTAGGATACTTGCAGTATTTTGGTCTTCTGCAAGAATTCTGCTTGGAAAGTGTAACAGACCTGATTGGCAAGAGGGCAGCCTCAGAACTGATGGCATTCGCCTTAAACCTGGATATAATTCAGGCCTTTGTTTGGCTAAATGGTGATATGCTCAATGCAAGTCTATACATACCAGTCTATGCATACCTACATGAGCCTATGCAAAACTAATCCTGACCAAGTTTTGTGGGGCTTATTCCCAGGTATAACTTCAGCTTTAATTTCTTCCAGGCCAAATGGTTCTGACTTAACTAGATTGTTTCTCTTGATTTGTACAGTACAGTCCAGTACAGCTTACATCAGACCTTCTAAAACTAAGCCCCTTCATCCTTACCCCATCATTGAATGAATGAATGAATGAATCAGGCAGTCTCTGATATTATTCCCACCAGTGTTCAACCTTTCCTGGGCTGAAATTTCTAACTGTCAATGAAAAGAGCAGTGGGCTCATCATAGCATTCCTTAATGAATCTGAGGTGACCTATCCCTGCAGCTGGTTCATTGCCTTTTTGGCTTCTACACAGCTTTGTTTAATATTTCATGGGACGGAGAAGAAAGATTAAAGTTAGCACAGGAGAAATTAAAAATGACTTTGGAGCTTTGCCACAAGTCTTGTAGAGCCTTCAGCTTTTTCACACATCTAACCTCACTTCTTCTTCCTTCATCCATAAAATTATGGAGGGAGCTTTCAGCACCAGGTGCCCTTCACCCGAGTCCTCAAACCAGCAGGTGCAAATGAAAGAGTATTTCTGCAGCTAAATAGTGCCCTGGCCAATGGCATTCACAAGGCATTAGCTCTCTGATTTATTTAGGAAACTAAAAAAGACATATCTGTGCTTTGAATTAGTGCCTATGAAATGGTTGACCTTTCTTTTTTATCTCCTTGGCTATAAATGGAACTCTGCTTCATATGTATTGCTGATATTGTAACTTAAGTCATTTCCCCATTGTTATTGACTAGAAAGAGTTTGCAAATATGCCATCAAGTCAGAATGGGCTTAGAGCAGGGATTCCTAACCTATGGCCAGTGGACCATCCCTGGCCCACAGCACAATTTCATGTGGCCAACCACCACCACACCTGGAAGTGGAAATGGGCACATTGACGACAGCCATAAAATGTGCCTGTGCATGCATAAACACAATTACATCCAGTGGTGGGCTCCAAAAAAATTTACTACCACACTGTGGGCGTGGTATGATGGCCATGGCCAGGGGAAAGCCCTGCATTGCACCCAAATTAGGACTACTTTATTTCAAAACTTGGATGAGTGGGGCCAGCCAGAATTTCTGCTACCGGTTCTGGTGAACTGGGACAAACCTGCTGATGCCCACCGCTGGTTACATCAGCTGTAAATGTGCCCATGGCTGTCATAAACACAGAACCTGGTGCATTTACTTCCATTTCCCGGGGGGGGGGATGGTCCAGCCCACTCAGCTTGTCCTGGGGCATGGACAGGCCTGTGGCATAAAACGTTTGGAAACCCCCAACTTATAGCAACTCTAGTAGTGTTTTCACAGTAATTAAGACATAACCCTGGTGTGAATAGTGGGACTGAATTCAATTGGGAAGACTGGGCAACTTGGACTTCACTAAACACATGGTGAAGGAACCAGTGTACACAGTAATGATGGGATGAATCTGGACATTTTGCTGGGTTTCCCTGACCTTTCAAGATTCTCTATTGTTTGACATTGAAATTATAAAAGAGTTTGTTTTGCACCTGACCTCTGACTTGGTGGTTTGTAGACTACAGAAGATGGTGGGCAGGGTAATACTGAGATATTTAAGTGGTTTTACCAGTAAGTTCCATATCCCTAGGGAATTTCCATGACTGAGCCAGGATTCCAACCCAGATCTCCAGAGTCCTATCCACTACACAATACAGGGTACCTCTCTGAAAGAGTACAGTGAGAGAATTTGGATCCTCTCTCACACTTATCACCAAGTTATAGGACACTGAGGATGCATAATATATTTATACAGTATTGGATTTTTTCACCATCAAGCATTTTTTATATTTTTCATTTCAAAAATGACATTACTGACCCTGAGCTTTCAAAGGCAAGGCTGGTTAAAAAGTAAAATAAAGAAATAAAGCCACACAAATGTCACCTGAAGAGGAGCATGTCTCATTTCTCTCAGCATGAATCAAGAGTCATTCAAGAAATGCTGAACATGTTGAGGGGTCACTAAAATTAACAATAAACTTACACTCACCTAACCTTCCAAAAGATCATACATAATTATGACCTGTTAATCACTTTTACATGGAGGAAAGGTTGAGGGAACTGCACTGTAATGGTTGGCATAACATCTTGATTTTCTAAGCCTGTCGCTGTGGTTTTAACCTCCCCATCTTTTCACTGTGCTATTTCTGTGACTTATAACAGCACAAATGACCTTCAAATAAGCCATTTCTTGGCAATTTATACAGCCTCAGAATCTACTCGTCATGATGATATACTGTGAGGAGCTCCCTTACCACCTGTCATCATTAATAGGTTTTTCTATGGTATCAGTGGTGGATATTTCAAACAAATCTACTTTCCCTTCCTTCTCAAATGGTGGGAAAGTACATATTTTCAGTAGTTTCTTCCAATAATGAGACCTAAGCTACTTTACAACAGGAGTTTTTAAAAAAACAGATAAAATGAGAAACTTAACATTTATAATATTAAAATACAATTAAAAGGTTTATAATTTTAAAAACTATAGCCAAATTTAAAGCAACTTAAAGCAATCAAATGTTGGGTCAGCTACTAGAGAAATCTATGTATCCCACAGAGATATCATCATTGTCAGCTGCTAGTCCTGTCTGAATATACATTTCCCCCCATGAAAATCATTTGCAGGAAAAATGCCATCGGCATGACTTTGTTTAAGGTGAATCCCAGCTCGCCATGAAGTGACCCACACACTATGATCATGGAGCTATCTCGTGAAGCATGTGTGGAAATGAGACATGCAAGATTTGACACTGGGTGTGCAATGGACTGCTGCAACCTTGAGGGTAGTGATGTGTGCCTTCACAGCCAGTCCATCTGGCATGGCCTCTTCCACTTCCATGACCATTGGGAATCAGACTAGTAAAGTGGTTCCTCCTCTGCTCAGTGTGCCTTTGGGACCAATATGATGGTTTCCAGTGGCATTTCCTCCACTGAGGGGGCCATTACCCCACCTAAAGCAGCTCATCACCTATAGCCATTGGTCCTTTAGGGAGTCAGGTTATTTACTGCCACCTAACACTCAGCATTGAGTTGTTGGCTGGACAGTATACTCCATTATTGTAGTGGGATGTCAAGCCAAATTGTCCCCAGAGATATAGGACTCTCTCAATAGTAAAATCAGCTGACTGAAAACTCTGAGATTAGACTGTCTGAAATAGATCCACAGGGAGTATTCACTGCGACCTAAGTTCAGTGGTGCTGACCTGAGGATAGTCACTGAATCAATGTAAGATTGGTAAATCAACAAGTTTTACTGTGGTCTGTGAGTCTGAATCTCACCTTGTAATCTCCCCAAAACAAGAGAAGGATAAGAGAAAGCCCTCGGTTCAAACCATTCTCTTGCTCATAATTTCAGTGGATGTCTCGATACAACTGTTGACTTTTCCCAGAACAACAAGCCTAGGAGTCATTGGTACCACATCTGAGTATCTTTGTCAGTTTGAGACAAGGAAACTTTTAAGTTGTGAAAAGAGAAAGGGAGGTTTTATAGACCTCTCCAAACATCTCTCTTTTCTTTACTCAAGCCTTTAAGTCTATGGGCAAAGGGATGAGCTGATCATTCCATGTTCACTTCATCTTGGTTAGTTAGATCACCATGATGTAAACCAGGTCAACCTTTTCTTTTCGGATCACATTTTGCAGATTTTTTTTTTAATTTGGAATGATTTGGTATTAAAAGCTCTAGCACGACCCAGATGAAGGTCACACTGTCAGAGCAATTCTAAACTCTTTTGCTGAGTAAATAGCTGGAAAGTGGAACAGCTTTAATATTTCTGACACTTTTCCCACGCAGCCAGTCCATTGTTTCCACGTTGTCTTGTTAATTTCTACCTGATAGCACTGAGAGTTGCCAGGTCATAAGCAGCCTATGTCATGAGTCTTCAAGGCCAAAGTCTGGGAACAGATGATGTATCTTTGTGATGGCACAGAGTTAGGACAAGCCAGGTTTGGGGAGGAAAAGTTTTATTTCCCAGGCTTTTGCACTGCTGCCACCAAACTATGTGCAACAAGAAGGCACATGAAGTATGTTGCTGGTGCTCCATTCCCTGCCTTAATTATTCTTCTTCCATGTCTAGGCCAGACGTGAAACTGCCGAAATGAAGGTATCTTTTGGTGAGTTCATTCTGCAGTTCCTTTCGCCTGACTTAGTGCAAGAAAGATTAGCTCGCAACACAAGGTTGCCGTTACCAGGGTCAGCCACTTGTGGTAGGAAAATACCACATTCTTCGAGGAGGCTCTTTTTGTGTCCCCCCCCCCCCCCGGTCTTAATCCAACTGGCATGATGGGTCCAATCTTGGCATACCAAGTTCCAAGAGATGGTATATGCAAGCAAGAAAATGAACAAAACAGACATATTTGCCTCCTTCATTTTGAAACAACAACAACAGAGGAACACAAATACGCTGTACCTGAAACTGCAGGGGCTCAAGTGTTTAAGATGCTGAACTTGATGACTAGAAGGTCAGCAGGTCAGCAGTTTGATACCAGAGTACTGCATGATGGAATGAACTCCTGTCTCTGTCCCAGCTCCTGCCAATCTAGCAGTTTGGAAGCAAGAAAATTCAAGTAGATAAATAGGTACCATTTGGTGGGAAGGTAAGCAGCGTTCCATGCACTACAGTGCTGAGGCATGCCTGCCACATGTCACACGGAAACATCTGCTGATGCAGACAGCACTGACTCTTTGATTGTAAACAGAGATGAGCACTGAACCTTAGAGTCAGATGCAACTGGCTTTTGAGCAAAGGCGCCCTTTACCTTTATCTGAAATCAACATTTGTACTGTGTGAAGCCCGCACTTCTTAACCTTTGTAGAGAGAATGTGAACTACAGTACTAAGCACAGGCAAACCAGCCCTTAGGCCAACTGATGCTCACACAGTAGTCTTGATGTGCCAAAAAGCCTTCCTTTGTAGCTTGGCCACCTGTCCCTCACAGCACTGAGTTACCCCTGCCAGAATCAAACCACTGGCAGTGACAGCGTGACTAAAAGGTGACCTGTTTTTTTAAATGCTTCTTTTCCTCTACTTTGAAAAATTAGACCAGCTGTGAGAAAAACAGACATCCCTATAAGAACATGTTTTGTCTGGTTGTCCTACATAAGGTTAATTGTAAAAGCTGCTTCACTCTGTTTTGTTTGTACATAAGAAAATAGGAGAGGGGAAGGGGGGAAAGAAGAGGAGGAGATGGGCATCTGTTGTGTCTGATCTAGGATTCTCTTTTTTAAAAAATTCAGAATGCAACAGAAAGAGTGGAAGGGGAGACTCACTGCCAAGTCCAAAAGCTTTCTTTCTACAAAGCCAAAAAACCTCTTTGTTGCAAAAGCATGTTTCAGGCAATAAAATTGTACACAGAGATGTTGCCAGCTGGCCAATACAGAAATAAAATAAACTATGTAAATTAGAAGCAAAATATGGAGAAGCTCTATTCTCTCTGGTGAAACAAGAACAGGTTGGGACTATTAATGTAAAACAGAATTGCTGAAGAATAACACTCTTCAAACCAACATGTCACGTAAATAATATTCATGTAAAGAATAGATGTGCATTGCTAAACCCAGCTGCCTATGAACCAAAAGCATGAAACGAGAGACAAAGATGTGTTCACTCTCTTCAACATCAGCATATATGGAGTGACAAATACCAGATGTTCAAGCTAAATTCAGAATAGAAAGAGGCATTCGAGATTATATTGAAAATCTGTTGGCTACCAAATTGTACCAATGAATTTTAGAAGGTTAATAGTCTGCATTTTATAAATTACAAAATACCCTTTCACTATGCAGGTCATAAAAAGGGCTGTCACAACTCAGAATTGACTCGACAGCACACAATTATTATTATTATAGTCTCAATACATCAGCAGAACATATTGCTGGATTAAGATTAGATGCAGAAAGTATGAAAACTGATGGAGGGGAAAACTGTTTCAAAGTATACCACATCTCTGACAGAAAACATCAATGACATGACAGGAAGGTTAAAGAAAAAAGAACAAATGCGAGATAACTATGGAAGAGGCATATCAGAAAACAAAACAAAACAAAATAAAAAACACTGTAGAGCTGCATTGTTGTGCTTGCTTCTAGTCTGTCATTTTGCTTGAACACACCCTTCTCCCTTTGACCCCCTGAATTTGGTGTATAAAAACCATGCCTGTAAGTTTCATTCCTTGTCTGAAGAAGTGGACATGATCTACGAAAGCTAACAATAAAAATATAGCAGTTAGTCTTTAAAGTGCTACAGTGTTTTTTATTTTGTTTTGTTTTCTGATATGCCTGAACCACAGACTAACATGGCTACTATTCCAAAAAACTATGGAAGAATGACAGTTTTAATGTTGACAATGAAGAAATTGAAATTGTTCACAAATTTTCTGTCCTACATTGGGCACATCATGAGAAAGCAAGATCCTCTGAAAACAACCTAAGAATGTTGAGAAAGGTGGAAGGCAGCAGGAATAAAGGAAGACAAAACACAAGTTGGATTGATTTCCTAAATGGAACCACAGGATCTGACTTCTAAGAGCTTAGCTGACAGTGTGTTTCCAACTTTTGGTTTTTGTACTTCAATTCCCAGAAGCCTAAGTCATTTCCCCAAAGCCAATGTACTGACGTAGGCTTTTGGGAATTGAAGTCCCCCTGTGGGGCACGGCCCCCATGTTGGGAACCACTGGGTTAGCAGGACTGTTGAGAAGAGGACATTTTGGTGACCTCTTTCCATAGTGTTGACATAAATTGGAGATGCCTTGGCAGCAGGTAACAACAATACTGTAATCTTTGGTGCTATGAGTTCAACCAGCAATCCAAAACATGGTTTAAGCCAAGAAACTAGAAAAAAAAATCTGAGACTGTGAAGAGCAGCTGTAAAGTTATTTAAGTGTAAGAACATGTTGTTGGGAATGCAGACCAAGATCATCTATATTAAGCATTCCTGATAACTATGCAGGGATTTGAAAGCTGCACAATGAAGAAAATTGGCAAGAAAAAATTATTATTCATTCAAAATGTAGTGTTGGATGAGAATGCTATGCATATCAAAGACCACTGTAAGAACAAGTATAGAAGAAATCAAACCTGATTTAGAGTTCATCCCCCACCCCCACAGAGATCGGAAACAACTTAATAGCATCTACAGACACTTTGAAAAAGAGTTTTGTTCACTAACATCCATCTGTAATGGCAAATTTATAGGTGAGAAAGCTGATTTGTTGGGTTGCATTTTTGCTGTTTACTCTGAAGCCATCTGCAGCTTTAATGAATGCAAAGTAGATTGATGTCTTCTTTGCCAAACTACAGATGAAAAGGAAATCTGCCACAGTGTGGAGTTGTCAGCCTCTCTCCTGTGTGTCTGCAGGTCTGTCTTTGCCATTCACTTCCTTTGTGTAAATGGAGAGAAAGGAACAGCCAGGAATGCTACCTGATGGTTAGAAAAAAGGCCCCTTGTCCTTTACTCTGCAGGTGAGAAAAACAAGCAGACAAAAGGTTTCCTTATTAAACCTCTTGGCTCTTATGCAACACAGAAGTGGCAAAAGACTCAGAGGTTAAGAAAATTCAAGGTGGTAGGGAAGTATTTGGCTCTTTTCATTGCTCACAGGCACAAACTATTACAGAGTGCATTTGTAACAATACAAATGTGTATAGGCACACAAGCAATAGGTATAGCATATAAAATGGTATAAAATCTATAAATATTTAAACCTTAAAAGTTTGACATACCAAGTTGTGTACATTGTATAGGTAAAGGTAAAGGTGAACCTTGCACAAAGGCTAGTCATATCTGACTCCAGGGTTCAGTGCTCATCTCTGTTTATAGTTGAAGAGCCAGATATCTATCAGTCAAAATCTTGATAGCATTGTCTGGATGGCTGAATGGACCAAATCCTCCCCATTCTTATTGAAAAGTGCTGTAATCGGTCTGACTTCCATTAAAAAAAGAGAATTTCTTTCCTTTATCAGAGAAGTAAATGTTTTCCCCAAAACAGAGTTCATGAATTCAGTTCAATGTAGCTGAGAAGTAAAGATGAACATGTGTTAGCTGATATTTTGAAATTTACCCTTTAGTTTAAGTTATAGTCTTTATTTTTAAATAAAGTTCTTTGAACCTTTCAGATTCCCTTGGGATGGCCCCTGAAATAGTCATCACACATTCCGTGTTCCCCAGAGCACAGACCTTGATGGCAGACAATCCCTGCATCAATTAACACCCATGTCCTGGTCATATTTTAGTCTAACATCAATAGAAATTTCATTTTAATCAATAAAGATTTCCTTTATACCCCCATCTCCTTCATGGACCATAGTAAACCTAAGGTTCACACAATACACTCAAATGGAGCCTGGAAATTAGTGGAATTTGACCAGGTGGTGATCTGGAGTCACTCACCTTTGAGACATAATGATAAAATGTTAACCTCACTCCAGGAAATAAACTCTTTCCTGCTAGCCAATGCAAATGTTTGTCTTGAAGTTTAAGACTTTTAGTCCACTGCAGTTTGATTCCTTTAAGATAGGGAACCTCTATGGAATAACTTCTTTTTGTATTTGACAATGATATTAATACTGGATTTTATATCTCCTCAGTCCAGGGATATTAAAAGAGGGGAAACACCCTGTGACCTCAGGGAACCTTTATCAAGGACATTTGTATCAAACCAATTTTTCCAGCCATCGGCCTTCCTACCAGATGTGGAATTTAGTACCTATTGTGAAAATGCAACTGGTAGAGAATTGTCCTTTGTATAGCATTGTGTGTGCAAGAGATCAAGAAGCCAATATTTACAATCTGTGAAGACTGAGATATTTAATTAAAATAGGGTGATTGTTTTGTACTTGTAAAAATATTGTGTTGCTTTGTGTTACTGATCTGCAATAATCTGTGTACTATCTTACTTGAATAGCCATGAGCTTCCTTTCTTTGTTTACTGAAACTGTAAAGATTTAATTGAGTTAGTTAGTTTTGGGCCCCTGAAACATTATAAAACTAAACTCTGCAGTCAGTAGATTACCTTATTCCTGGCTTTATCTTCTGCCTAGAGATAGGTCAAAAACCACAGGCCCTTTGCCTGTTTACGTCTGTACTAATTATTGTTTTTTTTAAATTTGATTTTCAAAGTAAACTTCTTTAATATGTATCAAACAATTGGTCCATGGCTCATTTTTAAAGCTTCCACCTGTGAAACAGTTCTTTAATATTAAAAACAAAATGATTTCAGACTTCTTGGCCTGCAGCTCTAAAGCCATGGAGTCTGAAGTTCAGGTAACACATGCTTTGTCATTGGGTTGTTTTTATTCAGTCGCATAGTCGAGTCCAACCCTTCGCGACCAAATGGACCACCTCATGCCAGGCACCCCTATCCTCCACCATCCTCCTCAACCCACCCTGCTTTGTGCCCATTGCATCACAGTGCCATCTATCCATCTCATTCTCTGCCACCTCCTTCTTCTTTTGCCCTCCAACCATTCCCAGCATCAAGACTTTCTCAAGTGAATCCTCTCTTCTCACTTGATGTCCAAATTACTTTAACTTCATCTTCGATATTTGACCTTCCAAAGAGCAGTCATGGTTAATTTCTTTTAAGATCGAACTATTTGTTCTCTTTGCTATCCAGGGTCCTCTCAAAATTCTCCTCCAGCACCAGATTTCAAGGGTGTCTATTCTTCTGTGCTCAGCATTCCTTATGGTCCAGCTCTCACGCCCATACATTACTACCAGAAATACCATTGCTTTGACAATGCAGACTTTTGATTGCAAGGTGAGGTCTCTACTTTTAACTGTGTTCCCCAAATTTCTCATAGCTTGCCTCCCAAGAATTAATCTTCTTTTTATTCATCATTGGGACAGCCAGTCAAAAGCAAAGGATATTCTTAGTTAGACAATAGGCAAAATCCTGTTCATGCAGGTGTAATATAAAGTTGCGGCTGTGGTAATGTGGTAGACATTACAGCCAGAAAAAGGGAATTGTATTATTTGGTTGTCTCAATCAAACTTCCATTGTTATTATTTCATCCTGCCCTGGCAGAAGTGTTTCGTAGATAGCACTTCTGCCTTGGTGCTCTTGTAGCTACCACACAGGCCTCATGCTGAAGTATAGTTACACAAAGGAATTCTGCCCATTTTGTTAAAAAAAAACCCCAACACATCTGGTCAGTTGTACGGAAGCTTGTCATTTGAGGCCTGTACAATTACAACTGGCCTTTTCTGTCAAAGTTGGCCTGCTTGTCTTCCTCAAGACAATTCTCTCCAGAGTCCGAAAAGTTACTCACTTATACTACAGCAGGCAGACCTCCTCAACCACCAGGGCCCTGAATTCTCCAAAGAACGAATGTTACTAAAGGTAAAGGTTTCCCTTGCTCAAAAGCCAGTCATATCTGACTCTAGGGTTCAGTGTTCATCTCTGTTTCAAAGCCGAAGAGCCAGCGCTGTCTGCTTCTGCAGACGTTTCCGTGGTCATGTGGCAGGCATGACGAGACACAATAAAATATCCACATATAAGACAGTCTTGATTGAATGACAGTAGGAACAGTCTCTATTCTACACACTTATTCAAGATACAGATGCTTTCGTGTCCCCTGCTTCTGTCTGCATCTTAATTTAGGGTGTAGACCTTTTGCCCATGACTACCATTTATTATGTTACTGAAAACAGAGAAAGGGAGGGGAGGTTGAGGGTGGGGCAAATGAGCTTTCAAGTATGGAAGTCAACACACCAATAAACCAGCCAGGGTGACCAGATATCTCAAAGTTTGTATCATTCTGATCCACTGCTTGGCCATTTTTACAGCTTATGTAGATGCTTCTCCAAGAATAGATGGCATTAAAGCCTTCCAGAAACAAACTTTCTACCAACTCTAAGCTTTCTTTTGGGTTTGCTCTTGAAGTGTAGGAAGGCTCGAGAGGCAGAGGAAGGGTTTAGATGATATTGGACAGATTGTTGAAGGTTCCTAGAGTAAACATCCATAAGATTAAGCACAGAGTATCTCAATTTACACAGGGTCCTTCTTGATTTCATGTCTCTACTTCTGAGGAGGTTTCCCTGTAATTTGGGTCGGTTAGGATCTTTATACCAACACACTTAGATCAAAGTCAATCCCACAGAATTTAGTGAGGTTTACATCTGAGTAAATAGGTGCGGGATTGGACTGTTAGTTAACAAGTGTAGTATAACTACTATCCTTGCATCAATCTTTCCTACCCAAGAATTGAGCTAATTACAGCATTGATTAATTCTTTGCATCTTTCCTGCAATATGCTGTTACACTGCATTAACCACAAAACAGATGATGTTGTGGTTGTAGCAGTCCTGGAGGTCTGCATACAAGAATTTAAGAATTCAAAGAAATCTTTAACTCTTTGTTATTTAATTTTATGCCACTAGCTAACAACATCACAATGGACATCAATATGGAAAAGATGAATATGGAAAAACCCACCCTGGTTTATTTATCTTTGCTATACCACATTAGATCTATAGCCACTTATAATAAAAACAAGTAAGCTTTCTTTGTTTATTATCTCACTGTCAAAAAAAAACCTTCCCCCTTCATTTACTTTCTGGTGTTTCTTTTATTACCAATTACTCAAACTACAGTGGTTGCTTAAGATTACGATAAGGCCCTACACACTACTATATACATTATACAGTACATTTCAAAGTTATTAAGAACTAGCCACTCAATAAGCTTATGTATCTTTGTATAGAGTATTAGAAGGTCTTTATCCAGGCAGTTTAAACTTCAGTCTCCAATCTACAAAATAGCCAATTAAAAGTCTGAGCACAAAATCTGGCTTAAAACTTTTACAGTGTACAAACATTTGAGAACCCTCTGGCAGGCCCACAACTTATGACAATTAGAAGTGTCGAGCATGTACACAAAGACAATAAGGTCTTAGTTCAATAAACATTGGGTCTTACTGTATCCAAAGCATCGCTTGCTTGTAATGGCGTCTGCCAGAAAAATTGTTGGAACGGTGCAGGAACTGCCTGCCTGCCAGAATGAACTGCCAAGTCTACACAACAAACAATGCACTTGTTCAGTTCAAAAAATGTCACATTCCCTAGACGTATTATACTGGCTCTACAGCCAAAACCAGAGGCTGCAAGAGGGCTCAAGTGGTGAAGATTGCTTTGGTTAGGCCTTCTTAATATGCATAATGTATCAAAATTGATTTTTTTTTGGCACTACAAAGTGATGGTTGGAGCATGGAAAATAGCACCTTATAACATTCACAAGCAAGAATGTCTGCAAACTTTACATATAAATACAGGTAAAAAATAAATAAAAACAGCATGTCTCATGGCACCTAAGCATGACTGCTGTAGGATAATATTTTCCCCACAAATTGGAAATGTTCAAGATACATTTCAATCCCTAAGAAAGGAGATGGCAAGGAGTACAATAAATATATGACTATTGCTTAAATCCCCAATGATGTTGCAACAAAAACTTTAATTAATTAATTGCACTTGTATACCATCCACCTGGAATATACTCCCACTCTGGGTAGTTCACATGACTAAAATGCCAACAATCAAATACAAATATTCAAAATACAAATATTCAGCAATGAAATACAAATATTCTATTTAAGTGTCACTAGAGACCATATTGCAAATACAATAAGCAAATACAATATACAATTATTGGACTAAACCAAGATCTTCAGAAGAAGATCTCTCTACACCAAGAATGACCAAACTCCGGGCCGTGGGCCTAATTGTCTCCCTGCATATAATTAATGCGGCCTGCGGTGAGCACCTGGGCTTCAGGGATGTCACCCTGAGTGTGCCAGGGGGCTCTCTTAGCGCCACAAATTTTGACTTGCAGGAGGCTCTGAAAATTTTCCCCAAGCAGTGATCGGCTTCAGCACAGGCTGCTGAGAGGAAAGGATCGAGTGAGAGGCTGCTCGGAGCAGCCTGGAAGAAGCACAGTCACTGCCTCCGTTGCCACCACTGCTGACATCAAACTGTCAGCAGGGGGAGCAGCCCGCCTCTGGCTCCCGCAGCTGTGTGTCAGGGGTGGGACAAGCCCGCAAGAAAAAAAGTTTGGGCACCACTGGTCTACACTTTTTAAACTACAGCAAAATCTTTAAATTATGAGAAGCTTGAATTGGTCTAAAAGAAACAGGTGTGCTTCAGCACTTGAGTGACCTGATATATAAGCCATATTGTGGACAAGAAGCTATTGTCAGGACAGAATACAGAGGAACAGAACAGCTTCCTATAAGAAAGAGTGCCCAACAAAGATACATTTTATTTCCATACACAGAACAAAACATAACAGACAGAAAGCTGGATTATATTCTGGTGAAGGAAGGGTGAAAACTGGTGAAAAATCAATACAGTCAAACCTCGCTTAGCGAGCAACTCGCTTAGCGAAAAACTCACTTAACGAGCAGGATTTTCAAAAAGTGAGCTGACTCGCATAAAGAAAATTTTCACTATACGAATCAGACTCACATCACGAAAATTTTCGCTATGCGAGTCAGACTTCCCCTATGGAAATGCTCGCACAGCGAGCATTTCTATGGAGGGAAACTCGCATAACGAAAAAAATTCACTATGCGAGTTTTTCCCCTTAAAAAGCTCATTATGTGAGTTTTTCCATAGAGATTTTTGCTATGCGAGTCTGACTCGCATAGCGAAATACTCGCATAGCGAGCAGCCTCGCAGAATGAATTAACTTCGTTATGTGAGGTTACTGTAATTAAATATAAACAAATGCCATCACCTCACTGGCAGAAAGCAGCAGTAACTTGAAACAACTTCTGATGAATGTAGAAGAAAGGCCTGCAGTTGAACATTTTTGTTGTTCAGTCGCACAGTCGATTCCGACCTTCTGCGACCCCATTCAAGTGAATCCTCTCTTCTCATTTGATGCCCAAAATACTTTAACTTCATCTTTATTATTTGAATATTAATAAGACAAAAATTACTACTACTGAAGAATTCCTTAAGAGTTAGATCCATTAGATCAAATGGAGCCTTTGGCCAAGAAATCAGTTGAGTGAGACTGAGAAGGCTGTGTCAGTGGAGACCAAGAACAAAGAACATATCTACACACTGTGTTTACGATGACCATATATGGGGTGTGAGAGCTTGACAGTAAAGAAAGCTGACAATGAAAATATCTGTTTGTTTGAAATATTGAAATACAGTATGGTGCTGGTGGAATGGTTTGCAGTCCACCCTGGACTGGCAGAAAGATGAACAAGTGAGTTCTAGAGAAAATCAAGGCTGAACTATGTCAGGAGGCAAAAACTGTAGAATTGAGACTGAACATAGTTTGGACACACCGTGAGAAGGCAAGATTATCTGGAAAAGATAACAGTGCTGGGAAAGATAGGAAAAATGAAAAAATGAGATAGATTAACTCCCCAAAGAAAGCCATTGCCATGGTTTGCATGAGTGAGCAGGGCTGTTGAAGACAGAATATTTTGGTATCATGCACAAGTTAGAGGTGGGTTGACAGCATATAACCACCACCACTACTATCACAACCCTAAAGGCCTAATTGGATCAAAATTGAGCTATTGGGAGGACTACTTATACCATACTTTGAAATTAGGGGTTCAGCTTGTGGTTCAAGAACTATCAGATTGGCAGGCTTCAAACTCTTATTTTTGTGGATGACCCACTGTTATGAGTTTTCTTCTTTATGAAGCCACATGTAACTCCTATTCTACTAGCTTTTAAATGGACCCAATCATGAGTTTGGTTCACAGAAACTTTAAAGAAGATGTTTTATTCTGTTTCATCGTGTATAATATAAATTAAAACCAAACAGTCGTGGCTCCCGTTTGTCTTTGTTTACATGTTTGTAACATAAATTGGAAATTAGTCAAGAGTCTTTATTTTCTGTTGATAAGTGTCTTGTTTTGGGCAATTTAACTAAGTCAGTGTGTCTCTGTCATTTAAAAATACATTGCACTCTGTGTTAAAATAACACAATGAATCCTGATACTTTAACATCACTATGGACTCATCTTTTAATCTGAAAAAGATATTTAAGAATCTCTGATTTGTCATTAGGGTGTTTATTTTTAAGTCTCTGGGACTCTTAAAGCAACAATAGTCAAAGCTGATGTTACCTAATTTTATTCTTTCCCTCTTTCATAAATCTTTTAAGATTATTGTAGAAATTCAAAAATGAGATCTGAGGGAGAATTTTCATTCACAGAGGAGAACTAGGAATATTAACAGTATATTTTAATATGAAATGTTTCACAATGATTGGCTCTTCTCCATTTGAGCAGTGCTAATCTTTTTAGCTAATGCTAGCACTGTTGAAGATGATTTCAAAGGCTTGCATTAAACCTGGTGAAATATTCTTTCTTAAGTTTTCCCCCACAGTGGGACCACTGTGGCATTAAATAACATAATAGCAGGTGTTTCCCCTAGAATTTAACCAGTGCTTAGTATTAAACCTGCAAGATTTTCTCCAATGTACCAATGCCTCATTCAGACCAGGAAAGATATTCAGGGATAAATTTAGGATTGGGAGAACAAGTCCTCGGTCAGCAAATACCCCAGAAGCAATGCAAAGAGGAGATTGTGCTTTAAAATTAAAATGTTCTTTCTCTTCCACATTGGGGTTTCCTGACAGGCATGCATCTCAGCACTCAGGCTTGAAAATTGGGTCTTATGCCTACCCTTCAGTGACCCACCACAAAATAAAGCATGGTGAATGTAAAACTCACCAGAGAGGAAAATCTTCTGCATCATTTGCAGTGTAGAAATGAAAGAAAGAAGGAAGGAAGGAAGGAAGGAAGGAAGGAAGGAGACCAAAAAGGCTTGATAAGCCTGACAATGAGAAAAAGAAGTGGCAGGTAGAAAAGAGATGTTTAATCCTCTAAGTAGCGGTTCCCAACTTGAGGTCACAGATATTGTTGAATGAAAACTCCCAGAAACCTTCACTATTGGCTGTGCTGGCCAAGATTTCTGGAAGCTATAGTCCAAGAACATCTGGGAGCCCAAGACCAGGGACTAGGTTTATCCCTTCTCTGATTAATTCTTTTTCTCTCACTCTTCTCTGACTGGGCTTTTAAAACTCATAATTTGCCATTCAAGGAAAACAGGAAGCTGTAGGACAAGTATGTAGAGAAAAATGGTGAATCTAAGGAGGATTAAGTATCTTTCTTTCACCTGAGGTTACTCATCTCCAAATTGTATTCTACCTTAACATATTTGTTGATATTTAGTGGAATTACAAGTTTTCAGAATTTGCAATTTTGCCCTTAAGCGAGAAGAGTGTTAAGTCTGATAGACATTTGATGTTGCCGGATGCTTGCCAGCTTTTGGAATTATCTACAGTACAAATGGTTGAATACTCAGAAGCAAGTTGTGTTGAGTTCAGTGTGAGAAACATGTAACAAATGCATATAGCACTGCGCCCTTAGGCTAGTCTACAAGGTTTGCTCGAAAAAAGTATCCACGTGACTCATTCACTTAGGGGTTTAAACTGTAATTACTTGAATAAAAAATAGAAAATGGCCCAAAATAACCTTTCAGTCAGTGGCATCTTTGGCTTAGTTTCTGGGGTAGAAATAGACAGCAGATGACCAAGAAGATCTCCCCATTAAAAAAAACAGGAAAAAAGAAAAGAAAAGCTGACCACATCTTGAAATAAGTTAAGTTAAATAAAGAAGACAACACAATATGCCATGGAAATCTCACTGGGGGTGTTGAACTAGTAAAAACAAAAAACCCCTACTCCTTAGGATCACTATAAGTCAGTTATGACTTGATGGCACATAGCAACAAAGTTAAATCAAGTAGAAGAAACTGGATTATTATACTTCAGGATACTTAGAGCAGAGCCACTAAAATCAATGGGACTCAAATTAACCATCACTCACCCGTTACCATCTAGATTACAACTATTTTATCTAAATGTTCCATACATGACCCTCAGCAGGGTTACAACAATGTGTTATTCTACACTTGTTTTCCTCAACCTTCTTTCTTTGGAGGAATGCTAGAAATAAGTTTTCATATCTCACGGAACCCTTGTCCTATGAAAATATAGGCCAATGATATTATCATATTTTTTGCAGAACTCCAGTTGCATAACACAATGCTACATTGAAGAAAACTACTCCCTAGTCACAAGATCTTGATTATTTGGAAACCACTTAATGGACTACAGAATAGAGTCAACAGAACCAAAGTGAACCTAAGAAAATGCTGTGCTTTGCACCAACACAGTTCTTTGCAAGTGCAGAGAAGAATAGGCAACTTCACACTTGCATCTGAGTATTTTGCCCCTCAACATGTTCCAAGGAAGACTTGACGTTACACTCTAGTCTAGATGTTGACTGCTACGGGGGAAAATTGTCTCATACACCGTATATACTCAAGTATAAGCCGAGTTTTTTTAGCCCCAAAAATGAGCCCCCAAAAGGAGATTCTGCTTATAATTGGGTCAATGACCACAAGAGTCCCAAGACCACACTGGATTGAGATGGGCCAAAAATTTAATTAATTCTACCAGATTTTCATGTATTTTAATTATTGAAATTCACTAGCAGCTGCTACATTTCCCACCCTCGGCTTATACTCAGGTCAATCTATTTTCCTGGGTTTTCATGTCAAAATTAGGTACCTCGGCTTATATTTGGGTCTGCTTATACTCGAGTATATGTGGTACTTACTATTTGTGCTATGTTACCTCTGATATGAACAAAGAAAGATTGAACTGCCTGCCTCTAGAGTTACATCTCCAGATGGAGCTGCTGGCTTTTAGGAAGGGAGTGAAGACTTGGCTGGTGGGACTGGTGTGGGGTATTGATGGTACATTGACCCCTCCCCGCTGGCTTATTTAACTCTTATACCAACCCTCCTTCTCCTTTATCTTAAGGAACGAGACACTTTTAAATTGTTGTTAGATTTTTTAATTGTATTTTATATGTTTTACTTGATCGGTTGAATAGAAATGTGAACGAACGAACGAACAAACGAACGAACAGGGGAAAGAGAAAAGAGAAAAAGAGAAAGAGAACATCTATATCAAACTAAAACAAAACCTCCCAAGCTCTCCTTCTTTCTCAATATATATGAAATTCTGCAGTAGACATACATTGAGCAAATGTGCACAGATTATCTTAAGTTTCTGTTGAAGAAACTCACGTTTCTCACTTATTTTATCTCCCTTCACTTTCAAATAATTTACTTTATTTGCTCAAACTGCAACCCAAAACCCACTTATTTACTGCAAAGTAACAGGGGAGAAAAGAAATGCTCCCATTGGGCTGCTGGGCAGAGGGGTGGGGGTAAACTCGGTGCTGGGGTGACTGCATGGGTGCCCACAGAGAGGGCTTGGAGTGCCACCTCTGGCACGCGTGCCATATGTTCACAATCACTGGCCAATATATTTCTTTTTTGGAATATAGGTTGTTGAGATGTTGCAGAAAATGGCCTCAAGCAGATGTTTGTCTGAATTTAGTTCTTGTCCTTAAATTCCCTGGATGTCTGAAGAATTGAATCTTAGAAATGCTAAGGTCACAGACTTAATTCCAGTACTGGAAAGATTGTAATCAAATGTGTTCTTCCAAAGGCAAAAGAGACCAACAATTACTTTCTGCTGAAATGTATAGAATGAATGAGAAAGGAGGCTTGGTAAAATGATTGTATGAAATTACATGAAGAGGAAAATGAGAATTCATACAAAGATGTGTCTATGCAAATACCATTTTAGTACCATCTGCATCCACTGAAATTTATCTCCAGTGCAGCTGCTAGATGGCAGTGTAAGCCACTTGGGAAAAATATAGATTTCATCTCAACAGGTACATAAAAGTTGGTTGTAAAACAGGTAATGATTGCATTCATTCCACTTTCATCTCTTTGGGGACATCAACTTCTTTACCTGATGTGCATTTTATTTCTTCCTCAAACTGAAACAAACCTTTGGACACTCTTGGTTTTGGTAACACATTAGAAACTCTAGATTCAAAAGCAGGCAGGGGCTAAATTTTCATGGCATACTTAAATATATTTGGATTTGCGACATTTCTCTAGGAAAATATGGACTATCTAAATATTAGGAATAATGTTTTCTAACAATCTTTTGAAAGATACTGTATTTTAGAGCCATTTTTACCTGAATGTTTCAAGAGTTATATCATTCTCATGTTAATATTAAAGTTTCTTTTTAAATAATGGAAAAATAATGAATAATGCAACAGCCCCCCCCCCAATCTATGATATAATGATGGTGCATTTTGAACCTTTCAATTATTATAATGAACAATGGGAATAAATTACCGTAATTTTAAAATAAACTGTTTGAGGACAAGCTAGAATATGGACCCAACAATTTTTTTTATTGCCATTCAGTTCAGTTTAAGCATATCCAAATAAAACAGAGGAAGGGAAGAAGGGAAGACAGAATATTTGAGAAAACAGTATTCTTATCAAAAGAGATGGTTTTCCCACTGGCCATGAGTTAAGAAGATCCACAATGCTGTGTTAAATTACAAGTATTTCTAGAACAGTATTTACTTCTCCCTAGCTTTTTTACTCTACCTTTTTTAAAAACTAAAGCAAGACTTTTGTCAAACTTATATGAGGAGGTCCTATATTCGGGGAAACAGGGTAAGGGTATGCAGCTTGCCCAATGTTACACAGGCTAGCTCTTCTCTTGGATAACTGAACTCCCAACTCTGGTTCGTTAATCTTTACCTAACTCACTGAGCAATTTGACCAGTCACTGCTCACTTAAACTGGCATAAGCACAGTGGCATAACTCACAGAAATGATTTACCACTGATTAATGAGTTGCCATTCATATTCCACATCATGAGCAGTTGAAGAAGAATACAAGTGGCAGCTCATTAACTAACAGTCATTTCCCACTGTAATTTATGTCATTTCACTTACAATAGCATAAATAAGGTATTGGATTTTAACCTATATGCTTCAAAGCATTTCTACACTGCTTTCCATTGTAAAAAAAAATCTCAAAGTGACTCATAATAAAAACAAAGACAATAAAACCAGTAGGTTAAATAGAATCAATGAACTATAGAACATTTAGAAAAATAAATGAGAAAATGCTCCAGGATGTAAAAACTTTCAACTAGACTTCGCCAGCTGATGGCACTCTTGCCCCCCCTCCGGACTTTTAAAGCTGGCCACAGTGGCGGGCGATAGGACTCACCATTGCCGCCGCCTCCTTCAGACGTTGGCCATGGCTGGGGAGGGGAGCCCCATTAGCCTTGGGCGCTTGGACTTTGCCACCTGCTCGTGCTCTCGGGCCCTGCCCCTTCTGGACTTTAAAAGCTGGCCAAGGTGGTGGGTGGCAGGACTCACCATCGCCACTGCTGCCTCAGGACCTTGGCTGGGTTGGGGAGGCCCATGGTCTGTCTGGCTGGGAGAAAACCCAGCTGAGTGGGGAGCTGGCGGCTTTAAATCGCACCGCCGCCACCATAATTACTTCCGGACACTTGCCTGTGCTTGCCCAGCCTTTTTATGACATTTTTTCCTTTGCAATATTTTGTGTAATGTTCCTATGTTTTTCATGATATTTTTGTAACTTTATGACATATATTGGGGCTTTATTTTATTGTACTGTATGTTATGATACTTTATTGTTTTGAATTATTGATGTATGATACTTGATTATACTGCGACATTGTATTGTTCTATCGAATTGTTACATTGTATTTGATTTTATGTTGTGAGCCGCCCTGAGTCGGTTTCCACTGAGTCGGGCGGGATATAAATCGAATAAATGAAATGAACGAATGAATGAAATGAATTGCAGCAGAAACATCCAAACTAATCTTAGTACAGAGAAAACACTTCACTTAGTGCAGGGGTTCTCAACCTTTTCAAGATGGGGGCTGGGTCACACTTTCTCAGTCAGCTATGAGGGCTGGACAGCCATTTTGCCTTGCCTGCACTATGGAGGTGGCCACTTTGTCCCAACAGCTTCAAAGGAGATAAGCCTTTTTGTTTCTCAAATACCCTTGGAGGGATGGGAGGCCACATGAAAAGGTGCCACAGGATGGATCTGGCCCATGTGCCATAGTTTGGGAACCCCTGACCTAGTGCAACAGAACGAGCCTCACTTGGCTGTGATATGCTAAGCAACATGTATTTAAAGAACAAGAGTTGGCTTTTTGTCAGGGAGAGGTGCAGTAAGGGGAAAAAAAGAAAACAGAAATCCACACATACCTAGTGATTCAGAATACATGTCTTGTCTTAGAAACCCCAGTAACTCTATATGCGATACACAGAGCACAGTGATCAAGTGGGCAAGTCATCAGCTAACAGGATATGGTCTCAAATATCCCAGAGTGCAGGATATGTAATAACGGGCTCAAATTAGGGGAAAACAAATATAGGCTGAATTCCAGGAAACACTTCTTAACTGTTAGAACATTATGACAATTGGAGCCAATTACTCTGAAAGGTGGTGAGCGCTCTGACACCGGCAGCATTCAAAAGAAAATTGGACAGCCGTTTGACAGAACTGCTTTGATTTGGATTCCTGCATTGAGCAGGGAGTTGGACTCAATGGCCTTAGAGGCCCCTTCCAACTCAATTATTCTGTGATTCGATGGACATTCTCTTTGAGTATTGATGGGTAATCATTAGAGGTCTGTCCTTACCCCTAAGCCTGACTGCTAGGCATGCATATGCATAGATGACAAGGAAATAGCAAGAAGAACCTTCCATGAAGTCCATCATCCCTGCCTTTTGTTTTCACACTTTTTGCCTTATTTTAACTAACACTCCATGCTCCCATAGTTACAATTCCTGGCTATTGGCTCTTCCATTCCCTTATGGACAGTTTCATATGTACAAATAATAGACCATGGTATCATCTCCTTAACACTGTCAGAAGAAATGTTTTAGATTACAGTACACATGTACAGTACTCTACACATGAATTTTTCCAGTCCCACAAGGTTATATGTATGTAAAAAAAATAAATAAATTGTCGAATATACATTGCATTACCAGAATAGGTTACTGGATGTCACTGTATTTTTTTTTGTATGTCAAATTTTTCCTATTAAAAATGTGTATGTCAAATTTTTTTAAGCCAGGATTTTTATTTGTATGTCACATTTTTTGTAAGTTGAATTGTTTGTATGTTGGGGTTCCATTGTATTTAGCCAGAAACTATCCATCCCATCAAAGGAGAAAGACATACTAAAACTATTTGCTTGTAATTTGTCCTGTTGACTTACCGGTGTAATATCATAAGCAAAAAGCCCATATTCTTTGTCTGGTGAAACTTCATATCGAATAGCCTTTATAGATACCTAAAAACAGGGAGAAAACAACAGTTCTCAAAATAAATACATTTAATATGTCTCCAAAACTTTGGAATTCAAAAATATGACAATGTGATCATGACACCATGTTGACATCCTTATTTTGCAGTTGGTGATGATCTATTTACATATTATGTACTTCATAGTATCAATTAGCAAGTTACTCTTTTCTAAAGAGGCAGAAAAGGCATACATGAAGGTTCTCGCTTGAATCCATTTTGTCATCCGATCTAGAGTAGAGCATTCAATCAACGGAATTCACAAACATTTTCACTCAACATTCAGTAACGGATTGCATGACCCACTATTGTTTGGGTTGAGGGCTTTGACTGCAAACATTATTAGACAAAAAGGCCTCTGAAGGAGGGGTCAGATGGTAACCCAGGATATTTTGGGGATCCCTGTGAAACATGGGACACTGGCAAAGGTTAGGATGGATGTTACATCTTTTCTTTATCTGCCATTCCTTTATTTCTCTCTTTCACACTGTCTTTCTCATCCAGCTGATTGTTAGAAGAGCAAGAAGTTATGCTCACTGAACTTTGAACTTGTCACTAAGGAGGCTTTCATAATTTCCTAAAAGGTGTTACGTTGCCCCAAGCTCCTAAGTATCTATCCTTGTAATAAAGACACACTTGTATCATTATATATTACATGGCAGGCATTTATTTGCACTCTCTGTATATGAAGACCCCCACTATGAGAACATTGAACTTGAGCCAGACAACCTAGAGAGTGAAGTCAGAAAGGCCCTAAAAAGCACTGCAAACAACAAAGCCAGTGGAGATGATGTTATTCCAGTTGAATTTTGCAAAGCCCTAAAAGATGATGGAATCAAATAATTGCATTCCATATGACAACAGGTTTGGAAAACACAACAATGGCCACAGGATTGGAAAAGATCAGGATACATTCCAATCCCAAAAAGGGGAATGCCAAAGAACATTCAAATCATTGAACAATTGCACTCATCCCACACACTAGCAAGGTGATGCTCAAGATAATACATGATAGACTGCAACAGCATGTGGAGAGAGAATTACCAGAAGTGTAGGCGGGTTTCAGAAGAGGCAGGGGGACTAGAGACCACATCGCCAACATAAGATGGATCATGGAAAAAACAAAGGTATATCAGAAACAAGTCTACTTCTGTTTCATTGACTACACTAAGACCTTGGACTGTGTGGACCACAACAAAATGTGGCAAGTAATTAAAGAGATGGGAATACCAGAACACCTTATATGCCTCATGAGAAATCTGTACATGAACCAAGAAGCAACAGTTAGGACTGAATATGGAATGACGGAGTGGTTTGGAATAGGAAAAGGAGTAAGACAAGGCTGCATTTTGTCACCCAGCTTATACAACTTATACACAGAGCACATAATGCGCAATGCACGGATAGAGGAATCACAAATTGGGATCAAAATGCCTATGAGAAACATTAACAATTTGAGATATGCAGATGATACCACCCTAATGGCAGAAAGTGAGGAGGACCTAAAGAAGCTCCTGATTAGGTTGAAAGAAGAGAGTGAAAAAGCTGGTTTGAGACTCAATATAAAGAAAACCAAGATAATGACAACAGGCCCCATCAGTCCCTGGAAAATAAGTGGGGAAGAAGTAGAAGCAGTGGCAGATTTTACTTTCTTAGGATCAAAGCTCACTGCAGATGGTGATTGCACCCATGAAATAAAAAGGCGACTGATTCTTGGGAGGCAAGCGATGAGAAACCTGGGGAGCATAGTGAAAAGTAGAGACATCAAATTGCAAACAAAAATCGCATAGTCAAAGCAATGGTATTCCCTGCAGCAATGTATGGTTGTGAGAGCTGGACCATTAGGAAAGCTGAGTGCAGTAGATGCCTTTGAGATGTGGTGTTGGATGAGAGTTTTGAGAGTCCCCTGGACAGCGAGGAGAACAAATAGGTCAATCTTAGAAGAAATCAACCCTGACTGCTCCTTAGAAGGTCAAACTGTAAAGATGAAGCTAAAGTACTTTGGACATCAAATGAGAAGAGAAGATTCACTTGAGAATGCCTTGATGCTGGGAAAGGTGGAGGGCAAAAGAAAAGGGGGTGGCAAAAAATGAGATGGCTGAATGGTATTGTAGACACAATGGGCACAGAGGTGCCTGGAGGACAATAGTCCATAGGGTTGCAAAGGGTCAGAATCAACTGTGCCACTGAACAATAACAACAACAACAACTAGGCGAGAGCCTTGTTGGGACATGGTGGCTTGAGCGGTCTAACTAGGCAGTGTTGTCCATCTCTTGTCAATGATGTTAGGCTGGGAATAAAACTCACCAAAGTGTCCTCCATTGGATCCCTTGGGAAGGTGAAACCAGAGGGGACACGTTATGGTCCGCCTAGCCAGTGGGTGATGTGATATCCAAATGAATAAAAAACTGCATGCAGTTGGACTTGATTTTTCAAGTTTATTTGCATGTGCGGAATATCATAATGGAGATGTCTACCAATGTGTGGACTCCTTGCTGAATAATGACTCCAAAATATCCAAGGTATATGAAGAAGATTTTGATCCCTGAAAGCTCCCAATGAACTAAAACTGTTTTTGTTAAAGTGTCACAGTATCCCCCCACCCTTCAACTAATGCTGTCAACATGCTAAAACAGACTAACATGGCTACGGCTTTGGAAAGTATCATTTAGAACTGCCTGCATTTCCTTGCTCATTGTGAATGTGGATCAGAACCTGGAAATGTGCCTTTTGTTGGGTTATCACCCACAGGTGATACCTTCTAAGACATACTGCAGATACTTGAAACTGTGGATAACACTAATCATTATAGTGTCCCCTAGTGGCCAACTCTGGTAATATGCCATATAACATTAGTATCGAATAACACTAAAATCGCATAACATTAAGCAATCTGGGGGGGGGGAGAATTGCATCGGATAACATTAAGATCCTATGGGATGCATCGGATAACAACCGTTAAAGCCTGTGTGGTTACAATGTATCTCTATGGATCCCATAGGATTTTAACATGCATCGGATAACACTAAAAATCGGATAACACCAAGACTTGTGGAACCAGGTTTTAACGTTATCCGAGGTTTTACTGTACCAGACATATCAGAACTAGCCCTGCTACTTGGGGGAGTTTGAGATCTGTAATCCTAAAAAGTAAAATGTTCAAACTCTGCTTTGACATTAATGTTTACTTCAAGGAAATGGCCAAACATACTGTGGATTCAAAATCTTCTTCTTTTGTGCCCTGGAGTGTCAAAATGAAGCCATTTTCTTGGCTTTGACATTGCCAAACTTAAGTCCTCATTGGTGCATGTTTCTGGCAGTAATCAGCAGGCCAGAAGATGAGCCCAATTCTGTACCTCTCTACATCCACACAGCGTGTTGTGATCTGCCAGTAGCCCCCACCCGAGCATGTTGGTCTTGCATTTAGGGACTCCAACCCTCAGCCTACTCAGGGTCCTCCAAGTGATGTAGGGAAGGTAGAGTTCCTCAGCAATATCCTCCTTTACTGTTGTTCCTTGTCTAGTGTGCTCCAGATCAAACCAGATTATTTCATTATTATTGAATTTCTCAAATAAGCAACGTTTTGCATTTTCACTGCTGCTTAGGTTTGCTTATTAATTCTCTACAGCTATTTCAAAAAGATAGTGTCAACCATTTTTTTTCTTTAACAGCCTGCAGGCCAAGACAATTGGGAAATTATTCAGCCTATTAAGAAATAGTACTTACAATGATTTTATTCTCTATTAGCACTGTTGAATCATTTGTTTCAACGTTGTGTACTATCACTGAGCCATTCCGGTTTTTGTAAATGAATTCCGTATCTAAAAGAAGGAAAGAAATGAAAGAGAAACATCAGTTACAAATCTATTACACATGATCACAGAAAAATTACTTTTTAAGACTAGTTGATTACCTACAACAAAGATTTTTGTTCCTCATAATTACAGACATGGATGAGAATAGCAATTTTTTAAAATAAGGAATGTTTTATGTAAAGTGGGACTGTTCTGAAACAAATACAGTTCACCCTCCTTCCTGGATCCACAGGTGATACCTTCTAAGACATACTGCAGATACTTGAAACTGTGGATAACACTAATCATTATAGTGTCCCCTAGTGGCCAACTCTGGTAATATGCCATAGAAGTACATGTCTATTTCAGGATTTCTTATTGAATATTTTTAGATCCGTGGATAATTGAAACCATAGATACTGAATCCATGGATATGGTGGGAAATCTGCACTAATTTTGATTAAATGAGTATAAACATATCGTTCAACCACTTATCGGCAGAAGACATTTCCCATAGAACTTTATGGATTAGTCATTAAAACACTTTGTTGAATAGTTAGAGAATGGTAGACTCTTTTTAAAAGGTTCTTGAAAAGTTGTCACAATCCTATGTGAAATCATGAATTTTTTTTGGACAAAGGGGCAAATTTTTCACTCTTTTGCAGCGGGTTTTTTGTTGTTGGAAAGAATGGTTGGATGTGTCAATAGGTTAGTTAATGTTAATATAAAGCTTCTTAGATCAATTTGAGTAAATCCTCATAAACCACAAAACATACTGGCTTGATTCGAGATCCACAAAATAGGTGTACACAGCAATATATTTCTTGACTCAGAATCACCTGCTAGCTTCATGGATGAGTGAAAGATTTAAATTATGGTCTCTCCAGCCTAAATTAAAAATTAAATCAGTAAAATTACAGTACAGTATATATGTATTAAATTTTCATTTGACAAACTTTCAGTCTAATACAAACAGAACAGGAGCTATATTCAGTCTTCTAAAAGGTGTGTTCCAGGGTTTCCTCAACCTTTTCAAGTCGAGGGCCGGGTCATGCTCCCTCAGACAGCTTCAGGGGACAAATGGCCATTTTGCCCTACCTGACACATGTGGCACTTCTGGGTGTGGTGGAGGCAGTGGGAGGCCACATGAAATGGTGTCACAGGGTGCCCTGGCCCCCAGGCCGTAGGTTGAGAACCCCTGGTGTATCGTTATATTCCATGTATACTGATGAAGAATATGTATGTATTTATTCCCTGGAAATATGCGGTGAATGTTCTTGTGTAGTGAAGGACTAAGGAAATATCCACACTAATGATCAAAGAGGTTTTATAGCCAATCCTCTTTCCCAGAAATAAAACTGTAAACTTACCAGGTGCAGCAAAAGTTCTCTCAAGAGAATTTTAGCCCCTCATCACTTTCCCATAATTTTTAGCAAAAGCCTAGAAGTTAAAGTAGCTCTAAACGGATACATCTTTCATTTTGAAGCTAGAAACCAAAATTGAAAATGAAATGAGCATGTGTGAATCCATATAAAATTGACTTTTAAGATCCACAGCAAGTGATGTCTGAAATGATATGAAGTTGATCAGCTGAAATGCATCCTCCCAAGGATATAAAAGCAAGCTCATTAAAAGCAACTGTACAACATGCTTAGTGGTCGAAGGAATGCATCAATGCTTATTTATGAAGTGAACAAAGTAACAGTCTTCTATAAATTTAACTTGGAGTCAGTGGTAAGGGTGTTATGCTGCAATACATAAGGCAGATGAAAGGCCACTGCATTATATTCTCAGGACAGTCTTCATGGCTATCAACAATTTTTGGATTTGGATAAAGAAGAGGAGGAGGAGGAGGAGGAAGAAGAAGAAGAAGAAATTTAACTGGCTGGCAGAGGTTCAGGCTACATCCTGTTAAAAAGGAGAAAAGCCAAAACAACAACAACAACTCCACATTGATCCACTAGAGCTGCAGATCTCATTGCTACAAGTCAATATGTGTAGTCAAGGAAGGACTGAAATTTAATGAAGAGCAAATTGGCTTGCTTTAAAGAAACAGAAATTGATCTGTTCGGTGACCCAAAGCAAAACATAATAAGGCTTCCCCAAGTCTTGTAATCATTGCTGTCTCAAGAATCAATGAGCAAGAAGGCTCCATTTGTGTTTTGAAACATATGATTCATATTACAGTATGGAAGTTGCATTCATTTTAATAGGGCATCCTATAATCAAAGACAGAAAAATAATGCAGCAATCTTTATCCATAATGAATTCTGTTCAGTGGACTTGAATGTCTACTTTCAACCTGATTTATAGCTGTCATCAGAGCTGATAAAGGTCACTACAGAATCATGTTTTTTTTTAAAAATTGAGCTCATTTTTATAGAAGATCATTTTAGTAGAAATGATACTGAAAAGGCCCAGCTCTCAGGCAAAGAATTGTTTATCTCAAGGTTTATTCCAAGGAAGATGTCTTGAAGCTCAACAGACACCATTAGTTCCCCCAGATCTGGCTTTTAAAGAATTACTTGATGAAACTTCCATGCATCTATGGACAGTACTTCTGTGCATATATAGGAGAAGGACATGCAGCTCAGAGGTGGGCATCAGCAGGTTTGCACCAGCTCGCCAGAACCGGTAGCAGAAATTCTGGCTGGTCCTGCCCATCCAAGTTTTGAAATAAAGTAGTCCTAATTTGGGTGCAATGCAGGACTTTCCCCTGGCCACGCCCACCATACCACGCCCACAGTGTGGTAGTAAACATTTTTTGAGCCCACCACTGATGTAGCTTGTGTCATGGAGTGATTAATATACAGTACTCTGGATATGTAGGTTAGCAATTATATTTCTATACCACCCCATAATGCTTAGTGCACTCTCTGGATGGTTCACAAGTTAATTAGCATTTTGCCCCAAACATGCTGGTTACTCAGGGCCATCCACACTCCTTCATCCAGGCTTCTCTAATACGATTGTTGTTAGGATCAAAAGAGGAAGAGGAGAACCATCTATTCTGTCTTGAGCTCACTGGAAGAAAGGCGGAAAATCAATATAACAAACAAATCAATAAAATGTTTGAAGTGGTAGTTGTGTTAGTCTGTGCAAGCATATCTGAGAGTAAACAAAACAGAACAGCAAAAACAAAAAAAAGAAAGAAAAAAGAAGAAGACGACAAAAAATATTGTGGCAACTTTAAAGACTAACTCCTGTATTTAAATGTGAGATGTCATGGACCAAGTTGACTTCATCAGAGCCAGTTCAGCTATATATTAAATATGCTGCTTACTTAAGACTTTTAAAAATAGATTACCACCTCCATAAAATAAAATTATGCTTCTTTTTATCTGTGCTTATGCATCAATAAGACTGTAGTTATAACTGCTAATGACAGCCCAATTTCCATGTGTCCATTCATATCACTGTTCAGGTTGTCAATGCAATAGTTGACCAAGTCTGTGCCCACTTGTCACTTCTTGCTTCACTGGGTGATCTTTAAGTTGATTATCACTCAGTTATGATCATTTTTTAGATGGATCAACAGCCGCTCATGTGAAATGCCACCTGTTCAAGATTGTGTTGGGCTCAGTCAATTCTATCATCTTGACAGTTTGTACTGCAGCAGAATATTCATTACTATAAAATGTTTTTCTCTAGTCTGGTTACCTTGAAAACATCCCTATCTGTTAGAAATTTTTTTCTACTTAAATTTTGTAGATCATCATCTCTATTCCCCTGAACCCTTTAAAAGATATCCATTCTATTCATGGTCATTTATTTATCTGCTTATTTTTATACTATCCCATTAGTTAAAGTAGTACTCTGGCTTGTTTACAGACTAAAACGTAAAATTTTACAAAACCTCATATAATAACACAAAGAAAAAAGATGCTGTAAGCCAAGAGCAGAGATGAGAAAACAGCACACCCAAAGACAAAGAGCTATCTTAAGGGAGCACCACTTTTAATTACTAGCTAAGCATATAATCAACAAATGCAAAAAACCAGATAGGATAGTCGCATGGTGTTTGAGTCAGTGTTAAATCTTGTCTGATACTTTTTTTCCTGTGTAGTATATCAACACACTAGAATACAGTAAAACCCCAACTTACATATGCCTCGAGTTACATAAAATTCGACTTACATAATGATTTTTGCACTAAAACCATGTCTTGATTTACATAAATGTCCTGATTTACATAACACAATTTCCTATGGGGTTGCTTTGATTTACATAAATATCATTTTCCTATGCGCAGTGAAAAGGTAAGCACCGAAGGTGGTTCCCCCCAAAAGCTGCTACCAGTTCTCCAGGACACTGGGAAAAGTTACTATCAGTTCTGGCAAACTGGTGGGAACCTGTTACATCCCATCACTGGGGATGCCCGAATGAGGCTCCTTTCATCAGTGGTGTAGGAAGGGGGGGTTCACCCTGGGTGCTGTGTTTTGGGCTATGGGTATTCTTGGACTACAGTTATAATAATAATTATTATTCAGTTCCCAGAAGCCCTAGCGGGAGCGGCACCCAGCATCCACCAGGGGGCGGCAAATTTGGCTTATGCCCTGGTCGTCTGAAATCAATGCTACACTACTGCCTTTCATGTCCCCAAGTGGAGCTCTCTATCTTCCAGTCTCCAGCTCAGCGCCTTAACCACTAAGTCACCGGAGGAGCTGCTAGACTTTTTACTAATGTTGACAAAGCCTTAGTTACTATTGCTCATGGAAACTCACTGGGGACAGATTTAGGCACAAGAGGGCACACCACCATACAGAACCATCAAAAGACCTCTTACAAGAGGTGAGCAAATAAAATCAAATCATTCCATGATGGAGCAGCTGATCTCACTATGGATAAGCTGAAGTTTACGGTGGATCCAAATCTCCTGCACCTTAGGGTTCTTGGAAAATATTTCAGTCCACACTTTCTCTGACCTAACTTTGGGCTGGTCACGTCCTAGGTTAGGTACTGTGGTGGCTCAGTGGTTAAGAAGCTTGCCTTGTTAGCTGGAAGGTCAGCAAGTTGGCAGTTCGAACCCAAGTGCTGCATGATGGAGTGAGCTCCTGTCTCTGTCCCAGCTCCTGCCAACCTAGCAGTTCAAAAGCAAGAAATTCCAAGCACATAAATAGGGACAACTTTGGTCGGCAAAGATCTTGGGAACATTAAAGGAGCCTCAGTCGGGTGTCCCATGAGCAGAGTTCCTCCAGGAAAATCCTTTTAACCCAGAAAGCACCTTTGTGTGCTTCTGACATGATTGTTTTAAAAATAATAATAATCCTGGGCTGGAGGAACTTTCTTCTGGTTCGTTCATTTCCTTTTGCTCTACTATTTATTCCGCACTACAGTAGTACCAACAGATCTGTATGGCTAGCCAGCACAAAGGAGTTCTGTCTCCTACTCCAACCTGTTACAGCCAGTGCCTCCTTGAGTTAGGACTGCACTGTAAGATTATCTTTAATAATAATAATAATAATAATAATAATAATAATAATAATAATAATAATAATAATAATAATAATAATAATAATAATCATCATCATCATCATCATCATCATCATCATCATCATCATCATCATCATCATTACATTTCATTTCATTTTTTGACTTGTATGCCGCCCCACTTGCTAAGCAACTCTAGGCGGCTAACAAAGATACAAAATATACAGTAACAAAAACAATATATCACAATTACAATATATCACATCGCAAAAAACATTTCAAAACATCCCCAGGCACAGTTACAAAATATCAAGTCATCAGAATACAATACAGTCAATATATATAATAAAATACAAAACAATCACTATACCTAATAAGACATTAGGGAGGAAAAAATTGGAGGAACATCAACAACAACATGCACAAGTAGATTTTGAAATGTCTCCTAAGGAAACAAAATAAACTATTCTAAAGGCAAAATCCTCCTTTCCCTCTCAATACAGTTCACTTCCCACCACCCATAGCTATGAGTACAATACCAAAATAAGAAAAATTAAGCATGTAAAGCAGGCATGTGAAAACCTTAATCCTGTGGATGATTCTCTACCCACATATTAGCTAGTGGCCTCTGGGAATATTAAGTACAGAGAGTAATTTTTTCAAACTGTGACCAGGAAAAATAGAACTACACTCCTTTCTGTATGCACATACATTGATAATCCGGTCTTTCTCTCTGATAGTGAAAGAGAAGGAATGCAATATATGAAGGATGAGAACACATTCTCACATACAACATATTAAAATTTACTTTCTTCTTCAGCCATGAAGGCTGTCCTGAGAATATAATGCAGTGGCCTTTCATCTGCCTTCTGCATTGCAGCATGACACCGTACCACTGATGCCATTCTATGAGTCACTTTATGGTCCTGAGCCCTTTTGGCACGCAAAGTCCTCCTCAGCCCCAGGCCAGTATTGATGAAGCTGCTGCCCTCCATCAAGAGGGATTCAAGTGGGATTTAATCCACTTGGGGACCATCACCCTTCCCTGTGGACTTCTGCAACCAAGGCTGTTAGTCCTCAGGGTTGTCACATTAATTAACCACTGGCTGACACTCAGTGTTGAGTCGCTGCCAGTAGGGTCTGCTCTATTAAAATAGCAGAATAAACTGGCCATACCGACATTTCTTTACATTATGGAATCCAGGTCTAATTATGGGTGTCCTGCACAAGGGCTACCTGCTGACAGCAGCCAGGGGAGAAGCTGAAAGGTTTCTCCAGAAAATAACTGGCAGGCAAGAAGAGCATTTGACAGTTTCATCCACCCTGTATTCCAGTTTACCTGGACAATTATTGCTTATACCATGCAATTTGCCTGCTCAGGAGCACCACAAACCTATGCATCCCACTGCATGTCTTTCTTTCTTGTTCTCATCTCACAAAGCTCTTGGCCCCCTAATGAACCACTCTAATGCTTTGGCCAGCTGCTTCTCAGACAGATGTTTATTTCCATCTGTTGTTGTTTCAATTCTGATCCTTCTTTGCACTAGTAAATGTAACACTTCCCTCCTTCCTTGTTTCCTCCATGACGTGACATGGTGGAAGAAGAGTTTCATTTGCTTTGCTCAGCCTGTTTTCCTCAATCTTCTCTTCTCCTTTTCTTAATAACATCTATGTTCCTTGATGAAGGAGATCTGAATGCAGCTCTAGCACTGCCAAACGTTACAGTAATGAGCCCATTCAAATTAATTTAAATGCAGTTATGGCAGCTGGTTAAAGTGCACGGCCCTTTCATAAAGAAGGAGCAATAGTATAAAAATATTTGTCCCATACTGAGTGACTAAACATCTTTAGGGTTTTTTCCTCTTAAAGAATAATGATAGCAATAACGAAAGGTCTTAATTAAAGACTTGCTATCTAGAAATGCGACACACTGGAGGAGGGAGGGGGAAAGCCATTGACAGTATGGAAAGAAAAACCAAGGAGAACCAATCATACAGTGGAGCAAGGGAGAATAA
Organism: Furcifer pardalis; assembly: GCA_030440675.1. Lineage (NCBI taxonomy): Eukaryota > Metazoa > Chordata > Lepidosauria > Squamata > Chamaeleonidae > Furcifer > Furcifer pardalis. The sequence goes on from CP126897.1 coordinate 102,862,916, forward strand.
GGTTAACCAGGGAATGCAGATTTAAACCAATGAATGGGAAGGTTTTGTTATTTTCTTCACTACAGGCACTGTGGAAAGGGAAAATGAAAGACTCTCCATGGCAAGGTACAGGGAAAGAGAGATATGAGAAACATGGCGTGCCATTACGTAGCCTCATAGTTTGGATTTCTCTACAGTGATGTAGTACATTTATGTCGGGGTGCCCAAACTATGACTCATGGCTCGAATCCAGCCTGATGTGCCATTTCATACAGCCCACACCATCCTCACCACTCCCCAGTAGCAGAAGTAAAACACGTCCATCTATGCACAAAACACTGCCATAAATGTGTTTAAGACAACTGCAGGTGCATTTACGGCAGTGTTTTGCACATGCATGGGTACGTTTTACTTCTGCTTCCAGTGGGAGGAACCATGTGACTGGCCTGCAGCCCGAAAAGTTTGGACACCCCTGCTTTATGCAGATACCTGGCTTCCTGTGTTTGCTGAATGGGGGTAGTAAAATATGCAGCCTGCTGTTTCCCACCCACAATACATCTAAGAGACAAAGCCTGGCTGAACACCATGCCAAGAACTTTTCAGCCTTTCCTTTATAATTTTCCCACCCTATTCGCAAAAAATTGATGCATGCCTGAAGAAGTGATCTTGAATCATGAAAGCTATGTTTCATTTTTAAAGTGATCCTATAAAGGTATCGCCTTCCTCCTGCATTTATTTTGTGTATGGATCACACGGCTGTCTTTGTTTGTTTGAGGATTCTTTTGTGAGAGGCATATGACAATGGATGGCACACGTAGAATATATGGCAAAGAGTAAGTATTGGTTGGGAGAAGGAGAGAGGGAGATGCTTTCTGGAATGGTGTGACATGAACTTGAAAGAATCAAATGGCAAATAGAATTTGAAGAAGAAAATGTTTTAGACATTCGTAAGTGTTTACAGCAAACATGGGGGTGGGGGGAGGCACAATACCGTTGGCATGTCTGCCTTCTTTCTATTCATGGGTTACAATAAGCTATCTATCTTTTTCTTAGAAATGTATCTGCTTAAAGTTAGACAAACATATTTTTTACACAAACTTCCTACAGCTAACCAACAAATTTTTGCTTTAAGTACAAATTCAAGGCAACTTTGACATTCCCAGAAGAGAACATCAAAGGAACTCTAGCACAAAGAGAGATTTTGACACAGAGTGGTGAAACAGCTCACCATGAGAGCCAGACACAACCTTATCATTGTGAAGGGGTTTTGAATACAATAATATTTCAGAGTGAAGAATTTCAAGGTAAGCAAATGGGATTTTGTCAACATGTGCAAGATTTCTCAAGGATAATCGATGCATTTTGTGAGAATTCCCAGCAGGAAGAGTCAACACTATTAAGTACTAGAGTAGTGGTTATCAACCTATGGCCTGTGTGTCGGATCCGGCCTGTGGCACCAAATAATCCAGCCCCCAACCTTGCTCTAGCCGCCAGAGGAATTGACTGTGGATTCATTTATGGTCATTGTAAACACATTTATGACAGCCGTAAATGAGTCTGCAGCTATCATAAACACATTTACTACAGCCATAAATGAGTCCATGGCAGTCGTAAATACATTTACTACAGCCATAAATTAATCCGTGGCTGCCGTCAACATGTTTATGACAGCCGTAGATGCGTTTTATGGCACTGTTTACAGTGAGGGAAACCACCAGTTTAGTCCACTAGCTGTCTGAGGGGGCGTGGTCTTATCCACCACTGAAAAAAGTTGAGAACCCCTGTACTAGAAGATTATATACAGCATATCACATCCTAGTAGTACTGATATCTCATAGTGTTGATACTAGAAGCTAAAAGTCCATTACATATTCATCCACCATCGAGGGCGAGAGTGGGGATAGGATGTAGAGTGGGGAAAGAGTCCTTGATTCCCTTTGTTGAACTCCAAGACTATGTTTGTATTTCTGCCAGAGAAAACTCCTTGTCCATGGGCTACATTTTCCAAGCTTCAACATCAAACAGTCTTTCCACTCCTACTCTCATTCTTTGTAAAAAGAAGCTTCTTTTGAAGCAATACCAATGATTTCATCTCATCTGACACAGTAACAAGATAGATCTTGTGCTTGCTTGTCTGTCGTCTTGCCCACACCCCTTCTCCCGTTGAGCTCCTGAATTTAGTATATAAGAACATGCCTGTAAGTTTCACTCTTTGTCTGATGAAGTGGACTTGAACCACGAAAGCTAACAATAAAAATATAGCAGTTAGTCTTTAAAGTGCTACAGTGTGAGCAACACAACATACAAAACTGTACAAATGTCTTAGTCCACCACCAGCTGGTTTGGGGAAAATTCAATGAGTAATGGGGGGGGGGCACAACATGGATAGCCTAACTCCAAACATCATCAAATTTGGAGAGGGTTGAGAGGAGAGTCAGAAGAAGACTTTGCCCAAGTGTGGTGTGTCTAGGTCACTCAGGGGCTGGGTTATGCCCCCAATCACTCATTGAATTTCCTCGCAACAAGCTGGTGCTGGACGAAGACGTTTGCACAGTACTGTAGCTTTTCAGTACAGTGATGCTATCTTAAAACAAAACAAAACAAAATAAACAAAATAAAATAAAATAAAAAACACTTTCTTGAACCATGGGCCACAAGTAGCTGCCATAGCATTGAATTCAATGTGCTTGTCTCCTTACCAAATCTGTACAACACTGAGTCCTGAACTTCATCATTATTTTTCTCCACCACAGAAGTAACATACTATGGCAATAGGTCCTCCTGGATTTTCACGCTAACCAGCAGTCAAAATTGTGTTGTTGTCAATAACATCACAGCTTGAGTGACTCTGCACAGAGGCAAGAATTCTAAACATCAGAGTTCAAAATGATGAAACAGAAAAGGAAACTTTCATTGTACACAGTGGGTTGCTATAAGGTTTGAGTTACCCTTGCGTGAATCTTAAAAGAAAGGAGGCACAAGAAAGACAGAATCAGCCCTTGTGCCATCACTCTGTGCAGAAACATGCCTGTCATTCTACAAAAAAGCTCTGCCATTGCTCAAATAGACAAGATGCCAAAGGAAAGCATATAATAAGAACAGAATCTTGCCATTCTTTGCAGGAGGATAATTGAGAGCAGGGTCTGATTCTGATAATAACTGGGAAATGCCATAAAGCTGCTTGCTGGAAGGGATATAGGAGCAGGGCTGAAGCAAAAATGGAGCTTCACAGCTTGTTTGTGTGAAGAGGCAGACAGAGATCAAACCCAAGCCAGATCATATCTCATAAAATAGTTCCCTGAGGTTTAAACTCTATTTTCCAGGTTTCAAATCTCTGCCAATGATCCCATCTTACCCAAAACAGAAAAAAGATAGCATCATGGTTCTTAAAACACAGGAACTCCACAAGGAAACTTAACACTCTACAGTTGAACTGGGAGGATTACAGTTTGGACTTCAGTTCCCAGAATCCTGCCACAAAAAGGGCTGCAGGCTGTAGTTTAAAAAAGTAATTTTTGTAAAATCTGTAATAAAGCTACAGTTGTGTGAAGTCCCATGCTACATTTTATCCATCTGCCGATCTCTACTGACAATGCTAATGAAGAAAATATATACAGGTATATATATTCTGGGACATTTGATAAGATCACATTTTCTGTATACTACCAAAATAGCTTGGCGACTGCCACTGATATGCTTTGTTGGCAATACAGAATTTTTTCTAAGCCCCATCATATACAATGCTAAGCTAGACTTTGTTGTGGTATCCCTTATCTCTAACCCTTGGCACAATGTGGTGTTTTGCTGGACTCTGACCCATAGGGCTGACACAAGATATAATGGGAATAGGACCCAGGGTCTACCTTTATCAAAGATGGAATGGGTCAGAGTATTTGTGAAAAGTGTCATGCCCTTCACATATCATGGAGATCTGATATTATTTGGGCAACGGTAAGGTCAATAGGCTGATAGCAATGAGCTATAAATCTCAGAAAGGACTTCGAGAGCTATTTCTGCTTGGAGAATGCTGCTTCTGTCCATATGACACCCAGAACGGGATGTTGCTGATCCCCGCTAAGGACCAAGGGAACAAGGAGACATCAAATATAGCAGATCTTCACAGGAATTTCCTTAGTGCAAACTCAGCTATTCTTTCGCTATCCTTCCAACTCTTTTCTTATATCTAAGCTGAAATTGCTTTGGCTGAAAGAACATTCCTCTTTTACAATCCACAGGGGAAAAGACCAAAAACTATAAGATCATTCAGCACAATCAAGCTGGATTTATACAGGGTTTTTTTTAAATGTGAATTGGATGAACGTCTTTCGTTTCAGTAGGGTGGTCTAACTCTGTTTGGCATGTAACGAAAATTGTGTACATTTGATGAGTTGCCACAATGAAACTACAGCACTGATGAAAATAAGGATTATGCCGTATGAAAGGTCATATCTGGGACTTTCAGGACCCATAGTCCGGGAATGCAAAATGATGATGGCATTAAACTCGAAAGGTGCCTTGGAAAAATGACATTTTTGCTGGGGGTGTCCCGTTGTTGGTGAGCCAGTGACCAAACCATGCAACTGATCAAGGTGATCCAAAGTGAGTTAGACAGAGGATAAAATAACCTTTGTTATAACACTATTAGAATTTTGGTCGGACTTCAGAAACAGTTTTTATGATGACATTTACAAAAAACTCCTTGAACGACATCACAAAATCGCTCAAATGAAAGGGAAAAATCTGCTGGAAACCTAGCAAAACCATCCAACGTCCTCATCAGCAACCTCTATCAACCATGGAAAGTGGTTTTGGTTTTCTCCCTTTTATCTGAGTTTTTTTTTGGGATTATGGTCAAGGAACTTTGGATAAATGTTGTCATAAAAACTTTTTGGAAAGCCCAAACAAAATTCTATATGCCAGAACATAGGTTATTTTATCCTCTATCTAACACACTTTGGATCACTACGATCGGTTGAGTGGTTTGGTTGCTGGCTCACCAACAACTGGACACCCCTAGTGAAAATGTCATTTTTACAGGGCAACTTCCAAGTGTAATGATGTCATTAATTTGCATTTCCAGCCATTGAGTCCTAGCATTCCTGAAAGTTGCCAAGACGATCTTTCAAACGGCATAATCTTTATTTTCGTCAGTGCTGTAGTTTCATTGTGGCAACTCATCAAAAGTACACAATCGAATTCACGAACTAAATCCCTGATTGTAGTGTCCTTAGACTCTACCTGCCACACTTTTTTTCTCTTCTACCTTTGCAGAGAAAACATGTGCTTGTTAAATATGTGACCTTGCTAGTACTCAAGTGTTCTATGAATGGACAAGCCAAGTTCAAATAATGCAACCCCCTGCTGAAGTCTTCCCGTCCTTTGTAAAGGTTTAAGTGTTGGCTATCTTTCACTTCAGTAGGGAAAATCATCATCATCCAACACATCTAAAGTGGGATGGAATAAGTTTCCTGTTTTCAAAAGAAAAGGAAGAAAATATACAGTACATTATCTGTGAGCGATTGCATTTTAGGTTCTTCTTACTGGGTGTTTATTTGCAATTTTGAGGATATTAATGATTTTAATAAAGGCTCTTAAGTATTAGACAGAGTAAGCCGTAAATACTGTATTTGCCTGCGCATAAGATGTATCGGAGTATATGATGCACCCCATTATTACCAAAATAGGCCACTATAGACAGTACAAGATGCATTCAATTTTTCCATTGTATTTTAGGGAGGGGGGCGGAGTGGGTCTTATACGCCAGCAAATATGGTAATTCATTTCTCACACATCTGTAGGTTTATTAGTGAAGTGCAATAAATCTCATTCTCAGGACAATGTTACATAAGGACTGGGGTTCCCAACCTTTTCAAGTCAGGGTCCGGGTCATGATCTCTCAGTCAGCTTCAAGGGCCAGGCGGCCATTTTCCCCTGCCTGCACAATGGGGGTGGCCATTTTATCCCATCAGCTTCAAAGGGGTGGCCATTTTGTTTCTCAAATGCCATTGGAGGGGTGGGGAGGCCACATGAAATGGCACTGTAGGCCAGATGTGGCCAATAGCCCTTAGATTGTGAATACCTGCATAAGGGAATGCCAAAATAAGTCACTTTACTATACATGCATTATAAAATAAACCCAATTCTTGTTCCTAATTACACTAATTAAGAATCAAACACATCCTTCTATTTGTACAATTGCTCCCTTCCTTTATATGAAGTATAATTTTGTATTATGCTACACTAGACAATTTATTTTTCTAGAAAGAGAAATTAAACTCATGTTAACTGAATTTTAAACTGAATTTATCTAGTTTGTGGAACTAATAACAAAGATATGCAGAAATCTTTTGCTTTCAGGTTATTGGGAAGAAAACAAGAAAAAGGGATTCCTCTTTACAGGGGTTTTGAGGGTGCTGTGCCCCATACCCAAAATAGGTTTAGCATTTTGGACAACTCCTTTAAACCAGGAGTTCTCAACCTTTTAAAGCCGGAGACCAGGTTACTCTTCCTCAGACAGTTTCAGGGGCCAGACAGCCATTTTGTCCTTCCTCCACAACATGGCACTTCCGGGTATGGTGGAGGTGATGGTGGGTCACATGAAATGGTACCATGGGCCACATCTGGCCAATGGGCCACATGTTGAGAAACCCTGCTTTAAACTCTGGACAAAAACCTAGAATTGACACCCTGTCCTAACAAAAGTGGATTCTCCCATCTCCACTGCTTCTATCAATCTAGCATACAACATCTTATTCTGGTTAGCCAATAGGAAGAGGTTCAATCCATCATCCCTGCCTGAACCAATTTAACTGGGGCAGATGGGGATAAAATCTGCACCTTTGACACGTTAAGCCAGTGCTTTTCCACTGCAACATTGCACAACTTGGAAAGATCAATATTTTTTTATTACAGCCCCAAGAACCCCAATGATCCATGTTGACTGTAGTCTGAAAACGTGACTTTTCCAAGCTCTGAGTGATGGTCCTTTCCTCTACACGGCATCCAGTTTCTTGATCACATTAAATTGTGACAGCATGCTGAGAACTGATTCACACGCACAGAGAGAAGGAGAACAGCTGAGATATCTGGTCCATTAAGCTCTATATTGATCTTTAAAAGAGTCTCCAGAGTTTGCCCCACAATTTCATTAGTCAGCAAGACACTAAAAATTGCTTGCAGAACTTGCTGGCCAGAAGGCTTTGTTTGGAAACTAGAGACTCAGATGAACGGTTCCACTAACCCTGAACATGACACCACCTAACCTTTATCATTATGCCTCTCTTTAATGGATTATCTCCACTGGGCCAGAAATGTAGCTTTTACAGTAACAGAAATAACTTGCAGTTATTTGTACTTTATGGTTGAACTCAATTTTGTTGATTTATTTTGCCCTCAATCCAATCATTTTCATTCCAGAACTCCTTTCTTTATATCACTTGTAATTATTTTAAATATTCTTTATGTAGACTGTAACACAGTTTTAATGCCCCTCCCCCTGAGCCCACACCAACATATTCTATTGTAATGTATTTTTTGTAAGCCGCCCTGAGTCGCCACGGCGAGTGGGCGGCAATATAAATTTGAAATGATAATGCTACTGCTGCTGCTGCTGCTATTGCTGCTGCTGCTGCTGCTGCTGCTACTACTACTACTACTACTACTACTAATAATAATAATAATAAATGCACACATTGTCTCAGATTGTACAGCCTATGTGGCCATCTATATGAAGTGGTACACAGAAAGAGCCTCCTCGAAGATTGTGGTAATTCTGAACAACAACCAGGCATACCTTTGTAATGGCAACATTATGTTGCCAGCTAATCTTTCTCACACTAGGTTGGGTGAAATGAACTGCAGAATGAACTCACCAAAAGGTGCCTTAATTTTGGCAGTTTCACATCCAGCCTAGACATGGAAGAAAAAAAATCTACATGAAGGACTAACATTTACCTTTACAGAAGACACAATGTTCTCATGGAGATCTGAAAAATGTCACCCCACTTCAATTTTTTTTCTTGGATTCTCAAATAAAATATTTCAGTTCAAGGGTCAACAAACATTTTACATGGACTCGAGCAATGATTTCTCTTATGCTAAGTTCTTGTATAATATGGATTTATTTCACACAGCCTGTAAAAAGAAATCAAGATGCTAAAAAAATGGAAAGGCAATATGTTGCAGGCTGAACAGTGTGTTAGATTACATTAAGGCCTAGGAAAGTGGCAGACCATATTGTATTCCCAAATCATTTGCTGTATTGCTCATGACCTTAAAAACTCATCACTCTGTTTTGCTGTTTACAGAGCTGTACAATGAATGCAATAATAATATTTGCCTGCTCCACAGGGGTGATGGAAGAACTAATTAAGGATGGTGAATTGTTCAGATGACCTCTGATGAAAAGGATGGCATTTTAAAATTTTCCAGCAAGGTGTCTCTTGCAGTAATGCAGGACTCGTGAATTGGAAAGAGTGCTACAATATCCCATGGAGACCCTTGAAGTTTTTATGCTGAAAAATAACTGAAATCAGAATTTTGACATGTCATAATATAAAGCAGCAGAAAAAGGCCAAGCCATTCAGTTCAAACAACCATTTGACATTTCTTTAATGGCTTTCTTAGTAACAGTTTGCTGTAGATCTTTTTCACAACATGATCAACCTTTGGTCTTTTCAACCTGGACCAAATCTAAGTCAATAATTGTCCTTCCACTAACGTCACTGGAGAAACAGCTCATTTTGTTTCACAAGAACAAAACTACTTCAAAGCTGGAGTTTCCAGTGACCTTCTTCTGCCCCTTTCCTATAAAAAAGCAGTCAATGATATAATGAAGGACAAAGAAAAGCAAATACAGTCAAACCTCGCATAAAGAATGTTTCGCTTAAAGAGTAACTCGCTTAAAAAGCAGAATTTTCTCTGAATGTTTCCTTCGCTTAACAAATAAAACCAATCAAAAACTCACTTAACAAATTAATTGGGGTTCGCAATCCCCCCCACAGCTGGTCACTTACAATGGTGTTTCGCTTAAAGAGCAAACTCGCTTAAAGAGCAATCCTGTGGAACACATTATGCTCTTTAAGCGAGGTACAACTGTACATATTTACTCCTTTGGGCCATGTTTTGTCTCCATGTTCCTTTTTTTGCTTTTGCAGCCTAGGGAGGCAAATTCAGATATTTGTCTGTCCTGTTCCCACCACCAGAGTTGTGTGGCTCAGACAAACAGGACAGTATGTTAATGCACTTAAGATGCTGCAGGAGCTGTCCAACAGAAGTATCTCTGAAAGCAACGTTTTAAGAGCTGTCAGATTAGCCACGTAACATCTAGCCAAAAATTGAGTGGAATGAGAACTGTCTTCTATGTCTTCCTTGAGTTCCCTCAGTCTAGATCAGGTCTATGATTTAGAACACATTGTGAACCTGGTTCCCCTCCCCCTCCGCTTACACAAGGCTAAGAGATTTTTTAATCATGGAGAACAGTCACTGTGCCTTTGAAGTACATTTGGGTTTGCTTGCGAGACCTGGAATGTCTGGTGCTAGAAACAGACAATCTGCATCAGAGCTGTGATCATCCAATCTATCCAAAGATGACATCTTTGAGAATGGTAGTATCAAGTAGTTTGTCAGTCTTTCAAGAATTCCATTAAGGAACCAAGGTTCCCCTAGGCCCTGCTAAGTAAGTGATGGTGTGTGACAGTCATCTTTTCCCCCAGAGGTGGTGGTGGTGGGGATAGGTTCATGGGAAATTTTGAAATGGACACCCCTTCCTCACTAAGGTCTACAAACTCCACAGTCTGATTTTCATATGCATTTTTTTTTTAAAAAAAAGTAAAATAAAGTCTACAGTGAAATCTACATATACATCTATTGTAGTCTAGAAATAAATTATCAATCAAGAAATAGAGGTGAAATTTATTTATTTATTTATTTATTTATTTATATTCCTGAATTCAGCAGGGCTTACTTCAAAATAGACCTATAAGACAGGGTTAAACTATGAGCCTCCTATTCATGGCTGACAATGTTCATGAAAAAAGGCTAAACACAACAGTATAACCTAGTTAGAGAAACCCCGCTAAATGAATGTGGTCAACGACTGTTCATATTAAGCAGGGAATAACAATTGAATTAAGCCCAACCCTCTACATTAGTCATTCACTATTATCAGTGAACTCTGCCTCAAAATGTCTGAGCAGAATGCCTGGAAAATGCATGCTAACAACCACACTATATCCAGCCTATTCTTCCTCTGCAACATTTAGCAGCTCTTGACTTAGGAAGACAGCTATCCCACTGGGTTCATCATTGCTTCTCCCAGTAGTGGTAAGAAATGTGGATACTCATAACATGATGGATGCCCTTTAGAAGATAAGAACTGTTAAATGTTACCATGTGTGTGTGTGTGTGTGTTTGTCCGTGGAGGATTTACCACAGGGATAGTTTTTAAAAAAGCATCAGTGTGTCCCTTTGGTAGCTAAAACATCTGCTTCAACTCCTCAGTCCTTGTTCTGAAGTTGTAAGAGGGCAGCTGTTTAACAGTACATTCATTCCTTTCACCTTGAAACTTAACTGCTAACTAAATATTGAGGGGGGGGGAGACACTATGCAGATTCCTTGTAGAGTGTGAAGAGATGTGCATGTGTAAAAACTGCCTTTCTTTAAAGTAGTAAAGGTAAAGGTCACCCTTGCTCGAAAGCCAGTCGTATCTGACTTTAAGGGTTCAGTGCTCATCTCTGCTTATAGCCAAAGAGCCTGTGTTGTTTCCATAATTTACACTTTTGCTTTTACATGACCTGTCAATTATATAGCCTGATATGACACACCGCCTCATTCCTTTGAAAGTGCAATATAGTATGAGAGATTTCATGCTAGGAAAAGTGGAAAGCAGCAAGAAAACAACAACAACTCCAGAATATGAGACATACAGTAAGAATTGGCCTTAGTTAAATATTTGAACAATATACATCAGGACGCTGTACTTAGAATGATGTTCTGATGAAATAGATTATACAAGATCTTAACATTCTAATGCATCAGAAAGCATATCAGCCTTAGGCAGATTATTATTAAAGTGAGAACTAGAATAGTGGTACTTGAACACACTCAAATTAAGGGACCCCCTTATACATAAACATTATATTTTATCACTTCTTCCAATAGCACCATTAGTTTCCTTGCTATTTTTATGGATGTAAAACAACAGTTTCATAGCAGCAATCATAATCCTGAGCCAATATGTAAATATATAATGAAATCACCCACCCACCCAACTAGGTTCAATGCTGTGGTCTCTTCAGTTAAAAATACTTCACAACTGGATGATATCTGCTGACTAGAGTAGACAGAACTGGGCTAGCTAGTCTAAAGATTTGACTCAACAGGAATCAGCTTTGCTTGAGGAAAACTTGCACAGGTAAGAATAAAAACACCAACAATGGAATTGTGTTAGATGAAGACAGATGGTGGAAGAGGTGACAAGACATTATTATGTTCACATACGATTGTGAAACTCACCACTTATCCATTTAGCCTCTGGATCATGAACTCTAAAATCTTCACTGAACAGATCTTCCACTGTAATCTTCTTTTTCTGGGACTGGCTATTATCTTCAACTGTAAAAAGATCAGAAGATGGGAAACTATCCATTATTGCTAATGTATAATTCACCTTCAAAGTCAGCAAACAAGAGAGGTTATCACTTTTCATTTTCATCTGACCAATATTCAGGAATATGTACATGAAAAATGCAGTATGTTCAAGAGCTTCAAAATTATATTTTACCAGATTTTCTTATATAAAATGGCCAACAGGGAGCTGTAGTCCAAGAAAGTAACATTTCTTGTGCCCAGACATTTCTTTAGCAGATCAAAGAGCAGTCTTCTTGCTTAAGTTTGCTTCTGTTTTGCTACCTGGGAGAGTCAAATCCTAGGAGAAAACAATCTCTACTGTAGCAAAGCAACACTGTTCATTTAAGTCTGCAAAACAGTGGGATTCTGCTACAGATCCAACAACACACCATATTTGTGTAAAGGAGCTTGTAAAGCCATTGTGGGAACAGAAATGGCATAGTTCCCTGATCTATCCCATCTTCACTGTCAAAGCCTCCCTGTATTTATTTGGGAGTCATCCATAAAACAGCAAGTAAAACACATTCCAATAAAACAGCTTATACCATTTTGTTCAATGGGTGTCTTATATTCAGAATCTTTGAGTGATTAACCAAGATATGCAGTAGAATAGCAATTATTTGACTCTTAACTATTTGAACACAATGGCAATAGAAAAGTTTCTCCATTTCTTTCTCTCAGTTCTAGTCTTAGAAAGAAATTCCTTGGTTAAACCTGCATCAGAGGTTGGATCAGTAACTTCATTGCTAGGAAGAGTAGTTCAACTGCTATAGGGGTTTCTTCTAAGCAATATCCACTTCTCTACATGAGAGGATAAAGAGATGTGTCCACACAGACTGTCCTACACCTCAAACCACACTGCTACCCTACTGTTGCACCTTCTTTTGCACATAGAAGATGGCTGGTCCAATCCCCATCAACTCCTGGAGAGCTTTTGCAAGTCCATGTTGATAATGTTGAACTAGATCGCAAAAAGATGGTAGTTACTGTAAATAACTCTTCCTCTAGTCTTCAGCTGCAGTGAAGGCTCTATTCACTGGCCAGTGATAAAGTAAATTTCACTTGCCAATCCAATTAGCAGAAATCTCATCATGGAAGAGAAAACAGAGTAACTACAGGAAATATTTCATTCCTTTTAATGTCTGATGCAATGACCACTTTAGTCACCTTTTTGGACTTATGTCCAAGGAAGCGAGCTTGGAGTAAAAACCCTCACACTATTAACAGATGAATCCTGAAAAACTGAAGACTGCCTATCTTTGAATTCAGCAGAGGCTCAAAGATTTTCAGGAAGAACTAGAATATATTGAAGGAACAGACAAAGGTAGAATGGGAAATCTCATTGAAGTTTCTACAGCATGCTGATGAGGGACCTATTCATTTCAAACAGCAGTTGAGCAACAGATTGCATTTATGAATTAGAACATAATGAGTTATAAATATTAATAATCACTTTCATTATGGGCAAATGCCTGCTCTCTGCACTTCAAGAAGCTCAGGTTTTATTCTGTAATATGAGAGTCTTATACTTCCTCTACCCAAGACTCATTTTTCATGATTAAAAATGAATTGGCCACAGCAATGGTAATTATTGTTTTTATGGGAACACCAAGCAACAGTATATTTTGCATTCTTGTCTTTATTTCCAATTCATGTGCATTCTTGATGTATGAATTCTAAGAAACATTCACATCTATCAAGGTCAGTACTGGTGTGGGGGAGGGGAATCAATTAACACTTTGGCTATCAGGTCCTGTTTACATGCCCAGAATTCCTAAGGGTCCAGAGGTTTTCATGCCAAGAAGGCAGCGGGAATGACAGCTTGCACTCTGATATAGCTGAACCTGATCTTTTGGCTGCCTCTGTTCCAGGCTGCACTCCTACACAGCTTCTTATGGTCTCCCCTCTGTGGCTCCAACACAATTGAAGGCAACAGTCTTAACAATTCACTGAAGCCCTGATCAGAAGGTAAATGGGTTTGAGATATGATTTGCAACCCAAATAACAGTAACTTTCCAGCAAGAGAAACAAGGTTAACTGCATGCTATTCAGAGAGCAAAATTCAATGGCTTAATTTAGGTTTAATCCCAATTGGGCACTGGAAACAATTCATTTAAATTCATGGAAAGTTTCATATCCTCCCCTTTCCAGTACCTAGACTCTCTAGGGCTCCCTTTTGTCCTGAAGACTCATTTTCTCAGGATGCGGGACAGGAAATGCATTTAATAGTGAAAAATTGATAGTAAATAGTTATAGGTAACTAAGTGTCATCACCAGCAGGGATGTGTACAACCCCACTGCAGGATTTTGGGCTCTATAGTTCAAATAATCATCTTGTTGGTATTGTTCCACCTAAGATAAGAAGAGAAGTAGCAGCGGACACTGAGAGAACTAAGCAAAAGATTGACCCTCAACGTCTTCTGATTTGATATATGCCTCAAATCTATTGACTAAGATTAAGGAAGAGCTTTATGGCAAGAACAAACACTTTTGAGGGTACACAAGAGGAAAATAAAACTAGAATATGGAGGAAAGAGCTCACTGAACAAGGAATAATATTAAAGGGACATATGGCTGATTTTACCTCCCCTGTGTCACTTGGGGGATGCTGAATAGACTGAGGGTCAGAGTGCCTAAATGCAAAACCAACATGCTTAAGTAGGGGCTGCTGGAGGACAACAACCTGTTCTTTGTGTAGAGATTCAGAATCTGGCTCATTTAGTGGTCTGCCAATTACTACCTGAAGCATGTACCAATGGGGATTTAACTTTGGTCAACCATGAAGCCAAGAAGGTGGCTTCATTTTGGCAGGTTAAGGTTTAACCTTGACATGAAAGAAGAAGAAGTTCAACTAAGGAAGCTTTCCAATAGGTTGATATCCTACAATAGCAATCAGTGTCACAGAATGTTATCCCTCTACCTATCTGTCCAGAATGGCCTTTTAAAGTCTAACCATATGGCAGCAACTTTCCATGCCCAACTACTGTGTGAGTAGTCTAATGTTTAAGGGTTGGTTGAGCCTTGTTGTGTAGGTCATCTTCATGGAAACAGTATCTCTACTTGACAGATCGGATGCTTACCCTGTGGGTAGAACTAGCATAAGTGCCCCCCTCACAGTCCTGTGGCTTCATTATTTGAATATTAACCCCCAGTAACCAGTGATACTCTGGTGAAAAGGCAGCTCAAACATATCATCTCATCCTTTCCTGTTTTGTTCCTCCAATTAAATAGTAGTCATAAGAGAATTTGGGCTGGGGCTGAGGAGGAGATGATGACCTGGAGACATTCTGGTAGAGACAATGCTGGAAAATAAGGTTTCCAACAGCAACTCATGGGATCTCCCTGAAACATGAGCAGTGTCTCTAAGCTGCAGCCTCAAGAAAGGAAAACTTTCCAAGATCTATGATACTGGTGCAACTCAGCTATGGTCCCAGTTATGGGTCTCAGCCCACAAACTGAAGCCAATATTACAGGCAACTTTTACTCTGTTACCCCAAATTGCATCTGCTTCAAAATATGCTTTATTGAAATGGAGGTAGCCAGGCTCTCAGATATGTGAATTGTTCATGTCTAAGAATCAGAGATGAGTCATGGTGTTAACTTGTTCTGTAAGCTATACACATCCCTGTTTAGAGAACCCATAAACAGACTCCAATGAGCCAATTAATGGAGGAGAAAATGGCTTTTTACTTCATTGGTCCCAAGGTGATTCCGACAGTTAAGATTCCGTTTTCTTTCATTAATAGGCAATGGGTTTCCATTTGATAATATATTCTAACGGCTTAGTCCTAAGACTCAACTGTGTCCATGCACAAGCAATGCTCAAGTGAGAATGTAGCAAAGGAAAGGTTGGAAGGAAGCAAGAGGACACAGCTGGAGGTTGGGGTGCTACATTTTAAAAGGAAGATACTACTGTACTTTACTTATCACTTCATGCGAACAAGGCAGCTGTCACTGATATGTTGTTCCGATTGTGTGGGTGTGTGGTTGTATTTTACATTATTAAGGCACTGGCATGAGCTACGTTGAAGAAAACTACTATTCCCTGGTTTCCTATAGCAGCTATTTCTGATACTGTACTGCACTTTGGAAACATTTAACAAAACACAAAGATGAATCTAAATAATATTTTGAGTGCCACTTAACATTTACAAAAGAATGCTATAAAACCTGAAAAGTTCCCATCAAAATGCCGCTAAAATGTCTTTAAAATATTATTTGCAATTAGTCTTTATATTTAAATAATTTGGCTATTATCCATTACACCTAAATAGTAACTTTGTTATTACTCATTACGCTATTCATACTTGAAAAGTAATTGGTTACAGGCAACCAAGTAACTTATAATTATTTATTCCTATGCTATGGTCTAAATATAAGTTACGTAGTTATCTACAATGAGTTACATCAAGTGTTCAGGTGATAATGTGAGCCTCGCACCATGATGGTGAACCTTGGCATGCCAGGTGTTCTTGAACTTTAATTTGCATATGCACAGTAAACCCATTCATGTGGATTCACAGACTTGGGCTTCTGGGAATTGAAGTTCAGGAACAGCTGGAGTGCCAAGGTTTGACATCACTGGCCTAGCATATCTGTGACTAAAAGGTAGGAAGACCTAAATTTTCCATGTTCACACAAATTTGCCACAACTGACGGAGTTAGACAACAACAGGAATTACAACCCAGAATATGAGATCCTGTGGTATCCTTCTCAGGAATTATCAGAATCCCAAAAATATTTTGGCTTAAAGAATATGTAACAGTCAAAGCAAAGAAAATTTAAGACCATATATCTTTCTCCCATCCAAATTCAAACTATGAACACAAAACATGGAAGGTTAGAAATCCACATTTTTCACCTCATAATCGCCACTCTAACATTGTTCCCTAGGGTGAAAGCCACAACCATAGGCTTCAAGCTTTCAGAAGGCGACAAGATTGAGATAAAGAAAACTGCAGTAGCAGTGAATAATAGCTGCAATAAAAGTCTTGCCTACAGGGAAGTAGGGAAGACACTCTAGATCAGTGATGGGCGACCTTGACACTCCAGGTGTTCTTGAACTTCAATTCCCAGAAGCCCTGATCAGCAGGTTTCTGGGAATTGAAGTCCCAGTACATTTGAATTGTCAAGGTTGCCCATCACTGATCTAAATCATTATTTTTCAACCTTTGGTTTTGGGACTTCAATTCCCAGAAGCCCAAGTCAATTCCCAAAGCACTGATCAGCCAATGTACTAACTTAGGCTTCTGGAAATTGAAGTCTCCCTGTGGGGCATGTGCCCCACATTGTGAACCACTGTTCCAGATCTAGAATTAATTTCTTTAGCGGAATTAACATGAAAACCTCTTATCAATCATAACTGTACAGACCAAACTCCTGTACAAGACTTCAATGTGTGTGAGGGAAATCATGCAGGATTTTCTTTGCTTGTTTGGCATGCTCTCATTCACTTTTGTACTAAGCACAGACCTAGTGGCATAAAGAAGAGACTGTTGGGAGCAGAAGAATTATTTTTCTATGTGCCCTCATGCAACTGTGGAAGCAAATAGAATTTTAGCCAAATGGACAAGATCCGCTAATATTGCATCAACGATTCTGTAGAAAAAGTGAATATAACTCAAACAAAGTCCAGGGTCAGCCCCAATCTTAGTGAGAGAATCACCTTAGGTGGAAGTTGTTGTTTCCATATTTCCTTCCAAATTTCCATGGCATTCCATACTCTTGGAAGACAGAGCTATGCATGCAATACAGTCTTGTTTTTGACTCTCCAAAACCATTTTCTGCTGTTAAAAATCTCAAAACTAGTTCTAGGATGGTTTAAATTACAGTAAAACACCAGATAACGATTGGATCAGATAACGCTAAAATCGCATAACGTTAAGTAATCTGGGGAGGAGAATTGGATCGAATAACGTTAAGGTCCTATGGGATGGATCAGATAACAACCGCTAAAGCCTGTGCAGTTACAATGTATCTCTATGGAGCTTTAACGTTATCTGATCCATCCCATAGGATTTTAACATGGATTGGATAAAACTAAAAATTGGATAACACGAAGACTTGTGGAACCAAGTTTTAGTGTTAACCGGTGTTTTCCTGTATAACTAATCAGGTCTAGTTTGGGCCACTGATAATAACTATGGCAAGTCAATGTTAAGAATTATTCATATTACAACAAGTTAATGATGGTAACACTCGTCTGACGCACTATTTTTTAGAGACGTAAAATGACTTTTGTTAACAGTCCTTTCACTCCAGAGCCTGAAAATGTTCATTATTTTTGGGATACAACTACAGTACCAAAATTTCATACCCAGAGGATTACCTTTTTCAAGTTCTGGCTTTTAAGATGCATTCTAGACCATGTGGAAAAGAAGGTCAATATTCTGTTAAATGCTACCAGTACATTTAGCTCAGGGATGCCCAATTTTTTCAGGCCATGGGCCAGTCACATGGTTCAGTGGGCCAGTCACATGGTTGCTCCCACTGGAAGCAGAAGTAAAACACGCCTTGTAATCTACAGATATGTTTTGCAACAGGATGATATAGATTTTAGGCTGCCATTTTCTCTCTTTAGCCCAGGGGTACCCAAACTATGGTCCGTGGGCTGGATCTGGCCCCTGATGCCAATTCATTCAGCCCATACCACCCTCATCACTCCCAGAAGTGGAAGCAAAATGCGCCCATACGAGAGCAACAAGGGCAGCATGGGTCAGATGAATTGGCTTCAGGGACCAGATCCAGCCCACAGACTGTAGTTTGGGCATCCCTGGTTTAGCTAGTAAATGTAATAGTGGAATGTGAAAAGAGTAATAGTAATAGTGGAATGGATTAAGAGGGTTTTTTCACAATTATAGATAAACAGTAACTTTGAGATATGTTGATGACTTTTACATAAATCAAAAAAGTAATCATCTCTTCCATTTATCTCCTTTGAAATGTGCATAGTATATTGATATAATGTAAAGGGAGCTTTTATCCTTGACATTTTACATTTCAGAGCAGCAAACTGGGGGAGAAGAAAAATTTTTCAAGTTGAATAAATGAACAGCAGTAAAGGAACATGCCACTGACTGTCTTGTATGCCACAGCTCAGTGGCTTCACCTTGGCATCTATTTTTAAAAAGATCCAGGAGCAGAAGAGGCAAAAGATATTTATGGAACATCTTGGAGAGAGGCTACCAGTTGGAATAGGTCAATAGTTTGACAATATAATACATCTTCCTAGATGGGCCATTCATGCTTTGTAATTCCTAGGGCAAAAATCCAACATTGGTTCTAACAAGAGAAGGCCCAGTAAAATTACCAGAAATGTGATGATCCCCAAATGGATTAAATCCCACTTGAATCCATCTTGATAGAGGGCAGAAGCTTCACCAATACTGGTAGGGGGCTGCAGTGGCTCAGTGGTTAAGAAGCTCACCTTGTTAGCTGGAAGGCTGGCAAGTCAGCAGTTTGACACCTGGGAAGTGCATGATGGATTGAACACCTGTCATCTGTCCCAGCTCCTGCCAACCTAGCAGTTCGAAAGCAAGAAATTGCAAGTAGATCAATAGGGACCACTTCAGTGAGAAAAAGATCTTGGGGACATGAAAGGAGCCTCATTCAGGCATCCCCTGAGTGGAGTTTCTCCAGCAAAAATCCTTTCAACCCAGAATAACTTCTGACACTAAATTATTATCATCAATACTGGTCTGGGATTGAGGAGGACTTTGCGTGCCTAAATGACTCAGGACCAGAAAGTGACTTGCACAACCAGATTAGTGGTATGGCAAATGGTAGACTACTGTATTATATTCTCAGGACAATCTTCATGGCTGTTCGCCATGATGATAGCCGATATTCGGAATCAATATGGCATTTGGAGGAGGAGGTGGTCTTTTTGGAAGCCCTCCAGGACCAGTATATAACCCATAGGCTATATAATGTGCATCCCATGACTGTTTCATCTAGTACTAACTTTGGGTCTGGCTTATCATTCTGAGTCAGTCAAATGCAGAATTTGGAAGAGGTCTGTTTCTGGACTTCAGCTCCAAATTCCCCACTGCCATCATGAACCCTGTCTGTTCTACTCGGGAGTACACACTCACCCATGTAATGACAGCGGCTGTCATTTACTTTGAGCTTGAATGTGCTCAAGAATAATTTTGCAAACCAAACAATATAAAACATATTTCTGCTCTTAAGATTAAGAGGGCTTTAACAAACGGGGGAGATATTTTCTCCTCCTGATTAATACAAGCAGTCAAGTTCAGTTGGATCAGGTCTCTAGCTTTTTAAAATGCATTCCTAAAAGCCATTTAAATTACTACAACAACAACACGGGTGGCAGCGACTAAAGCTAAAGGTTAGATAAATACCTGGTGTCAGCAAGATAACAGAAGTGACAATCAGAGAGCAGATAACCAGAATAACAAGTAATGCTATTGCAATTCCTTTCCAGTTTCTTTGCGGAGGATTGCTTCCCACCAGCTCCTGAAAAGAAGAAAGCACACAGAGAAGAAAAGAAAGAATATTAAACAAAGGTGAGGAGCAACAGTCAAATCTGTAGAGTTAATTTAGCTTCAATAGCCATGGCTGTAAGTTCTATGCTTGCACCTACATCTAACAAAACATTCTTCCACCAAAGTTTGGAAAAGCTACGTTTCCAAAATGTTGACCTCTCTGAGTTATTAAGAATGACCCTTTGTGCAAATTCAGCCTAGTGTTTATCAATAGACTGATTGACTTATGTGTATCCACTCTTCTCTTAGAATGGCAAGGCACCCTGTGGTAAGTTTAAAACATACCTGGATAAGAACAGATTTAAAATAGGTAGAAATAAAAAAATTTAAAAGTTTATGAAATGTTATTAACTTCACAGTTCCAATATTATAACCTTGATGGAATTAAAAGCCACATTTAGCATCATGCATTAGAAACCACACAGATGCTCAAACCACAACACAGGTAGTAAGCACTGATGGCATTCAGAACCAGCCTTACTATTGGGCAGAGTGAGCCAGCTGTCTCAAGTGGTCTTTGCTGAATACCAGCAAGTGGTGTGAGCCTAGGTGGTTTATATTGAAGTGAGGGTATTGCCACCCCCAGAAAGTTCCAAGTCAATCCCTACTTTTGGTCCTTGAAGAGAGAAGATAGAACTGGGTATGCCATTCAATGTTAGAGAAGGGAGCTGTCTATGTGCCTTTACCTTCCACCAATATATAGTGTAGCTATTGTGTAGCTATTGTGACATTCCCGCCAGCTGAACTCCAGGCCCCATAATCCCCTGGAGGAGAGGAGGAAAGAGCCAGCTGAGGCCGTTTGGGTGGTCAAAGAGCTCCTGCCCACTGAGTTCCAGGCCCCACCCTGCTGGGAGGGGGATAAAAGGGGTGGTCGAGGACGCTCCTGCTGCCGACCTTTGGGTGTTCTTATATTCTGTACTTTTTATTGTTTGTATTGTATGTTATTGATTTTATTGTTTCCAATTAACTGGTTTTTTATGCTATTTTATATCGTATTGTACTATTGAAATTAGTGGTGTATGTAAGCCACACAGAGTTGCATTGATGATTGGTGCAGCATATATACCTTGTAAGTTTTACAGAGAACCATCTCAGACCCACAAGCTAGTTACTTCTTGCCACTTGGAGAACCCATTTGTTTATTGTTTTCATTCTAGTAAAAGAGAGGGTTGTTTTAATAAATTTATCTATGATTTACATTATGCTATAATGGAGTGTGTGTGTGTCCAGATGTTTTTGACAGCAATTCTAATCAGCTTGAGCCAACGTGGCCAGTGGGAGGGAAGACCCAGTAACATCTGGAGCCAGACACACCTCTTTTTTTATTTGTCATTTCCAATCAAGCTTATGATTCAGAGACCTGTTCTACTGCATTACAGGTTAGATGGAAAATAAGAAAAGCAAAGAGGAACCAAGAAATCTGAGCAGTAAAAGTCTAAATGAAACAAGAAACTCTAAAAGCAGTGAAATTCAGGGGGGAAATATTGAAAAGTGTGCATTTATTCTGCACATTAAGGTCAAGACATTTTTGTAAATTTTAATAAATCTACACTCCTGCCTGCCGTTTAGAGGCAGAGAACAATCAGTACTTCCATCTCCTAGAAAAGGGTACAGCGATTTACTGATTTCCCCAATGTCAGGCCAATGTCAGCAAGACAGCCAGGAAAAACAATCCAGGTTCTGTTATCTCCCTTCACTGTCGATCTTTCCTTCTACATCAAAAGGCCAGCAAGAGGAGAAAAGGAGGGGACGCAAGTGTATGCCAAACTTACCAAGAGCCAAAGCCAACAGTCCAAATAAAAAGCACAAACAAAATTATGTACCTGCTACCTTCTCCTTAAAAGTGGCAGCACAGTCAAAAGATGCAGGCTGTCCAGAACCCTGAGGTGTGGCAATCCCCACCAGCCATGGACAAAAGCACCATCTAATAATAGCTCTTGCTTCTCCTTTTGTCCCAGTAGATCTCCCCTTGTTGGCATTTCTGCCCTGTGATTAAGAGGGGCCATGCTTAATCAGCCAGCCTTTGGCTCAGCAAATTGGTGGCCCCTTGTTGCTGAGATACCAAGGTGACTTTCACAGCAAAGAGAAGAAAAATATAAATTCTAAGTCACATCCAGACAACCACCTTTAATGGCTATGACAAAATGTCAGCAGAATTCGATCAAACACGTACTTTTTAAAAGCAGTGTATACATAATTTGGTTTTGGTTGTTATTTGTGTGTGTGTGGGGGGGTGGGGGGGTGCGGGTGGGCAGGATCAAGCTTTATAGCAATAGCAATCACACTTACGTACCACCCCATAGCACTTACTGCACTCTCTGGGCGGTTCACAACATAATTAGCATTTTGCCCCCAACATGTTGAGTACTCATTTTACCAGTCTTGGAAAGATGGAAGGCTGAGTCAACCTTACTCCCCATCAGGATTGAAACCACAATGTCAACAGCTGTTTGGGCAGTTTAACCACTGTGCCATTATGAAGGTGGAGTAAGATGAAAGATTTGGGTCCACAGGATCTTTGACTAGACCTCCAATGTGAGGAGACATTCAGAGAAACTTCAGAGCAAGTTTGAATGAGTTCCTTCTGCTGTTTGTAAAATAATTTGTTAAAAACAAAGCAACCCAGAGGAAGGATAAAGACCAAGCATCACCCTTCCTTTCTTCCATCTAGCTCAGGAATTCCCAACCTTTTAAAGCCAGGGGCCAGCTCGTGCTCCCTCAGACAGCTTTGGGGCTGGATGGCCATTTTGCCCTTCCTCCACCACATGGCACTTCCTGGTGGGGTGGAGGTGGGGGTGGGCTACATCAAATGGCACTGCAGGCCACATCTGGCCCATGGGCCACAGGTTGACTTCACAAACATGTTGCTTTGGGACTTCTCAAATGAGGTTATTTCCTCTTTTTATAATGCTTTTTGATATTGTGATACTGATACTTTTTAATACTGTGATTGCAATGATCTGTGATGATGATATGATATTGTTTGTGATCCGTAATGATAATATGTATTGTGATTATTGTTAGCCACCCTAAGTCACATAACCGAGTGGGCGGCATACAAATCTAATAAATGAAATGAAATGAAAGTTTTAGAGTCTGTGATCTAGCTGGTAGGAAACCAACAGGGCTTGGGAAAAGTTGGTCTATTTCAACACACTGATAGGGTTGCACTACATCTATAATTCCATTATTAAAAACAAGCAGCCTAGATAGATGTTCACAACATTTTATAAAAGAGAAAAACCTTAGCATGAATGAAGTAATCTTATTAAAAATATTTAAATAACCATGCTGTTATTCATCACAAAGATTTACAGGATCCAGACCACTGCTTGGTAACATGCTTGCTAAATAAAATCTTGGAGGGGGGAGATTACAGACAAGTTCTGCTAAGAAATATCTGGTCAAGCTGTGTTGAACAAAGTATTTTCCCATCTACTTTTTCTTAATACCGAAAGGATGCTCTATAAATCCCCTTTTTATGTTGCACAGACCATTTGCCATGGGTAGAGAGGGGAACAACATATTATAAAATCAACAGTGCATATATTTTGGGCCCATGGAACTGATGTTTAATCATTCTTTGTTTCCTGGAAGAATTGATTAAATGGCCAGAAAAGGTGCTTAAAATAATTTCCAGGACCCAAGTATCCTTTTCAAGATTTATGCCTTCCATCTCAATTTCATGACTGACACTGATTAAATCGTGCCTTTGTCCACTCTTCTTCTTCTACGGAACAGTGCTGACCCTCCCTCATTAGGATTCTTTCCTCTGGGTTGGACGTATCCAGCCATAATTAAATGATGGTGTTTCAGAAGACTTGAAGGGAGGCCTATTGGTACATTGACAAAATTGCCCTGGGCAGCTTGTTTCTTTTGAAGTGCCCAAAATAAACATTTCCCAGCATTCCCTGCACATCCTTGGCTCCAACTTGCAAGCTTTCCAGGTTGATGAAACTTTGTACATTTCAAGCAAGTGGATTCTGATCAGCATGTACATAGACCCATAGCCTGGAGATAACAAGCTTCAATTAATATGGTTTTCAAAAATGAATTACTTTTGGGGAATAACAAGAGTGCACTGAAGTTATGCTTCAAAAGTAATGCAATGAGCTGGAATGAAGTCACTTCGGAGGGCCCAAATTTGGATGTATGTGTTGATAAGTTGGAAAAGACTTATATTGGCCCTATTAGGGCTTTCAAGGTAAGGAATAGTTATGCCGGTTCCACCCCACAACCCATCAGTGAGTTTCCATGGTTCATTGGGAATTTGGACCTAGGCTTCCTGAGTACAGAGCCACCATTCTATTTCCTTGTTGTTCAGTCGCACAGTCGATTCCGACCCTCTGCGACCCCATGGACCACTGTCCGCCAGGCACTCCTGTCCTCCACCATCCCCCTCAACTCGCTCAGTTCTGTGCCCATTGTCTCCACAATACCATCTAGCCATCTCATCTTGGGCCGTCCCCTTCTTCTTTTGCCCTTGACCCTTCCAAGCATCAAGGCTTTCTCAAGTGAATCCTCTCTTTTCATTTGATGTCCAAAGTACTTTAGCTTCATCTTTATTATTTGACCTTCTAATGAGCAGTCAGGGTTGATTTCTTCTAAGATTGACCTATTTGTTCTCCTCGCTGTCCATGGGACTCTCAAAACTCTCCTCCAACACCACATCTCAAAGGCGTCTATTCTTCTGCGCTCAGCTTTCCTAATGGTCCAGCTCTCACAACCATACATTGCCACAGGGAATACCATTGCTTTGACTATGCAAATTTTTGTTTTCAATGTGATGTCTCTACTTTTCACTATGTTCCCCAGGTTTCTCATCGCTTGCCTCCCAAGAATCAGTCGCCTTTTTATTTCATGGCTGCACTCTTCATCTGCAGTGAGCTTTGATCCTAAGAATGTAAAATCTGTCACTGCTTCTACTTCTACCCCATCTATTTTCCATGGACTGATAGGGCCTGTTGCCATTATCTTGGTTTTCTTGATATTGAGTCTCAAGCCAGCTTTTTCACTTTCTTCTTTCAACTTAATCAGGAGCTTCTTTAGGTCCTCCTTGAAATGGTAAAATATAGCAGAGTGCAGGAAGGTGGCTGGCTTTTGCCATACCCTGAGGTTTGAGAGTGTTCGTTGAGATACAGGAGACAAAAACAAACTCCGGCTTGGGTTGCAGGAAATATGTATTTACACTATTTACAAAGGTTGTGCACAAAGTGCAAGTTAACACTTGTCTTCAAGTCAGACCAAGTGGTGCAGCAAGTCCTTATAGTCTATGTGAGCTAATTAAGCTCTTATCTTCGATAAAGCAATGCAAGCAGTCCAAACCTTTATCTGTTGCTTCAAGGTTGGCTTCGAAGATATTCACCAGTTCATTCTAGCTACGGAGTAGCTCGGTTCCAAAACAGTCCTTGGTTAGGTCACCACAATGTGGCTGAGGTATGTGTTCCAATATCTTGCAATAAACGGCAAGTAGACATACCAGACAATCCTCAAGAACGACGAAGGTCCGATGGACGTGAGCACAGCAACAAAGCAGTCAGAGAACAACAGGCTGGCTGGCTGGCAAAGACTGTTGCCTCAATTTATGCTAGACACAAACACTCAATGCTTGCACTTGGCTGTGGTAGCTGCACAGTCTTAAAGATACAGTCATTGGTTTGCTCTCGTTGCAAACCTACTCGTTGCTAACACTCCTCACTTCCTGCCATTAGGGTGGTATCATCTGCATATCTCAAATTGTTGATGTTTCTTCCAGCAATTTTGATCCCAAATTGTGATTCCTCCATCCCTGCATTGCGCATTATGTGTTCTGTGTATAAGTTGAATAAGTAGGGTGACAAAATGCAGCCTTGTCTTACTCCTTTTCCTATTCCAAACCACTCCGTCATTCCATTTTCTGTCCTAGCCGTTGCCTCTTGATTCATGTACAGATTTCTCATGAGGCCTATAAGGTGTTCTGGTATTCCCATCTCTTTAATTACTTGCCACATTTTGTTGTGGTCGACACAGTCAAAAGCCTTAGTGTAATCAATGAAACAGAAGTAGACTTGTTTCTGATATTCCTTTGTTTTTTCCATGATCCATCTTATGTTGGCGATGTGGTCTCTAGTCCCCCTGCCTCTTCTGAAACCTGCCTGCACTTCTGGTAATTCTCTCTCCACATACTGTTGCAGTCTATCCTATATTATCTTGAGCATCACCTTGCTAGCGTGAGGGATGAGCGCAATAGTTCGATAATTTGAACATTCTTTGGCATTACCCTTTTTGGGGAGTGGAACGTATACAGATCTTTTCCAATCCTGTGGCCATTGTTTTGTTTTCCAAATCTGCTGGCATATAGAATGCAATAATTTGATTCCATCATCTTGTAGGGCTTTGAAAAGTTCAACTTGGATACCATCAACTTCACTGGCTTTGTTGTTTGCAGTTTTTTTAGGGCCTTTCTGACTTCACTCTCTAGAATGTCTGGCTCATGTTCAATGTTCTCATCATTGTGATTATCAGGGGTGTTGAGGTCCTTTTTGTAGAGTTCCTCTGTGTACTCTTTCCATCTTTTCTTAATCTCTTCTGCATCTGCTAACTCCTTGCCATCTTTGTCCTTTATCATGGTCATTTTTGCTTTAAACATTCCCTTGAGTTCCCCAATTTTTTTGAAAAGATCTCTAGTCCTACCCCTGATATTGTTTTCCTCTATTTCTTTGCACTGTTCGTTCAGGTAGGTTTCCTTACCTCTCCTTGCTTTTCTTTGAAATTCTGTATTCAAGTAACTGTATTTTTTCCTTTCTCCTTGGCATTTTGCATTCCTTCTGTCCTCTGCTATTTCCTACAATGCACCATATGATGAAACTTAATAAAAATAATAATTGAAGTTTACCCCAGGACATGAAAGCTGTTTCTTCTGAGCTGCACAGTGGGAAATTGAACTTTCAACCTCTGACTCTGCAGTTAGATGTCTAATTTACTGAGCTATCCAGCCAGCTGCTGAAATTTAGGAGATGCAAGAATATATGGGTGAATCTGCTTGTGAGTGTCAGGGAAAAAAAAGGCAAAATCTCACAGTTCTATTTGCTGTCCTTTTCTCTTTTTCTCCCTTTTTTGGGAAAGCATAAATTTTTGCCACAAACAAAATGCACGATCTTATGGCATTCTCAGAAGAAGATAATGATAAAACACTTCTGAGTACTCTATATCTAAAAGTCAACATTGACTTGACAGCTCTCAATACTGATACTACTGTTGCGACTACTATTTCCCCAAGATGTGGGTTTAAGGGCAAATTAGACAAACTGAATACATTCAGATAGAAGGGCTATCAGTGGCTACTAGTCCTAATGATTCCACTTCAAGAACATTTAACAAGATTAAAAATTAAAAAGAAAAAAATATGTTTTAAAATATTTTAAAAACATGTTGAAATTCTAAATTTCAGAAATTGATTGTTTCCTAGATCACTACATACTGCATAACAGTCTGTCTGAAGAGAAAGGTCTTTGCCTGACTTCTTGGGGCAGTACTTTCCAAAGCTCGGAGTAACCACTGAGAAGGCCCTCTTAAGAATACCATTGCTTCAGCCACGATGTGTGGGCTTTCAGGAAGCCAAAGCACTGGATGGGTTGTTTTTCTATATTTTTTAAAATAATCAGCCAGTTCTTTCACACTGGCTCTGTGTGGGAAGTGTTCTTGCACTTTGCTTCTTAAAGGAGAAGAACACTGTTTAAACCAGGAGTTCCCAAACTTTTCAAGCTGGGGGCCGGGTCACACACTCTCAGTCAGCTTCTAGGGCCAGATTTGTTTATTTATTAGTCATATTTGTATGCCACCCAATTCGTGAAGCAACTCGGGGTGGCTAACACAGCAATAAAAACACAACACTCTAATAAAATTTGTCAATAAAATCCAGACCCATACATAAAATTTAAAGGATTAAAAATTTGGAAGAGTTAAAAGATTAAAAAAGTAATCAGATGAGCCAACAGGTTGGGGTGCCCATATGGCCAGTACCCCATACCTGCCCCACCAGCCAAGTCTTTACACCCTTCCTAAAGGGCAGCAGCTCTGTCTGGAGGTGCAACTCAGTTGGCAGGAGGTTCCATAGGGCCGGGGCAGACACAGAGAAGGCCCTCCTTCTGATGCTAGAAAGATGGACCTCTCTAGCTGATGGCACAACCAGAGAGCCTCTCCGGTCTGCTCTGGTGGGATGGACAGATGTTCTTGGGGTGATGCGGTCTCTTAAGTATCCTGGCCCACTACCATGTAGGGCTTTAAAGGTAATAACCTGCACTGTGAATTGCACCCGGAGGCATAGTGGCAACTCCCGGAGCAGTGGTGAGGTGTGTGCATAATGCCTGCACCCCATCACCATCTGAGCAGCCACATTCTGGACCAGTTGTAACCTCTGACTGGTCACCAAGGGCAGTCCCAAGTAGAGCGCATTACAATAGTCAAGTCTGGATGGCCATTTTGCTTTGCCTCTATGTTGGGGGTGGCCATTTTGTCCCAACAGCTTCAACGAGGTAGCCATTTTGTTTCTAAAATGCCCTTGGAAGGGGGGCACATGAAATGGTGCCACAGGCTGAATCCAGCCCATGGGTCTTAGGTTGTGAGCCCCTGGTTTAAACAGTGGCAAAGATTATCTTACTCTCATTGTGGAGTTTGGGCTTGGAAATATCTCACTTAGCTGTTTCATACTGCTCAGACTGTTTTAAATGAGAATACGACATTTAGTAGTATTTTTCCTATGGCTACAGTATCTGTGGCCACAATGGCAAAAAGGATAAGACTTTTGCTGAACCTGGCCTTACATACTTATGTTAATAGCTGATGCCTCTTCAGTTCCCAGCCTCCTCATTAACCTAGATAAGCTTTTGTGGGAAGAGGCCTCAAATGTTATAAGAATAATTAAAGAGGAGAGATATTGTCCTTTATTGACTGAGTCCAATTTTGCAAAAAAAAAAAAAAAAAAAAAAAAAAGGAAAGAAAGAAAGAGGCAAAAACCCAGAGAAAGAAATACTTAAGAAAATAATATTGAGTTTCTAATCCTAAAGAAGCCACTTTGCTTTAATAATGATACTTCTTAAAGCTTCTGCTCTTAACAAAGCATTAGCAGTGCATACATGATGAACAATGGAGGTTCTCAGTCAAAACCAGTCCTTTGACTTTGTGTAATGTCAAAGAATTAAAAGCAACGCCTAAAGTCTTTGCAAATTAATCAAAAATGCTTTCCATTTTGTTGCAAGACAATCTCCCCCACCCCCCAATTTTCTCCAGGCTCACTCTGACCTGCTTACAGAACCAACATGGAGCGGACAGTATCTGGAAAATGTCCACTGCAAGAAGGCTGTTAGCAAAATCATTACTGGCATGTTTATTTCCAACCTGCCAAAAATCTGCCACCTAGATGGCCACAGTATACATTTCCCCATGGCTTCAAATAAATGTTCTACATTCATTGCTTTGATATGCCCTTTAAAACATCTCATAAAATAAATAAATCAAAGAGAGGAAAATGTAACAGTTAAAAATCAGATTTTTCATTTTTTCAAAAAAGCATATAAATATACTTCTTTGATCCACATATTTCTGGATATTACAGTGTGTGGGTGTTGCTCAGTGAACCACAAGGCTGGCCTGAAGCTTAATGGCTGAAATCATGTTGCTTAGTATAGTAAGTCATAATAGAGTAGACCCACAGAATCGGGGGGATTTGGTGAGTGAATTATCTCCCCAGTCTGACCACCTATCCAACTACATCACCCTGGCTGTTATAGCCTCTTGCTATCTCTTCCTGTGCACATTTTCTTAATATAGCAGGGCTTGTACATGTACATATACTGTACTTTGAATTGCAGCTTTAAGAATAAAGATATAGTTGAATAGTTATGATTTAGATGCCATTATCCTAGCCTTAAAGTTGCATTTCAGCAGCTAAACTCACTGCAATAAGTCAAATCTGCAGTTAAAGTGACTTCAAATAAATAATCTCCAATCATAGTTTCAATATTCCTTTTAAAGAGAAAAAAAATGTAACAGTTGTTGTTCAGATATTTCATACAGTAATACAGTAAAACCTCATATAACACTAAAACCTGGTTCCACAAGTCTTCGTGTTATATGATTTTTAGTGTTATCTGATCCTCTATGGGATCCATAGAGATACATTGTAACCACACAGGCTTTAGCGGTTGTTATCTGAAGCATCCCATAGGATCTTAATGTTATCTGATGCAATTCTTCCCCCCAGATTCCTTGATGTTATGCGATTTTAGTGTTATTCGATACTAATGTTATATGAGGTATTACTGTACCTTGGATAACATATGCATCAGATAACGCAAAAACCGCATAACGTTAAGAAATCTGGAAAAAAATTGCCTCGCATAACTTTAAAATCCTATGGGATGCATCAGATAATGTTTGCTAAAGCCTGTGCTGGTTACAATGTATCTCTATGGAGTTTTTATGTTATCCGATGCATCCCATAGAATGTTAATGTTATCCGATGCATGCATTGGATAACATTAAAAATCGAATAACACCTAGACTTGTGGAACCAAGTTTTAGCATTATCTGAGGTTTTACTGTATTTCTTTTCTTTTCTTTTTTACAAAAAGCATATAAATATACCTATTTGGATCTATACGGGCCATAAGTTGTTTCTGACTTAATGACAACACTAACAGGGTTTTCAAGGCACGTAGGGATGTGAGGATTACCATTCCTATTCCCTGCAGTGGGTTTCCACAACCAAGCAGTGAATTGTCAACGTCATAGGTTCCATTGATTCAAGTGAGCCTACTCTACTGCATGTGTGCAAAGTTAATAAGTACAGTAATTGAATTTGTAGGCACAGAAAGTAATGTGACTTAATACTCAAAAGAATAGGATTTCCGCTATTGTGTCTTAATACTAATAGCAATAGCAATTACACTTGTATACTGCTCCATAAAGCTTAGAGCACTATCTGGGTGGTACACAAGGTAATTAGCATTTTGCTCCTAACAAGTTAGGTATTCATTTAACTGACTTCAGAAGGATGTTGGAATTTGAACTCAGATTGTGAGCAGAGTTTTAATCATGTATTCACCATGCTAAACATACTCAGCCTTGCTTCAAGTGTTTGGTG
Source organism: Furcifer pardalis (assembly GCA_030440675.1). Lineage (NCBI taxonomy): Eukaryota > Metazoa > Chordata > Lepidosauria > Squamata > Chamaeleonidae > Furcifer > Furcifer pardalis. The sequence continues at coordinate 102,894,153 of CP126897.1, forward strand.
GTCTTCCAAGGACTTCATCATCTTTGCCACAAATACTCTGGGACTATCTTATTTTGTCAACATCTTCCTTGATCAAAGGGGTATAGAAATAGACACAGTACTCGAGGTGAAACTCCACTGCAGCACAACAAAAATGCATCTCTTCTTAACGGAGACTCTGCATCTATTGAAGCAGTCTTGAATTTTACCTTTTCCCACCCACAAACTGTTCAGTTTTATTGACAGATTTGGAAAGACAACTGGCCAAATGATGTACTTTCTGCTTTCATCCCAGGGACAACAATGTGTATTCTAGTTCAATTAAAACAGAGAAAATTATCTATGTAAATGTATAGCTTTTTATCTAACCCAGTGTTTCTCAACTTTTAGATTTTAGACTGCAATTCCCAGAAGCCAAAGTCAATTCCCCAAAGCACTGATCAGCCAATGTACTGACTTAGGTTTCTAGGAATTGAAGTCCCCCTGTGGGTCGTGGGCCCCACATTGGGAAACACTGCAACCTTCACATGCATGATACTCATGAAGTCAATGTAGTATTTTTAACTGGGTATGTGTTTACTTTCTATGCTATGCCTTTTACCAACATTTTAAAGCTTGTCTTTTCCTATTGTTGGCTGCCTTCAGTATCTTTGGGGACAGATGAGTGGAAAAAATTAAACAAATAAACAATGCAAGAGTGTTATATTTATAGGCTATAGGTTGCTTCTAACATAAAAGCAACACTAACAGAGTTTTCAAGGGATGTGAGGATTTACCCATGAAAGTCCACCTTCCCTGCCCCCCAAATAACCTGTCAAGCTCTGAACAAGATATTTCCACCTTTATAACTATATCATAGTAAGCCAAGCAAGTGGCAAATAGATTTGCTGTTATGTGCTTCAAGTCACACTAGGAGATACTTGCAACCTACATTTATCAAAGGTGCGTGACTTTCTTGGCACAGAAGGTCACAGCACAAACATCTGCTGAATCAGAAATTGAATCATAAGCTTTATGTAGGAAAGCAGGAAGCGCTGGTGGAGTTCTGTTTTTTAGAAAAATGTTGATTTGAAGATAATAATAATTTCATGTCAGCAATTATTCTGGGTTGAAAGGATTTTTGTGGAAGAAACTCAGCTTAGGGAATGCCCAAATGAGGCTCCTTTCATGTCTCCAAGAGCTGGGACAGAGATGGGCGCTTAGTCCGTCATGCAGTACTTGGGTCTCGAACTGCCAATTTGCCAGCCTTCCAGCTAACAAGGTGAGCTTCTTAACCATGGAGCCACTGCAGCCCCATGATTGAAAATAAGCAATGAGTTTTCAAAAAAAAAGATAACCACTCAAAACCATTTAGTGACAGGTAGCAGTTTAGCTAAAAGTGTCTATGACTACATACATTCAAGGTAATCCACTGCCACAGGATTTTGTGACATTTTGTACAGATTTCATTGAGAGAAGACAAAAACATCTGTATAAATTGGTGCCATGAAGTCTCACTCTTATGCCTGATGAAGTGGACTTGAGCCACAAAAGCTAATATTAAAATACAGCAGTTAGTCTTTAAAGTGCCACAATGTTTTTTGTCTTTTTGTTTTGTTTACTCTCTGAAATCTGTACAGGGAGATCCATTTACAGCAATCAGAATCAAAATTTAAAACAGACACAATAATTTTGAGCGCTAGTTTGGGGATAACCAAGACACTGCAGATATCACCATCATACCATCTTGCCCACCTGGCACTACATCATCACCATCACCATCACCATCACCATCACCATCACCATCACCATCACCATCACCACCACCATCACCACCACCATCATCATCATGTTTCATTTGTATGCCGCCCACTCGACAGAGCGACTCAGGGCAGCTATAAATTGATGCCTGGCGATGACCAGTTTTATGTCCCAAACACTTGTTTCCAACTGGAGAATTTTGTTTAGCAGAAGCCAGGAGGGCCATTTAAGTTTGCTAACAGCACACATGATACTAACTATATCAACTCCTTTTCAAGCCAGGGGCTGGGTCATGCTCTCTCAGTCAGCTTCGAGGGCCAGATGGCCATTTTGTCCTGCCTGCCCAATGGGGGTGGACATTTTATCACAACAGCTTCAAAGGGATAGCCATTTTGTTTCTTGAATGCCCTTGGAGGGATAGGGAGCATATGAAATGGTGCCGCAGGCCGGATACTGCTCATGGGCCTTAGGTTGGGAACCCCCAGACCACACAGTCATTCCCATTCGGTTTACTGCTGGAGAGGTCAGCCCCAAAAGCCAGCCTATTTGACCTTGGTTTGACTACTGACCTTGCTGTTAGATTACCTTTGACTGAACTTTTCCTTGGTGCACTGCCCTCCTGTTATTAACCCCTTGGCCTGGGTGGAAAACACTTTTTAAAATTGCTATGAAGGACTGGTCACATACTCAAGACAGAACATTTGCCACTGAGCTTCAGTTTTTCTTTAGTCATAAATTTATAGAACACCAAAAGTTGAGATCAATTTAGCACATTTTAGCAAATGCCTCAGTTTTCTCCATCTCTGTCATCAGAATGTCTTATTCTACCATCATGTTCCAAGGCTTCCTAAAGATTACTTTCCCCCTGGGTGAGCCTTTGGGAGCCTCAGGACTGGAGAGAGGGAAGCCTTTAGTATAAAACAGTGATGGGGAACCTTTTAGAGACCAAGTGCCCAAACTGCAACCCCACACCCACTTATTAATTGCAAAGTGCCAACATGGTGTGGCAAACTCCATGCTGGGGGAGGGAGGAAGTGCTCCCATTGTCTGCTGGGTAGAGGGGCAGAGCAAACTCTGTGCTGGGGGAGGAGGAAGTTCTTTCATTGGGCTGGGCAGAGGGGCAGGGTGTGGTGGCGCTGGACTGACAGTGCATGTGCCCACAGAGAGGGCTCTAAGTGCCACCTTGGGCAGGCATGTCATAAGTTTGCCACCACTGGTATAAAACATTGCTACCATTTGTCCCAATCCTGGCAGTCGGATCAGAAGGAGCTGTTTTCAGATATTAAAACTTCCCATCCCCCTGTCCTGAGGCTCCCAAGGGCTTCTTCAGGGTAAAATAGACTGCCTAGGAGCCTTGGAACCTGATATGGGGGAGGAATAGGAAGCCTTGAGTTTGAGATGAAAATCTGTGGCTGATGTAGTCAACAGACTGCATGGGCATAAAATTTATGCAATAGGATTTCATCCCAAATGTAATAATCCTAAAAAAAAAATCCTACTAATTTTAAATAAGTTTTAAAATGCATAACATAGAAGTAGAAGTTTTGTCTTAAGCTGCTGCTTCAACAAAAGGCAAGCAAATATAAACAAGGGCAGAAAAAAGCTGGCAGATCTACCCAAGGGCAACTTGTTGAGAGTCCCTAAAGCACAGGCACTGCATTGACATCTATAATAAGCTAAACTGCTGTGAGCCTTACTTGCTCCTGGCAGTGAGGTGACTATAAGACTTGTCTCCATAGCCAAGCAACAGCAGCAACAAGCATTCTTAGTTTTATGGGGAAATGCAGTGGGTCTTCACATGAAACAGTAATATCTGAAGACACTGGGATTTTTGTTGTTGTTGTTGTTTGCACAAATGCCATAGCTAATTGAAGAGATTAATGCAGCTCTGGTGGGAATGTATTTTAAACAATCAATCAAAGAGAATTTTTCTGTGCTGCAAATTGGCTTCCTGCACTGTGGGAGGAAGTTTCAAACTTAATTTACCAAAACAGAACAAAATAATTTGCTTCAAAATTACACAAAATTGCAATGCTCACTGGTACATACAAGCAGGGAGAACATTAGTGGCAATACGTGTTCCATTTTTACATTCACGTTTCTCTTTTGATAGTCAGTAGCACAATTCTCAGGATTCACTGGGTTGAAGTCCAGCCACCTTCTGAGTAGTAGGGACTATGACATTACCTGTCACCACTCTCAGGTCTTCTTGTTCCTTTTCTTTTAGCTGCAATCCTCACAGTAGCTGAGAGAGAAACAGATTTTCCCAGGAACAATATATGTATCACAAACTGTAGGTATTCTAATGCAAAGTATCTGATTGTGGTTTGGTCTTGAAGAGGCAATAAGATGCAATCAATTCACAAGAGACTTACTCCTTAATTGTATTTATTGAATGACTAGGGACGGGCGGGCGATATAACAATACTTTTCAAATACTTGATGGTCATAAAAAAGATGGGCAGGACTTGTTCTTGATCATCACAGAGTGCAAGACACTAATAAAGGCTTCAAACTATACCAGCTACACCAACTGCCAGGGGAAGAAGAAGCCAGGGCAGGATGAGGACCTTGCCGACCCTCCCCCTGTGCCTATACCAACTGCCATGGGAGGAAGAAGCCAGGGCAGGATGATCCTTGACGCCCTTCCCCCTGTGCCTATAACAACTGCCAGGGGAAGAAGAAGCCAGGGCAGGATGAGGACCTTGCCGCCCCTCCCCCTGTGCCTACACCAACTGCCAGGGGAAGAAGCCAGGGCAGGATGAGGACCTTGCCACCCCTACCCCTGTGCCCACCCCAACATATTGTATTGTAATGTAATGTAAAGTATTGTCTGTAAACCGCCCTGAGTCGCCATGGCGAGTGGGCAGCAATATAAATTTGAACTAATAATAATACTGTAATAATAATAAACTACTATGAAACCATATAGAGGCTGAATTTCAGGGCAAACTTCTTAACTGTTAGAGTAGTACAACAGTGGAACCAATTAGGTTGAGAGGTGGTGGGTGCTCCAATGCTGGAGACATTCAAGAGAGAATTAGATAACCATTTGTCAGAACCAGAAGAGTAGCGTGCCTTGGCGGGGCTCCGTATAAAAATTTGTTTGGGGGCCCTTAGGAAGGGTAAAGATTTGTTTTGCTTACGCACGTTGGGGGCCCCCGTGGCCCGGGGCCCCCGTATAATTGATACGGCAGATACGGCGGTAGCTACGCCTCTGGTCAGAACTGCTTTGATTGGGATTCCTGTATTGAGCAGGCGATTGGACTTAAAGGCCTCTTAGCCCCCTTTTAACTCAGTTACACTATGATCCAATGATTCTATGATCCAGCTGCATGCATGTTTGGACTCTCTTTGCAGGTGTGTGGCAATGTGAGCTGTCAAAATTAGCACCTTCCAATGCCTTACTGAACTGACCATTACACTTCCGCATAAATTTGTTGTGTCACCTGACAAACCTTTTCTAAGCTGAAGGGACCAAGTAAAAATAATGAACCTTTAGAAAACTGCCACATTATTGACTGCTGTGAATGGACAAATGACAGCTGAAAGACACTTCATATGCAAGAAATGCTGTGTGACAAAGCCATAGGCTTAAATCAAATTCTCTGTACTTGTTAGGGGAATATAACCAGTGGCTAATTGCCACTTCTTTTGGTAGGCTAAAAGCAGCAATTACATCAAGGGAAGCAACTGTCCCCTGTGGTAAGGAAATATTTTTTACCAGAGACTCATTCTTGCAAAAGCTGCAGCAGGCACTGATATTAACAATAGTGCTGCAAATAGGAAACCTTAAAAGGCCCTAACTGTCAAGAAACTGATTCATGTCATGAGCATGTCGCTATCCTTATAAGGCTGTCATTCCCTCCGAAGCAACTTTGACAGCATACTCCTTCTAGTATTATCACATCTGCTATTTTTGAAGGGCACCCCTGACAGAGTCACGCAACTGAAAGGGACTCCATACCACCCTGAAGCTGTAAAGCGATATTCTCCTGCATTGGACTTATCCCCAGTGAACTCTGTTCCATGCCTTACTTGAACTCTCCAGATCCATAGCAAACTGCCCTACAAAAAAGATGGTTTCATGCAAAATAGATAGTTCAAGGAGCTCAAAGAGCTACTTCATCTCTTGCATGCTCAACAATCTAGGACAACTTCAACACCCTTCCCTCCATCTTTGAATTCACTGGAAGAAAAGTTCAGGCTGCAATTCAAACATTATGAGCACCAGATAAAAATTATATAACAATCAAGGATGACAGAGCAACTCCTGAAGAACCAACAGCTCTGTAGGTTCATTCATTTGGAAAGACACTGCACTGAACTAATAGAAATGGGTGGATCTGGTACTGTTCCTTAGTAATTGTCTCTTCCCTTCCTCTTTCCCAGGACTTTTTGCACTACAATCTAAGGTGAGTTGTTAAGAAAGTCTTTAAGTTTGTGGGTGAATGCTTCTTGACTTCTAATGCACATGAAGACAAATCTCTACATGGCCATTAAAATACCATGCAATGTACCCTCTGCCATTTCACTCTGGGTGCTCTGGAGATATGTTTGAAACAGCTGTTGAGATCAAACTGTGAGGCTATTACTGTGGGACAATTGTATCTTTAAGCAACACTCACCATCCCACTGGCATTCAAATCAATGTGGGACAGGCTACTGCATACTAAATGAATGGAAAGCCCTGTGAAATAGCCTGCATCAATTTAAATGCCAAGTAATGCAATGTACTGTACATTGAACAGGAAAAAACCTTTCAGCAGCATGTAAAAGCATTAAAGCCAAGCTATGATTTACACCAGGGATTCTCAACCTGTGGTCTGTGGGCCGGATGCAGCCCATAGCATCATTTCATGTGGACCCCCACTGCCTCCACCACACCAGGAAGTGCCATGTGATGGAAGAAGGGGGAAATGGCTGTCTGGCCCCAGAAATTGTCTGAGGGAGTGTGACCCACCCGCCCCTGGCTTAAAAAGGCTGAGAACTTTGGCATGAGAAAAGGGATATCCCCATATTTACCTACAACTTATCATAGGGAAAGAGTGGATTTCCCCAGAGGTTCCTAGATTCCAACTCCCACCAGAAAGTCACCCTGCTTTACAACATAGAATTGATTAATTTTCTCATTGATACTGCTAATCCTGTAGTAGTAAGCCAGTTTCATTACTCCTGTACTAACAATACAAGGATTTATCAGTACAAAAAAACATTTCCTCAAGGAGCAAATTAATAATAACTTTGCTTGATGAAGATAAATTATTATGTTATGGTATCCCCCCCTTTTTTTTTTAATCAAATTTGAATTTGCATGCAAATTTTGAAACTGTGAAATATCTGCCATCAAATAGATAACAGCTAACACCTGACAGCATTTTTCTCTTTCTTGGCTTGGTTATGTCTCCCAAGTAATTTTAAGAGTTGTTGATCAAAAGCTTTGATTTGTGAAGACTCATGCTGTGATAATTGACTGCAGCCGTTTCCCATGTTCAGTTTACAAGGACTGTAATACATACAATTATCTCCTGTATAATAAAAAGCACTGTTTTTTTTAAATGCAGCAGCTTACTTAATGGGAAGAGAGAGGGCAGAGAGGGGAATAAATACATTTAAACACTGGACACCAGTGGCATAGATTTTAAAATCAGATCTTCTTCTTCTTCTTCTGTGTCTAGGGCAGATGTCAAACTGCCAAAATGAAGGCACCTTTTGGTGAGTCGATTCTGCAGTTCCTTTCACCTGACCCAGTGTGAGAAAGATTAGCTAGCAACACAAGGTGGCCATTACTACAGTATGCCTGATTATGATGCAAAAATACTATAATCTTCAAGGCGGCTCTTTCTGTGAACTCCTTAAAGTCAGATTAAAGAAGAGTATCTTCTCTCCCAAAAAAGTCTCCAAACAGGAAAACTAACAAAGTCATGTGGGGAAAGGGCAAATTGTCATACTTAAAGTAGATACTTTGAAAATTTTCCAGCAAAAAGTCTGATATGCCAAGTTCCACTTTTCTCTAAATTAATTCAATCACATGGAATTGTTACACAAGTAATTAAATGTTTAAGCAGGACAAAATATTTGTAAATAAAGTAAAACAAAACATAATGGCTAATATTCAAGTAACATAAATATAGAACAACTAATGAAATTGTATTTGAAAAAAAAATCAGTCCAGTAGCAATGAATCATCCAATAAATAAAATCCTCAATGCTGCTGAAATTTGGGAGATCCAAGAGAAATTAAAGGAGGCTGTTCGATTCCACAATGACTAGAATTCTATTAGCATTAATCGAAGGTTTGCTTAATTTGCTGTTGCTAATTTCAGTTAACTGATAAGGTGCTGGATGAGCATTTTGCTCAAATTCCACATCACACACATAATTATATCAACTAAGATACACCTCAGAGGTACCAAGTTGTGCAGACCTCAGGCAAACATGATCAGGATTTTAGCCAGGAAGGGAAACTAATAATTCTTTAATCAAACAAATTGCAAGTCCAAAATATTAGAGGAACCCTCAACTCTCCTATCATGAGATAGACTCTTCCCATAAATCAAGGTTCTAAACTGAGCAGAGGAGTCCAAACCTACAGCTTAAGTTCCTTTTTTTGTCAGATGCTAAATGCAAAGCTAACATGGGCCAGAATGACACCACCCCCCCAACTGGGGGAGACAAAATACATGCATGCCATTGCCTTGGAACCAAGGAATTCATTGTGTGACCAGCTGCATTGACAAACTGCTGCATGTTTACCTGCTACTGGGTTTCTTTCTTTGTTTACTAAACATCAGGTTCTTCTCTTATTTTGTATTCACAGAAATATGTGTGTATTTCTATTGAAAGGGGCAGTGTGAATTCACCCAACATCATTTGCCATGATCATCTTTCTTTTCCTTCTAGATCAGTGGTGGTGAACCTTGGCACTCCAGATGTTCTTGGATTTCAGTTACCAAATGTCCAAATTAGTACACCTGCTGATCATGCGAAGACCAACTCCCCCAAGTTGGTACTTCTTGGATGTTCTGAACTCTCATTTCCATCATTCCTAGCCCGCTCCTGTTTGGAAGATTATGGGAGTCGCCGCCCCCCTCCCAATATGTTGAAAGAACAATAATCTGGAGAGGTGTTGGTATAAACTGAATACAACAAGCCTGCTTTGTGCAGGGTTCTCTTGACTAAGCTACCTGATGTTGTAAGGTCTTTTCATATGAAGTGACTGGGTAAGAATAGAATAGACTGCAGGAACAATTTAATTTTCTTCAGCTATTAAAAGAGTCAAGGGAAGTCAGCTGGTATCAAATGTAATGTATTGGTGCAAAGAACCCTCTTGTAACAAGTAAGAGCAAAAGCAGAATATTTGTTGCACACTTGACTGCTATTTGTCCCAATCGTTCTCTCTTTTGAACACAAAGGAGAAGAGTCAAAACCATGCATCGTGTCTGGAAATATGCCTGGGTTTTGCATGCATGCTTTGTAGCATCACACACATCAGTTGCAACACCAATAATACATTTACAGAGATAGCTCTGGGTGGGAGAAATAAAGGCCCAGTTTCAAATAATAGGAGATGGCAGTTCTTCTTAATCATCTGTCATTACAAGAGACAATCAGCACTTTTTCACAAGCTTTGCAAAGAGAGGATAGAACAGATGAACTCCACTCCTTGAATACCATAGGGTATTGCTGTTCCTTTTCCTATTATCTTGTAAAGGTAGATCTAGCCTTTTTATATTTTATTAGTTCCTCTTTGTGCCACATGAATGAATCCCGTGTTTGGTTTGAGCTCAATACCTATGCTATCAATTATTAAAAAGCGCTTGTCGCAGGAGGAAAACAGGAGCTGCAGAGATCCTGGCAACAGTACAGAACATCCAGTTGCTACTGTTGGGAATTTTGACTCAGAGACATTTCAGCACTCACTTTAGTTTCATCCTTGTTCTTTTAGCCTGTGCGTTCCGGGATGAAGGATAAAGAGCAAAGCTTTGAAATGTCACATTTTGGCATGTAGTTCCCAGAATTCCACTGGCTATGCTGGCTGGGGATTTCTGGATGTTGTTGACCAACACAGTCATGTTTCTGAACACTGCAAAAGATTATCTACAGACAGGTGTGCTTGACTCACTAATCTTGGGTATCTACAAGGTGCTAAGGAATATTTAGCAATTCTTTTACTCAGGGAAAGGAGCATCGTCTTCTTTCCATCATAATTCCGGAGCATGGTCATAAACTCTACCAAGGAAGGAAGGAAGGAAGGAAGGAAGGAAGGAAGGAAGGAAGGAAGGAAGGAAGGAAGGAAGGAAGGAAACCAAGCAGGGCTGGAAGATGTTGCCATTTATTTTTCTAACTCTCTCCAGCAGATTCACTGCTAGATTATGCTGCACTCTATATTTTTGTGCCCTTAGGCAATATCCATCTGCTCCTCCCTAGTTACATCTCCACAAGGCAGTCTTTAAAGATGGAAAAAGAATCACAATTTCTCTACAATTGTTTTTCCAACCGAGGTATCATATTTCCAATTGTCCTGGAGACAATAAATGGACAGAAAATGAGTCTCTTAAGATACCAAAAAGGGTATCAACTTGTCAAGTTCATTTATTAACATGGCTCAGCAAATGTGGTCACGTGCCAAAAGGCTGGAATTAGATAGGCATATTGGACATTTTGTGGGAATGCAAACCCCATAATTTTCCATTCTGGGAGTTCCACTTGACATGAAGACTCCTAAATGTGGCTCACTTGAGAAAAAAGACTTAAACATGATGGGTTGATGTTTTTTCGCCTTGCTCCACCTGCCTGTTCAGGATGGAAACTGCCCCACTGTTAGTTTAGGCTTTGCTCTAGGCAAGGCATATTCAGATTCCTGTAATGTCAGGTAGAACTTCCAAAAAAGAGAGTCATGGGTTTTGTAGGTCAAAAAATCCCCAAGTCCCATGTCTAGGAGGTGGTGAATGTTCCCTGTTCAGTGGACAGGTGGCCCAAGGAGGAATCTGAGAAAACGTTGCTTTAGCTCTCCAGAACCTGTAGTCAATGGGTTTCTGAGGCTTGATCTTAAATGGCCGTGTCACTGATACTCCATGCAATCATGATTACTGACAACATTTAAGTACTTAGTCACACTGAGTTCATGGAGATGTTAAATCTATGGTGCCTTGAACATTTACTTGCAAAAAAAAAAATGCTATCACTGAAAATGGTTCATATTTTGCCAAATGCAACAAAAAGAAAGAACCCAATTTTTAAGCATGTAATATACACCGGTCCACAAATTAAAACTCCCCCTTCAACCAATGTATTAACATCTCATAAAACTTTATCACATCAAGTTGCCAAAATCAATATGAAATTGGGCTTTACTACTTTACTTAATCCTCTAAAGTAAATCACGTATAAGGATGCTACTCTATGATTTTCAGGATGGATTATGCAGAAAACCGAAAGCATTTCCCCAGCCATATGGTCAGCATTGTCTCTAAACAACACATGCATTCAGTTTGGACCATTAAAGCTGCCTTGTTTACAAGACTGAAATCTTCAGTTGGAAGGCAGAGTAGAAATCAAAGTGGGGAACTTAACCACATGGGCAGATGTCTGTTGGCAATGCCACTTAAAACTACCTGATGAAAAGTCAACATTGATGTAGATTCCATTATTTTAATAGGTCTCCTCTTGCTGGTACTACTAATAGAGTTCTGAAAATTAAATGAAGATAGTATTAACCAGATGGATGATGATGATAGGCAGTGATAAATAATCACACCCTCTCCATTTCTGGATAGGGCAAAGACATGTTCAGTAGCTAGGCTGGTGTCAAAACATCATTTCAACTCTGCAAAATAAGAGCCAGCAGTGGGGAAGTTAGATTTTTCCTAATTCCTGGCACCCATTGATGGTGGGTTCTACAGGATTTTGACTACATCTCCTATCAGTCTTAAATACTGCAACTAATGTTCAGGGATAATGAGAAGTGCCCTTCAAAACAAGAGGAAGGCAACAATTTAGGGAAGGCTGGCCTAGTGCACAGTCTATCACAGGGATTCTCAACCTGTGGCCCATGGGCCAGTTATGGCCCATGGCACCATTTCACGTGGCCTCTCACTGCCTCCACCATGCGCGGAAGTGCCATGTGGTGGAGTAAGAGCAAAATGGCCATCTGACCCCTGAAGATGTCTGAGGGTGACATGGCACCCAGCTTTAAAAGGTTGAGAACTCCTGATCTATCACAACACTCTTCTCTGCAGTCATGTGACATCCAGGTCAGCAGTGGAAGAGGACCAGCAGGTAGATCTCAAATTAAGGATAAAGGCAACAGCTCATATTGCATTATCACACACAATTTGTGGTATGGACAATGGTATCTGGAGGAAATCCAACAACAGAATCAGGATCCTATAAATTATTGTCTGCATGAACTAGGCAGTAGGCAGAACAGTGCAGGAGAATGAATTTTTAATATCTCTTGCCTGCTTTGCATCCGCTTGGCTCTAATGAGTAGTTATAAATAGTTAAACAAATGCATCAAAATCCTTCATCTTATTACAACCGGGGGGGGGGGGGGGAATTAAACTTCGGCACTGTAGACCCTGCTGTAATGACTTATCAATCAGCAGATAATTAAATTTTATATTAACTGTATACCCTTGGGAATATGATTTATTATGGGAGCCATCATTCTAATCTATTCTGAAGAAATCACACTAATATTAATGCATAATATAACAACCCTTAAGAGCAAAAATATAACTGATTTTTTTAGGTGCAATAGTTTCCAAAACCAGAGAGTGGAAGTATTCAATAATTGATCAATTGATTAATTTCATTCCACTGTCCTTTCTGCTGATTCATTGCCTGAAGGTGGCTTATGGGGATGGGACTTTTGAATTATTAGGACTACAAATCCCACAATTCTATATTCTGGTTGTTCTTCCTATCTTTCATACACCTTACATATACTTACATGTGATTCATGAACACAATTGCAGTGGTGGGATTCAAAACTTTTTACTACCTACTCTGTGGGTGTGATATGGTGAACATGGCCAGGTGGAAAGCTCTGTGTTGCACCTGAATTAGGACTACCTTAGTTCAAAACTTGGATGAGTGGTGCCAGCCAAAATTTCTGCTACTGGTTCTGGTGAACTGGGGTGAACCTGCTGAATCTCACCACTGGCTTAAACCACTGCACCACAACAGCTTTGAGCTAAGCCTTAGTCCAGTGATGGGGCTATTTGTGAATTACGCACCTTTCTCCTACCCAAAATCTAACAGGAAAGAGATTAAATGAAATGACTCAATAATAGGTCAGTAGACCATTGAAGGGACTGAAGTGGCTTAGTGGTTAAGACACTAAACTTGATGACTGGAAGGTTGGCAGGTCAGCAGTTTAAGACTCGAGTGTCACATGATGGTGTGAGCTCCCATCCCTGTCCCAGCTCCTGCCAACCTAGCAGTTCAAAAGCAAGAAATTGCAAGTAGATAAATAGGTACCTCTTTGTCAGGAAAGATAACAATGTTCCATGCACTCCAGTGTCTAGTCATGCCTTCCACATGTCCACGGAAACATCTCCAAATGCAGATGGCTCTTTGGCTATAAGTAGAGATGAACACTGAACCCTAGAGTCAGATACGACTGGCTTTTGAGCAAGTGTGACCTTTACCATTACCTTTACCTGGTCATTGAATATATTTTAACCAGTTTTTCAGACAATCAACCATTTAGTAACTTGGTCATTTGCAGCATGCCGACAGCTAATGAAAAGCACCCACATATTAATTATGTAACATCACAGGGCTAATTTTTCCAAAACCACTGCAAACTCTGGAAACAACTGAGATGCAAATAGCCATCTTGGGACCCTGGGCAAGTGGCACCATCTCTCTTGCCCACTCTGCCATTGGTGATGGGCATGAAAATAGAAGAGGCGAATTGAGTGTCCCTCCAAAAGAAAGAGAAGGGTGATGTCAAAAGAAGAAAAAGAAAGAAAAAAGGAAAATGGGAGAATGAATAGAGCTGGGAGATACATTTCTTGCCATAACTCTCACCAGTAGCTTCACCTCTTGATATCAGTGCGCTTTAAATTGTGGTCTTGCTGCAAAAGCCCCATTGCTTCATCCTAGTTAAAGCTTTGGGGAAAAGATGGCCAGAACTTGGGATCCCAGATTCTTGATCAAAGTCTCTATTTTACACCTTCCAAGACAAAAAGCACCCTCTCAGCTTAGATATCTTCACATTTGAAAAGTGGATGGAAGAATAAAATCACATACACATATTATTTTTTTAAAAATAGGAATACTGTAGTTTAAAATGGTTATAATTGGAGCAAATACAAAGAAGCATGTTCTCCTTCTTCTTGTGCCATATCTGATTCTGACTATTGGTGATCATTATGGCAATCAGCCATGAAGAATGTCCTGCAAATATAATTCCGTGGCCTTTTACTTGCCTTCCACCTCGCAGAGTGACACCTGTACCACTGATCCAGTCGCATGACTCATTTTCTGGTCCTGAGCCCTTTTGGTACACAAAGTCCTCCTCAGCCCCAGGCCAGTGTTGATGAAGCTGCTGCCCTCCATCAAGATGGATTCAAGTGGAATTTAATCACTTGGGGACCATCACCCTTCTGTGTGGACTTCACCAAGGCCACTAGCCATCAGGGTCGTCAGGTTAGTTAACCGCTGCCTGACGTTCGGCGTTGAGTCATTGGCAGTATGGGCTACTCTAGTACCATAACAGGATAACCTGGCCAGACTTCCAAGCATGTTCTAATTCACGATAAAAATGAGTGTACAAGCCTGGGCCTTAGGAGAAATGCAGGAAGCAACAAACAAAGTCTTCCAACCTAATATGAGCAAAAGATGAGATGTAAATGTAGGTAGGATTCAGGGAAATGCAACAAAAGAATGGTTTTTTGACAGCTTTTGGTAATGATAAAGTATTACACACGCTGCCTTTCTAGATTTCACTTAATGAGTGTTGAGTTAAACCAGAGCTTATTTTTACTGAGTGTGAATTGTATCTAGCTTTTTCCACAATATCTTCCAATCCAGATAAGGCAAAATAAAAATAGTAAATGTTAAATAAAAAAAGGAAGAGAAATATACCGTATGTAATTGTGCTATTTAAAGAGTGTTTTGTGGTGCTGTTTAGTCATGTATTAGGGCAAATTACCTTAATCTAGCCTCGTCTAATCATTACCATGTTACACTTCAAAGCTTAAAAGATTTAACCCCTTTTATGAAATTCAATTAGACTTTTAAGAAATAATCATCAATGTTTAATTCAGATGGATTGTGGGCAGAAATAAAATTGCATAACTGCTTCAAGGAGATTTGTTGAATATAAAGTGGCAAAAAATATATAGCAGAGTTCCATCTCACATTGCAATTTGTAACAGCTACTGTATACACTGGACTTTTTTATTTTGCTTTGCAGCATAATTTATATGATTATCAAGTCCAGTGATTTCAAAACCGGCTCCCTCAAGATAGGCCATGGTTAGGAGTTACAGATTTGCAATCCAAAATATGATGGTAGGATGCAGAAACAGGGAACTACTAGCCTATTTTCAAACAGTTGCTAAGCAGACATAATATTGCTTTTCAATGTTGTACCCAGAATCTGATATTCAATGGTACCACAGAGCCAAATGACAACTGACAGACTGCTGATGAACAAGATGTACTTTCTACTGAAAGAAAATGTACTTTTAAATTGTTTTAAACCAGTGTGTTGTTTTTAATATAGAGAAAGCTTACTTGAGCTAGTGTAGGTTGGAGTGTTTGGCTGCAGAGCTGGAGTCAGGAGTTTGAATCTCATAGTGCCATAATGATTAACCTTGGCATTCCAGGTGTTCTTGGACTTCAATTACCAGAAGCTCAAATCAGCACTCCTGCTGATCAGGACTTCTGGGAACTGAAGTTCAAGAACACCTGGAGTGCCAAGGTTAGTTATCATTGCTATAGTGCATCCTGTGAAATGGGTCGGCCAAGATCACCAGCAAAGATCATCCAGAATGTAGGTGGGTATCTGTCCTCACTTCCTGAAAAGGAGTGGAGAGTGTGACCAATTATGTATGAGTAGTTTCTATCTAGAAAACCTCGTAAGGGTCTCCATAACTCTGAACTAACTTGATGGCTCCTCCACCTTATCACTGTAATGTTTAATTGGTTTTTAATAGTACAGTAATACCTCGGGTAACATTTGCATCAGATAACGTTAAAACTGCATAACGTTAAGCAATCTGGAAAAAAATTTGCATCACATAATGTTAAAATCATATGGGATGGATCGGATAGCATTCACTAAAGCCTGTGACAGTTACAATATATCTCTATGGAGTTTTAACGCTATCTGATGAATCCCATAGGATTTTAACATTATCCAATGCATGTATCAGATAACATTAAACATCGGATAACACTAAGACTTGTGGAACCAAGTTTTAGCGTTATCCGAGATTTTACTATATATCTTATCAGCTGAAATCCAGTGGTAAGATACAACTAGAGCAGGTCTACTGGGTCAGTGAAAGTTTGTTGAGTTTATCCTCTGTAAGTTCCACAGATTCAACAGGCCTACTCTAGTTGCAACCCTTTACTGGATTTCAGTCACTGTGTTTATAGCTGTATCTGTTTTCACTCATTTAGAAAATGCTTTTGGTGCCTGAATTGAGACACATGAGATGATAAATAAGTAAATAGGTTGCAATGGATGACAGCAATGGCTTATCTTGTTCAGCATTTTTTGGCCCGTCAGCCCACAAGCAGAATATCAAAGTGACAGCATCCATATCAATGTATGGAAGATGCTGCTGTCAGAGGCTGCTAGACCAGATGTTTGGTATAGCTCCAAGACTAGTAGCAGGGGACCTTATCTTCCATGAGTTTATCTAAACTGGTAGCCATGGCCCCATCCAGAAGTCCATTCTGTTGTTTAATTTTGTATTTTATGAAGAATCTTCGATCACTGGAAAAGAATGCTGAAAGAAGTAGGACTGTGGCCCTTTCACAATGTTAAGTGAAGATTTTCTTATCCTTAAAAACATTATTCCTTTCTTTTGCAAGGATCCCAACATAGTACGAGGAAGGAACAGGACTTTATTATTTTTCACTTCGGAACATTTAATTGCAGGCATCTCTTAAGAACTGCTGAAAATCTGCCAAGATTCCCAATGATTTTCAAAGTTGCCCAAGAACTGCTAACACCAGCAAGATTGCTGCACTAAATAATTTATTGACATCTCTACATAAATTAGACACTCAGGGTGAATATGCCATGAACCTCGGGAAGAGGTGAGTGCTTACTACGTAGCCTGTACAATCCATCAGCACATGAGACAAGTTTCCAAGATGTTTTAATCTCCAATAATGTTTCCTGCTGGAAAGCAGCTCATGATTTTTTGTGATTGCAAAAAGAGAAGGATATCCATAACTTCACATGGACCTAGTCCAGTGATGGCAAACCTTGGCACGCCAGGTGTTCTTGGACTTCAATTACCAGAAGCCGAAGTCAGCACACCTGCTAATCAGGGCTTCTGGGAATTGATGTTTAAGAACACCTGGAGTGCCAAGGTTCACCATCACTGATTCTTAGTTCATCATCATTCCTGACTAGGAAGAATCACTTCAAAGCTATGTCAAGGCCACACAGTAACTTCTATAAGTTCTGATAGAAATAAAGATAATATCCAAACAATAAAGTTCATCTATAAACTGGTATAGATCACATGCTTTGTTTCTGTTTTATGAGAAACATCAAGCATCGAATAATCTCAGGAAGAGGATGTACGGCCCTTTGTCCATTTAGCCCAGAATTTCTGACACAGACTGGAAGCACCAATCTGAGGTTTGTGATACAAAATATACTTTGAAATTGCTGGGCACTGAACTTGAGACCTGGAGATGCCAGCCACTTAACCTGCATAGAGATATAAATCTTCACTCAGCCCATTTCCTGCAAGCAATAACAAAAACATTTGGGCCCAATGAGCAAAAATGTGATTGCTATTGTAGTGTATGGTTTGCCCCCCCCCCCCTTTCAGCATTTTTAGGTGAAAAACTGACAAAATGCTCTTTGTGCAAAAAAGTTTTTTTTAAAAAAAAAAGAGTCTGCATGCCAGGCTAGAGCTCTCTCATTCATAGTGGCACCATGATTTCTGCTTTCAACATTTCCTAGATTGTTTAAATAGTTATTGTTTTTTATTCTCCTCATTCCAACTTTGTAAACAGCCATGTGAAATAATCTATCCCTTTTTTACCTTTGCATATTGAACAGTCAGTCACATGTTAGCATTAAGAGCCATCTGCTCACAGGCAATGCACCCTTCACTCCTAAACTTAACATGTCTAGCTAATTGCCCATTACCAGCTGATTCTCAGAAGAACAATATGAATACTGAGCATATTTGCTGCAGATAAATGCTAATGCCTCTAAAAACGCCACTCCATTTGACTAAACAGCAAGCTTATCTCCAGTAGAGCAGAAACTCCATTTGAAACCCATAACAATTCCTCACTGTTAGCAGGCAACATAAACCTGCATGAAGAAAAATCGGTGAACTCCTGTCAATATGCTCAGATGTTTAAACAAATGTTCAGCTGAAGGATAGCTACATTATTCATACTTAGATACTTTGATTGTGCAGTCATCTACCTACCTACCTTGCACAGTGTTGAACTGCTTTTGTGCAAGCAAACTTTTCAAAACCATCTCAAAAACTTCTTGTTTCTTAGACATTGGAAAGTAGCAGCTGAGTAAATCATGCTTAACCCTCAACATCCAAATCTTTTC
This sequence comes from Furcifer pardalis, assembly GCA_030440675.1. Classification (NCBI taxonomy): domain Eukaryota; kingdom Metazoa; phylum Chordata; class Lepidosauria; order Squamata; family Chamaeleonidae; genus Furcifer; species Furcifer pardalis. Next base: position 102,912,661 of record CP126897.1, read on the forward strand.
TAGGCAAGTAGCTATAATGCTGTCAGGTGGCTGGCAAAATGGTAGCATCCCAGATAAAACAGCACATGGAATCTTCCTTCATCTGGAAGACCAAGACCAGCCCTGTCATTAGACAGAATGAGGCAACTGCCATTGTTGGCAATTACTGGTAGAAACAGCTCAGGATTTCTCAACGTTAGGCCTCCAGGTGTTCTTGGACTTCAGTTACAAGAAGCCCAAGTAAGGACACCTGCTGATCAGGGCTTCTGGGAACTGAAGTCCCAAAACATCTGGAGGCCCTAGGTTTAGAAACCGTGCTCTAGGTTGTTCAATGGACAACATTATCTTGCATAGCTATGCAAATGGTGTACTTTTTAGAGACATGAAACATTGTATTAGTAATGTCACCTTTTCAGTGTTAGCATGAAGGTCATACAGCCTTTTGGACAACTGGTTTTACAACTTCTTGTACAATGGTGGAACCAGGCACAACTGCACAAAGAGGTATTTTTCACATTAGGTGGGAGTTACTCGACACAGGCCTTTGCCATTTACATTAGAGCAATCCAGAATTAAGTAGGAGTTATTTTGAAGTAAACTTGCACAGAATTACAATGTGTTCGGTAATAGTTGGAGATTTGCTGTACTGTACTTCCATCCTAAAATTATATTGCACATAAACATTACCATTGCCAGTTTTAAAATGTAGCAAATTGACACTTGCCGCAGCTTCCTATTACTATACAAGATGGGATCAAAGTGGATTGCCCAGCATGGATCCTTTGAAATGTGGGTGGAATTTTGAGCTAGAATGCTTTTTTTCTTCCTCCAACACTGAAAGCTTTCGAAAGAGTTACAGGATTTGATACAAAGCATCATTTCAAGTGCTCCACTACTCTAGTTTTGATCTAATTCCAAGAGTCCCTTCAACCTGCCAAACTCTCAAAAAAGCTATACCTATTTTGTAAAGTAAGGGCTGGAGGAAGGAGTCTGCTGACACTCCTACAGCTCCAAGAAGAATGTGAAATAATAGATACAGTGGCCACTGTCTACCATTCAAATTTTCATGAGCTCAGTGAATGGGGGAAAAAAAAACAGCTTTCCATCACAAATGCGCATAAGACTGCCATTTCTTCAGAATGTACTGTTCCATGTCAGTGCTGTTCTTGCTCAACCAACTGCTAATTAAACTGTACAGTACTTAACTGTTGCCACAAAGGGTTTCTTAAAGGGTTTTAATAATAATAATAATAATAATAATAATAATAATAATAATAATAATAATAATAATAATAATAATAATAATAATAATAATAATATGCTGTCAAGTAAATTCTGACTTATGATCAGTGATGGGCATCAACTGGTTTGCACTAATTTGAGTGCAATGCAGGGCTTTCCCCCTGGCCATGCCCACCATACCAAGCCCACAGTGTGGTAGTAATTTTTTTTTGAGCCCACCACTGCTTATGACGACCCTTTTCAGGCAGAGAATACCCAGAAGGACTGTACAGTTTCCCCACGGCTACACAGGTTGGCTCTTCTCCCAGGGTGCACTGTGGGAAATCGAACTTCCAACCTCTGGCTCTGCATGCAGAATTATCTGAGCTATCCAACCAATTTAAAGACTTCATCCTATAAATACCCACATACCTATGGGAGATGCCTTCCTTTTAAATTCTACTGCATTTCAGATTCACAAATATTGCCCCATGCTCATTTTAATTTCTTAACACCTGTTGGGGGCAGGGGAAGGACCAGGAGCAGCAGCCCATCTTGCAGAACAAATTGCCTTAAACACATACATTCATCTTTCTGCGCCAAACCCCAAGATCCAGAGGTGGGCCTTTGTGATGCTCCACCCACCTTGAAATCTGTCTCAACTGGAGACCCAGGGAAACTGGAGAGCAAGAGATTATGCTTTGTGCCTTTGAGACTTGGCAAGCTTTGTGGGAGAACTAACACTAGGCACCAGGAGAAGTGTTCCATCTAGTACCGTGATGGTGAAACCTGGCACTCCAGTTGTTCTTAGACTTCAATTCCCAGAAGCCCAAGTCAGCACTACTGCTGGTCAGGGCTTCTGGGAATTGAAGTTCAAGAACAGCTGGAGTGCCAAGGTTTGCCGTCACTGATCTAGTAGATACTTCTTCATGAGTCCAGGAAGCCATGAATCAAGGGCTTGATAAGCTTCCTAACAACAGCTGCAACATTCAGGACAAGCCCTGGCAGGATAAAACATGAACGTGATAATGCTGCATATGATAAGAAGTTGACACTACATTGGCAGGCCTAATCTTATTATTCAGGAGAAATAATTTCCATTTTATAGAACATCCACTAGAAAATGCATGTCAGGGCCATACCCAGGGGAGCCCCCCCCCCCCGAAACCTTCCTGAGCTAAGAGCCCTCCCCCAACCCACCCTGTGACGCCAATGTTATATATGTGAATGTGACTTTGTTGCTCCTCCTGAGATTTTTTTGCCCTTTCTGAACCCCCCTCCCCCCTAGAATCCTGGCTACGGCCCTGGCATAAGTACAGGTATGCGCACAAGAATAGCACATGTTTATGTGGTGCTAAATAAGAATAGGCACAAAAGACAAGCTGGGTATTAATTTCAGTTTCCAAATGTTTGGCAGATTTCTAATTGCCCCATCAATGGAAATGACACCTCTTTTGATTTCATTTCTTTCCTAATGCAATTATGAGAAAAATTACATTTATTGACACTGCTGTTACCAAGGGAAATAAAAGGCCATTTGAGCTTAATTACACTGCAGTAGCAGTGTCAGATTATTATTATTACCATTATTATTACACTGCTACTGATGTTGATAGCCTGGAGTATTTTACCTGTCAGTCATCCAGCTACTTAGGTTCAGTCAGTCAAGCAAGATTCATTTGAAGGGCAAAAGTTGTGCTTCTATGCATCCCTTAATGTTAGCAGAATTGATATCTGATCTACAGAACAGAATCCTGAAAGAATAGGCTGGTCTACAGAATAGGATCCAGACAAATGTGAAGTACACCTGGCGGGAACAGGGCTGCAGCTTGAGGTTGATAAACAAATAGTCAAGGAATGCCTTAACATTGAATGAGTTCAGATTTCTAGGGCTGTCTGAATGGCATCTAAGAAGATTGCTGGAACTGGCTGAAGAACGGTCAGAACCGGCGTCTTATTATTTTCTTGAAATTATGGAGAATAGGCTAAGTGTCAGAAGACTGAATGACAGCTAATTTGGTCCCTATCTTTAAAAAGGGCAAAAAGGAGGAATTAGGAAACTGCTGACCAGACAGCCTTATATCAATTCCATGTAACTTTTGGGAGCACCTTATAAAGTGAACCATCTGCAAACACCCTGAAACAATGAAGTAATAACAAACAGCCAACATGGATGTGTCAAGAACAAATTCTACAAGACTAATTTTATTTTACTTTTCAATCAGGTAGATGGTGGGAATTATGTAGACACAATACATCTTGACCTCAACAAAGCTTTTCACATGACTCATGATAATTTGATTAGCAACTAGGTTTGGATAGAACACCTATTAGGTTTCTTCTCAAACTGGGAAGAGGTAACAAGTGGAGCACCCTAAGGCTCATTCCGGGCTCTGGTGCTCTTCAACATTTTTGTTAATGACTTTGACATAGAGGTACAGGGAATGTTTATCAAATTTGGAGAGGGCACATGATTGAGTAGAATAGCTAATATCCTAGAAGATAGAAATAAAATTCAAAAAGGTTTTAATAGGCTTGAACTGAAAACAAAGAGTAAATTGTAATAGGGATAAGTGCCAAGTCTATTGGGGAGGGCAATATGATAGGATTCTTCCAATAACTGAAAGACTATCATGTAGATGATATAGCAACACTGAATTGTCATATTCTTCCTTTATTCATGTTAGACTTACACAGGAAGAAGAAACAAAAAGAATCCTACTGAAGCCGCTTTGACCTGATATTTACCTTCTGAAATAATGATTAGTTTTTAAAACTTTAATCTTTTTACTTGATACTGAAATAAGGTCTTTAATTGTAAGATCACTCCAGTAAGTCTTCTTAATCTTCTTCCAAAGGTTATTACTGTTATTATTGCATTTATTTATTTACTTAACAAAGTTAATCCTTGTTCGTCCTCCAAAGACATTTGAGCATCTCACATATGGTTCTCACAACCCTCACTAATTGAGAAAGCCCAGAAGGCTCTCCTTCGATTCCACTCCTGCAGCTTGTTCTGTACTTTCATATTATGTACAGTATTTATATTTCTGTTTTATAGTCTTGTTTCTCAGAACCATCTCGATTGCTGTTTTCTCTATTTCACACATGAAAAGCTAACATCAATAATCAGATCAACTCAAACTGTAGCCATGGCTTCTGTTACTTGAGTTGCAACATTTCCAAAAGCTTGAATGGTTTTTATTATTATCCTGGGTCCTCAGCAGCATCTTCCAAGCTCTGAATATTCTATCACCAGGACTGATTCTCTTCAAAGGCTATCTATACTTGTTTATAGATCTATATCTGCCTTTCTCTTGACAAGATGGAAAAATTCATTCTCCTTGTCTAACCAAGAAAGATAACCAATTCTCTCGTTCTTTCTTTCTTTTAAAAAGTTTATCTATATTGCTGTACATCATGTGTATAGGAAAATAGTTTTCACTGCTAAATCTTATCAGACCTGCTACAAGGAGAATTAATCTTGACAGCTGTTAATTACTCGTAAGAGCTAATTACTGTTGAAAATTGAATTTAACTCCAGTATTTATCCTGCTGTTGTTTTTCTTACTATTATTAATATAATTATTCCTTGGACACTGCTTGTAGGCATCTATGCAATGCAAAGCAATCACACTTATATACCACCCCATAGTGCTTTCTGCAGCTCTATGGGCAGTTCACAAGTTAATTAGCATTTTGCCCCCAACATGTTGGGTACTCATTTTACCAGCCTCAGAAGGATGGAAGGCTGAGTCAATCTTGGTCGGGATTGAACTCACAGCCTTTTGGTTGCAGTACAGCAGTTTAACCCACTGTGCTACCAGGGCACCAATCTTCCAAGATTCATGTCTGTCTGTCTGTCTGTCTGTCTGTAATACACTTCTATGCTGCCTATTTGGGCAGTTTACACTTCTAAAATCGAATATATAACACATAAATACAACCATACGTATAAAATCACAATACTGTACCAATAAAAGCCCATTACCCAGCTGGTGGGAGAGATGAAAAATAAAATAAAATAATTTTCATCTTTCATTACAGAGAATCATGTTTGAGAATGAAGAAAAAAATGAAACATACTGGAAGTACAGTAATTGGCTTTAAATGCCTGTCTGAGCTGAATGGTTTTGAGTTGTTTTTCAAAATCTATGCAGGGAAGGGACTTGGCACAGCTTCACCAGTAAGGTGTTCCTTTATTGCTTACTATATACCCATGATGGTGAACCTTGGCACTCCAGATGTTCTTGGACTTCAGTTACCAGAAGTCCAAGTCAGCACTGGAGTGCCAAGGTTCACCATCACTGTTATATACCTTTTCTTATAGCTCCTGGTTTTTTAATTTGTTGCTACTGTTGCTTTGTGAAGGACAAAAATAAAATTATGAATGTTTGTTAATACAGCAAGAAAATTGTACACAGATATTCTACAGATGTCAATCTTATGATAATGCCATCAAAACAAAACATTTCCCAACATATTAGCATATAAATAGTTTTGTTTTGCTATTACTTTAGATAGCTTTCCTTGCTTCTTCTTTGTCATTCAACTGTCAGAAGTAAAGCAAACAGCCTTCAGAGTGAATTGACCCCCATGGAAAGCTCTGACAAATAGGTCTTGAAATATGCCCATGCTTGATGCCTCAGAGCAAACATATTTCAGACACCCAGTGGGTAGTCTGGTGTGTAAAGACAGTACAGAAAAAAGGGGAAAAGGAAATGGGCCAACTGGCCATAGACTTTTACCTTTAAAAAAAGGCAAAAAATAATTTAGAATTATTTGTTACATGTATATCCCATCTGTCTTCCAGTGAGCTCAAGGCAGCTTATATATTTTGTTTATTTATTATTTATTTTATTTATTCAAATTTATACCTTACTCTTTTGATGCAGGCACACTCAGAGCATCTTATAATGTATGAAAATATATGTAAGATCAAAATAAAATCATCCAGTAGTAACCAATACTAACCCAGGAAACAAATAAACAGACGGTGTCAGAAAATCTTAAAACCACAACAATATTCATAATAACTTGTTTATTACTATGTTCTGTGTACCTTTTGCCATGTTATGTTTTTAAATGAATGTTATGTTGTCTCATAGTTTAACTAATTTGTCTTAGATGTTTACCTATACTTGTTTCGTGTTTACTCTGTTTTGAGTTATCATGAGTTCTGCTGTTTGGGTGGAAAGCACTGGGGATCAAATAAAGGCAGAAAAGCAGACAGGCAGACAGGAGAAATAATTGTGTATGGACCTCTTCCAGGGCTTCTTGTCAAAACAGAACAAACTTCTGTGTGGTTTGCTGGTTCTCCAGCAAAGAATAATTGTTGCCGAGAATTAAAAATCTGGGTGCCTATCTCCTTATTGGAGAGACACAAACTTTATAGCAGGGGTGCCCACACCTTTTGGGCCATTGGCTAGTCATGTGGTCCAGTGGGCTGATCACATTGTTCCTCCCATCGGAAGCAGAAGTAAAATGTGTCTTGCAATCTGTTTTGCAACAGGATGAGAGAGATTTTTAGGCTGCCACATTTTACTTCCACTAGCAAGGGTGGTATGAGCTGGATGAATTGGGTACCTCTACTTTATAACATTTCTATCTCTGTGTTTAGCATAGCAGTCAGGTACAATAATAATGGCTTCACAAGCCTCTAAACTGATGATTGCCTCACATGGCTTTTGTATCTCTGGGGTTCCACCTGTTGAGCAGTAATAACAGCGAACCTGTTCCCCCAGAGTGAAATTCTTGCTGAGGACAACTGAATGTTTAGATGCTGACATCAGAACAAGCCTCTTAGCTTTTCTCTTCTTTTAAACACACACACACAAGGAGGAGGAGGAGGGTAGGCAAAACAGTTTTCCAAAAACAGCAGGATGAAATCATGAAACTCAGCCATGTTGAAACACAGGCCTGAAAAGCACTATGTACTTGTCACACACAGAGACTGTGAAACACTGAAAAGGATGTAAGTTCACCAAGATCAGGCTCCATCAATCTGGTGCCTTTCAAGCAGGTTGTACCATGTAACTCCTAGAATTCCTAGCAGGTGGTGGAAGAAAAGCCATTCAAGGAGATGACGTTTCAAATGGCTATTTATTATGAGTTACATTTCTATCCCCTGTTTCTTTCAAGATTTCAAGGCTCAATGCATAAGTCTCTTCTTTCCCATTTTATTCTCACAGCCGACCTATGGGATACACTACAGGTAGGCTGCTCTTTAAAACAGGATTATTTGCCATGTGGAGGAGCTGGGACAGAGACGGGAGCTCACTCTGTCATGCAGCACTTGGGTCCCAAACTACTGACCTGCTGACCTTCCAATCATTAAGTTCAGTGTCTTAACCACTAAGCCACCACAGTTCCTTACACCATTGGTGCCTTTAGACAAATTGAGGGTGTGTGCTGACAGCAAGAAGTATGGCAGTAAATGAAGTTTTGGGCAGCTGGGAAGAGAGGAAGGATGGTATTGGTGGATCCAATCATTCCCCAGGTAGAAGAACCCATGAATTCCACATGGTGAAAAGCAGTGAAAGCAGTGGACCAGATGTATCCCTTCGTCTCTTTAATCCATGCCCATGCATAGTGGGGAAACACAACAGTGAGACATTACACCCAGGCAGGACCTTATCAAAGGGGATGTCCTGTCACAGACTCTTTGCTGAATGGCTTTTGCTTCTCATCTCTTTCCTATTTATAACAAGTATAATTTCATTTCTATGATTTTCATACTCAAGTGAGAAGGTTTTAAGAGGGGTTGCTAACCTTGTAGATTGGCACCAAGGATGTCATTTTATTAGTCATCCTGTAACAGAAAAGGTGATCAGATTTTTTTTTAATAAAAAGGTTTTTATATTTATCTAATCAGACCTCCTGTGGCAGCATTCTCTACAGGTTGATCATGTATGGAGCCTGGAAATCCAGTTCTGCTGTAGTGTTCGTCTCTTTTCTTTTTTTGCTCTGCTGGACAAATGCTTCAGATTGTTTTTAAATTCCTACATGGAAAAGTGCCTCAGTCAACCAAGCCTTTCCCAGTTAGTAACCTATGTGAAGATGTTAAGTCTTTCAAGTAATTTTTTTTTAAAATTATTATTATTATTATTATTATTATTATTATTATTATTATTATTATTATTATTATTATTATTATTATTATTATTATTATTGCATCAGTCAAAATTTCAAAGAAGAAGAACCATCCGGGAAATCCCCCACTTCTTGCTGCTTCACATCCATTTTCATTTCATGTCATCTTCCTTTTTAAAAAAAGCAAGGACATGAGACATGGAAGGCGTTGCATCTTTCTCATAATCTTGTAACTGATCTTCCAGAAGGACATTGTCATTGATGCTGAAGAAAAAGAACCAGCCTGACTCAGAGGACCCCTGCAGGGATGTGAATGGAGATCCAGCTGGTGGCAGGATGGATTTTAAGCAGTGGCGGTGACAGCTACAAGCAAGAGCACCCCTATGGAGAAGAGGAGGTCTGAAGAACCCCAGGGAGAGGAAAGAAGAAGATCTTCAAAAGAAAAATAAAACATTATTGGCACAAAAAGGGGCAAGTCAATACTCAGTCGCCTCTTCTTCTCTGGTGTAGGAAATACCCCAAAAGCGACATCCTCAGCCACATGTCCCACCCCAGGAATGAAAACACATAGGGGTAGTTGGAAAGGGCCTCCTCTGGCAGCCACCAGAATAAATGAAATGCTTGGCAAAGAACCCAAAGAATTTTTGGAACTGCTGAAGAGGGAATAAATCTTCCTATGAAGATGAGGAAGTGCAACATTATTATTCCTTATCCAGTGAGAGTGATTAATTTTGTTGGGCTCCTGACAAGAGAAGAGAATAGAAGATGATGAGGTTTTGGTGCAACATTGAGCAAAATCATGCCAAGTGCTTCCATGCAAATAGGTTTCACACTAATTGGGAGTGACAGTAGGTAGATAGATAGATAGATAGATAGATAGATAGATAGATAGATGAATGGATAGATGGATAGATAGATAGATAGATAGATAGATAGATAAACAGACAGACAGACAGAGAGATATGCAAAGTGTATGGGAAATTATGATGACTGCTGCTGTGTCAGTGAACGTTGAAGGATTAGAAGCTGTGGAGGGGTTGTATAGCTTGTCATAGTACCACAGTACCATGGGAGCACAAGTTATGCAAAATGGAGTTTCTTACATTTGGGAACTATTGAATTAGTTACAATTGTGCATAAATGCCATGGCCTGTTCCCTCACTGTTCTTATCAGCAGGTGCAGGTTGGAGACCTTGCCAAGGCCTCAAAACCTCTGTATCTTCCAACCCACAAGAGTTGGAATGTCTGACTATGTCAATATGCTGTCTCTGAGAACGAAGAACACTTTGTTTTGGGGACAGCGATATTTTTATATACAGTACAACATATTTATCTGTATCCTGAGATTAACAGATGAACTTATATTTTCTACTATGCTTTAAGAACAATAAATAGCAATTCTTCAATACATTGTGTGATTATTCAAGGGGGGGGGAGCTGTATAGAGTTTAGCCTAGCTTATTGCCAAGAGGAAGCCACACCACTACCACAAATATTATTTATTTATTTATTTATTTATTTATTTATTTATTTATTTATTTATTTATTTATTTATTAATCGTATTTACTATCCCGCCCCAATCGGGTAAACCCGACTCTGGGCGGCTTACAGTATGGATTAAAATCACAGGATAAACTAATATAATAGTTAGGTTTAAAACCATAAAAAGTTCATAAGAGAAATTAAAATTAAAATAGCGCACCGCTAAAAACCGGAGCAGGAAGAGGTGGCAGTCCCCTAAACCAACCAGCCTACATGGGATCCCACGTTACTGGGTCCCCATACATATTCTGCGAGCCAGGTCTTTAAGCCTCGACGGAAAGACAGGAGATCTACCTGTAGGCGCAGCTCAGTTGGGAGGAGGTTCCACAGGGCCGGGGCGGACACAGAGAAGGCCCTCTTCCTAGTACCAGCGAGGCGAGCCTCCCTAGCCGATGGAATAACAAGAGAGCCCCTCCGATCCGCCCTGGTGGGACGGACAGACGTTCTTAGGGTGATGCGGTCTCTAAGGTATCCTGGCCCACTACCATGTAGGGCTTTAAAGGTAATAACCAGCACCTTGAATTGCACCCGGAGACACACTGGCAACCAATGCAGCTCCCGAAGCAGTGGTGTGGCACGAGCATATCGTCTGCACCCCATCACTACCCGGGCCGCCGCATTTTGGACCAGTTGCAGTCTCCGAATGGTCACCAAGGGCAGCCCCATGTAGAGCGCATTACAGTAATCAAGTCTGGAGGTGACCAAAGCATGTGTGACCGTGAGCAAGGCGTCCCGGTCCAGGAGTGGGCGTAACTGGCGGATTACACGAAGTTGTGCAAAAGCCCTCCTGGCCACGACTGCCACCTGCTCTCCATGGTCATGGTCTAGGATCACTTTAACTGAGTGAATTCCCAGGTTGTTGCATGGTGATTTACAGGCCCAGCTTTTGACTGCTAGCTGCTCAGAGTCTCGGAGTTCCAGGTTTGGGCCAGCCGGTGCCGGGGGCCCCAAGGGGGACATGGAGAGAGATGAAGGCCCGTAACGGTGCATTTTACTTCCACAGGCATAGGGTCTTAAGCTGTTGTAAAGCTGACATAGCTCTTTTAAAGCAACCAGTCCTTCTGCACTTGGTCTGTGGATGCTTTGATTCTCAAATGAAAATGATACTAGTAGTTTAGTGCAAAAAAAGTTTCTGAAAATGATGGAAAGTCTAAGCAAAATAAATCAGTGTTCCTTATCTCACTTTAACAAGGAGTAATAATATTATCTCAATGAGGCTAATGAGAATGGGTACACAGAAAGAGCCTCCTTGAAGACTGTGATATTTTTAACAATCAGGCATATCCTGGTAATGGTAACCTTGCATTGCTGGCTAATCTTTCTCACAGTAGGTCAGGCCAAAAGAACTGCAGAATGGACTCATGGAAAGGTGCCTTCATTTTGGCAGTTTCATAGTCTGGCCTAGACACAGAAGAATGAAAAAGGAGAATTTAGTGAGTATTCTGTAGACAGTATTCTGTACAAAGGTGAGCTTTTGAGTCCTGGAGGACTTTGTCATGAGCTTGGCATCACAAAATTGGAGTAGAGAATAATAAGAGAAGTCCAAACAATATCTCAGTCAAGATCATTTTACTTTTTCCTTCAAAACAATAAACTTACTTTGTAGCCCTTAGCCCTACAAGTGATACTAAAAATCCTGGCACAAAGAAGAGGGGTTCAGGCATAGAAAGGAAAGCCACATGTTCTCAAAGTACAAATAGAAGCACAGAGAGTACTTTATTACAATGTGCTCCTTTATTTTTTTCCTTTTCCCAATAGCCAACCTACTGGGAAAAATTTGGCAGGGATAAAGTAATTTTCCTTTTTACTTTCACATATAATCTGGAATTCAGAAAATCACATTTGTTAGTATCATTTTTTTGTTTTGTTTTATAGGACATCATTGCAGAAATTGTTTCATGAAAGTCTAAAGGTTCCAAATGAAATAGGTGGAAAAATATTATGAAAGGAGAGATCTAATAGTAATTACAATCAACCTGGTTTGTCTGAAGAACAGAACAATCAATTATTTTGCATAAGTATTCTATGGCTGAAAGAGGTTGGGGAAAATGCATTAGCATACAATAAGCATGGCATATAACTTAAAGAAACAGGTGGATTTTTAATTTCAGTTGTAAAATCAATGTCTGTTGTCTCCAATGATGGAGAATGAGAAGAGAGGGAGGGAGGGGAAAAAAAGACGTGACAGGGAGAATACCTAGCAGAAATCTTGGTACTAACAGAATATATTTGACAAAATGGGGTAAGATATATTTCTGTGTCCCTAATTATTATTATTATTATTAAATTAGATTTATATGTAATATATAATATATAATATATAATATATATAATATATCCCTAATGAATATTTCTTTCTTTCTTCAACTTATATGACTTGCAGAAGACATTTCAAGTTCATATCTTCCTATCCCATGGTAATGGTGCTGATGGACACTCATCTTGCAGTAGAATAATCTCCTTTATGAAATTTTCCCCAGAGCACCAGGTAAATCATAACAAGGTGTCTCTCATACACAAAGAAAGTTCATTGTTCCTACCCCATACTGCAAATCCCTTAGAGCAAGGAGCTGTTTTCTGATTCCTTCTTGTGTTATCTTATCCCTAGACAAATCCATATATTTAAAGTAGAATATTATTATTATTATCATCATTGTAGAATTTTTATACATGGTTTGTTTGCCTGAGGATTCATTTAAATTGTGGAGAATATTCTTTAAAAATTCACTGAGAGGAAATGTCAGAATAAAAAAGGGAATGGAATGAGAGAAGAAGCAGAATCTATCCAAGTAGTAGCAACCATGCTGAGTTATGTTCAGGGTCAAGTTAGACATGGCAGTGTCAGGAATGTGAGCATCACAATTGGAATGCTAGTCAATTTGCATCAAAAGGAGGAGATTGGGTTCTGAACATGAGTCATTTTCTCACAGTGGGGCTCTGAGACCAGAACTAACATTTGAAGGAGGAATCAAAATGCTGGGGAGAGCAACAGGAAAGTCACTACAGATCTGCTGAAAGTTTTTCTGTGCCAATATGCGCAAACACTGTGCACACAGCCCTTAAGAGAATTTCTGTACATTGTAATTGCACTTAAGTTCCTAGGAGCTGCCTCGTCTCAGATAGTTTCCAGGAGCCCACGCAGGGCTGAATCATAAATTACAGATAACCGATCATTAGGTCTGCAGTTATATTAATTTTCAACAGACATGTGTGAAGCAGGTTTTTGTGTCTGGAAAATCAGACTTGCAAAGGAAGAATTGGTTTATGGCCTGAAGACCTATCAGAAATCAAAACAAACAAAATGGAAAGCTTTAGGAGATAACAAAAGTTTCCATTGTTGGCGATAACAATTGGCCCTTAAAGAGTTTATCATCCAGTTACCTGCTGGTTGTAATGCATAGTTGGGCCTCCAGCTGGCTATGCAACTTTGAACTGTGTGGAGTTTGCATTTCACAAAATAACTCAGCCAAGGACAAAACTCATTGTGTTTCTCATTTCTTCTCAGCAGCTGTGTTACAATTATTATCACTTCTGTCATACCACTTCTCTTACATGTTATTAATGTGTTACCAACAGATAAGAATAATACAGTGAAATACTCTCTGGTTCCCTTTATTGGCTAATTTTGATACTGTGTCTTGGAAACTTTATAAAAATAGAAAATACAAAGCTAAAGAATGCTTTCCTTGGCATGAAAGATTAATAAGGCACTGGTATACACCAGGAGTTCTCAACCTTTTAAAGCCGGGAGCCAGGTTACGCTCCCTCAGACAGCTTCAGGGGCCAGATGGCAAATTTGCCCTTCCTCCACCACATGGCACCTCCTGGTGTGGTGCAGGCAGCGGGCCCCCCACATTAAATAGTGCTGCAGGCCGCATCCGACCCGTGAGCTACAGGTTGAGAATCCCTGGTATACACCCTAAAATAGTCCTGTCAAAATACTTCTAAATATGTCTTGAAATGCCCTTTGGAAGTAGACCTGGAAATAACACAGGAATTACATATTACATGTGAAAAGTAATCTCAAACTACTAGTTACATTATTGTCACTCCCCAAATAACTAGCTATAGGCAACTGAGATATGTCTAGCTAGTTATATCAAAAATTAAGGCAGACAAGTTCTCTTTCAAATCTCTCAACAAGAATGTGGTAAAATCTGCAGTCCCCACTAAATGTCTACTTTTGAAACATAATCACGAACATCACATTGCAGTTAAAGGGAATAATATTACACCAGTAATAACCCTTTGGCTTATATTTCAGTAGTACCATTATTACAATATTAAAATGCTTATTATTCTTCCCATCCTACAACTTCTCAGCTTTCCACAGACTATGATTTGAAAATTAATGCATGCACACTTCGCTAGCAATGTGGTACTCAAGGTTTATAATTGCCTAGCAGATGCACATGCAACAAAAAGATATGGTCTCTTGTCTTCAGAGGACAACAGTTTGATTCATAATAGGCTACTTTACTGTTATAGTGAACCAACATGATGCCAAGTCCATTAGCTTCAGAGAAACACAATTGGTTATTCCCTGAGAGGAGAGATATTGTACATTTTGAGTGTTGCTCTGCCCAGGAAAGCGAAGCAGTGTGCTCACTATAAAAATATGTCATGAGTTTGAAGCCAGGCATATTGATTAGCTTGCTTATGATTTCCAGAAGCATGGAAAATGGCAGCCCTCAATGTTAACTGCTTTAATGTTGACAATGAAGAAGATGAATTAGTGAAAAAATGTGTATATTTTGGTTTAATCATCCACATGGAGGCTGCAGCCTCAGAAGAAGATGGAGACTTATAAGGGCAGCAATGGCAGAATTAGAAAAGATAACCAAGCATAGGGATGAGTGATTTGAAACCAAAACCAAGTTTATCCACACCCTTGTATTCCCAACCAGTATGCATAGGTGTGAAAGATGGACAATAAAGAAGCTGGCAAGAAAAAAAAATAACTTGTTTGAAATATGATGCTGAAGGAAAGCTTTGCCAATGCCCTAGGAAAAGATGACATCCAAATGCGAGAGCCACTGGATTCCTAAAAGAAGTGACAAGGCCTGAGTTTTCAAGAACAAAGCAAGGCTGTTGAGGACAAGACATTTGGAGATCTCTTATTCATACATCATCGGAAATGGCTTGACAGCAGTTAACAACAACAATGTGGTAGGCCCTGTGTATTTATGCTGAACTTCACAGCTGAATCAAAGAAAAGCTGGCAAACTGTTCCAGTGAGCAGGAAAGCCAGTTCAAAATGAGTTTCAGAAATAGGCATTGGCTTGAGATGATGATGATGATGTAAATGATAATGACTCCTTGGTAGCAACAAAATTAATATCCTACATAAAGAGACCACTGTTTGATAAGAGTTCCGAACAAGAGCATCAGCAGCCAATGGAATTGGTGCAAATGTTGGGAAAGTTAATCTTTTGTATCCTGGGAATCCTACAGAGAGCATAGTACAGGCACATTTTACTTCCGCTTCTGGAAGTGACGAGGGCGGTGTGGGCCAGATGAACTGCAGTAAACCCATTTATGTGGATTCTCAGAGGCTGGGGCCTCTGGGAATAGAAGTCCAAGAACATCTGGAGTGCCAAGGTTTGCCATCACGGGCATAGTTGGTTGAGGAATTTTTGGGTCATAATCCAAAAAGATTCCTGGCTTCCTGTTTATGCAATCGGCTGGTTATTTCCCAATGGAACATCTAAGAATGGAGCCTGGCTTGGACACCATGCCATGAGAGTGCCTGATGAAATAACCTTTGAGTTACCAAAGTTTGCACAGTTTTGAATTTTTAAAGTGACCAATAAAAGGTATCGCTTTCCCCTGCAATTGTTTGATTTTATGCATGGTCACACAGCTTATTTTTGCTTACAGTCCAAAAAGTAGTTTTTCTAAGATTGGCAATGGTAAACATAGCTAGATATCTTCTCCTGACTCAGAACTCTGATTCAGGTAGGTTACTGGCAGTCATGGCTCTATGGAGTCTCAGCTACTTTTCTCTACCTTACCTAAAGAAATCAGGTACTGAATGTGTAATCTTCTGCATGAAAACCATGGCCTTTGTCATAGGATGGATGGAACCTGTTATAGTAATATGAAGGTGGGGAAAGTGACCTTCATATTACTATGACCAGTCCATTGTGCTACAGGAATGGAGAAACAGGTGGTCATATTCATCTGCCTGGAAACTTTTATAGGAAAGAATAGTCTCCAATGAAGGCACAACAAAGTAAGAGGCAACAGTGTTGTGTAGTCATGTTGACAGAGACCAACTCATTCCAAAGCTCATGATATGCAGGAACTGGATTTACCCAAAAAACACTGGACTTAGAAAAGTTACTTTTTAATCTACAACTTCCAGGGAGTTGTAGCCCAAAAAGTGACTTTTCCACAGGTTTTAGCAAGCAAATATATATTCTGATGTCTTCTATTTGTAAGTGATTTTTCTAATCCATTAAATATCCTTAAAAGGCCTATTAAAGATAAAGGTCTCCCTTGCTCAATAGTCAGTCATGCTCAATTCTAGCAGGCGGTGCTCATCTCTGTTTGCAGCCAAAGAGCCAACACTGACTATCTATGCAGATATTTTCATGGTCATGTGCCAGGCATGACTAGACACTAAAGCACACAGAAAATAGTTACCTTTCTTGCTAAACTGGTGCCTATTTATCTACTTGCAATGTCTTGCTTTAAAACTGCTAGGCTGGCAGGAGCTGGGAAGATAACAAGAACTTACTCTGTTGTGCAGCACTTGGATCTTGAACTGCTAACCTGCTCAATCAGAATACCCCTATTAGAAACTATGAGATGAAAACAGGGATCTCTTTTGGATCTCTTTTTATGCTTCTAATGATTCAGTATTTCTCTTCTGCCATATTTTCAAACTTTTCCACAAATCCATATGGGTTGGAAACATATGCCACAACCCATTTTGCTTGCACCGCAGATGTTATTGGTACAATATGAAAAATAAGACAAGAACATTTTGAAACATAAAACTAAAATTGATTTGTGCTTAAATTACTGTATTCTATGATGCCAGTGTAAACCAAATGCATTGGCTGACACATAAGGTTTCACATTCCACATTTCATATTCCAAGGTTTCCACATTCAATCAATTTGTCATAAGACAAAAGAAGGGTTTTAAGTCACTTTGCAGTGCTCAGGGCCATAGCCAGGATTCTAGACATGGGTGGCTGAATATTTTTTCAGGATGGGCAACAATGTCATATATATAAGCAGGTAAGAGTTTGAGGATGGGCAAACTGCTAACTCAGGGTGGGCAGAGCCCACCCTGGCCACCTCCTGGCTACGGCCCTGGCAGTGTTGTGGGCAGAAACAATCTGTTCCCAAAGTTACATAACTAGTCAGTCCAAAGCTATATTTTTAGAATTACTGAGGAGCCTTTTTCATATTAAATATGATCTAGGCAGATTAAAATTGCACTGTGAGTTTCAAATGTCAAACCAATAAATCTATAGAAAAGGTTAAAGGAAGCAATGATTAAGCAGTATCCCCCTCATTTGGATTGTCCTTGCCTGTCAAGAGGAAAAGGATAACATAGCAAGCCTAACACATCATGCTTCCAGCTCTCCAGACCTGAGAATGAGGCAGAAATTCAGTTGGATGACTGCAGTCTATTTGTTTTAGAGTCAGGATTCTGTTGGCAACATTCTCTCATCTGTTATGTTCAACATTCCAACAGTTATTTGTTAGTGCCACTAATTGGTTAGCTAGGGCCAAGAGGCCTTTACTGGATTTAAATATGTTCTTCTTTTGCTTAGAGAATTATTATAGGAACAGAGAACTATAAAAGGAAAGCCAGTACAGTATTAGTATTTTGCAAATTGATACAGAAACAAAGGGCTTCACTATCAAGATAGACACACTTTCTAAAAATTAATTTTCAAGAGGTAAAGGGAACTATGTTAATCCACTACAGCAATAACAGAGAGAGAGAAAGAGGGAGAGAGGGTGGATGGAAAAAGAGAGATGTGTATGTGTGAGAGAAATGATAATAATTATACACTAACAAGTCGATTCTGACTTCTGGAAACTTTCACGAGAGTTTTGTAGGTATAGAGAACTTATATCATGGAAAGCATGCCTGGAAAATTGGTCCTCATTGACCTATTCAACTACCTTCTAGTCAAAGTAAGCTTATGGCAAACAAAATCTGCTAGAGGTTGTAAATGCGACTAGACTGTTTATGGGGTTCATTTTTTTTACTGGTAGGTAACCTAACTTGGGGCCATGGTGGCTTAGTAATTAAGATGCTGATTGGAAGGTTGGTAGGTCAGCAGTTCAAGACCCGAGTGTTGTACAATGAAGCAAGCTCCCATCATTTGCCCCAGCTCCTGCCAACCAAGCAGTTTGAAAGCAAGAAATCACAAATAGATAAATAGGTACTGCTTTGGCAGGAAAGCTAACAGCTTTCCGTGCACTCCCACATCTAGTCATGCCAGCCACATGACCATGGAAACAGCTGCAGACAGCACTGGCTCTTTGGCTGTAAATGGAGATGAGCACTGAACCCTGGAGTCAGACACGACTGACTTTCAAGCAAAGGAGACTCTAACCTTTACCTAACCTGACTTGGCTTGTTATGAATACTTTGTTACTCAGTTGCACAGGTTGCACCAGAACGGGTAAATATTACTTCCCTGGACTATAACTCCCAGAAGTCACTGCCCACTGTTGATTGTGTGATTTCAGGAGCATTCGCTATAAAAAAAGAAGAAATGTAGCATTTGCAAGTGCTGAATTGCACTTGGTTCTCTGGCACTACAGAGAAGAGACTGCAGAGTCTACTTATACAAGAAGTTGGAGGTGAAACAAAATCGGTATTGTTACTTATGCTGCACACATATATTTCTTTTGTCCACTACAGTCTCTTTTCAAACCAATCTGGTAGCCCTTTGAAGCATTACAAAATGCTGCTTAACAGAGATGATCAAAGAGTGAAAGCACAATAGCCACAATTCCTATTCCTTTACACTCTCAACTTTTTCAAGAAGGTGAAAAAGTATTTTTTCTCAAGGGAAAGCAATGCTTGGCTCTCAGTCAAATATTTCCTCCCTTTGACCTGAAATGTCATGGCCTTAGAGGTACAGTTGCAAATAATGGTTCTGATGCTGAGATGTCTTTCTTCACCTGAACCTTGTGAACTATGCAGACTTTGAACACAGCCTATATATGCCCAAGTAATGGGGACAAAAGTATGGCCACATTGCTTTGTTAATGTCACTTTCTTCAACACCACTTAATGTTACCTTTTTGGTGAGGGGAAAGCACCATCTCTCATACAGTTTCAGACTGGCAGTTAGTGTGATGGACTTTTTTATGCAGCATTAAGAACCCCCAACAACAATGTATCTGTGATTCTGATTTCCATTCAAGGAGACATCAGTACCAGCCTCCGACAACAGGTCTTAAGTTGTAGCTTATTGAAAGCTTTTCCAGTTATTTCACTGATCTGGAGGGTTTCTCAACAGACACCACTGGTCCTAAGAAATAAGAGTTCCACTGTGTTGTCATTCCATGGGACACAGGCAAGTATCATTTTATCCACGGTCAACCACAGTTCCTTTCCGTAGGAAATACAACAGTTAAAGTGGTATCAAACTGATACCACTGTATACTAACACACACTGTTAGACTATGCTCTTTCGCTCTCCTTCTCTCTTGTTCATCTGAATTGCTCCCTTTCATCTTC
This sequence comes from Furcifer pardalis, assembly GCA_030440675.1. Classification (NCBI taxonomy): domain Eukaryota; kingdom Metazoa; phylum Chordata; class Lepidosauria; order Squamata; family Chamaeleonidae; genus Furcifer; species Furcifer pardalis. The sequence continues at coordinate 102,932,219 of CP126897.1, forward strand.
TCTCCCTTTCTCCTTGTCTTCCACTCTACTGTTCTTTCATTTCCTTTCAAAGGATCCTCAGATATCAACATACAGTGTGTGCTTTTCCTATTACTCATTGGTCAATACAGCTGCACCTCATTCCATCTTAGGAAGCTGCAATTTCTCATGATATTACTGTCCAGTGCCATCACCAATGGCCATTTCAGCTTGACACATTGAATGGGAGAAAGGGTAGAATGGCATCCAGGAGCATGCTATGATGGTTCCCAACAGAGCTACCTTGGGTTACACTGGTATACGATGATGCATTATTCTATGAAGCACTAAGATTAGTGGCTTCCCATTATTGCTGCCAAAGACTTAGTGTAGATTGGTTGACTCATCTACTCTGCAAAACCCCTGCAAATCTGCATTAACACCTTATACCCCAGGCACACATTATCATAAATTCTACACCTCTGTATTTCCTGTTACAGGTATTTGTAATATCTAATATAATCAACAATAGCAATAGTTTTTGGCAGGAGTATGCTGACAGCAATGGGTAGCTTTTTGGGCAGCTGATATGCTGTGTGAGATGCTGTTCCTCCTAATCTACAAGCTCAGCCATGTGGGTCACATTAGATTCTTGTAGGGCAGGACTTGTTCTTATATAATCTAATTTGTCCTTAGCAATGAAACCAAAGTGTTCTATGACTTCAATTGAAATGCCATTTAATTCTGAATGTCTCCATAGATACTAACTCTATATCGGCTGCAGATTTACAGCATATGAGGAAATGATAACAAACTACTAAAAGAAATTTTAAAAAGTTACATCTTCTTTCTTATTCCAAACATTCTTCTTTCCACATTCAAGGATATGCTGAGTTACCTTGCCAACAGAGTTGCATCTACTTTTTAATCATTACTAATGACTAATATATAAAAGATATTAAAAACAAATACCAACATGTCATCATTGTCAGCTGCTACTCATATCTGAGTACACATTCTTCCTGGAAGTCATCGTCACAGTTGATGGATGTGTGAAAGAAGAATGACAGGCAGGAAAAATGCCATTGGTATTAATTTGTTTAAGGTGGATCCTAGCTTGCCATGAAGTGACCCACACATTGTGATCATGGAGCCATCTCCTGCAGCAAATATGAAATGTGACATGCAGGATTTAATTGGCTGCTGCAACCTTGAGGATATTAACAAGGTGTGCCTTCACAGCCAGTCCATCTGGCATGGCCTCTTTCACCTCCATAACTGTTGGGAATCAGAATAATGAAATGGTTCCTCCTTCACTCATTTTGCCATTGGGCCTGACATGATGGTTTCCAGTGGCATTTCCTCCACTTAGGGGGCCTTCACTAAAGGGACTCATCCACCCATAGCCATTGGCCATTTAGGGGAGTCAGGTTATTTACTGCCACGCAACACTTGACATTGAATTGCTGGCTGTGTGGTCTACTCCATTACCATAGCGAAATGTCCGACCAGATAACCAAAACATAATAAACCCAATTCAATACACTGATGGCTTGAAGCCATATACTAATCCTTGTTTGGTTGTTTAGGGAGCCTCAGAGATATCAGAAACAATGGCTTAGCCTACTGTTGAATTAGCAAGTATAAGTTCAGTCTGCTGTTGATTTAGCAGTGAACCATTTCAACAATAATGGTTTACAGCAAGCAGAGGGGAAACCCCACGCATAACATGAATCAGATTCACTGTCCTCCAGTCACCACCTAGCTCTTGTTCTATCACAATAAAATACTTCACTCTGGTAGCCATCTCAGGTAAAAAGCACCAGGACCAAGCGGGTGGACAAGATGGAAGAAAATTCACCAATAAATTTGACAGCAGTTTTGGAAGAAGCCCATTCCTTTCCTACACTCATATTATAATAAGCAAGCAAAGCATTTTTTCATTTCCCAGAACAGACAATACATAAAATCTGGGATGAAAGAAACAAGCATATCCATCGAACAATGTTTGCTGATCAAGTTGGCAGCCATGCCACACCACAGCTAATAAACTGGAACGCTCTGCCTCTGTCCCTTTTGTGTATGAAATATTTACAATTCTGGTTTGTTTGAGCTGGAAGCGGAAGAGCAACCCGACTTTGTTGTGCAGCCCATAGAACTATTAGCTTTATCTGATAGCTGCTTGCGTTCTACATTGCCTTGCATACCCATCCTGTTCTTCTCTGCATTGTTAAACAATGTAATCCCTCCAAACTGATATGACATGGCCCACAAATGGGAACAGACTAGGTTGGTTAAAGATGCCCTAAAAGCTTCTCCAAATATCATACAGGACTGATTTCTATATACATGAGGTAAGATGATATGACACTTAAAGGGATTCCAGTCCTTGCAAACAATTCCCAGATTTCAGAACAAACACATCTATGATGCTGTTCATACTGCCACTGACACAATTTAGGTATACAGTACAGTACTTAAATGTTATATGGAGAGCTTCAAAAAGAAATTCTTTCTGTGACAGCACAGCCCTAGCAAGGGCTCTGTAAACATTAGTCTCTAAAAATAGACTTTCCAAGCCTTGGTCATAGGTATGTTTAAGGGTGCTTGTAAAAATCATGTTCATTCAAAGGTAGAAGCATACACACGTAGCTTGCTTTCTGTCTGAAGACACAACAGTGGAACACAACAGAGAAGAGCTTGTCTCTAAAAATGTGAAGAACTCCACAACCTACACTCACCTACCCACTCCAAAACCTCACATTGTGCATCTCATTTTACAAACTATGCACTGTTACCCCTGAAGAATTAAGCAAAATTCGGTTTTAACTTTGCATTTTGGAATGGGCACCAGATTCAGATTTGCCCTTTGAAAACATAAACCCCACATTCCAATAGGTCTGCCTAGTCACCCTATGGCTAAATCTAGATTCAATGCATGAATTTTACTTGAGAGAAATCTAGAAGATAGGAGTAGAGTCTAAGATCTTCCTTCCATTAAAAAACACCTGTTTACTAGGGCTAGGGGCTATGGTGGCTCACTGTTTAAGAAGTTCACCTTGTCAGCTGGAAGGCTGACAAGTCAGATGTTCAAGACCTGAGTACTACATGATGGTTTGAGTGCCCATCTCTGCCCCAGCTCTTGGAGACATGAAAGGAGCCTCATTTGGGCAGTCCCTGAGTGGAGTTTCTTCTATCAATCCTATCAACCCAGAATAATTTCTGACACAAAATTATTATTATTACCTGTGTATTCTAACCCCAACCCTATGCACAATTTAATTGAAAGGAATGCCATACCATTATATCCCATTGTTTCCATCATTCTTTGAAGGAGAAAGATGAAAGAAAATAAAATAAATAGGCGAATAAATAAATGCAAACTGGTTACAAAACAAATCTTCAAATAAGGCATAGTGATGAGGTTTATTAAAATGCCAGTGGCTACCAAGGTTCTAATGCAAGAGCTGCTCCCTTAATATAAAAATCACAACTGAAAGAGAAAGGAGGAGATAGTGGTTGTGTTGTTTTAAAGCTGTTCACACAAATGCAGAAGAAGTGGATGTGTCTAAGGCATTCAAACTGAGACTTTCGTTTGGATCCCTGGATACTTATTCCAGTAAGTGCCTGGCAGTTTCTCTGTTTCAAGACACTTCAAGGGGCAGGAAGAGAGCCAGCAGATTTCATTCCTCTGAGTTATTTAGGTCAGACACAGTAATTTGAGTCTCAAAGTAGATTAGACTAGGTTCCTGCACTCGCTAGCCGGCTCACTTGAAGATGACTTAATATCTATTTTACTTCTGCACTTGAACTTCCTCAGGAATCCTCTACAAATCTACAGCATTAGCAAAGTGACCCTAAGTTCCATAAGGACAATGTAGCTCAGCCTAGCAGCCTCCAGATGAGGTTGACTATAATGGACATAACCCTTAGCATTTTTGTGGCAATGCTGCTCCACTATGGAGCAAAACATGTTGACATTGCTGTTAATGAAGCCATGCATATAGTGACAGGATGCCTCAAACCTACACTAGTTGATTAAAAATATATCCTCTTGTTAGTATTGCTCCTCTAAAATAAGGAGAGAAGTGGCAGCAGACACTGAGAAAATGAAGCAAGATAATGACCCTCAACACCCACTGAATGGATATATGCCTCAAGCCCAAGAACTCAGATCCAGGAAGAGCTTTATGGCAAGAACAAAAATCCTTGAGAGTATGCAAGAGCAAAAACAAATTAGAAGATGGAGAAAGGTGCTCAATGGACAAAGCATAACATTAAAGGAACATATGGCTGAGGAAGTCGGCCTCCCCTATGTCACTTGGAGGGCCCTGAATAGACTGGGGGTCAGAGTCCCTAAATGTAAGACCAACATGTTCAAGCAGGGGCTACTGACAGACAACCACACACTTTGTGAATGTGGAGAGAAACAGAATCTGGCTCATTTGTTGATCTGCCGATTACTACCAGAAACATGTACCGATGAGGACTTAATTTTGGCCAACAACAAAGCCAAGAAGGTGACTTCATTTTGGAAGTTTAAAGTTTGATCTGGATTCAAAAAATGAAAGAAAGAAAGAAAGAAAGAAAGAAAGAAAGAAAGAAAGAAAGAAAGAAAGAAAGAAAGAAAGAAAGAAAGAAAGAAAGAAAGAAAGAAAATGACCCCTAGACAACATGGCTATGTGTATGATGGGAGATGCAGTCTTGCATATCCAGAGGGCACTCAATTAAGGAAAGGTACTGTATGATATTTATACTGAATCCTGCATTTACATTTTTTAAAACTTAGCCTGCCTTTGCTCCAGAGCAGTGATTCACCCCTCTATGAGCAGATCAGTGACACATACCTTCAACATTTATTTCCTGTGTGCTTCCACCCACACCTTGTATCTATATTTCCACAGATTCTGGAAGAAAGAATCAAAGCAGAAACCCAAGAACTGTGGGGGAATTTAAGCAAAGGCATCCCTTAAAAAAAGGTGATGGATCCATTACAGCTCTCTTTCTTTTGTGATAGAATGCAAAGAATATATTTTGAATGCTGCAAAATCCAGGAAAAGTGGGCTCCTTTTCTCAAGATTGGACAGCAGTATGGGTTTGGTTTGAATCCTTCACTTGCCCTGATCACTTCACACTGCTCAAGCCCTCCCATGGCAAAGGGAAGAAGGCAGGCAGGCAGGCAGGCAGGCAGGCAGGCAGGCAGGCAGGCAGGCAGGCAGGCAAGCAGGCAGGCAAGCAGGCAAGCAGGCAGGCAGGCAGGCAGGTCACTCCAATCTTTGAATGTAACTATTATTTGAAATAGAAAATATAATTTAAACAATTAATTTGGTGATGTTTGTCCTCCAGAGGTACATCTTAGGTTTTCTCTCTTGCACAAGCTGTCCTTTACATTTGGAAAATATACCACTGAATTTAGGGATATAACACCAGTACAGTAAAACATCGCATAAAGAGCACCTTGCTTAGAGACTAACTTGCTTAAAGAGCAGAATTTTCTTTGAATGGTCACCTCGCTTAACAACTAAAACCAACCAAAAACTCATTTAACAACTAAATCAGGGTTCATACACACACCTTCCACTAGAAGTCACAATTGGTCATTTACAATGGTGTTTCACTTAAAGAGCAAACTTGCTTAAAGAGCAATCCCATGAAACACATTGTGCTCTTTAAGCAAGGGTACCACTGTATTTCAGTTACAGTGAAACATCGGATAATGCTAAAACCTGGTTCCACAAGTCTTGGTGTTATCCGATTTTTAGTGTTATCCGATGCATGTTAAAATCCTATGGGATGGATCGGATAACGTTAAAGCTCCATAGAGATACATTGTAACAGCACAGGCTTTAGCGCTTGTTATCCGATCCATCCCATAGGACCTTAACGTTATTCGATCCAGTTCTCCTCCCCAGATTGCTTAACATTATGCGATTTTAGCATTATCCGATCCAATCGTTATCTGGTGTTTTACTGTATCTTCAGACCTTTTACCCTTAAGGAACCCCTTTGGTTGCAAACAAGCGAGTGAAACATCTTTGAAGTTAGCCTACTTGCCACTGTTGATCTTCTGAACAAGAACCCAATATAATTCACAAAGTTGCAATTACATCTCTTTTGTTAAAGTTGTGATTCTACCCACACTTCCCTAAGAATAAGCCACAGGAGAAAACGTTACCTTGTAATTCCATAGAGTTTTACATTTTAATGACTAGGGGTATAACATATACTTTCAAGTTTTGTCATCTTCAAAAAAAATATGAGTAAATACATGGAGATCTCCCATTCCTTCCAGAAAAAGAAAAAGAAAAAGAAAACTGAGAAGGAGAAAGAAAACCAAATGAGGGGAAAGAGAAGGGTTCAGGTTTCTCGCCTCTTTAATCATCAGCAATGACATTCACAAGAATACATGAGTTTTACAAACAACTACACCAGTGATGGCCAACCTTGGCACTCCAGGTATTCTTGGACTTCAATTCCCAGAAGCCCAAGTCTCGAGACAAATGGATTTACTGCACATATACCATTACTGAACTCTATCTACCACAACTGATAAATGTATGAATGTCTCCAAAATCCTGAGAGACTTGGACTTCTAGGAATTGAAATCCAAGAACACCTGGAGTGCCATGGTTGGCCATCACTGAACTACACCAACCATAATTGATAACTGTATGAATTTATCCAAAATCCTGAAATGCAAAAACAAAACTAAACCCAACAATACAACAACCTTGAATAATGAGAACTCTTTCAAAAATATTTATTTACACTTTGTAAAAATGAATAAGTGCAAACATGCACACCTACTTCTGAGTAAGCATGCATATGACTTAAAAAACACCTTGAGTTTTTGGTGACAGCAGTAAAAGAAGGACAGAGTGGTGACAATCTTTTCCACCTGAAAGGAATTTCCTGCTACCTGGAAACATCTATAAGCAGAACTAAAACAATTCTCAGGCTTTATTTCTGAGACTTCCCAGAAATACCTTTATATGTTAATAGATTTCAGATCTCATAAAATAAGCACTACTTTATACTTATAAAACACTAGAAAGGATCACTGTAAATCATCATTGACTTGATGGTGCTTGGTTGTTGTTGTTGTTGATGACGACGATGACAACAACAACAACAACTTATATATATGTTTGCTGGTGTAAGATTGTTAAATAGGTACTGCATTGTATAATAACAGACAGTGATACAGCTGTGTGTTTTAAACACCAATGACCAACTAAGAGATATTCAACATTCCTTACAATGAAAGTAAAAAAGTGTTGCTAATCAATAAACATTTCAGTAATGGTCAAGCTTTATGTGTTAAGTACTTTCAGAGAACATTTTAATCAATCCCTCCTTGGCTGCCTCGTACATTTACTATTTCAACTAGGTGCTTTTCCTGTGCATGTGTGAATATTTTTTTAAAAACTTAAACCAATAAAGACATGTAGCGGTAAAGGATAGCATCATAACAAGCCATGTAAAACCTTGCATTACACCTTCAGAAGAAAAGACCACAGAAAAGAATCAAATGTAATACTCTTAAATCTTGTTCTGATTAAGCTTTGTCAAGATTAATCTTTTAAGCCCTTACTTTCAGATGCTTGTCATTCTAAGAAATGATGGTACGATGAACTTTTTCATTAACCACTCTAGAGTATAAAAAGGAACACAATCTATGCACCCCAGATTTTAATTTTTTATTGAGGGGGACTGATATATGAATCCCATGAATACAGGGAGTTGGGGACTAAACAAGATTCTGCCCAGCAGAGAAGCAAATAATTCTTGTAGAAATGAGTAGTGACATTTTCATTGTATCTATTGATACCATTTGGGTTCCTCTGTCTACCCAAAGGTTGTGACAGCTGTAATCATATACAGTAAAACCTCATATAACACTAAAACCTGGTTCCACAAGTCTTGGTGTTATATGATTTTTAGTGTTATCTGATGCATGTTAAAATCCTATGGGATCCATAGAGATACATTGTAACCACACAGGCTTTAGCGGTTGTTATCTGAAGCATCCCATAGGATCTTAATGTTATCTGATGCAATTCTTCCCCCCAGATTCCTTAATGTTATGCGATTTTAGTGTTATTCGATACTAATGTTATATGAGGTATTACTGTATATGTCTTCTTAGAACTAAGTAGGGGAGGGTGAGGGTAATTTTAAGGTCTATTAAGGGTTTTTAATGTTTTATGACTGTAATGTTTATATTACTGTTGTTATGCTCCCCAGAGTCACTCAATCAAATTGGGCAGCAATATATACATTTGAATAATAAATAAATACCTTCTCAATTAAGATAGTCTTTAATTCTGGTTAATCTGAACTAGACTGTAAATGGTTTCACTTTAATATATAGTCATCACCACCACCACCCACACAAAATGGAGTACTAACTGAAAGTCACTTTGAATTGTTTGAACATAAAGTTAATGAGATTCCCCCTTCAACTGATCTTTTTTAATAAGCAAAAAGGGGTATATCATCATCGTTGTCAGCCCACAGTGGTGTTTGCTTCAGCACTTACAGCTTCACGTATTCATGTTTTAGGATGATAGTTATCAAAATGGTGAGGCCCAATTTAAACAACCAATACACTAATAAAAGTACAGTAAAACCTCAGATAATGCTAAAACTTGGTTCCATAAGTTTTAGTGTTATCCGATTTTTAATGTTATCCGATGCATGCATTGGATAACGTTGAAATCCTATGGGATGCATCGGATAACGTTAAAACTCCACAGAGATACATTGTAACCAACACAGGCTTTAGCGAATGTTATCTGATGCATCCCATAGGATTTTAACATTATGTGATGCAATTTTTCCCCCAGATTGCTTAACCTTATGTGGTTTTAGTGTTATCTGATGCAAATGTTATCTGAAGTATTACTGTATATGATATAACATATGCTCCTTAAGCCCAACAATGGCTCATAGAGAGAGAAAAAGGATCTTCTTACTAAAAGAAATGAAAAACAGTTACAGATCCCAATTATGCAAAATTATATCTACACTGTGGGCTGTATATAATATACACAGCATGTACTGACCAACTGTCAGCTCTGTATTTATTGAGGCTTCTGTGCAGAACCACAATCCTATCTGCCAAACATGAATCTACTTTTGTCATACAATGCAATAGTAATAAGTACTATATTTGCCAGCATATAAGATACATCAGAGTATAAGATGCACCTCATTTTTGTAGACATTTTAAAGGAAAAAATAATTTTCTAAAATTTTCTACATTATTTTTAAAGCCACCCCCCCCCCCCGGGGCTGGTGGAGATCAGCAGTGGGAGAAGGAAACTTTTGAAGCGACCCTTTACCCTTCTCCAGCTTCTACCAATCTCCACCAGCTGGGTGGGAGGGAGGATGGCTTTAAAAGTAACCCTCTGTCCCCGCTGATCCCCATGATCTGGGGAGAAGGGTACTGCTCGTGGTGATCAGCAGTGGCTGGATGTGGGAGACGGGGTCTTTTAAATCTGACAGAGGTCGGCTGACTAAATTTTCAACATCACTCAATTTTTCTGGTGCATTTTAAGGGGGGAAAGTGCATCTTAAACACAAATACAGTATCTTATGGCCAAACCATAGATGCAGATGTATTATGGTTGGATGCAACTGGGATTTGGTAGGCTGACAGCTTCTCGTTTCTTGTTTATATAGTCCACCAATGCCTACATGATAAACAATGTATGAACATTATAAACAAAAATGAGGCTTATGCCTTCAGTGGACTTACAATAAAAGCATCTATGCTGAATGGACCAGTAAGAAACTGTCACAAAGGATTTCTGGCAGGCAACAGCACCATGGATAGCTCCAAGCAGAGGTAGGAGGGAACAATTCAGAATGGAAAGGATACAGATGTTTCAGGAGTTGACAGCAGAGCTTTGAAAAGTTAATTTACAGTAATAACTCTTACCACCCTGAGTGACTTCTTGGCCAGAATGGTAGCACATACATACAGTACTATATGAATGAATGAATGGATCCTGTAACCAACATGATCATTGAATGGATCCTGTAACCAACATGATCATTGAATCCGTAGCCAGGATTCTAGATTGGGAGGGGGGGCATGAATTTTTTTTTCAGGCGGGGCAACAATGTCACACACACACACACACACACACACACACACACACACACACACACACACACACACACACACACACACACAATATTGGCATCCGGTGTGGGTTGGGAGGAGCTGTGAGCTCAGGAGAGTTTGGGGGGCCCTGGCCCCACTTTGGCTAAGGCCCTGGTGACTGGGGTATCTGGTGAGCTGTAGCAAAACAAGAAACAAAAAACCCCCAAAACAAAATAAACATAACTTCTTCAAACTCTGGTCTACAGGAAGCTAAAGAAAAGGAGAGTGAGATTTCAAAAAGGGAAGAAAATGTAAAGGCAGCTTCAAGTAAGAGAGGAGATAATTCAGGTGGGGGAAAACCCTTCCAGAGAGAAAATTGGAAGAAATTCATTGTTTACTGGTAAATTGTAATTAGCTCTGTTTCCCTCTGGAAAAAAAGTTTAATCATTGTCCTTCTGGATCTGCCAAGAATCCTGTCATGGAGTGTCTTAGTTTGAACCACAAATATTGAATTAATAACAAAGTTGGCCTCTTTGATTCTGCTCTCACTAACCTGTCCTCTTTAGGTCCTACTCTTTCTACTTTCCCTTTGTGGTTGCTAGTATCAGAGCTACCTCTACTCCCACCCCACCCCCGCTCACCCCACACACACTTTTTTAGGACTCAGCCCCTAAAATCATCCACCCAACAGATCTGTTGGCTGTGATGAGTGGGACGTTCTGAGAATTGCAGTCTGGAAAAAGCAGTATTTCTAATCTCTGGCAAACATTTTGGGTTTTTTGCCACACCACTTTTTCATCCCCTTCATTTCCTCCAGAAGGACATTGCTGCTTTAAAAGGATGCCCATCTCCTTGTTTTGTAACAACATTACAACAGATCCAAAAGAGGAGTGAAGGATTGGGCAAGAGAATTGGCACTCACAATCATGGATTCACTTCTTGAAGAAGAAAGCTTCTCAATCAATCCAGAACTTCAGTAGAAACCCACTAGCTGCCAGAGAGAGAGAGAGATATGCTGACTTAGTAGCATCCTGGAGTGACCTCACTCACCTCAGTCAGCCTAGTCTAGGCCAGTGATGGTGAACCTTGGCACTCCAGGTGTTCTTGGGGTTCAATTAATAGAAGCCCAAGTCAGGACTCCTGCTGATCAGGGCTTCTGGGAATTGAAGTCCAAGAACACCTGGAGTGCCAAGGTTCGCCACCACTGGTCTAAGGCCAGTGTCCCACTCCACATGCGGAGCAGGTGAGTCGCCATTTTTCCTGCACAGTTTCATCCATACATATTTTTTTTAACTTTAACTCATGTAACCTTATTCATGTAGAATTCTGAGATATAATGGAATAGAGCAGCGTTTCCCAAACTTTGGTTTTTGGACTTCAGTTCCCAGAAGCCTAAGTCAATTATCCAAAGCACTGATTAGCCAACGTACTGACTGAGGCTTCTGGGACGTGAAGTCCACCGTGTCCTGCAGAACATAGTTTGTGAAATGCTAGAGTAGAGTGCGTGTTTCTGTGAGGACCTTTGCAAAAGGCACACTTGAATTGTGGGCGATAAAATGTTAGAAGGACCCTACCCCATGGTTTGGTGAGATCTGTAAGGATTTTTAGGGCAAAATCTTTACAAGTCATTTACAACAGACCACTGCAAGTCATGCTCTAGCTTCTCCTGAGATTTTGTTTTTTACTTCACAGCTGTAGCACATCCATTGCCTTTTTTATTCTAACTACATAAAGAAGATATAACCTTTGTTAAGATCAGGGGCTGAAATTTGACTCTTTTTGAAAAACTGGAAAGGAGGAAGAGATGAAGAGCTCTCTTCCAACCCTCTGGCTATTTTTTTAAAAAAAACTAGGCCTAATGATGTCACTTAGGAGGTAGGTACAATAGCAAAAAACTTTGATAGTACCCTATCTTGGCTTTAATATACTTTAGTGAACCTATCTGGGGAAAAGGGGTGGGGGGACATTGACATTAACAAGACATTTTAGCTGCTAGTGCTAGACTTTATGACTGCAGATTAGCTATCTACTTTTTGTCGCATGGTAATATATGCCTTGGGGGGGATATATGATGCACTTTGCGCCCTAAGAGCATGTGATCATCTGCATGATCCACTACTAACAAAACAATGCTTATTGTGATAGAGTACAAATTGGAAATCCTATACAGTATATGTAAAGAAGTCACTGGATTTCCCCTCCCTTTTTTTTTTTAAAGTGGGGTTGGGGGCTGCAGATTGTTTGGAGTGTTGTCTGTGCCTTTTAATCATTGTCCTGATAAGTATGTAATACTAAATGACAGTTCAGTGTTGCACGTTTGAGATCTGGGCTCATGAACTACAACCCACCTTCCTCTTTCAAAGCGGCAAGGAGAGCAGAAGGTCCATCCTCCATATCTAAGTGACCACAGTGACATGTTATGTGTTAACAGAAACAGTTATGGGACCTGGGAGAAGGCCAGGGGTTAGAAAATATGGTGTGTCCACAGGACCAGAAGTCCCAATTTAACAAATGTTTCAAGTCAACGGAATCTGAAGCTTCTTTACAGTTCAGTGCATAATGTTCATTTTAAGAAATCAAGGACTTTAATGAAAATGCTTTTTAGAAAAGTCAGGCCAGGGTATGAGGGATAATTACAGTTAACCAGGATGCTTCTGAAGGAGAGCAAGGTCGTGAGGAACACAAAGAAAGAAAACATACACCTTGTTCTATGACAGTTAACAACTTCCATTACAAAGGCCGCAGAGCTAATTTGCCTACACTTTCAGCTTCTTTTACATGGCCAATAAATTCTTCTGAATCAATTTTTAATGTAAGAAAGAAATGCATATCCACACAAACCTAAGCACACACTCAAACATGCACATACATGAGTGCATGCTTATGCACACACACACACACACACACACACACACACACACACACACACACACACACACACACACACACACACACACACACACACACACACACACACCCTGAACTGGAGACCTCTACTAACACTTTAAAACTAGACCAGCAGATTTAACACTTTAAAACTAGACCAGCAGATTCTTTTGAGGAGGAGGGAAACTCTCCTATGACAGCGCTACTCAAAATAACATTAATTTTATAAATATTTAGCTTTTTAAAAATAAAATATACATGAGAAATTCTTATCAGAAGATTGAAGAAAAGAACTATCAACTAGCATTTGTAGGGCTGCAGGTCTCCACTACATGCATAGAATGGACAAAGCAGCCTTATGTTATCAACAATGCTGCTAGGGACATGTGGGCACATATTTCCCTCAGTCACTTATGAAACACTTCCTCCTCCAATTTAAGTGACCTTCTCTCCTACAGACCCCTCTTATCCATGTTTACACAGATGCATTTCAGCACAGCTTGCTCCAAAGGTAAACATGCAAAGGACTGCAGCCTCAGAGTGTACTGGCAGAGACTCCATAGTAAAGTGCAGATTTTAAAAACAGAGAAAGGCCCCTTTATGTAACAGCAATAACTTACATAAAGAGTTCCCTTTGCTCAGCTTAGGAAAGCACAACTCTTACAAGGAAACCTACCCACTGCTTTGCCTACCTCCTAAGAACTGGGAATGGAGATCACTGTTATCGCTTATTAATACATGAAAGGTTTACAGTGGTGCAGCAATCTTCAGTAAGCTAAACAGAAAGGAGGCCATAAGTGTGGAGACAACATAGACCCAGATAATTATGAATGAATGTGTTTCCCAAGCCCTTTGGAGTGGCAGCTTATTAACAAAGCTTGTCACAGCAAGCTACTGGGCCCATTAAACAGCTGGAAGCAGCTGCAATGTTGCAAAGGTATAGGAATCCAAACAGTTGGGGAAGGGGAAGGGGGCTGCTGTCTATAACAAATTTTAAATTCACATCTCATGAATTTTCTATAGAAACATCAATAATAATAATCATGTGCACTTAAATCAGTTCTGATTTATGGCAACTTTTTCCAGGGTTTTCCAAGTACAGAAATCTCAGATGTGTTTGACCATTCCCTTCTTGTGTGTGCGTGCGCGTGCGTGCGTGCGTGCGTGCGTGCGTGTGTTCTTCACGTCTGACTCCACAGCCAGATTCCTAAACCACTGAGCTATCTAGCCAATTAAAATCTCATTTTTGACCCACAAATAAGCAACCTTTTAACACTGGGCAGGAAAGTTGGAGAAAGTTTTAATGAAAAACAAGCATCCTATGAGAATCAAAGGCCTGGGTGGGAGTGAAAGTATTGGGAACATTTGAGCAGAAAAGCTGACCAAGCATTTTGCTGTAATAAAAAGTCACCCTGAAAAGGCAGGACCTTTCATGCTATTTCTGATTGCACTGCATTTAAGGAGGAACTGGCCATCTGCTTTTCTCACCTACCCTTAAATATATGTACATTATATGCAAAGAGAGACAAGTGGAAAAAGGATTGTAAGTCTCAGCACAGTAAGTCAGAGGGAAACTATTTTAAGAAATAATTTGCATCTGGGGAGATCTGCTTTAATTAGTCCCCTGCACTATCTCAGCCAATGGCAACAGAAATAAAATTACTGCCCTTTTATCTTACAAAAGACTGATTTAGATATTAATACCAAGCCACAGTTTAATGTCAAAAGAATGAATGACAGTGAACTCTAGACTTGCATGCTCTTTGACTCCCTTAGTGTTCCCATGAAGAAGAGTTCAAAAACACTCTCTTCTATTTTTGGTTTATTCTGCAGCTTAGGTCATTATTTGAACCTAGACAAACTGTGGTTAATCTAAACAACAATAGTTAGCTGAAACTAGTGAACACCAAACCATAGCTTATAAAGATGTCCTGTTGCAACAAAAAATGAAGTTTGAAATTAAAATAAAATCCTATAATATAGGAAAGCTAGAAGAGAAATGGAAGTTTCTGATCTCCTTCCTGTGTTCAGAGTGGAAGAAAAGGCTAAAAGAGAGAACGGGTCATCATGCTAATATTGGGACAGATAAGTCAGGGGAAGATAACACTGGATGAATGCAGCCAAGTGTTATGGGAGCCTAAGAGGCACCAATTTGTTTTCTTCCCAGTGGATAGCCTGACAATTGTGGATACAGGAAGGAAGGGCAGGGCTTGTTGGGCGAAGAGAAAGGAAGTGTTCTGCTCTGCTGCCATGCAGGAATACCTTCAAACTGTTTGCAGCCTTAAGCTGCATTTCAAATGCCTTTGCCAGACTTTCCTGTTATGTCACCTTTTCTTATCTGTGAATATTACTCAGGCCCAATGAAGCAGCTATTGCTTTACCAGCAGGGAAAGTTATTTCAATTGAGAATGAAGTCCAGCTGAGAAATACTCATTTCATGAACTGGAACAGAAAGCCAATCATCCATCTGCACGTAAAATGTACAGAGGTGAGTCTATATTTAGGGTCCTTTCTTTCTTTCTTTCTTTCTTTCTTTCTTTCTTTCTATGAAACAAGATTCTGGTGTATTGAAAATAAGTGAATGAATATTTTCTTGACATGGAAACAAATGGTAAGAAAACACTCCATTTGCTATAGTCTTTTCCTGGAGCAAGGCCAAGGGGAGTGGAAGGTTAGAGGGAGAGTGGTGAACTTGTTACATTTATGATGAAAAATGCACAGTTTAAATAGAATGTATCCCAACAAATTTAGCATGCAGTGTGTGCCCCTGTACAAGAATCTTGATTAGACCCTTGGCTCATACATGGAGCTGTGCATCTCTAGAGCTGCCCATAGTTAAGTGCTGCAATGAGGTTATGTGTTTGGGGCAAATGTCTAGGGCAGTGATGGTGAACCTTGGCACTCCAGCTGTTCTTGAACTTCAATTCTCAGAAGGCATGATCAACAGGAGTGCTGACTTGGGGTTCTGGTAACTGAAGTCCAACAACACCTGGTGTGCCAAGGTTCACTATCATGGGTCTAGGGTCTTATTCAGCATAAGGAGTGAGGTGGGTGGGCAAATGCTACAGGGCACATTTTAAAGTAAGCAAAGTGGTACACATGGCCATCTACAGATGAGAGGACTCCCATAAAGCCTTGACATCCAGAATCCACAATTATCTAACTATCCTACTGATCATAGTTTACTTGCACACCAAATCAACAATGCTATATTTTCACAGGCACGAGGCAAACCAAGCAAATCTGCAGTTGTCATTTTAGGCACAAATATGAAGACTAAAGTCCTCAAAATAGCTAAGCCTTGACAGCAATTAGCAAACATCAAATGGATTCCTTCTAACATGTTCAAACCCTCCCCCTGCCTGCCATCCCACCTGGACCTTCATCCCACCAGGCATCCTAACCACCACATACGGAGGCACACATAAATGCACAAACACATTCTCATACACCAAACAAGCTCCTGAACTATACATGGTCCTGTTTTATACATAAACACGGTGAGACCTGAAGCCACATATTGGAAACTGCAAATTTACACACATATATTTACAGTCACCTACGGCTTGGAGACAACATGCTAGCCTGGTGACTCTCTTCAAAACATCCATCAGACCCTGCCTGAAATGAAAGGCATGCCAGCAAACAAACTGACAGACATCCAAGGCAGACAAATTCATATCTAAGAAAAGTCAACAGCATTACCTGTTCCTGTTGTTGGACTGATTTCCCTGACGAACTCTGTTCCTTAGCTGTTGTCATATTCACTTACTTGTGCCCACTGCAGTGGGAAACAGGATCTCACAAGTCTGTCTGTATGTGTTTGATTGTATGTCTGTGCATGCAAGAAAGAGAGAGCGCGGGAGAGCATTCAACTAGGCAAGTGTTTCCAATCAGCAAAGCTCAAGGAAAGGGGATGGGTAACTAGCCCCCTGACTCAATGACAGACGGAGACAGAGGCTCCTCTTGCACTTCCCCCTTCCCAATCAAAATTTAATGGCATTAAGATACATCCCACCCTTAAATCCCTTCCTCTGTCACTCTCTTTTCCCTTTCCTTCTGCTTCTTAAATTTAAGTGAGGAGAGGGAAAGGAAAGGAACAAAGATGCTGAAAGGGCTTCTTCAACTAGCAACAGCCTCCACAACCATCACAGAAACAATAACTGCTTGGCAACCAGGAACTGGCAGCTCGGAGCTGGAAGACCGTGATGTGGTACTCCTCTTTCTCTCCCACCCACCCCCTCCACCTCCACAGCCAATTGAGGACTGGAGCTGCGCATGCTCCCATCAGCCTTGTCACACAGTGTGCAGAGTAGAGCTCATCAGCCAATTTAAGCTGCCAGCATTTGCAATAAGGAATCAATAGTGACAAGTGCTGAACTGACACCTCCCACTAATTCTCCTCCTATTATGCTTGCTCATTTAGACTTAATTGCACCCTCTGTAAGCAGCTGGGTTGTGGCTCCTTCCAAAGCTGACCAGGGGTGGCTTTCCCCTGAGGTGAGTGGCTTGTACATCTCTTTGCATCTTTTCTGAGCAGAAAAAGTATTGCAGATAGTTTAAGATGCAAAAATGTTAAAAAATTGTCCCTTTTTTGTTTCTCTATTTTTCCTCTTCATGGTGCAAACCTTTACAACAGGGGTGCACAAACTTTTCAAGCCATGGGACGGTCATGTGTTTCAGTGGGCCAGTCATGTGGCTCCACAGGAAGCAGAAGTAAAATGAGCCTTGCAATCTGATTTGGAACAGATATGTTTTGTAACAGGATGAGATAGATTTTAGGCTGCCATTTTCTCTGCTTAAATCAGACTAGGGCCCATGGGCCAGATCTGGCCCTCAATAACAATTCATCCAGCCCATGCCACCCTCGTCATTCCCAGAAGCAGAAGTAAAACGTGCCCATACGGGCACGTTTTACTTCCACTTCCTGGAGTGGTGAGGACAATGTGGGCTGGATGAATTGGCATCGGGGGCCAAATATGGCTCATGGCCCGTAGTTTGGGCACACATGCTTTATAACAACTGTAACATATGTGACTTAAGCCTGAATATAATATGGTGACTGTTCTCAAACCTCAGCTAAAACTATATTTTGGCTGATATACAAAGTTTTTGGGGCCAAAGAATGCATCGGGCATTCATTCTACAGGGGCACAGACTGAATCATGATGAAAAGGTCACATTGATAATGTATCCATCCATTGCCAGATACAAGTTGTTGTTTTATTTATTTTTTTACCTTTTAAATTTCTGGTGAGATTGATTGCTCAAATCTGGACAGAACAAACACCAGTATTATTCTGTATCTGCCTCTCCCCAAATACCCATTCCTCTTTTTAAAGGTACAGGTTAATTTCGGTAATCAGAGCACCTGTCTTATTGACCACATAGGCAGACTGCACTATAGGTCACCTCCTGTATCCATAGATACCTGAAACCGCAGATAACACAGAGCCTTATATTTTACATTGCAGACCAGTGGCCTCTAGTGGCCAGCTCTGGTAATATGTCAATAGAAATCCAGGTATGATAGAACTGTATGCATGCCTATATGTATACAGGTGTACCATACTCTAGATTTTACATTATGGAAACAATGATGCCACCGCCGCCACCACCACCGCCAGACTCTCCCTCAGCTGGCCTGGATGAGGGAAGGAGATGCAGCTGCGCAGCCCGGCCAGCCAGCCATAAAAACACCACTGCCACCACCACTGCCGCCACCAGACTCTCCTTCGGACATAGTTAGTGGGGTTGAGTTTATGATGTTTTCCATGTATTGTTTTTTGAAGTGTTTTTTTGTATCACAATAATTTGATATTTTGTAATTGTAATTGAGATATTTTCTGAAATGTTTGAAATATTTTTGTATTATGATAATGTGGTACCTTGTAATTGTAACTGTATACTGCATTTTGTATCTGTGTTAGCCACCCAGAGTCACTTTGCGAGTGGGGCGGCATACAAATTGAACAACAACAACAGCAGCAGCAGCAGCAGCAGCAGCAACGCTTGATGCTCCACAGCTCTCAACATATCTGAGAAGTCCTGCTCCCATCCAGCAACTGGTAAGCACTATATCATGTTTTAAGGTACCATATATCCTAGGATTATTCTTGGACCATTTTAAATTTATGTAGTAATCTGTCTTCTTCTTCTGTCATGTCTGACTCCGAATACAGTTGTACCTCGCTTAAAGAGCATAATGCGTTCCACAAGATTGCTCTTTAAGGGAGTTTGCTCTTTGTAAATGACCAGTTGTGGGGGGGGGGGATTGCGACCCCCAATTTATTTGTTAAGCGAGTTTTTGGTTGGTTTTATTTGTTAAGCGAAGCGAACATTCAGATAAAATTCTGCTCTTTAAGCGAGTTTCTCTTTAAGCGAGACACTCTTTATGCGAGGTTTGACTGTATTGATGATCATCATGGCAATCAGCCATGAACCTGTCCTGAGAATATAATGCAGTGGCCTTTCATCTGCCTTCTGCATTGCAGCATGACACTGTACCACTAATTCACTTCCACGAGTCACTTTTTGGTCCTGAGCCCTTTTGGCACACAAAGTCCTCATCAGTCCCAGGCCAGTATTGATGAAGCTGCTGTCCTCCATCAAGGTGGATTAAAGTGGGATTTAATCCACCCTTCCCTGTGGACTTTGGCATCCAAGGCCATTAGTCCTTACGGTTGTCAGGTTAGTTAATTGCCACCTGACTTTCAGTGTTGAGTTGCTGGCAGTATGGTCTGCTCTATTACCACAGCAGGATAATCTAGCCAGACTCTAAGTAATCTATCAGCTAATGCAATTCTTTCCACCTCCCTATGGATCTGTGATGCAACAAATAGTGAAAAATCAGCTCACAGGCTAAAATCCTGCTGTAAATTATACCCAGAGTAGGTCCACAAATCAGTGATATTTGCAGAAGAGTTGGCTAACTGAATACCCAGTGATTCAGTTGGGCTACTCTAGTTGTGACTTCCTAGTCTAATCAATAGGATTTCAAGCTATGTGGGATAAAACTATTGCCAGGCCTTTCACTATTAATTGGAGACATAAAATTATGTGATCTTTAAAGGCCTTTAAACATCTGCAAAAACAGACAGCGCTGGCTCTTTGGCTATGAAACAGAATTGAGCACTGAACCCTAGAGTCTGATATAGCTGGCTTTCGAGAAATGGTAACCTTTACCCTTTAAGAGGATTTTGCACTCGGGGCAAATTCAGAAGAATGTTGCCACTGCATGGGTACCTTCTAATTCTTCAGTGGTTGATATAGTACAGAATGTCAACACAAATAGCAACTTCTCTTGACCCTCCAGACTTTGCTCTAGTGCAACTCTTACCATTTCTTATTACATAGCATGATGGCTGATGAAAGGTGCAGTTAAACAATTTTTAGAAGGCCACATGTTCCTCATCCCTGTCCGACATGAAAGAAACTGTGTTCTAAAGAGTGCCTGGATTTATTGGAAACCCATTTCATAAATGAGAGACAATAAATGTGTACCTCTTAGCCTTGGACTTCCCTGAATCAAAGTCAAGAACCATGAAAGGCACTTTCTTAGATGGATCCTTGAAGAAGGAACTCAAATTCCTGAAACATGTAAACCTTCCAGAAATTCTCTGAATAACTCTTCAATAAACCCTTCAAAGAATCAACATTTCTAGCATTCCTTTGTGGTCGTGTAGTACCATCTTTTCTTCTTCTTCTTCTTGCAGACACTGCACCTAAACAATTTGCCACAAGGAGACAACAACTACAGAGCCATTCAGAGTGGTCTTTATGGAAGAGTCATAACTGCTCATTTCTGGTTTTCCGCTTGAATGGCCAAAGCCCACACAAGCAGTCTTATGTGAGGAACCACTTAAAATGAAAGACTGGAAACCTCTTTTAATACTCTTTACATGTAAAAATAACAACCTCCCTATAGGTGAAAACAATCCCCATAAGGGGGAGGGTAGATTCTTGGTCTGGAATCTTTTATCCTTTAATGTTCTAGACTTCCGTTATCCTAGATGCCCCAGCCAACAGCCAAAGTCAAAAGTAAAGAAGCTGTAGACCAAACCATTTTCTTTTTCTTTCCCTTTGTTAACACCACAGACTTCTTTGAACTGGCAATAACACAAGATGAGATATATCAGTAAAACCCCCAAAAACAGAACAAAACAACAACAACAAAAAGAGACAAAATTGTTGAGACATTTTTCTCTGTTTTAATGTGAGCTTTTGCGGATCAAGTCCACTTTCTTGGAGAAGATGAGATGTATTAGTGAAAGGTGCTAGTTGTGTAGTGTGGCACTTAATTTACAATAAATGAAAGCACTTTCTTTCACACAGAGTTCTCTAAGCTAATCCATGAGTCTGCCCTGAAGTAAATCAAATACTTCTGGCAGGAAGCAACAGCACAGTAAAAATAAAAAGAGTGGATCAAGCCACTTGCAAAATCTCATCAAACTCTGACATCTTGCTTTGCTGCCACAGGCTTATTCACAGCCATGTGGGCAAGGCTAACATTATGTTGTGTTCTTCATTGTCTGCCAAGTTAGCCTCTGCTCCTTTCCTGCAGTTCTAACATCTGTTACCGCTTCACATCCTAGCGTTCCACCTGTGTCAAAAGCAGCTACTCATCCTGTATAGTTAATACCTGTCAAAAGAAACAAGGTATTGGTGGGGAATTAAGACACTATGTTAAATTAAAGTTCTTGGCATGTCAGAGAGTGAAAGCTGCCTGTCCCATTTTTCCCTTGGAATGCTACAAGTCACAGTTCTAACATCTAACATGGGTTCACTTATCAAAAAGGTTGCCCTCTCTGGATGTCAGGAGACTTCACTACAGTCATTTATCGCAACAAATCCACAGAGTTTGGATGAAGGGTTGAAGTAAGTTCCCAACGTGCTTAAGAGCAATACGCCAATAGAAATAGCTATAGCTCTTTCATTACCAGCTAGCTGGTTTAAGCAAAAGTTGAGTAACACATATCCTTTTTCTTCTTCTTTCACTTCTGGGCCAGATGGGAAACTGCCAAAAAAACCCACCTTTTGGCAAATTCATACAGCAGTTCCTTTCGCCTGACCTAGTGTGAGAAACATTAGTTGGCACAAAGATTCCATTGCCTGGGGTACACCCAATTGTGGTTCAAAAATACCACAAAACACACACCCTCAAATCAGCTATTTGGTTGCACAGCACAGATGAAAGACTAATCTTCCTTCCTGGAATGGGGAGTGTGACACTCATTCAACCACTGTCCTATCATGGCATTCTGCAATGGCTCAGTAGTTAAGAAGCTTGCCTTGTTAGCTGGAAGGCTGGCAAGTCGGCAGTTCAAGACCCGGGTACTGCATGATGGATTGAATGCCCATCTCTGTCCCAGCTACTGCCAACTAGCAGTTTGATAGCAAGAAATTCCAAGTAGATAAATAAGGACCACTTTGGTGGGGGAAAGATATTGGGGACATGAAAGGAGCCTCATTCGGGTGTCCCCTGAGTGGAGTTTCTCCAGCAAAAATCCTTTCAACCCAGTATAATTTTTGACACAAAATTATTATTATTATGGGTATATTTGCCAGAGGTGGACATGAATGTGCTGTCCCTGTCCCTCCACTTCATTCTCGTTGCCTCGGGTACACAGAATGAACCTCCTCGAAGACTGTGGTATTTTTGACCCAGAATCAGGTGTATTCTGGGCAATGACCACCTTGTGCCGGCTAATCTTTCTCACACTAAATCAGGCAGAAGGAACTGCAGAAGGAGCTCAACCTAAAGGGACTTCATTTTGGAAGTTGCATGTCTGGCCTAGACACAAAAGAAGAAATCTTGTTGGCTTTACAGATAAGGTGAGTGATTAATCTAAAGAGAGGATTTCCATAAGTGGTTCTCCATGTAAGCCAGAACCCTTGAAAATTGGGGCCTAACTTACATGCAGAGCCAGCATGGATGTCACAGTTCACCTTCTGCAGACTTCCTGTGGTCCATGTTTATCTGTTTAAATGAAAACTGAATAAGGTCTGAATCTCTTTCATTGTCTGTTTTCATCCAACTTCAGTCATTTCTCTTCCCGATACACTTATGCCACAAAAGGCTGTGCTTTGAAAGTTACTTTTAAAAAGCATTTATTTACAGTTGCAATACACACACACACACACACACACCAATTATTCATCATTATTATAGTAAAGGTAAAGGTCACCCTTGCTCGGAAGCCTGTAGTATCTGACTCTAGGGTTCAGTGCTCATCTCTGTTTCATAGCAGAAGAGTCAGTGCTGTCTGCTTCTGGAGACATTTCCGTGGTCATGTGGCAGGCATGACTAGACACCGGAGTGCACAGAATACTGTTTACCTTTCCACTGAAGTAATCCCTATTTATCTACTTGCAATTTCTTGCTTTCAAACTGCTAGGTTGGCAGGAGCTGGGACAAAGACGGGAGCTTATTCCGTCCTGCAATATTCAGATACTGAACTGCTGACCTGCCACCTTCCAGCCACTGCAATCTCTACTATCATATTATAGTTACTTTTTAAAAATGACCTTTGTTTTCCTATTTCTCAAAAAATACTATAATAGAAAAGGAACATCTTAATGTAATGTGTAGTTCCTCCTCTTGTTCCCTTTGTCACAGTTGCAATGTCTACAACAGAACATGTGGGATAGCACAAACCTGTACTGGAACCATGTGATTATTTCTTCTCTATTATTTTCTGTGGCTTTAATTACTATAAAATAATTAAAAGTTATGGTTATGTTGCAGAAGGAAGGAACATTTACCCAGTTAAATGACAGCCATGATGTAACTGTTGTTGGGAAAGAAAGTCATTGGAAGTAAATAGCTGTTTCTAATTTGTAGCTGGTTACTTTTAAGCTGTGCAAAAAAGATATATCATTTGTTGAGTACCAGCATTCCATGTGCCCTGGCATCTAGGAATAATAATTTGGTGCCAGAAATTATTCTGGATTGAAAGGATTTTTGCAGAAGAAACTCTACTCAGGGAACATCCAAATGAGGCTCCTTTCATGTCCCCAATATCTTTCCCCCACCAAAGTGGTCCCTATTTATCTACTTGCAGTTTCTTGCTTTTGAACTGCTAGGTTGGCAGGAGCTGGGACAGAGACGAGCACTCAATCCATCATGCAGTACCCGAGTCTCAAACTGCCAACTTGCCAGCCTTCCAGCTAACAAGGCGATCTTCTTAACCACTGAGCCACTGCAGGCCCTAAATATACCGATGTCCCATGTCAATTATTACCAGCTTGCTGGATCCAGCAGGGAAAGACTCAAACTTAACCATCTCTGGGAACTCTTCACACTTTTCCAATTAACTACTTGTCATTCTTTTTCTCTTGTATATATAACAGGATCTGAGAGTAAAGTAATCAATGAAAAGAAAGAACAAATTGCTTCACTGGTATCTCATAGATTACATGGACTTTGAACAGTTCTGACACACTTTATTGGAAATGTGCATTTCTCTCTCTACCTGAACACATATATTAGTATATGCCAGTTTAAGTTAGGCCTCATTGATCCAGATTGGAAATAGCATTTATGTTTTCTATGGGAGAGCAAGCAGTCATTTTTGTTTAGCATATTCTTTGTGAATTATCTTCCTAATAATTTTGGTTGATAAACACCATACTTGGCAATGATCAAGTTGTTTTAGATTGCAAATAATGAATAGATTTCATGCATGCCTAGATATTTTTTAGCTGGCCTAGTATTTTCAATCATGGGTTATATAAGGGAAGTACAGTTTAAGTTTAATCACAGTGGCTACACTTTAATAGTTTTTTTAGGTTGTAAATCATTTGGTTTCAGCTGCAAAAGGAACACTTGAAAGCATGTTCACATTATTTGTACAGGAACGGGCAACTTCAATAGGGCAAATTCTGTCCCCATTTGGTCTTGCTGTGACTACATCCTCACTGCTGCTGCACTGCCAAAGTTCAGGATAGGAAAAGCTACAACAGGGGTGACCAACCTTTTTCTATTGCAGGGCTGACTTTGCCCCCAGACAGCGTTGTGGACTGGACCATGTCCCGGAAGCAGAAGCAGGTGCATTTATGGCTGAAGCAAATGTGCCCAGTTCCACATTTACAGCAGCCATGCGTGCATTTTATGGATGATATAAATGTGCCTGCTTCCACTTCCAGGTGTGGCAGAGGAAGCGATGGGCCAGATGGAATGGCATCAGGGGCCGGGGTCGGCCCATGGGCCGTAGGTTGCAAACCCCTGATCTATAAGAAAACCCTACCTGCTTGTTTCCATAGAAAGTAGCCGGAGGTGGGACTCAGGAGCAAAGAAAGGGAAGGTGATTGTTACCTGAAATTTTGGATAAAGCATCATAATTGATCAAAACGTTTATTAAACTGCCTCATGTTATAGCATACACACACAGACTCCATATGGCAGGGGAAGAGAGGACGTGACAAGTCACACACACCTGGCAAGGTGCAAAGGTTAACTGGAGTTCACCCTGGGGACCACTTAACTTAAAACTTTTCTCTTTACTTAAGTAACAGGCATTTACTTAATCTGTTCCTGTCCATCCAAGCAGCTTCACACCACATTAAGCTGATGCAAACGCCATTGGCTGAAGATGGACTGGCCAGTCCTGCCTTCCAGAAGAACAAAAGAATTGCCTGCCTGTGTTTGCTCAATGTAATCCTGCTGAACCAGTTTCTGTATGACTGAATTCCCCTACCTTTTGCTTCATGTTTACATGTAATTAAAACATGTTAATTGCATTTCCTCTTCCCCTCTGCAAATTCCTGTGGAACCTCAAATGTTCATACTGTTTTAGCTTACCAGCAATGTAAAGATCTCTGATTTTTTTGTTAACTTATGCTAATTTCCTTACCTCCTCCCAAACTCCAGTCCCCTCCCCTTGCATGCAGAGTTAGTTTAGATAGAATAGTTAAATACCCCTTCCAGGTGGGTGGGGGCCATCTTCTGTTCACCAAATTTTGTGAGCAGGGATCACGAGGGGGTCTTTTCCTCAGAACGGTTGCGGGAAGGTTAGCTATTTAGAATTATAGGTCTGGCCAGACTATATGCCTGAATAGGCTTCCCTTTGCTTTTGCTCCCAATAAACCATATTTTGTTTTGACTGAAAAACCTGCCTCGTTGTAAGTTCTTGGGTCTTTCTAGTACCTCTGCCAGAGAGTGAATCCGATCACCCAGAAATTGGGTAACAGTGATGAAAGATACTTCTAGACACTGCTTTGCAAGTGTGAAAGCAAACCTGCATCTCATTTAGAGCAGGATCACTCATGTTTTTAAAAGTTTTAAACTAGATTTTTAATTGGTGCAGGTGGGAGATAATTTTTGCAGTGTTTTAAGGAATTTTTAAGGGTTTCTATAGTTTTAAATGTTGGGGTTTTTATGTACGCCAACCAGAGTCACATGTCGATTGGGGTGGCTATACAAATTGAATGAATGAATGAATGCTCATTTCCACCCTTGAATGGTAGAGTGATTGTAATGACTCTGGAACAGGTTGGTACCATGTGGAGGCAGGAACAAATGAACACCTTTACTCTTGTCCTTTCCAATTCAAATCTTGTATATCAGTATGTATACCCTGAATTTTAACATTAGGACATTTTTATCCCTTTTGGAAGTGAGGCATCCACTCTTTCTCAGATAAAGAGCCCTAAGTAAAGGTAAAGATTGCCCTTGCCCAGAAGCTGGTCATATCTGACTACAGGGTACATTGCTCATCTCTGTTTATAGCCAAAGAACAAGCACTGTCTTCATCTGCAGACATTTTCGTGCATGCAGAACACTGCTACCTTTCCTGTTGAAGAGATACCCATTTATCTACTTGCATTTTCTTGCTTTCAAACTGCTAGGTTGGCAGGAGCTGGGACAGAGATGGGAGCTCATGCTGCCATGCAGCCCTTGGGTCTCAAACTGCTGACCTGCCAACCTTCCAATGGTCAAGTTCAGCATCTTAACCATTAAAGAGTCTCTTTAAGAGTCCCTTAAAGAGTCCCTTAAAGAGCCCTGCTTTTACTCTATTAAAGCACTTTCATTTAAAATTCCTTGATATAACAGGGCGCTGATCCTGTAGAGGAAATATGTACATTCTGGAGTCAACACATGCTTCCAGTGTGCCCCTTCTTCAGTTGTTCACTCATTTTGATTTGTTCAGTATTACAGATGAAATCATTCTGATTGAGCAATGCCTTCCAGTTCAAGAAAGAATTGCTTCTGGGCAGCTAGGCACGAAGCTGTGTCAGCTGGAAGGGAACAGACTCTTTTCTTTCTTTTGGTTTTCTATGTGCCACAAACCATCAAAAGAGGGACATTTGAATACAGTAGTTTGAAACAGTTGTCAAGGCTAGCTGATTTCTTAGCTTTATATGAGAAGCTGAATGAAGTCCCAAATAACTTTTGAAAGAAAAGCCTGCTCTCTAACTGTGATTGTAATTTCTGTCTTAGCGTGTGTTATACCCCAACAGAGAGGTTCTAACTGTAACTTAGGTCCCATGGTTACTGCATTCAGTGCTCAAAAATGTTTTGACGTCATGGTAGAATCAGGAGAAAGAGAAACATTTTCATGATTGTTTCCCATTATTTTAGTTTTTCATTTACTCCACAGCAAGACTTCTTTTTTGCTCTGCTTTTCTCAAGGAAATAATAAAAATACATCTCCCTTTTTGAACGTACAGTGCATGCTTTTTGTGGCATTAATTCTTAAACATTTTTAGTTTGGTGCTCTTTTTCAAACTTACTGCTACATCTCCCAACCTCACATTGACCAAATGACCCCAAAGACCTTTCAAGTGATTCCATGTGCATAGTATGCAGGAATCTGTGCCACGGGCTGCCAATCCAACAATGATATTATAAGACAGCCATGACAGGCTACTGCTACCTTTTCCTAAAACTAGTAAAGGTAAAGGTCTCTCTTGCTCAAAAGCCAGTCATATCTGACTCTAGGGGGTGGTGTTCATCTCTGTTTACAGCCAAAGAGCCAGAGCTGTCTGCATCTGCAGACATTTCTGTAGTCATGTGGCAGCCATGACTAGATGCACATGGAACACTGTTACCTTTCCCACTGAAGCACTAGATCAGGGGTTCTCAACTTTACCATGACATGGGCCAGACATGTGGTTTCTTGTAAACTGTGACAGGCATGTTTGCACATGCACAGGCACATTTGTGCCTGTGCAGGTGCATTTATAGCTGTTGTAAACATGTAAACATATCCACTTCCAGGGCCATTGTCGTGGGTCAGATGAAATGGCTTCAGTTGCTGTGTCTGGCCCACAGGCCGTAGGTTGTGAACCCCTGCACTAGATGTTTAGACAAATAGATGTCTATTTATCTCTTTGCAATTTCTTGCTTTTAAACTGCTAGTTTGGCAGGAGCTGGGACAGTGACAGAAGCTCACTCCATCATGCAGCACTCAGGTCTTGAACTGCTAACCTGCCAACCTTCCAGTTGTAAAATTCAGCATCTTACCACTAAGCTACCACAGTTCCCCTTCTAAAACTTCAAAAGTCACTTGAGACGGGGGGAACAAAATGCCATTTGGCATAGTCCCTGTATCCTGACAACATTTTGCTTCTCCAATGGGGCTGCAACATAAGCCACACAGTAACTGTTTCAGGGTTCACATAGGCAGGTCTTCCCTCATCAGCTTTAAAGTAGCTGTTACTCTTGTGTCTGTTGCTGATTGGACTTAGTAGTAGGTGGTAGATCACACATCAGCTGTGAAGAGGCCTTGTCTACTTTATTTGCATATATGTTGGGAAGACCCTCTGATAGGGCTCAAAATGAGATAGGTTGGCTCAAGCAATGTGTATATATGATAGGACCAACCCAACCCAACCAGTGGGCTATATACCTGTGTAGACATGGGGGCTCAAGAAAGCATCATCAAATGAGAATAAAAATTCTTCTAAAATCAGGTTGGAATGGAAGGGATAGTAGAGGACCTGCCACACTCTTGGTTACCAAAAGTGGATCAAGGAAAACCCTGTCTTAGGTGAGAAGCATACAAATCTAGTGGGTTTTAGGAGGAATATGCTGCTTGCCTTGGGGTTCTGTCATGGAAGTTTTCACTCCTTAGTCTCATGATGGTGAACCTTGGCACTCCAGATGTTCTTGGACTTCAATTCCCAGAAACTCAAGTCCCCTGTGAATCCACACAAATGGGTTTATTGCAATTGTTCTGGCTTGCGCTGCCCTAAGGGTGCATTTTACATCCACTTCCAGGAGCGACGAGGGCAGCGTGGGCCAGATGAATCGCAGTAAACCCATTTGTGTGGATTCATAGGGAGCTTGGGCTTCTGGGAATTGAAGTCCAGGAACATCTGGAGTGCAAGGTTCACAATCACGGCCTTAGTCCAACCTGATCTTCACACAAAGGTAGCCCACTCACCCACCCACCCCTTCAGATGGAAAACAAATACCTTGCTGAGAAAAGTGTTTTAGTCTTTTCCCTTGCTGACAACAGAAAGCCTGGGATGGTTAATGTTTTAAGCTTAGTGAACACAAATCTACACGCCTGAGAAGGGCAGCAAGTATTTATAGCAATCGCCTAGTTACTGCCTCCTACTCGGCTTGCCAGCCTATAAATCTTGGTCTGGCTGGTGGAGCAGACATTTAATAAACATTTATCGAGACTTACAAAGTCATGCTCATCCTTCAACATGTATGGCTATTTAAAAGGGCTCCTATTTCCACAAGTGTAGTTTGAGCTAAAGGAGCAAGGTGTGGGGGTGGGAAGATCAGCAAAACATAATAAATGGTTTAATGAAATATTTCTTGCATAAGTCTTGCCCTTTTCTAATATATCCACTATTCTGCCTGCTATACAGCATTGCAGGACTGTAAAAACCAAATGTTGTCTGGTTCAAGGATTTAATCCAACCACCTCTTTATTTCTTCCTTTAGTAACTTGATTTTTGAGCCCTTCTGTCCAGGGACAAGACTATGTTTCCAGTTCCACCCTTTTAATACCCCAATAAACAACGATTCCAAAGTATCCAGAGTACTGTATAGACAACCAGGTTTTCTGCAAAGCTTTGCCTTGACCATGATTGATTCACACATCCTGTGTTCTCTGCTGAGCCTGTTTGATAGATTTCATCCTAATTTTCTTTATCTCAAACTTGCTCCTTTTTAAATGTCAGCACATTATCAACCTCACTGGGCAGGGGTCCATATGTAAACCGAGTGTTTTGCAAAACATCTTGGCAAAAAATTGGCATGAAATAGATGATGTATTGATATGACACATCTGAAGAAACAGCTGCAGTCCTCAAAACCTAACGCCAAACAAACCCAACAGCCTTGAAGGTGTGAGAAGGCTCTTTGATGCATCAATACACATTCTTGTTAGTATTCTATTAGATTTATTAAAAACACTCATGAAAAAGTGGTTTTCATGATTTTGATTAGCTGAACAAAAGTTCTCCTAACAATAATATCATCTGATTTAATGAGTCACACTGGGTTGAATCTAGATTCTGCCAGAAGAGACCTTAATACCCAGTGTGGTGTAGTGGATATAGCAAGGGCTCCCAACCTACAGCCTGTGGCCTGGGGCCAGCCAGAGGCAACATTTCATGTGGCCTGCCACCACTGCCACACCCAGAGGTAGAAGCGGAAATGTTTACATCAGCCATAAATGTGCCCACTTCCACTTTTGGGGTTGTGGTCTGGCCTGCTCAGCTGCCCGGGGGTGTGGTCAGGCCCATGGCATAAGATGGTTGGGAATCCCTGGGATAGAATGATGGACTAGGACTCTGGAGACCAAGGTTAAAAATTCAGTTGTCCATGAATATTGATTAGAGGAATGGAACTGGTAAAAACACTCCTTAGATATCTCACTTACCTTGGAAATCTTATTTGGGTTGATTCTGACTTAATAGCATATAACTAATTAACTAGAAGACACCCACTGAAAAAGTAAGAGGGATCTAAATCAGTCATGAGAAAATACGATTTTTTAAATTTCAGTGGGGGTGATTTCAACATATGACTTCTTATCTCTGTTTGAGTCACTATTATGTATACAGAAAACTGACATGAAGCATCTCTGATAGTTTAGACCAGGGATCTTCAAACTTGGCTCTCCAGATGTTCTTAGACTTCAATTCCCAGAAGTCCTGATCAGCAGTCATACTGACTTGGGCTTCTGGTAATTGAAGTCTAAGAACACCTGGAGAGCCAAGTTTGCAGATCCCTGGTTTAGACCAAGGGAAAGACTTCCTCCATCTACCTGCATCTGTTTCAACTCATATGACTTGTTTGCTAACCAATCAGAAATACATCCCTGACTTCTTGTCTGAAAATTAATTGCCTAATCCATGGTTTCTCAACTTTGGAACCCCAGATATTCTTGGATTTTAATTCCCAGAAGCCCTGATCAGCAGGTGTGCAAATTGAGGAACATCTGGGGGGGGGGGCAAGGTTGAGAAACCCTGCACTAACCCTAATCCTTTGCCTCCAGTTTGTTGGGTGCAGTTGGACATTTGTTCTTGACGGAGATGTGTCTATTTCAAAATCTCTCTTTATTTTTCAGCCAAATGGCTGTAATGGAGAAAACCCTGCTTCATTTTTCCTTTTAACTAATTTAAATCTTTATCCTCTTCTAAAGGACCTGAAGCCAACCTGTTAAGATTTCTGACATTGTAGTAAGTATCTTTTTTCTTCTCTTACCACATATTTTTAGTCTGAATACTTTTTTTTGGCTGGGAGATGAGAATTTCAGGAGGAAATTATTAAAAAATAATTTCCTAATGTTTGCTATGTACCTACATGTCCCAACCAAAAAAAGATAAGATACGCCTGTTTGTTAGTCATTCTTGTCTGTTTCTAGTGATTAGCTCCATTCTTCATGGCTCCAGAGAAATCTTGATTGAAGTGCACACAAATGCACATAAACTTTTATTATTCGATACCGAAATATTCCCTCAGAATGCTTAAAAGGGAGTGGAGAAGATATGCAGAATAATAAACAAGTACTTGAAATAAACTGAATACTCCATATGAGTAAAACAAAGAGTGAATCTTTGCTCCCAGATATACTGTTCATGTACAAACAGGCACATGGAAAATGATAACAGAAGTCACATTATTTTTAGCATTTTATCATAAGAATCACCTTGTAAGCAAATAATCTGTATTGTTATGGATTATAGAAAATGCAGCTGTCCCATTTCTTAGTGTTAAAAGGAACAAAATACTCTGTGTTGGCAGCTTTCTTAAAGGGATGGTGTTCTTGGTCTGACTGATGCAATGGAAAACTTCTCTGCCGTACTCATTTCCCTTAATGCTAATGCACCTTCTGCTGCCATGTCCCTCCTGAATAAGATTGACTCTCATGACATCTGCTAGAAGTCTGTGTATTTGCATCTATATGAACTTAGACTTTCACCATAAGGTATGTTGCCTCGGTGCAATTCTCTTCAGCAATTATAAAACGCTGCAATAGGATCCCGTCTTATGTTAAGACGTATTGGGCAGCAGGTAAACTCTTTCATTCTCTCTCTCCTGCAATTTAATAAGGACAACAAAGGTGAGACTACAGCCTAATCATTCTTTCAAGACACTCCAGGGCAGACTAATGAGCACTTTTCTAAATGGCACATCATGTTAGGCATTTTTACCTCCCTCCTATTTTACAGAATAACATCTGAGAGAAATTGGGAGGAGGGGGAAAGGAAAAGGGTTGCATGCCATTCACTGCAGTACCATGAAATGTCCTTACACAATCCAAAGTTGCAAAGGTCTGAATGCCTTTATTTTATGGATTGTGGCAAAAAAAAAAAAAGTTGCACACTTGCAAACTGCCAGAGGAAAATTCCTTAAAGATATCTTTTCTCACTGAAGGCTGTTTGCATCATTCCTTCATTAAATTCCTGTAATGTACTTTGGCTGCACAAAATCCTAAATTGGCACATTAGCTCTCAGAATCAAACAGCAACACTTCAATGTGCAAGTATCAATGCTGTGACCTTTGCCCAAAGCTCTGACATAATGCAAGATAAGCAAACTTCTTCCAGAGTGAAAACCACAGATAAGCCCCAGTCCTGAATTCCCCACTGCCACTGTTGTTTCATCACCCCATATTCAGGCTTTTTGTGGTGAGCAGGAAAGGGGTCAAAGTGATGGAGAATTTGTCCCTATGGTGTAACCCATTTACGAATCCTACATGCCTCCCAAGACCAGGGTCAGAAAGTTCTGTTTTTGTTTCAACAGGCTACACAATGATGCAAAGTCAACAGATCTTGGAAAAGTCTCTTTGGGGAGCTAAAAGTCCCAGCTCACAGTGGCCACCTTATCTGGTGAGGCAGATTTTTTTTCTCAGTTACTCATCTAGACCTGCAGGTTTCTGAAGCTGGTGCCCTATGAATGGGCCAGGATACAATTTCCATCATCCTGGCATGCATAAGAATGAAACAAAAAGCACCTTTTGCTGAGGATTCTGAATTTTGCACAAAATGTCTCTGTGCAAAACTAGTGTCTTTTCCTTCTGGGAAGCAAAGCACACGCTTATGTATGCACGCACGCATGCATGCAGACACAAAACAAATAACTATCTGATTAATTGAAAATATGGAAACCTCATTCTTTACCCCCTGTGATTCTAATTTATAATATACCAGACCATATTTTGTATTGTATTGTTTGACTTTTATGCCGCCCCACTCGCCTATAGCGACTCTGGGCGGCTCACAGCAAAACAATGTTTCATAACTACAAGTATTACATCACAAAAATCACATATCAAAAGTACATCAAAAACATTACAAGAAATCCCCCATCCGAATATACTGGCAGAAGCTTAGTCCTGTCTCAGATCACCAATGCCAGTTACAAAAGTAATCCCTCTGAACTCTTTGGTTCAACCAAATATGTAGGGAAATCCTTAAGTGAGGGCTGCAATTATAAAATTTATGTTTAGAAAGAGAGAGGCAACAAAGGAATTTTGGTGCCCTTGGAGCAAAACATAAGCCCTTATCATATTGATTTCAGTAACAAAATGCCTGAATGTGCGCACAAAGAGGGACAATGTCAGGGAAATCCATATAGTTGTTGTCTGTATTTGTGCATGTTATATTTTATTCAAGAGCCATGACAATTTTGGCCCCAGAACTAACCTTTAAACTTTGGATCCTTCAATAAGGGGAAAGTGAAAAATAAAGCTATTTTAAGATTTGGACCCTCACTTAGATGGATATTTTAAAACTACAGTAGGCCATCCATATCCACAGCATCTTTCATCACAGAGAAGCAGTGAATCCTGCATTGCACATACCAGAGTCATACAAGTGGGCAGGTGGAAAGGCAGATGGGTGGGTGGGTATAGTGGCAAATGCCTCCATCTGCCAAAGTAACCATTCTCCTCCTGAGCAGGCAACTGTATGCATGGAATAGCTCCCTTGGGAAACACCATTCATTAGAACACCATTCTTTCTTAGCAGGAACCCTCCATATATTACACTTAGATAGTGGCCTCTAGTGGCCAGCTCTGGTAATGAATCTGGGGAACTCACAGATATATATTCGAAGTACAGTATTTGACATGGTAGCTGTGTTAGTCTGTGCAAGCATATCAGAGAGTAAACAAAACAAAACAACAAAAAACATTATTGCACCATAAAGTGTGACTCCTGTATTTAAATGTGAGCTTTTCTGGATCAAGTCCACTTTATCAGACAGATATATATGTTTCTTTAGGACACACATATAAATTATTTCTTGGATTTTTTTTAACTGAATATTTCTGACTCCATCGATAACTAAAAGCACAGTTACCAAACCCAATACATGGGCCCTACTATATTTTCTGTGGACTGGTGACTCCATTCTGTTGGTGCCTGGAATTCATGGTTACATACCTATACTATGCAGTAACTGAGCTTGTGTTGTTGTTTGATTTAAAATTCCCAATTTCTGCATAATTTCCTGTATTTGTATTGGTTACTTAGAAAACAGCCCCATATAATCAATAGAAACAATCAACAGGCATTTAAAGGTAGCCGTTGCATTACAACAACATGTTGCATTACAATACACGTTGCATTACAACAATAGTATTGTTGAAAATAGTCCCAAACTCACTCATAGTTGTTGCATCTAGTCATTTTAAAACATAGATCTGAAAAATGTTATCTAGTGATTCTTTATTGCCTGGAGCACAAGAAAATTTCAATGAGTAGATACAGGATTAAAATACTTTATTTCTGAAGTAGGATGAGAATTTCAACCTTCATGTAGGCTAAACAGTTTTTCATTTATAAAGATAATTGATAATGATCATCTAGATTACTTTCCTAATATATAGAAAATGAAATAAAGTTTCCTTGTACAGAATAAAAGAATCATATGCAACCTGAGGAGAGCTAAGCAGACGTGATAATAGAGATTCCATTTCCTTGGCCAGTAGTCTCTCGAAGGTCACCATGGAATTTACTAACTTAAGCCTCACACTTTAGGACATAATTTAAGAGATAACATTTTCTCTTTCTTTCCTCTCACTTTAAGACCGTTCTTCCACAGAGACCACAATGTGCAAAAAAGAAGAAAAAGAGGAGTCAAAGGGGGAAGGGAATGAGTTTTCACCTTCTGCACTGAGCTGTAATATACCTTTAGAGCTGCAGTAATTCATCGTAATCTTATGATGCTGATGAACACTATTCAAATATGCTGGAACATCAACCAGAAGAAAGGGGAGGGGAATCAGACAAAAATTGAAGTGTGTGGGCTTTAGAAGGGTGCTACCAACTGTTGTGATATTTTGAAAGGAGCTAGGTTTAAATGTCAAAAATTTCTGTGCAAGTCTTTCTTGTTTACAACAGTTCCCATCTCTACCGTTATGATTATGTAAAGGCACATCAAGTTTAACACAAGAAGGAAAGTGAAGAATGGTGAGTTTCAGTCTTTTTGTGTAGTTCTGTGTGGTGCAAGTTTTATCTGATGCCATATGTGCTGAATCACCAGGGCCTCAGGCTAGAGGGTTCCAGGACAACAATACCCATCAATTTTCTCTCTACTTTTCAAAGACTATATAGCATCCCCAGCCAAGCCAAAATTCTTTGCCTGCATTCTTTCTTTCTTTCTTTGTTCATATCACAACATTGAAAAATTAGACTAGTTTTGACCAGAAGCAGGCTACTTCAATGGCATTATCTTGGCCATTTACTAGATCTTCTTATGTACATGTGGTGGGGCATAAACTGCATGCACGTAGATGAATTTCTCCACATTCACAGAAAAATTGGCTTATATCCAAGAAGCCCTATTTTACTTAAGTGGTTTCCAATGTGGGGCACATACCCCACCCCCAGGGGAATCTTAATTCCCAGAAGCCTAAGTCAGTACATTGGCTGATCAGTGCCTTGGGGAATTAACTTAATCTTTTGGGAATTGAAGTCCACAAACCAAAGGTTGGGAAACACGGGCTCTAGCCATTTCTGGTTTAATATTCAGAACCTGAGAGGCGTACAGAAAATATTTCCTCAATTTTAGCGATTTTCTAGAGGTGTGATGTCCATTAAGTGGGTGGTCTGGTGCTGTATTACCTTATTTTGTTCCTTTTTTGCTAGCACTTCTTGATGTACTTCTGTAGGAGGCATTGCCAGCTAAATAATAGACTGGGGGGGGGGGGTCATGCTGGTTTCAGGCAGCCAATAGTAATCCTGTGTATGATTCATTAAGAATTATATCCACTTGTTTAGCGTCTGCTGATTTATACCATGCAGCATTAGCATATTCTGCTGTGAAGTAGCACAGAGGTAAAACTGTTGTTATCATTTGTGGACCCCAGTCTGAACCAGCCAGTTTCCTAAATATGTTATTTCTGGTGACAACTTTCTGTTTCATAGTTGAATTGTGTGTCTTTTTTTTTTGTAGGTCAAGGTTTGATCCAGAGAAACTTTGCCTAGATACTTTGGGTTAGGTCAATATTCTAAACTTTTGCATTCTCAAATAACTTGGGATTTCTTCTGAACTTGTCTTTTCTTTAAGTAGAAGACACAGACTTTTGTTTTGAAAGGGTTTGATTTCAGCTGCTTTTTAAAAAAATATAAAGAAAGATCTAATACAGAGGTTACCTGGTGCTTGATGGACTTAAAGGTTTTCCCTTGGACTGTCAAGGCAAGATCATCAGCATAGATGAACATACAGTACACTAAAAACTAGGAGAAATTTGGTCTTGACATTTGCAGAAACAAAAAACCTCACTAAAACACTATAGCAAAGCTTGAAATGACAAGAAGCAACCAAAAAGCTTGGAAACTACTTAAAAGACTGAACAGTGGTTCAAATAAAGGGATATTTTATACTTAGGATAAGTTAAAAGTCAAAAGCCAGTTGTATCCAACTCTAGGGTTCTGTTTATAGCCAAAGAGGCAGTGCTGTCTACGTTTGCACACATTTCTGTGGACAAGCATGACTAGACACCAGAGTACATGGAATGCTGTATACATTCCCACCAAAGTGGTACCTATATATCTACTTGCAATTTCTTGCTTTCAACCTGCTAGGTTGGCAGATGCTGGGACAGAGATGGAAGCTCACTCCGTTATGCTGCACTCGTGTCTTGAACTGCTGACCTGCCAACCTTCCAGTCATCAAGTTCACTGTCTTAACTCCTAATCCACCACAGACCCTTTTATACTTACATAACCCCAAACCAAGTAGCACGTCAACTACTCCTAACAGGGAAGACTAACCAACACATAATATAAATAAAACATCACAGGAATTTCTACTGTCTTCATATTGGCAGAACTAGAGGAAATCATAAGACTAAGTAAGAAGCACCAGGACTTCATAATCTTAAACAAATTAAACATTTTGGCAAAACACATAGGAATGGCTCCTTCATTTCTTTAATAATTGCTGAATGAGCAATCAAATCCCAAAAATATGGCAGAAGACAAAAGTAATTGCTGTACTAAAATCCGGCAAAGAACCAACAGATCCCAAAAGCTACAGGCCGATCTCCCTAATATGCTACGCACACAGTGTTTAAACAAATGATATTAAATTGTTTAGCCCCTAAAATTGAACCTCTTTTACTTCCAGAACAGTCAGGCTTTAGGCCTGGTAAGAGCTTTACAGCTCAAATCTTAAATCTAACCCAGCATATAGAAGATAACCAGAGCAGCGTTTGTTGACCTTACAGCAGCCCATGATCAATTACTGCTCACAAAGTTCTACCTTCTTACTAAAGATCATGGACTAGCAGAAATGATCATTCAGCTTCAAAGCTAAATTTTGTTGTGGATGAATTTCAAGAAAGGCACAGTAACTGGAGAAATCAAAGCATTGGTCTGCTGCGGGATAACATCCTGGCACCATTACATTTTAACATTTACACAAATGATCAACCAATGTTTTCATATTCTAGGAATTTCATCTCTGCTGATGATTTTGCCTTGACAGTCCAAGGGGAAGCCTTTGAATCCATCAAGCACCAGCTAACCTCTGCCTTAGGTAATCTTTCCTTTGCCTGGATAAATAGTAATACCCAATTTCTTGTACAAATCTACAGTATCTGTCAGAAATGGAATGGTGAAAAGGTAGAGGGAAGGGTTTAGAATTATCCTACCTTCCTCTCTTTTATCTGCAAATGATGTGATCAGATAAAACAAGGGACATAAAAATAGTCTTCTAAAAGAATTTCTTGGCCATAGTTGACTAGTTCTATGAGGACCTACAACACCTCATAGAACATACACCAAGAAATGATATCCGCATTATCATAGGAAATTGGAATGCCAAAGTAGGAAATCAAAAAGTAAATGGAATAACAGGCAAGTTTGGTCTTGGAACACAGAATGAAGCAGGGCAAAGGCTAATAGAGTTCCTCCAAAAGAATGCACTGGTCATAGCAAACACCCTCTTCCAGAAACATAAGAGGAGACTTTACACATGAACATCACCAGATGGCCAACATCAAAACCAGATTGATTACATACTCTGCAGCCAAAGATGGAGAACCTCTGTACAATCAGCAAAAATGAGACCTGGAACAAACTATGGCTCAGATCATAATCTACTGATTACAAAATTCAGGCTTAGACTAAAGAAAATAGGGGGAAATTAGGCCAGACAGGTATGACCTAGACAACATCCCTAAATAATACACAGTGGAGGTGTGGAACAGATTTAATGGATTAGACTTGATAGACAGAGTGCCAGAAGAATTATGGACAGAGGCATGGGACATCATACAGGATGCAGCAAGGAAAACCATACCAAAAGAAAAGAAGTGTAAGAAAGCAAAGTGGTTGTTTGATGAGGGTCTTAAAATAGCAGAGGAAGAAGGAATGCAAAAGGCAAAGGAGAAAGGAAAAATTCAACCAATTGAATACAGAATTTCAAAGAAAAGCAAGGAAAGATAAGGAAACCTACCTAAATGAACAGTGCAAAGAAAGAGAGGAAAACAACATAAGGAGTAGGACTAGAGAGCTTTTCAAAAAAATTGGGAAAATCAAGGGAACATTTAAAGCAAAAATGACCATGATAAGGTACAAAATGGCAAGGACATAGCTGATGCAGAAGAGATTAAGAAAAGATGGCAAGAGTACACGACAAAGAGGAACTCTACAAAAAAGACCTCAACATCCCTGATAATCATGATGATGAGAACATTGAACTTGAGCCAGACATCCTAGAGCAGGGGTGCCCAGACTTTTTGGGCTGTGGGCCGATCATGTGGTTCAGGGAGCTGGTCACTAAGGACTGGGGGCCGGGTGCGGCCCCCAACACCAATTCATCCAGCCTGCAAAGCCCTTGTCGCTCCTGGAAGTGGAAGTAAAACATGCCCATATGGAGCTACGAGGGCTTCGCAGGCCAGATGAATTGACATCAGGGGCCGCACCCGGTCCCCGGGCCTTAGTTTGGGCACCACTGTCCTCGAGAGTAAAGTCAGAAAGGCCCTAAAGAGCACTGCAAACAACAAAACCAGTGGAGATGATGGTATCCCAGCTGATTTTTTCAAAGCCCTAAAAGATGATGGAATCAAATTATTGCATTCTATATGCCAGCAGATTTGGAAAACACAACAATGGCCACAGGATTAGAAAAGATCAGTATATGTTCCAATCCGAAAAAAGGGTAATGCCAAAGATTTTTCAAATTATTGAACAATTGCGCTCATCCCACACGCTAGCAAGGTTATGCTCAAGATAATACAGGATAGACTTCAGCAGCACATGGAGAAAGAATTACCAGAAGTGCAGGCTGGGTTCCGAAGAGGCAGGGGAACTAGAGATCACATTGCCAACATACTTTGGATCATGGAGAAAACAAAGGAATATCAGAAACAAGTCTACTTCTGTATCATTGACTACACCAAGGCCTTTGAGTGTGTGGATCACAACAAAATGTAGCAAGTAATTAAAGAGATGGGAATACCAGAACACCTTATATGCCTCATGAGAAATCTGCACATGAGTCAAGAAGCAACTGTTAGGACATAATATGGAACGACAGAATGGTTTGGAATAGGAAAAGGAGTAAGACAAGGCTGCATTTTGTCATCCTGATTATTCTACTTATGCACAGAGGACATAATGCGATATGCAGGGTTGGACGAATCACAAGTTGGGATCAAAATTGCTGGGAGAAACATCAAGAACTTGAGTTACGCAGATGATACCACACTAAAGGCAGAAAGTGAGGAAGACCTAAAGAAGCTTCTACTTAGGTTGAAAGAAGAGACTCAACATCAAGAAAACCAAGATAATGGCAACAGGCCCTATCAGTCCCTGGAGAATAGATGGGGTAGAAGTAGAAGCAGTGACAGATTTTACTTTCTTAGGATTCAAGATCACTGCAGATGGGGCTTGCAGCCATGAAATAAAAAGGCGACTGATGCTTGGGAGGCAAGCTATGAGAAACCTGGGGAACATAGTTAAAAGTAGAGACATCACCTTGCATACAAAAATTCACATAGTCAAAGCAATGGTATTCCCGGTGGTAATGTATGGTTGTGAGAGCTGAACCATTAGGAAAGCTGAGCACAGAAGAATAGAGGCCTTTGAAATGTGGTGTTGGAGGAGAGTTTTGAGGTTACCCTGGACAGTGAGGAGAACAAATTAGTCGATCCTAGAAGAAATCAAACCTGACTGCTCCTTAGAAGGTCAAGTACTAAAGATGAAGCTAAAGTACTTTAGACATCAAATGAGAAGAAAGGATTCACTTGAGAAACCCTTGATGCTAGGAAAGGTAGAGGGCAAAAGAAGAAGGGGGTGACAGAGGATGAGATGGCTGGATGGTGTTGTAGACACAATGGGCACAGATCTGGGTGGTTTGAGGAAGATGGTGGAGAACAGAAGTGCCTGGTGGGCAATGGTACATGGAGTCGCAAAGGCTCAGAATCGACTGTGCGACTGAACAACAACAGGGTTGAAAAATACTCAAACAATGACAGGAGCAAATGTATTAAGCTGCTAGGCTTGGCCATCTTCATGGTTTTTTTAAATAATAATAATAATAATAATAATAATAATAATAATAATAATAATAATAATAATAATAATAATAATAATAATAATAATAATAATAATAATAATAATAATAATATATTTTAACTACATTTTAAGCATTTAATTTTTTTTTTAAAAAAATTGACTTGGATACATTCTAAAAATTTAAATTTTAAAAGTTTAATTTCTTGTTTTACTGTGCTGGTCATTACAAAGTTATTGATTGCAAAAACTAGTGTATTCTAAAAAGACTGAAATAAGAACAGGCTGTCCAACAAACACACATCCCAGAAATTATATATGCTCCATGCATTTAGTATTATCAGGTACTATATGCATAAAACATTGTGCCATTTTTTCTTTCCTTTCATTGTACATTGAGGAATCACACCATTTTGGTTTTCTTAATGTAAACTTGAAGTTTTGCAGAGTAGCATTGTGCAGTTAAATTGTAGTTTTACATGTTGTAATCTGAGCTAAAGACATATAATGCGTGATAAAGAAGGTCATTCTGCAGACCTTGCTTTCTGCACAACCTGCAGTGAATTATCTTTCCTTTCCCACTAAAATTAGTGGCACAAGAAATTTGACAAGTTGAGAAGAGATGCGGTAGGTTAACCTCGCTGGGACTGTCTGGATAAAAGAGCTCATTTTGTCAGGTCAAGAAACAAACTGGTGAAGAGCACCTTGAAAAGGTATTGCATCGTCATGTTGGGGCTCAAACACATACACACAAATTACCTACTTTTTCTAGATTTATTTGTATTATAAAAAATAAAAGCAGTAGTTCATATAACTGCGTATCAAGGTCTCCTCTGGAAAGCAAAGAGCAAAAGAAAAAGTGATCTGATAGGTTTTGTGAAATGGGAACAGTATTTCTTGCTTGTTCACTTCCTGAAATACTCTTTTCAGGCTTTTAGAGAACTGGCACTGAATTCTTGCAAAGCCCTTCAAATCTTTGGAACATTTAGTAAGCGCTCCCAAGTAACTGTGGCTTGACTGTACGTATATTTTTTCCAGCAATTCATGCTAAGACTTATACAAAGAAAGAAAGAAAGAAAGAAAGAAAGAAAGAAAGAAAGAAAGAAAGAAAGAAAGAAAGAAAGAAAGAAAGAAAGAAAGAAAGAAAGAAACCCATCAACACTAAAAATGGATAATGACTTGGCTGGAACATTATCTGCTGCTTATAGTATTCCCTGTGGTTGCTGATACAGGATGATTGATATGATCAGAGCTTGAATGCTTGGACTCATCAGTCACCAGGAGACCCAATACTCACAAAACTCACTTGTATTATTCTTTTATTTATTTAAGATGTCTTTGCACAATATAGTAGATATATTGGCATGGCTTAAATTCAAGCAGTTTTATTGTTATATCAGGCAGGTTTACACATCCATAGAAAATGGTCTTTCTGCCTCTTAGCCAAACCTCTTTTAAAGCATGTTTTAAAAGAAGATGAAAGAAAAGCACCTTTACATGGTAAATCAGTTTGTTTATTGGAAAACAAGCTTAACATCGTTTTGGCAAGAGTGCTAACTTCCTTAGACAATAGGGAAATATATTCCATTGAATTAAACTATACTAAATCATATTTTGTGTTGTTTCTATTCTGCCTGTCCCTTGGTGACTAAAGGAGCTGGAAATCAAAATGCCTTTAAATTTTAAAGTTGTGTTGCTACATGTCTTCAAGTCATCTTTGACTTGTGGAGCTCTGTGAATGAGAGGTTTCCAAAATGTCCTTTTCTCAACAGCCCTGCTTAGCTCTTGCCACTCAAGCCTGTGGTTTCCTTTAGAGATTCAATCTATTTCACATTTGGTGTTCCTCTTTTCCTGCTGCCTTCAACATTTCCTAGCATTACTGTCTTTTCTAGAGAACTTTGCTTTCTCATGATGTAACCAAAGTAGGACATCATCAGTTTTGTCATTTTTTACTCCAAAGATACAATACTGTACAGAAATCTTATGTCACCATCAGCTGGTTGGGAAAATTCAATTTGTGATATGGGGGCACCCTAAGCACACCAAATTGGGGCAGAGCCTTCTGGTGACCCTTCTCTCAACCCACTCCAAGTTTGTTGCAGTTTGGGTGTCCAAGTTATTGCCCCCCCCCCCAAATTACTCAAACCAGCTGGTGGTGGCCTCGTTTGCACTGTAGTTCGGGACTGACTTGCTCTAGACCCCGCGTGTTTCTCTTTATGGCAGTTCGGGGTATTTGCAAAGCTCTCTTCCAGCACCATATTTCAAATGAATTCATTTTTTCTAGCAGCTTTCTTTACTGTCCAAGTTTTTACACACATACACAGTTATTAAAAATACAAGAATGTGGATGGTCTTGGTCTTCAAAAACATAACCTGACACTTGATCTTTTAAAATCCCTTTATTGCCACCCTTCTGAGTCTCAAACTTCTTCAGATTTTAAAATTTAAAGGAAGTAGATGGGGATTGCAGCCATGAAATAAAAAGGTGATTGATTCTTGGGAGGCAAGCAATGAGAAACCTGGGGAGCATAATGAAAAGTAGAGACATCATATTGAAAACAAAAATTCGTATTGTCAAAGTAATGGTATTCCCTGTGGCAATGTATAGTTGTGAGAGCTGGACCATTAGGAAAGCTGAGCGCAGAAGAATAGATGCCTTTGAGATGTGGTGTTGGATGAGAGTTTTGAGAGTCCCCTGGACAGTAAGGAGAACAAATAGGTCAATCTTAGAAGAAATCAACCCAGAATGCTCCTTAGAAAGTCAAATTGTAAAGATGAAGCTAAGGTACTTTAGACATCAAATGAGAAGAGAGGATTCGCTTGAGACGGCCTTGATGCTGGGAAAGGTGGAGAGCAAAAGAAAAAGGGGGCGGCCAAAAATGAGATGGTTAGATGGTATTGTGGAGACAATGGGCACAGAGCTCAGTGAGTTGAGGGGGATGGTGGAGAACAGGAGTGCCTGGCGGGCAATGGTCCATGGGGTCGCAGAGGGTCAGAATCGACTGTGCGACTGAACAACAAAGATTTTGCAAATTTCATGTGCTACTTGTGAAGGGTTTAGTGTTTAAGATGCTGAACTTGA
Organism: Furcifer pardalis; assembly: GCA_030440675.1. Taxonomy (NCBI): domain Eukaryota; kingdom Metazoa; phylum Chordata; class Lepidosauria; order Squamata; family Chamaeleonidae; genus Furcifer; species Furcifer pardalis. Next base: position 102,976,699 of record CP126897.1, read on the forward strand.
TGACCAGAAGGTTGGCAATGTCATCAGTTCAAGACCTGAGTGCTGCATGATGGAGTGAACTCCCATCTTTGTCCAAACTCCTGTCAACCTAGCAGATCAAAAGCAAGAAACTGCAATTAGATAAATAGGTGATGCTTCAGTGGGAAAGGTAGCAGTGTTCCATGCGTTTCAGCATCTAGTTATGCCTGCCACATGACCACAGAAACATCTGCAGACACAGACAGCACTGACTCTTTGGCTGTAAATGGAGATGAGCACTGCATCCTAGAATCAGATACAACTGGCTTTTGAGAAAGGGGGACCTTTACCCTTACCTTACTACAGTTTAACCATTGTGCAATGAGGGCTTTACTTTAATTGTTGTGCAGTGGTTAAAAGTTTTGGTGTTTTAGAAACCAATTCCCTGGTTCATATTATACCCATGATCTTTCTGGGAAGATTATTATTTCAGCCTAAAGCTTCTTGCTACTTCATAGGACTGCTGAAGAAGACACAAAAGGAGACCGAGTTTTTTCCCAGAAATAGCTCAGGTAAATAAGAGGGCAGGGTTGCAGCAGCAAATTTTGAAATACAGTACAGGCACTGAACATTCAGGATGGTTCCCACAGCCATAATGGAAGGACCATTCAAAACATCTAATCCATATCGACCAATCACTTTTAGCACAATTCTTCTCTACCCAGAGGAGGTATTTTGTAAAGAGTTCCCCATTCAGTACAAAGACAGCTCAAAACAATTTGTCTTACCAGAGGAATAGCACGTGAGAATATATGTTGCTCAGTGATAACATACGACTGGCTTTTGAGCAAGGGAGATCTTTACCTTCCGTTGTGAAGGAAAGCTACATTCTCACTCCCCTCCCACATTTTGCATTGTTATTAGTTTTTTGTTCAGCTTTTATGTTGTTTCTATCATTAAACCACAAATAAAAAAGCACTTAGGACATTCAAAAGAATTACAAGGTACAGCACTCAAGGACCTATGCGAGTCGTCACTCAGGCACATATGTGTCTCAGGGATATGTTACCTAATGGAATCTTACGTAGAGCTGATCAGATTGGGACATAAATTCTGGAAATGAACAGATCCTCTTTCTAATCAAATCCTCAGCTTTCCTCTCCGACGGCCCCTTCCCCATAATTTCTTTTCCTGGTGCTTTTCAGCTAGGTTGTACTTGGTGAGTAATTAGGAATTTCTGCCAGTAGAGTTCAGTTTCACTTTCTCCTTCCATCTCACCATTTCTCAGATGTAATTCATCTGGACTTGGTGCCTTGTCAACTTCCCAAGCTGCTGCAGTATAATTGAGAAATCTTTTAACATTTTCAGATCCCCAAAGGAAAATGTCTCTTAGTCTTGCAGATGTGACCTTCAAGGGCCCCCCCCCACTAATATTTAAGGGGAGTGACTCACCAGTTCTTCTAGTTACCCTCGGCCCCTCTCACCTGGTGCCTGCCAGTATTTCTCTAGAGTACTTTCTGACAGAGTTTTTCGAGAATGAATCAGTGCTCCTGACACTTGCAAATTGCATCAGGAACTGCACTGATCACTGCTAACCCAAAGCGGGATTAGCATGGATGACACAGAAGAGAAAAATGACTTTAGCTCTCACCCTGGTTGATATATCTTTGTCATTTCACATTTCACTCTAAACTTTATAGTTGCACAGTTTGAATCAGCCATAGAGGAACTGTGTGATCCCTCTTTGTATACCCAAAAATACAGGGAACAGGTGGGGAACAGAAAAAAACAGATTGGATGGGAACTCTACTACGTATTAATTATAGCAATATTGTCATTGACTGCAACGTGTATCAGAGAATGCAGGAAACATGTCACTGGCATGAATTTGTTTAAGATGGATTCCAGCTTGCCATGATGTAACCCACACATTATGATCATGGTGCCATCTCCTGTGGCACACATGAAATGAGACATCCAGGATTTAACACCAGGATTGCAATGGACTGCTGCAGCCTTGGCAATATGGACAAGGTGTGCCTTCACATCCAGTCTATCTGGCATGGCCTATTCCGCCTCCATGACCATTGGGAATCAGAGTTCTTCCTCCGCTCATTTTGCCGTGGGGCCCAATATGATGGTTTCCAGTGGCATTTTGTCCACTGAGGGGGACCATCACCCCACCTAAAGGGGCTTATCTGCCCATAGCCATTGGCCCCTTTAGGGAGTCAGGTTAGTTTACCACCGCCTGACATTCATCATTGAGTTGCTGGGTGTGCGGTCTACTCCATTTCCATAGCGGGATGTCCAGCCAGACATATATTAGCAATATGCAGTATGGTACAAGCAACAACTGATAAACAATTCTTCTCACTAATCTGAGATTTATGACTTTGGTTTTGACCAGGATAGGGATCCATCCCTCCTTTTTGCTTCCATGTTATAACTGAATATATATACTTGATATAAATAAATTCTTCTGTTTATCTTCTCCAAGAAGGTATGAATTTTGAAAGCCACCAGATCCCCTGAAATCTACAATCCTTTCTTGTTACTGGGAAATATCCAAGCTAAATCTATTGTAATGCGCTCTACATGGGGCTGCCCTTGGTGACCATTCGGAGGCTGCAACTGGTCCAGAATGCTGCTGCCCAGGTGGTGATGGGGTACGGGCATTATGCTCATGCCTCACCATTGCTTTGAGAGCTGTACTGGCTGCCAGTGTGCCTCTGTGTGCAATTCAGGGTGCTGGTTATTACCTTCAAAGCCCTACCCGATTGGGGCGGGATAATAAATGTGAACAATAAATAAATAAATAAATAAATAAATAAATAAATAAATAATAAAATAAATAAATACATGGTAGTGGGTCAGGATACCTAAGAGATCGCATCGTCCCAAGGACATCTGCCCGTCCCACTAGAGCGGACCGGAGAGGCTCTCTGGTTGTACCATCAGCTAGAGAGGCTCATCTCTCTAGCACTAGAAGGAGGGCCTTCTCTGTGTCCGCTCTGGCCCTGTGGAACCTCTTGCCAACTGAGCTGCACCTCCAGGCAGAGTTGCTGCCCTTTCGGAAGGGTGTAAAAACCTGGCTGGCAAGTCAGGTCTGGGGTACTGGAGGCACAATGACCTCAGCCTGCTGGTTGGTTTGACCTCCCCCCCCCCGCTCCCTTAAGTTTTTAAGTTTTAAATTATACAAAGATTTAGTTGTAGTTTTAATTGGTTTTAATTATAGATTTTAAGAACTTTAAAATTTTTAATCTATATTGTTCCGATGTTTTTATGATGTGTTAAACTGCTCTGAGCCGCCTTCGGCGAGGAGGGCAGTATAGAAATTTAAATAAATGAATGAATGAATGAATGAATAAATAAGTCATGTATTTTATTCTCTGGGTTTTTGTTGCACTAGTTCTATTGTTACACAAAAGACCTCTATCTTTCAGATCACACTGACTCACTTCACAACATTCTCTGCTTCTCCTATATCAGGGTGCCCACACTATGGCCTGTGGGCCAGATGTGGTCCCTGATGCCATTCCATCCAGTCCACACCACCATCATTGCTCACAGATGCAGAAGTAAAACGTGCATCTGGCCCACAGGCCGTAGTTTGGGCACCCCTGTCTTAGATTACTACTGTTTGTGTTTCTCTAGTGGCAGCTTGCATGTGATAGCTGTTAATCTCCTTGAAAACAGATTATCCATAGCCAGACCAGAGTTTATTTAATAGGGAAAAAGCAGCTGAAATACTTTCCTCTTCCATAAGAACATATATGGATTTTCCCTAAGAGAAGAATACAGTACTTCAGTACAGTGGTGGGATTCACCAGGTTTGTCCCAGTTTGCCAGAACTGGTAGCAGAAATTCTGGTTGGCCCAGCTCATCCAAGTTTTGAAATAATGCAGGGCTTTCCACAGGCCATGCCCACAATACAACACCCACAGAGTAGGTAGTAAACAAAAAAATTGAATCCCACCACTGTTTCAGTACCACAAATTCCTCACAGTTTTCTCATGGAAAAATAAGCTAGGTACTAAACATAAATGCATGTAATGAAGAACCACCAGGATTTTAAGAGCAACTGCATCATTCAGCTAAATAATAATAATAATAATAATAATAATAATAATAATAATAATAATAATAATAATAATAATAATAATAATAATAATAATAATAATAATAATAATAATAATAATAAACCTCTGAATACTACCATGTCCCTTCTAGGTTTCTAGATGCCTATTTACAGAAATAAAAAGGGAGATGTATTCTCCATCTCTTACTCACAGTCTCGCATCCTTTACACTGGCCTAGCAGATAAGGTGCTGAGGGCTTTCCCTGAGGTCTCCCTAGTTGCTGTCAAAAATGAATGTAAAATCTGAATTCTATAATTACAAGTTTAATGGACAACACAGCAGCAAGCTCTTCTTTATCTTGATCCAGCTAGAATTGCACATTCCCAAAACGGCCACCAATCTATCTTTTAGTATTAGACACTCCCTTACAGTCTTTATTCATTTATTTCATTTTTTTTACCACCCATCTAACAGTAGAAAGATTTATCCACTCACACTGCCTAGTTCTGCCACTTGGACATCTTTAGACAACATGGCTCTATATCCCAGGAGTCACTGTTGTTGGGTGGCATGTTTACAATTCTGCACTGTACTTAGGGAAGGGTGCTAGCATTCCCTTACACAGAATTCTGTATGCCTTACCCAAATGAATAATCTCAGGTTTCCATCAGATGACAGTCGAAAGCACATTGGGTGGAATTGATACTTATTTAGTACAATTATCACTAACCATTCCATTGCTATCACAAAGGCATTTGAAGGTAGCTCTCTCAATTGACTGTGAAGTTGTTGCAATTTCAGCTTTAATGATTAATTAACTGCTGAGCATGTAATGAGAACAGGGGTAAAGATGATACACTATACAGATACTATATCTGAATCCTACAGTAAATGATTTAAAGTCTATGCTGTTCTGCTCACAACCAAATATAGTAATTGGAAATCTATTTACTCGGCTGCATACTCCCACCAACACTGCATTATGACAGAGAAAAATCTCTACAGTGGAAAGAAAAAGAGGGGATGAACCTTTGAAAAGCAAGCAAACCAGTCCTATCACATTCACCATATCTGCTACTTTCTTGTGAAATCAATTTTCAAAACCCATCAGAGATGAGGTATGGAGTCATAAAGGATTATTTTTATTACCATCATTGGCTGTTTGTATAAATGCCTTTTCAAGAAAGATGTTTTACGACAACAACTGTGAATCTATTAACTGCATATAATACATTCAAAATACCATATCTTCAATTTTGAACCAAACCAAACCACTGAAATGTAATATACTTGAAAGGTGTTTTTTAAAATATCCAACAGTCACTTCACTCTAATTTATAGATCTTAAATGCTATCTTAATTTGATTAACCAAAGTGGAGGCAGGTGATGATAGAGTGAGATAGAGAAAAGAAACTCTGATCTAGCACATCATCACCCACCTACACACACATACACACACACACATATATATATTGACAGAGCATTATATTAGATAAAGAGCATTATATTAGATAAAGACCTTGCTGCTACTGCTATTGCTGCCTCCATGACCACCTCAAGGAACATCACAGAACTCTCTTTGCCTGCTGGAGAGGGGGAATGAGGGCCAGTTGTGTGGACCAGCTAGCTCAGCCATAAAGACCTTGCTGCTACTGCTATTGCTGCCTCCATGACCACCTCAGGAACATCACAGAACTCTCTTTGCCTGCTGGAGAGGGGGAATGAGGGCCAGCTGTGTAGACCAGCTAGCTCAGCCATAAAGATCTTGCTGCTACTGCTATTGCTGCCTCCATGACCACCTCAAGGAACATCACAGAACTCTCTCTGCCTGCTGGAGAGGGGGAATGAGGGCCAACTGTGTGGACCAGCTAGCTCAGCCATAAAGACCTTGCTGCTACTGCTATTGCTGCCTCCATGACCACCTCAAGGAACATCACAGAACTCTCTCTGCCTGCTGGAGAGGGGGAATGAGGGCCAACTGTGTGGACCAGCTAGCTCAGCCATAAAGACCTTGCTGCTACTGCTATTGCTGCCTCCATGACCACCTCAAGGAACATCACAGAACTCTCTTTGCCTGCTGGAGAGGGGGAATGAGGGCCAGTTGTGTGGACCAGCTAGCTCAGCCATAAAGACCTTGCTGCTACTGCTATTGCTGCCTCCATGACCACCTCAGGAACATCACAGAACTCTCTTTGCCTGCTGGAGAGGGGGAATGAGGGCCAGCTGTGTGGACCAGCTAGCTCAGCCATAAAGACCTTGCTGCTACTGCTATTGCTGCCTCCATGACCACCTCAAGGAACATCACAGAACTCTCTTTGCCTGCTGGAGAGGGGGAATGAGGGCCAGCTGTGTGGACCAGCTAGCTCAGCCATAAAGACCTTGCTGTCTCTCTTGACTGTATTGTATTTTTACACTGTATTTTATTGTATTGTTTTTTTTTGTTTTTTTTCTTTTATGTAAAATTTATTGTGTTATCTGTGCTGCATCTGTTGTTATATTTTTATATTATGCTGTATTTATATTTGAGATTGTGATACTGTATATGTTTGTGTTATGTGAGCCCCTCTGAGTCGCCTCAGTGAGGTGAGTAGAGGGGCATATAAATCTAATTTAAAAAAAAAAAATTAGCTCAGTTAAATCCCTATTTCAGATATCCACGTAAACTTAGGAAATCATTCAAGAGATACAAATACAGTATGTGGTTTCTCCCCCACAAAATTGTTATGAAGAATCTGCAGTTTTAGCAGGGCCATAGCCATGATTCTAGATGTGGGTGGGCAAATATTTTTTCAAGATGGGCAACAAAGCCTCTTTTCAGGGTATTCCTATGGGAAGCCGCACTTTGCAGGGTGGGCAAACTGCTAACTCATGGTGGGCCAAGCCCACTCTGGCCCCACCCTAGCTATGGTCCTGAGTTCTAGAAAGAAAGGTGAAAGCAATAGGAAGGAATATGTCAGCTTGAATACTGATAGAATTAGTTCAAGCCACAGAGTCTAGGTCTGTAAAAATCCTAACAAGAATATGCCAACAAATAGGGAAAACAAAACAATGGCCCACAGAAAAGAGAAGCTAAGGAGTGCAGTAACTATAGGACCATTGTTTTAATTTCCTATTTAAACAAAGTGATGTTCAAGGTTTTACTAAAGGTAAAGGTCACCCTTGCTCGAAAGCCAGTTGTATCCGACTCTAGGGTTCAGTGCTCATCTCTGTTTATAGCCAAAGAGCTAACACTGTCTGCATTTGCAGACATTTCTGTGGACATGTGGCAGGCATGTCTAGACACTGGAGTGCATGGAACGCTGTTTACCATCCCACAGAAGTTGTCCCTATTTATCCACTTGCAATTTTTTGCTTTTGAACTGCTAGGTTAGCAGGAAAGGATTTACCACAAGGACTATTACATTATATAGAAATGTCCGATGTTGAAGTTAGATTCTGAAAGGAAAGTGACTAGATTACCAAACTAAAGATATATTAATTCTCTAAGGCCAAGGTCCACAATGTAGCTATGAGGTATCATTTTCTGGCATTTAGTCTCCATTTATAAAAGTGAAAACAGGAGCATTGTACTGAAAAATGGTTAATTATAATCCTAAATATCATACAATTCCCCCAATACCAAGATCAATGTTTCAGTTTGGCACATGGGCCAGTAACAGATAATGTTATTAAACAACACCAAGCAATCTATATTTTCTGCAAGGGAAAAAACGATACATCATGTCCTCACCAAATTTGCATTTGAGGCTCCTATGGAAGCAGAGTATTGTAAAGGAAGGAAAATTTGCAAAACAATGAGGTGTGTTGTCATAAGCCCACTTTAGGGGAAAAGAATGTTATTGCCTGCAACTGTGGCAAAACCTTTAGAATATGGAAGAGTTTCACACAGAGATGCTTGAAAACATTATTTTTTGCAAGAATCCTATTGGGGATTATGCATAAGAATAATTACAGAAATCACATCAGCAAATTGTCACAAATTAATGAGTTGTCTTTCACATTCCCTGTCAAGCACCAAGTGTGACATGCAATGAAGAAAGTGAATGACCACTCATTAATTATCCACAATCACAACTATGATTTATAAATGCAGTTAAACTGGCATAAATCCCCCAGGCTTTTGTGTGTGAAATGAGTTAAAATGATTGGGTTTATGCTATTCAGACTAATGCACTAATTGGGATACTGTACTTTGCTTTGGATTGTGTGCTAATCTGAGTTTTTTGGTGTCATGCCAAAGTATGTATTTTGAGAGAAAATGCACTTAGAAATGTGTATTTAGTAGAAAAATAAATACTTATGTACACAGAAACAGTGTTTTCCCCACACAGGTTTCTGTCAAGAGATTGGGAAAATGTGGATCATAGCTCTTGTTGTATTCTAGAAATATCCAACATTATAGTTTTATGCCCACAGTAAACTGACCAAAAAGAGGTGCAGGGAGACTGCAAAATTGAAAGGCACCTGTACATTATGGACAGAGGGGTACTCCGTCTTTCATTTTGGTGAATACCTGCCAGTTACAGCTTGTTTTTAGTACTTCTGCTCCTTTCTCCTATCAACTTTAAATAATACTTTTTTAAAATCAAAGTCATATATGTGTACTGTATATCATATTCTTTTCTCCATAAATGGTCCCTATTTATCTACTTTCAGTTTCTTGCTTTTCAACTGCTAGGTTGGCAGGAGCTGGGACAGTGACAGAAGCTCACTCCATCATGCAGCACTCAGGTCTTGAACTGCTGACGTGCCAACCTTCCAGTAATCAAGTTCAGCATCTTAACCATGAGCCACCTCAGTCCTAGGGAAGGCAGAACAAATGGGCAAAACCAGTGAATGGTCAAAATACTTGTATTTTCGACTTATATGCCGCCCCACTCGCAGAGCGACTCTGGGCGGCTTACAGAAGAAACAGCTACAATTACATAGTACATACCAAAGCACAAGAGCAATTACAGATATCAAATACTAAATTACAAATATTACGTATACAGTATATACTTTTTCAGAGAAGCACTTTCTTCTGTGGTGAGAATAGGTCTATGCTTGTAATTCATGTTGATTCACATCTTTTACCAGTCTCTATTATCATGCTACCTCAGACTGTCTCTGTCCACTTCTCTCAGTGAATCCTAACAGAGTAGGACCTAGGATCATGGATTACTCAGTTACTCACATCTGTATTACAGCATGTGAAGAAAAGATATGGTATACAATTGCAGGTGAGATTACAAACACAGTGTGTAACTTTAGATGTGCAGATGTGTATTGAAAGGTAGAAAAGGAGACTTTTTGTACATTCCTTATGGCCGTCATGGCGAACCTTGGCACTCCAACTGTTCTTGGACTTCAATTCCCAGAAGCCCAAGTCCAATTTGTGTGGATTCACTGGGACTTGGGCTTCTGGGAATTGAAGTCCAAGAACAGCTGGAGTGCCAAGGTTTGCCATCACTGCCTTATAATATGCCTTACCAATAAAATATTATAGGTGTTGTTTAATTTCATGTGATTTTTCTCAGAGCCTATATGTTTGCCTCTATACATGTTTTCTGCATCTCTTGCCTGGCATTCAAATTCAGCATCTACATTCTGAGCTTATACAAATGACAACATTTGCCTTAGTTCATGCTGTCTCAATTTCCCAGCACCTGTTTCTTGACATTCACACTCTCCCTTGCACACCAACCTTCCTCTGGGTCTTTCTGACTCTGCTGCTTTCGTGCTTTTCTAAGTGAAATGATTGCATCCTACCCGTGCTTCCAAGCAAGGTAATTGTCAATTACTTATATATTTTTTGACATATGCAGGAAGTCTAACAAAATTCAATTCAAATTCTGTTACTAGTGAAAAACTCTGCCTGTGGACTATTATAAACCAGGGCTCATCTCAAAGTTCCAATAAACCTAGTGTGTTTCATTCCCACAAACTGTTAAAAATATCCTTATGGAAACAACATTGCTTCTTACTCTTTTTCCCCGTTATTTAACCAAAGAAAATTACAAAGTCCAACAGTTTTTCACATATTTTTGTTTATATGATTTACTACAACTCCCCTCTCTTCCCTTCTATTTTGAAGCCAATTTTTCAACTGCAGAATTTAATTCTTCTCTCTCTGTGTTTAAAATGGCATAGCATCTCTCACTTAAATTTAATTTATTAGTCACTGCAGCTTGTAAACTAGTGATCGTTCTTTTCCCAGAAGTTACCATTATGAAAAATCCCTTCATCTGGAGGTAACACTAGAAACCACAGCAACAGGATACTGTTAGGAAAATTAGATATATTACATCTGGAGAACTGTTTAAAAATGCCATTTAATAGTGGTTTGATGATGAATTCTGACTTGCTATTGTGTCTGAATCTGTCTTCAGCCATTGATCACGATCCTATTATTTTTGACCACCAGTATAATTCAAATAATTGACTTGATAGCCAGTGATGGGATGACCCCGGTTCCATTCGGTTCCCCAGAACCGGTAGGAACAATCTTGGAGGGTTCTCCGAGAGGGTAGCCCATTTTTAAGGCGTCCGGTTCTGGACGCCTCACTGAAAGAAATTTCTTTTAAATCGGAGCCAAAATGGCTCCAATTTAGTGCGCATGCGCAGAAACTCAATCTGACGCATTACGCATGCGTCAGATTGAGTTTCTGTGCATGCGGACTAAATTGGAGCCATTTTGGCTCCAATTTTAAATGTTTTTCTTTCAGAGCTGGAGCTGCACCTTTTTGGAGCAGCGGCAGCGGCGGCACCAGCCCTCAGAGGAGGGTACCTCCCCAGGGGCCGCTGAGCCCCCACCGGAATGGGGGGGTGGGAGGTTGGTCCTGAGGTTCCCCAGCCAGCACCCCTTCCGAAGGCCCCGCACCAGCCTGCCTGCCCAGCTCGGGCGGCCCTGCCTGGGTGCAGCGGCATTGGTGTCGTTGCCCACTGCAGTAGTGCTCCACCCCCATGGAGCTCACGGCCTGGGGCGCCTCCGCCTTGAGCAGATCGGCCAGCTTGGAGATCCCCATAGCTGGACTGGGCTGGCTGGACCGGGCGCCCGTCGAGAGGAAGGATGGAGCGGAAGGACTGACTGGGCAGGAGCTGAGAGCATGCCCGCACGCGTGCGCCCAACCACACCCAGGCAGAGCCTTGCAGCCGCTCCCCTGCGGGGAGGCGCAGGCAGGCAAGGCTGCCTCTGAGCCTATGCAAAAAGGCTGATTGCTCCCGGGGCCAGGACTAGACCGGGCACCCGTCAGAAGGACCAAGCGGAAGGACTGGCTGGGCAGGAGCTGGAAGTGTGCCCACGCGCACGCCCACCCACACCCAGCAGAGCCTCGCAGCCGCTTCCCTGCGGGGAGGCACAGGCAGGCAAGGCTGCCTCTGAGCCTGTACAAAAGGCTGATCGCTCCCGGGGCCAGGACTGGACCAGGCGCCCGTCTGGAGGAAGGACAGCATGGAAGGACTGGCTGGGCAGGAGCCTTTTCGGCCCAGCTGCGGCCACGGCCAGGGGCGGCCAGGGTCTGCAGGCAGTGGCGGTGGTGGTGGCGGTGACCAGCGGCTGCAGGCGGCGGTGACTGTGGCCAGCGGCTGCAGGCGGTGGCTCCTGCGGCTGCGGCCTTCAGAGGAGGAGGCAAGTAAGTGAGGGTTTTGCATTTGGGGTAGGTGGGTGATTTATTTGTGTTTTGGGTGGGTGGTTGTATTTTCGTTTAATTTTTATTTTATTTATTTCTTTATTTAAGTTATTTAAGTTAATAACGGGTTTGTGTTGTAGCTGTCTGGTTGGGTGGGTGGGTTGAGTGTGTGTGTGTGTTTATTTTTATTTTATTTATTTATTTATTATTTATTTTTGGCCCCGCCCATGATGTCATGACGTTGGCTCCGCCCATGAGGTCATGACGTCATGACATTGGCCACGCCCATGACGTCCGTGACGTCATGGCGTGGTAGTAGAATTTTTGTCATCCCATCACTGATTGATAGCTCAGGGGTTTAGGAATATGGTTGTGGACACAGAGGCTGGGAGCATGATTCCCCACTATGCCTCCTGGGAAAAAGCCAGTCTGTGAAGCCTAGGACAAGCTTCACAGTCCCATGGTGCCTCCAGATTGAAAAGAATGGTACACTTCAATGTATTCTCAGCCTAGAAAACCTTCAAAAGTGGTTGTCATAAGTCCAAATCAATGCGACAGCACACAAGTATTCTTAATGAGTTGGTGGTCATAGTTTTTGCTCCACATTATTGTCATTACTTGGAATACAACACTAACTTTTTAACTAGCTGCAATTCCCCATTGAAATTTAAACCACTTGATGTAACACCAGTATTAATAGTCAGTAGGTTCTGGCCATTGTTTGTTAACCAGACCCAAACCATAATTAATATCCGTAGTTTGGTGTTGCCTTACGGATTTTGGCTTTTTAAAACCATGGTTTCTCATTGCATACAAATTAAGAACCTTGACTTTTCCTTGATTTCCCAGCTACCCATTCTATAAATGGAGCTGATAAAGCAGTGGGAACGAGAAAGACCAGAAATAGAGAAACCAGTGTGTAATTCCTCTAGTCATCAGTCAAAATCCATATCTAAAGCAACAAAACATACTTGACATAAACCAGAGCTTAGTATGATTTGCAAATAAGAAAGGTAGAACATTATACCTGCTGAACATGTGGTCACAATGGCCAGAATCCCCTATTGTCCTTGCAAAATGATTGTGTAACCAGCTGTGGCTAATTGCAGCTAATAGACAAAGTGCCTGGGCACATACTCAACTGCAGAAGAGAGATGTGTTCTGGTACAATGTGAATTAGGTACAGTTAGTTATGATAAATTATACAAACATACATGAACACAAAGAACATTCTGGCCAATAAATGACTCAATGAATAGTACAGCAGAAGCTCCTTCTGTCTGTCACTGTACTAATTTCTGCTGCTGGCTAATGGAACTTGAAATATGTCCTGAAATGTCCTAGGGCAGGAGTCCTCAACCTTTTAAAGCCAGGGCCCGGGTCACATTCCCTTAAAAATTATGGTTTGGGGGCCGTATGGCCATTTTGCCCTTCCTCTACCACATGGCACTTCTGGGTGTGGTGGAGGAGGTGGGAGCCCACATGAAATGGTGCTGTGGGCTGCATCCAGCCCATGCACCACAGGTTGAGAATCCCTGTCCTAGGGCCTACCCAGAGGATAAAACTAAGGATGGTGATGAAAGCAGTTTAACACAAGAATCTCATCCTGAGATAAGCCATCACATTTTCCCCTCACTGTTGAGACCCTTTTTTGTTTCACTGTCACTGTTGTCCCTGAAAAAGGAAATCTGTGGGTTTCTGCAACAATACATGCTCTCCTTTACTAATACTGTATACTGAAAAATATAAACAAATTGAAAATGGCATTTTGTAACACTGCAGTTTTAAGGTTCATCTTATCATGTTAGCATATGAGACAACATTCTGCCTCTGTTTAAATTGGCATAACCTGCTTTTCTAAGATTACATTAATCCAGCCTTCATGTTACATATTCAAAGGAAAAACCCAGCAAATGCCTGACACGTTAAAATTTTAAGTAACTTTGAAGCAAGTCTTGTTGGCAGCCTGGATAAGCTCTATAAATTTCTGTTCATTATGGCTGAACTGCTAACAAGTGTTTGATAATCTTGCAGAGTGGTACAGCTACCATGTAGCCAAGGATTAAAGCTGAATACTTTAAAATGCAAACCATCCTCAATTCCTCTTTTCTTTTCTCTTAGGTTATACTGAATAAATACTCAAGCACAGCTTTAGCAGAAGGAAAAAAGAATGCTTACTTACAAAGTTTGTCAGGTAGGTGGCAAAATATGGTACAGCAATTCACTTCATCTTGGTTGCAATAAAACAGGAAGAAAAATATCTCAAACAAATGATAGTTGTAGCTTTCTGAGACTAAACATGTTGAGTCAGAAAGCACTAAGTTGAACAATTGAACATTCAGACAGACTGAAATAAATTATGCTACAGACACAGAGCTCAGAGTGGAAAACAATTACTGTACTTTTGGAGGGGAAAAACATTTAGTTTGCTGATCGGTGTTTAGATTCAAAACTGTCAATGACTATGCTTATTAAATGCTGGCCTTTCCCATCTCCATGTTCTGGTGCAAAACAAACACAAAGCATAATGAGATTTCTGCTGTAAACTCAATAACAAGCAGTCCGGATATCTTTTCCTTTGGATGCCTGTTGGCACAAAATTAAAACATGGCAGATCATGCAACTTTTTGGATCCTACATCCACAAATTGATTCTCAACTGTGAACTTTGCTTTTTTAAATTCTACCTTAGTTGTCTTGAAATGTTTTGAGTTATTTAAATAGTTTTGTTTCTTTACATGCCACCCTGAGATCTGAGAAAACAAGGCAGGATAGAAACATTTTAATAACTAAAACAATAAACCTCCAAATATACAACAGCAGTAATTTTTTTGGAATAGTAGCCATGTTATGTTATGTTATGTTATGTTATGTTATGTTATGTTATGTTATGTTATGTTATGTTATGTTATGTTATGTTATGTTATGTTATGTTATGTTATGTTATGTTATGTTATGTTATGTTATGAGTTAGCCTGCCTGGAAACTGACTCCTTCAACTTTTGAGTCCCCACCAAACCAAGAGGCTAGGTTAGCAAAGCCATATGACATATCTGAAGGAGCATCTTCCATGGGTTTCTAGGTTGGCTCCATCTCTGTTGAGCTTCTGAACTGATGGTGATAATTGTTCTCCTCTCTTTGGCCTTTTGGATTTTAAAGCTGAGTTTGGAAATACTTCTCTTCTGTTTTAAAATAAAGTGTTTAGTCTACTGCAGAGTTTCTCAAATTTAGGTCTCCATATGTTCTTGGACTTCAATTCCCAGAAGCCCTGGTCAGCAGGTATAGTAACCTGGGCTTCTGGGAACTGAAGCCCAAGAACACCTGGGGATCCAAGGCTGAGAAACACTGGTCTACTGTGTTGTACATTGCCATGGAATTCCTGGTAGGTGGAAAACCAATTAAGACCTGCATTTAATAACAGTCAACAAATAAAAATGAACGAAATGGCAACCAAAAGGTTGATTTTTCTCTGGGAGACTTTAATTAGACAATAGATACAGAAAAAATTAAATGGCCTAGGAGAGTGATGGCGAACATTTTAGAGACTGAGTGCCCAAACAGAGGGGTGGGGCAAACTATGTGATAGGGGAGGGAAGAAGCACTCCATGGCCTGTTGGGAAGAGGGGTGGGGTAAACTCTGTGCTGGGGTGATGATGCATGTGCCAACAGAGAGGGCTGGGAGCGCCATGTCTGGCACATATTCCATAGGTTTGCCACCACTGGCCTAGGTGCACTCAGACAGTTTCAGTATGAATGTGAACAGGTGAGTTCACAAAGATGGTGTATATTACCAGATCTGTAATTAACTACAATGAAAAAAAATCTCATGGAAAGGGGCACTTGAGTGCTACCAGAGCAACATCCACTATGCCACCTTCAGAGTCCTCGTTGATCTACCATTGCTACAGATCATTTGATTTTCAACAACTCCTTCAATATGTCTTTGGAGCCAGGCTGCATAATCACCATCATCCGTTCCCATGGGGTGAGGTATCATCAGTATGCAGATGATACCCAGTTGTATATGTCAGCCAGTGGAAGCACTAGTGATGCAGTGGAAGTCCTTTCCAGGTGCCTGGAGGCTGTCAGGGTTACAACTGAATCCAATGGGCTACAACTAAATCCTGGCAAGACTGAGTGGCTGTGGGTTGGGGGTCCTGTGTTATCTCAGGAATTACCATCTTTGGTTCTGGATAGGGCAGTTCTGCCCCAAACAGACCTGGTGCGTAATCTGGGGGTCCTCCTGGACTTGTGACTACTGCTCAAACAGCAGGTGGCAGTCATGGGCAGGAGGGCCTTTGCACAACTTCATGTGATTCGCCAGTTATGGCCGCTCCTAGACCAGGACTCGTTGCTCATGGTCACACTTGTCTTAGTCACCTCCAGACTTGATTATTGTAATGCACACTACATGGGGCTGCCCTTGGTGACCATTTGGAGGCTACAGCTGATCCAGAATGCGGCTGCATGAGTAGTGATGTGATGGAGGCATTATCGTCATGCCTCACTGCTGCTGAGGGAGCTGCACTGGCTCCCAGTTTGCCTCCAGGTGCAATTCAAGGTGCTGGTTGTTACCTTTAAAGCCCTACATGGTAGTGGACCAGGATACTTAAGAGACCGCCTCACCCCAAGAACATCTGTCCGTCCCACCAGAGTGGACCGGAAAGACTCTCTGGTTGTGCAATCGGCCAGAGAGGTGCACCTCTCTGGCACTAGGAGGGCCTTCTCTGTGTCCGCCCCGGCCCTATGGAACCTCCTCCCAATAGAACGACACATGTAGGCAGAGCTGCTGTCCTTTAGGAAAGGAGTAAAAACCTGACTGGCAGGTCAGGTTTGGGGAATGGATGGATCAATATCCCCAGCTGCCTGGATAATTTGACCCCCAGTGCCTTTTAGCTGCAATGCCTAGTTTTTTAGTTTTTTAATTTTTAAAGCTTCTTTAATCTTTTAATTTTTTAGTCTTTTAATCGATTTTAAATTGTTGTGGTTGATATGATATGTTGTAAATTGCCCTGGGTCCCTTTGAGGAGGAGGGCAATGAACAAATATGACTAACTAACTAACTAACTAACTAACTAACTAACTAACTAAATAAATAAATAAATAAATAAATAAGTGGAGTTTTAAATAAACCAAATGTTGTACCCATCATAGTGAAACAGGTGCAATGCAGCTCTTTTACTGTAACTTCTTATTGCTTTACAGAATGCAGTCTCTCTTGCCTTTACTTTTTTCCTTGCCCAGTACAGAAAGGAACAATATGGAGATTGTGAATATCAAATGGAGAATAAAAAAGATAGAAGATTCAAAGGGGGAGAAACAGCATGAAGCAGCACATTCAAAACAGGAGGCTGTGGTGGCTCAGTGGTTAAGAATCTAGCCTTGTTAGCTGGACAGCTGACAAGTCAGCAGTTCAAGACCCAGATACTGCATGACAGATTGAGTGCCCATCTCTATCCCATTTCTTGGGGACATGAAAGGAGCCTCATTTGGGTGTCCCTGAGTGGAGTTTCTCCCACAAATATTGTTTCAACACAGAATAATTTCTGACACAAAGTTATTATTATTAAAACAGTGTCAAGCTATTATTCATTTCCTGTTTGTTCGAATTTTGGTGGTGCAACAACAGTGGCATAAGTCAGTTCGGCCCCTGGACAGGCTCAAGTTGTGACCCTGTTAAGAGGGGTCAATGAAAATCCAGCACTTGTTGAAACAAGCCATATTTTCTCTGGGACCTGTCTTAACAGGATGTATTATAACTCTAACCCAGAAGGCAGCAATTCCAAAACATCCTTCATCTAGGTCAGTGATGGCAAACCTTAGCAGTCCAGGTGTTCTTGGACTTCAATTCCCAAAAACCCAAGTCTCTGTGAATCCACTGTGCATGCGCAGTAAACCCATTCGTGTGGATTTACAGAGACTTGGGCTTCTGGGAATTGAAGTCCAAAAACAACTGGAGTGCCAAGGTTAGCCATTAGTAAATCCATTCTTCGGGATTCACTTAGACTTAGGCTTCTGGTAATTGAAGTCCAAGAACACCTGGAGTGCCAAGGTTTGCCATCACGAATCTAGGTTCTCTGAGGTTGACAAATACATATTTTAAAATGAAGGATTTTTGAGAGTATATGTTCCCCTATAAAAGGTGACAGGCTATTTAATTTCTAATATTGTTTTTTTAGAAGCATCCTGCCCTGTTTCATAGTTTGCCCTGTTTCTTCCAGACTTCAGCATGGCATCAACCTCACCAGGACTAGATGCCAGAATCTCAAGATGTCCTGTAGCCATCAGGGCCTGGAATCTCCTCTGTGTGACTTCAAGGGAATACAAATATCAGTTGACATACTGTACTTTGCTACTAACATATAACAAAGTCAAAAACACAAGGCGGGCTTCTTTGTGCAAAATAGAATTTATAGAACAAAACTGCAATAGGGAGTGAAAATGATTTAATGCCAATCCAATGTCTGGCAAGTATTGGACTTAATTTTTTTCCTGGGGGAAACTCTCAGGCAACTGGACTGATAAGAAAACATTACTCTCTTCAAAAGTTGTTGTTTGTGAAAAACCTGCAATGCCCGTGCAGTGTACAAAGCACATCATGACATTTTATTAAGCAAACTGATTCAGCTCCAAAGAAGCATTGGCAAGGGCAGAAAATATAACTGAAGTTCTTCTGTACTCTCAGGCAAGCTAAAAGAAGTCATTTCACAGCACAGCAGTGCAAAATACCCAGGCAGATATTGCTCAGAAGAAGGAAGAATCAAATTCAGAAGCCACACTGACAGTACTAGTCAATAAACTGGAAGGGGGGATTCAGACAAAACCTCAGGAAAGATCTTGGAGAGTCACAGCCAAGTTAAATGTTACAGATAATTCATCATAAAAAATAGACTTTTTAAAGCTGCATGAATTGCCTGACTGTGGGGCTTTCTCACCTCCTGTGGTTTGCAAATTACTCTTTGGAAAACTAAGGCCCTCATCAACAATGGGCAGGCAAATGTGGCAGACTTTTGATGCTCAGCAGTAGCCATGTATAGCATCAGGTGGGAGTCACCTACACCAGCAGGACCTCAGCAAAAGGCTATCTGTAAAGTTGTACAGTTTGGGCCCCAAGACATATGATGTTAAACAGTACAGATCAAAGTATAATTTTCTTTGCTGGGTACAGTTGTTCCACTGAAGAACTATGATCTTATACATCAAGATCTTCACATAACTGTACAAAAGATGCCACATAATAGTGAACGATTTAACCCAGTGTTTCCCAAATGTGAGGTCCATGCTCCACATGGGGACTTCAGTTCCAAGAAGCCTAAGTCAGTCCATTGGCTGATCAGTGCTTTGGGGAATTGACTTAGGCTTCTGGGAATTGAAGTCAAAAAACCAAAGGTAGGGAAACACTGCTCTAACCAGATCATCTGCTTGTTCTGTTTTCTAACATGTGATGGAAGTCAAACAGAAGTTGTCTCCAGAATGAAATGGTTTGAAAGTGGAGATGCTATGGATAAGATATGGAAAGGGCTAGATCTGGGCTGGAACAAAACTATGGGGCAATGATATATACTGGGACTGCTGTACGTGATATTGGCATTACAGGAAATGGAGCAAAATAGAGGAAAGGTGTGTATTTACACACCTTTAAATGCTCATATACTTGTTCACTATGTGCTCCATATAAAAAAAAAAGCTTGATGCTTCCAGTAAAAATTGAAATTATTGTGACTGCCTTATGATTTGCCTTGTCTCCAATTATAGTGCCACCAAGAATGGGAAGAGCACATAAGTCATAAAACCAAGTACATCCCTTGGCATCCCAATTCATTGATTGATTCTCCTTAATTAGGAGTACCATATTTGAAATGACACAAAGGTGATATAGCACCAAACCTGTTACATTTTTCCTGGCAGGGATCATGGGGTTTTAATAGCATTATGATGGGCAGAAATTCAAAAACTGAAGTAATTCCCATCACTGTGGTTTTGCTCTGGGAATGTTTATCTACTGAGAACCTTTTCTCATGCAGCTGTTAAAAGCACAGTCAGCTTGCCAGAGAAAGGAGAATGGTTGATGTACATCTGCATTCTTCATACTAGCTAATACTGTATATTTCAGCTTCCAAATAATTCTTATACAGGTACAGAGAATGCTGCTCATTCCCCTCCCCCAACACTCATTATTAAAGATATTGTCTATTGAAATGTACAAGGACATTAGAATTACCTGATTCACAATTAGATTTTTTTTAAAAAATCTGAATCATAACAGGTTACCTAGCCAGCTTCTTAGTCAAAACTGAGCTGATAGGTTACTTGGTGAGACAAATGTCAGTGGGTGGAAGGAGAGGGGAGAGAACAAGGAACAAATTAATAAAAAGGAACTTATCCTATCTTAATACTAAATTCCAGAATTTTACAAGAGCACACCTATTTTATTCCAAAGTAAGGTAAAGGTTTCCCTTGTTCAAAAGCCAGTCTTATCCGACTCTAGGATCTGGTGCTCGTCTCTATTTACAACCAAAGAGCCACCACTGTCTGAGTCTTCAGACATTTCTGTGGATATGTGACAGGCAGGAGTAGACACCGGACTGTATGGAATGCTCTTTACCTTCCCACTGAAGTGGTGCCTATTTATCTACTTGCAATTTCTTGCTTAACAACTGCTAGGTTGGCAGAAGCTGGGGCAGAGACAAGAACTCACTCCATCACGCACTACTCAGATCTCAAAATGCTGACCTGCAGACCTTCCAGTCATCAAGTTCAGTGTCTTAACCACTAAGCCACCACAGTCCTATGTTTCCGAAGTAAATTGTGTCAAATAAATAATTCTTCTTGACAGATCCTAAATACTGTACTATGACAGATCCACATAAACAACATTCTCAGTCTAACAGGTTTGACAGGTGCATTAGCTTTTAAAACAATGTGCCGTTGAAAACTGGATGCTCAAAATTGTTCTTTGTTGCAGCATTGAAATGAATGGAGAAATGTCTGACCTGTACTGTCTCTCTCACACACAGGTAAATTGCACCAATCACAGACCACATGAGAGGAACTGACTAATGCTTTTTCAATTCAGTGCTGTGTGTTTCTTTGTCATTGGGAAAGTAAAAGAATGAATAATATCCTCTGTCTTAATGTGATCTCTGGAATGTATAATTTAGCATTTATATTATTGCTGGCATCACCTGTATAAATGCTTTTGTGCATAAAGCAGTCTATCCAATGCATTAGCAAACAAAATCTATATAAAGAACTCCTGGAAAACCAAAAAGCAACTTATGAATAATTCAGAATTCCATGCTTTAAAAATCATCTTGCTAAAAAGACATAAAGTGCACTTAACTTGTCTTAGAGAAAAATGTGATGAATTACCAGAATAATTAGATATAATATAAACATAATATTTCAGTTACTCAGAAGGAATAAAGTTGGTTTCCTTGGATGACTTTAAAGGCAATTTGCAAGCTTGCTCAGTTCTTGTTGGCGGTAATTGGTATACCATTGTTTTAGTCAGATTTGCATAAAACAGATCTGACAAAGAGTTTTGTAGAATGAAAAGAGAACTTGGAAATGGTGCTTTCTGGGTCACATATCCCAGAGTCCCCAATGTAGCATGTAGAATTTTCTCAAATTCTGAATGAAACACATTGTTTGTGGTTGAGTACAAGCAGTTTGCATATGATCCATTTTACATTCGAATCCACTCTGTCTGCCCTACAGAAACGAAATAGCTTATCTGAGAGCTAATCTATGCATTGGTTCATTATCTACCATTTATACGCACCCACATTTAGTGCAGCTTGACTACTCATGCTATAAAACTGTGAACACATCCATCACCATTTGGTAGGCAGAGAACACCATTCGTAACATGTTTGTTTTGTGGGCTGTTTGCTGCTGCCAAGAAACTGTCAAGGCTCAAGCAAGTTATTGACAAAAGCAAGGAAAAATGCTATATTAGGTTTTCCTTCTTTTAAATACCTAAATGGTGTTTCTCACTCCAGAACACCATTGATCCATAATGTACACTAAAATGTCTACAAGGAGATTCTGTATTGTGCAGGAACTCCAAGACATGATTGAATGTTCCTTTCCATAACCCTATCAAATAGTACTCTACCTGTCAAGTCGGGTGGAGTTTGGGATGTAACCACAAGGCTTTATTTTTCACTCAATAGGAATGAAACTTTCTTAGGATCCAAGATCACTGCAGATGGTGATGGCAGCCATGAAATAAAAAGGCAATGGATGCTTGGGAGACAAGCTATGAGAAACCTGGGGGAACATAGTTAAAAGTAGAGACATCACTTTGCAAACAAAAAATCGCTTAGTTAAAGCAATGGTATTCCCGGTGGTAATGTATGGTTGTGAGAGCTGAACCCTTAGGAAAGCTGAGCACAGAAGAATAGTGACCTTTGAAATGTGGTGTTGGAGGAGAGTTTTGAGAGTTCCCTGGAGAAATCAACCCTGACTGCTCATTAGAAGGTCAAATAGTAAAGATGAAGCTAAAGTACTTTGGACATCAAATGAGAAGAGAGGATTCACTTGAGAAAGCCTTGATGCAGGGAAAGGTGGAGGGCAAAAGAAGAAGGGGGTGGCCAAAAATGAGATGGCTAGATGGTATTGTAGATGCAATGGCCACAGAGCTGGGTGAGCTGAGGAAGATGGTGGAGGACAGAGGTACCTGGAGGACAATGATCCATAGGGTCGCAAAGGGTCGGAATCGACTGTGCAACTGAACAACAACAAAAATGTTAGAATGGAACCCTTTAGCAGCAAGAGTAAAATGGAGTAAATGAAATTGTCTGGAATCACTGGAGCATGGTTACATCTGCCCATTGTTCCACATTCATTTTGAACTAAATGAAGGGCTGTTGCTGGGATGTAAATTGGCTCTTAATTACAAAGTTTAATGCAGGAGTGACCAAACTTTTTGCACCACAGGCCGGTCACATGGTTTAGGAGGCTGGTCATGTGGTTCTTCCTGCCATAAAATGCATCCATGGCTGTCATAAACATGTTCACGACAGCCGTGGGTGCATTTGTGGCAGCATTTCCTTTTTTAAAAAACAAAAAGATTACTCATTTCTGCTTTGCTTTCCAGAAAGACCTAAATTGCTTTAAGAAATCAATGCAAATGGATTTGTTTATGCCATAATAATTTGTTAGTCTTTAAAATGCCACAAAACACTTTCCTGTTTTTTTCTGCTCTCTTGTATTTTTGACAACAGGGTTTTCTCCTTGCAATTTGGTATGCATGGTCTTGGAATATGCTCATTATTTTCAGACTCACTCTTCCCCAAAACTGTAGCTAGTTAATTATTGCAAAAACAAAAACTTGGATCAATTAAACTGTTCCACACTGTTTTAAATCAAATGCCAAGCAGAGAAATCAACACAGTAATGAGCAATGGCTGAAGTTACCTCACAAACTAATTGGAAGAACACTTAATTACCATCCCATCTTGCACCAAAGAGATATTCTGTTGACACATGCCACCAGATCTCAATGGGTCAAAATTTGAGAACAACTGATGTATTCCTCCAGTCTCCTAACTTTCAGGCGACGGAAACTACGCCGATTATATCACACACATAGACCTTCTGTGTCAGGCAGTGTGCTTGATACAAAGCTGGAGAACATTCTATTATTATATAACAATTCACCTATCAATCCACCCATCAATCTGTCCTGTCAGATTTCATGCTATTTAACTCTTCCTTACACATTGTAACATTATAAATGCTACATCTCTAAGAAAGACATTGGTAAGTTCTTTTTCTTCATTCTTCCAGCAAATTTTAATTGAATACTTTGCTCAATCTAAGAGGTTAGCATAGATAATTGTATAGATATTATCCTACTGAGAGGTTGGCTTGGCATCTTTAGCATTTCAGCGATCTTCTCACAAACTGGCAATATAACTTGAAAGCCTCATTATTATCTCATTCACTCACCAAAGAAGATAGGACAAGTGCCTTTCTTAAAGCCAACAATTGTGCATGGCTGAAGTACATCACTTGTTCTACACAATGCATAATTTTTATTTTGCTTTGCTTTTTAATGCATCATCAATTATGACTTATGCTAACCTTATCCAGGGTTTTCTAGCCATAAATACTCAGAAGTGGTTTACCATTCTCTTCTGGGGCTCTGTATCTTGGCCAAGGTTACATAGGCTGGCTCTTCCCCTAGTAGACACAAGAGCAACTCCCAGACTCTGGCTCAGCAGTGAGATAATTGAGTCACTGAGCTTTCTGGCTACCATGCAACACTTTATAGTTCTTTTTAGCCTAGCTGTATTTCCTTTTATATGCATGGAAGGGTTTGCAAACATTTCCAAGTTAAGAGTTGAGATTTACAAAATCTGAAATCTGTCATCAGATCTTGTTGCACCTTCTAAGTCTGTGGAGATAAGTTTGGCATATTTAGGTCATATTCTGTAGTACTACTACTTCCTTCCTTCCTCTTCTTCTTCATGCAAAGTCCTCATCAGCCCCAGGGCAGTATTGATGAAGCTGCTGCCCTCCATCAAGATGAATTCAAGTGGGATTTAATACATTTGGGGACTATCACCCTTCCCTGTGGATTGCACCACCTAAGGCCATAAGTCCTCAGGATGGTCAGGTTAAACTGCTGCCGGACACTCAGCACTGAGTCACTAGTAGGATGGTGTACTCAATTACCATAGTAGGAAAACCTGGCCAAACTTAAATTCTGTACTTACATCATTAATATAGGGAAAAAAACAGTAATTGAAAGAAGGAAGAAGACAAACTTCAAACATCACATGCAGTTGAACTATAGAGAGCTCAAGAAGCTATTTCAGTGAGAGACTGTGCCCAAACAATTAGTGGCCAGCTAACAAAGTAACATTGTAACACAGACCAACAGGAGTAAAACATTTTTGGTTGCTGGGCAAGAAGCAAAATGTACTCAACAGTGTTCTTAGCTGATAGTGACCAGTAATGAGTCCCACCTACAAGGACATTGCACCCATTACCTAAGGCCAGATGCCATTACATCTGCAAGGATGTTATACAAATTAGTCCATCCCAGATGCCATCACACCTACAAGGACATTACACCAGTTAGCTGAGGCCAGATGGCCGTTGTTGGGTTTGGATATCCTCTGAGCTAGGGGCATAGAGCCAAAGAAGATGAGACAGTACTTTTAGCTGCTGAGGTATAAAGAATAAGGTATAAAGAACTTAGCCCCCAGACTTTGGAGCTCTCCATACATCAGAAGTGCCAGAAGTGTCCCTGCCACCTATCCAGGCTCTCAGGTGGCTAGAGAAGTGTCAGAAGGAACTCATGCTTGGTATGCATTGCTTCCTTATGTTCTTGCTCCTGTTTCTGTTTCAGTCAGAACAAGAGTCATCTTGTCAGTTGTAGTACCATGGAATGATTTTGCATGTATGTCACCAAACTGTATATACTCTCTCTTTTTTATTTATTTAAGGCAGCATCTCCTTTACTCAGTATCTTTCTTTTTAAGATGTTTTACCTATTTAAACCAGAAACTAGCAGACAAATAACAATGAACCAATGAATCTGAAATGATTAATGTAAACTCAAATAGTTATTGCTTTAAAGATATATTGTAGTGTGGTTTTGTTTGAAAAATTCAATAAATTTTTTTTTAAAAATGATTAAATTCATTCACTAGAATGTTATATTTGGTAGAAATCAGCCATCTCGAGCAGGGCATTATGAAAACAATATTTTTCCAGGACCTCCACTGTGGTATATTTTGTAACAAGGATGTTCCTGTAAGCTGCAGGAAACTCTTTATCCCACCTGTCCTTCTATCACAGTTTTATGTATCTTTGCCAGCATCTCTCCAGCATCTCCATCATTACCTGGCTACCTGCAGGACTACCTCAAATGGCTGCTCATGTAATGAACTCTTACTTGGCACTGTAAAGTCATGACACATACTCCAAAACTCCTACTCAGTAATGGGCAGCAACCTTTGGTGAGAATTGTTGCCTCCTTCCTCATCTTCTCTAATGCTCTAGAAAGCACATTGCTGACCTGCTGTACAGGAGGCAGGAATTGCTCAGTTTCATGCTGTCAATTTCTTAGAGGTGCTAACCTACAAAGCCTTCTACAGTACACATTTCCTGAACTTGCTCTCCCTTAACTAGTCAGACAAGAAAGGGGAATTAGAAATGCAACCTCAACAATGTTTCTTGGCTACCTGCAAGGTATCAAATCAAAACTTTACAGGCAACCACAAGCTGGATGGTAAAACAAACATCTGAAGTTTTAAAAAAACCAATTAGACTCTCCAAAATATTACTTAAGACTTTGGTTCAAAGTTAAGTAGACTTGTTCTAAATAATGTATAGATTTAGCTGCAAGCTTTTAATGTAATATATGGTAGTGCCTGAGCTGGTATGGACTGAGGCTGAAGGGAATATCTTTTCTCAGCATTTATATATAAACCAACCTTTTCCTTTTTTTTCTGCAGGGATTCCCCCCTCTTGAGGTCTTATCTGACTACAAGGGGCCAAAATAATCATAAGGCTGCATCTTACTGAAAGTAAGCAAAATGTACATATTGCAAGATGTATGCAAAAAACATTAAATCTGAAAAGCATCATTTCCCCTCATACTCTGTTTTCCAGGGGGGTTATTTTGTTCAGAAGTCATAAGACTCCATGAGGCTGTTGCACTCTGTCATTCAATCTATCAGTAAATGCAGAATCCTACCACAGTTCCTTAATGAGCAAATTATAAACCTGATACAATAAACACATGCAATGCTACCTTCTATGTCAGCTCTTCTTACTTAGATGCCAAAGAATTTCCTAGACTTTGAAACAGTTTTTCATTCCAAACCAAAGGTACATTATTCTATAAGCACACTGGTTTATTTTGCAAATTGTCACTGCAGGAAAGAACAGCCTATTATGTACATGTGTAAGTACAATAAGCCATTCTGGTCTACTGAGTAAAATAATCCATTAAAATGGTGTCTTAATACTTCTCCATATGAGTGACCACAGTAGGCACTCTTCTACCTAATGCAGAACTGTACATTAAATATTTCCTAAATAAAGAGTTTATGCAGAGCACATAATAGCTACTCTTCCCTTTCAAAACCATGGCAATGAGAGTTCCATGACTCTGCTTTTGATCGCTATCAATACCTAGTAGAGTCCATTACGGTGAATAATGGTGATTGCCTTTGTAAGCCATCAGAGAACTGCCACATGTTGACCTATAGGCTTTACAAGGAAGAGTTCAGATTGTGTAAGATTAGATCTCACACAGCCTGTCAGGTTTAGATGGTTACGGTGAATCCTTGTGGTGGTCAGAATGGCATGACAGAGAAACTGAGATAAAGAAGAGAAGATGAAGAAAAAGACAAGGGGCTGGTCCATATAGGCTTTCTATGGACATGGCAAGTAGTCATATCACCTGCTAGGTGAGAGCCTTGTCAAGGCATGGGGCTTATGCAGTCTAACTAGACAGTGTTGCCCAT
Source organism: Furcifer pardalis (assembly GCA_030440675.1). Lineage (NCBI taxonomy): Eukaryota > Metazoa > Chordata > Lepidosauria > Squamata > Chamaeleonidae > Furcifer > Furcifer pardalis. The sequence goes on from CP126897.1 coordinate 103,003,840, forward strand.
CTCTTGTCAATAATGTTAGGTAAAGATAAAGGTCACCCTTGCTCAAAAGCCAGTCATGTCTGACTCTAGGGTTCAGTGCTTATTTCTGTTTACAGCCAAACAGCCAGCATTGTCTGCATCTGCAGACGTTTCCATGGAGGCATGCCTAGACTAAAACTCACCAAAGTGTCCTCTGTTGGATCTCTTGGACAAGGTGAAAGTGGAGGGCACACGTTATGGTCTGCCTAGCCAGTGAGTGATGTAATTTCCAAATGGCTAAAAGACCACATGCAAATGGACTTGATTTCTCAGGTCCATTTGCATGTGCAGAATGTCATTGTGGAGACATCTACCAATGCATGCGCTCCTTGCTGAATAACAACTCCAAGATAGCCAAGATAATATCATAATAAGGGCTGCAGTGACTTATTGGTTAAGACACTGAGCTTGACAACCAGAAGGTCAACAGGTTAGCAATTTAAGACCTGAGTACTGCATGACGGAGTGAGCTCCTCTCTCTGCCCCAGCCCCAGCCAATCTAGTAGTTCAAAAGCAAGAAATTGGAAGTAGATAAATAGGTACCACTTCAGGGGAAAAGGTAACAGTATTCTGTGTGCTTCAGCATCTAGTCATGCCCACTGCATGACCATGGAAACATCTGCAGATGCAAACAGTGTTGGCTTTTTGACGTGAATTCGATGAACGTCTTATGTTTCGGTAGGGTGGTCTGACTGCGTTTAGCATGTAACGAAAATTGTGTACTTTTGACAAGTTGCCACAACGAAACTACAGCACTGATGAAAATAAGGTTTATGCCATATGAAAGATTGTCTTGGCAACTTTCAGGAATGCTAGGACCCAAAGTCTGGGAATGCAAAATAATGACGTCATTAAACTCTGAAGGTGCCTCAGAAAAATGACATTTTCGCTGGGGGCATCCTGTTGTTGGTGAGCCAGTGACCAAACCACACAACCCATTGAGGTGTCCAAAGTGTGTTAGATAGAGGATAAAATAACCTTTGTTATGACACAATTAGAATTTTGGTCGGACTTCAGAAACAGTTTTTATGACAACATTTACAAAAAAAACCCTCAAACAACATCACAAAAGTGCTCAAATGAAAGGGACAAGTCTGTTGGAAACCAAGCAAAACCATCCAACGGCCTCATCAGCAACCTCTATCTACCACAGAAAGTGGTTTTGGTTGATTTCAGACAGATTTCTCCCTTTTATCTGAGGTTTTTTTCAGGATTCTGGTCAAGGACTTTTGGATAAACATCTTAAAAACTTTTTGGAAAGCCCAAACAAAATTATAATAGTGCCAGAACATAGGTTATTTTATCCTCTATCTAACACACTTTGGATCACTATGACTGATTGAGTGGTTTGGTTGCTGGCTCAACAACAACTAGCAAAAATGTCATTTTTACAGGGCAACTTCCAAGTGTAATGACATCATTAATTTGCATTCCCACCCATTGAGTCCTAGCATTCCTGAAAGTTGCCAAGATGATTTTTCAAACAGCATAATCCTTATTTTCGTCAGTGCTGTTGTTTCATTGAGACAACTTGTCAAAAGTACAAAATCGAATTCACAAACTAAATCCCTGACGGTAGTGTCCTTAGACTCTACCTGCCACACTTTTTTGACTCTATGTTGGCTCTAAATAAACAAATTATTTCCTTTATTTCCTTGAATGCCAAACACTTTGAACCACTGTCCATTGGGAGCTACTATTTAAAAGCAAACTTTTCACATTTCTAGAACTGCACAAAGAAAGAATATGAAGTAACAGACTTATCTGGCTGCTTTGATCTAGGGCACCTTGAGAGCCTGATGATACTGAATGGAAGCATATATTATTTAAAATGAATCCATATTAACATGCATTAGTTAAAAACAGTCTATGTCTTGAAGCATAATTTCAAAGCAACTTAAGATCCAAAGTTTAAGAAGCTCATTAAGGTTATTATACTGATTTTCAAGACCAGCTTTTAATGTTCAGTCCAGGCCAAACCACCTTGTATTATGTAATGGCTGCATATTTTATTCAAACTCTACTTCTTAAAATTATCTTCCAATAAATTATTTTTCTCTTTTTGTCTTAAACAGGAAAAAAATTAATATGTCCAAACTTTTCTTCCCTAATTATAAAAAAGTTAACTTGTTTAATTTGAATGTGCCTTGTAATGGGAACCATGAAAAGGATATAAACTTTTTTTAAAAAAACAAGGCAGGATAAAATATTAACTAACATTATCTCCCCTAATTGTTAATACAGTCCATTTACACTGCAAGCAGTGATCATTCTATGTCATTAGATATGATACAGTTCCTGGTGATGGGAAATAGATATACAGTACCTCAATTCCTCTATGAGATACTTTTTTGTTTTATGAGACTATTATGTTGCAGATCTATTAAAACAATGTTTACTCAAGTGGAACAAGATACTTCCTATGATAAAACAAAAATAAATTCTCTATTCATAATTGGATCACTTGTTTTTCTATTTTAAAGATGGAATTAGCTTCCTAGCCCCTTGAAGCAACAGGGATCACGTTACTAATACTGCCCCAACACATTAAGGCAAAAGTCCTTTTGCTTAGCCTAGTAAATAACAACCTACCCCAGTTGCAACTTATTGTGCTAAGCAACAATGATCTAAATTGTAACAAGCCTCCTCAAATATTGTTTTTAAACCAGAAATGGGTGTACTCTAGTAACTGCATCCTTATGTTGCCAGCTAATCTTTCTCATACTAGGTCAGGTGCAAGGAACTGCAGAATGAACTCACCAAAAGGTGCCTTCATTTTGGCAGTTTCATGTCTGACCTAAGCACGGAAGAAGAAACAAGAAAGAAGGCTATATTGAAAGTAGCTTATACTTACCAATACCCCACCTTTACTGAATATTATCTACATATAGCAATCATCCACAGTGTAAAATAGTACCAATGTATGGGTTCTTGCAGAGATGAATTTAGCTTTTCAGAGTTTTATTCCATTTTTTCTTTGCCAGTCTTGTTCCCTAAAATCCTAGGGTTTAGAACAGGGGTTCTCAACCTATGATATGTGGGCCATATTCAGTCCATGGTGCCAAATAATCCAGTCCCCTACCTTGTTCCAGCTGACTCTGCAGCCACTGCTGCTGGAATCAGCCACAGACTCATTTACAGCAGCATAGATGCAGTGGCTCAAGTCACTAAGACGCTGACTGGGAGGCGGAAGGTCAGCAGTTCGATTCCCGAGTTCTGCAGGACAGAATGAGCTCCCGTCTCTGTTCCAGCTCCTGCCAACCTAGCAGTTCGAAAGCAAGAAATTGCAAGTAGATAAATAGGGACCACTTCGGTGGGAAGGTAACAGCGTTCCATGCGCTCGGGTGTCTAGTCATGCCTGCCACATGACCATGGAAACATCTGCAGAAGCAGAGAGCGCTGACTCTTTGGCTTAGAAATAGAGATGAGCACTGACCCCTAGAGTTCGATATGACTGGCTTTCGAGCAAGGGAAACCTTTACCTTTACCTAGATATAAGGCACTGTACTACAGGAGTTCCACTCCTTCCTTGATGAGCAGTTCCAGAGAGTTCAACTCGGGGAGAGTGTTTTGGCCCCTTAGACCCTCCAATGGGGTGTTCCACAGGGGTCGATCATATCCAAATTGCTATTTAATATTTACATGAATCCGTTGGGAGAGGTCATTAGGAGATTCGGGGTCCAGTGTCTCCGATATGCGCATGACACTCAACTCTATCTCTCTTTTTCATTGTCTACAGTGGATGCGGTCCAACATTCTGACGAGTGCCTGGACTCGATAATGGTATGGACCAAGTCTAATTGGCTGAACCTGAACCTTGACAAGATGGAGGTTTTGATGTTTGAGAGGCCATCTGCCTGACTGGGAGGCCTAGTCCCCACCTTGGACGGAACTACTTTGACCCCTAGGGCCCAGGTCCACAATCTGGGCGTCATTATGGACCTACTGCTCTCATTTGAACAACAGATAGTGGCGGTGTCCAAAGTTGCTTTTCCCCAGCTCCAGCAGATTGTGCAGTTATGCTCCTACTTGGACAGTCAGTCTCTCATAACACTGACACATTCATGGGTAATCTCATGGATTGACTACTGTAATGCTCTCAATGTGGGGTTACCCCTGTGTCTGATATGGAGACTACAGCAGGTCCAGAATGCAGCAGCCAGGCTGGTGACAGGTTTAAAGAAATTTGATCATATTTCCCTAGCCTTTGCAGGTCTGCACTGGTTACCTGTTGCCTACCGTGTCAGATACAAGGTGTTAATGTTATCATACAAAGCCCTATATGGCTTGGGATCTTGTTATCTGTCAGAGTGTCTCTCCCTCAGAACAACTCCCCATATCACCCGGTCATCACAGTCAGTGCAGCTCCAGGTGCCCAAACCAAGGATGCCCCAAAAGTCTTTAACTAGAAACAGAGCCTTCTTGGTGCGGCACCAATACTCTGGAAAACACTACCGGTGGAGCTGTGCCAGGCCCCATCACTTTTTATTTTTTAAAAACAAATAAAAACACTCTTTTTAAGGAGGAATTTCAGGGCATTGTCCCCTTATCGATATTAGCCACATAGGTTCAGTCCTAATGCCATCAGGCGCCAACTATTTTAGTTTAGTTTGGTTTGTGGGGTATTTGTTGGTGGTGTGTTTTAATTTGTTGTGGATATTTCTGTTATTGGTTTCTCTGCTTGTTCACCTCCCAGAGTGGGTTAACACTCAGATGGACGGTATAGAAATTAAATAAATAAATAAATAGGCACGTTTATGACAGCCGTAAATGAGTATGTGGCCGTTGTAAATGCATTTATGACAGCTGCGTTTTATGGCACCAGTCTGGCCCACTCAGCTATCTGAGGGGTGGTGGTCCAGCCTGTGACTGAAAAACATTGAGAACCCTTGGTTTAGAACATGCAGAATGGCAAAATTGCATTATTGCACTGCAATTTCAATGGTGGCAGCCCCAACAAAGTAATCCATTTCAGTCTTAAGCCATATTTAGGCTGGCAGTTTTCCCCGAACCATCATTCATATTTTGAACAACTGTATTCAACCCAATACAACAAAGTGTATTAGCCTAGACAAGCATCTAAGCAGTGGTATAGTGGAGACAGGGCTCACAGTGTCCAACCCCTGGGACTTTCTGAATAGCAGTGACTACAGAATAATCTGCCACTACCCCTTTGGTCCTTCTCTGGGTTCTCAGAGTACAATGTTCCTAGCGATTGGGGGGAAAGTAGATTTTCCCAGGAACAGGGATTTGTTGCATGCAATCCCTGCTTTAATGCAAACATAAAATCGAGAGTGCTGTGTTCTTTAGTGGAGAATTAGGAGTTGTTAACTTCACAAAATACCTGTTTCTTATTTGTTGATATTGATAGAGCTAGCTGCCTTCATTTTGTACTCTCCTCATTGGGAGCAGGGGAAATAAGTTATGAGGAAAATCATGTTGAGTATCTACACTTCTAAATTTATTGCTATATATGAGTTGCTTTTCATATCTAACATATAAGCTTGGAAGAGACATGTGACTTGTCTTTAAAATCCAGTACCTCATTAGTATTGGAACAGACAGAGGTACTCCTGTGTTCCAGATGTTACTGATTTTTGATTTGCTTTACTTGCAAAACATCACACTAAAAAGGAAAAAAAATCAATGTAAAGAACAAAATAAGTCAAATGAACAATCACTTGTTGCATGTACTGTATCCCAAAAAATGTACCTTTGCCACAAGGGTGGCTGTTCTTACATTAACATAGAATCTCAAACTGTAGGATAGCTAGAATGAACATAGTGTTCTTTTAACCCAGCTGACCTGCCAGTGACAGAAATATTATCAGTCTGATTTTGGAGGCAGTATGTCCTTCATATCTCTTCCTAATTAACCTCGTAAATATTGTCAATCTTTCCACAACACTATGGATTTTTCTTCCTCAATTAGACTTTCAGAAAACACACACAATTCCCCAACATAACTTTCTTTCTCAAAAATCAATTCTACCCTTAAGCAACAATAACAGGTACAGTATTAGAGTCTTTTGCTAAATAGACAATGGTTTTAGAAAAATAAAAACTATTTTGCAGACTTCTTGTATTATATTTGAGTTGCTACATCTAAACAAAATAACTGTGGATCATATCCATTTAGCTTCTTAAGATAACATACTTCTATGCTAATCAATATAAAATCTTTTCCTTGAATTGATAACAATGGAAACATAGATAAATTCAAGAACACTATATCCCCCCCCCCACATTTGTTATTTTCCACTAGTCATAGAATATCCCAAACTTGCTTATCATTTCTTTCCCCTACAAGAAAAACATGTCATTATTTCACTCACCCTCCAAATTTTTTTAATTTTGTATGCTCTGGACAATTTTGCTCTGTTCATCCCCAGTGTCTTCAGTAGCTGTAGATATCCTATATAGGTGTAAGATACGTCCTACAGTCAAGATCGACTGAAAAAGCACCCGATGCAAAAGTAGACTACTAAATTTGTTCTTGAAAGTAAAAGGCGCTCCTTAGCTTTTAGGGCTCCTTCGGATCGCTGTTCAGTTAAAAGCTCAGCACAATATAGCCAGTAACTGGATGTGGCATCAGCAAAGAGGATTCACTCCAAAGAGAGGGTAGGATATCCGACTTCATCCAAGCACCACTAAATGACACTCAGAAGGCTTCACTCAGAAGAGAAGTAAAGGCTGTCTTTTTGCCAGACATTCAACCTTACAAAGATGCATGAAATGAAATGATGCACTTTTCAGACACCGTCATGTTGAATGGCTAAACGTACTTGCAGACTGTTTTAATCCTGCTTTTAAAAAAATATAAATCTGCTTCAGGTCATGAGGAATGGAATATATGTTATTAGTGAAATGATTGAAATAATCTGCAATGAAATAAACCACTGATAAGGAGATATTCCTTATACCGTAGCTTCTAGGGTTTTACATGTTGTTAATGTTCCTTGCCCTAATTTCAGCAAATGGCAAATGAAGGAATTAAGTGCTTATAATATATATACATATATATATGGAAACACAATCCAAATGGCAGCATATCTATTTCTATTTCATCAGCTATTTCCATTAATCTCCCTAATGGGAAATTAACAGCCCAGACCAGAGATTACTCAGTAACAGGTGATCCTGCCAACAACAAACTAGAGTGGCAGAGGCTGGCTCAAAATAATCTGTTCACCAGGTGGTAGAAAAAAGGGCAACGTAGGTCTGCAGTCATTACAGCAATAGCACCATCCTCTTATACCTTGCAATCAATCATCTCTCACAACCAAAAACAACTTTGAGAGGCAACAACATTCTTTGGGTAGTCATATGGCCTACTTTATAGAGGAAGAGGGGTTGCCTAGTCACACAGTGGTAGCCAGCCTTGGCACTCCAGGTGTTCTTTAACTTCAATTCCCAGAAGCCCTGATCAGCTGGTGTGCTGACTTTGCCTTCTGTGAATTGAAGTCCAAGAACACCTGGAGTGCCAAGGTTGGCCACTGATGACCTAGTACCTGTACATCAAAAAGATGCAAACACTTAATCCTGTGCTTCCAGTATCTAAAACTCTATGTGTGCAAGCCAACCCTGGAGGACGTCAAGTGGTGCTGCACAGGGAGAGAGGTAGGGACAGAGTCTCATAAAAGTATCTCAAGGGAAGTCTGAATAGAGAAGCTGAGCAAGCCAAAGTTTGTTTACCAGTCAAGTGGTTTTCCAGTCCAAAAGGAAGTCCAAAGACATAGTTGAGTTGAGAAATGGGTCCAAGGTCGGGCAGGGAAGTTAATCAGTCAGAGGTATGTTCAAGGCAAGCGTGATGTTGATGTTGACAATGATGTTGATGTGACAAACTAGAGGCTTCAACGTGTGCTCCTTAAGAGCGCCCACAGCTAAGGACTCTCAGTTGATACTCGTCTCTGTAAGGGCATACATGCAGCTCCTTCCACAGGTGAAGTCTACCATGTTGCAAGGTTGAGGGTTCAGAATCATTACTGTCATGAGCTTACTCAGCAACTGTCAAATCTGACAGTTCTTGATCAAGCGGAGACAACTCAGGGGCTAAAACGGGCTCCAAAGCTTGCCCCGTGTCAGATTCATTGGAGTCCAAATACGGGGCCATGACACCATGCCTTATGGCAACAGCAATTTTAATTTTGTGCCAGTTACATAAAAAATAGTTCTTGCTAGAACTTTCATTCTCATTATTGACCACAAGAATGAGCCTAGTGAAGATTTATATCTGTTAATTATACATTTGCTCCAAAACAGTGCATGGCCATAAACAGTGAGTGAGGGCAGTCCTCTATTTGAAGATGTCTTCTGTTTTGGGGGAGAGGGGACTGTTTAGTCTAAGTCTGATGTCAAGACTTTTTAAATAATATTTTTAACTGTAACACATGCATCTGTGATTTAAAAAAAAATACTTTATTATGTCTTGATGGTGAAAACCTTAATTACTGCTAAAACCAGTCTTTAATTATGGTAAATGAAGATAAACTGGAATTAGAAAGAGTCAATCCTGAGTCTGCAGTATGATTGAAGTAATCTCAAATTATCTGCAGTGGGTTGGGGAGTCAGTCTTATAACGATGCATAGAATATATTTTCAGAGTGGAAACATAAAGCAGGACAAACTGTCGATCCACACCAAGCCTGTTCAACAGGGTCTGACTCACACATAGGTCACCTGGTTATTAATGGACATGCTCCTCACTTGAGTGAGATGTGCTGTAGCTCTTTTTAAATAATAAAAATAGCTTTCAATGCTGCATCGATAATATGAATAAAAATATGAGATTTTATGTAGAAGAATGTACCTTTTTCCTGTTTGTTGATAGTAAGTCATCAATTTATACAAGCATTCAGGCTAAACAGTGAGTTCAGAATTGAAGCAGAATAGAAGAGGATTATTGTTTTTATAAACTTATTTTATTTATTGATACATTTCTGAAGACTATGTGAGAATTTTATTAACTACATATAGCTACAATGGGATCTTGGTTTGATATAGAGAAACTTGCACTAACTCACCAGAGGCTGAGAAAAATAATTTCATTTCATTAAACGCCTTGTCTTGCGTTAGTAATGAGTTCTCGGATATTCCACCCATTATGCTCAAGGTGGGATCCAAATGTCATTCAACAACATTGAACAACATGTCACTTGGTTATATTTCCTTACTATGATGCAAGTGTGGCCCTCAATTTCATATTCTTTACATCTTGGGTATATAGAAGACAAGAATTCATGCAGTCATAACTTTCAGTAGTTGTATCAAAGACTAGGTATGGCTAGAACTAGTTACAAATAACTTCTAATTAATTTAATCAATCAATAAGTGTGGTATAACTAAGTTACATTATTATTGTACTTTAACAGGGAACCACATTACTCTTTTATGTAGTGTAGCCTGCAGCACAACTTTGAGATTGCCACCAAGAAACCAAAAGATGTTTGAAACCTATAAGAGCAGCTATAATGGAACTAGAGAAGATTTTGAAGTGTGAGTACAATATATTCATTTGGAAATCAAGTCAATACAGAGTTATTCCTGATTATTTTGTACTTATATGTAAGCTGGGCAATGAAGAAAGCTGACAGATGGGAAGAACAATGCATCTTAAGTATTGAGTTGGAGGATACCTTTGTTGATATCCTGGATTGCCAGAAAGACAAATAGGGTTCTTGGGTTCTAAGTCAAAGCAAGCTTGAACTTAGTCTATTAGCAAAATTAACTGAACTGAGGCTAGTCCAGTTCGGACACATTGTAAGAAGATGAAACTCATCTCAAAAGACAACAATACTACAGAAAGTTGAACATAGTAGAATAATTTATAGGGGGTTTTATTGCTAAACAGGCAAGATTTTTTTAAAAAAAGTAAGTCTTCCAGTTTAGACAAAATTGTATTTATTTATTTATTTATTTATTAGATTTATATCGCTGCCCGCTCGCCACAGCGACTCAGGGCAACTTACAATAAACATAATACTATAGCTTAATTAAAAACATCTTCAAGCAAACCCCAAACAGTACCCAGCTAATAGGTTATTTAGAGTGATCCTATATAAGCCAGTGGGGGAGGGGGCAACTCCTGTCATGGCACCCTACACCCACTGGACCAGTTAGGTCTTCAGGCCTTTCCTGAATGCTTGCAGATCTAATTGTAAGCAGAGGTCAGTTAGCAGGAGGTTCCAAAGGGCTGGGGCAGCCCCTGAAAAGGTCCTCTGTCTAGGGCTAGAGAGGTGCGCCTCTAGCAGTTGGTAGCCTTAGAAAGCCTCTCCAGTCTGCTCTAGTGGAATGGGCTGATGTTCTCGGGGTGATGCAGTCTCTTAAGTAACCTGGCCCACTACCATGTAGAGCTTTAAAGGTAATGCCCAGCACTTTGAATTGCACCTGGAGGCAGGATGGTAGCCAATGCAACTCCCACAGCAAGGGTGAGGCATGGTCATAGTGACCACACTCCATCACCATGCAGGCCGCCACATTCTGCACCAGCTGCAGCCTCTGAATAGTCATCAATGGCAGTCCCATGTACAGTGTGTTACAATAGTCTAACCAGGAGGTGTGTTACAATAGTCTAACCAGGAGTCCTGGTCCAGGAATGGGTGTAACTGGCAGATCACTCGAACTTGAGCAAAAGCCATTCTAGCCACGACTACCACCTGCTCCTCAAGAAGGACTCATGAGTCCAGGAGGTCCCCCAGATGATGCACTGGATCTGTCTGGGGCAGAGAAGCCCTGTCCAGGACCAAAGTTGGTAATTCCTTTGACAGCACAGGGCCCCTTATCCACAACCACTAAGTCTTGCCAGGATTCAGTAGTAGCCTGTTGTCCCCCATCCAGACCCTCATGGCCTCCAGACACCTGGATAGGACTTTGACTGTGGGAATGGATGATCTCTCCTAGTGGCTTATTGCATACAGCAACGTGATTAGCACAGTTAGTACACATTTTCACCAACAAACACACATATGCTTCTGCTAATCTGCTGTTGATTCACACCAAACACAACTAGAATTCCCATCAATTATGATATGAGTTTCAGATTGGAGGCAATGATGGCTGGAAGCTGTTGTGGAATTCAGCTGAAAGACATTTTCCCACAAGTCTGGGGTACAAGGTAAAATGTGCACAATAAACTAAAATACATCATTTGGGATATTTTTTTAAGTTTGAATTTTCAAATTGACTAATGGAATTAATGTCTACTGGATTTATATAGTCCTTCATTTGGGGAACATAGAACAATTGACATTGGGCTTGGGGACATTTTCCACCTACACATATTTCATCATACAACTCGTATCAACCCCAATGGCAATGGGTAAGGGTTGGTTAGAATTCAAAACATCTGAAGGGACAATAACTCCTTACTCTGGTTTACATGAGTGCTGTTTAAGCAAAGACCATATTGAGAGACAGACCATATGCTATACACATGGGTGGACTACTTCCTTGTAATGTTACCTTTCCAACTCTCAGATGTCCTTCTTTTGGGAGCAACCTGGAACTGTGCAGCTTGCCCATGACAACATAAGCTGGCTCCACTCCTGGGAAGCACAGTGGGAAATCAAACTCCCAAATTCTGACTCAGTAGACAAACCTAAACCACAGAATTTTCCTACTTTGAATTTGAATACATCTCCCTCTCTTTCTTTTATTCCCTCTATGGCATTCTCTTTCTCCTTCTCTGGTATTTTGCTATGTGTCTTGTAGTTTAAACCAGGGGTTCCCAAACTTTTCAACCCAGGGCCCGGGTCATGCTCTCTCAGTCAGCTTTGAGGGCCGGATGACCATTTTGCGCTGCCTGCACGATGGGGGTGGTCATTTTGTCCCAACAACTTCAAAGGGGTAGGCATTTTGTTTCTCAAATGCCCTTGGAGGGGATGGGGGACCACATGAAATGGTGCCACAGGCCGGATTTGGCTCATGGGCCTTAGGTTGGGAACCCCTAGTTTAAACAGTTCCGGGACAAACATTGTGTTCTATATATCCTACTGTGCTTTGCAAAGCATCAAAATAACAATATTCTTAAACAATTGTGACATACCAATGAACTCTGGGACCCTTTGGCACAACCAACCTCTCAAACAACTCTTTTTCAGAAACAAACCTGTCCTCTTTAATTATTCCCCGGTTTTGCCATTATCAGCAAAAAGACCTTCTGTAACGTACTTATTTTTCACTGGTACTGAACAATTAAGGGTTTAAAGTCATCCAAAATAAATGGAAAAAGAGCACATTGACCTTCACTGCTGATTGCCAGATGCCCAGAAATCAATGATGCTTGGCTTGAAATAAAGGGATTTGCAGATTGAGCAGTAGCTCAGCTGTCATGCCAAACGGATCAGCGCTACAGCTAGTTAGCCTGCTTGACTCTGACTTGTAAAGAGTTAATTGGAGCACTGAGTCATTGAGGCTAGGGAATCCAATCTCTTGCACAATGGCAACACATTAAAGCAAAAAGGGGAAAGGGGAAATTAATACCTGGCGGGCAATGGTCCATAGGGTCGCAAATGGTCAGAATCGACTGTGCGACTGAACAACAACAACAACAACAACATACATCACTTTCCCAAACTCAGTTCTCTTTTTACAAGATCAGTTTGAATATTGGTGAAGGCTGTCTAAAAGTACAACCTAGTTCTTTTCTCATTCAAATTAGCCACCAATTACAACTCTTGGTAGGCTTCTGTCTTATGAAACATTGTGTTCTGTAACCTCTCTGCAGCAGCTCAAGTGGTTAAGACGCTGACTGGAAGGTGGAAGGACAGCAGTTCCAGACCCGATGGAATGAGCTCCGGTCGCTGTCCCAACTCCTGCCAAACTGTCAGTTCAAAAGCAAGAAATTGAAAGGAGATAAACAGGTACCATTTCAGGGGGAAGGTAAACAGTGTTCCTGCCACATTTCCACAGAAACGTCTGCAGATGCAGACAGCACTGGTTCTTTAGCTATAAACAGAGATGAGCACTGAACCCTAGTATCGAATATGACTGGCTTTCAAGCAACCTCTTTATAAACCCTAGCTTTATTTTACTTTCAACATGCTTTAATTTTCTAAGCAATTATTATTGAAAGAAGTCAGCCTGGCATCCCTATTGCCAATCCCTTCCTGCTTCCTGGTTGAACTTTCTTTTTGGTCTTTTTTTTTTAAAACTTCACCTACTAATCTGAGTCAAGTAGCATGCTTCTTAACTGATGTCCCTTAGTCTCTTACCTTTGTTTATTGTGCATGGTTTGTTGTGAATATTAATAGGCTTCAAGCTGGGGCATTCTTATTTCAGAATTATTAAAGCTTTGATCAAGTTTAAGAATCCTAGGAGCAAATTGGCCTCTGAGCAAAATGTATTAAACACCTATCAACACACAAACCTGGAAGAAGCAAATGAGACTATTTTTTTCCCCCAGGAGAACAGCATAATGCTTTAATTAGAGTTTAAATGTTTTTAATTTGCACCTATAAAGGTAATTGTTTTTCCAATTCTTATCAATTGCATCCTTCAGGCCAATTTAAATGCAACATTTCCACACAAACCCCAATATTATATTTCAACAACATGATACTTTGCTTGTGGGCTTTAATTTGTGTAATTAACATAACATTTAAAACATTAGTAATATATAGGGCCAAGTGTGATGAAAGTTTCAGCTTTCATAAATCATAATTTGTGAATTTTTGAATATGTACCAGGACTGTTCACAGGTTTCTTCCCCCTCCTTTGTGCATTATTTCTCTGGGACATTATTATTATTATTATTATTATTATTATTATTATTATTATTATTATTATTATTATTATTATTATTATTATTATTATTATTATTATTATTTAGACTTATACCCCACTGCACTCGCATACAGCGACTCTGTATAAATGTAAATGCAAGGATTTATCAAGAACAGCATGGTAACCACTGGTATTGTGCTGAAACTGGAGTGGATACTCAAACAGGACAAAAGAAGATGAAGATTTTCATGAAATTGCTCCTGATAATTAATGCAGAGACAGATTTTAAAGACACAAAATTGGAGATGTTTCAAAAATAGGAAATAAGTTAATCATATATTAATTACACAGGTCTGCAACCAAAACACGGCATAGGAATTTTTTTACTGTTACTTACAGATTTTTACTTAGCGAAACTAAGAAAAATACTAAAAAAAATCCATGACATCAAATTTTCTTGCAAAATTCATGTTTTTAGTTCAATTTAGTGTGAAGTTTGCCTTTAATACAAAATCTGATATCATATTCTTGATTCTAAAAACCCTACCCAAAAATTATTTCTTACTTTCATTTAATATTTATTAGAGCTAGAATCAAGAATAATGCAAAGAGAAAATAAGAGGAATGGTGGTAGTGGGGCATAGTGTAGGTTTAGTGGTATGAGGAAGCTCAGATGATCATGTACCAACAGATATCGTTTCTAGACAATACACAATGAACTACTTTGTAATATTCTAAATATGGTATGGAGGTACTCAGAAGAAATACCATTTTTCTATATTTGCATGGTATAAAATAAAAATCATTATATAATGCATATGAAAGGAAGCAAAATATATCATTTTAGACAAATCTGGGACAGGCAGATCGGATACAGCAATATGTATTATGCAAATGCCTACAGAGCTTTAGCATTTTTTGACAAATCCTGTGATGGATATAACCCAGCACTTACTAAGTTCTTCCATATGATTTTGTGGTTCAGAGCTAGTTCCTCTACCCTGGCTCAAGTGGATTTGATGAAGGTTCATTAGCATGTGCACTGAACATTGAGATGGACTGGTTATGTCTCATCATACTCTTTTTGAAAGCAAGTTTCACTGTGCAGAAGATTAGTGCAATATATTTTGAAAAATGTGTTAAGGGAGGATGAAAATGAACATTATCGGCCCGAGGAAGAAGATGCCGAGGCCTAACAGTGGCTGAGAACATTGCCCCCTCCTCTGGGCCCACAACAACGGCCTGACGGGAGTTAGTTTGTGTTCTGGTTTGGTTGTTGGTTGCATTTTATAATTTTTATTATACTGTTGTTGTTGCCCCTATAAGGCGGAATGAGGAGTCAGACAACATTTGTTGGTTGAAAAGTTGGGCCACTTTATTCACTTAACTGAACTGAACGCATTTAACGCTTAACTTAAACATGCCCGCACCGGGCCAAAGTAGCACTGGTTAGATGCCTTGGGTTAACGACCTCATTTGGTTTTTAATTTTCTTAAATTGCCAAATTCAAGATCCCTTGTCCGAGTGCACCGTAGGCCCTCGGACCTCCCAATCAGGTGAACAGTTGTGTGGGGATGCAGTCTGTCCAGACTGGCATTCCCTTGTTCCCGGGCCGCCTCTCATCAGCCAGTGCTCTCGTTCTCTCTATGCTTCTCCCAGAGCTGACTGATGAGCTGCATCCCAACCAGATTAACAGGGATCGGGTCGGTATCTCACCAGTGCTACCTGCACAAGTGACCGTTAAGATACTCCCATCTCCGCTGCTTGCAAGCAGTGTGGGATGGGCGAAAACTCCAGGAGACCAAGTGCCAATCAGGTCTCGAGCAAAAATTCCCATCCGGCCCCGAAGCGACCAAAATAGTCACACTGCGGCTACAGGGAGGGAGGGCGGAGAAAAGACCGCTGCTTGCCGTCGCTCGGCAAGTTTGAAAATGGCGCCGCTCCGTGAACGCGCAGCCCTTTTAAGGGCTGCGCACTTCCGCCCACGGAGCGCGCCATCCGGCTTCCTCCCCCTCCGCCGCTGGGGCAAGGCGCGCGCCGACAGGAAGCTCCTGCCGGCGCGCGATCATTGCCCCTATAAGGCGGAATGAGGAGTCAGACAACATTTGTTGGTTGAAAAGTTGGGCCACTTTATTCACTTAACTGAACTGAACGCATTTAACGCTTAACTTAAACATGCCCGCACCGGGCCAAAGTAGCACTGGTTAGATGCCTTGGGTTAACGACCTCATTTGGTTTTTAATTTTCTTAAATTGCCAAATTCAAGATCCCTTGTCCGAGTGCACCATAGGCCCTCGGACCTCCCAATCAGGTGAACAGTTGTGTGGGGATGCAGTCTGTCCAGACTGGCATTCCCTTGTTCCTGGGCCGCCTCTCATCAGCCAGTGCTCTCGTTCTCTCTATGCTTCTCCCAGAGCTGACTGATGAGCTGCGTCCCAACCAGATTAACAGGGATCGGGTTGGTATCTCACCAGTGCTACCCGCCACACGGGGGGGGGTGCGAACTACACACCGCCCCACCCCACCAAGGGCGGCAATTCCGCCCGCAGGCCCAGGTGCAGGGCCGCAAGAAATGCCGCCAGGCCTTCCACCGAGAGGTGCACCCCATCTCGGCGGTACAAACGCGGGTCTTCGACCCTTATGCGCGGGTGTTCGACTACTGTGCCCAAACCTTCCCGCCGGAAGAAGCGGGCAACTACTCGGTTGACGCCCCGCCGGGCGCGATCAACGCGTCGTGGGTCACCGGCGCCCCGGTAAACCAAGCGTGGTATAATGGCCGACCATACTATCCTGGTAGTGGGCCACCTGGCACTGATATATGCCAAATCCTGGCATATCGCCCTGGACAGATCAATGCCCATCCGATGTCCCAAGTCGTTGCCCCCCAGGTGGATGGCAAGGACGTCGGGCGGTGGGGACCCGCTAGCAGCCTCAACAAAACGCAACAGTCCATCCCATTCCATGCCCCTGGTCCCCCGCCACTGCAGGTCTGCGCGGCCCCTTAAGCCCAAATGGGTGCCGCACTCGGAGGCGGCAGCGTGGCGGGCAGCCCAGTAGATATAACTGTGTCCCACGATCCACACACGGGCAGGAACCGGTGGCGGTGGTAGGTCTGGGGAGAGAAAAGACACTGTGCCAGCTAAACAGTTAATGAGAAAGCGGTCGCACGTAGGTCCTAAACCTGGAGGACCCCCACCTCCCCATCCGCATGATGTCCGCTTCCCCATAGCCAAGTGCTGCCGCCGTGGAGGCGGCGCCAATCCGAAAGGAATGTGACCCATAGCGCACCCCTGGGAGCCCCACTCTTGAGAGCGTCGTCCCCGTTACCTTCCAAAATTGAAAGCGAGTAAGGGGAGAGCAGTCGGCATGGATGAAAAAGGGGCCCACGCCGGCGGGGCGCACTGCCAGGTAGCGGGACACCGCCCCCACTGGGCAGATGTCCGCAAAGCTACAGGCGCGTAGTAAAAGGGTGGTACCCCGGCCCTGTTGGTCCGTCTTGGAGAAGCGTATAGTGAGGTGAACCGCCTCACCGAGAAGGCTGACATCAGCAAAGGCCAGAGCCCTCCCTGACCTGTCATTCGAGGAGACAACCACTAGTTCCCCGACCCGTAGGGCAGCGAAAAATGCCACGGAGGCTGCTGCATGGAAAAGGCAGGCCTCATAGGGGTCCTTACAGATGTGCGGCCAGGCTGCAGCCAAACGCCGCAATACCTGTGGGGAAATAGGATGTCGGGAATCCTGCTTGGTGCCCCTTTCCCTGCTCCATCCCTCCAAAACCCGTCGTATGCGAAAATCCCCCAACGTATCGGGGTAACCATTAGCCTTGGCGGCGAAGGAGAGTGCCGAAAGCCGCCCCCCGATGGTCCGGGGTGCCAGGCCGGTGTCATGCAGGTAAACCATGAATCGCAGTACATGGTCGACCGGCAAGCGCCATACATCTGGTATTTGTTCGCGGGTCCTGAAGTCTGAGAAGGACTGGCAGGCCTGCTCATAGGCCCGATGGGTTCGGGCAGAAAGGGAGAGGCCCATGGCCCTGATCACTTCAGCTCTCCAAGGTTCCACAGCGCCTCTGGAAGGTGAAGGGGGCTTGGGTGGGCTCCGGGTGCCAACGCCCTGAACCTTGAGATATGTAAGCGGGACATGGCGTCAGCAATAGAGTTGTCAACCCCAGGTATGTGGCGAGCCCTAAAGACAATATTGTGCCGGAGGGCCGCCAGCACAAACTGTCGTACCAGTGCCATGACCCTGGTGGAACGCGAGGTCTGGGTGTTAACAATCTGGACCACAGCTGCGTTGTCGCACCAAAATGTGACGACAGAATCAGCCCACAGCGTCCCCCACAGGGTGATGGCTCCCAGTATTGGGAAGAACTCCAAAAATGTGAGGTCTCGGCTAATCTCAGCGTCACGCCAGTGTGGCGGCCACTCGCCGCAGCACCATTGGCCTTCAAAAAAGATGCCGTACCCGAACGACCCCGATGCATCCGAGTGTACCTGGAACCGGGAGTTTAACGGCAGGTCAGTGCGCCAGAAGGAGACCCCATTGAATTCGCGAAGGAAGTCGAGCCATACCATGAGGTCGGCCCGCATTCCCCGCGTCATCCTCGTGCAGTGAAGGGGTTTTGTCAGGCCAATAGTGGCATCACAGATGCGTCGCGCAAAGGCCCTGCCCGGGGCCACCACTCTACAAGCGAAATTAAGGTGGCCATGTAACTCCTGTAGTTCCTTGAGCGTGACCTTACGCTTGCGGAGGAGCTGTTGTATTAAAGAGGCGACCTTCTCGACCTTCTCCGGTGGTAGCCGGGAAGTTTGGGCGACAGTATCAAGCTCTATTCCCAGGAACGTGAGGGTGGTGGCCGGGCCCTCGGTCTTCTCGGGAGCTAGCGGCAGAGCCAATTCAGCCGCCAGCTCCTGGAAGGAGCGCAGGAGGTGTGCGCAGTCACCGGATCTCGCCGGGCCCGCCAAAAGGAAGTCATCGAGGTAGTGAGCAACCTTGTCGGAGCGTGCCCTGCGGCTTAGTGCCCACTGTAGGAAGGTGCTGAAGCGCTCAAATGCGGCGCAGGATATGGAGCAACCAAATGGCATGGCCCGGTCGACGAAGTACTGGCCTTCGAAACGGAAGCCCAGTAGTTCGAAGTCGTCCGGATGGACCGGGAGGAGCCGAAACGCCGACTTAATGTCGCATTTTGCTAACAATGCTCCCGGCCCACAGGAACGGACCATGGTCACAGCCTCGTCAAACGAAGTATACCGGACCGAACAGAGTGTGTCCGGTATAGCGTCGTTAACTGACGATCCCTCGGGGTAAGAGAGGTGATGTATCAAGCGATACTCACCAGGGGACTTCTTGGGCACCAGCCCCAAGGGGGACACCTTAAGGTTGGGGTATGGCGGCTGGTCAAAGGGTCCAGCCACCCTGCCCATGCGCACCTCCTTGAAAATCTGCTCCCTGGCCACATGTTTGAGGCCGGCGAGCGAGCGCAAGTTCCGCGCATCTTGAGGTGACCGATGGCCGGTGAATGGGATCTTAAAACCGCGGGCAAAACCGTCGGCCAGGTAGGCCGCATCCGCCCGTTTCGGGTAGTCCCGCAGCCACCTGTCAAGGACCTCAAGCCGAATTGGGCTGGGGCCCTTTGGCAGCGGCTGCGTCGGATGCAGGGCGCTTACCACCGGACTGGTCCCTCCCCCGTCCACGGGCCGCGCCCGCTTTAAAGCAGGACGAGGCGGGATGCGGGCCGGCGCAGACCGCGCACTCATGCCGAAAGCGGCATGGCTTACGATTACAGCGCCCCGTGGATGAGAAGTCCCAACACAGCAGGCGGGTTTGAACCCCCTGCCCCGCCACGTGGCGGGGAGACTGTGTCGGGCCGGGGCGCTGCACTAGGTGCCCGCAATCGTAGCGGTCGCCGAGCGCTGGGCGAGATGGGGTCATCAGCTGTAGCCAGAGCTGCGAGTGCAGCTCATCCCAGCGCATGGTGGGCCGGATGGCGGCGCGCATCCGGAACGTCTCATCGTAAACCATCCATGCCTGGCCGGGGAAGTCTACATACGCCCGGTAAATAATATCTAGATACTGGAAAAGGGGGATGGCCATGTCGGGGTATGCCTTGGTAAGGACACCCGCATAGATAATGAAACCCGGGAGCCAGTTGTCCCATGTGCGTGGCGGCTTCTTACGCCGCAGCAGCTCCTTATCGTGGTCATCCTCCCTCTCCCGCTCCTCCTTTGTAGAGTCCCTATTTAAGAGACTGAAGATGTCTACATACTCTCGGCGCCATATCTTGTCCCGGGTTGCCGGGAGTAAATGGTCACCGAGTGGTAAGGACTGGTCCCCGAACGGTAGAGCAGCCCTGGGGACCGAGTTATACCCGGTATTACCTGCCGTGCCATAAGGCCAACCCGGCGGCGGGAGCGTTGGATGGCCAAAAGTGGCATCCGCCGGGGGGGCGGGTATGGCGCCCGCCATGGGGCGGCCTGCTGCCCGGCCGGTGGGGGCAACGTGGTGCCCGTCGGCCAGATGGGCGGGGCGAGCGGCACGGTGTCGGCCGGCCACGGAGGGGTATATTGTGTTATCCCCGCGTTGGTCTGCTGACCGGAGGGGGCGGGCCAAGCAGGGGGCAGGGGCGGGGGGGCGGCCGCAGCCGTCACCGCGGGCTGTGGCCAAGCAGGGTTGGGCGGTTGCTGTGCCCATGGCCACTGGACCGGCGGTCCAGTGGTCGCAGCGGGGGGGCCCGTAGTTGCGCTTGGTGGCGCCGTACACTCACCAAGAGTAGCCGCCGTGGTCGTAGGGGCCTCCGTCGGTCCCTCCTCCGCCGTAACAGCGACCGCCGCAGGTCCGGAGTCGTCCGCTGACTGTCCCTCAGTCTGGGTCGGTGGGTCCAGACCAGGAGGTTGTGCCGGCTGTTGGTCCGCCTCCATCCGGTCCAGGCGCTGGAGTAACGTCGTGAGGAGGGTCCTCAGGTCGGGTTCGCTGGCCTCCGGTGTAACGCGTGCCGCGCGGTGGGCCGGAGCGCGTGGGGCTATTGCGTGGTTCTGGCCCGCAGCCCCCTCGAGGGCTGCAACACGGTCGGCCAGGCCTTCCGCGTCGGGCAGTGGCCCCGCCACGGCGGAGTGCAGGCCAGCGGCTGCGAGGCTCCTCCGCGTGGTCCTTCGAGCCTTCGGTGCGGGTGCCTTCTTGGTTGCGGTCTTCCTGGGCGCCATGCCGCGGGTATTGGCTGGAAAACGAAAACCAGCACTGTCGGGCCGAGGGCCCGTCCTAAGGCCGTGGATCGGGCCCTCTGAGCACGTGGCTCTGCCTCCGTGCGCCGAAACCCCGACAGAGGGAAAGCGGCTGTGAAGGCAGAGACCGGCTGGCTGTGCCGCCGCTAGAAGTCGGGGGAAAGAAAAGCGGGCAGAAACGTTTTTTAAATCGCCCACCAAAAGCTCCCCCGACTTGCCGCCACAGCCGAAAAGAAAAGACCGCTGCTTGCCGTCGCTCGGCAAGTTTGAAAATGGCGCCGCTCCGTGAACGCGCAGCCCTTTTAAGGGCTGCGCACTTCCGCCCACGGAGCGCGCCATCCGGCTTCCTCCCCCTCCGCCGCTGGGGCAAGGCGCGCGCCGACAGGAAGCTCCTGCCGGCGCGCGATCATTTTGACTGTAAGCCACCCTGAGTCGCCTCGGCGAGTGGGTGGCAATATAAATCTAAACAAACAAACAAACAAACAATTTGCAAAAGAATGGCTGGACTCCTGTCACATATTTATGCCAGCATAACTCTATCCTTATAACCTTCAGCAGTACATTGCCATAGATTAAATGCTCAGTGGGCATTTCCTATTGTACACTGAGTCACATGTTGTTGTTCAGTCGCACACTTGAGTCCAACCTTTGTGACCCCATGGATCACAGCAAGCCAGGTTCCTCTGTCATTTTCCATCCTCTGTAGTCTGCCCAGATCTACACCCACTGTGTCAATGATGCCATCTAGCTATCTCATCCTCTACCACCCCCTTCTCCTTTTTGACTTCAGTCTTTTCCAGCATCAGGGCCTTCTCCAGTGCGTCCTCTCTTCTCATTTGGTGGTCCAAGTACTTGAGCTTTAGCTTCAGTATTTGTTCTTCCAAGGAACAGTCAGGGTGATTTCCTTTACAATGGACTGATTTGATCTCCTTGCAGCCCAGGGTACTCTCAAAAGTCTTCCCCAGCACCATCATATGTATTCTTCTATGCTCAGCCTTCCTTATGGTCCAGCTCTCACAACCATCCATGACTACTGGGAAGGTCATTGCTTTAACTATGTGGACCTTTATTGGCAGGGTGATATTTCTACTTTTTATTCTGCTGCCTAGGTTTGCCATAGCTTGCCTCCCAAGGAGT
The DNA here is from genome assembly GCA_030440675.1 of Furcifer pardalis. Taxonomy (NCBI): domain Eukaryota; kingdom Metazoa; phylum Chordata; class Lepidosauria; order Squamata; family Chamaeleonidae; genus Furcifer; species Furcifer pardalis. Next base: position 103,025,934 of record CP126897.1, read on the forward strand.
AAGCATCTTTTTATTTCATGGCTGCAGTCACTGTTGGCAGCAATTTTAGATCCCAAGAGTCACATGGCTGGTGTGCAAACTTCATACTACCATAATTCAATTGAACTTTGAAAAGCAAGACATAGATAACATCTCTATATATTTAGATGAAAGGGTATGACTTTCTTTCTCCAGGCATTTAATGCTTAATTTGTCATTTTATTTTTGGTTTTATTGTTGGATTTTTCATATTTTCATATTGAAATCTGCTCTATTGTGGTTTTGGTGATTATATTGTTGGTTGATTTTGTGTTTATTGCTGTTGTAATAATGTTGAAAGAGCATTTGCCAGTTGAGTAATATACAAATTTAAATATACAGTTTAAAAAATCACACTTTACAATGATTTAGGATAATTATCAAATTAAAAGAATGAGAAAAGGCTATTTACTAAAATGGAAATAGAATGGATTAGTTATGAAGATTTTTTTAAAGGATCAAATTAGGTAATTCTATATAACCACTAATGCTTGGCATACAGCTTCATATTAATCTTATAATGTACAGTAATACCTCATATAACATTAGTATCGAATAACACTAAAATCACATAACATTAAGGAATCTGGGGGGAAGAATTGCATCAGATAACATTAAGATCCTATGGGATGCTTCAGATAACAACCGCTAAAGCCTGTGTGGTTACAATGTATCTCTATGGATCCCATAGAGGATCAGATAACACTAAAAATCATATAACACCAAGACTTGTGGAACCAGGTTTTAGTGTTATATGAGGTTTTACTGTATTGGTTAAGGCATGTGTATGTTAATAGCTCTCAAGTCTCCAAAAATAATTTTTACACATTGCAATTATTGGTGCTTAGTAACCAAAATAACTTCAACCATTTAAAGGGGCCAATTTTACATTATGAAGTATAGAACAAAGGTTTCTTATATTTTCTAATTTCTTGAAGCATCCATTTAAAGATATCCCTTGCTCAAAAGCCAGTTGTATCTAACTCTAGGGTTCAGTGCTCATCTCTGTTTCAAAGCCAAACAGCCAGTGCTGTCTGCTTCCGCAGACATTTCCATGGTCATGTGGCAAGCATGATTAGACACTAGAGCATCCTCAGTGATGGGATGTAACAGGTTCTCGCCAGTTCTCCAGAACCAGTAGTAACTTTTCCCAGTGTCCTGGAGAACTGGTAGCAGCTTTTGGGGGGAACCACCTTCGGGGCTTATCTTTTCACTGGTTCCCCCACTGCGCATGTGTGCCAAGTGCTTGGTATGCATGCACGGCTACAGTGCTTGGCATGTATGCACGGCCTCCTTGCTGTCCTCCCAAGTGGGGAGGAGGAAGAGAAGCTGTTAGCCTGAAGTTCCCTATAGCCTGCTCCGCAGGGTAAGTGACTCAACTTCGGATGTGGTGTGTCTGTGTGTATTTTAATGTGTATTTAATACCATTACCTATATTGACGTACTACCACAGTTTCTAAAAAGGCCTGGTGGCTGGGAGGCTTGGGGTTTTTAAGCAAAGTCTTGGAGTTACCTCATCAATAAGCTACACCTGTTATGTTCCAATTGCTGTTCCAATTGGAGAACCCTTAAGGAGGTATAGCTGTTTTACATTTACATTAAGGCATATTATCCTAGAGAACTGGTTAGGCAAAGACTTAGTACCTAACTTCTTTAACTGTTGAAAAGTTCCAAAATGAAGCCATCTTGTGGTGAGTTCATTCTGTAGTTCCTTCCATCTGACCTAGTGTGAGAAAGATTAGCCAGTATAAGCTTTAAGCAAACAGGAACAGTGTTTCTTTTTGTTAATTACACCTTATTTTGGTATTGTTAGCCTCTTCTAGGTTAGAGCCATCAAATCAGAGGGATTCTAAGATGAACAATTGCATAAGACCCACTGCCTGAATGAGTCTGCTTTAGTTTTGATAAGCAGTTGGATTTAGTTCCATCTTTTCACTCTGCCTGCCTTTTATTTGGATTGGCTCCAAATGAGGCATTTGAAATAACTAATGCCATCCTGTCTGATATGGCAGATCAACACAACAAAATGATGCAAGTCACCACAAGCAATTAGATTCAATAGCAGTGGAATATGAAGATGGAAGGGTGGGGAACTGGTGCAGAGGCCACACAGGTTTTATTGGGGGAAGTACAAGATGCAATGGGAAATGTCAAGAAGTATATATGTTCATCAGTTTGTTCAGATCCATGAATGTCCTACTCTTGAGGTGAATATCAAAATTGGATAACCTCTGGAGCTACTCTAATAAAAATAAATAAGTGTTAATGCAAGGTTGGTTGGTTGGTTGGTTGGTTGGTGGTGGTGGTGGTGGTGGTTATAATATTTAGTCTTCTATGCTCTAGTCTAGGCTATGACTTACAGAGTTATACCATTCAAGTGGATGTATACCATAATTCTGTTAATGTCTCTCAATTTGGCATGTCTATTGATATCAGAGATGAATATTCTATGTCTCTCCTGAGGCAAAATTTTACTATCTAGTTTTGTTACATTAAAACGGTCACACTATTTTATTTTTGCTTGAGTTTTATCTTCTCTTTGTCTGTTTGGATCATTAGTTCTTATTTTTCCTGAGATTGGTTTTCCAACTGCTTATAAAGTAGATCCACCCTCTGTTCTCACGCATGTAACACTGATGTTCTCCATCTAAACAGCACAATATTTATGAGTCATGTATACCTCCATCAGACAATTGCTAAACTTCTTGCAGATTCCGCTTTAGTTTTTGGACTTCAGTTCCCAGAAGCCTATGTCAATTCCCCAAAGCACTGATCGGCCAATGTACTGATATAGGCTTCTGTGCATTGTTCCCCTGTGGGCCTGGGCCCCACATTGGGAAACTTTGGCTTAGCACCCCTCTCCCTGTTGTCAAGAAGATTAAAATGGGTAACATTCAAAATACTTCAGGGATTCAAAATACTTTCTATGTACTCACATTCTCATTTTGCCCTCTACTACAAAGACTCGTCCCTCCTTTTACCACAATCATCCTATCAAAATAGCACAAAAGTGGTAGGTATAATTTTGTTTTTACAAGGCTGACCAAAACAAATATGAAAAATCCAAATGAATATGCCCACATTTGTTTCTACATTTGTTCTGCAGCACAACAAATGTAAAATAAGCAGAAAGCACTGATTTCAGTTTTCATTCATTTTCTTTTTTGGTAAGGGGATAGAGAAAGGAAGGGAGGGAATAGAGAATGCATTTTTAAATTGGGTCCTTATTTCTTTAGTGTAACCATTTTTAATGATAGCAGATTATTTAATAGTAATTGTGGGTTATGAATTGTGAGCCGCCCAGAGTCGCTACGGCAATAGGTGCATCCATAGAAATATAAATAAATAAATAAGACATTGTACTACCCAGAACAGAACTATTGATGTGGTACAGATATATGACAAAGATCTGTGTCAGCAGGAGTTAGCAACAATTTTAATGTCTGTGATAGGACATCTATTATCTATAACAGCATGGGGTCTGTCTCTCTGTGTCTATATCTGTGCATGCATGAGTTTGTATAGAAGTCTGTACATTTAAGGATCCCTTTCTGCAAATGCTTTAAACGATCCTCTGGCTAAAACGGTTAGGTCTCATTTTGTATGTATCCTCAGGCTACAGCTTATCATAGATAAACAAGTTGAATCCAAAGGTCCAGAGAACACACTTGCTCAATATGTTTTGATTTCTCCTTACAATTTTACATTTAATAAAACACAACTCATCCCCTTCCTCAGCTTGTTCATGAAAATACATCGTTCCTTTTCAGTTTGATTACGTGACTATCAAGCACCAAAGAGAATGGTTCCTTGTTTGGGGAAAACATTAACCAACACCATGTACAACTCAGGGTAGTATCTCATAAAGAGTTGTGTTTCATCCAGATGAACACCTCTCAGGATTGTTAAACATTAGTAAAGCCAAGTCTTCCTCTCCTCTTTATACAAGGAGAGCTCAGAAATGAGATCTGACATCAAGACAAAACATTCAAGAAGCTGAGTACTTTTTAGGTGACCCATAGACACATCAACTCTTTCTACAGATTCACAGCAATTGCTGGAGAAATCCCAAAAACCTCAATATTTTGTCCTGAACATTTTTCTGTCCTTCTACAGAGGTGGCAGACGTATGTTTTGGGTATGATACATAAGTTGACCCCATAGGTGTGAGAAGTGAATTCCTCAGGACCTAACAGCACTTTTATCTCTTCTGCCACCTGCGTCTTAGTCTACACCAAAGGCACAGTATCAGCTATTTGTGGCTTTGATGCACTGGCCTCACAGAGATCCAGTTTTTCCTATTCCTTTCTGAGATAACAGAAGAGGTTTAACTTAGTGGAAGAGTACACACCATTCAAGAAAAAAAACCTCCTGGGTTAAATCCCTGGTATTTTCAGATAAGGCATAGGTAAAGATTTGTCTAGAGAGATGCAACTTAAGGTGTTCACAGTCCTGAAGTAGCAGGACCCATAGTCTGGCAGCAGAAGTTACATATAAGTTGTGTAGCTGCTTATTTCACAACATACACATTGTTTACCTCCCTTGCATCACTCAGAGGACCCTGAATAGGTTGGGGTTTGGAGTTCCTAATTGTAAAACCAACCTGCTCAAGGGGGTGGTGGTGGTGTTTGCTGGCAGATAACAATAATCTGTGTGAATGTGGAGAGATACAGAATCCGGCTCATTAACTGGTCTGTCAATTGCTGTCAGAAACATGCATTGATGAGGACTTAAGTTTGACCAATTACAAAGCCAAGAAAATTGCTTCATTTTGGCAGTCCAGAGTCTGATCAACACACACACACACACACACACACACACACACACACACACACACACACACACACACACACACAAGAAATAATATTCAGAAACCCACAGAAATGTTGGATTCCTGTCCTTTTTCTGTAAAGGACCAAACATAGGAAGAATAGACAATCAGTATTTTTTTTCCATTCCTGGTTTGATAACAGATTGAGAAAGAAATATAAAATAAGGAAAGGACAAAGAAAAAAGGGTTAAACACCTCATTCCTCTAGTGCAGTGACGGTGAACCTTGGCACTCCAGGTGTTCTTGGACTTCAATTCACAGAAGCCCAAGTCATCACTTCCGCTGATTAGAGATTCTGGGAACTGAAGTTCAAGAACATCTGGACTGCCAAGGTTCACTATCATTGCTCTAGTGAAACTATTCCAGTGAAGATTCATTGTCTCTCACATTTGCTGTAAAAATAAAAACAAATGTGAAAACATTTGGTCAAAGATAAATCCTGTGAACAATACTCTTATAGCCTAATGTTGTGGAAAAAATACAGCAACAACCAGTGTTGCACAGCAGAACCAGACCCTGACACCAAAAATCATAATGAATATACAATATACCTATGCCGTGGTATTAAAATTCAATTAAAATTCACAAGCTCCATTGGCATGGTTGCCAAGTCTTTTGTTAGTCAGAACCACAGTGAGCCAAACCCACAAAGAAAGCAATAAATGAGCTATCATTTGTAAGTTTGCATAGAATTTTTATTTCAGGTAATACAGATGGTAATGTAACTGCATGTAAATGTCAAATATAATAGCTTTTAATGGGAATATAAAAAAGAAAGGGGCAACATAATTGGTAAAAATTTGCATTGCAGCTACCTGTACCTTTCTAGATTTATACACTAGCAATGAAGCGCTTCCTTTCAATTCTTTTTTTTCCATCTCTTTGTTCACTCTGCTGATTTAGATGGTTTCCTGTCCAAGCAAAAACTGAGATGCAGATGCTAGAGTAGGCCAGCTGTGCTAATAGCAGAATTCATGCAGTGCTGGAAAAAGCACCATCATACAGGAAAAAAAAGTGTCGTTTTCTCAAGAACCTGGGAAAGTAGTTTTAGACTACAACTCCCAAGTGCCTATAGCTGGCATAGATTATTTTTGGGGGGTGGGGGGAGAGGCAAAACCTACAGACCCCAAAATAAAAATTCTGTTCTTTGACCTGCCCTGGATGGTAATAAAGACTGCCAACTCAGACATAGTTTGGCATGCGATTGATAACAAATCCTGAAATAATCACTGAGGATCCTTCATATTTTATGTCAGGCATTCTCAACCCTTTTGGTTTGCAGGCCTGACCACACCTCCTGGCAGTGGTGGGAGTCAAAAACTTTTACTACCACACTATGGGTGTGGTATGGTGGGTGTGGCCAGGGGGAAGCCCTGTGTTGCACCCAAATTAGGACTACTTTATTTCAAAACTTGGATGGGCAGGTTTAACTGGAATTTCTGCTACCGGTTCTCGTGAACTGGGGCGAACCTGCTGAATCCCACCACTGCCTCCTGGACATGCATGGTGCACAGTTTTTTTCCCCACTTCCAGGTTTGGTGAAGGTGTCATGGGCCTGATGAAATGGCTTCAGGGGCCAGGTTTGGCCCACAGGCTGTAGATTGAGAATGCCTGTTTTATGTCCTATTTTAGCAGCGCTAAATTGACATCACTGTACTAATCCCTATCCCACCCCACCCAGTTACCTTTTTATTGGAAAAGAAAAAGGTAAAGAAATACACACGGGGAAAGGCATTCTATTTCACAAACCTTATAGGATAATCTGCCTTCTGAAGTCTTTGTGGTCCATGCACAAATGATAACCAGAACATGAACATTAAGAAAACAGCAAATAGAAAATAGCAGGCAGAAGTGTTTTCTGTAGTTCATCATGAATTCTACAGGGTGGCCTATAAGTCCCTACTCGCCTCGTAAATTCCTATCTGTTCTGCCTGTGGGCAGGTACCCCACTCCTCTGCCCAGCAGTCCAATGGGAATGCTTCCTCCCTCCTCCCAGCATAGAGTTCGCCCCACCCCTCTGTCCAGCAGCCCAATGGGAGTGCTTCTTCCCTCCCCCAGCAGAGCCCTGCTTTCTCTGTGGCTGGGTAGGGACTTACAAGCCAACGTTTAGGTCCAACTGTATTGAGAGTATCACTCATTTGGTCTGAGAGTCTGTATTGCTTATGACTTGTAAGCCATGGTCAGTGAAAAGGTTTTTTTTTTCTCACTGAGAAACTGTTGGACTTTATTGCTGTCAAGGAAAGACCCAATCTTGCAAAGCTGACAAAACCAAGGAAAGAGGGAGTGAAATAACAAACAGAAAGAAAGAAAGAAACTTACAATTTTTAGACTTGTATTTAAATGTTTGATGCTTGCAAACATGTGTCCAATAGCAATAAGATAAAAATTACAGTGGCTATTTGAAATCAAATCTTTCAATGCCTTTGGTACAAAATCATTTGCTATATGACATTAATTCAATGCAGTACTTCATTATAACCAGGTTCAAACAGCACAGCTATTAGTAAATATAAGTACAGCACTTGTTTGAACTAGAACTTCCAGAATCTTCCAGCTGGTAGCCATGTTGGATAGAGTTTTCTGGGAACTGTAGTCAAAAAGGGAAATTTTTCAGAGCTCCATTTGAGGCAGAGCTACTTGAAGGCATATATGGCTCTCAGTAGCAAACCAAAGAGGAAAAGAAATGGGAGATATTATTATTTAATACGAGCAATTATTTGATATAATACCAATATAATAGACTTTAAACAGAATTAATAAAGGCAATTCAGCCTTTGGAGCTCACTTCCCAAGTAATGCTCCATTTCCCCTGAGGTTTCAATTCAATTGTGTTATTCATAACTTGAGAGCCTATGACTAAGAATGACTCATGGGATTTCAGCCTATTTGATTGTTTTAATGGAAGAAAACTACGAGACCACTCATCTATCTGATTTTCCCCCCTCCAGGAACTACACTGTTTCACTGCAGCTTCAGCTTCAAATCACGTAACACCAAATTTTCTTAAATATCTACACATTCAAGGGAAAGCTCTTAGAGAACTATGGCCTGGATTCATCCCTGTGCAAATTAAGCTAAACTGTTTTTGGCAGAGGATCAAAGTGCTCCAATTTTGTGCAGGTGCTTACATTTTAAAAGGGCTCCTTAGCTAAAAAGGATCATACAGCCTAATGTTTGTTAAGGAAGAAGGAAGTAAGAAGGAAGGAAAGCACAAGGAAACATAAGAGTAATGAAGGATGGAATGCATGGGAGAAAAGAAAAATATAACTAGGTAAAGAACCAACACTGTCTGCATCTGTTTCTGCGGTCATTGGGTAGGTATGACTAGATGCTGGAGCAGATAGTACATGATTACCTTTCCCGCTGAAGCAGTATCCATTTATGTACAGTACTTGCAATTTCTTGCTTTCAGATTGCTAGGTTGGCAGGAGCTGGGAGAGACGACATGACGGCATCTCACCCAATCACCCAGAGCAACAACAGTACTTTTTGGCTGATGCACTCCTGCAGCGGGGTATCTTCCATTTATTAACCACCTACGGTAGTACAGTCTTTTCCTTTAAAAGACTGAGTTGATGTTGGCTGCCCCAAATGTTCTTAATGTTGCCTGTTATTGGCCAAAAATTATCTGATATATTCATCAATTGTGCTGTGGAGTTTCTGACATGAGCAAAGAAGAAGTCCTTGCCTTTGAAGTAATCCAGAATTGTCTTGTCTACCTTTGATGCTAATTATCTGTAAATCGCTCCCTTGTGACCCCATGGACCACCACATCCCAGGCTCCTCACTGACAGCTCTGAATTACTTCCAAGGAAGAACTAAGATTATGGCTCCTGGTCAGAGCCACTCATAGGTAATATGATGTTAGAACTCTGTGATGCTGGGCAGTAGGAGTGGTTCTTCTTCCGTGTCTAGGCTAGACAAGAAACTGCCAAAATGAAGCCACCTTTGAGTGAGTCCATTCTGTAGTTCCTTTGGCCTGACCTAGTGTGAGAAAGATTAACTGGCAACACAAGGTTACCATTACCAGGGTACACCCAACTGTGGTTGAAAAATAACAATCTTCGAGGAGGCTCTTTCTGTGTACCCATACCATGAAGACTGTCCTGAGAATATAATGTGGTGGCCTTTTATCGGCCATCATCTGATACATCTGATACATGATCCAGTTTTGTGAGTCACTTTCTGGTCCTGAGCCCTTTTGGCATGCAAGGTCCTCCCCAGTCCCAGGCCAGTACTGATGAAGCTGCAGCCTTCCATCAAGATGAATTCAAGTGGGATTTCATCCTCTTGGGGACCATCACCCTTCCATGTGGATTTCACCTCCCAAGGCCATTAGTCCTCAGGGTGGTCAGGTTAGTTAACTGCTGCCTGACACTTGGTGTTGAGTGGCTGCCAGTATGGTCTACTCTATTACCATAGCAGTATCACCTGGCCTGACAGTCAGCAGGAGTGGTACATATCCTTGTTTTTGTGGAAGACGTAGTAGCAGCCACCTCATGCCACTTTGATGAGGCTTGGTGCAAATACACAGAGAGACTCCTTGAAGTAGCAATAGGAAATGCAGGCAGGGATCTCCTCTGTTAAATGTTTCCAGTTAAGCTAAAATAATTCAATTGTGTTTCTCAGCAGAAATAGAACTTTTATGGTCCTTTAAAAAATGCTCTTCTTCCTTTCCTCGATGGCTGCACACTTAAAAATTTAATTTGAATAAAATATGAAAGCCTATTCAGTGCAATAATCTTAGTGGTTAAGGTGCTGAGCTGGAGAATGGAAGGTAGGGTTTTGATATCCATGAGCTGCACTTGGGGACATGAAAGGAGCCTCATTCGGGCATCCCCTAAAAATCCTTTCAATCCAGAGTAATCTCTGACATGAAATTATTATTATCTGCTATGCCTTTTAATTGGCTCCCTATTTATTTTAATTCATTAAAATTCATTTTATTAAATCATGGTCTGTAAGCAGCAGTCATATCACAGAAAAGATTGGTGGAATGGGGTTTTTTTACATTTATATATTTTATTCTCAGGCTTTCTATGTTGGATCATATAAGACATCTTTTATACAAAAACATCTTGTTTTTCAGATGATATTAGAGGGGAAAATTGTTTTATTCCCAAGGCTACTGCAGCTTTATTGATTTTAATGGTTTTATTGTTTTCACAGTTGTTGAGTAGTTCATTGTAGGACCAATTACATATTGCAAAGATGTCAAAATAGAATGATAAATGTTATTGCTGTGGGCAGGCCAATCTACCTGCTAGGAAAATTCCTTTGTTCATAAGGATTCGATATAAACACCCAATTAAAGCAAAATAAAAGTTCTTTTGTGAATGACAACTTCCATAAGTCCCTAGATAGCACAAATGTGACAGACTTTGGGGTTGAAACTTATATATAAACTTCATCTGTGTCATAGATTCCCTGTCTCATGTCATATGCTCTGAAAAACATGGCTTGGGGATTCTTGGCTGAAGTTTCCATTTGGATTGATGACTACTGAATAACAACTTATACAAACTATTTTAACCATTTCAAGTTTTTCATTGTCAACATTAAATTTATATAGTTCTTCCATAGTTGATGAGCACTGAACCCTAGATTCAGATACGAGTTTCTTTCAAGCAAGGGTGACCTTTACCTTTACTCCATAGTCATAATTTTTGTTTTTTTAACATTCAAGCATGATTCTGCTTTTACACTTTCTTCTTTTACATTCATCAGAAGTTATTTCAAATAATTGGGGCTTTCTCCCAATAAAAAATAATGTCATATCTTAAATTACTGACATGACTTCCACTGATTTTCACAATGTAACAAGAATAATTGCTTGCCATCAAATCAATCCTGAAGAACTTTATGGCAAGAACAAACATTCTTGAGGGCATGCAAGAGTTAAACCAAATTATAAGATGGATGAAGGAGCTCACTGGAAAAGGAATAACATTAAAGGAGGATATGATTGAGGAACTCAACTCCCTTATGTCACTTGGAGGACTCGGAATAGGCTGAGGGTTGGAGTGTCTAAATGCAAGACCAACATGTTCAAATGTGGTCTGCTGGCAGACAATACACTGTGTAAATGTGGAGAGGTACAGAATCTGACTCATTTTCTGCTCTGAGGATTACTGCCACAAACATGCACCAATGAAGACTTAAGTTTGGCCAATGTCAAAGCCAAGAAAGTGGCTTTATTTTGCCAGTCCAGAGTTTGATCAGGACATGAAAGTAGAAGAACCCTGACTTCTAGGGTTTCTATATAAAGAATTCCATCATCATCATCAACATCATCTTAAAACTATATAACTAGTCCCCATGGATCATTGAGTCTAGCCACTGACATAGAGGAACAATGGGGAATCATTGTGAAAGCTGGATGCTACAGAAAGCCTATGAGGAGAAAAATTACACATTAAAAACAAAGTGCTGGAAGACCTTTGAGGATACCATGCACCATAAGATGGCAAACAAGTGAGTCCTTGATCAAACTGGGGCAGAAGCACTTGGGCATATCATTTATTTATTATTTATTTATTTATTGTATTTATTACCCCGCCCCAATCGGGAGAACCCGACTCTGAGCGGCTTACATCGTATAAAATGAAAATAAAAACATAAAACAATCTCCAATTAATAAAAACATCAAAAAGTTAAAAAGACATCAGAAATTATCAGCAGAAATTAAAAAAACAATACACAGTCCCACATTTGGACCCGGGGGTGGCAATCCATTAAAAAAGCCACCTGGCAAGAGAACCCACATTCCCAGGTCCCCAAACCTGTCCTGCCAGCCAGGTTTTTAAGCCCTTTCGGAAGGGCAGGAGCTCTGTCTGAAGGCGCAGTTCGGTGGGCAGGAGGTTCCAGAGGGCCGGGGTGGACACGGAGAAGGCTCTCCTCCTAGTACAGGCGAGGTGCGCCTTTCTCGCCGAGGGAATAACAAGGGAGCCTCTCCGATCCGCCCTGGTGGGACGGGCAGATGTTCTTGGGGTGACGCGGTCTCTTAGGTATCCTGGCCCACTACCATATAGGGCTTTAAAGGTAATAACCAGCACCTTGAATTGCACCCGGAGACATACTGACAACCAATGCAACTCCCGGAGCAGCGGTGAAGCATGAGCATAACGCCCACACCCCACCACTACCCGGGCCGCCGCATTTTGAACCAGCTGAAGTCTCCGGATGGTCATCAGGGGCAGCCCCATGTAGAGCGCATTGCAATAATCACGTCTAGAGGTGACCAACGCATGCGTGACCATAAGCAGAGCGTCCCGGTCAAGGAGTGGGCGTAACTGGCATATTACACGAAGTTGTGCAAAAGCCCTCCTGGCCACGGCTGCCACCTGCTCTTCGAACAGTAGCCGTGAGTCCAAGAGGACCCCCAGATTACGCACCGGGTCTGTTTGGGGCAGTGATGGCGAACCTTTGCACTCCAGGTGTTCTGGAACTTTAATTCCCAGACGCACTGATCAACATGAATGCTGTCTTGGGCTTCTGGTAATTGAAGTCCAAGAACACCTGGAGTGCCAAGGTTCACCATCACTGTCATAAGGAGACAAGTCTCACTGAAAAGTTGAACACAGCAGGAAAAGAGGCAGAACAAACATGATGTAGATTGACTCCGTAAAGACAGGAACAATCTTGAGTTTTCAGAAGCTCGCAGGGTCTGTTAATGATAGGACATTTCACAGGGTTGCCATTAATCAGAGGCAATTCATGCATTTGCCTTCTCATTCTGCAGATGAAATTTTGCATCTCATTCCATCAGGATGACATCTGTCAGAAATTTCCTACTCACCCAAATCTAATTTGTATTTTTAAAATATATGAACAACAATAGGATAATAGTCTATGAAAATGTTTCTTAATAACTAACTCGCAGCAAATTCTTTACAGCATAAGTCAGTGCAAAAGCAGTGACAGTACCAATACTTTGGAGGAACAGTCATTTCCCATTATTTTCACTGGTAAGAATATATATTGTCCTTCATAGAATATAAGAGCACACTGAATATTTATGAACACCGCACTGGTTTTTGAGTGAGCATAATCATTTAAAAAACAGCTTTTACTTATTAATCACCTAAGCACATCTGACAAAAGTTACCAATGAAAAGACTGACTTATGGGCAGCATACCAGACTTTGACAAAGAGCCAAACAAAGAGATCATTAGTCTCATAGAGCTGTAAATCTAAGATGTCCAATTTCCTAGCCACTCTCCATAAAAATGACTAATTTTTTCTGATAACAATTTCTCCAAAGGTCCAAAAGAGGCCAGACTCAGAAGTCTCATAACCCCCTAGTGCTTTTCAAATACCTGCCTGCTTTGTGATTAACTGTAAAACCTTGAGCAAATCTATTGTTTCTTGGGCTAGATTTCTGAAACAAGCAACATGACCACCTCAGGAACATCACAGAACTCTCTCTGCCTGCTGGAGAGGGGGAATGAGGGCCAGCTGTGTGGACCAGCTAGCTCAGCCATAAAGACCTTGCTGCTACTGCTATTGCTGCCTCCATGACCACCTCAGGAACATCACAGAACTCTCTCTGCCTGCTGGAGAGGGGGAATGAGGGCCAGCTGTGTGGACCAGCTAGCTCAGCCATAAAGACCTTGCTGCTACTGCTATTGCTGCCTCCATGACCACCTCAGGAACATCACAGAACTCTCTCTGCCTGCTGGAGAGGGGGAATGAGGGCCAACTGTGTGGACCAGCTAGCTCAGCCATAAAGACCTTGCTGTCTCTCTTGACTGTATTGTATTTTTACACTGTATTTTATTGTATTGTTTTTTTCTTTTATGTAAAATTTATTGTGTTATCTGTGCTGCATCTGTTGTTATATTTTTATATTATGCTGTATTTATATTTGAGATTGTGATACTGTATATGTTTGTGTTATGTGAGCCCCTCTGAGTCACCTCAGTGAGGTGAGTAGAGGGGCATATAAATCTAATTTAATAATAATAATAATAATAATAACAAGGTTTCTGAAACAAGCAAACCAGATCTTTAGTCCTCTGAGAAGCCCTCCAGTGAAGATATTCCTTTTTGTAAAAGCAGCATGGGGTAGACAAGGCTGTGGCCAGACCATAATAAACACTGTCGATCCTTGTCCCATTTTACAGACTATCAATCAATCAATTTTATTACAGTCAAAGACCAGAACAAAATATAAACAAAACATTCACAACATTATTGAGCATACTGTAGTGGGATTACCAAACAGATTATAGAGCGGTCTGGTCAAACACAACCAAATAGGATGCAGTATAACCTTACCGATTAATATGTTTTATTTATTTCATCATTTGGAGCCCCCTCTCTTCAGAGGCATGGAGTCTTTAGAAGCATGTTGTTTCTTAATTCCACTCTGAGTCCATTGTTATATGGTGCCAGCAGGTACCTGTGGAGCAACTGTACGAAGGGATTTTTAGGACCACAGGCTCTAATATATATCTTTTTATGAATCCCAGCAGGACAACTAGCTGCTGGGAAGAATGGTGGGGGAAATGAACTCTTCACCCCATCTTAAGACCTCCCACCCCAGTTCAATTTTAATTTTATTTCTGCTGTTCTTCTACGTTTTCAAAATGTCAGGATATCCACTTACAGCTAAGGCCACACTGGCTGATGTGTAGTGCAAATCATACCAAGAGAATAAACCAAATTTTATCCCAAATTTTCTGATACACCTCGTGTTACATTTTTGGGCAATATAAACATGGGGTTGGCATGGGGTGTATAAGATTCTTAGCAACTGATACATCCTCTGAACAAATATGTGCCTCAAGTCCACCGACTCAGATCCAGGAAGAGTTTTAAGACAAGAACAAATGTTCTTGAGGGTATGCAAGAGCAAAATCAAATAAGAATATGGAGGAAGGAGCTCACTGGTCAAGGGATACCATTAAAGGAAGATATGGCTGAAGAATTTGATCTCCCCTACATCACTTGGAAGACCCTGAATAGGCTAAGGCAGTGATGGCGAACCTTTTAGAGACTGAGTGCACAAACTGCAACCCAAAACCCACTTACAGTCAAACCTCGCATAAAGAGTGTTTTGCTTAAAGAGTAACTCGCTTAAAGAGCAGAATTTTCTCTGAATGGTCGCTTCACTTAACAAATAAAACCAACCAAAAACTCATTTAACAAATAAATTGGAGTTTGCAATCCCCCCCCACACACACACAATTGGTCACTTAGAATGGTGTTTCGCTTAAAGAGCAAACTCACTTAAAGAGCAATCCTGTGGAACGCATTATGCTCTTTAAGCGAGGTACAACTGTATTTATCACATCATGCCAAGACAACAACAGGGGAGGAAGGAAATGCTCCCATTGGGCTCCTGGGCAGAGGGGTGGGGTGAACTCTGTGCTGGAGAAGAGAAGCAGCACTCCCATTGGGCTGCTGGGCAGATAGGTGGGGCAAACTCTGTGCTGGGGTGATTGCATGGCTCCAAGTGCCAACTCTGGCACATGTGCCATAGGTTCGCCACCAATGGACAAAGGGTTAGGATGCCTAAATTTAAGACCAGCATGCTCAAGTGGGGGTTGATGGCAGACAACAATATGCTGTGTGAATGTGAAGAGATACATAATCCAGCTCATTTACTGGTCTGCTGATTACTACTGGAGACATGTACTGATGAGAATTTAAGTTTGGCCAATGACAAAGCCAAGAAGATGGCTTCATTTTGGCAGATTAAAGTTTGATCTGGACACAAAAGAAGAAGTTGCTGATAGCTCTTTGATTAACATGTTTGGTATATAATAAGTCACAACTCCAGAGAGCAAATCTGAAACCTACCATCTCTGAAGAAATTCTGAAGTTCCCATTTTGGACTTGCTTTAGAACCTGGCCTACAGACCTGGTCACTGGAGTTTTCTACACTACTCCTGTTCTGTAATGCACTGTCTGATTAAGATTCAAGTGGTGTCAAAAGCTAGCCTCTGTTTATGAAATTTTAGTGGTTTATCCTTGTCTTTGGATTGTGTATAAGAACCACAGCTTTTTCTCCCATTTAATCTGCGGTTTGGCCCTAAGACCCATCTCATACATTATAAACAGTTTTTACACAGTTGTAATAGACATCACAGAGGACATGAAATTTTCTCTTTTTTTGATGTACACAGGTCATCAATGGTTAACCATGCTTCACCAAGATTGGCTAATTCATCAACAAGAAGCCGGATTTCTGTCTATAAAGTACTTGACACCTATCTACCAATTTCTCATTGCGAACATCCTTTCTGATCTCTATTACAATTGTATAAAATCTTTTTATAATGTATGAGATGGGTCTGAAGGCCAAACCACACATTAAATGGGAGGGAAAGCTGTAACTGGATCTCCCAACATTTGGAAGAAAGTGTAGGGACAGCTGCTGGACAGCCCAGATTGATTCAGGAGAGCAGTTCTGGAGAGAGAAAAATAGGGTGGTCCCCATCTCTTTCATATTTCTTCCAACTGAAATAACAAATGCAAGTCCCTCCCTCCTTTCAGATTTTTAAAAGGCAGATACAGTGTGGCATAGCTGTGTTTTCCCTACCCCAGGCAGATACCAGCTTCAATATAGCAGAGCAATATTGGGCAATAACATATTAACCTTCAGCTGGGTGAAAAATCTTGCAAGTAAAAAATCTCATAGGATGATGACTGTTGGTGAGGACAATAGCATAGAGAAAAGATTAGGGAGCTTTTTATCTGGTGCCAATGCTAAAACCCAATCTCTCATTGCTGTCATGAATCTCCTGAATGAGTAGTAGTTTGGCTATCAGGCTAAGAAGAGGATGGGAGAATTCCCAAGCTATAAATATATTTTTAAAAAGCCCCTCCAAAATATCCCCAAGACAATATTTCCTACCTCCTCTTTTTTCCACTTGTTCGAGGCAATGGTTTATTACATTTCTGTATCAGCCTCTGACAGAGGAGGGAAGAGATAAGCGGAGCCAAGTATTAATTCTTTCCTCAGTAGCACCTCTGAGCCCTAACATAAGAAGCAAGCAATTCTTCAAAGGAATTATACTTTTGCAATTGTAAAATCCTATCCTCCTGATAGATACCTCCATCAAAGGGAAGTCTTGCCCTTCTTAGCAACTACTACAGCCACAGACAGACAAGCAAAGTCAAAGATCAGCCACAGACTATATGAATGCCTTTGTGTTGTGCATTACGAGATTATCTGAATCACACAAATAAATCTATTTAAAGATATTTGTAGTTAATTATGGATCTTTGCAGGTTTGTGTTTCCACCAGTACTACATAGACATTCCATAATTCTTGCACAGATTCCAATGTAACCCAGTTATGACACCCTTTGTAGATAGTCTGTGCATTTTTACTACATGTACTGATAATGTGGTCTACTGTTTCATCCATTTCTTTACAAAGCCTATACTTACTGTCAGTTCTAGTGTTTTCCATTTCTACTTTAATTATCTTGGTTCACAGTACTTGTTAGGTAAAGGTAAAGGTTTCTCTTGCTCGAAAGCCAGTTGTATCCGAGTCTAGGGATCAGTGCTCATCTCTGTTTCAAAGCTGAAGAGCCAGTGCTGTCTGCTTCTGCAGACATTTCCGTGAGCATGTGGCAGGCATGACTAGACACCGGAGTACACGGAACACTGTTTACCTTCCCATCGAAGTGGTCCCTATTTATCTATTTGCAATTTTTTGCTTTTGAACTGCTAGGTTGGCAGGAGCTGGGACAAAGACGGAAGCTCCTTTCCATCCTGCAGTACTTGGGAATCAAAATGCTGACCTCCTGCCTTTCAGTCAGCCTCGTAGTCACTTAAGCCAGTGCAGTTCTTGGACACAAATATTAGTTCTTCTGTCTCCTTTTTTAGGATACTGGATTTTAGCCATACCCAATTAGTCCTATCCACTTTACTTTCAATATTTGTTATATATTGAGCGGGCAATAGTTTATTATTCCATGCATTTATTCCATTCGTTAACACATACTGTAGCTTCAATTACACATTAGTAGTTAATAGCTCAATAGCAGAGTACAGACACTGCATTCAGAGGGTTCCATTTTAATCCCCAACACCTTTCGGTCAGGCAGAGGGAAAGAAGCTTTGGAGAGCTGATGTCAGTCCATGTCAACGCTAATGGGACAGACAGTCAAATCATGATTCAGGGATTTTGATCCAGTTCTTGCAAACATCTCTAGAAACTGCAGCTGAGCAATTTTCTTTTCTGAACACACCATCTGAATTACATTGCTTTGCTAATGCACAAATCATACAGTTCTACTTTTGAATGCAATGACGTGAAACAAAACTTCAGCCATTCTCACTCTCGTGGCATGTCAGTAATCACCACGGAAGTAAGCGGATGAAGTCTTCTTGCACTAATGGCAGTGATGCTTTCCCCCCCAAGGGCTATTCAAGCATCAACAAAACTCTGCATACATTAACAATATAGTAGAAGGGAATCTCTAATGTATTTTATATTTTAAAAAGAATCCATTATTTAAAAATAAAGGACTATACATTATTAATATTTCTCCCATAACTTTCTAAACACGCCTTGGGAAAATCAATACTATTTTAACTATTCTGCTTTGCTTCAAGGTTTCCCTAGTGCAGCATGGCTTAACCATGGGGACAAAAATAGAGAAAATAGTTCTACCCCAAATATTGATTATCTGTAGCTTCCAGGATGTGATTTTCAGCAGAGATGAGTCACTAAAGGTGGGCAAAGGCAAGAATTTTCTCCATTCTAATTGTGACATTAGCTATACCTGTCATATTATACTTGGCCAACATAGTGTTCTTCTTTGTGCAGGAGACTTTCTATTATGCAGCAACGCATAATAGAAAGCCTGGGAAAGAGTCACTAACTTGCACAGGCGTTGTTAATAAGCTGTAAGACTTCTCACTTTTGTTTGGGAAAAGTTTTTAAAGGAACAATCTTGAAATGTGAATTTTGCAAACCACTTTCTATGTTTCTTTCTTTCTCAAAGAAAGGTGGAAAGGAAGGATGCTGGAATGAAAGAAAGACCTACTTTTTAAATTACAGTCTGTTATACAGCAAATGACAAGCCTGTATATTTCTACTCATTGTTACCTTTTGGCCTGCTTGCTTTATGTTCCCTAGCAAAGCTGGTGGCCCAGATGGTGCCATTTATCCACTCAACAAAAAGAGAATTCCTTCAGCCAAGAAATCCTCCATGGTTGCAGCAACCACTATCATGAGAACAGGGAAAACTGATGAAAGATCTCTTCTGTAGGGAACTGATGAAACATCTCTTCTGTAGAGAAGTGGAATGCCGATATAGAAGATACAGTAACTTCAAGTGGACAGTAAAGGTAAAGGGCTCCTTTGTTCAAAAGCCAGTTGTATCCAACTCTAGGGGTCAGTGCTCATCTCCATTTACAGCCAAAGAGCCAGTGCTGTCTGTGTTTACGGACATTTCCATGGGCATGTGGTAGACTTGACTAGACACAGGAACACATGGAATGCTGTTACCTTCCCATGAACTAGTACCTATTTATATACTTGCAATTTCTTGATTTTGACCTACTAGGTTGGAAGGAGCTAGGACAGGGATGGGAGCTCATTCAGTCATACAGCACTCAGGTCTCAAACTCCTGACCTGGCAACCTTCCAGTCATCAAGTTCAGCATCTTAACCACTAAGGCACCACAGTCCCTCAAGTGGACAGTACAGGTACAAATGATATAATATTGAGTTAAATTAATTTCATGATAGAGAACAATATTCCTAACAAGCCAATAGTCTACTGATTTTTAAAAAATTCACCATGTTCTTATGCTGTGAAATGTTTCAAATCTTTCACTGCTCAAACTCTGTGTGCACAACTAAGCAAACACAGTACCAACAGCATCGAAAATGAAGGGCTGTAGGATGATCCATGGCCAAAGATTCAGAGAAAAGATTTGGGATTACAAACACCTCTGCCATGAAGCTTTGGAACACGTATTCATTATTTTTCTTCGCTATACACAAGATATTGGTGCACAGCCTGAAGAAGTGGTATTTCAACTATGAAAGCTTGCTGATTAACTGAATCTTTCTAAGTGGTAAAGATAAAGGTATCACCACCTCCTACATTTTTGATACTAGTGTTTCAAAGACTTGAATGAAGAAGTGACACTGACCAAGTGAGGAATTCCTGGCCTCAGGGTGAGGAGATATGGGGAGAAGAGTTTGTTTTCCTTCATTGAGATCCCCACACAATTCTTTCAAAATAGACAATAGATAAAGGTAAAGGTCACCCTTGCTTGAAAGCCAGTCGTATCCAACTCTAGGATTCAGTGCTCATCTTTGTTTATAGTCGAAGAGTCAGCACTGTCTGCATTTGCAGATGTTTCTGTGGACATGTGGCAGGCATGATTAGATATCAGAGTGCATGGAATGCTATTCACCTTCGTAGCAAAGTGGTTCGTATTTATCTACTTGCAATTTCTTTCAAACTGCTCGGTTGGCAGGAGCTGGGACAGATGACAGGGATTCACTCTGTTGTGCAGCACTCGGGTCTCAAACTGCTGACCTGCCAACCTTCTAGCCAGTATCTTAACCACTTGAACCACTGGAGTCCCACCTAAGTATACAATAGACAACAATTATTGCTTATGCCAACAAACACTATTATTTCTGGGGGGGTTTCCTCCTGCTGACCAAATAGTTCAGGGTAAAAAAAAGGTGCCATGTGAAAATAAAACATAAATAAGCAGCTAAGGTTCGACTCCTACTTTGATAGCAGTTTTTTAAAATATGCATGCCATATCTGAACACTATGTGAAAAGGAGGTTGCTATGGCAATTACTTATTATTTCCCCATAGTGGCCTAGCCACTTAAGAAGGAAAAATCCAACATATCCTTCAAGTCCACAGGGATAGAGAAAGAGAGGCCTAATTTATACTATACATAGACAGAACTTTCTTTTCTGACACTTCTTTAAATATTGAGTAGACTGCACATTACCATAATGTTGATGCCTCTAACAAACATCCAAATATGTTTCACCATTAGGATGGAATTTGACATTACTGGAGAAAAACTTAGTGTTACTGAAAACAGTGTCACTCTCCTCTTCCCTCCAGCAACATCTAATAATACAGAATTCACACTGTAATGTCACGAGGAATGGAAAGATCTGTCAGCAAACTCCCTTCTTCCCCTGCTTTTGAATCCAATGCCATGCAAACTCTTTCCCTTCATAGCAAAAATGAGAAAAAGTTGCCTCTTCAGACCATTGTAGGACTGCATTCCCTGCAGTACCCTCTGTTGTTGACAAAGGGGAATGGGAGATGAAGTTCAACAACATCTGGATGGCTCCAATTCACATTAACACCTCCACCCCACCCCATTTACATGAAAGAATTATTTTCAAGCAAGTTTGTAAAATGAACGCATGATTGTGTCATTGAATAAGATGTATTTGTGCACATTTAAGAATAGGCACAGAAGGATTTTTTTGTGTAAATAGGAATATGTTGCTTTGTCTTCCTATGGAAGACCAGGGAAAATATGGATCTCTGAGTGCAATCAGTTAACTAACCTGACCACCCTGAGGACTAACGGCCTTGAGTGCCGAAGTCAACAGGGAGGGATGATGGCTGAGGAGGACTTTGTGTGCCAAAAGGGCTCAGGACCAGAAAGTGACTCGCGGAACTGAATTAGTGGTATGGGGATTATGCTGTGATGTGAAAGGCAGATGAAATGCTACTGCATGATATTTTCAGGACAGTCTTCATGGCTGATCACCATGAGAATTGTCAATATTTGGATTCAGATATGGCAGAAGAAGAAGAGTGCAGGTTGTCAGAATGAGGCAAATCATTTTTTAAAAAAAGCTCCCTGGAATGAATTTCTCTCACACTCTTAAAGGTTGTACCAGTCCACATTTCAGTACCCTTTCCCAGGAACAGCTCAAAGTGTGGCTGCATGGTGCATTTTGTATTACTAGAGGGACCTAGTGACAAATGACAGTAACACCTAGTTACAGGAAAGGGGCAGTTGTGGGCTTCACATAACAGCCAATCTCATTCTTATTTACATGGAATATATTTAGACCAGTTGTAGCACATTTTCCTTTAGCCACCCCACCCCCCGCTGAATTCTTCCTAACTGAGCACTAGTGCATCAATTTTGCATTTTAAGAAACCCAAACCATCTAAATTTTTTTAAAAAACTTGGGTGAATTAAACTAAAAACAAGGAGCATATTTCCAAATTGAAGCATCTTAATCATACAAACAAGGATGGTTCCCTCTGGCTTTCGGCAAGGGTCTTTTTTTTTTAGGTTATATGTGATTATTGTTCATTCTTCTCTCAACAGAACAAGAAACAATGAAAACAAATGGCACAACCCACCAAACAAGGCATTTTTATTTTCAGCCAGAGAGTTAATTACTTCCTCAACATGCCTAGAGTTTGTTGCATTCTATTAAGAAAAACTGCTGGGTGTCAGGCCACCTGCTTGCTTACCAAATGCAGAGAAATATTATTACTCCAGTTGAAGGCAATGGTACAAATTTAACATGTATATGTTGGTGGCTCTCCCGAGTACATAGACTCCTGACACTTGCAAGGTCAGACTGAAGAGCCTATCTGTATCTGGCATATTTTCTAAATTATAGTTACAGTCTAAGCAAAAACAACCATGTTTCTCTTGAAGAAAACATCTACAACCCACAGTTACTCAGTATCTTTATTAAGGCCAAGGAAAATGTCACAGAACTCAGGCAAAATTTCATCAGGATGACATCAAGGAAATTAAAGGCAAGAGGAGGCTGACTTTATAGTCACAAGCTTGGAATTGGTCATAATCTTAGGATGGAGAATGGAAGAGATTTGCACACTTAGTTGAAATACATTGCCTTAGGGTAAAGATCACACTTTCTAAAAAGCCAGCTGTATCTGATTCTAAGGTTCAGTGCTCATCTCTGTTTATAGCCAAAGAGCCAGCTCTGTCTACATCTGCAGACATTTCCGTGGACGTGTGGCAGGCATGCCTCGACACTGGACTTCATGGAACGCTGTTTACCTTCCCATTGAAGTGGTCCCTATTTACCTACTTGCAATTTCTTGCTTTTGAACTGCTAGGATGGCAGAGATGGAAGCTCATTCTGTCATGCAGCACTCGTGTCTCAAACTGCTGACCTGCAAACCTTCCAGTCACCAAGTTCAGCATCTTAACCACTAAGCCACCACAGTCCCTCTTAGGTATTATACATGTTCCAATTACATTCTGAGACACTGGGATGCAAACAAAGGTTAATTCCCAACTTTTTTCATATTAGAAAAATCTAGCAGATACTAGTCTTCAGCAAAAAAAACCTGAGAATCTTTATTAGCTGAAGAAGTAACCAGAAGTATGCCATATTTTATATTAGCAAACCTGATAATTAATGTAAGTGGTACACTAGATAGCACTGGCAAATGTGAGCAATTATCATTTTAAGTGGTTGTCTCATTGCATCTTATTCTGCCCTAAACATTCTGCTGCACAGATAATATTTTATTCTACATGACTAGAATTTTTTTAAAAAAAAAAAAAATGAGGAAATCTCATGAGATTACTGGTTCTCAACTAGACACTTTGTCCCCATATGTCAGATCAGCCTGTTAATAGTTTGTTAACTCCACGAGATTTCTCATATACCCCATGAGATGTAAGGACAAGATAATGAGCACTTGGACAATTTTCCATGATTGTCACACACTAACTCTGCATGAAACTAGTACATCTGTCTTTTGTGAAGCAAAGAAGCCATACACAGCAAAAGATGATATAAATAATCTGTCTGAAGCTTCTAATCTTTAAAAGTGCATGTAACACAATATTTATACTGTTGCGCAATTTGTACAAAATACACACAAATAGAAAACAGATTGGTGCATCATAGATGAGAAGAACATTTTCCCGGTAGCTTGTTCTCATAAGAGAAGCAAGAAATCACAGTCCTAGGATATGGGGGCTTGTCTGTTCATGGAAGAATTGCTTGTCCTATCCTGTGGGAAACTATAACAAGTGTCCCAGTGAAGAGA
Organism: Furcifer pardalis; assembly: GCA_030440675.1. Lineage (NCBI taxonomy): Eukaryota > Metazoa > Chordata > Lepidosauria > Squamata > Chamaeleonidae > Furcifer > Furcifer pardalis. The sequence continues at coordinate 103,049,806 of CP126897.1, forward strand.
TTTGTTTCTTCATAAACCTTATATGGATTCTCACACATACCCTTCCATGGGAGATACTCCCATGGAGACCTGAAAACACAGATAACAGTGAACCCTATATTCAGCATATATACCTGAAGGGTTTCAAATGCCTCTGTTTTGCTACATAAGAGCTACCAAAATGTCTGCCTATGTTCCATGTAAATAATACTTTGCAGACAGTGGCCTCTAGTGGCCAGCCATGGCAATGAGCCATAGAAATACATACCGTATATACTTGAGGAAAGCAAAAATCAATATCCATCACTTTCACTCGTTTCTGCTCTTTGAAATCATACTGTGAGAATTCAATCAAATGTTACTTCATGATCAGGTGAAATTTTTATTCAACAACAATAGCATTTCACTTCTTTGGCTTGTGGAGCATTAGTTTACCTGTCTATGCAACTGGTATGTTCACTGCACAAGTAGTTCTGTGCAAGCAGAATACACATTTGTTTCTAGAGTTCCCTCAGGACATTTAAATGATCATGATAAGAGGAGACAAAACCTAAGTAATGAAAATTATTATTTGGTTTACTCTTGAATGCTAATTAAGAAATGCAAAAAAAATGTAAAATAAAAATCCCACAGTGAAACAAGACCTGCTGCTATTATAGTCTTGGTTGAAAATTATGCATTGTGAGGTTTCTGGCTTTGGGTGGTTCCCCCCTCCCCAATTCTGGGTAAGCTAAAGTGACAATAACTGTTGCCTTAGAATTCCATAGACTTTTAAGGAGTAGAAGTAAACCACTTTGTGAGCAACCATCCTGACTTTTTGTGCTTAGCATTAAAAAGAGAAAATATATTAGAGAGATTTTGTGCAAAGTATTTAAGACACACCAAGAAGAGAAGCGCTTTTTGTCTTGTCTGAATCAAGAACTCTCATGGTGCTTGGAGACTTGTCTGCAGGCTGTTTCAGCATATTAAGACAGTCTGCATCAATCATCAATCAATTGCTGCTCAGATTTCTTCACATCCTAAACAAAGCCCCAAAGACAGAACACCTGATTTTGCATACAGATAGTACAGGAGGGTCAAGGTGGTTACAACTCTGAACTTGACTACCAGAAAGTCGGCAGACAAGCAGTTCAAAACCAGAGTGCATCATCTGTCCCACCTCCTGCCAACCTAGCAGTTTGAAAGCAAGAAATTGCAAGTAGATAAATAGGTACCGCTTCAGAAGGAAGTAGATAAATAGACAAATAGGTACCGCTTCAGAAAGAAATGTAACAGTGAGGGCCAGCTGTGGGCCAGCTGTGTGGACCAGCTAGCTCAACCATAAAGACCTTGCTGTCTCTCTTGACTGTATTGTATTTTTACACTGTATTTTATTGTATTGTTTTTTTTTTCCTTTTATGTAAAATTTATTGTGTTATCTGTGCTGCATCTGTTGTTATATTTTTATATTATGCTGTATTTATATTTGAGATTGTGATACTGTATATGTTTGTGTTATGTGAGCCCCTCTGAGTCGCCTCAGTGAGGTGAGTAGAGGGGCATATAAATCTAATTTAATAAAAAAAAAATAGTTCAGAAGGAAATTGCTCCAGTGTCTAGTCATGCCTACCATATGACCACAGAAACATCTGTAGACACAGACAGTGCTGGCTCTTTGGCTGTAAATGGAGATGAGCACCGTCTCCTAGAGTCAGGTACAACTGGATTTCGAGCAAAGGAAACCATGGTTTTAAAATTCAGGGTGTCCACTGGTGCCACTGGTTTAGTTAAAAAACATTCCTACAGATCAAGAACTTTAATGTTTTGTATGAATTTGATGAATTATATTCTTTTAAAGTTTTTATCATTACTGCATTATGGTCTGAATTAATCATTGCAGAATACCACCAACTGGGAATTTCCAGAATTTATTTTTCTATAACTGTGAACAATATCTTTCCAGGTAGTAAAGACAGGGTTTACTGACCTTGCAAAAGTTCTTTTATTGTTGTTGAACCATTTCCTTGTAGCGGTAAATGACTACAACACAAAATTATAGTGACGACAAACATGAAGTTAAAAGATATTCTATTTAAAGTTCAAGAAATGGTATAGGTATTTTTTTTCCAAAGGAGATTTCTAACGTTCACTTGTTGCCCCAATGAATCCTTTCTCATTTTGCCTTATTTTTTAAAACAATATTGTACTGATGTCTGCACAGCAAATTCTGCCCTCTGCTGGCAAACGAAAATCAATACTGTATCTGTTTAATTCTATGGTTTTGCAACCCATATTGTATTTGCATTTAGATTGCAATGATATCATTGAAAATGACATCTATTTAGAATGGTTTCATGCGTGTGTGTCTTTGTATATTCCAGCCCAAAGGCCTTCATCAGACATAATAAATAAGATTACACTCATTCTGCCAGGTTTTCAGCTTCCTCATACAAATGTAATGAATATGGTCCTGAAATTCTCATGTGTAAATTATGTATTTCAAATTCACTCATCTCATGTTTTTCTCAAAGTGACCCTTACACTCCTACTTTGTTGCAACAGGAGAAAAAAAGGCTTTCGGTCATTTTAAGGACCTTCCTTTTGTTGAAGGCAGAAAAATATTTCATTGAGACTAAACAAAAGAAGTTCAACAGATCCTCAATATTTCCCCACAATATTAATACTCACTGAAGTAATTTTAAAACAAAAACTACAAAACTACATTTATTATAAACATTTATTCCACAGAACTATACTAAAAATACAGGAGGGCCAATGGTGGCTTGGAGGTTAAAAGGCTAAGCTTGATGACCAGAAGGTCAGCAGATCAAGACCCAAGTACTGTGCAACAGACTGAGCTCCCATCATCCATCCAGCTCCTGCCAACCTAGCAGTTCAAAGCAAGAAATTGCAAGTAGATAAATAGGTACCTTTACCTATACTAAAAATAGTGAATTTTCATAAACACAATTTTGATTATACTTTATAAGTATCCAAAGTGGAGAATTCCACCCAGAGGAGGCAAGTTTGGACAAAACAATAATAATATTTCAATTCCATATAAAAAGGATAAATGCTGCACTTCAAACAGTTGTGTTAATTCAATTTATGACGACCTTATGAATGAGTGACCTCTGAAAGGTCCTATCGTTAAGAGCCCTGCACAGCTCTTACAAACTCAATCCAGTCCACTTCATATTTCTTATGTGTTTGTTGGAAAATCTATATTTTCTTTTACTTTTGCATTCATGTGTGGCTGGAGTATACTGTTTTAACCTATAAGATATTAATTGATTCTCCTATGAATTAGAAATTGAATGGTCCTTATTCCTACAAATTAAATAATTGTGTGGGGAGAGATGCATTAAAAATCCTGTTCAAAGTTAAGTAAGCTGACCATAAATCCACTGGGAACAGAACTTTAGTTTCTCTCTATAATGAAAAAATATTTTCTTCATCTTTGTTTTGCCATGAAAGCTTTAACGTTTGATAACCTATAACCTTCTCTTCTCTCTATTAATTTGTAGCAGTCTCTCTTTCAATTCATGGCCATATTGCTTCATATACAGCTATTGAAAAGCCTGAAGAATAAGCTTCTGCCAGCTTCTCCTTTTTTCTTCACAACTTTTCACTGCTAATATGCACTTGAAATGTTTTTAATCAATTCCTTTATGAAGGTAAAGAAATTGTCTCCTATTGAACTCCAGCAGAGCAAAGAGAATTTTTTATGATTTACTAGTAGGCAGATCAAATGGAAGAAATGCAAAATACTGACTTTCAAATTAAATTAGGGGCTTTCTCAGGTTGGGAAGGTGGCACAGTGATTTTAACAAGAAGAGATTCCTTTGGAGAATATTCAGAGCATACTCCAAATGCCAGGTGCACAGTGTGATTCTACATAATTTATGACAAACTGGCAGCAATCACCTTCTATGGTTTGTGGCTTTCTGTAACACTGGTTGCTCTCCCAGAATCATGTACCACCAACTAAGGAAGAACCTAGCAAGGAGTTTAACCATATCATAAATGGATACTTTCACTAGAGAAATTTCCAGCAGGATACATGTAAATAAGTCTGCTGCACCAAACCCAGCAAAGATTCTCATAGCACCTTGGAGGCCAATGAGTTTTATTTGGTATAGGCTTTCATGAACTACATGAGATGAATCCACAATGCTGGTTTCGGTAGTTTTTAGCCTAATAACAGGAGTCTCTGTAGTCTTTATTAAAATTTTATTTTAGCGTATAGTTGAATCACAGCACACCTAGGTGGCAGGCTTTCATCATTAATACTGCTTTAATTTAACAGTCTACTGTTGATAATCATACACTTGACAAACAAAATGCTTGTTGCCTTCAGAAAAACAAATCTGTGAATATAATATTAATTATGTGAATGAATAGATCTCTTTAGATACATGGTTTGGGAGTGCAGATTTGGTTTGGACACTGACAGGAGAGAGGACCTATAAGCTAGCAGACTGGATACTAAGGAAAAACAAAAGACTACAATTCTGATTTACAGTAACCTTTCCTGGGGATCTTTAATTATGAAACAGTCAGGGAGGTTTTTCCTCGTCTTTCTTGTTCAAGCTGCACAGTCCAACTCTTCTTCAGAAAAACATTGTGAGGAATAAAGTTCTCATCCTCTGGCTTTACAACTAAGTGCTCCAACCCACTGAACTCTCCAGCCAGTTACACCACACCACTTTTCAAAAAAGATTCAATCCATGAATAAATTGTTGGGAAAATGACAACCTTGCATGCTTACTAATGCTGGGTATAAATGGGAGGGACTTTCTGTGGCCTTGCCACTAACCAATTTGAAAAATTCTTTTCCCCCACTTCTGGCTCCTGAAACAAATCCACAAATTCCACCCTGCCTCTTCCTGTTTGCAGTTTGTATTTCCCCTTATTCTTTGGTAGATGTTTTGTAGCATGTGTCCAGAGAAGTAGGCAGCATGAATATTTTCCTTCCAATCTTTGATCATGTGAGCATATCTGCTCTACATAGAGACTGCATGTCCCCTTTTTGTCCTTGTAGTTGTAACTGAGCAAAAGCACTGTAAGTAAAATGAATTTTTTCTGCTTAATATGATTTTAGATTGATATTTAACATTTTAAATGCAAGTTAGCAAAGGGAAGTGCATTCTAGGAATGTGTGGCTCTTTCTTTTACACTTTCCCTGTTTGTTGTTGTTGTTGTTGTTGTTGTCGTTGTTTACTTTAAATTATACTCTCTGCTAATTAAGGAAAAAATTAACCAAATTCTAAAATATGCATTCAACATAAATATCTAACAATGAGAATGTAGGAAGCAAAGACGATCGTGTCAGCAATTAATGTAGGAAGTGTATCACTTCCAGATCATTCTCATTGCTTTACTGGAGTCAAGTGACACATAGCAATACTACACTTGACAAAACATGAGAAAAGGGCATCTCTGCTGCCTGAGAGAACTTCTCAATCTTTTTACATTCCATTCCTCCTTGACTCTCTCTAACCCTATAAATATTTGACTTGTAGCCTGAGCAGCCCTCCATCTATCAAGTGCCTGCAAGGTACATCTGCTTTTTCCCTCCAGTCTAACCTTGTCACTTCATCACATTAGCTATTATTTCCATCTTTGACAATCTCCAGACCTGTGCTTATGCAGGCAATGAGCCTCTTGCTTATGTAACCTGTCACTTTTTCCAGGAAAAAAAGGACAAAATTACCAGCCATGTATATCCTTCATAATGCTACATTATCCTTGTCTAATTGATTGCACTTCGGCTTCATCTGATATTCTGCAAACAACAGATACTTATTAGCTCATTTTGCTAAAAGGAAGGGCATATTTATGATAGTTATCTCTTTCTAGTCCTACTGGCTCACTGTACCAAATGGAGAGAAGTTTTGCTACTCTGCGTGGGGTAAAACTGAGCATCTTAGATATAGGAACTATTTTACCAAACCAGGATTCTGCAACTAGAAATATTAAAGTCTGTCATCAATTGAAAAAACAGAAAAGTAATTTCTCTGCATTATTAACACTGCAAAAAATAAGAGGAATGAGAGTTATTGCAGCAAGAAACCACTGGACAAAATCCAATGATTACTTCCAATTAGAATAGATCCATGAGCTCAACAGGCCAAATCCTCTTCAATTTGTGTTGTTTGCACAGGAGCCCATTGTGTGAGCCATGTGGCTCTTTTAGTTTGTGCGGAAGGATATTTGTTACCCCCTTGTGCAAATAGAAGCCTTGTTGGCTTCAATTGAGTTATCACCCCTCTAGGTACAGCAAGCTCAAGATAGCACAGGAACAACACCGGTCAAGGATTACACTGTCCACATTCAGCAGGATACTGGTCAAAGACAATAGGTGCTGATTTAATCAGCCCAATTCATTCATCTGAGTTTCTCTAACCATGACTAATAACTGCATTTGGGTCTAATTCTGGGCACTTCAATTTATTGACAAGCCTCTGTAACACTTAATATCTTTGTGAAAATATGTCCAAGCTTCAACCTAATATATACATTGTTTGCTATTGCCATCTAATCTTTCTCACACTAGGTCAGGTGAAAAGAGCTGCAGAAGGAACTAATCAAAAGATGCCTTCATTTTGGCAGTTTCATGCCTGGCCTAGACACGGAAGATGAAGAAGAAGCTAACTGAAGTTTCAGTAAAGAAGAAAACATATAGGGCCCTATCACTGTTGAGGAAGCATAAAAAACCCCACTTCAAGGGGACTGAAAATGAATGAACAGTTAATATTATATGCGAAAAAGTGAAAATTGCACTGTTGATGTTCCTGAAGTCTCACTAACTCCATATCTTAAAACAACCAGGGATAATGTTCATACGTTTTGGCCCAAAGAAATTCAACAGCATTGCTTTCTACTTTAATAGATACTTAGTTTTTCAAACTTCCTCCTCTCTGGTAGCTAAGGGTAAGTGTGGGAAAAGGTGAATAAGAACAAGTTCACATGCATGCTCAAGCTAAGGTAAGGCACAGGTAAGATGTCTGTGTTTATTCATAACTGCTTTCCACTGAATTTTAAGCAGAGCTTACGCCTACATAAATTATGAGCAGGACTGTATCATCACATTAAATTGAATTCTAAGAAAATAATTTTAGACTCCAGTATAGAGAAGCCACACCTGGTATAGATATACTTTGGTGGGCCAGGATACTTAAGAGACCACGTCACCCCAAGAATATATGTCTGTCCCACCAGAGTGGCCTGGAGAGGCTCTCTAATTGTTCCATTGGTTAGAGAGGTGCATCTCTCTAGCACTAGAAGGAGGGCCTTCACAGTGTCTGCTCCGGCCCTATGGAACCTCCTGCCAATTGAGTTTCATCTCCAGACAGAGTTGCTGCCCCTCAGGAAAAGATTTAAAGACATGGCTGGCAGGGCAGGTGTGGGACACCAGCACTGTGGTAAACCCGGCCTGATGGTTAATTTGGTAAATGCTCTTTCTGTCTTTTAATCTTTTAATCTGTTAATCTTTCGATCTATTAATTGTGGTTGGTGTCTTTTGATGGGTTTTTAATAAATAAAATAAGCACAGGCTATTTGATATAACACTACCTATCGTATATCAGCCATAGTGGATTAGTGGTTAAGACTGGAAGGTTGGCAGTTCAAAACCTGAGTTCTGCATGACAGAGTGGGCTCCTGTCATCTGTCCTAGCTCCTGCCAATCTAGCAGTTTGAAAGCAAGAAATTTCAGGTAGCTAAATAGGTACTGCTTCGGCAGGAAAGGTAAGAGTGCTCCATGCACTTCAGTGTCTAGTAATGCCTGCCATATGGAAATATCTACAGACCCATACAGCACTGGCTCTTTGGCTGTAAATGGAGATGAGCACAGCCCTCTAGAGTTTGACACAACTGGCTTTAGGGCAAGGGAGACCTATGATGTATATTCCTGGCTTTGTCTTGAAATGGCAATTAAGACCTGTTGGCATCACAAAAGACCCACTCTTGGTGGAGAAAACTACTAGAACTAGTTTGTTGATTGGGATCAACAAAGCTAATTGCATTTTTTAAATTCACCTTGGGAGATATGGTTACATGATTTGTCACTATCTATCTACAGTATCTATCTATCTATCTATCTATCTATCTATCTATCTATCTATCTATCTATCTATCTATCTATCTATCTATCTATCTATCTATCTATCTATCTATCTATAATCCAGTGGATGCAGCTGAGCTTGAACCTGAATTCCACAATATCTATCTGAAAGAATGGGATAGAAAGGCAAGAGGATGGCTCTACCTAATTAACAAGCCACAAACATGACATGCTAGAAGGGACTAGGAAACAGGAAAAGTTTCTTAAGATGTATGGAAGAGTTAAAACTGGGAATTAGTTTATCTGACTATTACATTTATAACCTACCTTTCTTTCAAAGCAATATGTATATCTTCCTTCCCACTGTATATCATAAAAACCCTATGGGTGTATCAGACTGACAGAGTATGGCTGGTTTAAAATTACCAAGTAGTTTCATGGTCAAGTGGGGATTTAAACCCAGGTCTCATGAGTCCTAGTCCAACACTTGAACACTCTTTGCTTTAAGGGCAGTACTATCTTTCCACGTTGTACCGAGCTTTCTAGTCTTTTAGTCTAATATTCCTGTGCTCTGAAGGAGTACGCCACTTCACCGCCACCGAGAGTGAGTTATTGAGATAGCTTCCAAAGGGGGATTAGACAAATTCAGTGAAGATAGATCTGTCAATAGCTATTAGTCATGAAAGCAATACAAAATCCCATGGATGGAGGCAGTTTAACAATTGCTAGAATGCCAATTGCAAGACTATAAGGATGCTGATCTCATTTAAAGCAGAAATCACATTTTTCCTTAGAGACTATTCTACACGGTTGGAATGGGATCAAAGAATGGATCACCTAGTCCAGTGATGGTGAACCTTGGCACTCCAGATGTTCTTGAACTTCAATTCCCAGAAGCTCTGATCAGCAGGAGTGCTGACTTGGGTTTCTGGTAATTGAAGTCCAAGAACACCTGGAGTGACAAAGTTGGCCCTCGCTGCTGTAATCTGACAAAGGCAATTCTGACTTTCGGCAACCTTTTCCAGAGTCTTCTTGATACAGAGTTATAATTGTAAACCACTCAGAGGTGGTTTAATATTCCTTTCAGAGGGTGTCTTGGGATTGCAAAGCTTGTCCAAGACTACTTAGGCTGCTCTTTTCCAAGGAGGCAAAATGTGGAATCAAACTCAAAATCACACCGAACTCACTGATTATCCATTCATCACCTTTCCCAATCCTTTTACAGGCTACAACAGGCTATAAAACCAGTGTAATTTTTCAGGTTTGGATCAGGGATAATTCCAAGTCTAGTAAGGAAGAAAATGGACTGAAGTTTTTAGGTTAAATTTACAGATCTGGCCACTGACATTCAGTCCCCTATAGCAGAAATAACTTACTATCATAGATTTAATTTTTAAAGGATTGCTGTAGTTATCAATGTTATTCTCCATGTTTCTATGAAATCAATCAATATGTTGGATTAGGCAGAAGCACTGAATTTGTTATGTACTTGACTAATGCATTATTATCATCACAATAATTGAAAAGAACATATACATCTTATTCAGCACATTTAGCAGTTGTGTGCAGAAATTAAGCTCATTAATCACTTAAAACAGAAAGGTAAACTGGGGAAAGCAAGAGGCCCTGTTTCATTGCTGGGGGAATGTTTGCAGTCAATATCAAACAACAACAGCAACAGTCTGTATTGCAATGTAGACAGCATTCTCAAAAGAAATTGCATAACTAATAGATATAACTCTTGATGGGAAAAGTAGCAATATTCTATGATTCTATGAAAAATACATGTTATGTGATGCCAAAATCATAAATTAATCTCCCCTTGTTACATAATTCTTAAGTTAGTTTGGTTTCTGCTCCAGATACTATATCACATCCATATCAGTTAATCCAAGCAGGCAGATCTGTAACTATGGGATAACATAATCCACAAATACCATGTTTGTGTGACCTGTCTATTTTAAAAACAACATGCCACACAAGATCATGGACTGTGATAAATAATATTTTGCATTTATAGAATTGTCCAGTGGTTCCAAACAAGGGGTACACAGCCCACAGGTGGACTTCAATTCCCAGAAGCCTAAGTCAGTACATTGGCTGATCAGTGCTTTGGGGAAATGACTTAGGCTTCTGGGAATTGAAGTCCAAACACCAGCATTTGGGAAACACTGGAGACTCTTTAGCTTAGAAACAGAGATGAGCACTGACCCCTAGAGTCAGATACGACTGGCTTTCGAGCAAGGGAAACCTTTATAGATGCTTCACAGTTAACAGCTAGTAAGTACCTGGAAGATCAGGCAAATATTATTACTTTCATATTATGGGTAAAGCAAGTCTAGGTCCTAGATATTTCAGAATGTGCCTTTTCTTTTGGTGTTCTCACTATCACAAATCTAGTGAGAACTATTGTATCTTCCCTTCCATCTGAGGAATGCCATCCTTTTCTCCAATAAAGCTGCACAATGCGTTGTCTTTTCTTGGCTTTCTATCAAAGTATGGGAGACGGGCACCTGGAACAAATCTCCACCATTTAGTCCTTAGTTTGGCTAGCTAACTAACTTTTTTTTAGTAGCATTATATTTCTTTCATTGATAGCAGTGTGGTCCTCTTCCGTTTTTGATTTGTATTCATATTCATAAGTCTGGCCAGATTATCCTGTTATGGTAGACCCTACTGCAAGTGACTCAATGCAAGTGTCAGATAGAGGTTAACTAACCTAACAACTCTGAAGACTAATGGCCTTGGGTGCTGAAGTCCACAGGGAAGAGTGATAGTCCACAAGTGGATTTAATCCCACTCGAATCTATCTTGATGGAGAGAAGCAGTTTCATCAATACTGGCCTGGGACTGGTGAGGACTTTGTGTGCCAAAAGGGTGCAGGACTAGAAAGTGACTTGCGGAACTGAATCAGTGGTATGGATGTCACATTGTGATGTGGAAGGCAGATGAAAGGCCACTGCATTATATTCTCAGGGCTGTCTTTACGGCCGATTGCCATGATGAATGCCAATATTTGGATTTGGATATGGCAGAAGAATTCATATGTATGACCTTCTTTTTCTACTCCAGAAAAAGGTAGGCATTACTGTATATGTTTCAGAGATAAGATATGTTGTGACTAGAATGAAAGCAGAAGTATCAGGGGAGATGGAATTTAAGTGATTTCTCTACCATGATACTCACTGAATGCTTTTGGGCAAGCCACCTTCTCTCTAGTGGGCCTACTTAACTGGACTAGGGTTCTTATGAAGGCAAAATGATAATACCACAAGAGGGGTGCTGGGAAGACATATATGATAATTTAGAATACTTGAACTAATGGGGATGCAGCATTTAAAAAAATCAATTAATTATTGTTTGTTGCTGTTCAGTCGCACAGTCAATTCTGACACTTTGCGACCCTATGGACCATTGCCTGCCAGGCAACTCTGTCCTCCACCATCTTCCTCAGCCCACCCAGCTCTGTGCCCATTGTGTCTACAATACCATCTAGCCATCTCATTTTTGGCTGCCCCCCTCTTCTTTTGCCCTCGACCTTTCCAAGCATCAAGGCCTTCTCAAGTAAATCCTCTCTTCTCATTTGATGTCCAAAGTACTTTAGCTTCAACTTTACTATTTGACCTTCTAAGGAGTAGTCAGGGTTAATTTCTTCTAGGATCAACCTATTTGTTCTCCTTGCTATCCAAGGTAACCTCAAAACTCTCCTCCAACACCACATTTCAAAGGCAGCTGCACTCAGCTTTCCTATTGGTCCAGCTCGCACAACTATACATTACCAATTGGAATACCATTGCTTTGACTATGCAAATTTTTGTTTGCAAGGTGATGTCTCTACTTTTCACTATGTTCCCCAGGTTTCTCATAGCTTGTCTCCCAAAAATCAGTCGTCTTTTTATTTTGTGGCTGCAATCACCATATGCAGTGATCTTGGATCCTAAGAAAGTAAAATCTGTCACTGCTTCTACTTCTTCACCATCTATTTTCCAGGGACTGCCAACCTAGCAGTTCAAAGCAACCCCAACAGTCAGCAAGTGCCCTGAATGAGTCACTCGTTGGATTTGAATACCACAGATGTCTCAATGATAATAAAGAATATTGAGCTGGATAACAAATAATGGAATTTATCATGTACATGGGATTTATGTTGACACTGCTTTTAAAAAACCGAGCCATGTCATCTTCCCTGTCTATTTTCCAGAGACTGATAGGGTCTGCTGCCATTATCTTCGTGTTCTTGATGTTGAGTCTCAAGCCAGCTTTTGCACTCTCTTCTTTCAACCTAAGCAGAAACTTCTTTAGGTCTTCCTCACTTTCTGCCATTAGGGTAGTATCATCTGCATATCTCAAGCTGTTGATGTTTCTCCCAGCAATTTTTATCCCAACTTGTGATTTGTCCAACCCTGGATTGCACATTATGTGCTCTGTGTATAAGCTGAATAAGCAGGGTGACAAAATGCAGCCTTGTCTTACTTCTTTTCTTATTCCAAACCACTCTGTCATTCTGTATTCTGTCCTAACTGTTGCTTCTTGATTCATGTACAGATTTCTCATGAAGTATATAAGGTGTTCTGGTATTCTCATCTGTTTAATTACTTGCCACATTTTATTGTGGTCCACACAGTCAAAGGCCTTGGTGTAGTCAATGAAACAGGAGTAGACTTGTTTCTGATATTCCTTTGTTTTCTCCATGATCCAAAGTCCATCTGGTATTTCCAAACTTGGGTAACAATCCTGAAATCTGTTAATTGGAAGTTCTCAAATCAGAACTTGCAGGCCACATGCTCAGCTACTTTTACAAGGAGGCCTTCATTAAAGACAAGCACTCCTGTGCTCCATTGAACCTTTAATATGAAATTTATATTAGATGTCTAATCGTTCTGGAAAAGAGTTATAATGCAATCATCAGGAGAGCAGCCAGTTATCAAAAACTAATCATATTCAGCAGGATTTAGCAGGATTTCTAGCAGGCAGAATTTCTAGCTACCACACAAAGTGGATTTCACAGTTACCTGTTTTAAAAAAAATCACACTCCACATTTCTCTGAATTTTATTTACCTACTTATGTCTCGTGCATCACCCTTTCTTCCTTCTAAATAAAATTCACATTAATGCATTTGAAATGTCTTTGCTAGTATCTTATTTCTTACAAACTGCTTACAAGGAGGAAGAGAACCCAAGATTTGCTCTTTGCAATCTTTAACAATTACAGAGATCAGAAACACTACTTTGGCACGTAAGCTGGGTGTCGTACTCTTCACTAGCTGACAGCAAGATGTAGGAGGTTAATAAAAGGACCCATTCCTTTTAAATAGTTGAAAGTAGGATCTTCCAGCAAATATGATCACTGATTAGCTAATGGCATATTTCCTGAAAATGATTTTCAGGGGGAAATGCATCAATGGAGCCCCAAATGCATCAGCACCAGAGACAGCTCACTTCAGAACTATGTATTGTATTAAGAAATGCAGAAAAGTCATTCAGTAGAGAAACAAGAGACTGCAGTGGCTTAGTGCTTAAGACATTGAACTTGAAGACTGGAAGGTCAGCAGCTCAGTAGCTTGAGACCAGAGTGCTGCATGATGGAGTGAGCTCCCATCTCTGTCCTAGCTCCTGCAAACCTAACAGATTGAAAGCAAGAAATTGCAAGTAGATAAATAGATACCAATTTGGTGGGAAAGGTAACAGTGTTCTGCACACTGCAGTGTCTAGGCATGGCTGCCACATGTCCACAGAAATGTCTGGCTATAAACCAAGATGAGTACTAAACCTTAGAGTTGGATACAACAGACTTTCGAGCAAGGGCGACCTAGAGAAACAATGGAGAACATCTGAAATTATTTACTATCCACTGAGTCTGCATGTTACTGCAAACCTGTTTCCCTTTATCTAAAGGTTTTATCATCTAAATATTAAGACAACAGAATTACATTTAATTGCGCTACCCTACAAAAACACAGGGAAATAACTTTCAGAAACTCAGTTTTCACAGATTTCAATTACACCTAGAGCAGTGTTTCCCAACCTTTGGTTTTTGGACTTCAATTCCCAGAAACCTAAGTCAATTCTTCAAAGCACTGATCAGTCAATGTAATGACTTAGGCTTCTGGGAATTGAAGTCCCCCTGTAGGGTGTGGGCTCCACATTGGGATCTACTGACCTAGAGGTTCATAGTTCTGAGAGCTGGCAGAAGACATTTGGCTGCCAGAGGCAAAGGAGAACACAAACACATGTTCCAAGTACAGAGGACAACCTGAGAATGATCAATCCTGTCTTCTAAAGACCCAGCACATAAACTATAACAAGATCCAAAAAAGGAACTATCCCACCCTAAACAACACATGGAGTTTTGGACAACATTTAAAAATCTATTGTTGATTCAGGTAAATCAGATGGAATATATTAATCAAACATACAGTTATATTTGTGACTCAAAGTGTGAATGCGTATACACTGAGTACAAAAGGAGTATGGAGGGAGACATAAAACAGCTGCTACATGATACCAACCCAAAATATGCCAGCTGCTTCATAAACCCTTCATAAACCCTTCCCCACTTATAGTTTAATCCTTCTACCAAGTTACATTCTATAATATCTGCTAATCTATAAACCTCAAACCACATTTTGCACAGAGCATCTGGCTGTTCTTTCACATCTTTGCTGGAGCAGAAAAGTACCAAGAACAATATATTAGGCAGTATATACAGGATTCACCTTTAACAAACCTAACTTTAGAAGATGACAGGGCTCGGTTTTTTTAGAGCATTGTCAACATAAATCCCATGTACATAATAAATTCCATTATTTGTTATGCAGCTCAATATTCTTTATTATCAGAGAGACATCTGTGGTATTCAAATCCAAGGGACAGGAAGTGGGTAAGTGAAGTGCAAGCTTCAAACTACCAGTTTAAAACAAACAGCGAAAAAGATATACAGTATTTCACCAATTTTGAAAACAAATTTCTTTGCTTTCATATATTGCCACCTACTGGCCAAGGCCTAGCATAGACTAGGCAAGAGTCAAGAGAAATACTGTACTGTCAGCTCATTTCACTTTCAATTTCTTTGCTAGCTTAGTGTTACCTGTAGGATTTTGAGTTTAATTTAGATACATTTTGTATGGAACATTAAATAGTATTTCCCTTCTTTTAAGGTGATGGACACTTAATCTCATTCCTTTCCACTTTCTGGCTTGGTTCTCATTTTTGATGTGTGGATATAAATAGATCAATGGGTTGGTAAGTAGGTAGGTAGGAAGTACAGTACATATGAATGTAGCATAATGCGATTTGTATGTTCTGTTATTGTGTTTTGCTCCATGTTTGGGTCTGGTAATCTTCAGTCTCCCAAAACATTCAAAGTAGAAATAAACTGGTACAAAATAAATCCCATGATTTCTCTGCCATAGCAAAGCAAAACAGAGCAATCACACATACAGTATATACCACCCCATAACACTTAGTGGACTGTCTGGGTGGTTACCGACCTCAGAAGGATAGAAGGCTGAGTCAACCTTGAGTCTTAGTAAGGATTGAAATCACAACCTTTTCATTTCAGGACAGCAGTTTAATCACTGCACCACCAAGGCTCCTTCCACAGGGATCCTGGGTGAACCAAAAAAGGAGGTGAAAGTCTTCTCTTTCTAATCTCCCAAATAATTTATCTCCTCTTCTTCAAGTGCCATATTAGTTCTGAATATTGGCTATCATCATAGCGAATGTCTTCCTGTCCTTAACTCCTTGGAACAGTTCTTCGGAGGACATCCCACACCACTCTCCCAGGTTCTTCAGCTGTGAAGTCCATCTACATCCAAGGCCATTTAATTAATCTCTAGGTTGTGATAATTACTGGATACTTCAATAATGAAAGGCTGTGCACAGCTAAAGGTTTAATGGAAAACTTCAAAGGAAACAATACCTAGGAATTATTCTTTGTTTCAAACAACTGTAAACATATGAGTTGTTGTGGCATTTTCCTCCTGGCTAACTTTTATAACTTGCATAATCATTTACGCTTCTATGCATACAAACAAATACCATAAAACTGCTTTTCAGAGGAACAAAATTGTACCAACTAGTCAAGGTGATCAATCGATTTAAACTTTCTTCCGACTAACAAAGAATCATCCATCCAAGATGACTTAAAACTTTTTCTGCCACTATCAACCCCAACAGTCAGCAAGTGCCCTGAATGAGTCACTCGTTACTAAGGACATATGCAAATACAAACTCTTTGAAATCTCCCCCAAACAGTAGAAAGAAGAGAGGAAGAAGGATTTGTGAGAGAAGGATGACGAGAAGTTTTTTTAAGGTGTTTGCTTAAATTGAAGCTTCAGCACCTTGTTTGGGGCTTAAAATAGCCTGCTCACCTTCGGAGTTGTTTGTTTCTTGACAGCTTTTTAAATAGACAAAGGTGGGGAAGTGGGGGGAGAAAGCCTGCTTCAGCAGAAAGTGAAAGTTCTTGCCAGAACGAGAAAACAACAAATCCCTAACTACTTTGATCATCACGGTATCTTAACTTAGGGCTCTACTCAACGGGACACGCAATAGAATAGACGCGCCTGGCATTCTTAAGGGGAAATTCGGTTCAGATCCAAGAAACAGTAACGCGTCTCAGTTTAACGATGACCACACGTTAAAGAAAAAGGAAAAAACGGGAATTTGTGTTTGATGTTTTACAACACATTTCCCACCTCACCCACAGGGATAACAGCTCACACTAGAAAAGGGGTGCCCAAACTATGGCCCATGGTCCGTATCCGCCCCCAAGCGAATTCAACCGGTCCACGAAGCCCTCGTTTCTCCCAGAAGCAAAGTAAAATGTGCCCATATGGGCGCATTTTACTGCTTCTGGGAGCAACGAAAGCTTCGTGGCGTTGGGGCCAGATCCGGCCCATGGGTCATAGCAGGCCGTACTGCCTGGCCCCCTGAACCAGGTGACCAGCAGGCGGCCTGAAAAGTTTGGGCACCCCTGCACTAGAACTTGAGTGGAAGCTGCTCGATTCTTCTTCTAGAACCTTTCTCCCCAACTCACTCTCTCTCACACACACACACACACAGACAGACATTCACACGTGTGTCCTTGTGGGAGGCTACGCCAGAGGCCAACACGCAATTCCACCACAGCGCGGATTCCAGGTCTGCAGATGCGTCAAAACAAGAGCCAGACAAAGCAGGCGAAACCAACGAAGGGTGACTTCGCCCCCCACCCACCTCCAAATCCACCTGCCCAAGAGGTAAGGGAGAGAAAGAGGGGCGAGAAGCCTCCTCCAACCCGTGCGCCCCCCCCCCACTAACGGCGTCATCTTAACCCCCCCCCCCCCCAAGTGCGGCCGAGGGCCGGCTTACATCTTCCTCCTCGCCGTCACTCCTCCTCGCCTGGTACTGGAAGCGAGGTCGGGGCTGGTCGGCTTGCAATGGACGCGAGGCTTTCCCGCCGCCGCCGCCGCCTCCGGCCGGGTTGGCGGGACCTTCCTCCTCGGTGCATTGGGGGCCCAGGAGGTGACTCGCCTCCGGGGTCACCGGGAACGATCTGGAGGTGTTGATCTTCCCGCCGAACCTCTGGTAGATGGAAGCCATGGATTGACAGGGACGGACCGAGGGCGCCTTTCGGCTTTGGCTGTAAATCACTAGATAAGAGGGAGGGAGGGAGGGAGGTATTTTTCACGGGCGCCTGTGTGTGA
Source organism: Furcifer pardalis (assembly GCA_030440675.1). Taxonomy (NCBI): domain Eukaryota; kingdom Metazoa; phylum Chordata; class Lepidosauria; order Squamata; family Chamaeleonidae; genus Furcifer; species Furcifer pardalis. The sequence goes on from CP126897.1 coordinate 103,067,519, forward strand.
ATGGCTGGACAGCGGATCCAGATGTGGAGGGGGGTGTCTTCCGCCTTTCTCCCCCCCCCCCCTTGGTCTCTGCTCCTTTGCTTACAACCTCTCCAAACCCTCTTCAGTAACAGATCCGCGGAGTAGCCGAGGTACGTAGCTTACTCGCTGGCTGGCGCGTCCCCCAATCGCATCAGGCGGAAAAGAGCGGCGGGGGTGGGGAAATTTTTTTTTGGGGGGGGAGGGGAGAAAGAGGAGGGGGTGCAGAGAGACAGAGTTGTTGGCAAAACCCAAACATGGGGATCCGCGCAGCCGAACCGCCCCCTCCCCTCTCTAGGAAGGGAGTACGATTTTCCCCCCCCCCTTTAAGCGCCAGCTGCGCTCTGGATCCGATCTTCCTCCTCCTCCCGCTTTAGACCCCCCCCCCCCAATGGCGGTGCCGGAGCAGATCTGCCCTCCGTAGTGTGTGTGTGAGAGAGAGAGAGCAAGAAAAGGGGTTTGGCTGTGTAGTAGAGCGCCTTCCCCGGAGGTCTCCCTGCCAGCCACAGACAGAAAGACGGGGGGGGGGGGGAGAGAGGTGGAAAGAAGGGGATAAAGAGTCGCGTGTGTGTTGGGGTGTTACGTATGGAATAAAGCTGCGAAGAGCGGAGTAGTTGTGCGAGGGGGGGGTAAGTGGGTGAGTAGAAGCAAGATCAGGGGAAACCTCCGTGGAAGCACGTTGGGAAAAGTAGCAGACCAGGCGGGGGCAGGAAGAAAGCGGACCTTTCCTGCGCTTCCTCACAGAGCCTTTTCCGGGTGGGTGTGAGTGAGTCTCCCCCCCCCCCCGAGGAAACTCTGAAAGAGATGCCCAGGAGCGCAGAGGAAGAGTTGCTGCGGGCCCATCTCCTGTCGTTGCCTGGGGAGGGCCGGTGGGTGGGCGGGCGGCTGTCCCTTGGGTGGGTGTCCCTTCAAGGCCGAAAGGCAGCTCTAGGCCAGGCGGAGAGGACGGGGCGAGGGAAGGCAGGGACGCCTCCCTCTCAGCCAGCCAGCCAGCCAGCCGGGGGCGCAGGGCCAGCCACGCTCGCTTCCTCCTCCTCCTCCTCCTCCCGGGGTAAAGTGTGCCCTGAGATTTCCAGGACTGTCTTCATGGCTCTTCGCCATGTTGGTCGCCAATATTCGGGTTCGGATACAGCACGGATAGAAGAAGATTTCCACTGAGTTTTTGTCTCGTCCTTCCAGGACTGCTGGGGATGATGGGCCTACTGAAGGGGATGGGGGGGGGGAGGGGGTTCCCTCTCCACCTCCTCCCCCAAGGCTTCTCCTAACACACACACCATTTCTCCACCCTTCCCTTTCGCTGCTGACACCACTTGCTGGTTCCATCCACCTCAATGGGCTCAGTAATATTTTGCTCCTTTTGCTGCATTAAAACGTGCTCCAGCGCCCCTCCGTGGAAACAGGCGCAAACGCCTTTCCCCCTTTTGCCAGAACCCGCTGTCTTGAAATAAACACAAAGCCCGAACCACGAAACCAGGAGGAGCAGAACAGGCCCCGCGGGGTCCGGGCAGAGGACAGGCGGTGTTGGGGGCGCCTCAGGCGACTAAAAGGGGGGGGGGAAGAAATCAACCCCCCCCCCCAAGGAGCGAGTCAAGCCTGGCGTATTGGCCTGAGCGCTCCCTCCTGATGGGCGAGGGAGAGACACTCCCAGTGGATCCGGGACACGCCTGGACCAGGGATGCTTTTGCCTGGCGAGATTACTCCAAGGTTGCAATGTTAGCCCCTCCCACTCTCGGGTTGCCCCTAGCAACAGATGTTTGCATCCCCTTTGTCTTCCCCCACCCCCTGCCCCCGAAGTGCACACCAAAGAGTGAGAAACCAGGGAGAGGAAAACAGCTTAATATGTAAATTTCATCACCACCACTTACCACCCCATTTCAACTTAGATCATGGTAAAGGCCTCCCTTGCTCGAAAGCCATTCGTATGCGACTCTAAGGATCGGTGCTCATCTCCGTTGAAAACCAAAGAGCTAATGCTGCCTGCGTCTGCAGACGTTTCCCTGGTCATGTGGCAGGCACGATTAGGCACTGGAACGTTGTTAACTTTCCCGCGGAATACCTAATACCTCACTAAAATTTTAGAGACAGAGCAAGGTGTAGAGATTTTTGGTATAAAAATTCAATAAATAAATAAATAAATAAAATAAACTCTTCAGGCTTAGATCATACAACATTTGGAGACAGAAAAAAGAGGGAAACATCCATGATTGACCAAAAGTATTATTTAACTTGGAATTTTGGTCCTGCTTAGAAAGCCCTCAAGTTTACTTCTTCCTTCCTCTCATTCTTTAACAGTAAGAAAATTCATCACATTTAATAAACAAAATTTGATTGATTGAGAGAGAACATTTTTTTCTTGAACCCTGGCTTCCTTGGCAAATGAAGACAGAATGTCAGTGATATTTTTAGTTGTTTGAGCCATCTATATTTTATTTGCCAGTCACTACAGTCTCTTCAAAGCAAAACAAACAACTCCTTTTCTTTTTCTCTCCACCCCCAAAAGGCTTTCATCTGTTTGGATCTTTAACACCCATTTTGGAAAGTCATAACATTTAGATGAAACAGGGCAACTTGGGTGAGTGGGTGGGGGCCACAGATCACCCATTCTTTCTGTTGGTAGGTGGAAAGAAAAAAAAAGCATTGTTTTGATCATCAATGCTCAGCCCCTGACATTTAATTTAAAGAAAGGGGAAAACTTAACCCATGATTCTTAGATTTGAAAGGTTTTTGCATTTCATCAGGGATTTCACCTTACGGGGGGGGGGGATCACTTAAATGTAATCCAGTACAACTTTCCACAGACCACTAGTCCATGAGATTGATTTGTGGTTGTTCCAGAGAGAGAACACTGGCATAGAAGCCTTGTCATTCCCTTCATTAGGAACAGTAATCTTGTGACTAATGTGTTAGTTAAATTCTAGCAAACAGACAAAACTGTCAAGTGTTGGAAACTTATTTCAGCCTAACTGGTATCACATTAACAAGTGACAGCAAAATTAAAAAAAATAGAAAAATGAACGGATGACACTGGATTTTCTCTCCTTAGAAATGAGGGTGTTGGATGCCAAAGGGAATATCAAAGAGAAAGACAAAATGTCAACCCTGATATGAAAGTCACACCTTCCAAGTGATGCATTTCAATAAAAAATGTTCAGCTTTGTGGGCATCTGTATCCTACAATGCTGCATTCTTACTTGCATCTCAACATTTTCAGCATAATTTCATGTAGTCTCTTAACAGAACATACTTTCCACTTAGAAACTACTGAAAATGTATACTGTATAAACCACAACAGTTGTAACTGAGCATTTAACAGAATAGAGAAGCTGCATTCCATTCCATCTTGGTCCATTTCAGCCCAGGTTGTGCTTAACCTGTCCTCTTTAAAAACCACCACCACTATACTCCAGCTTGAATTTGGACTGCATAAAAGAAAGGAAACTTTCAGTGCAGGATTATCCCATCATTCTATCTAACAGTAAATTCTGACAATATGTGCTGACAAAAACAGAGGCATCAAAGTCTGGAGGAGACAATCTGCAAAAAATAAAATAAAATGTGGAAGTACAAAACATTCTTTTAAAATTGAGGAAAGAAAATACACACTCTAAACAACCCAAAAGAAATGGAACCTGCCCAATAGATATATAATGCCAAGATAGCAGAGATGAAATATGTAGAGAGAGGGAGTGGCCAGGCTATTAGAACCAAACATGGTTGACTAGATTCCTTAATATAAACCAGTGGTGCCCAAAGTAAGGCCCGGGTACAGCCCCCAATGCCAATTCATCCGTCCCACAAAGCACTCATCGCTCCTGGAAGCAGAAGTAAAACACAGAAGCAATACGGGCGCGTTTTACTTCTGCTTCCAGGAGCGACGAGGGCTTCGTGGACCGGATGAATTGGCGTTGGGGGCCGCATCTGGCCCCCAGGCCTTAGTGACCAGCTCCCTGAACCACATGATCAGCCCATGGCCCAAAAAGTTTGGGCACCCCTGATATAAACCTTCAAGTATTATTTGTACCACTCTGGTAAAATATGGTGAAGAATATTTTTCCAGCTGATACAGCAGCATGGCAAATTCTATCTCACAAGTTTAAATCCATTGTAACACTAACAGAGTGAAAAACCTTGCTGGTGCATTTGCAATAAATGCATTTCACCATTGTGCATGTGCTTCTGCAAATGGTGATGCAACTGCTTGAATTGGGAACTTCTCTTTTTGAACTACAATGTTCAGAACCCTGGCACTCAGGGAAGAAGCTGCAGGGTTTGAGAAACTAGCACACAGGACATGAAAAGGAATCTAAAAATCATTCAAATCAATCATTTAATTCAAGGGCTAGTATTATTACAGAGCCAAATGTTTTTTTAATGACATATTCCTGCCTTCTATGCTTTCTAATTCTTACTACAGTTACTTACTTCTGGTAACTGTTCTCTGAGAAATATTGTTTATAAGTCAGCAGACAATGTTGCTGTGATTTTTCAAAGGATGTGCACTTTATTTATAGCAGTGGTGCCCAAACTATGGCCTGGGGGCTGGATTAACCTCTGGTTTAAGCAGAGAAAACAGCAGCCTAAAAATCTCATCCTATTGCAATACATACCTATTGCAAAACAGATTGCAAGGTGCATGTTACTTCTGCTTCTGATGGGAGGAACCACGTGACCAGGCCCGTGGCCTAAAAGGTTTGGGCACCCTGATTTATAGTATAAGTAAGGGATATAGCTATTACCATCAGAGTAAGAGCAGATCCATATTTTTTTATGCATCTAAATTTTTTTCTCAGCCCTGTGTAAAACATTCCTTGTCTTTAAACAACACAGAGAAAATGTATGACAATTTGTAAAACAGAAGTGTGTAGTTCTGTGGCTTCTTTTTATTTCAACAACCCAAATTAGCCTCTGCAGTCACCTTCACACTGCAATCATCATGTTAGTAAACCTAAAGAAGTAGAGGCAATGCTCAGGCATCAAAATCTGCATGTGCTCTTACTGTCCCCTGTATCCAAAGTGTTCTTTCTTATTTAACAATTCTACACCCTGTCCAACTGTGCACTGAAAGTGGAGGCTCATCTGGAGCTTGAAACATGTTGATCATTTAATTAAAGAATGGGGCCTGTCATGGCAATTCAGACCAATGGTCCATGTATATCAGATTTCTTCTCTCAGACAAATGCCAAGTACTGGTTGTTTTAGAGGAAGTAGGGACGCAGCCAACAGCCATTAAATTATCATCCTTGGCTGTTGCTTACTTTCAGATTTCAACCCGGAGATGTTTCAGCAATGTACAGAAGGAACAGATTTCCAAGGATGAGATCTCCTAACAAACCCCAGAGAGGATGATAATGGGGAACCTGTGGCTCCTAAGATGTGTCAGATTCACGGGGCTCTCCCATTCAGCTCCTAAGTTTTATTTCTTTATGGTTGCTTCCTATCAGTACTGTAATTATCAATGACAGATAAGAATCTGTGAAGGCAAAGATGTTTTAGTTGATATAAGATTTCATAGAAAACAGATGAAGCAGGCTGCTGCCCATGAAAACCCATGCCAAATAAAGCTATCAAGTGTATAAAGTGCAACAAGAGTCTTAGAACAGCCTTGCTCGAAAGCCAGTCATATCTGACTCTAGGGTTCAGTGCTCATCTTTGTTTATAGCCAAAGAGCTTGTGCTGTCTTCGTTTGCAGATGTTCCCATGGACACGTGGCAGGCATGACTAGGCACCAGAGTGCACGGAATGCTGTTTACCTTCCCACTGAAGTAGTACCTATTTATCTACTTGCAACTTATTGCTCTCAAACTGCTAGGTTAGCAGGAGCTGGGACAGAGGCAGGAGCTCACTCCAACGTGCAATACTTGGGTATCAAACTGTTGACCTACTGATCTTCCAGGCATCAAGTTCAGCATATTAACCACTAGGCCACCACATTCTTAGTTGCTTTTAAAAGCCAATAGACATTTCTATTGCAATTGGCTATATTTTTCATCCCGAGAAGTACCTGCGCAGAACTGAGATATCTTTTATCAGCCCAGGAAGCTGCTGTTTAGAACTGAGATCAGATATTCAGCCTGGAAAGCTCCTGCTCTGAAACCTATTCCTGAGCTGAACTGAGTTGTGCTTTGCACACTTGGTGAGGCAAATATCCAAATTGATAAAAGTTATCCTTTGTCCTACTCACTTTGTTTTAGATGTTACCCCATAACCTTAGCTCAACCCATTTCTGGTGTGGAAGCCTAAACATATTTCCCAAACTGAAATTGTTCCCAGGCTGAAGAAAACTCTTTATGGCTTCCAGAGGACTTTTCCTACCCAGATAACTCACATATTGTACAGTGAAAATACAGTTATTTCTTGCTAGATCTGGGGTGCCCAAACTATGGCCCAGGGGCCAGATCCGGCCCCTGACACCAATTCATGCAGCCCACGAAGTTGAACGGGTATGTTTTACTTCTGTTTCCAGGAGCAAGGAGGGGTCGGATGAATTGGCGTCAGGGGATCCGGCCCCAGGCTATAGTGACCGGCTTCCTGAACCACGTGACCGGCCCACGCCTGAAAACTTTGGGCACCCCTGTGCTAGATCAATCTACAGCAAAAATTGTTATAGATATCTGTAGGCCTCGTGTCTTGACAAAAGTAACCTTACTGGCAATGTTGAAAACAGTAGAGAAACATTCCAGCTATCCATTCAAGTATACAGACACTATAGGAAGGCTTCAACACTTCTGATATTTGACTCAGACTTCCATCATCCTCAACCAACATAGGTGTTAGTCAAGAATCATGACAGTTGTATACATGATACTGTACATAGAAATGTCACCTTGCCCCTAAGAAATGGACTGGTACCTTCCTGCTTTTATATAATGCACTCTGAATTGCAGAATTGCATAAAGTAATTGGAGGAAGACATAGTGCAGAAGCACAATTTTATTCCAAAGTTATTTATTTATTATTTTATTAATCACATTTGTATTCTGCCCTACTCGCACAGACAACTCAGGGCGGAGCACAACCAGCATGTAATACACCACTAAAAACACTAAAAGAACAAAATAAAAATTAAAAACCAATTAAAAGACAACCTATTTAGTATTCTTGGTTGCTTATTTCATTTTTCATGTCCATTTAACATGTCCATTCATTATCCCACAAAGTTCTCTAAGGGTTTAACAGAAACTAAACAATTAGCATAAAAACAACTCAGCATAAAAAAATCATGGTTTTTACAGATGAAGAGCTTAACCTAAATGAATCAATTGACAGGTTATGCAGGTAAACAAAATGGTCTTCTCTTAAAATCCCAAAGACCACAGAGATGGCTCCAGGAATATCTTTCTAGAACAGTTTTCTAACCGGGGTGGGGTGGGGGGCTACTTTCCACAAGACTCTTTTCTTTTTAGCCACATGGCTCCCTTATATGTCTGCTGCACACAACGTTGCATCTCAGGGAAAGATCTTAGCAGGGTTTCTCAACTTTGGGCCCCCAAGTGTTCTTGGACTTCAATTACCAGAAGCCCAAGTCAGCACACCCACTGGTCAAGGCTTCTGGGAACTGAAGTCCAAGAACACCCGGGGGCTCAAGGTGGAGAAACCCATGTCTTAAGTTATAAATAAGAACAAAATGGTATCATATGGTCTTTTCTGGAAACCTGTTACAGAGCTATGTAGCTTTAAAGCTAAATCAGGCATTTTAAACAGGGCCTAGAAGCAACTCTAGGGACTGCAGTGGTTTAGTGGTTAAGACACTGAACATGATGACTGGAAGATCAGCAGGTCAGCAGTTCGAGACCTGAGTGCTGAATGATGAAGTGAGCTCCCATCTCTGTCCCAGTTCCTGCCAACTTAGCAGTTCAAAAACAAGAAGTTGCAAGTAGATAAATAGGTACCACTTCAGTGGGAAGATGTGTGTTTTCATGTCAGGAATTACTCTGAGTTGAAAGGGTTTTTGCAGAGGATGCCCGAATGAGGATCTTTCCATGTCCCCCATTTGTGCAGCTCTCGGGGAATTGAACCCTGTCCTTCCGGTCTCCAAGCACAGTGATTTTACCCACTGACCCACTGGGGAGATGCAAACAGTGTTTTGAGTACTCCGGTGTCTACTCATGCCTGCCACATGTCCACAGATACTTCTGCAGACACAGATAGCGGTCACTCTTTGGCTATAATCAGAGATGAACACTAAACCCTAGAGTTGTATATGATTGGCTTTTGAGCAAGGGCAACCTTTATCTGGAAGCAACTCTAGGTCCAACATATAGGCGTAATACAACCAAATCGCCCAAATCCAGGCAGTAAAATCTCATTTTGGTGGTTTCTAAACCATTTAAAAATCAGCACCACATGAGACATTCAAAACAACTTCTTTGTCTACATTTTCTGTGCACTGAAGGGAAGGATTCTTGGCAAACTTTGAATCTAGACACATTAAGGATTAGCCTGTGGCACCTATCAGTAATACATTCTGAAAGACCCCTTGCAAAGGAATAATCCATCAGCAGGAAATGCCACCTTATCTTTCAAAACTGTAACAACAACAGGGACTCCCATTTAAAATAAGTGTGTGTGTGTGCATGCACATGTGCATGCATGCGTATGTGTGTGCGCATTGTAGTGGATCATCTGAGCAATATAAACATCTAAGTTCTCAGAGCACACATGGAAATAGGTTTATTATTCTTTATGTCCCAGTCAAAAAATGAATGCACTTAACAAAGAATTCAAATGCAAGTCCTTAGATGAAAAAAAGAGTTCAATTTGTTGAAAGATGAATCAATAGGAGCACTTGCACAACAAGAGGGAGAAAGAATGAATTGCTGACATAAATGACTTACTATTGAAGTTTTATAGGAGCTCTGTCAATGGCTTTATAAAAAGAAATAGCAATATTCTGAAAGATAATATCAAAACACCAGTAAATAGCAAGCCATGAAGAATGATGAAATTCTAATTTTGATACTGAGAAGAGAAACAAGTCTTGGAACTTTAAATGTGAGGGTAAAATACATATTACATTTATCGCCCATTTGGCTGCTGCGTAGCTGCCAATCAATGACCAAAACAGGGGCTGGGGAAACAGATTAGCACTGTGGTGAGGTAGAGACATGGTATTTCCCCTGCTGACACCCCATTGTCTAACACAGGGGAGGCCAACCTTTTTACTTCATGTGCCTGACCACGCCCACAGGCAGCTGAGTAGGCTGGACCATGACCCCCAGAACCTGAAATGGGGGCATTTACAGCTGTCGTAAATGCGCCCACTTCTGCATTTATGACAGCCAAGGGCATGTTTGCACAGGTGTGTTTTCCAGCTGACATAAATGTGCCCACTTCCACTTCAGGGTTAGGTTGAGGCAGCAACGGGCTGCGAGGGATGGTGTCATGGACCGCATCCAGCCCACAGGCCATAGGTTGGGAATCCGTGGTCTAACAGGTAAATGAGGTTTCCTATTAAGTGGGAACTTTGTTCAAAGTGCAATCTGTAGGACAGCAGGGAAACAAAACCTGTTCCTTTTCCCTCTTGAATTTTCATGATTATGTTACACAGCAAATAAATGAACACATTGAAAACACAAGAGCAGGTTTTTAAATGCATTTTTATTGGACAAAATAATGCCCTGTATTTAATTTTGTGCTTGGCGATGGGCTACACATTGTTTATTGTGTGAAAGAAGAGATTTAATTCTGCAAGGTCACAGCTGGATGGATCTAAAAATACCTGCCATTATCATAGCTGGGGTTTAATAAAGAATTCACTTTTTAGGGAGAAATGTGTCTGCTAATTTGATAATAGAGTGTAATGAACACACCTTGATAACAGTGGCCTAAGAATAAGGTAGCAAGTTTCAAAGGACATCTGGGTGCATACAAGATGAGAGGAAGCAATTAGACCTAAACCAACATGTCCCAGTTGTAGAATAGTGGATCTTGTGGACAGCATGTATGGAGACTAGAAACCATTCCTTGGAGTGGGTGGGTAGGTGGGTGGGTGAATGAACTGTCAAAATTGCAAATATGTGTTCCCTACTTTTATGCATAATTTGTGTTAAGCCAGAATTTGTTGCTGAATAACATCTGAAATTGCTTGGAAAAGCATCTGTCTTGCCACCAGCCTTCGTTTGGTTTGAACAATGTTGAATTGATATATTCTAAATTTGGATGGTATTTTATTCAATCAGATTTAAATCTCTGGAGGGTGAAAGTAAATAAGTATTCCAGCTTCTAATTTTGGACAGCTTCAACAGCTGTAATGTTCTACCAGTGAAGCCTCCTTCACCGAACAATAAACCACATGGTATACTTGGCAATTTCAATGAAGAATACAGATTATGGACAAGAAAAAAATCCTTGTGAGACCCTTTTTGGGAACCTGATGGATTCTAATACAGCCTTGTCCCTGCTCCCTCTCTGGCTCTCTGCTATCACAGTGGCTTAAACTCCATTAGACCCATTTAGAACTTGTAATGACTGTTCTCTGGGAGAATGAAGAGAAGAAGTTAAAGGTTCTCAACAGCTAGCAATTAAATATTTTCACTGCCCTTTACATATTTTTTTTATCTCTAATTGTACAAAAATGCTTTCCATGCTTCAAAAATAACCATGGAGGACTCTTATAATAATAATGCCATGTATGAAAATTTGATTCTATTAATATAGTGTCCATGTGAATAAATTGTTACTGGCCCAGAGTAATTTTTTTTAAAAAAGTGAGGTGATTTATTTTTTAAAGCTGTCAAGGTCTACTTGTAAGAATCTACATTATTCATACTTCTGCACTTCCAGAAAAAAGTAGGCAGCTTTTCTCAGTATGATTCAAACATTTGTTAGCCATGACAACCTCCCCAGATAAGTGACGACACTAAAGAAGTCTAACCTAAAACCCCACACCTAAAGAGAAGGGTGTGTGTGTGTGTGGCGGGGGGGGGGGGGATTCAGATGACATCTCACTATTCTTCCATGTATAAAATAATGCAAGTCTTTCCATCAGCTAATCTTTCTCACACTAGGTCAGGTCATAGTTGGAGAAAGTGAAATTTTTAAGTCTCTTAAACAGAAGCCAAACTGTCTTCTTCTCATTCTTTGACTAATGACTACAAAGAAAAAAATTAGAGTGAATTCAGAAATTCTCTTTGCATTTGTGTGAAAAAAACCATCACACCAATAAATTGAATATTAAATCAATTGTATTTGCTATCTGCTATCCATTATACTGGTACATCTGGACAGTGTTTACCTGGAGGAATACTTCTTTTGGATGGACATATCAATAAGAAGTAAAACAACAGCAAAATGAAAATGCACAAAGCACTGGTTTCAGAGGGATATAAGTTGAAATAGAAGGCAGTATTGGCTGGGACTGATCATTTTCCATTCTGTGGTCAGCTTCGCTCTAGATGTATATACCTCTCTGCACAAAAATTCAAGAGATGTATAAACTATGGGCAAAACAACAATAATACAACCCACCTCAAACCTACCACAGAAGAGTGACATTACACTAATCCTAGTTATAGTTCTACAGTATATGCAAATTATTTTGTTCAGAAAAAGTTAAGAGGGTTTGCTATTTTTTAAGGGTCTCGTGGAATAATGGAGCTGGAAGAGGCCTATAAATCCAACCCTGGCTCATTGCAAGAATCCAAATTAAAATGTATCTGACAGATGGTTGTCTAATTTTCTCTTGAATGCCCCTACGTATTAGAGTGTTCACCACCTCCCAATGTAATTGATTCCATTTTCATATTGGTCTAAGTTAGGAGTTTTTACTGATATTCAACTGAATTCTGTAATTTTATTAAATTATTAGCTCATTTTTATTAAATTGCTAGCTCTTGAAATTGTACCAAGAGTGTTTTACAGGCCTGTTACAAATGATCTCTTTATGGGAGAGATGGACAACCTCAGTCTAATTTGATGCAGCTTTTAGCTTAATGTTGGATACAATCATTCAGAACTCTAGCAACAACAATCTACTTATGAGGAAGACAGTCTGCTAAATAGGGAGAAAGGTGAAGAAAACTAGAACAGGATGTCAGAAAAAAAAATACAAAACAGAAGCCTCCTCCTTTTTCCGGAAACAGTAGTGTGCAAGAATTTTCATTTTTTGTGTGAACAAATATCCTATAAACTTGCATATTTAAAAGTTATTTTATGTTGGAAGAAAAGGTTTAATACGTAAAGGTAAAGGTCATCCTTGCTCAAAAGCCAGTCATATCCAATTCTAGGTTTCAGTGCTCATCTCTGTTTATAGCTGAAGAGCCAGCGCTGTCTGCGTCTGCAGAAGTTTCCATGGACATGTGGCAGGCATGACTAAACACCAGAGTGCATGGAACGATGTTTACCTTCCCACCAAAGTGATCCCTATTTATCTACTTGTGATTTCTTGTTTTCAAACTGCTAGGTTGGCAGGAGCTGAGACAGAGACAGAAGCTCATTCTGTCATGCAGTATTCAGGTATTGAACTGCCTTCCAGTCAGCATCTTAACCACTTGAACCAGAAGCTGGCAATCTCCAGTTTCAGTAAAATATATTACAATATACAAGACAATGAGAGATTAATTAAGCACATTCAAAGGGGAAACAAGGGACAAGGATGGATTTTACCCCCAAGTGCAAGAGTCATATTCAGGCCACATAAAACTTCATTCCTTAGCAGGAATTTTCAGAGCTCACTGGAAATCCAAAGTGGAAGTCCATTTTACAAAACTAGAAGTCCTCATAATGCTGTGATCATAGAGCATTATGTTCTAATATCAACTAGAATTGTAGAAGTAAAATTTCATCCTTCCTACTAATGTACAAACACTCCTAGCTTATGCACAAAGATGATATCCATTCATGCTTACTTTCCATATTACAGCAGATAAGACATAATCGCCCCATTTTTTATTCTATGTGATATGTGAACAGCTTCACCCTCATCTCCTTCCCCAGAATCAAAGACAGGCAGAACCAATTCATTAGAAGAAATTAGAATTTAGAAAAGGAAGAGAGCCTGAGGAAAAATATTAATCTGCCTAAATTACATCTTCTCATTTCAACAGTTTCCACTGTTAAGCCACTGGCCATTTATGCCCTCACTTGCTTTGAATTTATTGGTGCAAGACCAATAAGTCTTATTGGTGCAACACTTTGCAGTGAGCAAGGAAGCAGGTTCCCCCTCAAGAGGCCCTCATGATGCGAAGCAAAGAGTCACAAAGGCACACCAGAACATAGGGTTACACCAATTATTATTAATGAAGCATTGTGCTAAGCAAAACTGGATTATATAAGAAACAATTATAGGCTAAAACCTATAATTTATTAAAACAGGAAAACAAAAAATATATATCTTCGGGGAAAATGTGTTAAAAACAATTGTTTTGCCCCAGTCCTCTTCTGCTCTTATCTTTTTACCCTAAACTGGTAAGGTAAAAATCTCCCTTGCTCAAAAGCCAGACATATCTGACTCTAGAGAGTGGTGCTCATCTTCATTTACAGCAACGCTGTGTGCATCTGCAGACATTTCCATGGTCATGTGGCAGCCATGACTAGATGCCAGAGTGCACAGAGCACTGTTACCTTTCCTGCCAAGGTGGTACTTATTCATCTACTTGCAATTTCTTGCTTTCAACCTGCTAGGTTGGTAAGAGCTGGGACAGACTCCATAGTGAAGCACTTGGGTTTCAAACTGCTGCCATGCCAACCTTCCAGTCATCAGGTTCAGTGACTTAACTGCTAAGCCACTGCAGTCCCAAATACCTAATCTCATATTTGCAATCAAATTTAATTGATTGCAAAGTGTTCCTATTATGTAGTCCTGTCCTATTTCTATACAAGAAATAAAATAAATAAAAATGAGAGAGAAGCTAGAAAAATTACATGAACACTTAACTTCTTATCAGGAAATATAAGTGGGACAACATTTAATAGAAAAGATTCATGTAACTATAAGAAGCACAGATATAGTATGTAGGTAACTGTTAAAGAAAGAATTCAATATGGTAAACAGAACCAACTGTATCAAAGGTTATTGCAGTAAAAGATGATGGATCTCCTGCTATTAAGACAACTCACGCAGATTAATTTGCATTCAGCTGTAACAATTTTATTTTACTGCATTAGACATAGAATGAACAATAATTTTTAAAATGCCAGTGGCCTTGGTTAATTGTTTGTCCATTTACATTGTTTAATTGCTCTCTGTGTTTTTTGTAAGATTTTCAGATTCATTTTACTTACCGTAGTTTAACCCACACCTGTTTTTGACAGTCAAATGTTTTATGTATTCTATTTCCTTTTAAAATTGTAAGGAAAAGAAGCACAGGAAAAAAAGGAATTTCTTGACTGAAGAACCATACAATTATAGAATCATAGAATAATTGAGTTGGAAGGGACTTACAAGACCATCAAGTCCAACCCCCTGCTCAATACAAGAGTACAACTCAAAGCAGATCTGACAGATGGTTGTCCAACTTTCTCTTGAATGCCTGCTGTGTTGGAGTCCTCACCAGTTCCCAAGATCGTTCCATTATTGTATTGTTTTAACAGTTAAGAAGTGTTTTCTGATATTCAGCCTATATCTGGCTTCCTGTAACTTGAGCCCATTGTTACATGTACTGCATTTTGGGATGATCAAGAATAGACCATACTCCTCTTCTTTATAACTATCTTTCAAGTATTTGAAGAGTGCTATCATGTCTCCTTCACTCTTCTTTTATTGAGGCTAAACATGCTCAGTTCTTTCAGTCTTTCTCCACAGGACTCGGTTTCATGTCCCCCCCCCCCACTATCCTTCCTGCCTTCTGAACCTGCTCCAGTTTATTGGCATCTTTCTTAAAGTGAGGTCTCCAAAACTGAATCTGAAAGACATTTTTGGAAGCAACACAATCTACTATTCGGAGCTGTTCCTTCTGAAGGCAAAATAGCATGATGGTGTATAAGAGGAACACATGCAAACACCTGAAGAGTCTGGGAATTTTCTAAACAGCTTACACAAAAGTAATGGGGATCATTAAGATGAAATCCAGTCATTTTCCAGAGGTTTATGGGAGCTTGTCAAACAAAACCTGGGGACCCAGATTTGAAAACTACTGATGTAGCAGCTAGACTAATACACCAGAATTATGATTGTAAACCTTGGCACTCCAGCTGTTCTTGAACTTCAATTCCCAGAAGCTCACATTTCTGTGAATCCACATGAATGGCAGTAGAACATGAAGTTGGTTAGGCGGCTTTGGATCATTCCCTACCTTAACAGGTTGTTGTGAATTTAAAGTGAAGAGAAGTATTTATGTTGCCTTGAGCTCACTAGAAGAATGTAGAAATAATAAATTTAGCAGAACTTAGAGATTTCCTAATTACTTTTGCAGATAATGCTCAAAAATATACCAACAACCAAATTTTAATTTAATTTTGAATTGTACAAAATTTTCTCATTCGTTTCTTCTGTGATGGAATATTCCTGCATTGGTTGTATATAACCTCAGTCAGGTTAGCATGACCGCATCATGACTACACATAATTGGGAAATGTTTTATATTCCAGCAAGTTCTTCTTACCTAATTTCATCAATATTTAATTCTCTTCCTACTTGTTGATTTTTCCAGTAGTAAAAAAGTCTAAGGCATAATGTCCTGTTCATGTTATTTCAATATTTGTACTTGATAAGTCAATTTGGAAGAGAAAGTATTACTTTGTTAACTATTAAAATGGTTACTTCTTCACTGATAAAAGCATGCTTTGTAATAACAGAATATTCATAGACTTTTAAACAAGCATATTCAAATTAAAATGAGAAAATATTAAAGTTCAAAAGAAATCAATAATAGGATGAGACTGCAACCCTATGTTCATTTACCAAGAACTGATACCACTGATCTTAACAGGAATCACTTCTCATTAAACTTGTACAGGAGGAAAACAAGTGGCATATTATAATGGGTGATTTCTTGTTAGATTCCATAAAGTTGCTTCTGAGTTACATTAACCTAATGCATGAGTGACTTTTAAAACGTCCTATAATTAACACCTCTTTGCAACCGGCTGTTGTAAACTCAAGGTTGTGGCTAGAAGAAAAACATTTTATATTGGGTCTTCACCTTTTCTTGCTGCCTTCAACTTTTCCTAGCATTATTTTCATTATTATTTTGAGTGGATCAGGAAAACTGAGAGCAATGTCATCATGAGTCTAGACTCCATAATTAGTCTGAACTATCATCAGGGGCACTCCAGGCAGAACGTTCAGTGCTGAGATCCCAAACTAAGATGCATCCATCTTTTTCAGGATTAAATGTACAATCAACAGAAAAGAAAAACAGGCAGTTCTAGCTATGATGGAAGCAAAGAGAGTCCTGGAAAATGCCTACTGGGTAGCAGCAATAATGGAAGGCAACACTGGCAGAGGATTTTCAGAGACAACGGCAGCAAAACTAAAGCTAATTTTTGCTACACTCAGCATAAGAAAGCAATAGTAACCCCCTTCTAAATGCTTTATACCAATGATGGTGAGCCTTTTAGAGACCAAGTGCCCAAACAGAGGAGCAGGGCAACATCTGTGCTGGGGGGAGGGAGGAAATGCTCCCATTGGGTTGCTGGGAAGAGGGGAAGGATGATCGCTGTCCTGAGGGGGAGGGAGGAAGCACTCCCACTGGGCTGCTGGACAGAGGGGCAGGGTGAACTCTGTGCTGGGGTGACAGTGTGTCTGCCCACAGAGAGGGCAGTGAGTGTCCCATCTGTCACACATGCCATAGATTCACCACCACTGCTTTATACCTTGAAAACCCTATGATGAGACAACTCAAAATGAAACAATAATTCTGGGATGATTTCTACACCTCATAATTAAAAAGATATTGCTTATAATATATTATATCTAATGCATAACAGTTCACATTTCTTAAGCTATGCAGTGTTTTTAAGAGGAATATTATTCATGCCTCTGTCCTCTAGTGTTAACAGTTTTACCTTTTCCAGTTAGTTGAAATCAAGTCCCACAGAGTTAAGTGTAGCTTACTTTGAAACAAGTGTACATACCATTTCTTTGCTTCTCTCTCTCCACTTGAATCTCTCTTCAATGAAACTTATTTCTACTGAGAATGGATGTGATAAACCATTGGTTCTCTGATGAACCTTATTGCACTGGGAATACATTCAGTGAACTTTTTATTTAACAAAGGGAGACATGTTCCTCTATAGTCACCATTATATTCTTTGAAATTTCTCCTCAAAATTGTCTTGTCTTGTACCACTTAATCTCTTCTTTTCTGTATCTTCTCCCTTCCTTACATCTCCTTTACCAATTACTCATTACTATTAAATTGACCCACTTTATCCAGATCTGTGTGAAGCATGCAGTTTTCTTCATGTCTGTGATTCATAAAGAAACAGCAGAGAATGAAATGGCTCTAATGTGGATTCTGGCTTTCTAAAAATGGCTACTATGGTTTGGAACCATTTTATTATTAACTAGTTCACTTCTTCTTGATGGAGTTAACAGAAGGATATTGCTTCCAGCTGTGTAGAAACTAAGTGAAAAACCTTCAGTTTAATAAGTAAAAGGTTTGACACTATTGAACTACCCAATCCCCTGAAAGGTCAGAAGGCGACATGGCTCCAGTCTAGGAAATTGAATTGAACATGGAAAATAAAGAATATGGAGCATATGTGATGAAAGACAAACTGGGTAATGGTTTCTTCATATCACCATTCTGAGTCAGCCACAGGGTAGAAAAGGGACAATGTGGTCTCAGAAAGGTGGGATATTCACCACTAATAAAGTACAATCAAAGTAAATATTTTTTTAAAATTCTGTTTTCTCCTTTGGTCCACAGCAATGGTCCCTTGTTCGTTTCTCGCTGCAAACAAGCCACGCCATTTATTTCTTTTAAGTAAAATAAAACATTCATGGCATGTACAAATATTAGATGCTGATCTTGTATGGCAGCTCCTTGTAGAGTTTGGAAAAGTTCTTTTTCTTGCACTACTACTCCTAGAATCTTTCAGATGTCATGGCCAAGGACTTTGGGATTTGTACTATATAAAAAGGAAAGTTTTCTAGTTCTGCTGCTTTGTCATAACAGGAAATTATGTCCCTATGAATGTGACTGCTTTGCATGCTAGCTACCAACATCGAGAGGTTTGCTGTACTATGGTGCTATCTTCCTAGATGTGAAGAGACCTACTTAGATGTTCAGATGAATTTATGATGATTGAAACTAAGGAGGGGACCCTAGCTCTTCATGTTAGCTGTATCCACTTCAGACCTTTACACATTTAGCATAAATTTCAGAAGTTGGCCTGACTGCAGAGAAGCCCTCTCCAGCACCTTACCACATGGGGGAACAATGGTGTTCTGGTTTGCAGCCAAGTCCCTCTCTTAAGTCCATCTTTGTTCACCTAAATGGCCAAATCAAGCTCCTGGCTATTTATTAATCAGTACCCATTGTTAGTCATTAAAGAAGCCAGCGTACAGCTCAAACCACTATTTTAGAAGCAAAATGCAGGAGTCCAAAGAGGTGATAAATTGATTACATATCTTCAGCAGACACATGGTAAATTCTACTTAAGCTGAAAATGGTGAAGACTGAGTCACCCTTAAGGAAACCAATGAGATTAGTTTACCGAACAATATCCATTAATCTAAAATGCTTTATTACTCTTTGTTCTACTGGCTTACAGAGAAAAGACCACCCCCTCTGCTGGTATGTGATACTATATGAAGCAGATTTATTCTCTTCCTTGAATATGATCTCTTCTCCCTTCTGGCTATAAAGTTTGCCTGAATGTTCCAAGAACAGGCAAAATGGCCTATTTCTCAAAATTAATAATCCATTTAGGGATGTAGTAACGATTTCCAAGAGTCTCAGAACTTTTCATGGGTGCAATCATCCTGTTGGCCACTGAGTATATCCTATAAGACAGAAACTTTTAATACTGGATCCTGGGTAATTTGGCTTGAATTTTAAAAACAAAAGACTAGATTTTTTTTTCAGTTTTTATCAATGGACAGGAAAAGTTGAATGTAAGACACTTGGCTTGAACTTTTATTTTTCAGATATTAACATGAATGGTTGGA
This sequence comes from Furcifer pardalis, assembly GCA_030440675.1. NCBI lineage: Eukaryota > Metazoa > Chordata > Lepidosauria > Squamata > Chamaeleonidae > Furcifer > Furcifer pardalis. Next base: position 103,086,591 of record CP126897.1, read on the forward strand.
AATCTCTAGCCTCCAGGTATTGTATGAGTTCAGGTCTCATCTGCTCCTTCAAGGACTGCCAGTGGTCAGGAGTGATCCTGAGTAGCTTAGAGACATCCAGTAGCTGAGGCAGAACTGGCAGAGCTGAGTCTAAGATGATTCAAGAAAGCATCTTACTAAAACAGTGGATTTTGAAGTCGAATCAGAATGATAGAGGTCTGGCTCAAAGAAGAGATTCTCAGCTGTTCCATGGCAAGAGTAATGAAGAAAGGAGAGGAGAAAAACAACAGTAAAAGAGCAGTTGAATTTGTAGTGAGGATTACAGGCAGCACTCTCAGGGACAGAATGGTGAAGAAGTTAAGGAATAATAGACCTTGAATGCAGGAATAAGAAGAGTAGAACAATTACACTCTGTAATTCTTCTTAGATGGCAGTACCTCTGTTCCATTTTATTTTGGTTAAGTTCTTGTCATAAGTCTAGATTTCAAAATTCCAGCCACAAATTTTGATGTCCCAAATGTCTGGATGGAAGGGATTCCACATACTGTATATGCCATTCTTAAATGTATGTTGTTTTCCAGGGCAGACATCCCTAGTACCCCCCCCCCAATGTACTCTTTGTACCAGCAGATGTTTAAAGGTGACATATGTTAACATTGGCTGTATCTTATCTGCGCAAAGTGCAATTCTTTTATTTCAAACCTGGACCAAACAGACTTAGTCACCTTTAAAACAAGAGCTGTATGATCTTAAATATTCACCCATTTCAGAGACTGTGGGATTGACGTTGAGTGGCACTAATTTGCTTAAAGAGCAATAGATACCTTCACAACACAACTAGCATTTGACTCAAAAGATTAATTCCTTTTAACCAATGTCATGACTCCACCACAAGCTAGGATGATAGAAATTCCATATAGATGTCTTTAAAAATAAATATTTTTTCATTTCTTATTTTTCTTCAACATTTTCATGGCTTCCAGGCTCTAATTTATAAACCATTTATAATTCACAAACCTGAGAGACTGCCCTTTGCTAATCCCATAACTTTGCTTTATGCGTAATTAATGTTCAAATTTGAAGTTTAATTATATTTTTAATAACTTGTTTAAAAGGAAGAAAGCCATCATCTTCAAAAGTCAAACTTACCATATGGGCCTAAATATTAGAAGACAGATGGGAGGAAACGATAATATTGTATGTGTATTACACCTTCAGATCATTTGAATGAAAACTGATGTAATATAATGGCAGAGCACATTATGTAGAACATTTATCCAACAGGATGACTGAGGCCCCCAAAAAACTAATAGAATAAAGTTATTCTCATGCTATCATGATTCTGAATGATCTTGGAGCACATTCCTTTAATCATTATCTATGCATCCATTTATAAAAGTTATTACGGATGAGTTGTGACATACTGTATCTGAAGAGATGTACGGGTGGCATATCAGACTATGAAATATGTCCAATCCCACACATCTGTCTATCTTTACTGATGTGTAGATGAACAGAATGGAAGCAAAATTAAACATACAGAATAGTGTATTACAAATATAGTCATTGTTTTATGCAATCAAGTTACTTCTGAGTTCTGGTGACCAAATTAAATAATGAAAGCACCAACAGGAAAAATGAGGTGACACGGTCTCTTCATGTGAAACCAACTTGCATCACAGTTCCAAATTGTGTTGGCTCCAATAGGTGTGGATTGTACTTTCTGCACAGTGGCACTCACTCCCCTTTAATTTCACAAGTTCAAATCTGAATTTGGGATTTGTCATGTACATTCACAGTAGGTGCTATCATTTCACAACTCTTCACAACTGTTCAATATCATAAGCAGAACTTCCAGGTACTCTCCAGGGTCCTGAAACCTTTAGCTGACAATAAAGGTAAGAACTGCAGTCATACAATGGTTCTCCTTTACAGCCATGATGCTTTTCTAATGTTAATTATGTTTTATTTTTCCTTCTTTCATGCTATGCTGGAGATGTGGGGAATATAAGCAACTATGTTTATCAAATAATCTGCTGTAAATTTACTGATGCCTATTCTGTGCCTTGAAGTAGGCTGGATTCTGCAATTGGCATACATCTGTTAAAAAGACTCAAAAGCCAAGCAGGAGAGATGATAACTTGCAAAACTAAGTATTTCTGCACAGAAATAGAGCTGTAGATTTCCAGGTTTTTTAGAAACATGAGCATCAGGAATGCTGGATTTAATAGAACTGCATTTTGTTGGCCACAGATGCTCTACAGATGGTTTTACAAGGAAAGAACTGTAATGAAACAGAGATGGTTTAATTTCTTTGCAGACTGTTACTAGATCAATATCGAATACTGCTCTCAGGGGTTTTAGAGAATAGTGCAACACCAATTTCCTTGATATTGCATATCAAAGTGTCTGGCTGAAGCTGCAAAAACGCCTTATGTTTTCCACAAACAGTTGTTTTAGCATACATCTGTAGTGACTGTTGTCCACTTTTTCATCCAGCAAGAAAGAACTGAGCCCAGGCAGGAGGAGATGAAGAAATGCTTTTTTAAAAAATATCCATCTTGAGTGAGACAAAGGAACAACTTTAAATACACCTATAGGACTGTATTCTCATCTCTTTTTCACCATGATGAAAGAAGATCCACATTTTCATGATTTTCTGCCAGATTTGAACAGAAAAGCCAAGGAATGTGCACAATTTCTCAAAATCACTATTAGATAAGATAGCATTGCCTAGAACCATGATGATGAATGTGCAAGTAAACCCATTTGTGTGGACTCACAGAGACTTGGGCTTCTGAGAATTGAAGTCCAAGAACAGCTGGAGTGCCAAGGTTCACGATCCCTGGCAGAGAACCTTTAAATGAAATAAACATGCAGGGATGAGAGCAGGAAAGATAAAGGACAAGACCAGACTCAAAATCCAAGAGCTGCACAATAAAAGCCAGGACAGGCAGGAAGCTGAAGAGAATAATTTACATGTGTCATCTGATAAGAAAAAGGAAGATTTCATTCTTTATTCAAATACTCCCATGTACATCTCTCTTCTAGTAAAACACACAGAACTGCCTAGATGAACAAGTGGATTTTGACCCACTACTAAGAAAATCATCAAATTGATGCCAGTTCCTGCTCCATGAAGTGGGTCTTCCCATTTAATATACAATGGCACTTAGAGGACATCCATTGATGATCTTAAGGTAGGAAAGGTAGGTTGATACAGTCAAGGAGATCCCACAGAACCTCTAGGTGTTTCTACAGAGACCCATAAACATGCCATTGGGAGTTTATGAATGGAGGTCTTGGTGGTCTAAATATATGAGACCTAAAAATGAGGTTTTTTAGAAATTAGCTGTAGCAAGAACAGGAGCAGTAGGTAAGCATTCATGAAAAACTACAATACTTGTTCACTGTCTAGATTTACCACCAGCAGAGCTCGTGATGAGCAAATGATTAATTTATATAGCTGCCCATCAACAAATGCTCCCTGGAGAGTTTACAGATTAATAGGTGAACACTAGCCAGCAGCATAAAGTCATGCTGATTTTGTATGTGGGTTTGGAGAGGCAGGACATATTTCTGTTGGTTTGTTTCATTCTATTAAGTGGACCATATAAGAGCAAACAGCACACACAATCAAGAGAGGAATGTCTATGTTTATCCAGTATCTACATGTGTTTTTAACCTAAACATTTTATTTATTTATTTATTTATTTATTTATTTTCATACTTCTATACCGCCCTCCTTGCCAGGGCGACCCAGGGCGGTCTACAACACCATAAAAAACCATCACCCACTCCAGCTACTAAGAAGTGCAATGAAAGTGCCAGATTTCTAGGGTCATTTTTTAAAAGGGTGTAGCCAGTAAAGTGGAGGTAGGAACACTCTGAGGACTGGCTGTTCACACTGGGAATTACTTTGTCTGGTCATTGGCAAAAGGACCAAATTAGCCCACTGGTTCCTTTTCCTACCAATTAGATGATGTGATTGCCCGTGTGAATCAGCCACTCCCCACAACAGACCAAACAGTGTGACAAATATCTATGGCAGGAGTCCTCAAACCTTTTGAGCTGGGGGCCAGTTCATGGGACTGGACTCTGCTGCACCTGCTTCTGCTGCCTCCACTTTTGCCACCTACACTGCTGCTTCTGCTGCCACCAACTGAATCCTTGTCCCCTCCACTTGGTGTGTCCCTGCTGGCATTTCGTAGCAGGGCAGATGTTGGAAGGAGCTACTGTCAGAAGGGTAGGTGTGTGTACGGAAGCTCCTTACAAATCTGTCCTGCTACAGAGTGCCAGCAGGGACACGCCAAGTGGAGGGGACAAGGATTCAGGTGGTGGCAGCAGGTGTAAGTGGCAGAAGTGGAGGCGGCAGAACCAGTGGTGAAAGCGGCTGTGGCGAGGGCTAGATTTTTGATGCTGTGGGATGGATCCAGCCCACAGTCTGTAGTTTGAGGACCCCTGGTCTATGGCTTCCTCCCTCTAACAGAATATTCAGCACCACTCTACCACCTCACTTAGGTGCAAACTGCATCTACTGTATCATATTCTTGTAAAAAAATTTCAAATGACAAGACACAACATTCCCATTCATCAGCTGCAATATCTGCTTCAAATGAAAATTAAGCATATGCAGAGTTATTATTGATACCATTTTTAGATGGATGTGTCATGCAATTTCATGTACACTAGCAAAATAAAGTGCTGCTTTGCAAACCAAACCGATAATTGCATTTTATGCCTCTTTTTCAGAGAGATGCAAAAGTTATCCTACAGCCTATATTCATATTCTCATCATGCATTTCCCCCTGCAGCAATGTATTGGATGGTCTTGACTTCACCTTGATTTTGTCTGCAGATAACAGCATTATGGTAAATATAGCAAGGGGTGTAGAGCTTTCTCTTCCTTCTGCTCCACCCTATCTTGTCTGAAGCTTGGGAACCATTTATAAAACAGTTTGCAGTGGAAAGCTTGGAAACACTACAGTGATTTTTATCATTGACACACAGCTTCTGCTGTGTTTTGGAATGAAACCAAATAGATCTTCCATTTTCAAAAAATACAACCAGTACAGCTGATCCTCCAAGGTACTGAGCATTCTCTACTCCCACTGACAACTGTAGATAAACAAAGCACCTTAGCATCATACATAATTAAGTTGTATACAGGGAAGCATTTCCTTTGGGTGAAGGGACGCCATTCTTTGGCAAAAAGATGGAGGTAAAAATCAAAGAAATAAAAAGGTTAAAGAAGATGCTAAAGTCATAATGTATTTTTCTGGTGTAAAGGGAAATTTACCTCTAGCAATATATGTCATCCTTACAACTAGGATGATTTATTGCAAGGTGAACAATTTCAATGATTCCTCTGACCCCAAGACCCATTGTCAGCTGTCTCCACTGAAAAGGTGGAAACTGGGTGTGGGTTCAAAACTGGAAGAGACTGAAAGGTCACTTCTATTTTTAAACAAAACCCTCAGAAAAAGCACCCTTTCAAAAGCACTACTTTCCTTCAGAGAAAAGTTCTACTCGAAGAGCACTGTCACACATTCTCATCTAAATGGACATAAAGATATTCCTCAAGTGCTGTGTACATCCAGGGCTTGTTAAATGGGCAAGGGAAATGTCCACAGCCAGCAACAGCCCACGGCAATTCTTTACCTTAATATGCTCTACATGAGTCTACCTTTGCAAAGTGGTCAGAGACCTCCGATTGTCTACTATGTCACTGAAAGCTAGCATATATGTTTATTATATGACTCTTGAAACCTTAACTACCTTTGTTGTTGTTGAGTCGCACAGTCAAGTCCGACCCTTTGTGACCCCCATGGACCACAGCACACCCGGCTCCTCTGTCACCTGTTCCAGAGTATGCCCAGATCTGCACCTCTGTGTCAACAATGCTGTCTAACAATTTCATCCTCTTCTCCTTTTGTCTTTGATCTTTCCTAGCACCAGGGCCTTCTCCAATGAGTCCTCTCTTCTCATTTGATGGCCAAAGTACTTGAGCTTTAGCTTCAGCATTTTTCCTTCCAAGGAGCAGTCAGGGTTGATTTCCTTCAGGATGGATTGATCTCCTTGCAGTCCAGGAGACTCTCAAAAGTCTTCTCCAGCACCACAGTTCAAAGGTGTCTATTCTTCTGCACTCAGCCTTTCTTATGGGAAGACCATTGCTTTAACTATGCAGACTTTTGTTGGAGATGTCTCAATTTTTCATTATGCTTCCTAGGTTTGCCATAGCTTGCCTCCCAAATAGTAAGCGTCTTTTTATTTCATGGCTGCAGTTACCATCTGCAGCGATCTTGGATCCCAAGAAAGTAAAGTCTGTCACTGCTTCCATTTCTTAAATTGCTTACAATCAGGCTATCTGAAAGTAATTCCAGTTCTTAATTCCAGGAGACATGACCAGTAATTAACAACCTTCTTGAAACCTCATTAATATCAGAGGCACATTTTTCAGGGATACAGGAGAGGTATTTTTCAGTGACTGTTCCCAAACTCCGGAACTATTTTTCTAGCAAGTCCCATCCAGATTAATTTTTAATGTTTTGATAGTCTTCTACTGGCTTTCAAAGACCTTTCATGCAAACTAGTTTTCTGGAATATTGGGATGATCATACAGTACTTTTATTTTTATGATTGATAATCTTTGCTACTGTTATTTTGTTTTAACTGCTCTTTTTCATATACTAGTTTTAAAATTGCTTTTCTTATTTTGTTGTGAGGGTTTTGTTGGAAGCTGGTTTGTGAACACAGAGTTGAAAGATGGGATAGAACTCTAAATAAAATAAATTCTTATTTCATTTATCTATAGGTTAAATAAAGACTAAACGCTGGCTTCTATGTTTTTCCTTCTTTAATTCCCAATCTGAAGACTGAAAGGGGACTTTACAGAATCTTTAAACCAATTCTTTTTTTCATCCATCCTCACAGACTTCAATTTCCCTTCTGATCCTTTCTTTAGACCAGCTGAAAAAGTTGTATTTTGAGAATAGAGGCAGAGTGATTTGTAAAATTGCTCTTGTAGCACATACTTTTAAATGTGAAGGAGTTGTGCAGGAAATTAATGGAATCTATTCGCAACAAACCAGCTTGTACAGGCACGTAGCATGATCACATATTTCAGATTTCTCTCCATTACACAACCCACAATATAAGAGGGAAAAGTATGATACATCAGCTTCTTAAATGTATTATATGTAACCGTGTCACTAAAATGCAGAGAACCTGTGCAACTTGGATGAAGAGCATAACACAAAAGAAAAAACATCCATTTTCAGGCACCAGGTGTCACACTAAATTTCCTAAGAACATTCAATGGTTTCATACTGGAGTTTTTATTTCAAATTCCTTTGTTCTAAAACAGTGTTGCGGAAACTACGGCCTGAGGGCCGGATCCAGCCCTGATACCAATTCATTTGACCTACACCACCATTGCCACTCCTGGAAGCAGGAGCGGCAAGGATGGCACGGGCTGGATGAATTGGTTTCGGGGGCCAGATCCAGCCCCCGGGCTATATTTTGAGCACCCCTGCTTAAAGCAGAGAAAATGGCACCCTAAAAACCTATCTCATCCTGTTGCAAAACAGATTGCAAGGGGCATTTTACTTCTGCTTCCAATGGGAGGAACCATGTGACTGGCCCGCTGAACCATGTTACTGGCCCATGGTCCAAAATGTTTGGGCACCCCTGTTATAAATAATGACTTCAAGAACAGAAAGCCTTTGGGAAACTGAAATTTTCTTCTACTTGTTTTTGAAGTCTGACCTTTCTCATGTTAAATGTGCCTTCCCCGCCCCGACCCCATTCTTCTTTTACAAGAGAGAACAGCAGTCTGTGCTATATAGAATGCAAGCAGGCTTTACTGATGAAATAAATGAAGCCCCTGATGGTGTTATAGACATTGTTAGAGCCTGTGACAGAACGTCTTCTTTTTCTCGTGCCATATCCGATTCCGAATATTGGTGATCATCATAGCGATCAGCCAAGAGGGCTGTCCTAAGAATATAATGCAGTAGCTTTTCACCTGCCTTCTGCATCACAGGGCGACACCCATACTACTGATCCACTTCCATGAGTTACTTTCTGGTCCTGAGCTCTTTTGGCACACAGAGTCCTCCTTAGCCCCAGGCCCATATTGATGAAGCTGCTGCCCTCCATCAAGATGGATTCATGTGGGATTTAATCCACTTGGGGACCATCATCCTTTCCTGTGGACTTCACCATCCAAGTCTTTTCGTCCTCAGGGTGGTGGGGTTACTTAACTGCTTCCTGATCATCGGCACCTATTTGCTAGCAGTATGATCTACTCTATTACCATTGGAGAATAACCTGGCCAGATGGGAGTGACAGACCTAGTTGTGCAAATATGGAGACTGATTTAGCATCTGATATATATACATTTGGCAAGTTCCTGTACCCTGAATTTGTGTCTCTTGTTATGCAGACATTAGTGATGATTTAGGTCATGAAGCTGCCTCTTAGCAGTAACAGATCTTATACCTAAGGCCTGCGATGTCCAGGATGTGTTATGGATAATGGATTGTACTTGGGTGAGGTTTTAGCAGGGAGCTTTACTTGAAAAATTGTGTTTTATCGTTTTCTCATTTGAAATTGCCTTGTAGCATATTCCTAAGAATCAGGAAAGCTTAGCTCCTGGTCACACAGAGAACTGGGTTACTTGGAAGTCACTTAATAAGCTACATGCTAGAGTTAGCAAAATGAATGCTAACCTAAGAAAATGGAGCTTTTCAACTGACACAGTCCTTTGCAAGTACTAAGAACACACAACTTCACACCTATGCCAGTGTTCTTGATGCCCTTCAACATGCATTATGGAATACTTGATGTTAGCTGCCCCAGATGCTCTTGATGTTGCTCATTATTGGATGAAAGCTGACTGATAGATACATTGTCAGCAGCAGTAGCAGCAGCAGCTACTTGTGTCCAAGCATACATTTCCCCCTTGAAAGTCATTATTTTCCCCATTGATGGATGTGTCTCTGGTGACTCAATCCAATCCTAGCAAGAAACATTTGGCCACACACATTACACTGAATAGATGGTGGAGGGCATGGTTGAGTTTGACGATGCCTCCGTGCTTGTCGCATAGCCTCTTCATGTCTGCAGAGTTCCCATTCGAAATGATCGGTAGCAGCAGAGATGGTTTGGCACCAAAGTGGGTGATCTTTGGTCGCTGCCTCCCAGGTTTGTGGGTTCATACCTGACATCTTCACGGTTTGTTTCAACTGGTCCTTATAATGCTTCAAAGGAGCTCTATAAGGTCTTGTACCGGAGCTAAGCTCCCCATAAAGAATTTGGTGACGAAGCCTGGAACCATCCATATGGCAGACATGCCCTATCCATCCAAGATGATGGCCTATGATGGAAGCTTCAGTGCTGTTTAGATTTGGCTTTTTGAGTACTGTGATGTTGGTGACATAGTCATCCGACTTGATGCTCAAGGTGGACCTTAGCTTCTGTTGGTGAAAGTGCTCAAGTGCTTAATTAATTGTACTTTTGTCCTTTTGTCACAAAGGAAGAAGTGTGACTTCCCAGGCTCATATGTACATTCTAGACATTAATGCAGGTGTTATGGGCCTAAGCCTGTGATGGCGAACCTTGGCACTCTAGCTGTTCTACGTCTTCAATTCCCAGAAGCCCAAGTCATTGTGAATCCACACTAATTGGTTTACTGCACACGGAGTAAAACCATTCGTATGGATTCACATGGACTTGGGCTTCTGGGAATTGAAGTCCAAGAACAGCTGGAGTGACAAGGTTCACTATCACTGGTCTAAGCTTTTGATTTCAAGGACATACCCCTATTCTTATACAAGTGTTTTAATAGGTTCACAAAAAGCCAGCTTGCTCTGTTTTACTACTGATAAGAGACATCAAAGGCCTACATCCAAGAGACTGGCATATATGCAGCTGAGCAAGGTAATGTGTGCAAAAAATATATTTCAGAAATGCCAATTTGCTGGCTATTTTTTAAGCCTGGTGGGTGAATGATGGAAGTAGCATTTTTCCCCAGCTGGACCATTCCTCCTCCATAGCTAAAGAAATTTGATAGTTATATTCTTCTTCCTGTTGTAAAACCTCTCATTTGCCAACCCAATTAGCAGCTTCTTCCCCCTCACATTTTCCCCCAGATGGCAGGTATCGAATATTTCCTAGCCAAGTAAAGGTGAAAAAAAAAAGGAATGAGAAATCAAATTTGGAAGCAATCCTATATCTCTATATATTAGTGACTTGGATGCTAGATGAATGAGACATGCGTTGTGTTACATTCCTAGTGATAGGAACTTAAGTAAAGCATCAAATTTAAGAAAGAACCAAAAGTAGGCTGGAAAAATAGCCTGCTAACCCCCAATTGCTTTTGAGCCCATTAAACATGAGGAGTGGGCAGGCCAATAGGGAGGAAGGCTGCAGTCTGATAATGTTTTAGTATTCCCAAGGTGTCTGCTTCTAGCCACAATACTGTCTATAATCCTCCCGAGTCAGCTACCACAGAGAAAATACACAAGCAGGCTAAAATAGAAGTATGCATACTACATTGTTTGCATTTATATTCAGATAAGTTATATTTCTTCTCAACACAAAAGCTTCCTTTATAACTATTATAACTAATAACTAGAAGAAGTGCTCATTCTTCTACTTCAGCAAGCCACCCATTGTGTAATCCGTTTTTTAAAAAAGAGCCAGTTATGCAGATCACATTCAGAGCTTCCTGTGAGTAAGTTACCAAGAGGAGACACTGGGGTTTTCACCTCACTTCTCTGTTTCAAAGGTTACTGCAGGTTCCTTATCTGACTCAAGCTTATGTAAGAAGAACATAGAGAGCTTTCCTTTCAGATTGCATGTTAGTAAAATGATTCAAATCATATTCTGAATTCTCTAATATATTATTGGTAAAGGACATCAGAGAATAAATCTTTGAGATCCTTTTCGACATTTTTGAAAAACAAACAAAAAAGCTCATACATGGTTCCATACGGTGGTAAACTCCAAGAAATTTTACTACCACACTGTGGGCGTGGTATGGTGGGTGTGGCCAGGGGAAAAGCCCTGTGTTGCAGCCAAATTAGGACTACTTTATTTCAAAACTTGGATGGGTGGGGCTAGCCAGAATTTCTGCTACCAGTTCTGGTGAAATGGTGCGAACTGGTTGATACCCACCATTGGTTCCGTATCGACATGATGATAGATGAACTAGGCACAGAGATCAGACTACATAGGCCAATATTCAGTTCTTCATCATAATCATTCTCAGTTCAGCAGGACATGAGGGCAACAACTTGAAGAACTGACTGTTTCTGCTGCAGAACCAATGGCTGCCATCCATACTGGCAGCAGAATTTTGAGACCTATAGTCCAAAAAATATTTTCTCTAAGCTTTGATGGCAACAACTATTGTCAGATTCAGGCTCATGCTGGGGTATTGGGGCTCCAGGAAGTGTCCCACCCCCACTCTGGCAACTCTGCACTCCAGGGCATGGGCAGAATTTTATCTTTTATTTTATTTATTTTATTTTTAATTTTTAATTTTTTTACTAATGGCATGCCTTTGTATAGCTATTGACGTAAATTGTTACCAGGTAGCTTTTGCCTTAGTGCATGAATTGGGAGATGCTTTAGGGCAAGTGGGTGGGCAGAAGAACCGAGTTTGAAAGGGATGCCATTCAATCACAAGGCATTCCCCCCCCCCCCAAAGCTGCTTCATTCTCAGTTCCTGGGAAGGACCACCTTCAAGCATCTTTCTATCTCTCTCTCTCTCTCTGGCATGAATGCAAGGCCAAGGCTACCCCTTTGAGACTGTCAGCTGAACGCACTTGAGCAGCCAGGTGTGTGTGTATATGTGTGGCGTGTTTGCCAGAGCACGCACACAACTTCCCACAGGCGAGTCAGTGAGAGAGAATGAGAGAGAGAGAGAGAGAGAGGAAAAGAAAAAGAAGAGGGCAGGGGTGGGAATTGCCTCAGCTCACGCCTCTCTTACCCTGGGGCGGGCCAGGTGGAGAGTGTGTGCACACATGTGGGGACATACATATGTAATTTCTCTCCCTCCCACCCACCCCTACACTTTTGCGTGTGTGCACACATTGGCTTATTTGCTCAATCACTTACTCTCTGGGCCAATTATAATAAATTCATGCTAGAAATTTTTCTGGGTTGAAAGGATTTTTGCTGGAGAAACTCTGCCGAGGGGAGGCACGAATGGGGCTCCTTTTCAAGTCCCATGCCCCTTAATGGTAGCCAGCACAAGCCTGGTCAGATTCAGTTATGTTTGTGAACAAGGATGCTCTATCTTTCTTGGCTCATATGGTGGCAAGAAATTTTGAAAATGTCAGGACTTCCAGTTTCAGTTCATTGGATTATGCATACTTTTCCAGCACATTCCCAACAGATCTTTTTACTGTTCTACCTCATATTCTATTCCATGAGAAATTCATCTAAAGAATCTTCATGCACACCCATTTAGAAGCATGAAGCTTATAAATATTTCTATGTGCAAGTATGTTTTTCCTATTTTCCTACCACAATGGTCAATTTTAAATGCATGGGATGGTTTTCATATCAAGCCATCAGCTATGGAAAGTTCAGCTTTTATGGCATTCAGTCTTATTCTTGTAAATAAGGTAAAAACTAAAACTATGAAAATGAACAAGGTGCTTTCAGCAGGGAAGTACTGACCGCCCTGTTGACAAAACTGGCAAATTCCTTGCTGACCTATCCAACAAGCCTAGAAAGTCCAGTTTTACCTCTACAGCTGAGGAAGAACAAGTTGAAAATTCTTTCATCAATTTATTCACCTTCATGATGGATCAGAGATCAGCATTATCACTAAAGCTTTAAGTAGGCATTAACATAAAAACCTGCACTGGCAAGCACCGGCTTTATAATGCACTAATGCTGTCTTTTCAATAACGTACAGAAATCCATCCTCCTTCGCCCAACATAGGCAATGAATATTCATTAATATCCTCTACTGGAAAGTAGGATGGCTGGCCAGCACAAGAATTCAGTTGTTATTTATTGCATTCCATATCTTTTGCAAATGAATGCTTAGTTACTTATGTGAATAAATCTACTCTTTTGGAAAAGTGTGGCATATCTGACTCTTATGGTTTAATGATTGCAAGCCCTAGAACAGGGGTTACCAACCTATGGCCCATGGGCCAGCCCCAGCACCTGGCACCATCCCATCCACCCCGTTTCTGCCTCCACCACACCTAGAAGTGAAAGCGGGTGCTTGTATGTTAGCAATAAAACGCACCCGTGCATGTGCAAACATACCCGTGGCTGTCATAAACATGGAAGTGGGTGCATTTACAACAGCTGTACATGGGCCCGTTTCTGCTTCTAGGGTGTGTGGTCAGGCCCATGACATAAAAAGTGTGGCCACCCCTGCCCTAGAACATAAACTAACTCCTACATGGTCTCATTGATTCCAAACCCAAGCTAAGGCAGGAAATTCACAAATAAACCATATCTGAAATACAGCTGTTCAAAGATTTTAAAAACACCTTAGTGAACGAAAGTCAACCACTGTCTGAGGTAGCCTATTTCACTGCTGGACAGCTCAGTGGTTCACTGTGCCTTCTTGACAAGTGATAGATTCAATGTCCTATACAGGCCATTCCATTTCTGCAGGTCAATGATGACATTGATGACATTGATGACGTTGATGATGATGATGATGATGTGATGATGATGAAATTTGAATTCATTTGTTCAATTCCTATGCTCTGAAACAAATTTGCACCATCTTCCTTATGACAACCCTTTGAATATTTGGATAATTTAAAAGTAATGAAGACAATGAAGCTTATGATAGCATGGAAGATAACTTGCTTTTAAAAATTATTCTGTATAGGAGGCAATTTTGGGAAGGAGGAGAAGCAAAATATATCAGACGTAATCAGGTTTTTAATTCTTCATACCTTTCCAGACATCTAACACAGTGATGGGATGTAACAGGTTCTCACCAGTTCGCCAGAACCGGTAGTAACTTTTTTCCAGCGTCCCGGAGAACCGGTAGCAGCTTTTGTAGGGAACCACCTTCAGTTTAAAAGCTCTGGTTGATTTGTGTTTGGGGTGGGTGGGTTTATTTTAATGTATTTTTATTTTATTTATTTTATTTAATTTATTTACAGGTTTGTGTTGTGGGTGGGTGGGTGGGTTGAGGTATGTGTGTGTGTGTGTGTGTGTTATATTTTTTCTTTGGCCCCACCCATGTCATGATGTTGGCTCCACCCACATGATGATGTCATTACATTAACTCCACCCACACTGTGATGACATCACGGTGGGGTAGTAAAAATTTTGACATCCCACCACTGATCTAACACCCTCACCTGTTGATGCTTTGTGCCATCTCCCCATCATGGCAAGGAAGAGAGATCAAAACCTGCTTTACCTGTCAGAAGAAGCCTGAAAATATTTCTTGTATTTCCACATTTGTTTTGGAAGCCTATGCTCTGAACAGTCAAAGACACTCCTAACTGCAGTATCTTTCTTTCATTTGGAAAGTTTATGAAACATCTTGATACAAGAGTAGTTCATTGATTAAGAAAATATGGGCTTTGAGAATGGGGACTCCAGAGAAATGTATGATTGGTCAATTTGCTACTACAGTATTCCATTTGAGAAGATCTATGTTAATATTCTGGCACCACAATCAAGGACTTGCTGGCTGCTCTTATATTTATTTAAATGAAATTAAAGGACTGATCATATGCTGCCACTGTTGCCACAGCTAGCAGGAAGTTTTAAATTGCTTGTGAGTTCGATCCTGACCAGGGCTCAAGGTTGATTCAGCCTTCCATCCTTCTGAGGTCAGTAAATTGAGTACCCAGAATGTTGGGGGCAAAATGCTAATTAACTTGTGAACCACCTAGAGAGTGCACTAAGTAAGCGCTATGGGGCGGTATATAAGTATGATTGCTTTGCTTTTTAATCTGACTTGGATCATGGCCGGCAACATAGATGCTTATGTTATTTATGGTATTATACTCTGTACTCAGATCTTGTTTCACACGTCTGTTTTCCTTTATTCATGCATGCAACAAAGCAATTTGGTGAAGAATTCTTTGATAGCTTTTTTTTAAAAAAATGCCTATAATTTGGAAGCTTCAAAAAATTTTCTCCTTATAGAGCTTTAACGGCTCATCTTTTCATAGCCTACCATCTCATTAAAAGTACAGTATTCAAAAATGTGATGGGAAAATGTTTGTGGTCAAGATAAGAGTCTTCCACAATGTATAATAATAATTACTATATCTATGGAGTCATTTTGATGTAGTTATTTTGTTCCACACAACTAAATAATCATTAGATGGGAGGATATTCAAAATAGCAAAAGCTGGGAGTTTTTTTTCTTTTTCTTTTTGGTGACAAACTTAATGGGTTCTCTAAAAACCAAATAACTATTATCTTTTTATGCATTAGGAATATTTGTTTGGTATAAGAAACATTTTCTAATGAAAGACAAGCATTAGAAATTGCAATGTGACTTAAAAAAGAGAAGGCCAAAGCTATTTCAGGCTGCATTAACAGAGGTAATCATAGCAGTTCTAAAGCGAAACAAGGATCTAGCAAAAGTGGAGAGCTACAGCCCTATCACTCTTCTCAGTGTTACTGTAAAACTCCTTGAAAGGCTCATATTCAACAGAATATCCCAGATAATAAACCAGCATATCCCAATTGAGCAAGCAAGATTTAGACCCAGAAGAGGCTGTGATGAACAGGTCCTTGGATCAGAAGGCGGATTCAAGAATAAGATGGTGAGCACAGGTGTCTTCCTAGACCTAACAACTGCATATGACAGCGTGTGGTGAGACAAATGCTTCCTTAAATTCATCAGTATCTTCCCTTGTCTAAAATTTATTACATTAATCAGCAACATGCTGAACAAGAGACATTTCCAGATATTTTCAGATGACTCTAAGAGCAGAGTATTCACAACAAACCGTGGTCTTCCCCAGGGTTCTATGTTGGCTCCTTTACTATTTAATTTATTGATATATATATATAATTCACATAGCCACCCACTCGCCACATCGTGGTGACTCAGGGCAGCTTACAAAGTTAATACAGTGTTACAAAATAGCAAAACAGAAACAACAGGAGGGGGAAGCTCACAAAAGTTCAAATGTTCGGGCAGAGGCATCCTCAGCCGCCCACACGGCCAGGATGGTGGAAACAGCCACCCAGCCAGGGCAGCGTCTTTGGCCGTGGCTCCAGCCGGCGGCCCTCTTATCAACCCAGCCAGGTGGAACAAATCCTGGGTGAGGGGCAGAGGTGTCCTCAGCCGCCCGCACGGCCAGGGTGGTGGAAACAGCTACCCAGCCGGGTGTACACACATGTACACACATGACCTCCCGAATACTATATCTAGGAAATTCATCTATGCGGATGATATAGCATTGGTCGCCCAACACCAAAGCCGCCCTGGGACTGAGTCAGTGCTTTCATCAGACTTAAAAATCTTGGACATTTACTTCCATCAGGATAGTCTCAGACCAAACCTTCAGAAAACTACTCTGTCAAGTTTTCATTTGCAGGACAGAAACATGGGCTATAAACCAGCTGTATCATTCAGAGGAGAAAATCTGCAATACTGTAGTAGCCCCAAGAACTTGCGAGTCTCCTTACATAGGTCTTTGACCTATAAGTGGCACCTGTCCAATGTGGCAGCAAAGATTAAAATCAGAAACATCTTACAGAAGCTAACAGGCACTTCTTGGGGTGCCAGCACTCAAGTTCTTAGATCCACCACCCTAGCATTATCATATTCTGTTACTGAATACTGTTGTTCATCTTGGCTAACAGGAAATTTTAAATTGCACACACAGAACTAACAGACATTCAGCTGAACCAGGCGATGTGTATCATCACAGGCTGTATTCAACCAACAAACACCCACTGCCTCCCTGTCTTGAGCCATATTCCGCCACCACCACTAAGAAGATCACTGGCATTATTAAACCTGGGGATAAAAATAATAAACAATCCTCTCCTCCCAATCCATGCCAATATAACTGCCCGCTTCAGCCCAATGATTAAAATCTAGACACCCTGCTTGGTGCACAGCAATCAACCTACAGAATAACCATTTTAATATCTCAGATGCCTGGATGGAATTCTGGCAACATCTATCTCCGATTCCCCATCATCACATAATCAAGAATCCCTGTAAATGGCCAGCTGGATTTTCCCTTCCAAGATGGCAGTGGAAGATGCTGAACAGAGTGAGGACTGACTGTGGTAGATGTGAGCCCACTCTGTTCACATGAGGATGGACGTCCTCTCCCCAATGTGACTGTGTAGAATGGGCCACATTATACATAGGTGTGTTTGGAGGCACATTGGAGGACTTGCATAGTGCCACAGAAGAAGCCCTTCAATGGCTTTCAAACCTGGATGTGGAACTCTAGCTAGGAACTTGAGATGGACAATTTGTGCTTACTGTATATATCAACATTAATGTAGACAACTGAAGTTCATCATACGATAAATAAATAAGTCTGCAAATCCAATCAAGTACTAGTCCCCCTCTATTTGAAACTGGTCAGGCCTCTTTTTGAGTACTGTGTCCAGTACTGGGCACCACACTTTAAGAAGGATGTTGCTCAAGTTACAGGAAGTCAGATTTCAGTTGAATATCAATAAAAACTTCCTAACTCTAAGAGTAGCATTTCAGTGGAACCAATTACCGTACTTCCGAAGACAGTGAGCAGTCCAAGAGAAAATTAGACAACCATCTGTCAGATAAAGTACTATGTAAAAGTCTTAGCCTACCACCAGCTGGCTTGGAAAAATCCAGTGAGTTATTGGGGGGGGGGGCATAACTCAGCCTGAGTGACCTCGACACACCAAAATTTGAGAGAATCTTCTGCTGACTTTCCTCTTAACTCTTTTTAAGTTAGGTGAAGTTTGGAGCTAAGGTGTCCAAACTACCACCACCACCCCACCATCACTCAGTGAATTCCTCCCCCCCCCCCCACATTTATGGTGGCCTGAAATTTTTGCACAGTAATATATACCATACTTTGATTTAGAGTCCTGCATTGAGCAGGAGGTTGGAACCAATGGCCTTATTGGCCCCTTCCAACTCAGTTATTCTATTATTTTGATAAATGTAGACCAAAAACTAATTCTCCTAAACCCACAAAGTTACTATAGACCAGTGATGGCGAACCTTTTAGAGAGTGAGTGCCCAAACTCACCTTCGCCACAGACTCAACAGGTAGCTGTCTGTGCCATGTCCTCACACTGCATGTGAGCCACCCATCTTACCTCAGACAGGGGAGAGAGGAAGCACTCCCATTGGGCTGCTGGGAAGAGGGGCAAGGTGAACTTTGTGCTGCGGGGAGGGAGGAAGCACTCCCATTGGGTTGCTGGGCAGAGGGGTGGGGCAAACTAAAGTAATATACTGTACAATAATGAAATGATTGATTGATATAGCCATTAATCTATTGCTAAAATTGGCACACTGATGCTTTCTAGTAGTTAGGATGGTCATTTCAGCTTACTTCCAGTTAGTCCATCACAATTCCCTACTTTTATCCTTTGATATCCTACAGCAAGGTACAACCCTCCCCAAAGTCATCTTACACACAGAGATGTCTAGGAGAGTTCTCTTTGCATCTGCTCCACAAACCTTTGAAACATTAATATTAAAAGCTCCCAAAGAGAATGAGAGTGATTTTCATCACTGAATCCCAAATTTGGAAGAAGCCCCTCTTACCTGTTGACTAAAATATCTCAAAAAGGTGGAAACGTAAAGAAAGGCAATGTAGTTTTTTATTTATTTTTAAAAAATTGATGGAGGGGCATGGAGTGCTGATGAACGCTTTTGGGTCATTGAGCACTGCATGCAGATCACTGATGAAACTTCTGTCAGTCTATATTTCTCAGTGATGGTCAACCTTGGCACTCCAGGTCTTCTTGGACTTCAATTCCCAGAAGCCCTGATCAGCAGGAGTGCTGACTTGGGCTTCTGGTAACTGAAGTCCAAGAACACTTGGAGTGCCACGGTTGGCAATCACTGTAGAGTTTAAGTTCAAGGGACCTTGCTGCCCCTCCCTCTGTGCCTCCCCCAACTGCCAGGGAAAGAAGAAGCCAGGGCAGGTTGAGGACCTTGCCGCCCCTCCCCCTGTGCCTATACCAACTGCCAGGGGAGGAAGAAGCCGGGGCGGGATGGGGACCTTGCTGCCACTCCCCCTGTGCCTCCCCCAGCTGCCGGGGAGGGGGGAGGCCGGGGCGGGTTGGGGACCTTGCCGCCCCTCCCCCTGTGCCCACCCCAACATATTGTATTGTAATGTAATGTATTGTCTGTAAGCCGCCCTGAGTTGCCACAGCGAGTGGGCGGCAATATAAATTTGAACTAATAAATAAATAATAAATAAATAAATAAATAAACCCTGCATAGTCACAGCCTTATTCCCATGGCTGTCTGTCTTTACAGTATCAATCCCCACTGTGTCATTTGGGGACCTCCTCAAGAACTTCTCCCCAGCTTAGGCAGTGAGCCAATCTGCTACTGACACCTTCTGACACAAAATCCTTCATGTTTGCATCTTCCCAAAAGGGAAGGAAAAAGCAGTCATAAAATTGCTTCTTCAAGGTTCACAGCACATTGTAAATTAGAATGACAGAGAAATGCCCGATTCCAGAGTCAGTAAAATACCTAATAGACTTGGTAAAATGGCACAATAAGACATTATGTGTTGATGTACATGTGTGACTGAAAGGGAAAAAATTAGTTTGCTCATCTGCTGGAGTTGTAATCTCCTCTGTATGTAAAAATGGAAGAATCAGTGGAAAGAGGAGGAGGAAGAGAAATTTTTTGAGGGAGACTGGTTTCCCACAAGCAGATTCTGCTAGAAAGACATTCAACTTGCTGAAAACAAAGGTGTACAATATTTTAAGTTTTTTGTTGAGTTTTTTAAAAAAACGTTTCTTGCTAAATTTGTGGTGATATTTCAGGTTCATATTCTTCATAATGAAGTGTTGGGTGTTGGTGAAGTTATTCGGCCATCTCCTCATTTTCTCCCAGAAATGTACTGATGCTTCCATGCCTTCGCTTCAGTTCACTCTGACCTCACTTTTCACCCCATATAGTCAATTAAAAAGAAGAGTTCATAATGTTTTCCTAACACAACACACAAGCCAACAGCCACTGAGAAAAATCAAGGAGGCAGCTATAAAAGACAACAGGGATGGGTAAAGTTTGAAGAGGCAGCAATGTAAGTATTTCTTAGGAAGCTAGCTGAGTAGCTCAGTGAGTTAGATATCTGGTTGTGGAACCAGAGATTAGGAGTTCAATTTCCCACTGTGACAACCCTTAGGACTAAATGGCCTTGGGTGGCAAAGTCCACAAGAAAGGGTAATGTACCCCAAGTGGGTTAAGTCCTACTTGAATCTATCTTGATGGAGGGCAGCAGCTTCATCAACACTGCCTTGGGGCTGATGAGGACTTTGCATGCCAAAAGGGCTCAGAACCAGAAAATGACTTGAGGAACTGGATCAGTGTTATAGCTGTCACACTGTGAGGTAAATGGAAGGCTACTGCATTAAAGTGTTCCCAGGACAATCTTCATGGCTTATCGCTGTAATGATAGCTAATATTCAGAATTGGGTGCAGACTTACCTTGGATACCTTGGAGTCATTATTCAGCGAGGAGTCTGCACACTGGCAGACATCTCCACCATGACATTCTGCACATGGAAATGGATCTGAGAAATCAAATCCATCCGTATGTAGATTTTTAACCATTTAGATATCATGTCATCCACTGGCTAGGTGGTCCATGACCTGTGCCCCTCCTGCCAATTGAATTGCATCTCCAGACAGAGTTGCTGCCCTTCAGGAAAGGGTTAAAAACATGGCTGGCAGGGCAGGTGTGGGGCACTAGTGGTATAGGGACCCCAGCCTGCTAGTTAATTTAGTAAATATTCTCTCTCCCTTCTAATATTTTAATCTTTATTTTTCATCTTTGATTGTAATATTTTAAATTTTTAACGTTGCCAGTTTTTATAGGGTTTTTAGAATTATTATTATAATGTTGAAAATTTTTATATTGCATTATTTGTAATTGCTGTGATTGTCTAACTGTGATGTGAGTCGCCCTGAGTCGGGTTCCCTGAGTGGGCGGCATACAAGTGCAAAAATTAAATTAAAATTAAATTAAGTCTGACAGAGGATATTTTGTTGAGTTTTAGTCCCAACTTAATATCATTGACAAGAGATGGGCAACACTGCCTAGTTAGACCATTCAAGCTCCACAGCACTTGAAGAAAAAGTGCCTCCTGAAAGAATAGAGCTGTACAGTCCCAGGGCACTCCCATAAGAAGGGAACGCTAATCCACTTCGGTGTAGTCTCTGTCACGGAAAACCCTGAAAAAGGTTGCCATAAGTTAGAAGTAGTGGCACACAATTATTATTATTAACAGTGGTGGGATGTCAAAAATTTTACTATCCCACCGTGATGTCATCACAGTGTGGGCGGAGCTAACATCATGATGTTGTGGGTGGGGCCAAATAAAATAAAATAAAATAAAATAAAAATAAGCACACACACCCCTCAACCCACCCACCCCAAACACAAACCTGTCACTTACCTGTTAGTATAAGTGCCTGGGCAGCACCATGTTGCAAGATGAATATGGTCATCATATCAGTTCTCTAGGATAATATGCCTTAATGTAAATGTAAAACAACGGTACCTCCTTAAGTGTTCTCCAATTGGAACAGCAATTGGAACAGCACAGGTGTAGCTTATTGATGAGGTAACTCCAAGACTTTGATTAAAAACCCCAAGCCAGGCTGCCAGGCCTTTTTAGGAACTGTGGTAGTATGTCAATACTGTATAGGTAAATGTATTAAATACACATTAAAATACACACAGACACACCACATCCAAAGGTGAGTCACTTACCCTGGGGAGCAGGCTATAGGGAGCTTCAGGCTAGCAGCTTCTCTTCCTCCTCCCAGCAAGGAGGCCGTGCATATGCACCAAGCATTGTAGGCGTGCATGCACACCAAGTGCTTGGCGCGCATATGCAGTGGGGGAACCAGTGAAAAGGTAAACCCTGAAGGTGGTTCCCCCCCAAAAGCTGCTACCGGTTCTCCAGGACATGGGGAAAAGTTACTACTGGTTCTGGTGAACTGGTGGGAACCTGTTGCAACCCATCACTGATTATTAATATAAGTATATATCACTTTCATTTGACACATTTGTCTATATATACCTGAGAAAATTCTCTAAATAGAGATGCAGAAACATCACAGAAGGAAGAGTCTGAAAATTGATCTTGACACAAGTCTTTTGGAAGTTTAGAGACAAAGCATAGTTTGGTGGCCTGTGTAAATGAACAACCACATTGGACACAACACCGGCTGATTAACTTTTCAGGAAAATTCTAGCACAGCATCCCACTCCTGGCTGAAAACCCCAAGCAAGCTGACATTAGGGATGCTAGAAATGCTTGCCAGTATAAGCTTCTGTCACCACTTTGGAGCCTGTGAAAGCAAGCTGGCAAGGTTTTCAGGCCCACCACCATCATATAAAATCTCAAAACGGCAGTGGAATCTTGTTGCCTGATAAATAAATTAATGCTTTACTGAGAATCAGGGCCAGGCCAAAATATTCCGCTGCCTAGTAAAAAGCCAAAATGGCATTTCCTTCCAACTAAGGAATCCCAGTTAAATCTCAGTTCGAGAATGACAATAAAGTGTCCTTCGCCATTCCAAAGAACTGCAGGAGACACACGACTCTGTCCTACAAAGTAGGGGAACGGTGGGAGCTGGTCTCAAAAGGATGGAAAGGAGGTTCTGTAACTACCCCTATACCATTTGTCTCACTCTAATGGTAGAGCTGTCCATGCTGAGAACTGTGAATTGATCTCCCTCCCCACAGAGGCTTAGTTGAGCCCCTTCCTATTGTTTCACTGTGCTCAAAGACCATCCTATTCAGAAAGGCCTACACACCTATCAATGTGGGATACATACCTGGGGGGGGGGCAATTTTTAAGGGGGCAATTTGAGAGTGAGTTATTAGCAGTGAATGTTTTGCATTTCTTATGGTTCTAGGGGCCTCATATACAGTACAGTCAAACCTCGCATAAAGAGCACCTCACTTAAAGAGTAACTCACTCAAAGAGCAGAATTTTCTCTAAATGTTTGCTTCACTTAACAAATAAAACCAACCAAAAACTCGCTTAACAAATAAATCGGGGTTTGCAATCCCCCCCACAATTGGTCGCTTACAATGGTGTTTTGCTTAAAGAGCAAACTCGCTTAAAGAGCAATCCTGTGGAACGCATTATGCTCTTTAAGCAAGGTATAACTGTATATAAATATGTATTGTGACATACAGATTTTAAAAATTAAAATCAGAGTGTAGGTGGGGCATGGCCAAAAAAAGGTTGTAAACCACTGGCCTACACCTTCATTTCCATTTTATTAGGTAAAAGGTAAAGGTTACCCTTGCTTGAAAGCCAGTTGTACCTGACTTTAGGGTGTGGTGCTCATCTCAATTTACAGCCAAAGACATTTCCATGGTCATGTGGAAGGCATGACTAGACGCTGGAGCACATGGAACGCTGTTACCTTCCCACCGAAACAATACCTATTTATCTACTTGAAATTTTTTGCTTTTGAATTGTTAGGTTGGCAGGAGTCCAAATAATTAGATGGCCCCATATTAAGAACATGGCTTTAAAAATATCTACTGTAATTTCATGATTTCTAATGTTATTACTGCTAGCTAAAGTGTTTTAGAATGATCCTATATTTCATTCTGTTTCAGAATTATAACAGATTTAATTACTGTATGTTTTAATATGTATAAAGTTTTGTGCTTGACTGAAACTGTATATAATGTATTGCACATGTGTGTGCTTTTTCATTATATCATAAACCACTTTGAGTCTCAGTAAATAAATATAGATTAACCTAGAAAAGCAGAGAAAGAGAGAAAGTATATTACCCAAAGAAAGAAGACCTTGTTCTCTATATCATTGTTTTGGTCAATAAATGCACAAGAACTGAAATAACTGATGCTTTTTAAATTTCAGGGTTCTACATTCTTAGGATCTTATATTTATTGCTTAGTGTGTAAGTCATATAACATGGATTTTACTGTATGTTCTGTAATTAGACAATATGTGTGTAAAATACAGAACAGTCCCTAGCATGCATATAGATACGTGAGATGTTGCCATCATATGCCTCGATCATGTTTTCATCTTGTTTTGATTGAATAAATACTATTCACTATATGTTTCATCAATCATTATGCAATGTAATCTATTTCAAGCACCTCAATGAAAAGCCTTAACACAGTTGAGAAATGCTGACTTGGCCCATTTCATACCACAAATTTGACATTAAGAATTCTTTTGGTATTCGAGTGTGTCTATTGCCTAGCAAGGAAACAAGACTTTCCCTACTTTGGATATTTAGAGGGTGACAAAAATGTACAGTATATACATGTTAAGAAAGGAATAGACAGTAATAACATTGTAATACTCAGTATGTACCAATAACAAAAGATGAATACAAGTCATATTTGACTTCTGCAATCACAAGATATGCTCAAAGTGGTTACAACCAGTGTCCAAGACGCTTCTGTTTACGACAAGCTACTCCTTGAGCAACGTTGACCAATGTGTCCCAGATCTTCCCTTGTGCACATCACACATAGTATTATGCATCTCAAACTTATCATGAATGCATGCAGTTGTTAGGTGTATTGGAGGTTCTGTCGCATAGTCTTGCCTCCATTGACATTGTACTTGTGCAAAGTTCTCAAATTTCAAATACCACTTCAAAATGGTCATGTACTCCTTGAACAACCACCATGCTTCCACCATTTTCTTTGACTGTCCTGCCTGTTGTATGGTGATGCTAGCATTAATTCTTTTGAATGAAAAATATACTATACTCTCTCTGTGTGTGTGCGCGCGCGCATGTGTGGCATGTGTGTGTGTGTGTGTGTGAGCGAGTGAGCGAGTGTGAAAAATGAAGAAATATAATTTTAAGAAATAAACACTTTAAAAAAATATGATTTTCCAAATACAGACACATCTACTCACAAATCCACATCCACACAACATAGCAATATTTTTCCCTGTCAAGACTCCAATTTTAAAAAGCAAGAAAGAAAAACATTTCTTATTTTAAATTTTAAAAAATGTAAACAATGGGTGAAATCCAGTTGCAAAATTATGCAACTATTTGCAACTGTCATAAATTAAGAAATCTCTGCATACATTATCTGTTGCATACTGACTCACATGATGGGCACACAATAGATCAGGTCTACAGAGATTTCTTAAATTATATTAAATTATACCCAGAAGTTCTGCTACTTGCATAAATGTGTAAAAGGATTTCAGCCAATACAGTCAAACCTCGCATAAAGAGTGCCTCGCATAAAGAGTAAATCGCTTAAAGAGCAGAATTTTCTCTGAATGTTCGCTTCACTTAACAATTAAAACCAACCAAAAACTCGCTTAACAAATAAATCGGGGTTTGCAATCCCCCCCACAACTGGTCATTTACAATGGTGCTTCACTTAAAGAGCAAACTCACTTAAAGAGCAATCCTGTGGAACGCATTGTGCTCTTTAAGCGAGGTACAACTTTATAGTGCATCATCCAGAACTAGCATAACATACTGTATGATTATATTCCTTCCCCACTCCTATCCTAATATGATTAATGAGTGCTTCTCATTTTAATATACAAATTTCTTCTCCAGGCAGTGGCTACTGGGATTTTATAGCCAGTGGAACCTTAGCTGCAAAATTCATTCCAGCTTTGCTTTATTCTAGCTGAACAGAACAATGATGAGAAGTGAATGGTAACAATACGCCTGGAATTTAAAACATTTTAGAATGCAGCAAGAAGCTACACATAAGTGGTTTAATCCCGAGGTTTTTTCTTGTAAGAAGAAATATGTAAGTTATGGTTACCTTTCCAATTTTATGCTTTGGGGAAAATGTTGTTGAGCTAGCAAAAAGCATGCACAAGCACTTGGAAATGTGCTTCATGGGCTGTAAGAACAAAATGGGAGAGTTAAATGAAGGGTGGCAAAGTCACACATCAATAAAACTAAGAACTCACCCAAATGTTTTCTAAAATGTACACCTTCAGAAAAATACTACACCAGTCCTACTTATGTTTTTATTTTTTTATTTATATTTTATTTTTTATTAACCAAATTTCTATCCTGCCCCCATCAAAAGACTCAGGGCAGCTTACAAGACTAAAAACACAATTAAACACATTAGTTACATTAAAAGGTTAAAAAAAATTAAAAGTTCAAAAGGATTAAAAATTAAAAAGATAACAGGGAGAGAGGTGGGGGTCAAAAGAGCCAGCTGGCTGAGGTGACCACCTGGCCCGCACCCCACACATGCCCAGCCAGCCAGGGGTTAGCCCCCTTTCTGAAGGGTAGCATCTCCATCTGGAGGGACAACTCACTTGGCAGGAGGTTCCATAGGGCCAGAGCAGACACAGAAAAGGCTCTCCTTCTAGTGCAGGTCAGCCTCTCTAGCTGATGGCATGACCAAAGAGCCTCTCTGGTCCGCTCTGGTGGGATGGACAGATGTTCTCAGGGTGACGCGGTCTCTTAAGTATCCTGGCCCACTATCATGTAGGGTTTTAAAGGCAATAACCAACACCTTGAATTGCAGTGGGAGGCATACTGGGAGCCAGTGCAGCTCTTGGAGCAGTGGTGAGGCATGGGCATAACACCCGCACCACGTCAAAACCTGTGCAGCTGCATTCTGGACCAGCTGCAGCCTCTGAATGGTCACCAAGGGCAGCCCCATGTAGAGCGCATTACAGTAATCATGTCTGGAGGTGACCAAAGCGTATGTGATCATGAGCAAGGAGTCCTGGTCCAAGAGCGGCTGTAACTGGTGTACAACATGAAGTTGTGCAAAAGCCCTCCTAGTCATGACTGTCACCTGCTCTTCGAGCAGGAATCGTGAGTCCAGGAGGACCCCCAAGTTATGCACCAGGTCTGTTTGGGGCAAAACCACCCCAACCAGAACCAAAGGATAGCTCCCAAGATAACGCAGGACCCCTGACCCACAGCCACTCAGTCTTGCCAGGATTCAGTTGTAGCCTGTTGTCCCCCATCCTCACAGCCTCCAGACACCTGGAAAGGACATTCACTGCATCGCTAGGGTCTCCATGGGCCAAGATATACAGCTGGGTATCATCTGCATATTGATCTTACCTCACCCCGTGGGAATGGATGATCTCACCCAGCAGTTTCATGTAGATGTTAAATAGGAGAGGTGAAAGCACCAAGCCCTGAGGCACCCCATATTGGAGAAGCCTAGGGTTGGATTTCTCACTCTCCAACCACACCGACTGGGTCAGGCCCCTCAGAAATGAGGAAAACCAGGACCACACAGTGCCCTGGAGCCTTTCCAGAAGGATACCGTGGTCGATGGTATTGAAAGTCGCTGAGAGGTCAAGAAGAGCCAGGACTGATGGATGTCCGCCATCCCGCTCTCTCCAGACATCATCCACCAGCATGACCAATGCAGTTTCCATACCATATCCAGGCCTGAATTCTGACTGGAAGGGGTCCAGATAACCCCTTTCATCCAGGATCTCCTGTAACCACCATGCCACTGCTTTCTCCAAAACCTTACCCAGAAAGGGCAGGTTGGACACAGGCTGATAATTTGCCATTATTGCAGGGTCAAGGGATGGCTTCTTAAGGAGGGCGCACACCAGAGCATGTTTTAGATGTGCTGGAAAAAACCCTCCCATAGTGAGCATTGATAACTGCCTTGACCTAACTGCCTGTCACCGTCCTGGTAGATTTAATTAGCCAGGCGGGGCATGGATCTAATGCACAGGCAATGACACTGACAGCTACCAGGAGCCTGTCCACTTCCTCAAGGACAACTGGATCAAACCAATCCCAGATATCATGGCCAGACTGCACTTCAGTCAACCCCAGCTCTCCATTTTCCACGCCAGGATTCAACTTAGAGTGAACCTGAGCAATATTCTCTGTCAGATAATTAGCAAAAGCTTCAGCTGACCCCTGCCAATCGGGGCCCAACCATCCTCTACCAAGGAGGGACCTGGTTACCCAGAACAGGGTCACCAGGCGATTATCTGCAGAGGCAATGAGGGTGGTGAAGTACTGGTGTTTCACCACCTCCATTGCCACTAGGTAGGCTTTAATAGCAGCTCTAACCAGTGTTCGGTTAGACTCACTCTGGGTCTTCACCCAGCAGTACTCTTGGCGTCTCTTTGCCTGTTTTAGCACCCTCAACTCCTCTGTGAACCATGGGGATGAGCTGTGCTCATGAGCATAGTGAGGCCATAGTGGAGCAATTATGTCCAAGGCCACCATTGCCCTCTCATTCCAGAGGTCGACAAGCACCTCAGGCGGATCGCATCACCGGTCCAGAGGAATATCCTCCAGTTCCCTTCGGAATCCATCTGGATCCATCAGTCACCGGGGCCAGGCCAATTTAATAGGCCCTACCTCCCTACAGAGAAGCTTTGCCCCCAGAAAGCCCAAAGTCACCAGAAAGTGATCTGACCATGGCACAGGCCTAATATCTAATTTCTGTAATTTCAGATCACTCTGCCACTGCTCCGACAAGAAAACCAGATCCTGGGTGTGACCACTGCTTCTGGTTGGGTCCTGAATTACCTGATTCAGGCCCACAGCTGCCATGGAGTTTACATGTATTTACACCGAGTTTCAGTAACAGATTAGGATTAAGGTAGTTACACCAAAAGGTTTCACAAAAATTGGATCTGATCAGTGGTTAGGAAAGTCCCTTTTTCAAGTATAAGTTACAGAATTAACAAACCATGGTGGATGGGGGTGTACTGGGAATTGTATTCCAAAAAAAGGGAACTTCTTCAATCACTATCTTCTATGTTGGTAGAAAAGAAGTGAATAATAATCATAAACTGCAACAACAGACTATACACATTTGTGAAGCCACAGACCATCTCCCTGTAACAATAATGAAAGATCTTTTTCTTCTTGTGCCATATCCGATTTCCAATATAGGCGACCATCATGACGATCAGCCATGAAGAATTTCTGGAGAGTATAATGGCCTTCCATTTGCCTTTTGCATCACAACATGAGACCCGTACCACTGATCCAGTTCCACTAGTCACATTTCCTAAGCCCTTTTGGCACACAGTCCTCCTCAGCCCCAGGCCAGTATTGATGAAGTTGCTGCCCTCCATCGAGATGGATTCAAGTGGGATTTAATCCACTTGGGGACCATCACCCATCATTGTAGACATCGCCACCCAAGGCCATAAATTCTCAGGGTTGTCAGATTAGTTAACTGCCACCTGATGATCAACATGGAGTTGCTGGCAGTATGCCCCACTCTATTCCCATAGCAGGATAACCTGGCCAGACTGGGTTTAGTTTCTGCAGGATGCAATTTTCCACATGCCAGGAAAGTTTTGTTTTGCTACCAACCATACCAGCAGTTCCCTATATGCATTCCTGAGAGGTGTAATCATCTGAGGACTGTACCTTTTGCCCTGTTAACATCAAATGTATGAATCAGTTCTGCGAACTATGGGGAATTAATCTGAAGAATACTCTTCACTTTTTGCCCCAATAATCAAGCATGCTGATGGCTAATTTTCACTTTAAAATGTGCCCTTAAATACAATCCTTCTATTTGTTGCTGCAAATAGTAAAACAAATGTAAATGTTTAGATTGAAGAAATCTCTCAGGTATGAAACATGACTCTATGATCCTTTTTTGAGAAGGAATGTAAAATAACCATGCCATTGCTCCAACAAGAAAATATTTTATTAATTACCACAGTAATAAATTAAATCTGTCATTTGCAGAAAAATCATACTACATTAAAAGAAAGAAAATAACCAAGATTTAGACTATACCACAACAAAGCAAAAATGCTGACAATGATTTTTGCCACATCATCCATTTTCCTACCACAGTGTAATTCCAAATTATAGACTGTGAGCCACTTTGGACTGTGAGCCACTAACCACTTTGCTATTATTTTAATTGCCCCTGAAGGTTCCTCTCACAGAAGCATCAGGTAAGGAAAGGGTTAATCTATCCCTGCAGCAAATACAGCTTTGGGGGAGTCCCTTTGTCTTCAATTCCAGATTTGTGTGCCATGAAGAGGATCAGAATTATAAGGAGAAGGATTGCAGATGACTTTTGAGATTAAAGGTAGAGGTAAGACTCCAGTAGCCTGATCCAAAAGTACAATCAATATTAATGAAGTGGGAGATGCAGTCAATCTAGGTGCTTGGTTTTGAGGTTCAAGGGAAGGCTGTTTTCAGGGAATGATTTAGCACTTGGCCAAGGGGGTTACTCACTGCAATGCTGCCTGTTGATAGATTGACCAGTCCGTTGGGCACAGCTGCTCTCCTGGTAGATGACCCCACCTGAACACATATCAGACCTTTAAGCCTTGCTATTGGAGGCTTGGGGCAAGGGGGGGGCAGAGCTGATTCAGAGAAGATTGGGTTGGCAATTTATCCATGGGGGAAGTGAGATTGTAATTGACTTTACAACCCCAGGAGTTGCATTGCTGACGGAGCCTTAGAAGGCAGCACACATTTCAAAGGAAACCATAGAGTGACTCTAATATGGTGGAACGTGGAATCTCAGATTAGTGACATATATGCATGAATGTATATGCATGTGTGTATGTAAAGACTTTGCTGCATTCCTCTCCCTCTTTGTCTCTCGGTGTATGCTTTAAATGGCATGGTTTCTCAACCCCCGCGGCTTTTCAGAATGGCAGGATAAAATGCTGATCCAGAGCCTTACCACAAAAAAGGCTGTTGCTGGTGTGAGATGAAATGCAATGAGTGATTAATCTCTCCTTGCTCAACCCCCTGCATCTCTATACATCATACACTAACTTTCAGCTGACTCTTCCCTTTTAAGCCTTGGGGAAAGGTAGGGAGGGGAGGACAAGGAGGGGATGAAAAAGGGGAGGGTAGAAGGAATCTCCATAGTAATTCTCTGCCAAGCCGAAACAGAACAACTGCAGCCTAGAAATCCAATCCACCTCTCATTGGCATGAGAGCCCAGAAATTAATTCCTTCTTTCGCTCTCACTTTCTCAGCATGTGCTTAAAGACACAGTCATTTTCTGAATAAACACTATGTGTCCAGAGAAGGTCCTTCCTCTCTCTTACACGCCTACACACACCCCTCCAAAATAGCTGCAGTTTCACACCCTTAACCACACATTCAAAAAGTTTTGCTTTCATATAATATGCACTCTACTATTTCATTGCTGCCACTGTCCTCAAAAATGACCTGCATAGGAAACACTATACATCAGCGCTAACCTGATCCTTAGAAAGCTAAGCATATGAGATTTTCTTCCGTTTATAAGTTAAACTGGGGACATTTCTGCCTGTACCGTAATAACTGTAATAAGTGTGGAAGCATGCAAGGGAAAAGAAAAATAGTCACCTACCAATTTGCTGATGGCAGAAGCTGCTGAAGAAAAGGTCTTGGTAGTGGTCACTTTTTGTTGAGCTGATATCATCATTGACATGGTGACCAAGTAAGAGGAATCCCTTTTATTCTCCAAATCAGTCCAAAGCCATGCTCTCTCTTTCTCTGTGTGTGTGTCTTTTCCACCACACACAAAGCTTCCAAATCCTTTCTTCCAGTCAGTATTCCTCCCGGTTCCTTTGCATTAGGAAATCAAACCCAAGAAATCCAGCATCTTTTCCTATGTGCACATGCCTGCATCCCTTTTTCACCAGGTTTTTTTTTTGGGGGGGGGATCACCGAGGCAAACAGACCCCCTTTCACAATCTTTTCCAGAAGCAACAGTCCCCCCTAAACGTTTTATGAATGGCTTGCAAAGGGTGTATTCAACCACGTTGAGGCACAACTCCTTGCTTCACCCACTCAACGTAGCTCTGCAAATTGTCTCTGAGATACCTAGCTTGCCAGATATTTTATAACCCACCCCCCATCTCTCTCTCCCCCTCTCGTCTGTCTCTCAAGCCCACCAGCTCCAAACGCGGCTTATAGTCTTTGGTTGCGATAAACCGCTAACAATATTTATGCTGTTGCCTTAGCCTGTCATAAATTATTTCAGCTCCCAGGAAAAGATAGCCCCTCTGGCTTGGCTGGCTATGTTGCTTTATTTATGTTGCACTTACATACCTGAATACTGAACTCTGTATTTAAATAAGACGACAAATCAATGCTACAAGGAGGGAAGGGGAAATGTGTGTGTTGCAAGGGAAGCAAAGAGACTCCAAAGATTTTAGGTTTTCCTTTTAAAAGGAAGTGCTGAAATATGGAATAAAGATGATGAGAAGGAGGAGAAAAGACTGTTGCTATAATGTGATTCTACCTGTTAACTATAAAAAAGAATGGAAGAGCACAATTCACTGTTAAAAATGTCAGTTGAGCTCTGCCTTATGGATGGTGCATGGCTAAGAGAATACAAGGAAAACTGCTACACTCAGAATATCTTAACTAAGGGCAGAAATGGTAGGTAGCCAATCCCTGGAGTTGAAAGCATGCTAGTGTTGGATAAATGTGATACAAATAGTCTTTCCGGTTTGAGGAATGAGTTTTGAAATGAATCCCATGCTTAGGTCCTGAAAGCCAATCTTAAAGTAAAACTAATTTGCAGAATTCAAGTGGTGAAATATGCCATGACAATCACACATAACCAGCCCTTAAGCATTTTTTCCTCTAAATACAGCCTGCCTATAATGTCTTTCTCCCCTAGTTAATATAATAGCAACTGGAGATGGGACTTCCACATTTTAAAGAAAGAGAAACAACACAAAAAAGATTTTCCCCCTATTTTTCGTGTTCTTTTGTTGATTCTCAAAGAAGAGCATTTTCAAAATGAATGCCTCATGTTCAATGAAAAATAGAGACACAAAAAGTTTGAGCTTATTCCTATTTCCTTCCTTCATTTAACCTTTATTTTACTGATTATCCGTCAAATGAGCCAAGAATTATTTTTTCATCTAATGGCATCACAATGGTTGCTGTCAGCAACAATTAAAGCATCTGGAAGGGTAAGAAAAAGTTGGAATTTTGAAACTACAAAAGGATTTGGATTAGTCAGAATCCCTTGGGAATGTTCTTTCCATGTTCCACTTATTCCTTGTGGGTGCTAAAGCTGTTGAGGTCCTTTGTCTTTCTGCTACCTATGCCACTGACTTGGAACTCCATATCTTGAAGTTAATTTTGCTGATGCCGCCAGGTAGCCTACCTGTGCCAGCCGGCTTCCTCTGAATTATTTTTTGCATTTTCTCTCATGATTTCTTTGGTAATTTCCCCCTCACCCTTTAGTCTTTCCTTTTCTTGGATTATTTTGGATACATACCTTCAGTTGCCTGCTGAACTCAAAAATGAGCAGAGAAGGCATCAAGTGGAGGAGAGGGAAAGTATCTCTTTGTTCTTTAAAACGCTATAAGACTCTTGATGCTATTTTCAATACAGCCTCACACATGAGTTACCATGTAATATCACAAAACATGTATCAGTTTTGATTAATGCAAATCTGGCAAAAACAACAACAACAACAACAAAACTGAAATGAGTTCTCACCAAGTGATGACCTCATTCAACTGTGTACTTGGAAATTGCTAAAGGGCAACAATATGCCACCAGAAGAATAGTGTTGTGAGAAGGAGGTCTCCAAGGCTGGCTTTTTTCTACTTTTAAAAAATGTCTTAATGGCAAGGTAAATTGGCCATTTTAGATATACTTTGAACCATCTCTGAACCAAAGAAACTCTGGATCAGAGCAAAAAAGCTGGCCAAAAGTAGGGTAGGGTGTTTTGCAAGCCTAATATGACACATTTTTAAAACTCTCTGCAAACATGGTTTCAATGAAAAGAGGCCTGCAAGCAGAGAAGAAGAAGATGAAAAAGGTATTCCTGCATTGAGGCAGGGGTTGTACTGGATGATCTCACAGGCCCCTTCCAACTCAAGTATTCTATGATTCCATGTAGAGTTTTGCAACTGTCGTACCTACATGCCAACCAGAAATTACTTCTGTGGCCATTACTGTCTAAAATGGTACTGGTCTGCCATGTTAGAGTGTAAAATGGCAGTGGCACCATTTTAGAATTACCCCAGGAAACCCCTTATGTAAAATGATTTACCCCTTATGCAAAATGATGTGTACATATCGATTTACTCTATACATTTCCCCTGAAAATCATTTTTAGGAAAAATGTCATTGGTGTACATTTGTTTAAGGTGGACCCCAGCTTGCCATGGAGTAATAATAATAATTTTCTGCCAGAAATAATTCTGGGTTGAAAGGATTTTTGCGGGAGAAACTCCACTCAGGGAAAGCACAAATGAGGCTCCTTTCACGTCCTCATGAGCTGGGACAGAGATGGGTGCTCAATCCATCATGCAGTACCCGAGTCTTGCCAACCTTCCAGCTAACAAGGTGAGCTTCTTAATCACTGGGCCACTACAGCCCCTTTGCCATGAAGTGACCCACACACTGCGATCACAGAGCCATCTCCTGTGGCACATATGAAATGAGACATGCAGGATTTAGCACTGGGACTGCAGTGGATTGCTGCAGCCTTGAGGATATGGACAAGGTGCACCTTCACAGCCAGTCCATCTGGCATGGCCTCTTCCACCTCCGTGACCGTTGGGAATCAGAACAGTGAAGTGGTTCCTCCTCCACTCATTTTGCCGTTGGGCCTGATATGATGGTTTCCTGTGGCATTTCCTCCACCGTGGGGGCCATCACCCCACCTAAAGGGGCTCATCTGCCCCTAGCCGTTGGCCCCTTTAGGGAATCAGGTTATTTACTGCTGCTCAACACTCGGTGTTGAGTCGCTGGCTGTACAGTCTATTCCATTATTGTAGTGGGATGTCTGGCCAGATAGACGGCCATTATCATCTCACTATAAATCTCAAGGTTCCATAAGATGGTGCCACAGCAACTAAACTGATATCAAATTTCCCTCGCTTGTGCAGTGCAAACAAATATATCACTGTGGTAGCAGTGGTTGTGATGGCAGTGGCAGCAGCAACATCATTGCAAATGTGGTGGCAGATTTATGTGTACAAGAATCTGAGTAACATGCTCCCTCCAAATTGTTTGTGTGTTTCTTCTGCTGCCTTGAGAGGTTTACGAGTTGTTTCAAGCAGTTAAGCATGGAAGGCTGATGGTGCATCACCAGACCACAAAGGGTGAGGGGAATCACAAGGAGAACCCCATGCAATGAGTATGAGTCCCACAGTTATTAAATAACATGTCACACAAGCAAGGTTAGGAACTGAAAATATAATTCCAAGAAGCCACCATTTTTTTAAAAAAAAAAAAAGCTCTCCATGTTAGTGATACCTGCCAATCATAAATTGGGGAACAGAAACAAATATACAGTATTTCACTATTTTCCTTTGGAGACAACTTCATTTAAAAATATTACACAGGTTCAGACGTTTAAAAGCCCAGCTCTTCAATTGTTCTCATGCAGTCACTGGATCCAGCCCATCTTCCTGAAAAGTTAGGGCACCCCTGTTCTAAGGGATGTAATCTGCATCTTCAAATGGAAGTAAGAAAATCCCAGGAAAGATTATCTTTCAACCCCCATTATGTCTAAAAAGAGGTATCATGCAAGAGTATCCTCTATGATTTTCTAGCTTTTTGTCTGAAAGCAACTTTTACTTCTACCTATACCCACTAAACTAGTTAAAAACCACCAGGAAAAGACTGTTAGCTCTTTCTATAAACATTTCCATTGTAAAAACAGCTACAGTACTTCAATGCTAATTTCCCTAGTTTGTCTGCAAAAAAGACTTGGGGAAAGCCAGGATAGAAACTTTTGGACAAGAAGCCAGGTTTCTGAAACCAATTTTTGTGGTCTTCCTGGCTTTGTGTTCTATCCTTGTTCAATAATATGGCATGCCAACATGTCCTAGAAATTACCATTAACTAGAAAATTACCTCCTGCCAACCTAGTAGTTCAAAAGCAAGAAATTGCAAGTAGATCAATAGGTACCACTTTGGTGGGGAGGTAAACAGCATTCCATTCATTCCAGTGTGTAGTCATGCCTGCCTCATGTCCATGGAAACATCTGCAACTGCAGACAGTGCTGGCTCTTTGGCAAAAACAGAGATGAGCACTGAACCCTAGAGTTGGATATGACTGGCCTTCGAGCAAGGGCAACCTTTAGCTGGGAGAAATGCTTCAGCTTTGAAGCTACACTAATTCTAGTTCTACTCAAGCTTCCTCTTCTTGCCCCAGTGCTATCTCCAAGCTTTCTTTCTGAAGAATGGACAGAAAGAGCACTAGCTCAACCTCAATGCCTTGCAGGTGAGCCATCTTTCGGTATCTGTTTGTCCATTCTGCCAGAAAGGAAAATTATGGGAGTTTTAGTCCAAGAAATCAAAAAATCTCATCCCAAACTAAGATCTGGGCAACATTATTACTTCTTCCTGCCATTCATGATCTGCTTTTTTGGTTGTTTGGTCACACAGTCAATTCTGACCCTTTGCGACCCTATGGACCATTGCCCGCCAGGCACCTCTGTCATCTACCATCCTCCTCAACCCACCCAGCTCTGTGCCCACTGCATCAACAATACCATCTAGCCACTGATCTGCTACTTTGCTACTTTGCAATGATCTGCTACTTTGCAATAAAGATACAAGTCCTTGTAAATCCAAATATCTTTTGAGGTAAAAGGACAAAATGTGGCACTCCCATCCAGAGGACCCCCAACTTAGTAAACAGAAAAGGAAATGGAATATCTGATAGATATGAAGAGCACACATGGAGTTAGAACTTGTGTGGGTGAAACCAGATAAATACAAAGACACACATGTGTTCAGCTCAGCTACCCCTAGCACTTTTATTTCAGTCTTGTGATTGTGTTCTGGAAGCACACTGTGCTCTAAATTTATTCAGCTTCCAATACTTCTTTGATTTCCTTTTCCTTCCATTTCTCATCCTCTTGAAACTCCCAGAGCATATTTGAAAGCAAT
Organism: Furcifer pardalis; assembly: GCA_030440675.1. Lineage (NCBI taxonomy): Eukaryota > Metazoa > Chordata > Lepidosauria > Squamata > Chamaeleonidae > Furcifer > Furcifer pardalis. Next base: position 103,123,603 of record CP126897.1, read on the forward strand.
CTTGATGAAGCCAACCTGATGAATGTCTGAATGGGACGCCACCAAGGAATGCTATGCCTATATATATATTTTTTAAAAAAAATCTATCTGAGAAGAAAATTAATGTATGAAATGTAACAAAGTTAATAGTATATTCTTAAATTTGAAATAAAACCGAACATAAAAACTCTCCTCAATCTGTGTTGGTTACAATTCAGCATCTCCTGCTATCAAAGTGAGATTTGTAAATGACACTTTCTATCAAAGCAGAGTTATTTTACATCTCATATAACATTTTAATGAAACATTGCAGAACATTTTTAAAAATGCCTCTGCACGAATTTTTTTTCAAACACAGAAAAACACATATTTTAGAGAGAGATAATGTAAGAATAGAGGAAAATGACAAATTAAAATGCATCAATTTTATGAAATATTCCACTCCAAGGCAAGTATTCTCATTTTAATACCCAATTATCCTATGCTCTGAATACGTACAGCTGCCTGTTAAATGAAAGAATGTTTAAAGTCAGGTGTCAGGAGACAGTAACTGTAGCATAGCAGAATCTCTTTTCCTATATGCTGTTAATTATTTGTCATGCTATATTGTTATAGCAGGTGACAGCCTTTCAAATGGTTTTGATCACTTGCTGTCATAACAGTCCCATGCTTTGCAGATTCAATCACATATCAGAACAAGTGGACGTGTTTCCAGATTGGGGCAGCCCATTGACTGAGCATTCCCAATTTAAAAATATATTGTTCCCATATATTATGAAGCAATGAGCAGTGTCAGCCCTCGTATTATTATACACAAAAAATACTGGAATTGCTGAATAGCTCAATGGTTTAGGTATCTGGTTGAGAGTTTGATTGTTCCTTTCCAGTTCTGTGATTTTGAGATGATGATGATGATGATGATGATGATGATGATGATGATGATGATGATGATGATGATGATGATGATGATGATGATGATGATGATTGTGGCTACTCATTTCTGAGTATACATTTTTCCTGGAAGTCATTTTCACAGTTGAAAGAAGAATGACAAACAGGAAAGATGCCAGTGGCATGAATTTGTTTAAGGTGGATCCCAGCTTGCCATGAAGTGACCCACACACTATGATCACAGAGCCATCTCCTGTGGCACGTATGAAATGAGACATGCAGGATACAACACTGGGACTGCAATGACTGCTGCAGCCTTGAGGAGATTGACAAACTGCGCCTTTACAGCTAGTCCAGATGAAACCTCTGGATTTAACGAAGGGCTCCTACCCCGTTTAAAAACTGAAAATGTCCCCTTATGCAGTCCAATATTTTCAATAGGACATTTTTACCAAACGTTGCTATTTTAAAAAATATCTTCTAACAGGCTTCCGGTTTGGAAAATACCTGACCCAGAAACCTAAAACTACTGAGAGGCCAAAACAAAATGCACTATAGGAATTTAAAGCACTGGGGGCCATATAGCCCATAAATGCCACACCTGGCTTTCCCCTAATGGGTGAAATCAAAAGGTTCAAATTAGTAGAAAGGGAGCTTGAACTCATCATAGGACTATCTTTTTGGATGTTACCAGCTGTTTGAATGGAACAGACTGCCCTCGAATGAGGTGGGATGTTAATTGCTACATTTTCTCAGCAAAAGATGCATGTGGTGGTGCAAATAGGTGATTTTACTGACTGACTTGAGTGCTGTCTGAGCAATCAATCAATTGGCCTGGCATGGTTTGCAGTAGCTAACCTTCCAACATCATGCTATATTTTTCACTTATGTATTTCTATGGTATTAGCCACTTTCAGTTCTTTTCTAGCAAAAGAAAAATGAGATTGATCTTTTAAAAATCAAATTAGTAGTGTTTGAGACCAAGAGGTAAATATTCTCATATCCAAGTATAATGTGGCATGGATCCTAACAGTAGAGAGAGGGTCCCCAAATATTCTTAATCTTAAAGTGTTCCAGACACCTCTGGGCCCAACACGATGCAGGGCTGAAACAATATTCACTAGATGCTCTTGTCAATCACTGCCAACAACCCATTCATTCATTTCTTGATATTGCAGCCCTGTTTTCCGAAGAGACTTATTCCACAGAACAGAAGGAATTACTGTCACAGCTACAATCTGAACTATTACCCATCTCTTGGCATTTTATTGCACTCCTGTTATGCCTTCTGGCATCTCTCTAAAAAGGCAATCTGCAGAGTGGGCAGGATGTGGCATTGTGAATTCCTCTATCTGTTTTCCCTTTTTTAACAAAAAGCACCCTTTGCCTCAAATATTTATGAAGAACATGACTCTAGTTAAACCAATGGCTTCTATATGTCTTTAAAATTTGACCCCCATACCAAAGCCATCAAGGGATAAAGATAATGAGCAGCTTTGTTTCATTCTGTATTTTCAATATCTTTCTTACCTGATTTCCTCAGAGATAAACCAAGCAAGCAAAGCAAAACAGTGACTGCAGGTGTTGTAGAGAACGAAATTACCTCCCAACATACAGTGAACCTCAGATCATCAGCATCATCATTGGCTGCAACTCACATCCAAGAATGCATTTTTTCCCTGAAGCAGGAAAAATGCCACTGGCATGAATTTGTTTAAGGTGGATCCCAGCTTGCCATGAAGTGAACCACACCCTGTGATCACAGAGCCATCTCCTGTGGCACATGTGAAATGAGACATGCAGGATTTAACACCGGGACTGCAATGGACTGCTGCAGCCTTGATGATCTTGACAAGGTGTGCCTTCACAGCTAGTCCATCTGGCATGGCCTCTTCTGCATCCATGACTGTTGGGAATCAGAGTTCCTCATCTGCTCATTTTGCCATTGAGCCCAATATGATGGTTTCCAGTGGCATTTCCTCCACTGAGGGGGACCATCACCCCACCTAAAGGGGTTTATTCAGCTGTAGCCATTGGTCCCTTTAGGGAGTCAGATTATTTACCACTGCCAAACACTCGGTGTTGGGTCATTGGCTGTACGGTCTATCCCATTACCACAGTGGGATGTCCAGCCAGACGACAAAACTCAGATATATTATTACTTAAGGCCAAGGAAAACAGGACAAACATTTCTGGACTGGCCTATACCATGGAGAGAAGGAAGGTATTAATAAGGAAAGAGACTGTGGGAAAACAAATGGTTTCCTAGGCAAGTTGGTGATGCTCAGGGGGAAAATGTGTGGGAAGATCACGACACTAAGAAAGACAGAAGGCTTTTGAAATGGATTCACTGCCCTATCCAGGGCAGCATTAGTAGAAACTCTCTAGGGTTTCAGACATAGGTCCTTCCTTGTTCTCTCTGGGGACTTCCATCTAAATATTAATGAAGTCTTATTGTGCTTACTTTCCAAAATCAGACAGAGCATGGAGCTGTCCAAAGTGGCATGATGATTAAGACTTCATCTTTAACATGCTGTACTCACTATATCAATAGCAATTACACTTATATACCACCCCATAGCACTTATCACACTCTCTGGGTGGTTCACAAGTTAATTTTTCGTCCAACATACTGGGTACAACCAAATCTTATTTTAAAAAAAAGATTCATATGCTGGAAATGCAGGTTAACTCAAGTGATATTGTAAATGGTTAATTTTTCCTTAGGTGCACGGTGGAGGAGGGATAGCTCAGTCCATTGCAAAAATAAATGTTTTTAAAAAGATGTTCTGTAACAATTTGTTTTATTTGACATGAACTTTTGGGGGTTGCATTCCACTACACCAGATGTATGCAGTAGTTCAAGGTTTCTCAACTTTGGGCAACAGGTGTGCTGACTTGAGCTTCTGGTAATCCAAGAACACCTGGGGCTCAAGATTGAAAAACCCTGCATAGGTGTATCTGATGAAGTGGATGGCAATCCATGAACATTTATACCAAAATAAAAAAGAGTATTTAATGTTCCCCAAAAACTAAATTGAATGTAGCCAAAGCTGATTTTTGTAGCAACAAACACCACTTGAGGTTCAGTGATCATTCTAGAATTTATGAGGACACTGAGTAATAGTTGCCCTTCTACCAGTTAGAGATTTTCCACTGGTTTGCTCCATTATATCAGGGCACATGGTCCTTCCCTGATCAGTTTCACAAAGCACACAGTGCCCAAAAATTCTCTCATGCAGCTATGTAATTCATGTAACACTTGAAGACAAATTGCTCTAAGTAAAGAAATCAGTATAGATGTCGGCATTTGGACACTAAGTCATACAACTTAATATGCAATTGCTCTATGGTGATTTCATAACCTGGAGCAATTTGGGTTTTAAAAAATCACACAATTTATGCTTACAGTAGCATATGATGAGAGAATATGGGCCACAAAGTTATGAACTAGTCACTAGCATGGTCAGGGGTTGGTGTTTTTTTACAAGGGTTTGTGGCACTGGTTGTCTCTCTGATCATTAGGCTTTGTACAAGGTGGCTCTCAAAAACCCTACCAAACCTACAACCTCTTGCATTGCTCATGGAGCAAACCTATGTCCCACCCTCTCCCTCTTTCTCTTCCACTGCAGTGGCTGCAGAGAAGAATGTGTCTGGCTTCAGGTGTGCATGTTGAACCTTCTTTGAGGACTTGGATTGTGGGGAGGGGCAGTTCTAGCTAGGGGAATAAGCATCAATAGCACTGGATCAGATACAGCAGTAGTGTGATACAATATCGAGCCAGTTCCTATGGATACAAGAGGATCAATATTAACAGCAATGGCATTTTTTTATAGCTGTTCTTCTGTATAAAATTAGACTACATTTCCTTTTCTAAAAGAAACAACCCAAAATTGATGCATCAAAACTGTTGAAAAGATGGAAACACATAAAAGCTTGAAAATAACCTGTTGAAAGAAATGAGGCGTACTACTTTGTGAAGTAATGGGGACATAACAACACCTTTTCTTTATTATAACAATTGCACATTTTTGTTGTAATGTAACATTATATTATATTTTTAAAGTAATTTTTCAGGGAGTGTTTAGCCACTTTTCTATTTAGGGCTTTAAAATATTATAATTAAGTTAAAATAATGTATTAGGACAATGTTACTAAGGCTCATCCCAAAGAACATCTAATGTTAATTACAACACATCATTATTTTAAAAGTAACACATAAGACATTAACCATTTTCAGCAATATTCCCCGGCTCTAAGCACTGACTTGTAAAGCAAAATGGATTTTCAAATACTCAACCATAGCCAGCTAATTTATCTGCATCAAGTCTCCCTATTGATAATGTGTCAGAGAAATGGTAATACTGCAGCAAAAATATATATATATAAGGGTATGGTCCTGACTCCTCTCTGTAATTACTCCTCAGAATTCTGCAGTATTTACAATAGGAAATTCTTAATTTGTATTCCACAGCATCTTATTAAGATAACATGGCTAACGTTAGCGTTTTACTTTTCAACACCTCACTAGCAGACCAAGTCTACCGATGTATATGTAGGGTCCCTAAGAATCACCTTTCATATCTGTGAAGCTGTTTGCCGCACTAATCCTTGATAATAGGCATGAAGTACTGCAGCATCAGAATTCTATCCATCAGTTCTATCTAAGATTAAAGTATTTTAAGCTTGCTGTTGTTGTTATGTGCCTCCAGGTTGGAACTGACTTACAGCAACTCTAATACGGATTTCATGGTGAGATATTTAATGAGCAGCTTTACTGGGTCCGCACCCTCAGTAATTTTCCATGGTTGAGCAGAGAGGGATTCAAACCCAGGCCTTCTAAGTCCTAGTCCATCACTTTATCCACTACGCTATACTGAGTGTCATTATTAAGATTACTCAGTATGATTGATTGGTTGATTACATTTGTATCCCTCCCATCCAATAATAAATAGTGCCCAAGATGGATTACAGTTATAAAACAATAGAAACTCCAAGTAAAAACTAATTAAACCACAGAATCATGAAAATCAAATAAAAATGAACATATTGCTCATTGATTTGCCATATGTTCTGCCTTATTAGTTGTATTTACAGCCTAGCAACAGCAATTACACTTATATACCACACCATAACACTTCGAGCACTCTCTGGGCAGTTCACAAAGTACTTAGCATTTTGCCCCCATCATGCTGGGTACTCATTTTGCCAACCTCAGAAGGATGGAAGGCTAAGTCAACCTTGAGCCCTATCAGGACTGAATTTACAACATCAGCAATTTTGGCTGCAGGAAGCAGTTTAACCACTGCACCATCAGTGTTGTGCTCTATCTCTATCTCTATCTCTATCTCTATCTCTATCTCTATCTCTATCTCTATCTCTATCTCGATCGATCGATCGATCGATAGATCGATAGATAGATCGATAGATAGATCGATAGATAGATCGATAGATAGATAGATCGATCGATCGATCGATCGATCGATCGATCGATCGATAGATAGATAGATAGATAGATAGATAGATAGATAGATAGATGGATATGGATATAGATATAGATATAGATATACATTCTACCTCTTCTCCAGTGAGCTCAAGGCAGCCAACATAACTTTCCTGCTTTCCATTTTATTCTCACAACAAGGTATGTCAGGCTGAGAGAAATTATTACTGACCTAAAGACACTGAATGAATTTTATAGTTCAGTAGGGCTAGAAACGTATCTCCCAGTACAAAATCCGAACAAACCAACCACTGTGCCATATACTGTCTCTTTGACCAAATTTGATGAAAACCTATCCGTGGCAAATGTTACTGAAAAAGAGACAGTCCAGGGAATACTCTCAGACACAGAACAAGCCAATGACCACCAGATAAATATACAAAACAATTTGAATTTTGTTTTATGTATGTATTTGCATATGTGTGTCTGTAGGGTGGGTAGGTGTGGTTATGGTTACATCAATGGCTTGCATTCATATATTTTGGAAAACTCTATGAACATCTTTATGGTTCTGAAAATTCAAATAAAATGTGAGAATATCATTTTTATTTTGTTATGGCAAGACTGACCAGAGCATTCAATTAAAGAAGCTACATTTCATAGTTAGTCCCAAATAAATTAGATTAGATGGAATCAATGGGATGTACAACTCCCAGTCATTCAATGTGTCTATACATTAAACGAATGTGAGGACTCTTACCCTGGATAGGGTCCACCATACATTTTTCCATCATGTCACCACAAGCATTCTGCTCAATGAACAGATTATTAACACTTACAATATTCCAATGTAAACTCTGGCTTCAAATATGGTTCCTGACTTTCAGCCTCTTGTCCCACAGCCCTTGTGTCCACTTTGATCTGACCATCCAGGTTCTCTTCACTCTTTAGACTCTAGGTGACTGGAAATACATCTATAAAGAAGAGCCATGCATGGGGATCTTTATGCAATTCTGAGACCCAGCAGGAGAGGTTAAATGGCTCCAACAGCATAACCCACCCTCAAGCCTTCTTTTTGGGGGTGAGAAGGGGAGGCAGAAGCACTGGTTCTAATGCCAGGCAGAGAGAGAAGGCCAATCAAGAGGGTCATTGGAAGGCCCTTCTTCGTTATCTTGACATCACCTCCAGGCCTGCCATTGAGCTCCTTAGATGGAATCTGAGTGCTTCAAACCAGCTACTGTGAGTTGTTCTCACTGTCCCAAGACTATCCACTTCACTTAAAAAGTGGAGGTCCTGGAGGGAGACGTTTCTCTGGGAATTTTATTCCACACAGTACCATTCCTCTGAGTTATCTTGGACATCATCTCACTCTCCTTCCTCCCCAACCTCTGAGACGAAGGTCACTTATCTGTACAGCTGTGCTGGCCCTATCTCCCTCTTCTGGCAGTAGCCTCCTCATATCCCCTAGTTCCCAGGTTCCTGTAGTCTCCATGAAGGGTCCTCCCAGCTCTGCCTCTACAGACCATTCCAGTGCTAGATTCTCCCCCTGGTTTTCTCTGTGTGCTTCCTCCTAAACCAGGAAGCCCCCAAATGAAACTGGAGGTGAGAACCTCTGTTGCTTCTTGAGTCAGAGGTGATGACCAACTCATACTGGGGTTAACAACTACAATTACCTTGTAGTGGTTTGTGCACTTTGGCATCTAGCCATGCATTTCACATGACCATGGAAACATCTGCAGACACTGTTTGCACACAGCACTGGCTCTTTGGCTGAAAACGGAAATGAGCACCTTCCCCTACAGTTGGACTTGGTTAGATTTCAAGCGAGGGAAACCTTTACCTTTACTACCTACAAAGCATATGTTCTACTTCTCATGTACAGACTGTACATTTTTGCACATTTTACTGTGGTATTTGTTTTACCCTTAAGGCACAATTTTCTATTGTATTTAAAACTTATTTCAACATTTCGCTATAATGCTCCATATATCATGAGAAAGGACAGTGTAAAAATCCAAATAAATTAATAGATTACTGAGCCCTTGATCTTCTCCAGTGACAAAAGCGAGGCTCCAATAATTATTTACTACTAATCTCTGTCAATTCAAGGCAGCTGTGACATAATTCTGAGTTGTTTTGCTTGCACTTATAGGAATCCAATGTAGGCACTATTGTCAGGAAAGTGATGTTCTCTGAGATATATTTATGAAAGGGGAAGTGTCAGGGTGTGTATGCTCAATTTGCAATGCTAATATAAGAGTGCTAGAAGTTCAGATTCTCTCTGGATGGCAGCCCAGACATGCACATGCATACTTTATCACCCTTAACTCATGCTACAGATACTTTTGCAGTTACTTATGGCAAATCTAATAACTAAATGAAAAGATAACCTCTGGAATGGAAGGCAACAATCCAGGAAAAAGACAAGAACAACAAAAAAACCAACAACCCAGAGCCAAAAGCAACACTCAATACAAGATATTTTATTTCAAGATAACAATTCACAGTAACTCATGCGTTTGTTATGCATGGGCAGTTGATTCAGGGCTTCTGCACAAAAGGAAGAAGTTCCTCCAACCCTTTATCCTGGTTTGTTCTGAAGAGTGTGGGGCTTACTGGCATTCATACCCAAACTGATTTTTTAAAAAAACATCCTCCTAGGTAAAGGTAAAGGTCGTCGTTGCTCAAAAACCAGTCACATCCAACTCTAGGGTTCAGTGCTCATCTCTGTTTATAGACAAAGAGCCAGTGCTGTCTGCATCTGCAGATGTTTCCATGGACATGTGGCAGGCATGCCTCAACACCGAGAAGTGGTCCTTATTGATCTACAGTCAAACCTCGCATAACTAGCATTTCGCTTAGCAAAAAACTCGCATTACAAGCAAGTTTTTTGCTAAGCGGTCCAACTCGCATAACGAATTTTTCGCTATGCGAGTCAGACTTTTCCCTATGGAAAAACTTGCATAATGAGCGTTTCTATGAGGAAAACTTGCATAGCAAAGATTTTTCACTATGCGAGTTTTCCCCATTGAAACGCTCGTTATGCGAGTTTTCCCGTAGGGAACGTCCGACTCGCATAGCAAAAAAATCGTTATGGGAGTCTGACTCACATAGCGAAAAACTCGCATAGAGCAGCCTCACAGAACGAATTAAATTCATTATGAGAATTTATGACTGTACTTGCAATTTCTTGCTTTCGAACTGCTAGGTTGGCAGGAGCTGAGACAAAAACAGGCGCTCACTCCATCATGCAGTACCTGGGAATTGAACTCCAACCTTGCAGCCAGAGAATTCAGGGTCTTAACCACTTAAGTCACCGCAGTCCCTCCTACATCTTTCCTACAAAACCCAAAATCCTTTAAAACAATGTTTTTAGAACTCAAATTGCTGCCAGACTTTGAGTGTATGTATGCATGTCAAAAGCTTCTAGTTAGGTACTGTACTCCAATCACAAAAGGGATTTCAATTCTCTTCTTTCCAAATAACATCCTGTAGGTCTCTTGTTAAATGCAAAGACAACTAAGCAAACAATTTCCCACGCATTTTGAGGCACTTTTGTTATTGCCCCTAATGGAAACTTTCTAAGAAGGAAGCTGTGAGTGTCTATGAACAGTCGGCATTGCTTGTACTAAGCGCCATCTCCAGAACAAACCATGATTACAAATAGCCCATGTCTTGCAAGACAGAGGAAAAGGCATGAAAGATCATTTTTGTCTCTTCTTACTGTTCTGAAACAAGATGGACATTGTGTGGCTGGTGGGGAAAATGCTGTTGTCATCAGGACACAACCACACACATTACAGAGAACAAATGCTGAACCTGGAAGATCTCCCAGTCTCTTCCAGAAATAACTCAATCCATGTGGAGCTGTTGTATCCAAGCCTAAAGAAATCAACATAACCCTATAGCCACTCAAAAATCCAGGGAAAGAGAGACATTTGTCAGTGAAGTGTGTGGAAGCACACTCACAAGTTGGGAAAAGTGATTTAACGTCATAGGGGCTTTGGTGGCTCAGTGGTTAAGAAGCTCGCCTTGTTAGCTGCAAGGCCGGGAAGTCAGCATTTCAAAACCTGGGTACTGCATGACAGATTGAGCACCTGTCTCTGTCCCAGGTATTGGGGACATGAAAGGAGCCTCATCTGGGTGTTCCCTGAGTGGAGTTTCTCCCACAAAAATAATTTCAACCCAGAATAATTTCTGACATGAAATTATTATTATTTAATGTCATAAAGCACCACACAGGAGGGAAAGTGGCAGTTACTGGATGTTCGGCATATATCCTATATAAACTATGAGGACAAACTTTGTATCTTGCTTTCCTCTGTGTTATGGGTGTCCAGTTCCTATATATTTTACACAATATAATCCTTGCTTACAATGGTGTCTTGATCGGGGGCAGGGTGGAGCAGTATGCTTAGCAGATTTCCTTTTAATAGGAACAAATTATATGATGCATTTTGTGGAGGTTAATGTGTTCAACCTTTAAATACAAATCACACTTCCTGTAAAGTCTTCAGAGTTTTGAATTAAAAGGATTTGTAGAGCTGAAGTGAGCTACATCCTCTTGTTGATTGTGGGATTTAATTAAGCTACTCTGGGTCCTGACAGCGGGGAGGGGAGGGTAAATTTTGTTAATTCACTGGCTGTTTTGGGAGGTTTTTCTTTTTTACTCTGAGAATACAAATAGTCTGTTTATAACACATTTCATAGGCTATTCTTAGGAAGAGAAATAGCCATATGAGGAATCTTAAGAAAATGTTTTTTAACCAGACCATTTTCCCTAGAGCAAAAATGAAGGAATTAAAAAATCAAGCAAGAGAATATTAATTTCACAATGGATTTAAATCCAGTCTGTTTCAGGAAATGAGTTTGTAGATTCACCAATTCTTTGGGTTTTTTTAAGACTAACTACAGGATTCCCCCCCCCCCCATGTTAATATCTGCCCACCTTTTTTTAACTAATAGAGTCAAGCATTTTTGGGTTGACTATGTATTAAATAACATCTGATATGCTGATGACACAGTGTTGTTGGCCACAAACGTTGCAGATTTTCAGTTGATGATGGATCAAGTTAGAGCTTCAAGTACAGAATGTGGTTTGGATCTCAACACCAAGAAGACAAAATATTTGGTTATAGGCTGAACACCAACTCATGGCAGGAACACAAGAAATTGAAAAAGTGAATAAAATTGTCTATTTGGGGAGTATGTTAAATGAAAATTGGTATCCTGAGGTAGAGATTAAAATACGAACAGAAAAAGCAAGATCCACCTTCATAAAAATGCAACATTTGTTATGCAGTAGAGATCGAACTCTTGCTACAAAGATCTGAATAGAGAGATGTTATGTATTCCCAGTATTGCTATATGGAGTCAAAGTTTGGACATTGACTAAACTAAAGTACTGTACAGTATCTGAAAAGATCAAAGCTTTTGAAATGTGGATCTACAGACAGCTGCTAAGGATATCATGGGTTGACCATGTGACTAACATAAAAGTATTGTGCCGAATGGATAAGGAACAAGAACTCTTCATGGCCATTAAGCAAAGAAAGATGCAATACTTTGGCCATATCATGAGGAACAACATAAAATATAGAATCCTCCAACTCGCTCTGCAAGGAAATATCCCTGGGAAGAGAGCCCCTGGACATAGACACACTTCATGGCTGAAGAGCCTGACAGATTTGGCCTGTGGACCATAGGTTGCCGACCCCTGTTCTAGGTTAAAAACTGAAACTATGGGGCAGACTGCTATGATTCACAGAGGCAGAGCACTGTGATGTCTCCACTTAGATTATGAAATAAAAAGACACTTTCTCCTTGGGAGGCAAGCTATGGCAAGCCTACACAACATCATACAAAGTAGAGACATCACCCTGCCATCAAAAGTCCACATAGTTAAAGCAATGTTACTCCCAGTAGTAATGTATGGCTGTGAGAGCTGGACCATAAGGAAGGCTGAGCACAGAAGAATAGATGCCTTTGAATTGTGATGCTGGAGAAGACTTTTGAGAGTCCCCTGGAATGCAAGGAGATCAAATCAGTCCATCCTAAAGGAAATCAATTCTGACTACTTCTTAGAAGGACAAATACTGAAGCTGAAGCTGAAGTACTTTGGCCACCAAATGAGAAGAGAGGACTCAATGGAAAAAGCCCTGATACTGGGAAAGATTGAAGGCAAAAGGAGAAGGGGACTGCAGAGGATGAGATGGTTAGATAGCATCATTGGTGCAGTGGGCATAGATTTGGGCGGACTACAGAGGATGGCAGGTGACAGAGCAGCCTGTTGTGTTGTGGTTCATGGGGTCACAAAATGTTGGGCTCAACTGTGTGACTGAACAACAACAAATGCACATATGTGGGCAGGCAAGGGCAGGGAGTGGGCCCTGAACTGTTTCTGGGCCATCTGATTATAGAAAAACATGGCAAACCCACAGTCATGAAGCAAGCTTTTCTTCTGGTTGGGTAAGCAGCAGACTGCAGTGGGTTGCTGCCATTCATTCTGGGGCTCAATTCTTACATGGTGTTGCCTACAACACACACGTCATTTCCAGATGTGGGGTTTTTATTCAGGTACTACACTACTAATAAGTATACAAATCAGTGCGGTGTATCCAAATAACAAGTGTTACCAGTTGTAAAAAAAAAAACCACATTGATTTGTAGACTTATCTGTTATGTTAATCACTCTGTTGAGGGTTGAGGAGGATAGTGGAGGACAGAGGTGCCTGGTGGGCAATGGTCCATGGGGTCACAAAGGTCGGAATCAACAGTGCAGTTGAACAACAACAATCACTCTGTAGCTTTGTACCTGATGTGTATAAAGTGATGCCATGAATCCTCACTCTTCTGTCCAACGAAGTGGACAGAAAAGGTCATACTCAACAATCTGAACTGAGCACAGAAATGAACAAGAAGCTAATAAAGGTGAGCCAAGAATGGGGATAAGTGATTAAATTTACTAGTGCCATATTACCTATTGAAATGACTTATATTACCACATTATGGACCTGATGAGGTTTCCATTTTGTTTTCAAAGGGAGCCCTGAATACAGAGAATTGGACTAGTCTTCTTTTGAGACTATCCATGCAGCTACCAGTATTATTAGGTATTTCCTGTCCAGACAGGGGCACAATTGGGTAATTAACCGAAGTTGATTTTAAAAAAACCACTTCTAACCATGGCTGTTTGTGCCTCCATAGAGGGTGCCAAGTTTAGGAGCACTCTCAAGCTATGAATCCAATCTTTCAGAGAAGAGTAACCCCATCCAGACAGGGTAAATTTTCCCCCTAACTGGTCAGATGGATCTCCCAACATGATTGCCATCTTATCTGGATTCAGTTTCAATTTATTGTCCTTTGTCCGGTCCATTATCACTGCCAGTCAATTTCCAAGGGTCCAAACAGCATCCACTTCAGATGAAGAAAAGGAAATTTATAGCTGCATGTCATCAGCATACTATTGACTCCAAAACTCTGGATTATTTCTCCTAGTGGCTTCATACAGATGTTAAAAATCATTTTTCAGTTGTTCTACTGTGTTTTGTAAACAGACAAACAATGTAAACTGACAAATAAAAATAACCAAGTAAATTCTTTGCTACAGACAAACCAGGAAGGCCAGACAACCACGAAATAGACCTTCCTCCAATTCTTAAAAGTGAAATCAGCCTAAATCGGGGTGCCCAAACTTTTTGGGCAGTGGGCCAATCATGTGGTTTAGGGAGCCAGTCACTAAGGCGTGGGGACCAGGTACGCCCCCCGATGCCAATTCACCTGGTCCTCGAAGCCCTCGTCGCTCCTGGAAGCATTTTACTTCTGCTTCCAGGAGCGATGAGGGCTTCGCGGGCTGGGTGAATTGGCATCAGGGGCCGCATTATTGTTTCCAAATCTGATAATTGAAGTAAATTTCAAAAGTGTTTTCTCCAGTAAGACACAACCTTCTTTGCCTGTTGGTATATCTTATTATCAGTGAACTTTTCTTTAAAAAAGAAAAAGTTGATTTTATAACATTGAAAAATCAGCCTTCAGTGACATATAAGAAAAACAGTCATGTGTCATCAAGTTAAACCTTTTCAGACTTTTCTAGGTAGATAATACAAAGAATTCCCTGGGACTGTGCAGCATGCCCAAGGCTTTGCAGTAGTCCCAGGAGGCACAGTAGGGGATCAAATTCCCAGCTAAACCACTGAGCTCCTCAGCCAGCTCAGTGATGTATATCAATGGAAATATAATCCTCATAAAATACATCAATGGAAACTCAATCTTCATAAGCCTATCTATATCCACAGCAATCAGATAAGCTGACCTGCTCTGTGCTCTTCTCTTTCCATCTGGCTTACGACCATCCAGTTCATTCGACTGAGACTTCATGCAAGGGTCAATAGTAAGAGATTATCACCAGCTTTATAACTCAAAAGAGATTTCTCAGAGAAAGAAGCTTCCTTGTTTTAAAAGTCAACAGGAGTTGCTCAGCTATTCTTTAATGCCCACATTCAATCAGCCACATTTTTATTCTACTTTAGTCACAGTGGTTAGGATGCTGAACTTGATGACTGGAAGGTCAAAAGGTCAACAGTTCGAGACCCGAGTGCTGAGGGACAGAGTGAGCTCCCATCTCTGTCCCAGCTCTTGTCACCCTAGCAGTTTGAAAACAAGAAACTGCAGGTAGATAAAAAGGTACCACCTTGGTGGGAAGGTAAACAGCTTTCCTTGCACTCCGGTGTCTAGTCACGCCTGCCACATGTCCATGGAAACATCTGCAAATGCAGACAGCACTGGGTATTTGGCTGTCAACAGAGATGAGTACTGAACCCTAGCGTCGGTTACAACTGGCTTTTGAGCAAGGATGACCTTACTTTTATCTAGTTGCAAGATTGTTTCACACATTACTCAAAGGCATATTTAGGCTTAACATGAAGTCTACACTTACAAAAAAAGTGCTTCTAATCCCAGCTCTTTGGCAGATGTGCTTACAAATATGCACTTATTTCAACCATCCTCTACACTTTAGGTTTACACCTATTAGCTATTTACAAAGACATCCAAAGTTACTAAATTGCTCAGTATTTTAGTTTATTCTTTGATGCATCTTTTCTGCAGTCTGGCTCATTCCCCCACCCCCACCCCTGTTCTATGTTTCAGCCTTCTATGAAATCATCCATTCTCAGGCAGCCTTTTGTAAAAAAAATTCTGTAACCTCTTACCCTCAAAAATCTTCATTTGATATTTGTGAATTGTTCTAGCAGTTTAGATTGTTAGCCTTGTAACAATATAGACTTCAAAGGAATAGCTGCAGATGAGTTTCATGTACAGACTAATTGAGTTAGCTTGTTTGTAAGTAATTTTTGGAAACTTACATTGCTCTAATGTAGTGTACAAACTCTCACCAATAACCGGTTGCTTTGAAAGGTTTTTTAAAACACCACTTCTATCTTGTCAAAAATAAATAATTAAATTTAATGGTTTGCTAATGTCTTGCCCACAGGTTTACATTTAACTATTAATTAAATCTAAAACTATTGGGGGGAAACTACTGAAACATATGGCCATGAAAAAAGTAAAAGCTGATTTGCGGTGGGGAGAGGGGGGGCACAGCTGAATTTGATTTCAGTCTTTCCATCATGCAGACAGGAAAAAACCCCTCTTCACATTCTCCCATTGTATAAAAGGAGCAAATCCTGAGTTTTTGATGGTGTAATCATCTGTCATGTTGTGAAACCAAATCCTTCCCATTTAGAGATACTGAGATTATTTATGATTACCCTGATCCGGGCCTGTTTTCAAGCACTGTGCCTGTAAATCCGGGTTAATAAGAGTTTGGATCTGCTGTAACTCAGTTCTTCTGCCATCCTGATCTCATCTAGCATAGTAATTGTACTAGCAGATCTGAGCTCGGTGTACAAGATGATTGTGCACAAGGCATTTCTACCCATCCCAAACTCACAGTCACCCTATCTTTGAATATGGACTCTACTGCAAATTACATTACAGATGTCACTCTTTTTGTGGAGCTAGCTATTCTAGCTACTTTTGAAATTACATGGGTGAGGTTTTGCATTTTTTACCAAAGGGAACTGGTTTTTGGCATTCTGTATTTTCTTAAAAGAGGTGTCGCAGTAACTATTTTACTTACCTTTTAATAACCAGAAAAGTCCCCCCCCCCCCAATGAAATTACAATCAAGGAAAAACCAAGTAAATTCTTTTTCCTTGTAATTAATACATTTCCAAACTTTGATGGGAATATTTAAGATTACATTTGGCCCTGCCACCAATCATTAATTTGTACTAGCAGTAATTTCTAAATGTTCATTTGTGCCCATAAATTAGCACATGTCGTGTTTATGCATGGTGATGTCTTCTTTTACTGAAGATACATTTCCTCTTTTTTTCTTTTCTTTTTTTTTTTTTTTTGCTAAGTGGACACATCAACGGACCTAAGAGCTACGTTATGTCCTGGGTAACTGTGTCCTGAGTGTACCGTGCCCCTCCACGCAACCAGTTCTCTGCAAGTCTGTTACTCAGTACTTAGCTGTACCATTGGATCTGAAAAGCACACTGTGAAAAGCTGTTTCTATTTTAATTCTGAACACAGGCAGACAATCACAGTATGCCAAAAGGAAGAGGCCACAGCTGGTACGGAAATTAAATTTACTTGCATGCTTCCAATAATGTATTAGATGCCACACAAATGATGAACGGATGACAATAAAGAAATTTAGTCCTGGCAGGGGGATTTCAGAAGTTTAGGGCATTTTATTGAATGCATTTTGTTGCTCTTTCTAAAAATTACAATTATTGCTACTGTTGGTGTTAGCATATGGAAATAACAATCAATGAATTCTCTAATGGTCACATTTTCTCTCCTCATTTTAAAAATGCAAACAATTTGGAAAGGCACTGTTAACCACACTGAATGAATTTACACATTAGATTCCAGATGACCTGTTTGCAATACTTTACCAAATAATACCAATATGGGTTTCTTCAACATCACATTTTTGGGGAATTAAATCTAAAAATAGTTTAAATAGCTGTCTAATATCAAGTGCACTGATGTCATCCAACACTTGCAAACATGGAAAAAGAAGCCAGGGCTGGTTGAGGACTTCGCCACCCTTCCCCCTACGCCCACACCAACATATTGTATTGTAATGTAATGTAATGTTTGTAAGCTGCCCTGAGTCACTACAGCGAGTGGGCAGCAATATAAATTTGAACTAATAAATTAATAAATAAAATAGCTGTTGCATTCAGAGCACAAGGTGAGGTCAGAACATAGAGGTAACAGGTTACAAGTAGTGACCAGGCTGCTGCTGCTGATTTATTTATGCATACATTAAGACTACAGTGAACAGCTGCTAATTAATAAGGCACCAATTATGTTAGTACATGTACTAACAATTGTCAAGGACCATGATGTCCAGTTCCTTGTTAACTACCAGCAATTCACCATAGTAAGTTATGAAATGTAACTGATGCACATATTTACATATTTTAAAAAAGCAATGGAAAAGTAGAAACCAGCACAGAATAATTTATGTATTTTAAATATATGTCCTGGTCTTCCAGAATTTATTCAAGTGGTCTACAATATACCGTAGATAAATTGCCACCCTGGGTCTGGAAGTGGGACTGTGTATTGTTTTAATTTTTGTGGTTAAGTTTTGATGACTTTTTAACTTGATGTTTTTATTGATGTAGATTGTCTTATGTTTTTATTCTTATTTTTAGTCTCATGTAAGCCGCTCAGAGTCGGGTCCTCCCGATTGGGGCGGGGTATCAAGTGTAATAAATAATAATAATAATAATAAATAAGGCCAGAATGCTATTCATGATTTACTACTGCACAGGGGAAACTGTACAAATCTTGGTGGGAAATTCCTGATCTTTGACAATGTCTTGGTTGCATTTCTGGATGTGCATCCAATTGTTACAACCAGGTATGTGTCCAGGAATGCAGCTAGCACTATAAGGCACAATTTGCTGCCAAGACTTTCACAACTTCCTTCATAGTTGCAATAATTGTCAGTAGGGTTTTACCTATAACTTTCACCCATGGTTTACAATGTCAAATTAACATATTATGTTACCTACAAAATGTAATCAATCTATCAGAAAAAGTTGTCACAAGAATAAATTCCCAAAGGCAAAAATATATGGCTATTTGCTAAGTGAACATCATATCAACAATGCTCAAACCATAGAAAGAACTGATTCAACTGCTCTCCCCCTCCTTCCACTGCTCTCCATAAATTTCTTCAAACTTTAATAGCCAGGATGAAAAGCAAATATGCTTTATGTGTCTTCTTCAGAATATTCAGCCTCTGAACAAGGAAATAATTGAGATACTAAAATCTACAAGCCAACTGTTTATACTTTGCTCTTCAGAGTGTCTCCATAAAATGTTTGTAAAACCCATTGAAATGCATCACTCAGAGCTATACAATAAACATTCAGGGGGAAGGTATTAGAAAGTTCCCAATTTATATGGGAGGGGAAAATGTTTGTGAAGCTTTTACATGTCCAGGATATATTATCAAATGGCAGGATGAAATTGTTTGTTCTCACAGCCAATGAGAGCCTCAGTTACATGTGACAAGGTAATTGTTTCAACTAGTATTCCACCACAAGGCAGAACAGAGTACAGGACAATAAAAGTAAGGGCAAAAAAGCAATCCATGTTTTCAAAGAGCTGTGTGTGCTCTTTTAAAAACATTCTTAAAAGATCAAGTAAAATGCAATAAATCTTTACAGACTCAAATATTATGGGGAAGGAAGTGAATTGTGCATCTAGTAAACCCACACCTCGGTATGGAGAATCATCCTAAATTCCTCAAATGTAATTAGTTATTTTCTTTACCACAATTTAATGTACTTAACTATCTCTGCTGTATGCAGTTTCCCTCCTTTCTTTCACCTTGTCCAAAATATCTCTATCAACTATATACTGAATTTCATCATAAACCCATAAACTAGTCACCATCATGTAATTAATGACAGTGTAATTTTTTTTAAAATAAGAACACTTTCCTAAGCTTTTCTTCCAGCACAGTTAACATATGTAAACTTCCTGTCTAGAATGGGAAGACAGATTAATAATTTCTGCTAGAAAGATAAAATTAATATAAACAGCACTTCCAATCTTACTCCAGGTTTTGCATACAATACTCCATTACCAACATTCCAAAATTATGCTTCGTTAAGGGTCAGAATCGACTGTGCGACTGAACAACAACAAAAATCAGAGTATGCAGAACTAGAATTTGAATCAAAGCCATGCCCTTGCGGAACTGAATATGGCATTTTTCAGTGATTTAGGAGCTAGTGTGATATAGCAGTGAGAGTGTAGGACTAAGATTCAAAAGAGCTGGGTTTAAATTCCTGTTCAGCTATGGAAATTCACTGGGAGCCAACCATGTTACACCCCTCTTTGAACACTTCACATACTTCAAAACCCTAATAGGGCCAGTGTAAATTGGAAGCAACTTGATGGTACATACAAACAACTAGCCATTATAACCTACGGTCTGGCCGCTAACAGACACAGTTGCTTCCCCTTCCTTTTCAAAAAATTTTAAAGGAGAGAAAAGCAATTCGTTCCTCCCATTGTTCTTCACTGAACGTGAGTGGTCTCAACTCAAGTTGTAGACCCAAAAAGAAAAGGTCCACTGAAACGACTGCGATTTACAGGAATGTTTACTCATCAGAGTAAACCTTATGACTTTAGGGTTGGGAATTTTCTATTAAAATAAATTTTTAAAAACAGAAGAATCTCCTTTTACTGATTCTGAGTTCTTTCCTCAATACCCAAAAGAGAGCTTCTTAACCATGTTTGATTTGTACTAATAAAGAAAGAGTAAAAAAAAAATCACATTTCCCCTCTTAGAGTTTTCTTTTACCTCTCATCTGTCAAAATCACCCAGGAAATATTTCTGGCCATAGCACAGTGAAGACTGCTAGCCAATCAGAACATCCGGGTTAAGCAGGAAAAATGGCTTAGTAAAAGGCCTGCTTGATTAATTGATTCCCTGTAACCTTGCCTTGTTTTGTTTGCTGTTTGTTTTGAGTGCAGTGGCTCAAGTGGCTAAGATGCTGACTGGAAGGTGGCAGGTCAGCAGTTTGATATCCTAATACTGCAGGATGGATTAAGCTCCCATTTCTGTCCCAGCTCCTGCCAACCTAGCAATTCGAAAGTAAGAAATTGCAAGTAGATAAATAGAGATCACTTCGGTGGGAAGGTAAACAGCATTCTGTGCACTCCTGTGTCTAGTCATGCCTACCACATGACCATGGAAACATCTGCAGAAGCAGACAGTGCTGGCTCTTCAGCTAGGAAACAGAGATGAGCACTGAACCCTAGAGATGGATATTACTGGCTTTCAAGCAAGGGTAACCTGTATCTTACAGCACAGAGAAAGAATAGGAATAGTGCAGAGGTCCACTTGTCTGCACTACTAGAAGAGTGAGCATCAAAACAGCAAGAGTTTATATCTCTACATTGTATTGTTGAATTGTACTGCTATATTATTGCTCGACTGTATTGCCACATTATTGGTGTTTTGCTGTGTGGTGTTCTATCACAGTATTGTTATACCCTATTATTCTATTCTATTCTATTCTATTCTATTCTATTCTATTCTATTCTATTTGTCTTGTAGACCACCCTGAGTTGGTTACACCAAGTAGGGCGGTATATAAATCCAATAAATAAATAAATAAAAATAAATAAATTAACAGCTCATGGTCAACTCTGAGACAGTATTGTGAGTCACACAGGATCTGGGCAGAGGAGTGGGGTGAACTCTGTGCTGGAGGAGGGAGGAAGTGCTCCCATTGGGCTGCTGGGAAGAGGGGCAGGGTGAACTCTGTGCTGGGGCAATGGCACGCATGCCCACAGAGATGGCTCTGAGTGCCCCCTATGGCACACATGCCAAAGGTTCACCACCACAGCTCTAAACACTACCAACCAACCAACCAACCAACCCACTCTTTCCCCCACACACACTACACATCTATTCCATCTTTGCCACATTGATGGGTATATCTTTTCTTCACCCATCTCAAAAATAAAAAACAGAAGAAAAGGCAGGAAAACATGGAAGATTTACAAACTGAAGATGAAGTCTGCCCCCTCCTCCCACTACTAAAATTCCACATAGAAGACAGGATGTTCACAATGTTTTTTAAAAAGGCTTCATTAGATTGAATAACTCTAAGGGGAGGAGGGTGATAAAATGATGAAAATTATTTCCAACTACATGTATAAGCTACTGCCACCTGTTCTTGGAATTCGAACAGCTTTCCCACCACCCGTTCATTTGTGCATCGAACACCACTGGAAAAATTAGAACATTTGTTCTGTTTCTTTCTTTGCATTATCTACTGAAGTGCTCTCGGTAAAAGATCTTTGCTATTATTGCAGTAACATTTTAAATTCAAGATCAGAAGAGCAGTTCCTTGCAATTACAAGTTGTAAGCACCAAAATGATAATTTAAAGCTGGTTTTTCTGTAGAGAGGGCAGAATATAAGTCTGTTTCCTTCTTGATGTAAAAGTTACAAAAATCACTTACCATATTTCTATATTTTATGTTTTGCATTTATATCCTTTCTTTCCTCAAGTGACCTACATGTGGCCTACAAAACATCTCATCTCCATTCTGACCTCCAAAAAACCGTATACGGTAGATTCAAACCAAGTACATGAATAGTCCAAAGTCCCCTAGTAGGTATTTTTTTGCAATGCTCTAACAACTACTTTACAATAATTATATCACACACACACACACACACACACACACAAAGTGTTTCCTCAACTACAGAAGATTGCACCAAGTACAATTTTAATGTCAAATGTGAATAACTCCATGATTTCCCACTGGATGGTGCAAGGATACCTTGGAATCATTATTTCCATTGAAAATAAATACTTTTGGTCAAACATTTTAATAAAAATTGGATTTCCTAGGATAATGGTGTTATTAATGTTTTCCAACTACTACCACCTATATCCTCCCTCCTGGTTATCCCTCTATGATGAAGACTTCCTTTATAGAAAGCTAAGTGTAAGCAAGCAAAATTTTTAAAGCTGCAACTGGAGAAAATGACGCTCTTATTCCTCTATGGCAACAGATTAAAAATAGCCATAATAAATAAGTAATAAACAACTTTAATTTAAAAAATAAGAGCAATTGCAATATCCCCCCACAGCCTGTAATAAAGCTCTGATCAGTAAATAATCTGCTTTCTGCAAAAGCAGCACTAATACACCTAGGACTTGGTTCAGCAGAAATACTATATCATCTTCAGCATGATGTATAACTTTAAGGAATAAATTAAGATTTATTGAGAAACTGTGTCTGACCCCTTTCAACTGAAGATCATTTCATGCACCTGTAAGTAATCAAGAGCATGAGGAAGAGATAGACAGTAGAGTGTTATTCAAGAAAGACTTTAAAATTAGAGTGGGCAACTGCTGTCGTTTAGACATTTTGGAACTATATAGCCCTCATAATCTCACTGCTATCCTAGCTACAGTTCATGGGGATTGTATGACAAAAACATCTGTAAAGCTACAACTGCCCATTTCTAGGATAAACACAGATTTCAGTACAAATTACTTGGCAAAATGAGGTCTTTGGTCTAAATAGCTCTATTTGCTTATTTGTAACTAGAAATATGCATCAAATACATTCATGCATCATTTCTGGATGATAGGCAGATTTGGTACAGAAACATATATCTATACCAGGGGTGGCCAACCTATAGCACATGGGCCAGCCCCAGCCCCAAGTACCATTTCATGTGGCTCACCACCACCCTCATCACTACTGGAAGTGGAAGCATTTACAACAGCTGTAAAATGCACCCAGACATGCATAAACACACCCACACCTGCTGTAAACACTGCCGTAAATGCACCTGCAGCTGTCATAGATGCATTTACGACAGCCGTGGATGCATTTTATGGCAGCATTTTTGGTGGGAGGAACCACATGACTGGCCAGCCCAGCTGTTCTGGGGGCATGATCTCCCCCACAGCACAAAAAAGGTTGGGAACCCCTGATCTACACATCTCTACCTCTAATGCAAATCTCTTGTAAAATAATACATTTTAAATGTATTTGGAATTTGAATGTACAGTTATGTTTCAAGGACAAATACTACACACAGATATTTTAAAAGGAGATTAAAATGCAACATAATCTTTGGTCTTTCAGTCTTCACACTTCAGACTGAAGCAAAGAAGCTTACACATTTAATGTCTTCTGTTAGGTTTCAAGTCGGAAGACATACATGCATGGCTTCCTACCTAGTCTGAAAGTGATGCAAAATATAAGATAGCTAAATGTTCATGTGCACTATGCTCCCTTCATTTTATTTAACTATCACTATAAGTGACACGCTGGCTGGATAGCTCAGTGAGCTGGCTGTAGACTCAGAAGTTGGCTTTTGTACTGTGCCTCCCAGGAGAACAACCAGGCTTTATAGCTTCCTTAGACACACTACACAACCCCTGGAAGGAGGGGATAGAAAACCATTTCTGAGTACTCAGTACCTAGAAAACCCTGGAAAGGGTCATTAGTCAGAATTGACTTGATGAAATATCATCATCCTTATTATTGTAAGTGACATACAAATGATATATTTAGTGAAGAAACTCAAAGGAGGATTTAGCTCCTAAAAGGTTACATTCCAAATTTTGACAGAAAAGTAGAAGGAATAAATCAATTTTGTTCCAGTAAGATTGCTACAAATTATGTGCCTTCATTGCTTGCTCTCAAAAGTCTTGCAGCCCCAGGAGTTTTAAAAGATCACAAGCTAAACACGTCAGCAATAGAATGTTGAAGCCTAAAACAATAATGCAATTCTACCTTGCATCAAAACAACAACAACAGCACCATGTGGTTTTCCAAGCAGCAAGGGGTAAAGATATTGACAGTCTGGAACCAGAAAGTCAAGGGACTCTCATCGCATAAGGCTGGTAGCAAAATGCCTCCTCTTCTCTTGCCAGAGAAAGGAATTCCCCTCTCCTCCTGAGGAGCCCCTCTCCAATTATGGTGATGGTGGAAGAGAAGAAGAACTGCAGTTGCAGGTGATATGCTCCCATATTTGGAGAAAGATGAAAGGAGGAGGAATAGAAGCCACTGAGAGCAAAGATAATCAACCTGGCAACATTAGTTGCAGCAACTCTGGAAAAGGAGATGAATGGTATGACAGCAGGAACAGCCTTCAGTTCCTTTGATTTGATCTGATGTTAGAAATATTAGCCAGCAAGGTTGCCACCCAGGGTACGCCTGATTGCATTCACAATCTTCCTGGAGGCTCTTTCTGTGTATCACTGTTAATGGAGCCATGCATATAGCAACAGGATGCCTCAAACCTACACCAGTTGAGAAAATATACCCTCTTGTTGGCTCCACCTAAGATCAAGAGTGGATACTGAGAGAACTAAGCAAGAGAAGGACCCTCCACATCCTCTGAACAGATATAAGCCTCAAGTCTGCTGGCTCAGATCCAGGAAGTCCTTTATGACAAGAACAAACATTCTTGAGGGTACACAAGAGCAAAACCAAATTAAAAGATGGAGTAAGGTGCTCACTGGTCAAGAAACAACATTAGAGGAGGATACAGCTGAGGATCTCAAGCTCTCCCATGTCACTTGGAGGATTCTGAATAGGCTGAGGGTTTGAAGTCCCTAAATGCAAGACCAACATGCTCCAGTGGGGGCTTCTGGCAGTCAACAACACATGGTGTGAATGTGTCAGACACTTTAGAACACAGTGGCTTCTTACCTGTGTATGGATCATGGGTCCATTCTCACAAATGACATCTGAGAGATTCCTAAGTGTCCTCTGAAAATTTCTAGTTGATTCAGCTTACACTCATACCAATGGCCCCACTGCAAACAAGAGGGTGTCAGATTGCTGGCATGACCATCCCAAAAATGTCTTCTGAGACAGATAAAGCTTAGAGTATTGCAAGTAGATAAACAGCTACCATTTGGGTGGGAAAGTAACAGCATTCTGTGTGCTCTAGTGCTTAGTCACATGCCTGCCGCATGATCATGGAAATGTCTACAGATGCAGATAGCACTGGCTCTTTGGCTGTAAATGGAGATGAGCACCACACCCTAGAGTTGGACATGACTGGCTTTTGAGCAAGGGAGACCATTGCCTTTAAGTCCAGACTGCCCCTTGTGGGATGGTCTGGATTGCCAATGTTCAGGTTGTTTGAGGATGGGAGGAGGAGCTAAAAGGTTTTGTACCATTCTCAAAAGTGAAGCCCAGGTATCTACAAGATATTTTATCATCCCAACATTAAATTCCAAATAAATATTTTGTCAACCCTTCCCACAAAACATTATTATTTTAATAGAATCAGTGTATATAGTTTGTGAGAGGAAACAGTTCCTTTTACAGAAGCTTATTCTACAAACCTTGTTCTCGTGAAAGCAATTTTCAGCCTCCAGAGTGTATTATAAGAAAGCATTAGCAAAAGCATTTTTCACATTCTCATAATTAGGTTTTCATTTCTGGAGGAGGAGGAGGAGGAGGAAACAGCAATGCAAAGCCCACTCATGGGATGTTGCGGTTGCGTTATCTCTTACAGGAAAAACCTGTTCAACAGACATGGACTGAGAAACAAAGGTGAAGTACATTTCAAATCTATCACTTCCATTCCCGTTTGGTATGCAGTCTGCAGACACTTATTGGGGAAAGCCCTCAAACCCAATTTTGAGAGATTCTCTAAGTATTTTCGAAGAGGACCACAAATAAGCAAACTGGTTTTTTGTTTGGGTTGGTTTTGTTTTGAATTGTTGTTAGTTGTGGGCTGTTGTTGTTGTTGTTTGTATACACTGTAAATTGCTAATGGATTGTTGTTGTTCAGTCGCACAGTCGGTTCCGACCCTTCGCGACCACATGGACCACCTCATGCCAGGCACCCCTATCCTCCACCCTCCTCCTCAACCCACCCAGCTTTATCCCCATTGCATCAACAATGGCATCTAGCCATCTCATTCTCTGCCACCTCCTTCTTCTTTTGCCCTCTACCTTTCCCAGCATCAAGGCTTTCTCAAGTGAACCCTCTCTTCTCACTTGATGCCCAAAGTACTTTAACTTCATCTTTGATATTTGACCTTCCAAAGAGCAGTCGTGGTTAATTTATTTTAAGATCAAACTATTTGTTCTCTTTGCTGTCCAGGGGACTCTCAAAATTCTCCTCCAGCACCAGCATTCCTTATGGTGCAGCTCTTACACCCATACATTACTACCAGAAATACCATTGCTTTGACTATGCAGACTTTTATTTGCAAGGAGAGGTCTCTACTTTTCACTATGTTCCCCAGGTTTCTCATAGCTTGCCTCCCAAGAATTAGTCGCCTTTTTATTTCATGGCTGCAATCACCATTTGCAGTGATCTTGGATCCTAAGAATGTATAGTCTGTCACTGCTTCTACTTCTTCTCCATCTATTTTCCAGGGAATAATAAGCCCTGTTGCCATTATCTTGGTTTTCTTGATGTTGAGTATCAAGCCAATGGATGGGTTAAAATAAATAAGCAAAAATGGGAGTGGGCTAAAAATACAACTAATTATTTATAATTGGCATTTATAATTCCTTCAGTATACTTGTCCTTCATTTCCTGCGCAAACTTGTACAACCTCCTAAAAATGGAATCATTTTGAGGTTTGGTACTGTGGTAGCTTAGTGGGCAGGATCCTAAACTTGATTACTGGAAGGTCAGCAGGTCAACAGTTCAAGACCTGAGTGCTGCACGATGGAGTGAGCTCCCATCTGTGTCCCAGCTCCTGCCAACCTAGCAGTTCAAAAGCAAGAAATTGCAAGTAGATAAATAGGTACCCTTTCAGTGGGAAGGTAAACAGCATTCTGTGCACTCTGGTATCTAGTCATGCCTGTCACATGTCCATGGAAATGTCTGCAGACATAGACAATGCTGGCTCTTTGACTATAAACGGAAATAAGCACCAAATCCTAGAGTTGGATACGACTAGCTTTTGATTAAGGGCGACCTTTACCTTTACTTATATTTTCGTCCTTCAACTTCCATTGCAAATACATGAATGGAAATGTTGCAAAAAAGTACAAACATCAATATTTCCCCCTCATATTCTTTGGTATAAATGTAATGATACACATCCATCAACTGAGAAAGTGACTTCCTGGAAAAATGTCTGTTCAGATACAAGTAGCAGAAAACGATGACAATGAAAGAAATTTGTTACCAACCTGGCTAACATTTTACAGCTCTGATCCTCCTTTGCAACTTTTGCCTGTGAATGTTTGTATTTATGTGTGCATACATACATGTGATGCATAGAATTGCTGGTGGAACTGAAAACCTCTTTGGAAGATGTCAGACCTCTATAGATGACATCGTACTAAAGTAGGAAGAAGTAACTAGCAATAGGATAAATAAAGCATTGCTGGTCAGATTATAAAATGAGTCTCTATGAGTCATAGGAACTGTTACTCCAGATAATCATATTAAATTGAGCCTGCTTTAACGAGACCCTGGGAATGATGCAAAGACTCCTTACAGCAATAAATCCTATCAAGAAGTTACTTCCTTTTAGCTTTTGTTATACCTACATGGTCTTCTCAATGTCAAGAGGGCAATCAGTCCACTAAGATTAAGTCTGTTGCAAAGCATCTGATATTTTCTAGCACTAACCAGGTGGAACCCTTAGTCATTGTATGGTTTGTTGATGCTTTGTTACCTTTTGGTAAGGTAAAAACATAAAGAATAATTAGTCAGCTGTGCAGGTCATGAATGGATCAGAGGAGATGAAGGAAGAGATGGGCATAATTTGAGTAGACTGATGAAGAAGCACAGTCACTTTTCAATAGACCACCCAAAAAGCTACACATAAGCCTTCCATATTTTAACTCTGGCACTACCACACCCTTTTTTTTGAGCTAGAATAATTATCTGCTCAGAAGCCAAGGTTTCGCTAGAGAATTATGTCAGCTTACCTTTCTATCATAATTTCCTGGTTCTGGGCTAAGTCATTTCTTGACCTGGCATCTCTTGGGATCTCTGCTATAGATTTCTATTTTCTTTGTATCATTCCAGCTAGCATTCTGCACCTTCTCCTTAACTGGTTTAACCAGTCTGGTAATAAAAAAAACTAGGTAAAGTTAAAGGCCACCCTTGCTTGAAAGCCAGTCATATCTAACTCTAGGGTGCAGTATTCATCTCCGTTTACAGCTTAAAAGCCAGGGCTGCCTGCATCTGTAGATGTTTTCATGGTCGTGTAGCAGATGGGACTAGACACCAGAGCACATGGAACACTTTTACTTTCCCACCAAATTGATACCTATTTATCTACTTGCAATTTCTTGGAGCTCATTCCGTCATGCTGCACTTGGATCTTGAACTGCTGATCTGCTGACTTTCCAGTCATCAAGTTCAACATCTTAACTACTAAGCCACTGCAGTGCCTAATAACAAACATAATTTCTGTTGACTCTAGATCAGTGGTTCCCAACTAGGGATACACAGCCCACTAGTGGACTTCAATTCCCAGAAGCCTAAATCAGTACATTGGCTGATCAGTGCTTTGGGGAAATGACTTAGGCTTCTGGGAATTGAAGTCCAAAAACCAGCATTTGGGAAACACTGCTCAAGATCAATTTTTGAGGGGTAGTCTCCCAACAAAATGACTTCTCCCACAGAGGTTTTGCCCACCCCTTTTATTCTGTGTGTTTGTGTGGCTTAGGACAAGTTCCTCTCTTTCCTACCCATTTTTCTTCCATTCGCAACCTTTTCCTCCCAAACCGACTTGTCCATAAAGTTTTACTAGACTGCAGTCTATAGCAAACCAGATATTACAATCTTCTGAACTTTCAGTTTGCTTCAAATATTTCTTTCTACCTTAATATTTCTGAAGCAGATGTCTTTTTAACACCTAATCATTTGTTTTAGCCACTTGACTGAAATCCTGTTGAGCGGTTACACAAATGATACAACCTTTGGAAGCAAATTGCCATAAGTGAAGAAAGGTCTATAGATATTATCTGACTCGGTGTGTAACAGATGCTGCCTACAGAGATTTCTTAACTAGCAGCAATTCACACCTCAAAGTTGTGCCGTTTATGCTATTTCCCAGTACAATCAATGCATGCATTTTGATCCTCATCTGTTGAATAAAATTGCTCTGTTGAATAACACTGTGCAAATGTGACTTAGGAAAACCAACTGGTGTCAAAAATGCACCACCGGAACAGTTCAAACATCTTGTACAGGTGTGTATTCTTAGAACATGAATGAGTTCACAAATGAGCTCTGGGAGTATACAAGATAGTGGGTAAGTGGAAGAAAAGATCAATTTTCCACAATCAATGAGAATTTTAAAAGAATTATTCTGGATCAGCCAACTACTCCTGTATTTTAGTCCCATGTTGACTGACTAGTTCACAAGCAGATGTGGAATACAATGGCAATAAGTAAAACTATTTTTTAATGTATGGGACTGTAAAGTTGAAAGTAAGAAATTGCAAGTAGATAAATAGGTACCCCTTCAATGGAAAGGTAAAATTGTATTTCATGCACTCCGGTGTCTATTCATGACTGCCACATGTCCATGAAAATGTCTTCAGATGCAGGCAGCACTGGTTCTTTGGTTATATATGGAGATGAGCACCAAACCCTAGAATCAGATGCAACTGGCTTTTGAGCAAGGGTAACCTTTACCTTTACAGTTGACAGAGTCCTGGAGAATCATCCAGTGCATCACATGAAATCCAAACTTAAAACATCCCTCTGTGATAACCATCTAGCTTAAGAATCCACTGCTCTCAAAGGTAATCTGCCACTTTTATAGTCAAGAAAGTCTTCCTAATGGTAACTTTAATTGCTTCCTCATTATTTTGGTCTGTTGGTTCCATCCCAACCACCATCTAGAAGCAGAAAACCTCTAGGTTATCTGTCCCTAAAGGGAGCCAGTCTTCATTTTACAAGAGCCGAGCCGGGCTGTTGAGGACAAAAAAATTCTGGAGATGACTCATTGAACAGGTCACCATATGTTGGAGGTGACTTGACAGGATCTAATAACACAAAAGCTTACCACCACCCCATCTGAAACTTCCATTAACTTCACAAAATGGCTGCTCTTGTTTGTTGGTATTGGCCAATTTATTTGTTTAGATGGGGCTACTAGCTATGTTGACTCTCACAATGAGTCTCTTCCACTTTCAGTTTTATCACTACACCACTGCCAATGTGTCCCTTCTACCACTGACCTATAAAGCGATTTATGAGGACAAAGAACAAAACCAACAGAAGCATGGAATATATGGTACAATGGTGATGGCACAGCTAAACATACAACAGTGTTCTTGAGAGATTCAGGAATCATAGTATAATTGAGTTGGGGGGGGGGCTGTGAGACCATTAAGTCCAACCCCTGCTCAACACAGGAATCCAAATCAAAGCAGATCTGACAATGGTTGTCCAATGTCCTCTTGAATGCCTCCTGTGTTGGAGTGCTCACCACCTCCTGAGGTCACTGGTTCCACTATATTGCTCTGTTACATTTCCCCTGATATTCAGGCTATATCTGGCTTCTTGCAGTTTCAGCCCATTGTTTTACATGTCCTGCACTCTGGGATGATCAAGAATAGCTCCTGCCCCTACTCTTTATGACTATCTTTCAAGTATTTGAAAAGTGCTATCATATTCCCACTCTGTCTCCTTTTCTCAAGGCTAAATGTGCCCGAGTTCTTTCAGTCTTTACTTATGTGATTTGGTTTCCAGTTGCCTGATCCTCCATGTTGCCCCTCTCTGAACTCATTCCGGTTAGTGGCACTCTTCTTAAAGTGTGGTGTCTAGGAATAAAAGCATTCTGTGCAATAAAAGTCACACCTCTGTTCAGAGTTTAAGACTAAAACAGACACAGAATATAAGAATAAATTCTGTCCTCAATTAAGTCTGTTTCACTTCCATAAAAGCATTGTTCTGGTATGTTCCAAGTTTATAGCTCCTTATAAGTAGATACAACTACATAAATTTGGAACAATTGCGCTTTTAAAAAAACACAACTCATTGATTTGCAAAAGACTCCAGTAAGAGTAGCATTTAGCAACATAAGGTTTATTAGCACTATTTAATACTCAGCTTACTTTCACAGATCACAGCCAACTTTTCCTTCCTTGCAGGTATACAAGAAAAGCTGTATGCAAATTCAGATGCTCATTGTCAACATAGGGGACTTCTGGTTAACAAATATATGGAATGAAGAGAAATAAACTTCACTGTTCAACTAAATTTGTCAAGCTAAATATGAACTGTGAGGAAGTTAACAGCCCATTACAAGTAATTAGAACAGCCGTCAAGTGAATAACAGACAGAATGAAAAGAGGTGCCTCCCTAATGGAAATATTTATCATATGGTTTTACCAAGCCACGAAATCTTATTTCTACACAATGCACAAGACAGCTAGTGTGGTATAATAATAGATATAGTTAGGGAGTAAGACTCAAGAGAATTGGTTTTGAATCCTAGCTCAACAATAGAAACTCACAGGGGTGGCGAAGTGGCACTGGTAAAACTACTGTTTACATATCTCACATACCTTGAAACCCCTATTAGAGTTGCCATAGGTCAGATGTGACTTAATAATATATAACACATATTACCCAATCACTCAACCTTATTCCCGTATTCTGCAATATTTAATAGAAAGGAAAATAATCTTATTTGCAATTCTGAGTTGACCCAAAGTGCAAGATAAAAGGAAGAACAAGGTGAAGCAAGGACAGACTATATAAAGAGGCCAACCAAAACTGGCAGAGGAAATGCATCTACTTTTGAATATTTGAAACTATTTAAACATAAAAGTTGGATTAATTTTCAGTTAAGTTCTTGGGGACCAGATTCACACAGTGATAGGACAAAGGAAGGGACCAAAAATATCACTATATTTTAGCTTAATGATTGTCATTAGCTGCTACTCATATCCAAGCATACATTTTCCCCGGAAGCCATTTTCTCAGTTGATAGATGTGTCTCTGGTGACTCTATAAATCGATCTTGGCATGAAACATGTGACCTCTATTGGTTCCACACAGTATACCGAATAGATGGTGGAGGGCATAGTTGAGTTTGATGAAGCTTTCGTGTTTGTCACTTATCCTCTTCATGTCTGCAGCATTCTCCTTCGAAGTGATTGACAGCAGCAGAAATGGTTTGGTGCCAAAGTGGGCAATCTTCAGCTGCTGTCTCCCAAGTTTGTGGGTTTATACCTGACACCTTCATGGTTTGTTTCAGCTGGTCCTTATAACACTTCAAAGGAGCTCCGCAAGGTCTTGTACCAGAGCTAAGTTCCCCATAAAGATTTTGGCGAGGAAGCCTGGAACCATCCATACGGTGGACATGCCCTATCCATCTAAGACGATGGCCTATGATGGAAGCTTCAATGCTATTTACATTTGACTTCTCAAGAACTGTGATGTTGGTGACATAGTCATCCCACTTGATGTTCAAGATGGACCTTAGCTTCTGTTGGTGAAAGAGCTCAAGCTTTAGCTTAATGCTGTTTCTGTGATTTAGGTGGGGCATTTCAATCTTTTAGAATGTGGGGGGAAATGCCAAAATGGTGCCATAAACAGCAACTATCACACACTCTAAGTCTCTTCTATAATTAAAAGGATTCAGATATCAATGACCTTGTTCTTGATTATTCTCCAAATTTAAAACATGAAAGAGTATTACTCATGCCATTCTGCATTACCTCTAGCTGCAGCCAACCTGGTTCAGTTTGTTTTATTTTTGTTTTTACAAGCATTTGTTTCATCTCCAGTAACAAACACAGGAGTATTGCTGTAATCCTTCTCTGTTATACTCCTGCAAGTAGAAAAAATATATTTCAAAGACTGACTTTCTGCTACATGAGAGTATGAGAAATGCCATGCATTTGTCAATTTTTTGGGAATTTTCTTTCTGCAGACAAAAATACTTTATTTTTCCACATAAAATCTTATATTTTGCAGTAAAACATTGCAAAGTACAGTATATGGTTTTTATCTGCAACACAAGTTTTGTGCAAAATACAAACTTTTAGTTTTGATGGGGAAATAAATCTTTATGGGAGGGTGTTGTTGTTAACACTGCTGCTGCTCCTGAAGACGGTCACTGATATTTTCACTTTCATAAACAAGTGGAAAATATCGAATTGGCTTTTGGCATGTTGTCTCCAACCAAGACTCTCGCAGTGACAAACACTGTGTGATACATCGGGTCAAGTCAGAACCGATTTATTGCAACTGTAATAGAAAAGGACCATCATAAGTCAGAACTGATTTGATGGCACACAACCACTATTATTAGGACTTTCAAGGTAGGTGAGATATTTGAGTGATTTTATCAGTTCCATCCCTCAGCTGAGTTTCCATGAGGATTCAAAGCCAGGTCTCATGAGTCCTAGCCCGTCCTTCTATTTCTTTCACCATCCACTGATGAACAACAGGCAGATTAAAACTAATACGTAATAGAGATTGAAACATTAAATTTTAAAAAGTGAAAAACATTTTGAAGGGTCATAATCAGTGGTGGGATTCAAAACAATTACTACCTACTCTGTGGGCATGGTATGGTTGGCATGGCCAGGGGGAAAGCCCTGCATTGCACCTGAATTAGGACTACAGTACTTAATTTCAAAATTTGGATGGGTGGGGCCAGCCAGAATTTCTGCTACCAGTTCTGATGAACTGGGGCGAACCTGCTGAATCCCACCACTGGTCATATTTCTTTAATCTGAGGTACCCTGATCTTTAAACTTGTCACGTACATAGGTACATTTATTGAGGATGCAAAAACAGATCCTTTCAGTGGTTGATCCCAGGCTGTGAAGTCCTCTCCTAAGAGGAAAGGGTAGACCCCTTCTCTCCCATCTCTTCTTGAGGTGCACAAAGTCTTCCTTTCAGAACTGAACTTTATTTTATGATGCTATGTATTCTTTGCTTCTCCTGTTAATCTCTGTCCTTCAAAGTGTTTTAAAATTGTTTTATTAGCAGTTGAAAGTATTTGTCTAAAATATTACAATTATTTATTTATTCATTCATTATTATAATCTATTGTTTTTGTTAGTTTGTTATAATACATGAAGAGAGATTATATAATAGCATGTGAAAGATAATATTATGGAAAGTATAACATGAAAACGAGTTAAGAATAATTGAATTTCACATTTAGCATGAGGTTTGTTTAAGATTTAATTTTGTTATTGTTTATTGTACTGTACCGGATTTTGGTTACTATTTATTATGTATGTTGAATGTTTTTCCTTTTATTGCTTGAATACAATAAAAATTAAAAATAAATAAATAAAATACTTTAAATATTATAGTGTACTACATTTTTAATTGTGCATGTTTGTAACTAAAGGTCATGAGTAATGGAAGAAAATAAGAACAGGAATAAACTAAATTCTTTAAAAGCAGATGTTAAACCAAGTTTAAAGGTGACTTCTCTTAGGAAGGAATTCCATAGTCCATGTCTGCTGCAGATAAAGCCCTGTCTCATTTATTCATCCACGTAGATTACTGGAGTGGTCAGACACAAAACGGATTCTCCCAGGTTTCTCAACTTTGGGCCTCCAGGTGTTCTTGGATTTTAATTACCAGAAACTCAAGTCAGCACACCTGCTGATCAGGACTCCTGGGAATTGAATTCCATGAACATCTGGGGGGCCAAAGTTGAGAAACTGAGGATCTTTGTCTCTTCTTTGAGAACACTGGTTAGGCTTGCCTCTGCATGCAATAGTCCACCACATATGCATTTTTCTTTTTCTTGGCATCTCTGCAAGAGGGTTTTCTTCACCCTATTGTGCATGTAGAAACCTCAGTTTTCTGTGGGGTGATCACAAAGTTGTGTAATTATAAGCTGGACATTCTGTGGAGCACCGCAACCAGAAAGTATTACAACTCAGCTTTCCCAAACTTGACACTAACTGAGATTTTAATCTTTACCTTGTTTTCTTTTCTTTATTTTTTGCTCTCCCCAGAAAAAGTAGAGTTGCTTCACTGAGCTATGGAGTAGATCACATCACAACATGATAGTCAAGAACCCCTGCGAGTGGCCAGCTGGATTTCTCCTTCCCAGATGGCAGTGTAAGATGCTGAACAGAGTGAGGACCATTTGTGGTAGATGTGGAGCCACTCTGTTCATATGGGGGTGGGAGTCCCCAGTGTAATTGTGGAGAAGAAGACCAAACTGTGAACCACCTTATATTTAAGTGCCCCTTACGTGCATTTAGAGACACATTGGAGAACTTGCATAGTGCCACAGATGAAGCCCTTCAATGGCTTTCAAACCTAGATGTGGAACTCTCGTTAGGAACTTGAGATGGTCAATTTGTGCACACTGTATATATCAGCATTAATGTAGACAACTGAAGTGCAGTAAATAAATAAATCACAACATGAAAATTCCAAGAGCTATTAAGTTCTCTATTAGAAGTATACAAATATCTATTTTACAAAATAATTGGTTATATGGAAGCTACTTACCAAAGCATTCTACTGAATATACTGAACTGTGAGCTTTTCAACCCATGTGATGTTCCCTCACCTACCCTGATGAATGATAAGAGAATAAAAATAGATGCTTTTCCAGGTTAAGCAGTGAATGTGTGTTGGGGGGCAGTAGGATGGAGAAAAGAATGGATGGAAAATTTTATCTCGGTAACTCAGACCTCTGTATCTGTAACAACAGTTTTCTTCACTGAAAAGTACAAGATCTTGAAATACATTATAGAATATTTATATCAAAACAATAGGCAGCTTTGCAGAATTTTTACATGTTGTCTCATCTGCTCTGAGAATATAACAGTTTAATTCAGCAAAGAACTTTTCAGTGGATGAAAGAAAATCCATATATACTTAGCTAGTTGTCAGAACATTAACCTTCACTGAAAGTGTTTAAAGGAATGTTAACCATAAAATATGTGAATGACTGGTGACCTTCTGCAATTAGCAGACAAAATTTGTATTTATAAATAGAAGATAAAAACACACTTAAGACTTTTGAAAGAAATCTACCTGTCCAATCAAGGGCTAAAGGCCCTTGGTAAATGAAGCATTCTTGTCAGACAGGTTTGAAAGATACATGTTTACTACATATAAGAAAACTCTATCATTTACACTAAAACAAGTATAAAACTTTGAACTATTATAGCTTTATTCAGCACAAAATGGTTTGTAGTTAAGAAAATGTTTTATGAGCATGTACAGAAATATGGGGAGGTCAAACGTGACCAAAGGGGAAAAAATATAATCACCTGGAAACATGTAAAAATGTGCATATTTACAAACAATACATTCCTATGGCAAAACACACTCTTAAATAAAAGAGTTGGGCTAATGAATCATTTAAAATATCTATAGGAGTAACTATTTGTTGTTATTGTTTTCTTCTTGATCTTAAGTATTCCAGTTGTCACCTAGATTTTTCCCCCCAATAGAGTCTGACTGAAACTGAAAGAAATCAAATGTAGCTGTGTCAACTATATGAAAAATTCCAAGGTAAACAATAAAGGCAATGCCTATATTAAGGCACCCAGATTATTATTCTTCCATGTGTAGGTCAAACATGAAACTGCCAAAATGAAGGCACCTTTTGGTGAGTTTATTTTGAAGTTACTTTCACCTGAGCTAGTGTGAGAAAGATTAGCTGGCAACACAAGGCTGCCATTACCATGGTATGCCCGACTGTGGTTCAAAAATACCACAATCTTCAAGGAGGCTCTTTCTGTGTACCCCAGGCACCCAGATGATCACACATAAATAAATCATCAAGCCTAATAAAGATACTCAGTATGATGCAGTAGATTAGACCTCCAGAGACCTTGGTTGGGATCTCCAATTGGCTACAGAAACTTACTACAGGGTAGCACTAGTAAAACTACTCCTTAAACATTTTATTTACCCTGAAAGCCTAATCAGAGTGGCTGTAAAATGGTTTTAACCTAAAGGCACAAATTAGCCTCCGAAAAGTATTACACTAAGATGCTTTAGCCCTGGAAATATGTTATCAGGCTACAAATTTGCTCAGTCCTATGTAAAACAGAGATGGTAGGAGTAGAAGTCTGGCAACACATAGCAAGCCCCAACAAACCCACCTTTCATTAAACTGGATACACATGTTGTTTCAGATTACAAATTATAACACAAATTCCTCTCATAACCAACACAAGGGTTAGTTAATTACTAAGCAGCATACCTAGGCATCATCCTTTCTAGTGGCTGCTCTTTTGTCTTGCAATTTTGTCTGTTCTATAAAAATGTCAAAATTCAGTGTATATATTTTTTTTAAAAAGATAAATCCGAGACAACCTTTAAAGGTGAATGGCAGTTTTTGGGCCTGTGATTCAGTAGGACTAGCTCACCAGATGCCTACAAAGTTGAGTGAATTAACCCACACTCAGAAATGTTCTGTAAGACTTCAAACCAGACAACTGTGGAATTAATGGAGTCTGTGGATATCAGCCAGTTTTAGCACTGATTTCAATAGAAAATCAATCCAGTTGCATTTACCTCTTGCTATACAACCATGTACTTAGTTCATTCACTTTGTGACCTAGAATTAAATGTATGAATAGATGCCACCCTAACAAAATATACTGGAACATTTAAAAAAAATCTCTGAATATACAGCATTTTTAAAAGTGGAACTAATGCAACTTTTTCTTGTTCATTGAGTTTTAATGCAAAGATTATTTAAAGATAATGGTTCTTTTTTATTAACAAACTGACACAATGCATGAAAATGAGGCAAATACTGTAGTATAGAGGGCAATCATCTCAGATGGTTAACTGTCCTGCTAGTTACCATCAAGCAAAAACAAAAAAAAGCTGTTGACTTTTAGAACAGCACTAGAGATGCAGCAGCGACGTTAGAGCCATGAGTTTCCAGTTCAAGTAATTTACACACTTCTTAGAAGAGTTCACAATGAAGATGGCAACAGTTGCATTTTTAATGCACATTTACATTTTCAAACTGTTTGTCTAAGTTCCTCTCTCACTCCCTTCATTCATATCTCAGGTCACATAACACTGCACCTGAGAAATGAACTACTGTACTTGGAAAAGGAGCGGAGAGAAGTGTGGACTTGGATTATGATCATGCCAAAAACAGTATCTCCTTTGAACTAAAAGAAGGAGACAGTGAGCCACCAACCAAGAGCTTTGGTGAAAAGGAAATGGAATTGAATATCTCTGGACAAGCAAACACTACCCTTCTCCCAAACATAAGCACACACCAAAATACCAACCTTACAATTTTATTTTTTGCATTAATCGTGCAAAAAAGAAAAAGAAAACAACAAATGTGGTTATTTTAAAAAATGGTTTGCACAATTCAATTACTGTACTATTTTCATTAATATTTTTTAAAAACACACACACAAATCACCTACGAAAATATCTGATGCCACCAGTCCCTAGCCCAGTTGGTTTAAGCAAATCAGACCACAGAAAGGACAGGAATTTCCACAGCATGCCTGCAGCATGTACATCATTTCATTAAGAATCAAGGCAGAATTCAATAGCACCACCACCACCACCCATAACCTAATAAAGGCACATTCACACAGATTCTTCCTCCCTCCCTCCCTCACTGGCCCGCCAGCAAATCAACACAGGGAGAAACAAATCAAATGCGCTTCCTCTAGCTCAAGATGGCATCCAGCGTTCCTTCCGAAGGAGCTCAGCAATTTTTGCTGCTTAATTTTTTTTATTTATTTTTTATGTCCAGGCTAGAACAGCTCAACATCAAGAAAAGGTAAAATTATTTCCTCTTAGAACAGAGGCATGGGACTTGAGACGAAGACCCACCCAGAAAAAGAGACACACAAATACACACACACATGCTCAAGTTGTCAAAGTTGGCTGCTTGGCAGTGTTGATGCTGGGGTTCCTCTTCTGCTCCCCAAGCCCAACCGCTTCTCCGATCACCTGGTATATCCTGGGGAGATGAGATGAGTGCTGTCATCTGAAGCCATCAGCCCCTGATCTATTTCCATGGGGCTTTTCCCCATAGCACGATCAGAGACCAACAAGCCAGCCGGCTTTGCAAAAGTGCGAGACAATGGGCAGATAAACGAGAACGAAAGGGCGGCGGCGGCAGTAGCAAAAAGGAGCCCAGGGAGATTCTTTAGAGCCACGGGTTCGAGTCCAACTTTACAGCTGCCTCCGTGCATGCACTCTCCATAGCACGCATCCTGGACCTTGGTCAACAAGGAGAATAGAAGGCACCCAAGCCATCGTAAAAAGTCATCCTTCTCTACAGCTATAGACCTCCCCACCCCCACCCCCTCCTACAGTGGAGGTGGCGGCGGCGGCGGCGGGCAATCTAGTCAGGGTTTACAGGCGTGAGCTCCAAAAGCTAAGCAAAAGGCGTGGGGGGGGGAGGGGGAGATCCCGAGGAAATACCCAGCTTACGTTTGCCCCCAACAAGAGGGATGCTCAAGACCAAACAGAGGCTGAGATAAAGGCGTCCCGGAGTTACTCGGGCGGCGGCGGCGGCGCAGACAGAACACTTACCATCATGTTGCCTTGCATTTTTGCGGTCTTTATCATTGCTTTTTCCTTCATTTTGGCTCGGGTCGGTTTTAGAAGAAGGTTGGCAGAGTTGGGGGCTGGAAAGGAAAACCGCGAGCCTACCGGTCTTCCGTGCAAACACCGGCTTACTACTTAATAATCCATCGGCTTGGTCACTTTAGTCAGGAAGCGGCTTTTTTACACTTGCGAGGAGATGTTTGGGGAGGGGGGGATGGAGAGAGAAGGAGACGGGAGGGGGTGGAGTGAAGAGACTTCGGTTCCCCCCATCCTTTTCTATTTTTTTTTTAAAAATCTCAACGCCCTTTTAAAAAAACACTACAAAACATTGGCAGGGGGGGTCGTCATTCTCTCCCCACCAGTTCTTTCCAGCCGTGTCGTAAAACCACACTTGTTTAAGGCAGGGGGAGGCGAGGGAGATGGTAAAAGTGCGTGCCCAGCTTTATATAATGTCCTGCTAAAACTCTCTGATAAGGGGGGGGGGTTGAGAGAAGCCCCCTTCCTGCTACCACACAGGCGATTCTCGTGACACGGTAAAGCGCCTGCCGACCAGGACGTGAGAACGCATAAGATTCCCTAGGCTGGCCTACTACTGCTACGGATTGAGTAGATAGCAGCAGAAAGGAACTAGAGCTGGATGGCGGGCGGGGATGGTGGTGTTTGTTGGTCAAGGTTAAGCAGACGGAGAACCAAGAAAGGATGCTCAAGGCTGGCGGAGAGAACTGGGATGGTTTGTTTCCATCCATGCCTCTTAAGTGCATTTATGCCTTCTCACTGTAAGTGTTTACGGGACGTGATGCTGAAGAAAGGCGCTCCGCGTCGTCTCCCTTCTTTACGCAACGGCGGGCCCCAAAGAGCCCCCCTGTCTTCCCCACCACCAGCGAGCGAATGG
Organism: Furcifer pardalis; assembly: GCA_030440675.1. Lineage (NCBI taxonomy): Eukaryota > Metazoa > Chordata > Lepidosauria > Squamata > Chamaeleonidae > Furcifer > Furcifer pardalis. The sequence continues at coordinate 103,164,392 of CP126897.1, forward strand.
GAAGGGCCACGTCTGCCTGCTGCAGCCGAAGGGAAGGGAGCGAAGGATGGCGATCAATAACGTTGTTGTTAACAGGTTACTATGGGACACCCATTACGTTTCCATGGTTGCGCTCGGGGCAGAGTCGGAAGCAGCGGCTGCCACTTGCACTCTCTGCATGAAGGGGGCGTGGGAAAGGGGGTCTCCCCTCGGCGCCCTTCCCTTCCCCCTACCTCCCACCCAAACAGGTCCCTTGGCAAGAGGAGCCTTGGCTTTCAGGAAGGGCTCCCTGGGTACCATTTCTTTCCCACTCCCCACCCAGTCAGCCCAGCCGGTCCTGTCTCCATCACAGGGAGAGGACCAACGCCCCCCCCCTTTTGCAGCTGTTCGCCACGCCCACTTCGAGGAGGCCTCTTTGTTGTTGCATTTCCGGGGGACGGGCACGCGCACAGGCAGGCGCGGGCGCGCTCCCCACCCTTCCAGAAGAACTGTGTTGAGTCTGCCACCTCCTCCCTGCACGCCTTATCCCGCCTCCAATGCCAGTACGGCACCACCAGCTGCTACCTCCTAGGTCCATGACAGCAAACCTTGGCACTCTGGCTGTTCTTGGATTTCAGTTCCCAGAAGCCCAAGTCTCTGTGATTCACAGAGACTTGGGCTTCTGGGAATTGAAGTTCACGAACAGCTGGAGTGCCAGGGTTTGCCATCACCTTCCTAGGCACTTGTCACATCAACAACCCAATAACCTCCAATGTGGCACTCCAGGGATCTTGTGACCCACTTTTTTGCGCTTCTCCACTCCTTTCCCCCCTGGAGCCAGAAGCCAAAGTAAAAGCATCTGGCATTGAGCAGGCCACCCATTGAAAGCCTGCACTGTTCTTTACAACAACAACAAAAAACGGGCTCATTCGAAAGTCTGGTCACGCCAATAACTGGGGAATGCTGCAAGCATTTCTCTTTCAACAGTTTTCTTCTTGCTACAGGTGCCGCAGGCAAACAGAAGAACAGGCGACTTAGATGCCTGCCTCCCTGGTGTAATGTACACACACGTGCATTTACTCTTGAAAGAGGTTGATGCTCCTGGGCAGTCCAGGGAAAATGCAGTTGAGCTAAGTAAGTAGGGAGAGACAAGAAGCAGCTGATTTAGGTGAGATGGTACACAGTCTGATCCAGAAGGAAGACAAAGGTTTTTCACCTTTTAGAAAGGGTACACGGAAAGAGCCTCCTTGAAGATTGTGGTAATTTTGAACCACAGTCGGGTGTACCCTGGGCAATGGCACCCTTTCTCACACTAGGTCAGGCATAAGGAACTATGCAACTGGCTTTTGAGCAAGGGCAGCCTTTACCTTTACTTAAGGAACTATGGAATGAATTCACCAAAAGGTGGTTTCATTTTGATGGCTTACAAGTCTTACTTAGACACAGAAGAAGAAGAGACCTTTTAGAAATTGTCGGACTTGACTAATGATTAGGGCAGAAATCTAATGAAGTTCAGCACCTACTAAAACTGACCCATTAAAGAAAGTTTTGATGCAAACCTTTTTAGAAGCCCCACTTGATAGCTTTCCACTTGAAGCTTAACTTGCTGAAAACTTCACAGAATCTATAATCTAGACATAAACCCATTTCAACCTTTAAAAAGAAACATCTGGCATGTTAACCTCTTTGCTGCAGCATCCTCATTATTCTAAAATCAGCGCATCTATAAATACGGCACAGAATCAGACTGTAAAGAATAGATTAAGAATTACAACCTTTTACAACCACTTGTAATTCTATTTTGCCCTGACAGCAAGCCTGTTTTTAGATTTTTGAATTCTGTATGTTTCTGTATTTTACTTGGGGAGAATAAAGCCAAGAGATTGATAGGTCTGACAAAGCAAAATCATTGACTTCAGGCAGCAGCTGATTCTGCCCTCTCTATATGAAATAGCCTATAGCAGTGGTGGCAAACCTATGGCACACATGCCAGAGCTGGCACTCGGAGCCATCTCTGTGGGCACACATGCAGTCATCACAGCATAGTTTCCCCTGCCTCTCTACCCAGCAGCTCAATGGGAACACTTCCTCCTCCATACACACACCCCAGCACAGTTCACCCTGCCCCTCTGTCCAGAAGTCCAGGGTAGCACTTCCTTCCTCCCCTAGCACAGTTCATTCCACCCCTATGCCCAGAGGCCCAATGGGAGCATTTCCTTCCTCCGCTGTTGCTGTGTTGGCACTTTGCAATAAATAAGTGGGTTTGGGGTTGCAGTTTGGGCACATGGTCTCTAAAAGGTTCACCATCACTGGCCTATAGGGTAGGGTGAGCATGACTACTTTCCAAATAAAAAACAGAGACCAGAGCTAATCTGAATAATCTATTGTTGCTGATGGCTGTGGGAAGCTGTATTGTTGTGCTTGCTTGTCTGTCATCTTGCTTGACCACACCCATCTCCCTTTGACCCCCTGAATTTGCTGTATAAAAACCATGCCTGTTTCACTCTTTGTCTGAGGAAGTGGACTTGATCCACGAAAGCTAACAATAAAAATATAGCAGTTAGTCTTTAAAGTGCTACAGTGTTTTTTATTTTATTTTTATTTTGTTTTATTTTCTGATATGCCTGAACCACAGACTAACACAGCTACTATTCAAAAAAATACTTTCCAAATGGTTTTGTCTTATAGCTACTACCATCACAATACATGATTATAGAGATTATGGTAGCAGCAGTTCAGAAATTTATGGAAAACCACACTTGCCATTTATAGCTGATGGTGGAGTCTTTTAACAGTACATATATAGTATATGACATACTGAACAACAACAACAAAAATATATGTGAAGCAAAGCTTTGTGCTAAGAGAAATGGGTCTATTCCAATATCTGATTGTCCTGGTGTGCAACCTGTACTCTGGACAAGAGGTTACAGTAGAGACAGAACGTGTAGAAACAGAAGGGTGTCCAACTGGCAAAGGTATGAGACAATGACGTATTTTATCTCCCAGTTTGGTTAATCTATATGCAGAACACATCAGAGGAAAAGTGGTTTAGTTTTAGAGGAAGGACAAATGAAAATTGGTGGAAGATGCATTAATAATTATAATTTAAATGCAGATGATGCCAAATTATTGGAAGAAAACAGCAACCATGTAAAACAGTATTGATGGAAATTAAAACAGAAAGTGCAAAAGCAGAACTGACTACTAACAAGACACTGACTACTGAAGGGGTAGAAAACTTTAGTTCTGGGAATGAAGGAATCAAAATTGGTAAAGATTTTCTATATCTTCGTTAAACCATAAGACAATATGGAGACTACCACTTGGAAGGACAACCATGATGTGAAACCAAGATTCTTTAAAGTAAAGACATATTACTGAAGACCCTTCAAACTAGAGTATTTCCAATTACAATATGCAGATATGGAAGTAAGATGGTAAAGAAAGATATGGAAAAATGGATTTGTTCAGAATGTGGTGGTGTAATAAAGTTTTATACCTACCACAGCTCCATGCACACTAAAAACAAACAACAAGGGGAACTTAAATTAAATGAAGACTGAACTCTCACTAGAAGCTAAATTGATTAAACTGAGGCATATCAGCAGAAGACAAGACTCACCAGAAAAGGCAATAATGCTACAAAAAAAATAGACTGCAAAAGGGAAAGAAGGCATAACATGAAATGGATCAAAATCAAATAAAGAAATCAGCATTTTGTTTTCAAGACCTGAAGAGGGCTGATAATGATAGGAGTCTTTGAGAGCTATTAATTCATAGCATGTCGTAAGGCACAAGCAGCATACTTGGGACGCCCACCCCTAACCTATAGTCAGTTCACTTGAAAAATAAATCTTACCTCTTCTATAACAAACAAAACTACAAAGTTATGTTGTCTCCTATCACTTCCTTTGACAACTTTTCTAAACATGGTCATTGTTAAAACTTGCTTCTCCTGGTTAATTTCAAGTCAAAGCTTGCTGGACAGCTTAAGGGTTTAGATATTTGGCTGCAGAGCCAGATATTGACAGTTCAATTTCTACTGCGTCTCCTGAGAGAAGAGCCAACATGTGTGGCTTAGGGCAAGCTGCATAGTGTCACCCTTAGAAGAAGGGAATGGAAAACAGCTTCAGAACATTATTTACCTAGAAAACCCTGGAAAGGGTCGCCGCCATAACTAAGAATTGATGTCACTGCTTCTCTCTTCAAGCCAGGGATGTGACAAGTGACACAGATGTAACTGCTGCAAAATTTGACAGGGTTATTTTCACTGTTAAGAGTCCACATAGACAGCCATTCAATACAGAGGTTCAATCACAATAAACTTGCTGATTTCACAAATGATCCACAAACCACAGAAGTCTACTGAAGCTGTGAGTACAACTGTGTACATTAGTACTTACTCTCAATGAAAGGAGCACAGGATCACAGCCTCAGAAACGTAAAACTCCAGGTAGCCATACTGGCAAGATTAGGTATTTGATTGGTGGGGGGAAAATGACTGTCACCTTAACATCATATTCCGGTATTTTAACAAATAAGTTAATTTATTGTGTAACAACAAATATAATTTTTTTGTGTAACAATAAATGTAGCTTTTAAACATATGTAATTAATTATATGTTTTAATTACTGTGTTTCAGGTTGTCTGCAACTATAGTAGATAGACACAAAAGAAAGCATTGTTATACTATTGGGTTTTACAATCTTGGGTCCCCAAATTGGCCTTCAATTCCTAGAAGACTTGATCAGCAGGTATACTGAAATCCAAGAACACCTGGGGACCCAAGGCTGAGAAACACAAACATAATAACAGAGAAGGGAATACAGTACATCAAAACAAATATGGCAACATCATGTCCCTTGGAGATGAGTGCACTAGACATAATATTTTAACTGAATGTTAAATGTTTTTGTAGTCAGATAGTAAAGATACACTTAACTCGCTTACAACTACTCTAGCTTTGATAGGAATATAACTCTCTAGAGCAGTAATGGCAAATCATTGCACTACAGATGTTCTTGAACTTCAGTTCCCAGAAGCCCTGATCAGCAAGCGTACTGACTTGGGCTTCTTGTAATTGAAGTCCAAGAACACCTGGAGTGCCAAGGTTCGCTATCATGGCTCTAGAGCAACAACACTGCCATGACTACAATATATGCCAGCATCTTCAAAGTTGACTTAGCACAACCCTTTCTCAGCTCCTGTCCCAATAAGTGTCTTCTCTACCTGATCTCTAACAATAGCATACATAATTGTTTATTGTTTGTTTGTTGTATGATAGTGTTAGTATTTGTTTGTTTGTTTGTTTGTACACTGTCCAGAGAGGGAAATATTCCAGATGGGTGGTTTAGAAATGTAATAAATAAATAAAATATAAATAAATATTATCTGGACTTATCAGGAATTCAATTATTTATTTATTATTATTTATTAGTTCAAATTTATATTGCCGCCCACATCGTCTACTATTTATGTAAAAAAGAAACCAAAGAGGAAGAAGAGTTGAGTTTTGAGAAGTGGTCTGCTGGTGCCTTTGAAATAATTGTATTTTAATACAGGCATTATGAGTTATACCTCCAAGTTACACCTGCACACACACAAGAAAGCAGGAGGGATGTGCTTGGTTTGAGAATAAAGAAAGGCAGAGTTGGGCAAGACTTAAGCAAGTGTTCAATTGATGGCACAGGAATGTATGAGGCTGCAATCAGTTGCCCTACCATACTTCCCACCTATCTTTACAAGCTATGAAGAGAAACACACAGGAGAAAGCAATTATATTGGGTCAACATGGTTACACCTGTCTTTCAGATATAGGAATGTCTCAGTAATGTGACCCTATCAATGACCTGACCAAGTTGGAGATTCCAATCTGGCTTCCTTGCTACAGAATATTAGAAAACTGACAATTTTCATTTAATTAATTATTCTGATGCGAGAGTGTAGGCATTTCAGAATATAGCTTTCAGGCAAATCTTTGATTTATACTTGTAATGTTTTTTTAAAATTGTGTGCTTAACTACTTATACTTGAAACTTCTAGAAGACAATTCAATTCAATTTATTTACAGTCCATGACCAGCATAACACAAAAAAACATAAATACCACATCCTACACTACAAGGGTAATAAAAGGAAACTATGATACGAAAATACTAAAAACCTACTGGGAATTGACATAAAACAGCAGGGTGCCTATCTAAAAAACAATACAGTAAAACCTCAGATAACACTAAAACCTGGTTCCACAAGTCTTGGTGTTATACGATTTTTAGTGTTATCCGATTAATGTTAAAATCCTATGGGATCCATAGAGATACATTGTAACCACACAGGCTTTAGCGGTTGTCATCTGATGCATCCCATAGGATCTTAATGTTATCCGATGCAATTCTTCCCCCCAGATTGCTTAATGTTATGCGATTTTAGTGTTATTCGATACTAATGTTATATGAGGTATTACTGTATTACTAAAATCCCTCAAGGTTGTTCTCTCTCTTGTGAAGAATGACAGAAACCTGTGAATTTTGTCTAGCAAAATACTGCCTGATATCTAAAAACAGCGGTAGGGATTGTGGGAAAGTGGCAGAAATATGAAGCTTATGAGAAATATTTTTAAAAAAACAAGGCCAAATGGGGTAGTGACAAGAGACCTGCTGCATTTCTGACAGTGAAATTCTGATGTTTCAATAAAAAGTAAACAGAAATCCCTGCAATTTGACACAATGGTGTTATAAGCATAAGGCAGGCACTATACTTTCTGGACCAGAGTCTCACAAAAAAAAAAAATGATTAAGAATTGGCAGGCATTAAATTATCTGCAGAGATGCTGCATAATAATCACAGAGGAAATGGAATTACTTGGAACTACAAAACCACAGATGTACTGAATGTTTTGGCCTTCAAATGCAGCCATCCAAGAGTAAAGCTGTCTTTACATTACAACATCAACATTTCATGCCCTCTGCCTCTTTCAAAGGCAAATGAATACAGAAGAACTTGGATCATAATCACGGCACCAAAGAAGTTAAAGACTAGTTTTTCAGGAAATTCTTCTTCCCTCCAACTTATCACAACTCTATTATGGTTTTTATACTGAATCTGTCCCAAGCAGACTGCAAACCCTTGTGAGGGAATCAGGTCTACTTCATGAATTCTGAGTCAGATGGCTTTCTTATAAAGGTCTCCAGTCTGCCCGGGCTAGATTTTGTACACAATTCAATTTTGGTTTGCCCCAAATCATACTAAATTCCCATTGGGCAGCCCTAAAGACCAAACATGGAGAAGGGACAGCAACTGATAATAATTATATCCATACAGTACAATGGCAACTAGCAGCTGTTTGTCGCATTAAGGGATGGCATTACAGGATTTGTTGTTGCAGACATGGGCATCTGTTGTATTTAAAAGTGTGTCGTTTCCAAAGCATTTTAAAACTAGACTTTGGACACCATCATTATTTGGGAACACAGTAATGTAATATGAAAAATAGAACAGACTTCAGAATTTTACCGTGAGGTTCTGGGAGCAGAAACAATGATGTTTTCATTCCAAGTTTATCCACGTGCGCACACACTTTCAACTAAATAAATAAAATAATAAATAAGCTAGGTTGTTTGTTTTGGCAACATTGTTGCAGAAACGTAAATTTAAATGTACCGATGCTGCAGAAGAAGGTGGTGGTGGAGGAGAAAGTTATTGCAACACAATGTGTTTGTATATTAAATGAAATGCTAGAGGCAAAGTTAGCAAATTACCTTATTGGAATAAATAAATAAATAAATATTGCAGGGCATGATGTGGGATTTGGACAAACTGATTTAGCTCTGAAAGATTAAACATTTCATGCACTACATCACAAAACAATGCAAAATAGTTAGGATGCCCTGGAAGATTATCAGGGATTTCTCAATAAGGTTACCCTTGTTTGAAAGACAGTCATATCTGACTCTATGTTGTGGTGCTCATTTCCCCAACAAGCCAATGCTGTCTGCGTCTGCAGGTGCTTCTGTGGTCATGTGGCAGGCATGACTATATGCCAGATCACAAATGGATCTGTACCATTATCCATTTTCTTCTTTACTTTAGGGGCACCCAATCCAAACAGGATAGCAAGATCCATTATGGTCTAGAACAAACGTTCTTCACCTTTGCTCCATGTTTTTAATAATAATAATAATAATAATAATAATAATAATAATAATAATAATAATAATAATAATAATAATAATAATAATAATAATAATAATAATAATAATAATAATAATAATAATAATAATGTGTCAGAATTTATTCTGGGTTGAAAGGATTTTTGCTGGAGAAAATCAGCTCAGGGGATGCCTGAATGAGACTCCTTTCATGTCCTCAAGATCTTTTCCCACTGAAGTAGTCCCTATTTATCTATTTGCAACATCTTGCTTTCAAACTGCTAGGCTGGCAGGAGCTGGGACAGAGACAGGCGCTCATTCCATCATGCAGTACCCGGATTTCAAACTGCTGACTTGCCAACCTTCCAGCTAACAAGGCAAGCTTCTTAACCACTGAGCCACCACAGCCTCTATGTTTTGAACTACAATGCCAGTAGGTCCTGACCACTGGCTGTTCTGCCTGAGGCTTCTTGGGTTAACAAAAACATCACCTGGAGAGCCACATGTTGAGATCCAAAGTTCTAGAACATATGTAGATACCCAAAATTCCTCAGCATAATTTCCAGCTGATTGGTACAATTTCAGCAATTCAATCTTCTGGAAAGACTTCCATTGTCAGGCAATGGTGTGGGGAAGGTAAAGAACAGGAAGAGAAAAAGGAAAGGACATGCACCAGCCAGATTTGATTCTGGCTTCCATGATGCAGATCACATGATCACTTTCTGCCAGCATGCAGACAACAGATCACCCAGAGGGCTTGTTGCCTTGGAAAGGAAATCAATTGTCCACCCCTGCTTTAAAACATTCCCCAAATTATCTGCAATACATAGACAAACCAATAAGGGCTGGATGACATAAACTATAGCAGTCCCCTTGCTTATCAGACAAGGGGATGATCCTTCCACCCTCCAATCTGACTGCTTCCCTCCACAAAATTGTATTTCATGGATACAGTATGTTTAGGCAGTCTATTCCATGCTCTGGTAAACTCAGGTTTTTGTAGATTTATCTACGATGAGCAATATTAGAAGAGCATGAGAAAAGACATTTATTTCCTTTAGCCAAATCCTCTGTACTCTTCTCAGGACAAATCATATCACATTAAGGGTCCCCCCTAAGTTGCACTAGGTAAAGGTAAAGGTCGCCCTTGTCTGAAAGCCAGTCGTATCTGACTCTAGGGTTCACTGTTCATCTCTGTTTATAGCGAAAGAGCCAGTGAAGTCTGTGTCAGCTAACATTTCTGTGGACACGTGGCAGGCATAACTCAACACCGGAATGCTGTTTACCTTCCCACCAAAGTGGTCCCTATTTTACTTCTAATTTCTTGTTTTCGAACTGCTAGGTTGGCAGGAGCTAGGACAGAGACGGGAGCTCACTCTATCATGCAGTACTCAGAAATCGAACTCCAACCTTCAAGTCTTCAAGTTCAGCATCTTAACCACTTGAGCCACCACAGTCCCTCTTGTTGCACTAGAGTAGACCCAATGATTCACCAACCCATTCCCTCATTTAATGGGCCTACTCTAATTCAACTTACTAACCAAAGCAATAGGATTTCAGCCAATATGTATCTGAGCTGGTAATAAAAACAAACTAAATACTCAAAAGCATGAATCAGATGAGTAGGAGCCCTGGTGATGCAGTAGTTAAATTGCTGTTCTGTAACCAAAAGCTGTAAGTTCGATCCAGACCAGGGCTCAAGATTGACTCAGTCTTCCAATTCTTCAGAGGTCAGTAAAATCAGTACCCAGCATGCAGGGGGGAAATGCTAATTAACTTGTAAACTGCCCAGAGAGTGCAGTAAGTGCTATGGAGTGTTATATAAGTGTGGTTGCTTTGCTTTAGGGAAAGGGGCAAATGGATTTGTATTTGAATTCCATTTTAGTAAAACATACAAGGAACACATAATTAGGATGCTCACACTTTTACATGTTTGCTGCTGAGGTAGCCAACACAAGGACTGAACTGTGGCATCAGTATTAGAAACGAATTTATGCTACTTTTAAAAAGGGAAGTCTTAAAGCAGTACAGTATTTCCCAATGAGATGCATGGCATCCCCTTTTGCCTTTGCTGATAACATTCATTAACAAGTCATAGGAATATCCTATAACAGCACAGTTTCCATTTCACATCCAGTAGTTGGAGATCATGAACATTTTCCCAAGGGCTTTAACAAATACTACAGCATCTCAGTAGCCAGGGTCCTGTTGCCTAGTCATAGAGCAAAAGGGAAATTGCTCATTGTCTCCTGCCCCCACATTCTGGTAGTAACCTTGGTGAGAGAAATTGGTCATTAAGGTAGGATATTAACTTAGCAAGCCAGCAGAGGGCAAGCTCAGTCTGTATATTGTCTGCATTCCCCCTCCTTATAAGAACAAGTAACCATTTTCAAATTTATTTATCTGTATGCAGTCCATACAGCCAGTAGTCCACACACAACAACATGCTGTACTCGATCACAAGCAAGATGTAACAGCATTCATCACTTCTGTCAACGACTGTCTTCTCAAGGTACTTGGTCAATATTTACTGACAAATGATAACACTGGCAAATGCATGATAAAACTTCATGGTCCTTTTATTTCATTCAAAGTGATATGCTTACTTTCATTGTGGTCAGTACACAAAACAGAAATACACATGCATACACATATCCATGCACACCTGCACACATTTCACCTCTTTCAGCCCAGATTAGATACAACAAATTGCAGAAATAGTGCCTATGATTAAGATGGGTAAATAAAATAAATGTGTATTCTTCCCCAGTTTATCTTTTCGTCATGCTGTTTCTTCAGTTGTCTCCCTTTTGTTTCTCAATGTAATCCCCTTGGGGCAGGGATCTATTGTATCAGTCTTTATAAAGTACCACATAGATCTGGGGCAGGCACCCTCTTAATCTCCAGATGTTGATGTAGAAGCTGCAGTCCAGTGAGCTCCTTGTCTGTATTGCCCATGCGTGGCACAATATAATGGACTGAATCCTGCCTAGGTTTCCATAATGTGCTGCAGCCAATTGTAGCTAGCTGATAAGGTAGCAGGATTCATTTCAATTGTACAACTGGACATACGACAGTTATGAAACCCAGACATATGCTAGTACTTTGTCAATAAGCTTCAATTAGCTGTGCCAAGTTATGCAAGCCTTATTTGAACACCTGTATGATTCTGGCCTACATTTGAATAGTTGGGTTTCAAAATTACAGCCAAGTAGAAAACAATAGTTCTGTTTCTGAATTCCTAATGCAGCTTTCAATTCAAATTGAACCCTGATGGAAATGTATAAATATATTATTTTCTCAGTATTTGTTAATAATAGAATAAGCCCAAGAGCTAGCTGATGAAAAAATATTAAAGTGTAAGGGGGGAAATCATCACATTCAACTGCAGTGTTCTTTATAACCTTGAACCACAATTCTCAGTATGAGACGTTTTTCCTTTCAGGATACCTCTGATCCCTCCTAGGCCTTTGGTTGTTGTTTTTCAAAATCTTCCCTTTTGGAGATAAGATTTGCTGACAGAGAAGCTGAGCTATATTTTTAAGAAGGGAAAAAAACCTTTTAAAGCAAGACATGGTCTGTGCAAACTGGAACTCTCTAAACACACTCTAACATAGCAAATTTACTATTTGCAAGTTTTATGCCAATGCAGGCCACACACTTGAGACACAAATGGCACCTGGAATTGAGATTTGTTTTCTTACGCTCCAAAACATAGGATCCAAACCAAAAAAGATTCAAATGTAAAAAAGATTCCATCTAAATATAATGAAAAAAATTCCTAGTTGTATTGGCAATTTTAAATATGGAGCACTCTTGAAAGACATGCTTCTGGAAAACGTGCGTTTATAAATATTTGAGATGTATCTAATTTTACCCTGACATTTATGGAAGATTTTTAAAAATCCAAAGAAGAGGAGAAGGGAAATATGTAATGTATATTTCCCTTTTTCCTACAACCCTCTACCTCACCCTGTCCCACACATTCACCCTTGACTTACTACTCTAAAAGATCTCCCACTCTCCAATGGCAGAATCTGATGATGATGAAGAAGCAAAGAGAATGGAGAATGTATGATGACCAACCCATTCACAGAAGCTGCTATTGGATCAGAAAGACTTCTCTAAAGAAAGTTGGACTCAAGTGGTTAAGATGCTGAACTTGACTGGAAGGTCAGTAGGTCAGCAGTTTGAGACCTGAGTACTGCACAACGGAATGAGCTCCTATGTCTGTTCCAGCTCCTGCCAACCTAGCAGTTTGAAAGCAAGAAATTGCAAGTAGATAAATAGGTACCACTTCAGAGGAAAGGTAAACAGCATTCCGTAAACTCCGGTGTCGAGGCATGCCTGCCACATGTCCACGGAAACATCTGTAGATGCAGATAACACTAGCTCTTTGGCTGTAAACAGAGATGAGCAATGAGCCCTAGATTCAGATACAACTGGCTTTGGAGCAACGGCAACCTTTACCTAAGGAAAGTTGACAGCAAAGGAGCAACAGGTTGTGTTATAATGCAGGAAAATAATTCAGGGTTTTGTTTCTAACTCTGGGATGGATTCAGACTAAGTTAACCAAAGTTAGTTGCCACAGGAATCACCTGTTAGCAATGCCTTTAATCTCATGGAAATCAGTAGTATGAATCAAGTAATTGAGACTTAAGTCACAGTCAATCAAAATTAGACTTAAGTCCCCTGAAATCATTGGCATTCAGCAATTACTGCAAATCTATCCATACAATTAAGAGAAAGTCCTATTGAAATCAGTGTGGCTTGCTTACAAGTAGACATGTATAAGATTGCACGGTGTATCTGTATGTTTAAATATGACAATATTAAATAAAGCATTCTGAATTATATTGTTTATCCTGCAATTTATTTATTTATTTATGTTTTCTTTGGCTTCATAGGCTAATATTGTTGTTTATCGGATGTACTTCAGAACTTCAAATACCTTAAATCACAACTGGAAAAACAAAACTGAATGAATCTTTTCATATAAATTTACAAAAAGAAAGAGAATTCACAACGCTCATGTGCCTCCTATTTCCTACCTGCACTTAAAAGTAAGGATTTCAGGTTTAATCTAAATTTGTTTTTCTTTAATCCATAGCGTAATATTTTTTCCGCTGTCTCAAAAACATCTGATGCCACCATTTTAGGTCATTGCATTTAATTATATTATCCACTTAAAAAAAAAATTCCGGATGCTTCTATGTTTGTTAATGGCATGGCTCAAGCCACACTGTCTCCACCTACATGTAGCTTTTTGCAATACTTCCTACTCCTCATTAACTTTAATATCTTGAAATATGGCCAAGAATTGCTGTGTACTTTGTAACAAAGTGCTGTTAGGCCTTGAAGTCTTCCTTTTCTTTATCTGTAGCAGAGCACCACACAATTTATGGACATACAGTACCTGAAATATAAATAAAGTTCAAAACAGATTAAATGTTAAAAATAATCTGGCTATTTTTGACCAGAAGTGGACTATTTCAATAGAATTATCTGGGCTATCTTCCAGATATTTTTTTATATGTGGTGGGGCATAAATTGCATAAACATAAATGCTGCATTGATTGGGTTTCTTTCATATTTACAAATAATTTGCTGTGTATTCAAGGTAGCCCCATTTTGCTTATGTAGTAAGTTGCACTAGAAAAGGCCCACCCACTCAGTGGGATATGGTGAGGCAATCCTATATAAGTTTTATTTGATTAAATTGTGTCCATTAAACAATCAGAAAAAGCATGTACAATATACTACTCTCTATCTTCCTGTAGTCACCTTCTGTACAATAACAAGCTGCAAGCTGCAAACTTAAGACAAGTGCCCTTAAGTTCTAAGAAGAGGATCACAAATAGATTTGATATTAGCAACCCTGCCCTTGACTAGAGAGGAGACTACAACAAATTAAGTTAAACACAACAAAATAGAGCTGATCAACAAGAGGTTAACTGGGTGGAGTTCTGAGATTCAAATACCTGGGAGTTAAATCTCTCTTTCCCACTCCCCCCCCCCTTTGATTCTACAAAGCTTTGGCAATTTTAATCAGTTTCTTTTACATCGTTGATTTTGCTTAGATAATATAGATGAAAAGTATCCTTTGATGAAGTTCCATGCCAGCAGTGAATTTTTCTGTTAAGCTAATTACTTCTCCCCAATCTCCATTCACTCTCCCTTCAACTGCATTGTAAAGGAGAGGGAAATATAGATCTCTTTTAAACCTCTACATCCAAATCTCAACCTTCTGCTTTCTTGGCTGCAGTCTCCATTTGGATTCATGACTAAACCGTACGGGCACGTTTTACTTCCACTTCCCGGAACGACGAGTGCTTCATGGGCCGGAAGAATTGGCATCAGGGACCGCATCCAGCCCCCAGGCCATAGTGACCAGCTCCCTGAACCATGTGACTGGCCCACAGCCTGAAAAGTTTGGGCACCCCTGCTTTAAACTATAGCTTTCACTTAAAGTTTGGTAATTCTGGGCATTAACAAAAGGAATATAAAATATCTGAGTGCAAGACTGCAACACATGGACTAGGGAAAGGCTTTGGTTTGACTTTGAAGATTAAAGTCTTTTATGTGAGTAAAATCCTTAAAGCTTTAAGACAAAAAACCATTCACCTCAAGCTGCAGCATATTAAGGCAGCAAGCTCTTTACTTGGCTGCTATGAAATGTATATGTTTCAAAAATCCTCGTGGCAGATTGAAATTGTAGTGCCATCACATTCTAGCAATATAAACTAAAACACCACCTAAAATAACCATGCAGGTGTCATTTGGAAAGTTAAAGCATAAAACATACAGTAAACAACAATAGAGATAAAGGGCTAAAATAAATAGACTAGAATTCATGATCATCAAAAGAAATTTCAAAATGTTTAAGGAAAGCTTCCATTGTTATTGGAGCACTGGAATCAGACTGTGGGTTGTGGTTAGAGCCCTGTTCATCATTTTCATGATCTTAATTCACAAACACACCTGGGAGCTGGTATCATAACGGTAGGGGAAAGATGTAGTTAGCAAAAACTTTCCCAAGGGAATGGGAAAGAGCAAATGGGAAATTTTTGTGAAAACAACATAATGTACTGGTGTTCCCATGAAAACTGAACTTTCTTTCGATTGCTGTAAAGTGTTTTCAGCAAAGGAAGCTTGTGAATTAGATCACAGGCTTTCCATATTATTCTGCTATGGTGTTGAGTCAGCTAACAACTTTTCAGAAACCTTGTAATGAAATACACAAGATGCAGTAATCTTAAAATGACTGGTTCCAAACTAAACCCCTGTAGAATGTACCTTGATTATATCTATTGTTTTCTGCATTTACAATCTATCCTAGTGATTTAATACACCCTGTCTCCAATTTTCTCATACAATGAATTAATGTTTCACATGAAGTTTTGGATGATCAACTCACAGGCTTGATTGTCAAGTCTCATTTTACTCCTCCAAAAATAAGAAACCTTTTCAAAAATACCTACTATCGTCTGTAAGATATTCCCCATGGGGACCTGTCTTCCCTTCAGAAAGGGAACTAAGGCTTTTTCTTCTATGCACACCCACCAGAGTTATAGCACAGGTAAGACAGCACACATCCACTGTCAAACCAAACAACACTGAATATATTGTTCTGCCTTTATACATAGTTAAGTCCAATTGAAAACACCTATTTCCAGTTCACAAGCACAAAGGACCACACAAATGTGTGTATGTTGATTAAAAGAGATCTACATAAAACTTACAAACAGGTATCTAGATGGAATCAGTTGCTGTAAAGAACCTATGTATTTCAGCAGAGAATTTACAATATAAGCTTGCAAGTTTAATTTGTAAATGGTTCAAGTTTATCTACTGTATTGATAAACTAAACAAACAAAATACTTGTTTGTTGATCAGTGTTCCTATACTGCCCACATGTTCAGAGAATAAAGCATACACATTTTAAAGAAATAATCATTGCCATTGTCTCTCCCATTTGATTTTCATTATGTTGTTCCAATATACTGTACAGTAATACTAATAATGCTGTAGGTACAATTATTTCAGATAAGTATGTTATTATGCTTCTGACCTTCTAATGTGTTCCTAAAATTCAGAGATAGAAAAATTCTACTTAAATATTCCTATGCTAGACATTCACACTATTTGCTACAGGTTTTTAACAAAATAGAATGTTGACCTTCCAGCACATTGTTGCTTATTATAATTCAAGCTCTGTCACTAAATAGAGTTTCATTAGTGAAGCTTGGCCATGGGTCACTGTATTAAGATTCTTGACCATATTATTTTTGCCTCTTCTTTACTCTAGTGCAGAGGTGCCCAAACTTTTTGAGCCCCGGGCCGGTCACGTGGTTCAGGGGCTGGTGACTATAGCTGTGGGCCAGATCTGGCCCCCAATGCCAATTCATCCAGCTCACAGTGCCCTCATTGCTCCCAAGAGCGGAAGTAAAATGCACCCATACAGGCATGTTTTACTTCCGCTTCCAGGAGCGAGGGTGCCATGGGCCAGATGAATTGGCATTGGGGGCCAGATCCGGTCCCTGGGCCATAGCTTGGGCACTCCTGCTTTAGTGCATGGCATTTGTAGAAAGCAGATACCTTGTTCAGGAGCTGATATACTTTAATAAGCACTGTACAGATGGGTAATTTCTTTCGCATAACCTCCACAACAGTGGCGGAAGATAAACAGTACAGCCATGCCACACCCTCATTAGCAGCCTTTACTTCTCCTTTTCCCCAGATTTAGATTCTTGTACATCTAACAGCATTATTCCAGGACTTATATGCATTCATGTCTAGCAGCAAATTTACTTTAAACTAGATATTTAAACTAGAAATCTCTCTCTCCAGTTAACTTGACAAATGGAATTAATGAGCCCTTTAAAGGAGCTTCTTGAAATCTGCACTAGTTTTGCAATGTGTGAGAACAATTCTTGGTTATAAGCATATCTGGTTGTTCACATCCATTCAACAGAATAAATGATAACTCATTACATTCAGTTGATAGTATCCATATGGTCTAGTCTAGTGGACAGAGTGGCAGACTAGGACTCAGGAAAACTGAGTTTGAATTCGTCCATAGCTACAGCTTTTAGAAGAGAATTACTGTAAATTAGAAATTTCCATGTGGTCCATGGGGTTGCAAAGGGTCAGACTCAACTGTGTGACTGAACAACAACAACAACAAATTGAGTTACCTGTATATGGTAGGCGACAAAAGAGCTTCACAGAGATTTCTTAAATTAATGGCAATTCACTAGTCATGTCATTTGCATTACTGTGCAACGTGATTTAATTAATTGTATTTTAATATGACAAGTTCTTTCATGAGGACTTAATACATACATGCTAGACACCATCCTTTTTATTAATTAGAGTAACAATGCCAAACTTGCAAGATTAAAATTATTTTATCACAAACAGTTTGTCTAGCCTGCTATGGTAATAGAGTAGACCATACTGCCAGTGATTCAGTGCCAAGTGTCAGGCGGCAGTTAACTAACCTAACAACCCTGAGGACTAGCAGCTTTGGCAAAGTCCACAGGAAAGGGTGATAGTCCCCAAGTGGATTAAATCCCACTTGAATCCATCTTGATGGAGGGTAGCAGCTTCATCAATACTGGCCTGGAGCTGAGGAGGACTTTGCATGCCAAAAGGGCTCAGGACCAGAAAGTGACTCACAGAGCTGGATCAGTGGTACAGATATCACACTGCAATGCAGAAGGCAGATGAAAGGCCATGGCATTATATTTGCGGGACAGTCTTCATGGCTGATCGTCATGATGATTACCAATAATCAGAATCAGATACAGCAGCAGAAGAAACAGTTTGTCTTGATTCTATCTCTAATTTCTAGATTTGAAACCTCCCCCAACCCCGAGCCTCATCTTTCATTCCCAATTGGTACTGCTGAAGTATTAATTTTGGATAATTTATGGAACAAATAAACCACAATATGAATTTGGATTTCAAAGTAAACTCAATAATACTGAGGTGGTGGGAGGGGAGAAAGGATATCACAGATAGGCAGCAGTTTCCCTATTGGCTCTGTAATCCAAACAACTCATGTGAATATACTGTTTACTGCTGATAAATGGGCATAAAATTAATAGCAGAAGCATTAACAAGCCTCCAAGAATTGAAGTAGTTTTAGGGTTACAAGGCTAAAGGCTAGCATGAGGGTTTATTTTAAGAAAGATAACCATGTTCTGTCAATTTCAGCCCCCCCAACCGAAAAAAAGGTGTTGTGGCACGTTTAAGATGTTTATTTCAATGCAAGTTTTCATGAATTACAATGCATTTCTTCAGATGCATGAATGGACACACATAGAGACACAGGCTTATGTATAGCAGGGATGGGAGTGGTACTAAGCAAAACAAGATACTGTACAGAAAACAGCAGCATATTCACAACTGGTGACATAACACTTGAGTTCTTCCCTCCTTCACATGTATCCTTCATTCCACGGCTAGCATGATTCACCCTTAGGGAGTATTTTCTGTGGAAAATTGGGTGCAGACTAGCAACCTTTACTCATATATGGTAATTAGAAATTTTGGGTATTCCAGGAGAAGGAAGGCAAGAAATGGGAGATTTCTTTGTGCTGGGCAGCATGAAGGATGGAAGAACCCGAGCTGGAAGCCTGGGCATAATGTGTTCCACAGGATTGCTCTTTAAGCGAGTTGCTCTTTAAGCAAAACACTTGGAAAAAATGCCACTGGTGCCATTGTAAGTGATCAATTGTGACTTGGGGGGGGGGGGATTGCGAACCCTGATTTAATTGATAAGGGAGTTTTTGGTTGTTTTTAGTTGTCAAGGGAGGGTGCCCATTAAGAGAAGACTCTTCTCTTTAAGTGAGTTAGTCTCTAAGCGAGACACTCTTTATATGAGGGTTTACTGTACATGATAGAAAAAAACATGTATCCTACTAATAGACTGACTGTGGTGACTCAAGTTGTTAAGAAACTGAACTTGACGACTGGCTAGCTGTCAGGTCAGCAGTTCGAGGCCCGAGTATGGCACGACGGAGTGAGCTCCTATCTTTGTCCCAGCTCCTGCCAACATAGCAGTTTGAAAGCAAAAAATTGCAAGTAGATAAATAGGTACCACTTCATTGGGAAGGTAAACAGAATTCCGTGTCCAGTCATGCCTGCCACATGTGCACAGAAATGTCTGCAGGCACAAACAGTGCTGATTCTTTGGTTATAAACCCAGATGAGCACTGGACCCTGGAGTTGGACACGACTGGCTTTCGAGCTAGGGCAACCTTTACCTTTACTAGTGGACATTTATATTGTTAAAGACAATTGACTCAATTAATAATTTATAAAATATTTTACATTTAGCCAGTCTACAAACTTCAAATTACATAATACATTGAAAAAATCCCCCATATAGAACTTATGAATTTTTGAGATCTCCAATCACCTGCTCAAAAGAGATGCTAAATATATCCAAAACCAGTCAAAGCGATGCCAGCTGATTTTGCTTGCAGACTGAAGGCCTGTCAGCAAAGTTACTTTGTGATCAACAGTGATCAAGGCTGCTTTATTATCACAGCAAATAAACAGATACAAGGGAGTAAGCAATGGGTTTGTCACAGGTAATAAAAATAAAATCCTGTATTTATTCCCCCTGAAATGTTAAATCATAGCACTTGTTATTAAATGCAGTATTTAAAGAACAGCTGTCATTAACAGTATTTATTTCAACAGCTGAAGATGAAATTATCCATGTTGTAAAAATACAAAGAGGTTTTGACTTATTTCCACTCCTCAAAAGGTTCACAAGCCCCTACAAAACCAAACTACCCTGAGGAGACTCAGACAAATGCTTGTTACCATATTCATAAATAGTATAAACACATAATCTTCAACCATAATAAAAACAACACACTATGAATTGAATCTAGGGTGATGGTAAATTCTGAGTATCCAGAATGTACAAAAATGTACATTGCCCCCCTTCCAAGCTATATTAGCAATGCACACACCCTTGAAACTCCTGTGGTACTTTGTGTGGACCATTTTCTGCTCTTGTTCCAGCCCTAAAGGTAACCTACTTCGGTTACTTCCATGATTGTCTGACTCTTGGCCTCCTTGGACTAGATCTTATCTTCTGGACTAGCTTTGTTCTTCTGTTTGCTCCTGGCTTTGACTTGTATTTAGAGGTGGTTGCCCTGGATTCTGGTGCCTGTGTTGCTAGTTGGCCACCTTCATCCCAGACTCTGACAAGAAATCAGCATATGATTGTTTCTCACAAAAGATTTTTTTTTAAGGATGGAAAAATGCTTTGGCACCCTCTAATGTTTTTGCAGAATGGTTTTTAAAATTCAGTTCACATAACACAACAATATTGAGCAAAGACTTGAAGTATAAAGTCAACAATCAAACAGAGCCAGTCTTTTAGCTTCAGACATTTTTGTAATTAAGAAAAAGCATAACTATTGCAAATTAGTAGGAGGGAGGAGGGGAAAACATGCCAAATAAGTTCCACTAAGCATAATTATTCTGGCAAACTTACTAGCTTATCAATGAAGATGGGGAATTGAAATCAGAATTATTCAATAGTATTTCCACTATTGAAACCACCCTGAGCAAGATGCCGTGAAACACAGACTCAAATACATCATCACCGCCAGTGGTGGGATTCAGCCGGAACACCCTGGCACGCCCATACTGGTAGTAGAAATCCGGTTGCTGGAGCCTTGGGTTGTAGCCCTGCGCCTGCCTCCTGTACTGGTGATGCAGCCTCTCCAGGCTTCCCCCATCCAGTTGCCAGAGCCTCAGGTAATTAGAACAAAGAAATGGTGTTGAGTTGGCCATGGCCATCCAGTCACATGGCAATGTCCACCCAGTCACCTGGACATGCTCACCATGCCCACAGAGTAGGTAGTAAAAAAATTGAATCCCATCACTGATCACTGCTGCATTTTACTCTTCTAGATTAAGTCCATTCAAACTAAATGCTATAGGTAAGCCATTGTTAAAGCTAATGTCATGCTACTTTATGAGAAATGCAGTCTCTCATATCCATAAAATCAGACTTGTATTATTCTGTAGAGCAATCACAAAGCTGAGAAACCTAAGTTAAGGAAGTCCTTCTTCCAAAGACTAATTTGAGAATAAGTTATAGCTTGTGGTTTTGCTATACTAAAGTCCCAAACCTTACCCACAAAACTGACTACTGTAGTTTAAAGTCTATAATAGGTATGAATGGTGGGAGATACAGGGAAGTATTAAGGATTATTCAAAATGTGTTTGCTAGAAAACACCAACAACCCTTCTGCACCACAAGTCAACCCCTGACATAGAGCATAAAGACAACTTCAGGCTGGCATTGTGCCTATCCACAAAGAATCATAGATGCTTACTGGCATCATAAAGAGAAGGAAGGAAGGAAGGCAGACTAGTGCAAAAATAATGTCATTAGATTTGTCATTCTTTCTGGAACTTATTCCTGGGGTCTCTCCAAAACTCAGCAGCCACACTAACATCAAGTTCTGATTAATTACTTTTCTCCATGCCAAGTCTAAATGATATTACATATTTAATTACAACAGTCACACCAAGAAGGAGAAAAAAGCCCACTGGGAGTCTGTAGCAAAGAGCAAAACCATCACAAAAGCCCAGGTAGGACTGTTTGTACTTCTGACTGACAGAGGAACAAGGGTTGTGCAGAACAGAAACAAACTTAGCAGTGTTTTTATTTGTTGATTTCTATTTTTTGTCTTAATTGAACTGAAAGCCTTTCTGTTCTTTTCACAACAACCTGCTGTTGGTGGAATTCTGAGAATCTTTTCACCAATACTGGACAACAGCTGGGTAGTTGCAGAATACTTTCTGCCATATGAAAGAAGTGTGGAATTTTTTTCTGTAGAAAGAATGAAATATTTTCCATGGGAAATTTCCACTCACATCCCTGAAAGAGAGACTCTATTGAAAGAACCCAGCACAACTTACTGTACATACTCGAGTATAAGTCAGGGGGTTTAGCATTCAAAATAAGGTCCAAAAAGAGATTCGACTTATACTTGGGTCAGGGTAAATACTCAAAAACATACCCACACAAATTTCTAAATTAATTAAGCTTACCATATTTCCATGTATTTTAATTATTGAAACTCACTAGCAGCTGCTGCATTTTCCACCCCTGACTTATACTCAGGTCAATCTATTTTCCTAGTTTTAGAGGTCCAAATTAGGTACCTTGACTTATATTTGGGATGACTTATAGTCAAGTATATATGGTAAATTTCTTGAAACAAAGAACAATGTGGGAGCTAAACTGGCTACCAGTGTGCCTCCGGGTGCAATTCAAGGTGCTGGTTATAACCTTTAAAGCCATACATGGTAGTGGGCCAGGATACTTAAGAGACCGCGTCATCTCGAGGAGATCAGCCCATCCCACTAGAGTGGACTGGAGGGGCTCTCTGAGGGGACCAACTGCTAGAGAGGCTCACCTCTCTAGCACCAGATGGAAGGCCTTTTTGGTGACCGCTCCAGCCCTTTGGAACATCCTGATACTCCGCCTCCAATCGGAATTGCTAGCTTTCAGGAAGGGCCTGAAGACCTGGCTGGCCCAGCGGGTGTGGGGTGCTGTGATGGGAGCAGCCCTCATGCTGCCTCATATGACTACTCTAAATAACTCACCATCTGGGGACTTTAGTTTAACTGTCTAAGGATGTTTTAATAAAGTGTATTTTAGCTGTTCAAGTGTGCTGATTTTAATTATAATGTTGTGACTCAATTTTGTACTGTGATTGTCGTTTTTGTTTACTGTAAGCCGCCCTGAGTTGTCATAGTGATCGGGCGGTGATATAAATCTAAATAATAAACAAACAAACAAACAAACAAACATTTCATTTGAATAGGTCTACACAATTTAGGATTAATGATTGATTTAACAGGGGCACATAGGCATACATTCTTCCTCTCTGACTGGTGTCCTTCCACATTTCTGCATTTGATTCTACTCAAGAGATTTCCTGCCCTGTTGCTGCCCTAATGCTGGTTTTGTGATAGAAATGAGGTCCCACTCTATAGATCCTTGCAGACAGGATCAGGCTGCTTAACAAGATATTAAAATGCTCCTCTATGGTAAAGAAAGGGTTTTGTTATAGGGCTTGGTAAATGGTGAAGATTGGGCTGGATTAGGGATAGATTCCTATGGCGAGGAAGAACTCTTTTCTCCCAAGCAAAGAAAAAAATAGCATATTGTACAAGAATTGCTGGCAATTATTTGCAGGCTGCATGTTATTGAGAGAGAGGAAGACTGCAATGATCTTGTGGGATTGCATAATGCATATTTTTCTAGTTGCTTTGAAGTGTTATATACAGGAGCCTGGCAAATCTGCATGATAGACATAATAGAAACGACACACCTAACCTACATCCAAGTACAGTATTGCTAATACAGAAGCTAAGACTTGGTAGTGTGTGAAAAATAAGTGACAATGTGTTTAAGATATTTACTTATTTTAATTGTGCATCACTAGACATTTTTCCTATTTGAAGGTCCTTCCTATAGTGATGTCATGAGACGCTAGTTTTGGAGAATTCCCTGTGCCTTTTTATTGAAATGCTCAAAATTCAGGAATTAAAGGCTTGCAAAATATAGCAGGGATGTAAAGATATATTGATGAAGAATTCTGATAAACCACAAGACTCTATGCCTCTAGCCAAGAGTGAAACAAAGAACTCTCTCTCTCTCTCTCTCTCTCTCTCTCTCTCTCTCTCTCTCTCTCTCTCTCTCTCTCTCTCTCTCTTTCTCTCTCTCTCTGGCAATTCAAAAGAATTAGCTAGAATTGCTTCATCCTCATTTCCTTTAGAAAAGCAAAACACACACAGAAGGAAATGCTGGTTGTTCAGAAAGAGGCCAAAAATCCACCTAGGTCCCTTAGAGTCTTCATCTAAGTAACAATCAACCTGTTTTAAGTAAACTGCACATTTAAAGAATTATTGAGAGTCTCCCCTACCCCAGAAAAAATTGATCATTTATTCCAGTGTGTTATTCTGGCCAGTAAGGACAAAAATGGTACAATTCTTCATGAAAAGGGGCAAGATTTATAGGTCTCTTTCAAATACCACGTGACCTAAAATAGGCCACTTTTTGACACCTCTATCTCTGTGACTTTCTGTGACCTTTGACCGACTCCACACACACACACAAAAATCACATGGTTTGAAGATATATCTATGGCCAGCAGGATGCGAAAAGCAAATGATAATTTTGGAGTCACGTGACTTCACACTGAACCCCACCCCCGTGATTTTCCGTGACTTTTCATCGACACCCTCCCCCCCCCTAAAAAGGTCACATGGTATTTGAACAACCCCTTATATCTAGGGTGCAGTAGTATATTTTGCACTGTATAGGTTAGTAGTCCCCAGTTTTTCCTCTCACTGGGTTGAAACATACCATTGTTTATACTCTGCATTAACACACAGCTCTGCTCTGACTAGTCCTTCCATCCAAAGCATAAATCCAAAGCAACATTTACAAAAGCAATTCAGGAAATCATTTGATGTTCTATATAGCTGTATTTTGCAAGATGTATGTGGCCAATATTGTACACCTTACTTCTAACATGGCTTTAAAACTGTCAAGCCTTACAGCTTTACAAAGTCTGGCTCAAAACCTCAGCAGGACTTCTACATAAGAAGGTGCAATGGGTGGCTTAATGGAATAGCTTCCTAAAGGTATCCCAGACAATCAGGTAGTAGAAGGAGATAAAGAATGCAGGGATTGGCAGTTTAATTGCCAAACAGGGTCTGGCTAGGTGAGCTAGAAGACAGGGCTAAATAAATAAACCCAAGTCAGAAATTACTCGAGTCGAAAGGATTTTTGCTGGAGAAACTCCACTCAGAAGGCAGCTGAGTCTAAGAGAGTCAGACAAGCTAACCTTGGAGGTTCTTAAGATTGAGTAAAAACTACCAGAGGGTAAAGGAGTTTTATGTAAAGGTAAAGGTCTCCCTTGCTTGACAGCCAGTTGTATCCAAAGCCAGGGTGCAGTACTCTTCTCTGTTTGCAGCCAAAGAGCCAGCACTGTCTGCGTCTGTAGAAATTTCTGTGGACATATGGCAGGTATGACTAGACAACAAAGTGCATGGAATACCATTACCTTTCCTACTGAAGCAGTACCTATTTATCTACTTGCAGTTTCTTACTTTTGAACTACTAGGTTGGCAGGAGCTGGGAGAGACAATGGGAGCTCACTCCATCACACAGCACTCAGGTCTCTGCTGACCTTCTTAACCACTAAGTGACTGCAGTCCCTTAAATGAGGTTTAGGAAATGGTAATAAAAGCAGATAGTCCTTTCTAGGAAGAACTGCCTTTTCTGACCAGTTCATTTTTATTTATTTTATTTTTTTGAAAACCTGTGGTAGTATCTGTGATGTCTGAAATAACTGTGAGTTACTACACCAAATCTTTGTATGTTGAAATATAATTACAGTAAAACCTCACATAACTCGCTTAGAGCTTAACTCGCTTAGAGCTTAACTCACTTAAAGAGCAGAATTTTCGCTGAATGGTCACCTTGCTTAACATCTAAAACCAACCAAAAACTCACTTAACAACTAAATCGGGGTTCACAATCCCCCCTGTCAGAAGTCACAATTTGTCACTTACAATAGTGTTTTGTTTAAAGAGCAAGCTCACTTAAAGAGCAATCCTATGGAACACATTATGCGCTTTAAGCGAGGTGCCACTGTTCCATGGCTCTTAATAAAATAATCATTAAGCTATAGCCCCTCATTGAGTGTTTTGAAAATAAAACATCTCTTTCATTTCTAGAATTTGTTTTAGTTTACATAGCTACTCCAGTCTGCATTCCACTTGGTTCCAAATATTTCTTTAAAGATTTAGTTATCAGTACTGGCTGGTTTGTTTTCTTACCATTACAGTGGTACCTCATACAATGATTTTAATCTGTTCCATGGGGCACATTGTTGTACAAAACAATTGCTATAAAATACATGCATCGTATAGTGATTTTCACTATGGGGTGCATCATACAATTCTTTTTGCTAAGTGGTTTTTCCCATTGAAAATTTGTTGTATGATTTTTTTCCATAAGGAAAATTGTTATGCGGGACAGCATTTCCTCCCAAAACCTAATTGTTATGCGATTTCATTGCTATACAGGGCAATTGTTGTATGAGGTTCCACTTGTATTGTAATTACTACTTGCTACTTCTTCTTCGTGTCCAGATCAAACTTTAAACTGCCAAAATGAAGCCACTTTCTTGGCATTGTCATTGGCCAAAATTAAATCATCATCAGTAGATATTTCTGGTAGTAGTTGATAGACCAGAAGGTATGCTGGACTTTATGTCTCTCTGCATTCACACTGCACATTGTTGCCTGCTGGTCTTACATTTAGACACTCCAACCCTCAGCCTACTGATTCAGAATCAGTAGTGAAAAGTGGTTGATCATTTGTGTATATATTATACAATGTTGGAGACAATATACTTCCTTTTGGCAATCTATTCTTCCGCAACCTCCATCTACTATTCTTACCATTAATCATCACGCAGAATCTCTGGTTCTGGAGAAAGCTGCCAATGACCCTAGTAAGTTTGTTATCTCCAGTAAGGTCATTTAATTTACATATCAGTATCCTACTTGCTACATGGAACACAAGGAGTGGATAAACTAGGAATCACTTCAGGTCTTGGTCATATTGCCAAACACCCATCTTCAGTGAGATCTATAAGAGCATCTATGTAGTACAGACAATAGTGAGACAAGAATGTTGGAGCACTATAATGGATCAGTGGAGTATTTGGTTAACTATATTTTCAAGAGGGAGAATAGGAGTTTTGAATTCAAGGCAGCATTCAATGTTGTTTAGAGTTTGGTCACACATAAGGGACACAACACCATCTTACCGGCTGCTGGAAATAAAACAGCAGAAAGTGGTGAAGGAAAATTTGTTTCCAAGCAGGGAGCGATTTGGAAACAGATCTATAAAATAGTGGAATTCCTCGGGTACTCTCTCTGCACCACGTTTTCTGTAAATTTGTCTTGTTTTAACAATGAAAAAGAGGTGAAACTGCTCCTATATCTTTGCCTAACTCTATTATTTCTCAACAGTTGGAGGTTTGTGTGTTTCTAAAATATAAATTGGCAAAGGGTCTATAATGAGCCAACATTTAAAAAAAAATGGTGGGTGGACTTTCCTCCTGCTAATCATTTCTATGCTTGGAAGTTGACCTTCCCTAACCTTGGCACTTTACAGTTGTTGAAAATGACTCATATTATAAAAAATAAGAAAAATACTGTTGCAATTTCAATACAGTACTGGGGCTGCAGTGACTCAGTGGTTAAGAAACTCACCTTGTTATCTGAAAGACCGGCAAGTCAGCAGCTCAAGACCCGGGTATTGCATGATAGTTTGAGCGGCCATCTCTGTCCCAGCTCCTGCCAACCTAGCAGTTAGAAAGCAAGAAATTACAAGTAGATAAATAGGGACAACTTCGGTGGGAAAAGATCTTGGGGACATGAAAGGAGCCTCATTTGGGTGTCCCCTGAGTGGAGTTTCTCCAGGAAAAAAACCTTTTCAGACCAGGATAATGTCTAACACAAAATTATTATTAGTATTAATACAGTACTCTGCCAACAATTTCAGCACCATGGACACCACCAAAGTAGCCAGCCTATTCAATTCTAAGAGACATGGTTGACATCACTATTTTTATTGGTTCCTCCTTGTACCTAACCTCACACATTCTTCACAGCAATGTCCCCTGTCTTTTGCAAATAAGCAGATTTTTCTGGAAAGTACACAAAAGTACACCAGAATGAATTATTCCTAAGGATGTGAACTTACTAATGTAACCTTGTCTTGCTCTGTCTTTGAAGGAAAAAGAGGTGAAACTGTTCCTATACCTTTGCCTAACTCTACTATTTCTAGGGAGATGGGGGTGTTCCCCACCCCCAAATATAAGATGACAAATGAGTTACTTGCAAAAGTCATTTCTCCACCCCTTCACAGAGAATAGCATAATATATAACCAAACATAAATACGTCCTATTGAACTCAAAGAGATTTGCTTCCAGTTTAGCATTCATAATGTTAGGCTATGCCAATAAAGTACAGTACAGTAAAACCTCATATAACGCTAAAACCTGGTTCCACAAGTCTTCGTGTTATATGATTTTTCGTGTTATCTGATCCTCTATGGGATCCATAGAGATACATTGTAACCACACAGGCTTTCGCGGTTGTTATCTGAAGCATCCCATAGGATCTTAATGTTATCTGATGCAATTCTTCCCCCCAGATTCCTTGATGTTATGCGATTTTCGTGTTATTCGATACTAATGTTATATGAGGTATTACTGTATGTGCATTATCCCTGGCTACCTCTTCTCCAGATGATGGGCTTATTCTTGGTCATTCAGTTTCATAACCACAAAACTTTTCACACAGTATTATTATTTGATTTATTTAGAAATTTACGCCTTTTTTGTCCTCAAGGCAACTCAAAAACCTTACAATGTTAAACCAAAATTATCAAAAACAAAAAAAGCAAATTACAATATTTAAAAAGAATTACACAGATGTCAAATTTAAAACTTCCCTCTGGTGGCTTTTACAAGCCAAAAAGGATATACTGTAACATGTTTGGTGGCTTTCACCTCTTGAAAGATCCTGTCCACATCCTCAGGCTGCAAGAACAGAAACTTATCCATTAACACATGACAAGAAGAGACCAAAGTTGCATTCATAGGATCTGTATCAGCCACAGCATACAGGTCAGAATAGAGCCAACAATTTTACCTCTAAAATGACTTACAAGTTCTCTATAGCAGGATATTGAGTAGACCAGCATGCAATTGGTATCTGACCAC
The DNA here is from genome assembly GCA_030440675.1 of Furcifer pardalis. NCBI lineage: Eukaryota > Metazoa > Chordata > Lepidosauria > Squamata > Chamaeleonidae > Furcifer > Furcifer pardalis. The sequence goes on from CP126897.1 coordinate 103,193,365, forward strand.
TCAAAGGAACTCCACCTAATATCTTTGCACAGTCACACAATGGTGGCAGAGAAGAACAATGCTTTTGCTAATGATACATGAAGCAGGCCTTCCAGGGGGGGGGGGGTCAGCCCACATTCAGTCAATTTTCCCACCTTCATTATTCTAATCTCCATGCTGCTGGCTTCATCAGACTCCCAGCACCACAGTAAACCAAGGAGCCAATTTGGTCCTACAACATAGGAAGATACATGAAGGAACAATTGTGTTTACTACCCTATGTATTTTCTTCTTCTGGTCAGCCAGGGCTTTGACAGACTGCTGAACACAATGCCTGCTACTAAGGGAACCGGTGACTCCTCAGAGCCACCATGAAGTCATTTGGATCCATCATCTCCTGAGATGGATCATCTTAATAGTTTTCCCACTCCTGCAAAGACCTCAATTGAAGCTTTTAAGTCCCTGTTCTTTGTTAGGTGGATTTCTTATATCATTACTTATTTCAGTAAAGAATGCACTTAACTTGCAGCTCCATCAAACTGTCGATGGGCTGATGACCCTTTAAAGCACAGGCTAACATCTGAAAGTAAGGTTTTAAGCCCTAAGTGGAAGGCACTGGACCTCAGGAATTCTATACATTGGTTCATCTATCTTAATACTGCTCTGACTGGCAAAACTTTCCTAATAGTCTTTTCAATCACCAGTTTTCTGAACATTTATTTAGAAATATTACACTTTTAACCCAACTTCTTTATTTGCGTGTCCTGATGAATTGCACTTACCTTTTAAAGGCCTGTCCCCTTAACCTAGAGACCTCTCTGCCACCATGCTGTAAAATTAATCACAAATTTTCTGCAATGTGATACATATGTACATGCCAATTTCCAACTCCTTCTTAGTTCAGCAATCAGTATGGTGCTCTCCCTCCCCCCATTTTTAAAGGGGATGAGAAAGAGATTAAATCAGATTGCTGTAACTGGTGCAGCTGTCTCACACCCACACACGCACTTTAATATTATGACAAGACAGCAGAATCTACCATCAGCTTCACATATAGCATGCGATTTTAATTCACCTCTGTCTGTAGCACTAGATTTTAATCTATTCTACATCTTTCATGCTAGATCAGGAAAATAGATTATCCTCTTATTTAATGTTGCACAGGAAAAGTTATTCAAAGCCCCTCTATTTTACCATAAAATTCATAAATATGCATTGTTTTTAGTAAGTACACTTAACGATAAGGTGACAAGAATTTTCTGAATTACCCTCAATTTATGAATGGCCAGAGAAATATATACCGGAGTATAATTCCAGCAAGTACGTATTGATACTTAACAATATAGCCTTCAGGTTTCAGTATCATCCAGCGATGACAATGCTTATGCTAAACATAGGATTTATATGTAGCTAATTACAAACCATGGACAGGATCCAAAAAGCTACTTTAGGTATGCCCATGAGCTTACATTTGCCTAGTGGGATTTTAAAAACTTTCTCCTTGTAACTACAAAACTTTATCCCATCATGTCAAAATGCAAATTGCTTTTAAAATTCTGCATCATTTTAAACGGTTTTCTTTATTTCATTATCACAAAATAGAAGCTCCAGATGTCCGTAATACACAGAACTAGTTTAGTTTATCTTTCAGTCCTGGCCTATATAGATGGACAGGCACTATCAAATGCACATAGAAAATAATTTATTACCCTAATACTCCTTATTCTCACCATCACTCTGCAAATGGTTATTGCATTATTTATTATTCATATTTTACACACAAGAAAGTCAGTTAATGATACTGATTTGTCCAAAGCATTTTTGATATACTGATAGGAGTTGTCCATAAACTTGCAAATCTTTCTCTACACTAACTTGCCTCTGTATCTTCACAGGTGCTTCTCTTCTAGGTTCCTTTGCCAGGTGAATTTCAATGTATAGAAGAAACTAGGCTGAAAAATCCCTCTGTGGTAGAGCCCTGTCTATTAAATGTCCTTTACACTGAAAAAGCAGTGACATGTTATCCTTTCACTGTTAGGTTAAAATTCAGCTATTTGCATATGCATTTGGGTTTGAGATTCATCTGCTCTAGACAACAGCTTCAATACCAATCCTGAACATGCCAATTGCACTAACTGTAAAAGTTAAGTAGGATCAGGTCTGGTTAGTAATTAGACAGAAGCCATCCAGGAAATACCACTGGTGTTCAGGTAGGACAAAGAAAGATTCTTGGCTGAAATCCTGAAAAGATGCTGCCAGTTGGAGTTCACAAGTTCGAGTTCACAATACTGGACTAGATGGACAACACATCTAACTCAATATAAGGTATGTGGACATGGTTTATTTATTTTCTCTTCTTTCTGGACTAAAAATCTTAGAATTTTCCATTCTGGAAGTTCTGCTTCCCACACCTATACCTAAATTATGTTCACCTGGAGGAAGCTGGGGCTTCAAGGCAGACCAAAGGCCAGCCTAGTTGTCATTTAGAAAAGGGAGTTGCCCCAGTGCTTGCTTAGAGTTCTTCAATGGAAAATACAAGGATTGAACCAATGGCTTTGGAATGCTAAATACTGTACACAACATATCAGTAAGCTATGACATCCCTTCTTAGATCTCACTTGCAGTTATGCCAGCTGGAATTCAACTCATGTAACACAGAAACTAATTTCAAAAAAGAATGGTTATAAATCTCCAACACATGACCAAAAACCAAATGAAATGCCAACCAAGATAGGCTTATTGAATCACGGAGATTTACTTAAGTCTCCACTCACTGTTTAAAAGGTCTATGCTAACTGCAACCAGCAGATGGATTTTCACTGAAGTTTACAGTTTTCCAACACTGATTTTCAGAACTAAGCATAAATTAGTACATGCCAAACAAGTTGATGTAGTTCTGAATTATTATTGGTTGTTTGAAACCTACTCCTACCAAAAAGTCTGTTATTGGCTGGCATTGCTCTTACAGAAGTATGTCAAGATGTTCTAGCAAATAAGGAACAAAATAAGGTAATGCAGCACCAAACCCATCCACTTCATGGACACCAACCACCTATAATCAATGATGGGCAACCTTGGCACCCCAGGTGTTCTTGGACTGCAATTACCTAAAGCCCAAGTCAGTACTCCTGCTGATCAGGACTTCTGGGAATTGAAGTTCCAGGATACCTGGAGCGCCAAGGTTCACCATCACTGACCTATATGACAGCTAAACCTAGACAATGTTTTCTACACAGTCCTCAAGCTCCAGATATTAAATCAGGAGAACCTAGGCTAAACCTGTGGAGATAAAAAGACAACACACCTTTCCAAATGGATGCATGTCAAAGAGCATCTGTCAATAGGACAAGATTCTGGACCATCTTCTTTGAGTAAAATGGGGCTAACTTGGATACAGGACAAATTTTCTGTGGAATTAAATCAGTGTTGTATATCTGTTCATGTCATTTATACCCTACTACCATGGTAGTAGGGTATAATACCCTACTACCATGGTAGTAGGGCACTCCAGCTGTTCTTGGACTTCAATTCCCAAAAGCCCTGATCAGCAGGTGTACTGACTTGGCTTCCGGGAATTGAAATCCAAGAACAGCTAGAGTGCCAAAGTTTGCCACCACTTCCCTACTACATGGACAAAATAAAATCTTGTAAATGGCTGAAATAATACTATTGAAGTAGCCTGCTTTCAATAAACAAAAAAAGTCTAATTATTTTAACATTTTGATTTGTTTTGAATTTAAACTATAGAGTATTTCATATACATCCATAATTTTAAATTATTAAATATTCTGATATGAATAAAGAAAGGATTTAACTCTGAAGAATTGTTGCACAATAGCTGTAGCTGCACTGTTAATGGTGTTCACTGAACAGATAATTGTTAAACAGCTCATTGTTAAACAGAAACACAAAAACTTCTCCAAGAAGTAGAGAAAAAAATAATCTAATCAGCAGTGTTGACTGTTCTTTGGTTCAAAAGATTCTGAATGCCTTTTGAATTTTGAAAGTGGAAAGATACGTAGAAAGAGCAAGTCAAGTAATAAGGTCTCAGAGGATTTTTTTTAAAAAAAAACTCTCTTAAGATATTCCCCAAATATATGAATTTCAGAATTGAATAAATCTGGAAATGCCTGTATGTAAAGGGTTCATTGTTCTGCATACTAAGAACCAATATATCTGTTACAACATAAGCTTTCAAACTCACTTTCTCATGAGGATTCAAAATACATTTACACATTGATGCCCCTAGCATTTTGTCACTGCTATAAGATGCTATCACTGGGCCATAGAAATGTCCTCATGTATAATAATCTCTCTATCTCCCATGGACAATAAAAATAAAATAGCTGTGTGAGCAATTTTAATTATAGATACATTGCATTTGTGGCTGTCTGGAATGCAATCATTTCTATAAGTACTGTACTGTAATTCCATTTACTGATCAATTTTTATAGAACATCCATAAACCAAGTCGTGGCAAGGCAAGAGTGACCAACCATGTCATCTTTTATACAACTCCCAAAAAGGGCATTGTAGCCCTAAATAAAACAGCTCAAGAACATTATCATTACTGCTGCCATTGATGTGAGCACCAGATATTTTGAGAACCAAAGTAAATCTGATAATATACAGAGCCAGCTTTCAATTATGCAGAGAAATCCACAAGTTTTTGGAGACTCAGCATGACTACAGCAAATATTTGCCTGTGTGCTGCTAAAGGATTAAAAGCATGGGTCCATCCTCCAAACAAACCCTCAGATGTTTTCCATGTCCCTTTTATTTCTCATTCAGAACAAATCCTTCCCAGGATTCATAAATGGAAATGTACATTCAATATACCGTAGAAGAAATTCAACATAAAAAGGACAATGTCTAAAAACCATTTACTTTCTCCCACCCTTCTCACTGAAGAAGCATGCTTTCCATTCAAAGTACTGTACTGTACTTGCTATAGTATTACAAATGTTGTTACTATTGTTGCTGTTGTTCTTATTACCCTCCAACTTATGGTGGCCCTAAGAATGAGAGATCTCCTATATGTGCTATCATCAACAGCCTTATTCATCTCTTGTAAATTCAAGTCTGTGGCTTCCCTTCAGGAATCAATGCCCATCCCCTTATTTGGTCTTCCTCTTTTTCTGCTTCCTTTAACTTTTCCCAAGCATTATTGCATTTTCCAGATAATCTTGTCTTCTCATGATGTGCTCAAAGTAGAACAGTCTCAGTTTCACCAATTTTGGCTCCAGAAATAGTTCAGGCTTGTTTTGCTCTATGACCCATTTGTTTGTCTTACTGACAGTTCAGGGTATTTTCAAAGCTCTCATCCAGCTCAATATTTCAAACAAAACATTTTTCTCTCTCTCAGCTTTCACACCCATAAATTTTGATGGAGAATACAAGAGTGTGGATGGTCTTTGTCATATCCTTACACTTGCTGAACTTTTCTAACTCCTTCATTATTACCTTTTCAAGTCTCTGTCTTCTGATTTCTTGGATGAACTCTCCATTTGAATTGAGCACTGGACCAAGATTTACACCAGAAGTAGGCAACCTATGGCCTGTGGGTCAGATCCAGCCCACAGCACCAAATAATCCATCCCCCACCCTCATTCCAACTACTGCCACTGGAATCAGTCATGGACTCATTTACAGCTGTCGTAAAAGCATTTATGATAGTTGTAAATGCATTTATGACAGCCACAAACATGTTTACAGCAGCCGTAAATGGTGGGAGGACTACCAGTTCAGCCCCCTCAACTGTCTGAGGGAGCATGACCCAGCCTCTGACTTTAAAAGGTTGGCAACTCCTGAATTACACAAATCTTTTAGTTTTTCAATTTCTTCATTGGTAACATTCAGTTGTATAGTTCTTCTACAGTCATGATTTTTCTCTTTTTAATGTTCAGGTACAGTTCTGCTTTGGCACTTTCTTCTTTCACTTTGACTAAAAGTCATTTAAAGTCATTGCTGCTTTCATCTACATACCTTAAATTACTGGTGTTTCTTCCACCGATTTTTACTCCTCCTTCATTTGAATCTAATCTGGCTTTCCACATAATATGTTCTGTGTATAAATTGAACAAATAAGGGGGGGATTTCTAAAATGGACCCTTACCTATAGAAATGATTATTACAATTCATTGATGAAATTTACTAAGTAAATAGTAGGATTCTGGCCTGCAAATCACTGGAAGAGGAAACCTCTTAAATTCTAAAAATATCTGAATATCACAGCAGAAGTTTTATATACCTCATGTAATTTGCAAATCAGCCTGCTGTGTTCTCTTATTGGTTTTGGTTCTCAAGGTTGTTTTAGAAGCATGATGCTATGTTGAGAAGGTCTGCTTGAATTGTGTCTCTAGAACACTAATCAATATGCCCACACATTTACAATAGCAACACAATTACAGTACTGGAGTCAACAATGTCACACACAGTTTTACTTGTTCATCTGCTAATGTGACTTATGCCATCTTTTGCCAATAATGCACTTTTGCACTCTACATAAGACAAATAGGACAATCCTTTTGCAAAAGAGTTAATGGACATAAAACAGACATCAGGAATGGCAATACACAGAAACCTGTCTTAAATCATTTTAATTTAGCTGGACATTCCACACAAGATTTGAAAGTTGCCATTCTTGAACAGAAAAATTACAAGACAAGGATACAGAGAGAGACAGCAGAGATGAAATATATACACATGCTGGACACCCATTCCAAAGGTTTGAATATTTGTCAAGGGTTTCTGGGACATTATAAAATTTAAAATGCCAATTAACTCATTAGCAGATGTGTAATGCCAGAATGTTTATTTTTCATCCATCCACTAACTATTTATAACTCAAGAGAAACAAAGTTTGCAGCAATCAATATAACCCCAATCAGGGATCTTCTGCTATCCTAGTTGTCAATAACTATCTGATCTTTTTGTTGTAAATATCTCTGTACCTGATGTGTATAAAATAACGTCATGAAGTCTCACTCTTATGTTTGACAAAGTGGACTCGATTCACGAAAGCTAATATTAAAATACTGTACAGAAGTTAGTCTTTAAGGTTTCACAATGGTTTTTGTCTTTTTTGTTTGTTTGTTTACTCTCTGATATGCTTACATAGACTAACATAGCTACTACTTCAAAATTTTCTAACCAATTTCATTTTCTAGTGATGGTACAGCTTAACTACAACACAGATGTATTATTTTCAGTGATACAACTGAGCAAATAATTGGCTCTTTCAATTATATGAATTACTCTAGTTCCTATTCTGCTGTTTTTCAAGTTTATTCTTTAAATATGACAGTATTCTTTTAAATTATGAAGAGAATTTTTAGGCCTGTCTCAACTGCAATCGTATGGTGACCTCAATTTTAAAAAAGCTACACGTTTTGCCCTTAAAAATCTGGGAACAAACTCCACTACTCATTGTACAAAACAATTCTTTTCTGTCCATTTATTGTTCTTTCAATCCTCAATGTGGAATCAGATTTCAAAACTGGCATGAAAAGTAGGCATAGGAGCTATTTATTGGGTAATTTGTGGTTATGTCTCTACAAACTGTAATTTAAAAGCATTGCAAAGCTATTTCAGTATTTGTACAACCATTTTTTTTAAAAAAAAAACCCTTCTTAATTACTGGTTCCTTCCACAAGTTTTATGGTTTTGACCAACAGGAAAAAAGAAAAAGTTTACATCTTTCAGCATACAAGATTTTATTCTGCCCACATTAATTTGGTCAAACTCTGCACAGTAATAGTGGGCCAGGCAAAATGAAGAGATCTAGAAAAAGCTACAATCTCAGCTACACCAAGCTTTAACTCAAGGAACTCCTGCATGTTCGCTATGGGTATTTGAGGTGACCTTGTAGATTATGGACTTCAAACCTTATGAAGTAGGTACATTATACAATACAGCATGTTAGTTTTTGTTTTTACATAAGCTTGTACATAGCTAGAAGTCACCTTATACTGCATCACAGCACAATGCCTGGGAAGTCTATTAGCAACTGAACAAGCTACTCTTCAGTTAATTGTGTCCACCATTAGTACTCTTCTCGTGCAAAACCTCTAATAAGCTTATTGAGAAAGCCAAGATTCCTTGAGAAATAGTTTGAAATTCTTGTATATCACAAATTAGAATAAAACAATAAGAAACTAAAAAAGTTATTTTAAAAAATCCTTTTATAAGGGAAGTATGTTTTAAAATGCAAATCTTTCCAAGTAGAGTAACAACAAGTGAAACCAAATGAACCAAGACTCAATGGTGAACTTTGATAAAAAGAAATACTGTAATACAAATCTTTCCCTGATGCTTGGAGTTACACCTTCCAAAATACAGCAATATTAATATTCAGATACTGCAGCTATATTGTTCTTTTTTAGGTCGAATTTTAGCAGAGGTCAACTGTGTTATATTCCATATTTGTAAAAGAAATGCTATTACACAGGCCATAAATGCACTGTTTACTGCTTCTACTAAGTGCCAAAAACACCAACTGTTAGTTAATTTTGAAAATAGAAACATCCAATAAAATTTTACTATGGCTTAGCTCTCATTAAAGATGGAGAAAAAAACAGCAGTTGAGATCAGTTTCCAAAAATAATCAAAGTACAAACAAGTCACTGCTTCTATTTTTAGAGCATTGTTTTGATCATACCTACTTTATTCTCCTTATGTAGCCACTACCCATGTCTTTAAGGCAGAGGCAAGGAATATATGCCCATCTAGAAGTGCTGAAGCTTCAGTCCACATAATATCTAGCTAAATTGATCCCACTCGTGTTCTATATGAGAGTTTATTCACAAAACTGTAAGCTTTCCTTTTTGACACAAGCAAAATAATGTTTCTTTTTTTAAAAAAAATTACATATAGTTATGCATGTATCTCAGAAAAGCTTACAAATTATGCAATGGGAGAAATGCACAGAAACATATATTTACAATACAGTAAAACCTCATATAACACTAAAACCTGGTTCCACAAGTCTTCGTGTTATATGATTTTTAGTGTTATCTGATCCTCTATGGGATCCATAGAGATACATTGTAACCACACAGGCTTTCGCGGTTGTTATCTGAAGCATCCCATAGGATCTTAATGTTATCTGATGCAATTCTTCCCCCCAGATTCCTTGATGTTATGCGATTTTAGTGTTATTCGATACTAATGTTATATGAGGTATTACTGTATAAGGATATATTCAAATACTCACCAATTTCTTTGCAGGAAACTTTTAAAAAGTTTGCTATCCAGTATAGAAGATTTTGGACAGAATAAGAATTCTAAGGAATACTGCAAAAATGAACCTGATTGTTTTTTCACATGACACATTTCCCTTGCAAAGATCAATATTTTGAAAAAGAGTGAACACTCTTCAGCTGACAGAATGTTGTGAAAATGACAGACTAGCTTTACATTACTATTATGCCATATTTTCCTGAAGAAGGGGAAATTTGGTTCAGATGCCCCTTTCCCTATAGAAACTGTAATTATGAAAGGATTAGTCAAGAGCTGGTAAAGAGAAATACATGGGTTTGAAAGAAGGTATAACAAATTTCTAGTGAACTGTTTACCTTTTGAAGAATATGAAAGTTTTGGTTGTACACATACTTCTTCTTCCTCCTCCTCCTCCTCCTTCTTGTTCTGCCATATCCAAATCCGAATATTGGTGATCTTCATGGAGATCAGTCATGAAGACAGTCCTGAGAATATAATGCAGTGGCCTTTCATCTGCCTTCCATATCACATCATGACACCTGTACCACTGATCTAGTTCTGCAAGTCACTTTCTGGTCCTGAGCCCTCCTCAGCCCCAGGCTAGTATTGATAAAGCTGCTTCCCTCCATCAAGATGGATTCAAGTGGGATTTAATCCTCTTGGGGGCCATCACCCTTCCCTGTGGACTTCGGCACCCAAGGCTGTTAGTCCTCAGGGTTGTCAGGTTCATTAACCACTGCCTGACACTCAGTGCTGATTCGCTGGCAGTATGGCCTTCTCTATTACCATAGCAAGATAACCAGGCCAGACTGTGGAACATACTTCCAGAAGACACATATAGTTGTGAAGTGCTGGGGGGGGGGGGGTAGGATAATAACCCAGATTCTGGACTTTTTTCTGGGAAAACAAAGAATATCTGTTCAGAGTGCCCTTAGCTTCTGATTAACTCTTGTCCCCAAGCTTTGGGGATAAGAGGCTAAAATCTGAAAACAAAAAATCATGCAGTGCTTCACCTAGAAAGTAATAGAAAATCTGACAGTGGAAAGGAGGTGGCTGGAGTGCACTAATAGAGTGTGAAATAAAATGTGACAGCTAGAACCATCACAAAAGTCATTAGCATTAGTCACAGATATCAAAAAGGGCAAAGAAAGTTTCTGAGTGACAGATTTGTTATTCACCACAAGTTAACATACACTCTCTCATATACTGAGGAATTGAAGTCCAAGAACCAAAGGTTGGGAAACACTGCTTTGTGAATCCACATGAATGGGTTGCTGCACATACATGCAGTAAACCCATTCATGTGGATTCACAGAGGAGTGTTTCCCAACCTTTCATTTTTGGACTTCAATTCCCAGAAGCCTAAGTCAATTTCCCCAAGGCATTGATCAGCCAATGCACTGACTTAGACTTCTAGGAATTAAAGTCCCCCTGTGGGGCCCAGGACTCACATTGGGAAACAGTGTGGTACATTGGGCATTTCTGAAAGAATGTTATGAATCCTAGTGGCTAATATGGAGCCTTGCCACTCCGATTCACCACTGGGACAGTTTCCTTCTTAAGCAAAGCTACAACTGAATCCCGGCAAGACTGAGTGGCTATGGGTAAGGGGTCCTGCGCTATCTCGGGAGTTACCATCTTTGGTTCTGGATGGGGCAGTTTTGCCCCAAACAGACCTGGTGCGTAATCTGGGGGTCCTCTTGGACTCGCGACTACTGCTCGAGGAGCAGGTGGCAGCCGTGGCCAGGAGAGCTTTTGCACAACTTCGTGTAATACGCCAGCTACGCCCACTCCTTGCTCATGATCACACATGCTTTGGTCACCTCCAGACTTGATTACTGTAATGCGCTCTACATGGAGCTGCCCTTGGTGACCATTCGGAGGCTGCAGCTGGTCCAGAATGCGGCTGCTCGGGTAGTGATGGGGTGCGGGCATTATGCTCGTGCCTCACCACTGCTTCAGGAGCTGCACTGGTTGCCAGTATGTCTCCGGGTGCAATTCAAGGTGCTGGTTATTACCTTTAAAGCCCTACATGGTAGTGGGCCAGGATACTTAAGAGACCGCATTGTCCCAAGGACATCTGTCCATCCCACTAGGGCGGATCAGAGAGGCTCTCTTATCATTCCATTGGCTAGAGAGGCGCATCTCTCTAGCACCAGAAGGAGGGCCTTCTCCGTTGCCGCCCCGGCCCTTTGGAACCTCCTGCCAACTGAGTTACGTCTACAGACAGAGCTCCTGCCCTTTCGGAAGGGCCTAAAAACCTGGCTGGCAGGGCAGGTGTGGGGCTCCAGGAATATGGGGTCCCATGTTGGGTGGCTGATCTGATGGGACAGCCACCCCTCCCTCACTCTTTTAAACTTTTTAAATCTTTTTAATCTTTTTAAATTTTTTAAATCTTTTAGATCTTTGTAAATTCATGGTTTAATTCTTTTTTAATTGATTTTTAAGTAATTTTGAACCTCAAGGTTTTAATTTATGAATTTTCTGTAAGCCGCCTAGAGTCAGGTTCACCTGATTGGGGCGGGATAATAAATCTAAATAAATAAATAAATAAGCAAAGGAAAAAAAGAAATGCCCACACAAGCTCATCTATAAGTAATTAAAACTAATCTTTAGCCTTTTAGTTTTGGGTTGCAACTCCTAGAATTCTGCCTGAGGAAATCCTGGGTGGATTCTGGGAATTGTAGTACAGAAGATCTGCAACTTCAATTCCTACTGTGCCTTAAAGATGACAAGTCCAACTTTGTGGTTGTGGGCAAACTGCACATTCCCAGGGTGCCCCCAGAATGAGGAAATGGTAAACCACTTCTGTGTGCTCTCTACATAGAAAACTAATCAAAAGGGTCACCATAAGCCAGAATAGAATTGAGGCCACACAATTATTATTATCTCCAAGATGGCCCTGTCCACATTTGGAAGTGGGCATGGCTCGCTGCTGATCTTCTAAGAATGAAAAGGAGATAGCTCATCTGGATGCAGCTAACACCATGTTATGAACAGTTTGACTTAGTTTCATATACAGTTGTACCTCGCTTAAAGAGCATAATGTGTTCCACAGGATTGCTCTTTAAGCGAGTTTGCTCTTTAAGCGAAACACCATTGTAAGTGACCAATTGTGGGGGGATTGCAAACCCCGATTTATTTGTTAAGCAAGTTTTTGGTTGGTTTTATTTGTTAAGCGAAGCAAACATTCAGAGAAAATTCTGCTCTTTAAGCGAGTTACTCTTTAAGCGAGTCGCTCTTTATGCGAGGTTTGACTGTACATGCTTGTAACCACATATCTCCAGACTATAGTCCAAGTACCACTGTGGCTCTAAATCGTACTTATGTATTAACTTTTTATCAATAATGTTCAAAATGGTGTACAATTCTGGATTTATGCTTTGATTTGAACACATCAGATTGTGTCTATATTCAGAGTTACTAACTGGCACTATACATTATTTATATTGTATGCACCTTAATGATTGTTTTACTGTTGCTTATTGCCAAGAACCCCCATGATGGGTTGACTTTGTAGGACAGAAGTTTTAGAATAGCAAAATAAGTTAAACATACAAGGCAGTGTGTAGCTTCTGTTGTCAGTGTTTGGGCTTTGGAGTGGAACACACAGGTCAACCAATGCATTTTGCACACTGTAAAAAAAACTATCAACACATGTAGGCTGGAAAATTGTGTTTTCAATCTTCTGCAGCAAAGAACCACCCCAGCAATTATATCTATTCATCCTTTTGCTCATTCTGGATCATCTCCTTTTATTTTCAGTCTTTTGTTGCATTATATTATTTTTGATCTCCTGAAGGCTTATTTGCAGAGAAGTCAGTCATGCAGAAAGCTTTTTGTAAGTTAATGAATATGTTAGATGATTAAAGGAGAAAAATAAACCAATTTTTACAATAGCAATCCTAATTAAGGTGATGAAAAATATATATTGTAGGTAGGCATGTGCTCTTTCTTTGGGCAAATCTGCAAAAACAGGGCAAATCTGGGGTAACTGTGCTACTATGGGGTAGAGTTAGAAGCCCCAAGGGGAGGAACATCACAAAGCACCCCTTTTACCCTATTTGGCATTTACAACATTAAGAAGAGGGTCAGTGATTTTGAGGAATAGGAAACTAAAAATAAAAGCACTTTGTCTGGTAATACCAAGGGTGACAGAGTACACACTAAGAGCCTCCTCAAAGATTGTGGTAGTTAAATTTTGAACCATAATTGAGTGTACCCTGGTAATGGCAACCTTGTGTTGCCAGCTAATCTTTTTCACATTAGGTCAGGCAAAAGGAACTACAGAATGAACTCACCAAAAGGTGCCTTCATCTTGGCAGTTTCACTTCTGGCCCAGATAAAGAAGAAGCAAAGCAATCACACTTCTAGCACTTAGTGCACTCTCTGGGTGCTTCACAAGTTAATTAGCATTTTGCCCCCAACATGCTGGGTACCCAGAAGAAGTGAGTGACAGCTGAATCCCTCAATAAAGCCTAAAATCTCCCCTGAACATTTCAACCACCAAGGCATTAAGGACACATTGGAGCAATAGCAATAGCAATTACACTTATAGTACTGCACGACGGAGTGAGCTCCCATCTCTGTCCCAGCTCCTGCCAACCTAGGAGTTTGAAAGCAAGAAATTCCAAGTACTGTAGATGAAATAAAATTCCAAGTACTGTAGATAAATTTCAAGTACAGTACTGTAAAGTGATCCCTGCCACATGTCCATGGAAATGTTTGCAAATGCAGACAACACTGGCTCTTTGTCTATAAAGAGAGATGAGCACTGAACCCTAGAGTCATATATGACAGGCTTTCGAGCAAGGGTCACCTTTACCTTACCACCCCATAGCGCTTAGTGGACTCTCTGGGCAGTTTACAAAATAGTAAGCATCCCATCCTCCTAGCTAGTATCCTGAACTTTAATACAGTTCTCTGAATACTATGTATCTTACCTTAAACACTCTTGTGTTTAACTATGACTATGTGCATGACTGATGAACTGTATGGATTACTTGATTTGTGCATGTTGTTGGAGAGATACTTAGGCTCAAGCCTTGTCTACAAAGTCTGACTGGGAAGGCTTGTTTCCAGCTGCTGATCTGTGACAGATGTGTGTGTGATTTCTAAAGCATGCAGGGAATGTGCGTGTGACACTTGCATCTATTCAGGGACATTTTCACTTGCTTGTATCATATTCCAGGATTATGCCTTACTTTAAAAACAGATGCTAGGGCACATGTTTAATCCTAGTATAAGGTTGAACTTGCCTTCACTGGCCATCAGAGCAATGCTTCTGAATATCTAACTGTGGTGCTGAGCAAGGATTTGGGGTAAAACTAGGCAAAGCTGCCTTCTGTTAGAAGTAGTAGCCGTTCTGGTTTTGAAATTCAAAGTGTGACTCTTTTTTGTTATTATAGTAAATACTGGAAAGCAGATATATACAGTATACCTCTTGAGGCTGATGCTCATTAAATCCAAGTGTGTTCTTTATTGTACCTGCACACTTTCTCAGGAGTAAGTTCCCCTTAAGTCTGCAACTTTACTTCTTGGGACACATGCATTTTTTACACTGCCAAGCACTGCACTCCAAACAACAGAGTTCAGTGATGAAGTTAATTCAGTTAATTCTGTCCACTCACAGGGCCAGATGCTGACAGGCATGAGACCAAAGCCCTCGTGAGAGCTCAGCTATTCAGCAGTTACAGTATGTGCCATAAACATAAAAACATCTCTCCCACAAGACACACGCGCGCGCACCAAGCGCAGGACTCGAGATTGAAGCGCTCCCTTCCAACAGCCCAGACGGGGTGCTTGCAAGGCACGTTTCTGCTCACTTTTTTTGAGACACAAAAATCCGGCTCTACCTTTTTGACATCCTAAAAAAAAAAGGCTCCTCTGCCCGTCTTGAGCTAATTTCCCCTCCCCAGGAGACATCCCCAGAAAGCTCCTTTGGCCAGGGAGGTAGAGAAGGGGCATCAAGATTAAAGGCGAAAGGAACATCCCCTCCCTCTTCCCTCCCCCCCCCCCCAAAAGAACAACAACACGGAGACACCGCCCGATACGATCCTGCAACTTGTCTCTTTCCCGACACTGCCCTTCCTCGGGAAATCTTCTCTGACCATGCCAACTACGAGCCAAAGAAGGGAAACCGCCATCCTCTGATGCTGCCCCCCCCCCAACCGCCTCATCCAAAAGCGGGATGAAGAGGAACGGAGGAAACTGGGTCGCTTGGCTTCAGATACCACCCGATTCTGCCTCTCCATCCCTCCTCCTCCTCCTCCGTATCCAAATAAACCCCCCTCTGTGGGGAGGGGGGAGGCAAGACCACGCGCGGGCGCGATTGCCACGGCCAGAGGAGAGGCGGGGGGGCTGGTCTGCTGCGCTGTCCCGCGGGGGGAATCGCACGCTGGCCCCCTCCCGCCTTGGGCGCCTTTCCTCTCCCACCCCCACCCCCCGACTTGCCTTGGAGCCTTTCCCGCTGGGGCACCGGACGCTGTTGGAGACGCCGGCGGTCTGGTTCATCTCGGGAAGTTTGGCGGGCCGTTTGGGGCTGCGGAGCTTTCAAGTTTCCCCCCACAACGCACTTTCTTGGCCGCGGGATGTGGGAGAACGAAGGAGGAGTGGAGGGGAGGCGGCGGCGGCCGGTGAGGCGGAGAGCTTTGCCCCGGAGAGCCCGGTCTTCCTTTGGAGAGGATGGCGGAGGAGGCGGAGGCGGAGGAGGGAGGAAGCGGAGGAGGAGGAGGAGGAGGCGCCTGGGCGAGCCTTCTCCAAGCCAAGGCGCCCTTCCCAGTGCCGGAGTCCCAGTGCCGGCAGGAGGGAAGAGGCTGAGAGGCTCCCGGTGTCTCTCCGGCCAAAGGGCGCCTCCGTGGGTCCACCTCAGACGAGGAGAGGCTCCACTTTCTCGTGGGAGGGGTCGGGGGGGAGGGGGCAATGATGGCAGAAGTTTTGGAGGGGGGGCGACAGGCGGGAAGAGGCGGAGAGACGAGGCGCTGGAGGTGCTCTCCGCCGGCCCAGAGCCTCCCCCTGGGGCCCGGGAAGCCCTGGCGTCGCCTCAGGGACCGGCCGCCCACCTGCTGTCCACAGCCTGGGTCCCCTTCCTGTGGGGAGCCGTTTTCCCCGCCGCCCTTCCCGAAGGGCTGAGCCACAGGCTTCGCTCGTCCTGCCTCAGGCACACTTTCTTTCGGGTCCCCGGGGCGGGCGGTTAGCAAGAGCACTGAGACTTCTATAGCGCCCCATCGCGCTGAGTGTGCTCTCTGGGAGGTTCACAAGGCAATTCGCACACACATACACATGTTGGGGCCTCATTTTGTCGACCTCGAAAGGATGGAAACTTTGAGCCTGGGTCAGGCTCGAACTCGCAACGCTCCGGCTGCAGTACAGCAGTTTTTAACCACTTCTTGCCTTCCCTCGGCCGCCTCTGAGGGAGGGAGGGAGGGGGGAGGGGAGGCCGCTTCCCTGGGGCCGCCGGGAGGGGGCGCCGCGCCCGGCTCTTCCCCCGCGTGGCGCCTTGGCTAAGAGGCGCGCGCGTCCGTGGGGCAAGGGAAAGAGGCGCAGAGCGAGCGACTACCTAAGGGGTTTTAACCCCCCCCCTCTAACCCGCCCCGTCCCCTTCACACACACACACACACACGCATGCCATTTCCCGCCCTTTTCTCTCCGCCTTTCCTGCCCTGCCGCGCAAGGAAGCCCTCTCCACGCGCCTCGCGCGTCTGTTCTGCCAGCGAGTACTCAATATATACCAAAAGCGAAAGATGAATACAATTCACGATTGTCTTCTGCAGTTACAAGAGATGCTCAAAGCGTCCAACACGGCAAGATACTGCTTGAGCAACAATTGAGATAAATAAATTGACCCAAGTGTCCATTTGTATAGCTGGCATGCCTTTGCAGTTCCTTTCCAAAGTACCACCAGCGTGGCCAGTTTTCTAGGATACAGTAATACCTCATATAACATTAGTATCGAATAACACTAAAATCGCATAACATTAAGGAATCTGGGGGGAAGAATTGCATCAGATAACATTAAGATCCTATGGGATGCTTCAGATAACAACCGCTAAAGCCTGTGTGGTTACAATGTATCTCTGTGGATCCCATAGGATTTTAACATGCATCAGATAACACTAAAAATCATATAACACCAAGACTTGTGGAACCAGGTTTTAGTGTTATATGAGGTTTTACTTTGTACACCAAATCTGCTCACTCCTGGCACATGTGCATATTTTTGGGTAGATTTCTGTGGGAAGAGTATAAACTGTTCCAAGAACATAGCATAAGAATCAGGACTTGTTGCTGTGTGAGGCTCAGGTCTTCCCTTGTGCACATCACACAGAGTACCATTTCAGTCACATTTGACTTCTGCAATTATAAGAGATGCGCAAAGTGGTTACAATCAGTGTCCAGGCACTTATGATTACGGTGAACTACTGCTTGAGCAAAGATGACCAAAGTATCCCAAATCTTCCGTTGTACATATCACACACAGCACCATGTGTTTCGAATCTATCACAAAAGTGTGCAATTGTTAGGTGCGTTGGAGGTTCTGTTGCATACTCACACCTCCATTGTCATTGTACTTCCACAA
This sequence comes from Furcifer pardalis, assembly GCA_030440675.1. Taxonomy (NCBI): domain Eukaryota; kingdom Metazoa; phylum Chordata; class Lepidosauria; order Squamata; family Chamaeleonidae; genus Furcifer; species Furcifer pardalis. The sequence goes on from CP126897.1 coordinate 103,211,141, forward strand.
TGCTCTCAACACAGAAAGAGCCTCTTCGAAGATTGTGGTATTTTTGAACCACAATCAGGCACAATCAACTTTCAAATTCCACTTCAAAATAGTCCTTTACTCCTCGAACAACAATTGTGCGCCCATCATTTTCTTTGACTGTCCTGCCTATCACATAGTGATGCTAGCATTCATTATTTCAAATGAATATGTATCATACTACACATTGCTACCGTAATTCAGTTCAACTTTGAAAAGTAAGCCACAGATAACATCTCTTAAAATGTATGTACATTTTGGCACCCTCTGTAGATGGATGCCTATGAAGATACAGGGATAAACGCATTAGGGATTTTTGTAGTGATCCAATGAAGGTATCATCTTCCTTCCTATTCAGGAGAGATGCATGAGAAAAGGCGTCCAAATGAAACAGCTGGAATGTATGTCTGCATCTTTTCAACAGCGATGGGATGGATTGAGCAATCTCAAATTGCTTTTGGGTCAGTTAGCAGGGCATTAGATAAAGGTAAAGGTCACCCTTGCTCGAAAGCCCATCATATCTGACTCTAGGGTTCAGTGCTCATCCCTGTTTACAGCCAAAGAGCCAGCACTGTCTGTGTTTGCAGATGTTTCTGTGACCATGTGGTAGGCATGAGTAGACACCGCTCTTTACCTCTCCCACTGAAGTACTTATTTATCAACTTACACCTTCTTACTTTTGAACTGCTAGGTTGGCAGGAGCTGGGACAGACACGGGAACTCATTCCATCATACAGTACTCGGGTCTTGAACTGCCGACCTGATGACCTTCCAGTCATCAAGCTAAAATCTTAACCACTTAACCACCACAGTCCCCTTTTGGCAGGTCATTGCAAATCACCAATTTTTGCCCTGTGGTTTCCAGGAAGTGTAGAATTGCTGGGATTAAGGAGAAGGCTTTCTTCAAAACCACACACCCTGAATTGTGGTGCTGAAATGGTGCACTTGTAATGCAGATACCATCTGCCTCCAAAACCCCATACCACACTCTGCCTTTTTTTAGTCCAGGGCCAAGCCCTAATTTCTCATAAATTTTCTTTTTTGCCCTTTGATGAATGGCATACTTTGCAGATCAGCCCCAAGGAAAGGGGAAGCAGACCTCATTCTCTTTCAGCAGGAATCTGCCTGTAACCCATGGTCATCATCAGAGGTTTGTCTAGTCCATTGTTTCCCAATATTTGGTTTTTGGACTTCAATTCTCAGAAGGCTAAGTCAATTCCCCAAAGCACTGATCAGCCAATGTACTGACTAAGCCTTCTGGGAATTGAAGTCCTCCTGTGGGGCATGGTCCCCATGTTGGGAATCACTGGTTTAGTGGGTCCTTGACACAAGTCCTTTTCAACAGCAGCATCCTGGTAGTAGAACTGAAGGATGTGAAACTGACTCATGCCATGTTCTGCTTTGGATAGACAAATAGCTGCTTCAGATTTGAGACTTTCAGACTTCTGGAACTTCCACTGCCACAGTTCACTTGGAGCACCTCAAGGACTCCCTGTAACTCACAAAATGCAAATTCTGACAAAAGCTGCTTCCATTCACTCTACTGGGTATTGAAATGCCCATTCATCTTTGCAACTTGAAGAGAATCCTTGCAGCTCCCACAGTGTAAGGGCTATGGTTCAAAGGAGCAACAGTGCAGGAAAGTCATGGAGCTAACTTTATCTCTTTCTGGTTTGGGGGCTTTAACTTCTTAATTCTGTCAGAAAGTGGATTTCTGGCCAAATTTTGGGAGGGGTAATTCAGTGGTGGGCATCAGCAGATTTGCACCAGTTCCTCAGAACTGTAGAAGAAATTCTGGCTGGCCCCTCTGCCCATCCAAGTTTTGAAATAAAGTAGTCCTAATTGGGGTGCAATGCAGGGCTTTCCCCTGACCACACCCACCATACCATACCCACAATGTGGTAGCAATTTTTTTGGAGCCCATCACTGGGGTAATTCTGGAATTCCAAAAGTCCCATTGCTATTTGCCACTCTATATTTAACTACTGTTCATAAATCATATTTATGGTTTTTTTCTTTGTCTTTGGTTTCCCTTCCCGAACTATACATCTTCAAAGTACCTGCTAGACAGGTGTGATTTTAGAAAGCCAATAGATAATTAATAAACCATCATCATTATTTGTTGTAGCTCTTCTTAACTCTACATGAATAAACTATGTCTGCTGAACTTCCATTTCCTATGCAATTACTAAAAGTATAGCAGGCCCATTTGCGTTGAAGTAAGAGCCTATTGTCTTGAATCCAGGCTCTTGGGTTTGAAGATATAAGAGGATGATACTATCATCTGCAATAGCGCTCCTACTTCCCAGTACCATCTGAGTTTAACTGCAATCAAAGAGTTGACAAAGGAGGAATTGGATTTTCTAAGCACCAATATGTTTTTTGTAAACTATCTCTCTTCTTAAGCAAAGAATTTGGGCAACTTGGTCTTGAGTGGGGAATTAAGACCCATAAACATTAAAAGAAAATTTTGTTCCTGGTGAAATGCAAACAGTTTGGATAGATTTGTTGATATGGCTCAAGAGACCTGTCTGTATTTTTGGATTTCTATGTGTTTGTTGGGATTGACTTGGTGAAAATCAAAATTTACCACTAGGCCACTTTTACACCTTTGGAAAGGCCTGTTTCACATTCTCTTCCAACTCAAGAGCTTTAAGAGTGCCTTAATTTGCATTTCATTTCATTTCATTTCATCTGCAGAAAATGGCCCCCATTTTGCACCCAAATGGGAAAAGTATGTATATCTGCCAGAACAGATCTGTTGGACAGAAAGGAGCCAAAAATTGTATTTTGTGCAGATTTACTATACAGTAACTAAAATATTTTAGCAGTCTGGCTCACCCATCCTCAGTATCTTCTTTCTTAAGCAGGCTTACTCGTGAATTCTTATCAGATAGGAAACGAAACAAAGTAAAACAAAAAAATTAAGACAAAAACATTGTGGAGCCTTAAAATCTAATTGCTATAGTTTAATGTGAGTTTCTGTGGATCAAGTCCACTTCCTCTGACAGTATATTAAAACATAGTAGTTAACCTTTAAGTGCCACAATGTTTTTGTCTTTATTTTTTTAGTTTTGTTTTGTTTCTTGTCTGTTTTGTCTGTACCTATGAACAGGGCTACCAATCTGAGATCTAGTGAATTCTTCTTCATTGAACTATGTAAAAATCCTTATTATTTATTTAAAGCATTAATAGGTTGCCTTTTAGGACATAGCTCTCATGAGGTAGTATACATAATGAGATGAGAAGCATTAAGATGCATTAGAAGCAACAAATCGCAAAAATATGCTATTGCAAGGCAGCTTTGCATCTTTAGTCTTTCCCTAAAAACATTGTTAAGGAAGAGCAGTATTAGGATAGGCATACTACGATTGTTCAACGGAGTGTTCCTCCATACAATATAAAGCACCAGTATTTGTTAAAACTGACATTTCCAGATGGGTCTGTGTCATAGTAGAAAAATGAGAAGTTTGTAGCATAGGGTTTGGTTCAACATACAAATCAATACATGTGAACATTTTAGGAATTTCTTCACTTTCCAAACAGGCTCTACCCCACCTTAGTTATCCACCACAATTTCAGTATATTCAAAACAATCAGTATTGGTTTCTGAAATACAGACTGTTGGGTTTGTTTGTTTATTTGTTTGTTTATGCATGTAAACACCTACCTACCTAAAGAAACAAATGAGCAAACCCATCTCACTGCAGATTACCAAATTAGTTCAGAGTCACAATAGTGCTTATCCAATGGTGGGATGTCAAAAAATTTACTACCCCACTGTGATGTCATCACAGTGTGGGTGGAGCTAACAGCATGACATCATGATGTTATGGGTAGGGCCAAATTAAAAAATAAAATAAAAATAAGCACACACACACACACACCCCTCCACCCACCCACAACACAAACCCGTAAATAAATTAAATTAATTAATTAATAAATAAAAATTACATTAAAATACACCCATCTACCCAAACACCCACCCACCCACTCCAAACATAAATCAACCCACCCACCCACCCACCCCAAACACGAATGATGTCACGTACCTGTTAGTATAAGTGCCTGGGCAGCACCATGTTGCAAGATAGATATGGTCATCATACCGGTTCTCTAGGATAATATGCCTTAATGTAAATGTAAAACAGCTGTACCTCCTTAAGGGTTCTCCAATTGGAACAGCAATTAGAACAGCACTGGTGTAGCTTACTGATGAGGTAACTCCAAGACTTTGCTTAAAAACCCCAAGCCAGGCCGCCAGGCCTTTTTAGGAACTGTGGTAGTACGTCAATATAGGTAAAGGTATTAAATACACATTAAACTACACACAGACACACCACATCCAAAGGTGAGTCACTTACCCTGGCGAGCAGGCTATAGGGAGCTTCAGGTTAGCAGCTTCTCTTCCTCCTCCCCGCTTGGGAGGACAGCAAGGAGGCCGTGCATACGCGCCGAGCTACTGTAGGCATGCATGCACACCAAGTGCTTGGCGCACATGTGCAGTGGGGGAACCAGTGAAAAGGTAAGCCCCGAAGGTGGTTCCCCCAAAAAGCTGCTACCGGTTCTCCGGGACACTGGGGAAAGTTACTACCGGTTCTGGCGAGCTGATGAGAACCTGTTACATCTCATCACATACTTACTCACTTGATGGCTTGATCAACTCCCTGCCATTGCAGTCAAGCTATTTTGTGAAAGTAACATCAGATCTGGTAATACTCATGAGCAATAAATCCATGGTCAGTATACATAAACTGACAGGATGTGCCATAAATTTGCCAGTTACTTCCTTCTTTGTACATTTGGTTCTTAGATATCTGACATTAGATAAGATTTAATGTATGTATAGCTTAGTGGTTTGATGCTCATACTTTACTGAGCAAAGTTTCTACTTTACAATAAATCAAGTAAGAGAACTTTGGGCATGTTCAAAGCAGCGTTAAGAGGCTTTTGCCTGGAAAGATTATTCTTTTAGAGCTTGTGTTTCTCTAATGAAATTTAAGATTTTGAGGAGGAGTACAGTAAATTCAGTAACAGAGCTGGACATGATGGTTTGAACTGCATTTCCACATCAAATAAGTACGTATCAGGAAAAAGACAGTATGAAAAGCTGTTGTTTGGATATGCCCTACAGAAAAGAAGCAGTACAATTTATCAGTCAAAGTGGCTTGGCTGAACCACAGAGGGCAAAGGAACAGAGCATAAAAGGCTCTCCAAAACACCTTCTCTTGCCAACATCTTAAGGCATGATATATTGTGGAAAGTATTTTACCTCAGTTCATCTAAGAGCAATATTAAGCCGGAGGCAGAGATCACGTCACAAGAGAGTTCAAGGATCTCTTGGAATTAGACAGAATATTGACAACACAACTGATTTAAAAACAGCTGGCAGCTTTATGCTTTTGGACATCAAGATACATTTTTGAGGTCTGGTTCTTCAATTGTTTCATAACTTAACTTATAGGCTGTTAATCTGCATTGGTTTTGGTTGTGTTTTGTGTTTGCATTTTATAGTTGAGTCATTAGGAATGATGCTTTAATTTCACTGTGCAAGTGATCAAGGCTAGTTCTGCATAATTTACAAGTAGAAGGGAAAATTATACATAGTAGAACATCATACTTTAAAGAAACACAAAACTATTCCATGGTTTTTGTTAGAAGGCATAAGGCTGGACAATAATAGTGGGTTAGTTTTAATTTTAAATCTCAGGATATTCCCACTAAATCAAAGCATAGATTCAAAGGGTCTACTCTAATTGGGATACAGTTTATAGATTTCAGATCTTAGTTTAGTAGTTTGGTCACTTCCAGAGCTTGACGGAACCAGATGATTTCTAGACTTCCCAAGGAGATATAATCAATGTTCCTTTGGAAAATGTTGTGTCAATGATATAGATGACCTTGACTATAGATATAATGGCACCTATATTTATCTCACCCCACTAAAGCAAGGTAAGCCCCACTGGGACTTAAAAAATAAGGGGCTTGTGTACACATTAAGTTTATCTTGAATAGAAGCTTTGCAAATTATAGCATACATTTTAAAGAAAACACTTCATGGCTACTACAGCAGAAGTACTATAGAGTGTTTGGAATTGTCCCAGGTACTGAACTGCCTGATAAACATTTAAGCTGACTTTTTGTGTAATTTAAAAACACACCCTATGTATAATGCATTTGCCACTCATTTCCCATAAATTCAGCATATTTTGGAGGCCATTAGTTTGCCTGCAAACCTTGTATATGATACATAAAGGTATTTGATTGTGTTTTGCTTATATAGTTCAGCTTCAATGTATATTGGCCAGCCTTATGAAAATCATGCAAAGCTGCAGAAGAATGGGTGCTACTTTTGTTTATACTCATCTTGATTTGTACAAACGGAGAGTTAAAGCATTCATGGGTTGAAAGAAAAAATAGATTGTTTAATCACTACACAATATGTGTAGCTTCCAACTGTAGTTTAAGAATCTAAAATTTGTTAAAGATTATTCTGCCAGCTAGAGCCCAGAACTGAGCTTCCCTTTGGGACTAAGTGTTTTCCCCCCAGAGATGTAGGTTCATATTGCTTCTAGACATATTGAATTCCTGAACCACTGCCAATCTAATTTTATTTTATTGCCCCATGTCCACTGCTTTGGGTGATTTTTTTTTTCAAAGAAGCAAATGTGGACTATAAATCAGTAGATAAATAAGCAATTTCTGAGCAGCTGGTAACCTCAGAAGTAGTTCTGAGAGCTGCCCTTGATTTCTGTTTGGAATGCTTCATTTCCCTCCTGACCAGGGTATATCATCAAGATACACTTCATATTGCTCCAACTTCTGCATCAGTTGAGGGGAGAAATATTGTGGTCAAAGCTATGCCACTATTTATGGCTATCAACTGCTTAGGATCTATACACATCAGTACTATTTTCTCTTGTGATAGATTTGGTTATCTAAGAAGGTGAACAGTCTAATTCACACACTTGAAATTAATGATGACAATATATACATAGATGGCATCAATACTTCTACGGCAATATTGAAACTTGTCCGCCCACCCAACAAACACAAGGGCTAGCATGCTGCAGCCCTCCAGATACTGCTAGCATGTGGTTCCATTCCTCATTTGCCATTGGTTATGCAGGTTAGCAAATCATGTACAGTCTGTTTTATTAAATACTTTTAAAAAAAGAAAGCCTCTTTATGTTTGTAGGACTTATTTGCAGGGGAGTATATGTTGGACTAGGACTGTAATAGCTTAGTGGTTAAAATGATGAACTTGGTGACTGGAAGGTTGGCAAGTCGACAGGTCAAGACCAGAGTGCTACATGACAGACTGAACTCCCGTCATCTGTCCCAAGTCCTGCCAACCTAGCAATTTGAAAGCAAGAAATTGCAAGTAGATAAATAGGTACCACTTTGGTGAGAAGGTAACAGTGTTCCATGCACTCTGGCACCTAGTCATTCTTGCCACATGACCACAGAAACATCAGCAGTCACAGCTCTGGCTCTTTGGCATTAAATGGAGATCAGCACTGCATCCTAGAGTTGGTTATGACTAGCCTTTGAACAAGGGTGACTTTTATCTTTACCTATACATTGGACTGCTTAACATATATACTCAGTAAGCCACACTGGACTCAAAAATACTTAATTTCATGTAAGTATGTACAGTATGTACACAATTAAGCTAGCTGGATAGCTCAGTGGTGTAGGTACCTGTCTGCATAGCCAGAGGTTGGGAGCTCACATAAGAGTGAGACCCCATGGCATCAATTTATATACATCAGGTACAGAGGTACAGAGTGGTTGGTTAGCACAACAGATAAGTATACAAATCAATATGAGCTTTTGCAACTGGTAATAGCCGATCTCTTGTTGCTATTCAAATTAGTTGTGAACTATTGTCCTGTTGAATTGCAAATAGATTGATATGAGACAAATAGATAGCTGCAAGACAAACACCTGGCATCAAACATTTGCCAATGAGTTTAACCTTCAGCATCTCAGTCCTGTGTCTGATGAAGTGGACTGGATCCACGAAAGCTAATATTAAAATACAGCAGTTAGTCTTTAAACAGCCACAACAGGGTTTTGTATTTTTATTTCATTTTATTTACTCTCTGATATGCTTGAAACAGACTAACAAGGCTACCATTTCAAAATGTATATACAAAATTCTTCAATCATGCATGTTCAAGAGTCCTACCTGAAATGGATTATATGTCAATAAAAACAATTTCCTTCTATCAATGAAAGGGAATTTGCAACCGTCCAGATCTTTTAGCATGGCAATTGATGACAGATGTGGAAGTCCACTCTACATCTGGAAGGCCACACATTCCCACCCTGCTCTATATTAATACCTGGAATTTATCTGGAGCAAGCCCCACTGAAGAAAATTGAGATAGCATTCCCGAAAAATATCTGTGCACATCTTCAGTTTCCCATGACAGTACTTGTACAGAAAATATTCCCAGTGGTTTATGCTGAATAAAAGTTGAATATAAATGCCTAGAATAATTATAATTTGCTCACACTTTGTAGGGTGGCCCAATGTACAGTACTTAACTAGCTCCCTGGATGGTAGCTAAACTAAAGGGATTCCAGAGACACAAGTCTGCAAGTCACCCTTTCACAAAGATTAACATTTCCCTCAATAAACCTATTAGGCAGACAGCAGGAGGTAAAATCTTTCGATTGAAACAACCTATCTGTGGAATACTGAAAGGGTGGACAAAGTATTGCCCTTCAGTTGTTGTTGAGCTGCAGCTTCCATCAGTCATATTGGCATAGCTACTGGGGAGAAACTGTGAGATCAGCACACTCCAATATGTTGTTTCAGAAAGGAACACAGACAGTATTGTTTGTAGCAGAGCCCTGGTGACACATGGTTAAACTGCTGTACTGCAGGCAAAACATTGTGAGTTCAATCTGGACAGGGACCAAGGTTGAGTCAGCCTTCAAGCCTTCTGAGACGAGCACCCAGCAAGTTGGGGGCAAAATGTTAATTAACCTGTGAGCCACCCAGAGAGACCACTTAACACTATGGTATAGACGTGTAATTGCTATTACAGTAATACCTCAGATAACGCTAAGACTTGGTTCCACAAGTCTTGGTGTTATCCGATTTTTAGTGTTATCTGATGCATGTTAAAATCCTATGGGATATATCGGATAACATTAAAGCTCCATAGAGATACATTGTAACCGCACAGGCTTTAATGGTTGTTATCCTATACATCCCACAGGACCTTAACGTTATTCGATCCAATTCTCCTCTCCAGATTACTTAAAGTCATGCGATTTTAGCGTTATCCGAGGTATTACTGTACTAGCATTTGCTTGTTCCCCAATGAATTAAGGCAGTGATGGTGAACCTTTTAGAGACCAAGTGCCCAAACTGAACAGACTGCCATCTGCGCCACAGCGGGGCAGGGTAAACTCTGTGCTGGGGGGAGGGAGGAAACACTCCTAGTGGGCTGCTGGGCAGAAGAGTAGCGTGCCTTGGCGGGGCTCCGTATAAAAATTTGTTTGGGGCCCTTAGGAAGGGTAAAGATTTGTTTTGCTTACGCACGTTGGGGGCCCCCATGGCCCGGGGGCCCCGTATAATTGATACGGCAGATACGGCGGTAGTTACGCCTCTGCTGCTGGGCCAAGGGGTGGGGGTGAACTCTGTCCTGGGGGAAGGAGGAAGCACTCCCATTGGGCTGCTGGACAAAGGGACAGGGACAACTCTGTGCTGGGTCTATGGTGTACATGCCCACAGAGAGGGCTCTGAGTGCTCCCTCTGGCATGCATGCCATAGGTTCACCACCACTGAACTAAGGATGCATGCACATAATATGTCAATGCTGTTCCTAGCCAGAATGGGACAATTATAGAGTAGGGTCTTATTTTTCAAGTCTAGACATTTCTATCTTCCCGACAAAGTAACCAGATATAGTTCCAATGTACTGAGACAGCCTGGATCCTGTATGTGTCTCATAATAAATACATATGTTGGTGCGGGGAGGGGGACAGTTCTGAAAAAGTCTGTCATAAGATTTAACAGTCCTAATCCTGCCATCTGCTGGAGGTTATGTTTCATCATTGCAGATTGTTTTTAGTGGTCGGAGGATGCGAACATGGTTTCAAAAAGAACAGATTATATTACTACTGCTATTATAAAACCAACAAAAATGTTAGCCTAAGTATAGACATATAAGCTCTATGAAACTATGAATATGTGTTATAAACTACACACATAGTGCTTCCTCATCATATGATATGTGTATAGATACATAAACACACAGCACACTCTATTCTGTGTGAGATTTTCATGGCTTTGGGAGCCAATCTTGACTGGGAAACTGTATATACACATATAATTGGTTGCAAAATGGAAGATTTTATTGTGTACGTAAATCTAACAAAACCCATTATAAAGAAGACTGCACGATTTTCAAGAGCTCGTGCTCATTCCACTTTTTTATATTATAAAGTCCTCCTTGAACATTCCTTTGAACTGGGAGTTGGAACATAAATTAAGTACAGAATGGCCCAATTGCCATTGCTTAACAAGCTGTTGCTTGTGTTGCACATTGCACACCAGTTCAAGCAATTTGTGCCCAATGAGGGGAATAAGAAACAATTTGTTCATTAGCAGCAATTTGTCATTTTAGTTTATGACATTGCATTTAAACTGGCATAACTAACTAATATGATTTGGACCAACAATAAATGAGCCAATCATGTCTGACTATAGGGAGTGGTGCTCATCTCGATTTAGAGCCAAAGAGCTAGCACTGGCTGCATCTGCAGACATTTCCATGATCATGTGGCAGGCATGACTAGATGCCAGAGAGTATGGAACACTGTTACCTACTTGCAATTTCTTGTTTTTGAACTGCTAGGTTGACAGGAACTGGGGGACACAATGGGAGCTCACTCCATCAACATAGCACTCAGGTCTCGAACTGCTGACCTGCCAAACTTCCAGTCATGTAGCTCAAGTTTCTTAACTAATAAGCCACTGCAGCCTCCCCAACGACTACTTAAGGTTAAAGCTATTTGTTCATCCCAACTGCAATAAACATACCAATATCAATGGAATATAAGAAAGTAGGGCTGTTCTAGCTGTGACTAACAAATGGGTTTAGCAATAAATACATACAGTAATACCTCATATAACATTAGTATCGAATAACACTAAAATCGCATAACATCAAGGAATCTGGGGGGAAGAATTGCATCAGATAACATTAAGATCCTATGGGATGCTTCAGATAACAACCGCGAAAGCCTGTGTGGTTACAATGTATCTCTATGGATCCCATAGAGGATCAGATAACACTAAAAATCATATAACACGAAGACTTGTGGAACCAGGTTTTAGTGTTATATGAGGTTTTACTGTACATAGTTACTTATTTAAGTATAGAATTCTAACAATAAATTACATGACAATATTTCAAAAAGTAAATCTATTTCCTCCCTAGTAGATATGCTTTATTAAATATATCATTATTTGACAAAAATGCAATCAATTTAAATAGAAAACTTCACTCACAATTCTCAACCTGCGGCCAGTGGGCTGGCTGGGGGCCACAGTGCCATTTCATGTGCTCGCCCACTGCCTCCACCACACCAGGAAGTGCATCAGAAGCTGTCTGAGGGAGCTTTAAAATGTTGAGAACTCCTGTTCCAGGACTGCAATACTGTATAGAGAAATGTTTCCCATTGTATTTCTTTAACGTCTACGGTGCTGTATCTGGCAATATCATAATTACTGATAGACTGGTCATAAAATTTGGCTTCTGCTGTACATTTTATTATATCCTCTTCTTACTTAATGTCAGAGGGGAATGGGCCCCTAGTTAAACCATCTCACTTCAGGGAGAATTTCTTCTTGCAATGATCACAGAGTGCTATTGAAATGACAGCTCTTTGACTAGTTCATGCCTCTGCCTATGAAAAGTTTAGCTTATCAACCTCTGTCTCCGGACAGTCTGACATTTTGTATTTTCCCTCCCCACTTCATTAGCTGGCAGGAGTACAGAAATGCACAACACAGAACAGCAAGATGTGGATAGTAGGAACAACATGTTATAGTGGAGAAAAGTCACTAGTCTCCTGTGCACATGAAAGTGTATAGTCAGCTATAGACATTGCTACCCGATATGCTCACAAAACACATATAGGAAATCATATATGTTCTGAGAATACATATCTGCAAAAAAAGTCATTGAAACAGGACATTAATAAATCTTTACCAGAATCTTTTTTAAAATCACATTTGCTTACAGGCACCCAACAACTGACTTGAGAGGACATTGAGTTAGGCATCAGTACACACACACACACGCCTCCCAGGAGGGGAGGCAACCTATGTAATCTTGGGCAAACTGCATAGTCCCAGATGCCCCCAGAAGAAGAGACTGGTAAACCAATTCTGTGTACTCTCTGCCTAGAAAACTCTGGAAATTGCAGCTAATTGGTAAGGTGTCTGAGTGCATCTTAACTGTGAAATTTAACATATAACCAAACAAGCCCAAGGCCCTCATTAATTAGTTGCAGCTAGCCTCAGCAAGTTATACCAAGATTGAACGAACACCAGTTATATCTGATGGGGTGCAGGCGTTACGCTCGTGCCTCACCACTGCTTCGGCAGCTGCACTGGTTGCCAGTATGTCTCCGGGTGCAATTCAAGGTGCTGGTCATTACCTTTAAAGCCCTATATGGTAGTTGGCCAGGATACCTCAGAGACCGCATCACCCCAAGAACGTCTGTCCGTCCCACCAGGGCGGTTCGGAGAGGCTCCCTTACAATTCCATCAGCTAGAGAGGCTCGCCTCTCTAGCACCAGAAGGAGGGCCTTCTCCGTGACCGCCCCAGCCCTGTGGAACCTCCTGCCTATCGATCTACGTCAACAAACAGAGCTCCTGCCCTTCCGGAAAGGTCTTAAAACCTGGCTGGCAGGACAAGTTTGGGGATCCGGAAATACCAGATCTCATGTTGGGTGGCTTATCAGATGAGACAGCCACCCGTTGTTCTTACCTTCCTACCCTGGTTCTGTTTTTTAATAATTGCATAATTTTATACTTGGAAATGTTTAATTTCTTTTAGCTTAACTTTTAATTATTGTATTAATTTATATTTTAACTGTGAATAGGCTATCATATGTTGATTTGTGGTTTTATATTGAGTTGTGGTTTAGCTATGTATTTTTAAATTGTGTATGTAAGCCGCCCAGAGTTGGGTTTTTTACCCGATTGGGCGGGATAATAAGTCAAAGGAAATAAAATAAAATAATAATAATAAAATATCTATATCTATATCTATATCTATATCTATATCTATATCTATATCTATATCTATATCTATATCTATATCTATATCTATATCTATATCTATATCTATCTAGAGATAGAGATACAGATAGAGATGGAGATACAGATACAGATAGTACTGCTGCAATGAGTTTGTTGTTGTTCAGTCGCACACTCGATTCCGACCCTCTGCGACCCCATACACCACTGTCCGCCAGGCACTTCTGTCCTCCACCATCCTCCTCAACTCGCTCAGCTCTGTGCCCATTCCATCCACAATACCATCTAGCCATCTCATTTTTGTCCTCCCCCTTCTTCTTTTGCCTTCCACCTTTCCCGGCATCAAGGCTTTCTCAATGAGTAAATTGTATGTATTAAAATATATTTGCTTCAAACATATGGAAAGATGTTAACTCAGAAGAAGCAAATTCTCAAAGACTGAGAGCATTCTAAGATTCCGGCTGCTATTCATTTATTACAAAGAGAAGCAGAAAAGGGGTCTTTTCCTAAGATACACACAGAAAAAAGAAGGAGGGGAGATGCAGTACTTTTTCAGGAAGTCTCCAGGATCAAGTGGTTTCAGACAGAGATGGCATAAGCTCATAATAAATCTATGGCAATCTCGGGGATTTTTGATGTGACTGGCCTGTCTCCTCATCAACAACTTCCTTCTGCTTTGCCCACATTACTTCTGAGACATTTCTGACCTTCTTGTGGCTTTTCACAGCTGGCAAATACTACTTTGCCAAAAGGCAGAAAAGTACCAAACAGAAATGAAGCAGCTAAGGCAGGGATTCTCAACCTGTGGCTTGTGGGCTGGATATGGCCCCTGGCACCATTTCATGTGGCCCCACCACCACCTCCACTATACTAGGAAGTGCCATGTGGTGGAGGAAGGGCAAAATGGCCATCCACCCTGTCAGAAAACAGACATCTTTTTCCTAATGCTCTCAAAGCTTGGTTAAGTTGTAGTTTGAAACTGGCCTCATAGAAATCCATTTTTCTCCCTGAGCCTCAAGGCTGTGTCACAGACAGCATGTTTTTCAGTGTCAGTGTACCCGTGTTATCTTTCTAAGCTCCTGGATGTTTTGACTAAACAGAGAACATTCTCTGTTCATTCTGTGTGCACGTGTGTAAGCAAAGTATTGTTTTGAGAAAGTTTTCTCTGTTACCTGATTGGCTAAAGCTAAACCACCTGACTTCAAATTCTCCATTTTGGAGAGAAGAAAGAGTTCGTCTCTGCTTCTTCATGAGTTAAGACCTGTTTTTGATTAGAGAGCTTTTGTTTCTGGTTCTCTATTGGCTAGCATTCCTTAACCTAGGAGCTATGCATTTTTGCTCCTTAAAAATGGTTACCTAGATTTGTCTGTGGACTTTATTGGACTGACCTGTGCTACTGACTTTTATTCTTTATGAACCTGATCAATAAATCTTCATCATTTTTCTGAACAACGTGTCTTCATTGGACTAAAAGGGTAAGAGCAGCATTGCATTTCATTTGAACACACTACCAAATTAAAACCTCCTTGAAGCTGATAAGAAGCTGATAAGCTGTAACTCTGTTTTATTGCCGTCCAGCCCGCCTGTGTTTGTTTTGGTTAGGAGGTTTCCCAGACGTGTGGGCCGGCCGGTACGTAACACACACCCCAAAGCTGTCTGAGGGAGCATGACCTGGCCCCCAGCTTAGTAAGGTTGAGAACTAAAGAATATATCAGGCTTTCTGGAAAGACATTATGACCATATATTAGCCAAGAAAGAATGAAGCATTCCATACTGATTGCTGTCCTGCTTTGGGGACTTGTTGCAGGCATAAGAAAAACCAGGTGGAGATGTTGTCAGTACATTTCATCCACCACAAGCTGCTCTCTGAGCAATGGTGTAGGTCAAAGGAAGGCAATTTCTTCAGGTTCAGAGACCAATTTTGCCCAAGGGACCTACATAATCTCTTCCAACATAAGTGGAAATGTCTGGTTTCAAAACTCCCTTCCTCCCTTAAAACAAAGAACAAAGGCAGAAAGGGGATTCTGAAAATGAAACACACTGTCTAGAGCTAATGGAAGTGTGATCTTAGAGGCTTCTTAGAGGTGGTGGGTCAGCAGGATTTTAAAAACAGATGGGATGAATCCCTTTTGCTGCCTGTTATACACCACTGTAGTAGATCTAAAAATGGAATGATATCTAAGAGGTAGCCACAAAAATGCTTGAACAGATATATGCCAGTGTATCTCCTGTCATCCCTGTAATGGTGATTTATCACACTTCCCTTTGGTGTGTTATTGGATAAACTTTGTCATATTCCATAACCCCTCAGGGTAAAAATACAAAATAGTCCCCTGACTTAGAGAAGAATTTGTGCCATTAGTTATTATACCAAATACAAATTTATCAAGCTATCATTAATATTCTTTTTTTTTAATACACTGTGTAGGAGTAAAGACCTTTGACCGTTATTATTTTTTCTGCAGCTGTAACACCTTATATACCACCATATAATGTATACAACACTAATGACTGAGAAATACACCATCTTCCAAGTATCCTAAGTATTTTGCCCGGCAAGGTCTGGCACAAAATGTATTGGTTTGTACATTATTCATTTTATAATTATTTTCAGGGTTGATATTGACAGAAAATTGCAGGGCCTTTTGGACTCATGACCAAAGACAAGACTTTGACACCAAAATATGGAAATTTAAACAACTTCCATGCGTGGCACTATGTTGTTGCTTTTGTGTATAAATTATGCCTGATATGTCCATTATCTCAAAACTGATAAGGGAATGCAGCAAAAAAAAAAAAAAAAAAGATATATGGCCTTATAGTTTAGTAGGAATATTTCCAAGATTCTCTTAGTTGAAATTGCTCAGTGTTTTTTTAAATTTCCAAATCATCCTCAACTTGTTTCTGTAATGCAGGGGTGCCCAAACTTTTCAGGTTGTGGGCTGGTCACATGGTTGAGCGGGCCAGTTACATAGTTCCTCTCACCAGAAGCAGAAGTGAAACGCACATGCACATGCACATAACACCACTGTAAACTCACCTACAGCTGTCGTAAACATGTTTACGACAGCTGTGAGTCATTTATGGCAGTGTTTTGTGCATACATGGGCACGTTTTACTTCTGCTTCTGGGAGTGGCTGGATGAAATGGTGCTGGATGGAATGGTGCCATGGCCCAGATCTGGCTCATGGTCCGTAGTTTGGGCACACCTTCTGTAATGGAATGTGTGATGCTGTAAGAATTATGAGTTGTTGCATCTTTTCTTTCCATTTTGCACCTAGTTTTGTCTATGCACAATTTGTAGCAGCCCTCAGCTTCTCAACTCTCTAACCCCACAACAATTTTGTAAATTCACCACTGTCTGGAGGTGTTACTGTGAGAAACATACAAAGGTGTCAGCATGTGAATTTATTCTTGTACAGTGTGAAGGTAATGGAATTCTTGTACTGTGGGAAGGTTTAATGCCTACTCTGTAATCTGCAACTCTTCACGATTCATTGCAGCCATAATTGTTCTGCAAAAGCTCACAACATTCCAGAAACAGTATTTCTTGATACAGCACTTGACTAATTCAAAAGCTTATAAAGGATGGAAATCTTTTATGGTACCTAGATGCAGACTGTGGGCAAACTATGGGGATTTTTTCAAATAGGCATTTTATGATGGTGGTAGCTGACAGACCTCTAGTAGAATTAATCAAATGATGCCTTGTAGATGTTAGCTGCTATTTCAAAGAAGGGGAAAAGGCATACATCAGTTCCTCTAAAATGATTTATTAAAAGAAAGAAACATTCAAACTCATTGTGTTGCATGCCAGATGTGGCTCATTTCTGTCTTTATCCATATCACTTGCTGATTTTACTGTCTCAGCTCCCTAACCAGCAACTACTTTACTCAAAATCCAATCTTGATTTCTTCTCAGGCACTAGAGATCAATAAAAGACTAATTTGCATTAAGATGTTTTTCAAAGTTCTGGGAAAATCCTCTATATGATGGTGGAGGGGAAAGGAACATATACTGTAGTATATTGGTATAATTAATATTGAAAGTAAATAGCTCAACCTTCCAATCTAAAATATGTTTTCCATAGCTGAAATTGCTCATTTTCATTGACAAGAGACAAGAAAGATTTGGCACAGAGCTATTGATTAAAATCCAGTCCTAAATTACAACTAGAGTAAGCCCATTGAATTAGTAGGGATATTGTAAGTAAATAGCTTTGTAAGTTCTATTGATTCAATGGGCCTACTTACAACTAGATTTTAGCCACTGTGATTTACTATTAAATGAATTTGCACAAGTGATAGATTATTTTTAACTGTAACATGAACAAATCTGACTTCAATTGATTAGCATCTTACCAATGTAAAAGTGGCATTGCTTCTATTAGCATAGCCATAGTGACTGTGTCCCTATTTTAGTAGAAGTTGGAGTCCTTCCAGTTTCCAACCCTTCTGCTAAATTTTCTGGCTCTTCTATCAACAGGTCTTACTAGTGGAACAATTTGTTGGCAAATCATTCTGAAAAAACAAATGTACAAAGATTTCTGCCAGCAGAAGGAACTTCTGCTCCTATATAGACCATGCACTTTTTGATTGAGGAAAGAGAATCCGAGATTCTTCAGGCTCTTTTAAACCAGCGTTTCCCAAACTTTGGTTTTTGGACTTCAATTCCCAGAAGCCTAAGCCAATTCCCCAAAGCACTGATCAGCCAATGTACTGACTTGGGATTCTGGGAATTGAAGTCTTCCTGTGGGGCGTGGTCCCCATGTTAGGAACCACTGTTTTGAACTCTCTTTGAAATGCCTTGCCCATTTTACCTGAACATCAACTTCAAAATTTACCTCACACTTATGCCATATTTATGGCAGAGTGATAACTCCCGACCTCTAACAGTGAAGAGGATTACTCGGCAATATAAATCTGAACAAACAAATCTGAACAAACAATGTTACGCAGGCCAATTCTAACAGAAATTCAGAACCTTGGAAAGGTCCTTTAAAGTCCAGACTGAAGTCCAGAGTAGAGTCACTGCCTTCCTCATCTCAGAATCAGCAGTAGCCTCTGACATCCACAGTTGTTGCTCTGCAACTCCCATGTCAGCTTACCCTTCCAGTCTTCTTAGGAGAAGTGAGTATAGCTCAGTAGTAAAGCCAATACTTGGTGTGCACAATAACTCAGGTTTAATCTCTGGCATATCCAGGCTTGGGAAAGACTCCAGCCTGGAAATCTTACATTAGTCAATGTAGATAAGCTTGAACTAGGAGGATGAGAAGTTTGATTCATTCTAAGAAGGCTTCCTAAATTCAGAAGCATGAGATCCTACTTCTGTTCAGGTTTACTGAGGCCATACAGAGATGTTCAAGACAGCCTGTAATTTCAACTGGATGTAAAATGTACATCAATGCTGTACAGAAGTGACTGAAGCAGTCTTTCCACATTTCTGAAATCAGACTCCAGAGAAATTTCATGCTGAAGACTTTAAGATGCATGTTTCTTCTTTTTGGGGTACAATTCCCATAATTCTTCTCAAGACCACCTATGGGACTCACACCTTATGGATACTTAAATTGTGCTCACTTGAAAAGAAGGCCCTGTTGGCAGGCTTCAAATCTAACTTCCTATTTGAAAAGGAAGCTGGTGGAAAAAGAGTATTGAATTATAGCTTTAAAATGCACATCCCTAATCAACAGGGAAAAACAGCTCATGTACAGAACCTGAACTTCCCTCTTTAATCACAGGTGGTCATTAAATGGTTGTTTCTAGAAAAAATGTGGTTCACTTTTCTTTCAGTTGGACCAAATATAAATGCAGAAGGTTGCAGTAGGGAAATGGTAAATGATAAAAAAGATATCACTGACTCTGTACAGTACTTGCAATTACATGTAGGAGTATGATGTCTTTTAAATATAAGTCATCCATAAGAGCTACAATTACTGCCTACAATTTTGAATTGTTTATACCACTTTAGCTCAGTTGCTTTGCAAATTAAATTTATTCCAACCTTGCCTATGCTTTTCAACATAATACCCTTGAGGAGTTTAAGCAAATTAATAAAATGTTAGTGCTATACAAGCATTACAACATATAACCCAAACTGTTTGCTTCCTTAGATTTTTAATCTTGCATGATTTGACTTTCTTTTCTCAGAAATCAAACTGAATTGAGGTACGGTATTAGGAGCCATAGATTGTTGACTGGCAGCTTCAACTATGAATAGTTTGTGGATTCCCTAGGGAAGAAAACCTTGAAGTTAGTAAAATGCTGCCAGAGTGTTCAGTATGCTTCTCATGCCTTCTCTCGGTCACTCATAGAATGACCTATGACTTAGGTCAGTCTTGTTCTCCTCCTTTTGGAGCCAAAGGGAATGGTGCCTGCAATGTTTAAAGGTACACATTCTAAAGGCACATGATACTGTCTGATATTTGGTTTATTTGCTGCTCTCTTTTAGGATCGGTCATGTCTCTAAAATTCACATAGTAAAGGTAAAAGTCAACCTTGCTTGAAAGCCAGTCATATCCAACTCTAGGGTTCAGTGCTCATCTGTGTTTATAGCCAAAGAGCCAGTGCTGTCTACATCTGCAGATGTTTCCATGAAAATGTGGCAGGCATGATTAAACCCTGGACTGCACAGAATGGTGCTTACCTTCCCACCAAAGTGGTCCCTATTTATCTACTTGCCATTTCTTGCTTTCAAACTACTAGGTTGGCAGGAGCTACTACAGAGACAGAAGCTCACTCTGTCATGCAGCACTCAGGTCTCAAACTGCTGACCTGTCAACCTTCCAGTTGTCATGTTCAGTGTCTTAACCAAACATCATGTACATCAGGGCAAAAAGAAAAAAGTTAGGCATAGCTGATATAAATCAGAGAGAGGTCTGGTGATTTCACTTTACAAATTGTTTCAGATTCAAGGCACATACTAACTTTGACAGATGAATATTTTCCACAAACCAGATTGGATGCATCCTGGCATTCCAAACTAACCTCCAAATTGAATGAGGGAACCTGCACATGATTGTAGGATAAATATAAATAAAGGAGGGTCTCTGAACCCAAAGATTGCATTTAGTTCTCTGCAGGAGAGATAACTTAACATTGGTCACACAAGGCAAAAAGGTAAGCAAAGGAAGGGAAATAGTATCTACACAATACCATCTAATAAAAACATCTGAAAGAATAGCTGGATGCTGCTTCTTGTACAAGAAACAATGCAACAACCTCTCTGCATGTAATAAACAAGGACAATTCCTCAGAGCCCCAGATTTATTTATTAACATGTTTGAAAGATGTACTAGCAAGAGATAAAAGAAAATTACCTCTTGCTAGGATTTCAGCAGCACAAGGTGAGCATGTATTACTTGGGTTAAGGCAGGGGTGCCCAAACTTTTCAGGCCATGGGCTGGTCACATGGTTCAGGGGGCCGGTCACTATGTCCTGGGGGCCAGATATGGCCCCCAAAGCCAATTCATCTGGTCCACAAAGCCCTCATCGCTTCCAGAAGCAGAAGTAAAATATGCCTGTACTTCTGCTTCTGAGAATGACAAGGGCTTCATGGGCTGGATGAATTGGCATTGGGGCCAGATCTGGCCCCCAGGCTGTAGCTTGGGCACATCTGGCTTAAGGAATGGAAATTATGAGACTTAGTAATTCTGAGAAATGGCACATCTCTTTCGACAAAGTAAGGCAGGTAACTGAAAAAATAGGGTTACGTAAGAGATTTTAGAATGCCAAATAAAGTGTCAAGGAAGGCCATTTCCCCCCTTTATCATAATCAAAAGAAGCAAATTGTAGTGAAGGGAAATTCCTGTTTTCCATTTAGTAATGTATCTCTGTGAAGAGCTGGACCGTAAGGAAAGCTGAGCGGAGAAGAACTGAATTGGCCTAATTCAAAGAGACTTGGGGGAATGTCTGGATCAAAGTAATGTTCCTTCAATGCAGAGAGTCCAAATCTATAAATTTATGGAGATTTGCTAGAAGTTTGGAAAGACACAGAGCCAGGTTCCAATGAATTTTAATGTAAGGTCTGCATAACTTGTGGTAATTAGTTTCAGCTAATGTATCATGACCAGACACCTTGTTAATTACCGCAATTATGCAAACTTTATGTGAACATCAATAGGACATTATGCAAATCTTATGTGAACATCAATAGGATTCTGGCCATAGACCATGTTGTTACACAAATTGACAATTTTAGCCTTAAACCTTTCCTGTAAGAAAAACTATCAAAGAGATCTGGAGGGTGGGGTGGAATAGGAAGTCACATGGACCATTCTGTTTTCAAATTACAGTGTCCTTTTTTTTTGCCAGGATTTTTCAATATATCATAAGGCTGATCCAATGTTCCATATTATTTGGTATTTCTCTTCCAATCATAAGAATGTTAAATGAATTTTTGTGGAGCCTATGGACATCTGGAAAAGTGTAGCTTTGGGTGTTTTTACAGGAAATGCTGGATGCTCAAGATTTTCTTGCTATACACATCCAGACATGAATCCTAGTCCCTTTGTTAATTTTTGTAGAGCATGTTCTAAATTAGTAAAGGCTCCGTTTCTTGTTCACTGAAAGTCCCTAGCATGTGTACCCATCCTTCTGAAAAATTTCTGGTGTCTGTTGCTGCTGATTATGTAAGATTCTCAAAGAAGGGGGAAAAGGGTGATTTCCAATTGAGGTCAATATGAGAGACAAAGATTTTGAATTCTGAACTAGAATTTCAGTCTGGGTCCCAAGTCAAATCAAACTGGCCTCTGGCTGGTTGAACATCAACTTGGAGGCTTTTGTGGCAAAAAGGGTGGCATAAAAATTCAGAGGGGGGATACGACTTCCATCCATTCAGAAGGATTCTGCAACCTGTAAGCAGTTCTGACCTACTATTTGAAGGACTATTTAAAGTCAGAGATGATGGTTCATTTCAGTTCATAGTCCAGAAATTAAATCTGTGATTTCACACTAAGAAGATTAGATCAGCCAAAGAGAACATCCTTAACCAAGAAAAAAAACAGCCGGATTTACATATATGATAGTACTGTCAGAACAGTGCTTTCTATTTTATGTTAAGGGCTACATCATGTTTATAGTGCAACAGCATACAGAAAAGCTAGATAGGTCTAGTGAGAAAATCTCAGGAGGGAGACAGGATAGACAGTTCAGGAGGAGCAGAACTGTGAAGAATGAAGAACATATTACTGAGAAGTCCATCAAGATCCAAGGTATTTTGGGACGGGTCTAAACAGACAGCTCCTAGTGCTGTCCATCAAAAGACATTGTGCTGCTGTTCCATCTATGTGGATTTGGAGAAAGGATAGGTAAGAAAAAAGGTGGTGAGGATAAAAGGGGTTACAAAAGAAAGGGAAGACAAGATGGATCCTTTGTAAAATACTGGGGATGAAGTTGAAGACAACAAAAGGCTCATTTGAAAGCGACTTTATTGTCTTCAGCAGACAATCTTTTTACTTATCTTATTTCCCCCTAATGCTGTCATGAGATGTAGAATCCTGCTGAGTTTGAATAAAAATCAAAGCTAGACATTTTCAAGGCTCAGATTAATGTACAGTGGTACCTCACTTAAAGAGCATAATGCGTTCCACAGGATTGCTCTTTAAGCAAGTTTGCTCTTTAAATGAAACACCATTGTAAATGACCAATTGTGGGGGGGATTGCAAACCCCGATTTATTTGTCAAGCGAGATTTTGGTTGGTTTTATTTGTTAAGCGAAGCGAACATTCAGAGAAAATTCTGCTCTTTAAGCGAGTTACTCTTTAAGCAAAGCGCTCTTTGTGCGAGGTTTGACTGTACTCGATGGAGTCCCAACTGGAAGCAAAAAATTGTCAGTTTAGCTGTGGTTATGCAGTAAACCACTGTGCTTAGTTAGGTTTTTGTGTTGACACTTGCTGTAAATTATGAATAGCTGCATCTTGTTTCAAACAAAGCCCAAGTAGCTGAAAACTTTGTGCCTGCAGAGAAGGTTTTATCACAGTCCAGTTGAGACGTCTTTGTGCTGTTAGATTACTGTAAATCAAAGAAAATTGATGCTTCTGCTAAATAGAAATAGGAGGAGAAATGTAGGAAAGGATTGTGTTGACAAGTATAAATCCATATACTGTACACATATTGTGCATTTTATCGTGTCTATACCATTCCTCACGTGTTTGTATCTCATTACACATGAAATGTTCCTGTACAATTCTGAAATATAGCTTTAGACAAATATAGTTGTTTGGGCAGATATACTGTACATGTGAACAGGTTTTTCCCACATATTGGTTTTTTAAGTGCAATAATCTGTAGAAATGTTAATAAACATAATAGAATATAGATTTCCCAAAGCATTGTTAACAGTGTTTCCTAAAATGTAGGAATATATAAAATATTGAAAAATAATGCATTTTATTTGATTTAGATGTTGTATATTGTATGTTCAAGGGTATGTGGTTTTGGTTTTGGTTTTGGGGTTATGGTTTATGATTTATGGTTATCTGTAAAAAATAATAATAACTGTTGTACACTGCACAGAGAATATCCCAGGTGGGTGGTTTATAAATAAACTAAAATAAAATAATAACATAAAATAAAATAAATAATCCAAAGTTTTTTATGCCTGACAATTTTGAGAAATTTTAGAGAACTGGGAGCCCCACAACTGCTAATTATATTTTCTTTATGAGAATCTCTGCCACATTTTGAAAGTATAATTTTACAAATAAAATATAAAAAATCTAATATATCTGTTTTTGAGGCATAAGGAAGAAAATCTGACTAAATGCTTGATGTCACTCATTTCTGGAAGGGCATGCTTGTACACAAGGTGTTTTCTCCAGGCACTGTTGGGACATCTGTTCTACATCTGTACACACACATGCTTCAATAGTTCATGGACATCCTGCTGTCACACTGAAAACTGATGGGCACACCAAGTATGGTTTGAGTGTTTATCCTGTGTACCTACAAAACCTTCCATACAAGAAAAATGGAATAATTTTATTTTCTTTAGCTACAGAAGGTAGGGTTCGCTGTAATGTATTCAAATTAAAAGCAAGGAGATTTTTCTCTAAACATTAGGGAGATTTTTCTCAACAGTAAGAGCACCCTTACTGCAGTGCCTCCAGTGGCTAAATGCTGACTGGAAGGCGGGAAGTCAGCAGTTTGATTCCTGACTACTGCACGATGGAATGAACTCCCGTCTTTGTCCCAGCTCCTGCCAACCCAGCAGTTCAAAAGCAAGAAATTGTAAGTAGATAAATAGGGACCACTTTGGTGGGAAGGTAAACAGCATTCTGTGCACTGTGGTGCATTGTTTGAGAGGACAAACATTTCCTTTTTTGGTTGTTCTTTCTTACAACACCATCACCTCTTCAGAATGATTACTATTGCTTGATTCTTTTAACTTGGACTATGGCCTTGTGAGTTCATGTGCATTTGCTTCATTTTTACATCTTGTCCTTATTTTCATGCCCCTTCCAGCTTCTTGTTTCATTGCTTCTATTCCAACCACTTCCACTTCTTCCAAGAATCGCACGTCATTATGGGCTCTATGTCTTTACAAGAAGCAAAATCTTGCTTGGCTGCCATTTAATTTCTTGTTCTTTGCCAATATCCATGAGATCAATACTACAGCTCTGCTGTGTAAAATGGCATGTTACAGGAATACTTTGCCACACAATGAGGTGTTTTACATAACCTGGCTCTTTTATCAGAGCAATAAGAGTATCAGAGCAGTCTACATTAACAAAGCAAATGGTAGGGGTTCTTGGAGGGATCAGAGACCCGTATACCCTAAAAGCTTATTTTGTGCTATATAACGTTTAAATAGTAATGCTGGGGAAACATTTGTAGCAGATGCAGCTTTTCCAACTCGTGCGCTGAATCATACAAGAGCCTTATGTGCAATTTTGCTAGTCTTCCAGGAATGCCCAAGGTCTGTTGCCTTGGAGTTAACATCTGACCAGGGCTCAAAGTTGACTCAGCCTTCCATCCTTTTGAGGTCAATAAAATAGTACCTAGTATGTTAGGGGCAAAACGTTCATTCACGTGTGAACTGCTCAGAGAGTGCACTAAGCACTGTGGGACAATATATAAGTGTGATTGCTTTCTTTTGATTTAATGCTGTAGTAAAACATTGACAATCGAAAGGTAGCAGCTCTGGATCATTGTATTTCACTTAATTATGTTGATCTTGATGACACACCTACAATACTGCCTGTTGGCGTAAAAGGTAAGGTAAAGGTCTCCCTTGCTCTAAAGCCAGTCATATCTGACTCTAGGGTTCAGTCAATGGCATAGCATACGGGGGCCAGGCGGGTGGCCCACCCCGGGTGGACTTTTTGGGCTATGGGTGTTCTTGGACTATAGTTCCCAGAAGCCCTAGCAGGAGCAGGAGCCGGCGTCCACCAGGGGAGGGTAAATTTGGCTTAAGCCCTGGGCAGCTGAAATCCACATGACGCTACTGGGTTCAATGCTCATTTCTGTTTCATAGCCAAAGAGCCAATAGTCTGCTTCTGCAGATGTTTCCGTGGACATATGGCAGGCATGATTAGACACCGGAGTGCACGGAATTCCGTTTACCTTCCCACCGAAGTTGTCCCTATTTATCTACTTGCAATTTCTTGCTTTCAAACTGCTAGGTTGGCAGGAGTTGGGATAAAGATGGGAGCTCCATCCTGCAGTATTTTGGTATCGAACTGCTGACCTGCCACCTTCTAGTCAGCGTATTAGCCACTTGAGCCACTGCAGTCCCTTGCTTGTTGGAGGGCGGGTCCTAATTAATGTACCCTATATGCTATAAACTCAGAATTAAAAGCCCTTTATATTTAACAGTAACAGGGAAGATGCTTCCTGGAAAGTCTTTCACTTGAGATGTGAAAAATATCATTATCCTCGCAGAGTAAAATGAGGAAGTCACAGCGCATTGCCTTCGCTCCCTTCCTGTTCGCTACCCCATTTTCTTCATTTATTTGCAGAGAATCAGAAGGAGAGAGAACATGAGATGCTGTCTGCAGTTGCATGCATATCGTCTGAACCTTTTGCAATAGCTCGCCAACGTTTCAGAAAAATCACCTGCCGCTTGGAGAAGAAAGCAAAAGGAAAGGAAAGAGGTAAGAAAAGTTGACAGAAGGTGCACTTCACTCGCTGAAAGGGAACATTGTAATAAACCATTTGTGTGCATGTGCACAGACAAGTAAACACATACACACGTGCGCAAACTCTTGACAATTTATTTTTTATTACTGTTGATGCCTCTTCACTGATTCAGCTCCACTGTCATGTGAAGACAAGAGGGAAAGGAACATAAGAAGAGAGGAAGATCAATCAAAGGGAGCTAGTTGCATATTCATTTCTTTGAAGCAATCCTAAGAGAACCAGTTTCCATGTCAGTGCAGTTAAGAACAGAAACCTTTCCCAACCATTCCTCCTGAATTCTGTAGAACCAAATAAACAAGCACACTTGAGAGAACAGAGGGAAAAATTGCTGCTTGCCTCAAATACCAGGGGAAAAGGAACAAGCTTTAAAGGTGCTATTAGCTATGATACCTTTGGCTATCTAAATAGGAAATGAACGCCTTTTGTTCCTTCTAGTATAGAGATCAGACTTTTCATCAGGCAGTCTAGTGTTTGGAGTAGGGACATCCATGGCAATGCCAGTGACTCCAGGTGGCACCATTGATCTGGACTGTTGGCCAACCCATTTTTGGTACCTGAAGCACAATAGCAAATGACACCCTGCTCCTATCCAATGGCATCAAGATGCACAGTATTATATATAGTCAGCCCAAATTACATCAGGAAGAAAAGATCACAGACTCCTCTCCTTGTTTCTGGCAGGAAAAAAAAATCAATAGTATTAAAGGTTGTTGAGTTTTGTGGTGTTATTTTAAAATTTACAGTCCTTGTATGACATCTAGAATCTGTTGCCTGAGGCATTGACTTCAGTCAGCACAAAATAGATTTGAGTAAGGGCTGATCTTCCAGGTATTGTTGGACTATAACTGCCAACAATTTTTTTTATCATTGATTATGCTGCTTAGACTGATAGGAATGGC
The DNA here is from genome assembly GCA_030440675.1 of Furcifer pardalis. Taxonomy (NCBI): domain Eukaryota; kingdom Metazoa; phylum Chordata; class Lepidosauria; order Squamata; family Chamaeleonidae; genus Furcifer; species Furcifer pardalis. The sequence goes on from CP126897.1 coordinate 103,238,492, forward strand.
TGTTGTCTAGGAGGGCCATACCTTGCTTGATGTTTCGAATGGTTTGGTCTGATGCTCATGTTCTTGAACTATGCATTGGCTCCATCTGGAAAGCACAGCACAGCAGAACCTTTCTCCTGTGCCCCCTCTTTCTTCCTAAATATCCACAAAATAACCACACATTGTAGTTTTTCATCCATTATGAGTCTACACAATGTTTTACAGTGGAATATCTAGCTTTGGAGCCCAAGTTTGCGTTTTTGATTCTCCACTGTACCTATCAGAAAAACAGCCAGATTATGTAGCCCTGGCCACAATGCACAGAAGAAATAAAAGTTAAACTGCTCTTAAATATTCTATATTAAGCTAGCCCTGCAGGATTGCCATAAATCAGAACCAAGTGAAATACACATAATTATGATGATAATGATGCTGTTGCATTGATCATCTTTTTTTGGGTGGGTGGGAGGCTGTGGACCAAGGACATTATCCAGCATGGTAGGTAGGATTCTTTAAACTCGTATGCTTGATCAGTCAAACTGCAATTTGCACATAGAAAGAAAAATCCCATTAGAATTAGAGAGATGATTCTCTCTCTCTCTCTCTCTCTTTCTCACACACACACACACACACACAGAGAGAGAGAGAGAGAGAGAGAGAGAATTGCCATTGCTGCATGATGTGTGTTAAATCTAATACTTTGGCCCTGTTTCTCTGGAGAATGACTATAGCTTAGTGATGGAATTCAGGCCTTGTAAACCAAAGATTCTAGTTCAATGTTTCCCAACCTTTGTTTTTTTAACCTCAATTCCCAGAACCCTCAGTCAGTTCTCCAAAACACTGATCAGCCAATGTACTGACTTTGGCTTCTAGGAATTGAGGTCACCCTGTGAGGCGTGGGCCCCATGTTGGGAATCACTGTTCTAGTTCAACCTCTCAAATGTCCAGAGAGGAATGAGAAAAGATGCTTTGCTCTCATTCTTGCTCTGCTCGGTCTACTTAATACCAAACTCAGATGTGCCAATGGTATCACTTCATATAAAAATAGCTTGGAAAACTTGGTTTTTTGGAGTACAGTTTCCAGAATCCCCCCTTCCCAGAACTAACAATAGGTGGTCCAAGCTCAAGTATAAATCACTAGGTGCTAAAATTCCCTTGGAGCTTAGGGAAACCAATACAAAAACTATACCTGTTGCTTGCAGAATGTCACGTACCAGCTGGCCCTCGCTTCTGGGAAACCCCTGTAAACCAAAGCATCCGTCAGGGCGGGCTGGACGGCAATAAAAACTTTACAGCTCTTAACTGCTTATCAGCCAAAAGGGGTTTTAATTTGGTAGCATGTTCAAAGGTTTGTGTGTGAAATGCAATGCTTCTCTTACCCTTTTAGTCCAATGAAGACACGTTGTTCAGGAAAATGATGAAGATTTATTGATCAGGTTCATAAAGCATAAAAGTCAGTAGCATAAGTCAGTCCAGTACAGTCCACAGGTAATCTAGGTAACCATTTTTAAGGAGCAAAAATGCATAGCTCCTAGGCTAAAGAATGTTAGCCCATAGAGATCCAGAAACAAAAGCTCTCTAATCAAAAACAGGTCTTAACTCATGGAGAAGCAGAGACGAGCTCCTTCTTCTCTCTTCAAAATGGAGAATCTGCAGTCAGGTGGGATAGCTTTAGCCAATCAAGTAACAGAGAAAACTTTCTCAAAACAATACATTGTTTACACACGTGCACAGAGAGTGCTCTGGCACCTTGACATAACATTGGATCTCACCTAGCTTAGAGAGATAACACGGGTACACTGACACTGAAAACATGGTTGAAAAACATGCTGTCCAAGAGACAGAGAGAAGACAAAGGATTTCTATGAGGCCAATCTGAAACTACTATTTCACCAAGCTTTGAGAACATTAGGAAAAAAGATGTCGTTTCCTGACAACAGTAACCAGTAATACCTTTATATCACTCACTCCCCTGGCACGAGCCACCTATGAGTAGACCAAGAGTTACAGTGCAAGAGTTAGTACAAAGCTTTTCTGGGGGTGTGGGGGTACAAATCATTTATTTATAGATTTTTAGAATTGTATTTCTAAAACAGAGAAAGAATATAGACAGAAAACTAGAGTAATATTTGGGGATAATCCTGCAGCAGAAATCAACAAAGCTATGCTAACCTAGTCATACATACCAGAAGTTTGGATTTCATTGAAATACAGATGGGGGATTTAAGTAGGAAACACCAAAAGATAATAAAATAAGGCATGAGAAATGAGGCAACTAGCTGTGCTACTTGTATGCTTCTCCCCTCCCCCCCCCCCCAAAAAAAAAAAAATACCACCAAACCCCACTGGGGCCAATTAACCTATCAGAGTACATAAGCACCAGAATTTCCTAACACTTTGGCATACCCATTGGTTCTCACATGCACCTACTCTAAAACAATTCCTCTCTTTTGCAGATGGCATCTTTAACTTTGGGAAACCAAAACAAATGTTAGGTGTGAGTCCAAACTGTGAGCTCAGGAAAACAGAAACTGTTAGTAACACAGAAGAAGAGGCTGATTTCTTCACAGCCTCTTCATCTTTATTTTTATTTCCGATTGTTTATATATACATCTTGACATTCTGCTGCTCAGGGCTTCTTCTTGCTGCAGGAGTGAGGAGAATTTCTTATCAGAATTTCCCAGAATTCACGCTTTTCTTCACACTCAAAATAGAAAGAAGGCTAGAGTGGGGGGGGGGGGAAGAGATCTGAACATGAGATAAATCAAATAGGCAAATAAGGGTACACAGAAAGAGCCTCCTAGAAGATTGTGTGTGGTTTGTTTGTTTTTTAACCATATTTGGGTGTACCCTGGTAATGGCAACCTTGTGTTGCTGGCTAATCTTTCTCACTAGGTCAGGCAAAAGGAACTGCAGAATGAACTCACCAAAAGGTGGCTTCATTTTGGCACTGAAACATGTTTAAAAACATTTTAATTATCCTGAACATTGTACACTGAACCTAACAGTTGCCATTCTGAAACAGGGAAGTTACAAAATAAGGGTTCAGGAAGAGACAGCAGAGATAAAATATATACAGATGCTGACACTCAGCGCAAAGGTTTGAACATTAGCCAAGGGGTTCTGGGACATTAATTTAAAATTTAAAAATGGCACAACTAGGGGTTGCATTCACCTTGTGGAACAGACTTTAAAATATGAGCAGAAGGGGGCAATGTTTCTCAGGACAGTTTACCTCTGGCTGTGATTATCCCATAAAGCTCCCACAATTGACCAAATGGCTAATGTCAGGATGTTTATTTTACAAACCTGGCTCCTTAGGCTGACTTCAATGAGAGATTCACTGCTTCAAAAAGACAAACCGATTGCATTTATTTATTGGTCATAAATAACTCATTGATTCGCATACCCACCTCTTGAACAAGCCAACTCTGCCCAGCTACACTGGACCTCTGTGTCAAATATATAAATCTATACCATGAAAATCTACACTTATGTCTGATGAAGTGTACTTGATCCATGAAAGCTAACATTAAAATACAGGAGTTAGTCTTTCCCACAGTATTTCTTGTTGTTTTGTTTTGTTTGCTCTCTGATATGCTTGCACAGACTAACATGGCTACCAGTTCAAAAATTCAATTTGGCAGTTTCACATCTGGCCTAGGCACGGAAGAAGAAGAATAGGCAAATCAAATTCAGGCCAAGGGTTTTGAGTACTTAACTTTTAGAGATCTGAGTTTGAATCCCTCTGTATTTAATCACTTTGGTACTAATTTGAAGTTGTTATCCCTTTTTAAAAGTCTCTTCTTTTTAAACACCTATGTTTCACCTATGAAATGATTGTTGCCATGCTGGGAATAATAGTTACTCTTGAATTTTGGCCAGTTATGAACATTTCATTTCAGTTTGTGTTTGAATAATTTGCTTTCAGGGTTGTGACCCTGTTTCTGCCATCTTTTGCTTTTGCATCTTACCTTCCATTACAATGTTAAGATTTCCCTCCATCATCCATCTATATTTTTAAGCTAGTATATTTTTAAGCTAGTAATTTTTAAGCTAGCTAAACATTCAAATGTTACTTTTCAGGATACTGTATATGTTTATAATATTTAAAGGAAGCTTAATAATGAAACTTGGGCATAGAACTGGACAGACTCTGGAGGATGGTGGATGACAGAGGAGCTTGGCGTGCGGTGCTCCATGGGGTCACAAAGGGTCAGACACAACTGTGCGGCTGAACAACAACAATAACAGTGAAACAGCTTTATGGAATGTTTGTTTCTGTTTTGGCCATGGAGAGAGCGGTTTGCATAGGCATAGCAGGAAACGTTAGTGCATGCTCCAGCATTGTTGGCTTACTCTGCTGCTTTTCGCCCTTCATTTGGTTAAATACAGTCCATAAGAGATGTTGGATTTACATTGAAAGACCTCAGCCTCCCCTGAGCTGCCTAATTATGAGAAGTGTTGCGTCATATCAGTACATCTCGACCTCTCATGTTTAGGGATTAGAGTACATTAGGAGCTCAGATGAGGCTGCTAAGACTCAATTCCCTTTGGACAGCTCACAGATAACCAGTAAATATACAGTACAGTATGTGATTTTCAGTCACTTGGTTTAGAAAGGGATATGAAGCAAGGCCAGGATCTCTAAACTTGAAAAATCCATGGATCCCATTTTTGTGAGAGTGAATCATAGAGTAGACTCATTAAATGAACATAAATATAGTAAGCCGACACCTGCATACAGCTGACTGGATAACCTAGTGAGTTAGGTACCTGGCTATGGAGCTGTGCAGTCACAAGATGCTCCTAGAAGAAGGGAATAGTATGTTATTTCTGAGTACTCTCTACCTAGAAAACCCTGAAAAGGGTTGGCATAAATCAGAACTGCCTTGATAGGTCATCATTGTTGTCATTGTCATCATCATCATTATTGTCAACATCAACATCAACTAGATTTTGGCTTCAGTGTGTTGAAACAGCTAGTGTCAACTCAGAAACTCAAAACTGGGTCAATATATAAAGTGCAAAGATTGACAGCTTTGTTGGAGAATTGTTCCAGCCCACTGTGTATTTATTCACAAATCCATCTCACTATGCCTCCTGTAAAGTTCCACAGCCATCCTTCTTAACCTTATCCCTTCCAGACATGTTGGAATACAGCTTCCATAATCCACAGCTACTGGGATCTTGAAACTATCAGTCTTAGTATAATGTACCACACAGGAACAGTTGTAAAAGACTGTTATTTGCTCTGATGAAGTTCTATAGCAGTGGTGGTGAACCTTGGCACTCCAGGTGTTCTTGGACTTCAATTACCAGAAGATTCCAGGAAAATCAAACACAGGAAACTTTTATAAGAAAAAAATTCCATTGTAGAAGGAAAATTCTGGATCCAATCCTCTGCTTAACCAATGCAAGCTCTTAGTTGCCTGCAGTACATCTAAAGGACATTTTGCTCTGTTATACAATTTATTCCTTTGAAAGCATTCAAGGTAACAAGCTGAGACTGGGAAAATTTCCCCCTTCTTTCTTGTTTCTGGACTAAAACCTCATGGATAGCCTACAATACTGGTCAAGCTACTTAAGATATTTTGGCAGTAACAGTCCTCAAAATACAAAATAAAATAAACAAAACAAAATAAAAAACACTGTAGAACTTTAAAGACTAACTGCTTTATTTTTATTGTTAGCTTTCGTGGATCAAGTCCACGTCTTCAGACTAGATCCACAAAACATAACAATAAAAATATAGCAGTTAGTCTTTAAAGTGCTAGGTTTTTTTGTTTATTTTTTTTTCTGATATGCCTGAACCACAGACTAACATGGCTTCTATTCAAAAAATTCAAGTCCTCAAAATGTAATTTTTCCAGTCCCTGAATGCAAGAACATTAAACAAAAAACTATTGAATCAGGTGCCATTTTTGTACCTCTGAGGGGAGAGGAGGATGGTGGAGGACAGAAGTGCCTGGTGGACAGTGGTCCATAGGGTCGCAAGGGTCAGAATCGACTGTGTGACTGAACAACAAAAAGGGGAGAAAAGTTATACACAAAGAAAGACTGAATGCCACTGGAAGATTTAAAGGGAAGCCTCATTAGGTGCCATTGGTTGTTCATACAAAGTAAAGCACAACACTTTTTAAGGCTGTGGTTGTCATATGCGCATTTGTGATGGACACCTAAGATTTGATATGTTTAATAGCATTAATTTAAAGCCATGGGATTTTGCTATAAAGCAAGCCCAGCAGGAACATTATTTTAAGCACACAATGCTGAATGAATATTTGCACAACATAATCGAGCCTTGCAACTCTGCTGCATAGGACAGCAATAAAGCAATTTTACATTTATCATCCCAGTTAATTGTAATGAGCCTCAAACTAATGAGCCTTACCTCTGAACTCCATTTAAGGCAATAGTTAATTGCTTCGTTTTAATAAGTGTTGACAGAAAAGTGGGCAGAACAATGACTGAACACTCAATTACTATACAGGCTAGGGAATGAAGATGTAGAATGCTTGTGAGGTACACACACAATCTGAAATGTAATTAGGCTCCCAAAGGGAAAGCAGACAATACTTTTGAAAAGAGCTTGTAAATAGACTTGTCTGGTTTCTAAACATGTAGTGGAGAAGACAGTTGGTACTCATAATAAGAAACAAGAAGGAGGGGGAGGCAACAAAACTGATGTAATTCAATTTCTTTGTGTGTAAAAGGTCCCAATTCAATTCCTTGGGTAAGCCTGGAAAGATCCATATAAAAACTCTAGAAAGTTATTACCAGGCTGTGTAGACAGACAGTGTAAGGAAAGCTACAATATTTGATTTGGTATAACAATAATAATTTCATGTCAGAAATTATTCTGGGTTGGAAAGATTTTTGAGGAAGAATCTCTGCTCAGGGAACACCCAAATGAGGCTCCTTTCATGTTCCCAAGAGCTGGGACAGAGATAGGCACTCAGTCCATCATGTAGTACCCGGGTCTCAAACTGCTGACTTGCTAGCCTGATTGTAAGACACCCTGAGTCAGCATGGCGAGTAGGCAGCGATATAAATCCAAATAAATAAATAAATAGCCTTCCAGCTAACAAGGTGAGCTTCTTAACCACTGAGCCTAAGAATACAGCTTCTTATATTCTAACACAGCAAAAGCTCATATCTATCATCCAACCTATCATGTCTTTCCAAGCTCTGCAAGGAATCAAATCATCCTACAACCAGTTTTGACAGGCAGTGAATTGCTTTTACCACCTCTATTAGTCATACTGCTCCTTATTGCTTTGATGAAATTAAGTCTGATTTGCAAATACTGTATCATCATGGTGTGGGTCATATTTACCTGTGGTGTTTTCACATACAGTACTTCTTCCCAGGGATGCGATGTAACAGGTTCTCACCAGTTCGCCAAAACCAGTAGTAACTTTCCCCAGTGTCCCAGAGAACCAGTAGCAGCTTTTGGGGGGAACCATCTTCGGGGCTTACCTTTTCACTGGTTCCCCTACTGTGCATGCGCACCAAACACTTGGTGCATATACGCCTACAGTGCTTGGTGCGTATGCATGGCCCCCTTGCTGTCCTCCCAAGCAGGGAGGAGGAAGAGAAGCTGCTAGCCTGAAGCTCTCTATAGCCTGCTCCCCAGGGTAAGTGACTCACCTTTGGATGTGGTGTGTCTGTGTGTATTTTAATGTGTATTTAATACCTTTACCTATATTGATGTACTACCACAGTTCCTAAAAAGGCCTGGTGGCCTGGCTTGGGATTTTTAAGCAAAGTCTTGGAGTTACCTCATCAATAAGTACACCTGTGCTGTTCCAATTGATGTTCCAATTGGAGAACCCTTAAAAAGGTACAGCTGTTTTACATTTACATTAATGCATATTATTATAGAGAACTGGTTAGGCAAAGACTTAGTATTGAACTTCTTTAACTGTTGAAAAGTTGAAAAGTGACAAAATAAAGCCATCTTGTGGTGAGTTCATTCTCTAGTTCCTTCTGTCTGACCTATTGTGAGAAAGATTAGCCAGAATAAGCTTTAAGCTCTGGTTTAAAAGCTCTGGTTGATTTATGTTTGGGGTGGGTGGCAGTATTTATTTATTTATTTATTTATTTATTTTATTTACGGGTTTGTGTTGTGGGTGGGTTGAGGGGTGTGTGTGCTTATTTTTATTTTTTATTTGGCCCCACCCACATCACGACATTATGATGTTAGCTCCGACCACACTGTGATGACATCACGCTGGGGTAGTAAAATTTTTGACATCCCACCACTGCTTCTTCCATAATATCATTCTAGATCAGTGGTGTCCAAACTAAGGCCCGGGGGCCGGGGCCGGCCAACAGCCCCTGGGCCTTAGTGACTGGCTCCCTGAACCACATGATCGGCCCACGACCCAAAAAGTTTGGGCACCCCTTTTCTAGATGGTAGAACAGCAACATAACTGTAGCAGCGAAGAGACAGAGCTCATAACATTCACTCATAACATTAGCTCCATGTAAGATATTTATGTGAATAGAACATGTAGTGTATCCCCCTTGGGGAGTCTGCTACATTTTAGAATCTGGCATCCTTAATTATATTTTTACAATCAAGTGGCTTAACTAAAAATAAATACATAATTTTAAAAATAACATTAGCTTAATAGACTGTTTTGTTCAAATGTCTTCAGTGTCTAGTCTAAAGGAATATGTACCATGGGGTATCTGAGGTAATTGTGTTCATTACTATGTCTTCTCAAAAAATTAGTGTCACAATGATTACCATTTTATCCTGCATTTCTGGAGACTGAAAATTTGCATTTCCTTGTACTTGTTAACTAAGTTCTGCCAGCTTTTCATCATTGTAAAATACTGAAATAATTTTGAAATAAGCTATACTCTTCAGTGTAGATAATTCATTTAGGATCAGAAAGTGAATAACATGAACTGGTTTTAAATAATGGGTGAAATCCTGTTAGTGGAATTACACCTGTGGAAGGTTGGAGTAATAAAGGGAAAATTAAGATATTTTTCCAGGTCACATTAACTTATCTCATTATTTTCATCCCTTAGCTGTAAGTTTCCATTACTCCTTTTCTCATTATAACCACAAAATACACACTGTTACTTCTTATTTCAGGCAAACAAATAATCTTCTTTAATGCTGGCTGAATTGAGAACACAACTAAAATTGGTAGTGAAAAGCAGAATCTAACTTTAGCCTATTAATACAAAGCTCAAATACTTAACTGTTGAAAGGCTATGTTATTATACAGTCTGTGCATTTTAAAAACAATCATTTAATAGCAATAATAAAAGCAATTACACTTTTATACCACCCCATAGTGCTTAGTGCACTCTCTGGGTGGTTCACAAGGCTATTATCATTTTTGCCCCTGGCATGCTGTGTACTCATTTTACCAATCTCGGAAGGATGGAAGACAGAGTCTGCCTTGAGCCTGGTCAGGATTGAACTTACATTGTCAGCAGTTTTGGGTCTCTTAATTTATTAAGGTAATTGTAACCACACACAAGAGATGAGGGACATCTTCAGAGTCAGAAGGTCTTGAATAAGCAAGTTGAACCTTTCATTCTGCACTCATCCTGTCTCCCTGACTGAATTTTTTCAGAAGGTGGAATGTTTTAATTACTCCCATTCTTAAATTTTAAAAAACCTGTTATTCTTTAAATGATCTGCTATGTCATGAAATAAAAAAGAACAGTTTTCAAAAACAGTAAGAGAGAGGACAACTTAGAGGGACAGTGAAACTTTAGCTATAAGACTTGCCCCAGTGGGCTGCCCATTAATGTGGTGCCGGTCTTTTATCCTGTGTGGTGAACTTTGACTGTTCACTGCCCCCTGATGAGGCTTCCCAGCTACAACCTCCCTTGCTTGGGGACAACTTTGCAAAGCATTTTCTCCCTATTTGTGGTGTTTTTACCATCTCCTCCCAATGCAATCCAGATTTTCTTTTGGGACTACAGCTGAGTGGGATGCATTTCCTCCCAGCCGTGTTGATTCCGAGTTGTTTTATCAAGGCTGATAGAGGAGAGCCTTTTTATTAAATGCTAAGACGCACACAAACATACAGCTTTGTTCATCATTCCCAATCTTTTGCGATACCTGCTTCCTGTTTGTGCCAAGCAGTGCTGCATTAAATAGAACTGTATTGTTTCCAAAGTATACAACAGCCATAGCTTCTCTTGGTAAGCTGAAAAGTGGTTTCTTGATGCAGCAAACACATTCTTCTCATTTCCACAGATTTAGCCCAAGGATGAGATGGTTGGATGGTATCGTAGACACAATGGGGACCGAGCTGAGCACATTGAGGAGGATGGTGGAGGACAGAGGTGCCTGGCGGACAATGGTCCATGGGGTCGTAAAGGGTCGGAATCGACTGTGTGACTGAACAACAACATGTTCCCTCTGTGGCATACTTTCTTTAATAAGGCTTTGGAAACCTCAGTTCAGTATGAGGCTGAGTTTAATCTTGTCTCTTCTTCTCAATCACTCCCTAAATCTCTTTGCTTGTCAATTGGCAGCTGTGCTTTTTTCATGTTTGTAATTCCCATTTCTGACATCTTGGCTCCAGGACCAATTGTTTTGTTTCCATGCACCCTTAATTAGAACTGCAGTGGCTTAGTGGTTAAGATGCTGAACATGGTATCCCCATTAATATTTATTAATCGGCCTTTTTACAACTATGCACAGAAAAAACTTTCTTCTCCAAGCACAAGATTATTTTTAAGATATCTACGAATGTATTCTAGCTCTGTGGTTGTGTCTTATTATTTTAACTAGGAACAGAAGAATTGTATTGGGAGCTTAATGGATATCTGATTATTTTGTAGTTTATATGAGTTATTTCTGATATTTGGTGCTATTTGATCACTCAGTGCCCTTTTCTGAATGGGTAAATAAGGTTTCTCAGATAACTCAGAATAAAATAAAATGTAAAGACATCAGTCTTCAGAAATTGAATAAAATTTTATTACTATCATGGAAAAAGAAAAGCATTGTTTTGAGTATTATTTTAAATCCATTTTCTGTACACTCAAATGGCCAGATATTATGCAATTTTACACACACAGTGGAGAAATGCTACTGGAAACCATCATACTGAGCCCAATGGGAAAATGAATGGAGGAGGCAACACTTCACTATTCTGATTCTGATTCCCAAAGGTCATGGAGGCAAAAGAGGCCATGCCAGATGGACTGGCTGTGAAGGTGCACCTTGTTAATATCTTCAAGACTGCAGCAGTCCATTGCAGTCACAGTGTTAAATCCTGCATATGTCATTTCATACGTGCCACAGGATATGGCTCTTTGATCACAGGGCTCCACCTTAAACAAATTCACACCAGTGACATTTTTCCTGTTTGCCCCAGGGGAAAAAATATATTCTCCGATATGAGTAGCAGCCAATGACGATGATGCAATTTTATTTGTAGATATATAACCAGTGGTGGGATGTCAAAAATTTTACTACCCCACCATGATGTCATCACAGTGTGGGCAGAGCTAACATCATGATGTTGTGGGCGGGGCCAAAGAAAAAATAATAAAATAAAATAAAAATAAGCGCGCGCACGCACGCACACACACACACACACACCACAAACCCGTAAATAAATTAAACAAAATAAATAAATAAATAAATAAATAAAATACACCCACCCACCCAAACATAGCTGTACCTCATTAAGGGTTCTCCAAGTGGAACAGCAATTGGAACAGCACAGGTGTAGCTTATTGATGAGGTAACTTCAAGACTTTGCTTAAAAACCCCAAGCTAGGCCACCAGGCCTGCCGACCACCAGGCCTTTTTAGGAACTTGGTAGTTCGTTAATATAGGTAAAGGTATTAAATCCACATTAAAATACACACAGACACACCACATCCAAAGGTGAGTCACTTACCCTGGGGAGTTTCAGGCTATAGGGAGCTTCAGGCTAGCAGCTTCTCTTCCTCCTCCCCACTTGGGAGGACAGCAAGGAGGCCATGCATATGCATCAAGCACTGTACGCATGCATACACACCAAGTGCTTGGCGCACATGCGCAGTGGGTGAACCAGTGAAAAGGTAAGCCCCGAAGGTGGTTCCCCCCAAAAGTTGCTACTGGTTCTCCGGGACACTGGGAAAAGTTACTACTGGTTCTGGCGAACTGGTGCAAACCTGTTACATCCCATCACTGCCCTTTAAAACTTACAGTTCCTCTTACTGTGCAATCCAAATTCAAAGATACACCAGGTTGGAATTGGTAAGATTCTTGTGCCAGCATAACTGTTCTTGTGCTAACTGATTTCAAATCTGCCTGCACAACTTCTGTGCTGGATGAGATCAACCAGCAGACAAGCCAAATACATGGTGAAGGGGAGGCATGGGTAAGCAGCTGAGTAATGCCACATCCAGACACCTTTTATCCACAAAATCACAGCCTATATGTTAGTTGAAAGATTGGCCAGGGTTAGGATAGCCTCAAGTAGTGGGTTGGGAGGTGTTTGGGTTCAGCATAGTCTCAGCAATTATAATGTCAAGCTTCAGCCGTCTTGATTAGCCAGGATTGCATTTTTAAAAGCATCTCTGAAAAATGAGAATTGATTTCTTATTCTCCCTCGAAGCAAACTTTTAGTGGAGATTAAGATAAAAGTAACAGAGGAAGAAATGGGCAAGAGAGAGTACATTATTACATTTTGCAACAATAGAAGGCAATAAGCTTCTTTGCTGAAGCACTCCACCAATATCATAGCAGATCCTCAACTCATAAAATAGGGAAACAGGATTGGAAGTTGCAATGTGTACACATTATAGTCAAAGGAGGGTGTTTTGTGTGTGTGGTGGTGATGCTTCCCTGTCATCATCCCCACCCCCACCCCCACCCTTGTTTTATCCTGACTCCCAATTTCCATCTTGCGCACTAACTCACACACATACACAACACAACCATCTGTTTTCCCCTGCTTTCCATATCTTTCTCCCTGTTCTCCTCTGTAGTGTAGAGGCTCCAGAAGCTTCCCATTTCTGTGGAGCATTTGTGAATGTGCTTTCCACCCCACTGAGCTTGTCATAAGCAGTTCAACAGTTCCACCTCCTTTGACTCATATGATCACAGATAAGTGGCTACCTCCCAAGAATCAGGTTCCAGCAAAGATAAACAGAACTGGACAGTGTGAAAACTGCTCATCATTAATTTCTGATCTCGAGGGAAAGCGGGTGTAGAAACCAGGAAAGGGTTGTTGTTGTGGGATGACTGTAAGGCCTACATGGCAGAAGGAAGCTATGTGATCCTGTGCCTAGCAAGAGATCAAGGACATCCACAGGAGTTTTGTCTTGCTGTGGGCAAACCTGCATGATGGTAAAGGTGAAGGTCTCCCTTGCTTGAAAGCCAGTCATGTTCAACTCTAGGAGGTGGTGCTTATCTCCATTTACAGCCAAAGAGCCATGCTGTCTGCATCTGCAGATCTTTCCATGTGGTAGGCATGACTAGATGTCAGAGTGCAGAGAATGCTGTTACCTTTCTTGCCAAAGCAGTACCTATTTATCTACTTGTAATTTCTTGCTTTCAAACTACGAGGTTGGCAGGAGCTGGGATGGACAACAGGAACTCACTCCATCACACAGCACTTTGGTCTCAAACTGCTGACCTGCTGATCTTCCAGTCATCAACCTCAGCATCTTAACCACTAAGCTATAAATGGCATGTGTAGTGCATGCTACTCTAACATATTACAACATGGGGAACTTCATGTCAGTTCTGATGTGCCCAAGCTTGGAAAACCGTGCCATTCATAAGAACTAGAGAAATCCTTGAGTTAATTTAGTTAGCAATATTTGTTTATCATCTGCTTCTAACTTCTCTGGCTGGAATGAGAAATGTGATAATGACCAAGTTAACAGAATTGTTCTCCTGTAGACGCATGCTTATTTGCTGGATAGTACAATTGTTTAGGTATCTGGTTGAGAGTTTGATTCTCTATTGTGCCTCCTGTGTCACCTTGAGCAAGCTCCATCGTTCCAGGGCACCCCCAAAAGAAAAGAATGGTAAACCACTTCTGTGTATTCTCTACCTGGTAAACCCTGGAAAGGGACAGCATCAGTCAGAATTGACTTGATGGCATGAAAGTATTTTATTATTAGACTCATGTTTACTTGTTGGGTTTGCTTGTACATTTATGTCCCAAAGAGCCAAGACAGCAGAGATAATTGATACAAACAGGTTAAATGTATATTTGTTAAGAATCCATTTGTTTACCAGAGCTTTTATCGACTTGTCAAATAATGCTATGGAGCCATTATTCTTGTAGGTAGTGCTGTCGTGATGGAAGTAATTACTAGCTTTCCACAAAAAGGCAAAAGGAGTATTGCATACTGAAAGCTTAATCCTCTACACTTATTTTATACCTGACAGGGCATGGAAAAAGGAAGAGGAAAATGTGTATTAATTTTTGGCAAGGTCTGATAAAGCTATATTACATTCAGAAAGTATTGGTGTTATAGCAACAACCCGTATTTATTTTTAACAAGCTTCAGTAAAAGTATATTAAATTATGGTAGCACCATGGTAGTCATGCAGTTCAGGTATATGAGATAGAAAATGTTCAAACATTAAAAAGAAATGTGCAAATTATTTATGCATGAACTTAGTCATATGTAAAGTCAATGTGTCAGTGATATTATGCTACTTCTGATGATACTAGGCAGTTCTTCTAATTCCATCACAGGCATAAGAGGCCTACTTTACTCAGTAAAGTAAACCATTTGGTCATTGAAATCTGGTTTCAGTCCACAGCTCCTCTAGTTCATGGTTGATTGGGTAATACATTTTTTCCCTTAGGTGATCTTCAAATTATTCAGGAATGTTACTTAAATTGTATTTTGATACTATGATTATTAATCTTCTTCCTTAGCTTTGGTGTAATGTTTGATATTAACAGACCATAATCCACTCCTGGTCTTGCTTCTACAGAGACAATAGAGCTTCTCTATCTTCTCCTTCTATTGATTCCTGTAAGAGACATCTTATGATGTCCATATGTAAAGTTAACACCAAGATCTCTAATATTCGGCATCTTCATGGCCACTGTAGACAATTTTACTGAAGATATCAACATCTACACTGATTTTACTGTTCAAAGATGAATTGTTCTGTGGGTGTATTTGATGTCAAGGTGGTCTACCCAAGTTTTCTGCTTATGTTTCTCTGACTTATTTACATAAACTACTGCCCCTTGTCCTTGTGGAGTTTTTTTTAATGGAGATTTAGAGATGAATTCTGGGGCTCAGCAGCAAGATACGATGTTATGTTATTTGCTAGACCTGGCTAGGTTTTGTATTCATTGGTTCATTCCGAATAGAGACTGCAGCTAAAAAAGCATAAGAGTGCTGAAAATTGAAAAGACAACAATGAATTTATTTTATTTTATTTTTTTGAAAAATTCATTAAGTGTAAAGATGAATTACTGGAGACCAAGACTGGGATCATCCACTGTCTTATATTTCTGATTGCATTGTATCGACTGGTGTGAAAGCTGGCTGGATCTTTATTTTTTTAATTTATTTTTTTAAATGCAGTGTGGAGGAGAGCTTGGACTACCAGATGGATGATCATAAAGCAAACCAAGCCATAAATATTTCTGGAGGAGAAAAAAAAGATGAAACACAAAGGCTGTCTCACTTTGGACACATCATGAGTAGGCAAGATTCTCTGGAAAAGGACAATAATGCTCAAAAAGGTGAAAGACATCAGGAAAAGAGGGGAAACAAATATAAGATGGACAGGCTTGAGTTTACAAGAGCTGATCATGGCTGTTCAGAAGAGTTTGAAGATCTCTCATTCGTTGGATTGCTGTAAATTGGAGTCAACTTGACAGTAGGAAACAACAGCCAATTATTTCTTTGCCTATTCAGGGCTTCCTGAGTAAAATATATTTTTTAAACTTTTTCTCTTTTACCTTGTAGGCTGCAGCTGTCAGCAGTTGTGTAGTTTGCTATAATTAATGCCTTTGCCATACTGTACATATCTCCTGAAGCTGACCTTGTAGGTTGAAAGGTTCCCCCAGTACATTCAGTTTAATTTTTGTGCTGTACTTTAATATTAGCATTGTCAACATGCATTATTTTGTTTACCAATGTCAGTTTATATGAAGTATATTTGCATTAGGGTATAGGACCACAAATAGAAGACGTTGAAGTTTTATGTCTGCTCAAGAAGCCCAGAAACAATCAAGATGCCTGTAGTTTTCATGAAGTGCAAGTTCCCTTTGGCCAATGCCTTTATTGATGCCTATATTGAGGTAACAACCATAAAGTGGGAGATCACTGCAGAGGCAAATATATCCCATCTCCCAATACTAAGCTCAGCAATTGCTGCATCTGTGATGGTTAAACAGACCTTATGAGTGACACTAATCTGTCTGCAAGATGGCATGGAGAGAAATCCAGCTAAGCTATGAATTTATCATCTGCATCCTTTCATATTTGTCTGCCTTCACTTGCAATACTAATACTGGGAAGAATTCAGAAACAGCAATTGGGAAACAGAAGAAAAGCTATTGTAAGCAAAGCTTTTAGATTCGTAAGAAAGGCAACTAATACTGAACCTTACATACCTCACTCACCCATTCATTTGGAAGCAAGCATTACCATTCGTTTCCTACACAAGGAGCGGGGGAGTGCAAAACAGGAGGTATACTGTGGAATTGATCATTGGGGGAGACAAGAACTAGAAGAGTTTGAACAAGATATTTTGGTGCCTGGGGCGGAGCAGTAGGTTGTATCTCCACCTGTTTTTTTCATGTCAAGGTACAGTTGTACCTCGCTAAAAGAGCATAATGTGTTCCACAGGATTGCTCTTTAAGCGAGTTTGCTCTTTAAGCGAAACACCATTGTAAGTGACCAATTGTAACTTCTGGGGTGGGGGATTGAGGACCCCAATTTAGTTGTTAAGTGAGTTTTTGTTTGGTTTTATTTGTTAAGTGAAGCTAACATTCAGAGAAAACCAATAACAACAATACCCATAAGAAATCAAAACCCATCACTGACAAATACATCATAAAATAAAATAAAATAATTGGCATCTGAGGACATCGGGACTGAACCTAACTGGCAAATTTATTGGTAAGGGAACAACGCCCTGAAAAGCCTCCTTGAAGAAGAGTGTTTTTAATTGTTTTTAAAGGTAGCCTGTGATGGGGCCAGGCACAGCTCCACCAGTAGTGCTTTCCACAGTGTTGGTGCCACCACCGAGTAGGCTCTATTTCCAGTTAAAGACTTTCGAGCCATCCTTGGGGTTGACACCTGGAGCTGTACCGACTGTGATGACCAGTTGCTCTGAAGGAGAGATGCTCTGACAGATAGCAAGGTCCCAAAACTTTTGCCTGATCTAGTGTAAGAAAGACTAGCCGGCAACATAAGGTTGCCGTTACCAGAGTATGCCCGATTGTGGTCCAAAAATACCACAATCTTCAAGGAGGCTTTTTCTCTTTCAAATGGGACATTGAAGAACCCAGACAGGCCTGGAAAGAATATGGCCATGCAAAAAGCACTAAAAGTTGCATCCATCGGCAACACAAACCCCAGTGCTTCTCTCGGAGGTATCCAAGGCAAAAAGGCAACCTGATTTTGTTTCATAAACTAACATCCTTTAAGAACAGACGATGCATGGAAGTTTGGCAAGTTTTTCCTAACATGATGGGAACAGCTTTACAGCCAAAGGGGATGCATTAAGGAGCTGCAAAAGGCACAGGAAAAGTTTAGAAGAAAAAGTGGCTGGTAAGAGTAATTCTACATCTGAAAAACTGGGCTATACTCCACAAAAGCTTGTGCCAAATAAAAGTTTGTTAATCTTCAGGGTGTAATAATAGTCCTGGTTGATTTTTGTTGTAGCAGGCTATAGACAAACACTGCAGCCCCTCTGGATACTTTAATTCTGTTTCTCTACACTACAGATTTCCAAATCTTAAAACTTTGCTTCATTCCCCTTCCCCCTTGAGATCTCTTTCTCTCTCATTAATAAAGAAATCTTAAGAAGAAGAAGAGGCTGCGGTGGAACAGGGGATGTGTCTCCTTACTTTGACAGGGAAAGAGAACTTCTGATCATCTCTCTCTCTCTTCAGGAGGGTGTTATTCTGTAATATCCAATACCATGTGGCAGGGGTGACCAAACTACGGCCTGTGGACCAGATCTGGTGACCAACACCAATTAATCTGGCCTACACTGCCCTCATTGCTCCTGGAAGCAGAAGCAAAACATGCCAGTAGAGGTGCATTTTACTTCCACTTCCGTGAGTGATAAGGGGAGTGTGGGCTGGATGAATTGGTGTCAGGGGCTGAGATCTGGCCCACAGGCTGTAGTTTGGGCACCTCTGGTTTAAGCAGAGAAAGTGGCAGCTTAAAATCTACCTCATCCTGTTGCAAAACAGGTTGCAAGGTGCGTTTTACTTCTGCTTCTGGTGGAAGGAACCGCGTGACCAGCCCATTAAACCATGTGACTGGCCCACAGCCCAAAAAGTTTGGGCACCCCTGCCATATGGGAAGGATGACTTCCAGTAATTCCCAGAGAGAAGGCAGAAGATTGCAGAGGATTTATGGCATCAAAGCACACCAATATTATTTCATGCCGCTTAGGTGCTGCTTAACAGCTAGCTTTAGTAGTGCTGCAATGCTGCTGTTATGCCCCCCCCCCCCGGTTTCATTCCGAGTCATGGTTGTGTCATCCCTAGATGAAGGGCTTAGAATCAGTAGCTGATGCCTTGATGTTCTCTGTTCAGGAGTAGCCCTGATTCCTGAGTTACTAATGTTCAGCCCTCTTCACCAAGCTTTCAGATGGCATGGCTCTTCTTCTTTCGTGTACAGGTCAGACTTTAAACTACCAAAATGAAGCCACTTTCTTGGCTTTGTCATTCTGACAGACCAGAAAATGAACTGGATTCTGTACCTCTCCTTATTCTCACAGCAGGATGTTGTCCACCAGCAGTCCCCACTTGAGCATGTTAATCCTGTACAGTACTTTTAACAGTTGCTTAGAAGCCAATACAATCAACATTTGCCGAAATTTCCTCCTCCGCATAACTACTAAAGGTACAAGAACCATTCCTTGGGTCACTCTGGGCATGAGAACATAGATTTATAACCATATGTTCAAAAAGTTAGTTTATTGAACTACAATTGCCAGCCACCATGTTCTGCATGCATCCCTTTCTACATGCAGAACGTTCAACCAGGTCCTGTGGTTCCAGCCTCTGTTCCTTAAACTGTGTTGGAAGCCATAGGGAATAGCAGCTGTATTTCAAGAATTAAGCTTTATATGAGATACTCCGTGTGGTGTAATGGACAGAGTAAAGCACTAGGACACAGGAGACTTGGGTTCGAATCTTTTCTCAGCCATAAAGATTTACAGTGCTGTGGCTGAACTGGTAAAAGACTTTCTTAAATAATTCATGTACTGTACTCTATACTGAAAACCCTTTTAGGATTTCTGAAAGTAAGAGTCTCTCTCTCATACACACACCTGCACACACGCACATGCATGCACACACGCGCGCACACACACACAAGCTGTATATAGCCACATCCTTCTTCCAGACCCAACTGTTGCTTAAAAGCATAGCAGAAAGGGTATGGGAGAAGAGAAGACAGTATTTTAACACACTGATCTTAAATGGAAAAGGGGGACTATGGTGGCTTAGTGGCAGTGGTGGGATGTCAAAAAATTTACTATCCCACCGTGACATCATCACAGTGTGGGCGGAGCTAACATCATGGCATCATGATGTCATGAGCAGGGCCAAAGAAAAATAAAATAATAAAATAAAATACAAATAAGCACACACACATCCCTCAACCCACCCGCCCGCCCGCCCACCCACAACACAAACACATAAATTAAATAAATAAATTAAATAAAAATTACATTACAATACACCCACCCACCCCAAACACAAACCCATCACTAACCTGTTAGTATAAGTGCCTGGGCAACACCATGTTGCAAGATGGATATGGTCAGTGTACCGGTTCTTTAGGATAATATGCCTTAATGTAAATGTAAAACAGCTGTACCTCCTTAAGGGTTCTCCAATTGGAACAGCAATTGGAACAGCACAGGTGTAGCTTATTGATGAGGTAACTCCAAGACTTTGCTTAAAAATCCCAAGCCAGGCTGCCAGGCCTTTTTAGGAACTGTGGTAGTGCGTCAATATAGGTAAAGGTATTAAATACACATTAAACTACACACAGACACACCACATCCAAAGGTGAGTCACTTACCCTGGGGAGCAGGCTATAGGGAGCTTCAGGCTAGCAGCTTCTTTTCCTCCTCCCCGCTTGGGAGGACAGCAAGGAGGCCGTGCATACACGCCAAGAACTGTAGGCGTGCATGCACCAAGTGCTTGGCGCACATGCACCAAAGTAAGCCCCGAAGGTGGTTCCCCTCAAAAGCTGCTACCGGTTCTCCAAGAGACTGGGAAAAGTTACTACCGGTTCTGGCGAACTGGTGTGGACCTGTTACATCCCATCACTGCTTAGTGGATAAGACACTGAACTTAATGACTGGAAGGTGGGTAGGTCAGCAGTTCAAGACCTGAGTGCTGCACAATGGAGTGGGCTCCTATCTTTGTCCCAGTTCCTGCCAAACTAGCAGTAGGGCCATAGCCACCCTCAAACTTCCGGCTACTTATATATATATATTACATGTATATATGACATTGTTGCCCGTCCTTAAAAAAATATTCATCTACCCACATCTAGAATCCTGGCTAGAGCCCTGCCTAGCAGTTCAAAAGCAAGAAATTGCAAGTACTGTAGATAAATAGGGACCACTTCAGTGGGAAAGTAAATGGCATTCAGTGCACTCTGGTGTCTAGTCATGGCTGCAACATGTCCATGGAAATGTCTGCAGACAGTGCTGGCTCTTTGGCTATAGACAGAGATGAGCACTGAAGCCTAGAGTCAAATACAACTGGCTTTCAAGCAAGGGTGACCTACCCCTAAATGGAGAGTTGGGTTTAGACTGTTAATTTTATGACAGTCTACTTTTGGGAACTCTGTAGTTTCCTTTCCATTTCTTTTAAATACAGTCAAACCTCGCATAAAGAGCGCCTCGCTTAAAGAGTAACTCGCTTAAAGAGCAGAATTTTCTCTGAATGTTCAGTTTGACTAACAAATAAAACCAATCAAAAACTCGCTTAACAAATAAATCGGGGTTCGCAGTCCCACACACACACACACACACACACACACAACTGGTCACTTACAATGGTGTTTCGCTTAAAGAGCAAACTCGCTTAAAGAGCAATCCTGTGGAACGCAGGTACAACTGTATCTAGTATAAATCTGTACATTGTCACTTTCTGGCTGGAAGTATTCAAATAGCATTCAAAAATATTTTGAAAGGAAAACAAGTGCAGCAGATAAGTTGTAACAGAGAAGTTTGTTTTTTAATTATTATTTTTTTGAAAAATCAGATTTTTTTTTAAAGAGAAGCATCTCTCTTGCCTCTTTCTTAAAGAAAAACGGATAGGCATGTGCAGATACGAACCCCATTATGCTACATTCTCTTCTAGCACCGTGTCAAAAGGGAGGAAGAGAACTGCTCCATCTGGAAGATCTCTAGATTTAGGCAGAATTAGTTGTAAAACAAGTCATAATACCTGTCTAGTGAAAATAAAAAAGTAGTGGTGGGGGTTACATGGCAGAAACAGCAACATCCAAGCCCAAAAGAAGAGAGAGAGAGGAAAAATGTCCTCTAGCTACCAGACTGATCTATCTCTATCTCTATTTCTATCAATATCTATCTGTTTATATCTAGAAGCTAAAAGGCGTCTCCATATATATTTGATGTGATACGGAGAAGCCTTTTAGCTAAGGACAAGGGACGAAGGCATTTCTCAATGGGCAACATGCCAGGCAAACATATGGTGGCAGAAAAACACAAGAGGCGATGCGTATGAGTCAAGATGTAGATGCCAAGGGCATGAATTGCAAACAAGAACATTTAAACTGATATATCTGTGTTAAAGAAGCTGAGCTGTACCTCAGGGATATGTGACAGATTGTGCTTTGGGTTAAGTCCAGAACCCTGAAAATTTACATATCTGGACAAGTGACAGCAAATTTGCTAGGGGAGTGACTAATGGCCATGACTAATGGCTGACTCTTTCCCAAACTCTGGCTAAGTAACCAGTATTTGCCATTATTCTGCTTGCCATTGGAGTAAGTAGAGAGCAGAGTGGTTTTCATGGAGTTCATTTCCTGTAGAGGAGATAGTTCAGTAGCTAGCAACACTGTACTAGTAGAAAGAGAAATAAAGTCTGGGTGTGCTCAGATCAGCATTTCGCCTGGTTTGCTTCAGGCTGGTTTTCTCCTTTTCCCAGAAATCTCATGACATAATCGCTGGAGTAAACCAAATCACCCCTAGTGTGTCCCTACACACACCTTTCTGGCTCTCCCATCTGGGGACTCTCTTGTTGTTTTTTAATGCAGGTAGGATAACTCTGCTTTGGTTTGTTTCAAATCTGCCCAATTGATGGAAATGAACCAAAAGCAAGCTTTCTCACTCCCAAGGTTCCTTCAAGTAGGAATTGGCCATATAATGAACTGGTTTAAGCAGACAGTCACTTCAGGCTATTGGGAAATTAAATACTTCCTCTGTTCTTTAGCAAGGGACTGCGGTGGCTCAAGCACTTAAGATGCTGAACTTGATGACTGGAAGGTCGGAGTTCAATTCCTGAGTGCTGCACGATGGAGTGAACTCCTGTCTCTGTCCCAGTTCCTGCAAACCTAGATGTTTGAAAGCAAGAGATGGCAAGTAAATAAATAGGTACCACTTTGGTTGGAAGATAAACAGTGTTCTGTACAATCAGGTGTTGAAGCATGCCTGCCACATGTCCACAGAAACATCTGCAGATGCAGATAGCACTGGCTCTATGGCAATAAACAAAGATGAGTACTGAACTCTAGAGTCAGATACAACTGGCTTTCGAGCAAGGGCAACCTTTACCTTTACCTGCTCCTCAGTGGAGGGGGTAGAGGATTTTTTTTTTTTAAAAAACCAGACTCTATTAGGGCAGAGCAGATGTGCTACATTACTTTTTTTAAAATATTAAACAATTGCTTTGTCTTAAAGGGCCAGCCAAGAAATTGTATATAGCCACATCCGCTGCCAAACAGGACAAAATAGGATTGCTTGAATTTCAATATGCCATTTGGTTGTGAGGATTGCACCAAATGGTATATCACACCTCTATCATATCCCAGGCAACCCTACTTAGCCTGTACTTGTCCACTTTTTTTTAAGTCCATGTAGACAAGCCCTCTGAAAATTATTTTAGCCATGCATGAATCCTGTGGTGCATGTTATTCACAGGCCAAGAAATATTCAATGGAAAATTCCTGAAATATACAGTACTGTATACGTATTTTCAAGGCACACTACCAGACCAGGCCACTAGAAACCACTATCTACAATATAATGTTGAGAAAGAACAGATTGTGTTTCCAGGGGAACCATTTCTTGAGCACATGTGAAGGACTGATGGAGGCATTTGCACCACCACCCACTTTTATGACTCCTGTATGTGTTCACTGTTTCCCATCACTTTGTGCATTGATAGAAGATTTTGGAGCATATTGTCCAAAGTTATGGGTGGAAGGGGTACTGTACTATAAATAAATTAAATAATTACATAAAAAATATATGCTGTTGAATGAGGAAGGGGAACCTCAGATCCCTAACTAACCAGTTGCAAAAACAAAATGTGGTGGTTATTTTGGTTTTCCCACGAATAATTCTACAAATTAATTTAGACCAATTAACAAATCATGTCAGAGACAATTGGATACATGTCAAATATTGTATTAGCTAACCTAAATTGGGTGATCTGTGCACAGTCTTAAAAAACTTCATAGACTGAAGTACTTTGTGTCCTGTCCAGCTTGATTTGTCTTCCTGATCTAAATCAATTTATAAATTATCTTTGTGTCACTTTGGAATAAAAGCTGGCCATCCAACTTAATCTGGAGCTCATAAAATTGGTCTAAATCAGGCTAATTTGGAGCAAAATTTGTGATTTGTCTTAGTCTGGTACACACTTGTAGTATTTATTAATGGTGGTGTTCCTTTTGTTTGTATTAAGGTGGAGTGCAGAGTAGTCAAGGAATAATGGAGATTTGTGTTTGGTAGGACCTATCTAAATACCATCTCACCTTTGGCATTGCAGTCTAATAGGATTTAGAATGGTATAATAGTATCTAACCTCTTTAAACTGATTGGATCTAAATCATGCGAACAAAGAATTCAAGGACATTACTTTTGTCCTTGCATAGATATAATTGAGCAAGGCTCTTGGGGATGGGGGACTATACTGCTGAGTTGCAGAGATTTTGCTGCAGCAAAAATGTGCCTACATGTTGCTGGGTGGTCATCCAGAATGGTGGTGCAGGAGGGGGAAAGTAATGCCTTTCTGAGCTATTTGTGAGGCTGAAACAATAGGACCAAGATTATGGAGTAAGGTCAGTTTCCCAGATTACACTTTCATGTTTACTGTTCACCAGCATTACATGAGAATATACATTTTTGCACCATAGGAGTGCCATGTCTTTATTTTCTTGCTCACCTAACCTTATATTGCATGTTGCAGCTGTAGGCCTTGCACTGGTCTGGAACCAACAAACCATGGAAGAACAATTAGTCCATGGTGGGGCAATGGTGGCAACAGCCTACATTGGCTCCTAGGAGAGAGCGGAGATTCAAACTCTCAGACCTTTGACTCCATAGACATTGGTATCAGTTCATGGGGTAAACATTATTACAGCAGTTCATTGCTGCATTGAAACACTAAAGTGGATGTAGATCTGTTGTCTTTTTAATCTAACTTCTCAAACGTTGGGCTGGTTGGTTCAGTTATTGGAAAACCTGTTCAGGCCTGGGGTGGCCGTCAATTATTTTATTACTTTTGTTCCATCCAGACTTCGAACAATACATATTTCCAACTTCCCGATCACTCTGTCCAGAATAGAGATAGGTAAATATGCAAGAGAACTCTGTTCTTTAATTCTAATGAAGACATAGAAGAATGCAGTAACAACTGATATTAGCTGTAGCTAATATCTAATGGCCTTTGTGAAATCACTCTCTCTTATGGTATTATATCTAATGGTATAATGGAGATCATTATATATTATGCACCATTGCAGTCCAGAAGGTCATCCATGATTTCACATGGCAGAAATTTCTAATGTATCATTAAACATCTCCTAAAATATATATCTTTCCTTCTTGGATGCACAACTTAATGTTTTGAAAATATTTGTGAATGTCATTGATGTTGAGAGCAATGCCATAAGGAGGCCAGACTCCATTACAAGGCCGGACTCTTAGCAGGGTCACCTATCACAGAATGGCCACAGTTAGGACAGCAGGCTAAGATGCATCCTGCATTTTCAAGATGACTACAGCAGTGACACTCAATATAACCTTTGTTAGTACAGTAAAACACCAGATAACGCTAAAACTTGGTTCCACAAGTCATGGTGTTATCCGATTTTTAGTGTTTTATTTATTTATTATTTATTTATTTATTTAGATTTATATTGCCGCCCAATGGGATGGATCGGATAACGTTAAAGCTCCATAGAGATACATTGTAACCACACAGGCTTTAGTGGTTGTTATCTAATCCATCCCATAGGACCTTAACGTTATTCGATCCAATTCTCCTCCCCAGATTACTTAAGGTTATGTGATTTTAGTGTTATCCGATCCAATCGTTATCCGGTGTTTTACTGTCCTGTGCAGAAGGTGGCAGTGGTAAACATTCACTGAATTTTCTTTACTATGATGAGACAATCCAAAATGAAAGAACAGAAAGTGCTGGAAGATGAGACTCCCAAGTTGGAAAACACTCGATCAGCTATTGAGGAAGAGCAAAGGGCAAGTATGAATAGCTATGTCATTATATGATGCAACTAGATTAAAGGCAAAAGAACATCTAATTAATTGATGTGCATAAAAGTGAAAGGAAAGTCCAGTGCTGCACTTATCTGTTTGATGTGTACACAGAACATACTGTCTGATTTTTTTTCACCAATGTTGAGTCCTCTTTCATCTGCATCTGCTCTGAATAAGTTTAAGCGATAGAAATGTCGCCATTTATTTATTTATTTCTTCAGATTTATATTGTCGCCCACTTGCCAAGGCAACTCAAACATAAAGCAGCAGTGATTTGAAATGACTTTTAGTTGAAGTAAAAGAAGAAAGTATCAAAGTATGATCGCAGTTGAACATTAAGAAGACAAAATCATGATTACAAAAGAACTACACAACTTTAACCAAATATGAAATGGATTGACTTCTTAAAAGAAGCCACAGGTTTGAGCTTACAAGAGAAGAGGAGGGCTGTTGAAAACGACATTCACCATAAATTGGAGGCAACTTGACAGCACATAAAAAGAACAAACATTAATCCACAGTCATTTCTAAGTGTCATACCACTTAGTAACAATTGCTACAGCAAAGATTTATTGGCCGTGATCTATTACTGAGTGAAAAGAAACAAATCTTTTCATAATGATGAAATAGAAATATTTGTTGCATTTTATTCTACAGATCAGAAAAGGGAGCCAAATCATATCTGAAATTTTAGTGGTAGCAGAAAATGAAACTCCTGGGTTTGAATATCATCATTGATTGATAATTTTATTGTTGAATCATTTGACCAATCTTGCTTCTGCTATTTCTCAGGCAGAAGTCTCATTTCAGAACAAGTGCGGCTCTTATTGTGTTGTTTTTAAAATCTTTTTTTAATGCTTCACATTATAAACACCAAGGTTAGATTCACTCTGCAAAATGAGATAATTTAGGCCTCTCAGAAGACTTCCTGGGAGGCACTACATAATAACAGGGTTCCTTGGAACTAACATGCATTAGAGTTCCAATCTAATTGCCTTTCAAAACAGTTAGAAATCTGAACTGAAGAGAGTGACGTGAGATAGAAATAGGAGGGAATGTCCAGAGTTTGGGAAGGTTGTGATGTTTGAATTATAATCCCTAGAATCTTCAAGGCAAAATGGATAGGAACTTTCTGAGAATTTTAGTAAAGCAGCAGTGATAAATTCTGGAGATCTTTTCTTCATTAGCAACTCAGTTTACCATGGTCATCCTTTAATCATTCTGAAATTTACAGAGGATTCATCCGATGTCTTTTCATTTTAGTGGTTTCTGGGTGTTTTGTCTTTCCCCCTGTTCAGAATTAATTTATGGTGGCACACTTTTAATAAAACACCAGCCTGCCCAAAGTGGACTAGCAGAGTTGTGAATGGCACCACCCCTTCCCTACTGGAGGCCAAAGTTTCTCAGACAAAATTTCCATAGACTCCTGATTTGGAGAACAGGGCAAACTGAGGATTTATTAAACCCAAAATGGGTAACATCAACTCAGGCTGAGTTTCCAGCATTAGACGTCAGTCCACTCCTGCAATATGAGGCACCCCAGTTAACAGCAGAGGAGCTGCCTCGGTCCTGAGATGAGCAATGGAAAACAGTCTGAGATATTGGTTTCACCTGCCAACCCCCAGTATGGAAGGTATGTAGAAGCATGCCACTGTCAGCAAACAGGGTTCAATTGATCTTTTCTGGAGATACTGCTGATGCTCCTTCTAGTACTTGCACCTCCAAAATCTTCAACATCTGGTGGGAGTCTGTCCAGTAGTTGTGATCTTCAGCAACTCATGGTATGTAGGCATGGCTGCCTACATCTTCTAGCTACATCTTCTTCTGTGAGGTAGACAAAACTGGACCAGTGGTTTGGTCCAGAGGTTTTCTTTATGGGAATTATTTTTTTAAAAAAAATACAATGATAAACAGAAGTGGCTCTGGTTCCTTAAAAGTGTCTCTCCAAGTTCTTTCATCATGCTGTTCCTTGAACCTTGTCTCTCTGCCATCTCAAGTGCCTTCCTCCTGTCTTACTCCTTCTTTCCCCAAGCTTTATCTCCTGAAGACAGCTACAAAGGGATGTCCCTGCCTTCTCACCCAGATGGCTCTCATCAACCTACTTCTCTGTACTACCATGGGCTTGATGACCAGCCTGAGTAACCACCTGAGGTCCATCAGATTCTGTCCTCAGTGGGCTCCATTGCCATGGGCACCAGGGGCAATCCACTCACAAAATGGAGGATTCTTAGGTCTTTAGGAATGTCTAGCTAAAAGAGATCTGGGTTCAAACTTCCAGTTAGTCAAGGAAATTTACTCAGGGGTGGCAGTGGCAAACCCCTTCTTGGACTTCTCACATTCCTTGAAAGCCCCTCTTGGATTACCCTAAACTGGAAGCCACTTGACAGCACATAGCAAACGTTGTTGATGATGTCTAACCATTGTTGATGCAGTGGCCGTAGATCTGGGCAGACTTGGAAAAATGGCAGATGATGGAGGGGCCTGGCGTGATGTGGTTCATGGGGTTGCAAAGGGCCTGATTGAACTGTGTGACTGACTAACAAAACATTTCCTGCTTCCAGTAGGAGCAGCAGGAGGGGCTGGCGTGTGGGGCCTGCACTCCCAACACAAGCCAGAAACCCAATCTGAACAATCACTATGACTTTAAATGTAATTGAGGCTGTGATTCAAACCATAGCAAAACTGAATTACTCCAGTTGACTTCAATGGAGTCATAGCCTAGGTTTACTGCAAGCAGAGCACAGAACTGGGCTACCAGTCTTCGTTACCTCTAAGGCATGTTTTTCTTTGCCTATCCTTTTCTTCTCCACAATGCGAAACCACTGTGCTGTAACTGTTAAGAAAGGATAAAACTCATGGTGGCTGTATATGTAGTTAAAAACAACCTTCACTTACGGTTGCCATTCACCAGCCCAGCATGCAAATTAACAATGATCACTACCCTGTTCTTGTGTTTGTTTTTGTTTTTTGACAGCTGTAAAAAAAAAAAGAGTTGATTAACGACCTAGTCACTACTTACAACGTAATTATAGAGTAGTCAAGGGAAAGAAATTGGAGCCTTACACACACACACACACACACACACACACACACACACACACACACACACACACACACACACACACACACACACACACACACACACACACACACACACAGGAAAAACAACATTTCCCAGTTGTCTCACTACATCATTTGATGAGGGACTGATGATGGCACATTTTTAGAATACAGTAAACAAAAATATGGGCATGAATAGGCAATAGAAAAGTGTTGATCAAACAAGGAACAGTTTGATCTGAATTTCAATGGCTGAAATTGGAGAATGTTTTTATTGTCAAATTGTCACTTAGCTTCTGGAATGTGCAAACCTAAAGGATGCATATGTGCTGTTCCAGCATATATGATTTATAAATGATTTGAATCACACCCACATTGGCAAAACAGGCAGTCCAAAAACATGAATATATGTACCTAAATTCTAATCATAAAAAAACCCAATGGACTGATTTTCATCAAGTCTTGCCTATGGGGTTCTCTTGTTTGGCCATTGGGGGAATGAACATTGGATGGTACAAAATTAGATGAATACTTAAATACAGGAGGAGATGAATATTTAATACAGAGAAATACACATACACACACATATAAGAGGCAAACAGAGAGGAGACAGAAAAATTGAGCTGAAACTGCACTATAATAAAAATTAGTTTAGAATAATCCGAAAATACTGAAAATAGAAGGGAACATGGGTTTAAAAACACAGACGTTGATGGTGGTGGTGGTAAAGGGGAAAGAGGGAAACAAGCTTTTGACAAGCACAATTTAGACATTTATTCAAGTAAAGGGGAAATTTTTCAACAAAAAGACAGATGACAGAAGAGGAATTTTATGCCGTAGGAAATGCACACAGAAAGAACTGCAATACAATTGCACAGATCAAGAGCCTTCATGAGAAAACTGTACATTAAAGTACAGGTGCTTGAGATGAATATAGATATAAACTAAAGGGGAGGGGGTGTTACAGGAGGTGGGGGTTGTGATACCAAACAATGTTATTCTAGGCAGGTGTAGAAAACAATATAGCTGAAAAATGTTCACAGTGAAGCAGTCATTGAAATGGGGGGGGGGAGCTTTATTTGCAGATGGTGGGGCAGAGGAACAAAGCTGGGGGAAATGAATCACAGAAGATATAGAAAAATATGGTGTGGAGGAAAGATAAAATATTCTTGATGAGGCAGAGGTGGAGAAAGAAGTGAAACAAATGGGAAATCATGCAGTATAGCCAATAAATTTCCACTAGTATATTTTGGAGAATGGCGGAATGCAACAAGAAAAACAGCAGGCAGGATCTGTGCTGATGTGTGGTAGGGCTAATTGAAGGAATTTGGTTGTCTAATCTGAGTTTCATGGTTTCTGCTCTGAGGAAAGCACTTCTCTTTGTTGCCTTCTATAGCATTTGCCATAGATTTCCTTCAAGTTGACTGGAGCCAAGTTGTAGGGATGTGTTTCTCAGGCATGGCAAACATGCACATACATACATGCATGTGCACAGAGAGAGAGAGATTACCACTGTGTGTTGTGCCATGATGAATCAGGAAGGTTCATATAGCAGACATTTTTCTCAGAAGAGTCCAGCTGTTTTTTTAAACCACCTTTCATGCATGGTCTTCAGGACAAACCACTGGATTCCTTTGGAATCTGATTTCACAAACAATGGAAGGTGGCCTCTCTCACCCCTTTGTAACATTTAATTTGATTCCAGCTCAAATTGCTGGTTATTGCTCAGTTTTTAGCCAGAAAGAAGAGCATAGTAGAGCAACACCTTCTTTGGACAATTCAGAGGAAACCAAAAGTGTACACTCTTTCAAGATCCCCATCTGTGTATTCGAGTGAGCACCCATCATCTGTCCCAGCTCCTGCCAACCGAGCAGTTCAAAAGTAAGAAACTCCAAGTAGATAAATAGGTACCACTTCATAACAGCACTCTATGTGCTCCATCATCTAGTAATGCCTGCCACATGGTGACAGAAATGTTTACAGATGCAGACAGTGCTGGGTTTTTGGCTGTAAACAGAAATGAGCACCATATTTGTTGTTTGCCCATTATTTCCATAGCTTCCCACCCTCTCATACTTTTACCTTCATAATAAATTCCATCCTTGGCAAAAAAAATATATCTTTTTACAGAACAAATACTAGAGGAACACAAGGTAAATGCTGCATTGTGACACAGTTGATTATCAGGTTGCATTGTGCAACAGTGTTTTAAGAGGTGACTTTGTGATCCTGGGTGCTGTATTCATTTTCTCTTTCTTCTTTTTGAAAAAGATTGTTTCAGCTCTGCTCTGCATTTTCCAAGGTTCCATTGCAGAGCTAAAACAACACTGTGGGAGTCAAGAGATCCTGCCTGTATTTTGCAAGGAACCCTTCATAAAAGCACAAGGTCTTTTAAAATGAAAAAAAGAAAAATACTGATTTTGAAAACCACCTATCAGGTTTTGCTTTGGATAAATGCAAGATTCAGGTAGCATTGCCAGTCTCCATTCTTTGTATTTCCCCCCTGTTACCTCAGAGATCTGATACTATGCTGACTCTCTAGGGTAGAAATAGTGAATTCTAAACATTTGTTACTTTAGGCAAATGAGCATTATCTTTCATATCATCCCCATCCTCAAATGGCTTTTTCAATGCCTATTTCTTAAAGTAGAGGATGATATTATGTGGATGTAAGACTGAGAATAGAGATACAGATTTTGATGATGTGCCTAAGAACAGAGCAACAGTCCATAAACAGAGGCACAAAATGAAACTCATTAGTCTTTCAAGCTTTGGTTTGCTGATATTTCAAGTACTTTTGATAGCTTCTAATATAGATATAGAAAGGATAGTTTAAGAATTGATTTTGCCTAGAAAAATCCACCTTAGGATCAGCATTTAAAGCCTTGTTAGGCAGACAAGAAGAACCTGTAAGAGAAACTAAGTGCAAACCTTGCATTCCTTTATTTGTTTGCGGAAGGGATCGAACCAAAGAAGGTAACCTGCATGCTTTTAAGATAAAACATTAAATCAAATACATAGCAAAGTGAAATTCCACAATTTGTTTAGCTATTCCCACTGCAAGGAGGAGGAAGTAGTAGGAGTAGGAGTAGGTGGTGGTGGTGGTGGCAGCGGCGGCGACAAGAGCACTGGTGGTGGCCTGATTCCAAATTAGGTTGATGTCGCTCTTAGATTGAAAGCCTTGCATTGGTTTGGAAGACATCCCAGCTATGTATCCAGCTTAGAATAAATTGGGAGTGGCTCATGTTTTCTCCCCTAGGTTTTGCCTAGAGCTGTTTAGTATTCACAGTACGAGACTATGTTTCAGATTTGCAGTAAACATGGAGGCTGCTACCTTGCTTCTGCCCTCTAGCTCTAGCCTAGGGGTGCCCAAACTTTTTGGGCCATGGGCCGATCATGTGGTTCAGAAAGCCGGTCACTAAGGCCCAGGGGCCGGGTGCGGCCTCCGACACCAATTCATCTGGGCCCTGAAGCCCTCATCGCTCCCTGAAGCGGAAGTAAGACGCGCCCGTACAGGCACGTTTTACTTCTCCTTCCCGGAGCGGCGAGGGCTTCGCGGGCTGGATGAATTGGCATCGGGGGCTGTTTGGGCACCACTGCTCTAGCCTGACCCAAACCCAGCATAGAGGTGGAAACCTACAGCTGTTCCATGTGCTATTGTGGAAGGAAGCTCCCTTTGGGGGACTTGAGAATGAACTATGCAGATTATAAAGCATGTTCTGGAAACAGAAGCAAGGAAAAGGAAACAGTCCATGGGTCTAATGGTACTCCTGATATACTATTGTGAGATACAAAAATAATGCCAGGTACCAATCCTGTTCTCCCCTCCCCCATCTTTTTAGAGCTAGTAATAATAATTGCATGTCATCAAGTCCATTCCACTTATGGTGGCTCTTTTTGGAATTTTCCAGGCAGAAGTGGTTTACCATTCCTTTCTTCTGGGAGAATCCTGGGACTGTGCAGCTTGCCCACAACTACACATAGTGTATATGTAAGTATTTCCCAGGGTGTAGCAATTTCAGTCTTGGAATCCAAACCAGGATACTCTCCAAAACTAGAGAGCAGGTTGGAGCTATAGTAAATTATAATAGATAATAATTTGCTCACACTGTGTGGTTAAATAATGGAAATACAGTCGTACCTCACATAACGAAAATAATTCATTCTGCAAGGCTGCTCGCTATGCGAGTTTTTCACATAACAAAAATTCCTATGGGAAAACTCACATAACAAAAAGTTCTATGGGAAAACTCGCATAGCAAAAAAATTTCATTATGTGAGTTTTCCCCATAGAAATGCTCATTATGCAAGTTTTCCCATAGGGACAGTCCGACTCACATAGCGAAATTTTTCATTATGCGAGTCGGATCGCTTTTTGAAAAACCTGCTCGTTATGTGAGTTTTTCGCTAAATGAGTCGCTCGTTAAGTGAGGTTTGACTGCAGAGAGGAAATGAAATTCTTGCTCATACTCCCAAATGACAAACTGGTTTTCAGCTGCATCTACAACTCTGGTGCTTTTGGTTCAACATGTAGGAGGGCAAGATTTACCCTTTGAATCTGAAGGTTCTTCTCTGTGTGGATGTCTATCAGTGTTGTAGGATTTCTATAGAGGTGTGCAAGAGAGGGAGAGAAATTGGTTTTCAGTCTTTAAGAACCAAATACAGGTAGCAGTTTTCCTTGCTTATAATGCTAGACCAGGGAGGGGTAACATATGACCTGTGGGCCAGCCCTAGCCTATAGTACCATTTATTGTGGCCCACCACCATCCTTGCCACTACTGGAAGTGGAAGCGGATGTGTTCACAACCATGCATGTATAAACACACCCACACCTGGCATAAACACTGCCTTAAATGCACACATGGCTGTCGTAAACATGTTTACAATACAGGTAGTTTCAGACACATTTTAGAGGAACATTTATGGGGGGAGGAACTACGCGGTGAGCCCACTCAGCTGATTTAAAGAGGGATATGGTCCTGCCCATGGCACAAAAAGGTTGGGAACCCCTGTGCTAGACTGATGTAATACTGTGAGGGTTGTTGTTGTTTCATTTTTTGTTACTTCAGTTATTTAGCGGTGGTTGGGAATTTGATTCCCGACTGTGCCTCCCAGGAAAAGACCCATTTGGTCTTGGGCAAAACCACACAACCCAGAAATGGCAAATTACTCTTGAGCATGCTATACTGAATTCAAGGTAGATTTGGCTGCAGGCAGGTTCTTGACCAGATAAAGGGGACTCTTGACCCCATGGGGTAAATTAGGAAGCAAATAAGAAGACAATGAATGAAAAAGGAAAATATCCCTTATTGCTTCTTCCAGTCTCCCTCTGTGAGAAAGTTTTCTAACTTTAAAATGTTTTTATTAAGTGATGTAGCACACCTGTACTGTCCTAATAGAATCTTTAAAATCACTTCCTCTGTCCCTCCATGGAGGAGCAGAGGAAGTGTTTAATTTCCTAGAAAAGGCTCTCTTCTGAAGTCACTTCACAATATAGTAAATTGACAATGGAATAGCCATAATGGTGAACGTTGGCACTCCAGCTGTTCTTGGACTTCATTTACCAGAAACCCAGGTTAGGACTCCTGCTGAACAGAGCATCTGGGAATTGAAGTTCAAGAACAGCTAGTGTGTCAAGGTTTGCCATCACTGGAATAGAGTCACTTGAGCTAAATATGCTATAGTCATCTGTCTGCACTGCCTTACATATGTTACTATAAAAAAATTCTTCCTGGTACTTTTATGCCACAGCGAAAATTGACTTCAAGCCTTGTTCTGTGGTACAGTACTTCTATGTGTGATGTTGCATTGTACCTGGACAAATGAATCAAGATTATTAAATAAATCCAATTTAGGTTTTACAGTAGAAAAAGCTTTAAAAGTTCTATTATTTGGGGGGAGATTCACACTTAAAGCACCAGGAGTGATTACAGACTAGATTCACAGGGCCACAAGGTTGTGCAAACCTGCCTTAAGTGATGCCAACCAGTTTGGGGAAGTTTTTTATTTATCGCAGCCTTTGGTCTATTGGCAGATGGATAGGTGGTATGTAAATGTATAAATAAATATTAAAACTATTTGACATTCAAATCCATTGTAATAGATCCTGAATGCAGAATTTATTTCATTGGTAACCTTGATGCTAAGGAAACTAAAGCAATAATATGTAATGAACTTGTTAGTGGAATAATTGAGAAAAGAGCTCAGAACTTTACCATTAAATTCAGTGGCAGAAAAACCGGTGACAAGTTCAGATTCTAGCAAATGACACCATAAAGCTCAACTTTTATCCTTTGACTTTTCTTGGCCTCTGAACTGCACATATTTATCTGAAGTGCGTGGGTGCAAAAATGTCATTTTGCAATACAAATTGAAATAATAATTTAGACTTCAATTTAAAAAGGGAGAGAGAGGCACTATTAAACATGGGATTTATTGGTAGTATATAACCATCTCAGCCTATCTGATGAAGCCTTGTCTTTTGAAGTCAGGTGTAATGGGATTTTCTGAGGGAAATGGAGCATTAATAATTATTTCAACATGTATTGTAAGACACTTTATCTTAGCATTCAAATAAAAATCACCATGCTCTGAAAATTAAGACGAGAGTGCCAGATGCATGCAAACTTCTGCTGGGGGGGGGGGATGGAGAAAAGCTGTTTTTGAGGGTCCCAAGATAACAGTCTGACTTCCCCAAAACATTTACCTTCTGTCCACTTAAAACTGGGTATATAATTTTCCTTGTAAAATGAAATGGTAACATGAGTTAATGAACCCCAGTTGATCATGCTATTATCCAGTGCTTATTAAGGATGTAATGAAAATACATTATACAACAAGTAAGCTATTTTATTGTACCAGCAACCAGTTTGAATCAGAGTGTGACTTGCTGCAAAATATTTATTTTGACTGCAAAGCTATACCCATTTACCTGAGAGTAGACTCTTGTTCACTGACTGCAGTGGATTAGTGGTTAAGATGTTGAACTTGACAACTGGAAGCTCAGCAGGCTAGCAGTTCGAAACCCAAGTGTGAGACCCAAGTGTTCTCCCATTTCTCCAGCTCCTGCCAATCTAACACTCCCAGAGCAAGAAATTGCAAGTAGATAAATAGGTACTGCTTTGGTGGGAAGGTAACAGCATTCCATGTGCTCCGGGATCTAGTCATGCCTACTATATGACCATGGAAATGCACTTAGTGTGCTCTCTGGACACTTCACAAGGTAATTCTCATTTTGCTCCCAACATGCTGTGTACTCATTTTACCAAACTCAGAAGGATGGAAGGCTGAGTCAACCTTGATCCTCGTCAGGATCAAACTCACAATGTCAGCAGCAATTCTTAAGCTCTGGCCATGCCTACCCTCCCTGCTCTTTTGTGGAAAATAATAGCTAATGACCACAAAGAGCTACTAATCCACTGTAGTGCTTCCTGAGCTATTATCTTTCATGCCAATATTACCCTCCTCTGAGTTGAAACTGAGGGCCAAACTACATGTTATGCTGGGAAATCCATGATTAATCTCTTTTCTTCTGTACCACATTCTGCTAAGTGTTTTTTCTTTCTTTTACTAAATGCAACTATGAAAGGAGCGGGTAATGGATGCCATCTTCTCATTTTAAAGACACCCTTTAAAGTTCTGGTTGGTTCAGTGTAAGAAGGAATTGTCTGCATTTTTTCAGCTGAGAGAAAGTAAGAGGGGGAAATGCATTTCTTTCATTTGCATTTCTTTTGGGTAGTAACTGCTTATATTCTGTACAGATAGTGGAGTAACTGGTAAAGGTAAAGGCCGCCCTTGCTTGAAAGCCAGTTGCATCCATCTCTAGAGTTCAGTGCTCATCTCTGTTTATAGCCACAGAGCCAGTGCTGACTGCACATGCAGACATTTCTGTGGACACGTGCCAGGCATGTTTCAACACCAGAGAGCACGGAATGCTGTTTACCTTCCCACCAAAATGGTACCCAGGCACGTGCTGGTACCTTGGGCAATTGGGCTTTGTCCCATCCTGCCCTCACCTCTGGCACCCTGGGGCACCAATAGCAATGAATGGGATTTTCCCCTAACCCCAGAAGGGGGTGCCCTGCCCAGCGCCTTCCCATGGTGCCCTGCACACCCCTGGTGATACCTATTTATCTACTTGCAATTTCTTGCTTTCAAACTGCTTGGTTGGCAGGAGAGAGTAATTGGACAGGAAGAAAATTGATTGGCTTGAAATGAGGTGCTGAAAGAGAGGTTTGTGGGTAGCCCGGACGTGACTAAAGAGAAACAAAAGGGATCCTAGAGCAAATCAAGCCTGAACTGTCTCTGGAGGCAAAAGGGATGGGCTGGATGAATTGGTGTCAGGGGCTGGATCCAGCCCGTGGGCTATAGTTTGGAAACACCCCTGTACTAAATAGCCAAGGCAGAGCTGGTCCTACCATTGGGCAAAATAAGGCAGCTACCCCAGAAACCTCTCACTGGAAATGGAAAAATCACATGTCCTACTGGAATGCCAATATCCAATTGGATTTTTACGCCAGCATAATGCTAATGGTGTAACTGTTGAAGGTAAATTGCCTCAACTAATGAAACCCACCATTGAGATTACCTGTTGTGCTCCAGGTTGTATGATTCGGTACACAACAGACAACGTCTGTGATGATTGCTTAACTTGAGGCAGGGCTCCTGGAAAAGTTTGTGGGGTTTGTGTTATGCTCATAAGCCTAATGAGCAAGATTCTGCCAAGCATACTTTAATATGTTTTCCAACTCCTTGTGGTTGGGGACTTTCTGCTTCAGTTGTCAAAACAATTTGGAAGACTTGTTTAACATAACTGAATAGTGAAAGGGAAAGTTGCCATTTACTGCTTTCTTTTGAGCACTGAAACATCTTGAACCTGCCCTTCTCTTGGTTTATCCTTTCAGGAAGAAATGACAGTTGTTGTTGTTCAGTCGCACAGCTGAATCTGACCCTTTGTGACCCCATGGACCACCGCATGCCAGGCTCCTCTGTCCTCTGCCACCTTCCACAGCCTGGCCAAAACTACGTCCATCTTATCAATGATTCCATCCATCCACCTCATCCACTTCTTATTTTGCCTTCGATCTTTCCCAGGATCAAGACCTTCTCAAGTGAGTCCTCTCTTCTCATTTGGTAGCCAAAGTACTTAAGCTTCATCTTCAGTATTTGTCCTTCCAATAAGCAGTCAGGGTTGATTTCCTTCAGGACTGACTGATTTATTTATTTATTTATTTATTTAGATTTATATACCACCCCAATCAATAGACTCTGGGTGGTGTACACAGTCCAGCGAACATCTCACTGGCTGCTCAGCAAAACTTAAAACCAATATAAAAACAGTTAAAACCCCTTCAATAAAACCAATCACAAGAGGGGAGGAATGTCAGATAAGCCAAAAAGGAGAGCTTGTTGGCCATCCTGGGCCCAGACCCATTCTGCTAACCATGTTTTCAATTCTCTCCTAAATGGTAGCAACTGGGCCTGGAGGTGTAATTCTACCGGGAGGAGCTGCCACAGAAGAGTAGCGTGCCTTGGCGGGGCCCCGTATAAAAATTTGTTTGGAGGACCTTAGGAAGGGTAAAGATTTGTTTTGCTTACGCACGTTGGGGGCCCCCGTGGCCCGGGGCCCCTGTATA
The DNA here is from genome assembly GCA_030440675.1 of Furcifer pardalis. NCBI lineage: Eukaryota > Metazoa > Chordata > Lepidosauria > Squamata > Chamaeleonidae > Furcifer > Furcifer pardalis. Next base: position 103,277,090 of record CP126897.1, read on the forward strand.
ATTGATACGGCAGATACGGCGGTAGCTACGCCTCTGAGCTGCCATAATGTGGGGGCTATGACTGAGAAGGCCCTTTTCCTCATGCTGGAGAGGCAGGTCTCTCCTTGCAGTTCACCAATGACAGTAATGCATGGAAATAAGACCTCATCACATTGACTGAGATTCCAAACAAGGGATCTTCATTGGAAGCTTTGAATCTGGTGGAATCCAGGTCACCGATGGCTACTGTAAATAGGGAAAGTCACATTTTTGGGCTGCATGCTCCCATAATACCCCACTCAGTGGCCATGCTTGGGGGGGGGGCACATTCTGTGTAGTTATGCTTCAAAAAGGATAGCTTTCCTACTACCAGGCTTCCTTTACATTGATTTCATTGAGTCTGTTCTCAATGGGGCAAATTCTTGAAAAATCACCCTGTGCCTTATTTCTTCTCATCTTAAAAAAAGGCACATTCCATCCCCTTATATTTATTTTCTACTAGTTCTTCTGTTATTTTATATGGAAGTGGCTGTTCATGTGACAAGCAACCCACCCTGCTGCTAAATAAACTAATTTATCAGTGTTCTTGGACTTAAATATACCTTTCGGCAACTTGCAAGTATGGTATCATTCCAAGTAATTTTCCATGCAGTAGGTGGCTGGTGAGTTATCTCTACAACCAAACTGTGCTATTTCTCAGCAATAATCTTGATCCCTTACTACCTTCTTTTTAACAGTAGCATGAAATATTTTGAAGGATGAACATGTTAATCAGAGAAAGAGATCTTTCCAAAGGTCATTAGAAAATGTCTTTTCTTGCCACCTGATAATTAAAGTAAAAGCCAGAAAAAGCATCAAAGGCAGCCACTTTTACCACAATGATGAAATGAACAGTACTCAGGGAACCTAATAATAGGCTGGTTTTATCTACTTATTAAATAGATATGCACACATTTATTTTAATGTCCTCCCTGTGTCACTTTCTTACCAATAGAAAGGAATTTAAATCAAGTGTAAGATAACTCTTGCTCAAGGCTAGTCTGTGTGGAGTGCAAAATACCTGGAGGTGCAAGTATTCTTCATGACACTTCCCTTTTGTGTTCTATCAGTTCACTATAGAACAACTTCATTAGACGGACCTCCTGTAATATCATAAAGAAAGAGTAGGCAACGTGTGACCTTGCTGGGCTGCAGCTTCCGGTGGATATCATTAACTGTATTGGGTTAGACTGATAGGCGTTTCAGTCCAAAAATATTTGCAAGGATTCACTTGGTTCAATTTTGTCATGTGGTTTGAGATACAGGAGACCTAGGATTCAAACCTCTGCTCACCATGCAAAATCATGGGGAGGAGGTGGAACTAGTAAAGGTAAGGTAAAGGTAAGGTGGAACTAGTAAAGGTAAGGCAAATCAGTCATGTCTGATTCTAGGGTGAGGTGCTCATCTTCATTTACAGCCAAAGGGCCAGCGCTGTCTGCATCTGCAGATTTTTCCTTGGTCATGTGGCAGGCATGACTAGATATGGAGCACATAGAATGCTGTTACCTTTCCCACTGAAGTTGTACCTATTTATCTACTTGCAGTTTCTTGCGTTTGAACTGCTAGTTTGGCAGTAGCACTCAGGTCACAAACTACTTACCTGAAGATCTTCTGGTTATCAAGGTCAGTGGCTTAGCAGCCCTTGGAACTGGTAAAACCACACCTTAAGTATCCCACTTACCTTGAAAGCTCCATTATGGTTGCTTTAAATCTGGTGCAACTTGACTCTTATTGTAAAGGAAGTTCTGGTGAAGCCATTGTAGCTTGCAAGGGGAGAAACACAATAAGCTTGTAGAGGCAGGGACCAGAGTGTGCAAAGGTTATTGGTTGTAGCTTACAATTCCAGTAGGAATGAGAACTTTCTTTTCACAGACAAGGGATTAGATGGTACAAGTGGTGAAGTGGGATGGTAAATCAAGAATTGTTTGTTTATATGAAATCCTTGGTTCATTCACTTGGTTCATTTGCTAAGGCCAGGGGTTTTTTTTTTAAGGAGAAGAAAAGATATTTTAAACTGCCTGTTTACCCATGCCTTTGTGTTTGATACCACAAGTTGGCACAGATTGCATTTTAGAACTGAGTACCTGCAGTATCGCTTGATCAGTTCACATGCTGAAATTGTATAACCTTAAAACCTTTTTGCTTGTGAGGCTTGTAATAACATTGAAACTTCTCCATCATGCCAGAAAAATGCCTCCTTTCTAGCTGGGTGAGCATAAAAGTGTATTACACTCCAAAGGCTGCTTAAACTGGCAATTGTAAGCTTCCCGGACAGTTGTCTCCCGGCTGTACTTCCAGGCGTTGCAGGTGTAATAAAAAGCTCACTCCACTCTTCATTTATTTGTCTCCTGGGTATGAAAGACATCTTTTATGAAAAGTTCCTCACTTGGGTTGGCGATAGATGGTTAAATCTTCAGTCCGAAGTCCATGCAAGGTTGCATGTACTGTGTAAACTTGATTGATAACGTACTTTCTTAGATAAGGACACAACCATCTTCCTGAATGTGAGTTCTATTCTGTATCTATTAAGTTGTCTTGTACTGAATCAGATCATCGTTCCATGTAACTGTGTACTATAGTCTAGGTTTTAAAACAGCAGGCAGGATAGTGAGTGGAAATGTTTTCAGGTGTTGGGGAAACTGCCCTAACAACATTGTCTCTCCCAATCTCTGGTCTTTTCCAGCCCTGTCTTGCTTTAATGCAAACATTCTCAGCCTTTTTAAACCCGGGGGCCGGGTCACGCTTCCTCAGACATTTTGCACTTCCTCCACCACATGCACTTCCTGTGTGTGTGGGGTACAAGAAATGGCATCGCAGGTGGAGAATCCCTGTTTTAATGGGCAATACCCACCAGCACCAAAGCAGAAGTTGCTTGCAGAAATAAAGAACTCAATTGTCTTTTGGAAACCAAATGAGAAGAAGGTCTAAGATATATTTATCAATTTATCTTTCTCCCAAGCGGAAGAAGCAGATCCTCTTATCTATTAGGCCAACACCCACTGGAAAAGCAAGTGAAAGAATTTGGTGATCTCACTTCTTTTGTTAGGAGAATCAGTGTGCAGTGCGTACCATGCACACTATTAGTACCTGATGGACAGTGGTCCTAGCACTAATGGCAGTCTAATATTGAGGAAGCATATGGTCCCTGAACTGTAAGTTCTGCTTGATGATGCAATGAATAGCCAATACACTTTCCATCACACTTTCCTTCCTTGGATACCTTGTAGTCATTATTCAGTGAGGAGTCATTGTATGAGTAGACATCTCCATGACAACATTCACACAACTTCTGTCCATAAAGATCTGTCCCTGGCAGTTCTCTTCTTGTTGGTCCAACATTTTCCTTGATAAAATCTTCCCATCTGCAAGTTGGTCTTCCCCTAGATCTTTTGCGATCTCTCAGATATCAATTCATTATTCTGGTCAACACTTTCCTTCATCCTTTCAAAAAGTCACTTGACCTAGTGGCCAGTTTGAATTAATGTTACCTCTTTTAAAACAAATGGAAAACAGCTTCTGTCCAAACTCTATTACTACCGAAAAGAGGGGCTTCTCAAAGCTTTCATGCATGAATTAAAGGCCTACCTGTGGTGCATTGGCTCTGTTATCTACCGGTATCTGGTATTCAGGGCACTTTGGAGACATTTCAAGAAGGCAGGTCACATCAAATTGGATCCACACCTTGGGAAAGAAGGCAGTAAAGCATGCATGATGATATTCAGCATGGTGTAGTAGATTGAACAAAGGACTAGGACTCAGAAAGCCTGGGTTTGAATCCCTGCTTTCCCATGGAAGACTGCTGGGGGTGTAGAACTAGTAAACAACTCCTTAAATGTCCCACTTACCTCAAAAGCCCTATTAGGGTTGTTATAAATTGGTTTCAACTTGAAGGCACATAACAATAAGGCATGTATGAGATATCAGGACTATGTACAAGAGGACCAGAAGGGGTACACAGAAAGTACCTCCTCAAAGATTGTGGCATATTTGAACCACAATCAGGTGTGTACTGGTATGGCAGCTTTGTGTTGCCAGCTAATCTTTCTCACACTAGGTCAGGTGAAAGGAATTCCAGAATGAACTCACCAAAAGTGCCTTCATTTGGGCAGTTTCATGTCTGGCCTAGAAGAAGAAGAAGAAGAAGAAGAAGAAGAAGAAGAAGAAGAAGAAGAAGAAGAAGAAGAAGAAGAAGAAGAAGAAGAAGAAGAAGAAGAAGAAGAAGAAGAAGAAGAAGAAGAAGAAGAAGAAGAAGAAGAAGAAGAAGAAGAAGAAGAAGAAGAAGAAGAAGAAGAAGAAGAAGAAGAAGAAGAAGAAGAAGAAGAAGAAGAAGAAGAAGAAGAAGAAGAAGAAGAAGAAGAAGAAGAAGAAGAAGAAGAAGAAGAAGAGAAGAAGAAGAAGAAGAAAGAAGAAGAAGAAGAAGAAGAAGAAGAAGAAGAAGAAGAAGAAGAAGAAGAAGAAGAGAAAGAAGAAAGAAGAAGAAGAAGAAGAAGAAGAAGAAGAAGAAGAAGAAGAAGAAGAAGAAGAAGAAGAAGAAGAAGAAGAAGAAGAAGAAGAAGAAGAAGAAGAAGAAGAAGAAGAAGAAGAAGAAGAAGAAGAAGAAGAAGAAGAAGAAGAAGAAGAAGAAGAAGAAGAAGAAGAAGAAGAAGGAAGAAGAAGAAGAAGAAGAAGAAGAAGAAGAGAAGAAGAAGAAGAAGAAGAAGAAGAAGAAGAAGAAGAAGAAGAAGAAGAAGAAGAAGAGAAGAAGAAGAAGAAGAAGAAGAAGAAGAAGAAGAGAAGAAGAGAAGAAGAAGAAGAAGAAGAAGAAGAGGTATGTGACATGTGGTCTTGTCAAACCATCACCTCACAAATAGAATATTTCTTGCATTCTCTGTCTTGCCACTGATGAAATATTGTCCATCCTTTGCATCATTTGACAAAGGCCAAGAGCTTTCTGGAAACCTTCCATATTAAGGGTGACTTCTATTTAATTGGCATGGATGAGCAGTCAGACATAATAGAAATGTTAGTCTTGCAATCACAGAGAAAATCCACAGACTTCTAGTCTGTGCCAAGAACCTTGAAATGCTTATTGATCCGAATTTAAAATGTTGATTTCTGTGTGGAAGCCTCTTCCAGTCTCAGGTTTAATGTGCAGCATCTGTGTTTAGAGAAGAAGGTCTTCAAGTGGTATGCTTGCAAATAGTTTTGTTACTTAAGAATTAGCTTCTTTAGATGCATCCTTGAACTTAAAATCAGATCAAGCATTTGCACAAAGCTTAACTTTCATTATCTCTGCTTTCAGGTTGAAGGACAGATATTCATTGCTATGACTGCATAGATTCAGATTCAAGCCTTGCCATAATTAAAAGCCAATAATCTAATGAACTTTTATAAAGCTGCAAATTAGCGACATCTGATCATTAGGTATTAGATTATGGTCCGTTGAATTAAAATACATTCAATTCATAGTGATATTGGATTTTAGTTTAGTTAAAAATAAGTGCCTTATTTAATAACTATTGAATAAACCATTTTTGAAACATTTCTCAATCTCCTTGCAAAAGATGCTTACAGACTGAAAGTCAACTGCTAGGAAATGCCTAGCTTCAGAGAAAACTTGATTCAAGCACTTTGCATCCAAACTAATAAAACTGCTTTAGTTGCAAATTTTCCACCATAAGCCAAACCACATATTAGCTTGGGAAGAAGGAGAATGCTTGGATGTGTGTCCAACCTATTAAATTTTGCATCCGTCTACTAACAATTTTCAACTCAACAAAACCATACTTCATAGCAAATCTGAACCCCAATCAGGGATCTTCTATTATTACCAGTTGTAAAAAGCCACACTGATTCATAGACTTATCTATTATACTAACCAACCATTGTGTACCTCTGTACCTGATACAGTATGTATAAATTAATACCATGAAGTCTCACTCTTATGTCTGATGAAGTGGACTTGATCCACAAAGCTAACATTAAAATACATTAACATTAACATTTAAAATATTAAAATGTTTTTTGTCTTTTTGTTTTGTTTGTTTTGTTTACTCTCTGATACGCTTGAAACACAGACTAGCATGGCAACCACTTCAAATTTTCACCTATTAAAGGTTTTGCAGATATAACTCTCACAGGGAAAGTGGGTTGGGTTAAGCTTTATTTCTAAAAATTCAGAAATATCATGTTAAAATAATAGATTATTACAACAGCAATTTAAAAAAAAACATTCAAAGGAAATGATGAGAAGCTTGGGGGCAAGTTATGATAGCACTTTTCAAATACTTGAAGGACTCTCATACAGAGGAAGGGCAGGTACTGTTATCAGTCATTCTAGAGTGCAAGACACATAATATCAGACTTAAGTTACAGGAAGGCAGATATAGGCTATATCCAGAAAAACTTCTTAACTGTTGGAGCAGTATGACAATAGCACCTGTTACCCTTGGGAGGTCATGAATGCTCCAATGATGGAGCCATTCAATGGAAAATTAGATAAATATTTGTCAGATCTGCTTTAATTTTGATTCCTGCATTGAGTAGGGTGTGGAACCCAATGGCTTCATAGGTCCCTTCCATCTTCACTATTCTATTGCTCTGTGATTATTGACTGACTTCGTTTCTCTGATTTTTTTCTATACTCTCAACAGAAATGACTGTACCACAGGATGCTTCTACTACATATATAAATTTGTCCTAAGATTACAACGTCCTTATCCTTTTCGACATCTTGATATGGATCAAAATTATGGTGTAGGATAGGGATGGCAAAGCATTTTTATGAACCTAACAGCATACAACAAAAGTAATGCTTTGAAAATTCGCACTTGCAATGCTTATAGGGTTTTTCCAGACAAATAAAGAGTGTGCAGAGGTATGTGCCCAGTTCAAATATGAACAGTTGAAAAACTATGCACAGACAGATTTTAATCAATCTGAAAATGTGTACATTAGGCAAAATAGAATAGATCACAAGACATTTAAATATGTCAGTGCTAGAATATTTATGAGCCATTCTCTTAATAAAGACATACCTATAAGTAAAACTTTAGATTATTTTAAATTGGAGTCTGCAAGAAAAAAAGGTTATAGCATAGAGTGCATCTACACGTTCACAGTTTCAGACAGGTGGTCAGCCACACCATATCCTAAGACAGTGATGGGAAACCTTTTAGAGACCGAGTGCTCAAACTCAACAGGCCGCCATCCATGTCGCAGAGGGGTGGGGCTAACTCTGTGCTGGGGGGGATGGAAGAAGCATTTCCATTGGCCTGCTGGGAAGAGGGGTGGGGCAAACTCTGTGCTGGGGGGAGGAAGTACTCCCATTGGGCAGAAGGACAGGGAGGTGGGCAAACTCCGTGCTGGGGCAACAGTGTGTTTGCCCACAAAGAGGGCTCTGAGTGCCCCCTCTGGCACATGTGCCATAGGTTTGCCACCACTGTCCTAGGGTATTTATTCTGTTTCCCCAGCAGTCACTCAGGCTGTGCATGAAGCATGTGTTTTTGGAGTTTCATAAATTTTATGACTCACTCAAGCCTACTCATACATCCCTGTTTTTCATAGATGGCATGGATTGAAAACATATGACTCCACAGTGGGAAAACTAATTTTAAATTCCTCTGATTTTCTAGATACTCAACCAGGGTCTCGAAATAAAACAGAGAAATGAAAAATCAGTTTTCCTGTAGTCTTTACATATGTAAAAGATAAGCAAATGTTGCTCTCTTTTTTTGGTAAATGAACTAGGTTTCTGATTTATCCCGGGAACTGACCTCTGGGCTATGAAATACTTAAAATAGGAGAATTACATTGACAAGATTACTACTGCATTTCTTTAAAATATTTTTTCTAAAAAGGTGTTCACTAAAGAAAAGCTCCATGACTTCCATGACAAAAAGGGCTTTAATCAATGGGCAAAGAAGAAATTACTTGGTTTATGAAATAAGTGGACTTCAACATATACCAGTCTTTCAGTCTTTCTATTAATAAATATCCCATATACACATTCTATGAGCGCTAAGATGCTACTGAGCCTTGAAATGATGTTATTGACTTTGCAGTATTTCTGATTGTTTGCACCACAGATTGATATGATACATTTCAGCAGACGCTCTCTGAATTAAATTCTCAACTCATTCCCAACCATGTTTCTCTAAAAAACAAGGACTGTCTCCTCCTGTTTTCCATACCATCTGAAATTCCCTACCAAAGGTGTCTTAGGCTTCTTCTTCTTCCATGTCTAGGCCAGATGTGAAACTGGCAAAATGAAGCTACCTTTTGGTGAGTTCATTCCGCAGTTCCTTTCACCTGACCTAGTGTGAGAAAGATTAGCTGGCAACATATGTTTGCTGTTACCAGGGTATCCCTGACTGCAGTTTAAGAATACCACAATCTTTGAGGAGGCTCTTTCTGTGTTCCCAGTGCTTTAGACTGACCATAATTTACTCTCTTTCTATCAGCTGCTGACAATGTTTTGCATTCTAATAAATCTTTGCCATTTAAGCTGAACTACTGTTGAAGTGGCTTTAATCGGCTGGGTGTTCTTTACCTGTGTTTTTATTATGCTTTTATTTTTAATTACATTTGTTTTACTTGATTTTTATTACTGTCAAGCTGTTTTGAGTGCCATTTTCTTGACAGCAAAGTAAGGTATAATTTGGTAAATTAACAACGACAACGACAACGACAACGACAACGACAACGACAACGACAACGACAACGACAACGACAACGACAACGACAACAATAATAATAATAATAATAATAATAATAATAATAATAATAATAATAAGAAGAAGAAGAAGAAGAAGAAGAAGAAGAAGAAGAAGAAGAAGACACTCTTAGAAACATTACATGGAAAATGTTTATCACTGAAATGTATTACTAAGCAAGATTATGGGCATACTTAAAGATACAGAGCCTAGCAAAGTTGCAGTTAAGTATTTATCTCATGGTCTCCTGCTGGTGTTGCCAATGGCTGTTTAGCTAAGGGCTTCTGAAGCTGTTGTTCCAAAAAATGAACTCTTCTAGATTTGGAAAGGTCTTCTAACACCCATAATCAAGGATTCTCCTAAGGAAAGACCAGTTCAAGGCAAAGTTCTCGAGGCCCTGGATGAGACTGACACGAGATCAGAAATGGTGGAAGACGATGCTTCAATCCACTACCTCAACTTCAATTTTTAACCTTAAGGTTTTAATTTCTGAATTTGTAGAGGTATAGTGAGATTGTTTCGTTTGTTTTGCACTCATTATGAATAATCTTTCTCTTTTTTGTAAGCCGCCTAGAGTCAGGTTCACCTGATTAGGGTGGGATAATAAATCTAAATAAATAAACCTGACGTATGAAACACAGATCAACCCAAGTAAGTATTAACTGCTTGGTGTGCTCCAAGCTAGAGCAAAGAGCATAGGAAGGCACAAATCAGATAAATTGCATCTTCATTGAGCTCTAACGCATCGTCTCACACCAACAGCTCTCAATTTGTGAAGATGTAATTATTTTCTGGTTCATAAGAATAGTGAGAGATTAAATAGATTCAGGGTAGCAACTGTATGGAAATAAGTCATAATACACAACAATAAGCACTGAATTATCAGATTTCTTAGATTACAAACCCCACAATTCTCCATTCTGGGAGTTCCACCTGATAGTCGCACAACTATAGACACAAAAAGGTAGCTCACATAGAGAAAAGGCCTATCAGGAAAGGGTGCATGTGCCTTTTGGGTATGAAACTCTTTTTGACTTTTGTTTTCCCAAACTTTTTGGTTCTTTTTTTAAAAAAATTAATGTTCTTTCTTTTTAAAAAATAGTTATTTTGAAGTTCACTGTAGCCATAACCATTGTGGGTTATGGAAACAAAAATTGCTTGGTCTTTTCTTCCCTAGAAAAGATGCTGAGAGCTTCATAAAATGTTAGAGACATTTTTCTACCCTTGCAATCACTAAGTGAAAAAGTTAGTTAAAAAGGCATGAAATTACTCTATTAATACTTGGGAGAAGTAAAGATGTCACACACACAAAAAGAATTGAGAATTAATATGGTGTGAGATTTTCTTTGCTAAACTATTAATTGCCAAAAAATTGGAAGTCTGCAGAAAAGTTGTTCCTTGATGAATGGTTAAGAACTAATTCATACCAAAAAGTATTAGGGGATTTTGTCTAAAAACTCCTTTACAGATAATTGGTTACCTTTTATCCAGTTTTGGAATAGCAGCTATAACGTGAATTATGTTCCAGAAACTATTCTCTATTGTGCATTTTAACTCCATTTTAAAAATTGTTTTTATCAAGTTTGTGCTTTTGTTTAAGAAAACCAATTAAAATTATTTTTGCATGATTAATTAGCTAATCCATTTCAAGTATTTATATCCCATTTTTCAAAGCTCGGCAGGCAAAAAATGGAGAAGAGAAGAAGTGTATTCACAGATACAGTCAGTGAGAAATGTGGGGAATATTGTCAAGAAACAAACGTTTCTAATGCCCAAAGCTTTTAGAGGTGTCTAACCAGCAACCTCTGTACTACAAAGTCAACATAAAGAGGTGTGCTTAAGGTTTTAATAATTAAAGGTAAGGTAAAGGTCACCCTTGCTCGAAAGCCAGTCGTATCTGACTCTAGGGTTCAGTGCTCATCTCTGTATATAGTCAAAGAGCCATTGCTGTCTGTAGCTGCAGACTTCATTAAATTCTTTTTTTTTTAATGCTGTGGGCTGATCATGTGGTTCAGGGAGCCGGTCACTAAGGTCCGTACGGGCACATTTTACTTCCGCTTCCAGGAGTGACAAGGGCTTCGTGGGCCAGATGAATTGGCATCAGGGGCCGCACCCGGCCCCCGGGCCTTAGTTTGGGAACCACTGCCATACAGTAACACCCAACCCTTTGTTCAGACAAAACTTTTTACTTAGCACAATTGGCAATATTTTATCATAACGATGATTGTTGCTGTTTATTAGCTCTCTGGCTCCCAAATCATTCTGAGCTCTCCCACTGACGTGGGTTTCATTAAAAATGATAGATTTATATTAAAAAGTCCATTCAACCCAACTGGATGAGTTAGAGTTCATGTTAAACAATGGCAGATCATTTCTCAGCTCTGCTGTTGATGTTTTCAATATGGTTTCCTTAGCCATAATTTTTAATACACTACTTTTATTTATTTGACATGCTATGCTTGATGTCATCTCTAGAGATTTATCTGAAATTCAGGTGGGAACAAACTGGGGGCACTTTGACAATTAGATCTTTTCAGAAACTAAAATATTTAAAACCAAGCTCTGGGAAGATTAGAAATATGCTTTTAACACACTAATACATCTCAGTTTTGTAAAGACTCTTGCAGCTAAAGCAAAAATTGACTTGACATGTTAAAAGGCTATTATTAAATATTATCATCTAGATGTTACAGCTTTCTAGATAAAGATGCCCATTATTCAGACCATACCACTAAAGGTGATACCTTTGCGGGGAATAGTATGCTACACAATTCAATATTGAGATCCAATGTATTGTACCTGTAATTAATTAAATTGAGTTATATTGTTTTCCTTTTTTTTCTTTTTGGGTGGTCTAAAGGTCTGTTCCTAAGTGGGTGTCCTGGATCAATGCTTAGAGAAGCAATATTTGGCTGAAATGCAAGATAGAATCTCCAAGCTGGGGAGGAAGAAACAACACACATAAGTGCAGGGAAAAGTGTCATGCAGTGGTCAAACCAGGGGCTCTCAACATTTTTCAGCTGCGGGCCAGACTATGCCCCCTCAGACAGCTGAGCAGGCTGGACTGGGGGTTCTCCCTGCCATGAACGCTGCCATAAAATGCATCCACAGCAGTCATAAACGAATTTACAAAGGCCACAGACTCATTTACAGCTGCCGTAAATGCATTTATGATGGCTGTAAATTAGTCCACAGTCAATTCCAGCAGCGACGGGGGGCGGGAGCGATGTCAGGGGCCGGATTATTTGGCACCATGGGCCATAGGTTGGGAACCCGTGGGTTAAACTGTAGTAATACAGCTAAAACTGCTGATATTGTGAGTTCAGTCCTGACAGGCTCCAGGTTGACTCTACCTTCCATCCGTCTGATGTCAGTAAAATGAATATCCAGCATGTTGGAGTGTGGTTTAAGTGCTTGTAAATAGTAAATGCTATTGCTATTGCTAGTCTGCTCATAGTGAGATGAAATACTGTATAAAGAATCAAGGAATGCACATGAACCCGGGAGCCAAACATAACACAGGGACTAGCCCAATGAAGGAGGCACAGTGTGGAATTGAACTTCCAATCTCTGACTCCGCAGACAGATTCCTAAACTATTGAGCCATCCAGAATGATTCTATAAACTAACATTAAAGGTAAAGGTTTCCCTTGCTCGAAAGCCAGTCGTATCCGACTCTAGGGGTCAGTGCTCATCTCTGTTTCTAAGCCAAAGAACCAGCACTGTCTGCTTCTGCAGATGTTTCCATGGTCATGTGGCAGGCATGAGCTAATTCTCACCTAAAGCATTTCTGATCAGAGGGCTGGGCGCCCCTATGGATTTCTTCATGGATTCATGTCCTTGGATCAAAGCAACATGGTGTTGAGCCTCTTCAAGAGATGGCTGAAGAACCTCCAAACTGGCTCTGCTTTTATGTGGTTTCTAGGTGCTCCCATCTCCCACTTGAATGTCCAAAATATGAGGATGACCTAATTGGTATTACTAAAATGTGTTTGATCTCACAGGTGTCTGTTTGAAGTGGTTACCTTCCCAGGCACGCATTGATGCAATTTGAGATTCTTCAGGTGGTTGCTGATGTCATTTGGTGACTTTTTCATGTGAAAGTCAGTTATCTCCCTTTCTCAGGAATGTTGGGAATTAAGTGATGCAACTTTGGGAAATTCCTTTTGTTATCTAAGTGTAGCCTCACTCACAGATGTCAGGGCATCTTACCTGCCCACTTAGCCTTTCTTGGCATCTAGTGACATAATGCTGTCTGAAATGCCTAGCAGGTATAATGGAATGTGACTGACACAAGAGTGCTTCCATTTTGAGTTTAGTTATTCTCAAACCTTACAGAGAATATGATCTATAAATCCTAACACTCAATGAATATATAAATGTAAATGTAAAGAAAACTAAAATATTAATTAATCCTTTGTATGATTTCATGACACTTACAACACACACGCACTAATCAGCTGATCCACATTTTCAGCTTTGGCAATATGAAGCTAATTGGACCATATATTCTTAAATCTAAGAATTTTAGGAGAAAATGGGTGATTGACAAATGCATACACCCCTTTCCAGTATCCATGTGCTCCAGGTTGGAAGGTATAGTCTCAATGCTCACCTGTAGGCCAGGTCTTCCAAATGGTGCTGGGTGAGATCAGATGGCATACATGGAGTGGTAGAGGTGACCCCATCAGAGAGAATAAATCCTAGATTTATAAACTTAGTTCCTCCTCATCTGGACCTAGAGGACAACATTTGACATCATCCTTGCACTTTAGAATAGACTGTTCTCTCTACTGTACAACTGCTACCTTGAAGGCAGCACATTTTGATTCAGAACATCTGAAGAAAGTAGACTCTGAAATATCTTATCATGATTTTTCAAATAATTCTTTTCTGTTAGGCAATTTGATAAACAATTTAAGGGATCAACCACACCCTTCTGAGATTCAGAGCAACATTTTATGATTTGCCATTTGATGGGGTTTTTTTTAAAAAAATCCTCTTTCTTTCTCACTGTCTCATAGAATCAACAAACATTCTTGAGGGTACACAAGAGGAAAACCAAATTAGTAGGCGGAGGAAGGAGTTCATTGGACAAGGAACAACATTAAAGGAGGATATAGCTGAGGAACTCAACCTCCTCTACCTCACTTGGAGAACCCTGAATAGGGTGAGGGTTGGAGTCCCTAAGTTCAAGACCAACATGCTCAAGCGGGGGCTGCTAGCAGACAACAACATGCTGTGTGAGTGTGGAGAGAGACAGAATCCAGCTCATTTACTGGTCTGCCCATTGCTGCCAGAAACATGCACTGATGAGGACTTGGGTTTTGGCAACAACAAAGCCAAGAAAGTGGCTTCATTTTGGCAGTCCAGGGTTTGATCAGGACATAAAAGAATAAGAAGAGAATCACAGAAAATAAAAGAATCACAGACATAAAATAATAATAAGAGAATCACCATACAGGTGTCTTTTACTTCCACTTCCGGGAGCGATGAGGGCTTTGTGGGCCAGATGAATTGGCATCAGGGGCCGGATCTGGCCCTGGGCCATAGTTTGGGCACCCTACTCTACTGAGTCAGGAAATCCCAGCTGAAGCTTCCCTGGCATATGGTGATCCAACTTCTCTTTTTAAAGCTGCTAAAAAGGAGATAACCTTATGGTTTCTGCTTGTCACTTCTCTCTAGGACAGGAAAGAAACTTCATTGGTAAACACAAATATGGTACAAATCAACCTTATGGTAGCATCATGTAGCTCACATATTACCAGCTTGTCTGCAAAAAAAGGTGTGTAGCTCTGTTAAGACAGAGACAGACAAAGACAGAGACCATTAGTCTGACATCACTTGTTTTGGAGAAACGCAAACTGGATCTTGGTAGTCACACCACTCTTTCAAAAATGCTTCCAGACTGACTGTTTAGTGGTCTATTCTAGAATCTTACCTGTGTCAAATCCACTGATCTGTAGTTGCTTGGGTCCTCTTCGTTCCCCTTACTTTTTGAATATGGGGTAAGATTTGCCCCACTCCAGTCACCCAGGATCTCATCTGTTCTGAATAAAATAAAATAAAAAAGGATTATGGACAGTGCAAAATTACATCTTTAGTACCCTTGGATACAGTTTATCTGGCCCTGGAGACTAGACTTCATTCAAATTATTGTATTCCAATATCATCAACAGGTCTGCACCAGTTCGCCAGAACTGGTAGCAGAAATTTTAGCTGGTCCCGCCCATCCAAGTTTTGAAATAAAGTAGTCCTAATTCTGGTGCAATATAGGCTTTCCCCCTGGCCACACCCACCATACCATGCCCACAGTGTTGTTGAAAAAATTTTTTGGAGCCCACCACTCCCCCCCACGCCCCAATTGACCATGTTGGATCTGAATTTAGGCACAACAGTCTTGTTACTTTCCGAGGCCACTTCCCACTGGCTCCTCAAGTTGAGGGAGAAGGAAAAGGTACCTACTTGGTCACACCTCTATTTTCTGGACCACTAAAATCATGCTAACACTTTTTTTTTCATCACCACTTTCACATTTGCTAAAGCTGAAGTCTTTTATCACCAAAGCACTTGAAAACAGAACAAATTCCAACAGTTCTCCTTCCCAGAAATAAAATCCTTACTTGGCAGTTTTATTATTCCTTACATTTAAATATTTCTTATATTCCACCCCATGCTCAAAATCATAAGCGTTTTAGGGTTTGCCTAATTAAGTCTTTCTCCCCCTCCTCCCTCCGCCTCCCTCTCTGTCTTCAACTCTCTACCATCTCTGCCTAATGATAAAAGAAACATATAGTCCCCAAGCACATCAGAAAACAAAACAAAACAAAATAAACAAAATAAATTAAAATAAAAACACTGTAGCACTTTAAAGACTAACTGCTATATTTTTATTGTTAGCTTTCGTGGATCAAGTCCACTTCATCAGACAAAGAGTGACACTTACAGGCATGTTCTTTATATACCAAATTCAGGGGCTCAAAGGGAGAAGGGGTGTGGTCAAGCAAGATGACAGACAGAATTTCCAAAAAATTCATATAGTCCCCAACAAAGAGCTGACTTCAAGTAATAGTTTATAACACATCTATAATTTTTAGTTGGATCTTCCCTCCTCCACTGTAGGAAAACATGACCATTCTCATGGGAAAGAATAATTCTTTGGAGCAGGAAATGAGGTGAAAGGAGATAAACAATTTTATTTATTTGTAGTGTTTATTTGCTTACTTTATTTATAGACCGCCATTCTCCACTCACAATGCAAAGTTATACCATGATGTCCTTAGTTGTGCCTGTTTTTTGAGAATGAAGGCTTTATGTCCCTCTCAGCCCCAGTTCTGAGATTTCCTTAGGGACCCCTTTCATCTTGAGGAAGCCATTGGGATCTGTGTCTGATTTAATGCCCGAAAATAGTCACCACTGGTTCCAGTCCCACTGCCAATCCCAGCATGGGCAATTTTCATGACACACACACACACACACACACACACACACACACACACACACACACACACACACACACACACACACACACACACACACACACACACCATCTTAACCAGGGCAGAACAGATCCCAATGGAGCCTCAGAACTTAAGAAAAGAATTAGAAACTTAATTCCAAAAAAACTACAGTGATTTATGGCATTATTAAGGTTGCTGTACACCAGGGGTTCCCAACCTAAGGCCCATGGGCTAGAGTCAGCCCACATTGCCATTTCATGTGGCCCTCCATCCTTCCAAGGGCATTTGAGAAACAAAATGACCACCACTTTGAAGCTGCTGGGATATAATGGCCACTCCATTGTGCAGGCATGGCAAAATCACTGTCCAGTCCTCCAAGGTGACTGAGATAGTGTGACCGGCCCCTGGCTTGAAAAGGTTGAGAACCTCTGCTCTACAGGATTTCAGTTGATTTGAACAGATTTGACTAAAGGAGACTAGAAAACTTTGCAAGAATGTTAACTGGTGATTAAATATACTTTATGTATAAATCCTTACCGTTTGTTGCTTTACACTGCTGCAGATAGATTTTTTTCCTAATGCTAACTACTGCAGCATGACAAATGACTCTTTTGCATACCCAATCATAATACTGTATTAGCCAATGTCTCTCCCTAAACTTTTAACAAAGGTCATCTTCTTCAGGTCCATGACTTTTCATGAACTTTGATCTTGCATTCAGCTAAGAATGCAATGTTAGGCTGCTCCCAGCTGTAAACTGTCAGTCTGGAAATTTAATTAGGATGGTACCTGTGAGTGCCAAAACATTGAATTCCTGAAGATGCTTGGTTATGAAGAGCTCAACACAACAAGTACGATTTCATTTATTTTCCTGAGAAATGTTGGAAGGAGCCAAGCCAAGGTTAACTTCATTTCACTTTGTTTTGTTGCAGATGCAAAAGATCAGAGTCTTAGTGTTCACAGTGACCTTGTGGTTACATTAAAATTCTTTGCTAGGTGTTGATCAATAAGCTCTGAGTTTCTGGGTTTGCCAAAGACTGTGAGAGAAAATCACACATGCACACATCTTTCTGCAAGGATTATAATTGGGTACAATGAAGAATTGGCATGTTAGTAAGAAAAATTTTTTAAACATTAATCGTGTTTAAACAATTCACACATAAGAATACAGTGATTAATTCTAATCACTATATACAACTTCTGTATACAACATCTCAATAGCGAGATGTTACGTATTCCCAATGTTGCTAAATGGAGTCAAAACTTGGACATTGATTAAAGCATCTAAAAAGAGAATCAAAGCTTTTGAAATGTGGATCTACATACGACTGCTCAGGATATCACGGGTTGGTCATGTGACTAATGTAGAAGTATTGCACCAAATGGATAAAGAACAAGAACTCTTTAAGACCATTAAGCAAAGAAAGCTCCAATATCTTGGCCATATCATGAGGAACAACATAAAGTATAGAATACTCCAACTTACTCTACAAGAAAAGATCCTCAGGAAGAGAGGTCCTGGATGTAGATGGACTTAATGGCCGAAGAACGTGAGAAACTGGTGTGGCATGTACTCGGAAGAACTGTTCCGAGGAGTTAAGAACAGAAAGACCATCACCATGATGATAGCCAATATCTGGATCAGATATGGCTCCTGAAGAAGAAGAAGAAGAAGAAGAAGAAGAAGAAGAAGAAGAAGAAGAAGAAGAAGAAGAAGAAGAAGAAGAAGAAGAAGAAGAAGAAGAGGATGAGGATGAGGATGAGGATGAGGATGAGGATGAGGATGAGGATGATGATGATGATGATGATGATGATGATGATGATGATGATGATGATGATGATGATGATGATGATGATATAACTTGGGGAGGTTATTTTGTCTCCATGGTCACTCTGTTATGGAGTTCATTGTGGGTCGATTATCTCCCCAATGTTATTTAACATCTATGTAAATTAATTGGGGATGTCAACTTGTGGTGTTCATATTTTTATTAAATGAAACCAAAAGTACCTGTATTCATTACTTTTGAGAAACAACAGATAAAATGTTACCTTTTAAATTTATAAATAGTAAACTATTTTTCCAGGGGCTTTAGAATGATACTTATAACTAATCACTTTTAAAGCACCTTCCAATGGTAACATAACCTTAAACCTTCACCAGATACTCATGTAGTCCTATAGGAGAATAGTACAGTATGTATAATAGGAGATCATAAATAGGGACTCAAAGAAATATAAATTAAAACCAAAGTAATTGAAATTTAAGACTATAATCCATTCTGGATCATAGGATTAAAAAATTTCCACACTTCATTGAGAAAATAAATATGAGTTATCTACTTGAATGCAGGCAAGAATGCAGGCAAGAAAGATAGCACTTTGGTAAATCCATATTATTTCTGTTATGTACAACAAGTTTGAGATAAGTAGATATATTTTTACCAGAAAAAGTAAATAATCTTTATTTTCAGTGTCATAAATTAGCACAGGCAGATAGCTGAATAGCACACTGGATATAGTTTAGCATATCTTTCCCATGTTGGGTGGGGAGGAGAACGGTGGAGTCATTTATCAATTATTAATACCTGTTTTTATTCTGTCAGTCAAAATAAAGGATGTGGTCTGTTGGTTTTCTAATTAATAGTTTAATTTGTAGACTGGGAACAATAGTCTGCTGTCTGAGACTGTATTTCTAATAAGAAGTATAATTGGAATTAGGCTCTCTCAGTTTCACCTTGAAAGAGAGATGTGTCACACCTAGCAGTCACCGAACACTGTGTCTTGTTTGTCAAAACCAAATTTACAGCTGGAATCCAGTGAGCTGCATTAAATGCTGAACATCACTTACAGAGACCTGAGGCTACTTTGACCACAACTACTGACCAAACATATGACAAACCCAGTGGGGTTTATATATCAGCCATCGTTATCAATATACTGGCCAGGATTCAGGTGGTTATTCCTTTCTATAGTACTCTAACCTATATAGTGCAAAATCTTGCCCCAGAGTGATTCACAGCCCTTCTCCATAGGTTTTTAGGATGTCACAGAAGCTGAAAAAAGGAAGGGTGAATAAAGGCAAAAGTCTCCCTTGCACCAATGCCAGTTGTATCCGACTCTAAGGTTCAGTGCTCATCTCCACTTATAGCCAAAGAGCCAGTGCTGTCTGAGTCTGCAGACATTTCAATGGCATGACTAAAGTGCATGTAACACTGTTTACCTTCCCACCAAAATGGTACCTATTTATCTACTTGCTATTTCTTGCTTTTGAACTGCTAGGTTGGCAGGGGCTGGGACAGAGATGGGAGCTCATTCCATCATGCAGTACTCAGGTCTCGGGAAAGGTGGGAGTTACCAATTCTGATGAAAAAGGCAAGATCCAGTTTACATACCAGTTGGATCCTGGCCACTAACCAGCAGCCCTATTACAATGGTAAGCAGAAGACATGTAGACTGTGAACAGAATTCATTACGTTACAGATATAAACACTGGACTGTGTGAAAATGCTTGCATTGGGGGACTTAAGTATCCACAAGAACACACCAGTGTCACATACAGTGGCTTCTGAACTCAAGGCCAATCCCAGTTTTTAAAAAGTTTTAATTAAGTTTGGATTATAGTAAAGGTATAAGGGTACTGCACGATGGATTGAGCGTCTGTGTCTGTCCCAGCTCTTGGGGACATGAAAGGAGCCTCATTTGGGCATTTCCTGAGCAGAGTTTCTTCCACACAAAAATCCTTTCAACCCAGAATAATTTCTGACATGAAATTATTATTATTATTATTATTATTATTATTATTATTATTATTATTATTATTATTATTATTATTATTATTATTATTATTATTATTATTATTATTATTATTATTATTATTAGTTCCCCAGCTCTGCCACTGAAACTCACTTCTGGGCAGGGGAGACCAGTAAAATCCTTAAATACCAAATAATTCATGTGCATTGAAAATGCTCTTAAGGTAACTGTAAGTCAGTTCTGACTTGTCAGCTCACAATAATGACAGCTATACTCTACAATGTAAGCAATAGTCTTTCTTTTTGTTAAAAGGAAAATGTCTTTGTAACCAAGTAGAAGAGGTGCTGAAGGCACCATAGGCCCATTACAGAAGTATTGTCTCTTTATTTTTAAAACTGTGTTCAAACCAAAGTAGGTTCTGCAGGAAGAAAACGTCTCCTATATTTTATGCAGGCTTTGCTTTAACTAGAACAACAAAAACATGTGCTCAAAGTACAAACTGGGTAGACTTTTTTTCATCTTTTGGCTATATATGTGGAACTGATTACTCCTTTTAAAATGGTCAGCGTTCGTATAACAAGATTAAGATTTTGTGAACCTGGCCCCTTCATTTTGGCAAATTGACTTCTTATTCCCACTCAGCCATTTGTTAGCAGAAAACAATCCAATTAAGTGGAGACAAATTGATTTAATTCAGGGGTTGGCAATCTTTGACTATGGGACTTTATCTATATAATTTAATTCAGAGCTAGCTGCATGAAGTTTCAGAACACTTCTGTAATCAGTTCAGAGCATTGGTAAGGATGACCTGTCTCTTTTTTGGGGGTAGCCCTTTTAATGAGGAGAAAGAGGGGAAGAAATATAAAGGAGTGGCAAAGAGATAATAGAAGATAGCCAAACACTGGCCAAAGAAGGAGCTGAAACTTATCAACGTCACATTTTGATGCAAACCAATAGAATCTGCATTTTCCAAAATAAAGCCATAATGAGAAAACAATTGGTTTTTTTCCTTCTCCAAGTTCTGTGATGCTCTTCTCCACTGTCAAAATAACCCCAAAATACACTCATTTTCTTTCTTTTTGTTAAAAGGAAAATGTCTTTGAAACCGAGTAGAAGAGGCGCTGAAGCCACCACAGGGAAAGAGAAAGGCCTCGATAGCCAGTTGTATCTGACTCTAGGGGGTGGTGCTCATCTCAGTTTACAGCCAAAGAGCCAGCGCTGTGTGCATCTGCAGACATTTCCATGGTCATGTGGCAGACATGACTTCACATGCATGAACACTGCTACCTTTCCTGCTGCAGTGTTACCTGTTTATCTACTTGCAGTTCCTTGCCTTTGAACTGCTAGGTTGGCAGGAGCTGGGACAATAGGACAGGAGCTCACTCTGTCATGCATAACTAGGGTCTCAAACTGATTACTTGCTGACCTCATTAAGCTCAGCATCTTAACCACTAAAGCCACTGTGGCTTATATGGAGAAATTCTGAACAAAATTCCATACCAGT
The DNA here is from genome assembly GCA_030440675.1 of Furcifer pardalis. Classification (NCBI taxonomy): domain Eukaryota; kingdom Metazoa; phylum Chordata; class Lepidosauria; order Squamata; family Chamaeleonidae; genus Furcifer; species Furcifer pardalis. The sequence goes on from CP126897.1 coordinate 103,298,521, forward strand.
TTTTCAGCACATGTCACCTCCCACCAGTGGTGGGCAGACAAAATGTTTACTATCACACTGTGGGCGGAGCTAACATCATGGGCAGAGCCATCATGACATCATGATGATGTGGGCAGAGCCAATGATGTGGGCAGAGCCAAAGTTAAAATAAAAATAAAAATATAGTACACATAAAAATAGAAATAAAAACACATAAAAATACAAATTAAAATAGACATTAAATAGAAATAAAAAACATAAAAATGCAAACTAAGTAGACATTAAATAGAAATAAAAGCACACTACATAAAACACAGTGTTTTAAAACACCCACCCACCCACCCATTCCAAACACAAACCCTAGTCACTTACCTGGCTGGGGTCGGGGAGCAACAGGCAGCACCGGCATGGCGGACCGGCAGACTGGCAGCGAGGCAGTCCAGCGGACCTGCAGCATGGCCTAGCCCAGTCTGGCCTGGCCCAGCCTGGCAGCACAGCCTGGCCTGGCAGCGCGGCCTGGCCTGGCCTAGCTTGGCTCAGCGGTGCACTGAGGGAAGACCACCACCGCTGCTGCCACTCCTCCAAAGAGGCCGCTGAGGGCCTCAACAGCCAGCCGTGGCACCCTTCCTTGCAGCACAAAATGGCTGCTCGTAAGTGTGGATGCATCAAAATACCATTTGACACATGCGCGCCTCCAGTATTCAGCATGCATGCGTCAAATGGTGTTTTGATGCATGCGCACTGACAAGCAGCCATTTTGGGCTATGAAGAAGGGCAGCTGGAGAGGCGACTGAACCGGTCGCCTCCAAAAAAAGTAAACATCCCGGGTGGTCTCCCAGGAGGGTTACTCTCCCCCCCCCCGGGAGACCACCCACAATTTTTACTACCGGTTCAGTAGAACCGGTCCAAACCGGCAGCTGCCCACCACTGCCTCTGACCCAGCCTGAAAATAAACAGTAGTCCTTGACCAAATAACCCCCCCCCCCATAGTATATATATTTCAGTGATGTATCTTCTGTAGAGAGCAGGATTAGCAAGATAATTTTCTACACATAGCAAGAAATAAGGAATCCTTGAATGAGTCTCTGTGTCAAAAGAGATAGCTTGGCCTTAGATAAAGAATGATGAATCATAAAGCAGCACACTACGGTGAAATGAGATAACATTTTTTAAAAAATAAAACAGACCAGCACTATTAGCAGAGCAAGGATGAAAAATTTTACCCTATAAACCCAAGGTAGCATAGATAGATTTTTCAACATTCATACAGCTGTAATGAACTCATGGCTTTCCAGGCATGGGAGAGAATTAGACATATGGGAATTAAGACAGAGATAGAAAAAGTTACTTTTTGGAATCCAGCTCCCAAAATTTTGGCTCTGGCCTTTAAGCCCATGTTATCTTCATACAGAGTAAGGAGATTTAGAGCTGAGTATATTCCTTGAGGAATAGTAATTTCTGGACCACTAAGCTTCTCTCTATTTATTGTTAGGTTTTTTTTTTTTTAGTAAAGCCCTTTATGTGGTGCTAAAAGCACATCTTTATTTTTAGCTCAATTTCCTAAGTGATCTTGAATGTGTTGTTTTTACTCTTCTGGTCTGGATTATGTTTAGAGTCATATTGATTGGGAAGGGCGTGACAAAAAGTACTTGTGGGCAAGCTGTATTCTTTGTAGCTTTGTATCTTTGTCTTTCATACATCATTTTTGCAACAGTTTCAGGAGCAATAAATTCCCAGTAAATCAAGCTAACATCTTTGGAATTCAGGTTTTTAGGTAGCATGGAGAAGGAAGAAGGAAGGAGAATAAGAAGAAAGGAGAAAAGAAGAAGTAGAAGGGGGAAAATGAATATGAAGAAGAGGAGGAGGAGGAGGAAGAAGAAGTAAAAGAAGAAAGGAAGAAGAAGAGAGGAAGAGGAAGAAGTAGAGGAAGAAGAAGAAGATGGAAGGAGTAGGAGGAGAAAGAAGGAGAAAAAAGGAGAAAGAAGAAAGAAGGAGAAACCAGTCAGCCTCGATTTCAGAATTAAAATTTTCATCCAATATTCTGTATGGTTTTTCCCTCTGTCAGCTGTATTTTTTATGGCTCTACAAATTTTCCTTTTCTTACTGATAAAGTTGCATATTTCTCTATTTCAAAATCCATCACAGCATCATTGCTGAATATTCAAACTATGTGCACAAACTATTCAATAGCAGAAAGAGGAATTTCAAAAAGGCCAACTGGGGAAAGTATTCATTACATGCTGTCAAAGGGATTGTCTTATTATTTTAATCAAATAAGAATAATGGAGAGGTTTAGAATTAAAGAGACAGACATATTCCTAAATCAGTATTAATTACCTTGCCTTATAGACTCTGGGAAGATCAAGGCTAAAAGATTCCACAAGTAGCATGTCACTGGGCTTCCCAGAAAATGCACTATGAATGCACCCAGCAAAGTTTGGTCCATCCTCACTTACCTGTATCTAACTTGCATTCCCCTCCTAAGTAAATTGATTACAAAAGTGCAGGATCCCTCCATTAATGAAAGGGAGGGGGATCCTATAGCAATATCCCCTCAACCAGATATCTTTTCAATGTGTTGGCCTAGGACTCCCATTATCCCCAGTCAGCATGTCCAGCAGGATTGGTGGGAACTGTAGTTCAACCCCTCTCAGAGGACTAGACCACACAGAGCCAGTGTGAAAATTAGGGTATCAATCTCTATGATGTAAGGATGAGTCCAGCCCTCCTTGGCTCATATTTTACTTCTAGTTGGCTGGCAGTGAACGCAGATGCAACAAGATGCCAGCTAAGCACAAACATCCTAACAGTTCTGCAGGCAGCCAGAAAGGCAGTGAGAGCAGCCCTGACAGCCAGGAGAACAAATAACATTCATTCATTCATTTTAAAAAATTGATCTTTCAAAGCCAGAGTCAGAGGAACAGAGCCATTTCTAGCTCTGCTTCAACAATGCAAACAGATGGTGCTGCCATTCATAGGGACAGACAAACGACAAATTAATGATGTATATTGGTGAACCAAAGGGGGAGTAGGAGAGAACACCTGGTTGGCTTCAAACAGCCAAGAGTCAACTGGGCTTGAAGGAGGAGACATACATTAGATTAGAAACCTGAGAGGAAATGGCACAGGATCAGAAATTAGATCAGTTTGAAAGGTTGGGGCAAGAGGTGGCCGCTTTCAAAGGAAAGGCATGGAGAATTGTGATGACTTTCTTATACAGCTGCTACAACAGTGGGATCCAAATCAGATCAGATTTGGGAAGGCGTCCAATAATTAGGTTTCCACATCCTATGTCCCTCCATCAAGAACAGAATGGGGATTCGGCATTTGTGCCACTATGAAATTTATTTTTCCTTTCTCACTTGGGGGCTCATGGAGACTTACAGTGTAACTTCACAAGTAAGTGGGCTGTGAAACAATATGGTAGAAGAGTCCTTTGCAAGTCCCTTGTATGGGACTCACCATATTCAAGGCAGCCCCAAAAGATTTTTCTGCCTGGAAAAGAGCTAGTAAAGGTTAAGGTCACCCTTGCTCAAAAGCCAGTCATATCCGACTCTAGGGTTCAGTGCTCATCTCTGTTTATAGCCAAAGAGCCAGCGCTGTCTGCATCTGCAGATGTTTCAGTGGACATATGGCAGGGGCAGCAGTGGCTCAAGTGGTTAAGGTGCTGAACTCGACAACTGGAAGGTTGGAGTTCTATTCCCGAGTACTGCATGACTGCTTGAGTGCCCATCTCTGTCCCAGCCCCTGCCAACCTAGCAGTTCGAAAGCAAGAAATTTCAAGTAGATAAATAGGGACCACTTCAGTGGGAATGTAAACAGTGTTCTGTGCACTCCAGTGTTGAGGCATGCACGGGAGAGCTACAAATGTCAAATTCTGGGCTCTTCCAGATGTGTCAACTGTATCAGCCTTTTCTGCCCCCTCTGTTTCATATTGTTCTTGGTGCATTTACCAAGATGCACATCTGTAACCTGACCCCAGAAGCTGGAGCCATGCAAACAAGAATCTAAGAGAAGGGGACAACCCAGGGACATACATCTACATATGGATATATTATACAGGTTCTTCCTGTTTATCTTTCTTCTGCTGCTGTATCTGAATCCAAATATTAGCGATCCTCATAGTGATCAACCATGAAGACTGTCCTGAGAACATAATGCAGTGGCCTATCATCTGCCTTCTGTATCACAGCAGGACCCCCATATCACTTATCTAATTTCCTGAGTCACTTTCTGATCCTGAGCCCTTTTGGCACACAAAGTCCTCCTCAGCTCCAGGCTGGTGTTGATGAAGCTCCTGTCCTCCATCAAGATGGATTCAAGTGGGATTTAATCCGGTTGGGAACCATTGCCCTTCCCTGTGGACTTCAGCATCCAAGGCTGTTAGTCTCCAGGGTGTCAGATTAGTTAACTTCCACCTGACACTCAGCATTGAGTCACTGGCAGTATGGTCTACTCTATTATCATAGCAGGATAACCTGGCCAGACTACCTGTTTATCATTACTTTTCTTCTATCATTGGAAAAAAGAAAAAGGAAAGAGCAGAGTTTGCTCTTCTTAACATAGTTCTCCCCTGAGGAACACAAGATTAGGAGAATGCAAGTTACTCTGTTCCCAAAGTGGTTTTAGTGTCACTGGCAAGATGAGATGTGGCATGAGGGAGTGTGAATTTTTAACAAGTTTTATGAAGATGCCATGTCTCCTCAGTGGAATATGTGCAGAACACAGAGAAAGTCTCCTCAAAGATTGTGATATTTTTTAACTGAAATCAAGCATACCCTGGGCAATGGTCACCTTGTGCCAGCTAAAGTTTCTCACACCAAGTCAGGCAAAAGAAACTCACCAAATGGTGGCTTCATTTTGACAGTTGCACATCTGGCCTAGACAAGGAAGAAGAAGTGGAATATGTGCCATTGGTTAAAAACTACCAGTCTAAAAAGAAGAACTACAATAAGAAAAGATTAAGATATAGTAGAACAGTTCACAAACATGCATAGAATTGGACAGAAGTAGATCTCCCATATCTCGAGGCAATTTGAAATAGATTGGTAAGTAAATCTGGTTCTTAGTTGTGTAAAACAACAGGAAATAAATATCATTCCTTCAGTATATTCTGAAACTGGTTTAAATGAACGCACATTTTATTTATTGCATTTATGGCCTACCAAAAGGGACTGCAGTGGCTTAGTGGCTAAGATGCTGAACTTGATTACTGGAAGGTTGGCAGGTCAACAGTTCGAGATCTGAGCACTACATGACAGAGTGAGCTCCCCTCTCTGTCCCAGCTCTTGCCAATCTAGCAGTTTGAAACCAAGAAATTGCAAGTAGATAAATAGGTACCACTTTGGTGGGAAGGTAAATAGTGTTTTGTGCACTCTGGTGTCTGGTCATGCCTTCCACATGTCCCTAGAAATGTCTGCAAATGCAGACAGCACTGGCTCTTTGGTTATAAACAGAGATAAGCACTGAAACTGAACCCTAGAGATATATGCAACTGGCTTTTGAACAAGGGCGCCCTTTACCATTATCTTTAGCTTTACCTTCTTTACCTTTGTCTTATCATTTCTCCGTGCAACCTTAGACTCTCCCACTTCTGTCCTATATTCCCATCTGAGTCTCACCTCTGATCTAAGTGGAATGTGATGTCTCCAGGGTACACCCAAGGAGAACTGCAGGGGTGATTGAAGATTTTGCTGTGGGTGTTTCTAGCTGCACTTTAGCCACTTTCTCACCCTCACTCAAGAGAACTAAGGCTCTCATTCAAATTAAATATTTTACACAGCAGGTAGATAGCATCCTACACAACTAACCTCAATGTCATCTAAAAATACTGTTTGGGACAATCAGGCTATGGTTTACAGTTTGAAGCTGGACTGTTAAATCAAAAGACTTTTTTTTTGGTCTTCACTCTTATCTTCATGTGCTTTTTTCTTTTTGAGGAGCCAGAAATAAGAAGAGTAGACACTAAAGAATGTTTCAAAATAACTGCAGACACTGGATCAAATTTTGCAAATTAGAATTGAAGACGCCTTGCCGTCTGTGCCTGGAAGTATATTTATAGATATCCTCAAAATGGAACTAATTTATGTGTTACTTCCTTATAAATGTCCCTCTGGTAAATGCAAGCCTCCTAGATTATCTTGTGAAAGCTTCATGGAGATGGATACTTCCAAGAGAGCTGTGATTTTCAACAGGGAGAAGTGGATGCCTCATTTGCAGGTATCCATCAGTTATATGGGAAAAGTCAAATTATGCTTGCTGAGTCTCATGGGCCCTACTTTTATTTCTTTTCCTGGGTTGCATTAGAAAAATAGCAAATGGACAGCACCATCCTCTCAATTTACTGGCACATTCCTAAGCCAGAGGTGTTGAAGGAGGGATGCAGGAAAGAGGGAAATCGAAAAGTTTTGAAACTTGACATTTTGACAAGTGCTTTAACAATTTCCCCAGTTAGCATTTGTGTGCATGTCCCTTCAGTGATACAAAAGGCACCAGAGGAGCACTGTGTACAAATTAGAGACAGCTGTTTATCAAAGGTAGACAATAGTAAAGGTCCCCTTTGCTTGAAAGCCAGTCGTATCTGACTCTAGGATTCAGTGCTCATCTCTGTTTATAGCCAGTGCTGTCTGCATTTGAAGGCATGACTAGACACCGGAGTGAACAGAACACTGTTCACCTTCCCACCAAAGTGGTCCCTATTTACTTGCAATTTCTTGGTTTAAAACTGCTAGGTTGGCAAGAGCTGGAACAGAGATGGGAGCTCACTCTATTGTGCAGTACTTGGGTCTTGAACTGCTGACCTGCTGACCTTCCAGTAATCAAGTTCAGTGTCTTAACCACTAAGCATGCCTGTAATTAGACCATGTACCCTTGAGTATACAAATGTATTCATTCATTTGTTTATTTATTCATAGGCCACACTTTAAAAAGCACAACAACAACAAGTTTCTACCATCAATTTCATTTCTTTGGCTTCCCTAAACACTATGACAAGATTATTGGTGCTAGAACCAGAAGTTTCTTAAGTGTTAAAAGCAGCCTTAACACTACTGTATCTGTAATCACATCTGACCTTAGGAAGTCTGAAGATCAGCTTGCTTGGTTTTGTAATGAGTCATCAAGAGAATGAAACTGAGTTACTTTGTGTTTTGATCAACCAAATTCTGGAAGCCACCTTGACTACTCTACAGGAGAAATGCAAGGTATAAACAGACAAACAAGCAAACCAATAAAAGCATTTTGAATTGGACCTGGATGCAAACTGCAAGCAAATGCAGGTGAAAATTAAACTAAAATTGATTGGAAAAGTAACTTCTAGAAATCATGTAGATGCTTGGGAAATCATTATGTGCTATCCTTGCTTTATGCTCAATGGTAGTAAATGCCAATGCAACATTGATGTGCAGTATTAATGTTGTTTGCTGCATAAACCTGTGTGCCATTTTTGCAGCACCTTAACATTGTCATAAAGCTTTCTGTGTGCACTTGCTGCCCTCACATGCTTAAAGCTCTTTTAGATCTTTTCAATAACACTTTTTTCTTTACGTACCTCACTTTCAAACCAGAGATCTGAACATAATATTAGAAAAGTAATCCATAAAAAAAACCCATTATAGAATTCCCCCAGTTAGTGAATTACTGTGATAATTTGCTTTCCTTACTAATCTTTTGCTTCCCCTGTATCTCAAAGATAATGGGACTTAAAAAATCTAAATGCCAGAAGCCACTGGCCTATGAAATAATCTCCTCTTTCCCCACCTGATTGCCACTCCAAAACACATGATCCAACACTTAAAATATGTGACAGTCCCAGAGCAGGGGGTTCCCAACCTAAGGCCAGTAGGCCATATCCGGCCTGTGGCACCATTCATGTGCCCTCACCCTTTCCAAGGGCTTCGCCGCTACTCCGGGAGCTGCACTGGTTGCCAGTATGTCTCCGGGTGCAATTCAAGGTGCTGGTTATTACCTTTAAAGCCCTATATGGTAGTGGGCCAGGATACCTAAGAGACCGCGTCACCCCAAGAACATCTGTCCGGCCCACCAGGGCGGATCGGAGAGGCTCCCTCGTTGTTCCATCAGCTAGAGAGGCACACCTCTCTAGCACTAGGAGGAGGGCCTTCTCCGTGTCCGCCCCAACCCTCTGGAACCTCCTGCCCATCGAACTGCGCCTGCAGACAGAGCTCTTGCCCTTCCGGAAGGGCTTGAAAACCTGGCTGGCAGGACATATTTGGGGACCAGGGAACACGGGTTCCCATACTAAGTGGCTTACTTAGGGAGTGCCACTTTGGATCTGGACCAGGGGGATACTGGCGTGTAGTTTGCACTGTTTTTACTTCAAATAATTTTAGATAATCTTTTAAACTTCATAATTTTATATGTTTTTATCTTTTACCTCTGTTTTATGACGATGTAAGCCGCCCAGAGTCGGGTTCTCCCGAGTGGGGCGGGGTAATAAATTCAATAAATAAATAAATAAATAAATAAAAATAAAATGGCCATCCATTTGAAGCTGTTGAGACAAAATGGCCACCCCCATTGTGCAGGCAGGGCAAAATGTCTGCCCAGCCCTCAAAGCTGTCTGAGAGAGTATGACCTGGCCCCTGGCTCGAAAAGGCAGAGAACCTCTGTCCCAGAGGGTGACAACTCAAACGCGGTGCTATGGAAATGGAATTAGCAAATAAAACCCTCCTCCCTCTTTTTAAGGCGGACACGTTTTTAGACCTGTAGAAGTAGCTAAGTCCCCCCAATTAAGCAGAGATAGAGCCAAGATCTCCTGATTGTGTCTTCGTTATTTGGGAAAGGAATTAACTCTAGCCTCATTCAGACCAATAAAAAGACCACTCTTGACTCATGAGTGGAGTAAGTAGGCTAATGCTGCCTGCCTATATTCTAGCTCTTTAAAGAGGAAAGCAGTTATCATCTGTGGCAGCTGTCTTTATGATCAGAAAACTTGAAAAAAATCAGGGCCCCTGGTTATTCCATGTTTAGGGACTGCTCTCTGCTTTCAAGAGCTTGGGGAGAGGGTTAATCTGTCCATGGGTTAAGATTAATCTTTTCATTGAACGCCTGAATAGTCTTTAAAAGTAGCTGGTTAGATTTATTTTATTTATTTAGATTTATATTGCCGCCCACTCACCGAGGCGACTCAGGGCGGCTTACGATCAAAACAACCACAGTACAATAAAAATTATAAAATGCAACCACATAAAACAACCAAACCAGAACACAAACTAACTCCCGTCAGGCCGTTTTTGTGGGCCCAGAGGAGTGGGCAAGGTCCCCAACCACTGCTAGGCCTTGGCATCTTCTTCCTCAGGCCGTTGTTGTGGGCCCAGAGGAGGGGGCGATGTTCTCAGCCACTGCTAGGCCTTGGCATCTTCTTCCTCAGGCCGTTGTTGTGGACCCGGAGGAGGAGGCGATGTTCTCAATGTTTTGATCTAAATGTTATTTCACCTACTCCCCTTTGCAACACTCACAGCCACCCACACTATTCTTTTATTTAAGATGACTGCATATATCTTTAGGAAAATGAAACCTTACAGAAAAGACTGGCAATTAGTATGCTAAGGGCAGAAATGATGTGTGCCATCATGGAGACAAAATAATTAATTCTAGCTAGATGTACAGTTGATTTATGAAGGTTGATGCTTGAATTTCACACATACACAGAGAGCGATATGAATGAAACTCTCCACATTGGTATGAATATAAGCTAGTTGAACAGCATCCCTTTGCTAAACTATCTTTGTCAGGGCATCTCCAGTTTTTCATCTTGGCCTGACCTCCATGGGACTATCCTATTGTTATAAGAGTTCTTCCTCCAAAGACGACGGTAGAGGCCAGTTTTTCCTTTTAACTGTCCATGGTGCTGAATCCTACCTCCAAAATAATGTCAGGTGGATAGCTCTCATAAGATTCAATCTAAAATCCACTGCCTGTACAAAATCCAAGTCATTCAGCTCAATTGTCATCACCAACATCAAAACCCAATGAGTTGCCTCTTTTTCTTTTTTCTTTGCCTCCAAGCCAAAAAACAAAACAAAACCCAGAATTCACAGGCATCTGTCCATTGGCAGTGAAGCACAACAAAATGTATTCTATTCCACTCTGTTGGAGAGCAAAAGTGGGAAGCCTTACTCTCTGTTTTTGGGGTGATGGTGAGGGGGGCTACAGCACCCGGAATGCACAAAAAACCCACATAGTCCAAAAAGAGAAATATTTTCTTCCCAGCTCTGACTTTGAACCAGCAAGGCACCCTTGAATTTTCTCCTGTTGAACTTTAGGATTGAGGGATTAGGAGGGTACAGTATATTCAAAATGAGAAGAAACAACTAAGGGCTAAACAACAGGTTTAGAATAGAGAGGCAATCTTCATTAATACGACAGGGCTGGTTTTCATGGACTCTTAATATGCCAACTTGAAAGAAGTCCCACTACATTTGATGGGGATTATTTCCGGGAAATTTCACTTTAGAATGAAGCCAAGAATAACCCAGTAGCACGTAAAACAGTGTTAGTGTCTCTACCAGCAACACCTTCATTCTGCTCATTCCAGAAACAGAACTTTGACATCACATTTTGTAACATTCTGACACAGCAGGTATCAAATACTCCAGCAAATAGATTCCACTATGGTTGCTACAATTTTTAAGACCAGGCCATAAGTCACCAAAATTGAATGCAGAATGAAAACTACATCGATTCATAAAACATCAAAAGACATACACTTGAGTGTTTTGTTCATCTTGGAAGAAATTATTAGGTTTACATGCACACAGCAAGAAATAGAGAACAGCAGGGAGTAATTTTGCACAAAAGGCCAGTTACATGAATTTTTACTTATCTGTCACCTAATTAAAATGGACAAGATGATAGAATTAAACTGATTATTCTTTTAAAGCAAAACATACTAAATTTATATATTTCAGCTGGGATGCATGGGACTTCTCCCCCCCCCCCCCCGGACACACAGCTACATTACTTACTTTAAGACAGCTTCATGTCGATTTTAATAGCTTCTGCTAAAACTCTGGATGAGAAGGAAAGTGCCTGGAGGGGAAAATAGCAAGTATTAAAAATGAGATTGAGCTACTGAGATGATTATTTCTCATAAGATATTTCCCCACAAATCATCTTAACTTTTATAGTTAAACAAATGCTCTAAAAGAGGAAACAGTAAAGCTATCATGGGGATGACTGCCTGGCTCTCCATAGCCTTTATTATTGACAAAAAAACGGGCAAGAAAATCAAAAGGGTGCAACTATTGTATACCATCCTCTGCAGGAACATGATGGGATTTTTTTTACCATTAATGCTCCCTTTGTTTTAGTTTCCATATAGTATCTAGAAGTGTATTCCCAATGCCCAGTGACCTGGAAAAGGGCATTCAAAGAACATTCAGGAACCTTCTTCTCAAAATATGCATTTACAGTATTGACTTCCATTGACTTTCACAAGGAAATGAGCTGATAGATGCATGCATGTAGACCCAGTGGGCCCATTTAAGCAAGAAGGTAGTGAGATCAGCTTTGTGTTGTCAAGTTAAGACTGGCCATGTCTAATGGGCTTTTAGGTTCTTTTTAGTATCTCTGGGACAAAATAAGCTGTTCAGTGGGTAAGAAAAAAGTTTTATTCCAGACAAATTTCTAGCTAAACAACATAGCATATCAGAGACAGAGAGGAAGTAATACAAGGAATACCTCTCCTGGGTTGGGTTCCCTCTGTCCCTTCTTCTCATGCTACCTGGGAGCTTAGGTTAGGTAGCAAGGGACAGTCTTCTTGTCAATGAGAGAGCTCTGATAATCTGGGTTTAAGGCTGGTGCTTTTATACAGTAGAAATGTTGATGTCTTCAGCCTTGGATCAGCCCCTCTACTCAAAAGATGTCCAAAACTGTCAAAAACCACCTGGAATAATTAATTTGATGCCTTGTACTCACAGCTGCACCCATTGCCATCAGCCCATGCCCACTATCTGTCTGAGAACATAGGGTCACTGTGACCTTGGCTCATCCCTTCCTTTGTCTGGTCTGGAATTTCCTTACTTATTATACATCCCAGATGTCTCAGAAAGCCACTGCATTATATTGCTCCCAAGACTATCTTCATGTCTGATCTCCATGGTAAAGGTAAAGGTTTCCCTTCCTTGAAAGCCAGTCGTATCTGACTCTAGGGTTCAGTGCTCATCTCTGTTTCAACGCTGAAGAGCCAGTGCTGTCTGCTTTTGCAGACATTTCCATGGTCATGTGGCAGGTGTGACTAGACACTGGAGTGCATGGAATGCTGTTACCTTCCCACTGAAGTGGTCCCTGTTTATTTACTTGCAATTTCTTGCTTTCGAACTGCTAGGTTAGCAGGATCTGGGACAAAGATGGGAGCTCATTCCATCCTACAGTACTCAGGAATCATAATTCCACCTTCCAGCCAGCGTCTTAGCCACTTGAACCACTGCAGAACCCTGATCTCCACGATGGTAGCCAATATTTGGAATCAGATATGGCATTGGAAGAAGAACCACTATATGTCCTTCTTTTCTTCCCTCGACATCTGCATGCTGGCTATTCACAATGGGCAAAATCTCCCATTGAGACACCCACAACAACTTTTCATTGTAATAGCAAATATAGGAATAGCAGCAGTATTCATTAAATGATCCAGCCATTAAAAGTTTCAATGTGTGGGTCTCTGTAGCTTGGGGGAAGGGAGGCAAATGAATGTAAGATGGCATAGGTCTATGATATAATGCATGGCATGGAGAAAGAATATAGGGAGATACCTCTGTTTTATAATGCTAGAACTTGGAGACATCCCATGAAGTTATGGGAGAGGTAGGACAGTTTAGGTACCTCTTCACATGACTCATGTTTATCCTATGGAATTTGCTATCACTCAGTATATGATGACCATCAATTTGGATGGCTTTAAATGAAGATTAGATGAACATATGGAGGATGAAGCTGTTAATAGCAAAGAAGGCTGCCAAATGTTGCAGTCGTCATCTGTGGGAATGCTACTGCATTCATGTTCTGACTGAGGTCTTCCTCATAGATACCTGGTTTACTTTACTGGATAGTGTGCTATGCTAGATAGGCCTCTAGACTGGTATACCATGGCTATTCCACTGTTCTTATTCCTTATATTGTTGAGAATGTTTTCATATTAGGAAAAGGAAATGATGGTTATATTCAGCACTGAGTAAGGTACATGGAGTAATTTCAGCTGATCAACTGCTAACATTTCCTCACTGACAAATACTACTCAGGTGAGTTTGGAAAAGGGAAGATGCATTTGTGGTTGCCCATCTTTCAAAGTGACTAACTCGTAAAGCCATTGCTATAATTGGAAGATGGATGTCTTTTCACACTCTCCATCTACCTAGAACAAATTAACGTCATGCTGCTGTTGTAATGATGGAAATAATCAGGGCAATGTTAATCAAGGGGAATATAACACTCTGAAAAAGCCTGGGAAATGAATTACTTTAAATGAATGTTTGAATTGGGTAATAATTTCATTGCAAAATCTGCAAATGAGGAACTCAACAGACACTTTATATATCTATCCATCTCATCACTACTGAGTCCAAACCATGCATGTCAGAATGGATCTTACAACTGCCTGAAGATTATGTATTGTTGAGCATTGTATGAATCACCACTTACTACTGCTGTCTTTTCTAATGTCATGGATTAGATTTTCTTGAGCTTGCTTTAGCATTACCTACTGCCCCATGCAAGCCCTCCAAAAGCCATTACCTGCCATGACACTGCATAATGAAGTGGTGACATATAAATATGTCATACTATTGTACTTGTCATTTCCCCCACACACCCACACACCCCGAGTAAGGAGACAGATGCATATAATGGATTTAAAACATGGGCCACTTTATTCATAACAACTTTGAAACTTTGGTAAAACTGATCTGAATGGTGCCAATGTAGCATGGGTAAGTCCAGGTACCAATTTTTTGCTTTGAATGTAATATTACATTTAATTTAAAATGCCCAAGACAGAAGTGCCCTTCCACTGATCACACTTCTGCCTAAATTTGCAGGTTAACACATCTAGTGACCACCACCAAGCCATCAAACTTTAGTGATCCTTTGTTCATGGTCAGCATTTAAAATCAACAGCTCTGCTACTTTTCCTTGTCTCACAAACAGACTGTTGAATTAAATGCATCCCTAACCTGACATAGTTTGGGCTCAGATTGTTGGACTTACCCATGCTACCGGCCACATGGGGAAAAGGCTAATTTTTAACCACTCTCTAACCCACCCCAGACCGCTAATTTAGACTGAAGGCCACCATGCAGAGCAGCAAGAAGCAACTGCATATCCTCCTCTAAAAGATGAACCCCATCAGAACGAAACAAATCCTGGTTCTCAACCCAGATCTGTGAATGCTCCACAGTGGTGCCAGTGGGCTTTCTAATGAAAGAAATTGGCAATGGACCTGTTAACCCTGTGCTGAGGATCCACACCTGAGGTAAGTGGGGTAAATAATAATGACCTGGAAGAAAAAGAAGAGAAGATTGTGCCAGCAAAGGAGTCATGGAGCAAGAGGACATATGTAGGAATGAAAGCGGTCAGAAGACCAGCGCCCCATGCGTTTGATGTCAGCATCTGAATAACCCAATGCGGCAGCGGGCGGCGGCACCAATGCAAAAGGAATGAGTACTGTTATCATGCACCATGAACACCTTCAGCAGACAGGGCAGCTCCTGTCACCCTCCACAGTTGGTAGCGGGTCAGTGGTGATCCATCACAGTGAGAAAAGTGTATCCCAGGTGAGGTGCCACAGAAAGCTAAGTAAGTGGTCAGGGCCTGTACAGGACATATGGCCATAGTACTGCAGCTGCTAAGAACAATCATCTCACCTTTTCCTAAGTGGTCAGTTTTAGAGGATCAAATACTAATCCAAACCGAGTCATGAGACACGAGAGCATCAACAAGGGTCAGTGCCTTCCCCGACATATCATTCTTATGGGCCATTACAAATTCATCTACTCTAAGAGCACCAAAAAAATGCTATTGAAGACGCCTCATGAAAAAGGCAGACCTCAAAATCGTCATGGCCAATGCGGGCCCAAAAGGCAGACAAATGCACAAGTAATCCTGGTGATATCAGTTGCCCATCATCTGAACTGCAGCCCTGTTCCCGGGTCCACCCTCCCAGAACCTTACGAATCTGGAAATCATCAAGTGTGTCCTGGTGGCCCATACATTTAGAACAAAAGGCCAAAGCAGATAACTTGGTACGAATGCCCTTCTATAAATTGTATAACTGTTGTTTCCAATTGCTGCTTCCAAGTTAGATGGCAACCTCTGCAGTTTAAAGGACCAAGTTATCCTGACTACAAATTCTCTTTTGCTTTCCTCCCTTGTGATCCAGGGGGTCATGCACTGGCTCTCCCCCACCCCCATGCCATAATTCAGCTGGCAATTTAATGAACCTGTCAGTGTGATTTGTATATGTAGCATTTGCAGAGAATACAAAAGCTGAAGTAAGGGAAATGGCAGTCCCAGTAGGAGCAAAGGTCAATCTAGGTGGATGAGTTAGCCCAAGTGTTCAGAAGAGGCCTTTGAAACAGCTGACAGGAGAAACAGGGAGGGCTGCAGTAGCATCATAAAAGAGAAAGCCTGGAAGCTAAGATTAGGTAAAGAATAGACAGCCCAAACAAACAACTATCAAGAACCTCAAGAATGATAGAATATTGATTCAAAATTGGGGCTGCAGAATCCGTACTGGCAATGTAGAAACTAGATAGGCTGTAAAAGGCTGGAAAGGGAAAATCACTATCACATTTTCTTTTGGAGTCTGCTGTTGTAACCAGCTCTCCTTGAGAGAGAAAGATAATGAACTTCATGCTGATTGTGCCTGTTTGGACTACCATTCTGATGTCTCTTTGTCAAAATAAAAAAGATCATCCTGCCAGGCAGTAACTGATTGATGGATACTCTACACTTGATTGATTGCCAGCAAACCCCATGGTTCTCAGTCTGTCCATTATGTAATATTAATGGCTGAACTCTTGTTCTTTTGTATAGTGAGTTTATACTAGAGTAGGCCCTTTGAATCAGTGAGGATTTGGTGATTTGTTGCTTCTACTCCAGCAAGACTAAGCAAGAGATTTCAGATACAGTATATTAAAAAAAACTGGAGTTATTAGTTTTCTGTTGTAGCAAGATGTGTCTTTCTCAATTAACTTTTTTTTACTCAAAAGCCATTAAACAAGAATTTGTACTCTTGGCAGTGGAATACTAATTGGTTCACTTTCCCTCTTGATTATGGCCTTGTTACATTCAGTTGCAATATGTCCCTTTTTTTGTTGTTTCTTTCTGTATCTTTTTTCTTTACATAAATAAGAGACTTGTGAACATTCCAATTAATGACAAGGCTGTTCTCAAGCATATTCTTGAGAAAGAAAACTGGCTGAGCCTTAGTGGAGCAATTTTGAGCTGCATGTCATGATAATCACTATAACTATACCGTCAAAGAGAGCCCAAAAATGCAGACAGCTATATTAATCCTTACCAACAGTTTAGGCCAGTGGTTCCCAATGTGGAGCTCATGCCCCACAGGGAGGTTTCAATTCCCAGAATCCTACATCAATACATTGGCTGATCAGTGCTTTGAAGAATTGATTTAGGCTTCTGGGAATTGAAGTCCAAAAATCAAAGGTTGGAAAACACTGGGTTAGTCCAAGCAGTTTCCATCTCTACTGTGAACAGGTCTTTGGTAAAACTAATGGGTCTTAACTGACCATTCAAGACAAAGCTACTTCAAAGCATTTAGGATTACCACTGGGATAGGTCATAATCATACACCAGAAAACCAAAATATCCCTTAACTGCTGCGAAGATTGCAACTAAACCCAATGGAAGCAGTTCTGCCATGAGTTTAAAGATATCTGTGTTTCTGCTAATCCAAGAATTCCTATGTTTTGATCCTGCAAACCATATGCCACTGTCTCTTTATGGTTAGTGGAACATCCCTCAGAGTGACACCTGCTCATGATGGAACATCATTTTAGGGCTCTAAATCAGGAATAGAGGGAGATTTTTGTCAATGTATGGTGACCCTATGAATTAATGACCTCAACAGATACTGCTCAGGTCTTGCAAATTAAAGGCCATAATTGCATCTCATGTTTGTTCTTCTCCTTTTCTTAATGTACAATAGCCTCAGTTCAGTAATTTTTGCTCGTGGAGAGAGTGCAGGTTTAATCTGTGGTGACTCAGTGGTTAAGATGCTCACCTTGTTAGCTGGAAGGCTGGTAAGTCGGCAGTTCAAGACCCAGATACAGCATGACAGATTGAGCGCACGTCTCTGTCCTAGCTCTTGGGGACATGAAAGGAGCTTCATTTGGGCAATCCCTGAGTGGAGTTTCTTCCGCAAAAATCCTTTCAACCCAGAATAATTTCTGACATGAAATTATTCTTATTATCACCCACCCATTTGTCTTTCTGGAGGTCCATAGTATGGATAAAGATCTGCTCCAAGAGTATGTTTTAATTTAATTTATCTGTTTGATTGGGTTTGGAGTTTTGCCTGAGAGCTTTCTTCACTGTCTGTATTTCACATCCATGTACTGTATAGGAATTAGGAATGTATAGTATGGATAATCTTTGTCTTCATCTTGGTTCCCAATGACATCCTAACTCTTCTTTTTTAGTTCTACTTCTTTCACTAGAACAAGATTTCAACACATTAGACATTTCCTACCAAGCTAGCACCAACAATTCTTGCTTTGTCCTCCAGAACTGTTTCTCAACAACTCTCAGTTCTTGATCCCAATAAACATCTCTTCAAGGGTTACATCTTTCTTTGAAATCATGAGAACATCCAGCTTTGCTTTGAAAATAAGATTCCTACAAGAAGCAACTATCCCTCTGATCAATATTTCATGCTGCCTTTTTCTGTTCTCAGATCCTACTGGGGTTTGATGGTGTTTTTCAGCTGATGATGACCTGGTACAGTCAGCAATACACATGTTCTTTTCTGCTGAAGTATCATTATGAACAACTCAGCCCATGATTCCTTGTCCCTAATAAATTGTTTGCTTATTTTAAAGTTGCAGGCAAAGCTTTCCTGGATCCAAAAAATTAAATAAATATATGCCATTGCAGGCATACATACAGAAGAAAACAATTTCTTGCTTTTTAGCTGCTAGGTTAGCAGAAACTGGGATAGATAACAAAAACTCACTCCATTGCACAGGACACTAGTCTCAAACTACTGACCTGTAGAATTTACAAAGGGGATAAAAACAAACTAATAAAGCATTTAATTAGCAAAATCTAGTAACACAAGTGAAATTCCTTTTCAAACACCATTGTATCTATTCGGTGTGCTGAAGGGAACGATTAAATCTTCATTAGCGATCTTAGTCAGAAGAGGCCCTATTGCAGTTTCAGGTTCTTTGTGGTAAATCAACAAAATGAAATTAATCTTAAGTAACGACCTCATCAACAGATTCATCAATATTAATGCTCTCACAAAATATACCATTTGCTACTACCATCATGATTCTGAGAAAAAGCAGCAGGAAAAAGATGTTGATCTTGATAGTAAACCGCTTCACAGCCAGGCAATAATTACTTATACAAACAGCACAGAGGCCCAAAATTTCCCCAGGATTTTCCAAGCAGATGTTGTAATACTGCATTATTTAAAGATAAATGTCAATGCAAATCTTGTTTATAAAAGAAAGTCACTTAATTTTCAATTAAATGCATAGCATTTTCTTGCATCTCTATAAATACATGAAGCTCTTCCAACAGTTTGTTAAGCATTCAGGGAGGTCCATTTTTTAGGGCTCATGAAAGCAAACTTTGATGTTTACCTCAGTGGCATACAAGGAAGTTTACTGCTATAGGCTGGGCTGCTGTGAAGCTTGTAAATCTGATGCCAAAACTCCTTTCCTTCACATCTGTAGGAGAGACCAGGGAGAGAAAATAATTATCTCCGGCAGGATTATTACACTCAAAGCTGCAAGACAAGTTTCGGAATTCAGTCAGTTTATAATACAAAGATGATTATAGAGGTTGACCATCCTGCTGTCATGGAGCGGTGTATCAAGAGTAGCTTAGATAGAGGTGGGCAGGAAAGGGCTGTAACAAAAGCCGTTCTATTCCTTTCCAACACACCAAAATATTTTACATTGCTACCACTGATCCCTTTGCTTTTTGTGTAATCCTGATAAAGTGTAGGAATTTGCTATATTACTCCAGCTAATCACATCACAACACATCAACATCTAGTCAGGTACGAGGGGAAGACTTGGAATGCTAGGAATGACAGTTTAACACTGCCAGAGCGAGTTGGCTAGGTAAACTAGTAGGCAGACTTGAGGATGGTTTTGTCTAAGAATGACAAAGTCAAATAAGGCTATTCTTGGAGGATCCCGAGATTGAGGAAAAGCTACGGGAGCTTTAGGAAATAGGAGTAAAAGCAAACTTGGCACCATGGTGTGTAAAGTGATTGTAAGCCAAACCTTTGCATCTGTTGTGAAATAAGTACAATGGCGTTGAATAAAATTACCAGGAGAGGATTAGAATGGGTAATCTTACAGGCCTCTTCCAGCTCCATTAACCTGTTGTCCTCGTTGGCTGCCACTCGTATCCATGAATGCATTTTTCCCTGAAGCATGAAGAATGCCATTTGCGTGAATTTGTTTCAGATGGATCCCAGTTTGCCATGAAGTGACCCACACACTATGATCATGGAGCCATCCCCTGCAGCACATATGAAATGAGACATGCAGGATATAATACCGGGACTGCAATGGACTCCTGTAGCCTTGAGTCCATTATCAAGGTGCACCTTCACAGCCAGTCCATCGGGCATGGCCTCTTTCGCCTCCATGATTGTTGGAAATCAAAGTTCCTTCTCTGCTCATTTTGTCATTGGGCCCAGTATGATGGTTTCCAGTAGCATTTCCTCCAGTGAGGGGATCATCACCCCACCTAAAGGGGTTTATGCACCTGTTAGCCATTGGCCCCTTTAGGGAGTCAGGTTATTTACCCCCGCCCAACACTTGGCGTTGAGTTGCTGGTTAATTCTATGATTAACCACTAAACTATATCAGTAAAAAGAATATTGGGTACACAGAAAGAGCCTCCTCAAAGACTGGGATATTTTTTTAACCACAATCTGGAGTACCTTGAGCAATGGCAACCTTGTTGTGCCAGCTAATCTTTCTCACACCAGGTGAGACACAAGGAACTATGGAATAAATTCACTAAAAGGTGGCTTCATTTTAGCAATTTAAAGTCTGACCTAGACATGGAAGAAAAAGATCTAATAATGTACCTTTGTGGTTCTAGCCATTCCCTTTGTTTACTTTTTTTCCCCAAGTCAAGGAGGAGAGTGTTAAAGGACTCCTTTAAAAATTAAATTTTAGCAGCACCAATTGATATAATTATAAGCATTATAATGGGTAAGTAAATCATGTTGCTAACCTACCCTTTTCAGTGAAGGAATGTCACAAAACTCTTAACAACTGTAATTGCATTGTCCCATGGAGTCCAAAAATGTAACTTCTCCCAACCTAGTATCACTGTATAATTTAGCAATGGAAAAATGAATAATCAGCACCCGTAGGATTAAGAGACAGATGCATAAATCATGTATATGGTGCAAATAATGAATGAATATATTTGCATCTTGGTTTTCACTGAACTGAAATCAAAATAGGCAGGCTGTTTCAGCCAAGCAAAAGTAAATGGGGAATATTTTAACTGTTTAATACTCTGCTGCCTGCTTCTGAAAATAAAGCACACCAGAGGAGTGAAGCTATTCAATTGTTTTATTGTAAGTTTATCCCACCTATGACCATCTTACATAATAATTTGTTTTTCATATGGCAGTACGTCACTGCAGCAAAAAGGTTCGAATTTGTGGAAAGTAAATTCTACAGAGAGGGCAAGATCTGGTGAAATGTCTAGTTTGCTTTGGGCATTAGCAGCAGCCTAAAGAAGACATTCTTGGTTTGACTATTCTTTGTTCCTGCATTTTACTGAATCAGTGGTGGAAAAGTAAAGTGTTGAGAGGGGTAAGTAAGTTCTATCTATCTCTTTCTAACACTAGATACTTCACTTCTGTTTGCACACCAAACTTGAGAAGCAATTACCAAATGGATGCTTTCCTAGCAGTTACAGGAAACAAATGAGGTAATAAAATACAACAGCTATTTAAAAGTGAATGTTTCCAAGTGGCTTGCATTTCTGCAGCAGAAGTCTCATTGCAGGTACACAACCAGAACATGCCTAACTTTACCCCTTTTGCATGCAAGGAAAAGGATCAGGTGAAAGACAGAAAATCTATAGCAATTTTCCCTCCTAAGAGGCCTATTACAGGGGTACCCAAACTACGGACTGGGGTCTGGATCCGGCCCCTGATGCCAATTCATCTAGCCACAAAGCCCTCATCACTCCTGGAAGCAGAAGTAAAATGTGCCTGTACGGGCACATTTTACTTCTGCTTCCAGAAGCAATGAGAGCTTCGTAGGCCAGAAGAATTGGTGTTGGGGGCTGGATCTGGCCCCTGGGCCACAGTGACCAGATCCCTGAACTATGTGACCAGCCCATGGCATGAAAGGTTTGGGGACCCTGGCCTATTATATCAAAATAACAGCTCCATATCGTATTAGCAATTTTATCCCATTTCCTATTAGTGTTGCATCAAGAGAGAGATTGATTGGTATAGCTTACATGGCAGCTGCAGTGCTAGGAAGAACTCTGCCTGCTGATTGTTGATAAAGCAGAGGTTCTCAACCTTTTCAAGCCAAGGACCAGGTCAAGCTTCCTCAGACAGCCATTTTGCCCTGCCTGCATGATGGGGACAGCCTGTACATTAAATAGGGACCACATGTGGCACTTCCGGGTGGGTGGAAGCAGTGGGAGGCCACATGAAATGGTGCCACAGGCTGCATCCATCCCTGTGGGTCACAGGTTGAGAAGCCTTGTGATAAAGGAACAAGAATCTGATGGAATGTGGTTCCTTTTCCTTCTGGAACCTTCTCAGGGCAAAGCAGTACTGTGATCAAGACCAGCCAATTCGACCATTAGCTTTACGAATGGCAAATGGGCTGTTGACCCAGGCAACCTATCTACAGTTGGATAATGGCTTCTTCATCTGCAAGTGCCATACCCGATTCCAAACATTGGCTGTACTCATGGTGATCAGCCATGAAGATTGTCCTGGGAACAATATAATGCATTAGTCTTCCATTTGCCTTCTGCATCTCAGTGTGACACCCGTACCACTGATCCATGAGTCACTTTCTGGTCCAGAGCCCTTTTGGCACACAAACTCTTCATCAGCCCTAGACCATTATTGATGAAACTGCTACCCTCCAACAAGATGGATTCAAGTGAGATTTAATCCACTTGGGGACCATCACCCTTCCCTGTGGACTTTGCCACTGAAGGCAGATAGTCAGCTGTGCATCTGTATACTACACCTCTGGAGGAAGCCATGTGCCTTCTATCTAAGTGTGACACTCTCCAGAGCTAGCTATTTCTTCTAACATCAGGATTTAATAAGTCCTTGGAGCTGTTGCCAAAAATTGGCAAATCATAGCTTGTGTGGCTGTTGGTACCAAAAGGAACATATGCACCAAAATTAGGAGTAAGAAAGGCTTTATTAAAATGTATTTTGGAAAAAGGCCAACTTTTCTCCACCCTCCTTCAAGAGATGGATAGAGGAAAGAAAGAACAAGGAGTTCAGGAGTACAAGCACTTTTATAGTCTAACAAAAGGCAAGTCTAGAAACCATAAGCTCTATTGTTACCTCATCCTGAGCTCTGCCTTTCTTTCACAGACTTTGATGGCCAGAAAATCCCCATACTTGGAGAAGATATTAGCTGAAAATGTCTTTCTCCACCTAAGAAGAAAGTATCTTAGGTCACATGATCAGGCAGCATTCTGGGAACTATAATCCAAAAACTAATTTTTTGAAACTCAGGGTTTTACTTTGCTTCCAAACCAGCATCTCTTTTATCAGGGATTCCCCTAGCGATATGTGTGGCTGGATAGCAGAGTAGCACTTTTAAGCTCTTACGCAGCGAAAGCCTTAGTGCAATAACACACACACATATGCCTTCAGTGGAAAGGTGCGCTTTACTTACAGTGAGGGGAAGACAGACATACACAGGACTATATACAACAGTCTCTCTCTCTCCAAGACCCACAGTAGGTAGACAGCTTGGATTCCTCTGTTGGCTCCAATCCCAGGAGCAAGCATAGAGTCCAGGACCTCCTTCAGTAGTCTCTGTCTGTAGACTCTCTCTCAGTAGCTCAGTCCTGGTCTTCAGTACGACAGACCCTTCAGTATGACAGCCTCCTCAATGATGACCTCCTCCATAGACCCTTCCCAGAGGGCCACAGTTATACCCTTGTG
Organism: Furcifer pardalis; assembly: GCA_030440675.1. Classification (NCBI taxonomy): domain Eukaryota; kingdom Metazoa; phylum Chordata; class Lepidosauria; order Squamata; family Chamaeleonidae; genus Furcifer; species Furcifer pardalis. Next base: position 103,321,907 of record CP126897.1, read on the forward strand.
TTGCTGGGCAGATTCTCTAATCAGCCACAGCTGGGCTGTTATGAGCACGTGGACAAGGCATGCACAGCCTGGCCATCAGTTTGAGGCTCTATTATGAACACCTGTGTTCAGAACACATGGAGGGCCTTAAAGTTGTACTATTCCACTGGGCAGCAATCTTTGTACAATATGAAAAATGAAATGAAATGAAAAATGTCCTAACATCTTTGATGCTTCTTTTAGAATGAATGATTACCTTTGTCTACCTGGTATGTTCCTCTCCTACCAAACAAGATTTTAATATCCTCCTATTTTTCTAGTGGTAATTCCTGAGCCCCCTACAATTTTTTTCATCATCTGTATTAGGTATTGCACACTATGCAAGAGAACAAACCTCAACTGCCTCTGAATGGATATGAGCCTCAAGTCCGCAGGCTCAAACCCAGGAAAAGCTTTATGGCAAAAACAAAGATTGTTGAGGGTACACAAAAGCAAATTAGAAGATGGAGGAAGGCACTCACTGGACAAGGAGTAACATTAAAGGAGGATATAGCTGAGGAACTCAACCACTCCTACCTCACTTGGAGGACCCCGAATGGGCTGAGGGTTGGAGTCCCTAAATACAAGATCAACATGTTTAGATGGGGGCTGCTGGTGGACAACAACACATGGTGTGTATGTGGAGAGATACAGAATCCAGCTTATTTACTTGTCTGCAAGTTGCTGCCAGAGGCATGCACTGATGAGAGCTTGGGTTTGGGTAATGACAAAGTGAAGAAAGTGGCTTCATTTTGGCATCCAGGGTTTGATTGGGACACAAAAGAAAAAGGTACTGTAGTGTGCTTTTTTAATTTGTTAAGTATCATTTGGGAACAAATCTTAATAGGAAAAATGGCAGCAGTGTGGGGCAGTGCAGGTTCATTGACATTACATCGGTATCTATTGGAACAAGTTTTTCTCTAGAGGCCTTCTCAAGGGTAACTGGCTGACTGTCAGATCTTTACAGCTGAATGGGCTGCAATTGTCCAGAGATGAGAAAAGCAAATAAAATCCCCTGGATTCAAGTCACAAGTCTCAACTCATTGACATTTCAACCTGAGTCTGGAGTTAGCTTTTCTTCTATCGCAAAGAAATTTGATTTCCTTCATCAAATGGGTTGCTAAAAGCATGTTTCAGAATACTTATGTTCTCTCTCTCTCTGTTTCATATATAAAAATCATTGAATGTTTTTGTAAAACAACATCTGTAGATCAGTGCTAAGAGCTACTTTGAATGCTTTCATATAAAGAACAACCAAATGTCCCATTGCTGACATATAAGGTGCTGTTATTCTCTGCCTTACTTTCTTCTGCAAAATCTGAACACTCCAAAATATTCGTAGAGAGGCTTGATGAACTTCTCATCTCTCTATTTGTGTAGAATAATAAAACACTGGTGCTTATTTAATCTTTGCATATATTGGCTGAAATCCTATACAGTGTGAATTACATTTGTATATATCTTCTGATTGCCAGGCACATGACATTAAAGCAATATGTGTTGTTAAATAAAATAACATTATATTGTGAAAGGACGATAGAAATAATTAGTAACTCCATGCTGTTAAATCAATCCCGAAGTATGCCCCCCCCCACAGAGGTTTTTTTTTTTTAGGTACAAGACATTCAGAGGTGGCATACACCACCCTGGAGGTGCTGTGGTTAAACTGCTGTCCTGCAACCAAAAGGTTGTGAGTCCTATCCTGACCAGGGATCAAGGTTGACTCAGCCTTCCATCCTTCTGAGATCAGTAAAATGAGTACCCAGCATGTTGGGGACAAAGTGCTAATTAACTTGTGAACCACCCAGAAAGTGGACTAAGCGCTATGGGGCAGGATAGAAGTGTGATTGCTTTGGTTTGCTTTAGTCCCTTTTTGAGACTGTGTAGCTTGCTCAATTCCACTGGCTCGCCAACTAACTGAGCTATCCAGGATAGGAAAATGTCATCAAATAAATGACAACAAAATAAACTTCGGTCTGCATTGATATTCGAGAAGAGCCGGTTGTGATGCTGACATACAGGGAGATGTATCTAGCTTGGTGTGTGAAGACAGGATAGGATATAAAGTATGCATCAGAAGTGCACTGTAATCATCTTTGTCCCCAAAGCTAATGCTCCTTCATAAAAGACCTCAGCAGGTAGGATATGAGCGCTATTGATCTCAGACCAATCAAATATTTATTATATAGCAACTGACTACTACACACTGGGAATTCTAGTGTGTACTTTACTTACATTTCACAGGTCCCAAGCAACTTTATCTGTTGTTGCTTAGAGGAACGCATGGCTGATCATCAGTGACAGTCCTGGAAACCAATCACAAGATAAATGACTAGGATTCTACACAAAGCTGGAATGGTAGAGATTTGCATTCTGGTTTACCATGCCACAATCTTCATGGTTACCTGTATCTATAAATCCAAAGTCAGAGAACTTCTGGCCTCTTAATAGCAATCCAGAAGAAGGATGATTGAGACAGGTGCCCCACAAACCTTGTTCTAATCACAACAGGCAAGTGCTGAAATGCTAATTATAGCACATTTTCCATGCACTACCATTAATCATCTGCTTAAGTAAATAAGTTGCTACCCTCAAGATTTGTATAATTTGCTGTTTTTATTTCATGTTGTCTGTGGTATTTTAATTTGGACTTCTTGAAGGTCTTCTGTTGTAAATCACAGTGAGTGGTGTTTGCACTACCGGTAAATCCAGGTGGGAAGGAAGGAAGGAAAACAACAACATGACAGAGTGATCTCCCATCTCTGTCCCAGCTCCTGCCAACGAAAGCAAGAAATTGCAAGTAGATAAATAGGGACCACTTCAGTGGGAAGGTAACCAGCATTTCATTTTGAGGCATGCCTGCCACATGTCCATGGCAATGTCTGCAGATGCAGACAGCGCTGGCTCTTTGGCTATAAACAGAGATGAGCACTGAACCCTAGAGTCAGATACAACTGGCTTTCGAGCAAGGGGGACCTTTACCTTTACTATCATCCCTAATATGGCAAATCCATATGCATAACAGATTCTCTGTGTGTTTGTGTGTATATCAGTCACTGTTTCTGTTGTACACACAAAGACATAGATGAAACCACACTCATCCTGTCTTTGCCTATATGTCAGTGGTAACAAACCTTCGGCACTCCAGGTGTTCTTAGACTTCAATTACCAGAAACCCAAGTCCGTACCTGCTGATCAGGGCTTCTGGGAACTGAAGTTCAAGAATGCCTGGAGTCCGAAGGGTCGCCATCACTGCCATATATGATTGAGATGTCATACCGTAGATGGAGAGAGAGAACAGCTGGAAGAAAAAGAGTGAAAACATCCTTCAAGACCCTTAAATAATGATCCAGAGTTCTGGGAAGGAGAAAGAAATAATTTCTATTTATTTGAGTCTGAATCCCTCATCTTGGGGTAATAATTTGTGAAATGCCAATTTGTGACATACATGGAATAGATTTCACTTCCCCAATAATTATGCTAAATCCACCCCAGCCCCTTTCCTCTACCAGTGTTCTTCTGAACATATTATGTACTTTGATTCTTGACTTTTTCAACAATTAATCATTCCTTAACCCTGAACTAATCCAATTATTCAACCAAGCATCACTCACAGATGTGCCATTTAAAAAAAACCTCAGGATACAAATGAAAGGAGTTCAGCTCTAAATATGCAAAAAAAATGACTGGTTGAAAAGGGATGAGCCAATGATAAAGAAAGGGTTATATCCTGCAATAAAATAAAGGTCATGGAGATGTCAATGGGAATTCTGTGTCTGGAACAGAAGACTACAGCAGCTAATCATCTGTGCAATTCCTTCATCTTCAAATTACACACTCACTTACACCTGCAGAAGAAACTTACAAGGAAAGCTTTTATTAGCAGTTAGGCAGGATACTCATGAAATAGATTGAACCTGGCTCTTTGTATCAAAGATTTAGAGGAGATTTCCAGTTACTCTTTTAGACTGCTTCTTGTTCTGCCATACCCAAATCTGAATATTAGTGATCATCATAGCGATCAGCCATGAAGACTGTCCTGAGAATAGAATGTAGTGCCCTTCCATTTGCATTCCGTATTGCATCATGACCCCTGTACCATTGATCCACTTCCACTAGTCATTTTCTGGTTCTGAGCCTTTTTGGCACACAAAGGCCTGATCGGCCCCAGGCCAGGATAGATGAATCTGCTGCCCTCCATAAAGATGGATTCAAGTGGGATTTAATCCACTTGGGGACCATCACCCTTCCCTGTGGACTTCGGCACCCAAGGCCATTAGTCCTTAGGATTGTTAGCAGTGGTGGGCATCAGCAGGTTGGCACCAGTTCAGCAGAACTGGTAGCAGAAATTCTGGCTTGCCCTGCCCATCCAAGTTTTGAAATAAAGTAGTACTATTTTGGGTGCAATGCAGGGCTTTCCCCCTGACCATGTCCATCATACCATGCCCACAGTGTGTTAGTAAAAAAAAATTTGAGCCCACCACTGGTTATCAGGTTAGTTAACTGCTGCCTGACACTTGGTGTTGAGTGGCTGGCAGTCTGGTCTACTCTGTTACCATAACAGACACCCAGGTTTTTTAGACTACAACTTCCAAAATAGTCCAACCGCACAAAGGTTTCTGGAAGTCCTGGTCCAAAATGTTCATCTTTGCATTGAGTGTCAGGATGCTGCTACCAAGGCTACACCGTGGGTTGGCTATTAGGAATGTGCATTAAACTAATGTATCTGTTTCTGTTTTTGTAAGCTCTGATTCCCACCTCCACGCAAGGCAGACTACTGCCACATAGAATATTTTTGGTAGAAGTCAGGATCTACAGTGCATAGACCTTCCATTCTAGTCCCACTGTTGATTGTAGATACCATTTCCATATTTATTTCCCCATATGTTTTGGGGCTAGCATTAATCTTTCTTCACAGTGTGAATCTCTATTTCTGGCATATTGTGTTTCAGGGAAGCAAAGATGGTGGCCACTGGTACAGTGTACAACAGACACAACCAATTAAATATACAAGGAGGATGAGCTCTTACTGACTCAAAGTGTCAATAACATTGCTTGCTTGTAACATTTAGATCAGACAAAATAAGATTATCTCAAATTAGGAAGTAACATGTGTGCAAGCAGGAAGGGAGGAAGGAATCATATTCCTGGAGTTCAAAGAAATATATATTTGGGAATATCTCACCAATGGTCGACTATTAGGCATTTTATTCTGTTTCTCTACATCATAAATAGGTTTTCTTTACTGTTTCTTGGGTTTTGATGTATTTATATGATAATTTTAATATTTGTGTCTGTTTGTATTGTTGAATTTTATGCTATTAGCTGCCAAGAGTAGGAAAGGTTTTTCTAGAGGGGAGGGATATAAGTATCAGTAAATAAATAAATAAAATCATGAGGAGATTAGCTGTAGGAGATAACAGAACTAGAAATTAAATAGAAATGGGGTAACTAAAATGATCTAGCATTATTAGATTATTGTTTTTCTAATGATAAAGGATCTAGCTATGTATTACTTATTATTTATTTATTTTTCTATTGCTTACTTGTTTGATTTTATTAATACAGTATGGTGTTTTACTCACAGAATTCTTAAGCTTGATGCTGGTACATATTTAAGAATAAGACATGGGCTCAGAAAGATATCAGGGCAATAGCAGCATGAATAAGATTAGAATAAGTATCTGCAATTTAAAGAAGAACATATCCCTTGGTGAACTTGTCATTAAAATTAAATCTTGTTTTGTTATGAGGTCCAAAGCATTAGTCATCATCTTAGCTGTGTTTCTTTCAATAAATTAGGCTTAAACAGCCTATTAAGAATTAGATCACATCCAACACTAGTAGATTCCCACAGGCACAATCATAAAAATTTTCCCAAATACTTACCATAATTGTGTTTTGTTTAGAGATTAGCTCTGTTTTACTCTTGGGGTCAATTACAGCTCCACTTAAAGCTGGAAGGAAAGAGTTTTCTTCTTTCTTTTGTTTCAAATTCTCCCTTCAACTAAGAATCCCCAGAAAATGAACTTCCCTATTCCAAGGATCCCCAACTTGTGACCAACATGCCTCAAACAGAAACTCAACTCTCTTTATATGGCCCTCCATCCTGCTTATTGTTACAATCACTCTCAAGGCATTTCCCCTCAGACCCAGACTGTTCTTCCTTCCTCAAGCGCCACCACCTACTGCTGTTTTTCTTTTTCTCTTTCTTACATGACCACAAGAGCAAAATGGTATCTTCTGGCCTTCAATGGTGGTTCCTTCTGTCAGCCTTCTCTTATCTTCCACACTAGTATTTTGGCCATTCTGGTTCCTTTGCTAGCCAGCAGAGCTCAGGCACCCATAGAACTCAGCTTTTTCACTCTTCCTTTCCATGCATTACCATACTGAATGTGTTCCTGAGGAAGATAAATGATGCTGTGGATGAGTATAGGAGATGTCTGACCTACTCTTTTGGGGGGGGGGCAGGAAAAGGAGACTAAAAGGCCTGGTTAACATTTTTTCATTGACCTAAGGATGTTTAGTAAAGGTCGCCCTTGCTTGAAAGCCAGTCATATCCATCTCTAGGGGTCGGTGCTCAACTCCATTTACAGCCAAAGATACATACTGTCTGCGTCTCCCAGCATTTCCATGCTCATGTGGCAGACAAGACTAAACATCAGAGCACACTGAATGCTATTACCTTTTCCACCTAAGTGGTACCTATTTAGCTACTTACAATTTATGCATTTTACTTGTTTGATTCTGCTTCCTAAGTATTTGGTCAGGTTATCCTGCTATGGTAATAAAGTAGACCATACTGCCAGTGACTCAACACCAAGTGTCAGGCAGTAGTTAACTAACATGACAACCTTGAGAACTAACAGCTTGGGTGCCGAAGTCCACGGGAAGGGTGATAGTCCCAAGTGGATTAAATCCCACTTGAATCCATCTTGAGGGAGGGCAGCAGCTTCATCAATACTGGCCTGGGGCCGATGAGGACTTTGCATGCCAAAAGGGCTCAGGGCCAGAACGTGACTCGTGGAACTGGATCAATGGTACGTGTGTCATGCTGCGATGCGGAAGGCAGATGAAAGGCCACTACATTATGTTCTCAGGTCAGTCTTCATGGCTGATCATCATGAGGATCGCCAATATTTGGATTTGGATACATTAGAAGAAAAATAATTATTTGATATGTTAACCTGAATACCTGGAAGATCTTTTATTTCATCAGTACCCTACCCAGCAGTGCTGGTCACAACTGTTTCATAGCACCACTGTATTCTTTGCTGTTAAGACCAATTCTGTACATGTTGGCTACCCTTCCCATGATAAGCTTATCTGCAGTTCCTTAGCTTGGTTTTGTAATGGCAGGCTTACATCCTACTATTGGGTCTGTAACTTGAAGATGGCACAACTCATACCTCATTGGCATAATATTCAAGGGCCCAGCATCACCTCCGTGTCATGATGAATAGAACTTTGTGGAGGGGTTGGACTTGGCAGAGAATTTGTGTGATGAGTTTCCTTCAGTCCAAGTTGAAATTATGTATATGTACCAAACTAGTCACTCTTTTAAGTAGCAACTGCAATCCTAAAAAGGAGAAGATTTGTTTTCTGTAGTCCTAAATCTTCTACTGTTGTATAGAAGGTCCTTCTTCATACAGGCATTCTATATCATGAACCATTTTCAAGGGCATATAAGTAGAAATTGACATGAAATATAGACTACTGTCAAAAGTTAAGCATTATCTCAGTAGTTTTGTCCAAAAAACAATTAGGTAAAGAGGACAACTAGGCCTGGTCTTGGATCCAACTATCTAAAGCAGAGGTTCACAACCTAAGGCCCATGGGCTGGATCCAGCCTGTGGTGCCATTTCATGGGGCCCCTCCACCCCTCCAAGGGCAGTCAAGAAACAAAACGGCCACCCCTTTGAAGCTGTTGGGACAAAATGACCACGCCATTATGCAGGCAGGGCAAAATGGCCATCCAGCCCTCTGAGCTGATCAAAATCATGGTTTCTCAGCTTCTGGATCTCCAGATGCTTTTTTTTTTTTAAAGAGTCGGATTCATCTAGTGAAATTCATTGCTAAAGATATAGGTTTTGGAACTGTTGCAATTTTAACAGGTAGCAGGAACTCTAAAATGACAGATGCCTAGGAGAAGTCAAGAAAAGAAGAATTTTCAATCCTGTACACTTGACTATGATTTTTTGAACTTCAGCATTAAATCTAAGACTGTTATCTTCTGCATTTCACTTTTAAGAGACCTTCTTTCAATGGAAATATGAACAGAAGAAAGCTCCTGTTCAAAGTCAAATTGGACTAAAAGAAAAGGGCAGGGAAGCCCACACCATGTGCTTGCTAAAGTTACAATAGCTTTTCATCAGCAGTGACAAGACAGCTAATCCTCCAGCAGCACAAAATCTTTCGTGCAAAGAAAAGCACATCATTACTTCCCTCTTCCTTCTTCCTGCTTCTCTGTGCTAAGAAATGGCTAATCAATCCATAGTCCTGAAAAATACCATTAGTCAATCAGCAATAAAAGGAACTCTCCAGTAGAAACCAAGGGGATCAATAGCAGAATAAGTTACTTATTCATTATAATTTTTCCCCATGAGGGTTTCTCCTGCCCATGGCTTTCCTAACAAGCAGCTGGCAAGCAGTGTGAATAACTCTCCAGGGCCAAGATGACCTATGATGAGAGATAATTGGAAGCAATTATAAATATTAGATTTTAAAGTGCACAAAGGCAGAAGTGACACAGGCATAGTTCACTCTAGTGGAAAAGCCATTTGTTTCTCACCAGCAAAGAAATCTTCTCAGCACTAGATTGTTGCTGGTGGAAGAGATTGGTCTGTGGATATTTGTCAGAACAGCATACTTGAGATTCTGTTGAACCTGATGCATGAGGTTCACAGGCAAACAAAGACCAAAGAATTGAGAACTCTCTGTCACAGTTAAGAAAAACAACTGCAATAGTTACCTCTTTATCAGCAGTAGGACACCCAATGCCAAAATGAAACCACCTTTTTGGCTTTGTCATTTGCCAAAATTAAATCTTCATCGGTACATGTTTCTGGTAGTAACCAGCAGACCAGCAAATGAGCCAGATTCTGTATCTCTCCACATTCACACAGTGTGTTGTTGTCTACCACCAGCCCCTCTTGAGCATCCTGGTCTTACATTTAGGAACTCCAACCCTGAGCCGATTCAGGGTACTCCAAGTGACGTAGGGGAAGTTGAGTTCCTCAGCCAAATCCTCCTTTAATGTTATTCCTTGTCCCTTGAGCGCCTTCCTCCATCTTCTAATTTGATTTTGATCTTGCTCACCCTCAAAGAATGTTTGTTATTGCCATAAAGCAATTCCTGGATCTGAGTCAGCAGATTTGAGGGACATATCCATCATTACAAGTAAAATCATGTTAGTTTTCTAAAGCCAGGATGGAGGCAGAATCAGTCCTGAAACAAATGTGCTGCTGCCTTAAAGACAAATTGCAAAAAAGTAAGTCAGCTAATTTGCAAAGTAGAGGAAGGAAGAAAAACAGCTGCAGTGATAGTCACGCACATTTGGATTTTAAGGAGTTCCCTCTTCTACCTCTTCTGCAACAAATATTTTGTCCCTTGACTGAGTACATGCAGGTCTAAATATATGCAGTCATTGAATAGAGAAGAATAGAATACGATAGGAAGAGCATCTGAGGTGGAAAGCTATCTACTCCTGTACTTCTGCAAACCACCTCCAGCATCAGCCCCTGCCAGCAATGGCACCTCTCATTACTGACCGGGGTGAAAGCAACTAAATAAGATTGGAATGTAATAAAGATTTGATTTGATTTCAACAACTAAATAAAAGTATTTTTTGCAAATGATGAAACTTAGGCTTTGAAAGAAAAGGCCAATTCTGATACAAAAGAACTTATAATATGATTTAGGTTTTCTTCAACCTACCTCTTGGACTGAAGCCTAGAGTAAAGCCTGTGCGAAAGGCATGAGCTAATATTCTTACCTGTAACCTCAAGGATACGTTGTGAACCATTCATTTGAGTGGAAGGGATTTTTGGTTTTAATGTATGGTGATATGGAGTGTAACACAGGCTATTGTTCAAAAGACAGAATGCATTTGAAACGTAGACTTATCACAGAGGGAAAAAAAATTCTTGTACCCATAGGGTGAGCAGGGACTAAGCATTAGTACTTATGGGATAGTATTAAAGATAACTGCATCCACCAGCAAAAGAAATTCTGCATTCCCTTCTTGCAATCACCCATCTCCCCCATCTCCCAAATATCTAGGGGAGCTGTCCAAGAAAGAAAGCTGGTATTTGCTGCAGGTTTTTTGTTGTTGTTCAGTCGCACAGTCGATTCCGACCCTCTGCGACCCCATGGACCACTGTCCGCCAGGCACTCCTGTCCTCCACCATCCCCCTCAACTCGCCCAGCTCTGTGCCCATTGTCTCTACAATACCATCTAGCCATCTCATCTTGTGCCATCCCCTTCTTCTTTTGCCCTCGACCCTTCCAAGCATCAAGGCTTTCTCAAGTGAATCCTCTCTTCTCATTTGATGTCCAAAGTACTTCAGCTTCATCTTTATTATTTGACCTTCTAAGGAGCAGTCAGGGTTGATTTCTTCTAAGATTGACCTATTTGTTCTCCTCGCTGTCCAGGGGACTCTCAAAACTCTCCTCCAACACCACATCTCAAAGGCGTCTATTCTTCTGCGCTCAGCTTTCCTAATGGTCCAGCTCTCACAACTATACATTGCCACAGGGAATACCATTGCTTTGACTATGCGAATTTTTGTTTGCAATGTGATGTCTCTACTTTTCACTATACTCCCCAGATAAATTGAAATAATACTTAGGACAACCACCCAGGAAGACAAAACAGCAAATTAACTGTGTCGAAAAGAGCATCTCCATTAAAGTGAAATTTGGTTTTAATGAGCAGCACTTAAAGTCATCATGTGGTCTTAATGAACAATTTGTCTTTGACAAAAACAGGTCATAGAATAAGTGTAGTCACCCTGTTTGGTGCCCTTTTAATGGTCCATGGGTTTCATTTGTAATGATCCAAATAAGAACCCAGGGTCTTTGTACTGCTAATCAGTCATGTCTAATATTGTTTCTGTTGGATCGCCTTATAATTTCACACTCTCTTGGATGGTGTTCTGAACAATACTGACTCTGTAGCAAAAAAAAATCAAAGGGTTTAGCAGCTCATTAAGCCTCAGCTTTAGGATGAGCTATTGTAAAAAGACAAGGAGAATACATATCTGACATCAGCAATAAAAGTGGGCTATTGCAGCAGAATTTCATTTTCTCTCTCTCACTCTCACTCTCACTCACTCACCCCTTGATTTTTTTAAAGGACACATTATATAAACACTTTGGAGACGACAAGGGCAATAGCAGCCTGTGATTTTTATTAGAGAATTTCTCAGGGAGACATAAAGGGAATAATTTAGTATCAAGAGTGAAAAAATACATGAAGCCTGTTGCTGCTGCTTCTTAGCAACATTTTAAAGCACTCTGCATACTTCTTTTTTTTTTACTTTGATTCATGCAAGAGAAACTCTTTTTACCAACAATTTCTTAGCATACAAACCTAAGAAACATCCAACAGATGGCAGGGGAACTTGGATACCAAATGTTTCCATCTTCCACTATTTAATGTTGTTAGTGCTCCAGAGGTTTTTAAAAGGCACTAACTAGCATTAAGGGGTCCAGTGGTGGCTTAGAGGTTAAGACAATGAGCTTGTCAGCCAGAAGGTCATCAGGTCAGGAGTTTGAGGCCCCAGTGCTGTGCAATCGAGTGAACACCCAACAGATGCCCCAGCTCCTGCCAACCTAGCAGTTTGAAAGCAAAAAAAAAATTGCAAGTAGATAGGTACTGCTTTGGTGGGAAAGGTAACAGTATTCTGCATGCTACTATGACATCTAATCATGCCTGCCACATGATGATGGAAATGTCTGGAAACACAGACAGTGCTGTCTCTTTGACTGTAAACAGAGAAGAGCACCCCCCCTAGAGTCAGACACGACTGGCTTTTTATCAAGGGAGACTTTTACCTTTAATTTATGAGTGGACAAAGCACAGCCCTATTTCCCACTATGAAATCCAAACATCCCTTGTGTAGGAAGGCATTACAGAAATAAAATGAGAATATGTCACCACTCATTCCTTTCATACCTTAGGTGTGATAGGGAACCTATAATCCAAGCTTATCTTGATTTATGATTGGGTAGAAGAGCCTTCCCTATCTATCCCTTTGCAAACTACCAAGTGGGAATGCTGCTCTCGGTTTTACTTAGAAGCTGTTCTTGTAGAGTTGAGATACTTGTGTTTGTTTCCCAAATGTTATGAGATTGTTCACCAGGGAATCACATAATGCAATGACATTTCATTTTGTTCTGTCATGTAATCACTCACCCAGCAACCATAGAAATGCTCTTTTCTAGCTGGTGGTGTAGAAGCTCATTTAGTTTACCCAACAGAGGTTTTTATGGCTCATGCTGAAGTTTGAGATGTGTAACAATTTGCACCTTTGATTTGTAATGCACACTACAATCTGTCTCCCAGAATCTCAAACAAAGAACAAATCCAAGGAAAGTCTGGTTGTATACCATGTATTTGCTTTCTGGGCTTGTTATTACCACTCTTTTTACTATGAAGGTCAGTCAAAATCTATTTCTGTGATGAAATAAGCTAGATTGTAATTGTACATCTGTCTGCTTTATTAGAACCAACTTGGGGATATTTGAAGTTTATTCTATAAAGCTAAAGAAGCAAAGCAATAATATTAGCTCTACTAGAGATTAAAAAAATCAGTGATAGTAAAGGTAAAGGTTTCCCTTGCTCAAAAGCTAGTCATATCCAACTCTAGGGTTCAGTGCTCATCTCTATTCCAAAGCCAAAGAGCCAGCACTGTCTGCGTCTGCAGACATTTCCGTGGTCATGTGGCAGGTATGACTAGACACCGGAACACATGGAATGCTGTTTACCTTCCTACTGAAGTCATCCCTATTTATCTACTTGCAATTTCTTGCTTTCAAACTGCTAGGTTGGCAGGAGCTGGGACAGAGACGGGAGCTCATTCCGTCCTGCAGTACTCGGGAATCGAACTGCCTTCTAGTCAGCATCTTAACCACCTGAGCCTCTGTAGTTCCCACAGCCACTCATGCATTTAATTTCACTTTCTAAAACTTTTGAAACAAACTTTCAAATATTCAGAACTGAACATTGAAGCATTTTGTTTTCACATTTTGATTTTGGGGTAACTATTGTGACATCTGTTAAGTATTTTTGACAACAACCTCAAAATGTTTGTTGGGGTAGGAGAGGAGATTGATAGACTTGTAACTCAAAATGGCTTAGTTTCTTGCTTAGAATTATTAGGAAAACTGGGTCAGTCCTTTCCTACAAAAGCTTCACTACTTACCGACTTATTTCCAGACACATTTCAAAGAGCTGGTTATGTGCTGTAAAGCCCTATACAGCTTGGGTCCATGTTATCCATTTTTGTTTAGGAAGGAATTTAGCAAATAACAGCAACATTATTTTAGTTGATGTTCTCTCTCTCTCTCTCTTTTTAATAAAGAGAGTTGATTGGCTGTCTGGTAAGGGTTATTTTAGTGTTAGTATTTCAGTCAAGAGATTTTAACCTATTTCAATTTTAATTTTATTTTAATAACACAATGAACATAATTCTAGTTTAATATTGTCACATCTTTTTATTTGAATTTTATATACATATTTTCAAATGTATTACAAACCACTTTGGGTCCCATTTCCAGAAGAAAAGTATCAAGAAGAAAAATTAACAGTTTTACCATTAAATTGCTATGGTGAGGAAGTAGGAGAAAAATGGGAAGGCAGTAAGGGCTTTGCTTTCTGATGGTTTGGGGTGCTCAGAGGAGTAATTAACATTAAGACAATGTTTGAACACAAGTATCAGTAATTTTTAAAATTTGATGCTTCAGGACTTCTGGGTGATATGCAAAATTCAGCACCATGGACAGGACACACTCCACTTGTAAGGCAGTTTACAAGCTTGCTCATGATGGTGTCTCAGATATACCCAGATAAAGTGTCTATTCTGACTAATATGCATTTGAAATATGGCAATATATCAATATAATATAGGGTAACATAATTCCGTATATGCTGCATAATGTTACATAGAACATAGTATAGCATAGCACTTTGCAGCAGCAACATAAATATATAACTTACAAGGTATTACTGTATAGCAATATAATGTAGCAACAGAGCAATTTTGCAGTCCATTGGCTGTCTGGCAAGGGTTATTTTTTTATTTTTAAAAAGGTATTGCCTGTTACATTATTTATGAACAAGAGAGCCTGTTCATAAAAACTGCACCCTTTTTTCTAACTAGAGGAATACAGATTTAGCTCTTCAGACTAACTTTCCCTTGTCACAAAGGAAAAGATCAAACAAGCAACTCTCACAGATAAGTCACAATAGCAAAAGAGGCATGGGAGAAGAATATAAAGCATTCACAAAACAAGGAAATAAACTGTTCTTTACTTAGCAAGCTTAAAGACAAGACAGTCATGCCACAGTTATTAACATGTTCATTGACACAATCTGTGGTTTTGAAGTTTAGTTGCTCATTTATTACTTCTATGCTTCAATATTGCTCTGCTGCTCTCTACTAAGACATTATCTTCATTAACAACATGAAATTATATCCCCTACAGAAATAACTCGCGAAAGACAACTCAAATATTCTTAGTCAATATGATTAAAAAGTTTCACAGAGTACAAGGTTCTCTGTTGGTACAGCAAATTCAGTCCTGTTTTTAAGGTTTACTAAAAGATTCAAGTAATCAAGATGAAAGGTTGGATATCACGGTCAGGACCTATCTGTTAGTGGAAGAGAATTCCCAGTCTGGTAAAATTATGTGACTCAGTTCTTGAAGAATATACAAGGGCCAAACACTTCTAAACATTAGTACAGTAAAACCTCCCATAAAGAGTGCCTCGCTTAGAGACTAACTTGCTTAAAGAGCAGAATTTTCTCTAAATGGTTGCCTCACTTAACAACTAAAACCAACCAAAACTCGCTTAACAACTGAATTGGAGTTCACAATTCCTCCCCCCCCCCCAAGTCACAATCAGTCACTTACAATGGTGTTTTGCTTAAAGAACAAACTTGCTTAAAGAGCAATCCCATGGAATGCATTATGCTCTTTAAGCAAGATACTACTGTATTCAGAAATATTGCCTAAACTGTGGATAGATAATTCTGAGGAAGAGAAGCAGAGTTTTTAGCCTTTATCCCATATTCATTGTGAATATTGCATGACTTTTTAAAAAAGTAATGGTAAAATCCTATTAATTACATTACTTACACTGTTGGGTAAACAATCAGTGTAGTCCCAGGAGTGAATTACCACAAGTAAATAAGTTGCTGTATGTATTCGCTTAAATTCAACAGTAAGTCACCGTTGGGGAAGGTCCATTGAATCAATGAGTATTTAGTCAATCACCTCTTAAATTTTATTGATTCAGTGGGCCTACTCTAGTTGCACTTTAGTACCATATTTCAGTCATATGCTGTTGTGCACCTAGTGTGCAACAGAAAGCGTACATGCTAACTTCTTAACTTGCAGCAAATCTGCTGCCCAGACACACTTGCTGGCTGCATTGCATCAATATAAAAACATTGCCAGGTTTTAGACTTTATCTTATAATTCTCAACCTTGATAGAACTAAATAAACATAGCATGCTAACATGTACAAAAATTCAATAAAAAGATATGACAATGTAGCAAAAGTCCAAGGTAGATAATACTCAAAATTGGTTTATTATTCTTTTCTTTTTGGTGAAGGAGCCCTGGAACCATGCAGTTTGCCCAAAACTACAGAGACGAACTTTTCTTCCTATGGAGAATTGAACATACATTACTAAACTATCCAGACAGCCTCCCCCAATTAAGTTAAGTGGTTGCCAACCTCTGCCATCACTGTGCTACCAGTCACCGAGCTTCTGTAGTGAATGTTGCTAGGGAAAACCAAACCAAAACAAGATTTCCACTTAAAATAAAATGCATAAAAATTCACCCAGAAGTGTGATTTGGCTTTAAAATAAAGTGGGTACTCCCCATATGCCTTGATTTTATTGAACTATGAACAGGTTTCTTACCATTTTAGAAAAGGCTGCCACAGAAGAGAAGCAAAAAAGATTATTTCAGCATTCTTCAGGGGGATAAGGGAAAATAAAACCATAAATAGTTGTAGTTGAAGGACAGCACTGTTATTACTTTTGACTTATAATGGGAAAATATTTGTATTGAACCAGCAAAATCCATGTAAGATTTATCATCAAGAGAGAGTCTTTATAAGTTGTATCTGACAAATTTTGTCCCAGTCAAGATTTCAATGAACTATCAGAAAGTTTAGTAATAAGAAAGAAAGTACAGTGGAACCTCAGTTAACAAACGGCTCGGTTAACATAAAAATCGCATAACAAAAAGAAATCCATAGAAAATAGTGACATGATTTATGGGGAAATTTTTTTGGAACAGATTCATTGATTTTCAGTGCATTCCTGTGGGAAACTACATTTTGGTTATTGTATTTTGGTTTTCAATGCATTCCTATAGGAAATTGCATTCAATGCATTTCTATGGGAAATTCAGTTAAAGTAATTTTCATTGTAAGAAACATCCCAGACAATGCATTAATTACATTAACTGAGGTACCACTGTACTTTGGTCCACACTTAGTGAATATAAAACCCTTCTAATCCTTTTCAGGTTATAACCATGATATCTTAAGACACAAGGTCCATGTATCACTATCAATGATATTTTTCAGTTATGCATCTGGCTAAGAGTGACCTTATTAACAACAGCCTCATTCAAGCATCTTTCTATCCAACATTGTCAATATAATCCTGCCCTCTCCATCATCGTTTTCTGCAATCAAGCAATTAGGAGTCTGAAATGGAGAGGTTCCTACTCACAGATAGGCTCTACATGTGAGCAAGAAGTCAATTTTCCCAAGGTTCTTGTTCATGTATGGATCTTATTATCAAGAAAGAAGCTCTCCTTCAAAGACTTGGATTTGAGCCAATATTAGGATCAATATAGACCAGAAATGTTGATAGAAATGACCATCCTAACTCTGAATTAAATTGTGTAGAGATACAAAACAATGATGTGTAGAGATGCAAACTAACTGATGAGAATATTTACCAACCATTTTTCACTGTGATTTTAGCAGGATATTTTGTTTCATTTTGCATATTATTAACAATATGGAGAATGTGTTGAAATATCCACTTTTATATATTCAAAATAAATTTACTTTTATTTTTATTTTTTGAATGAATGAATGAATGACAGGCAAATTGTGAGAACTTTGCCACATTAGAAATAAACATAAGACTCACACCTTGTTAAGCAAAGCGAACATTCAGAGAAAATTCTGCTCTTTAAGTCAGTTACTCTCTAAGCGAGGTGCTCTTTATGCAAGTTTTGACTGTACTCAGTCAAACCTCGCATAAAGAGCACCTCGCTTAGAGAGTAACTGACTTAAAGAGCAGAGTTTTCTCTGAATGTTCGCTTCACTCAACAAATAAAACAACCAAAAACTCGCTTAACAAATAAATCAGGGTTCGCAATCCCCCACCACCACCAGAAGTCGCAGTTGGTCACTTACAATGATGTTTCACTTAAAGAGCAAACTCGCTTAAAGAGCAATCCTGTGGAACGCATTATGCTCTTTAAGCGAGGTACAACTGTAATCTGAAATGTAAGTATAGAAATGAGCAGATAGAATAATACAAAGAGCAAGAAAGAAAGCAGACTCTGAAGACCAAAGTAATTTTTAATTATCTTTTAGGTACAACAGAAAATTTTGTATATCACTTTTTTATACCCTGACCTTGTTTGAGGTTCTTGGGAAATTGGAACAGAAACATTGTGTGGAGAAAATGGAAATAGTAAATCAAGTGAAGAAAGACCAAAGATATTGACAGAATAGACATTGGGGGAAATAACTCTCCTAATTCACTGCTGCCAGGCTTCTGCGTGATAGAAAAAGGAGGAATGTTCTGAAATGTCTAGCAATATATCTCGCAAAAATCCCTCTTCATTTCAATGTAGTAATTGCAATCATTGCCTTTAGCCTCTTGAAACAGAAAACACTGGGCATGTGGTTTACATGACTGTCTGGCACACAAGACCAATGGAAAACTGCCTGTCCTTTAAGTGTTTACATGGTGCTAGGCTAGTAATCAACCCAGAGAGTAATAGCACATTCAGATGCTGTTTCAATCTGAGCTTTTGGTACCCACGTTTATTGCATTTCAGAGTAAAGCTACTCCATTCAGGGTCAGACGGCCTCTTTAGCAGTCAGAAGGCATCAAATTCATGACGTGAAAGATTGTTGTCTGAAACCTTAAAGGGCTTGTGCCATTCAAAACATAGCATTGACTGGACCTTGGAATAAGGCAATTTCCTCTGTTCATCTCATCCATACACAAGGGGTAGAAGTACTGTATCTCCCATTCATTTCTCTGCAGATTCTGGGAAGTGTAGTCTGAAATTATTTGTTTTTCCAAGCTGTTAAAAGGTGGAGAGATAAAATAATTATTTATGGCAAAGAGGGGGGTTTTCTGACTGATATGCAGATCTACTGGAGACTTAACATCTGTTAGAGCTGTCTGCCAATTTTCATGTCTGATATTTTTTTTATTGTGATGGTTCATGAATTTGGCTTCTTTTTCATTCATTTTTGCATTATAATCCTTATGATGCAGTTACGAAAATATAGCACAAAACACAGCCCATGTATAATGCAATGATTTAATTGTATTGGTCGTGTCTAGCCAGACATCCTGCTATGGTAATGGAGTAGACTGTACAGATAGCAACTCAACACCGAGTGGTGAACGGTAGTAAACAACCTGGCAGTCTTTCATTGTACTACCAACATTATATTGGGCCACCTTCACATCTTCTCAAAAAACAGTATATTCTTGAAGACATAGAATAGAAGTACAGTATTGGGAAATCTAGTCTTATGTACACAAAAACAAAATAACCATACAATTTGAGCATAAAATCAACACATATTTGCCTGAACAGGCATGCTTTTACATGGAGTTGGTCAAGTGAAACTCCCTTGAATGATACTATACCCCAATAAGTACTTCTGTGAAACCATCAGTATCTATTCTATTAGTTTCGGCTTGTGAGTTAAAACCTATAATCAAGTTGTATTGTCATCTAAGATAGGTTGTAACAACAGCAGTGTTTGGTTTGTTTTTGTTTTTTTAAACTAAGTCTAATTAATGTCTGTTTAGCCTCTGAAAACTTGATCTAGATGCAAAAGTACTGAAATGGGGCACAGGTTTCTCCAATCCAATTCTCCGAACTGGGGTTTTCAAGTGTATCCAAAATTGGTCCAGAGTGATTTGTGCCCAAAACTGAAATTGATTTATACTTATGTAATGCCAATGCTATGGACAATCAAAATGGCTATAACTGGTTTGCTTTTGCATCAACATACATGAAATTTAGAGATATGTTAGATGCTAAAACAGGACAGTAAACCTGACAAATTTTAGATGGCCATATTCAAGATTTTGGATAAATTTCAGAGAGCTAAATTCAGAGATTTGCATACCAGGTACTGTTAAAGTTTGCTTTGATGTCCAAATAAATCTGTGCCGTCCTCTGATGCTGGTGTGCTACCAAACATGAGCTGATTTGTGTATTCAGTCTGCTGCACTCTAAAATTCACATTGGCCATTCTGGTTAAATCCAGATTTCATACAAATCAGCCCTAAAATGGTCTGAACTGCTGCAATTTTAAATTAAATAAAAATACAAGCAGCTGCTTACTGTGCCTATTATAGTGTAGAATGCCACACTATATTTGACAGAGAATATTCTGTATTGCATTCATTTCATTGGATTCAGTAAAAATGAAATCCCAGTTTGCTGTGTATGGGATCATTTCTGAGTATTACAACCAGAGGTGGGAATCAACAGGTTTGCACACACATCCCGGGAAGGGTGGGGTTGCAAAATTGGCTGGCCTCTGGGAAGGGGTGTGGCAAAATTGGGTGGCCTTCAGGCAGGGGGTTAGAGAAATTGAGTGGCCATACCTACCTCCCTGCCCTGCCCCATCAGGTTTCATCCCTGCAAGTGGGTCAAGGTCTCCCTTGCTCAAAAGCTAGTCATATCAGACGCTAGGGTGCAATGCTCATCTCCATTTATAGCCAAAGAGACAGCGCTGCTTGTGTTTGCAGATGTATACATGGCCATATGGCAAGCATGACTAGATCACCCAGGATGTAGGCTCCGCCCATGACATAGGCTCCACCCAAAGTGTGGTAGTGAAAAATTTTGCTGCCCACCACTAATTACAACTAATATGATATGAGCACTACTGTATCTTTTCTGCCTAACATTCTTTTACATTTGTTCTTTTACACAATGTTGTTTTTCTACTGATTTCTAGTCAAGTATGCTGCATCCTTAATGATAGAATATACACCACTCCCTATGTAGCTTTTCATATTTAAAACTGAAATAAACTTGTTGGGTTTGATTCATTTATAAATAGCCTTGGGTTCTTCCCTAATATGCCCTCTTGTCTCCGGGGCATCTTGTTTTTAGAGGTTTACTGTAAACGGGTGTTGCATTGATGCTGTCTGTGTGTCTTTACAGTAGCCTGATGATACAATGGCACCCTCTCTGAAATGCAGAAAATCACATGCATTTTCCCCCTTCAGCAGTTTTCTCTGGGAAAAAATTGGTGCAGAAAAGCCTGCAGAAGCAATTTCAATAATGGGCTGCCTATGGTATATATGGTTTCATATTTTCATTTGAATGAGGAAATCATTTTTCCCCCAATCACCTTTGGAAATGTAAGAAAGTGAAGCAGGAAAAGAAAAACCCATTTGCAATATTTATCAACTATGATTCCCTTTCTCGGTTGTCCTACTTTGCTATCTTTGTAGCTCATCTGCCACCTTGTGGAAACAGAACGGATGTCTGAAATGTCTCTGTCTTTAAACTGCCCTCTATTTTGTTGCAACACAAACCGCCACTGTTAATCACTCTGGAAAATGAGATTTGCATAGCACCCTAAGAAACCAAACTGAACTGTATCTTTCATTATTACAGCCTCACTGCTGCTTTGAATGAGAAGCCTACCTTCATCTGCTCACTTAGGCCCCATCCTAGAAGACATGCAAGTGTGTGAGTCTTGTTCAACTAGCTAGGATTTACTTCTAAGCATACATATGTGGGATTGTCTGGTACAGTATAGTCCAAAAAAAGTAATTTTTCCCATCTTAACATAGTGCATATCAGATGGGGAATAAATTACTATAATCCTTAGCATCTATTTTTCTATGTAATGCTCTTTTGCAGATGAAGTCATCATCTGGCGTTATCATTCATGTATTCACCTGCAATTCTATGTGATACAATCTGGAAATATTACTTTCCCACCATGTTGCTTCCTGTGAGGTGAGGTACAAGTGCTGATGGATGTCTTTTTGTGCGTTTTTAATGCTGTACTTCAGTTCACAGTTACATACAGACACCTTTACAGAATACTGCTGAGATAGCCTACAAAAAAAACCTAAATGCACAACCACATATACATTCACAATGCAATGGACCTAAAATTAGGGGGAAACAAAGGTGTTTTTTCATTAAAAAAAAAAAGACCTACGTCTATAAAATCAGGTTCTCCAAACCATTTTACTGCAGTCACTGAGCATGAAATCTGTGAGCAAAACTTGAACGTGTGTTCTCTGAATCTGCCTTCTCTGAAAATAATCTGTAGCTTTCCATAAGAGTACAATTATGCTTAGCACTGAATCTTGATGCACAGATTAGACATTAATCACTGAATTTGCTCCAAAATAACAACACCTCCACCATGAAAAGATAATAAAATATCATACTATTCATCATTAAATTAAAATCAAGCAGTCAAACAGGCAGCTGGCATTGCTCAGTTTGAAACCCTTCATTCAAGAGTTCTCAGCCTTTTTAACCCGGGGGCCAGGCCACACTCCCTCAGAAAGCTTCGGGGGCCAGGGGGCCATTTTGCCCTTCCTCCACCACATGGCACTTCCTAGTGTGGTGGAGGCAGGGGGCAAATGAAATGGTGCCATGGACCGTAGGTTGAGATTCCCTGCTTTAGCTAATGGAAGGCAACTTGATGTCAAGTCACTTTGGAATCCAGAGTTGTTGTCCATCATTCCATCCACTACACCACTGTGTTCCCTTCTCACTTTCAAAATTTAGCTTGTAGTTTCAGCAGGATTAGAGATCTGTCTTTTGGTTTCACTTATAAAACTCCAAAGAACTAGTCCAGGATGCTAATGGATCCATAGTCAAATTCGCATAGTCAAAGCAGTGGTATTCCCGGTGGCAATGTATGGTTGTGAGAGCTGGACCATTAGGAAAGCTGAGCACAGAAAAATAGACGCCTTTGAGATGTGGTGTTGGAGAAGGGTTTTGAAAGTACCCTGGACAGCGAGGAGAACAAATAGGTCAATCTTAGAAGAAATCAACTCTGACTGCTCCTTAGAAGATCAAATAATAAAGATGAAGCTAAAGTACTTTGGACATCAAATGAGAAGAGAGGATTCACTTGAGAAAGGTTAGAGGGCAAAAGAAGAAGGGGACGGCCCAAGATGAGATGGCTAGATGGTATTGTAGAGATAATGGGCACAGAGCTGAGCGAGTTGAGGGGGATGGTGGAGGACAGAAGTGCCTGGAGGACAGTGGTCCATGGGGTCGCAGAGGGTCGGAATCGACTGTGCGACTGAACAACAACAAAATCCCAGATGGGCAATATAAAAATGCAATAAAATAAATAAATAAATATTATTTTTCTTGTGTTGCTTCAAAAAAGAATCATAATAAGGTGAGTGACATTAATGATCACAACTAAGAACCAAGGGCATATCTATGGATGTACAGTAATGGTCTTACATTTATTACTGGTGCAGCAGCAATAATAACGATATTGTTATATTACTGCTATGCTTCGAAAAGCCTAATAAATATATATATGCAGTATATATAAAGAAACTATTATTGGCATTCTTCCTGGAACTGAATAAAAGGTCAATCTGCTCATTAGGCACCTTACATATATTTGGCCATGAAAATATTTTAATCTTCTAACAATGACACTACAGAGAGAAGCTGTCCTCCATTGATTGAGATTTTTGTATACTATGCTCAGGGCAGCTTCCACTGCTGAAACAGCTGTTATAGTTTGCAATGCAAGCTTTAATATCGGGGGGTGGGGGAGTGTGACACAAGAATGTATAGTGAAACTTAAATCATTGTAATTCTCACCTTGTTCAGACACACCTGGAACCTTGTCTGAAAGGCGGCCAACTGAAAACTGGAGTAAATAGGTTTTAGGAAGGAGGCAGTGGTTTTTAATTACTCTCTAACTCTTGTCTCTGGGCTGGAAAAGATCATTTCTGAATCTCCCCCACCAGACCTCTCTGTGGTCCCACCATGAAACTGAATTAGCCTATCAGTGGCAGAATATATCCTCATCCCAGTGAATTGGCCATCTTTAGGTTTCCTGGACTCGTTTATATCTTGTCCTCTATTCTTCCCTTCTCAAAAACAACCCAAATATAACTAGGAGAAAACAAAGTTGTCATTGATGTACCTTTTTATCTCTTTTCTGAATTGAGGCAGGGAGTCATTGGGGGGGGGGGTCAACAAAAAAGATATTGGAGCTGCATGTAGCTCTTTTGATTTCCCAAATTTTGGATGAGGTGGA
Source organism: Furcifer pardalis (assembly GCA_030440675.1). Classification (NCBI taxonomy): domain Eukaryota; kingdom Metazoa; phylum Chordata; class Lepidosauria; order Squamata; family Chamaeleonidae; genus Furcifer; species Furcifer pardalis. The sequence goes on from CP126897.1 coordinate 103,345,725, forward strand.
CAACTGCAAATGTGACTGCATGCCACTAGGCACCGGAGGTGTAGGGCAACAGAGGTGTAGACCAGGCATTTGCAACCTATGGCCCACAGGTCAGACCCAGCCCACGACGCCAATTCATGTGGCCTGTACTGCCCTTGCCACTTCCGGAAGCAGAAGTAAAATGCACCCCGTGCATGCGCAGAATGCTGTTAAATGCTTTCTGTGCATGCACGGAGCATGTTTTACTTCCACTTCCAGTGTGAGGAACCATGTGACCAGCCTGATCAGATGTCTGGGAGGTGTGGTCAGGCCTGCAACCTGAAAACATTGAGAAACACTGGTGTAGACAAAGCTCTTGGTGTGTTTCTCTCTGTGTCATCTCTGCATTTTGCACATGTTTCTCTTAGTCTTGACATCATCCTTTCACACTCCTACTCTTCCCTTATTTTCCCTTTCTTTTCAACATGTAGCCAGTACTAGCTACTATTTTTCAGATATGCAGTTCACTCCAATACACCTGAGAGATCTTCATTACAGTCAACAGATCAGATTATTCCACTACAACTGTCTCTTCCCTAAGGGGAGTCTTTTATTGAAATACCAGCTTCCATTCAGGATAATGCAAGATGGAAGAGATCTGTAAGTGCCTTCTTGTGGGTTGGTTAATTTGGTACCATGGGCCAGATCCAGCCCATGGGCCATAGGTTGAGAACCTCTGGTGTAAAGGCTTCGGAAACACCATTATACCACTTTCAGTCTTGGTGCACAGTTAGCAGCGAGAGATAATATGATGTGATATACTGGTACATATTATCTCTCACCACTAATTTCAGGTGTGTTTCATTCTTCCAGGCTCCAAGCTCCAGATAAAAGCCTCTCTCTTGCCCACTAATCTGGTTCTAATGAGCCCATGTGGTTATTTACAATTCATGAGGACCGGCCTCCTTCATTTTGGAGGCAGTTATCCCAATGATGGTCTTTAACACTCTTTATTTCCCTCCATGGGAAAATAAGTGAGATGATTAAACATTGGCAACCTCCTTATTTAGGAATGTGCAATGAAATCACACAAAATAGAACCACAGGAACCTGGACTGAAAAGAATAATTTTAAAGCCCATTTTGCAAAACTATACTATAGCTGTATGGCATGAAAGATGATGATTTGCGTAATAGCCAATTGAACTGCTGTGGAGTTTAGCTTACAGAAATGAAGGTGCTCGGAGACTGCAGAAATACTAAACTGGTGAGCCTGATCCCACATCCCACTTGTCTGAAGCTAACTGTGGTGATGACTCACAGGGCAGAGAGGCTGAAAGAAACTGAAGGAGGAAGTCACTGCACTCTACATGTGTACATACTATATAACTGTGATGATGAACCTTGGCAGTCCAGGTGTTCTTGAACTTCAGTTCCCATAAGCCCAAGTCTTTGTGAATCCAAGACGTTTCCTCCTCTGATCCTGTTTAGATGGGCAGCTAATCTCAGCCTGTCGACTAAAAATTTACAAAACTGTTAGTGAAATGGGGGGACCCTCCTCTCCACTCTCCACTGTTTTTCAGGCTGGATGAGTGACTCTGGTCTGAGAAAAGTATGTAGAAGGAACAGAATAAACAGAAAGGAGAAGCATGTTGCTTCTTTCCTCTTTCAATATTATATACAGTCAAACCTCGCATAAAGAGTGCCTTGCTTAAAGAGTAACTCGCTTAAAGAGCAGAATTTTCTCTGAATGTTCACTTCGCTTAACAAATAAAACCAACCAAAAACTCGCTTAACAAATAAATCGGGGTTTCGCAATTCCCCCCACAATTGGTCATTTACAATGGTGTTTCGCTTAAAGAGCAAACTCGCTTAAAGAGCAATCCTGTGGAACACATTATGCTCTTTAAGTGAGGTACAACTGTACAGTACTTTACAAAACCAAGCTCTCTCCTGTTCCAATTCTATGCTGTAGGGAGAAAGCACTATGAGGTCATTACGCCTTGAAACCTGGAAGGATCTGAAGCAATGCCTATAATATTGGGATGCAGATAAGCCCTGTCCGGACCTTGTACCTTCTCCACCCAGAAGTCAGACAGACCTTTGCATGTCTGCAGTGAAGGGCTATGGAGGTGCTCATGTCTTCTATTGCACATGCTTGCAGCCTTTCTCCAATCAATAGCTCTGGTAAACCACTAAAATACTGTGCAGTCAACAAATTTCACCTAAGCACCACTGCAGAGTTTTGCTATGCATGCAAAGATCTGCCTGACTCCCACAAATTAAGTCCTGTCTACTTTCAGGCTTGTAATGGTTGAATAGGGCCAATGAATGCATAAGATGGGGGAACACAGGTTTTGCAGATGCAGGGTGGGACCACTTCATGTGTTTTCTCCCAAGTCAGAGCACTGGAAACTGCAGTACTGAACTTAGTTCTTTATAAATGTTGTTGTTTTAAAACAAGTATGTGTTTTAATATATATGCACAGTATATGCCTGTGATGGTGAACTTTGGCACTCCAGATGTTCTTGGACTTCAATTTCCAGAAGCCCAAGCACCCTGTGAATCCACATGAATGGGTTTACTGTGATTCATCCAGCCCGCACTGCCCTCGTCGCTCCCGGAAGCGGAAGTAAAACATAAGGTGCGTTTTACTTCCGCTTCCGGGAGCGACGAGGGCAGTGCGGGTAGGATGAATCACAGTAAACCCATTCATGTGGATTCACTTGGTGCTTGAGCTTCTGGGATTTGAAGTCCAAGATCATCTGTAGTGCCAAGGTTCTCCATCACGGGTATATGCCAACTGCACATGCAGTGTAAAGAATGTGAATACTTCCATGTAATTGTGGGATTTGCATGCATCAGTTTTTTGTATTTTGAACAAAACTTTTATAAATATAGAACAAGAGCTGGTTTGTGCTAATTCCAGCACATCTCATCTCTGGGGTCCTTGTTCTCAAATGTATACAAAGTGCTTGGGCTTAATTAAATAGCGGCAAAAGTCTAGCTTTACTTAGCTGTAGTGTTCATTGATTTCTTGCTGGAGTGATCTATGGACACACTGACAGAACGGTGTGCAAAGATTCTTGCCGAATTAATAGTAGAATGAAAAGCAATTAGAAAGGCCACTTGTCCTATCACTGCTAATAGATAAGGTATATGACTAATTATGGTTTCTGCCCATCTGGCAGAAATATGACATTACAAGGAAATTGTAAAGAAAGCCAACCACGTTCCCAGGATCCTGTTATATCTAAGACAAATGTTGTATTCTAAGAGCAAGCACAGCAGCTTTTCCACACATACCATAAACTCAATGTTGCAACCTGTATTATAAAAAGGACTCACACGTGTGGCTCAAACAATGAAGAGCACCTCATTTCCCTTGTCCAGGAAGTGTGCCAACCCACCATTCATAAGTGGCCCTCCCATTGGGTAGATGGAGACAATAACTGAAGGCAAGAGATGAAAGGGCATCAGATTCTTAGCCATTATTGTATTCTGACTCTGTTCTTCTTCTTGAAGTGTTGTATCCAATTCCTAATATTGACTCTCATCATGATGATCAGCCATGAAGATTGTCCTGGGAGCAATATAATGCAGTGGCCTTCCACATTGCATTTACTTTCCACATTGCATTGTGACACCCATACCACTGATCCAGTTCCATGAGTAATTTTCTGGTCCTGAGCCCTTCTGGAACACAAAGTTCTTATCAGCCGCCCAGAGTTGGGTTTTGACCCGATTGGGGCGGGATAACAAGTTGAGAAATTAAATTAAAATTAAAATTAAAATCACTCCCAGGCTGAATTTGATGAAGTTGTTGCCCTCCATGAAGATGGATTAGAGTGGGATTTAATCCACTTGAGGACCATCACTCTTCCATGTGGACTTCGCTATCCAAGGTCTTTAGTCCTCAAAGTTGTCAGGTTAGTTAACCTCCCCCTGCTGATCAGTGTTAAGTTGCTGGCAGTATGGTCTACTCTATTGCCATAGCAGGATAACCCGGCCAGACTGTATTTTTACTCCCAGAAAGGTGGAAAGGTGATTCTGAGATTTTCTACTTCATGGGTTGTTTGCTATGCATCTTCATAACTTTGCAAAAGAGGCTCTTTGCCTCAGCCAGCCCTGCTTAATCTTGCCCTACTACTTGAAATGGGCAAACTGACTTGTCTAAACTAGTGTTTAGAGCAGGGGTTCCCAACCTATGGCCCGAGGGCCGGACCTGGCCCATGACGCCATTCCATCCAGCCTGCCACCACCTCCACTGCACCCAGAAGTAGACACAAATGCATCTACATCAGCCGTAAAACATGCATGCACAAACACTCTCGCAGTTATTGTAAACACAGAAGTGAGTGCATTTATGATAGCCGTAAATGCACCTGCTTCCGCTTCCAGAGGTGTAGTCCAGCCCACTCAGCTGTCCAGGGGAGTGGTCAGGCCCACGGCATAAAAAGGTGGGCCACCCTTGGTTTAGAGCACTCGTTTGAACTTTCAGGGGTCATTCCAAGCACTGGAGTACCGCAAACCCTGCACTGAGCACTTCTTTGGAGATCTCTATCAGGGAGGTCTTCTTTTTTTCCCTGTGCTGAAATAAACACCAACTCCAGCACCTCCAGATGTCAGCATCAACAGGAGACTTGCAGCCAAAAGGCTGCTTCCATGAAAAATATTCAGTATACTTAACAGGGGTAACAAGCCCTGTCAACATATAGGATGCCGCACTTAAACAATTCCCCTGCTTCTCTACGTGGGAACTCTTTAATTATTTTTCCTCCCTGTCCTATTGTTGTAGTACTGGATCTGACTGGTGGGGTTTTTTAAAAAATCTCTGGGGGTTTTCTCTTTGATCACCAATCAAGACTACGGCTACCAGCCACTTTACCATATCAACAGTGGTTGCTTGGAGTGTTCAATGTAATTTAGCCTCATCCTCAAACAATCTGAAAATGAGCAATGCAAGCATAACCACTTCTTCTTCTGCTGTATCCAGATCTGAACATTGGCAATCATCATGGCAATCAGCAATGAAGACTGTCCTGAGATTATAATGCAGTGGCTTTTCATCTGCCTTCCACATGGCAGCATGACACCCATTCCACTGATCCAGTACCATGAATCACTTTCTGGTCCTGAGCCCTTTTGGCACACAAAGTCCACCTCAGCCCAAGGCCAGTATTGATGAAGCTTCTGCCATCCATCAAGATGCAGTAGATTCAAGTGGGATTTAATCCGCTTGGGGACCATCACCCTTCCCTGTGGACTTAGGCACCCAAGGCCATTAGTCCTCAGGGTTGTCAGGTTAGTTAACCGCCGCCTGACACTCAGTGCTGAGTCACTGGCAGTACGGTCTACTCTATTACTATGGCAGGATAACCTGGCCAGACTCTCTTATAGCAACTGCTTGGAGAAATTAGTTTTTAGACTGTAACTCCAACCATGCTACTAAGGAATATGTTGGGAATTCTAAGCCAGGGGAAGTTGATTTTCTCTGCTCCCTTGTACCCTATACATAGCAAGGCAAATGAAGCCTTATTGTAAAACTAGTGCTACCTGACAATTATGATTTTAGCTCCTTCTGTTCCCATGTTGCAGAGTGAAAAACAAACAAACAGCCATCTGCCAAATGCACAAGCACATGGCAGGCACCTCATTTATGGTCCCAAAGTTCAAAAAACACTTTTGTTAAAAGCCTTGATTAATTTGCATTTTATTGCACAGCATGAAGGCTGTCCAGACGCTTATACTGCTTCTGCTTAACTGAAGAATATAGGAAGATTATTTGTGTACAATATTTTTCCATTCAGCAACTATGTAGATAAAAGATAAACAGCCATCAAATTTAATTTAAAAATGGCAAGTACAGAATTTCACACAAGTAAAATCTATGGGCAATAAAAGTGTACACAAACAAATGTTTTACTAGCTGCCTCTAAAATTATTTATATGCATAATCCAGTTATAACATGAATATTTACAGCCTTCACTGCTATACAAATCATTGCTCTCTCAACAATAAAGTTCTATGTAACTTTATAGGATGTTTACTGATATTTTATGATTTGCATAAATCATATTTAACACAATTGATGCATTTTTGGGATATCACACATTCCTTCCCCCTTTTTTTATTGTAAGAAGCTTCTCAAAGAATGCTCAGCCTTGAGACAATAAGTGATGATATCCTAACACCCAAAACTGTTATTCTCTTGCTGTGTCTCTATTTTGCTCCAGGTCATTTGCAATATAATAGTAACATTGCCTCTGCCCCTAAAACCAAGGGGGTAAATATCGTGTCCTTGTCCATAATCCAATGGCAAGAGGAGATGACATCTTTACTGAATCACTAAAGAATCAAACCATAAGGTAGCTTTCAACCTAGTACAGATCTCCATCAGACTGGGCACCATAGACCTATAGATGGTGTAGAAAACAAATGTTCAAAAAGTCTTGGCCAGACAAGGGTGTCAAGCTCCTTTGTTAAAAGTAAGTTCAAAATGGGAGGTCAGAAGTGCTCACTCTGTCATGCAGTACTCATGTCTTGAACTGCTGACCACTAAGCCACCTCAGTCCCAAACCATGGCATAACTACCCCTAATATTTGCAGAGGTAATTAATGGAACATGTCCTACCCTTGTTCTTTTAAAAAAAGTAATATCAATTACACTTATATACCACTTTGCTTAGAGCATTCTCTGGACAGTTCACAAGATAAAGCATTATTGCATCCAACATGCTGGGTACTCATTTTACTGAGCTCAGACGGATAGAAGGCTGAGTGAAGCTTGATCCCCATCAGAATCAAACTCACAATGTCAGCAATTTTAGCTACAGCACAACAGTTTAACCACTGCATCACCAGGGCTCACCCAAAAGATGGTATGCAACAGCTGATCATTTTGTTAAATCTCTCTGTTGGGGAAGTAATTAAAGCAACTGTTCTGAAGGCAAGCTGTTCCTTTAAACTTTTAGATATGGAGATTAGAAATTCTGCTGACACTGAAAATAAATGATCTTTGTTTATATTTGGGTGGCTATAAAGAACATTTGAAGCCCATGAATTGTATCCCTCCTTTTTGTGTCTCAGTTTCCTTGCTATTTAGCTTTCCTCCCCTAAACATCTGGTAACACATCTGGAGCCTGGCATAGATGGTACATTTCCAGATGTTTAACCACCAGCAGCAGATGGTAAAAAAGAAGTGTGATTTCAGTTAATCTATTTTATTAATACTCTATGTCTTTATCATAATGCTATAGAAAGTAATATTACAGTGTGTGAAGACATTCTACAAGAATCTTTACCCGGTTAGATATTGGTTTAATCATATTATTTAAGTAAAACCCGCTGACCTATACTTAAATTGGACCAACTGAAATCAAGTTATTTAGGTTATGGTTTACTGACTACAGTGCCCCTACTCGAAACTTGACCAAATCTAGGACCAACCTGCTTAGCATGCCAGCTTTTCTCTATTTTAGAATCATGATGTGTAAATGTGCTTGTAGTTTCTATGTAGTATCCATATAAATGAATTATAGCATGATATCAAGCTAATTAAGAATCATTAATATGATTGATTTGGGAACAAGCACTTATTACTTCTTGGTTGTGTCAGCAGTTTAAATGTTGTTTCCATGACCTATACATTTGTGGCTATCCAGATGGAAGATCTTAGATAGTGCTCCTTCCTCCAGTAGATCATCTCCAAAGAAATTAAAGAGCAGTTTCATCAAAACATTTCATTGGCCTTCCATGGCCCCATTCAGATTCTTACATTTGCCTCACCCCACTCTGCAGTTTCTAATTACTTCTCCACTGAACTGCTAATTTGTCATGGATAGCCCCTTACTTGTGGGATACTACAGTTTAATATTATTAGATCACATAGGGTTACCTCACTCAATAATATTAATGAGACAGAATGGAAAGTTTATGGAGAACTCTGAACTCACTGGTCTGAATAATTACACTGTGTTTCAGAATTATAGAAAAATGTAAAGGTACCATGCTGTAACAGATCAGAGCAAAGCCCCACCTATTGCAGCATTCACTAGTCTACCAGATGTCTATTGTAGGAAGTCTATGGGAAAAGCTTATGCACATGCTACAGTCACTGCTTCAAGAAAGCATATATCCCCTGATGCTATTAACTGTTAGAGCAGTATGACAATGGAACCAATTACTTCAGGAGATAGTGAGTGCTCCAACACTGGAGACATTCAAGAGAAAGTTGGACATCCATCTCTCAGATCTGCTTTGATTTAGATTCCTGCATTGAGTAGGGGATTGGACTTCATGGTCTCATAGGCCCCTTCCAAATCTGTTATTCTGTTGCCAATACACAGCCATTGCAAGTGAGTTATGCTCCATGAATATATTTTCCTCCTTAAAGCTATCCAGTTTGCTTGTTACCTCTACATTATGTTGCAGCAAACCCTAAGATGTAGCTCTTTGTGACTGGTGAAGTGAAAGGTATAGCAGCTAAAAGTGGGTAGAGCCAGAATGATAGACAGAGCAAGGGCAAATATGGGGCTGACCGTTGAGATCAATGTGTGCCTACCACCCTCATTCAGACAGTTTTTAAAAGGAATACAGACACCTGCTCATTGTAACATGATAGGTTTATGAGAGGCCACTAGAACATATTTCAGTGGGTCAGAAAGAACATGAAAATGGTTTTTAAGCCTGTAAACTCCAAAACAGGCATTGGAACTTGAGTTTTAAAAATATATATTATTTAAGCTTGAAGAAATGTCCAGAAGACTCCTCAAAACATCAAGTAAAGGTAAAGGTTGCCCTTGCTCAAAAGCCATTTGTATCCAACTCTAGGGTTCAGTGCTCATATCTGTTTATAGCCAAAAAGCCAGGGCAGTCTGCATCTGCAGATGTTTCCATTGACATGTGGCAGGCATGCCTCAACACTGGAGTGCCCGGAATGCTGTTTACCTTTTCACCAAAGTGGTACCTATTTATCTAATTGCAATTTCTTGCTTTCAAACTGCTAGGTTGGCAGGATCTGGGACAGAGATGAAAGTTCACTCCATCGTGCAGCGCTTGGTTATCGAACTGCCGACCTTCGGGTCATGAAGTTCAGCATTTTAACCACTAAGCCACATCAGGAGGCTACAGGGGAAGAAATTAGTTATACACAGAGAGACTGCAATTTTTAAAAGATATTTTGTTCTACTTACATGTCCTAATTTTCAACTCTGTTGAGAGCTTTGTTATTTTAAAAGCCAGAGATGTACCAACAGAGAGGAATTTGAGAGCTTTGGAATAACAAGAAAGGAGGAAAGAGAATAAAGCTTTACATCCCATAACACTTTTGTTGCAGGCAGCCAGAAAGAGTGTTGTTTTCTTTTGTTTTTATGTTAATTCTGTTTGTAACCATGCATTCCCTTTCCTCAAGAAGTCCTTTATAGTAAAGGAGATCTATCAAGTGGGGATGAAGAAAAGAATGAGACTACTATCCTAGCTGTGATCTTCCTCTGTTGTGCATCCAACTGAGAAAGCATCCAGCTTAGAAAACAATATCAAAAGCTCTCATAGACTGACTCTTGAGTGCTAAAAAAAGTTATAACTTTGTGCTGTCTCTTGAGATACTTGTAGAAGACAATGACCAAGAAGAATTAATCAGAATGCTTAACTCTAAAGTGGTGCCTTTCAACTATTTTAGAAAGTTTACAATTCAACATAAAACAATGAAGATGTTTTATAATATTCAAAATGTTTGGCTGTTGTTACTGAAGTTTACAGTTGCCAAGGGAGGGGCTGAGGTGGCTTAGTGGTTAAGAAGCTCACTGGAAAGTTGGCAGTTCGAGACCAGGGTACTGCACGATGGATTGAGCACCCGTCTCTGTTCCATCTCCTGCCAAACTAGCAGTTCGAAAGCAAGAAACTGTAAGTAGATGAATAGGTACCACTTTGGTGGGAAAAGATCTTGGGGACATGAAAGGAGCCTCATTTGCGTGTCCCCTGAGTGGAGTTTCTCCAGCAAAAATCCTTTCAACTCAAAATAATTTCTGACATGAAATTATTATCAGTTGCCAAGGGTATTTCTGCCCATACTTGAAAGGTTTAGGGACCCAATCAAACCATTCAGCCAATGATATTTTGTATGTGTAATGAAGGAAATGCATTGCGGGCAATAGTTTTAATTGCAAGAACAACTTATTTGGGAGGAAAAAGTGTGATCTTCTCAACTGGGGTGGTGTTTAAGGCCTGCTCCAAATATGTTTATTCCATACTGAATATCAAAATCTTAAAATACTGTGAACGCTTTTTGATTTGCCAGCACGCTTACATGGATAAGATGGTAAACAAAGTAAAAACATGAACAGAGAGGAGGCTCTCATGCTAAAGGTCTGCATATAGCTAAGGCCTCTAGATGCAAAGTCAGAAAACAAAATAAAATAAAATAAAATAACACTGTAGCACTTTATTGTTAGCTTTCTCCAGACTGAAGAAGTGGATTTGATCCACGAAAGCTAACAATAAAAATATAGCAGTTAGTTTTTAAAGTGCTACAGTGTTTTTTTATTTTATTTTGTTTATTTTGTTTTGTTTTCTGATATGCCTGAACCACAGACTAACAAGGCTACTATTCCAAAAATTCTAGATGCAAAGTGGAAATGAGGATGGAAACATTCAGATTAGGTTCTGCTAAGTCCTAAGCAGAACCTAATGCATTCTATTAACAATCCTTATCACCTTATTACTATTCAATCACAGTCCCTCCCTCTCCATGTATTGCAGAATACCTTTTCCAAAGAACCAGGCACTTTTAAAAAATATTTCAATGCCAGGAAGCTATTCATTCATTTAAACTCACATACCTTCTAATCTACTGTTGTCTATTATTGTTTTTAATTTTAACACATTTTAGAAATAAAGTAATTACAAGTTGAAATGTTACTTGTAACGTGTCACTTTGGGAAGTAAGGGGGGGAAATCGATTAGCTCCACTTGCCCCCCACTTGCCTTTGAGAATGGCCCCCTCTTGCTCAAAAGCCAGTCATGTTTGACTCTGCTTAAACTAGGGGTACCCAAACCATGGTCCATGGGCCAGATCTGACACCCAAAACCAACTCATCTGGCCTGCGCTGCCCACATCACTCCTGGAAGTGAGAGTAAAATGTGCCAATGTGGATGTGTTTTACTCTCGCTTCCAGGAGTGATGAGGGCAGTGTGGGACACATGAATTGGTGTCAGGGGCCAGATCTGACCTGTGAGCTGTAGTTTAGGCACCCCTGTCCTAGTCCCTTTATTATTTTATTTCCCAGAATGTAGTGCCTTGTTCTCTTATGAAATCACAGATGCTCTGAAATGGTAGTGTAAAAGTGTAATTGTTACAGATGTCAACAGTGATTTTTGACATCATATGGAAGATCTTCTTCCATTCAGAGGAGCAGGGGTACACAAAAAGAGCCTCTTCAACAATTTTGGTACATTTTATATCTTTGAACCACAATCAGGTGTAGCCCAGAAAACTGCAACTTTGTTGTACCAACTAATCTTTCTCACACTAGGTCAAACAAAAAGATTGAGCAAGTCATCTAAATATGGCATCAAGAAGTTCACACAGTTAAAGAGTTACAGCAAGTTGGGAATGACATGACAGCACACAACAGGAGCAGCAATGAATCCCATCATCTTTCCTGAAAAAATCTCTCAAAGTTGGTGTTGGTCTGTGAAATAAAACATTTGATTTGCAATAAGGGGCCAGGCTTTTCAGCAGGTAAGAATAATAACAGGGGGTTTGGTCAGTTGAAAAAAGATACACTGCTACTATTCTGTTAGTCTGGCCAATCATTGTGTACTTGATTGATGCCATGAGGCCTCACTCTTATGTTTGATGACGTGGACTTGGCCCATGAAAGCTTACATTTAAATACAGGAGTCTTTAAGGTGCCACAACTTTTTTGTCTTTTTTTGCTGTTCTGTTTTATTTACTCTCAGATATGCTTGCACAGACTAACATGACTACCATTTCAAATATCTTATTTGGCTATTTCCTGGACCTCTCTAATTCTGCACCCCACCCACCCATGTGCATTTATTTAATATCATAAGGGGTGGGGAACCTGCAGCCTTTAGGGGAGCCTGGGCTTCTGGGAATTGAAGTTCCAGAACACCTGGAGGACTAACCTGTTTCCTCTAGCCCAGAGTTTCTCAACCCTGGGCCTTCAGATGTACTTTACTTGGACTTCAATTCCCAGAAGCACCTCAAGTCTGCAGGTTCCCCACCACTGGAGACTGATTAAGATCTCTGATGAATTCAAAAGGCCAACTTTAGCTTATGTTCTGTCTAGGAGATACTATAATTTCATTAAACTACTTTTTTGTACTTCTGAACTCCTCTTGGAAATAGATTTTCTATTACACTTAAACTTTACCCAAACTTCCTTTTAATTCAGGGCAGACAGTTCCAATGGATGGGGGTCTAGTGCCATACTGCCAAAATTTGCTTCCATGGTGCAATAAAATGTCATGATTTAATTTGAAAACAAACTGTGTGCTCCCCATACAACCATGCTTTTGGGAGAAAAAATCTGAGTGGGTAGATTGCTGTCCTCACACTGCTGAAGTTTGGTAATACAACATCAAATGTGGTGAAGACTGCAAAAAAAAAAAGAAATTAACAGTACATGTGCCCCATGCCCCCTTTAATTCATAGCTGTTATTTTATTGGCAGGACATCCCGCTACAGTAATGGAGTAGACCGTACAGCCAGCGACTTGCACCAAGTATTGGGCAGTGGTAAATAACCTGACTCCCTAAAGGGGCCAATGGCTATGGGCAGATAAGCCCCTTTAGGTGGGGTGATGGTTCCCCCCCCCCGGGAGGAAATTCCACTGGAAACCTTCCTATTGGGCCCAACTGCAAAATGAGCAGAGGAAGAACTCTGATTCCCAACGGTCATGGAGGTGGAAGAGGCCATGCCAGATGGATTGGTTGTGAAGGCGCACCATGTCCATATCCTCATGGCTGCGGCAATCCATTGCAGTCCCTGTGTTAAATTCTGCATATCTCATTTCATGTGTGCCACAGGAGATGGCTCCCTGATCATAGTGTGTGGGCCACTTCATGGCAAGCTGGAATCCACCTTAAACAAATTCATACCAATGAATTCTTCCTGCTTCAAAAAAATGCATTCTCAGATACAAGTTACAGCCAACAATTAATTTATGTCCTTGCCTCTAGAAGGTACAATAAACCGTTGGCCTGCCCATTTTGTCCCTATGTAGCTGACACCAACTGCATTTCAAGAAAGGAAGAATGAATAAATGTGCCTTCGTATGGTCATTCCAAACAGACAACACATGGCAGGCTCATACATGCATGACTCAACTCGATTACAAAACCAAACATCAGCTGTTCTCCAGATAAGCAGTCACATCAAATGGCACCAGAGAAATACTGATTATTTTTCCTACTCCTTCCCCAACTCATTTCCTTTCTGTGCATCAGCAATTCAGATCACAATTCCATGAGACAGAACCACTTTGTTGCCATCTGACATGAGCCACTCTGAAGGTCAAGGTTCACATGCTTTGAACCATCATTTTCTTCTCCAGTTGATACTACTGCCATGTGTGGATTATAACCAATATGGCCTGATGAGGAGCTGTAACCTCTAACCATCTGCCAGGCATCAGATTGCCATGGCTGCTTTAATCAAACAAGTCAGCAAGCAAACAAACACAGCTCCATCACATTGTCAGTTTCCAAAGACCAAATGTTGAAGGATCATGTCAGATGAATCCAAGCTGAAGGATCAAGCAGTCAAATCAGTTTGGTTCTTTCTCTACAGCAGGGGTGCCCAAACTATGGCCTGGGGCCAGATCTGGCCCCTGATGCTAATTCATCTGTCCCACAAAGCCCTTGTAGCTCCTGGAAGAGGACATAAAACATGCCCGTACTTCCAGAAGCAATGAAGGCTTTGCAGCCTGGATGAATTGGCATCAGGGACTGGATCTAACCCCCGGGCCATAGTGACTGGTCTCCTGAACCACATGACTGGCCCACAGCCTGAAAGGTTTGGGCACCCCTGCTCTACAATGTATGCAACAGAAGGTGATGCTGTTCTCCCACTTTTAATAAAAAGGAAAACAAACTGAGGAGCAAGAAGGTGTGTGGTTTTTAACATGTTTGTTTTCCTCCTCCACAATTACCCTTTATTAGGGCATTTCACTGCAGCTGGCAATAACTGCACAGGAGAAGAGGGGTGACTGCTTGACTGATTGAGCACAGCTGTTGCTTATTGATTTACTGCTAATTGTCTTCCATTTTAGATAGTTGTTTCTCTCGTGTTTGCTCTGCTCCTTTTTAAAGCACTGAGCTAAAGTTGAACTAAACAAACACCACCAACATTGGGAAGTACATACTGACATATTTAAGGGGTGTGGGCAAAAATGACTGGGAGCTCTACAGCTTTATTCTCTTTGATTGTTTGAGTTAAAGGTAAAGGTCACCCTTGCTCAAAAGCCAGTCATATCCAACTCTAGGGTTCAGTGCTCACCTCTGTTTATACCTAAAGAGGCAGCGCTGTCTGCATCGGCAGATGTTTCTGTGGACACGTGGCAGGCATGCCTCAACACAGGAGTGCACAGAAGGCCATTTACCTTCCCACCAAAGTGGTCCCTGTTTACCTACTTGCAATTTCTTGCTTTTGAGCTGCTAGGTTGGCAGGAGCTGGAACAGAGACAGGAGCTCACTCTGTCATGCAGTACCCAGGAATCAAACTCCGACCTTCCAGTCAGTATGTTCAGCATCTTAATCACTTGAGCCACTGCAGTTCCCCCCATGTTTGAGTTAGCTGTCATCAATTTTCCACTTATGGCACCCCCAAGATGGGGGTAAGGTTGGCACTGGTAAAACCAATCCTAAATATCCTAGATATGTGCAATACTTAAGGAGTTGTTTTATCAGTGCCATCTTCCCCAATGCATCTGCATGGATGAACAGCAAGTTGAACTCAAGTCTCCTCAATCCTTTTCTGCCAATCTGTTCACTATGCTATTCATCAGCCCTCAACTCCCACCCATACTCATGCCAATTGTCCCCTCACTATACTTTGCCATATATCAGCTGCTGGGGGTGGAGGAGAACAAAACTGAGCTACTGTGGATTTACCTCTCCAGCTTAGAAACAGGAAGCCAAACTGGATTGATTGTTGGTCGATCTGGTAAGTTCTTCCTATAATTCTCAGCTCCAATCCATGAAAAGCTACAATTCTGTGTTTCCAGCAACTTTTAAAATCTATTTGAAAAGTTAAAATCAATGTGAAGTTAAAATAGAGCAAGTAGGAAAGTGTGTGGCTTTTGTGTGTCTCTCTCTCTTTGCCTGTGTGTGTTTTAAATAGCTAACATCCCACGCTACACATATTTTCAAGCTTCTTTCTCAACCAGTATTCATTTCTACATTTATTAGTCTTGACCCACTATTTGACCTCTAAGTTGACCCATATTTGAGGGCTCCAAGTGAACTCTGGAGGCTGATTAAATGAGCAATTAACTGTAGCACAAATTCCTGAACCTGTCTTTCCCTCCAGCCTCTAGGAATGAATGGTGATACAGACAAAGCAACACCACACAGAGAAAATAAAATTTTGCCCAGGGAAGATCAAAGGACAGGCTACAGGCCAAATATACAGCCCGGAGGTAATTTTACACGGCCCTTGGCAACCCTTCCAATTTTACTCAAGGGATAATTAAAGCAGAAAAATTGCCAACAGTTTTCTCAGAAAATATCTATAGGGGGAAAAAACCAATTACTAACAGTGAAATTCAGGTTTGACAGCATAAACTCTGTGGACTTTGTTTGGCTCCATTGCCTTTCCCGTGGTCTATCAGTGATGACCCTAGGTTATGCAAAATTGTCACCATACAACTCCTCTCCTTCCTCCTAAAACTATTGGGGTACGAAGCTTGCATCTTAGCTTGAAGTTGCTTAGTTTAAAACCTCTGCCCACCCTGATGCACACACACAATTATATATCAGATACGTAAAGGTATCATGACAGGTTGGCCAAATGTCCTTTTACAAGTGAGGAGAGTCTTCCAGTTGATAGGCTGCCAGAAGACAATCATACTTTTGAAAGTGACCTCCCACTGAAGGTTAAAGAATCATAATTAAGGAAAAGAAAAAGAATGACTGAAGTTGTCCCTCCTGCACAGTCAGCAGCAGCTGGGTAGCAAACTCAGCAATACACAGGTCACTTATCCATTCTCTTTCCAACTCAAATGAGATGCACTGTCATTCTATTTAATATATAAAAATCACTTCTAATTCTGCATGTGTACATATTAATTAACATAGTGTTATGGAAATATATGTCCTTTTTTGTCCTCCTGTTTTGCTGATGTATATCCTCCTTTCTTTGATGATTGGCCAATGTGCATTAACTTTCAGATGCTGAAGTGAAGAGAAGGATACACTCAAAACAAAAATATCCTCCTTCTTCATGTAGTTTGAACAACCGCACGAGGTCTCCTTCTCATCTGGGATCCTATGTCGGACCTCAAGATTTGAAATACAGACTGAGAGGCCTTAATGATGGATGTGGCCTATTCATTCCCCCAGAACAGGTCTGGCAGCTTTTTAGAGCTAAGCCAGACATGGGTCAAGTGAACAGGTTATGGCTCTGCCATGGGCAAGCGCTTTGTCAACCTCCTATTCAACAAAACAAGTCACGGCACCAGTGGAAGGAAGCTGGAAGTCTTTCCAGATGGAGACACGAACACAAAAAAGGGTATAATATTAAAACACTACTGAGCCTACTGTAGTAAAACACAATCAAACTTAAATATAGTTAAATATAAATATACAGGTATTTGAAGAAACTGACAAGTACAACAGTAGAAAGAAACTTAAAATGAACCCTACTAAGACTCAGCTGTCTGCCTTCTATCTGAAGGCAGAAACATCAGGTTACCTGAAAGGGCATCTAGCTAGATCTCTGTTTTGCTAGGTTATTTTGGAACACATGCTGACCTACAAGAAACACTACTGAAATAGAACGCTAATGAATCTACAAGGAACAATAGTCTCTGAAAGTTATTGGGAACCAGCTGGGCCAGTCAGTCAAAAACACTAAGAACTAAAGCTTTGGTCCTGTGCTACTCTGCATACCAATGTGATATATCAAGCCTAGCTGAATCAAACATCTGTCCTTAGAGAGGAGGAAAAGGAACTAACTTCCCTTAGTTCTTCGTCTTTGCCTCCTCTTTTACCCCATCAGGTGTCAAGGGAGATGCAAGGTTCTTGTTTTGGCACTTCTAGTGGCTTCCACCAGTGTTATCTGTTGTTCTTGTAGTATTTCTTTGATGTTATCTCTACCTTCCTCTGAGTCTGCCTCGTGGTCTTTGTCCTTCTCTTTCCACATTTGCCTTGTAAGGTATGCCATTTTAAAACATTATCACCAAATGGGCAAACCACTTTATTTGTTGTCTCTGTATATTTATTTATTTATTTATTTATTTGAATTTCTATTCCACCCTACTCGCCTAGGCAACTCAGGGTGGATTACAAAGGGTCATGAAGAAACATGGAAAATCACAGATCATAATACAAGATTAAAATCTAAAAACCAGTTGAAATAGCAATTAAACAAGCTAAAAACAATTCCTTGAAGAGGGAGAGGGTGGGTATAACATGTTAAATAAACCAGCGGGGTGGGGTCAATGAACCATCACTGCCCCACACTTGTCCTGCCAGCCAAATCTTCACACCTTCCTAAAGGCCAACAGGTCTGTCTGGAGGTGCAGCTCTAGAGGCAGGTGGTTCCAAAGTGCTGGGGTAGACACGGAGAAGGCTCTCCTTCTAGTACCAGAGAGGCATGCTTCTCTGGCAGATGGCACCACTAGGGAGCCTCTCTGGTCCGCTCTGGTGGGGCAGACAGATAGCCTTGGGGAGATGCAGTCTCTTAAATATCCTGGCCCACTATCATATAGGGATTTAAGGGTGATAACCAGCACTTTCAAGGAGGCAAACTGGTAACCAGTGCAGCTCCAGGAGCACTGGGGATGCACGGGAACAGCGCCCACAGCCCAACACCACCCAGGCAGTAGACTTCCCTCAGACACCTCAATTCTGTGATGACTAACTTTTGTTTATGTTTTGTTGTGTCCATGTTTGGCACTGGTAACACAGTGGGAATGAATATGCATCGTATGAGCCATTTCTTTGTGCTGGTCATTATTGCCTTATGTTGTAATAGTGGACAGAACTGCACTGTATGTTAATCTCTTCAACCATTTTTCCATCTCCCTAAATTAAAGGTTTATAAGCCTAGAAGCAGCCCGTGAGAAGAAACTTTCTTCTATCCCCAAAAATATGTTTCTAACATTCATAGAGGTGCGGCTGCCATATAAACCTTTGAACAGATACTGTCCCTCTAAGCCAATCCCTATATCTACATTCTAAATTTGGGACCTCCAAAAAGCAGTGGACACTGAGTGCCAAGAAATACATATACAGTAAAACCTCATATAACACTAAAACCTGGTTCCACAAGTCTTGGTGTTATATGATTTTTAGTGTTATCTGATGCATGTTAAAATCCTATGGGATCCACAGAGATACATTGTAACCACACAGGCTTTAGCGGTTGTTATCTGAAGCATCCCATAGGATCTTAATGTTATCTGATGCAATTCTTCCCCCCAGATTCCTTAATGTTATGTGATTTTAGTGTTATTCGATACTAATGTTATATGAGGTATTACTGTACTGTATATCACAGGCATGCCCAAACCACGGCCCGCGGGCCGGATACGGCCCACCAGGCCATTTCATCCGGCCCCCGACATGGTATAGGAACTCTTATTATTTTATTTTATTTTTTAAAAAAATTTTTTTGCGGACTTCTTTTTTTTTGCGGAGGGATCACAAATCAGTGCCTAGTTCCTTCCTTCTGCTGCTTAGTACTAGGACTTCTGCCGAATCTAATTTAGAATTGCTGAATCCCTCCGCCTAGCTGATTTGGCTGTTAAGAGTGGAGAGAGAGACTGAGCCTGAGGCCATCCGGGAGCTAAAAGTAAGCGTCCACCATTTTGTCTTAGCCTTCCGCTTATTCAGGGCTGAGGGGGGGGAGAGAATGGTTTCTTCTGGGAGAGGGAGAAAGAGGTGTGTGTGTGTGTGTGTGTCCAGGATTACAAGCAGTTTCTTCTGGGAGAGGGAGAAAGAGGTGTGGGGGGGTGAGAGAAAGTGGTGTGGGGGGGGAGAGAAAGAGGTGTGTGTGTGTGTGTGTGTGTGTGTGTCTCCCGACCTCCCTAGAGCTGATGCGCGCTACTTTTGAACTTCCCCCACCCTCTTTTATGCTGCAGCAAGCCAGAATGTCGGGATCCGAATCCTGACATTTTGCCTTGCTGCAGCCTCCAGGGAGGTGGGAGAACTTTGGAAACAGCTTGGATCGGGTCCCCACACCTCCCTGGACCCGGCGGGGGGGTCAGAGCCCCCAAAATTGGTAAAAAAAACGGGATTCGAACCCTGACATTCTGGCTTGCTGCACTGGCTCAGGACGTCGGGGAATCCCAGAAACAGCTTGGATCGTGTCCCCTGCCTGCTCCAGAGAGATCAGAGGACCCGATCTACAGCTGCAGGGTGGCTGGGAAAGCTGACGGGGACTCCCTGTCGGCTTCCCTAGCCACCCGCCCTTGCCTCCGTAGCTGCAGGGTGGCTGGGAAGCTGAACGGAGAACCCCGTTCAGCTTTCCACCCACCCTGCTGCTAAGAACGACTGTATCGGATAACGTTAAAATCGTGTTATTCGATACAAGATTTTTCTGAAAATCTTGTAACGTTATACGGTTTTAGCGCTATATGATACTCACATTATACGGGGTATTACTGTATTGGTATAAGTTGGAAGTCAAAATTGATTTACAGTATTATGGCTGTGCATTGTGTAATTCCTGATTTTAAATTGATTGGGAGATCCAATGCGCGCTAATTTTGAAGTTCCCCCACCCTCTGAGGCTGCAGGAAGCCAGGCAGGACATGATGTCAGGAAGCAGATCTTTTCTAAGGCTAATGACTTTTCATTGCTAATTAAAATCTAAAGTTTCAGGTAGGTGGGGTTTTAATTGGCAATGAAAAGTCATTAGCCTTAGAAAAGATCCGCTTCCTGTCAGGAAGCGGATCTTTTATAAGGCTAATGACTTTTCATTGCTAATTAAAATCCAGAGTTCCAGGTATGTGGGGTTTTAATTGGCAATGAAAAGTCATTAGCCTTATGAAAGATCTGCTTCCTGACATGATGTCAGAAGCAGATCTTTTCTAAAGCTAATGACTTTTCATTGCTAACTAAAATTCAAATTTTCAGGTAGGTGGGGTTTTAATTGGCAATGAAAAGTCATTAGCCTTAGAAAAGATCCGCTTCCTGACATGTCAGGAAGCGGATCTTTTCTAAGGCTAATGACTTTTCATTGCTAATTAAAATCCAAAGTTCCAGGTATGTGGGGTTTTAATTGGCAATGAAAAGTCATTAGCCTTAGAAAAGATCCGCTTCCTGACATCATGTCAGGAAGTGGATCTTTTCTAAGGCTAATGACTTTTCATTGCTAATTAAAATCCCACCTACCTGAAGCTTTGGAACACAACAACAGCTCCTTGGATGCCACAATGACCAAGCTGGATGTGAGTTTCTAGGATCTGTCATTTTTTTTAAAAGGACATTTTTAAAGGACACCGCGAAGGCGGCGAAGGAGGAGCCGGTGAAAGAGGAGCCGGCGGCAAAGGCGTTAGTGGTGGCGGAGGAGGAGGCGGCGGCAAGGCTGGGTGGATGTATGTACCATGGAGAGATAGTTCGGCCCTCGGAGCCTCTGATAAAATGTTATCCGGCCCCCGGGCCGAAATGTTTGGGCACCCTTGGTATATCATATCATATCATACCATGGCCATCAAACAAATCTTAGCATAATTGCAACTGATATATCATTTGTATTCCCTTTTCTCCAGTAATATTCCACGTTCTTGCAATATCTAACAAAAGGCATTATACAGATGGCTAATTCTCCTTATTTTATATACTATATGGACAATTTTGTAATATCCTCCCGCCTTTCACCCAGCCTGCTGACAGCAGCTACCAAAGCAGGCAAGGCAAACAAAATGTAATTAGGTACAATTTGCAATGCAGTATTTCAAAAGGCACCTTCATGAGAGCCGAAGGACTTTTCAAAGGCTGTAAAATAAATCAAAACAATATGTTAGTTAGCAAGCAAAATAAGTGAAGGCCTGATGTATTTGACAAACAGATGGAGCTAGGCTAATCAGGTGCAGCTGTGTGAGGCAAAAGAGGGTGCTTTTGGGTTCTGTAATAGCAACCATTTTTGTGGTCTCACAGACTATTAGCCAATTTAAGGAGACTTAATCCAGTTTCACCACTCCAATTAAAACTATTGACAAGAATGGGAACTTTCAATAAACTCCCTGGAACCCAGAAGCAGCAGAAATGCAAACACAATTAACAGTTGCAGATTGTTTCAATGAAACAAACTGGTGGAGAACAATCTCAACCATCTCCAGATATGTGATAACTGTAGGACAAAATAGTCTTGCTTTTTTGTGAAGAAGAAGAAGAAGAAGAAGAAGAAATTATGACATGCCATCAAATTGACTCCAATTACAGTGACATTCTACAGGGTTTTCTTTTTGTATAGATTACATGAGAATTGTCCATTCTCTTCTTATAGGGACCCTCAGGCCTAAGGCTACACAAACTGCCTCTTTCCTGGGAGGTATGAAAAGAGTTAAACTCCAAATCTCTGTCTCTACATACAGCCAAGTATTGTCCTGTGGGAGTGGGTGGTAATCAGATAACCTCAGTAGGAAGATCAAAGGCTAATCTGACAAAGTGGGATTTATTTATTTATTAGATTTATATACCGCCCTACTCGGTAAACCCATCTCAGGGCGGCTTGCAGAACAAATGTATAATTTACAGATTATACACAGTCATCACAAAACATAATTTTAACAAGCAAAAATATACAATGAATACCCAATGAAACAGTTACAAACAACATATATAGGGAGCGAGTTGACTTTTTAAAAAGGGCATATTATTATAGGAATTCTATTCCTTGACTATATTGTATTTTCATCTTTTTAAATCTTAGATTAATTAATGTATGGATAGATTTATTGACTGTATTGTGTTACATTATGTGCCATATTTATATTATGCTGCTGTATCTATATTTGAGATTGTAAGACTGTATTGTATGTTATCTATGTTGTTAGCTGTTCTGCATCACTTCGGCAAATAGAGCGGCATACAAATACAAATTCAGAGTCATAAAGTGTACATATATGTATAATAAGACAGGTAATCAAATATACAATATTCAGATACATAACAGTACAATCAAGCAACACAATATGAAGATACAATCTAAGAATACAATGTAATACAGTATAGTAATAGCATGTAAAAATACACTCCAGTGATACAATATTGTAATTATTATTATTATTATTATTATTATTATTATTATTATTATTATTATTATTATTATTATTATTATTATTATATTTAGACTTATATGCCGCTCTACCTTCCGAAGCAACTCAGAGCGGGTAACATAACATGGGCATCATATATTACAATATCAAAGAAATACAACATAAGCATATACAGTCAGTAAATCTAACATAAAAATGAAAATGCATATAAAAAATCAACTCCCGCCTGCTGAGAAGAACTATTACCACATACTAGCACAGTTATACAATACAAAAGAGCAAAAATATACAATACACTAGCACAGAAAATACAGTACAGTAAGGAGAGTCAAGAGAGTCCTTATCTCTTCCCAGCAGGGAGGAGGCTGGCCGTGGAACAGCTGTGGTGGTGGCGGTGGCAATCTTTGGCCAGCCGGCCAACCCACACAACTGCCTCCCATTCCCCAGCCCGACTGGCTGGAGAGAGTCTGTTGGTGGACACGGCAGCTGTGGCGGGGATGTTATAGCCATGGCCATTCCACACAGTATAGGTGATTCAAGCCGCCTTTATCCCTTCCTGGGCTGGGAAGGGCTGGCCTGGACACAGGTGTGTTCGCGGCGGGGAGGTCTTGGTCCCACCGTGAATCTCACCACCCTTTATCCTTTCCCGGGCTGGGAAGGGCTGGCCCCGACACAGGTGTGTTGGCGGCGGAGAGGTCTTGGTCCCACCGTGAGTCTCACTGCCCTTTATCCTTTCCCGGGCTGGGAAGGGCTGGCCCCGACACAGGTGTGTTGGCGGCAGGAAGGTCTTGGTCCCACCGTGAGTCTCACCGCCCTTTATCCTTTTCCTGGCTGGGAAGGGCTGGCCCCGACACAGGTGTGTTGGCGGCAGGGAGGTCTTGGTCCCACCGTAATACAGTTTCCCAAGTATATGGAAGTCTGTGTTAATGTGGAGAACAAACTATTGCCCATATGATACAATGCTCACAATGCCCCTCAACATGCACTAAGGAGGACCTTATGTTGACAAGAGAAAATGCTATTGATGTGGTCTGATATTGGGCAGATGTCATCTAATTCCTTTTTGTTTTAGTTAGTTTTTAGCTTTGTATTTTATTATATGCTTATGGTGCCTCTGACACAAATAAAAAAAAAGGAAGTTGCTCCAAGATTGCATTCTTTGAGATAATGAAGTGATAAATATATAGCCTGTGCAGCCCTAAGACTGACAGTTATTTTCCCCTTTCAGATCCAAAGTCCAAATGGTTAGTAGTCTATTAAAAAAAAATAATTCTTTTTTTTTTTTTTGAGACAGGCAGTTCAAAACGTTGTACAGTAATACCTCATATAACATTAGTATCAAATAACACTAAAATCGCATAACATTAAGCAATCTGGGGGGAAGAATTGCATCAGATAACATTAAGATCCTATGAGATGCTTCAGATAACAACCGCTAAAGCCTGTGTGGTTACAATGTATCTCTATGGATCCCATAGGATTTTAACATGCATCAGATAACACTAAAAATCATATAACATCAAGACTTGTGGAACCAGGTTTTAGTGTTATATGAGGTTTTACTGTATAATCCTTTTCTTTACTGTAGGATAATCAATGTAGCTTGAACATGGGGGGTAATAAGTAGGATAATCTTAGTTTCAATTGATGTTACACTCTATGAAATAAAAGAGTAGTGGATATATATCCTGGGAAGACCTAGCTACAAAAACACACTACTGTACTGTACTTAACTTTGGGGAATGCTGTCCAATGTGCTGAAACCGTTTTGAAGCTAGGTTTCAGCACCTGAGACAGGTCCAATAAAGCATTGGGCATATTATGTGCTCAACTCACACCTAAGGAATGTTTCCTCTTTGAGTAGAACAACTGGAGGGCTGACACTCAAGTTCTAACTCCTGAATAAGAAGCTCATTGGCTGTAATCCTTGGCTAGCCTGACCGACTACAGAAAGTTGTTGTAAAGATAGAATGGGCAAGATTCCTCATTAGAGAGAAAATAAGGTATAAAGGTTTTTAACAGATAAATAAGTCAATTTACATTATTTGTGACTATTAACTAAGCCATATTTATTTCAATACTTGTAGTCTAGTTGGAGGGACATCAGTGGCTCAAGTCACTAAGACGCTGACTGGGAGGCGGAAGGTCAGCAGTTCGATTCCCGAGTACTGCAGGACCGAATGAGCTCCCGTCTCTGTCCCAGCTCCTGCCAACCTAGCAGTTCGAAAGCAAGAAATTGCAAGTAGATAAATAGGGACCACTTCAGTGGGAAGGTAACAGCATTCCATGTGCTCCAGTGTCTAGTCATGCCTGCCACATGACCATGGAAACGTCTGCAGAAGCAGACAGCGCTGGCTCTTCGGCTTAGAAACAGAGATGAGCACTGAGCCCTAGAGTCAGATAGGACTGGCTTTCGAGCAAGGGAAACCTTTACATTTACTAGTCTAGTTGGAACTAACACTAGTCTTGGCCTATTATGTGGAGCATGGGCCTGCTCTAAGAAACCTTCAGGAAAGATGAAAATTCAGCCTACGGCCATACCACACTGAACATGCCCGATCTCATCAGGAAAGATGAAAAGTCAAATAATTAGACAAAATCAATTATAAGGTACCAATAACAAATTATATGACTAACAAAAGAGGTTCTGTGAGTTGTAATCCAAAATAAGAAACATTACCGAAGTTGCATTATACTTTGCAGAACTTCTTTTGTTAGTCATTTAATTTTGTTCTTATTGGAATGTATCTATTGGAAATGGAGTGGTGTGCTTGAAAAACATTTCAGTTTCTTGTGTCAAAGTAACCTGGCCAATTTAGAGTACTATTGACCTACACATGGGTGGCAGATATGTTGACATTTACTAAAGTGCCTCAAGGAGCAAATTGTTTTGAGTCAATCGTGGCAAGCTCTATATGGAATATTCTTCCCACTGAAATTAATCTGGTTTCCCATTCAGTCAATCATCAACTGAAAACCTTTTTGTTTGCCAAGGTGTTTTATTGATTGCTATAACCTTCTCGGTTACACCTAATGATTTTAATGAAACATCTTGCTATTTTATTGTTTCTGATTCTTAATTATTTGGTTTTATTGTATTTTCTAGGTTTTTGACTGCTGCAAAATAAAGCTTTTTGACTTTTACAATGGAAAGCAGAATAAAATGTTTTATAAATCTATGATAAAAAGAAACTGATGAAATGTTTCTGCATGCTGACAGTTTCAAGATGAAAGAAATACTTTAAATTCCATTTATTTTAATCTTGAAACTTTTTTATTAAAGTAAAATGTATATTGGAAATAGATGAACTGCAGGCTGCCATATTTATGTAACTTTTTTGAAAATAAAAATGTATACAGTACTTTTCTTCTTACACAGGTTGCATAGTAGAAAGTGTAGAGAGAGAAAATGACAAAATCAATAATATTGAGTACACCCTAGTGATAACAATGTGAAAATTGTCAGAAATACATATTTTCACTAGAATTGTGTCTGAGTTTTAGTCTTGTTCCTATCTTCAGAAGCAATGAACATTTCATCAAAGTTTTTTTAAAACCTGAATTTTTTGCAATAAAATATAATGTAATACAAGACTGTATAAAATTTATGAAGCACTTTTTATGAGAACATCCCCAAGGAACTCAATGTAATAACCATAAAACAGTCAAACAAATTGTGTGGCACAGATTTAATTTTTAAACTGTGTGTGTGTGTGTGTGTGTGTGTGTGTGTGTGTGTGTGTGTGTGTGTGTGTGTGTGTGTGTGTGTGTGTGTGTGTGTGTGTGTGTGTGTGTGTACATGCATATATTGTTTATTATTAAATATATGTCCCTGCCAGTTATTACAAATACTAAAGCTGATCTAGTGAAAACTCTAGTGTAATTCAAGTTAAACTACATGGTACCCAGGTACACTTCATGTTTAATGGTTTACATTTAGTTTCTAAAATAGTAATGAACAAAGCAATCTTTTTGAACAGCACAGATTATATATTCACAACTGGTAGGCCAAATGTGGGTTAACATTTCTTTTTGTTTCCATGGAGACGTGAGGAGGTGTGTGCAGAAGGAAGTAAATATTGTTGCTAACCATGTAATATAGTGTACACCAAAATCTGAGGGGGGGGATTCATATCATTATGCTATGGATGCATTTACATATCACAATAAGCCATGGTTCATGGCTTATTAATCATGGCTTCTTCCTTAACCCACAGATTGCAAAGCAGACAAAGCAACCACCTTTCCCCATTTGTGGCTTATTTCACTTCTGCCTGTTTTATCATCTCCTGTTCCAGGATAAGCAGCTTGAGAAACAAGCCAAGAATTAGCCACAGTTGCAGGTTTCAACTTCATGACAAGCCATGGTTTAAACAAATCAGAATATGTAAATCAACAGCAAGCATAGACTTAATATGTGGTTCTTGGGTAGTTTACAAACCATGGCTCCTTAACTGAATCACAGCAGACCAGACTTTTACAAACCACGTCGTGGATTCCAGAGAGATATAAAAGAGATCCATAAGTCTTTAATGCACAAATAGCAGAAATACTTGTCCACTTCTTCTAATTGAAACTAAACTTCATCATTAATACAGTGCTTGCTTAGGATGTCAACCTGATCTATCTCTATTTTCCCAGAGCTTCGCCGCTAATTCTGTTTAACTGTGGATGCAGTTTAATTGTGGAAGCAGCAAAAATGTGCACTCCTGGACATGCTTATGAAGAATGATAAACAATTTAGTATAGTACAATATATCTGCTATGGAAAGATACAAGACCAATAGTCATAAATAGTGTATGGAGCTAACATGCAGGATGCTACAGTAGTAGTAATCTTGTATTTTCTTCTAGTGAAGTGAAGACTGATGGGTGATATGACAGCCATATTTACGTAGATATGTGACTGGCCAGAGGATGGAGTTAGCTTGTTTTCTGTGGCATTCAGGTAACAGGATCCAAACCAATAGATTCAATGTCTGACTTCCTGTGATTTTTCTCTCCTGAAGGCTGGTTTCAATTTATATCTGCTTTTTATGGGGCAACGTTTAATGCCATGGGGTGGCAAAGGGTTGGTACAACTGAACAACAACTTCCCATTAAGTTCGTTTCCACAGCTACATCTTCCCAACTTGCAATTAGCTGGGGTTGGGGGTAATCCTGAATGAAAAATCTAGCAATAGAAATAGCACACTTTCATAATAGCCATTTGAGAAGACTGGAGAGTTTTGGAAAAGTTTATTTACTCTTGATAAGTTCCTTGCTCCTTCACCACAAACCAGGACATACTAGAAAATGATGTAGGACAGTGTTGGCAAACCTATGGCATGTGTGCCAGAGGTGACACACAAAGCCAGTTCTGTGGGCATGTGTACCATCATAGGCAAGCCCTGTCTCACGCTAGCAGCAGTGCCACTTCCCCACCTACCCCTCTCCCTCTGCCAATGGGGAAGGGAGAGGGGAGGCTGAAATCCCGCCATGGGGCAGGGACAAGGTGAGGTGACCAGACACCCCACACACCCTCCTAGGAGGCCGAGGAGGCCCATGGGCAGGCCTCCAGTGACATCATGTGGGTCTGAGCATGCACGGTGTCTACCCATGCATTGCCTCCTCCTTGGGCACTCAGTCTCTAAAAGGTTCACCATCACTGGTGTAGGATGAGAATTTGTTCCTGTAGGAGAGCCCTGAGCCCTCAAAAAAGCTGGAGGGTGCCTTTGGATTTGACCAGCACCCATAGAAACTTTGTGGGAGAAACTTGTTGGGGTACCATTAATGAGTACTCAGCATGTTGGGGGCAGAATACTAATTAACTTATGAACCTCCCAGAGAGTGCACCAAGTGCTATGGGGTGGTATATAAGTGTAATTGCTATTGCTATTGGGGTAGGTTTAACCCAGGAGCTTTCATCTCTTCTCCACCTGTACATTTGTTTAAAAAAATAAATACAAAATAAGTCTTTTATGACATAATTCAAAGTGCAAGTGCCCCCATGTTTAATGAGGGCATTTTGGAGGATGTGAAATTCAGGTAGAGCTTGGGAAAGTTAAGTTTTTGAAGTACACCTCCTACAGTCCTCCCATCATTCTTGATGGATTATTCTTGGATATATATATATAGTCCCCCAAAAGTACCTTTCATAAATCCTAGATTAGAGGCACAGTATGAAAGACTTCCAGTGGAATCAAACGTGTCTCTCCTCAGAAATAATGTCCACTGGGTTTACTGGGACTGACTCTGAAGGCAGGGCATATAAGACCACAGCGTTGGAGGATAAGATGGTCTTATCTTGGACTCTTTGATTTTAGCTTCTAAGTCCAGGCTGGTTCTTGGTAGAAATACTGACTGGAGAGAGAAAGATTACTTTCCAGACAACCTTGCATACCACACCACAGCTTTGGAATAATAAGTAGCCTTTGGCTATGGGAGCAAAGTTTCACACACAGCTCCCTTGGGGTCTGTGCTAAAGGGATATCTTTTCTGTTGAATCTGGCCCTAAGGCTTTTTTCAAAATTAGAGCCAGCACCAGAAAGTTTAATAGTTGGCTTTGGCCACAGGAACTGCAAATGAGTTGTTTGAAGGGAGATAAGCCAAGCACGATGCAACACAAAATTAATAGGCTGCATGAATTATAAACTGACCTCAGGGAATAAAAAGAATATGAGATGATGAGAAGAGCTATCTAGTTTTTAGTGCTTTGATATTTAATAAGCAACCAAGGAAGGGGGAAAGGTGGGCTGGTATTCAAAGCCAGGAGACAGAGAACAGCCAACACAGGATGTTATATGGTAGAGTAAAAAAAGCATTATAGATCAGTGGCAGTGAATTTTCAACATTAAATGCAAACAGAGCTTGCCAACCTTGACATTCAAAGTGTTCTTGAACTTCAATTCTCAGAACCCCTGATCAGCAGGAGTGCTGACTTTGACTTGGTAATTAAAGTCCAAGAACACTTGGCGTGCCAAGGATTGCCATCAGATATAGCTGGACATTTCTGGAAACTTTACTCCAAAAATTATTTGTGTTCAAATACATATTTGTTACTTCCATGCAAGTGATGGTCACTCTGGCTGGGGGATTCTGGGAAGTGTAGTCCAAAAATTAACTTTTCTGGGCTCTGATTGGAAACAATGACTATTCCCATCCTGGATGGATGATTCTGGAAGCTACAGTAAAAAAAACAAAAGTCCTCCAAGCTCCTTCCAAGTGTAGCCTCTTCACCTGAATGAAAGTGAACACCTGGATGGAACTTATCAGGTTGTATTTGGTGGAACCATCTGCAGCCTCCACATTTTCAGTGGCCTTGGCACTTCCACAAGCACCTGAATGTCCAATGGTTCCAATAGACCAGTGATGGTGAACCTTGGCACTCCAGATGTTCTTGAACTTCAATTCCCAGGAGTGCTGACTTGGGCTTCTGGTAATTGAAGTCCAAAAATACCTGGTGTGCCAAGGTTCACCATTATTGCTATAGCTCTGGAAAACAAGGAGTCTTGGATTAAGCACAAACCATATTACAACATGGGCCTGGAATGCCCAGCTGACCTGATGCCAGCCAGTATGTGATACAAAAAGGCAACCTGTGACTTGACTGCATTGCTTGGATATAACTGTGAGCTGCCTTGAGTCGGGTTTCCCCTGATTGGGTGGCATATAAACTGAAATGTTAAATATAGGATGGTCCACGTTTAAAAGAATTAAGAGGTACCCTTTAATAATGCAGAGATCCATCCCCTACTCAAAACTAATGCATAGATGTGAAATGTATCATACTATTTTCCTCTGCAGTCATGATATTGTAAATGAATGTAAGTCTCACAAAATGTTCTTTACATGTTCAAAACCTGTGGCATTTGTCAGACAGTGGAAAAACAACCCAAAGGTCTTTGTTTATGACTGCTTTGTGGTCAGAAACAAGTACCTACATCCAATCTCTCTTCTACCAGAATTGCCAACTGGGATGTTTTACAAGTTTCAAAAGGGAAATGTTGCTGTTTTGGACCATATCATTGATCTTGCTTGGCAAGGCATTCTGGGAGTTGTAGCCCCCAAAATAAGCTGATATTATACACTAATGAGGAGAAATTCTCCAGTGTTTCAGGAAAAACCTGAATGCTGTGCATCTAATCTAGGACAGAACATGCTTTTAAAAAATCCATTATTATCTTTCTCAGCAGCTGGCATTTTGAAAGCAGCAGGAGAGGTACTAAAAGGCAGATGTGGGAAAGTGTTAAAATCCCTTTCACTCCCCCAAATCATCCTTTTCTAGTCATCTTTAAATAACACATGGTCACATAATTAAGCTGCCCAATTATTTGCTGAACAGACGCCATAGTGGTATCCGATGGGAGCAAAAAACACATCAGGTGAAGTCTGGGCTTTTGTCTATCTGAGATGTAACAGCAAAGCTCTGCAGGAGTAAAATTGTCAGATAATTATATCACCCAACAGGCTTAATAATTCCGGCTGATCTGAAAGTTGGAAATGAATGGAAAAGATTGGTGTGTTGTACAAAGATGGGTAAGTAATCAAAGCCTTGCAGAAGTGATAAAGACAGAAACTCACCAATGGCAAAAGCTCATTATGGTTTAAACCCCCAGCTCTTCAACAAGCCAGCTGTAAAATCCTTTAATCAAACCTAATAACCTGGGATAATCTTCAAAATAATGACTGCATAGAAATAGTCACTGATGATTTCTGAACAGCCATACAGGTTCCTGTGGTCTTGAGAATTGATGTCCACCCTCTCTTGCTTGCTTTGCAACTGCTGAATTCAATTTATTGAAATGCTGTCTGATTCATAAACGCTAAAGTCAAATGTAGTAATAAGGCAACATTATTACAGATTCATGCTGAATAAAGATCAATGTAAAGAGGCAAGGCTATATCCTGTAACTATTTATGCGATGTGGCTAAATTAAATGGGGCTCACCGGCATGTCACCTATGCCACTAAGAGTGGTCCTAATCTCTACTCCCTTTCATGCTGAAATTTCGATATGAAGCAGCAGGATTCAAGTTAAGGAGAATGGCTAATAAACAGTCGAACTTTATTTCACTAAAATGAATGAGACTTTAGAGTGATGACCTTTGGAAAGACAGGCCATGCTTTTGATATCTTACACCAGCTCCTCTGTCTAGTCCAGGAGTTCTCAACCTTTTTTAAGCCAGGGGCCGGGTCACACTTCCTCAGACACCTTCAGGGGGCAGACAGCCATTTTGGCCTTTCTCCACTACATGGCACTTCATGGTGTGGTGGAGGCAGTGGGGGGCCACATGAAGTGGCACCGCAGGCTGCATCCGGCCCACGGGTTACAGGTTGAGAATCCCTGGTCTACTCAGTTTGCATTATCATTGGTTCAGAATCAGCGTATTTAATGGATCACTTTTCCCTTCATGAATCTATTGGGTATTAAAGCAGAAACTGAGGCTTTGCCCTAGCCTCAACCCTTTATGAGATAAGACAGACACAATGAGAAACAGGGTCCTTCTTTCTGTGGCCTCCCATCTCTGGAATCCCCCTGACATCTTTCTTTTATGTTCAATGCTTAGTGTTTGCCTAGAATTTTAAATAATTTCTCAAGTATTGATGGTTCATTCTGTCATCTTTTTCTCATACTGCAAATTTCCCTCTATTATATATGTGGACAACTGAGGAAAGCATAAAGGTATTATGACTCTAGGGATCTGTGCTCACCTCCATTTACAGCCAAAGATCCAGCACTGTCTCCATCTGAAGATGTTTTTATGGTTATGCAAAAGGTTGACAGGACAGTGGTACAAGACCCAAGTGCTCTGTGATTGAGTGAGTTCCTGTAGTCTGTCCCAGCACATACCAGCCTAGCAGTTCAAAAACAAGAAATTGCAAACAGATAAATAGGTACCACTTTGGTGAGAAAGGTAAAAGCATTCCATGTGCTCCAGTGTCTAGTCATTCCTGCCACATAATCACGGAAACATCTACAGATGCAGACAGTGCTGACTCTTTGGCTGAAAACAGAGATGAGCACCAACCCCTAGAGTCAGACACAACTGGATAATAATAATTTTGTGTCAGAAATTATTCTGGGTTGAAAGGATTTTTGCAGAAGAAACTCCACCCAGGGAATACCCTAATGAGGCTCCTTTCATGTCCCCAAAGCTGGGACAGAAATGGGTGCTCAATCTGTCATGCATTACCCGGGTCTTGAACTGTTGACTTGCCAGCCTTCCAGCTAACAAGGTGAGCTTCTTAACCACTGAGCCCCCACCGCCCCCACAACTGGTTTAATGCATGTATGATATGTTTTCCAATGTTTTGCTTTTTTTATTGTTATACATGTTGATATATTTATCATCAGCAACATGTGCACAAATATAAACTAATAAGGCAGTTTTTATGCCTGTGTTTTAAAATACAGCTGTAGTACTATTGAGATGTTCCTGCCATTGGCTTCTCGAAACAGGGCAGCTCACAAACCTGACTTGCTAATGGTAGAGAGAAAATTTTAATATCACCATAACTTTTAATACGTAGCATTTAAATTTTACAGCCCCCTATAAGCCAAACCTTTTACCCCACAAGAAAGCCTGGCTCACATTAAGTCAGTAAAAATGAGAAATGATCCTCACATAGATTAGTGTTACTATGTATCTCTATAAGACTGTATTGATATGCCCAACTTAACATGGAAGGAAGCACCACTGAAAAGTCTACCATGGAATACTTCATACAAATTGTACAAGCTGTTTCCAAATTTTACTGGCCATCTGTTTTGCACTTAGGTGTGTAATGAAGTGCACAACCACTTTAAGCACCGCAGGCATATCCAGGCCCGTGCTGGCCATTTGGGACACAGGGACAAGTCCCAGTGCACCCCAGTGGCTGGTGCTCCCCAGAGATGGGCAGAAGTATATCACCTGGTGGCTACAGTCCATGACATCACACAGTAACCCCCATAGGCACCGCCCCCACCCTCCCTGTCCAGTGCCATTCTAGCATAGCCAGCACGCCCTTGGGCATATCCAAGCACGCTACACATAGCCAACAAGAGTTAATTTATAGTGTGGGATAGAAACAGGACTCTGTCCAACATGACTTACTTCTGACTTGTCATCTGTAAAAATGTACTATCAATGCCCTCAAAGAAGCAGGAGCAGAATCACTGGTGTCATCTCATCATCACTGTTTCCACTCCTCCTTTTCCCCATCCTATATGCTCCACATTAAAAGAATTCCCAGGCATGGAGTAGCAAACAGAAGAAGCATTCTATGGCATTTTAAGGATGAACAAGTGTTATTTACTAGATCCTTGCATGTAATAAAGAGAACCGTAGTCTGTGAATTTTTATCTTCTGAATTCTTCTAAACATCAGTTTATTTATTTAATCCTGAAAGATACCTGAAACAATAACAACTAGAAGTGCAAAATTTTGTATGGGTGCAAATAATCTCCACCTAAAATAACAGGGTTTGTTGTATCTCAAAATCTGTTTCCTCAGAACCCTGATTGAACACAATGATAATTAGCTTTTAGTAACACTTGTTGGGCTCTTCTGATAAACATGTCATATAATCTACATAACACTGCTTTCTGTCTCCAAAATCTCAGTGATCATGGTTTCTGGGATCTTTGCCTAGCTCCATCAACCACCAATTTAATTTTCCATTGTAGTTTAGAATAATGCTAGGCTAGCTTCATTGCCAGAATATTATAAAGCAGGAGCTTGACCAAGAATAACATGCATTCTGAGGTCATATTGCTGCCTTTGCAAAATATATATTGCTGCCTTTGCAAAAGGCAAGATGACACCTATCCACTCAACATACAGAAACCAACAGGACTGGCAGTTGACTCTTCCTACACAATAGCCCTTAGTAAGCATTAGTAAGTTCATCAGTTTATCTGCAGGATCCTAGCACTCCATTCCTCACCATCTCATACTGAGGCATCCCTCTACCTTTCCCAAATTATAGGCTCAGCTCTGATCTACACTCTCCTTTTGGTCCAGATTCATTAAACTCCTGGTGGCCTGTCACTGACATCATATCTAATGGTCTTTACTGTACTTGACTTTGGTGCAAGAAATTGCAAGTAGATAAACAGATATCACTTTGGTAGGAAAGATAACAGTGTTCCATGCACTTTGGCTTCTGGTCATTCCCACCACATGACCATGGAAATAACTGAAGACACAGACAATGCTGGCTCTTTAGCTGTAAAGGGAGAGGAAAACCGCACTCTAAAGTCAGACACAACTGGCATTTCAGCAAAGTAGACCTTTACCTTTATGAGTTATACAATTTGAGTAGTCAGTTGTCACTGTTCTTCTGAGAACATAAAATTCTGGCAGATCCATTCATGTGTCCAAGCCTGCTTTTTTAGAATGTTCTGGACTAGATATAGGCAGCCCACCTTATGTTTTCTGTTTTGGCCTGGCAGGAAAGCAGTTGGCCAGTGGTTTTCCAGCCCAATCCCAGCCTAAAGCTGTAGTATGTTTGGTTTCTATCCATACCAGATTCAAGCCTCTTTTAGACCAACCACATAAGCATCAAGTTTTCACAAAGGCAGGTCATGAGGAAGGTAACCGTAAATTATTCCTGACACTCTTAGGTTGAGTCTGAATTCAGGGTTGCTGTAGCTAGCTAAGGGTCTGCTCAACAGGATCTATGCCATCTTCGCTAGTGGGAACTGAACTCTAATACAGTACAGGGAAATCACTAGGAAACAATAGTTGCACGAGTTTTGTGTCTGTCAATAAAAATTCTTCCAGGAGTTCTTCATCTCTGGATGGAACTGAATATAAAGTATGCTTTGCCAGGGGACTATCTGATGATGCTTGTCAGAAGGAAGGAAGGAAGAGGAGAGGTAGTTTGTCTTGCACTGTGCATTGACTATGGGAGGGGAAGGATGTTACTGGCAATAGAAACATAAAACCAGACTCAAAGAACATTGTAGCAGCACAGCAGCATAAATAGAATTAATGACTGGTGAAATGATCATAAATTAGGAGGCAGATAATGAGTTCCCCTTAGGGCTATACTCTGCTTCCCAGGTGCCATTATCTGCTAAAATCACTTTCAGTGTGAGGCTAGAACCTAGAATAAAGCAAAACCATTTGTTCCAAACCAATTCAATTCAATCACTTTATTACAGTCTACAACCAGCACAGTAAAACAAGATGTAAATTTAAAAAATAAAATAGATGATTAGAATGTAGTTAAAATATATTATTTAAAAAACATGTATGTCCCAGGTAATTTTTTTCAATTTTAAAATGTAGTTAAAATATCTTTTAAAAAACATATCCATTCAATAAAAACCAGTTTTTAAAATTAAGTGCTATGGTAACTGCTACTGCAATGTAGCATTCACATTTTGTATAACTGAGGAGCTGGCCAGAACTGAGAATTATTCTTCTAATCCTGATCTCTGTAGCACAAAACCTGGCAGTATTATAGGTAAAGGCAAGACTTTTGTCTGATAGTAGCAGTGAGTGTAAGTGCTGTTTGATTGACCAGGATATTTGCAGAGCAGTGGGGATATGAGTTTATCTTGGATGTCCCTATAGAAAGGACAGATGTATACAACATGTTCTGTAGTTTCAGTTTCTCCTTTATCACAGGGGCACAGTCTCTCTGGCATAGGTATCCTTCGAAACTCCCTCCAAAACTGCCAAAGGAAGGGCATAGCAGTGGGCCAACGTGAATGACCTTTGAATGCTGGGCGTCTCATCTTGTGTCAGATACTGAGCTGGGAAGATGACATATCTTCAGGACTCTGGGGCCAAAAAAGTTTGAACTGGCTTGGTCAGTTTGCCTCTCTGTGTCCAAAATTCTTAGATTGATAACTAGTTTTGCCTGGTCATAACTCATGGCCTCTATGACAGATTCAGAGACGCCAAGATTCTGCAGTCTGCCTTGGGTTATCCTTTTCCATGCTGACTGAAAGCTGTCCAGCATAATTAGCGGAGCCAGGCCCCTGGGATTAAATTAAATGCTCTGGTTTCTCTTCAGATTGTATAAATCTTTCACCTTTTTGTCCCAAACCTAACCAAAACATTGCTACAATTTCAGAGTAACAACCAGCATTACTATTTAGAAAATGAGGTACACAGAAAGAGCCTCCTCAAAGATGGTGCAATTTTTGAACCACAATCGGGCACACCCTGTTAATGGCAACCTTGTGTTACCAGCTAATCTTTCTCACACTAGGTTAGGCCAAAGGAACTGCAGAATGAACTCACCAAAAGCTGCCTTCATTTTGGCTGTTTCATATCTGGCCTAGACACAGAAGAAGAAGAATTTGGAAAATACCTGTGGCTACAGAGATCACAAGAGATCATAGAACCTCCATTTGTTGCTTCCCAGATAGAAGGACACACAAAGCAGGGAAGCTCAAAGCAGAAGCAATGTGGCTACAGTACAGTATAGTCAGACCTGAGTGCTGCATGACAGAGTGAGCTCCTGTTGTCTGTCCCAGCTCTTGCCAATGTAGCAGTTTAAAAACAAGAAATTGCAAGTAGATAAACAGGTAACACTTCAGTGGTAAAGGTAACAGCATTCCATGTGCTCTGGCATGTAGTCATGCCTGCCACTTGACCATGGAAGGGTCTGCAGCCCATTTCTATAACTGCTTGCTGCTGCTTTGCAAATTCTGTTAACCTGTATTTGCATCTGTTCATTTATTTTACTTCTTCCCTGTTCCCAACTCAGTCAATGCATTGATTTCATTTACTAGGAGGAAAGAAGGAGGAGTGTCAAAATTAATTAAAAGCACAGGAGTGAGAAAGAATTGCTTTGAATATTAATTTTATCACCATTGGGAAAATTATCATGGCTTACCAGAGAATTAGTGGGTATGAGGGTGGATTAAAAACATGAATTATGGACAGGCAGTCTTCTCATTAGTAGGGAGACACAAGTGAAATATTACAAATGACTCCTGAGGAAGCCTTAGTACTTTACTTGTGACTTAAAGATGCATGGGGTTAAATAACATACCATAAAAATTAATTAAACCACATTAATGCAGGCATTACAAGGACAAAAGGCATTTTTTTAATGTCACATCTTCTTCAGAGGTTCACAGGGGATGCCGGCAATGGGGATATCATCAACATCTGGCCCACCAATGGAGTGAGAGAATCCATTCTGCCACTAATCATAATAATCAAGATAAGAGATTGAGTGCTTTCCTAATACAGTTTGTTAACAACGTTCTCAGTACGGAGGCACAAGTGTCTAAAGCTACTGAATTTAATCCAGATGCAGAGATGCACAACTGGGCTAGCAAAAGCATTCCCCTGAAAATGCCACACCTTCCTCTATAATCAAGAAATAACTGTGTTTTAAAACATGCAGGGTGTCAACTGGTTGTTGGGAGGTTTCAGGGAGAAGTGTAATTTATATATTATAGGTCCCTTGTTTTTTATTTATATTTTGTATATTTTAATACTATAAGATGCTTTGAGTCTTCTTCTTTTTTTAGAAAAAAGACAGAAGAACATTCCTTTATGTCCCAATCAAACCCTGGACTGCCAAAATGAAGCCACTTTCTTCGCTTTGTCATTGCCCAAACCCAGGTCCTCATAAGTGCATGTCTCTGGCAGCAGTTGACAGACCCATAAACTCTGTGTCTCTCCACATTCACACTGTGTGTTGTTGTCTGGTAGCAGCCCCCACTTGAGCATGTTTGTCTTACATTTCGGGACTCCAACCCTCAGCCTATTCAGGCTCCTCCAAGTGATGTAAGGGAGACTGAGATCTTTAGCTTTATCCTCCTTTACTGTTGTTCCTTGCACAGTGAGCTCCTTCCTCCATTTTCTAATTTGGCTTTGCTCTTGTATATCCTCAAGAATGTTTGTTCTTACCATAAAGTTCTTCCTAGATCTGAGCCAGTGAACTTGAGGATCATGTCTGTTCAAAGCATGCCCAGGGTCATTCTCTTGCTTAGTTATCTTGGTGTCCACTGCTACTTCTCTCCTGATCTTAAGTGGAGCAATACCAACAAGAGGGTATATTTTCTCAACTGGTGTAGATTTGAGGCATCCTATCACTATACGCATGGCTTCATTAACAGCGATGTCAACTTGTTTTGAGTATGTGGATGCACTCCATATTGGAGAAGCATACTCTGCTGAATAGTAATTATTAATAGTGGCAGCAAAACAAAATAGCTTTGTTTGTTATTGTTTATTTTATGGCAGAATATTACAATACTGCAAAATTTTAAGCAGAGTTTTTAAAAGAAAAATACACAGACTGAAGGAGAAATGGGAGAGCGGAACTAAATAAGTGAACACAGATATAACTGATGTAGTCTGAAACTGGGAAAATCACTCACCTTAACTCCCCACTGAGACATTTTATGCCTATGCTGATGTTTTCTTCTTTGTCTGTATTTTCACACTCCATTGTGGCTATCCTTTTAGCTACAGGATCGACACACATGGCCTCATGCTATAAGGCCCTAAAGTTTATATATTCTTCAGAGCGATAATAATTAGATCAAAACCAAAATCAGTTTAGCTCGATTATATCAAAACTAGGTCTCAAATGTAATAGACCATTTGTGGAAATGCGGAAAATGGGCAACTCCACCTATGGAGTCCCTAAGCAATAAAATGCTCCAGTAAGTCAGAAGAACAGCTCATTGACTAAAGATCAGCAGCTGGCCTTGTTTGATGTAGAGTCCACATCATGGAAATACCGAGACCAGAAGATGTCAGTTTAAACCAGCTCTAAATTTATGAAAGCAGTAAAACTTATTCCGCCAGGTGACCAAAGGTGAATTGCCAT
Source organism: Furcifer pardalis (assembly GCA_030440675.1). Lineage (NCBI taxonomy): Eukaryota > Metazoa > Chordata > Lepidosauria > Squamata > Chamaeleonidae > Furcifer > Furcifer pardalis. The sequence continues at coordinate 103,384,932 of CP126897.1, forward strand.
TAAAGATAGTGACCTGCACTCCAGGAGAAGTCTGGCAGGAAAAGAATTGGAAAGCTGAAACATGGCTTCCTAAATCACAGCTACAAGATTGCTTTGAAAGAGAAAAAGCCCAGAGGCTGGAAAAGAGGTGAAAAGGTGCTACACGTGTGAAGATTACAAGGCAGATCTTCCATCATTTGGCCTGAAAGAAGAAAAGAAAGTGCGAAAGTTTCAGAGAAACCATAATAGCAGCATCACTTGTAAGAAAAAAAGCCTTACTTGGTAAAGTAAAATAAGGAGGTGTGCACACCAAATGTCTAAATGGTGCAGCACCTAAAATTATAGGACCTGGGGGTAGCAATAGGAATTACACTTATATACCATCCCATAACGCTTAGTGCACTATCTGGGCAGTTCACGAGGTAATTAGAATTTTGCCCCCAACTGTTGTAATCCAGCCATCCTTTCACTCCAAAGAAGACCTGGATCAGGGGACACTCCCTATGCCCAGCCCAGTTCTGTCTGCACTTGAGCCTGAGGATGCCCTGAGCCAGGGGTCTCAGCCTGCGCCTGGGCCAAGTCTGTTTTCTCCAGCAGCTGACCTGTCAGATCAGGTGTCTGGCTCTGACAGTGATCAGCCCTCATTCAGGGAGAGGTCCAGGAAACACCTGAGATGCAGGCAGGCTAGAGTGAAGCACCAAAGAAGGCTCCCAGCTGATACTGATTAGCTGGGAGGCTTATAAGCAAGCTTCTTGCATCCTGCCAGCATCAGTACGACTCTTGTGCAAAGACTGACATCCTGCTTGACTCCAGACTGCCTGCCTAGACCCTGACTTCTCTGCCAACCCTGACAATGATCCTTGACACCCTTTGGATTAGACTACCAGTAAACCCTTTTACTCGAACTACCGGTAAACAGACCTCGGCTTGACTTTTGGCCTTTTATATCTGGACTATCCTCAAACAAGACTCTCCGTGTAGCCCCACCATGCAGCAACTATGCCTGCTCGGGTGGGTCAGCACACCAACATGGAAGGCTAAGTCAACCTTTCCTGTTAGGATTGAACTCAAAACATTTTGGCTGCAGTACAGAAATATAACCACTACACCACCAGAGCTAATGTTTTTTTTTGAACTCCTAAATTATCTAATCCATTATTTCTCAACTTTTACCTTATGTCCAGCCAACCACTTTATCAAAGAATCTGGTCCCACCATCAAAAATCTTCTTTTTTTATGGAAAAATATTTTTATATATAGCATATACAAGTACAGTAATACCCCGGATAACACTAAAACTTAGTTCCACGGGTCATATGGCCCAGCCCTGGCTGGAGGGATCAGCTCCTCCTGGTGTCCAAATCTGATGGTTTCCCAAAAATACACACACACACCTGCAACAGACACAAATGCCCACTCAATCTCTTGGCCGGGCAGTAAAGGTTGGCTCTGGAGGGCTCCCAGAGCCCGTGCCAATGACACAATGGGAGAAGTGGGGGCAAAGGCTTCTCTTCTTCCCCTCACAGCATGTGCTGGGTCTCAGCAGATCCCTCTCCCTGCCAGGGCTTCCCCCATCTGGCTTGGCATGCCTCTTTGACCAGCCGCTTCTACCCAGGCTTTTCTGACTTGCCCGTCTGCCACAGGCTCCTGCTCAGCTGTGTGTGAGAGAGAGAGAAGCTGGAGCGAGGCTTCGAGTCACAGCTCCCACATTCTGCCTCAGTGCTATAAACATGGCCCACCCTCCTCCCTTCCCTGGCAGTGCAAGCGCTGGTTGGGTGGTGGTGCAGCTGTCACTTAGCATGACCCTCACTCAGCCAGAGTTGGACCTGTCCCCCACACAGACACACATGGACACACATAGGCAGACTGTCCCCATTCTCCTTCTGACAGGGCCCTAGGCTTAAATTCAAGTCAACCAGTTTTCCTGGTTTCTCAGGTAAAATTGGGTGCCTTAGCTTATATTCCTGATTGGCTTATACTTGAGTATATACAGTAATTATTATTCATGATTAAGAAGTAAACATAAGAATGAGGGATAAAAACTGGCACTGTAATGGTACTTTCTGCTAGTACATCGCAAGTTCCCAGATGAAGAATCTGCAGCATGTAAAATTGGTATGGGAGACAACAGGAAGTGAGAAAGTATTAATTCTTTGACTGAAATCCTGTTGCACAACTTCGAATGTACAGTACAGTAAAGATGAAATCATTAGCAGCAGCAACGAATCACCATTGATTAAAGAGTGAAAATGTTATGCTATGGTCTACTTCCCAATGGGTGGGAAAATCCTAGAAAGGGAGTGTGATTTGGGTTAGAAAGAGTGGGATTGCTAAAGAACTAGAAGGACAACAAGGTCCTTACCACCTTGGTTTGTTAGTGGAATTTCAATAGGTTTGTGCAGGGGTACAGGAAGGATGAAGGAACTCCAGTGACTTAGTGGATAAGACCCTGAACTTGACAACTGGAAGGTCGGCAGGTCAGCAGTTCAAGACCCAAGTGCTGCATGATGGAGTGAGCTTCTGTCTCTGTCCCAGCTCCTGCTAACCTAGCAGTTCAAAAGCAAGAAATTGAAAGTAGATACATGGGTACCACTTCAGTGGGAAGGTAAACAGCATTCTGTGCACTCCAGTGTCTAGTCATGCCTGCCACATGACTACAGAAACTTCTGCAGATTCAGACAGCGCTGGCTCTTTGGTTATAAACAGAGATGAGCACTGTATCCTAAGTCAGATACAACTGGCATTTGAGCAAGGTTGACCTTTACCTTACTGGAAAGATGAATCTACATTGTGATCTTATGTATCTGCATTTGTATTTTATTCTAGAGTGTAAGAGACCGTACATGTCGATCGAAATCCCCTATATCAGTGATGGTGAACCTTGGCACTCCATGTGTTCTTGGAGTTCCTGCTGATCAGGTCTTCTGGGAATTGAAGACCAAGAACATCTGGAGTGCCAAGAACATCTGGAGTGTCAACATCTGGGAATTTGAGTCCAAGAACATCTGGAGTGTCATCACTGCCCTATGTTGTCGATGTCCTACTTAGATTGATAAATACTGTATATCTTGGACTTTTGTTCTCATTTCATTCCAAAGAGACATTTTTGTTCTTCAAATAAATCCTTTTCTGGCAAGGGTGAAAAGAGCAATTAATAAAGCAAACCACTTAAAATTTAAAACCATAGCATACAAATATCTAAGAACTTTATTTAAATACTATACTACAGATATTAAGAAACCTGCCCATCTCAGTGGCCCCTCTAAAGCGGTAGACCAGTGTGGCAACATATAGCTCAAGAAAAAGAGAAGCAATTTTCATAAAGTGTTTATGTTCAGCTATGGTGGTGTTGGCTAGTGGTCTGGAATGGGGAGTTCTCCATTCTGGAACCGCAGGTCAGCTAAGTGGGGTCAGGTATTCGGGCAATGCACCTGGCCAGTGCATTGCTCTAATATGGCCAACTTCAACTACAAGAGCATTGAAAACATGGGCCTCAGTCTCCTGCCACCATCAGACCCTGCTACGGTAGGGGTAGGACCTCCCTATGGCAAGAAGCTTCTAAAATCTCAAAACAGTGCGAGATGATGCTTTGGTCCGCCATGTCAAACTGACGTGAGAAACATGGATCATCCAAGTAACCAAGTAAGTAATCATTTTAAGGACATTTACAAAAGTAGAATTAGAGACCCCTTCATCTGAGGAGAGAGGAGGCTGTGACCAGATGAGCAAGATATCTATTGATTCTGCTTTACAGGTGATGTTCTCTGCAACTTCTTTATCTTTAGATCTGACTGATGCAGAACCATCCTTCTAAGGAGGAAAGTCGGATTATCTTCTGCCCTTCAAATGGAAGGCTGCCCATTCTTAAAGAGGACACCTGGCCCACTCCTGCTATCCTGATATCTATGTCCTAGGTCTGTGATGGCAAACCCTGGCACTCCAGATGTTCTTGGACTTCAATTCCCAGAAGCCCAAGACTCTGTGAATCCACTCAAATGGGTTTACTGTCCTAGGTTCAACTATTCATCTTACTTACCCCAAAAAGAGGCTTGTGATGTAGCCTGTAAAACCCCTAAATGTCTAAACAATGTTTCTGTCAGCCTTATAACAAATTGTGATAAGTTGTGCATGTTGATTCTCCACCCAATTCACTTTACATTCTCTGAGCGAAAAGACTGTGTTCTTGGAGGGGACTGTGTGATTTTCCATCTGATGGGCTTTCATTTCACACTCCTTTGTTTTAATTACATTTCAAGATTAAGTGTGGGGATTGCAGTTAGTTATATCCAGTGGATATTGTACTGATTAGAAGGGTCATCGCAAAGAGGATGGGGAAGAGGAGGAAAAGGCGGTTTTTGACATAATTGTTGGGAGCAGCTGTCAGAGCGTAAGCAGCCAAGTGTAGAGTAGAATTTAATAGAAATCTGGCCCGATCGTGGTTAAAGGAGAAATTTGTTGAATGAATTCCTCAGCACACAATTTCTGGCTTTCATTCCCATCTCTTTATAAGCATGGAATTGGGACCAAGATAAAGCTCTATCTGCAAGGCTTCTCTGACCTTCCAGATATTTCAATAACAGAGCCAATAAAGGGCTAAAGTTGTAATATTGCAGTAATATCCTCTGTTTATTACAAGTTAAAACCAACAAACAAATGATAGGATGCCATATGGAGTGCAAATTTAACTCTCTAAATGCCTCAAAAAATTTACTACTCCAAGTCTTACATTTACTTACCATTGTGAAAAGCCATTCTGGTCTTTTTTCATGGTTTCCATGAAGGTTCCTCTTTCTCCTAGCTTGAAAGAGACAAACTGAAAATAATTATCCCCCTTCTCCCTCCCCCACCCCATTCCTAAAGTAATTCATTTTTAAATATATATATATATATTTCTGGTGTTAACTCTTGTACACCACCCAGAGTAGGTTTAATATATTTAATAAATTAATTAACAAATAATAAATAAAGCCCCTGTGGAAACTCTTTCCTTGCTGGGAAGCAGTTAGAGCTAGTAAGGTGGAGTCTTTAATTACTTAAAATGGCTACTGGGGTGAATTTATCTAGTACAAGACCTGGAAACCTTTGCTCCATACTGTGGTTCAAAACTATTTACTACTGCTGCTGCAAGAATTATTTTAGTTACTCCTGAGATACTGTTTAGTTGCCTTTAGAATCTTCTAGTATAATTGCAGCTAGTTACTTCTGGGGGCTTGGAACTATATCCATAAGAAATTAGATTTTTTTAAAAAAAGAGCTTTCAAAGCATTTTCAAAGTACACAGTTAGACGCAGACAAGCAAATACACATACATTATTATTATTATTATTATTATTATTATTATTATTATTATTATTATTATTATTATTATTATTATTATTATTATTATTATTATTATTATTACTATTACTACTACTACTACTACTACTACTACTTCTTCTTCTTCTTCTTCTTCCAGGACTGATTAATAGAAGCAGAAAAGCTAATACCTGTGACAATCTCTAGACCACTTAAACAATTTCCTCACAAAACCAATGAGACAAAATATGTTTGTCTTTTGTTTTCTGCATGTGTTTTCAGTCAAGGAAAATGGCTCCCCTATTATAGCTGCCTTTTTATTTAGCATCTCGTCATTCCACATCAGCGGCAAGGCATAGCTATTTAGAAAGCTACATTATTTCATCAAGAATATATGGTGCAATCAGAAGTACCGGGCTGCTGTCTGGAGTTCTTTCTAAGCGTGCATCAAAGCAAAGCATTTCTTATTAAATTCAATAGGCTGCATTGAAGATCAGGCAACAAACACTTAACAATAACCCCTGGGCTCCAGTGGAACAAAAATAGCCAGATGGTACCGAAGTCAAGGCTTTGAACTCCCACGTCATCTGACCAATTTCTCCTGAAAAGCTCTACCCACCAGCATTTATGGAAAAATTTAGCAAAAGTACAAGTTGTTGATGAAAACACAAATAGAGTACAAGAAACCTATTTTGTTGTGGAGAGAATTAGTAGTTGCTGCACTTCCTCTCTCATTTCCAAAGGCAAACTTCAACCAGAGCCTGGGAAAGTTATTATTTCTTTTTCTTCATTCCTTTCCCTATTATTGAAGAAGCAATTACTTTACATTATAGTTGTAGCTTAATGGGGGAACAACTCCAGAGTCTACCCACTGGCACAGCCACTGTCTACTTATGCATTCTAATTCCAGAAAGTAATTTTTCCAAGGACTGACTGCCACCACTGGTACCTCACTTACAGACATTCTATTGCCGTGTTATACTCTAAACATTTTGAAACCTTAGATAAGGTCTCCCCATCCTTTAAATGCCCCCCCTTTCTACTTGGCTTGGGGATCATTATCAATCCATGTGACAAAGGTTGACAACCTGCAGACCAAACCTAATTGAAAAGGGTCTTTACAAGAAACCTAATGAAGTTTAAGCTGACTAGCTGGGAAAGAAAGGATGCAGACGAGAAAGAGAGACAGGCAAACAACAAGAAAAGAGGTGACAGAAACAAAGAAAGTCCCAGCAAGTGAGACCAGGACCCAATAAACCTGAGGTCAACCATAGAATCTTTTCAAAGGATGATAACATCCATTATCTATAACATCAGAAGTGACTTGATTCCATACAATAACAAGAAACAGAACTGAAACATAGTGCTATCTTAAATGCTTCACACCACCTACATTGTTTTTAGGGTCATTTTGTCATTTTTGTAAAAGAGTACTTTGTTTAAAATAGGGTGTGGCTATGGACATGAAAAAGGTGGGTGGGGTCCCTTAAGAGCAGACCCAAAACAAAGAAAAGAATCCGGCCTGCTTAACCCCAAACATTGTAACTCTTGAATTTTCCTGGAACTTTTACATTCTGTATCTTAAGCATTCTGACTGGTGATAAAAACAAATAGACTTGCGCTAATTAAATCAATAGTACAAGCAAATTAGTTTTTCAAGTGGAAGTTTTATTAAGCCTTATATTTTTAGTGGGAGTCTATTACAAAAATAAGGGACAAGGCTGGGCTGCTTCCAACCCCATGTTATGAGGCTTCTCATCTAATTAAGGGTTCTACATATGAAGACCTAGAACAAACAGAAAGCAATAATATTTAAGAATACAGTACAGTGAAGCTTTCTGGGATTGTTAATGTTGAATCCAAGAACACAGCCTTGGGAAGGGAAGGGAAGACAGACAGACAGACAAAATCCATTTACTCATTGACCAACAAAAGCAAATATATGTCCAAGAAAGGGGATATATATTTGCATGACATTTTCCTATGCTGTCTTCTATTTCTAAATGCATGTTTATGTTACCCCAAATCTGAAAATTACCCCTTTTATTATCATTTTATATTTTTATTTTTCAATACAAATGCTTTTAACTCTTTATTTTTCATTCCCCCCTTCTACTGTTAGCCTCACGTGTGCATAAGCACCACACTAATACATGCATCCATTCAACATGTTTTGTAGATAAATACCTGCAAAGACCTATTTTTAATAAATTTTTAAAGGATTGCAAAAAACCATGATTTAAAATGCATGGACGGGAGACCAGCCCTCACTCATTCACTTGCATAGGAGGTAGACCGGCTGGCTTTTCTGTTCAATTGAATAGGGGTAGACCAGACCTTGCTCTGGAAATGAGGCCTTTGTCAATGGGCCTATACAGTTGTAATTGAGGTAGACCGGCCCTTTTCAAAAAAAAGGAAGAATAGATCAAGCCTCAGTAGTGAATGAGGTTTTTATTTTTATTTTAAGATAAAAAGCCGAGTAGACTGGGCCAATTTTGAGAAATAGATTTTTAAAAAATACAAGCAAGGTAGACTGGCCCGATTTATTTCTTTATTTATTCAGATTTATATTGCCACCCACTCACCAAGGCTTGATTGATTCCTGCCTTCAGGCCAAGCATTTTCATTGGTGACAAACTCCACAAACAAACTCTGCCATTGGTTGCTCCTTTACCTTCGCCTTTACCTAATCCTCAATCTCCTCCCTCTATTTTCCTGGAAATTGTAATCTTTTACAATTACCATTTATTTGCATAAATATTTACTTTTGTAACCCAAAAATTGATGTACTTATCTATGGAATGACCACCTGCTGCAAGTTTATTGTTTCATAGTAAAAACTTTATTGTTACATTAGATAGGTGATAGGATTAGTCTGTATCTGTAGAAATGCATAAGAAGACTTCACGCTGTCAGGGACTTCAGCTAGAAAGCTCTCTCTCAAAATGTAGTTAGGGAAGGTCATGTGTAGATTTTTATAGCAAGCAGGTTTGAGAATTGTCTTTGATCAGCGGGTGGCTGCTGTTGATTAAATGCATTTCAATAAAACTTAATTTCTTTGCCTGAAATTCAAGTCTCAGTGGTTCCTGGGGGGTTCTGCCAGTGGAAAAACTCTTTGATTTTAGTGAAGCATCTCCAGTGATTTGCAGGTCTCCGCTGTGCTCTGTTTGTACAGCTTCTTCGACCTGTGCCAGAAAAAGGGGATAGCACAGTTTTTCAGGTAACATTTAGAAATCATTGCTATCATGCTATTCAAATGGGAGTTTTTGTTGGATACCCAGGAATTAACATACACATAATAGTGGTATTTGGAAATAATCAGGACTACAGTAGAGCTGTAGATATCACAAATGATAAGTAAATAAAGCAAGTGACTAGATATTAAAATACATTTGCTGCAAATATTAACTCAGACTTCCCAAACTCATAGACTTCTAAGATTCAAGCTACTGCTATGAACCTTCATTTTGAAAACTGAGTGTTTTGAGGGGTGTTAAGTAGTGCAGAAAACCCTAGGGACCTATTACACAAGAAAAGAGGTTAGTGGGAATACCTGAGGCCCATGCTTTGCCCACCTACTGTGAATCCTCATACTGTATAAATATACATCTGGAGGTGTTGTTCTGGATTGTACTGGAGATGTGGTTCATATGGTTAAACATCATGAGCTCTTGTACATTACTTCTATATAAGGATGCTGTTTTTACCATGACCCTCTTATCATATCTAGGGAATGTCACCTTTGAAGCCAAAGCAAGAGGACAGGCAGTTGGAAGGGTGCATTGCTTTGGGGTAGGTACTGTAGGGCGATTATTATTATTTTTTTGAACATTTTTATTAGATTTTAACAACAAACAAAAATGTTAAAAACAACAGAACAAAAAAAACAGTTACAAACAAAAAAATACAATTGCAAACTACATCTTACAACATTGAAAATAAAAAGAAAAAAAGGTACAAGTCAATATAACATAATATAATATGGAGTCGCTTGTGTAGAAGCCCAGCTTTTTCAATATGCTACAGAACAAACTCTACCCCAAAAAAATGTTTACTCCGATAAGGCAGGGGAGAACCAACTACAAAATAGTGCCATCACAAGGCCAGTGAAATGTATATAACATTTCATAAAAGCCTTCCATCTCCCAGGAAGGGTTTTTATGGTTGAGGCTAATACCTACTTGAAAATCACCTCCTTGCATCTTATCTGTTTAAATATAGCAGCCACAAATTCCTGCTCAGAAGATAAAGCAAAGAAAATAGATCCCTTTAAAACGAAATTGCTTTCTTGACATAATAGATAGCCACAGATTGGCTATGTGCTACATCACCCAACATACGACACCCCAATGCCCAACCCTAAATTCTGGTTTCTAATAACAGCTTGACTGGTGTGGGTTATATGCCTCATAAGAGTGCTTTGCTTGCCATTAGGTGATGGTGAAGTGGATTTAGATGTATAGTTTTCAAAAGCATCACTTGCAAAGCTTACCTTCTCAAAAATACAACAATCAGTGACCAAGCTGAATGGGGGGGACTCTGAGATTCATAGAGGCAAAAAGTCACTTTTTCCAAGTTATTTCCAAAATACATCAGAATGTGATACCCAAGTGGCAAATTGTGCACAATCCACATTTGCCCTGAATATGCAGAAGATCTGCACCCCAAATGTCAGAGATACTTTTATGCATGCATACAAATATCCATGGGATATTATGGAAAGACCATCTGGTGACCAGGTTTGTTGCCTCCTAAAATTCTTCATTGGCTGTGCTAGGATTGTGAGCTCTCCTTCTATGTGAAGGATTTATTTAAAATGTCAATGCAAGCTACAACAGGGCAAAAGTCAACACGTACTCCTTCATGCTTACTGGATCCAAATTGGGCATGTTTAGCCTAGAGAAACGAAGACTGAAAAGGGATGTGATAGCACTCTTCAGATGCCTGAAAGGTACTCATAGGAAGGGAAGTATCTGTTATCAGTCATATCAGAGTGAGGGATGCATAATAATGGGCTCAAAGTGAAGGAAGCCAGATATAGGGTGAATATCAGGAAAAACTTCTTAATGGTTAGAGCAAGAGTGCCCAAACTTTTTGGGCCATGGGCTGGTCACATGGTTCAATGGCACCCAAACTGCAGCCCAGGGGCTGGATCTGGCCTTGGGCCCTAGTTTGGGCATCCCGGGTTAGAGCAGTAGGACAGTGGAACCAACTACCTTGATAGGTGGTGAGCACTCTAACACTGGAAGCATTTAAGAATGAAATGGACACTCATCTGTCATACCTGCATTATTTGGACTCCTGCATTGAGTAGGGAGCTGGACTCAGTAGCCTAAAATGCCCCTTCAGTGATGCTGTGATTCTGTTTCCTTTAGACTTGAGGTTGCCTGCTTCATCCGTATGGTCTCTGACATATGTTCTTAATCCATTACAAACATAGCTAAAATGCAGCATATTTCCTGGATCTAGAAAAATGCAACTGTATAGTCATATTAGCCAACATGGTGGTAAACTGAAAGATGGTACCTTACAAGTAATCCCATTGCTTTTGGCAGCATTGTGTCCAGATAGCTAAGTGGTTTGATGCTAACTACCTAAGTACTGTAACAAAAATAATTTATGCTTTTGGTGCAACTGCCCATTTACTCCATAGGTTATGTTAAAGTAGGCATGGTTAAATTTGATGCATTCTCCATTGATAAAAAAGCCTCCCTGTCTAATTGAATCATTTGTAGGAATAGAAATAACATAATCTCTTGATAAATAAGTTTAACAGATGGGTTTGGGGGTTAAATCATTTCACTTATGTGGTTGTTATCTTCAAAGTGTTTCTATGTGAAAGTCCTATTCTAAGAGAAGTCTATACCAGAGGTTCTCAACCTATGGCCCATGGGCTGGATCCAGCCCATGGCACCATTAAATCTGGTCTGCATCTTCACTCCTGTTGCTGCTGTCCTTGTCTCCTCCACTTGGCTTGGTGTGTTCCTAACGGTGCTCCATAGCAGGACAGATGTTGTAAGAAGGCCTACAACATCCGTCCTGCTACAGAGTGGCATTAGGGACACACCAAGCCAGGCGGAGGGGACGAGGACAGAGACAGTGGTGGTGGCACAAGCAGAAGTGGCAGATGCACATGAACACCCACACCTTTCCCAGGGGCTGCTCTGGCCAAGTGTGGGCAAAGACAGTCAAGATCCCTCCTTCACCCTTGGCAGGTCAGTAAGCAGGGAAGCTGTGGCAGTGTCAGCGGGGGGGGGAGTGTGCTGGGCCAGACTAGTGGCATGGGGGGAGTGTTGGTGGTGGTGGCATGAGGGGGAAACCAGTCCGGCCCACCAACAGTCTGAGGGGGCATGATCTGGCCTCTGGATTTAAAAGGTTGAGAACTCCTGGTTTATACTTTATGGATAGTTTTTGGTGTGGCAACAGGCAGTGTTATCAGCTATTCCTTCCTGGATAGTTCAACACAAACATCTCAATTCCATTTTGAATTAATGTAATATGAGGCTACATACTAAATGAGAAGCCTGACAGAAGCCTCTAAGCTTGAGAATGTCTAAGTATGACACAATGGCTCCATATGCCACTATGTACACTAACTGAAAATCTGCAGTCTTACTTTTTTGCTCACACAGCAGATTCGATTTCTCATTATAGAAAAATGTAGTAGAACAAATTAAGGACCCACAAGGCCATCTCTGTCATAGTGGCAGATTCTTGGACATGGAAAATAATGTATTCCCAAGAAAGATCTGCCCCATACTTTAAATGAATGGGTTGTATTGCATACCACTAGTTCAATGAGGAAGGAAAGCAGAGGGAACAGCTTTTTTCTCTGTTATTAACATGCAACATCAGAAAACAGTAGGGAAATTAGAATTTATCAGTGCATTCATTCATGCTGCCAAGAGATTGCTCTTTGTTTTACAGGAAGATTCAGTACATTGGAGAGAGACATTCTATCGCATTAGGGAAAGAGGCAGTGCTACAGCAGCAAAGCAAATGTAGACAAGTGGTGCAACATGTGCATGAAAAGGAGGCCACTTTGAGATTTGCTTTGGATCTTCCTCCTTTCTTTTACTCTGTCCCAACTACAGTAAGCCTACTTCATCCATGGCAACTTGGGAAGTCATCATAGGCTTCATTCATTCACTTGTTATACAGCTCGCTCGCTCGCTCGCTCTCTCTCTCTCTCTCTCACACACACACACACACACACACACACACACTATCCATAGACCTACTTTCCCAGTTCTTCTGTGGATACCTGTAACTTTAGAGAGCAGCTAACTCCTAATTATAACCCACATACCTGAGTCATACAAGAGAGGCATGCTAAATTATCCTATTACATCCTCTTGTTGGAGTCACTTATCTCCATTCCCATTGGAGATCCAGAAGTGGCCACCTTAACTACTGTGTAAATCCTAGTGTCTAAATCCTAGTCTCCTGCCACCCTAGCAGTTTGAAAGCAAGAAATTGCAAGTAGATACATAGGTACCACTTTGGTGGGAAGGTAAGTAGTGTTCCGTGCACTTCGGTGTCTAGGCATGCCTGCCACATATCCATGGAAATGCCTGCAAACGCAGACAGTGCTGGCTCTTCACCTATAAACAGAGATGAGCACTGAACACTAGAGTCAGATATGACTGGCTTTCGAGCAAGGGTGACCTTTACCTTTACCTCTAAATCCTAGTGTTAAAACAAACATATTTGTTCCTGCACATTGTATTCTTTAGTGTATACTTTAAAAAAACCTCTTACACATTATGACAACTTTAGTCATTTATGTGCTCACTTCAGGTACAGTAGATTTACAGTTCATTGTCTGCTATGAATGAAGCAGCCCTTCATATATTCAACAAGGAACTGTACTGCATATGGCCGTCTTATACTACAAACACCTGCCTGGAAGTGAAATCAGAAGAGGACCTGGCAGATGGGTTTTGTGGCACTTCTCTGTGAGTATTCATTTGATATAAGTAACGGATTAAAGTGCAGCCTATGGTTTGTTCACTGTGGCAGAAACAACATCATAGAAATGTGCCATGGATGTCTACCATCCGCTTTCTAGCAACACAGGAATCATAGCTGTCTCCCACTTGGGAGGTCTTTAGCTGTTAAAATTAAATAGATACAATTAAACACTAAATAGGAATTACAGGCACGATGGGAGTTGAGAGATATTGATTTGAATGCTACAAGAATAAACAGGAGTCCTGTTTGACTAAGCTAGGATTATATTTCACCACTAATTAAAGTTCAATGGCGTCGCGGTTCCTTGAATATAAAGAGAATCTGGCCTCTGTGGATTGCTCGGCTAGCAGCAAGGAGACACAGACCTTGCAATAGTTAGCTTGCTTGCCATTTTCATGATAATGAAACAGATGCACATTAAGCCACACATAAAGTCTGTAATTCTTTGTATAGCATTAAACTCCTCAGATGCAATAAATCTGAACTGTTCAAACCTAAAGGAATTTCACCCCATGACAGCTTGATCTTTGCTTCCTCGCTGATTTAAAGCCCAAAGTAAAGTCCCCATTTCAATGCTTGGCTTTGTTCCTGACCTCAGTCATATTAAAACAGTAAATACAATAAACCCAGTAATAAATTGCACCACTGAGATGATTTAGGGAGGATAAATTTGCTACCCAACCTAAAATCTCAGCGTATACTGAGTGTCGTATTATTGTGTGTGGTGAATGCCAAGTACGGCTTGGTTATGATGCAAATATTACAATAATAAATAACTTCTCTTCTACATTTGTGTTCTCATAATTCAAGAAGCTCCTACTTTTTATAATAGCCTAATGAAAAGGAATGGTTTCTGGGAATAACATTAAAACATTCTGTTTGGTTTGACGATTGTGAAAGGTTCTGAGCTGCAGGGCAAGAGAAGCAATGTGCCTACTGCTCAGTAATGGGCTGAGGAAGTATGCATTTGTTGTTAGGTAAAGGCATCAGCAGGTTTGCACCAGTTCGCCAGAACCGGTAGCAAAAATTCTGGCTGGTTCCGCCCATCCAAATTTTGAAATAAACTACAGTAGTCCTAATTCAGGTGCAATGCAGGGCTTTCCCCCTGGCTACACCCACCATACCACTCCCACAGTGTGACAGTAAACAAAATTTGGAGTCCACCACTGGGTAATGGTAAAGGTTGCCCTTGCTCAAAAGCAAGTCGTATCTGACTCTAGGGTTTGGTGCCCATCTCTGTTTATAGTCATAGAGCCAGCACTGTCTGCATCTGCAGACATTTCCTGTGGACATGTGGCAGGCATGACAGAGTGCATGGAACGCTGTTACCTTCCCACCAAAGTGGTACCTATTTATCTACTTGCTAGGTTGGCAGGAGCTGGGTCAGAAACAGGAGCTCACTCCATTGTGCAGTACTCATGTCTCAAACTGCTGACCTGCCAACCTTCTAGTCATCAAGTTCACCATTTTGTTTGTTTGTTTGTTTGTTTGTTTGTTTGTTTGTTTGTTTGTTTGTTTGTTTGTTTGTTTGTTTGTTTGTTTGTTTGTTTGTTTGTTTGTTTGTTTGTTTGTTTGCTTGCTTGCTTGCTTGCTTGTTTGTTTGTTTGTTTGTTTGTTCACACTTGTATGCTGCCCTGCTCACAGAGTAACTCGGGGCGGCTAACATAATATCACAGAACAAAACAATCTTAACCACTAACCCACCACAGTCCTGCATTTGTGTTTACAGTGGCCAGAGTAGCAAATGTTCATGGCCTTTACCTAAGCCCATTGACTCTATAGTGATTTAGTGATTGATTTGAGGTGGGCTAACTCTAACTATGGGGAAAATAGAAGGAGCCTCCATGAAGAATGGAAAGTATTGTGAGTATGCACAGACATCCCTTGGAGAAAGATGTAGAGCCAGCTAGGGTTTATTCTTCAGAATTACTTTTTAGTACCACACCTGAAAAAAGGAACACATATGGAGCACAGTTGTCAACATTTTTAGATTTTAGGGCAGGGGTTCCAAAACTAAGGCGTGTGGGCTGGATCCAGACCACAGTGCTGTTTCCTGTCACCCCCTCCAAGGGCATTTGAAAAACAAAATGGCCATCCCTTTGAAGCTGTTGTGACAAAATGGCCAAAGTCCCCCCTCCCATCATGCAGGCAGGGCAACATGATCATCCAGGCCTCAAAGCTGACTGAGAGAGCATGACCCGGCACCCAGCTTAAAAAGGTTGGGAACCCCTGATTTAGGGTATAAGCACTAGCAGAAATTTGAGCCACAAGCAAAGGCAATTTCTTCTTCAATAGGTTCAAAGAAGTGGTGGTCACACAGCCAGAAGTGATGGTTATCCAGGCAAGAAATGATAGTTCAGTGTCCACTGGTACTCAAAGAAGATATTACCAAAGTAGGTTCCTAAAGTTCTACCTCTTAAAAATAATACACTGCTATCTTCCGGTTTTATTACTATCTCTTCCTGTCTCACATTCTTTAGTACTGGGTAATAACTCCTGATAAAACTCCCCATTTCACTGTGAAAATTGCATTTCTCTCTGTATTTTATATATTTTATTCCTTGCCTATCAAGGTGCCTCCACCTTCATGTCTCCTTTGGTGGACTTTTTACATCTTATAACAGCTTTGCCATGTAATTGATCCACTGAGAGCTCTCCTGTCTTCTTTTACTTCTCACTTGTGAGAAGCTCATATTCTGCCTTCAGGATACACGAACCAAAACATGTGTGGATAGTACAGATGTGTACTATCTGTACTTATACTAATATTTAGAATTTGAAGAAGATTGAAGAAGTGGGAGTCTCAACAAGAAAATAGTAAAAAGAAAACAGGACAGAGAGTGCTATTTGAAAGCCTTGGTGCTTTCAGACTTGAGAGAGGTGCTACTTTCCAGACTTGAGAGAAAAATAATACACTCTAAAGCAGGGATTCTCAAACTGTTGCCCAAGGCACCATTCCATGTAGCCACCCAACCAGGAAATGCCATGTGGTGGAGGAAGAGCAAAATGGCTGTCCGGCCCCTGAAGCTGTCTGAGAGAGTGTGACCCAGCCACCACCACCCCCAGCTTTAAAAGGTTGAGAATTCCTGCTCTAAAGCACAAAAGGTAAATTCATTAATACTAATATACATTCCTATATCCGGTGGGTTAGTGTAGGGAATGAGAAGTTTTTAAAGTTTTTAAAGGGGTTTTAATTTTAATTTTACTTTGTTCTTTTGTGTTTTTAGGGGTTTATTTTATGTCTGTTGTGCTCCGCCCTGAATCGCTTGTGTGAGTAGGGTGGAATATAAATCTGACAAAATAAATAAATAAAATAAATAAATAAACACCCCTATTAGTTTTATATAGTTGGTGTCTTTTCCCAAAGAATCCTCCATAACTGATGTCTAGTGAAAATGTTGCACTATGCTTAGTATGTGACCTCACAAACAACAGTTCTCAGAGCTTCAGGATAGAGGAAACTATATGAAACCATTTTAAAGCTGTTGTGTAGTGGTCCCTAAGTGCTACTTTCTGACATTTATGTCAGTGTAAGCTACAACAGGGCAAAGGTGAACACGTACTCCTTCATGCTTACTGGATCCAAACTGGGCATGTTTAGCCTAGAGAAACGAAGACTGAAAGGGGATGCCTGAAAGGTATCTGCACTACTCCCAGCACTGTTCTAGAGCTGCTTGTCTGTCCCCATATTGTTTTCTTATGGACTAGAAACTTGCTTTTTCTCATAAAGCATCTTCTTTTCAGGAAGTTCTGATATGTTTTCTAACAACACATTTGTTTTCAGGGGATGTGATTGTATCTCTTGTTTTGTATTTCCATTGGCAACAGGTCTAAACTACTTTGTTTTCCTTCAAGTGTCCTATTCCCCCTCTGTGTGTGTGTGTGTCTGTGTCTGTGTGTGAGTGAGTGGGCACACACACAGAAAACGGCTTTCTTGGCTGGATGGGGCTCACATTTAGAACAAATATTGAAAAACACAAATGATGTTGCAGTAATTTTAAATCAAGAAACAAAGGTTGCAACAATAATGCAGTAATAGAAACAGAGCTCAAATAGGATACTACACAAACATATGGCCTTTGAATTCCATGCATGGCCCAGGTGCCAAAGCAAAATAGGACTTTGCTAGAAAACCCTATTAAAGACTCTGTAATCCAAAGAAAAAGCAGGAAATAAACCTCAGGACATTCCTGCCTTTGAGGGTCTTCTTTTAAAATGACACAAAGCAGAAAGATAAAGCAAGAAGGGTAGAATCTCACTCTAAGATAAAGATGGGTAGACATAGACAATATCACTATACTCCTACCAACCTAGCAGATCGAAAGCAAGACATTGCAAGTAGATAAATAGGGATCACTTTGGTGGGGAAAGATCTTGGGACATGAAAGGAGCCTCATTCGGGCATCCCCTGAACAGAGTCCCTCCAGCAAAAATCCTTTCAATCCAGAATAATTTCTGACATGAAATTATTATTATATCACTATGCAAGGATTTGACTGCCTCCTTCATTTTCAGGTACATCTCTTGCGCACGTGCACTGAGATTCAGTTATTGAGAGCAAGGTGGGAAAGGCTCAGCCTCTCCCATTCTCTTGTGTTCTTATCAAAAGTATTCCAAGAATTGTTCCTTGTGGAAGAATTTTCCTACATTTGAACCAAAATCAAAGAGCTTACAGGAGTTAATTTCTACAAGCACCTGTCAAATTCATTCAAAGGAATCCTCGAAGATTGTGGTATTTTTTGAACCACAATCAGGCATATCCTCGGTAATGGCAACCTTGTGCCAGCTAATCTTTCTCACACTAGGTCAGGTGGAAGGAAATGCAGAATGAACTCATCACAAGTTGCTTCATTTTGGTAGTTAGAGTCTGACCTAGACATGGAAGAAGAAGCCTAGTGATTCTAAGAGTACTGTACTGCTTTTTTAAATGGAACATGGAATCTATATAGAACATCAATTTCTTTAAAAGAAAGTATGTTAGGATGCCCTTTGCAGAAGAATATTTTCCCCAGATCTAAAGCCTTCAACATTATACTGCATAATTATGAATTTCTTAATAGCACTAATTTAATTGGATGAAAGAAGCAATGATAGAGGAGTGTGAGTGAACTTCTAATGAAAAGAAGAAGGTTCAGCTTTGAACAGTAGCTCATTTTCAGCTTACCAGATGGCATGTTTTCCAGGCTTTTATGTCTTCTATATCTATTTTATTAGCCATATGTTATGATTGATCTTGTTATTCCTGACAAGAAATCAATTGAAAGAGAGAGAAATAACAATACTATGCCAGCACAGATCTCTACTTTGATAGAACAGGGTAGACTTGGGGGTGGAGGGGAATTGGTGCAACTAAGAGAGCACCAGGTGTTCAATTCTTACATGGATGCATCCACTGAGATAAGACCAAGGCACCCAGGAATGTATGTACAGTTGAAGTTAATAGCTGATTAAGCATTACAATTGAGTGCCTTTAAAACTCAATCCTTCTTGGCCAGCTGAGAGTAAACCTGCTGGAATCTACTTCTGCTAGCAGTAACAATGGATTTAGTTTTAGGCAAGAGTCACTCCAGATGCCACACAAATTTAGAGATAACATGTCATGGACCCGTTTTTACCAGGGAGTGGTCAAGGCCATGACTTTCAAGATTGAGAATGATTTCATTCCTCTCCAGCACTGGTATTTTGGAAATAGTATTTTGGATTGCAGTTCCCAGAATTCCTCAGCCAAAATGGACACTGACCATGGATTGGGGAATTGTAGTCCAAAAGGACAAATCCTAGTCTCATTCACATTTACCAAGATGTGGGAATGGATCTAATTTACTTGCCAACATAGTACTTTATTTCAGCCACTGGTTCAATAGAACTACTAGTCAGATTCAGGACTAGAAATATTTTCTCCAGTTTTATTCCTTAGTATCCACCGGGCAACCAAACAGAACAATTATCCATATGGCCTGATATAATCACATCAGATGACCTATTGATATTGCCTTGAGTTCCTTGGAGGAAGGACAAATACAAATGTGATCACTTCAAAAGAGAACGCCACAGACATAAAGAGCCTAGTGACAAACACAAAAGCTCTGTCAAACTCAACTACACCCTCCACCATCTATTCAGTGTACTGTGTGTGGTCACATGCTTCATCCTATGATCAGTTTTTTGAGTCACCAGAGACACATACATCAATTGAAAAAATGACTTCCAGGAAAAATGTATGGTCAGATACGAGTAGCAGCCGCAGCCGCCGATGACATAAATACAAATTGAGAATTAAAATTCAGGCCCAGGTGAGTAAAAGTCTATGATACCCAGTCTTTTTCAAGAAGCAGTAGTCTCTGATGGATTCAACAAGCAGAAATCTGAGTTATAGGAATGCATTTGGGACAGGAGGCAATCAATGTACCCTTTTCCGCATATTTATTTGTAAGATAGTGATTTATGTACTGGAGAGGCGGAAGTGGCCTTATTCCCTCTGCGCTGCATATCATGTGGCTGTGTGGCTGAAGAATTCCCTTTCGCTTAATATATAGCACCTATCAACTTCAAGACTTACTAACAAGCCATAAAATGGCACTTCATTAAGAATCAACCAGGAATAATCCATCCAGAACTATCTTTTTATTGATAAAAATTCAAGCAGAAAAAATCAGGGTCACTTATCACTTCCAATGCAGGAAAGAGACAATGAAATCTTTATTGGAAAATTCTAGCTGGCAGGAACTCATTCTGTCTTGTCAGAACTTACATAGCTACCCAAATATATGACCTGATTTTAACCACAGTTACTTTAACCAAACATGCCATCTCAGTACATTATGGAGCTTAAAATGACTTCCACGTCCAAATATCTCTGAGGTTTCATTTCTCCGTGTCTTTACCAGCAAAAAAGGGGAAATTTCTTTTTTTAAAATAACACTTTGAAAATGTAAAAATTCATCCTGATGTCACAGGCTTTGTCATGCATTGCTAACCCTGATTAAGATTTATGAATCAGCAAGAGTACAAAAGTTAAGAAAAATATATCTTACAAGCTTTGCTTGTTAGAACTAGAGTGAATACTAGCCCTGCTACCCTCTTGTGTACACACTGATCTGTTATAGGGTATAACTTGCACGTTCACAAAAACAGAAGACATAAATCAGCAAAATAATAGGATGAAAAAAGAAGCTGATAGGCATGAAGTGGCATGTGCTGTTTTATATGTACAGAAATGACATTAGAAAGGATTTTTATAATTTAAACAGAATCATAATGCTTCTCCCCCAATTGGGCATATAATGACCAAATGGCCTGGATATTCTGCTGGCCAGGTGGCTAATGGACTGCTTAAAAGTCTTGAATTTATCTCATTATGGCTCCTTATAACTCCTTTTAACTCAGACATGGACTAGGCAGCCTTTAAAATAGAGGACACCTTCAAAAGGACATCTGACTTCTTGCTGTTCTTCAAAAGGAGGACTGCCCCCCCCTTAAGGGTATGAGACAGGAATCAAAGCACAATTAAAAAGAATTAAAAAGATAAAAAAAAGGTGTTGTTTGTTGATCCTATGGTGTTGCTATGACATTATCTAACATGGTTGTGAATGTTAGAATGTGTGACCTCCATACATAAAATCATCAGTTCAGTCACCAACACCTCCAGGTAGATCAGAAAGATGCTGGGCTAGAAGAGTGGTCACTATTCTTTTGTACATCTGCATAATTTGCCAAGTAACTTTTAAGATGAATGAATATGATGACATGCCAAAGCTATCCATAACTGAACAGGAGGAGGAAGTGAATGGCCAAGTGTTTTCAGAGATGTGACGTTAGTGATTATGCAATCATACTTTCACGGAACCGCAGGAGGTGGCTCCCTGATCACAGTGTGTAGATCACTTCATGCCAAGCTGGGATCCAGCTTAAACAAATTCACACTAATGGCATTTTTCCTTCTTCAGGAAAAAATGCATTCTTGGGTAAGAGTCGCAGCTGAAGACCACTTTCAAACAAAGCTCACAAGATAATGTAAGTCAATTTGCAAACAAGGAAAAACTTTGGCTCTACAATGAGTTGTTCTCAACACTTAAGGATTTTTCCCAGAGTTTAAAAATGACTTTCCAAACTCCGAATCTGTCTAGCATTAAAATAAACTCTAGTGGCCTTTGCCTAAATGCTCCTATATATTTTTCTGTGATATTGCCTTTTTATGGAATATCCTTCCTAAAGAAGTTCACCCTGAACTAACTTTGTTTAGTCATAAGTGGTAACCAAACCTTGTTGCCTGCATTTCCCTTTTTGCTTTCAATGAACAAGCCAACTTGTTACTACTGATTTTCTATTGCTGAAGGGATATATTGTTGTTTCACTTTCTTTTTATGCTGTTTTTATTGTTTTAGTACTGTTGTGCCATTTTTATTTATTAGTAGTTATCTTAATGGGGTTTTTTAAAATAGAGACTTCCTTCTTTAGATTAACAAGATTTACAAAACTGAATTAATCTCTTAATGAAATAAAAATTGTAGGTAATTGCAGATATATATAGATCATAACAAAACATCTTGGTTGTTAAATAGCATTAATGTTACAACTAGGTGTCATTATTTGTAATAGAGAAGCATACATGAAACCCCTACATCTCCTCTCCATCATCCAAGCAAGGCATTTAGGACTCAACTCCAGCCAAATTATTTTGCCACAGGAGGTAAAAATTTCAGCCACACAATATTTTCACCCAACAAGGGGATAGGAAAGTGGGTTTGCACCTATGTGTGAAAAATAACAGCCCATTAATGTAAGAGAGTTGCAACAAAGTACACAATTGCAGTCTGGAATACATAAATCACTTTGACCTTTTTTCATTCCATTAACTTTGGTACTATATACTCTCTTGTTGGTATCGCTCCACCAAAGATCAGGAGAGAAGTAGCAGAGGATGCCGGGAGAACTAAGCAAGAGAATGACCCTCAACATCCTCTGGATGGATATGAGCCTCAAGTCCACCAGCTCAGATCCAGGAAGATCTTTATGGCAAGACCAAACATTTTTGAGGGTACCCAAGAGCAAAACCAAATTAGAAGATGGAGGAAGGAGCTCACTGGACTAGGAACAATATCAGAGAAGGTTATAGCTGAGGAACTCCTACTCCCCCATGTCACTTTGAGGACTGAATAGGCTGAGGGCCAGAGTGTTTAAATGTAAAACCAACATGCTCAAGTGGCAGCTGCTGGTGGACAACAACACACTGTGTGAACATGGATACAATACAACATATTGTAATGTAATGTATAGTTTGTAGCCGCCCTGAGTCGCTATGGCGAGTGGGCAGCAATATAAAGTTGAACTAATAAATAATAAATACAAAATTCGGCTCATTTACTGGTCTGCTGATTACTACCAGAAACATGTACTGATGAGGACTTGAGTTTGGCCAACAACAAAGCTGAGGAAGTACAGTAGTTTCATTTTGGCAGTCCAGGATTTGACCGGGACACGAAAAAAGATACCATTAACTAAAAAACAATTTGAAAGATGCTATGAATAAGGAACAACCAACAGAGAGGTTTTTAAAGTACTCCAACGTAAATCCTGGGCGTATTTAATTTGAAAATGGGTTCAACTAACTAAGGAGTCTTACTTCTGAGTAAATATACATGGGATTGCACCATAAGCATCCATGACCTACAGTGTTAAAGAAGCTGTTTCCACTTTCCTACTATGCTCAACATGCCTCTTACACAATGAAAGAGCTCCCTCTAGCCTTCTGAAAAGTGCTTTCTGCCAAAGACCCTTTCCAGACAAGCAAGAGTAATGCTTCACAAATTGAGCAAACTTTAAATCTCAAGATGAGAGAAGCATACACAAAAACCCTACACCCCCTCCCCATCATCCAATCAAGACATTTAGGACGCAACTCCAGCCGAATTATTTTGCCACAGGAGGTAAAAATATCGACCACACAATATTTCCACCCAACAAGAGGATAAGAAAGTGAGTTGAGTTTGCACCTATGTGTGAAAAATAACAGCCCATTAATGTAAGAGAGTTGTAACCAGATGCTCTAGTCAGCATGGGTTATGGAGTAGACCATACAGCCAGTGACTCAACTCTAAGTGTTGAGCAGCAGTAAATAACCTGACTCCCTAAAAGGGCCAATGGCTACGGGTGGATGAGCCCCTTTAGGTGGGGTGATGGTCCCCTCAGTGGAGGAAATGCCACTGGAAACCATCATGTTGGGCCCAATAGCAAAATGAGCAGAGGAGGAACTCTGATTCTCAGCGGTCATGGAGGCGAAAGAGGCCATGCCAGATGGACTGGCTGTGAAGGTGCACCTTGATAATATCCTCAAGGTTGCAGCAGTCCATTACACTCCTGGTGTTAAATCCTGCATGTCCAGTGGTGGGATGTCAAAAATTTTACTACCCCACTGTGATGTCATCACAGTGTGGGCAGAGCTAACATCATGATGTCATGGGCGGGGCCAAATAAAAAAATTACAAAATTACAAAATAAAAAATAAAATAAAAATAAGCACACACACACCTCAACCCACCCAACCACCCACAACACAAACCCATAAATGAATGAATAAATAAATAAATAATACATTAAAAATACACCCACCCACCCAAACACCCACCCACCCCAAACACAAATCAAACAGAGATTTTAAACCAGAGCTTAAAGCTTATTCTGGCTAATCTTTCTCACACTATGTCAGATGAAAGGAACTACAGAATGAACTCACCACAAGATGGCTTCATTTTGGCACTTTTCAACTTTTCAACAGTTAAAGAAGTTAGGTACTAAGTCTTTGCCTAACCAGTTCTCTAGGGTAATATGCCTTAATGTAAATGTAAAACAGGTGTACTTCCTTAAGGGTTCTCCAATTGGAACAGCACTTGGAACAGCACAGGTGTAGCTTATTGATGAGGTAACTCCAAGACTTTGCTTAAAAACCCCAAGCCAGGCCGCCAGGCTTACCGGCCGCCAGGCCTTTTTAGGAACTATGGTAGTACATCAATATAGGCAAATGTATTAAATACAGATTAAAATACACACAGACACACCACATCCAAAGGTGAGTCACTTACCCTGGGGAATAGGCTATAGGGAGCTTCAGGCTAGCAGCTTCTCTTCCTCCTCCCCACTTGGGAGGACAGCAAGGAGGCCGTGCATACGCACCAAGCACTGTAGGCGTGCATGCACACCAAGTGGTTTTGGCGCATATGCGCAGTAGAGGAACCAGTGAAAAGGTAAGCCCCGAAGGTGGTTCCCCCCAAAAGCTGGGGAAAATTACTGCTGGTTCTGTCGAACTGGTGAGAACCTGTTACATCCCATCTCTGTGCATGTCTCATTTCATATGAGCCACAGGAGATGACTCTGTGATCGTAGTGTGTGGGTCACTTCATGGAAAGCTGGGATCCACCTTAAACAAATTCACGCAGATGGCATGTTTCCTGCTTCAGGAAAAAATACATTCTCTGATACAAGTTGCAGCCCTGAATAAGCATGGGATAACTGCATTTGTGAATCAGATCTCAGTCAATCTACATGAAACTGTGTGTCATATGTGATTTATGACTAGGGAAAATGAAATGATTTATGACTAGGAAAACTGAAATGTTGGTGTCAGCTGCCTCTCCACACTGTCCACAAACTATATGAGTCACAGTTTTTTTTTATTGTGAGCACCTTATGGATACGATAATAAAAGCTCCCCCTTCCCCCTCCCAGCGTTTCAGTCATTGGATTGCTAGAAACTTATTTTCATTTTACAATATATTTTTCTGAATTGGCTCCAATCCACATCTCCTTACTTCCTTAGCAGCTTTTATTTAGAAGAATTAAAATCAGTCCCATTAAATGTGATTATGCATTTACCATTACATCTAGTCTAGCCCTCAGGGACTGCTCCTGAAGCTGCTTAACAAAGTTTACTGGATAATTATAAGTATAAAGAGGTCAGCTTGAATTCAAGTCAACTGTTATGAACCAAAAGACAACATGGATTTAAAGAGGGAGTATAAGACTGTGTGTTCACTCTCCAAAGCTATGCATAAATAATTTCATGCTTGGCCTAAAATAAGGGAAACTAGGTTGGTAAGATATACCAAAGGGACAGGTCCAGCCTGTCTCACAACTTCACAACTTGTAGCAGTGTTATACATGTTCCTTATTATACATGTTCCATTTCATGTGGTCTGTGTTGCCACCGCCACCGGAGACAGACACGTTTTATGACAGCATTGGGGGGGGGGGAACCACCATTCTGGGTCTCTCAGCTATTTGAGGGGGCATGGTCCTGCTCAAGGCTTGAACAGGGTGAGAACCCCTGCCTTATTATGTTGGCCAAGACTGATGGGAGTTGCAGTCTGAGAACATAATCACTGCAATAGTTTGAACACCCGATTTAAAATATCAAAACATACAACATGTTAGTGGTGTTATTTTAAAGCCCTAAATTTCCTTTTCATGGTGTCATTTGATCCCAAATACAGTAGTTGGATTTATTTGAAAAATAGCCGTGTTAGTCCGTGTTTCAAGCATATCAGAGAATAAACAAAAGAAAAGAAAAACACTATAGCACACTCCCATGTCTGATGAAATGCTGTAGCTCACTCTCATGTCTGATGAAGTGGACTTGATCCACAAAAGCTCACATTGAAATATAACAGTTAGTCTTTAAAGTGCGACAGCATTTTTCTTTTCTTTTGTTTATTCTGATATGTTTGATCCAAAAGTTTGCCTATTGAAGTGGCCTACAGAGACCTCAGCATAGCTCTCTCAGCAACAGGATTTGATACCAGGTTCTTGAACTTGAGGGACTATGGTAGCTTAGTGGTTAAGATGTTGAACTTCATGACTGGAAGGTCAGCAGGTCAGCAATTCGAGTCCCGACTGCTGCACGACAGTGAGCTTCCATCTCTGTCCTAGCTCCTGTCAACCTAGCAGTTCAAAAGCAAGAAATTGAAAGTTGATAAATAGGTACCACTTCAGTGGGAAGGTAAACAGTGTTCCATGCACTCTGGTGTCTAGTCATGCCTGCCAAATGTCCATGGAAATGTCTGCAGACCCAGGCAGCGCTGGCTCTTTGGCTTTAAGCAGAGATGAGCACTGAACTCTAGTCAGATATGACTGGCTTTCGAGCAAGGGCAACCTTACCTTGAACTGGAAGGCCTTTCCCTGGAAGCATCAGCATGGAGGTGCTTCCTTAATGCACCCCAATGCAAACTGCCTAGCCATGTGAATTGCATGTTCAGCACTAACAATTTTTATCCCCATACCTCTCACAATGAATCCTAGTCCATTAGGGCAGGCGCAGACTAATTGCAGTATAGGCAGCAGCAGACACATTTAAGGACTTTATTTTGTGGGGCTCTAATTGCAGCCTGTTCTTAATCCTTTAATTGTCACTAGCATTTGAAGTATGTAGGCGATACCATAGGAAAAATGGAGGAAGGGTGGAATTTAACATTAACTCAGAAGCACCAAATGATGCAGGCAGCAAAAATCAAGTGACTTGATTAACAAAAAAGATGTGCAAGGACCAAAGTAAACATATTAAAGGCAGGGGTTGGAGAAGTTACTTTTCTGATGACAAATCAAAGGAAAGGAACCCCGGTGGTGCAGTGGTTAAACTGCTGTACTGCAACCAAAAGGTTGTGAGTTGAATCCTGACCAGGGCTCAAGGTTAACTCAGCCTTCCATCCTTCCACTGTCAGTTAAAATGAGTACCCAGCATGTTGGGGGCAAAATGCTAATTAATTTTGTGACTCTCCCAGAGAGTGCACTAAATTCTGTTAAAGAAAATGATAATATGGGACCACAACCAGGCCAGGCAGTGCTACTCCATAGCGTCTTTTCACAGTAACTCTCTGGCATTATGTAATGCTTTTTCAATTAAGCAGATTATATATTCCTGTTCCTATCTCCTTCCCTGGTGGCTTTGAGCAAGCTTTTCACTCTGGCATCTTCAGACACTCGTTTGGCATGACTGTTGTCTTTTTCCAGATGAGAGAAAACAGCATGATGATAAAGAATGAATTATTTACAGGAAGATCAGCAATTCAAGTCACGTCAGGGCTTTGCTAATTGTATTTAATTGAAAGTTCCACAGCAAGACATGTGCACACTGTTCTTCAGATTTATAACAAGGAAACTGAAGTGTTATTAAAACATTTACCCTTGAAACAACCCAGTGGTTAGCCACATGGGATGGAAAGCCAACTGCCTATATCTGACAAGATTGTGCTTTTTTTGTAAATACAACTCAGGAATGTTAATAAAAGTGATTGCAGGAAATGGTTGGTCAAGCTGTCCATCCCCTCTTCTGAACATTGTGCCAGAAACCAGAATCAAGCTGAATAAATGAAAAAAGTTTCAACCAGTTCACTTTCCCTTATCTGTTCCTTCAATGGCTTAAGGTGAGAGACAAGCAGCCTCCCAGAAGGGCGAGAAGCATTACAGGTACACTCAGGTCTCCCCTGGTTAATAATGTAATCTAAAGGTCACCCTTGCTCAAGTCAGTCATATCTGACTCTAGGGTTCAGTGCTCATCTCTGTTTACAGCCAAAGAACCAGCTTTGACTGGGTCTACAGAAGTTTCCATGGACATGTGACAGGCATGCCTCAACACCAGACTGCCCTGAACACTGTTTACCTTCCTACCGAAATGGTACCTATTTATCTACTTGCAATTTCTTGCTTTCGAACTGCTAGGTTGGCAGGAGCTGGGACAGAGATGGGAGCTCATTCCATAGTGCAATTCTCAAGTCTCGAACTGCTGACCTGCTGACTTTCCAGTCGTCAAGTTCAGTGTCTTAACCAATTAAGTTACCGCAGTCCATGGCCAATAATGTAGGGCCACCCAATTCTCCCAATCCAGACGCATCACAGTCAACTTGCTGATGAGAAAAATTACCCAACAATCATTTTTAGGACCACAAATGACAATACTTTTTATTAATACAGAGGGCATTTCTTTATCTAAAGAGGAACTCTTAGCTTCACTTTGCTTCAAGTGGAAATGTGATGTTCTTTGTGTCCAAGAAACCAACAAAGGAACTGATCAGCATCAACCCAAAAGTTCGTGGGATGTGTCTAGTTTAAGATAGTGTTAAACAAGAAGTGAGCTGCAGACTATGTACGGCCCTTCATGGGCCCAAATTCACAATACTTTCCCATGAACTGAAAAATGGGATTTAAATCTGATTCAGTGATTTGGAGAACAGTTCCGTTCAGATCACACCAAAATAGGAGTTGTTCAGTTTAACTAAAATCTAAATCTTGAGTCATAAATCTGTATATCCCTTTTGTTATCATGGGAAAACATTAAGTGGTTATTACCAAGAGAGCTTTTACTGTTTGTCAGAACTGGATGAAATGTGCAGACGCATTAGCACCAAATGAAGAAATTATACCTGCCAAACTTCAGACAAACAGGTGAAGTATGTATGTATTCGTCTTCTTTCATGTCTAGGTCAGACTTGAAACTGTCAAAATTGTGCTTTTAAAGTGCATTATGTTCCCCAAATTCAAGAATACACAACAATGTGTTTATGTAAGAACAGACTACTGGGAGGGGAGACTTATACATGCACTCACCATGTAAAAAATCCCATCGTGATCTTCGGCAAAACTGCATATTATGGGTAGCCTATCTCAAATCCATTAGTTTTCCAAGGATGTGATTCATGCAGATCTTTGTGATTAACCAAGCATACTTGCAAGCAAAGCCTTCAGATGACCAATTGCAAAACAAAGCAAGCTAATATGCAAACTATAGGAGGCATGAAAAGCTCCTGATATGGTTATTGAATGTTTTGAGCACAAAAAGAAATCATTCTTTTAGATTCCTTCAGTGTAAAGTTTAGCTCTGTGTATTTGTTAATCAAGAAAGCTGGGGGACCCAACTAAATCTATTGCATTCATATCTGCTTGCTGGCCAGGCTGCAGTGGCTAAGTGGTTAAGAAGCTCACCTTGTTATCTGGAAGGCTGGCAACTCAGCAGTTTGAGACCCGGGTACTGCATGATGCGCCCGTCTCTGTCCTAGCTCTTGGGGACATGAAAGGAGCCTCATTTGGACATTTCCTGAGCAGAATTTCTCCTGCAAAAATCCTTTCAACCCAGAATAATTTTTGATACAAAATTATTATTACTATCTCTGCTTGCTTAGTAGCCAAATGCTGCCTTTTCAAACATTAAAACTAGTTATCGTTGGGCCCACAGTAGTGAAGTAGACAGAGTGCAAGACTGAGACTTGGAAGTCTTGAGTTCAAATCTCTGCTCACAGAGCGGTGGGATGGACACTGGCAAAGTAACGCCTTAAATATCTGACATACCTTGGAAACCCTGCTAAGATCACTGCTGGGCATGACAGCACATAAGATAACACATTCTCAGGGACCATGTTTGCCATCACTTGCCATAGTTTCCCCCAAATAGGTATTGACAAACTAGACCTGTTCCATACTTAATTTTGTAAAAAAGAAATATAAAATTCCTTCAGTAATAAATTTTATCAACAAAGCTGTTACCTGTGCAAACATAGTGATAGCTTTTATTTCACCAGTAACCAATTGTTCTTCTATTATCTCATTCTCAGCGTTTTTTAAAAAGGAAAAACTAAATAAATAGCAATAATAAAACTCAACTGTCAACTTTTAGAGGTGTCACTAAAGGACGTCATTGAAACAAAAATACCAAACTTTTCAAAACCTTACTTATTTCACATCTGTCTACTGTTCAATCAACAACCTGAATCACTCCAACCACTTCATGACATTGTATTGGTTTACAGTCAACTGAAGAATAGTTGTAATGAAGTATAAAACTCTTAAATAAAGTACAGTATAATATTTGTATTTGCAAGTTTAGCCTATTTTAATTTTCTACAAACTAAGGCTCCCATTTTGTAAACTAATATGTGCAGCAAGTTTGTTGAAATCAAGTTGTCCTTTCCAAAGAAAATCTTATTTTTACAGACTGAATTGTGGGGTTGAAATCAGCATAGGGAAGCAGTTAAATATTTTTCCCCATTTCAGAAAGAGCTTGACAGCAATAATATTTTGGCTGAGCTGCTTAACCTCCGTTTATCCCTGCTGGTTTTGCTTCTACTGCCTCCCCATCCTGGTAGTTTTGCTTATAAGCTAGTGGAAAGGAGAGATGCAAACGACCAAGATAAAAGTGGCATCTAGTTCAAATGGCTTTGGATCATTCACTGTATTTCAACACTCAATTCCATTGGGCAGGGTCGGACTGAAGTTCTCTGCATTGAGGACACGGACCTCCATGCCACACTGTGTTTCGCTTTGAGAACCTCCTCCTCCTCCTTCCAAGCAAAAGGATCTCCCCAAGAGCAGAGCCCACGTTAGGACATTATTCCAAAAACTGGATTGTGACGGCAAATGCTCGGGCCATATTCTTCATAATCTTTCTTGGTGTGACACACGTCAAAGAACTCTGGCTGCAGAAAGAAAAAAAACAAAGCAAAATGCTATGCATAAAAATATATATAATGATCCAAGATAACAACAAAATCACTTCAGGTGAAAACTTGCATAATACACTGGTCTCCACTGCAGAGATGCATGGCAAAGAACGTGGAAAAGAATGTGCAGTCCAGCAGTGAGATGGGCACCAGTTCTGTATCAACCTTTTTTGAAACATCAGCAGGGGTACACAGAAAGAGCCTCCTCGAAGATTGTGGTACCCTGGTAATGGCAATCTTGTTTTGCCAGCTAATCTTTCTCACATTAGGTCAGGCAAAAGGAACTGCAGAATGAACTCACCAAAAGGTGCCTTCATTTGGGCAGTTTCACGTCTGACAAGACAAAGAAGTAGAAGAAACATCAGCAAAAATGGCTGAAGTTCTGCTGCATAGCATGGTAAATTGAACAAGAGGAGGCCCATTGAATCAACGGAGATTTGGTGAGTGAACTCTTCCATTCACTTTATTGATTCAAAAGGACCTTCTCTTAACTGTGGCTTACTTTAGCATAGTTAAGTTGCAATTAGAGTAGACCCATTTGAATCAATGAAACTTACAGAGGAATCGACTGATTCCACTGAGCCTACTCTAATGCCATTTACTACATTAGGCAACAGGATTTTGATGACTATCCATTACAGGGGTCAGCAGCCTTTTTAAGTTGGGGGACAAGTCATGCTCCCTCAGACAGTTGAGGGGGCCGGACTGGTGGTCCCCCCATCATAAGCACTGTCGTAAATGTGTTTGGAGCTGCCGTAAATGCTTCTACGGCTGCTTCTGGTGGTGGTGGCAGCAGCGGTTTGAGTGAGTGTGGGGGCCCGATGATTTGATGCCGTGGGCTGGATTCAGCCCACAGGCTATAGGTTGCCATCCCGTGATCCATTACATACCCACTGGTTATAAACATTACAAAGTGTTGTACTAAAGGCTAAGGTAATTTGCTACTTTGTCCCAATGCTATTTAAAATGCAAGATACTCACTGACATTCTGTTGCTGCTAACTTATACTATGTATGCTATGTATTGCTGATAATGTCATTAGAATAGCAATTTTTCTAAACTTCTCTCCCAAAGCCCCTGAGTCTCCTGTGTAATCCCTTTCACCATTAGGAATCCATTAAAGCTGTGGGATGGCAGGGGGAAGCTTTTAATTACCAAAAGTTACCCATGCTGGGATGACTTTACTAGTACTCCTCCTTCGCCAGAGAAGATGTCCTGCAGCTGCGGATGGTGAGGCAACGCTCCAACCCCACAGGGCCCTGTCATCTCAGCCCGGTGGCCGATAAAAGTTCGGCAGCGGTGGTGGAGTGAGGACGCTCCCGTCCTCCCTCCGGGCTTGCCATCTCGCTGTAGGAGATGTCCTGCAGGAGCAGGCGGTGAGGCAATGTTCCCGCCCCCCGGGGCCCATCATCTCGGCCTGGAGGGCGATAAAAGTTTAGCGGTGGCGGCGGAGTGAGGATGCTCCCGCCATCCCTCCGGGCTCGCCATCTTGCCAAAGGAGATGTCCTGCAGCTGCGGGCGGTGAGGCAATGCTCCCGCCCCCCTGGGCCCCGTCATCTCGGCCTGGTGGGCGATAAAAGTTTGGCTGCATGTGAGGATGTTCCCGCCCTCCCTCCAGGCCCACCCCGTCCAGCCCCGGGACTCTCTCCATCTGTCCGGGGGGGGCTCCGCGGGGGGGGGAACTCCGCCCTGGCCAGGGCTTAAAAGCCACTACGGCGGCAGAACTTTTTTGAGCAGCCATTGCCGCCAGAAACACCTGTGGCCGGGCAGAGCGGCTTGTCACTCGTTACGGGATTTAGCAACTGTTTTTTGTTTAGTTTTCTGCTTTTGTTATTTTTGTGTAAACTGGACTGATATTTGGAATTTTTGATTGTTGCTTGATATTGTTATCTATTGAATTTTGATGCTGTAATGGTTTATATTATTTAGTATTTTTGATTTATTTCTTAGGATGTCCTGATGTCTTGTAACTGTAATTGTTATTGGAGATATGTATACTGTATATGTGATATTTGTAATTTACTATGTGATATCTGTAATTGTTTTTATGCTATGAAATGTGCTATGTAATTGTAATTGTTTCTTCTGTAAGCCGCCCAGAGTCGCTGTGCAAGTGGGGCGGCATATAAGTTGAAATACAAATACAAAATACAGTAGTTGCAATTTGCAGTGATTAAAGCTTTCACGGGTTTCCAAGAGTGAATGGGACTATATGGGAGCTTCAGGAAACATGTCAAGAATGTTCAATTTCTTTTTTTAAAAAAAGTGGCATTGCTGATGACCCCATCAGACTTACACAAGTTCGGACAACAGGATTCCAACCACTGGTTGAAAAACCCACATTTGGAAAAACATTAGACAGAAGAACCTTGAGCAGTACTGACCTACCCATGGATGGATAAAGTATGCCATCAAAGGAGAGAACAACTGTGCTAAAGATGATCTGCTTATCTTCTGGGAAACCTGTCTCTATGCATGGGATTAGATGGGAGCACATGGTTCCTTCCAAATACATTTTCTCACACCATTTTTCTATAACAAAATGATTTCAAAAGAGACATACTGTTGATGCGAGCATAGATCCTCCAAACCATACTGCATAGCGCTGCATGGGATGACTGATCACTTGAACTTCTATAGGTCTGGGCTACAAGGCAAACACAAACCCCAGTTTAATACATCACACTGCATCAGAAAAAATAAATATTGTCTGCTACTTGGTCTAATCCATGTGTCTTATACTAAATCAAGCATGCTCAATCCAAATCTG
The DNA here is from genome assembly GCA_030440675.1 of Furcifer pardalis. Lineage (NCBI taxonomy): Eukaryota > Metazoa > Chordata > Lepidosauria > Squamata > Chamaeleonidae > Furcifer > Furcifer pardalis. The sequence goes on from CP126897.1 coordinate 103,418,427, forward strand.
AAGTCCAATTCTGCCCAGGATGTAAGGATCTTAAGTTAATTACGCATGCAGATGCAATTGTCCAGTTTATTAACACAGCTGCTCCTACTCATCTTTAGCTCAGAACACTCACTATGGCCTAGCTCAGTGATGGTGAACCTTGGCACTCCAGGTATCCTTGGACTTCAATTACCAGAAGCCCAAGTCAGCACTCCTGCTGATCAGGATTTCTGGGAATTCAAGTTCAAGAACACCTGTAATGTCAAAGTTCGCCACCACTGGCCTAGCTGTACTATCCAATAAGATGGTTTTGCACTGGAGAGAAGACCTTGGTCCACCTCATCTTATATATCTATTTCTGACATCAGCTCACTTACTTGCCCAGACATACCTGGCCGCTGCTGGAACATGCATGCCACTAGGGAACGTGATTCAGCTGAGGCAGCAGCAGGTATAGTGGTAACTGTAACTGTACATGATAGGCAAATTCTGCAGTTACCACTATACCTGTTATAATGTTCCAGTTACCAACTATTTGAACAGCTATAGCACACTTTAAAATCTGTACATGATAGGCAAATTCTGAGTTCAGATTTGGAATTAGCACACTCAATATCATGTAAATCACATGTGTCATTCCCAGTAGCAAAATTGTTGTTGTGCAGTGTTATCACAACATGATACACCCTTGACTATCCTGACCTATATGCTATGTGCAATAGCAATTGTATCATAATCCAATTTTGTTTGTTTTATTTAACTTATATACTGCCACCTGGAGAAACAGGTACTCCATTTTGGTTGTTCCCAACATAATACCATGTAATAAGATCAAACATACATAAGTTAAAGGACTAAGAATAAAAATATGTATAAAATATATTGGCAGTGGGTAGATTGAAACCACAAACCAATCGACTGAATTCAAAAGATTATTGTTCAAGCAGTTGTGAGTAAAGAAGGAGATGAAATCCTCAGCTGTCTGAAATGACTAATGCTAGTACATCTCCCCTTGAGTCTCGGGCACTGTTACAACACAACACACTACATTAGTAAATGGCACAACTGTGAAATGTGAAAAATTCACATAGTATCTACAGTTGCTGGAAAAGGCACTATTCAGTTAATAAGCCACATTAGCAGAAGCAGAATGTAGAAATAACTAGTTACAAAACGTTGTTCTTGTTACTTGTACTGTAATTAAGTGACACCTCAAATAGAACACAAGGAGATGTTACAAAGTTATTTCCTTAGTGTAATGCAAGGGTTCTCAACCTTTTCAAGCCAGAGGCCGGATCACGCCCCCTCAGACAGCTGAGCAGGCTGGACTGGTGGTGCCCCCCCACAAACCCCTGGTATAAATGAGTAATATCCCCAGCTAATATCTGAGGTTATTTTTTAACTTAACATTTATGGTAGCATTTTGAGTTTTTCAAGATCTCTGCTATTCTCTTATGTGTGGCAATAGAAGTATTGATCTGTTTCAAGTTGCAACTTAAGAATTGGGCATAAGAGCGCACTCCTGTGGGTTCCTGTGGAATACTGGTTAATACTGGTTAATGACAATACACTGTGTTAACAGCATACAACGCAAAAGTCTACCTTTGTGTGCAGGGTAACAAAAGCAGTGACAAAAGTGGCTAAAACCCTATTGCACAGCTCTGCATCTAATGGAGATGATATCATGAGTCATGACAAGTTACTGCTGATTAGGGGAAATTTCAGGGTGCATGAGAGTAGCATACCTTGCAACAAAGTTGCATGCAGCTCTAAATCACCAGAGAAAGCCTTTAATCAGTAGTGATTTGCTTCTACTGCTGATATCATAACTGTTGTGCATCTGGATTTCAGTTTGTTGCAAAATAACAGCAACAGCAACAGCAACAGCAACAGCAACAGCAACAGCAACAGCAACAGCAACAGCAACAGCAACAGCAACAACCCATGTTTGGGGCAGTGACAAAAGCACTCTGACTCGTACATTCTCTGGACTGAGAAAAAGCAAAATACATTCATACTCAGTGGTTACCTCATCACCATTCTATCGCCACCCCCTCATGTACCAGAGACATACAAATACAGTATGGGAGAATGCCCTGGTGATGACACAGACTATCTTGGAAGAAGGTGGGATCTTTCTTGTTGGATATTTTTAAACACAGCCTGAATTGCCATCTGTCAAGGATGCTTTTGTAGTGTCTACAAAGATGCACTGATGGGGGTTGGACTTGATGTCTGTTAGGAACGCTTCCAACTCTACAATTCTATGGTTCAATGAAATCATTTTATCTTCATCACAGCACCTCAGGACTGGACTACAGCAGAAGAGATGCTTCCACTATGCTAGCAAAAATGTCAACTGATTTATAACCCTTATTAAGAATGACATGAGCAGTTGCGTTGCTTATTTGGGGATTTAAACAGGCAATAAAAACTTGTTTACCTTTATCCGACCACCACTGAGCTGTTCGCTGATTCTCAACCGGCCATCAACTACTCTTTTCAAGTCTCTTTGTAGTCGACGTCCAAAATCCCTGAACATTGTTGAGCCTCCTGAAAGAACTACATTCTGCATACAAGGGGGGGGGGGAGAGAGATTTAAGATATTTTTGCCCTTTAGGCGCAGGTAGCATGACAGATCAAATATCTGGGAAAGTTCCATGTACAGTGAAGGGCAGAATGGGTACACCTGTGGTTAAGTCTTTTTGTACTTGACCATATCTATATTGGTTATATTTTTGTTTTGCTTTTCATCCATGAGTTTATGGCAAAGGTAGCCAAACTTTTTGTGCAGTGGACCAAACCTCAGACAGATGTGAGGGCCAGAGGTGTGGTTCCTCCCACCACTTGTGGTGTTGGCAGCAGCAGATGCATTCGTGGTGCATTTTCGCCTGTTTTCCATGGTGGCAGAAGCGAGTGTGGTACAATTTTACAATTTTTGGCATGTATGGGGCATATCCGGTTGGTTTTGTTGAATTTTTGGTGCATTTTCAGCACTTCTGGTGCATTTTTGGTGCTTACAGTGACAGCAGGGGCCTCCCCACGGGCTGAATTATTTGGCACCGCAGGCCAGATCCAGGCCATTGATTAGCCACCTCGATTCATGGCAATACACAAGACTTTCTTCCTCTCCACTAACTACATCATCAGAAAAATCCTGTGAGATAATTAAGCTGAATGAACCAGTGATCTCATAAATGTCGTGGCCCAATGGAGATTTGGAACTTAGGTCTCTTGAATCTGATCCCCTGGTGGCAAACCTTGGCACTGTTCTTGCACTTCAATTACCAGAAGCCCAAGTCAGCACACCTGCTGATAGGGGATTCTGAAGTCCAAGAACAACTGGAGTGCCAAACTTCACAATCACTGTGCACACCATCTCTCTATATTTAAAAAAAATGATCATATCAGTGGCCATATAGTGCCCATGGATGGATGGACAAATAGCTCAGAGCTGCTTGATGTTTCTCTTCTCCAAGTATTACTTTTCTTTTCTTTTTTTTATTCATAATCCTTACAATAATGAATGGAGAGCAGGAGAAAATGACAGGAGGACACTTGTGTCTTACATGGCAATCTTCTTATTTTTATCTTATGTTGTTCTCTCTTTTGATATAATTATTGAAAGCATATTTTTTACTCAAATATTTTCTTCTTACAAATAAATTTTATCATAGAATCAAACCCATTTTAAACAGGCTTTGGGTCTATCAACTATTAATCAGCTACAGATGGTTCTTAAGTACAACTGCACCAAAGAAAGTGAAAATTAATATTGCAATGGGCCCAGGCATAGTCATTGGCTGCACATTTTGAAGCAGGAAAAATGCCACTGGTGTGAATTTGTTTAAGGTAGATCCCAGCTTGCCATGAAGTGACCCACATACTATGATCAAAGAGCCATCTCCTGCGACACATATGAAATGAAACATGCAGGATTCAACACCAGGTGCGCCTTCACAGCCAGTCCATCTGGCATGGCCTCTTCTGCCTCCATGACTGTTGGGAATCAGGGTTCCTCCTCTGCTCATTTTGCCATTGGGCCTAATCTGATGGTTTCCAATGGCATTTCCTCCAGGCACAGTGAGGAACAAAAATTTAACTTATGTTAAACAACTCCACCCACCTCCTTCCTTCATTCCTTAGTTTTCTTTTTTGGTCTGACAGTAAACAAAGCATTTAAATGGATGCTATGATTTTCATCCAAATCTTTAATATTCTTCCTCTTTCTTTGCTTTATTTTTCATCTCTACTACACTTGATCCTTTCTTAAGTTTATACCTCCTACTGGGTAACTTACACAGCCAGCTAGCAGCAATTCCAAAATGCTACATTTTCAAATGGTGCTAAAATGTTGGGGAGAAAGAGAGAAAAACAGACACCAAGGAAAATTATGTTTATCAGAGGTTCCTTAGGCTTGAAAACAGGGCCACTCCAAGATGTAGACGTCACATTATTCTTCTTGATTGCTTCTTCCCATGGCCAGCTTTACTGGAAAAAAGCAGTTTGCCAGCTGAACATAAGAGAACATTGGCTGCTTTTCAGGAAGCAAGATATGAGGAGATGAAAATCCAGAGAACTCCAGCAAAGACGAAGTAATTCAAGCCCAGTTGGAAAAGATTTAAGAAACAGCAACTAAAGGAAAGGCTGAAATTAATAAAAACAGATCATCCTAGTGGACCTCTTGCTAAGGAGAGTGCCATGGGACTCCCAAATGCTGAATTTAGCATTTAAATGACTAACATAATCTAGAAATATTTAAAATAATTATAAAATGATAGCAGGGATGTATCTGTGCTCTTTGTTATTACCAAAGTGCTATCAGACTTCTCAGAGAATCCACATGAGGGAATGCTCTCTCGTTTTCCTTCTGTCGGCTTCTTTCTCGACTATCTTTCTTTCCTTTGTTCTCTTACCCCATTTCTTTAGTGCAGGAGTTCTCTACCTTTTAAAGCTGGGGGCCGGGTCACGCTCCCTGAGACAGCTTCAGGGGCCATATGACCATCTTGCCCTTCCTCCACCACATGGCACTTCCAGGTGTGGTGGAGGCAGTGGGGAACCACATGAAATGGTGCTGTGAGCTTCATCCAGCCCACAGGCCGCAGGTTGAGAATCCCTGCTTTAGAGGCACATCTAGCAACAGCCAAATATCATCCAGAGACCAGCATCTTTGGCTCACCAATACTCATGCAAGACTGACAGCCACATTCTTGCACACAACATACAATTCCCATAGCATTAATAAGATAGCCACTAGCTAAGGAAACATTACTGGGGAAGAGAAAGAGAGATGTAGCATCTATCAATACTCGCCACCTACCCTTTTAATTAAACAGACTGGTCTTTGTACAGAGATCGTGTACACTTGAACATTTTATTTATTGAGTCTCTTAAAATATAAAATTTAGTAGACAACACAGTGACTCAAACCACTGGCCCATTCAACCTATTATAATCAGCTCTGACTGACAGCAATGGTTCTCCAAGGTTTCAGCCATAATTATTTTTTAATAGCAATAGTAATTACACTTATATACCGCCCCATAGCACTTAGCGCACTCTCTAGGCGGTTTGCAAGTTAATTAGCATCCCTCCCCCAAAAAAATATGCTAGGTACTTTTATCAATCAATCTTTATTATGATCCAAGACCAGCATAATACAGCCAAAAGAACAGAAGTTAAATTGAGGGTACTTAAAATATATTTTTAAAATGAGTGTTTCTGCTCAGTTATGAGGTAGTAAAATTTGTATTCAAGGTTACTATCTAGTTATATTTTATTTTTAAATAATAAACAATCAATAATAAAATCATGATTTTTTTCCACCTCTGCTCCAAAGGGACTTCTCAAAAAGGGTAGCAATGTCTTAAGCATCCTAAAACTCAACACAAACCTTTAATTTTCAGCTGAGTAGACACACCACCACCACACCAGAATGATATAACTATACCTTATATAGCGGACGCCGAACATCGATAGGGCAGTTCTGTATAACTTCATCAACGACATCTGAAATGGACTGCACAAAATCTGGATTGGCAAACTGGGAGGAATAAAAGGCTCACTTGGTTAATTGGACACATGGAGACACAGTAGTGCTAAAAAGAATTAGGACAGTCTTAGATTCAAGGCATTGCCTGGTAATGATGGTGGGAAGAACTGCGTGCAGAATGGTTGGGAACTAGTGGAATGGGATAGGAACCAAGACGACAGCTTGAGCAAGTCTCCTTTCTCCATCGCACCGAGCACAGAAACCTACTGAATTGAGCAAGCAGACAGATCTCGTGGTGCCTCCTTCATAGCAACACAAAATGTTGTTTGTTTTGCTTTGCAAGCTATTGATGTCTGTGGGCCTATTTACAAAGCTGGGTTGGCTAGACAAAATCCAGGAGAATCTGCAAGGCACAGCTCACAGTCTGGTGACAGCCTAAAAACTAACAGGGTGGCCCAGAGTGAACTTTCATGAACCAGTGCCACCTATACACCCTTGAAAGAAAGGACTCTTAACAAAAGGGGGTGCTAACATTAAACCCAGGATTGAGCAATATGTCCTCAGATGTTGTCTACATATTGTCAGACTACAGTTCCCATTTGCCAGGGCCACTGTTAATTGCATTTAAAATGTCTGGAGGATCAGACCCTAATCCTAAACAAGAATTTCCATATGTGGATTAACACTGATCATTTACAAGAAGTATCACCCTGCAGATAATCCCAAAGTATTGCATAACTCCATTCAATAATCAGTGTAAGCTTCACAGAACTTATCAATAAATAGTTGTACCTAAAGTAGTAGATTCAAGTGAATATTCTAATACATCTTGATATGACATAGCCACTAGGTGGTGCTCAGTCACCATAGATACTGCTGCTGCTATTATTATTATTATTATTATTATTATTATTATTATTATTATTATTATTATTATTATCATCATCATCATCATCATCATCATCATCATCATCATCATCATCATCATCATCATCATCATTTCCTCTTACCTCTGGATGAAAAAAGATTTCAGGCCCAAGGAATCTTTCATAACCAACATCTATAATAAATTTATTTTTGCTGATTGCATTGATGCCAGTGTATTGCTTTATCCACTTGAGTGGATCTGTATCATATTTGGTAAATTCTTTTACTATGTCAGGGCAAATATAGCAATACTTTTCCTGTGAAGGAAAACATGAAATACACTTATTAGGTAGAAATGGAAGAATACAACTAAAATAATCATCTAGCCCAGGGATTCTCAACCTGCGGCCTCTGGGCTGGATGCGGCCCATGGCACCATTTCATATGCCCCCCCCCCTGCCTCCACCACACCAGAAAGTGCCATGTGGTGGAGGAAGGGCAAAATAGCCGTCTGGCCCCCGAAGCTATCTAAGGGAGCGTGACTCAGCCCCTGGGTTCAAATTTGTTTATTTTATTTACTGAATTTCTATACCGCCCATCTGGGTGTTATCCCACACTGGGCGGTGAACAAACAGAAAATAAATAAGAACAATACCCACAGCAAATCAAAACCTACTACCAACAAATACAAATACTGTACATCAAAGGTTGAGAACTCCTGATCTAGCCAGTTAATCCTACCACACAGCTGAGGATCAAATTTATGTAGGGTTATTCTAAATTCTATCCGTATTTACATAGTACAGTGTATACTTCCCCTATCAACCCAGTTGCACTTGCACAGAGTAAATATTGATGTTGGCAAAGAAAGAGGAGAGACCTCCCATGATTATGGCAGCTGGGGAAAATACATACATCCCACACATGAACTGCTTCAAGTCATAGGTGTAATAGCACGTACTATTAAACATCCATGTAGCTCTGGGGTTCCCAAACTAAGGCCCATGGGCCGGATCCAGCCCACAGTGCCTAATAATCTGGGCCACACCACCCGCACCACTCCCAGATCACGCACAGGTACATTTTACTTCCACTTCCAGTGGGAGGAACCACATGACCAACCCGCTCAACCACATGACCGACCCACAGCCCAAAATGTCTGGCTACTCCTAAAGACACTTTGGAGGAATGCCACTGGAGTTAAGTTCCTTTCCTATGCCCAATAAGACAAGCTGACTGGTAGTATCATAAAAATCCCATCCTTCTCCTTTTATTATAAAACTATGCCATCAAAGGCAAACGGTCCAGAACTTCAATGGCAACTTCCCAAAATAGAACACACAGAACCACTGCACTGAAGAAATACCTATTTGACAAAAATACTTTGGGCTTTTGAATTCATTTTGTTAAAATTTCCACCTAGCACCCGTTTTTACTTTCTTTTTTGCTACAACTCTTTATTATCAACCACATCAACTTATGGAACCAAAAAATGTGGGTTTCTAATTAAAGTAACAGAAGGTGACCACTCCTTTCTTCCAAGCCTGGAGCTGGGAAATTTTGGTCTTCTAGATGTTGTTGGACTGTGTTGTCCTTCAGCCCAGGGAAGAACCACCAATGGTAAGGGTTGACAGAAATGCAATCAATGGCATCTGAATGGCAATACATTCTCCACTATTGCTCTAGTCCAATGGTGGCGAACCTATTGCACATGTGCCAGAGGGGGCACTCAGAGCCCTCTATGAGCATGCACACCATCACCCCAGCACAGAGTTCGCCCACCCCTCTGCCCAGCAGCTGAATGGGAGCACTTCCTCCCTCCCCTCAGCACAGAGTTCACCCTGCTCCTCTGTTTGAGCACTCAGTAAAAGGTTCACCATCACTGCCCTAGTCCCTATAGCAGTGATGGAGAACCTATGGCATGCATGCCAGAGGTGGCACTCGGAGCCCTCTCTGTGGGCACCCATGCAGTGACCCCATCACAGAGTTTGCCACCACCTCCACCCTCTGCCCAGCAGTCCAATGGGAGCACTTCCTCCCTCCTGTCAGCACAAGAGTTCACCCCACCCCTCTGCCCAGCAGCCCAATGGGAGTGTTTCCTTCCTCCCGTTGCTGTGTTGGCACTTTGCGATAAATAAATGGGTTTTGGGTTGCAGTTTGGTCACCCTGTCTCTAAAAGGTTCGCAATCACTGCCCTATAGCAGCTATGCTAGGACATTGACAGAAATCAGTCACCAGTTATAAGCTTTCTGAAAGGGGTGGGTAATTTAACATTAAATTAAAAAGAGAAAGTATTAAAGGGGGAAGCTGTGTTAATCTACTGCAGGAAAAACAACAAGGAGTTTTATGGCACCTTCAACTTGGCTTAAGCTTTTGTGGAATTTAATCTTTTATTACCACCAAGTACAGATTTATACATTTAAATCAGAAGTGGGAGGGCCCAGAAATATAAAATGTAGCAGAAACAGAAAGATGGGCAATCAATGGTTATTTATGTTTAAGAGCTTAGGGACTCATAAACAGAGTCCTTAATGATGTTTGCATAGGTAAGCATAATAACACATATAATGGGAGGTCTTTAAGTATAATATAGGCATATTGCCTATAGTCATCCCAAAGGGTAGGAAGTAGAGGGGTCAGAAAGAGTAGGAATAAACATATAGTTACTACCAAGTTCTTATATTTAAATTATTCAATGTCATTCCCTTAGGTATTTCTGGATAACCTGGTTAGTTTTACAGATGTGTTTACCTTTATGGCTTTAGCCGTCTCCAATGATTGTTCAGGTGGAATTCCCACCTCCCTCTCCCTTAGGAGTTGCTGAATGAAATATGTAATATCTCTACCTGCAATTGGGATGTGTTTGATGCAGCTGCCAATTACATAACCTTCTGCCTACCAAAAGAGAGAAATGACACATAGTTAGAAGATATACTAACAAGATACGCTGTAACTAATGTGATACTTATTGAAAGTACAGCATTTATTAATGATTCATTATGTGTTGAATTGTCAAATGCAACTCATATCTGAGAATGCATTTTTTCCTGAAGCAAGAAAAATGTCCCTGGCGTGAATTTGTTTAAGGTGGATCCCATCTTGCCATGAAATGACCCACACACTATTATCATGGAACCATCTCCTGTGGCATGTATGAAATGAGATATGCAGGACTGCCACAGCCTTGAGGATAGTATCAAGGTGCGCCTTCATAGTCAGTCCATCTAGCATGGCCTCTTCCACCTCCATGACCATTGGGAATCAGAGTTTCTCCTCCGCTCATTTTGCCATTGGGCCCAATGTGATAGTTTCCAGTGGCATTTCCTCCACTGAGGGTAATTATGACTCACCCCTGTGCATGACTCTAATCTTTAAAAAAAAACAGTAAAACCCAAAGCATTAGGAAATCATAGGAACGATAACAAAAGATTTTTAAGGAGCATCATGCTTAAATATTTAAAAATAGGAAATGACTTTAAACTTGGTGAATTACATTAAATATACATAAAAGTTCAATGGAGCATCTGAAACAGTGACTCCTCTAAAGAGTATAGTTATATTCTTCTTTTTCTGTTGTATCCGAATCCAAATATAGGCAATCATCATAGAGATCAGCCATTAAGACTATCCTGAAAATATAATGCAGTGGCCTTTCATCTGCCTTCCGCATCACAGCATGACACCCGTACCACTGAGACAGTTCTGTGAGTCGCTTTCTGGTCCTGAGCCCTTTTGGCATGCAAAGTCCCCCTTAGTCCCAGGCCAGTACGGATGAAGCTGCTGCCCTCCATCAAGATGGATTCAAGTGGGATTTAATCCACTTGGGGACCATCACCCTTCCCCATGGTGTTCAGCACCCAAGGCCATTGGTCCTCAGGGTTGTCAGGTTAGTTAACCACTGCCAGACACTCTGCATTGAGTCATTGGCAGTAGGATCTTCTCTGTTACCATAGCAAGATAACCTGTTGGACTGGATAACTCTGTGCATGTCTAAATTGAGTCCTACCAAGCTAGACTGGACTTGATAGATTTAATTTAATTTAATTTTTCACACTTATATCCTACCCAATCAGAAACCTGACTCAGGGTGGCTCACATGGTAACTATCCAAAATACAATAATACAATATACACAAAAAATTATACAGTACACATCCTACAAAAATAGCACATAACAATAGTAATGATACACAACCAATATCCAATACGGTATATAGTAACAATATGCACAAAAATTATACTATACATATCCTACATAAACAGCCCATAGCAATACTAATGATATACAACCCTATAACACAGTAATGCAATACTGCGCTGCCCTCTCCACCTGGGCCAAAAGCAAGTCCAGAGGGTGGGATGGCAAGATCCTGCCACCCGCCACCATAGAGTCCTTTTTAAGTCCAGCGGGCACGGCAGGGTTATAGAACTGAAGCCACATAAATATTTGAGGATGTAGAAATGCTACATGAAAACATACAAATTCTCTTGCAGAATGTCAGTTTTTTTTCTAGACTGTTCTAGACTGCTCTTTATTCATAGTTCACTGGTCCCTGAGGTCACAACCCACAATCTAGTAAATTAGGGAGCAATCAATAGCTGTGCAACAACTAGCAATTAGACTTATATACAGCCCCATAGCGCTTACTGCACTCTCTGGGCAGTTCATAAGGTAATTAGCATCCCCCCCCCCCCACATGCTTGGGACTTATTTTACTGAATTCAGAAGGATGGAAGGCCAAGTCAACATTGAAGCAGAATGGCTGTGTGGTTTTTCATCAGAAGATGGAATTTTAGCTTTTTCAGGGTCTCAAATCTATTAAATTAGCAATAGAAACACAACTAAAAGCATACCTTAAGGGAGAAGCAACTATTTTAATCAGCCTGGGCTGGAATCCAAAAAGCTACTCTTCATATCCCCAAGTACCAGTGCAGTCCCAGTGGGACTTTTCCTTTCCTTTTTGCCCTTTACCATCAACAGAAAGACTTTTTTGCTAGGCTGCGGCACAAATTACTGCAATGCACTCTTCTAAGGTAAGGTTGCCTCTGGAAAAGCTTTTGGAAGCTGCAGCAATGTAGAATGCAGCCGTCCTCTGGGGCCACTTTGTGGAATATCTTCCTCCAGTTCTCTGTTTTGTTGTTCAGTCGCACAGTCGATTCCGACCCTCTGTGACCCCATGGACCGTTGCCCGCCAGGCACTTCTGTCCTCCACCATCCCCCTCAACTCGCTCAGTTCTGTGCCCATTGTCTCCACAATACCATCCAACCATCTCATTTTTGGCCGCCCCCTTTTTCTTTTGCCCTCCACCTTTCCCAGCATCAAGGCTTTCTCAAGCGAATCCTCTCTTCTCATTTGGTGTCCAAAGTACCTTAGCTTCATCTTTACAATTTGACTTTCTAAGGAGCATTCTGGGTTAATTTCTCACTTCCTTTTCAGACACAATTCAAGGTGCTGATCATTACAAAGAAAGACCTACATTATTTGGGACTAAGACAACTGCAGTGGCTCAAGTGGCTAAGATGCTGACTGGAAGGCGGGAGGTCAGCAGTCCGATTCCTGAGTACTGCAGGACGGAATGAGCTTCCGTCTTTGTCCCAGCACCTACCAACCTAGCAGTTCGAAAGCAAGAAATTGCAAGTAGATAAATAGGTACCACTTAGGTGGGAAAATAAACAGCATCCCGTGAGCTTCAGTGTCTAGTCATGCCTGCCACATGACCATGGAAACGTCTGCAGAAGCAGAGAGCGTTGGCTCTTCGGCTTTGAAACAGAGATGAGCACTGAACTCTAGAGTCAGATATGACTGGCTTCCGAGCAAGGGAAACTTTTACCTTTACTAAGACATTTGCAGGTGGCTTCCTCCCAAATGAGTCCCTCCATTATATATTTGTGGGCTTGGTCCCTAAGGTTTCATCACCTTCTAGACCAGGAGTGGCCATAGTTTGGGTATGCCTGGTTTAAGCAGAGAAAATGGCAGCCCAAAATCTATCTCATCCTGTTGTGAAACAAAGGTTGCAAGGTGTACTTTACCTCCGCTTCTGGTGGGAAGAACAACATGACCAGACTACTGAACCATGTGACCAGCCCACGGAGAAAGAAACAAAAGCTGCCCTTTTCTATCCAGGCACACAGGAAATGATTCTTCCCAGAGAGGCTCTGTCGGTTTCCTCTTATGAAGTTTAAATGACTTAATAAGACTGTTTTATTTCCTTTTAGCCCACAGTGCTACAAAAAGAACTAAGCTCCATCTAAAGCTAGGCCCTATTGCATCAATGGCTGCTGTCTTTGGGTGTACAGAAGATGAAAATCTCCCTACTGCCTTCATCCCTATGGGCTTTACCAAAGGGCTGTAAGGTTCTCTAACTTACAAAGCAACTATCCATCTTGGAACAAAGACTGATCTTAAAACAGTTGGCCAAAAATCTTTTAGATTTCCATATCTTCCCCCAATTTTTACCAGCTAATCTAACAAGCTCAAAATATTTAACATATATAACACAGATACAATACTTACCACTGGAATTACATGTGTCACACCATCACCACTGTCAACAACTGTACCTGTTAAGGTTCGGTCCCCAACTTGCCGTGAAGTCCAAGATGCAGCTAAAGCTAGCACTGCCTGGGCAAGATTTTTAAAAACATACTCAACTACCACATCAAGAATAAAACTAAATTAAATGTTTCAAAGCTTACATAGCCTAGATATCAGGGATTCTCAACCTATGGCCTACGCCTTCACCCTCACTCCCACCGCTGTCGTCCTTTTCCCCTCCCCCAGCTTGGCATGTCCCTAATGCCGCTCCATAGCAGGGTGGATGTTGTAAGACTTACAACATCCGCCCTGCTATGGATCGGCATTAGAGGCACACCAAGCTAAGCTGAAAGGAAAAGGATGGCGGTGACAGCAACAGAAGTGGAAGTAGCAGCTGCATGCGGCTGCCCGTGTCCTTCCCGGGTGCTGCTCTGGCCAAGCGCAGGCAAGGACAGGCAGGACTCCTCCTTCACTCATGGCAGGACAGTAAGCAGAGAAGCGGCAGTAGCGGCGGCGTGGGGGAGAGTGTTAGCAGGCCAGACTGGTGGCATGAGGGAGTGTTTGCGGTGGCGGTGTGTGGGGAAGTGTTGGTGGGCTGGACTGGTGGCATGGGGGTAGTGTTCGCAGGCTGGACTGGTGGTGTGTGGGGGGAGTGCTGGCAGTGGTGGTGGGTAGGGACACTAGTCCAGCCCACCAACAGTGTGAAGGGACGTGATCTGGCCCCGGGCTTTAAAAGGTTGAAAACCCCTGGCCTAGATCTTAAGTGTTTAATGCATGAAGCTTGGAGGCTGTGTTCAAATCCAGCATAAGCTATCAGGTAGTCTTGCAACCAAACTGAATTTGATTAACCCGTTCATTACTCAAGTCTCCCCATATCTGAGACCTTCTGGGGATACACAAGACCATAGATAACAATGAACCCTATATTTAATATATATATATGAGTCATAGAAGTGTGAGAGGTGTTTCAAATGCCTCTGTCATTCTAAGTGAGAGCTAACAAAATGTCTGTCCTTATGCCTTGTGAACATTATCTTGCAGACAGTGGCCTCTAGTGACCAGCTCTGGTAATATGTCATAGACAGACATAAGGCAGATCACTATGGACAGATGTCTACTCATACAAGGACTCCTCGCTGAATAATAACTCCAAGGTATCCAAGGTATACTTATACAGAGGGTATCAAAAATGTATACACATTTTACGAAATGTTATCTATGTACTAATTTTCAAAGTTAAATTGAATTATGGTCCCCATTCTGTTTTCTACTCCTATGCACTTGATGTGACATGACTTCCAATTTTTAAATTATTCCTTATGTCAATGAAGATCCACATAATTTGTTCTTACTCAGAGTGTGGCTATGGGGAGAGGGTGTCATTTCTAACTTCAGTAAATGTTAATTTATTTTATTTATTTATTCATTTATTCCAATTTATATATGTAAGCATCTTAGAATCATCTCAAGGAAAAAGTCACAAGAAGTTATGATACTAACATTAATTAAAATTAGGTACAGTAAAACCTCATATAACACTAAAACCTGGTTCCACAAGTCTTGGTGTTATATGATTTTTAGTGTTATCCGATGCACGTTAAAATCCTATGAGATCCATAGAGATACATTGTAACCACACAGGCTTTAGCGGTTGTTATCTGAAGCATCCCATAGGATCTTAATGTTATCTGATGCAATTCTTCCCCCCAGATTCCTTAATGTTATGCGATTTTAGTGTTATTCGATACTAATGTTATATGAGGTATTACTGTATTTGGAAATGCCCACTCTAATGGCAGTCCAAAAATACAACTCTAAAAGAGAATTCTACAATTTGGAGTCAATTCCCCCCCCCCACACACACACACACACATAGTACATGTCTAGTGACACACAGAGAAAAAAAACCCTGTCTAACTCTCTCTGCTAGCATCTTGATCGGAAAAGGATATATTTACTATTTACCTGAACAGCAATATAAAGTCCTGGGATGTTAAAAGACTCAAACATTATCTCTGCAAGATATTCTCTGTTTTCAGGAGTGTTCAGAGGTGGTTCAGTCTGTTTTTTAAAAAGACAAAAAACAAAGAAAAATTGGTTCCCAGAATACCTTTTTTAAAAGTTCTATGTAAATTTGCAATTGAGATTTTATCTGATGATTGACAATTGATAAAGGTATTTTGGGGGACTGGCATCCTTTAGCCCCCTCTTTCTTGACCTTCCAGTGACAGATGAAAGCCATCCATTTTAGACAAGCCTTTAACAACGAATTAGGGCAGTGAGGAGTTTGAATGTGTGGTACTTGGTACTGAGTACTGTGTTTTAAGTGTTTTAACTCTTTTTAGCCAATTGTTTTAATTCTGTTAAACATTTAATTTTAGAAAAAGTATGTATTTATTGTATTTTAACCTATTTATTTATTTAAATTTTTTGAGTCTCCCTGGGTCTCTTCAGTTGGAGTAAAGTGAAACAGAAATTAAAACACACAAATAAATTAAACTTTCCTTTTCCTAAATTGTCCCTGTTGGAAAGTAAGTGATGGTCTTCGTGGAATTTTGACGCAATGGAGCAAAGCCCAAACTGCTTTGAAGTGTACAAAATTTAATACAACAGAACAGAACAGTACTGTACTTAAAAATCCAGCTCAGGTAAGTACAGAGGCAGAATAAAAAGCAATTATTTAGAAGTGTGAAGCAGTGCTATTTTGGTGTGTTAATTATTTATACAGTATACATGTCTGTTTTAAAAATATTAATTATAATAAACAGAGTTGGGGTGTATTGTGCATGTTCTTTGCATAAACAAAAATCCCTAATTAAATCTTCAGAAAATACCGTGCATTAAAGTAATTTAGTGTTATCTGCAGCAAAAAGCTATCACAAAAGGTAATATATAATTGTGCATGTTGCTGCTAAAACGGCATATTGCTAAGCAACATTTTGCTCTGTTTTACTGTAATGCTGTTCTTTGTTTAAGTAAAATTCAGCCAATTATTTCAAGCAGCATCTGTAATCTAATCAAGCTACCCAAAGCTTTTTATTATTATTATTAAAAGCACTCAAGCTAGGCAGCCTACCCAATAATTTTATTAGAATACAATTCTCATGTGATTTTATAAATTATGTCTCTGGTGAAACGAATGAAAACTTAACACATTTTTAAAAAGCTTTCAGAGGCCTTCTTCAACATGATATATTTTTAGGTATAAAACTGAGATATTTTGAATATAAGTAAGGGGAAATAACTTGAGTGGAGAGGAAAAGGCATCTGTCAACAAGTTAAGATTGATCAATTTAGTTTTTGTCAGTAGTTCCACTATGTCTGAAACTATTAAGGTAAAGGTAAAGGTCACCCTTGCTTGAAAGCCAGTCATATCTGACTCTAGGTAGGGTTCAGTGCTCATCTCTGTTTCATAGCTGAAGAGCCGGCGCTGTCTGCTTCTGCAAATGTTTCTGTGGTCATGTGGCAGGCATGACTATACACTGGAGCGCACGGAAAGTTGCTTATCTTCCCACCAAAGTGGTCTTTATCTACTTGCAATTTCTTGCTTTCAAACTGTTAGGTTGGCGGGAGCTGGAACAAAGATGGGAGCTCATACCGTCCTGGGGGACCTCTGACTACAAAGGTTCTTCCTTTATGCTTAGAAGGGAATTTCTCCTACTCACTTTACAATGATGGGGAGGAATGGATGAGAGAGGATCCCTGAATATTACCTTTTTTGTGCCTTTCACTATCCAAATGGATGGTTGGGAACATGGACTAAGACTTTCTCCATATCATAGCTAAAGGTCTCCCTTGCTCAAAAGCCAGTCATGTCTGACTCTAAAGAGCCAGCACTGTCTGCATTTGCAGACATTTCCATGGTCATATGGCAGGCATGCCTAGACACAAGAATGCATGGAATGCTGTTATCTTTTCCACCAAAACAGTACGTATTTATCTACTTGCAATTTCTTGCTTTTCAACTGCTAGGTTGGCATGAACTGTGACAGACAACAGGAACTCACTGTCGTGCAGAACTCAGGTCTCAAACTGCTGACCTGCCAACCTTCCAGTCATCAAGTTCAGCAACTTAACTACTAAGACACTACGGCCCCTTTCTCCATATTATAGAAATATAGAATTGTTGGGTTGGAGGGGGTCTGTGAGTCCAAACCTCTACTCAATGTGGAATCCAAATCAAAGCAGATCTGACAGAAGGTTGTCCAATTTCCTCGTTAATGCTTCCACCATTGGAGCACTCACCACCTCCTGAGGTCACAGGTTCCACTGTGATGCTGCTCTGGTAAGACTTTTTTCCTGATATTTTGCCTATAGTATCTAGTTTTCTGTAGGTTGAGCCCATTATTACATGTCCTGCACTCTAAGATGATTCAAAACAGGTCCTACCCTTTCTCTTTATGACTCCATGCCTGTCTGCCAAAAATCAGAAATTGACATTTGGAGGTGTCAGGTCACAAGAGGGAAATGCTGAAGCTCCATCCTTTTACAGGAGAAATCACCTGGTGTAACAGACTGCTCCCAACAGGCAATTGAGCCAACAAAAAGACAACAATTACACACACACACACACACACACACACACACACACACACACACACACACACACACACACACACACACACACACTGTCTCCTGTTTGCCTTACCATTAAGAAGTAATGATCTTCTGGTTCAGCCCGAAGATATTTAAAAATAACTTGCTCCATGAACTTTTCCATAAGATCCCAGTCTTCCACCATGCCATGTCGCACAGGCCACTGAAGCAAGAGTAAATGAAAGCATAGCATTCGCAAAGATGAATGGGCAAGTCGCATTTACATATCGCATACAAGCAGACTTCTATTCCAGGGAGTGACTTTGTACCTATGGAGATGACACTATGCACAAGAAGCTTTTCATGAGCGGGGCCTTCCCCACTGGTACAATGTAAGAGAACACAGTACATCATACAAGTTCACAGCCTAGATAAGGTTCTGTCAAACTTTAGAATACAGGTCTTATATCTGAATCATAAACCCAAACAAATTAGTAAAACAATTTTACCAGGTTTAAATATGTTTCACCATCAACATATTTCCAAAAATTAAGGCAGAGGATAGTTCTCACTCCCGGGTCACGCTCCCTCAGACAGCTTTGGGGGCCGGATGGCCATTTTGCCCTTCCTCCACCACATGGCACTTCCTGGTGTGATGGAGGCGGTGGGAGGCCACATGAAATGGTGCTGCGAGCCGCAGGTTGAAAATCCCTGCATTACAGGATGGACCAACCCAAAGCTGAAACAATTGCCTTTGTTAGCAGGTCGAGACCTGAGTGCTGCATGACGGAGTGAGCGCCCGTCTCTGTCCCAGCTCCAGCCAACCTAGCAGTTCAAAAGCAAGAAATTGCAAGTACTGTAGATAAATAGGTACCACTTTGGTGGGGAGCTAAACAGCGTCACGTGTGCCACATGTCCATGTTTATGTTATGTGAGCCCCTCTGAGTCGCCTCAGTGAGGTGAGTAGAGGGGCATATAAATCTAATTTAATAATAATAATAATAATAATAATAAAAACCCAGATGAAGTCAGCACTGGCTCTTTGGCTATAAACAGAGATGAGCACTGAAGTCTACAGTTGGATATGACTGGCTTTTGAGCAAGGGTGACCTTTACCTTTACCTAATTAAAAAAAAGCTTTAAAAATAACTTTTAGAAATGTTTTTTTAAAATCCATTTTCATGTATTTACAATTTTGTAATGTGTTTTTGGAAGCCCTTGTGGGCTGAGAAATGGGAAATGTTTTTGTTGTTTTTTTAAATCAATAAAGGCAAGGTTATCGAGGAGCAAACGCTTTGGCTTTGTTATAATTGTCATTAAGAATGATGTGTTGAACTAAAAGTCTAATGTGGATTCAAGCATAGCTAAAAACTTCATGGATCCTCGGAAAGATTTAAAGACGGAGAGATGGCACCGCTACAAGTGGGACAGAGTTCAAGCCAGCATAAGGAAGAAGAGGAGAGGAAGAGGGGAACTGATTTGCAAGAAGAAGGAGCCATTTAAGCAGCAGAGTGCTGGGACTGAAATTTCCACACTCAGTTCCACAAAACAGTAATGGCCCACTATGATGTTGTTAGGTAAAGGTCACCCTTGCTCAAAAACAAGTCGTATCCGACTCTAAGGTTCAGTGCTCATCTCCGTTTACAGCCAAAAAACTAGCACTGTCTGCATCTGCAGATATTTCTCTAGATATGTGGCAGGCATGACTAGACATCAGAGTGTATGGAATTCTGTTTCCCTTACCACTCAAGTGGTACCTATTTATCTACTTGCAATTTTCTGCTTTCAAACTACTAGGTTTGCAGGAGCTGGGACACAGACAGGAGCTCATTCCTTTGTGCAGTACTCGGGTCTCAAACTGCTGACCACTAAGCCATCGCACTTGCTAATCAAGCAATCATACAAGGTATACTATAGCAATACCTCAGATAACATTAGTATCGAATAACACTAAAATCGCATAACATTAAGCAATCTGGGGGAAAGAATTGCATCGGATAACATTAAGATCCTATGGGATGCATCAGATAACAACCGCTAAAGCCTGTGTGGTTACAATGTATCTCTATGGATCCCATAGGATTTTAACGTGCATCGGATAACACTAAAAATCGGATAACACCAAGACTTGTGGAACCAGGTTTTAACGTTATTCGAGGTTTTACTGTATGTCCATGATGGCGAACCTTGGACTTCAGGTGTTCTTGGACTGCAATTACCCGAAGCACAACTCAGCACTCCTGTTGATCAGGGCTTCTGGGAATTGAAGTTCAAGAACACCTGGAGTGCCAAGATTGGCCATCACTGTACTATGTAGTCAGATTGTTTTAAAAATGAAATGTGTACTTGCTAGTTCATTTCTCCTCCAGACTTACCTTTGTGGCATAGGTAGGTTTATCTAGGGCTTCATCTCCAATAAAAAAGTCAAGATCTTCAACTCCTTGTGTCAGTCTCCTCTGTGCTTGGTCACCTATTTTTGCTGATTCTCTTATTGCAATACCTAAATTTTAAAATGACATGAAATATCTCATTCAACGCCAGCTCACACATGTGCAATTCAACAAGCAGGGGGCATCTGCAATTCACTGCTGCCATTGACTGGAAGGCGCCCATGAGATTATTCAAGTTGTCACCATGGTGTCAGGTAAAGAGGAAGCCACTTGTTCACTAAGGCAGATTGCTGGCAGCAACACAATGGCAATAGGAAGGAAACAGAATTTGCCATAGCAACCTACAACTGGTTTAATGAGGACTGGTCCTGGCAGAAAGGAAAGAAAGCTTTTTTTCTCCAGCTACACAACTAGCCAAGGATGCTAGTATAGTAAATACCACTAACGGGGGGGGGGGGGGGGGGATGGCAGCCAAAAAAACAAACTCATCATTAATTTTATCAACGAACACGTAATTCACAACACAGAGTGAGAAATACTTACATGATGGGATAATGAACTGCGGTTCTGTATTCCCTGCATAACCCAGTTTTGTATATCTAAATTAAGAAAATGAAAAGAAATTCATATAATGAAGTTATTTTCCAACAGGAGTAAAGGTAAAAGTCGCTCTTGCTCGAAAACCAGTCGTATCCGATCTAAGGTTCAGTGCTCATCTCTGTTTACAGCCAAAGAGCCAGCACTGTGTCTGCAGATGTTTCCATGCACATGTGGCACACATGACTAGACACTGGAGTGTCTAGTCATTTCTTGCTTTCAAACTGCTAGTTTTGCAGGAGCTGGGACAGATATGGGAGCTCACTCCATTGTGCAGTACCCGGGTGCAGTGATGGGCATCAACAGATTTGCACCGGATTGCAAGAACCGGTAGTAACTTTTCCCGGTGTCCCAGAGAACCAGTAGCAGCTTTGGGGGGGAACTACCTCGGGGGCTTATGCGTATGCGTGCCAAGCACTTGGTGTGCATGCACACCTACAGCGCTTGGCATGCATGTGTGGCCTCCTTGCTGTCCTCCCAAGTGGGGAGGAGGAAGATAAACTGCTAGTCTGAAGTATTTTAATGTGTGTATTTTAATGTGTATTTAATGTGTTTTATGTGTATTTAATGTGTATTTTTATGTGTTTTATATCTATTTAATGTGTATTTAATGTGTATTTATTTTAATGTGTTTTTATGTGTTCTATGTGTATTTTAATGTATTTTTATGTCTATTTAATTTGTATTTTTATGTGTAGTTATTTTTATGGGTTTTTTATGTTGACTCTGCCCACATTATTGGCTCCGCCCATGACATCATGCCATTGGCTCCACCCATTATGTCATGATGTTGGCTCTGCCCATGATGTTGGCTCCGCCCACAGTGTGGCAGTAAAAAGTTTGGCTGCCCACCACTGCCTGGGTCTTAAAGTGCTGGCCTGCCAACCTTCCAGTCATCAAATTCAGCATCTTAACCACTAAGCCACCACAGTCCCAGAGGAGTTAAACAAAGTGAAAAAAGGCAATTTCTGAAGATATGGATGGTCAGAACAGCCTTTTACTTATCAACCTAACTGATAGCATAACTACAAGTTATCAAGAATTCTGCATAGGCAAGGAATTCCATAGAAGTCAGTTAGCAGGGTGGAAGAACGAAATTTCCTTCTTGGGCAGCCAACATGGAAACACCGTAGACTAGAACAGACATTTTCTACAAGCGTTATTTATTCTTTGACATGTGAAGAGAATATAGCCTTCATGTTCATACTAACCAGGGAGGACAATGCTCACCAAAATAAAAATAGTATGTGCAAAGAAGGTAGCGATGGCAAACCACTGCTAAACAGTTCTTACTTTGAACACTCTATGGAGAGACAGTACAAAATGAAACAAGAAACACTGTAGTGCTGTATGATGAGATTCCCAGGCAGGAAAGCATTCAATCAGCTACTGGGTAAGAGCAACAGACAAGTACAAATAGCTCTGTCATTAATTACACAATTAAAGGTAAAGGTCTCCCTTGCTCAAAAGCCAGTCATACCTAGGAGTCAGTGTTCATCTCTCAGATATTTATACTCAGAATATTCAAGAGGCAGCTTGAGGGAAGGATCACTAATGTTTTGCCTCTCCTGCTCTCCAAATAAGTATCCAGGACAAAGCAGAGTAGAATTTTATACATAAAGCTTAAGTTGATGCCTTCTTAAAACACTTTGTTGCTCAAGTAGTTAAGATGCTGACTGGAAGGCGGAAGGTCAGTAGTTTGAGACTCGAGTACTGCACGATGGAATGAGCTCACGTCTCTGTCCCAGCTCCTGCCAACCTAGCAATTTGAAAGCAAGAAATTGCAAGTGGATAAATAGGGATCACTTCGGTAGGAAGGTAAACAGCATTCCATGCACTCAGGTATCTAGGCATGCCTGCCAAATGTCCATGGAAACATCTGCAGACACAGACAGCGCTGGCTCTTCAGCTAAAAACAGAGATGAGCACTGAACCCTAGAGTTGGATACGAATGGCTTTCAAGCAAGGTTGACCTTTGCTTTACATAAACATAAAACA
Source organism: Furcifer pardalis (assembly GCA_030440675.1). NCBI lineage: Eukaryota > Metazoa > Chordata > Lepidosauria > Squamata > Chamaeleonidae > Furcifer > Furcifer pardalis. The sequence goes on from CP126897.1 coordinate 103,441,321, forward strand.
TAAAAAGGTTACACTGTACAGTATCTCTTTTCCAAGTTTTATCCTACATTACGAACATTTATACTGTATTTGATATACATTTTGCATGCAAGACATAAATACTTTTTAGCACTTGGAATGATAGCAGCCTGATGTCAATCTGGCCAGATTATCCTGCTATGGTGATAGACTAGACCATGGATTCTCAACCTTATATCCATGGGCCAGATGCAGCCTGTGGCACCATTTCATGTGGGGGGTCCACCGCCTCCACTACACCAGGAAATTCCATGTGGTGGAGAAAGAGCAAAATGGTCATCTGACCCTCGAAGCTATCTGAGGGAGCGTGACCCGGCCCCTGGCTTTAAAAGGTTGAGAACTCCTGGAGTAGACCATACTGCCAGTGACTCAACGCCAAGTGTCAGGGGGCAGTTAACTAGCCTGACCACCCTGAGGACTAACAGCACTGGGTGCCAAAGTCCACAGGGAAGGATGATGTCCCCCAAGTGGATAAAATCCTACTTGAATCCATCTTGATGGAGGGCAGTAGTTTCATCAGTACTAGCCTGAGACTGATAAGGACTTTGTGTGCCAAAAGTGCTCAGGACCAGAAAGTGACTCGCAGAACTGGATCAGTGGTATGGGGGTCACATTGAAAAGTGGAAAGCAAATGAAAGGCAACTGCATTATATTCTCAGGACAGTCTTCATGGTACGAATACACAGAAAGAGCATCCTTGAAGACTGTGGTATTTTTGAACCACAATTGGCGGAACCTGGTAACCTTAACCTTGTGTTGCCGGCTAATCTTTCTGATACTAGGTCAGGCCAAAGGAACGAAGAAGAAGAAGAAGAAGAAGAAGAAGAAGAAGAAGAAGAAGAAGAAGAAGAAGAAGAAGAAGAAGAAGAAGAAGAAGAAGAAGAAGAAGAAGAAGAAGAAGAAGAAGAAGAAGAAGAAGAAGAAGAAGAAGAAGAAGAAGAAGAAGAAGAAGAAGAAGAAGAAGAAGAAGAAGAAGAAGAAGAAGAAGAAGAAGAAGAAGAAGAAGAAGAAGAAGAAGAAGAAGAAGAAGAAGAAGAAGAAGAAGAAGAAGAAGAAGAAGAAGAAGAAGAAGAAGAAGAAGAAGAAGAAGAAGAAGAAGAAGAAGAAGAAGAAGAAGAAGAAGAAGCGGCAGTCTGATGCAACCTCTCTCTTTCGAGATTTGGCCACTGGACTGAACACTTTTAGTTGGCATTTTGTTGTTCAGTCGCTTTGTCGATTCCGACCCTTTGTGACCCCATGGACCACTGCCCACCAGGCACCCCTGTCCTCCACCATCCTCCTCAACCCACCCAGCTCTGTGCCCATTGCATCTACAATACCATCTAGCCATCTCAGTTTTGTCCACCACCTTCATTTTACTTGCACTTAGTTCATTTCACTTGCATGAACTAATAATTTACAGCATAGTTCTAAGCATATTTATGAAGAATTCAAAATAACTTGCTTCCCAAGTATTTATGCTCAGGAGTATACCATTAATCACAACTGGAGAATGACAAAAATATAAATTTAGGATGCTCATTTTCAAGATCACCTTACCTTATGGGGGGAAAACAGCTTATTAATTTTGTAAGTTTCATTTGATATGAAATTCTATACAATTTTGTAAGTTCCATTTGCTATGAAATTCTACGCATCAGAGAAGCATGCTATCACAGTTTTAAAATAGCAGTTTTAAAATAGATTGCCCTGCTCCACATCTGACCAGACTCAGCATGTAACTGATCACCAGGGAAAGAGGAGGGAAGATTGTGAAACTAAAACCAGAGCCAATACAGTTAGGAGCAGTGTGATTTGCGTGTGCATATATTAAAAGAGCTGTAACAATTATCAGATAAGAAAATTCAATAAAGTTAATCCAGATGTTCCCTAGAAATTAGATGCAGAATAAGAGATTATAAATGGAAGGATCAAGCAGTTAACCAAAACAATTCAGGATTCTACAATTAAACAGATAAATGTAATACAATCATATTATCTTAAACATTTTTGAGAGTACGCAAGAGCAAAACCAAATAAGAAGATGGAGGAAGGAATTCAACTTCCCCTATGTCACTTGGAGGAACCTGAACAGTCTGAGGGTTACAGTGCCTAAATGTAAAACCAACATGCTCAAGTGGAGACTACTGGCAGAGAACAACACACTGTGTGAATATGGAGATACAGAATCTGGCTCATTTGCTGGTTTGCCAACTATTACCAGAAACATGCAGCAATGAAGACTTAATTTTGGCCAACAGCAAAGCCAAGAAAGTGGCTTCATTTTGGCAATCCAAAGTTTGATCTGGACACAAAAGAAGATCTTAACTGCACCCAATAGGATTTACATCTGAGGAGTGCTTAGCATTTAACATGGGCAGCTGCAACCACCATGATTTGTATAATTAGCTATAAAATGTAACCTTATGAGACAGAACAGCACCACATGGAAAGAAGACCTGTTAACATAAGTTCATACAAGTAGTTTAAGAAACACAGTTGATACATTTATTTTCAGAACTGGAAAATCCTGGGCTCATGGTTGCTTAAAGGAATTATTCTACTAGGGAACTAAGAAATATTCCCCTTGTCCAAAATGTTTTACTGTGTGCTATTGTCTGTCCCAGCTCCTACCAAACTAGCAGTTTGAAAGCAAGAAATTGCAAGTAGATAATAGGTACTGCCTTGGCGGGAAAGGTAACAGTGTTCTGTGCACTCTGGCGTCTAGTCATGTCTGCCACATGACCGAGGAAACATTTGCAGATGCAGACTCTTTGTAAAACAAAAGCATACCAAATGACCTCTTGCCTTTCAAAACATAATTACAGTACAGTATATCTAATCTAAGGCTCACTAATTTCAAAGGATCTAAGGCAGAGATTCTCAACCTGCGGCCCATGGGCTGGATCCAGCACCATTTCATGTGGCTCACTACCACCTCCACCACACCAGGAAGTGCCATGTGGTGGAGGAAGGGCAAAATGGCCATCTGGCCCCCGAAGCTTTCTGAGGGACCGTGGCCTGGCCCCCGGCTTAAAAAGGTTGAGAACTTCTGCTCTAAGGGTATGAAACGAGCTCCAACATTTTATATGTTAACCATCCTATAGTGATACTCTTGCAAAGTTATCTTTCAAACCACCTGGGTTAAAAGCAGGATTTTTTCTCCTTTTACATGAAATTTATATTCTCAGAAAAACAAAATGTCAACAGGATTGGAAAAGATCAGTATACGTTCCAATCCCCAAAAAGGGTAATGCCAAAGAATGTTCAAATTATCGAACAATTGCGCTCATCCCTCATGCTAGCAAGGTGATGCTCAAGATAATACAGCAGTGGCGTAGCGTGGGGGGGCGGGGGGGGCAGATGCCCCGGGCAGCGGCTTTCAGGGGGCGGCAAAATGTCCCATCCCCACCCTTTTGCTGGCGAGCGCCCCGCGTGCGCTTCGCCGCTTGCAGGCGAGGAGGAGAAAAAGGAGTTTTTTAAAAGCGGACAATTCAAGGAGGGGGCCCGGCTAGCCGTCGGGGGCTCTCCTGGAGGGCGGCCCGCGTGCGCGCGCACGCTGCTCGCCTCCGCCCGCCCAGCCACCCACCCAACTTGCCGTGAGACGGGGCGCTCGTCTGGGGTGGGTGGCGCCGTGGCGGGGAGCCCCTGGCGGCTGGCTGGGCAGGAGGAGGTGGGCAGCGCGCGCGCGCACGCGGGCCGCCCTCCAGGAGAGCCTCTGACGGCCAGCCGGGCGGGGCGGGCCCCTCCTTGAATTGTCTGCCTTTAAAAAAAACCCCTTTTTCTCCTCCTCGCCTGCAAGCGGCGAAGCGCACGCAGGACGCTCGCCAGCAAAAGGGTGGGGAGGGGACATTATTTGCCGCCCCCTGAAACCCGCTGCCAGCGGCAGGCGGCGCGCGGAGAGCCCCCGACGGCCAGCCGGGCGAGCGATCTGCCGGAGGTGCGCTCGTCGGGGGTGGGTGGCAGACGGCCCTGCCTGGCGGGCGAGCGGACGGAGATGCGCTCGTCGGGGGTGGGTGGCGGACGGCCCCTGGCGGGCGAGCGGACGGAGGTGTGTGTGGCGCGCGCGCAATCGCGCGCGCGCCGCTAATCAGCAGGGGGGCGCCTTCTGCCTTGGGAGGGGGAGGGGTGGCGTCAGCGGCGAGCTGGGGGGGGGGCGGCGAGTTTGCTTTTCGCCCCAGGCGGCTGAAGACTGCGCGACGCCACTGTAATACAGGATAGACTGCAACAGTATGTGGAGAGAGAATTACCAGAAGTGCAGGCGGGTTTCAGAAGAGGCAGGGGAACTAGAGACCACATTGCCAACATACGTTGGATCATGGAAAAAACAAAGGCATGTCAGAAACAAGTCTATTTCTGTTTCATTGATTACACCAAGGCCTTTGACTGTATGGACCACAACAAAATGTGGCAAGTAATTAAAGAGATGGGAATACCAGAGCATCTTATATGTCTCATGAGAAATCTGTACATGAATCAAGAAGCAACAGTTAGGATTGAATACAGAAGGACAGAGTGGTTTGGAATAGGAAAAGGCGTAAGACAAGGCTGTATTTTGTCACCTTGCTTATTCAACTTATACACAGAACACATAATGCGCAATGCAGGGATGGAGGAATCACAATTTAGGATCAAAATTGCTGGGAGAAACATCAACAACTTGAGATATGCAGATGATACCACCCTAATGGCAGAAAGTAAGGAGGACTTAAAGAAGCTCCTGATTAGATTGAAAGAAGAAAGCGCAAAAGCTGGCTTGAGACTTAATATCAAGAAAACCAAGATAATGGCAACAGGCCCTATCAGTCCCTGGAAAATAGATGGGGAAGAAGTAGAAGCAGTGACAGATTTTACTTTCCTAGAATCAAAGCTCACTGCAGATGGTGATTGCAGCCATGAAATAAAAAGGTGACTGATTCTTGGGAAGCAAGCTATGAGAAACCTGGGGAACATAGTGAAAAGTAGAGACATCACCTTGCAAACAAAAATCCGACTAATCAAAGCAATGGTATTCCCGGTGGCAATGTATGGTTGTGAGAGCTGGACCATTAAGAAAGCTGAGTGCAGAAGAATAGATGCCTTTGAGATGTGGTGCTGGAGGAGAGTTTTGAGAGTCCCCTGGACAGCGAGGAGAACAAATAGGTCAATCTTAGAAGAAATCAACGCTGACTGCTCCCTTGAAGGTCAAATAGTAAAGATTAAGCTAAAGTACTTTGGACATCAAAGGAGAAGAGAGGATCCACTTGAGAAAGCCTTGATGCTGGGAAAGGTGGAGGGCAAAAGAAAAAGGGGGCGGCCAAAATGAGATGGCTAGATGGTATTTTAGAGACAATGGGCACAGAACTGAGCGAGTTGAGGAGGATGATGGAGGACAGAAGTGCCTGGCGGACAGTAGTCCACGGGGTCGCAAAAGGTCAGAATCGACTGTGTGACTGAACAACAACAAAAAAATATATCTCAACACTTATATACATAAGTAGACAGCCAAAAGTCCCTCTTTGTGGTAGCATCTGTTCTTTGCAATGCCTTCCCTAATGAAGCTCAGCAAGCACTGATTCTGTGACAGATTAAAATTTATTTATTTTCCCACAAATTCTGAAGCATATTGGTTTGAGCTTCAGCATTCAGGACTAAAAATTCCTATAACTTCCTATTCTTTCCCCTAAGCAACAGGAATAAAAGGATCAGTGACAGACAGTTTGTGTTACAGTTTAAGAAATGAATTCTAAAATGAAAGTGTGCTACAACCTAGTCATTTGCTCGGATAACAGGGCTTGGGAAACACCAAAAAAAACAGCATTACAGATCACTGGTTTAAAGAGATCAGTTCCTCCTTCAAACTCATCTGTCTCTATTTAAACATTACAAAATGGATACACAGATGGCAAGCAGAACACAACCCACAAGTTGACAAAAATAGAAGGGAGCGCCTTCAGCAAATTAGCATAAATAGAACATTCTCAAATATATATTTTTCTGAATATTCAACTCATTAGTAAAGGGAAAGGTCGCCCCTGCTCAAAACCCAGTCATATCCAACTCTAGGGTTCAGTGCTCATCTCCATTTACAGCCAGAGCCAGCGATGTCTGTGTGTACAGATGTTTCCGTGGGCATGTGGTAGAAACCTGACATTGATTGGCATCTCCTTAGCAGTCAATGTAGTAGAATGGAGCCAGTTTTCTATGATGCTATATACTTCCCAACATGTTTTTCATAAGTCACACACACCCTTTCAGTTGTTTACAACTATAGAGTTCAGTGTTCACCTCCATTTACAGCCAAAGAGCTAGTGCTGTGTACATGTGCAGATGTTTCCGTGGACATGTGGTAGGCATGACTAGATACCGGGGTGCACAGAACGCTGCTTACCTCCCCACTGAAGTGGTCCCTATTTATCTACTTGCCATTTCTTGCTTGTTTGGCAAGAGCTGGGACAGAGATGAGAGCTCACTCCATCATGCAGTACTCAGGTCTCAAACTGCTGACATGCCGACCTTCCAGTCGTCAAGTTCAGCGTCTTAACCACTAAGCCACTACCGTCCTCATTCAAGTAATTACTTCAGTGTTTATGTAAAACAAACCTAGAGGAAAAGTTAAAGAGGTAAAAAGCCTGGCAAAATATGCGAGCCGTGAGAAGAATGTTGTGCCCTTGTGTGACAGCTGATGCCAAAAGAAGAAAAGAGATGGCAGTGCTGTGGAAACTCTACCAATGGGATAATTTTAAAAACATGACACTTTTGGAATGGCAGGCAGTAGAAGGCATACAAGCGGATGGTATCTAAAAACTGCAAGTAAAATACAATTGCTAGGAAGAAAGAGAGTTGGTGACTTTGCAGATAACTCTAGTTCAAGGGAGAAGAATCAGACCATTCTTTTTTCTCTTCAGGTTCCTCTTCTACAGGAGGCTGGAAATCATCAGAACTATTTTGACTTTGGGCAAGGGAGCTCTAAACCAGGGATTCTCAAACTGCGGCCCGTGGCACCATTTTATGTGGGCCCCCACCGCCTTCACCACACCAAGAACTGCCATGTGGTGGAGGAAGGGCAAAATGGCCATCTGGCCCCCAATGCTGTCTAAGGGAGTGTGACCCGGCCTTCAGCTTAAAAAGGTTGAGAACTCCTGCTCTAAACAATTATTTGTGCAGCTTTCCATGTTTTTCAATCATTTTCTTTTTCTTGCACTTCATTTCCTATTTATTTTTAACTTGAATGATCAGCTGTAACAATTGATACTTTTCATTTCTCATTACAAGTCTTGCAGCCTTTCATGCTTTACAATGTCTTGATGTCTATCCATTCTTCTCCTTCTTCTTTACTTCCTCTTTTACCCCATTGGGTGTCGAGTGAAACACAAGGTTTTTGTTTTGGCATTTCTAGCAGCCTCCACTGGTGTTATTTGGTGTTCTTGTAATATTTCTTTGATGTTGCCTCTCCACCTTCCTCTGGGTCTGCCTCGTGGTCTTTGTCCTTCTCCTCTTCCCACATATGCCTGGTAAGGTATGGAATTCCAAGACATTCTCTCCAAATTGGAAAACTACTTTATTTGTTGTCTCTGTATGTTGTGCAAGATTGTTTCTGTTCCATTTCTTTCCCTTATGACCTCATTCCTGATTTTATTCCTTCTAGTCACTCCAGCAGCTTTCCTCAGGCATCTCATTTCCATGGTGACCAACTTCTGCTTATGTTTTCTTGTAAGTGTCCATGTTTGGCACTGGTAACATAAAGTGGGAATGAATATGCTTTGTATGAGGTGTTTCTTTGCGTTGATTGCTACTGCCTTGTGTTGTAAGAGTGGAGCTAACTGTCCCAATATTTGGTTTGCCTTACTGCACCGTATGTTAATCTCTTCATCCATTTTGCCATTTTCAGTAAATGTTTTTCCTGGGTATTTATTTATTATTTATTTATTTGTTCAGATTTATATTGCCGTCCACTCGCCGAGGCGACTCAGGGCAGCTTACAGTCCAAACAGCAACAGTACAGTAAAAATCATAAAATATAACCTCACAAAACAACCAAAGCAGAACTCTTTAAACTCTGCCACTTGTTTTATACAGTCAAACCTCCCATAAAGAGTGACTCGCTTAAAGAGTAACTTGCTTAAAGAGCAGAATTTTCTCTGAATGTTTGCTTCACTTAACAAATAAAACCAACAAAAAACTCGCTTAACAAAAAAATTGGGGTTCGCAATCCCCCCCCACACACACAATTGGTCATTTACAATGGTGTTTCGCTTAAAGAGCAATCCTGTGGAACACATTATGCTCTTTAAGCGAGGTACAACTGTACTTGTTCCCTCTATCTCAATAGCTAGAGCAGTGATGGCAAACCTTTTAAAGACCGAGTGCCCAAACTGCAACCCAAAACCCACTTATTTATCGCAAGGTGCCAACACAGCAACAGGGGAGGAAGGAAATGTTCCCATTGGGCTGCTGGGCAAGGGGTGGGATGAATTCTGTGTTGGGGAAGGAAGGAAGTGCTCCCATTGGGCTGCTGAGCGGAGGGATGGGGTGAACTCTGTGCTGGGGGAGGGATGAAGTACTCACATTGCATGGCTGGGCAGAGGGGCAGAACAAGCTCTGTGCTGGGGTGACTGCACGGATGCCCACAGAGAGGGCTCCAAGTGCCATCTCTGGCATGTGTGCCATAGGTTCGGCACCACTGATCTAGAGCAGGGGTGCCCAAACGTTTCAGGCCACAAGCCGGTCACATGGTTCCTCCCACCAGAAGCAGAAAACGCACCCGCACATGTGCAAAATGCTGCCATAAACGCACCTGCAGCTATGGTAAACATGTTTATGACAGCTGCAGGTGCATTTACAGCATTTTGCGCACGTGCAGGTGTGTTTTACTTCCACTTCCGGGAGCAGCAAGGACGGTGTGAGCCAGATGATTTGGCATCATGGGCCGGATTAGGCCTGTGGACCACAGTTTGGGCACCCCTGATCTAGAGTATGCTGTTTCCTTCCAATTCTTTGGCTTTAATATTTCTTGGGCCACCCTCCTGATCTGTGAAATGTTTACCATGCTGAGCTAAATTCAGGTTTCAAATGTTTCTTTTTTATATAACAGCCTTTGTTAAAGTCCATAATTCCATACCATAAAGTAGTAAGAATACACAATGCTAAATGATTGTGAATTTTAAGTTATATTTGCATGGTACAGTCTTCATCTCGAGGAAGTATTTCTCGGTCATCTTGACTTCCACTATACATGGCTGTGACCCCACTGTTCATTCAACCAAAATCAAAGTTATTTTCGGGGGGGGGGGGGGGATAGATTGCTTCTGAAGGCAATAGAGTTGCTTCCCTTCAGGAAGGCCTTAAAAACATGGCTATGCCAGCAGGTCTGGGGTAAAACTGGTACCACAACCCAGCCCTGTTGGCTTATTTAACCCTGCTCGGGGTTATTTACTCCTGCCCGGGTGTCCTTTTTAAGGGGATTGGGGAGGTTTTATAAATGTTTTTAGATGGTTCTATAGTATTCAGTTTGAGTCACCACGGTGAGTGGGCGGCAATATAAATTTGAACTAATAAATAAATAATAAATAAATTAGCATTGGGTATAAATTTTAACTGACGTTGTGAGCCGCCCTGGGTCGCTTAGGCGAAAAGGGTGGTTATATAAATCCAACAAATAAATAAATAAATAAAATTTAGCTGACAGGAGAGACACGTTGATCATGCTGGGTACTCATTCTACCAACCTTGGAAGGATGGCAGGCTGAGTCGATAGGAGCCCTGGTAGTGCAGTGGTTAAACTGTCATACTGCAACCAAAATGTTGTAAGTTCGATCTTGGCCAGGTTCAAGGTTGACTCAGCCTTCCGTCCTTCCCAGGTCAGTAAAATGAGTACCCAGCATGTTGGGGACAAAATGCTAATTAACTTGTGAACCGCCCAGAGAGTGTACGAAATACTAAAGGGGTGGTATAGAACTGTGATTGCTTTGCAACCTTGAGAGCTAGTCAGGACCGAACTCGCAACGCTCTGGCTGCAGTGCAGCAGTTTAACCACTGCGCCACCAAAGCTCTAAAAAGAGGTTTGGGGCAAGGTCGGAAAGAGGTGATGGGGTGGGTGGGGGGCTCGCTGCCACTCACCCGGTGCCGCCGTCTACCACGCAGGGGGGCATTAGGGTCGCCATTTTCTGGGTCCCGAGGGCGGGCGGGAAGGAGGGAAACCCTGGCAAGGAAGCCCCGGTCGCCCCCCTGCCTGCCCCGGTCGCAGCAACGGACGGTCAACCGGCGCGGACAGCCTCGAACGCACCACGCATGCGCGGAACCCACGCTGTCAGATAGATATTTTTATTTTAATCTTCTCACACACACCCTCCTCCTCCTCCCCCACATACACATACATCACGTGGTTCTTTTGCCTGCGTTTCCCCCGTAAACTATGATGCCCCCGGCGGCCATTTTGGGATGGGGCACACAGAGGCCTTTGCCCTTAGAATCAACTCTCAGGATAACGGAGAGGGAGGGGGGGAGAGAATCATTGGTTGCTTAGCAACGAGAGGGAGCTGGGCCTGTCGATAATGATGATATAAAATAAAGGTGGTTTCCAAACCTACAAGAGTCAAGTATTTTTTCCCCCTCACAGTCTTTATAGTTCAGATCATAGAAGTAAAACTGGATGTGTATGCAATCTTTTTTTTTTTAAAGTACTTTGGATTCGGGGAGCCGTACAAGTGCAAAAAATAAAGAAAATACATATTTTTGAAAGAATATATACATATTCTTTTAAAAATATTTATTTTCTTTATTTATATGTTATATATACATTTATTTCATTTTCTTTATCTTTTGCACTTTTAGGTCTCCCCCCCAAATCCAAAGTAATTGGGCAATTACACGATATATCTGAGATTACTTGAGTGTCATTTATATAAATTATGTATATATAATTTACATATCATTTATATAAATGACACTCAGGTAATAATAACACTCAGATATATAATGTAATTGCACCACAAATACAAATAGAAGAGAAATGACTCTTCACTTACATTACCACCTTTTAATGAATTTTAGAACTGGAATCCTATATACAGACTTTCTGGGAAGTCAGTTGAATTGGTTGATGGGACTTACTTTATGGATAGCCATAGGATTTTGCAGAGACTAAACAGATACAAAGTGAAATGCATCATGCACACATATTAGCTGTACTCTTTTTTTCCAGAAAAAGAAGCTTTTTTTAGGGTCCACTCTGCCAGGAGACTGTACCCTCAGAAGCAATTGCCAAAACCACAATTTTTATTTCTCCTCTGTCTTTGTTACTTGCGCAAAAAAAAAAATCTCGATGACATAATTTCCCCTCTCCATAACAAACAACTATTGCCAAAACAGAAATGGTAATGTGGCGCCTATAAGACTAATCAGTTTTTTATTTTCAATAAGCTTTCATTCATTGTCTGAATGGAGTGGTTGTGGCTCTGGGCAGGCAGAGTAACTGTTAGCACTTTTAATAATGGGGGGGGGGATGTCACTAGGCAGTGGAATTATACTGGACTGGTTTGGGTTGAACAGGGTCACTGAGATTTAAAATAAGCCTTGCATCTACACACAAGGTTTCAGGACAGGAAACCTTAAAGTAGCCCTATTTAGCCTGTTCTTTCCACTCACTTCCGTGTCCCTGAATATTCTCCTGTATCTCCCTCCACAGGGAGCAGATTTCTCCACACACACACAATTTATTTATTATTAAATAAATCACTTCATTGGTTTGCTACCTGACATGTAAAGAAAAAAGAATGGAAAAAATTAGTCCACCTCCTCTTATTCTGCTTGCCTCTTCATAGGATCAAAGGAAAGCTGGTTATTTTTTTCCCTATAAATTGGTAAGCAACATATTAATTCAGTGGCTTGGCACATAAGTGATGTAGCACTGAATTGTGCCACGTTGATTCAATGCTAGGGATCACATCAGTGGTGGGTATCAGCAGGTTCGCACCAGTTCACCAGAACCGGTAGCAGAAATTCTTGCTGGGCTAGCACATCCAAGTTTTGAAATAAAGTAGTCCTAATTTGGGTGTAACACTGGGCTTTCCCCCTGGCCACACTCACCATGCCGCGCCCACAGTGTGGTAGTAAAAAAAATTGGAGCACACCACTGGATTACATGGTGGAAGCCAAACTAAAATTAAGGCATTCTATACATGCTTAAAAAATAGTAAATCCTGCCAGAGACTCAAAAACAATCGGAGAGGCACAGATATGAACTGGGCCAACCTATGACTGCCTATATGTCATGTGGTCACCAGAAAATGGATTGAATCAGCTCATTCCAGAGCAGTCCAAAACCCAATATCTATCAGACTGCTGTGTAGTTTTAAATTGTTGGTAAGAAAAACAGTTTTCTTAGGGGGGGGAATGGCGTCCCGCAAAACAATTTTCCCCATGGAAAAAATCATACAACAATTTTTCAACTTAGAACTGTTACCAACAATTTTTAAACTGCCAACAGTTTTCCAGTTTGCTCAGAAACACAACCACTTCATTTATCTGAACCACCCAGCTACCATTCTACTAATCCCTGTTTGTGGATCAAACATATCCTTCAACATCCAGGTATATACAGTGGAACATCTTACAACAACCGCCCCTTATAGCAATGAAATTGCATAACAATTAGGGGGGGAATGGCGTCCCGCAAAACAATTTTCCCCATGGAAAAAATCGTACAACAATTTTTCAATGGGAAAAATCACTTAGCAAGAAAATCATTGTATGATGCATCCCATAAGGAATAGTATAGCAATCGTATAGCAATCGTATAGCAATTGTTTCAGATAACAATGAGCCCCATGGAACGAATTAAAATCATTGTATGAGGTACCACTTTACTTGCATTAAGCCGATTAGCCAGTGGTGGGATTCAGCAGATTTGCCCCAGTTTGCCAGAATCAGTAGCATCCAAGTTTTGAAATAACATAGGACTTTCCCCCTAGCCATGCCTACCATACCACGCCCACAGACTAGGTAGTAAAAAAAATTGAAATCCATCACTGCTATTGGCCACCTGGGTTGCAAGGCATGATGGTGTATAAGTCAAACTGATTTTATTGATCATAATAATAATAATAATACAATTACTATACATTTGAAATCACCGTGTTAAAGGAGGAGAAATGCAAGTCAATCCAAGCAGTGGCATGAGCTCTATGTTTATAACTTTCTTTAATTATAACATATGCATGGCAGAGTGACTGTGAAGATGTCCAGCCATAAGCTGTAGAGGTTAAGAAGAAAATATACATACGTGTACTGTAGTTCACTTTGAACCTTTATCAGTAGAGGCTGCATTTTAGGGTTAAATTTAAGTTACAAAAATGAATAGTATTTTCTCTGGTTCTTTTTGTTTATTACATAAATAAATATAAGCCAGTCAAAATTTCTTTTTTCTTGCTATGGGGGAAACAAGAATAACTAATTAAACAAATCAATGTTTCCTCTTTTAAAGAAATACAACATACTGTATTCTGTAAGTTTCAATATAGAAAGGAATTTTTGCTTTTATGCAAATTTACCATTACCATTTCTGGGGTTTGGAAATCCTACTAAATTATATGCCACAATTTAATATACTGTATGTCTTATTCTTCCCTTTTTGGTCTTAACATTTGTAAGCCATAAATAATAAATTGCAAAAGGAATTATGGGAATGAATTCATTTAAATCAAGTACTAAACTGTTTTCAAATGTACTTGGGCAACAGTCCAAAAGAAACATCAGGAAATGTCAGTTGAATATTGGGAAGTGATATGTCACCATATGTTAGATCAAAAAGTATAAATCATAAATAAGTAGAGAGATAATATCTGTCAAATCTGTTAAGAATAAAAATAGGATAAGACGTTCTTCTGGGATCAAATTTCTGTTCAAGTAAAATCAGACATTCAAGTCTGGCCTACTGCACAGTTAGGAATCTCGTACATTGCAATGACTTAGGTGTAAGAGACAAAGTCATTAATTTTTCATGTGGATGGTCACGGGTAATGATTCTGTGCACTTGTTTAATTTTAATTCAGATGTATTTTTAGTATTTTCCTCTCGGATACAAAGCAGTTTATAATAATACATTTTATGGCAAATAGGATGCATCTATTATTGTTTAAAACTCATCACCTTCCCATACTGAGGCTTAGTGGATATTAAAATATTTCTGCTGTTCTTTTATAAGCATCGTTTGCTGAAACTTGCATATGGTGATAAGACTGCAGCTAGGAAATGACATCAAAAGTCACTACTGGTCAATGTAGATTATACTGATGATGTGATTGCATGGCGAGAGAAATGGGAATTCACTTGCCTTCACTTACTGTGAAGTCACACCAGGGAATTTGGTTTTCCCCAAGTCTGTTCACATTAAATTACTACAGGAAAGGAATAAAAATTAGTTTGCAGTTGTACTATAACCCTGCAGAAGGAGCAGTAATAAGGGAGCTAACTAAAAAGGTATAAGAAGCCCAAGTGGCATTGTGCTTAAAACTACTGTACTGCAGCCTGAACCCTGAAGGTTGTGAGTTCAGTCTTGACCAGGATTCAAAGTTGACTCAGTCTTCCATCTTACCGAGGTCAGTAAAATGAGTACCCAGCATGTTGAGGGCAAAATGCTAATTAACTTGTGAACCACCCAGAGAGTGCACTAAGTGCTATGGGGTGGTATATAAATGTGATTGCTATAAGAATGGGTTTCCTCCTCTAGATTCCTCCTCTTGTTATCTGGTAGCAATCTGTTTTTTAACAGAAAGAATGAAGAGTCTTGCCAACAAAGAGAGGCTTTGCTTATCATTCCTATACTTCCATTTGTTTGTTTTTTAAAGTAGTGTTACCTCAGGTTATGAATTTAATGCGTTCTCTGCAGGGCTGTAGCCAGGATTCTAGATGTGGGTGGGCAAATATTTTTTCAGGATGGGCAACAATGTCATATATCTCTCTCATATATATAAGCAGACAGAAGTTTGAGGGTGGGCAACCTGCTAACTCAGTGTGGGTGATGCCTACCCTGGCCACCCCCTGGCTACAGCCCTCGTTCTCCAGAATTTTTTATATCGCAAAAAAATTCGCATCCCAAGATACCACTATATTTTACATTGCAGACAGTGGCCTCTAGTGTCCAGCTCTAGTAATGCACCAGTTTCTTGGGGAAACTTGCTCTGTATTCACACACACACACAAATCGTAACCCAAGGCATTATTTTCAATGATTTTTCATTTATAACCTGAAATTTTCATTCCCTGAGGTGTTCATAACCCAAGGTACCACTGTAAAGTATTAGCAATGGAGAGAAAGCTTTGTTTGCCATTCCTAGAAGTATGTCCTGGCTTGGTGGCTTTTTTGCATCAGTTCAAGTGATCATAGCATCTCTAAACTTATGTGAATATATATACAATATATTTAAAAGTAGAACCTCTAAAGGTGGAGGCAAACAATACAGATTGGTGGAGGGGACTCCAGGCTGATTCACATTTCCTTTTACATTATATAGGTAAAGGTAAAGGTTGCCCTTACTCAAAAGTTAGTCGCATCCAATTCTAAAGTTGAGTGTTCATCTCTGTTTATAGCCAAAGAGCCAGTGCTGTCTGCATTTGCAGACGTTTTTGTGGACATGTGGCAGGCATGACTATACGCTGGCGTGGATGGAACGCTGTTTACCTTCCTACCAAAGTGGTACCTATTTATCTACTTGCAATTTCTTGCTTTCAAACTGCTAGGTTGGCAGGAGCTGAGACAGAAACAGAAGCTCATTTTTTCATGCAGTACTCAGGTCTCGAACTGCTGACTTGCCAACCTTCCAGTCATTAAGTTCATCATCTTAATCACTAAGCCACCGCAGTCACTTTTTACATTATATAGTCAGTGTCAAAAATGCCAATGAGCCTGTCCCAATTCCAGAGCATTCCTGCTTCTTTTTTTTTACCAACGTAATCACTCCCCAAGTTAGATAAGAATAATTTTGTCTCAGAAATTATTCTGGGTTGAAAGGATTTTTGCTGGAGAAACTCCACTTAGGGGATGCCCAAATGAGGTCCTTTCATGTCCCCAAGATCTTTTCCCATCAAAGTGGTCCCAATTTATCTACTTGCAATTTCTTGCTTTCAATCTGCTAGGTTGGCAGGAGTTGGGACAGAGATAGGTGCTCAATCCATCATGCAGTACCTGGGTCTCAAACTGCTGAATTGCCAGCTTCCAGCTACCAAGGCGAACTTCTTAACCACTGAGTCACCACAACCCCCACCCCAAGTAAAATGAACCAATGATATAACCAGTGGTGGGCTCCCAAAAAAATTACTACCACACTGTGGGTCTGGTATAGTGGGCATGGCCAGGGGAAAAACCCTTGTTGCACCCTAATTAGGACCACAGTGTACCTCGCTTAAACAGCATGTGTTCCACTGGACTGCTCTTTAAGCAAGTTTGCTCTTTAAGTGAAACACCATTGTAAGTGACCAATTGTGACTTCTGGTGGGAGGGGGATTATGAACCCCGATTTAGTTGTTAAGTGAGTTTTGGTTGGTTTTCGTTGTTAAGCAAGGGAACCATTCAGAGAAAATTCTGCTCTTTAAGCGACTTAGTCTCTAAATGAGGTGCTCTTTATGCGAGGTTTTACTGTACTTTATTTCAAAACTTGGATGGGTGGGGCCAACCAGAATTTCTGCTACCAGTTCTGGTGAACTGGTGCGAACCTACTGATGTCCACCACTGGATATAACTTAATGCAAGGCAGAAAGCAGTACTGTATACTTCAGTCTTGCCAGTAAGAACATGATTACTTTGTGTACTTGGAAGGTGAAATCAATTCTACGGCAGTGAACCTCTAGAGTTTGTTTGTCCGTTTGTTCATTCAGTTCCATTTGGTTCAATTCATTTATAGCTTGTTTTTTCTCCAATGAGTGGACTTAAGGTATTAAAAAAATAATAACACAACAAATTATACATTAAAACACATTTAAAACATTTAAAACATACTTAACTAAAACAGCAACCAGTGACTCAGTTACAGTTACTAAAACTAGCCTACCTGAAGAGCTGGCTCTTTAACTGTAGGTGGAAGAATTAAAAGGAGGGAGCAATCTCATTGTTGACTACAACTCATATGCGAGAATGCATTTTTTTTCCTGATGCAGGAAAAATGTCATTGGCATGAATTTGTTTAAGGTGGATCCTAGCTTGTCATGTAGTGACCCACACACTATGATCCTGAATCCATCTCCTGTGGCACACATGAAATGAGACACATGCAGGATTTAACACCAGGACTGCAATGGACTACCGTGGCCTTGAGGATATTATCAAGGCGTGCCTTCACAGCCAGTTCATCTGGCATGGTCTCTTCCACCTCCATCGCCGTTGGAAATCAGAGTTCTTCCTCCGCTCATTTTGCCATTGGGCCCAATATGATGGTTTCCAGTGGCATTTCCTCCACTGACGGGGACCACCACCCCAGCTCATGTGGCTCATCCACCCGTAGCCATTGGGCCCTTTAGGGAGTCAAGTTATTTACTGCTGCTTAAAACTTGGCGTTGAGTCACTGGCTGTACAGTCTGCTCCATTAGCAGGATGTCTGGCCAGACAGAGGAAGCAACCTAACCTGTGTATACAAAAATTAAAAATCTAGTGAGGCACCTATATTAGTCTGTTGAAACAAAAAGGGAGTTTTGTGGTATCTCTAAAACAAACAAAATTGACTTGACATGAGTATTCACGGGCATAGCCCAGTTCTTCAGATTCATGGAAGAATAATATTCCAGGTACAGGCTGTAACATGTGGGCTAGGAAGCTAGATGTAGACTGCTTCTTCAATAGTTTCCCTATCATTATATACCCCAAAATGCATGCAACATGAAGTATCCATGTGTTGGACCCTCATAAGCAATTATTAGGTCACTATGATCCCATTTCTCTTGTCCAATTCTTGACTGCAATAGCAACATTAACAGTACTGGTCAATGCTACAAGTCATTGCATAGATTACTAAAGTTAAACTCTGTATATAAAGCCCTGGAAATGCTCTTGTTGTTATAATGCTACATAAAACAGTTACAAATAAGATCCAGGAAAGGCTCATTCCACATAATGATAAGGCACTACAAATCCACCTAGATCTGACCCCTCCAAATGCCAAGCTCTTAGCAGCTTCTGCCAACTGCACTAGTGAGATTTCCTCCTCCAACACACACATGCACCGCCTTCACACTTTGTTCGCAATGGTGCTTCCTAGACACGTTCAATATAGCTGGAGCAAAACAGTTTTCATTAGATGATGCCAATATGCTATTACGTGTTGGCACTTGTTAGGAGGAAAGCCATTCATCAGGATGTCACTTGGAGAGGAAGAAACAGGAGAGTCCAAATGTTCTAGTACAATTGATTTTCTGCCTCACGTAGTAAATAACAGATGTTAGCTTGGCCTGATATGTCTAATATAGTTGTCTTTTTTTTAAAAAAATGACCACTGTCCATTATAAAATGAAGACTTGCTTACTTGTCTAAACAGAGAACTGCTGACTTTAATGTTGCCTTTTAATTTTGTTTTGGTCCATCAACATTTTAATGGGCTTCAGAACAATGGATGCTTTTTAGCACATTAGCAATTACAAGGCTAAGCCTTCTGCCACAAGTGTTGGGTAACTCAAAAGTGATCCCCCCCACCCTCGTGATAAGGGAAACCTATGGTAACAGCATAGAATTGTTAACCATGAATTCACTGTTGCATGAATTCAGAGGTTATTGTCCCAGAGTAACCAAGATGTATATCCCAATGATAAGAATTGTTGTTGTTCAGTCGCAGTCGATTCCGACCCTTTGCGACCCCATGGACCACTGTCCGCCAGGCACCTCTGTCCTCCACCATCCTCCTCAACTCGCTCAGCTTTGTGCCCATTGTGTCTACAATACCATCTAGCCATCTCATTTTTGGCCGCCCCCTTCTTCTTTTGCCCTCCACCCTTCCCAGCATCAAGGCTTTCTCAAGCGAACCCTCTCTTCTCATTTGATGTCCAAAGTAATTTAGCTTCATCTTCACTACTTGACCTTCTAAAGAGCAGTCAGATTTGATTTCTTCTAAGATTGACATACAGTAGTTGTTCTCCTTGCTGTCCAGGGGACTCTCAAAACTCTCCTCCAACACCATATTTCAAAGGCATCTATTCTTCTGCGCTCAGCTTTCCTTATGGTCCAGCTCTCACAACCATACATTGCCACCGGAAATACCCGGTAAATGGTTAGGTTTATAAAATAAACATTCTGACATACATCTGCTACAGGGTTTTTTGTTTTGTTGTTTTACTCTCTGAATGATATGCTTGCAGAAATGAACATGGCTACCACTTCAAAAAAAATTCCTGCATCTAAGAAAACAAAACAAACAAAATAAAATAAAAAACACAGTAGCACTTTAAAGACTGCTATATTTTCACTGTTAGGTTTTGTGGATCAAGTCCACTTCATCAGACAAGGACCGACAAGTAGAAAAGTGCTACTGTGTTTTTTATTTTATTTATTTTGTTTTGTTTTCTGAGATGCCTGAACCACAGGACTTGATCCAAGAAAGCTAACAGTGAAAATATAGCAGTTAGTCTTTAAAGTGCTACTGTGTTTTTTATTTTATTTTATTTATTTTGTTTTGTTTTCTGAGATGCCTGAACCACAGACTAACACGGCTACTATTCCAAAAAAAAAAATCCTGATGATGTTGTTCCTCGTACTCCTGGTTCCTTGCTTATTTGGCACTAACGGATCCAGTCCTGTTTACTTCTCCATAAAGATGCATCCAAAAGACGAGAAATACTCAAGTAATGACCCTATATATGAGCCAGCAAGGGAACTACTACGCACGCCACCCAGGGCCGCCCCTGCGAGCCTTCTGAGCAGCGCTCTAGGCTAGCCGCCGCCTGCCGGGGAACGACAGTTCACAAAGGATTCCCCCGGAGTGTTTATTGCGCATGTGCCGAAGCAAGAGGGCGGGGTAAAGACGACTCGGCTCTCTTCCGCCTTCGGAGAAGGGGGGGGGGAAGCTCTCTTTTCTTGGCGGTGGTGTTTGCGAAATGCGCGCGCACAGCATGAGCGGTGGCGCATGCGCGCTGGTGCCCGGAGTTTTTGGCGCGTCTTTTTTTTTTATCTTTCCCGAAGGTTCCGAGTGGCGGTTGGGCGCCGCTTTCCGCTCGCGCTCCCCCTCACGCCTCGCCCCCCCCCCAATTCGGAGCGATGACGGACGAGCTCGGGAAGGCGGAATCGGGTGCCCAGGTGAGGGAGTCGCTTCTTTCGCCTCACGCGGGTCTGGGTCTCTTCTTCCCGGGATCGGCTCGAGCTCTGGAGGAAACCCACCAGCAGCGGGACATAGAAGCTTCCAGCCCTTCTTAGTCGAAATTTTTCGAAGTGGTAGCCGCCGTGTTAGTCTGTGTTTCAAGCAGTTCAGGGAGTAAATAAAACGAAACAACAAAAAAGGTAAACAGGTATCTCTTAAAGACTAACTCCTGTACTTTAAATGTGAGCTTTCATAATAATTTCGTGTCAGAAATTATTCGGGGCTGAAAGGATTTTTGCTGGAGAAACTCCACTTAGGAAATGTCCGAATGAGGTTCTTTTCATGTCCCCAAGATCTTTTCCCACTGAAGTGGACCCTATTTGTCTACTTGCAATTTCTTGCTTTCGAACTGCTAGGTTGGCAGGAGCTGGGACAGAGATGGGAACTCACTCCGTCATGCAGTACCTGGGAATAGCTGAGACAGAGGCGGGTGCTCAAACTGTCACCTGAGTCTTGAACTGCTGACTGGTTGGCCTTCCAGCTAACAAGGCGAGCTTCTTAACCACTGAGCCATGGCAGCCCTAGTGAGCTTTCATATCATGGGTCAAGTCCACTTCATCAGACATAAGAGCAAAACCTCATGGCATCAATTTATACACAGGTACAGAGGGACTGCGGTGGCTTAGGGGTAAAGATGCTGAACTTTGCGACTGGAAGGTCGGCAGGTCAGTTTGAGACCTGAGTTTTGGAATGAGCTCCTGTTTCTGTCCCAGCTTCTGCCAACCTAGCAGTTTGAAAGCAAGAAATTGCAAGTAGATAAATAGGGACCACTTTGGTGGGAGGGTAAACAGGATTCTGTGTCTAGTCATGCCTGCCACATGACCACAGAAACGTTTGCAGACACAGACAACACTGGCTCTGGCTATAAGCAGAAATGAGCACTGAATCCTAGAGTCAGATATGACTGGTTTCCAAGCAAGGGCAACCTTCTATAGGCACACGATGGCTGGCCAGCCTAATAGAAAAATAACGTTGTAGTTCTTTACAACACAACAGCTCGCAAGACAAGTTTGTTTTGCAACCATTTGCAAACCAATAAGGACAGGTTTCAGAACAAGTTTGAATAACAACCAGGGATTTTTCATTATTGTCAGTTGTAAAGAGCTACAATGTTACTTTTCTATTAAGCTGGTCAGCCATTGTGTGCCTCTACCTGTGTATAAATTGATGCTGTGAGGTTTTATTTTTTACGTCTGATGAAGTCTTGATCCACAAAAGTTCACATTTAAATACAGGAGTTAGTCTTTAAGGTGCCACAATTTTTTTGTCTTTTTTGTTTTGTTTTATTTACTCTCTGATATCCAGTCCTTCTGTTTTCCCTCCTTTATCCTGCACCCATGTAGTCCAAGGGTAGGATCCAAGGGTGTGGCCTGAATCCCCAACCCTTTAAAGGCAGAGTTCATGAAAAGTAGGGTATATCTTCTCAAAAATGCATGGTCATGCTGACACTCAGCAGTACAACAATGAAGCCGTATTACCTCAGGAGGTGGTGAGTCTGAAAGATGGTCATAAACAGGAGGGACAGGATCTGTTCTCCATTGTCCTAGAGTGCAAAACATGTTACATTGGGCTCAAACTACAAGAAACTAGATATAGGCTGAATATGGGGGGAAATTTCTTAACTGTTAAGAGTAGTACAACAGTGGAACCAATTAGGTTGAGAGGTGGTGAGCACTCCAACACTGGACGCTTTCAAGACAGAATTGGACCACCATCTGTCAGACCTGCTTTGGTTTGGATCCCTACATTGAGCAGATGGTTTAGACTGGATGGCCTCATAGGCCTCCTTCTAACTCAGTTATTCCATAAATGCATAGTATCTGGGAAGCCCAAGGAAACTTTGAGCTCAGTTAAAATTAGGAAAATGGAACACTAGGGGTTTGATGGAATTCCAAAGACCACATTTTGCCGCCAGACCCACATACACACCCAATGGTATGACTTGTTTCAACAGAGCTTCTCAGCCTTTGAGTATCATATGTCCCATCAGTTTCTGTACAAGAATCTGGACCACAAAAAACCATTTGAAAAACATGTCTGAGAAAGGCTTTGGGGGGTTGGGAGAGGACAAGAGCCATGCTTTGACTGTTCCAGCAGAAACAATAAAGAGGTTTTTTTAAAATTACATTTATATTCCGCCTATCTGGGATATTCCCTTACTCTGGGCAGAGTTGTTGCTGCATCTCAAATACTGTACTGACAGATTTTATTGAGCATCCGCTTTGTGGATTGTGACCCTGTTTCTGTTGAAGAGAAAAGTTTGTTTGCAGACATTCTGTTAATATGCTTATTGCTTAAGTAAATGTAAAGGTCACCCTTGCTTGAAAGCCAGTTGTATTCAACTCGGGTTCAGTGCTCATCTCTGTTTATAGCCAAAGAGCCAGCGCTGTCTGCATCTGCAGACATTTCCGTGGACATGTGGCAGGCATGACTCAACACCAGAGGGCATGGAACATTATTTACCTTCCCACCGAAGTGGTCCCTATTTATCTACAGTTGTACCTCGCTTAAAAAGCATGATGTGTTCCACAGGATTGCTCTAAGCAAAACACCATTGTAAGTGACCAATTGTGTGTGTGTGAGGGGGGGATTGTGAACTCCGATTTATTTGTTAAGCAAGTTTTTGGTTGGTTTTATTTGTTAAGCGAAGCAAACATTCAGAGAAAATTCTGCTCTTTAAGCGAGGCACTCTTTATGCGAGGTTTGACTGTACTTGCAATTTCTTGCTTTCAAACTGTTAGTTTGGCAGGAGCTGGGACAGAGACGGGAGCTCACTCCATCATGCAGTACCCAGGAATCGAACTCCAACCTTCCATTCAGCAAGTTCAGCATCTTAACCTCTTGAACCACCTCAGTCCCTTTGCTTATTGCTTAGCATACATTTTAAAGATACAGTATAGGAAATGTACAGGTGTTGGGAGCAAATGCAAGCACAAGTAATAATTCCATTGGTTGTTGACAATTGTAATTGTGCTACTGTTATTGGGTAGTGTTAGGAAAACAGTGTATCTCATCTAGAGTACTCTATGACCCACCAGTATTTATGCCACAGTTTGAGTACTGCTGCCTTAGAACATAAAAGAGCTCCCTGAATATCATTATTATTTCGTTAATGGATAGCAGTTTAGATCCCATTCTACAGCAGGAAAAGCTGTCAGAATGAATTATTATCAAGAATTTTTTAAAAGGCAAGTCATTCCTTTAGGCTTAAAATATGAAGACACAAAAGGATATGGAGACTGAAGGAAGAGAGGAATATAAGAGTGGAGCACACAGTCATAAGCTTATGACATTCTTCAGTTATATGGAAGGGCAGATAGACTTACTTAAAGTACTTACCTATCAATCAACCACCTATCTGATAAATGTACACTGGGTGGTTTATAACTTAAAAAGCCAACATAAAAAATACAAACAGAGCCATTAATAATGTTTCTAGCCTGCTCTGTATGGACAGATTTCAGAGTAGGGTACAATTTATTAAATTCAATTTAAGGGAAACTGTTACTTTACTTTAGGACAAGGCTTCAGAATAGTTTAATAATTAAAACAAGAGTAAAATAAACTGAAAAAATGATGCTCAAGCTGTGGTTTCTGCAGTTATCAAATGCCTGGTACTTGCAATGAGTCATAGCTTGAGCTCCCTGCATGAAATAAATGCTGGCAAAGATTTTCCTACCATGAAATTTAACAAGTCTGTAAACTTTTAGAGTCTGTTTGGAATGTGATCAAAAATACAACCTTAACTGGTCATTTATTAAGATTAATATTTAAGGCAATCTCTTAACACAGATTAGCCTTCCTTTCTTCCTGAAAACAGTTAGCTAGCTCCCCTGTAGTGTTGCCCACCACACGCACAGCATGCTGCTAAATGGTAGCATTTATTTTGCTTTAGGGTGGTAAACACACATAAAGAACACAGGTGCTTATATTATCATAATAATTTGCAGATTCAGTTAACCACCTGTTGTTTTTTGAGAAAAATATGGTGTTGTACACTCAGCAATGAGTGTGATAGCAAAGAGAAAGGCATTAGAAGACCACCCCAGAATTATATACATAGTGTAAGAAACTACCTTATACCTAGTTTGGCTGGATGTCTGTTTTGCAGAGTATTGTCTACTTTAGCTGGCAGTGGTTTATCAGAACTTCAGTAGAGACTCTTTCACATCATTGCTGCCTAAGCTCCTTATCTTTGGGAATGCTACAGTGTAGAATCTACAGTATTTGCTAAATATTTTTGTATCCTATTTTGAGGTTAAAGTTCTATACCATTTCTGTCTACTCAGAATATTTCTGTTGAAAAATGAAAACAGAAGGTATAAATTTATCTTGGAAGCATTGTTGCTCCAGAGTACAAAAACTCTTCACCAATAGCCCTCTTGTCTAAAAGAAAGCTTGAGATTTAAGCTAAAGCAAGTATTTCTACTTTATTTTAAAAGAACAGTTACCTAGACCAGACAAAATTAATGACATTAATGAAAATGATCTTAAAATAAAACGTTTATTAAATAAAAATACAACATAGTTATATGACAGTGATTTGTATTTGTCTGTGACTATCATACTTAAGGACATTTCAAGTACTAAAACAAAACACCCCATTAAATTGAAAGACTTGTCCATCCAACACAAAAATCCATATTGCATTAGGCTCCCTGGCTGTGCTATCCAGGAATTTCTTGGGAAATGTGTTGAAGTTTGTACACCAAAATAAATAGCCCTTTGTGTCTAGAAAGCTACAGCAAAAGATAAATGGGCAAATAAAGAAGAAAGATAGTTTGACCTTTACTTCACTTCCTACGTGACTTTATTTGGATCCAACCTGCATTTTGAACCAAGATTGCTTTTGCTTCCCTGGGGGGGTTTATCTGCCAGAAATGTTCAGGGGCAGCACAATTCTCTAAACCTTCTATACCTCTCCATGAATGTTGACAAAAGAAACAACCAATTATGGTGGATCCTTGGACAAACCCTCTCTCATATGCTAAATGGGGAGCAATAATATAGGAAGTTCTATTGTCCTGGCCTGTGACACCATTTCATGAGGCCTGCCGCCGCCCTTGCTGCTACTGGAAGAGGGTGCATTTACAGCAGCCGTGAAACGCACCCACACATGTGTAAACATACCTGTGCCTGGCATAGACACTGCTGTAAATGCACCCATGGCTGTCATAAACACATATACAACAGCTTTGGACATATTTTATGGCAGCATTTATGGTGGGAGGAATCACATGATCTGCCCGCTCAGCTGTCCGGGGGGCGTGGTCAGGACCATGGCACAAAAAGTTTGGGAACCCCTGTTCTATTGCCGAGCCATAGCCTCTTGGAAAGCTATTTCCAAGTTTCTATCTTTGCTTTTGTTTAATATCTGTTTTTAATTGGAGAGAGGTCATCAATGTTGCTGAATTGGATTCACAGTTCAGGTACATTTCTGAACTACTTTAGGGGTTTTTTTTTTTGGTTTTTTTTTTTAAAATCATAGAGACAGTGGATGGACCACTGTTTTAGCAGTTTTGTTTAATCTGCAGACTAACAACCTTTATGTATGCTGTTGTAATTGACAGGATTAACTGTTCTAATGTGCTTTGTGTATGGTGCCCTTGGAAATTATTTGGAGACCTAATAAATGAGATCAGAATATAAAAGTTTGTCATAGTTATCCCATCACTTTGAGCTATTTTGGTAAAAGTTCTATGGCAATAGACAAGGGAATAAGTTCTAGAAATACTGCATCACTGATAGAACAGTATATTCTGCTTGTAAAATGCATGGTTGTTTTTTTTTTGTCAGTTTCAGGGTCCCCAGTGTTTGTTCTGACCACTTCTTTGTTAGTATATAATGGGCAGGACCATGTCTATTATTTTAAATATTAATCAGATACACATGAATGTACAGGCAACAAGGCATTTAAAAATAGCTACTAGTTGGTGTTGAATTCAGCTGTGTTTTGTAACAATTTATACATTTAGTTTGTAGATACTGTACATTAATTTCAGTTAACAAGTTGCTTTTCTCTTTTTCCAAAGCTGCTTGCCCGTCTTGAGGGCAGAAGTTCTCTGAAAAATCTTGAACCTTATCTGTTTGCTGAAGAAGGATATCCCATTCATGGTAAAAAAAATAATAACAAGAATGAAATAAAACATTAACACTTCAAACAAGAGATTTCCCCACAAGCACTAAGTAGATTCAGATATTCCTTTTTACTAGATATAATCCATATTTCTTTCATTCAGCATGTAAGTAAAAGCAATAAGCCTTACTGGATTGTGATAAAGCTGTTGAATACTTAACATTTTCATTTTAAAATCTAAAAGTGAACTAGATGGTGGTGTTTTTCTTAGTTTCCTCTTGGGAGAAGCTTTTCAGTGTTTTTCAAAATACTGTATTCTAGTCTGTATTGGAGTTTTTATAGTTTTCTGCAGCAGTCCAATTTTTATTTGAAAAGTAACATAATCTGGATGGACTGCAGTGGCTCAAGTCACTAAGACGCTGACTGGGAGGCGGAAGGTCAGCAGTTCGATTCCCGAGTACTGCAGGATGGAATGAGCTCCCGTCTCTGTCCCAGCTCCTGCCAACCTAGCAGTTCGAAAGCAAGAAATTGCAAGTAGATAAATAGGGACCACTTCAGTGGGAAGGTAACAGTGTTCCGTGTGCTCCGGTGTCTAGTCATGCCTGCCACATGACCATGGAAACGTCTGCAGAAGCAGACAGTGCTGGCTCTTCGGCTTAGAAACAGATGAGCACTGACCCCTAGAGTTGGATACAACTGGCTTTCAAGCAAGGGAAACCTTTACCTTTACCTTACTAACATAATCTGGAGATTGTGTAATGGTCTCAGAAATTTTGTTCAGAAAGCTGATAAACATAGTAGTGCAAACCAATATTTTCCTTGGATTTTCTTTTTACCTATTAGTGCCATTTATTCCTACCCAGTTCATGTGCATTCAGCAAATGTTTCAATTAAAGTCACCCTCTTCTAATTCTCCTTGATTGGAGCAGTGAAATTCGTATAGCATTGCATGGATCTTTATTCTGGATTGGAATGTGATGTGCATGTTATTTCTTCGGGTTGAATGCTAACAGGTAGCCCTTTCTGATTGTTGTGTAACTCACATTTTAAAGCTTGAACACTTGTTTCTTCATTGCTAAACAGGTGATATTGTTGAATTTCATGGTCCAGAAGGAACAGGAAAAACAGAGATGCTGTATCATCTGACTGCCCGCTGCATTCTTCCAAAATCAGGTGGTGGCTTGGAGATTGGCTTGCTTTTTATTGATACAGACTTCCATTTTGACATGCTGCGTTTAGTAACTATTCTGGAACACAGATTGTTCCAAGGCACAGAAGAGACAATAAAGCAGTGTCTGGGACGTTTTTTCCTTGTTAACTGCAACAGCAGTTCTCAGCTGCTTCTTACCCTTTACTCCTTGGATAACATGTTTTGCTCTGACCCTTCCCTCTGCCTCCTGATTATTGACAGTATATCAGCTTTTTATTGGATTGACAGAGTAAACGGAGGTGAAAACCTTAGCTTGCAGGAGGCAAACTTAAAGAAATCTGCTCAGATCCTTGAGAGGCTTGTCAGAGAGCACCATTTAGTTTTGTTTGCAACTACTCAAACCATCATGCAAAAATCTCTAAGCACTGCTGAAAGCTTGGGAAAGTACCACAGCGATACAGATATGGACTACCGCCCTTACCTCTGTAAAGTATGGCAACAACTGATCACTCATCGAATCATTTTCTCCAAACAGTGCCATCTGGACAGCTCCAAAGGATTTTCGGTTACTTCTTGTCATGTACGAAATAACACTGTATTGAAACGCTCATTTAATATAACAGAATGTGGAATCCAGTTTTAACATTAGAATGTTTTAAAAAGCAGAGTTCACTGACGTTATAATTAAGTGAGTTTAAATTTAATGGTATTTTTTTAAAGAAAAACAAAACACTTTTACAAGTTTCTACCAAAGTTTTTCTGAAGTGTAATTTTAAACCACATAAGGCAATCATGTTTTAAAATTTCAAGCCTGACCAGTAGTAAAGTATTGGTGTTTAATAGGAAAAGATAACCAACCATCAAATCTAATAAATGGTTTTTTAAAAAAATCTTGGCACTCATTCTACACCAGTAGAAGCTGATTGCAGACTAAGGAATAGATAATTTGACTTGAGATGTTTCATTGTATAGGTTTATAGTTAACATTAAAATTGAGACATACCTCAGTGTAATAGAAGAAAATCTCACTATCCTAGAAATATTGTTTTAAATCTCAATTTCTGGATCCAATCCTATGCCAATTTGCTTGAGAATAAGCCCCATTAAACTCAGTGAATGTTAGTTCTGTATAGACATTTATAAGATTACACTTTCAACTGAGACTGTCTTGAGACAGGATTGCACTGCTGTCTATCTTTAAGTTTGAGTTGCAGTTCTAAGTACAGTATTATTATTATAAGTATTGAAAAACATACAGTGTTACAACAAATGAGCAGAGTTCTTAGAAAAAACTTATCTTATATAAAGTCCAGATAGTCTGTTCAGAATTCAGCATGTAACAGATCAGCATTCTTAATAAACAGTATTAGCTAATAATAAACACCCTAAACCTATGATAAGAAAAAACTTGTGAAATTATATAGCAAATATTATTTACATTGGTTTCAGTGCTTTTTGGAATGAATTTTCTAAACTATTAACACACTTAAAACCTACATACTCTAAAAATTAAGTCTCAAAAACATTACAGTAGTTCAGTTGCTGTGTGAATTCACCTTTACATATGGGAGATACTTGTTATTGTGGTACTTTCAGATACTCAAAGTGGTTCACATCTACTTCTCTAGTATCCAGTTTGTTTGTTGATTTCCCTTTGAGAGTGGCCTTGCTGATGCCATATTGTGATTTTATGTCTGTCAAATTCTGTGATCCTTGGCATTATGGCTTCTTCCTTGTCTAGGACAGATGTGAACTGCCAAAATGAAGGCACCTTTGGGTGAGTTCATTCTGCAATTCCATTCGCCAGACATAGTGTGACAAAGATTAACCAGTAACACAAGGTTGCCCTTACCAAGGTATACCCGATTGTGGTTCAAAACTTCCACAGTCCTCGAGGAGGCTCTTTCTGTGTACCCCATCATTATGTGTGGAATGATATGATTGAAAGTTAATCTTTTTAGCAAGCTTCCAATTATTTATACCCATACAACATGTATATTAAATGCACATACATGTCTTGCACAAACCTGGTGTAAAAGACCATTTCCACAGCAGTCATTTTGTGAAATAATAGAACATATACAGGTGTTACCAATGATAGTAATTAAGGTTCCATTCCATTTAGGTTTATGAGAGCCAGGTGCCTGCAGTTGCTCATGTGTAAGAGGAGGTCAATCTCAGGTAGAACAGGTAGCACTAAGTCCAAGCTTGCAATTGGAATGTAGTGTGTGACCCTCTTAGCCAAGAGCCTTTAGGCACACCAACCCTTTTTACTCCCCAAAACAACTGGATAAAATATTCGAAATTTTATTTGAAATATATATACTGTACATATTTTAAAAAAGGATCCAAAACATTTCAAAGAGAGTAATTGCAATGGAAAAGATTAAGAATAGGAATGTCGGCTGTTTTGCAGATCCTAAGAAAAGATAATAATGCATCTAACTAAACCCTAATTCTGAGTAATCATAATACAAAGTTATCCTGAAGGCATTTTGCTAGTCCTCAGACTGAGCTCTAAGCAAACTACATAACTGAAGAGTAAAGAAAGACTAGCTTGAAAGCTAAGCTCTCTAACTACAACTTACATCTGGCTGCAATTTATTATTATTCTCCTTGCCTCTCCTAGAATAAACCAATCAGGTAACATTACACCATAGGAATTAATTTCATTTCTTAAAGGCCATCTTTCTTCTGGAAGCGATGAGGGTGCAATGAGCCAGATTAATTGCCATAGGGGGCCAGATCCAGGCTGTAGTTTGGGCACCCCTGATTTAAGCAGAGAAAACGGCAGCTTAAAATCTATCTCATCCTGTTGCTAAACATATTGCAAGGCACATTTTACTTCTGCTTCAGGTGGAAGGAACAACGTGACTGGCCCACGGCACGAAAAGTTTGGGCATCCCTGAGTTAAACACTCCAGCAGCCATTTATAGTTAAGGTTTTTTTTTTTCTGGGATTTTAATATTTTCATCAAAATTAGGCATGAATATTTGGTCACCTTGGAGAAAATAATGTCAGTGAAGGCATATTGGGGAGAGGGAACTGTCCACAATGGGATTCTAGGGGTAGAACTGGTCCCTGGAACTTGCCCATTCCTAGCATCTAAACAGAATCTGACCATCTAAATAGAAAATCAGTGACTAAATAGAACCTCCACTCCAAGAATGATACCATGTCCGCTGGTGCTAAATTCAAATTTAAAAAATCAAGGAGTGTCAACAATGTCAATCTTTCTGAAGTGTGCTTTGTTCAGTCGCACAGTCAAGTCCAACCAGTTCTGTGTTCTTGCACTTATTTTTTGCATAGGTTCACAGTTAAAATATGAAATTTACACAGTCCATTTTCATTACACAACCAATTTTCAATATTCTTAGTGTTCCCGTATTGTCTTCTTGTGATTTTAACTGTCCTATGCTTACTGGCACTTTAGATTGAACTGCAAGGGATGTAAATAAGTACACAGAACAGCTTCTGCTAACTTTATTTAAGTATTTGCTTTGAAACATTTTTCTTTACATTCCAATAGTCTGCTTGTGCAGTTCAAGGCTACTTCACACTATTGTACATTGTAGCACCTGCTTGTTTATTTGATTGCTTTCAAATGTCTAGTGAATTACATGTTACCTTGAATTTAAATTGCCTCCTGTACAGAATATGCAAAAAGACTAATACAGTACTGTAATTTTGATAGGAAGACAAAGCTTTTATTTTCAAATGTACTGTTCATTGCCAATATATTTGCTGGTTGCAGCAAGGGCACGGTTGATCAAAATAAGATCAATGGCTTTGCACACCTTAAATAGCACTTCTGTGACATTTCTGTAATGAACTAAAAGGAAGCATGGTCTGGTAAATAATAAAAAATCTTGATTCTGTTCTCAGACTATGAAGCAATGGGATAAAATTAAGGTCTGGTTCTGGATTTTACATTCTCCAGCTACTTGTGGCAGTGGTGATAAAGCATAACCTTGATCATGTCAGGTTTGAGGTGAAAGAATCTGCTACATACCTGAGTATAATTTCTTCCTATGTTTGGAACAGATGGTGTGAAGAATTATAAAGTGTTTGCCAGCAGCTGCGAATGAAAAGCAGGATTTTTCCAATATTTCAAAACATTGCACACAAACATATGTACATTTTAAATATACATTTTAAAACATTCCCTTCGTTAATTGGGTTATTTCTTCACAGAGCAATAGTCTGTTGTTCCCCAGTAATTCTTTTTTGGAGGCTTTTTGGATCCAGAAGTAGTGCATAGCCATCATGACTAATCATTGATAGACCACTCGGCCCAAAATGGTGCCCAGAAAAGATTTATAATACGATAGACATGGAAGAGAGGAACAGAATATCACCTATAAACTATAGTGACCAGCCCAAACTAGTCAAATGCATCATTGTAGACCTACACCTTTTGGTCACTGGCACTTTTCACAGGCCTGTTTATTCTGTTCTTACAGACAGCTATAGGCAGCTTAGAATATCAGAGCCCCTTAGTTATTCAGCACAGATATTTGTGTTAAATACCTAGATCAGGAGTGCCCAAACTTTTCTGGCCATGGGCCAGTCATGTGGTTCAGTGGGCCGGTCATGTTCCACCGGAAGCAGAAGTAAAATGTGCCTTGCAGTCTGTTTTGCAACAGGATGAGATAGATTTTAAGTTGCCATTTTCTCTACTTAAACCATGGGTACCCAAACTACACCCCTCAGGCCGGATCTGGCCCCTGATGCCAATTCATCTGGCCCACACCACCACCGTCAGTCCCAGAAGTTGAAGTAAAATGTTCCTGTACAGCAAGAACAAACATTCTTTAGGATACATAAGAGCAAAACTAAATTAGAAGATAGAGGAAGGAGCTCACTGGACAAGGAACATTAAAAAAGGTGCGTTTTACTAATGCTTCCGGGAGTGACAAGGGTGGCGCAGTCCGGATGAAATGGTGTTGGGGGACAGATCTGGCCCATGGGCCGTAGTTTGGGCACCCCTGACCTAGATACTTGGAATTGTACAAGAATTGACAGCTCACCAATATAGGAGGAGATGCCAGGCTTAGATGGGCTCAGCTTTAATAGGAACCACTCATCACCTCTAACAAAGAATATTAAGACTGTATAGTAATTCTAAACAAATTCACTTATTATGGGAAGAAGGCCAAGTTGAAAAATGTCTCTGTTTCTCTACATCAGCCATCCAAACAGAAGCCTTAGTGGCCATAAAAAATAACAACTAATATCTTGAAATTTTACTCCCTGCCACCCCCGCCCTTTACTGGTCCAGAGATTTATGTTGAAGGACTTTGTCATTTGTTTTGCTATTTTGGTTTTTGGAATACTGTACATGCCTTCAATCATTTGTTTTGGCCACTGAAAGTATTTTCTTTCCTGGCACCTGAGCCCTAATGCAAGAAATATTAATTTTTATTGTGCGCTCCATAAATTATATTCACTACATCCTTGGGAGTCATAAGTATGACTTACTTTTTCAAAAAGCAGAAATTAGGTTGTATTCATTACAATGGCAATTAGCCAGCCGGTTGTGCTGGAACTGTTGATCTGAAGTTGGCACCACTGCACTGAGGTCTAAGAAACTTCTTAGAATACCCAGTGAATTCGTTTGTGAATTTCCAGTGGTGCCCAAACTATGGCCCATGGGCTGGATCCTGGCCCTGATGCCAATTCATCCAGCCTACACCACCCTCGTCACTCCTAGAAGCGGAAGTAAGAGACACCCATTTTCTGCTTCCAGGAGTGATGAGGGCAGAATGGGCTGGATGAATTGATATCAGGGCCAGGATCCGGCCCACAGGCCATAGTTTGGACACCCCTGATATAGGTCATTCTTTGCATTTTAACGTCCTCCAGTAAAGTTCTATCTCTTCTTGCTCTCGTTTTCTATGTTCCACTGACATAGTATGCTCAAATACTTTATAGCTGTGGCTTTTATTTCCAAAAGAACTAATTAATATTAGCTGCGTGAAAGAAGAGAAAAACCAGGCACACATACAATGCAAAACTTGGAGACCTTTAGAATTGCCCAAGTGAAAACACCCTTCCAAATAATCTTAGAGTAAATGATGACTCAACTGTAGCTTTTACGTTCCCAAAGTGCTGGTTTTGAATACGTGGAAACTCTCTTGTCCCTTCCAATGGATGCCATTCACATGTTATTATTTAATTAATTAACATCCCTGCCAAGGGAAACTAATGATGAGAGTCTAGCAAAGCTTGGCCCTGCTTCCCTCTATCCACTTTTCCCAGGAAGATATAAACTTACATAATAGTGACATATTTTGCACCCTGGTTTAAAAGTATAACCTGATTTTTGAGTGTTGTTGTTTTTTAACTTATAAACATTCTTGTGGCTTGTTTGAAAGATAGAGTTAGCATGAGTCTTCACTCATTGCAAACAGCAAAGTAGTCTTCTGCCTCCATTTCTTTGGTCTAGGTGCCATGATCTTGGAAACAGCTTGGCAATTTCATTCTCTGTCTTGATGCTGTATCTCAGGGGTTCCCAACCTTTTCCGGCTGTAGGCCAGTCATGTGGTTGAGCAGGTTGGTCATGTGGTTCCTCCCACCCAGAAGCAGGAGTAAAACACACCTGCGCTTGCACATAATGCTGCTGTAAATGACCCGTGTCTGTCGCAAATGGTTTTACAGCAGCCATGGATCATTTACAGCAGTGTTTTGCACATGCACGGGCACATTTACCACTTCCAGGAGCAGTGAGGGTGCCAGGGGCCAGATCCAGCCCAAGGGCCATAGGCTGGGGACCCCTGCTGTATGTGATAAGCGTCCCTTTGCCTATTTCAATGGAATGTGCTCACAGTAAGCAATATACAGTACAGTGGAACCTCACTTAACAAGCAGCTCGGTTAATACAAAAATCACATAACAAAAGGAAATCCATAAAAAATAGTGGCTCAGTTAACAATTATTTTCCGGAACAGATTAATTGGTTTTCAATGCATTCCTATGGGAAATTTGCTTTACAAATTTTTCGTCGTACAAAAGGCCCCAGAGAATGCATTAAATTTGTTAATGGAGGTTCCATTGTACTGGTGATCAGACCTAGCAGAAAAGGGCTTTGTTGTTGCTGCTGCTGCTGCTTGTACACATCTCCCAGCATTCTTCCACCAGCATGGTCATTGGAGGTTTATTTATTTATTTATTTATTTATTCAGACTTATATTGCCGCCCACTCGCCGAGGTTGTTTAACCTCAGCCCTCTTGGTTAGACACAAATACCAATGTCTGCCCAACTCAGGCAAGAAATTAGCCCCACTGAAACCCTGGATGAGTGTGAAAAGCCAATGCTCTTAGAGGCCTTAGCACTTACAGAAATATCCAGGAATTGACTTGCTGTTTTAACAGTAGCAAGGCAACATATCCATCAGAACGGATGACTCACCAAAAAGACCAAAGCCCTGTGGCCAATCATGGTAGCCTGGCTTGTTTTTTGCAAGGCCATGCAACAAAAACAGGGATTTTCTTCAGCATGCTTCATTGCATTTAGTACATGACACTTTTTATAATTCAGTTTGGGCTCCAGTGCAGCTTTATCTGAACTTAGATACAGTACAGCTTAAGAATGTCATCGCTGCAAAAATGGGTGTGTATTGATGCTTCCTATCACTGTTAGGACTCCTGACTCATTTGGGCCCAAAATAGAGATAAAGAATTTTCCCTTGGAACTCAAGGCCATTTACTGCTGTTTCCCAGACTCTCCTCCCAGCTGTGGTTCCTCATTGCTTTTTGCTGACCTTATATAGACTTCCATTTCTGTTTGCAAGCTTCCCGTATGTGACCTACTTTATGAGGTTTGGACATTCTGCTCCTCAGCCTGCTTTCCTCTGCTTTGCTCTTTGATAATGTCTTGAGCCTCATACATCTTCTTTCATGTCCTGATTAAACCCTGGATTACCAAAATGAAGCCACTTTCTTAGCTTTGTCGTTGCCCAAACCCAAGTCTTCATCAGTGCATGCCTCTGGCAGCAATCGGCAGTTCAGTAAATGAGCTGGATTCTGTGTCACTCCACATTCACACCAGCAGCCCCCACTTGAGCATGTTGGTCTTACATTTAGGAACTCCAACTCTCAGCCTATTCAAGGTGATGCAGGGGAGGTCAAGATCCTCCTTTAATGTTGTTCCTTGTCCAGTGAGCTCCTTCGTCCATCTTCTAATTTGTTTTTGCTCTTATGTACCCTCAAGAATGTTTGTTCTTGCCACAAAGCTCTTCCTGGATCTGAGCCAGTGGAGTTGAGGCTCATATTTATTCAGAGGGTGTCGAGGATCATTCTCTTGCTTAGTTCTTTCAGCATCTGCTGCTACTTCTCTCCTGATCTTAGATGGAGTGATACCAACAAGAGGGTCTATTTTCTCAACTGGTGTAGGTTTGAGGCATCATGTCACTATACGCATACTAAATCACTTGCAGAAAAAAGTCCATATTTACCTCTCTTTGCTAGAGAGACCCTATTTAACTCCCTGCGGTTGTGGTAGAGGACAGAACCATTGTTTTGTAACATAAACTCTTATTCAGTATTGTTTACCCTCTTTTCATAGTTATAGTGTGAATTTTCCCCCAGTGCTACTTCAAACTACCAGGGATTAAATCTTGAACCTTTTGCATGACCAGCATATGCTTTATCCCAAATTACAGTGGCATGCTCAGAAATACCCATGTATACAATAATTCTTACATTATTTGTTTATCTCTAGTAGAAGCCAAGCACAATTGACAAAGAATGTGCAATGCCTTTGAAATTTGAGTAGTAAAAACCTACCCCAGATTAGGCTTTCAGACTTCCTCATGCTGGTCATGAATTTAGCACCTAACTTTGGAGTTAAAACTCCACTACAAATCCTACTAGTTTTCTCCAGTGGGTACAATCATATCATCATTTTCAAAAATCTAGTAATGTTAGATAGGTTCTGGTTTTGCAAGTCCAGCAGTTTTCTTAGGTGATCTGTGAATTACATTATTGTCTTGAAATACCATTTTAATTTAACAAGTTAAAATCTCTGGGGTTTAGTAGTTGTCAATAGATTTATCTCTAGCTTCATAACATGATTATTCAGTGCAGATTAACAATATAAAGTTGCATATTGATCTCTAAAAAATTTACAATGATACACTCCTTAGAGCAGGGGTGGCCAACCTTTTTCCATTGCAGACCTAACCACGCACCTGAACAGCTGAGCGGGCCGGACCATGCCCCTGGAAGCAGAAGGGGGTGCATCTACAGCTGTCGTAAATGCACCCACTTCCACGTTTACAACAGCCACAGGCACATTTGCGCGTACACATGCACATTTTACTGCTGACATAAATACGCCCACTTCTACTTCCGGGTGTGGGCCAGGTCCAGCCCATGAGCCATAGGTTAGATATCCCTGTCTTAGAGGCTGTGGACATGAGACCATCCAGCAAAACCTAGTCATAACATTAATCCCTTTAATAGTTTAATCTTGGGAAGAGAAGCTTCTGTTTCTTTCTTTGTTTCAAAGCATTCTAATTGTTATCTTCTCATGTTTGATAATGTGATGCAATGAATATGACTATCATTATATTCCCCACATTAGAGACAGAGATGCTGAGAGCCACTAGCATGAAAGGCTACCCTGGAAGTACTTGGAGGAGTTAAAGTTTAAAGTGGAATTCCTTCCCCATAACTCATGTACCACACCAGTTCCCACATATCTGGCAGAATTCCTCCCCAAAAGACTTCTAATCCCAGTGTCCTATGTGGTCATTCCACAAAACCACCAATGTGGCAACCAGTATTTGCACACCACTAAACAGAACTTCCTTTGCAGTCTGGTTCTCAGACACATTGCCCCAGAGACCAGCTCCAGGTTTCCCTAGCTTTGCACTGGTGCCTCTAGGAAGGGAAACCCAACTTGTTGGGATAAAGAGAGTGTTGTTTGTTGGGTTCCTTCACGTGTTTGTTCCTCTTTCTAGTCCAAACCGGAGCTGTGAAGTGATTTTGTATTCCCACCTCCTCTCTCAGCACAAGCCCAAGTACTGTACTGTTTTTAATCAATGCCTCTTGGGCTTTGCCAGGACACTGGCAGCAAAACAGGTTGGCAGGAGAGAGAGGCCCCCCCCCTTCTGTTCTGCATCACGGAAGTCAGGAGCAAGTCCCCAGGCCTGTGGCCAGCATCCTCCCTCCAGCAGGAACACAGCCAATCATCCAGCAGATGATGTCATTACATGGCACAGGCACTTCGCCCTCCAGGCTCTCGGTTCGGTGCCAACTCCAACCATCAAGTATATTTTCCTTAGTCCGGTCCATGCTCAGTAATAGTTAAGTCAACTGGAAAAAATATGGGAGAAAAGAACAGAGGAAAAACAGCATGGAGAGGCAGCTGGAGCCAGCAAAGAAGGCCCACTGAGAGTGATAAAGAGGCATTATGTGGGGGCTAGGCCTAACTTCAGGGTATTTAGTTCTCTGACAGGAGTTGGAGAAGATGGGTAGTAATAAGCTGTCTTTTATTTCCAGAGGTGTCCCTTGGAATCACAGCTGCATAAAGATCAGCCTTGGGGCTAAGTGGGAACAGTGCTAACAGTCTCTCTCTCTCTCTTTCTTTCTCTCTCTCTTTTTCTCACTCCCCCCTTCTTCTCCCACTTAATTAAATGGCCTTGATCCAGAACAACAAAATAGCCTCTGTGAAGAAAACAGCCATTGAGCAAGGAATGAGATGAAGTGGCCAGGAAAACAGCTTGGAAGGAAATGATGACTCCCCATGTGAGAATGCATGTTGACCAAGCCACAAGCCCCATTCAGAAGAAAAGCACTGTTGAATTCACTGATCAACTGTGATACCATAAGCAAATCAGGCTGCCATTCTCATAATGTTTTGCCATTTCACTCTGCTCTGTGCAAACCTCTGAGGCTTCCTGTACACAAAGCAGGCCATAGGCAGGGTTTTCGCTAGCCAACAGTACAAAGAAAACAAGTACAGTACCTGTATCTGGAACCAGGGGTACCCAAACTATGGCCTGTATGGGTTTTTACTTCTGTTTCCAGGAGCAACAAAGGCAGCCTCGGCCAGATGAATTGGCATCAGGGGTCAGATCAGTGGTGGGATGTCAAAAAATTTACTACTCCACCGTGATGTCATCACAGTGTGGGCGGAGCCAACATCATGACATCATGGGCAGGGCCAAAGAAAAAAATTAAAAAATAAAATAAAAAATAAAATAAAAATGAGCACGCACACACACTGTAAGCATGCATGCACACCAAGTGCTTGGCACACATGCGCAGTGGGGGAACCAGTGAAAAGGTAAGCCCCAAAGGTGGTTCCCCCCAAAAGCTGCTACCAGTTCTCCAGGACACTGGAAAAAGTTACGACTGGTTCTGGCAAACTGGTGTGAATCTGTTACATCCCATCACTGGGCCGGATCCAGCCCATGGGCCATAGAAAATGGTAGCTTAAAATCTATCTCATCCTGTTGCAACACAGATTGCAAGGAACGTTTTGCTTCCACTTCCAGTGAGAGGAACCACATGACTGGCCTGCTGAAGCACATGACCAGCCCACTGAATCATGTGACTGTTCCCTGGCCCAAAAAGTTTGGGCACCCTAACCTAAACTGACCTAGAAGTCAAGAGTTTCCAGTCAAATAAACCAAATGCTTCCTGAGAGAGCATTAGCTGAAGTTGCTAGTGAGGGAAAGGCCTTTCGCATGCACATTTGGTGGGAACATCACTCAAAAGTAGAGTGCATGCAAAAGCTTCCAGCTTACATACTAAAGGTCCCAAGTTTGATCCCTGCCGTCTCTCCTTTTAAAGGCTCAGGTGGCATCTGCAGAAGTTTCTGTGGCCATGTGGCAGGCATGACTAGCTGCTGAACCACATGGAACACTGCTACCTTTCCCACAAAAGTGGTACCTACTTATCTACTTGCAATTTCTTGCTTTCAAACTACTAGGTTGGTTGGAAGGAGCTGGGGAAGACAACAGGCACTTACTCCATTGTGCAGTAGTTGGGTCTTGAGCTGCTTGACCTGCCAACCTTCTGGTCATCACGCTCAACATCTAAACCACTAAGCTGCCAGAGCCCCTAGTTCATAATCTTACTGGACCTGCCAGTATCCAGTTTTAGTGAGTGCAGGTGAGTTTCCACCATCAGCAGGTTTCTTACCTTTAAACATTTGGAAGCCATAGGTTCAAGAAAAGAAAAGGTGAGTCTTCAGCCCATCAAGGTGAAAATTCAAAGATAAACAGGAACCTTGTTTAAAATCCAGTGGTCAAATGCAAATTGTAATCCCCATTTATGTTGTATTTTTTTTTTTTTTGCAGACCCCATATTTAGAAAATTCAAGTTCAAGCTGCCCTTGATTTGATTTTGACTATGATGTCTTAGAGCCCAAACAAAAGTATCAATCCTTTTACTAAACTCTATTTAGAAAAGCTTATAAATCTAAGTTAAGGTGGGCAAAATAAAAATAGATGAATTACTCAGAGATTTTGAAAGCTTATAAGCAATGAAAAGTATTGCAGGCTCTGAATGTTTCCTAGCAGGAAATATGAAGATTTGGGGACAAAAACAGTCATTACTTTGTAGCAATTCAAAGGATTACAGCTATGAGTGTATTTGCACATCTTGGGAAAGGCCAGTACTTAAAAGCCCATGCTGTGCTTGAGATGCTTGAAAAATGATTTGAGTTGTGGCAAACAACCAACTTCTTTTCATTAACAGTCTTATGGCTGTGAGTTGTCCCTTCAAGTCGCACTAGTCCTATAAAGAGGACCAGGAGTGACTGTAAATGTGTCCCTTGTAGCATATTATGGAGGACATTACAGGAAGATGGGTTTGATGCCAGCTTTTTCCTGGCTTAATGAATTTCTTTCAGAAACTAAACACTTCACTGAGAACCCCAGCCCCCCCTCTCGCCCCATGCATATCCTTCTAACCTTCCATGGTTAATTTTTACAAGGAACCTCCAAGCAACTGAATTGAATTCAGGTTCTTTCCTTTCTTGATGAAGAAATGCTGTAGAAAACACGACATGTACTTGCTTTTGGTATGGAAACAAGATCTGGCATAGCCCATGGAAAGACATTTCAGTGGAAACATCCTCATAATTATCAATGCAAAGGAACAGAATTTGATTACACAACAAGAGTTCCTATGATCTATTTCAGAGTTCTTTCAGATAACACACTTGCTTATTCTTATTCAGTCATTGATGATATTGTTATTTTTCCCACCATCCATGGGAGATAAATCTTTTCTTGATTCAAACAGAGGCAAAATCTATAATTTGGGCTTCCTCCAGATGGAATCTTTGTTCTGTTATTTGCCTGATTGCTTGCAGATGATAATGATATTTTTGCTGCTGTCTGAAAAATACAAGGCTTAAAGCAATATCTACAGAGCAATAAAACCCCTGGTTTTTCATATTTTTAAGCTACCTCCTGTGAGGTTTTTGTTGGTTTTTCACTTTGGACGAAGATAAGATTTTAATCCGCAAGATCTACTGTCAGAAAATTTCAGCTTAATCCTAGTCTAATATAAAACAATTCACCCTCAGAAACACTCAGTGCTTGCTGCTGCCGCTGCCACCATATCTGTTCCAGATATTGGCTATCATCATGGCAATAGTCTTCCTTAACTCCTCGAAACAGTTCTTCTGAGGACATGCCACACTGGTCTCTCAGCCTCTTCAGCCATGAAGTCTGTCTACATCCAGGACTTCTCTTCCCAGGGATCTTTCCTTGCATAGCAAGTTGGAGGATTTTATATTTCATGTTGTTCCTCATGATACGTCCAAGGTATTGGGGCTTTCTTTGCTTAATGGTGTTAAACAGTTCTAGTTCTTTATCCATCCAGCACAACACTTCTACATTAGTCACATCATCAACCCATGTTATCCTTAGTAGCTGTCTGTAGATCCACATTTCAAATGCTTTGATTTTCATTTCAGATGCTTTAGTCAATGTCCAAGCTTCAACTCCATATACATATAGCAACACTGGGAATATGTAACATGTATTATTTATTTATTTATTAGTCATACTTATCAACCACCCTCCTCATCAAGGTGACATCTCGCTATTTGGATCTTTGTAGCAAGAGTTAGATCTTCTACTACATAACAAATGTTGCATTTTTATGAAGGTGGATCTTGCTTTTTCTATTTGTATTTTAATCTCTACCTCAGGATCCCAATTTTCATTTAACATACTCCCCATATAGACAATTCTATTCACTTTTTCAATTTCTTGTGTTCCTGCCATTAGCTTGCCATGAGTTGGTGTTTGGCTTATAACAAGATATTATTATTATTATTATTATTATTATTATTCAAATTTATACCCCGCCTCACTCAGGCAAGCCTGACTCTAGGCGGCATCATACAAAAACAAAACAATATCCCACCAACCCCCCCCCATCGAGTCCTCCACAGCCGCCCCAAGACCCCCAAGTTCTCTCCCCTCGAGGCCGAATGGCCGAGGGAGGCCCCCCCATCCTCCTCCCGGCCGGTGACGGAGGCCGGGAGGGCGCAGCGGCGGCGGCGGCGTCTGTTGCGCGGCGGCGGCGGCGTTGCTTCGGGCCTCCCCTGGCCAAGGGAGGCCCCTTTTATCTTCCTCCCGGCCGGTGACGGAGGCCGGGAGGGCGCAGCGGCGGCGGCGGCGTCTGTTGCGCGGCGGCGGCGGCGTTGCTTCGGGCCTCCCCTGGCCGAGGGAGGCCCCTTTTATCTTCCTCCCGGCCGGTGACGGAGGCCGGGAGGGCGCAGCGGCGTCGGCGGCGTCTGTTGCGCGGCGGCGGCGTTGCTTCGGGCCTCCCCTGGCCAAGGGAGGCCCCTTTTATCTTCCTCCCACAGGGTCCACCTCCCAGCCATTCCCTTAAGGAATTGCAACCAATGATCTTACAGGATGAGATGTCTATCCCATGTTATGTTTCCTTTCTTTCAAACCACCAAGGCCACTCATGAGGCAAAGATGTTTACATTCCATTCTCTCCCCCTGAACTGAAATCGCCATCTTGAATGAGGTATTTAGTCTTCTTGGTGTTGAGAGCCAAACCATATTCTGCCCTTGAAGCTCTAACTCAATCCAGCATCAACTGAAGATCTGCATGGTTTGTGGCCACTGTAATCTCTACAGGCACTCTAAATCTCTGCTGGCAATAGCAGGTGGAAAGCAGGGGGTAATACATTGCATAGTGAGGCCGAATTGCAGCACTAAAGGAATAGAGTGAAATCTCAGAAGTTGAAAGCCCA
This sequence comes from Furcifer pardalis, assembly GCA_030440675.1. NCBI lineage: Eukaryota > Metazoa > Chordata > Lepidosauria > Squamata > Chamaeleonidae > Furcifer > Furcifer pardalis. Next base: position 103,484,091 of record CP126897.1, read on the forward strand.
TCTTACTTTGTCTCCTCTAGGTGAACCCTTTGGATGTCAGCTCCTCTCTCCCATCTCCCTGTACTTCCTACTCTAGATGTATGGTACATCTTTCCCTTTCTATCTATACCAGGGATCTGCAAACTTGGCTCTCCAGGTGTTCTTGGACTTCAATTACCAGAAGCCCAAGTCAGTATGTCTGCTGATCAGGACTTCTGGGAATTGAAGTCCAAGAACATCTGGAGAGCCAAGTTTGCTGATCCCTGATCTATACCAAGGGTTGTCAACATTTTCAAGCTGAAGGCCAGGTTACGCACAGTGGTGGGATTCAGCAAGTTCACCCCAGTTTGCCAGAACCAGTAGCAGAAATTCCAGCTGGCCCCACCCATCCAAGTTTTGAAATAAAGTAGTCCTAATTCGGGTGCAACACAGGTCTTTCTCCCTGGCCACACCCACCATACCACACCCACAGAGTAGGTAGTAAAAATGTTTGAATCCTACCACTGGTCACGTACCCTCAGACAACTTCAGGGGCCAGATGGCCAGTTTGCCCTGCCTGTCACACATGACACTTCAGGGTGTAATGGAGGTGGTGGTGGGCCACATGAAATGGTGTCGTGGGCTGCATCCATCCACTGGGCCATAGATTGAGAACCCCTGGTCTATACTGCCAAGGGTTTCCATCAAAAGCTTTCAGTTTAGGTCTAATCCAATAAAGCAAAGGAAAAACCAACAGAGAAGATTTTTTAAAAGAATTCTTGAGGGGAATAGAATCAAAGCTTTTGGCAGAAAAAAGAGACATTTGTTGAAGAGATCCTAGTTTCTTAAAAGACAAGTAGGGCTTTAGGAATAAATGTAGATGAGATATTCCAGCAAGATCTCAAAGAACACTCGCCACTGCAAAGCAGGGAAGGAGCACATGCTCCATTTGGGTGAGACCTTTGTGAGTTCTGTTTTAGCTTGTTCTGGGAGTGCTATGGTAGGAATGCACCTTTCCTTCTCCCTGCCCTCCACCTGTGCCCAGAACCAAGGCACCCATGCAGCCTGCTTGCAGGTCCAACGGGGAAGGTATGCTGGTCTGTAGGATGATGATGATACCTCAGCTGCCACCACCACCTGTAGATGCCAGGTCAAAAAGACTTTCTTTTTAAAATATGCAACATCTTAGGATAATCTTTCATACTTCTGATGGTTAACTGTAATCTACAAAACCTTAGCAAGCAATGTGTTCAGTTGCTCTATGTTTTGCTGCCACAGGTTAACATAGCTACCTGTTGGAAATCACAACACAAATATATTGAGATACCTGTACTGATGGTTGGAAGGCCTATAACAAATCCATATTTCATCCATCTAAAAGTATCATAGTGCTGTGGAGTTCCTTACCTAAAGATCCAAAAGCCCCAGAGGTGAATGGCTATTTTGTTGGTGCTCCCCTCACCTGACATAATGATCCAGTTGTGGCAAGATGAGTGACAAAGTCAGGATATATTGTCTCTGCTTAATTTTGTCTAAGTTATGTGCAGTCAAGTCAGAACTGACTTCTAGACATCCTACTAGAGCTTTAAGGTAAATGAGATGTTTAAGGAGTGGTTGCTCTTTGGCGATAAATGGAGAGGAGCACTGAACCCTAGAATTAGATACGACTGGCTCTTGAACAAAGCCAACCTTTACCTTTACTGTTACCAGTTCTACACCCCCAGTGAGCTTGCATGGCTGAGCAGGGATTTGTGTGGGATATTTTAACAATCACTCATGTCTTTTGCTAACACAAAGTTGAGGTTGAAGGACTTTTCTGAGTTAAAGTCACAGCATGTTTGTCTTTCCTGACAAGAATCCTTTTTCCCAGGCCTACCTGAGCACTCCTTTTCCTCTCCCCTCTCTGTTTTTTCTTTCATTCTTAGTTTGCTTTAGTCTTCTTCCTCTTGATCTTCAGGATAAGACAGCATCTCCTGGTCTCCCACAAAATACTGCATGTCTTTGAGACTCTCTTTCTCCTTCATTTATTTTCTCTGATACAATTTTCCAACATACTGCATTGCTACATGGAAAGATCACAAAAGAATTGTACATAGAACAGCCAACTGGTTTCATCAACCAGAAATGTCTTGAATTGATCTGCAAACTGAAGAAAGGCTTGCATGGGCTGGAACAAGCTGTTCAGCCCTGGAATGAGAAACTAAAGAAGCTACTGCTACAAGAAGGCTTCAAGCAAAGTAATTCAGATCAGTGTGCCTGTACGCCAGGTACAATATTGAAGAGCCTGTCAGTGCAGCTAAAATTTGATTAGCTTTTTTATTATTAACATGGAGGCTTTTTAAAATTGCCTTGTGTACAGACACTGTAATACTGTACCTGTTTTAAAATAGAAAAGAAACAAATGCCAGAGGAAAATATGTTATTTTTGTCCCCTTATCTTGGAAAGGTCGAGGGCAAAAGAAGAAGGGGGCGGCCAAAAATGAGATGGCTAGATGGTATTGTAGACACAATGGGCATAGAGCTGAGCAAGTTGAGGAGGATGGTGGAGGACAGAAGTGCCTGGCGGACAGTGGTCCATGGGGTCTCAAAGGGTCGGAATCGACTATGCGACTGAACAACAAAATCTTGTCATGTTTGACACATTTGTATTCCTGTGGTGAAATCCATTGTCTCTCCAACATTTTATGGCTTGGTGATACTGGAGTAAATGCGATAAACTGTTCTGTATTGTCTGTTAACACATCTTAGAATGCCAGAAATACTTCTTGCATTTCCATTGTCCATCATCTTCCATCCTCCCTGTTTATTTATGTCTGCCTACTAAGGTTACAACGTTGTACATCTGAAGAAGTGGGCTACAGTACATGGGTAAAGGTAAAGGTCACCCTTGCTCAAAAGCCAGTTGTATCCAACTCTAGGGTTCAATGATCATATCTGTTTACAGCCAAAGAGCCAGTGCTGTCTGTGTCTGCAGATGTTTCTGCTGATATGTGGCAGGCATGCCTCAACACTGGAGTGCACGGAACGCTGTTTACCTTCCCACCAAAGTGGTACCTATTTATCTACTTGCAAGGTAGGTTGAACAGCTAGGTTGACAGGAGCTGGGACAGAGACAAGAGTTCATTCAGTCGCACAGCACTCAGGTCTCAAACTGCTGGTCTATCGACCTTCTAGCCATCAAGTTCAGCGTCTTAACCACTTGAGCCAACGCAGTCCCTCAGTCCATGGGACCTTATGCCAAATGAAACTTGTGAGTTCTTTGTTGCAGCTAATTTCCTGAAAAGCAGAAGTTTTTGGAGGAAATACGTAGCTGAAAGTACAGGTAATTTTATCAGTGTGATAAATGGACTGTATTGGATTGACTGGGAACTGCTACAAACCATGCATAAAACCAGATTGCTTGCTAGGATGGTCAAATGCAGGGGTGCCGAAACTTTTCGGGCTGTGGGCCAGTCACATGGTTCCTCCTAAAGGAAGTGGAAGTAAAATGCACCTTGCAATCTGTTTTGCAACAGGGTAAGACAGATTTTAGGCTGCTTAATCCAGGGGTGGACAAACTACGGCCTGTGGGCCAGATCTGGCCCCCGACACCAATTCATCCTGCCCATGTCACCCTCATCATTCCCAGAACCAGAAATAAAACATATGGACACATTTTACTTCTGTTTCCGGGAGTGACAAGGGCAGTGCAGACTGGATGAATTTGCATCAGGGACCGGATCTGGCCCACAGGCCATAGTTTGGGCACCCCTGGTCAAATACAACGGACAGAGTCAGTTACTTTCCCTTTTCTTAAGCAGGGAGAGAGTGGCAGGCCATAGGAGAGGACTCACTGCCTGCATTTGCCACAGCTTTTTTTCCTCCACGTATTCCCTTGCCTAATATTTTGTTACACAGAAGACACTTATAAATATATAACACGTGTATATCAACGTGCTACGGGAGGTTTCTCCACTATTACTAAGATCGCTGCAACAGGACAATAACAAAACATAAAAAAAAACACCACACACACCACCCTCCTCGCAGCTGTCAAGGCGTAGAGTCTCCAGCGATCTTGTCCTCTTGCCCAAAGTCCGATCCTTCCGCGGAAAAATAAAATAAAATAGTACAGCTGCCACTCTTCAATTTCCTCCGCCAATGAGAGAAAAGAGGGGGAGGAGCTTCTAGGAACAGCCAAAGGGTGGGGAGGGTTGCTCGGAGTAGGAGAGGCAGAAGCCAAGACGTGTTTTCATCACAACGCATATAAAGATCATGTTCGGGGCTTTAAAGAGTACTGTTGTGTCTGCTCTGGATCCTGGAAGGATGCAATCACTTAGAACAGATAGGCCAAAATCCTGTTGCTTAGTGTAGTAAATCGCACGAGAGTAGGCCCATTAAACCTTTTAGGATTGGGTGAGTCAACGCCTCCCTAAATTCCATTGATTCAAATGGACTTATTCTTTAACTTTGACTGACTTTAGCACAGATTAAGTCATAGTTAAAATAGACCCATTTGAATCCACAGAATTTACAGGGGGAGTTAAACTTGTCAAATCACCACTGGTTCCCTAGGTCTCCTCTAGTGTTGGGTTTTTGGGCTATATTTTTAGTGCGGAGGAAAATATTGTAAGAAGGCATCTATTACAAAACCTGACTTGGACATTTTCGCTTTTGTTGTTAGTTACTTTGCAAATCTACAGACATAGTTTACCAGTATGGCCCCATTATCCTACCATGGTAATAGAGTAGACCCTAGCCTACTGTCAGCGACTCAACGACAATCCTCAGGCGGTTAACTAACTTGACCACCCTGAGAACTAACGGCCTTGGGTGGTGAAGTCCACAGGGAAGGGTGATGGTCCCTAAGTGGATTAAATCCCACTTGAACCCATCTTGATGGAGGGTAGCAGCTTTATTATTATTATTATTATTATTATTATTATTATTATTATTATTATTATTATTATTATTATTATTATTATTATTATTATTCATACTTATCAACCGCCCTCCTCACCCAGGGGGGCTAACAATTCATTAAAAAAACACAAAATAAAACACTCTTAAAAACATTCTTAAAAAACCCTCAATTTAAAACTTTAAAATCAAAATCTAAAAACTAATTGAGGGCAAGCAGGGCTTAAATCAACCAGCGGGCTGGGGTCATATAGTCCCTCTTGGGCCTGGGGCTGAGGAGGACTTTGTGTGTCAAAAGGGCTCAGGACCAGAGATATCAGACTAACACGGCTACTATTCCAAAAAATTCAGCACCAGAAAGAAACTCGAGGAACTGGATCAGTGGTACGGATGTCACCCTGCGATGTGGAAGGCAAATGGAAGACCACTGCATCATGATATTGTTCCCAGGACAATCTGATCGCCAATTTCCAGGAAGGAGTCGTCGTCGTCGTCGTATGGAAGCTCTACTTGGCTTGACCATGATCCCCCGACCAGCTACCGGGTCCTTCCCTTTCCTTCCGGACAGGATTCCCCTTCCTTATTCTCCTCTCTTCTTCCTTCCCTCCCTGGGTCGGGGCCGAAGGTCCCCCTCGGGTCCCCACCACACCCCTGGCCAACAGTGAGTGATGCATTGGTGCTCCAACCACTGAGCATTCCCTACCCAAGCCCTACGCCTTGACCCATGTGATGCCGAGCGCCTTAACGGGAGGGGGGGGAGTCAGGAGGAGAGAGGGATGCCCCCCCCCTTCTAAGTCACCAGCGAGTGGTGGGGGCGCGCAGAGACGAGACTAAGGCTTCCTTTCCCCCTCCCTTGCGATTTAGGAGGAGGGGCCTTCCTCAAAGCTCCCATCGGGGGGCGGGGGGGGTGGGGAACAAGCTTTCCCTTTCTCCTGCCCCCCCCCCCAGTCTTCTCCCTGCCTCCCTCTTTCCTTGCCCCCACCCCGATCGCCCGAGGAGGAACCGCCCCTGCGTGCCCGGTGGGTGCCCCGCGGGGGAGGGGGAACCCCTGCTTGGCGGTGAAGCCCTGACCTACTTTGTCCTAAAGTGGATTTGACAGGTCCGAGTCTAGCCCTGCCCCGGACCGTTTTGCAGCTCAGCTTCTCCTCGCCCAGGAAGGGCGGGGGGGGGGAGAGAAAAAGGGAACCAGCTTTGTAACTACTGCCGCCTCTCATGCTAAGCACAGGTAAAGATCGAGGACTTCCTTGCTCGAAAGCCTGTCGTGTCTGACTCTAGTGGTCGGTGCTCATCTCCGTTTATAGCCAGAGCCAGCACTGTCTATAGACGTTTCCATAGTTATGTGGCAGGCATGACTAGATCAGGGCTGTAGCCAGGATTCTAGAGAGGGGCGCGAATTTTTTTCATGAGGGTCAACAATGTCGCACGCACACATATAACATTGGCATCTTGGGGTGGAGTGGGGGGTGGGCTGTTAGCTCATGAGGGTTCCCCCCCGCCGCCCTCTGGCTATGGCCCTGGGCTAGATGCTGATGTACATGGAACACTGTTACTTTTCTCGCCAAAATGGTACCTATTTACTTATTTGCAATTTCTTGCTTTTGAACTGCTAAGTTGGCAGGAGCTGGGACACATGACAGGAGCTCACTCTATCGTGTAGCCAGTGGTGGGCTCCAAAAAAATTACTACCACACCGTGGGCGTGGTATGGTGGGCATAACCAGGGGGGAAGCCCTGCATTGCACCCAAATTATGACTACTACAGTACTTTACTTCAAAACTTGGATGGGCGGGGCCAGCCAGAATTTCTGCTACCAGTTCTGATGACCCTGCTAATGTGTGTAGCTCTTTGGTCTCAAACTGCTATCCTGCTAACCTTCTGGTCATCAACTTTGTCCTACAATAAATCTATTATATTAAACCTTAATTGGCATATAAAAGGAGACAAAGAGAAGAATTAACAAAACATAGTCATTACAATCAGAGCTGACCATACTTACACAACAGATTGTTATACAACAGATTCTTCTCCTTCAAATCCTAATCCTATAATAAATCAATTGATTTTGGTAAAGACATGTGTATTCCTGATCACCGTGTATGGTTATGAAAGCTGGACAGTGAAGAAGGCTGATGGGGTGTGTGTGTTTAATATCATGCTGGAGGAGGGGTCTATTGATACACTTCATTGCCAGAAAAACAAACCAATGGGTCCTAGAGCAAATCAAGCCTGAACTGTCTCTGGAGGCAAAAATGATGAAGCTGAGGCTATCCTGTTTTGGTCACATCATGAGGAGGCAAGATTCTGTGGAAAAGAGAATGATGGTGGGAAAAGTGGAAGGCAGTAGGAAAAGAGAAAGATCAAATGTGAAATGGATCAACTCTCTAAAGGAACCAGTTTTTAGTTTGCAATTGCTAAGCCAGGCTGTTGAGAACATGACATTTTGGAAGGCTCTCATTTCTAGGGTCATCATAGGTTAGACACAACTTGACAGCACATAACAACATCTTTCGAATAAGCATGGTGTCAAGTCATGTCACTACACTTTCATTAAAGCTCCATCAAAGTCAGTAATCATATACAGTCGGTCCAACCAAGTAGGGCGGTATAAAAATTAAAAAATAAAAATACAGTACTTAGAATTAAAAGAGAAACCTGTAACTAAGATGATAACTTAGAGCAGGGAGGTCCTGCGTTTGTAATTGAACAGAAGGAAAGACTTAGCTCCATAAGCAAAGACTAAAACAGTTTTGACCTCCCTTACGATATAGTCATATGTCTTCTAGACAAGCTTGATCTCCTGAAATACCAAATTTTAGGTCTGCACATTTTATTCCACCCCACCATTCTACTAAGAAACAGCATTCAAGAGGACTGAAAACAATGAAAAGAAATGGTAAATGAAAAACATTTTAAAAATAAAGCAAAAACAAACGAGAAAGTAAATAATATTAAATCACAATAATAAAGACAAGTAAAATCAGGAGATTCTTTTAAGTTTACAGTTTTAAAGTTTAAACCAACAGCAAAGAGAACAGTCCATTCTCATCACAGTCTGTGCCTGTCAAGCAGGTTTCTGCATGCAATGGTACTCTCAAAAGGACCTCTCATGGGGATCTTAAATTCCAAAAAAGAGAAATGCAATTCTTTAAATAACCAGGCCTCAAGTTGTTTAGTGCTTCAAAGGTTAAAACCTTTAACAGCTAGAACTGGGACTGGAAAGCAATTGGCAACCAGTGCAGGTATTTCACTGTTGGGGTGACATAACCTCAAAGCTAGCATTGTTGTACCATCCAAAGCTTGTCTCATTCAAGGGGGGGGGGAGTCAAAATGACTATTTTTTTGCTGTCCCACAGAATGTTCTACAGGCACTAAAATGGATCATGAGTCTAGGAATCTTCTCTTTTATTCCAAAGTGATACTTAACTTTATCAGGAATATGTCTGTTGTCATGTGATAGCCAATGGGGGTACACAGAAAGAGCCTCCCCAAATATTGTGGTATTTTTGAATCACAATCAGGAATACCATGGTAACGACAACCTTGTACTGTATTGCCAGCTAATCTTTCTCACACTAAGTTAGGCAAAAGGAACTGCAGGATGAACTCACCAAAGGTGCTTTCATTTTGGCAATATCACATCTGGCCTAGACATGAAAGAAGAAGAAGACTGGGGTGTTGTTACAGCATTTGCTTTCACTCATTAGGCATGATGGTTTATTGCCTAATGTTTGTTCTAATGCATAAGTTAGTCCTCCTAAAGGTGCATTCACACAAAGAGACTGTGTTGTATTCTATCAAAAAGAACTCTACTTCTTTCAGGGCCAAAGATAAAGGTCACCGTTGCTCGAAAGCCAGTCATATCTGACTCCAGGGTTCAGTGCTAATCTCTGTTTGTAACCAAAGAGCCAGTGCTGTCTGCGTCTGCAGATGTTTCCATGGACACGTGGCAGGCATGCCTCAACACTGGAGTGCACGGAACGCTGTTTACCTTCCCACCAAAGTGGTACCTATTTATGGAGTCAAATTATGGTGCTATATGATAACGCCTATTTTAGGGTGGATTCTGTAGACCTGTAAGGATGCACTCCTATGGAAAATGCCCACCATACAGTAGACCCTTGCTTTAAGGAAGGTCCACCTACAGGAAAACTTGCTTCAATAAATCCATAGGAAAACCATAGGAAATCCATGGTTTTCAATGCATTCCTATGGGAACTCGCCTTAAGGAAAAAGTCGCTATAAGGAAACCCCTATGTAATTGATTAATTCCTTAAAGCAAGGGTTCTTATCATGAGAATGCCCATTGATTTTACTAGGACTTATTTTGCAGAGTGCTTCTGACTGCAGTTAGTTGCTCAAACATTAAATCCCACATAATTCAATGAGGGTAAACATTCATAGGAGAACAGGTGTGGTTGTCCCCCTTTGGCACAGGCATGTCTCCAGAGAGTGCCCTTCTAGAATACCACAAGCCCTGGTGCTACCCTGCAACAAAACATTGTGCAATTATTGCCCCATGGCTTTTCTGAGAAATCTCTCTTCTGTTATCACACAATATTTCATTGTGCAATACTGTGAGAGCTTCATGAAATTTAGGATGACTTGCTATGTCACAAAGGGCTTTTACCTTACCACTATGCAACATACTTTGTTATTATTATTATTATTATTATTATTATTATTATTATTATTATTATTATTATTATTATTATTATTATTATTATTATTATTATTATTATTATTATTATTATTATTATTATAGTTGTACTTATACCCCGCCTCTCTAGGGAGAATGAATCCCATGCACAGGCAAAATGTACCCAATCTGACAAAGCAATGAATTACAATACTAATTTTAAAACGATATGGGTACTGTACTGTGTTTATCATATTTATTATCCATCACTTAATATCTCTAGCTAAAATGTTGTTAAAGCTGTCTGTTGATGGTGTTAGCATTCTCTACTACAATTGTACTTCGCTTAAAGAGCATAATGCATTCTACAGAATTGCTCTTTAAGCGAGTTTGCTCTTTAAGCGAAACACCATTGTAAGTGACCAATTGTAGGAGGGATTGCAAACCCTGATTTATTTGTTAAGCAAGTTTTTGGTTGGTTTTGCTAAGCGAAGCGAACATTCAGAGAAAATTCTGCTCTTTAAGCGAGTTACTCTTTAAGTGAAGCGCTCTTTATGCGAGGTTTGACTGTACTGTATAAAGTTATGCATTATGTACATGACTACATACATGTCAGTTGGTAAATTTTAGAAACAGAACTCTTACTAGAAAATTGTCAGAGATTCAGTCACAGACATGTCGCACAGCAGTTTGAGTGTAAACTTATTTAGGTCTTGAGTTTCCCTGGGCCAAAAATTGAAGGACACAACCAATTGTTTCAAAATATTGATTTAGGTCCAGGTAGTGTAAGATAAATAACCACAATTACATACCCACATATACACTGCAAATTCTTATGTCTGGTGAAGTGGACTTGGTCCACAAAATCTCACATTTAAATACAGGAGTTAGTCTTTAAGGTGCCACAACACATCTTTTTTGCTGTTCTGTTTTGTTTAATCTCAGAACTGCAAATTATGTAGTCCTCAAGTTTTGATAAAACATTTCTAAACCTCCTTTCTTAATTTTTAACATTTACTTTCTGCTACCAAAATCAATTTTAAAATCAGGGGGTTTTTTGTTTGTAAAATTGTGAATAAATTTCCTCAGATCTTCCTTCCCTGTCACAACAGAGACATGTTTGTAGCAATTTTAAATCCATATTGACCAAGGCTTAAGTGCCTGTGGCTTGCTGAAAAGTTGCACAGCTAATGGTTTTATTGACAGAAACTCGACTTAACAGTCACTCTGATGTCATTTGTATATACTGTACAGTACTGGTTAGAGGGTGATGGTCCCCTCAGTGGAGGAAATGCCACTGGAAACCATCACACTGGGCTCAAAGACAAAATTTTGTGGAGGAGGAACTCTGATTCCCAATGGTCATGGAGGTGGAAGAGGCCATGCCAGATGGACTGGCTGTGAAGACACATCTTGTCCATATCCTCAAGGCTGCAGCAGTCCATTGCAGTCCCAGTGTTAATCCTGCATGTCTCATTTCATGTGTGCTGCAGGAGATGGCGCTGAGATCATAGTACAGTATGTGGGTCGGTCACTTCATGGCAAGGTGGGATCCAACTTAAACAAATTCATGCCAATGACATTTTTCCTGCTTCAGGAAAAAAATACATTCTCAGATACGAGTTGCAGTTGACAACTGGTTAAACAAAAAGCTGTTCTTTAGGGAGAAATATGTGGAAAGATCAGAGCAAAACCCATCATCGTCCAGAAGCAAAATAAATTCACTTGCCATTTAGACTGCAGAGCAAAGGAATATTTATTCAGGGATTACAGAAATACAGAGAAACAAACAACCAAGTAAGGTTTCAAGACCAAATCCCTAAACTGGCAGGAGATTTGGAGACAGACTCTAGAATTTCAGCTCTTTCTGGGCATGTGTGTGACAATCCAGATGTGCACCACACCTCGGAGGTGCCACATACACACACATCAGGTGCACAGCCTCACCTGCACGCACGGCATCTGTCGCCAACCCTTCCCTGGCACGGGCGTGCACACACACGTCATCCTCGGCTGTGTAACTGTGGGACAAGTTAAATCCCATGTAATGAGGCTTAACCCCCGCGCTGAGCCTCCCAGAATCTGGGAAGGTAGCCAGCCAGCCAGCGAGTGGGGCCCCGTCCCGTGGGTGGGGGGGGGGGGAGGAAGAGTGGGGTTAGTATTAGCGCAAGCGCCGCCTCCTCCTCCAGGACAGCCATCCCCGCCCTCCGGCCACAGCTGTTGCGGCCAGGACGGCTGGAAAGCGCCGCGCCACCCCCTGGAGGCGGCCTCCCTCCGGCGCCCGGACAGCCGCTCCGTGCCAAGCGCCGTCCCTCAGACTCCAGGGCAGCTGACCTGGGCGGGTTTTTCTCTTGGGCGGCGGAGCCTGGCAGCGACAGCCGCCAGTGCTAAGGGGGAGGGGAGGAACCTCCTGTAGGGCTAAGAGCAGGCAGGGGTGCCCAAACGTCGCCAATGCATCCGGCCCATGAAGCCCTAGTCACTCCTGGAAGCGGAAGTAAAACGCGCCCGTGGGCTAAGAGCCTTGGTGGCGCAGTGGTTAAACTGCTGTACTGCAGCCAAAATGTTGAGAGTTCGATCTTGACGGCCTCATCAAGGTGGACTCAGCCTTTCATCCTTCCCAAGTCAGTAAAATGAGGACCCTGCGAGTTGAAGACAAAATGCTCATTAACTCGTGAACCGCCTAGAGAGTGGACTAAGGGCGGAATAGAAGTGTAACTGCTATTGCCATAAATAAACAAACAAAGACCGCCGTGTGGTCCATGATACACACAACAAATGCAGGAGAAAGGCGAGACACCTTTATTATTGGATCACTTAGAAAATAAAATATTGCGCGAGCTTTCGTGATGCACAATAACTTCTTCAGGCATTTCTCCTGCATTGGCTATTGCCGTAGAAGTGTAATGGCTAAGGTAGCGTCCGCCCTTTCCATTCACACGAATACACAACACACGTCCTTCAAACAGGCAAGGCACACCACCTCAGGTTCCCCGCCTCAAGAGAGCCCGGCGCTCTTCCTCGCCTTCCTCTTCAACCTCCTTTGACCCCAAACGGAAAACTGGAAGCACCGCACAGTTGGAAGGACAAAGTAAAGACTCCCTCCTCTCTCCCTGGCACGTCCTGCTTGAGTCTGAACGCGCTGAGCTGCTCGCCTCCTCCCGAGCCCTGCGCGTCTTTATTCGTGTGTGTGTGTGTGTGCGTGTGCGTGCGCGCGCGCACACACACACTTTTGGGACCGAGGCAAGGAGCGCAGCGCGCGTGGTGGCCTCTTCGCTTGTCGAGGGCTGCAGCCCACGCGTCCTTGGCGAGCAAACTCGCCTTTGAAGTCGGGAAGAAGAGGAGGAGGAGGAGGAGGAGGAGGAGGAGGAAGGCCCTCCGGAGGGAACTGAGCGAAGCGCTTGGAGCGGGACTCAGCAACGCCCAGTCTGGTTTCTCAACTGACTCCGCGGGGACTCATTGGGCCTCCATCTCTTTATTGGCTGGCAAGTCGACAGTTCAAGACCCGGGTGCTGCATGACGGACTGAGCGCCAGTCTCTCTCCCAGCTCTTGGGGACATGAAAGGCGTCTTATGTAGGCGTTCCCTGAGCAAAGTTTCTTCTGCAAAAATCCTTTCAACCCAGAATAATTTATGACACGAAATTGTTATTATTGCTCCATTGGGCGGCGCATCCCCGACTGGAGGAAAGAAGCTCCTGTGCGCAGAGTCATTGGGAAAGCACAGGCACACACTCCGCGTCCACGCCTCAGGGAAAGCGAGTCACACACCTTCCCACACTCAACAACCGCGCCTCGGGAGATCCGTCCCCCCCAGTCTCTTCGTAACTGACACACATACACACGCGATCCTCACCTGCCCCAGCGTTTATACTACCCTCTCAGTCGAATATTGTGTTGTTTTTGAGCCACAATCGGGCGCACCGCGGGCAACGTAATGCCGGCTAATCTTTCTTACATTAGATCACGCGAAAGGGACGACGGAATGAATTCACCCAAAGGTCTAGCCTAGACTCGGGAAAAGACGACGTCGCTTCGTATCAGCCTCTCGCCCCGATCCCAGCCAACATGGGCAGCCGCCCGGGACAGAAAGCCAGTCCAGCGCTCCTGGCGGGGTGAGCCACACACCCCAAATAACTAACCAGCCGCCACGGATTGACGGTAGTAAGAGCAACACGCGGCCCAGTGCTAGGAGGGAGGCGGCCGGGGAAACCCACCCACCCCAGTCAATTCAAGTGGGGGAGACGGTCGTGTGTACATAAAAAAAGAGAGCCCAACTTTCCCCAACTCTCCGCTTTTGTGCTTCAGCTGGACCCTCTCCTCCCATCCTGCCCTGCGCGTGGAAAGAGAGAGTAGTGCGTGCGTGCTTGCACACGCCCGCGCGTGTCTCTCCCTCCCCCCCTTTCCTTATCTCTTCCTTCAGGGAGGAGCAGGGCGTCGGGGCGGGTCCCAGCCTCCCATTCCTGCAAGGAAACGCCCGGGTTCACAAGAGCAACAGAGCGCGTCACGGATGGCAGACACGAAGCGGCACACGCCCAGCTCTTGCCTCCCAACACACACACACACAACCAGAATAGGTGGACAATTCCATAAACCGGGCCACAACAACAACAACGCGCACACACATAAAGGTGGACAATTTTATAAGCCCGGCAAACACACACACAAAACACACACACAGAGGCGGACAATTCCATAATCCGGGCCAAAACAAAACACACACACACACACACACACACACACACACACACACACACACACACACACACACACACCCCGGTGGACATTTTCATAAATCCGGCAAAGAAACACATACAAAGCACACGCATAAAGGTGGACAATTCCATAAACCGGGCGAACACGCACACACGGGGGGGGGGGGAGGACGACGACGCGCGGACACGCCTCCTCTTCCTCGCTTGCGCACCAGTCAAAGGAGAGACGCGCTCGTCCCGTCCGCGGGATTCCCGGGCTCCGCACTTTCCGCCCAACACCGTCTCCACTGTAGCCACCACCACCACCACAGCGGCTGCCGGCGGCGGCGAGAGGCTGTGAGGTCAGCGGGGGACGACAGGAGCGTCCAATGAGCGGCCCGCGCTGCGAAAAGGGGCGGTGCCTATGGGGCGGGGACCTCGGGCAGGCGCAGTGTGGGGGGCCCCTGTCTGGAGAAGGGAGGGAGGGGGGCGCGAGGGCTGTCGTCGTATTTCCCCCCCCCCGCCTTTCCTGAAGAAAAAGGGGAGGGGGCGGGGAGAGGAGAGGGGAGGGAGGGAGGGAGGGGGGCAACTCACTGGCCGTTGTTGTGAGGGGAATAAAACAAAAACTTATCCTCCGACGGTGGCGACGTGAGGGAAGGGGTCCGTGCGTTGCGCCAGGCCGGCCCTTCTTCCCTCAGTCAGCGGTTGGCGCTACTCCTCGCCTCAGTTTTCAAGGCCGCCCCTTCCCCCGCTGCTGCTTATTTTTCAGACCCCCCCATTCCCCCCCCCCTAAACACACACACACACACCATGAAAACTTCCCCGCCTCATAATCGCCTCACGGGCCCGCCTGAGGGAAAGGAAAGCCAAGCCAAGCGAGCGGCTGAGGGGAGGGAGAGGACGCAATGTCTGTGTGTGTGTGTCTCTCTCTCTCTCTCTCTGCCCAGCCAGCCCAGCCGCCTTTCTCGGGGCCTGTCGTGTTTTCCTCCCCCCCCCACCCTCCCTCACGGCTCCCCCTTCTTCGGGCCCCTTCCTCGCCCGCAACTGGAGGAGCTGTCAAAACTTCCTCCCAGCTGCCCCTCCGCCAGCCCAGGCCGGGCCCCCGCCTCCTCTTCTTCCCTCAGGGAGGGCAGGCAGGGCACGGCACGGGGCCAACGGATGGCGAGGAGGCGGAGGCAGCGGAGGCCGCCTCAGCCTTGACCAGGAGGAGCCCCTCTTCTGTTCCCAACGGCCGCTGCTGGCGGGGCCTGTGAGGGCCGCGAGGGGAGGCGAATGTGTTTTCCTCAGGAGGCGCTCAAATAGCACACGGACACACACAACACACACACCCGGGCGGTTGTGCGCCTCCCTGCGCTGCCCTCTCCTCCTCCCCCTCCTCGCAACACCCCCCGCCCTCCCTCAGTCCCCCGAAAGGGTCCTCGTTGCGTGTCACTGAGGCGGGCTCTCTCCTCCTCCTCCTCCTCCCCATGCTACTACTACCTGCGCGCTGGTCCGCGGCGGCTGAGGCCAGCAATGCGAGGCGGAGGTAGGAGAAAAGGAGACGGAGGAGGAGGAGGAAAAGGGGAACGGCAACAGCCACCGCCGCCGCCACCGGGGCAGGAGGAGCGTCGGGATCTCCCTCCTCGACCCTATCCTTCTCCCTCGTCGTCGCCTCCGTCCCCCTCCCCACCCTCCATGCGCCCCTCTCCGTCCTGCTGACGAGGATGTCAGCGGAGGAGCAGCGCCTGAGGCCGGTGGGGCCGCCGGAGCCAGGAGCTCCCCCCGCGGCCGCCGTTGCTGCCACAGACAAAAGACCTCGGGGCCGGCCTCGCAAAGATGGCGCTTCCCCTTTCCAGAGAGTCAGAAAGAAGTAAGTTGAGGGCGAGGACGGAGGAGGTGGGCGAGAGAGAGAGAGAGATGGGGGCGCCTGGGCAGGGAGGGCGAAGGCGCTGACAGGAGAAGAGGCTCCAGCCCTCCTCGCCATGACAAGAGCGGGGTCCCTCCTCCTCCTTCTTCCCTCTTCCTCCTCCTTTGCACTTTGCCCTCCTTCCCCTCCTCCTCCTCCTCTTTCCCCCTTTTGTTTATACTTTCCCAGCACCCACCCTCCTCGCCGTCCCATTGCCTTCATCCACAGGGGTCCCCATTCTTCCTCTCTCCTCCTTCCTTGTCTTCTTCTTCTCTTCCTCACCTTTCCCTTCTTCTCCTGCCCTTTGTGGCCTTACCCTGCCCATCTCCATTTATCTGCCTCGGGTTCTGACTTCCCCGTTCCTTCCCTGCCCTCGCTTTATTTTTAAAGGCTTGGTGTGGCTCTACCCATCACTTATCCTTTCACCTTCTTCTCCTTTCTCTCTCTTTCCATTTAACTTTCCTGCTCTCCGTCCTAGTTTGCCACCAAGTTTTTCTCCACCCACCCCAGCCCCATCATTTATTCCCACTGTTTTCATTTTTATAGCAGTTGTTTTGGAAGTCTTTCCCCTTCCCTCTCGAAGCATTACTTTTGCACACTGCTCTCTCCCCCTCCCATCATCCTCTCTATGCATGCAAGCAGCCAGTCCACCAGCCCAAGGAAGCTGGTTGTGTAATGAGAAGCTCCTCCCTTGGAGCTGTCAAAAGCTCACAGTCAGGGGTATCCACATCAACAAGAGAGTGGCTGGGGGAAGGTACTGTTGTTTTGGCTTTGTCTCTTGGTACTGCCATCTTCTCCCTGTTGGATGGTGTCCTAGGCAGCTAATGTGAAGAAATGAAATTATCTCTCATTCTCAAGCCTTTGTAGTACCTACTAATGAAAGTAAGGAGCCCTGTGGTGGTCTTTGTATCCAGTTGTGGGGCAGGTGGTTTGGACTTGTCTTTAGAAAGTGTGATTCACAGATGAACACAACTTGCTTTGCGCTGATGTTTTGGAGTACTGTACTTTATAATGAAATACTTATTCTGTGTTATATACTAACATGGACTGAGTTAATGTGTCCAAAGTCAGGCAGTTAAGAATGTGTGATTTTATATTAGGTTTTTGAAGTAAATTGTATTACTGCATCTAATGACATTGTAAAAAACAGTTGGTAATGGATCATGGCTGAGTTTTGAAACATAATTTTATACCTTCCCTGCAAACTGTAATGGATGCTTACATTAAAACTTAGCAGTTTGTGTTAAAAGCTATTCTTTTGGACCTTTTCTTATGATTGCTTGAAAAAACTTTTTCTTTTATATTACAATTGTGATGCTTAGTTGACAATACAGATGAAGAAACTTAGATAAAATACTGTATGTCAATACAGTGGCAATAGTTTCTATACTTTCCCCCTGAAACTATTGACTGGGTGTTTTGCAAAATATCCAGAGGGCATACCGCCTTAGGTACTAAAGACAGCAAATTACCTGTTGTATATATGGGTACTTTACCTGGATTCCAATCTCTGCTTAGTCATGGAAACTCACTGGGCGTATGGAACTGATAAAACTATTACTTAAACATCTCATTACCTCGAAAACCCTATTAGGATTTCTATAAGTCTATTCTGACTTGAAAGCACATAATCATACTTAAAGCCAATGTGGTGGAGTGGATAGATTGACAAAGTGAGTCTCAGGAGACCTAGGTTCAAATCCACACCTGGCCACAGAAATGCACAGGACGGTAGTGCTGGTAAAATAACTCCTTAAATATTTGGCCTACCTTGAAGACTCCATTAGAGTCTGCTATAAGTTTGATATGACTTGATGGTACTGTATAAATTAAAACATACTGTACTTTATCTATCATTTAATATCTGAAATTTTTTTGTACAAACTAGTAGGAAAGCTCTTGCCAGTAAACAGTTTTCAGAAGCAGTTGTGTGACACTGATATAGGTACAGTCAAACCTCGCATAAAGAGTGCCTCACTTAAAGAGTAACTCGCTTAAAGAACAGAAATTTCTCTGAATGTTCGCTTCGCTTAACAAATAAAATCAACCAAAAACTCGCTTAACAAATAAATCGGGGTTCACAATCCCCCCCCACAATTGGTCATTTACAATGGTGTTTCGCTTAAAGAGCAAACTCGCTTAAAGAGCAATCCTGTGGAACGCATTATGCTCTTTAAGAGAGGTATGACTGTACTGTTCCACTACTTTTTCAAAATGGATATCCACATTTTAAAAATCTAACTAAAAATGATGCAAGAGAAAATCCATATTTTTCTGTGACTGCCAAATGGTTTGCACAAGTTTGCCTCAAATTCCCCAACGTTATCCGGTTTTAATGCTGTGCAGTGCACACGTTCACTGGGGTATTACTGTATATGGTATATTGCTGTTTGCCATGTATCTGCATTCATAGAAAGCTGGGTGCTAGCCAGATTATAAAAATGACATGACTCCTCTTGTACAATGTAGCATTTTAAAATGATAGTAGTCCAATCTTGAAGTTGTGAAGGTATGAATGACAGTTGACCAGTCTGAATCTGACAAGGCTTGAGGCTTTCTTTGTGGAGGGAGCTGGTGGGAAGAGCTACTGGTTGCAGTTATTCCAGATGCATTGATCCAGGGGCATCCTTAGGCTATAAGCCTAAATGATTGAGTGAAACTGGACCCCATTAGCTGGTAAAAATATCCCTCTAGGTCACAGCTTGTCATCAGTTATTCTCTCAGTCTTAACTAGTCTGTGGTTCGGTGGCTTTGCCTTCAACCAGCCCCCTAGGATTGCTGGGTGCAAACAAATATAGCACAAAATGAGAATTATCAAACTATCATGAGGGATGAAAATATGAATTATGATAAAATGGATCTCATTAGCTTATTGATGATAATGTAGTTAAGGTCCCTGAATAGCTTTACTTATATTTGAACCTACTCATCATGACCAGGATTCAAAGGATTCATGTTGCAGAAAGATTTCAAAAGACATACTGTATATACTTGAATATAAGCTGACCTGAATATAAGATGAGGTACCTAATTTTGACCTGGAAATCTAGGAAAATAGAGTGACTGGAGTATAAACCGAGGGTGGGAAATGCAGCAGCTGCTAGTGAGTTTCAATAATCAAAATATATGAAAATACTGTATGGTAAAATTAATTAAATTATTGGCACATCTCAATCCGGTGTGGTCTTGGGACTATCATGCTTGTTGACTTGAGTATAGGCTGTGTCCTCTTTTCGGGGCTTAAAAACTCAGCTTATAATCAAATATATACGGTAATTGTACAACTGGTCCTTTTTGCAAGCTTCTTCGCAAAAGTGGAGGAAATACCTTTTTGTGGAACTTTGTTTAAAACGTTATAATCTTGCCCGGTAAGCTATTAGGAGGGAAACGATTAAATCATAGAAATGTTTGCACATGTGGATATAGACTAGAATCCTATTAGTTATAGTTATGTGAATGCAACATAGAAACATAGGCTAGAATACTTGTAGCAATTAAGCCATTGCTACAAGTGCAATGGCATAAATCAGTGGTGGCGAACCTATAGTACACATGCTAGAGCGGCCACTCAGAGCCCTGTGGGCACTCATGCCATTGCCCCAGCACAGAGTTTGCCCACCCCAATGCTCAGTAGCCAATGGGAGCACTCCCTCCCTCCCCCAGCACAGAGTTTGCCCCACCCTTCTGCCCAGCAGCCCAACTGGAGCACTTCCTCCCTCAACCCAGCACAGAGTTTGCCACACCCCTCTGCCCAGCAGCCCAATGGCAGCTCTTCCTCCCTCCCCCAGCACAGAGTTCACCCTGCCCCTATGCCCAGCAGCCCAATGGGAGCTCTTCCTCCCTCCCCAAGCACAGAGTTCACCCTGGCCGTCTGTTTGGGCACTCAGTCTCTAAAAGGTTCACCACAAATTGCAGTAGTAAATTCATGTTAGTTAACATATTGCCCCTTGTATCCCTCATTGTAACTAATACACACACCTGATACACAGAGTGGATAAACAATGTACCAGACACACCTTAAACAGTAGCTATTTTTGCATCAACCAGAGAGGGGCAAAAGTGTTCCTGACTACAAATGCCACATGACATGTTTAAGAGTAATACAGGTCCAGAAGCATCCTGAAGCTGCAAATTTTATCCTTCTAATGGTATACAACCCCAGCCAGAACACATTGTGTCTCTTCTCCAGGATTATCTTTGTTTTCTCTGCAGTTAACACACATCCAACTCATCACTGCAACCATGCAGAAGTGCATGAGTTCAGCAGCCTCCTTAGTGTGTGTTAAAGCCCGAATCTGTTCCCCTTTGGCAGTTTTGGCTAACCAGGACAGATGAGGGTTGTACTGTATAAATAAATGGTCAGTTTCATTCCTAACTCACTTCTTCATATCCTTAGGTTGAACTAGATCAAACTTGCAGATTAAAGTAGATACTGAGTAACTACCAGAGAGCCCATTCTTAATGTAGACTAGTTTGTCTCACTATTGATACAAATTATGTTATTGGCAAAGTATTTTGCAAACTTGTCACAGCAGTTTGAGAGCTTCCCCTCTGAATGTCACTGTGCTGATACAACTGGCATCAGAGAGCAATACATTATTTGGTGCTATCATAGTGCCATTTTGTTGTTGTTCAGTCACATAGTTGAGTCCGACCCTTCACGACCTCATGGACCATCGCACAGCAGGAACCCCTATCAGTGGTGGGATTCAAAATTTTTTACTACCTACTCTGTGGGCGTGGTATGGTGGGAATGGCCGGGGGAAAGCTTTGCATTGCACCCAAATTAGGGCTACAGTACAGTGGTGCCTCGCTTAAAGAGCATAATGCGTTCCACAGGATTGCTCTTTAAGCGAGTTTGCTCTTTAAGTGAAACACCATTGTAAATGACTAATTGTGTGTGTGGGGGGGGGAGGGATTGCAAACCCCAATTTATTTGTTAAGTGAGTTTTTGGTTGGTTTTATTTGTTAAGCGAAGCGAACATTCAGTGACAATTCTGCTCTTTAAACGAGTTACTCTTTAAGCGAGACACTCTTTATGCGAGGTATGACTGTACTTTATTTCAAAACTTGGATGGGCAGAGGGGCCAGCCAGAATTTCTGCTACTGGTTCTGGCAAACTGGTGCGAACCTGCTGAAGCCCAGCACTGAGCCCTGTCCTTCACCATCCTCCTCAACCCACCTAGCTCTGTGCCCATTGTGTCAATAATACCATCTATCCATCTCATTTTCTGCCTTCCCCCTTTTCTTTTGCCCTCCAACTTTCCCAGCATCAAGGCTTTCTCAAGCAAATCCTCTCCTCTCATTTGATGTCCAAAGTACCTTAGCTTCATCGTCAATATTTGACCTTTCTAGGAGCAGTTGGGGTTGATTTCTTTTAAGATCAACCTATTTGTTCTCTTTGTTGTCCAGGGTACTATCAAAATTCTCACAGTACCATAGATTGGGCCATACAATGGCTGGTGTTTGGTCAGATTAATCCTCAATCTTTCCCAGTGCTTAGGAGCTATGTTCTGTAGAAAATGAAGATAGTGTACAACAGGAAAAGACGCTTAGGTTGTCTGAATAACCTCCAGTTCAAAAAGTCTTGGGCTTTGGCAGGATCATCATCTGGGTAAAGGTAAAGGTCACCCTTGCTCAAAAGCCAGTTGTATCCAACTCTAGGGTTCATTGCTCATCTCTGTTTACATCCCAAGAGCCAGCACTGTTTTCATCTCCAGACATTTCCAGGGACAAGTGGCAGACATGCCTCAACAATGGAGTGCATGGAATGCTGCTTACCTTCCCACCAAAGTAGTACCTATTTATCTACACACACACACACCGGATCCATTAATTTGGTAGACTTCCTTTTTGCAGTTGTTTAGAGTCCTATCCCATGGTGATTTCCTTTACAATTAAAGATTTAGCAAGTTTGATTTTTTAAAAAAGTTATCTGGGATGTAGTTGAAAATATTCAGTGGCCAAAATCATGCTGTATGGTTAAACAAAAGATGTAATTTTGGAAGTAAATTGCCATAAATTAAGAAAATGCCATAGTCATTATGTGCTGTGTGCAGAATTATGTGCAATGAGATTTCATCCAATAACTGCTAGGGCTGTTCACAAATTGTTTTGGATATCAACTGCACATTAATTGAAAAGTAAATGTAAAAAAATTGTCAATTTATGCAAAAATGAAAGTTATATGGATTCATATAGGAATCCAAAGGTAAATGAAAAGTCACATGGTCATTGTTTGGTGCTTTTAAATAATTTATTTCCCCTTGTTAAGCAGAAGATGCTATATCAAAACAAATAAATGAACATTACCCTACTAAGTGTAAACCTATTAAAACAAATTGGCTTAAATAAGTTCAACTTGTTTCTGGTCTACCCATATTTAAGTGGCTGAAATAAGACTCAGAGATGTTCCAATGTATTAACAGATGCTTTTCTCTAATAAAGGCTGCTAGGATTGTAGTCTAAGCATTGCAATAAGACTATCAATGGCAACTGTTTTGATTCACTTTGGAGTTGCAATTAGTTCAACCTTCAGAGAGTGAGTCTGTCATAATCCTAAAAAGATTTTTCCACTAAATATTCCAAAAATATAATGGCCTACGGACTGGAAACATTGGATATCTATTCCAAACCCCAAGAAAGGAGACGGTGAGGAGAGCAGTAACTACATCTATATTGCATTAATTTCCCATGCAGACATGCAAAGTAATGCTCAAGGTACTGCAACAAATAATCTAACCCTATATAGAATGAGAAATGTCTGAATTTCAGACTATGTTCAGAAAAAGGTATTAGAGATCACATTGTAAATATGTGTTTGCATCATGAGCTATACTAACTAATTTCAGAAAAAGATCAGACTATTCTTTGCGGACCATGGTAAAGTTTTTGACTGTTTGATCATAAAAGCTGTAGATGTTCTAAAAGAAATGGGTGTGCCTCAGCACTTAATTACTTTATGTATAACCTGTTTTGTGTACAACAAGGTGGCAAATATGTCAGACAAAGGTGTATTTTATCTCCCTGTTGTTTCAATATGGTTTTGGAACGTATCACATGGAACGCTGGACTATATTAAGACAAAGGCAGAGTTAAATATAAGACAACAAAAATCATGACTACAGAAGAACTACATAACTTTAACGTTAACAATGATGTGAAATACAGTTTGAAATACAGAGATTTGTGGATACCTGGAAATCAGAAAAACAAATACAGTGAATGGGTTCTAGATAAAATCAAATCAAATTTCAAATCTCATTAGAGGTAAAAATGACAAATGTTGATAAGAAAAGTGAAAGACCAACTATGAGATGGATTGATTTCATAAAAGAAACACAAGCTTGTGTTTGCAAGTGATGATCAGGGCTATTAATGATAGGCCAGTTTGGAGAACACTCATTCAGAGGATCATATTAAAATGCCTTGAATTCCTCTTCTGTGTGATAATGGAGCCATCTTCTGTGGCACATATGAAATGAGACATGCAGGATTTAACACCGGGACTGCAATGGACTGTCACAGCCTTGAGGATATTATCAAGGTGCGCCTTCACAGACAGTCCATCTGTCATAGCCTCTTCTGCCTCCATGACCATTGGGAATCAGAATCAGAATAATGAAGTGGTTTCTCCTCTGCTCATTTTGATGTTGGGCCCAATCTGATGGTTTTCAGTGGCATCACCCCACCTAAAGGGACTCATCTGCCCATAACCATTGGTCCCCTTAGGGATTCAGGTTATTTACTGCAGTACAACACTCCACATTGAGTCACTGACTGTACGGTCTTTTCCATTACTGTAGCAGGCTGTCTGGCAAAACTGTGAAGTTTTAATATACCAGTGTGAAACATCTAAAAACAATCTAATATACCCATTTATATTCTATGAAATGGATGGAAGATGAAAATCACCATTGAGTATACAGAAATTAAACGTTTAGACCAGGGGTGCCCAAACCTTTTGGGCTGTGGGCCTGACCATGCCCCCTGGACATCTGATCATATGGTTCTTCCCACCAGAAACGGAAGTAAAAAGACATGCACATGCACAAAATGCTGACATAGATGCACCCTTGGCTGTCTTAAATGTGTTTACAATAGCCATGGGTGTATTTACAGCAGCATTCTGCACATGCATGGATGTGTTTTACTTCCACTTCTGGGAGTGGCAAAGGTGTTGGGGCTGGATGAACTGGCATTGGTGGCCTGATCTGGCCCACGGGCCATAATTTGAGCACCACTGGTTTAGACAGATACAGTATATTAATATTAATATTTCACATCATACCAACACTAAGTGCTATAAAATAAAGCCTATGAGATTTTGCTCCTCTAAAATCAAGGCATCACTCAATACATACCCTCACTTGCCACTGACATCTGAAAACCTCATTTGGTTAACTGTTACATATTCACAATAATAAAGGTGTATTGAATAAGAAGTACTGTATCATAGTCCAAAAAATGGCAGATGGTGTAGCAAAAGGTAACAAAACAGCAGTGAATAGTACCTTGGATAACTCAAGGTAGCATGCCAGGTGCTGTAGTGTTAGGTTAGTTATTATGTAGGTATTGCACCTGAAATTCTTAATGAGACACATTTGTAGGAGAATTGTATTTAAATTATTCTGCAGAGCTCTTCTCTCAATAATTTATTTCTGTGTAGGGAGGGCCTGGTGTCTGAAAATATTGACTGTGTGGTATAATCCATAATGACAAAAGTTTTTTTTAAAAAAAAAGGTAGAAGGCTCTTTTTAATTAAAGAAACTATTAACATTGGATTTGCTCCACAATTGGGATGGGTGAATTAAAAATATTTTTCAATGATCACATGAGGCAAAGGCAAGACGAATCAGCCCAACCCTTTTTGTTTTTGATTTGGAGTTTCCTACCCTGCTGCTGGGAGCTTCTATTTGTTTAAAGCTAGAACAATTTGAACAGAGTTTTTCCTATGCAGTCTCTCCCCCACCCCTTCCATTCTACAAAAGATCTGGGGACATAGTGATGTATTAAGCTGGTGTGTGATCTTTTCAAACAGTAGGAGCACGTACCCCCATGATCTTCCTCCCTATCCATTCCAAAGTAATTTTTGGAAATAAAAAATAATTAGTAACTGAGCTGAGCATTAAGTCATCTCTGTACAAAAAAAGGGGGCGGAGTGGTAAGGAAAACAGTCAGGTGATCAGTAGATGGGAGGTATCAAAGGAAGGGGGACCATGGGCTCTGGGTGCATACCAAATCACATCAGATTGATGTTTATTGTAGGCACTATAAATCAAGCCACAAAAAGCCAAATCAGTCTGATTTGGTTTGTATATTTCTACTCTAGAACTAAAAGCAGGAGCATGGGTTATACAGATAAACCGATATGAATTTATTTCTGTGGGTAACAGTACGAGATGAAACTTAAGCAAATATACACAACCATAGTCTATCTGCCTTACACTAGTTCATTTAATGTGGCAAAAATCAAATGCAGGAATTTGCAGGTAGTAGTATGGGGCTGCTAATTTGGCACCAGGCAAAATGTTTTTATTCTCCCAGATATTCCACTTGTCAATTTTTGTTTTCATTAGCTATTCTCAAAGATCTGCTGAATGTGTGCAGAATATTTATATGTGTTTGGATCTATATCTATATCTATATCTATATCTATATCTATACACACACACACACACACACAATATTTGTATTATTTACATAATATTTATAACATTTATATCATATTTGAAACAAGCAGAAAATACAAAATGCTCCTGCTACATTTTTTGAGGTCCACAATTTTGTTTGCATGCTTAAAGTATTTATAGGCTAACTTGCAGACCATAAAAATGGTCTCCAAGTTGACTTCAACACAGGCCAGAAACATGCTGGGGGAAAACACATGCAGAGCGGTAATCATGCAAATGATTTCCCACTTTGTTGTGTTGCCCATCACGCAGGTAGTCACACATTTGTTGCAAAATTGGTTGTGCTTTTAGGTTACCAACGTATTGCCCACCAAACAGGGTGTATTTCTGTGAATCCTTTTCATGCAGCACCTATTTCTGCATGTGGCACTCTTTCCAGTGAGAATTATAGATGTGGTAGTCATGTTCATTTGCATAGTGTACTCAGCTAGAACCAGGCATTCTGTATATTACACAGGAGTTTTGTGAGCCAGCCTTTGAAAAAACAATGTTTGTTAAACATAGCTGTAACTTCGAATCTTCCTTGTCTGATTACCCCCCACCCTAATTTCTTCCATAACTTGGATGATGGTTTCTAGAGTTCATGGGTATGTGCAGTGATGGGATGTAACAGGTTCTCACCAGTTCTCCAGAACTGGTATTAACTTTTCCCAGTGTCCCGGAGAACCGGTAGTTTTTTGGGGGGAACCACCTTCAGGGTTTACCTTTTCACTGGTTCCCCCACTGCACATGCCGCCAAGCACTTGGTGTGCATGCATACCTACAGTGCTTGGCGCATATGCACGGCCTCCTTGCTGTCCTCCCAAGCAGGGAGGAGGAAGAGAAGCTGCTAGTCTGAAGCTCCCTATAGCCTGCTCCCCAGGGTGAGTGACTCATCTTTGGATGTGGTGTGTCTGTGTGTATTTTAATGTGTGTTTAATACCTTTACGTATATTGACATTCTACCACAGTTCCTAAAAAGGCCTGGCGGCCGGCAGGCCTGGCTTGGGGTTTTTAAGCAAAGTCTTGGAGTTACCTCATCAATAAGCTACACCTGTGCTGTTCCAATTGTTATACCAATTGGAGAACCCTTAAGGAGGTACAGCTGTTTTACATTTACATTAAGGCATATTATCCTAGAGAACTGGTTAGGGAAAGACTTAGTACCTAATTTCTTTAACTGTTGAAAAGTTCCAAAATGAAGCCATCTTGTGGTGAGTTCATTCTGTAGTTCCTTCCATCTGACCTAGTGTGAGAAAGATTAGCCAGAATAAGCTTTAAGCTCTGGTTTAAAGCTCTGGTTGATTTGTGTTTGGGGTGGGTGGGTGGCTGTTAGGGTGGGTGGATGGGTGTATTTTAATGTATTTTTTATTTTATTTATTTACGGGTTTGTGTTGTGGGTGGGTGGGTTGAGGGTCTGTGTGTGTGCTTATTTTAATTTTATTTTTAATTATTATTTTTTCTTTGGCCCCGCCCATGACATCATGTTAGCTCCACCCACCGTGATGATGTCACGGTGGGGTAGTAAAAATTTTGACATCCCACCACTGGGTATGTGCTACATTGGCTTCCTACAATCAGATAGTTAATTTATATGGTTTGATAGTGAATTATGTTACTTTTCATGTGAATATAGGTGAGAAAGTGAAAGAAGCATTTTTAAAGGCAGAATTGTTTTCTGAGTAACAAGAGTAGAGCGCTTTTCTATGTGGTTCATGGCTATCTCCACCCTAGCCTTTGGAGACTAATAGGTGATCCCTTGGTAGCCCACTGTGACTTCTTTGCAAAACTATTTTTCTTATTTTTCAGCTCAGTTTATATATTTTTTTGTAAGTAACATGGTCCAGTTTTATTGAATAGATTTATTTTGGTATAACCAGAAAATATTGTACAAAGATTGTACAGCACAAATTCTTAACACAGTACATAGAAGAAGGTTTTGAACTGAAGGAAATCTCAGGCATACTGTTTAGATCTCACTGCAGCTTTTGACACAGTCAACCATACAGCCTTGCTGAAGAAAGTCTCCCACATCACAGAAGTTTTTAAATTCACAAAAATCATAGGCTATTTATTGGAAAACTGTAGGGTTTTTTTGTCAATTTCCAAGGACAACACAGCCAATGGAGAATTCAAAGAAATGGCTTCCCGCAGGGCAGTGTGCTGGCTCCCACACTATTTAACATATATACTAATGATCAACCACTGCCATAAGCCACTAGGAGCTTTCTTTACATGGATGACCTGGCAATTGCTGCACAGTGCACAACCTTTGAGGCTGTTGAGAAAAAACTGACTGAAGCTTTGAATTTAATGACTATATATTATAGGGATAACCAACTAAAGCCAAACTGCTTAAAAACTCAACTCTGTGCCTTTCATTTGAAAAACCACAAGGCATCAAGAAGGTTGCAGGTGACTTAGAATGGCAACAGGTTCAAACTGGGAGTTATCCTGGATCAAACTCTCACTGTCAGGACCCATTGTCTTTATACCAAACAAAAGGTTTTTGCCAGGAACAATATTCTGATGAAAATAACAGGCACAAGTTGGGGTGCCCAACCACACACATTAAGAACTTCTGCGCTAGCTTATGGGTGGGTATTTTATTGTGAGTTTTATTTATTATTATTTTTTGTTATTATTAGCTGCCCTGAGTCATTTGTGAGGAGGGTGGCATATAAATATGATTAATAAATAAATGTTACTTTCCAGGAGAGTATGCTAGTCCAGTGTGGTACAGATCAAAACATGCAAAACAGGTGTATGTGGCCTTAAATGAAACAGCAAGACTGGTCACAGGATGTTTAAAACCAACCCCAATACAAAAAGTGCATTACTTAGCTGGCATCCCTCCAGCAAAATTTCATCAAGAAACTGCTGCTCAGAAAGAGTGGGTCAAAGCAAGTTCCTCAGAAATACACCTGCTATTTGATCACCAACCACCAAAGCAGAGAGTGAAATCAAGGCATAGCTTCCTCACAAAGTCTGCCCCTCCAAACAACTAGCCCCTACAGACTACCTTAGAACAATGGAAGGCAAGCAAGGAGCTACCAGATAACTGGGCAGAACCACATGACTCTCTACCACATGGCCAAGGACAACATGGCCTGTGTGGAAAGCTTTAAACAGGCTATATATTGGGGTAGGAAGATCAAGGGCTAATCTGAGAAAGTGGGGTTTCCCTGTAGATTACAGCCTGTGTGAATGTGGAGAACAACAATCTATCTCCCATATGGCACAATGCACACAATGCCCCTCAACGTGCACTGAGAAGGATCTTCTGCTGGCAAGAGGAAATGCTGTTAATGTGACCCAATATTGGGCAGCTGTCATGTACCCCTTTTTAATTCTATTTTGTCTTTAGATGTGTTAATTTTAGCTTTGTATGTTATTATATGCTGGTGGTGCCTCTGACATGAATAAAGAAAGAAAGACCAGAAATTACTGATGAGGAATGGTACACCCACAATTATCCTCTTGATCACTTTCCCTTAACTGTACTTTTGACTGTCTTTTAGCCTAACAATTTGTGGGCTTCATTTGGAGAATGCAGGGATAGAAATGACAAGAATAAGTAGAATTACTAGGTCTGAAAGTGATCATAGCTTGTTGTCAGGGAGCTTCCTTGAAGGTGAAATCATTCCAAAACATTTTTTAGACCTGAGCAATTATTACAACTGTTAGCTGATTCTACATATTCCTCTTCCCATGTGATCTATGCAATTATAGTTACTTTTGGGTGAAACGTCTGTCAATTTCTTCCTGGTATTATTTGTAATTTTTGCATGGAAACTGCTTTACTTTTCCTGATGGCTTCTATTGAGGAGAAACATGAGTGCTCAGTCTCCTGTACCTGTCTGTAGCTTTCAATGCTACTACCTGTGACATTATTCTAAAAAGATATTCTTCCTTCAGCAGTTGTTTTGTGAATGTGGTGTTATGAGACCACTTGCTTAACTGTGTTGCGCTTGAGCCATCAAGTCCCATATCTACTTAAAGAGCCTGTTTCCAATGAATAAAAACTTTCACAGATTCTGGGTGAGGTGCCATCAGTATGTTGTCAGTGTCTAACTCTACTACTGTTTTTGCTTAATTTAATTAAACGAGTGGGAGAAGTAGAACCAGTAGATGAAATATCAGAATTGTTGAGTGCCAATAAACTGAAGCTCAGTCCAGAGAAGATGGAGGTTCTTTTGATAGGTGAGTCACTTGATTTGGGAGGTAGGATCTTGAATAGAGTCATCATGTTCATCCTAAAGTGTAGCTTCATAGCATCTGGTTCTGCCAGACCTAATATCATTAAGCTCAAATGGCTTCTACAGTGCACAGTGTTTTCATCAGTTTAGGCTGGCATATCATTTATGGCCTCCATTCCTGGAAAGAAGTAGCCTGGACACTTTTCCCCCACATCCTGCTACTCTAGAATAGAGTCTGTGTCTTTGAGAACATCTTGGAACTGTAATTAGTAGGACACTGAACAACTAATTAATGTGGATCAGAAATATTGAATGTATCTGGCCATTTTAAAAACAGCTGTGGTGGTATTAGCATGTTTTTAAGCATCATGTAAAGTGCTTTGGGACCTAGATAACTGAAGGATTAC
This sequence comes from Furcifer pardalis, assembly GCA_030440675.1. Taxonomy (NCBI): domain Eukaryota; kingdom Metazoa; phylum Chordata; class Lepidosauria; order Squamata; family Chamaeleonidae; genus Furcifer; species Furcifer pardalis. The sequence continues at coordinate 103,514,435 of CP126897.1, forward strand.
TTCCTTTTGTGTAAAGTCTGTGTGAAAACCATCATTGGAGTTTTCACCAGTATATGGAGTTAGATGGGGAGAAGAGAGAAGGTTTTCTTTTTCAAAATCATAGCACCCAGGCAAAGACATTTTTATTTAACTATGTATTCCAGCACATAGTGTGTTCTGGTTTCAATTTAGGATTGCTATAATTGTTTTTCTGGCAACATTGATTCATTTATTGCTGCTGTTCCATTTTTTGTTTCAACTGATTGCTCTATTTATTGTTTTACTAACTTTTCCCTGATTACCTTACTGGGGACATTCAACATAATGATGTCACTTTTATGCTGTCCTTTGTTTTGTGTAACGTAGTTGTGTTATGAATTGAATTAATAAATGACATATATCCAATTCAGCACAAGAAATTATTGGAATAACATCCTCTGTGTTACAACCTGCAGTATGTTGCTTCTCTTGCTGGAAAAACTATAGTGTAGACATCAAGAAAGATTTATCGGATGTTGGATGACAAAGAAGCCTGGTGTAATGTGGTCCATGATTTCACAAAGGTTCAGATTTGACTGTGCAACTAAAAAAAACCAACTTTTTAAAACCAGTGTGTAAACAATTGTATAAATGGTATAGAAGGAGTTATTTCAAACTTTGTTCAGTTTAAATTCTCTTTAATAACCGAGCAAGTTAAAGTCCATTTAAAATCATGGTTTTGCATAAAATCTCAGAATGATATTGGATATTCAATACAATTGCAATTAAGATTAGTTAATATTGTAAGATACTCTATTCCAACTTCTTTCTGTCATATTTGTTATATACGCAACTAAACTTCAGCTGACTAGCAATTTCTTTACCTAAAGCTTGCCTGTTTCCATTGTGACACAGGACAGAACTATCTTGTCAGGGTGAGTGTGTTATCAGCCAAAGGCCTTGGTGAAGATTGGTTACAATGACTGTTGCTCAAGTTTAATTGGACACTGACAGATTGTGATATTGATATCATGAGCCGACATAGACTGTTGTGCTGATGCAGAACAATGGGATTGCTGTGCTATATCGGGAGCAGCCACTGTGTCCACATAATTTTTTTGTTCATTTTTTACTTGATATGTGATTGGACAGAGGATGTAGGAGAGGTCCTGGGCATGTGGTGTGAACAGTTGTACTTGGTTTGCATTAGAATGTAGTCATTTCTGCTCAGAAGGGGTGTTTCTGGGTTGAAAGGATTAGCCGTTGACAATCACTGTTGCCACCGTTGTCTAGGGCAGGGATCTGCAAACTTGGCTCTCCAGGTGTTCTTGGACTTCAATTACCAGAAGCCCAAGTCAGTATGCCTGCTGATCAGGACTTCTGGGAATTGAAGTCCAAGAACATCTGGAGAGCCAAGTTTGCTGATCCCTGGTCTAGGGGATGCTTGATTGCTGAAATAGCAGTCTTTGGGGTGGCTCCTTTCATGTCCCCCATGATCAACTACTGCTGGAAGCCACTAGGAGCTTTCTCTATGTCGTCGATCTTGCAATTACTGCACAGTGCACAACCTTTGGGGCTGTTGAGAAAAAACTGACTGAGGCTTTGAATTTAATGGATATATATTATAGGGATAACCGACTGAAGCCAAACTGTCTAAAAACTCAACTCTGTGTTTTTCACCTGAAAAACTGCGAGGCAACAGAAAGGTTGCAGGTGAACTGGAATGGCATCAGGCTCAAACACTGCAACACCCCCACATACCTGGGAATCACCTGGATTGAACTCTCACCTTCAAGACCCACTTCCTAAATACCAAACAGGTTTTTGCCAGGAACAATATTTTGAGGAAAATAACAGCCACAAGTTGGGGGCCCCAACCACACATGTTAAGAACTTCTGTGATAGTTTTATGTTACTCTGCAGGAGAGTATGTTAGTCCAGTGTGGTACAGATAAACACATGCAAAGCAGGTGAACGTGGCCCTAAATGAAACAGCGAGATTGGTCACAAGATGCCTAAAACCAACCCCAATACAAAAAAGTGCATTACTTAGCTGGCATATCTCCACCAAAATTCCATTGAGAAAGTGCTGCTCAGATTTGTTGTTGTTCAGTCGCACAGTTGATTCTGATCCTTTGCGACCCCATGGACCATTGTCCTCCAGGCACTTCTGTTCTCCACAATCCTCAGATAGAGTGGGTAAAAGCAAGATCCTTGGAAACACACCTGCTATTCGATCACCAACCACCAAAAAAGATAATGAAATTAAGGCCAAATTTCCTCATAACTTCTGCCCTCCTGAACAACCAGCCCCAACAGACCACCCTAGAACTTTGGAAGGCAAGCAAGAAGCTACCAGACAACTGGGCACAACCACACGATTCTCTACTGCCTCGCTAAGAACAACCGTGGCCTGTGTGGAAAGCTTTAAACAGGCTGTATATTGGGGTAGGAAGATCAAGGGCTAAACTGAGAAAGTGGGGTTTCCCTGTAGATGACAGCCTGTGTGAATGTGGAGAAGAACAAACTACTGTATCTCCCATATGGCACAATGCACATGCTGCCCCTCAGCATGCACTGAGGAGGACCCTATGTTGGCAAGAGGAAATCCTGTTGATGTGGCCTGATATTGGGCGGCTGTCATCTAACCCTTTTCATTCCTTTTTGTTTAAATATGTTAATTTTAGCTTTGTTTGCTATTATATGCTTATGGTGCCTCTGACATGAATAAAGAACGATTCGAATGTATTCTCAGGGTCACACACAGTGTCTAATGCTCATGTAGTCCAGTCTACACTTTTTCCAAAATAAGTTTAAATGATTTTAACAAGTGTTACTCCCAACCATTGTGTAATAAGATTTCAGTTTTATATTGCCTGGCAGGCAATGGTCCATGGTTTTGCAAAGGGTCAGAATCGACTGTGCAACTGAACAACAAATTTTGGACCAAATAGGATACTTGTGATGGGGGGTGGGGGTGAGGGTTAAATTGTTTTGGAAGAGTAATGGTATATAGTTATTTAAAACCACATTGAAGGTAAGTAGCAGTGGGAAACAAATTTCCTTAGTCTACAGCAGTGGTTCCTAACGTGTGGGGCACACACCCCTTGGGGAGAATTCAATTCCCAGAAACCTAAGTCAGTACATTGGCTGATCAGTGATTTGGAGAATTGACTTAAGTTTCTGGGACTTGAAGTCCAAAAACCAAAGTTTGGGAAACACTGATCTACAGTTTTGTTTTAAATTTAGCATGAAGGTAATACGTACTGGGAAAGCTATAAAGGATAGTTTGAGACAATTTTTTTTCAAACAGTCTAAAACAATCAGTCATCCACAACCTTGAAACTCAAAACTTGCATAATTTTTTTGGGAGGACAATCTCAAGGAGTAAAGCTACTTAATGCTTCTTCTGTTTATAATCATTTGAGAAAGGTTTTCTGTACAGAAGTCAGTTGAGGGATGGGAAAATTGAAGAAAGAAGCAAATGGTATCTGTGTGTAGAGAATATAGTTGAATGACACTTCTAATTTAAAATCTTCCTACAGTTTAAGGTGCAAAAATGTACATAGGAGGTTAGAGGATGACATTGCCCAATGACTGGAAATATTTCCTTGCGTTCTTCTGTAAGAGAGGAAACTAAGTAGTTTGACGAGAAAAAGTATCGTTCCCTTATCTCACCCATTCCCCATTTAGGACACCTTTCACATGCTGCACTAAGCTTCTGGCACAGCCAAGGGGACCCGTATTGTCCTTAGCCCTGAGACTAACCACAGAGTTTCGGACGAGCAGGTCTTCATGCAAATTAATTCGGGTTGTATATCAGGCACGGGAGGTGTCGTCTTATTTCTCTTCCACGCGTCTCCCCTGCTTTTTGGCAGCGATCAGTTCAAGTGCCAATCCGTTTGCTGCATCTGGTCGGCGAAGAGTTAAGGCGGAAGCCGCTTCCCTAGCAAAGCCGCCCCGGATCCAGTGTGCACGGAATCCAGTCCGCATGATCGCGGCGGCCGGAGGAGTCGGATCTACTTTCTGCCTTCCCCTCCGCCTCCTCCCTTCCCTTCCCTTCCCCTCCTCCTCCTCTTCCTCCTCCTTCTCCGGCGGCTTCTGGCTGGTGTTGGGAGGGGAGGCGAATCCTTAGAACTGAAGTTCCGAGACGATTCGGGGGCTCAGAGATCCCCTTCTCGGTTGCCACCCCCAAAGGGAGTTGGGTCAAGACTCGCCTGGGGGGGCGGGGGCGCCGGTCGGTTGTCTTCGCAGGGGCGGCGAGGAAAGCAGCCTGGGAATTGAAGTGTTGTTTGATTTGAGAGAGTAATATGGCTGATCTTCTAAGGGAGCGCTGAGCAATTTGTCTTCCCCCCCTTCTTCTCCGCGCGACGCTGGTGCTTGGATTCTAACATGTAAATAACTTCTTCGGATTGTCAGTATTTTTTTGGGCACGGATGCCGACCTCTTCGTTCTTCCGAGGGCTTTTGTGTTCGGTTCCAAAGCTGTGGCTAATGTTGTGCAGGAAAAATTGGACCGTGGTGAGTACCCTGCCGTTAACTTCTTTGTATTGGAGATATGACAGGAGCCCTTGGGCTATATATGGCAGGGCTGTGTTCCAGTGCTATGGAGACTAAGAGTGGGATAGAAAAGGGGCAGGGGAGCCCGGAGAACTCTCCTGGAAAGTTACCTGCCCTATTACCTTGACCCAACAAGATATTTCAAAATAGTTTGTTAACTTTGCTTGGCCTGAAAATGATTACAGCGGTTTTTCTTAAGTTTGGGTTATCCTGCGGCCAAATGGAAAGACTGCTGTTCAGTGACAGCTGATTTATGGATAAAGCCATGTGTTCAACATATTTTAAAAATTGTACAGTAACATCATTTTAACAGATTTTTGTCTTTTCGATGCCAAATAGGATGTAACAGAGAATATGATATGCATATTTATTAAAGTCGGCAGTACAACTGTTAGTTTTTGCAAGTAGTTTCAGGTTTAGTAATCAGATGTCCAAAATTCCAAGAGGAATCTTTCTTATGTAATATTTTCTCTTGTGATAATTAATTGGAAGTATTAGTTGGAGTATTCCAAAATGCATAATTGAAGCCATTTTAAAATTACGGTTGGTTTTGTGTAAGAAATAGGTCATAAGTGAAAAGAATGGGTTATGTAACTAGTTTGTTTCTGTGAATTTGATACACAGTGTAAGGAAGAACTCATTCAGCATGATGGAGTAATGCTGTTCTTTCAGTATTAGGTCTTTATAGTTACTTTTGTACTGTCTCCAGATACTTAAAAGTTTTTTAAATGTATTTAGCACTATATGTATTTTGTTATGAAGTATAGCATCTTAGTCATTTAGCTGATCATAATTTGCTTTAGTTTTCTGAATTTCTGAAGTATAGCACAGTTGCATTATTGTTACAATGTGCTTATAATTACACCTGTTTCTGACTGAAGTGCACTGGGGACAGGTGGTTCTATGGTGATCTTGGAAGCTATGTAAAATCAACATTATGAATAGTTCTGGTGAAGAAAACCTATTAGGCTCGAATAAAAATGCTAGGTGTAGCTAGGTTAATTCTGTATACCTTTTAAAAGTACTTCTGGCACTATTTTTATGCCTAGTAAAACAAACCTGTCCTATGTAAAGAATATTGTAAAATAAAGTTCTGTTCAAAATATTTGTAGCTTCAGTACTTTGAAGATGATGTTCTGCTGGCAGTGTGATACAGTAGCATTCAAGTTAAACTGTTTGTTAAAGAGCAACATGCAGTAATTTCTTAATGTTCTGAAAGGAGAATTGCTGTATACTCAATGAATATAGCTATCACAGACATTTGTGTTTACCACCTGACATATCACAGTTCAGTGACTTTTTATATGTTAGTAATATATAGCATCAAGTAATCTTTGTATTTATATGTACGTGTGTCTCTGTCAGTTGTTATCCCTGGGCAATATTGTTTCTTCTCTCAGAATTATTTATTCATTTTTTTGGCTACATTTGTATCCTACCTTTCCTCCAGTGACCTTAAGGTGGCCTACAGGCTGTTCTTCTCCCCATTTTATCTTTGCAACAACCACTACTGAAAATCCAACTTATTCTTTGCATTTTATTTTGTTTGACTTTTATACTTAATATTGCATTAGTTGGATCATTTTGATCTTTAAAAATATCCAGAATCATGCCGCAGAATTTCCTAAAATATAGCCAATGGCAATTCTCTGAAATAACACCACCAGAGCTTCAGAAAATGGTAATATTGGGAACAGCATATATATTACACCACTGTATAACTGATAGTTAGGGATTTTTTTTAATTAAAAACTTGTACAGGTATCTTTTATATAATACCTGTCAATGTTTTTAAATTATATCTGTTATATAATACCATTCAACGTTTTTATAATAGTGTTTATTTTTGTTGTGATTTATATTTCTGAATAATAATTGCATGATCTCAAGTCAATTCGGACTTTCCCAGGGTTTTTGAGGTAGATCAATACAGTAATACCCCGGATAACGTGAGTACCGTATAGTGTGAAAACCGTATAACGTTACAAGATTTTCGGAAAAATCTTGTATCAAATAACGCGATTTTTAACGTTATCCGATACAGTCGTTCTTAGCAGCAGGGTGGCTGGAAAGCTGAATGGGGTTCTCCGTTCAGCTTCCCAGCCACCCTGCAGCTACGGAGGCAGAGGTGGGGAGGCTGGAAAGCTGATGGGGGGCTCCCCTGTCGGCTTCCCCAGCCACCCCACAGCTGCGGAGGCAAGGGTGGGTGGCTAGGGAAGCTGACAGGGAGTCCCCATCAGCTTCCCCAGCCACCCTGCAGCTGTAGATCGGGTCCTATGATCTCTCTGGAGCAGGCAGGGGACACGATCCAAGCTGTTTCTGGGCTTCCCCGACGTCCTCAGCCAGTGCAGCAAGCCAGAATGTCAGAGTTCGAATCCCGACATTCTGGCTTGCTGCACTGGCTCAGGATGTCGGGGAAGCCCAGAAACAGCTTGGATCGGATCTCCACACCTCCTTGGACCCAGCGGGGGGGGGGAGTCAGAGACCCCAAAATTGGTAAAGAAATGGACTTTTTTTTACCAATTTTAGGGGCTCTGACCCCCCCCCCACGGGTCCAGGGAGGTGGGGAGACCCGATCCAAGCTGTTTCCAAAGTTCTCCCGATGTTCTGGCTTGCTGCAGCCTCCAGGGAAACAGGGCTTTTTTTAACATTGTGTGATCAATGTATCGCACAACGTTAAAAACCGAATAACGACGGGACTTGTGGAACCAAGTCATAACGTTATCTGGGGTACTAATGTACTCAGAGGCGATTTGCCATTCCCTTCTTTGCGGAAGGAGGGGGGTTCTCTTGGTTTGTGACAACTGAAATAGTGGTTTATTTAGCATAAAATTTCATGGACTGCAGCCCACTTGCATCTTAATAAGTGAGATACAGTACATACTGTTAAATGAAATTAATACAAGTGGAATGAAGATATAAAGAAATATTAAACATATACACTTCAAAACAACTTTATCTTACTTTTCCATTTGCTATACCTAGCATAACAAATAAAGTGTTTTTACTGAGAAGTTGACCATTGATGGAGGCTTCAAGTTTGGCAGGCAGTCTTAAGCTTGGAAAATAGTCAGAAAATATTGTCTTACTCTTTGAGAATAGGACAAAAGGATGGCTGAAATAGTAAAACCCCTTGGCATTAATAAATGAGACCCTTGCAGCAAGAATGAAAATTACAGGTGTTTTATAATGATTGTCAGGAAAAAAGAGATGACTTCAGTAGCAATGTTCATGCAGAATGCTGGAAGACAAAATACTGTATCTATTATTTGATGAATTGATTTTGCAGCAGGCTCTTGCTATTGCCCATGGAGAAAAGAACTTTCAGTCTTAATCACTTATACCCCACAACTCAAGGTCTTTGCCTGTGTGTTTCAGGGGTTTGGTGGCAACAATATTCAATCAAATAACCCTGGTATAAGGCGAAAGATGCAATTCTCAGTGGTCAATTGAGACTTCTCAAGAAGTCAGTGTTTGTAGTTATTTTTTGCATATCAGTCATGTGACTTATTACAGGACAAGAAATACAGGCTTTTCTTACCTGGTGGCAATTGATTGCTTAGATTTACACAACTGGGCATATAGAAGCATGAGGAAGTACAGTACAGTAGTAGGATTCTATTCATGGAGCTTGGGTCCCTAGTGCAGGGGAAAGATTGTATCTCTGGAAAATTGGGGCTTTAAAGTGGCTAAATTTCTTAACACACTAATTTCTTTCATGTCCAGATCAAACTTTGAACTGCCAAAATGAAGCCATGTTCCTGGCTTTGTCATTGGCCAAAATTAAATGCTCATTGGTACAAGTACACAGAAAGAGCCTCCTTGAAGATTGTTGATACATTTTAAATTTTTGAATCACAATCCATGTACAGTACAGCTAATTGTACAGTACAGCTTGTTTTGACAGCTAATTTTTCTCAAACCAGATCAAACCAAAGGAGATGAGATATGAATTCTTAACACACTGAAGTAGTTTCAGTGAACAGTTGTAGTAAATATGTATTGTATTGTTAATAAAGCCACCAACATGCAAACAAATACTGTAAGTACTTCTAAACTAATAGTTTCTTAAATCAAAAGTATTTACTGTGATAACTCCCTGTTTACATTCCTTTTGGATATTTTGAAGCCAATCTATCCCACACTTGTTATTAAGGGGAAAGTGTCTATTTTTCAGAAGCATTTTATTGATGTTCAAGAGCAGTTATTATGACTACCTAGGTTAGTGCGGGTCAGACTCGACTATGTGACTGAACAACAACAAAAACTAGTGTACTGTATATTTGTTGAGGGAATTGTCACTCGATGGTTTTCCTGGTGTCTTGGACCAACACACTTAACTACCATTCATATTCTTTGCAGGAGGCGTAGATAATGATAAACAGTCTGTTTATCTTCAGCTATCAAGGGGCTGATAGTGGTAGAATCGTTTAAAATAAAGCAGGTTGATTAGTAAAAGCTATATGTTTTGTCATTCCATTTTCCTTTTCTAATTTAACTGAAATTTAAAACTTTACTTCAGTTCATGGAGACCACATAGACCATTAAATTTTATATACTGATACTATTGGGTTTTCTATAGTCCTTGATGCATAATATGACTTTGTTTTTTAGTGCATCAGAAACCACATGGTAAAGTACACCTGAATATGCTATTGTTCATTTATTTTTATTTTTTCATATTTGTATTGCTACCTTCTCGCCGAGGTGACTCCAGCTGGCTCACAGGTGTAAATATAAAAACATTCCATGGATATATAGTGAAAGATGCTGCTAGATAGGCTTGTAGTTTAATATGTGCAGAAAAACACCACAAACACAGCAAGGCAGATATAGTTAGGGTGGGTAAATTAAAAAATAATATAAAAATTAAATTGGATCTTTTATTTAAATTTGACTTTTTAAATATAATGCTTCTTAATGAAAAATCTGTGTAAAGTTTGATATCTTTAAGATATGTTATAGTCCAAAGGTTATTTTTCACAAAATAAAGATTAGTTTTTAATTATGTAGCACAAGGTTTTAAATTCATGCTATGTTTAGATTTTTTGGTAAATGAATCCCATCAATCCTTTCTCAATTGTTGGATAATCTTTGCATTGTGATGCATCTAGTGTGTAAAGTCCAGAATTAAGGTTGACATGCAAGTCTTCTTTGATTTTCCTTTCTTTCTCTCTTAGTTTAACTATTGAAGAAATACTCAGGCACAGCTTTAGCAGATGGAAAAAAGAAATATTTACTCACAAGGCTTATGCTCAAATAAAGTTGTCAATTATATGGCAAAAAATATACAGCAGTTCACTTCATCTTAGGTGCAGAATGCAAGAAGAAAAATCCCTCAAGCAAGAGGGTACTAAGTTACTGGCTTTCTGTGACTATGACATTTTGAGTCAGAAAGAGACTGAACTAGGCTGTACAACTGAATTTTGTTTGGATTCTACAGCTTTCACTGAGCGCAACATCAGCCTGTTTGCCATGGGCTGATCTATACCCCATAAGGCTGCCATATTTGCCTGCAGAATAGCTGGCAAGATCTGAGGCAGCTTTGGTATTTTCAGGATGAGTTCCCAGAGGAGGTTTTTATGCTTGCAGGATTAGACTTCTAGTGTGGAAGACAGCTCTGTTGCTTTCAGGGTTAGACCCTCACCCTGCTGCAGCTGCTAGGCCCCACCTGAGACTCTATGGAGGGCTATAAACTCCACCTAAAGGCCCTAGGAGACTGAGATATATCAGAACCACCTGTTTCCCTGAGTAGCTGCCTCAGCAATAAAAGGTCACTGGACATAGAGCAATTTGGCTCCTGAATTATTGCTTGCCTTGTTCTTGGTTTCTGCCTTCCAAGGTCTTCTTGCTTTGCTCCTAGTTCCAGCCTCTGGAGATCTCTTGCCTTGCTTCTGTTTTCTGCCTCCAAAGATCTACCTTGTTCTTGGCTCATTTTCCTGATGACTTCCTTCCCAGTTCCTATGGACTGTTGTGTTGCTGCACCCAGATCCTTGTTCCTTGAACCCTGTCCTTGCCCTGCTCCAGCTCTGAAGGTACTCTGCCCCACCTGCTGTCTTGGTCACCTAACTTCTGGCTTGCTTGGACTTCACTTTATTGTCTGGATCAATCCTGTTGATCCGGGCATGACTCTGGATAGTGATATGGTTACTGCTGGTCCTGTTGCCCAGGGTCCTGATGTTTGTGTTACTAGTCAGCTATCCAGACTCTTAACAGTAGTATAGGACCAAGTTTTTATGTTGGTACTATATAAGCAATTGGTATGAATCTTACTGGTGAATGGTTGTATATTAAGCAGTTATCCTAAGCACTCGCTGTTATGCATCAAGCTGTGCAAGATAGCCTGAAACAACAGATGTTTGTATTAACTTAACAGGTGTGAGATTCACACCATTTATATTACGCTGGTGGGTGTGACTTACAGTATAAGATTTTGGCCAGTATACCGTGGTGTTGGTAATGAAAAAGTAGAATGGTAGGTTTTTTTGGTATTTGAAATTCAGTTTTCATGAGTGAAGTTCCAGTAAGAAAATGGAGAAGTGGTGTGATCAGTATTTGAGGAGCTGTTTGCATAATGTATATACAGTACTGTACTAGGAAAACCTAATGTTACAGTGCTCACTATTGCTAAGACTTGGAGGGGAAAGAAAAGACATCAGGAAAAACAGACAGCTATGTATACTGACAAGTGAGAAAATCTGTCTGTCTTGGCTTGAGTTAGATCCCCAAAAGTAGTATTTTTGGTAGGAGTTGCTTGAATTCCTTTGGCTTAGCTGTAAAAACAAATAAGTTCTGGGGTATTAAAAAACAAATTACCTGTATTCATCACCTGACCTCTTTTTACTGGTCAGCTAATAATTATCTGATATTTAGAAATGAACAATTAAGATTATCATATAAATCAACATATGTTTATCAATTGCATGGTTTATGGCAGGGTGGGCCAAGTACAGACTGTGAGTTGTGTGTGTTTCAGAAGGCCAGGAACCTGATTCCCCTCATGCCAACATATTTTCCTGAAGGAAAAGAAATGGAGCATTCTGTTCTGGGAGACCTCCCCAAATAGCAGTTTTTGCATGGTGGAGCACAAGCTGTACTCAAGCACAGCACCACAACTCATAAAGAAACAATCAAAAGTGGATGTCTAGTCAATTCTGCTTTTCATTATTTCAATTTTTGCCAATTTGTGGGCCTAGTTTTGGGGGGTAGAATTTGGCGTTAAGAAATGAATTTTAAAATAAAGTTCAGTTTTTAAAAAATTAACTATTTCTTTTTAAATTTAACGACATGGTTCAAAATAGACCAAATATTAATTGTCACTGTGACATTATATTTCTACTCACATCTCATGTTAATTTGTGGAAATTCTTAATCAACAAACTAAATTAAATATGTAGCTGCTTTGATTTTTTTTCTGGCTCTATCCTCCAATAATTTGTTACTTAGTTGGTTTACTGTTTTGTTTTTATGTAAATATTTTCAGATTTAATTTTATATTACCGTACGTGATATAAACAAAACAAAGATTAAAGATTTTCAACAATAAGAATTTGAATATAAATATATAAGGTTGAATAACACTTAATCAAAATTACCATTTCCTAAAACTGTGGCTGGATAGCTGGCAGGAAAATTCAGTGCATAGGAGGAACAGATCCTAAGTGGCCAACAACAATGCTAGCCAAGAAACAGCTTCTAACGAAGCTCATATTCCACATATGGCACTAAATCCATATGCTGATTTTGCCTCTTCTAATGTATCTCAATCACCGGAACCTGCTTATCAAATTAGTCATGTTTACATCTCTTCCGTCAAAACATGATGGCATATACAGTAATTAGCTTTTCAGGCAAAACTTTCTTGTTTCTTGTTATTGATTTATGCCATTGCAGGTAAAATTGTCTTTGACTTTGTGGGACTTCTGTTTATGATCATTACTTTGGGAAATATTGCATAACTTAATAATTTAAGGTTCTGTTAAAATTCAGATGCTTAACTAATTTGAAGGTAATATTTGTTGGTGTTACATCCTGTCAAGTTGCATCCAGATTATGGCAACCTTATGAATGATCTCCAAAATGTCTAGTTCCCAACAGCCTTTCTCAACTCTTACAAACTCAAGGCTATGTCTTCCTTTAAGAAGTCAGTCTATCTTGTATCTTTTTCTTCTTTTCCTGCTGTCTTCAGCTTTCCTCAGAATTATTGTCTTTTCTAGAGAATCCTGCCTCCTGATGATGTGCCCAAAGTAGGATATCCTCAATTTTAAAAACGTTGCCCCCATTTAATAACTGATTTGCTCTAGGACCCACTTGTTCCTAGATCAAACCTGGCAATCCAAGGAATTCTGTAAAGTTGTCCTCTAGCACTAAATTTTAAATACAGTGGTGCCTCGCTTAAAGAGCATAATGCGTTCCACAGGATTGCTCTTTAAGCGATTTTGCTCTTTAAGCGAAACACCATTGTAAATGACCAATTTGGGGGGGGGGGTACTGCAAACCCCAATTTATTTGTTAAGCGAGTTTTTGGTTGGTTTTATTTGTTAAGCGAAGCGAACATTCAGAGAAAATGCTGCTCTTTAAGCGAGTTTCTCTTTAAGCAAAACGCTCTTTATGCGAGGTTTGACTGTATTGTACATCATTTCCCCATCAGCTTTCTTTCCTGTTCAGTTTTCACACCTGTATATAGTGATCACCGTTTCCCAAACTATGTTCCACAGAACACTGGTGGACTTCAAATCCCAGAAGCCTAAGTCAGTACATTGGATGATCAGTGCTTTGGGGAATTGATTTAGGCTTCTGGGAATTGCAGTCCAGAAACCAAAGGTTGGGAAACACTGATAATCTTGGCTTGTTCTCCAATGGCACAGCCTTCAACTGGATGATCTTTTCTAATTCCTTCATTACTCCCTTTCTGAGTTTCAGGAGGAATAGAATATATGCCATAATTTCATTAACACCAAATGAGACTTCAGCTAGATGTATTGGTCCCCATGTTATACTAAAGATGGAGAGACGTTAGCATCATGTAGGAAACTGTTCTTCATTTAATAATGACCCATTAAATGTCTTTTGTCACTGTTAAAATGTTGAGATTGCTTGAGCTAATTCTTGTTAGATTTATATTCCAAATGCTTTCAGTAGTCATTTATTTTTGCTCTAAGCTGCTGTGTCTGATGGTAATTTTAAACATGACATGTTATATTAGGTGGCTAGTAGATTTATGTCACTGTACACACAGCCAGTTCAACTGTCTAGATTTTTATGTTGTCCTCAGTATAGCCCTTTGAGAAGACTTAAGCACCTTGTCTTACAAAAATGGCATCTCTATTGTGAAGTCTCTCAGTAACTACTAGACCAGGAATTCTCAACCTGCGGCCCATGGGCTGGATGCAGCCTGTGGAGCCATTTCATGTGGCTCACCACCACCTCTACCACACCAAGAAGTGCCATGTGATAGAGGAAGGGCAAAATGGCTGTCCAGCCCCCGAAGCTGTCTGAGGGAGATGACAGGAACCTTTGGCTGACACTGATTAGTTTCTCTCTTTTTTTAATTAAATATTTGGTATTTTATTTTAAAATATACAAAAAAGGGGGGAAACATACAAATACTACAAGAAAAAACCAAAAGTTAAAAAAAAATGAATATACAGTATAAACCCATCATCTGGGAACATAACTTCTTATATTCTACTTTACGTTTAACCAACTGTACAAATTTCATAAATTCTTACCCCTACCTTCAAAATAACATATATTCATCTCTAGGTTTAATACCTTTCAATTTTCCTAAAGTATATTCAAAGAATTTTCCCCAAATAGCCACAAAGTCACTTTTCTTAATAATACCTTTTTTCAATTTCAGTTCACATGCCAATTTATCATTAATTGGCATATTCCAAATCTGTTTATACCATTCTTCTAAACCTAAATACCAATACAACTTCCAATTTCTGGCTTTTAAAATTCTTGAAACCGTCATCATTGTAATAATAATATATTTTCTTTGTTTTTGTAGGTTTAACCTTCCCAGGTCATTTAACAACACAATCCTGGGGCAAAATCGTATTTTAAGTAATAATATGTTATTTACTTCCTCAAAAACCTGCAACCATGTTTGTTTCACCTCCTTACATTCCCACCTTAAGTGAAAAAAATGTCCCAGGATATTCCTTACATCTTCAATATTCTCCTTTACACCTGGAATCATAGTGACTTAATTGAATTGGGGTAGCATCTGTCTCTAGTTTATTTTGTGACACTGTTCTTTAATTCTCACAGACATACTTTTCATGATTCTTTGTCTCCATATTTTCTATCCAGTCCTTTATAGTATTCAATTCTATTTCTTCTAATTTATCTAGATCTTCTCTTTTCAATTTAATGGGAAAGTCGTCTGCTGTACTAATGTTCATCAATAAGAGAGATTCCTGAACATAGGTTTTTCTTAATTACCATACTTGCCATATTGATAAACTGTTTTTGCAAAACTATTCAGAATTTTCTTTATAACTTTAAATTCCAGTCTTGAAAAAACATTCCTTGTTCAATTTTTCCTTCTTCTTTATATTATATATCTTTCCATATCATTTCTTCTTCCAGCATCAGTTGTAATATTTCTTTGACTTGGAAAGATAGATAGTAGTTTTTAGTACTGTATTTGGTATTCCCAAACCTCCCTTTTTCTGGGCAGTACTGTATACCACGAGTTTCTCTGAGTTTCTGGGACATAAAAAGATGACACATTTCTATTTGCCACAAAGTGAAGCTAAGAATTTATTTGCTGAATACATTTATATACTACCCTATCTAGTGAAAATTTACCACTTTGGGCAGTTTAGAAATAAATAAAATGAAAACAGAAAACATAATCAACAGTGATATAACATGACTGTTTCATTCCCTTCAGATGAAGAAATGCTCTCTATATTATTAGAAATTATCATGTTTGGTTCTCTTCAAGGAGGCTCATTCTATGTCCCTGTTGGGTCATTTTGCTCACTAGCTTAATGTGCTTAATATGCTCTTTCTTTTTCTGGAAATGAGAGAACAAAATCCCATAATGGAGATAAATATAACTATGGATATGCTAAAATGAACTTTGCAAATGATAGTTTTGATGGATTAAAATGATGCAAGGTGATACCCTTTTATTATTGGAATTTTGAAAGAAGTTGTGCAGTGCAGTGTTAATGTTTCCTGTAAGCTTGTAAAGAGCTTTTATCAAGTCCATATTTTACTATATGTAAATGAACTGTTAGATACTGAATGGAAGTTGAAAGAAAGCTACATTGTTTATATGTTGTATTTAAAGAATTATTTCAAATGACTTTATTAATAACCAAAATACCATCAGAACTGTTAGTCTGCAATTTTGTGATCAGTAAAAGATGTCCACATGATTATTGCCTTCTAAAGTATGGAACAGGATACGGAACAACTGATTGGACAGGATACGGAACAACTGATTCTTTTAGAATAGGAAAAGGAGTACGACAAGGTTGCATATTGTCACCCTGCTTAATTATCTTATATGTAGAGTACATAATGTGGAATGCAGGGCTGGACGAATCACAAGCTGGAATTAAAATTGCTGGGAGAAACCTGAGATACATAGATGATGCTACCCTAATGGCAGAAAGTGAAGAAGACCTTGCAAACTCAAGCCTTTGGTTCTTTAGGAAGTCAATCCAGCTCACAATTAGTCTTCCTCTTTTTCTGCTCTTTTCAACCTTTTCCAGCATGATTGTCTTCTCCAGAGAATCCTATCTTCTCTTGATGTACCCAAAGTATTAATTACAGCTTCATCATTTTTGCTTCCATGGGTTGTCAGGCTTCAATTGCTCTAGGATCCCTTGTTCATCCTTCTGGCAATCCAAGGTATCTACAAAGCTGCCCTCCAACAGCATATTTCAAACATGTCAGTTTTGTCAATTTCTTCCTTGTCATTATTAAAGTTTTGTAGTTCTTGTGTAGTCATGATTTTTGTTGACTTGATGTCCAAATGCAGTCATGCGTTAGCAATCCCCCCCCCCCACACACTTTTATTAAAAGCCATTTCAAGTTATTGTTGCTTTCTGCCATTAAGATCAGTGGTGGGCATCAGCAGGTTTGCACCAGTTCACCAGAACCGGTAGCAGACATTCTGGCCGGCCCCACCCATCCAAGTTTTGAAATAAAGTAGTCCTAATTTGCATGCAACACAGGGGTTTTCCCCTGGCCATGCCCACCATACCATGCCCACAATGTGGTAGCAATTTTTTTTTGAGTCCACCAAGGAATAAGATAGTATCATATGAATATCTTAAATTATTGGTGTTTCTTCCACCAATTTTCACTCCTCTCTCATCTGAATCTGGCTTTTCTTGTGATTTACAGCCAAACCATGTCTTAGATATGCCTCGAGTTACATAAAATTCGACTTACATAATGATTTTGTGCTAAAACTGTATCCTGATTTACATGATTTCCTATGGGTTTGCTTTGAGTTACATAAAGATTTTTTTCCCTATGGGTTTGCTTTGAGTTACATAAACATTCATTTCCCTATGGGTTTGCTTCAATTTACACAAAAATTTCATTTTTCCTATGGGTTTGCTTCAAGTTACATAAAAACTGATTTAAGCAAATTCCTATGTAATTGACTTTTTTTTTGTAAGTAAGGGTTTTACTGTATTCTGAATACAAACTGAACAGATAAGGGGGTTAAATGCACCCTTGTCTGACATCTTTGTCTATAGGAAACCATTCTTTCTCCCCATATTCCATCCTAACAGTAGCTTCTCATCCACGGTACTGGTTAGAGATCAGTACTGTACAATCAAATGTTGAGACAGACTCATTTCTTTCAAAACAACCCAGAGTTTGTCATGATCCACACAATGAAAAGTTTTGCTGTAATCAAAAAAAGAATAAAACCGCCCTGAGTCGCCATGGCGAGTGGGCGGTGATATAAATTTAAATAAATAAAATAAATAAATAAAATAAACTGATACTCTTCTGAAATCTTTGGTACACTCCAGTAGCCAGTGATATGATCTGAAATGTCTCTTTTTTAAATCCAACATGAACATTACATATTTATTACTCCATGTAAAGCAAAAGCCTTTGTTGCAACACTTTGAGCATCATTTTGTGTGCATGGGATATTAGGGCACTCCTTTTATAGTTACTGCACTCCTTGGCATCTCCTTTCTTGGGGACTGGAATTGAAAATTGCCAGATGTGAAATGAAATAATAACTTGACTCAAATATGTGAAAGTACTAATGAATAAGCAAACTTTAAAATATTAAACCATCAAGAGCCATTTTGTTTCTTTTGCTCAAATGTTGCAAGCAAAATACTTGATGTTTCAAAGCATTGTGCTGCCTTTATTTCATGTATTTTTCAGCATTGTAAATGAGGGATGGTTCAATATTTTTTTAAAATACTACCTCAAGATTTCTCATCACCATTTCAAATAATTAAAAGGTTTTACTGTAGAGATGCCTTCAGGTACTACAGCATATTTTTCTTTCCCCTAGTCACTTCTAGAAAAAAAAATCATACAACTCAGACCTATACTGGGAATTATTTCTGAAACAGCTGGCTGTGATAAAGCCTCTGGCTGTTGGGAGCAGACAGCTTTTACTTCAATAAATTTGATCTTTTGATTCTTCTGGAGGCTGCCACCAGGTAGAGAAAGAGTTAAATTAATTTCTTTAGACAATAGAAAATAGGCTGAAATATATTAATATTTTTCATAAACACACAGTCTTCAGGATTTAAAGATGTGGTTTCTGTTTTGCTCTTTGTTAACGTGCTTTTTTCCTTTTTTCCCCTTCTGATTCTTACACAGTGCCTCGAATACTGTGAAAATCAATGGGTTTAATTATTATGAATTGCTTGCCCAGCTCTGGACAAGTAAACAAACCAAAAACCTAGGTCTTGTACTGCTGAGCACTCTTGTCTGAGTCAACACCAGGACAATCTACCATCACTCTGAGGCAATTTGTACTTGCCCTCCACTCTTCCCCACGAGTATATTGGACACCTTCTGGCCTGAGGGGCTCATTTTATGGCATACTAACTTCTAGCCTGTTGACACTGTCCATGTGGTTTTCTTGCAAAGATATTGGAGTAGGTTGCCAGTTTCTTCTCTAGTGGATCGTGTTTAGTCTGAGTTCTCCACTATGGCCTGTCCAGTTTCGGTGTTCCTACATAGCATAGCCCACAGCGTTATCAAACCACCCAAGCCCACTTGCGACGATCCTTGGGCGGGATAGAACTGTGGATAGAAGATGTGTCTATTGCAGAAGCAGCCTCTTCTGCAAAAGACTAGCTGCTTCATTAATCCATCTGGCATCATCATTGTGGAGAAGCCACAAAACAAAATCAGTTTATAAGTCATGATAAAATTTGTGCACCTTAGAATACTGTACTTCTATTTCTCTTACTGTGCAGAATTGTCTATGGTTGTTGCTTTTCTTAGCTTACTGTAACTAGGCATGCGTAGCTGACTTTTTATTTATATATTTGTTGCTTTTTCCAGTGAATTCAAGGCAAGGCAGTGAACGCCTCTCCATACTGTCATAAATAGTCCTGAGATGAGGATTAGCCTGAGAAACTATGATTGGCCCAAGGTTACCTAGTGAGTTGTATGGTCAAATGGGGATTTAGACCCAGGTCTCTTGAGTCGTAATCCAAGATTCTAGCAGCTAAACTGTAGCTCTTTAGCAGACTGTACTTGAAAGTGATATTAAATAGTGATCATGTTTTTAAAAAATGGCAAGGAAAAATTAAGAAAATAGGTTAACCCAGAAGAAGAGGGAAATCATGTTATAGCAAAGTAAATACAGTAGTAGGTAATAATTTACTAGGAGGATGCTAAATGAACGTACCCTATGATGACTCTGAAGAAAGGGAAAGCACTATAGCTCTCACAGGGTTATAAAAATGTAATTTTGCAAAGAGAAGTTCATGAGAGGAAAAAAAATAAGAGACACTGGCATGTGGTATTTTCTGAAAGATATAAGGTAACTGAAGTGCAAAAAAATTATATAGAAAGTAGCAAAAAATCAGTAATTGAGTGCTAACAGAAATTCTAGCAAACAAAATATGATTAATATATAAATTGGGGATGAAAAGTTGTTTTCTTATTCAGTTTGCTGCATGTAATAGTAATAATTGCTTACAGTCACTACTAAGAAATACTAGTTGCACAGTTCCATAACACCATCAGGAGTGGTGGACTAGTAGACCTCCTTCTGAATATTTTATATTTAGGAAATCCTGGCAAGAATCACCATACGTCAGAATCATCATCATCATCATCATCATCAGTCGGGTGTTAATACAAATTGATGATCTTGCTGATTTGTTATCATTCACTTTAGTAGTACAGTTGTACCTCACTTAAAGAGCATAATGCATTCCACAGGATTGCTCTTTAAGCGAGTTTGCTCTTTAAGTGAAACACCATTTGAAGTGACCAGTTGTGGGGGGGATTGCGAACCCTGAATTAATTGTTAAGCAAGTTTTTGGTTGGTTTTATTTGTTAAGCGAAGCGAACATTCAGAGAAAATGCTGCTCTTTAAGCGAGTTAGTCTTTAAGCGAGCCACTCTTTATGCGAGGTTTGACTGTAGTGTCATCAGTCCTTATATCACCCAGATCACATCATTATCATCATACAAGAGAGGAGGCAGACTTACAGAACCTCTTTAAGAGAGCCAGCCCCTTCCAGTAAAGAAATTATTGAATATGTTCAGTAGCTGTAGAACTTTGAATGAAGCAGAAAAGAAATATGGGAAGAAGAAGGTGGCACTGGGGTAGCTAGAGTAGAGACTATGCTCTCAGCATCTCTGGAGTGTTCAGAAATGCTTCTGATCATTTGGTAGGCAAACAGCAGAGGCTAGCAGAATAAAAGACTTGCAGTGAATCTGCATTTCTTCATTTGCTTTGAGAGTAGCTTGAAACTGCCCATTACATTTCACTGGTATGCTGCAGGTTGGACTGAATACATAAAATTTAGGTGTACTGGAGCTCACCATTATACCCCATTACAGAGAAAGATTGAGAGTAACTTGTGATAGACCTATTGCATACTTTCAGCTACTTTGAATCCCCAGTCAAAAATTCCTCGAACCTTCCTAGGTTTCTCAGTAAAGATTAAAGAATCTAAATTGTTCACCAAATCATTTGTTGTGGATCCAGTTCTGTAATTCTGATCAAATTTTAAAAATCATTGAGGTGCTGCAGTGAGTATAAATTAATATTCGTTTACATAATAGCCTGTTTAGTGTGGAAGTAAGCCTACTTGTTTAACCACTTTACCTAGTTATGTGACCCTAAAGCAGACATGTTAAATGATTTCAGAGTTTTAACAGTCCATAAATAGAACTAGTCAATATGCAGTTAAGTTATATAAAAACAGTTTACTGTATAAGCTTTCCTATATGTTAAGATCCTTAGATGAAGCATATGTGAGTGTTTTCCTCATTAGAATTAGTAATTATTCTCACTAGAAATAGAGGTTTCCCCCAGCTATGATACTATTATCTTATAATTTCCTTCAACAAATCTGCCAGAGTAGTTAATTGTAGGTAAATTGGTATTTTTAAGCCAGAAGGCTCATATTTACAATTGTAGTTTTAGACGTTGTAGCCACCTTAGTCTGTGCAAGCATATTAGACAAGAAACAAAACAAAGAAGCCAAAACTTTGTGGCACCTTAAAAGACTAACTACTATATTTTAATCTGAGTTTTCATGGATTAAATCCAGAAAGAATATGACAAAATTTGCTTGATCTGCAAAAGTTCACATTAAAATGTATTTGTTAGTCTTTAAATTACCATAATATTTTGGCTCCTTTATTTTGTTTTGTTTTTGTCTGATAGTCTTTATAAGGTTGTCTGTGTTTGTATGTTTGTGGAACTCTCTTTACAGTATTTTGATATTTATAATTTATTATCTGAACTTCTTTGAAGATTTTTGTTGCATACAACCCCACCCCACCCACACACCCACACACTTGCATTCTGCTTTGACTTTTGTTGTTGTTGTACAGTACTCTATATTTATGAATGCTCCATATGTCAGGAAACATATCTGTTATAGCATTTTGAGGGAAGTAGGATCATTTTGAATTGATAATTGTAAATGGTTTGGACAGATGACCTACCAGCTCTACAGTTCAGTGATTTTGTGTGACAGTTGGCTGGCCATTTATTAATTACTTTTTATTGCCTCTTTTGAAAAATGTCATTTGCTGCTTCATTTCATGTTCCTGTATAAAATCTGCAGGCATATGCTCTGGATGAGTAATAAAGAATTGTGAAATGGACGTAACAAACTCAGCTGCCCACAAGGGCTTCCATATGTATTTTAACAGAAAGGTCAGGTTCTCTTTACAACTTTAAATAGACATTCACCAAGTTAATTTTTTCTCACTTTCTTCCCTTGCCAATTTTGTGAGTCAAAAGACAATGTACAGTTGACAGCTTCAAAGAGCTGGGGGCCGGGTCATGCTCCCTCAGACAGCTTCAGGGGCTTCTCAGGTTGAGAATCCCTGAACTATTTTTGTTCAGTCGCACAGTCGATTCCGACCCTCTGCGACCCCATGGACCACTGTCCGCCAGGCACTCCTGTCCTCCACCATCCCCCTCAACTCGCTCAGTTCTGTGCCCATTGTCTCCACAATACCATCTAGCCATCTCATCCTGGGCCGTCCCCTTCCTCTTTTGCCCTTGACCTTTCCAAGCATCAAAGCTTTCTCAAGTGAATCCTCTCTTCTCATTTGATGTCCAAAGTACTTTAGCTTCATCTTTATTATTTGACCTTCTAATGAGCAGTCAGGGTTGATTTCTTCTAAGATTGAGCTATTTGTTCTCCTCGCTGTCCAGGGGACTCTCAAAACCCTTCTCCAACACCACATCTCAAAGGCGTCTATTCTTCTGCGCTCAGCTTTCCTAATGGTCCAGCTCTCACAATCATACATTGCCACCCGGAATACCACTGCTTTGACTATGCGAATTTTTGTTTTCAATGTGATGTCTCTACTTTTCACTATGCTCCCCAGGTTTCTCATTGCTTGCCTCCCAAGAATCAGTCGCCTTTTTATTTAATGGCTGCAATCTCCATCTGCAGTGAGCTTTGATCCTAAGAAAGTAAAATCTGTCACTGCTTCTATTTCTTCCCCATCTATTTTCCAGGGACTGATAGGGCCTGTTGCCATTATCTTTGTTTTCTTGATAGTGAGTCTCAAGCCAGCTTTTTCATTTTCTTCTTTCAACCTAAACAGGAGCTTCTTTAGGTCCTCCTCACTTTCTGCCATTAAGGTGGTATCATCTGCATATCGTAAATTGTTGATGTTTCTTCCAGCAATTTTGATCCCAAACTGTGATTCCTCCATCCCTGCATTGTGCATTATGTGTTCTGTGTATAAGTTGAATAAGCAGGGTGACAAAATGCATCCTTGTCTTACTCCTTTTCCTATTCCAAACCACTCCATCATTCCATTTTCTGTCCTAACTGTTGCTTCTTGATTCATGTACAGATTTCTCATGAGGCCTATAAGGTGTTCCGGTATTCCCATCTCTTTAATTACTTGCCACAATTTGTTGTGGTCGACACAGTCAAAAGCCTTAGTGTAATCAATGAAACAGAAGTAGACTTGTTTCTGATATTTCTTTGTTTTTTCCATGATCCATCTTATGTTGGCGATGTGGTCTCTAGTCCCCCTGCCTCTTCTGAAACCCGCCTGCACTTCTGGTAATTCTCTCTCCACATGCTGTTGCAGTCTATCCTGTATTATCTTGAGCATCACCTTGCTAGCGTGAGGGATGAGCGCAATTGTATAATGAAATGCCTTAAATGTGTGTGTGCAACTTTTTGTTAGTTACATACAATTGTTTGGAGGCTATATAACTAAACTTAGATGCTTCTAAGAAATCATGTGCACCAAGAACAGGCATACATTTGCCTCATCTCTGACAGACGAAGTTTTGCAAATGACACAGGCTTTATTGGCATCATTCTGCTGCAGATTCTTGTGGTGTTTTAAACATTAGTGACTTTTATTTATGGATTGTTTTTCACTTTAGATGTGTGAAATATAGCTTCAGATGGTATGGACTGAAGTAATGTGAAATATAATAGACATACAAAAATTCTGACATGGTAATAGTCTTTGTGGTGGTCCTTAGAAAAGTCATTCAGCAGACACTGGACTATCAGAAGTTCAGATCTTAATGCTAGTTTTAAAAGAAATTGTTCAGAGGATATTTTTATTTATTTATTTATTTATTTATCAAATTTATATCCCACCCTCATCAAAAGACAGGGTGGCTTACAAGACTAAAAACACAATTAAACACATTATTTACATTTAAAGGATTAAAAATGTAAAAAGATAACAACGAGAGTGGTGGGGGTCAAAAGAGCCAACTGGCCGCAGTGACCATCTGGCCTGCACCCCACACATGCCTCGCCAGCCAGGTCTTAACCCCTTTCTGAAGGGCAGCAGCTCCGTCTGCAGGTGCAACTCACTTGGCAGGAGGTGCCTCCATTGCCACTAGGTAGGATTTAATAGCAGCTCTAACCAGTGTTCGGTCGGACTCACTCTGGGTCTTCACCCAGCGGTGCTCTTGGCGTCTCTTTGCCCATTTGAGCACCCTCAACTCCTCCGTAAACCACGGAGATGAGCGGTGCCCATGAGCATGGAGAGGCCGTACTGGAGTGATTACGTCCAAGGCTGCTGTTACCCTCTCATTCCAGAGGTCGACAAGCGCCTCAGGTGGATTGCATCTCTGGTCTAGAGGAATATCCCCCTTTGGTCCCTTTGGAATCCATCCAGATCTATCAGTCACCAGGGACGGGCCAATTTAATTGGCCCTACCTATTACTGAATGACAAGTATATATAAGCACAGAGAATCAATTTAAGATAGTCATGTCAGAGAAGAGTATGGCAAGTTGACGAAGGATTGAAACCAGAAGACATGTAGAGAATAGGAACAGAAAAAAAATATTATGACCCAGGTAGTTGCCATAAAACAAAATATAGACAAATCTGCACAGGAGAGCTAAGTATTATACCCAGTGAAATATCTAAAAACTCTTTGTCCCAGTTCATGCCAAAGGACAAAGTATCTCTTGATGAATTCTTATGGAACTGCTTTAAGTTGCTTTACTCAAGGAAGGTCACCTTGGAATCTGAGGTGTTTGTTGCTCAGTTATGAATATTACTGTCTCTAACATCCAGTGGTGGGATGTCAAATTTTTTACTACCCCACCGTGATGTCATCAGTGTGGGTGGAGCCAATGTCATGACATCATGATATTGTGGGCGAAGCCAAAGAAAAATAAATAATAATAATAAAATAAAATAAAAATAAGCACACAAACACCCCTCAACCCACCCACCCACCCACAACACAAGGACAGCAAGGAGGACAGTAAGTAGGCCATGCATACGTGCCAAGCACTGTAGACATGCATGCACACCAAGTGCTTGGTGCACATGCACAGTGGGGGAACCAGTGAAAAGGTAAGCCCCGACAGTGGTTCCCCCCAAAAGCTGCTGCCGGTTCTCTGGGACACTGGGAAAAGTTACTACCGGTTCTGGCGAACTGGTGAGAACCTGTTATACCCCATCACTGCTAACATCTCTATCAATTTACTCTTCTGTGTTGTTTGCTCTCTCTTTGGTCTCTTTGCCCTATGTGAATTGTTATCAAATGATGACACGTCACATAAAAATGAACAAGTCTGTGAATTATATTAGTAGATCAGCGTAGATATTAGAGTTAGCATCTAAGTTCGCAGCAGGATCTGGTTCCTGTGTCAGTATCTCAGTTCAAAGGTCTCTCGCTGGTGTGTAATCTTTCATGTTGGACAATGGTCTCCATCTAAGTATATGCCTCCCATCGAGAGCTTGTGCTTGAGATGTGGAAAGATCATCTTAGTTCCCCTTGTGCTGTGTCCATCACATATGAGGAAGCTCAACATTATTTATCATTTTAAAATTACTTCTTATTCTAAAGAGTTCGAGTTTGCGTTCATATAGTTATTCCATTTTATCTTCACAACAGTCCTGTCCATTGAACTTCATAGCTGAGTGGAGAGTTTGAACGTGTGTGTCTTAGTTCAAGTCTCCCCGGTGGCTCAGTGGGTTAAAGCACTGTGCTTGGAGAACAAAAGGACGGGGTTTGATTCCCCAAAAGCTGCACAGTAGGGGTCATGAAAGGAACCTCACTTGGGTATCCCCTGCAAAAATCCTTTCAACCCGGAGTAATCTCTGAGACGAAAACACACACAGTACAAGTCTTTGTATTCTGTATAGGCTCTTTATAAATGTCATGTTTTCTGTTCTATTAAAACTATTATAAACATATTATTAGAAATTCTAACCACAGAGTGAGGAACCTATTGTGTTGACTGCAGCTGATGGGAGTTGCAATGCACCAACAATGGAAGAACCAAAGTTTCAGTCCCCTGCCACTTTACAATAGTCTAGTATGGCCTTAGGCAGCTCTCTGTCAGTCAGAGCATTGAGTGGTTTCTGACCTGTAATTTGTTATTTCCAATGCACACAAGGAGATAGATAAAAGAGGAGGTCCCTCATTTTTAATTTTTTTTTTTACAATAGCACTTTCTGGGTTTGGGAGAAAGAATAACATGCATATTAGAATAATAACTACACTTTTCCTCCAAACTCAGGTAAAGGTCGCCCTTGCTCGAAAGGCAGTCATATCTGACTCTAGGTTTCAGAGCTCTCATCTGTTTATAGCCAAAGAGCCAGCACTGTCTGCATTTGCAGACTTTTCTGTGGACATGTGGCAGGCATGACTAGACACTGGAGTGCACAGAATGCTTTTTACCTTCCCACTGAAGTGGTCCCTATTTACCTACTTGCAATTTCTTGCTTTAGAACTGTTAGTTTGGCAGGAGCTGGGACAGAGATAAGAGCTTACTCTGTTATGCAGCACTCAGGTCTCCAAACTCCAGGTTAGTGTAAATAACATGGATTAAAAGTTTGCTTTTAAATTAACATTTAACTAACTCTTGATATTTAGATGAATTTTAACCAATATCAATGAGTTTAGTTCCTCAACAACCTAATTTTAGCTAAAACATTGAACTGGAAAGTAAATCTGTACAAGTATGAAGTTGTCAGTGTTTTTTGTTTTTTGGTGGGGATGACTTCCAGATTGTTTTGCCACTTGTGAAAGTATATACCGGTAGGTGAAATCAAAATCAGAAGGTCTTACAGAAGGAATGGTTACTTGGGCAGTATCATCAACTTGATGTCTGCTGTGTCAGGAAACCCGGAGAGGCAGTTTTGGATAGTTGATTTAAGTGTTCAAAATTCCTTCTCTAGATTTGTGAAAGGTGCTAAGGTATAATTACTCCTAAAAGCTTTAAACTACAGCATTTCAGTGTTACTTTGGAGAGTTAATGGATGTATCTGTGTTTCATGTGTCTATTTTTCTGTGTTAATGCATCTTAATTCAGGTTTTACATAATTAATTTCCAGTCCTCTCATTCCCTGAAGCGTCATTAGTATGCTCTTCAGCTCAGACGTTGCCTGTTTATGGATGTACAAGTCCATTACTGTGTGATAGGAAAAGACTATTCTGATGTGATGCCTTACATTTATCATGGCTTCATTTTTTATATTGGAGGCTAGATTTTCTGTAACTCTTGTGACCAGCAAGAGCAAAAGTGGATGTTTCTGTTGCCTGTTGCAACTGTATTCTTTAGTTTAATTTTTTGAAATAGTAGCCGTGTAAATTTGTGTTTCAAGCATATCTGAGAGTAAACAAAAATAAATGTTGAGGCCAGTGATGGGATGACAAATTTGTTACCACCACTCCATGACGTCACGACGTCATGGGCGTGGCCAATATCATGACGTCATGATGTCATGGGCGGAGCTGATGTCATGATGTCATGACATTGTGGGCGGGGCCTTAAAATAAAAATAAAATAAAATAAAATAAAATAAATACACACACACACATCCCTCAACCCAACCCACCCACCCATCACACAAACCCGTAAATAAATTAAATAAATAAATAAAATTAAAATTAAATAAAAATACAACCCCAAACACAAACCCCTCACTTACCCCTGGGAAGGCTCGGCAGGGGCGGACGGCCACCATTATCGCCATCGCTGCTCTCACCGTTGTCGCTGTCACCGCCATTGCTGCCGCCATCATCGCCGCCGCTAGCGCCGCCGCCACCATCGCTGCCGCCGTTGCAGTCGTCGCCGTCATCGCCGCCCGGTGTTGCTGCTGGTGTTGTTGCTGCTATTGGTGCCTTCGCCGCCGATTTTTTTTTTAAAATTGGAGCAAAAATGGCTCCGATTTACTGCGCATGTGCAGAAACTCAATCTGCCGCATTGCACATGCGCAGTAAAATTGGAGACAAAATTGCTCCAATTTTATTGCGCATGCGCAAAAACTCAATCTGACGCATGCGCAATGCGGCAGATTGAGTTTCTGCACATGCGCAGTAAATCGGAGCCATTTTTGCTCCGATTTAAAAAAAAATTTTTTTCTTTCGGTGAGGCATCCGGAACCGGACGCCTCAAAAGTTAATTACCCTCCCGGAGAACTCTCCGGGATTGGTCCTACCGGTTCCAGGGAACATCCCATCACTGGTTGTGGCACTTTCAAGTTACAGTATCTCTCTACCTGATGTGTATAAATTGATGCCATGAAGTTTCACTCCTATGTCTGACGCAGTGGACTTGATCCATGAAAGCTAACATTAAAATACAGTGTTTAGTCTTTAAAGTGCCACATTTTTGTATTTTTGTTTTGTTTACTCGCTGATATGTATTCTTTTTGGAGTCTGATCTTTATCTAGGTTACTGTAAGGTAAAGGTAAAAGTTGCAATTGATTGAAAGCCAGTCATATCCACTCTAGGATCATCGCCATTTATAGCCAAAGAGCAGCACTGTCTGTGTCTGCAGATGTTTCTGTGCACATGTGGCAGGCATGACTAGACACCGGAGTGCACGGAACACTGTTTACCTTCCCACTGAAGTGGTTTGTATTTATCTACAGTACTTGCAATTTCTTGCTTTTGAACTGCTAGGTTGGCAGGAGCTGGTACAGAGACAGGAGCTCACTCTGTCGTGTAGTACTTTGGTCTCAAACTCCTGGCTTCTGTCCTTCCAGTCATCAATTTCAGTGTCTTAACCACTAAGCCACAGCAGTCTCAGTTACAGGTTAAATGTGATTAACTATGTGTATATATTTTCTTTGGAAAAGCTAATTTCCTCTACATCCTGAAGGGTTATGTTGACTTTATATCATCTTAGATTTTACTTTGCGAGCTTATAAAAACATTGAAACTTTTTTCAAACATTCTGGGCATTCTAATACAGTACAGTCCTTTAGCATCTTCATTTTATGATATTTTAAAATTTTTATTAAAGTTTTAAAACCAGCTGCTGTGGTTTATTTGTTTACTAATATTTTTGTATTTATGATTTTATTTGTGAGTCACTGAATTATAAATGTGTCCCATAAATATCTGCAAAAATAAACACAAAGTATTTGTTTACTTTGGACATAGGATAATGACTTCATCTTCCACTTTTTTGTACACTTCAGTCTTTACATTATTTAGGCCACTGTGTTTATTCAGATTATAGAATACCATGCTATTCCTTCAGATTGTTTCATATGTTGAAGCCAAATTAAATAAAAGTGCAAGTATATTCTTTTGACTTCTATTTTATACTTTTCTTCTAATGGAACTATTTTAAACCTATATAGTTTTTGAAAGGCCTTTTGTAGTAAATGCAAAAGAGAAAAATTGCATGAAAACACCAGATGTGAGTATGTTCCTCCTTGAAAAGCAGTAATTATATTCAATTAGTTCAAACCTGTGATTTTTCTAATGTTAAATGCTTTGCTTAAAGTGTATTTGACGGAGGGGGGAGATACAATTGAGAAATCAGCAACATGGCATATTTAAAAGACAAATGTGTGTATGTGTTCAGTCCTTTACATAGTAATATTTTCACTGTAGTATATAAAAATAAAAGTATATACAACCTGTGAAATAAACAGAAGGAAAATATCTTAATGTAATAACCTAATAGTTTTCTGTAGGAGGTGGCATAAGTGCTAACAATGTATTCTGCTTCAAAAATTTAATTTAAATTTTTGGCAAAAACTTTTTTTCACCAGTAGATGCCAGAAATGATATTGTATAGTTAGATTAAAAGTAAAGCATAGCTCTTTTTCAGTATTCATTTTAAAAGTCTTTGGCTTATCCTTGTGTGATAACAGCAAAACAGGTTCTCATATACATTTCTCATTATTTTAGGACATCCTGGCAAATGTGTATTGTATAATATTAAGCCAAGTCACAAGTTTTAGTCTGCTTCTTAGAGGGAAATAAGGAATCCCTGCTGCCAATTTAGGGGAAGGAACATGTATACACATGTTTGAGGTCCAAGAATTACAGTAGAGGTTCTTTATTTACCTATGAGGAATATATCAAAAGTTATAATCTAATTTAAGTTATGTAATAGGATTTTGACCACTAAGTCTTACATCTTTGTTCAGATAGGGTGAGCATGAAATAGTTCCCCACCTGATATATGTTAGTTTTCATTTGCATTAGTCTATGTGAAATACAAATTCATAATCAAAATATGCCTCCAAAGTTTATTTCAAGACAGACATAGTATAATATCAATTATAAACATGTAAATGCAGGCTTAGAAGCTTATATTTACAAAGAAATAAATGCTCAATGCATAGCTAATTCAGTACAATTAGATTCAGTTTTACACTTGATAGTTCTTATATCCTCTAGGGCATGATTATGTCAATGTTAAACATTTCACTGTATTTAGCTTAATCTGTTTTATCATTACTATATTCTTCTTTGTTGTTCTTTTGACTCTTGAAACTTCTGGATCTGCCGCAGGAGCATGTAAAGAGACATGGAACACAAAATTTTTGACACTTTCCCCCTATTGTTCTCATACTAAGTTTGGAAAACCATTTTATTTCATTTTCCTTTCTATGTGACTAGCCTTTTCTGTAACTATTTTGTTTTTGGGTGTTTTTTTTTGAAATTATGTCCAGGGTTCTTTGGAAAAGGTAGTAAACTGCTCAGTTTTGAAGTTCTCCTGAAATGTTTATACAGGGTTTTTTCTTGTAGGTTCAAAAATACATGATATCACCACATTCTGCTAAATCTTATGATACACAGCTTTTAAAAAATATATTTGATCAAATCTCTTTTGTGATGTGGGGTTTTGATTTAAATTATTTTAAAATCATGTTAAAGAATAGTCTTCAAAAAAAAATTAGAGTTATTCTTGAATGAGTATGAATATTATTGCCAGTACTTGCTGTCTCCCTAAAATTAAAAATATTGCAAAAATTAATGTCCATCCATCAGATGGGGAAACACTTAATTTAGAAATAATCTTTTACACTTTCCCCTTAATTGGTAAGAAGTGCAGGTTTGTAAATACAATAATTGTGAATGATAAGACATACTTTTGTTGTTAGATGGTTCAGACCTGTTAAAGGAGACAGTTCTAGAATAGGCAGTCTCTCATCTATATGAAAGAAGGTAATGCCTGTTTCATGATGATACTGTCATATTCATGAGAGCATTATAGTACAGTAGTACCTTGAATAATGATGAGACTTGGTTCCACAAGCCTCGTCGTTATCTGGTTTTTAACGTTGTGCGATGCATTGATTGCACAATGTTAAAAAAAGCCCTGTTTTCCTGGAGACTGCAGCAAGCCAGAATGTCGGGATTTGAATCCTGACGTTTTGGCTTGCTGCAGCCTCCAGGGAGGTGGGGGAACTTTGGAAACAGCTTGGAGCGGGTCTTCCCACCTCCCTGGACCCGGCAGGGGGGTCAGAGAGCCCGAAATGGGTAAAAAAATTGTCCTTTTGTTTTAAAACCAATTTTGGGCTCCCTGACCCCCCCCCCCCGCTGGGTCCAGGGAGGTGGGAAGACCCAATCCAAGCTGTTTCCAAAGTTCCTCCACCTTCCTGAAGGTTGTAACAAGCCAAAACGTCAGGATTCGAATCCTGACGTTTATTATTATTATTATTATTATTATATTTGAATTTCTATACCGCCCTACTTGGCAGAGCCAACTCAGGGCGGTTTACACACATGTATAGTTACAGTCACAACATATCAATATCAAATGAAAATAGTCAATAAATAGTCAATATCAGTATCACAGAACATGGCTACCACTTCAAAAATGTCTACGTTTTTATGGAGGGATCATTTGGCGCCCCCCCCCAGAAGGGACCCCGCTGAAAACACTGGTGGTCCTTTTGCCCTCCGAATCTGGCCATGTCCGCGCGACCTTTTCCTCTTAAGAAAGCCTCCGCCGCCTTCCCTCAAACAACCGCCAACCTTCTTGCTTTCCAGAAATCAACATGTCCGTTCCGGCGAACTCCTCTCACGATTTGCCCTTAAATAAGATGGCGCTAGCAGTCGGGGGGAAAGGTTGAAAGGAAGTGGGCGGGGCTACATAAGCAGCATGATCCCGACTCAGCTCTCTGCTTTCCAACGGCGAGAAAACCTCTCGCGCAGCCTAGATAGAACGCCTTGGCCAAGGACGGCGGCGGCGGAGACAGGGCGGGGCGGGAGGAAGTCGTTTTTGCTTGTTGCAGCCTCCAGGAGGGTGGGGGAACTTCAAAAATAGCACACATCGGCTCTAGGGAGGTCGGGAGACCCAATGCGCACTAATTTTGAAGTTCCCCTGATTTTAGCGTTATCCGATGCAGTCGTTATCCGAGGTATTACTGTATAACATAAACTTACTGTATTATGACCTTTCCACTTCTTATATTCTGTAGGCCTCGAAGTAGAGGAAAACCTGCAGTGGAGGATGAAGACAGCATGGATGGGTTGGAGACAGCAGAAACAGAAAACACTGTGGAAACAGGTAAATAATTACATATGTATTGTTGCAGTTCTTCTCTCTCCCCCCACCCCCCAGTAAACATAGAACTTCTCAGCTATTGCTCCTCCGGCCGGATGGCCAGGAGGGTATCTGGTAAAGGCGGCAGCAGCGGCGGGGATCTTATAGCTGCCCGCAATGCTCAGCTGTCGCTCCTCAGGCCAGATGCCACTTTTTTTTTGAAGGAAGGTTAGAAGGAAAGTGTGTGTGTGTGTGTGGGGGGTTATCAGGACCCACCCAGCAGCAAAGAGGCGAGCCAGAAGCAGCAGACGCAAGTGAGAATTTTTTAAAGTTCTTGCTTGCCTTTTCACTGCCAGGTGGGTCCTCATGTCCGTCCCCCCACTTTCTCTCTTACCTTCCTTCCTTCATGAAACGAACATGTTGACAGCCTGTTTGCTTCTATATCCAGCGAGAAGGCGAGAGTTGGAGAGAGACATTTTTTAAGAAAGGAAGGTTAGAGTGTTGTTTTGTTTTAAACTTTCATAGAAAATGTTCCTGAAGTCTGATCCAAATTGTATAAATGTCACAAGAAAGGTTATTTTGTCCTCTATCAATCGCACTTTGGGTCACTTCGATTGGTTGATTGGCTTGGTCACTGGCTCACCGCCAACTGACCCCACTCTTGAAAATGTCATTTTTACAAGTCACGTTTTTCCTTAATATCTTTGTTGTTGATTCCTGCTTCAGCGTCATACTTCTCCACATGTTGTATTTGAACTGTATCCACCTCAGGAAGTTGTCATGTTCAGTTTCTAACAAGTTTTTCCCTTTAACTTTTGCGTTTTTGTGGCCTCGTTTGAGTGGTTCTTTTGTAAAATATTTCATAGTCCCCCCCCCCCCGAAGTCCAATTTCAAATGTAATACTGTCCCCACAAAGGTTATTCTTTCCTCTTTCAAACACACTTTGGGTCACCTGAATCAGTTGTGTGGTTTGGTTGTTGGGCCGCTGAAAACTGACCCCTCCCCAGCGAAGATTGCATTTTTTCAAGGCAACTTTTGGAAGCCGTGACATCATCGTGTTGTATTTTTGGCCAATGGCTCTTTACATTTCTGAAAGTCGCTGAGACGAGCTTTCAGTTGATTTAACCATTATTTTCATGGGTGCTTTAGTTTTGTGGTGGCAGCTCATTGAACGTACTGTACATGATTTTCGTTACATTGCAAAAGCTGCCAGACTACCCAACTGAAAGACCACCCAATTTAAAGAGTAACTCGCTTAAAGAGCAGAAATTTCTCTGAATGTTTGATTTGCATAACAAATAAAACCAACCAAAAACTCAACAAATAAATCGGGGTTTGCAATCCCCCTCACCAGAAGTCACAATTGGTCACTTGCAATGGTGTTTCACTTAAAGAGCTAACTCGCTTAAAGAACAATCCTGTGGAACTCATTATGCTCTTTAAGCGAGGTACAACTGTACAGCAGTTAGTCTTTAAGTTGCCACAATGTTTTTGTCTTTTTGTTTTGTTTACTCTCTGATATGCTTGCACAGAATAAAACTTTTTAAATGGTAGCTGTGTTAGTCTGTGTTTCAATCATATCAGAGTAAACAAAACAAAAAGAACAGTGGTGGGATGTCAAAAATTTAACTACCCCACAGTGACATCATCACAGTGTGGGCGGAGCTAATGTCATGATGTTGTGGGTGGGGCCAAATAAAAATAATAAAAATAATTAAAAATAAAATACTAGGTCGGAAGGAACTACAGAATGAACTCACCACAAGATTGGCTTCATTTTGGCACTTTTCAACTTTTCAACAGTTAAAGAAGTTAGGTACTAAGTCTTTGCCTAACCAATTCTCTAGGATAATATGCCTTAATGTAAATGTAAAACAGCTGTACCTCCTTAAGGGTTCTCCAATTGGAACAGCAATTGGAACAGCACAGGTGTAGCTTATTGATGAGGTAACTCCAAGACTTTGCTTAAAAACCCCAAGCCAGGCCATCAGGCCTTTTTAGGAACTGTGCTAGTACGTCAATATAGGTAAAGGGATTAAATACACATTAAAATACACACAGACACACCACATCCAAAGGTGAGTCACTTACCCTGGGGAGCAGGCTATAGGGAGCTTCAGGCTAGCAGCTTCTCTTCCTACTCCCCGCTTGGGAGGACAGCAAGGAGGTCGTGCATACGCGCCAAGCACTGTAGGCGTGCATGCACACCAAGTGCTTGGCGCACATGCACAGTGAAAAGGTAAGCCCCAAAGGTGGTTCCCTCTAAAAGCTGCTACCGGTTCTCCGGGAAACTGGGGAAAGTTACTACCAGTTCTAGAGAACTGGTTAGAACCTGTCACATCCCATCACTGAAAAAGAACCTCCCTTAGCCTGCTCCAGACCTTCTCCCCCTCCACGCACACTCCGTCCATGCTCCATCCCTCTCCACACCCACAGAAAATTCACTTACCCTGGGGAACACATGGCAGGGCAGTTGGGCAGCTGTTCTTTCTCCTCTTCCTCCACACTGGGGCTGACGCCAAGGAAGGAGAGCACTCGGCGCGGCCATGCTGGGCCCAATTGCACTTTCTCCTCCACCTCCCGGCATGGCACACATGCAGCATGGCATGCAGATTGACGTGCAGGGGGGGTGGGATCCCAGGGGAGGCTGCCACAACAAGGCCGGGCCGCAGCCTCCGGGCCATCGACTCTGCTCGCTGCCCGAACTTGGAAGTGGAGGAGGCGGTGGGTGGGGCAGGGCAGGGAGGTGGGCGGGGCAGGGTAGGGAGGTGGATGTGACCACCTAATTTTACTACCACCCCGCCCGAAAGGCCCCCAATTTTCCCACCCTCTGCTCGAAGGCCACCCAATGTTACCCCCCCTCCCGGAGGGGTGCGGACTGGTTACTGCCCACCACTGAAGAAGCACCTTCCTTACAAGCAGCCTACAAGGAACACCTTGCTTACAAGCAGGATGCAAGAAGCACTTTACTGGTTTTAAAAATTATTTTCAGAACAAGAAGGAGGGGAAAGGAGTGTGAGGCTTCTCTCAATAGTTTAGGCTTGTTTGAAGGCATTTTTTTCAGGCAAAGAACCCTTATGTTACGGCTGAATCCTTTGCTTTTTTGAAAATGTATATGGCCAGCTCAAAACCACCACCACCACCACATGGAGTTGCTGTCCTTTAGGAAGAAGTTAAAAATATGGCTGGCGGGGCAAGTATGGGGTCCTGGAAGTACAGTGACCCCAGCTCGCTGGTTGGTTTGAGCCCCCCCCCCTCTCTTAATCTTTTAATCTTTTGGTTTCTAAGATTCAGCTTTTAATCTTTGATTTAATGCTGTAATTCGCTGATTTATTTAAAAAAAATTTTTTAACTTTTAAAAATCTTTTATAGCTTTAAAATCTGAAGTTTTAGGGATGGTCTTGATTTCTATGTTATGTTTTATGATATGTAAAGTGCCCTGAGTTGCCCGGCTGAGGAGGGTGGTGTATAAATACAAATAAATAAATATTTCATGTCAGAAATTATTTTGGCTTGAAAGGATTTTTGCTGGAGAAACTCTGCTCAGGGGAAACCCGAATGAGACTCCTTTCATGTCCCCAAAAGCTGAGACAGAGATGGGAACTCAATCTGTCATGCAGGGTCAGGTCTCAAACGCTGACTTGCCAGCCTTCCAGCTAACAAGGCAAGCTTCTTAACTGCTAAGCCACCGCAGCCCCAATAATAGTAATAAGATCCTGACTCTTTTCTCAATTGGCTTCTGACTGGGCCTTGAAGAGAAAAGCAAACAAACCATCCTCTTGTATTTGTTTCTCTTTCTCAGCTTCTTCATGGAGACAGACTCTTCATGGAGCTGAGAAAGTGTTTAATTTGCCAAGATCCTGAAGCGGCTGTCTTCGTCATCCACTTCATAAGATTGTCATATGGACAGTGGGCTGTTGGAGACCTGATTGAGTTGCTTGAGATCTGTATACTATTCGGGTGCAAGGATCACACTAAATGACATACCAGACCTCTTAGCAACCTCATTTAGCCTGAACCCTCTCACTCTAAAACAAACATGTAGAGAATCTTAAAGACAAACTGGTTTGTTTCAGTGTGACCTTTCATGCAGTCCACATCTTTAAACACAATGTTGAATAGGTATTATAGTAAGAAAGATGAAAAAAGAAACTCATTGATACAGGCATAATCATATACTATACTGTAATTAAATTATCACTCATAATAAGAGCAGGACGTGGTCACTCCTCCCATTTTGAACCTCTGTGTACTTATAACTAATTTTATAAGATGTGTTAATGGCAACGTATGCCTATATAGTGGATATGTATGACAGATGAAAGAATGAAGGCTGATTGGTTAGAGTGGTTGGAAGGTTGTGTGAATGGGGTCTGTGTGTCAGTTAAGAGGAGACAGTTTGGAATTAGAATCAGAGAGAAGTCAGTTAAGAGTTCAGAAGGTTAGAGCAGTGAGTTAGACCAGAGAGTCTGGAAAAGAAGGGTGCCTATTTTAGCCAGAAAAAGTAGTTCACGCTACAGCTTATTAACAGAAGAATACCTACAGTATGTATGTCAAAAAAATTCATAGTCTGTAGAGAAAATACTTCTTCTGTGGGGGGTTTAAAGCTCAAAATGCTACATTTTACTGTTGTTTTACCCTTCATCATTTGCATATTAGAACCTATCTTTCACTTAATCCGTATTATCAGTGGTTTCTCAATTAAAATCCTATTTGCTTGTTTCAACCCAACTTTCCTCATTATTTATTTTATGGGTAG
This sequence comes from Furcifer pardalis, assembly GCA_030440675.1. Lineage (NCBI taxonomy): Eukaryota > Metazoa > Chordata > Lepidosauria > Squamata > Chamaeleonidae > Furcifer > Furcifer pardalis. The sequence goes on from CP126897.1 coordinate 103,551,630, forward strand.
TTAAGAATATGGAACCTAGACTATAGACAGACAAAAATATATCATGCAACTTTGACATAGTACAGATGGATGAAATTTTTGAGAGTGGGTTTTCTTTCTAGGTAACACCTTCTCTAGTAGCACTACAGAGTGGTGGCTAGGGTTTCAAGTGTTGAAAGGTGTCTTGAGTTGTGTCTGCAGCTGCCTGAACCAGCTCACTCGAAAAAACATGCCTAAGGGAATGTGTGATACAGTTAGTGAGAGAATAAGTGAAAGGATTGTCATCTCTTGGGGTTGGAATATCACTACTGACATGTACTTACAGTTTGACCTGTATCATTTGGGAAAATAAATAGAGCAAAATCATGAAGAATGGGACAGTGTCAAGGTTCTCTTCAACACATACAATTAAAAGTTACTCTTCTTATTTAACAGAAATCAAGGAACAATCTACAGAGGAGGATGCCCAAGCTGAAGTGCGCTGTGAGAAGAAGCTAACACAAATCCTTCATCACTCAGTGTCTGAAGAATCTGCAAGCTCTGTTACCTCTGTTGGTATTGAAGCAAAAACCAGGTAAATAAGACAAATTGTCAAATTAATGGTAGTGAGAGGGTTGGAACTTGGATGGCAACAGGTAAAGGTAAAGGTTTCCCTTGCTTGAAAGCCAGTCGTATCTGATTCTAGGGGTCAGTGCTCATCTCTGTTTCAAAGCCGAAGAGCCAGCGTTGTCTGCTTCTGCAGATGTTTCGGTGGTCATGTGGCAGGCATGACTAGACACCGGAGCGCACGGGATCCTGGAAATACAGTCTCTGAAGCATATTGTCTCTGTTCAGAAGCATTAATCTGTTTAGCAGCTGTTATGTTTGAAACCAATAGAATTGTTTGCAGGAAGAATTGGAGTGAGAAAATGTTTCCCAAGGGTCTTCTGTTAATAAATGACAAAGAAAGATTATCACCATTGTCAGATATTAACTCAAGAGATTTAACTACTGTTGGAGTTTTGCATGTGAATTGACTATAACAGAGGTTTCAGTCCCTTACTTCAGCAACATTTCAGCTGTCTAATACTAGGTAAGACTGCACATGGAGTATGTTATAGTTTACCAGTTTATTTTTCCATTTTCTGTTTTGTGCTAGCTTGTCTTTTGTTATAAACTCAGGTTTGCACCATCATACATGTATAAATAAATACTGTGTTTTTAAAATAACCCTCCAAATCTGCTAATTATTAAAAGACCAAATAAAATTTATCTACTACACTTCAGTTCAAAACATTCCACTAATACAGTATGTTATGCTTAAAACTGCATATACCTCATAACTATTGATGAATTTCTAAATACCCACTAGTAATTTCAGAACTTGTTATAACAATTAATTCAACTGCGGTATAGGATTTCTTGGCTGTATTTATTTTTCTTTATTATTGCATTTTATATACTGTGATTCCTCTGGAAAATAGAGCTTAAGTGAATAATAAATATAATTAAATTAAATTACAAACATTTTAAAATGCTTAAAGGGGTTTTATAGTCTTAAATACAAAAAGCTAACTTGGACTTTAATACAGCTTTTAACCCAGGTTGGTTTTAAAACTGCTAATAGCTGTTCAGCTTTATGTAACTGATGTTTGCATTAGAAATCACTGATGATGGCAAATGTGCTCTACTGTAGCTGTCTGGCAGCTAGGAAGTATATATAGTCTGCAAATTTCATGGAGGTAAGGAGAATGACATCAGTTGGTTTTTGGTAGAGCCAGACACATTTTGTAGGTTCTTCTGTAGACTAACAGCAATGGAAAAGGGAGATTCATTCTCTGACATTTACTGTAAATGTATATTTTTAGAATGTGTTTTTTCCTCTGTCACACCACCAGCAAGTGCTAAAAGATGTACCCTTTGCATATTATACTCAGGACCTCATTTAGTTTAGGTTGTATGTTGCAGAATTTCTAATTTTCTGAGTCAGATAAATATTCACCAAAGGTATTTTTTAAAATAAGCTGGATCTGACAATATCTGATTTTTGAAAGTGTAAACAAGCTATGCTACCATCACCCACGGTGACTGATGCCTAGCGGTAGTTCTTGTACTAAAATTTTTCCCCTTATACTCTTCTCAGTTGTCAGAACAGCTCAGGATGCAGCTTTTTAACAATTGCGACATCTCTCATGTTTCTCTCCAGTCAAAATTGTTTGCATTTATTGTGTATTTCTGTTGTGCCATGTCCCATCAAGCTGGAACTGACTTTTTGCAATCTTAATAGGGATTTCAAGGTAAGAGATATTTAAGGAATAGCTCCAGTTTTATAACCTCACTTTCCAGTGAACTTCCATTGCTGAGTGGAGATCCAGAACTGGGGTTCTTGAGTCCCGCTGCATCAACTACACCACTCTGGATATTCATTCTTCTATTATATACTTTTAAAGAGTGAAATTTGATTTGTAATTCTGTATGACAGAGGACTGCATCTTCATCTTCTATGCCCGTGACGGAAAACCTTGGCACTCCAGGTGTTCTTGGACTTCAGTTCCCAGAAGCACAAGCCTCTGCGAATCCACACAAATGGACTTTCTTGGGTTTACTGTGTGTGTTCTTGGACTTCAATTCCCAGAAGCCCAAGTCTGTGAATCCACATGAATGGGTTTACTGTGTATACGTAGAAAGACTTGGGCTTCTGGGAATGGAAGTCCAAGAACACCTGGAGTACAAAGGTTCACCATCACTGTTGTATGCCCATACTTTTAAATAATTGTTGTTGATGAGGGGATGGAAGAACCTACATTAAAATAACAGTGTTGTATTTAGTAACATCAACAGGCAAGCTTTGTTGTTGACAACAATATCATTTGGTTTCATGTCTTTTAGTCAGTTTCTCAAGTTTTCCTTCACTTTCTGACTTTTTAGCAGTGAACAGCTCTGCGCCTTTTGTTACTGTGGGGAGCGAAGCTCATTAGGACAAGGAGAACTGAAACGATTCAGCCCAACCCCAGGGTTTATTGCTCCTTGGAACATCCAGACTTTAAGTAAGAGTGAAACGAGTGACAACAAGGATGGCATTTGTGAGAGTGCTCCAAGGCAGAACTCAGTCCTGCACAAATCGAGATTACAGAAGAAGTAAGCTTTTTTACCCTTGAAATAATTTATTTATTTAATCATATTTGTGTGACACCCTACTCAGAATGACTCAGGGCAGCTAACACAATGTTGGAAAATAACAATCCAAAATAAGTATTTGAATTGCTGTTCCAGACTTCTGAATTCTACAATGTTAGTGTAATGAAAAAAAAAAACCCTCACATACTTGTGACTTAAAAATATAAATATGCTTTTATCATCAGAAAGTGCTAGGGACTGCAGTGGCTCAGTGGTTAAGAAGATCCCCTTGTTAGCTGGAAGGCTGGCAAGTCGGCAGTTCGAGACCTGGGTACTGCATGATGGATTGAGCATCCGTCTATGTCCCAGTTCTTGGGGACATGAAAGGAGCCTCGTTTGGGCATTCCCAGAGTGGAGTTTCTTCTGCAAAAAATCCTTTCAACCCAGAATAATATCAGAGCTATAGAAAGACAAATGGCAGAATACATAGAAAATTGCGTTTTAAACAAGGGCCGTTGGAAGCTGGAGTGGTAATACAGTACTTAGGATGAAGCCATGGCTAGAGTTTTGGATTGTCTGTTAATAATCGGGGTCAGAATCCTTCTCATTATGCTGCTTATTAGAATGGAAAGGTAATGTGACTGTTTCTCAGCTTTTTATCACATGGTGGTTGTAAGGTTGCAGCTCTGTGAAAGTGAAGAGTACAAATGTAATATAAACTGCTGATAACATTACCAGGTTTTTCTTCTTGTTAGCTATCAATAAAAATATATTCTATAATTCCTAGGAAGTATCTTGCTTATAGAGGGCTCATTATTAATCCAGTTTATATTCTGTTTTGCAGCTACAGTACTAATATTTTTTTCTAGTTTGTTTCTTTATTTGTCTCATGTACATCCTATCTGTCCTCCCGTTATATCAAAACAGTGGTCTTGGCTCTCTTCTCTCTACTTTAGCCTCATAACAGTTCAGGTTAAAAGACTATGATTAGCCTGAGGTCATCCAGTGAGCTTCATGACTGAGTAAAAAAATTTAACCTGGGTGCCCTGCATAATACTTCATCACTTTTAACTACTGTACAAAACTGTTTTTTATTCTTGTCATTATAAATATCAGTGAACTATTTCATGGCTGTGTTTTCTGAGAAATTGAATGATTTCTTATTTCAAATTGGAAAATGTGATTATAGGCATTATGTTTTTTAAAACATTGTGGTGCTGGAAAACCAGGGAAATCAGTCAGTGTATAGTGCAACATATGTTTAAAATAAAGTTGCTATTTCCACTTCATTTCACTCTTACTTTGTGTAAACTCTTCTGAAAGGATGGTATTGCTGTTCATTGGACTCTGTTGTGCTGGCTGATTAGCAAATGTTTTTGTAGCCTATGAGAAAGCACAAAATTAATTTAGCTTGGAACGACTATCTAGCTCTGTCCCTTGAGGATGGTGATGTAATCATACCCAAGTGCCATGTTGGCTGGCATTCAAGTTTAAGGTACTAAAGGGATTGTTGAGTTGGAGTTTTTTGATTGGTGGCTGGTCCTGGACTGCTGCCAGTAGAATGAAGCAGTAAAGTAGGAAATGAAACAATAACAAAAGAAAACCAGCCTTTTCATGGGACTTAAGGTGGATCATTTTAAGGAGAAATAGGGTGGTAAAAAGACAAAATTAAAATTCATGTTTTGTTATTTTTCATTTTTCTTTTGTGTATAGCTAAATTTAAATTCTTTGGCTATTTTTAAAATTTCCTCAATTTGAAACAATTTTTTTTAGTCCCTCTTATGTGGAATGAATGTTCATTTGTTATATGAATATAACATAAATACAAATTACTGAATTGGCAGTACAACTTGATACTAGAGACAATAAAAATAATGTAAGTAACGTAAGTAAATTTTCTTAACATATGTGGGTGAGATTCATACAAATAAAGTAAGTAGATGAAATCAGACTAACTAAAGCAAATGGCTGAAAAATGAATATTGCAGTTTTATCTTCCCAAAACCCTGCTATAGTAGAAGTTCTAATTTTTTTACTGATTGCTTGAGTCCACAAAAGCATTTTCTGCAACATTAAAAGTAATTGCATACTAACGTGTGTATATATGATCATATAAAGGTGGCATATATTCTAGAAAAACTAAAGACAAATGACTAAGGTACATAGGCTTTTTTTGTGGTGGGGCTGGGGTTATAGGATCATGAATAAGAAACCACCTAGCATTTATCCATAAGATTAAAAAGTTTAGAGCAGAGGATGACCCAGGACTGGAATGCCAGAGATGTTGCAAAAAGATTCCTGTTTATGGCATATGAAATCATTACAAAGAAGGCAATTTTGCATATTAGAGCAAGAAACAGGTCTCCACGTTTCCAATGTCAGGTCTTAAACTGAATGTGGCACAAGACTTCTTTGGTTATGATCTTCCACATTTCCTTGTATTTTCCCTCAATGCAGGATAGATTACATATATAATGTATATGTGTACATATACTGTATAAAACATACACATAAAACATATAGTATTTCTTCATTCCTTCATAGCTTAAGCAGGAGTTGAGCGTTACAGTGTTGAGGAAAGTGAAAGGGAGAAACGGAATAGATAGCTGTATCTTAGAGTACGTCTATCTTTAAAAAAAACTTTGAAGGGTTCAAATTACCGGTAGCATCAAAAGTGCAACAGCACCACAAATCTTCCATTTTTGTCAAGTACTTAGAAACAAGAAAATATCTACATCTGAATTTTTTAAAAAAAATTATACACATATCTATACTGTGTTAATTGCAATCACTTAACCATTTTTTCTATTGCATACAGAGAGAAGTCTCATCAGAATATATCATCCTGTACAAATATAAGTACTCAGACTACTCCTGATGATCAGGTGGTCAAATTCTGGGATGAACTCAGAATGGTTGGCTTACCAGATGACATTGATGTCCAAGCCTTATTTGAGCCAACAGGTACTGTTACTGTATTGCTTTTAAATATTCTTAGTGATCAATGTAGAGTTTCATTCAAATCATTCCATGGGAAATCTCCCTCTATCCTATTCAACTTTCTATGTAATATGTCAAGCTATGCTTTGCTTGGCTCATGGGATAAATAGACTAATTCTGCTAAATGTGAAAAAAAAACACCAGGCCCATTGTGGTGTGGAAAGCAGCTAGACCAGTGATTTCTAATGTGGAGACAATGTCCCACAGGGTGACTTCAGTTCCCAGAAGCCTAAGTCAGTACATTGGATGATCAGTGCTTTGGAGAATTGACTTTGGCTTCTGGGAATTGAAGTCTAAAAACCAAACGTTGGGAAATACTGAGCTAGACCCAGGAAAAAGCCCATAGTGGAATATGACTAGTGAGCTAAAATTCCTTGAAACACTATTTTACACTACTCAATAGGCTCTGCTATTAAATCACGAAATCAGGAATTTTCATATACTGTAATCTAATGTATTGATGACAACAGCAGCAGTACTAAATGAAACTATGGAACATATACTTGATTTTGAAATGAATGTTATTCTAAGCATTTCTTATGTATTTCTATGCATTTAGTTTTTATGTGTATTATTTTTAAATATTTTACTTCCTGGCGGAAAGTGAGGAGGACCTAAAGAAGCTCCTGATTAGGTTAAAAGAAGAGAGTGAAAAAGCTGGCTTGAGACTAAATATCAAGAAAACCAAGATCATGGCAACAGGCCCTATCAGTCCCTGGAAAATAGATGGGGAAGAAGTAGAGGCAGTGACAGATTTTACTTTCCTAGGATCAAAGCTCACTGCAGATGGTGATTGCAGCCATGAAATAAAAAGGCGACTGATTCTCGGGAGGCAAGCGATGAGAAACCTGGGGAACATAGTGAAAAGTAGAGACATTAAATTGCAAACAAAGATTCGCATAGTCAGGGCAATGGTATTCCCTGTGGCAATGTATGGTTGTGAGAGCTGGACCATTAGGAAAGCGGAGCGCAGAAAAATAGACGCCTTTGAGATGTGGTGTTGGAGGAGAGTTTTGAGAGTACCCTGGACAGCGAGGAGAACAAATGGGTCAATCTTAGAAGAAATCAAGCCTGACTGCTCCTTAGAAGGTCAAATAATAAAGATGAAGCTAAAATACTTTGGACATCAAATGAGAAGAGAGGACTCACTTGAGAAAGCCTTGATGCTGGGAAGGGTGGAGAGCAAAAGAAGAAGGGGACGGCCCAAGATGAGATGGCTAGATGGTATTGTGGAGATAATGGGCACAGAGCTGAGTGAGTTGAGAGGGATGGTGGAGGACAGGAGTGCCTGGAGGACAGTGGTTCATGGGGTCGCAGAGGGTCGGAATCGACTGTGCGACTGAACAACAACAAAATGCAACTTACAAAACATAAATAAGAGAGTGTATTCTTTTTAATCACATGAAATAAGTAAGAGTGCAGTAAAGTGATGTACACTAGTATCCTGGATAACGATGAGACTTGGTTCCACAAGTCTCGTCGTTATCCGGTTTTTAACATTGTGCGATACATTGATCACATAACGTTTAAAAAAGCCCTGTTTCCCTGGAGGCTGCAGCAAGCCAGAACGTCGGAATTTGAATCCTGACGTTTTGGCTTGCTGCACTTGCTGAGGACGTCGGGGAAGCCCAGAAACAGCTTGGATCGGGTCTTCCTACCTCCCTGGACCCGGCAGGGGGGTCACGGAGCCCAAAATTGGTTTTTAAAAGTCCATTTTTTTTACCAATTTTGGGGGCCCTGACCCCCCTGCCGAGTCCAGGAAGGTGGGAGGACCCGATCCAAGCTGTTTCTGGGCTTCCCTGACATCCTCAGCAAGTACAGCAAGCCAAAACGTCAGGATTCGAATCCTGACATTTTGGTTTGTTGCAGCCTCAAGGAGGGTGGAGGAACTTCAAAAATAGCGCGCATCGGCTCTAGGGAGGTCAGGAGACCCGATGCGTGCTAATTTTGAAGTTCCCCCACCCTCCTTGAGGCTGCAACAAACCAAAACGTCAGGATTCGAATCCTGACGTTTTGGCTTGTTACAGCCTCAAGGAGGGTGGGGGAACTTTGGAAACAGCTTGGATCGGGCCTTCCCACCTCCCTGGACCCGGCAGGGGGGTCAGGGACCCCAAAATTGGTTAAAAATGGACTTTTTTACCAATTTTGGGGGCCCTGACCCCCCTGCCGGGTCCAGGGAGGTGGGAAGGCCCGATCCAAGCTGTTTGTGGGCTTCCCTGACGTCCTCAGCAAGTGCAGCAAGCCAAAACATCAGGGTTCAAACTCTGACGTTTTGGGTTGCTCCACTGGCTGGGGACGTCGGGGAAGCCCAGTAACAGCTGTAGATCGTGTCCCCTGCCTGCTCCAGAGAGATCAGAGGACCCGATCTACAGCTGCAGGGTGGCTGGGGAAGCTGATGGGGACTCCCTGTCGGCTTCCCTAGCCACCCGCCCTTGCCTCCGCAGCTGTGGGGTGACTGGAGAAGCCGACGGGGGGAGCCCCCCCGGTCAGCTTTCCAGCCACCCCACCCCTGCCTCCGTAGCTGCAGGGTGGCTGGGAAGCTGAACAGAGAACCGCGTTCAGCTTTCCAGCCACCCTGCTGCTAAGAACGACTGTATCGGATAACGCTAAAAAGAACGTTATCCTGTGAAAATCTTCCCCCCAAATTTGTCGTCGTTATGCGGTTTTAGTGTTATCCGATGCAATAGTTATCCAGGGTATTACTGTATGTTGAAAACCTGCATTTAGCTATACAATTTCCCTTGAATCTTTCAATACAATAATAAAAATTTGGTTTTAAACTTGCATTCTTGGAAAAGATATACATTATTTCCTTACCTTCCTGTAAATGAAGGCAAGGATCATATATCATGAACAAAAGTTGAGTTGGAAGTTAAAAAAAAGATAAATACATTTCCTGTCTAGATAGACATTATGTCTGTCTGTCTCATGTATTTTTCTTTGTCTTCTGTCTCTGAAGCAGTAAAGTTAAGTATTCTTGGCAAATGCTTTAGAACTAATCCAATCCTTTGCTGATCATCATGTGATAGGTTACTGCTGGGCTCATCACCGCTGTGCAGAATGGTCATTGGGAGTTTGCCAGACTGAAGAGCAGCTATCAGTGAAGGTGGACAAAGCTGTTGTCTCAGGGAGCACAAAAGTGAGTTCAAAGTCATTACAATTGTGTGAGTTTTAAATCCTTCAGATTTTTCTTCCCAGTATAAATGTCATAACTACTGAAAGCACGTCACTAATGACTTATGACATTAGGGGTTTCGTTATTCCAAAGCACAGTTTCATTGCCCATACTGTATTAATTTGGTTTTAAAGCCAGTAGTAGAAGAAAAGGGAATGATATTTCACTAGCAAATCTTTCAGGCATTGTCCTGTGATAAGTATTAATTTAACAGCTGGGACTTTAGTTTAACTCTTACTTGATTCACTTCTGATGCTGAGCTAATGGCACAGTCAGTCTTCCCAAGAAATCTACTTGCAACCTGACATGCTCAATAAAGCGAGACCATTGTGTAATAACTTCCTATTGTGGGTTTATTATTATATGTGCCGATGGATATTATTTTTTTCTTGTTTAAGAGAAATTTTGGTATCTACTGTCACACAGCAGGTGTGCCCTGAAGGACACAGCAGCTGAGGTTCATGCATGGAAATGTGTCCTGTGGCTGGAATATACTTAAACCAATTTGTTTCAAATTGTCAGTCAAGGTTTTGTAATAAATGAAATAGAAATGTGATTTCTGCTGTCTTTTTATAGAAATTTCTAGCGGTGAACATTGTTTTTTATTCAGCATTTCTACTGTGTTAGCATATAAGGTTTTTTTTTTTTGGAGAAAGAAAGTTGGGCTAGTTTGAAGGACTACCCGAAATTATGTTTGTACATTTATGCACAGTGAAGATTTTAAAGATGATGTTTAAATGTTCTATGAACATCAATACAGCAGCTCCTGTTTCTTGGGGCACTGAAAGAAGCTTGTATGCCTATCCACTCTCTTCTGTAATCCTAAAACAATGGGACACAGTTCTTTCTGGCACAGAATAAGAAAGTGAGCTCTCTGCAGCTGCTTGTTCTTTTGTCAATGGTTATGATCTGGTTTTCTGTTGCTAAGATGTTCCTCCTTGATTATCCATCTCTGCCTTTCCAGGCCTTCTAGATATGCTACTCTCGGTCAGTGGTCAAAGAAATCTTTGCTTTGGTCATAGTTCTGAGGAAAAATAGGAGAAGGCAGTAATTTTTTTGGAAATTTCAGACAGACTATGGTGGAATGTCAGAATAAGTGACTGGGCAACTGAGCATAACTGTTTGTTGTCTAGGCACACAAAAGCTTGTTTGCAGACTGTTCCTTTCCTTTCTAAACCCTGCCATGAAGGGTTTTAAATGCATTTTTCAGGAATTTAGAAGAAGCATAAGAATGTAATAAGAACAACACTGGATCTTATCAAAGACCAATCTGGTATAGCATTGTGTTACTTTAAATACCATGTGCATTGTCTGGCATACTGGGATACTGAGGTACACTGCTTCCAATACTAGAGTTTACTTATAGCTATTAGGACTAGTAGCCATTGATAGTTGTGTGTTCACTTTGAAAAATTAATTTTCCTTCATTTTGAGGGTACACGATCTTGGAAGGTGATTAGCATATGCAGTGACAAAGTGCAACAATGCAACTGTATTTCAGATTATTTAAATACAGATTGTGGTCACTGCATTCAAATAATCGACCTGTGGAAGTTTGTGGAAACATGTTGGGGGGAACAGAGATCAAATATGATTTTATTAAATGAATACAAACTATTTTTATTTTAAAATTAAACACATTTGGTAAAATCCTATTGGTGCACATTTATGCTGTCATAAACTGGATTAGATGTGATAAATATTTAAACTAATGAAAGATTTCAAGACTCCCTAGGGCAGGGGTTCCCAACCTATGGCCGTGAGCTGGACCCAGGCTGCGACACCATTCCATCCGGACTGTCACCACCACACCCGGAAGTGGACACATTTATAACAGCCATAAAATGCACCCATGCATGTGTAAATGCAGTTACATCAGCTGTAAATGCGCCCGCAGCTGTCTTAAGTGTGGAAGTGGGCGCATTTGCTTTGGGGGGGGGGCGTGGTCCAGCCCCTCTCAGCTGTCCAGGGGGCATGGTCAGGCTCATGGCATAAAAAGGTTAGGAGCCTCTGCCCTAGGGCTCCTTTTGCCCTTGAAAAGCCTTTGGGAGCCATGGGACATGTACTGGGGGTGTATTTAACAAACAGAAACCACCACCTTATCTCCAGCAATTTCATTCCTGCCAGCTGTGATACAGCAGATTTTTAACTATTAAAAGCTAAAAAGCTTTACTATTAAAAGCTTCCCACCCAAATTCTGAGACTCCCAAGGTCTCCCCCAGAGTAAAATGAAACCCACTGGGTCCTTGAACCTTGAAAGATATATAGATAGGGAGATTTTTGAGTTGTTTAAATTAATTATTTCTGGCACTCAATCCAGATTGCCTACTAATTGCAGGGAACTGTTCTAAACCCAAAATCTTCTGGGGAACAACTGATGGTACCTTAAACTATAACGTTGGCAATGCATAATTAGATTAACCTATGAGTTTTTCATGTAAGGCAGTTTTAAATGTTTACGTTTAGAAGTTTACTGGCATTTTAGCTTTATTCTGAATAATTGATCTATTTTGGATTAGCTGAGACTTCCTTTGATTACAATCCATATATTTATATCAGTTCTTTGGATTATTTCACCACTTCCACAGTTGTACACTCTTGTATTTGCCTTTTTTAAAACTCTCATTGGACATCTGGAAGTCAATTTTTAAGTAGCCAAAGATCTTATTTTTCCTTGCTGTATAATACAGTAGAACCCCTGGTTATCGACGCTTTGGGTAATGGAAAACTCAATTTACGGAAAGAAATCAATTGAAAATAATGCCTCGGCTTATGGGATTTTTTTTTTTTTTGGAACAGTGTTTTGGTTTTCAATCCATTCTTATGGGAAACCGCACTTTGCTTTACAGAATTATTGTTTTCAATGCATTCCTATGGGAAACTTATGAGCACTTCGCGATAAGGAATTTTCGCTATGTGGAATGGATTAATTCTGTTATCTGGGGGTTTATGTACAGTAATACCTCGGATAACGCTAAAACTTGGTTCTACAAGTCTTGGTGTTATCCGATTTTTAGTGTTATCCGATCCATGTTAAAATCCTATGGGATGGATTGGATAACGTTAAAGCTCCATTGTAACCACACAGGCTTTAGCAGTTGTTATCTGATCCATCCCATAGGACCTTAATGTTATTCGATCCAATTCTCCTCCCCAGATTACTTAACGTTATCCGATTTTAGCATTATCCGAGGTAAACGTTATCCGAGGTATTACTGTATGTAATTTGTAAGAGTCTCTTTAGAGGGGTGTTTTGTCTTCTTCTGATGTTTTTGCTAGTGAAGATGAAGGCAAGGGGAAGGGACCTCACCCTCATGGCCAATACTAGTGGTTCCTCAGATTGCTCTTGAAGCAGAAAGGAGCAAATGCCATGTTTCAGTAATCTATGAATTGAGGCATATAGCTCTACTTCAGTGGAAACATTGTTTATCAATTATTATGCATTTAAAAATCTGGTTGAATAGATGCTCTATAATTTTTTCAGTGTTTTCTTTTGGCATATTCTTTTCTGAGGGGTATGCTGTGGTTCCCTTACTGATCAAGGTGACCAGCAAGTCCACATTGTTCTATTTCAGGGAAGTTTACAATAATTAAATATACTATTGCGTTCAGTTTAGTGTTAAAGTGTTAATGAATAGTGTGCTGTCTCCCTATACTCTGAGAGTCTGTTAAATTACTTCTGAGGCTAGGGAGGTCCTTTCTGTACTTCTCTGCCACCTGATGCCTGAAATTCAGCAGATGGCCTGTTCTTCAGAAATACTTGGGAAAACATCATGCACATACCACAAAAGAAGCTTATTTAATAAGAGAAGTAACACTTCATTTTATTGAATCAGTTTAGTTATTAGAAGATGTCTGTGGCAGTAAATAAATATACCGGTAGCTATATCCTTAAATTACTTATTCTTGGGTAGTTCCATTGAGAAGACAGCTGAGCTCTAGCCATCTGTTCACTGCTGCTGCATGTACAGAAATAAACTAGTAATATGAATTCTGAATGGATAGTGAGGACCCAATCCAAAATATGTGTTTATATCACTATCTGTTTAATGTGTGTGCAATACAAAGCTCAAAATCCATCCATAGATTGGTAATATATGAAATGAAAGTTAACATTCAAATTATTTGCTGTAACGGGAAGTTCATTCTGAATTTATTTTTACATCAGTTATTCCAGTGTGGTTCATTTTGATATGCATGAATAATGAATTAAGTACCTTCATAGATTAATTGTCCAAACTAGTTTGACATTATAGTCTTATAAATGGTACAAGCATGTGTTTGTTTCATTTCAAGTTATGTTAGCACTGTCCATCAAGAAGCAAAAACAGCTTTATTTCTGACTAGTTCTTTTTTCTCCTCTGAAGAGCTGCTCTTAATTTCTTGTAAAAAGAATGTACTGTAGAAAATTCTCTTTGTGATTGTACTCTTGGCAATGAAGCAGGAAGGCAGAGTTTTCACTTGCTTTTGTAATTTTAGTGCTATGGGGAAAGGCTCTTTCTGGAACTCTGCATTTGTATATCAGAGAACTGGAATGATAGAATGGAGGGTATTATTACAAAGGGATTTCAAAGTCGGTTTCATGCCCTTTTAAATTAGAATTACAACATATACTTGAAAGCTTGGGTGCTTGAAAAAACAGTGGACAAAGGCATCTAGAGAGAAACTAACATTGTCGGCTACAATTCGTATCTGAGAACGCATTTTTCCCGAAGACGGAAAAATGCCATTGGTGTGAATTTGTTTAAGGTGGATCCTAGCTTGCCATGAAGTGACCCACACACTATGATCATGGAGCCATCTCCTGTGGCACATATGAAATGAGACATGCAGGACTGCAATTGACTGCCACAGCCTTGAGGATATGGACAAGGTGCACCTTCACAGCCTGTCCATCTGGCATGGCCTCTTCTGCCTCCATGACCATTGGGAATCAGAAAATGGTTCCTCCTCTACTCATTTTGCTGTTGGGTCATTGGCCCAATATGATGGTTTCCAGTGAGGGGGACCATCACCCCACCTAAAGGGGCTCATCCACCCCTAACCATTGTCCCCTTTAGGGAGTCAGGTTTTTTACTGCTGCCCAACACTCGGTGTTGAGTCGCTGGCTCTATGGTCTACTCCATTATCGTAGAGGGATGTCTGGCCAGACAGGTCAGAGAAACTAACAGAGCAGGCTCAAAACACAAAATAATAATAATAATCAGAAAACTTTTAAATGCATGTCAAAGAGTCGGGTTTCCTGACTGGGCAGCATACAAGTTTGAGAATTAAATTAAATTAAAGATACAACCTATGATTCTGATGCAATTTCCACTGTAGGCTTCTTTTATATGCTAGAAATTGACAAAACCTCAAATTAAAATAATATAATTGGTCTTAAGAACTTTTTAAAAACCTCTTTATGCAAGAATTGCATGAGACATTCTTGAAAATAAAAAAGCAAATAATGGTGAAGTCCTCTTGGCAGAACTATGGCACACAAAATTGATAGCATCTAAGTTTCAAAGCAATAAAAAAACTTGCAGTCCAAATCCCACCTCCCAGGTTCCAGATATCCCTAGGGATCTCCTTCCTAATAAAGCCTTCGGGAGTTGTGGAAAAGAGTACAGGACAATTTAAAGCCCAAATATTGCCACTAGCAAGACAGGGACCAGCTGCAATAATTAATAATCCAGGAAATGGATGAGGAAAATTTTAATTGTTGTAAAAAGGCTATGGCATGGGCACGGCTGATGTGATGACATCATTTGTGTGACATAAATTGCACAGCAGGATTTTCAGCCAAGAAACATATTTGCTTCCTTGTCATTGACAAGCAGTGCATGTGGTGTTAAGTTAAGACGGATCTTCTCACCAAAGCCCTTCACCTGACACTGTGTCACCTGCTTTCCAACACAGGTGTCACAACTCTCAGCAAATTTTAATTTACAGTAAATCCAGATTTTTCTTCTGCATGATGCTTCCTGCTAAATGGATGAGGTTTAGCAGGACATTTTGGGCAGTGCTTGGTGTTGAATTTTGAGCACAGCTTGATCTGAAGTGTAGGATCATATGAGCATAAGAAATACAACATGGCTTCAGATCAAAGTCTTATGTAGTCCAACACTCTGTTTGCAAAGCAACCAGTCATTAGCCTGTGGGTAGTTTATATGCAAGGCATGAGCACAACATAGCACATGTCCATTTTTCCAGTCTGAATAGATGATTTTGGAAGTCTGCTTTTTATTCCAATAGTTTTCTGTCAGCAAAAACGTATTAACCCTTAACTTGATTTAATTTATAAACCAATTTATGATAACAGAAGTGCCTGAGGACTGTTATGAAAAGGAAGCCTTAAATGAGTCCTTTTTATTGACCTTATGACAAATGCTTGATTGTCATGGTTTGCTAAACCTTGTACAAGAAATTGTTTTATGTAACAGTTTTATATAAGATGACCAGACATTGCAATATGAATTTGTCCCTTCACTTTTTCTTTGTAATTCTCAAGATAGTGAAGGAGTTTTTTTCCAAGTTGGTAACTTCTAGTATTAATATTTTCTGTGTCATTAAGTCACTTCTGACTTAATGATAACTCTAGCAGAGATTTTGAGGTCTGCGAATTGTTCAAAGTGTCACTCCTCAAGGAGTTTCCATGACTAAGTGTGCATTTAAAACCAGTTTTGGAAACTAGTTTTGGAAATCCTGGCCTGTTATACTATACACTACACTACTTTAGCTCTTACACTGTTTGTCTAGATCAGGGGTTTCCAATCTTTTTACGCTGTGGGCCGGACCACGCCCCTCAGACAGCTGTGGTTTCACTCAGTGTAAATCCTGCCATAAAACACATCTGAGGCTACTGTAAACATGTTTATGACATCCATGAGTACATTTACAGCTGTCGTAAATGCATTTATGACAGCTGTGAATGCGTTTTACAGCAGCCATAAATGTGTCTGCTTCTACTTCTGGTGCAGAGGCAGTGGCGATGTGGGCTACATGAAAGGGTGCCACGGGCTGGGGCTGGACTGCGGGCCATAGGTTGGGAACCCCTGGTCTATGTTTTAACAAAACAGAATCTGAAAATGATTTAAAATGAATCTGCAGCCTCTTTTATTGATTGGCCAGTTGTCAGCTTCAACTAGAGTAGACTGAAGCTGTGGCATTTACAAAAGTGTTTTCTTATCATCCAGCAATTGATTTGATGACTGAAGTCCAGTACTATGTTGCAATTAGAGTTCTTCTTCTTCACGTCTAGCCCAGACATGAAACTACCAAAATGAAGCAACCTTTTGGTGAGTTAATTCTGCAGTTCCTTTGCCTGACCTAGTGAGAGAAAGATTAGCCAGGAACACTAGGTTGCTGTTACCAGGGTATACCTAATTGTGACTGAATTAATGGGGATTTGTTAAGTCACTTCATTTGAAATTTCTATTGTTCCAGTGGACTTCTTTTGATTGCTGCTTACTACTGGATTTCAGCCAGGAACTCTACTGTAATAGAGACATTTAATTAGAATGATGTTTGTAAGCAAAATCTTATGGACAGTGGTAAGACTCTAATAGTACAGTAATACCTCAGATAACATTAGTATTGAATAACACTAAAATCGCATAACATTAAGCAATCTGGGGGGAAGAATTGCATCGGATAACATTAAGATCCTATGGGATGCATCGGATAACAACCGCTAAAGCCTGTGTGGTTACAATGTATCTCTATGGATCCCATAGGATTTTAACATGCATCAGATAACACTAAAAATCAGATAACACCAAGACTTGTGGAACCAGGTTTTAGTGTTATCCGAGGTTTTACTGTATACAGTACTTAGTTACCCAGTATCTCCATAGAAAGTATTTTCTTCTCTCCTTTCTGCTGCAATCTGCTATGTATATTAAAAACTTGCTCCACAAAGATTCCCAAACTCCAGAGTAGATTTTTAGGGTTCATAGTACACCCATGGGACTACAGATGGAAGAAGAGAAATTGGAAGAAGAGAAAATGGAGAGAATTACCCCTTCCTCTATTTTCATCTACTTTACCATTTTAATTTTTAAAAATGCATTTTCCTATTGATGCAGTGCTATTTTAGATAAGTAAGATGCATTGGTGGGTATTATTGTACCATGCTACATAGGTACATTGCTGATTTTCTGTGTCACTTACTTTATTAAGAAAAAAAAAAGCAAATCTTCACAGCCTGCTTAATGACAGTGGCAGGAAAGGCAGGAAAGAGAAAATCATTAAACAAAATTGGATAACTTGGTGATCCAGAGACCTGTCTGGATCCTTGTCATGGGAGAGGAAAAACATCACTTAGTGTGAACAGTTCACTCAAGTAAGAAATAAAATAAATGGGGTTAAAACAGAGTCACTTTCACCTGACGTGTAAATGATAGGGGCTCTGGTAAAGGCATTATAAGATTTTTAATCTATTTATTTTAAATTATTTTTAAGACTCCCTTAAAGTTAAAGCCTTCTCAGGGCAGCATGTAAGCTAAATTTACTGTAAAAGAAAAGAAAAGGTTCCAGTCAGAGAATAGCCTTGAGTGCAAGCATGGTAGGTAGGCTAAGTGATACAGACAAAGGTAGTTAAAAATACTTGGGTAACAACCTGTGTATAACTTCAGAAGCGAAGATTACTGCTTCAATTTCACTGCGAGTATTCATTGAGAACCAGCTTAGTTGCAGGATATGGCGAGATATAATCTTTTCACCTGAATAAAAATTGTGTGAATTAATACTCTCTTCAGTCTGTACTCATATGACTGCATTTTACTTGACTTAGCCATATGGCTCACGAACTTAAATGAGGAAAACAGGCTTTTGGATTCAGTACAGGTTTGTGTGCATTATACAGTTCTATGTTGTCAAAACTCTAACTATGTTAGTGTACCAGCTTCAGGATCAGGTCAATTGTGATATTAGTAGTACTGTATTTAATGAGTTGTGTATATTAAGGGATTTATTTTGATGTTTTAAGCAGTACAGTATAATTATTTTGAGGGGTTGTGCATTTATTATGTCTAGATTGAGCCTTGGGCATCTTGAAAATGTTTGTTCTCTGTCAGATCTGAACTGTTATGATGGATAAGTCCCCTAGAAAAGGTCGGCCCTGGCAGCAGTGTTCACTCATCTGAAAAAGAAAAAGGTCAGAGTATTTGGGAGGCAGGTGAGGTAGAGCTGGAAGCCAGCCATTGCATACCAGCATAACAGACACATAATCACATTCTCTTGATTTTATTTGCACCAGTTACATGCATCGACACTGGCAGTTAGTTATTTTGTCCACTGCTAAAATGTCAACCTTATTAAGCACTATGTGGTAATTCTATCCACTTCATTTCATGTTTTTAATTGGACAACCTTGAGGATGTGGTATTACTACGTTCTTTCATCATGGGCCCTGCCATTAAATTGCTGACCACTGCTGAAGTATCTGCGGAGTCTGGCTTAATATGTTGAAATTAATTAAGCAGCACACCCTCTTGAAAACAGGAGGTAGATTGTTTTGTATTCTTCACATTAATGCTATCCTTGGAAATAACTGAAGATTTTCTTTTCTATTTTTTTTAAGATGGAAAAATATCTTCTGCACTTTTGGCATTGGTTAGGTGTCTAACATTCTGTCCGTGAACTGACTTTTAGAACTTTGGAAAACTGGTCCAGTGTGGGCAGAAGAGAGTTACCTAATAGTGAAACAGTTACTAATTCATGCTCCATTTAATTTAAGTTAAGTGCTGTTCATGTTCTTTTAATCTGAGCTCAATTATGTAGCTGTGAAGACACTTAGTATAAATATAGGAGCTTTACAGTGTAGGACTGGGGCATTTTACCTACATGGAAATATGAAAAAATGATACATCTTTCTGTTTAGTGAGAATACAAATGGAAGAAAGAAAAGGGTATTTCTCTTAAACGGCTTGGCTTTATTTCTGATTTAAGTGTCAGTCACATTTATTTACATTAACATACACACAAAAATTCAGATCAATAGAAATATATAATAAAATAAAACTCAAGAATGTCCTCTTTTAATATGTAAGATACATATTAAATAGTGTCAGGGTTTTAAAGTTCTGTTTAATTCTATTCATTTGGGAAGGAACAGGTTTAAGGCTTCATTCTGGAACACAGTTTTTTGAGAATTGGGAGATGGAAGTCTCGTGAACTTGAAAGAATGTGCTTCAGTTAGAGACATAGGATTGTACTACAGGTATATGGAATACTATATGCAGTTTTAATCCCATATAGAACAGATTCATGAATGTGGTTTATTAGTCAACACTAATGTTCATTGCATTGATTTCAGAATAGTGTTGTGTTTTTCTTGTCCATGTTCATTTGCAAAACCAAGAAGAGCAGATTAAAAGAAAAGGATTGTAGTGTAGATTTATGTGTTCATGCTGTTACTTCTTAATGCAAATTCCCCATTTCCCAGCTGCATTTCAGTATCATCCACTCTGATATTCTTCTGGATAGTGTGTCATTTGGAACACTGTGCTCTAATTGTGTTTGGTGGGTTGATTTCCAAAAGGTTGTCCTATGGGACATCTGTTTGGCCCATTTTACTTGTGCTACCACTTCCATTTTGTATTTCTTGATGTTAAACATCCACATTATCTAATACTTTATGTATGGTGTCATCAATAAGCAGATATGCTTTTCCTCTTTCTGCCTTTTTTCTAGTTCAGGTGAGAAAGCAAATGTTCTGGGGAGGTGCCTTTTTGGATTTAGCACTAGACTGTTGGATGAGCAGAACCCTTAATTGGGTAATGGCCTTTACAGCCCTACATGGTAGTGGACCAGGGTACTTAAGAGACCGCATCACCCCAAGGACATTGGCCTGTCCCACCAGATCAGATCAGAGGTGCTCCCTAATAGTTCCATCTGCCAGAGAGGCTAGTCTCGTAGGAGAGCCTTCTCTATGACTGCTCCTGCCCTGTGGAACCTCTTACCAATTGAGTTGTGCCTCCCGACAGAGCTATTGCTTTTTAGAAAAGGACTAAAAACATAGCTAGTTCACCAGGTGTGGGGTGCTTCCGGTGTGGCAGTGCCTCCTGTTGGTTGATATAAGGGCCATCTGGGGTGGGGTAAGCTTCCTTACCCTAGTTTTAGCTAGCTTTAATGGGGAACTGGAGATAGAGGACTTTTAAAGGACTTTTAAAGACTTTTTGACGTGAATTCTATAAACATCTTACGCTTCAGTTGGGTGGTCTGGCAGCTTTTGCAGTGTAAGGAAAATCACATACTTTTTAGAAGCTGCAACACCAAAACTAAGGCACCAACGAAAATAAGGTTTATGTCATTTGAAAGATCGTCTCGGCAACTTTAAGAATTGGTAGAACACAAAAGCCAAAAATGCAAAGCGATGTTGTCATTGCTTCCGGAAGTAGCATTGGAAAAGTGACAGTTTTGCTGGGGAAGTCAGTTGTCATGGGGCCAGCGAAAAAACTACCCAACCAATTTAGATGATCCAAAGTGCATTTGAAAAGTGTATTAACTTTTGTGGGACACTTTCAGATTTGCATTTGGACTTTGGAAAAATAATCTATGAAGCGTTTTACAAAAAAACACTCAAACGAGGTCACAAAAACCCAATAAATGGAGGGAAAACCAATTTAGAAATTGAATTTGACAACTTCCCAAGGTGGATACAGTTCACATATAATATGTGGAGAAAAATGACGCCAAAGCAGGAATCCACAAAAAAGATATTGAGGAAAAATGTGACTTGTAAAAATGACATTTCCACGTGTGTGTGTGTGTGTGTGTGTGTGTGTGTGTGTGTGTGTGTGTGTGTGTGTGTGTGTGTGTGTGTGTGTGTGTGTGTGTGTGTGTGTGTGTGTGTGTGTGTGTGTGTGTTGGTGGTGGTCCATCAAAAAAACTGATCGACTGATTGAAGTGATCCAATGTGCGCTTGAAAGAGGACAGAATAACCTTTCTTTTGACACATATAATTTGGATCGGACTTCAGAAACATTTTCTATGAAGGTTTAAAACAAAAGAAAAAACACCTTCTTTCTAACCTTCTTTCTTTCAAAAAAAAAGTATCTCTCCACACCAGAATAGATAAATTGATGTGAGAATGGATACACTGTAGCAAGTTTTTCCTTTGAAGTCATAACCACTTTCACTTTTGGTTTTCCCTCTTATTGAAAAACTGCTTTCAAGGAATTGTGAAGGAAAAACTCTTTTTCTTTGTGGTTTGACTATTGAAATATTTATTAAAAATAGATCCTTTGCAGTTATTCACCTGTAGTGAATTATTGTGTGTACAGTGGGCTACTTATGGACACGTTTGCATAGTGGGTAGAGTCTAGGAGAATGGAAAATAAAGGTTGAAAGCATATTTATTGAAAAATAAAATATAAAAAATAATAAACACAAATGAAATTGGGATTTATGGTTTTGGGTTAACACAACATTCAAAAGCAAGAAATTGCAAGAAGATAAATAGGGACCACTTTGGTGGGAAGGTAAACAGCGTTCCGTGCCTGCCACATGTCCATGGAAATGTCTGCAGACACAGACAGCCCTGGCTCTTTGGCGATAAACAGAGATGAGCACTGCAATCTAAAGCCGGATATGACTGGCTTTCAATCAAGTGTGACCTTTACCTTAGTTCAGAAAACCTTAGATTTTATGAACATTTTATGAAAACCTTAATTTTATGAACATAATGTCTTTATTTTTCCCCATTTGAAACATCACCCTTAACTAATGAATGAAATAAAAGAAATAAACGAACTAATGAGCATAACTAAACACATCGAATTCACACACTAAATCACTGACGGTAGTGTCCTTAGACTCTACCTGCAACTTTTTATGTTTATTTCTATGGGGGTGTTTTTATGTTGAGTTTGTAATATGTGTTGTAAGCTGCCCAGAGTCACCCTGGCAAATGGGGCGGCAATAGAAATCTAAGAAATAAATAAAATAAAATTCATTTTAAATCAGTTTGAGGCTATACTAGTAGGTAGTAACATTTATTAGAATAATTAATATTCAGACTGTTCTATAGGGTTGTGATCACCACAACTCTGTTTAGATCAGTTTTATAACCTAAAAGTGCTATCTAGTTCCAGACCTGCAGATATGTTTAACTATTGTTCATTGAATGTAACACTTTTTATTGGTTTGCTAACTACAGTTACTCCTGTTCAAGTTTAATATTTTCATTAGTAACAACTAGATTTAGATTACTGCAGCTCTACAGATGGTACTTCTTTGAAAATTGTTCATGATACAGACTATGAAACCAACCTCATTCATTGGTGCTTGCAGGTCTGATTGTGTCTTGCCATAGGTTAAACATTGCACTGTCTACCCATGTGCCTCTCTAGACATAGTTCAGATTCTAGTTACCATCTTGATATCGTCAGTTAATCTCAGAAGTCAGTATCTTAAGTACTGTTTTCTTTTATATGGCTACACTCTTATGGTAAAATCATCTGATGAACTGTTGTCATCATGCTTCCATATGTGGAGTTAATATTCATGGTCTGTCAGCATTTTCTGTAGTAGTAACCACATTATGGAATCCGTCCATAACTTCATTTGACAGCAATTCATGTATTATTCAAATGCCATTTTCCTTTTTCTTTACCAAATCATTTTGGCAGGAGTTGATTCTTTCTACTTTCCTTTTGCAATATCTCTTGTTTTCTAAAATTGTACATTTTCTTCAGTTTCACTTTCATTATGGTGCATTAAAACATATACAGTGATACCTCAGATAACGTTTACCTCGGATAACGCTAAAATCGCATAACGTTAAGTAATCTGGGGAGGAGAATTGGATCGAATAACGTTATGGTCCTATGGGATGTATCGGATAACAACCGCTAAAGCCTGTGTGGTTACAATGTATCTCTATGGAGCTTTAACTTTATCCAATACATCCCATAGGATTTTAACATGCATCAGATAACACTAAAAATCGGATAACACCAAGACTTGTGGAACCAAGTCTTAGCGTTATCCGAGGTATTACTGTATGCATATAAAGAGCTTTAGTCCCTCTGAAGATCTTGTAGCAATGAAGGATAGTTGTTTTTAAAATCACACTAGACTCAGCCTATGGCCTCAACCAACCTACACTCAACCTAGGGCCTGCAGGCCGGTTCTGGCCCATGGCACCAAATAATCTGTCCCACGATCTCACTCCAGCTGCTGCTGCCACCACCACCACCTCAATCCTTGTGTTAGAACATCCACCCTGCTATGGAGCACCATTTGGGACATGCCAAGCAGAGGAGACATGAAATGAGGTGGTGGTGGTGGCAGAAGCAGCCATGGAAGGGGCTGTGGAGGGCATTTCTGGTGGCCAAAGCCACATTTCCTTCACTCATACAACACGGCTCCTCCAGGCCAGTAAGCAAGGGAGCGGTGTGGGGGAGAGTGTGTGTGTGTTGTGAGATCATGGTGGTCGTCACTGCCACCAAAGGCGGTGGTGGTGGTGGTGGTGGTGGTGGTGGTACTGGTACTCACCAGTCCAGCCCTTCAACAGTCTGAGGGAGTGTGACCCAGCCCCCAGGCTTAAAAAGGTTGATGACCCCTGTTCTACATGGTTGCAGTGACTCAAAAACAACATGTGAAGTACAGTCAAATGTTTCTCTCAAATTTGAAGCAGAAAATGGTAGGATCTGGGGAAAAGGCAAATTAATGCCAGTCAATGGGTTGGAATCGACTGTGCGACTGAACAAAAAAAAATGGGCATGCTTATTAGATGGGGAATATGTGTAAGTCTTCCATGGGGAAACTTTAATATCATTACAATTAAGAGCAATAGAAACATCATAGATAACGTAAGCCTTTTAGAAATTGATAGTAAATAAATGTTGCCTGAACAATCTGTATTATAAGAAAAATGATTATTGATTTGGAATGCAAAGTTAACTGAATGCAAAATTAAGAAACAGATGGTGAACATTATTAAGATTTGTTTTACTCCTGAGTGAGGGGTTCATGTGCATTTGTAAAAATGCTATTGCACTTCATAAACCAGAAAGCAAATATAATTTGCATTCATGCACATCTGGTTTTGGATATAGTTAAAGGGGAAGGAAGAATCAATGTTTTCAAATAAGTATGTTTATCAAAGGGATATAATTTACTTAATAGTTTTGGCTTTTTCTATCAGGCTTAATGTACTGGGAAATTTAGTACAAAATGTTGGCAAATAAAGATAGCTGAATAAATCTAATGTTATTACATTTTCAAAGCTCATATAGCAATTATACTGTTTAAATTTTTAAGTTGTCAAATAAAGAAGCCTAACACAATTGAAAAATAGTGGTGTTGGGTAAGCAAGTGTTGTGTTTTCTACCTTAATTTATCCATGAGTAGATCTGAAATTGAAGGAAATTAAAAGTGCTTACGAAAGAAGAATGTTCTGAGGGATATGTGGAAAGAGTTTGTTTGACTAGCATGGTCTGATTGAGCAAACTTAGTAGTAGTTGACAGATTATATTTACATAACTTTTATTAAGTTAGAGTCAGTTTTGGAATCTGCTAATTGGTGAGTGTGTATACTGAGAAGCGCATTCTGAAATACAGTGGAACCTTTGGTACTATGAAAAAATGTAAAGCAAATTGAATGCAATTTCCCATGGGAATGCATTGAAACCAAAATTTGTAATTCAAAACATGGTTTTCCATAGGAATGCATTGAAAACCAATTAATCCATTCCAAAAAAATTGTTAACCGAGCCACTATTTTCTATGGATTTCCTTTTGTTATACAGGGTGCGGCAGCATAACTTCCTGTTTTCAAAACTTAATAAAACCCATTGTATGAATCAGGACATTTTTATTTGCTTTTTATAATGTAGGCGCATACCTAAAGTTTTGTTTTACACAGTGTTGAAGATCAAATCAGGTAGGTGATGTCCCCCATTCTCCATACACTGAGTAAAACGATTTCTGGCATTTGTCATGACTCTTTCCAGCATAGCAGGCTGTATGCTGGGTTGTGATCACTGAACAACCGCTCGAAAAGTAGGCCTCAACGGCAAACGCATGCTCCGCACTATTCCAATGCATGATGGTGACTGAACTGTGTCGGGACAAAACTTTATAGTCCCGCCTCTCGAACAAGACCGTTAGCGCTCTGCTACGACATCAACCAACTGAATTGCGTGCATTTAAAAAAAGGAAGTTATGCTGCCACACCCTGTACAATTTTTTTGTTAAGCGAGACGTTTGTTAAGCAAGGTTCCACTGTATTTAAGACAAGCCTCTCTGGATCAGAAAGAGGGTCCATCTGTTTTTTCAGCACTAGGTAGATTTGAACTGGGCCTTCAAGCGCAATGGTCTGAGCAGCAGAAGTTGCAAATTGTCAAAAACATTCCATGAATGTGACAGGGGGAAAAAATTAAGCATGTTCTGAAGTTCTGTATATTCTTTAATGATTAATTTTTAATAAGAGACAATTAATGATGATCAGGTAAACAATTCAATAGGCAAATATGGTATCAGCAACAGGAACACAATTTGAAGCAAAATCTCTAGAACAGCAGAAAAAGCCATCAGAAACTAGAAGGGAATGCATAGAGAAAATAAAGTCTTATAGTGACGTACATGGAAGCACTCTTGTGTGATATACTTATGCTTGTTTAATTTTTGTGTATCATCTTAATAAATGTTGATGGTTATTGTAGTTCTAGTAAAATCAAATTTAGTTCTAGAGAATTAAATTTAGCTAGCCCCCAACACCCTTCAGTGATGGCAAACCTTGGTACCCAAGGTGTTCTTGGACATCAATTACCAGAAGGCCAAGTCAGCACCTCCTGCTGATCAGAGCTTCTGGGAATTGAAGTTCAAGAACATCTGGAGTGCCAAGGTTTGCCATCACTGCCCTAGGTAAAGATACCTTGGGGTGATGTGGTTGCTTAAGAGACTGCGTCACCCCAGGGTCATCTGTCTATCCTACCAGAGCAGACTGGAGGGGTTCTTTGAAAATATCGTCCATTAGAGAGGCCCATCTCTGTAGTACTAGAAAAAGGGCCTTTTTGGCATCTGCTCCAGCCCTGTGCAACCTCCTGCCAACTGAGCTGCATCTCCAGACAGAATTGCTGCCCATCAGGAAAGAGCTCAAAATTTGGCTGGCAAAGCAGGTGTGGGGAAGCGGTAACACCCCCCCCCCCCCAAAAAAAAAGCTGGCTAATATAGGGAGGACCGTTTGCTTTTAATAGAATTGTTATTGAGGCCAGGGAGTAGTAGTTTTTTTTAATGTTTTTATGGTTTTTTAAAAGTGTTTTTATAGTTTTTAATGTGGGATTTATGTATTTTATGTTGTTAGTGTTGTACGCCACCCAGAGTCGCCTGCCGAATGGGCAGCTATATAAATTTGACCAATAAATAAAATAAAATAATTAAATAAAAGCCAGTTGTGCCTCAGTTTACAGTCAACAATCCAAGGCTGTCTCTGTCTACAGGTTTTCCTATGGACATGTTGCAGGCATGACTAGATGCTGGAGTGCATGGAACACTGTTACCTTTCCCACCAAAGTGGTACCTAATTATCTACTTGCAATTTCTTGCTTTCGAACTGCTAGGTTGGCAGGAGCTGGGACAGTTGATGGGCACTCACTCTGTCATGCAACACTCGGGTCTTGAATTGCTGACATGCCAACCTTCTGGTTGTCAAGCTCAACATTTTAACCACTAAGCCACCTTGGCCCTACCCCTGACACCTTACCTGTTAGCATTTGTTTTAAAAGCTCTTATCGTCTCCTGCTTTACAGTTATACTTTGCATGTACAGTATTGTACTTGGCATGTATTTTTTTAAATGCCCTCAACAATGCATCTAAAGTCTAAAATAAAACCAAACTTTTTACATAACAGTTTGTAATTCATTTTATTTCTATGCTATTTGAACTCTGTGTTGTCAAAGGTCAGTCAGAGTTACAATAATAACATACTTGGGCTCAATGGTGGGCAGCAACAGGTTCACACCCCTGGGAGGGTGGGGGACAAAATTGGGTGGCCTCTGGGCATGGGGTGGCAAAATTGGATGGCCTTCGGGCAGGGGGGTAGCTAAATTGAGTGGCCGCACCTACCTACCTCCCTGCCCTGCCCTATCAGGTTTTGTACCTGCAAGTGGTTCAAGGTCTCCCTTGCTCAAAAGCCAGGCATATCTTACTCTAGGGTGCAGTGCTCATCTCCATTTACAGCCAAACAGCCAGTGCTGCCTGTGTTGGCAGATGCATATATGGCCATATGGCAGGCATGACTAGATCGGCCATGATGTAGGCCATGATGTATCATGATCGGCCATGATATATATATATATACTGCCCACCACTGTTTGTGCTTTTTGAATTGTAACTTCTAGTCATTTGTAATGAAGTAATGTTTCATTTGATGGCAGGGGGAGGGGACATTCTAGTCAGTAGCTGTTGCAAACATAACCCATGGGGATTTATTACTTCTGACTACTTTATCACTGTACTGTATGAATTTACAAATGCTAATGTCCTTAGGTTTTTAAAATTATTTTTTCTGATTATGTATATTACTCATAATATTCTCTTGCTAAGTTGTCAAGTGCTTTTAGTTGTTGTTGAAGTTTTACCATATGTGATAGAAGGGTTCAATTTAATGATGTTAAGAGTCCCACTGTCTACCTACTCTTGCTCCTCAACATGGCATAGAAAATCATTTTTCGCTGTTTCCTAGGTTTCTCCAGATTGTTCTCATTTTTAAAACACTAAATATATAATCCCATTGTGTAAAACTGATGACAGGCCCACTTAGTTGATAGCTTGGGGAGGGAACAATGCACAGTAGAAGGACTGAGTGCTAAATTCCTTGCCCAGTGAGGCAGGAAGGCATAGTTAAGTTTGAATAAATAAACTAGATTTTCTTACATTGCCATTATATGTTAGCTATATAAGACGAACCTTAATCTGAAAAGTTATTAAAATGGGAAATTACTGTACTCATTAAATATTGTTTCTAATATTTCTTTAATGGAACCCATTCAGATGTGAAGTTCTTAGTGAAATAAATTGGAGAAGAGGAAATTATAAAATGGGCATGTATGTTGCTGTTGCAATGTAAATAAATAATGACATTTTGCCACTCACAGAGGCTTGTAGTGTCCTTGTTGACTCACTGTAAATGGTCTTTCCATTAACTTATCATGGCTCCTGCAGAACAATGAAAGCAAATCAGGAAGCTCCCATGGGTAACACTTTTATTATCAGATTTGTAGGGGAAATTGAATGAAAGCAACAGAATCACAAGGAGAAAAAGACAATATTTTCTTCAGAGAGATAAATTCTCTCTTTATCTCTTTATAAGAACTTTATTCTAGTTCATTTTTCTTTGTTCAGTTTGACTTTTCATCATAGTTGATGTGTTAATTAACTCACCTATGCTAACATATTTGTGTTATCACTCAACATGTTCGCTAATGACTGTGGTTAAGTTACAGTTCAATATTTTTATCTTTTACATTTCCATTTCTTCTCACCAAATTATGAGTATAATAACTGAAGCAACACTCAGTGAAATAAAGAAGTGCACAAAAGCTTTTGACATATTCAAAAAAAATCATCTTGTCAGGCCTCTGTTTTTTGTGACAACAGAGTAACACCTTTCTCAAAACATTGAAAGGTGTTCCTTTCTTTTAGACAAAAGACATGTACACTAGTACCTCGGATAATGATGAGACTTGGTTTCACAAGTCTCATCATTATCCAGTTTTTAACGTTGTGCGATGCATTGATCGCACAACGTTAAAAGCCCTGTTCCCTTTCGGAAGAGGAAAGGGAACAGGGGGCAATCCGCGTGCCTCTTTGGAAACGGCGGTGGGGATTCCATGAGTGGAATCCCCACTGCCCTTTCCAAAGAAGCAGGCAGATTGCAGCGTGGGATTGGCTGCTTGGGTTGGGTGTTGAACTGGGGGTGCACCCGTTCAACCCCCCAACCCAAGCGCCGATCACACGCTGCGATCTCAGTGCCCAGGGAAGTCTGGGGAGGTCAGGAACAGCATAGACCAGGTCTCCTGACCTCCCCAGAGGTGGCAGGGACTCCAAAGTGCCCAAAAAGTCATGTCTTTGGTAGTGTTGTAAGCCGCCCAGAGTTGGGTTTACCTAATTGGGCCGGGATAACAAATTGGACAAATAAATAAATGAATAAATAAATAAATAAAATGGGCAAAAAAATGGAAGTTTTCTTCTCCCATTTCAGGCTCCTCACCAACCCTGCTGCCTCTGGGAAGGTGGGGGGGGGGGACCCAATCCGTACTGTTCCTGACCTCCTCAGACCGCCCCAGGTGGTGCTAGGAAAGAAGCCCGGCATTTTGCCTTGCAGCACCCCCCGGGTAGGTCTGCGGACTGCATTCCCTATGTAAGCAAAGGCCATCGGCTTTCCAGCCACACTGGCCCTGCCCCCACAGCTGCAGGGTGGCTGGGAAGCCGATTAGGGAACTCCCCCATTGGCTTTCCAGCCACCCTGCCTCTGCAACTGCGGGGTGGCTGGGAAGCTGACAGGGGAGTCTCTCATCGGCTTTCCAGCCACCCCACCCCTGTCTCCGCAGCTGCGAGGTGGTGGGAAGCCGAATGGGGATCCCCCATTTAGCTTCCCAGCCACCCTACCGCTACGAATGATTACCTCGGATAACGCTAACAGATCATTATCTGATGCAAAAATTTCTAAAAAAAATTCCGGCATCGTTATCCGATTTTAACGTTATCCAATACAATCGTTATCCAATGTATGACTGTATTTTGAAATGAGTGCCAATCCAACTAGCTGACCTGGGTTCACCTTCTTAATATTAGCCTATTATGTTTTGTTTCCACTCTTTCTCAATATAAATCCTACCTGCATTCCTCACCTCATTAGCCATTGTTTTCATTGCTGCAAGCAACATTACACTGAGAAATGGATTCCTAATAGAACTGAGAAAATTTGGCATCAGAATTCCCCCAGCTGGTATGGCCGTTGACTGCCTTGCCTGGAGAATTCTAGGAGCTGTAGTCTGAGAAGTTCCACATACAGTAACATTGTCATGTTAATTTTCTACCAGCAAAAGTAACAAAATCCAAAGATTTATCATGGAACTAACAGATCTTACTCTGTTTTATATGACACACACACCCCTTTTCACCCACCTCATTCCTCTCGTTCCATTACTTTATATGCACTCTTGCAGGCAGCTCGGCTAAACAGGCCTCAGGTGCCTCCAAATGGACTAGGCTTCCCCAAAATTGCAACATTTGCTCATGAATTTAAAAACAATAGATTGCCATGCTTTGTAACATTATAACTATGACAGTGAAACTGTTCATTGCTTTGCTCATTAGCTAAACATACTGAAAGCGGCAAGAAAACAATTGGGGAGAAAACTGGGGAGAAAAGTGACAGTGGCCAGAATCCTGTTCGGTCCATGTGATGTAAGTAGGCAGTCACCCAAACAAGCCTACCTGAGATACTCAACAGCAACTCGTATCCGAGAATGCATTTTTCCCCTTGAGCAGGAAGGAAGTCACTGGCATTAATTTGTTTTTAAATTCTTTATTTATAAATTTTGAATATAAAAAACGATAAGAAAAACAAACATACAATACAAAAAAGATTTCACAGGGATACTACATTTGATATATATTGAATAATACATTTTTCTACTTTTATATTATCACTCTTCAGCCAAAAGAAAAAGATTCTAATACCTCTTTTATCCCTACTACACATATTCTTCATTGCTTAATTCACCTCTCTGCTATATACAATGTCCAGGAAGGTTGTATCCATTTACATTTTCCAAAAATTGATTTGTTCTGGTACAGGGTTGACTCCTTTCTTTTCAACAATCACATATTCCACAAATTTCCTCCAGATTCCCCAGAATCCATTTACTTGAACTATGCCTTTCTTAACATTTAATTCCCATGTCAATTTATCATTAAGAGCTAAGTCCTACATTTCCTTATACCAATCTTGTATGTTCAATAACACATTGCTTTTCCAATTTTTTGCAATACATTGTCTTGCTGCAGACAGCATCACAGCCATCAACTCTTTACTATCATTACTCATTTTATATTTATCCACATTTGTTAGTAGTGCCGTATCTGGTCCCAATTCTAACCGCATATCCATTATATTTTCAATTTCTTTTTCAATCTTACCCCAGAATTCTGACACCTCATTACAATTCCACCACATATGTACATATGTCCCAGTAAGATGCTTACACCTCCAACATTTATTGCTTATTTCCTTGTTCATTTGATGCAGTCTAATTGGGGTCAGATACCATCTCCAAAGCATCTTAAAGTTGTGTTCTTTTACTCTTACAGACATAGTTCTCATAATTCTTTTTTTCCATTTTCTATGCCAACTTTCTTCCAAAATTATAGTATTCAAGTCTTGTTCCCAAATATTATTTAAAACTTCCTGTATTTTCCCTTGTTTATTCATTATCTTATATATTTTACTAACTATCCCTTTAATTCCCATATTTCCTTTTCTTATCTTAACTAAAAGTTCTTCAAAAGTTGTGAGTTGCCTATCTAAACTATTGTAAGATAAAAATCTCTTATTCCAATTGTTTATCTGGAGAGTCTGGAACCAATTTAATTTCAATTGCAGAAAAAGTACCTTTCTTTTCTCCGAATCTTTGCAAATCTTCAGCCAATCTTTTAACAGTGAAACCCCATTTTCTAATAATATTGTCTTAATATCCCTATCTATCTTAATTGGGAAGTTATTAAAATCTTCTAATTCTATAATTGGTGAAATCCCTGGAATGAGATCTTCTCTTACTTTATTCCATTCTTCTATAGTTGTTTTTATCATCCTATTCCATATCTCTTTATTTTTTTACCATCATTTTTACTTAAAAATATCGCTTTACCCGTTTTCAAAAAATCTTTCTTTTCAATTTTTTCCCATATTGATTCTTCCCTCATTAAAATTTTTACAACATTTCTTACTTGAAAAGCTCTATAATAATTATGTATGTTTGGAATTCCCAGTCCCCCTTCTTTTTGAGATATGTACCACAGTTGTTTAGAAATTCTTGCTTTTCGCTTCCCATTACAAAACTTATTTATAATTTTTTGATATTCTTCCAATTCTTTATTACTATTTTTTATTGGTAAAACATCAAATAAAAAATTTAATTTAGGTAATAACATCATTTTGCTTAAGGCTACCCGGCCAAACCATGATAAATTCAATTTATTATATTGTATTATTTTTCTTTCAATATCCTTCTTTTGCTTTAAATAGTTTAGCTTTTTAAGTTACCCAGTTTTGCCTGAAATCGTTATTCCCAGGTATTTTAAATTAGATTTTACTTGTATCTTGTATTTTTCTTTAATATTATCTTGCTCCTCTTTTCCCCCGTTACAATATATCATTTCTGATTTTTCCCAATTTACTCTCAGGCCAGTTGTTTCTTCAAATGTTTTTAAGTGCGAATATATTCTTTCCAATGCCTTCTTTGGATTCTTTACAATTATAAGTGTATTGCCTGCATATAAATTTATTTTATTATCTTCTATTCCGCTTACTTCCTCATCTTGACGTATAGCATTGGCTAAGAACTCCATTGCCATTATAAACAAAACTGGGGATAGAGGGCATCCCTGACGGGTGCCTGCTTCCAATTTTATATCCTCTGTATATATGTCATTAACTTTAACTCTGGCTGTTCCTTGTTGGTATAATTTTGTTATTACTCCCTGAAATTTATCACCAAATCCATATAGACCGATCATTCCATGAATTGTAGCCCATTGTAACGAATCAAATGCTTTAAATATATCAAGAGATAAAAATCCTACCTTCTCTTTTTTCTTTTCTGTAGAGTCCAACAGGTCCAACACTCTTCTTACCAAATCTGACATATATCTGTTTTTCACAAATCCTGCTTGATCTTTATTGATATATTCATTTATAAAACTGCCCAATTGTTTAGTCAATATTGTAGTGAAAATTTTTGCATCTTGATTAATTAATGAGATTGGCCTGTATGATTCTATTTTCTCTAAACCTTTTCCTGGTTTAGGAATTAAGGTAATGATCGATCTATTCCATGAGTTTGGGATTGGTTCACTTTCCAATATTTTGTTAAATAATTTACATAGCTTTGGAACTATCAATTCCTTAAATTCTTTATAAAATTCGGCCGGTAAACCATCTTCTCCTGGTGCCTTGTTTAATTTTAATTTTCCAATTTGGGAAGGCATTAATTTGTTTAAGGTAGATCCCATCTTGCCATGAAGTGACCCACACACTATGATCTCAGAGCCATCAGCCATGGCACACATGAAGCGTGACATGCAGGATTTAACACCAAGACTGCAATGGACCACCGCAGCCTTGAGGATATGGACAAGGTGGGCATTTACAGCCCGTCCATCTGGCATGGCCTCTTCCACCTCCATGACCATTGGGAATAAGAGTTCCTCCTCCACTCATTTTGCCATTGCGCCCAATAGGATGGTTTCCAGTGGCATTTCCACCACTGAGGGTGACCATCACCCTACCTAAAGGGTCTCATCCATCCATAGCCGTTGGCCCCTTCAGGGAGTCGGGTTAGTTAACCGCCACCTGACACTCGGCATTGAGTTGCTGGCTGTATGGTCTACATCATTACCATAGCGGGATGTCTGGCCAGACAGACCCGAGATACTTGTCAGTAAAAACATTTAGTGCCCAGTCATGTGTTTGGTCACATGATGGATAGGAAGTGACAGTGAAAAATGGACTACTATATATGATTGCCCTTGTATATACTGTATGCTTTTCCTCAATAGGATTTTGGCTTTTGTGATATCCTATCTTTAAATCTGTGCTTCTGCAAATGCCAGCAGTGTACTTTTGTTTTTTAAATTGAAGATGAGAGTCTGGGTCAGCTGACAAACACTAAGTGGATTACCTACTAAACCTTGGGCAATATCTGGCAAACTGGGCAGTAAGGAAATCTCATTGGTAATTACTGACAAATTTATTAGTAGTTAATGCAAATGTAATAAATTATCTCTTTGCATTTTAGTATTAACGGTTGAGTTTTCTTGTTAGTACTAACACTTCCACAATCAGACCTGAATTTACCTACTCAGAGAAATCCACCTATCCCTTCTTCATAGTCTTCTACCATAGTCTGAGGATCTTTCTTTTTTAAAGTACAGTGCTTTGGATTCTTAATGATTTTAGAAAAAAAATAAACATACTATTTTAAAGTTTCAAATTATATCCTTTAGTCTCAGCTCATCATTTATGTAAAACACTGGATAAGACAGAAGGAAGGAAAGAAGATGCCATTGTTCTCAAAAAGGCTTTATTGATCAAATGTGTGAAAACTGTACAAGGAAAAAACAATCTATTGCTATGTCTAAAACAATGTGAACAGGTTTTCTTAATGAAGTAAGCTGAATTTAGTGTATGTTATAGCACCCTTATTAATGAAGTAATTATTTCTTGTGGATGATGTAACATAATTTCACAGACTTTTCATAACATGCAACCAAGCAAAATGCTACAACAGGGATGTAAAGGGGGCTTAAATGTCTGTTCTGTTGAATAAATTTTACTACCGTATATGATCAGACTGAAAATTCACTGTTAAAAACATTACATAACATATAATACGACCTTCCAGCTGAAATATTTTGAATTGCATATTTTTAGTGCTTCTAACTTTCAATTAACAGGTCTACTAAGATTCTTAGTACATGCTGAACCAGTGGGCAAGAACCCCAGCAGCAACTTCTTAATTGCCAACAATCCAACAGGATTTTACCCACCAACTACATTGTTATAAAGTGCATGTTCCACTGTGCTGTAGTTAATACAGTGGTACCTCACATAAAGAGCATAATGCATTCCACAGGATTGCTCATTAAGCGAGTTTGCTCTTTAAGTGAAACACCATTGTAAATGACCAATTGTGTGTGTGGGGGGGGATTGCGAACCCCGATTTATTTGTTAAGCGAGTTTTTGGTTAGTTTTATTTGTTAAGTGAAGCGAACATTCAGAGACAATTCTGCTCCTTAGGCAAGGCACTCTTTATGGGAGGTTTGACTGTACTGTGGATTTCAACAGATGCTGTCTCTCTGCCTATCTTCAGTTTCCCAGAGGCTGAGAAAATAGTTGAAATTCTGTTGCTTTTCATTAGTAAGTTGCAGCTAGAATAGGACTTTTGAATCAATGGAATTTCTGAAGTAGATGACTCATCAAATTTATTTATTTGTTTGTTTATTTAATCACATTTTTACTGCTTGGTTCCACAAGTGACAAGTCATAACGTTATCTGATGCACAACATTAAAAAACAGTGCTGTTCCCTTTCCTCCCCAAGCAAACTGGTGGTCCCAGCATGAGATCGCCCTTTGCTTGAGGAGGGAACACGCGTTCCCTTCGCAAGCAAAGGGTGATGGGCACTTGGGTTCCAGGGTTGAACTGGTGTGTGTGCCAGTTTAAACCCCAACCCAAGCACTGATCCCACGCTCCGTAGCGGTGGCTGGCAGACACGCGGCACTGCGTGCACTATAGTGGTGCGTGGCTGGCATTCTGCAAAGCCCATAGACTTCACTGCAAGCGAAAAAGTTCAGGGGACTTTTTCGCTTGCAGCGAAGTCTGTGGGCTTCACAGAATGATGGGGACTGATGCAGTCTCTCATTCCGACCCTTTAGGGGATGGAGGAGGTGGTGGACGGGCCAATAACAGCGGCAGAAAGAGACACAGGGCCATCGTAAAAAATGTCCTCGTGCCTCTTTCTGCTGCTGTCACTGGCCTGTCCGCCTCCCCTCCACCTCAAGAACGGTTAGGACAAGAGACTGCATTGGTCCCTGTCATTTTGCGTAGCCCATAGACTTCGCTGCAAGCAAAAAAGTCCCCTGAACATTTGCTTGCAGTGAAGTCTGTGGGCTTCACAGAATGAAAGCCACCTGCCACTATGGAGTGGCAGTGGCGCATTTCTGGGCAGCCGAAGGGGGAGTCCCCCTTCGGCTTGCTAGCCACCCACCGCTATGGAGTGTGGGATCAGTGCTTGGGTTCAGGATTGAACTGGCACGCGCCTCCTTTCTTCCCCTCAACCCAAGCACCGATCTCAGCTGTTGGATAACCTCAGATGATGCTAAAATCAGAAAATGTTGGGGAATTTGAGGCAAACATTTGCATCGTATAACGTTATCTTAACGTTGTGCGATGCAAATGTTTGTCTCAAATTCCCTAACGTTATCCAATTTTAGTGTTATCCGATGCAAACGTTATCCAAGGTATCACTGTATTGTATTGAATTATCTGGAAACTCTGATGATGATATTGATTTAAAATACAAAATAGATTTGTGCTTTGTGTTACAGCAATGTGCATATTGCAAGCACCTTGGAGCCACTATCAAATGCTGTGAAGAGAAATGTACCCAGATATACCATTATCCATGTGCTGCTGGGGCAGGCACTTTTCAGGATTTTAACAACCTTTCCCTTCTTTGCCCAGACCATATTCATCAAGCTCCACAAAGATGTAAGTAGCTGCTGAGACCCATGTAGTAAAATAATTTAGAAAAAAGATTATATAATCCAGGTTTATAACCAAAGATTTATTGCTTATTTCAGACCTATCCATGAATTTGACTCTTCCTTATCTTCTTGCTGTTGTGTGCATTTTTTAGTATCATTTGTCCCTGATTCTACTTTCCTCTCTGCCCTTTCTCTTTTTGTCCAAAGAAAATCAGTTGTTTTAAATTAGTTTGAACTTTATCTTATTAAATCTTATTTTATGAAAAATTATTACATTAAAAATTGAATATGTCTTCTTCATTACTGGAAAAGCTGTCATTCTAATATAATAGGACTTATATACCTCAAAACAGAGAGAGTAGGAATTTATAAAACTATGATGAAGAACCTGCAGATATAGAGGTAAAACTGCTCTGTAAGCACCGGGAAGAAATAAACCACCATGGTAGATGAAATACCAGTCAAACTGTTTCAGGCCAGAGAGACTGTAAAAATCCTAACAAGAATATGGCAACAAATATGGGAAATGAAACAATGGTCCACAGAATAGCTATGTTTCATATACATTCCCATCCCTGAGAAAAGGAGATGACAAGGAATGCAGACACTACAAGAACATTAGTACTGTATTCTTGAGACGTTAGTTAGTAGATTCCTACCATACAGTTATCTTTAAAACTTCTTGTTGTCATCATTGGCTGCTATCCATCTCTGAGTATACATTTCCCCCCTGAAAATCCTTTTCAGGAAAAATCCCATTGACATGAATTTGTTTAAGGTGGAGCCCAGCTTGCCATGAAGTGACCCACACACTATGATCACAGAGCCATCTCCTGTGGCACGAATGAAATAAGACATGCAGGATTTGACACTGCGACTACAATGGACTGCCACAGCCTTGAGGATATTGACAAGGTGCGCCTTTACAGCCAGTTTATCTGGCATGGTCTCTTCCACCTCCATGACCATTGGGAATCAGAATAGTGAAGTGGTTCCTCCTCTGGTCATTTTGCCGTTGAGCCCAATATGATGGTTTCCAGTGACATTTCCTCCACTGAGTGGGAGCATCACCCCATCCAAAGGGGCTCATCCACCTGAAGCTGTTGACCTCTTTAGGGAGTCAGGTTATTTACCGCCACCCAACTCTCGGCATTGAGTCACTGGCTGTATGGTCTACTCCATTACTATAGTGGGATGTCTGGCTAGACATTTCTTTAAAAGTAATGCAAATCAATTTACCAAAGTCAGTTTTGTCTTTAAAAGATTTAAACTATGAATAATCAAACATCATTATATACTACATGTTCTCATGCAGAAACCTATTGTACTTTTAATAGCCTTTCACATTTTCTAAAACATTCGCTGGCTTGTATAGTCATTGTATTGTACTGGAGTAGTGTCTTGATAAATTTCACTTATGGTATATAAGGTTGTATCTCCCTTACCTTTGGTAAGGCTGGGCTAGCTTAAGACAGAAAGTTTTGTTTCCCCATTAATTGATGTGGATTCCATGTGTTTGTTTATAGCAAAGGAAGAAGCAAACTGTGCAGTGTGCGATAGCCCTGGTGACCTTTTAGATCAATTTTTTTGTACTACCTGTGGCCAGCATTATCATGGGATGTGTCTGGATATACAAGTGACACCTATAAAACGGGCAGGGTGGCAGTGTCCTGACTGCAAAGTGTGCCAGAACTGCAAGTAAGTGAAAATGAAGTATTGTATGTATGTTGTGCTAACATTGTAATATGACTTCTTAACTATCAAAAAACTTGATACCCCAAAGATATAAACTGCTAACCTCTTTCTTAGACATTCTGGAGAAGATAACAAGATGCTGGTGTGTGATACATGTGACAAAGGCTACCACACTTTCTGTTTACAACCAGTTATGGACTCAGTACCAACAAATGGATGGAAATGCAAAGTGAGTTTAAATATATTTTACAGTTAGAAGTTAGCAGAGTAAGACTATTCTTCAGATTCTTTCATTATTAAGTTCAGTACAATTCATGAATAAGAATACAGTAAAAACGCGAGATACAAAATTAGTTTGTTCCTCAAGGTTTTTTGAATCCTGAAAAATTTGTATCTTGAAACATGGTTTTCCATAGGAATGCATTGAAAAGCAAAAAATCCATTCTGGAGCTCAGCAAATGCCAAAAAACTTAACATTTTTTTTCTGTTCAAAACTCTTCATAAAGTGCACTTTGTAATTTTTCACTGCATTTTGGCCATTTTATAAAAATATTTGAAAAGATAAAAGACATTTATTGGCTTTCCCCCTGAGTTTTGGAACTTATTATTTTGGTT
This sequence comes from Furcifer pardalis, assembly GCA_030440675.1. Classification (NCBI taxonomy): domain Eukaryota; kingdom Metazoa; phylum Chordata; class Lepidosauria; order Squamata; family Chamaeleonidae; genus Furcifer; species Furcifer pardalis. Next base: position 103,590,673 of record CP126897.1, read on the forward strand.
TTCGTTGCATATTCAGCACATTTCTGACACTGCCATCTAGTGGCCACCTCTAGTAATTGCAGGAAAAGTGCCTGAGGATCAGCTGTTGAGGGGATGGTGAATTTTCAGCACTTCTTGGTTGTGGGAGAAGCTTCTGGCAGTGCCAAAACATAATGAAAAATTCCAAAAATGGAGCGAAAATGCTCCAAACACCCTCCCACAACTGTGGGAAGTGTTGGAAGACTCAAAAAAAATTTCAAAGCTCAAAAAAAATTGTATCTCAAAGCAAAAAAATTCTGAGATTTCCTTTCGTATTGTGGGTTTTTCATAAGTCGAGCTGTTTGTAACTCGAGGTTTTACTGTACATTGAATTTGCTGTTGATATCTTTCTGATTGTAAGTTACTTGTACCTTTGATCACAACATAGAGGGAGATAAAACTTTTGAAACAGATAATGATTAGTCAAAATAATTTGTTTATCAACATATGGATTTTTAGTTCTAAAATTGTTTTTGTATAAATGACATCTCTTAAAGATGCATTTGTTATTGTCCTACCGACTTCCTTCCATTCTTGGTGTGCGATTCAGCAAAATGTTTTCTGTGAACAAAGCAGAGTCTATAAATGGTGTGGCATATAGTAAGTGAATTATTTTAAAAAGCAAATAGAATCGAATGGCAGCTGTACAGATTTAACACACTTCTGATCCAAGTTTGTTTGAAGAGAACATGCTTGCAGTTATTTGACACCTTTAAAGTATATTAATCACCTCAAAATTCAATGGACTTGAACTGCTTATTTGAAGAAAGGATTGCATATAAAGGTCTTCATGTAGAAAGCAGGTCCTGAGCAGTAAGAGAAGAAGTAGGTAGCAGAAGGAAATCTGAACTTGTTCTTCGTTTGCATTCCTTGTTTAAGCATGTTGCCATTTTAAGATGCAGTTGCAAACAAGCCCCTTCCTCCCTTTCCAAGTGGCCAAACTGGCCCATTCTCACTGGTTGCAAGATTAATTGTGCAACTGATTGTACAACTGGAAGCCTGCTGAACCAGAGGGATAATTATGTAATTTTATTTCCTTTCCTCATTTAGGCAATAAATTATTAGGCATAGTGCTTATAGCAGACCCACTGAAATCAATGGAATGTAATTACATGCAGTTAAAATCCCACTGGTTTGAGTAGGTCTCTTAAGTATGATTACATCTGAAAATACTCCCCATGTGCTGTCTGGATCTTAGTGTTACTAAGTACAGTATAGTATGCAGGTATGTGGACATAAATATCTATTTCCATAAGAGTAACATTAATTGGCTTTTTTGGATTCACTTTAATTAAAGGAAAATATGATCATTAAACAATATAATAAAACAGTATTACAAGAAAGAATGATACAGAACAGTTTTACTGTTTGCAAATGTTTAACTTTTTTTACAGTTTAACTTTCTTTAGATATGAGCTTTTTGGGGTAAAATAGAAGTCATGTGAAAATACGGAATTTAGAAGTATATTTTAAGTATCTAATGCAGTGTTTCCCAACCTTTGATTTTTGGACTTCAATTCCTAGAAGCCTAAGTCAGTTCCTTAAAGCACTGATCAGCCAATGTACTGATTTAGGCTTCTGGGAATTGAAGTCCCCTTGTGGGGCATGTGCCCCACATTGGGAATCACTGATCTAATGTATAGTTTAAAATGTAGTTATATTTTGTAACTACAAAACCTTTCCTAGGGTTTTAAAAAATCGAATACTATTCTCCATCTAATCTTGTTCTATCAGAAAATCTGTCCCATATAGCAGGAATTTATTTTATTTGTTTGTTTGTTTGTTCAGATTTATATTGCCGCCCACTTGCCAAGGCATCTTAGGGCGGCTTACAGTCAAAATAGCAACAGTACAGTAAAAATAATAAAATACAACCTCACAAAACAACCAAAGCAGTACACAGACAAACTCTCCTCTGGCCATTGTTGTGGGCCCAGAGGAGAGGGCGATGTTCTCAACTGCCTACCAGGCCATGGAGTCTTCTCCCTCAGGAATGGAGAATTCTTTGGTTGCTCTTTATTTGTTTTAGTCTATTCAGGTTAGCATATACTGATTGAAATCCTGTTGCTTAGCATAGTGAGTTACAACTATGCTAGATCCATTGAAACAGTGGGGACTGGGTGGGTCTACTCCTTCTAAGTTCCATTGATTCAATGGTTTACTTTGGTTTTAATTTACTATGCTAACTAAGCAGTTCGAAAGCAAGAAATTACAAGTAGATAAATAGGGAGGCAGCAAAGAAAACCATACCAAAAGAAAAGAAGGGTAAGAAAGCTAAGTGGTTGTCCAATGAGGCTCTTAAAATAGCAGAGGAAAGAAGGGACACAAAAGGCAAAGGAGAAAGGGAAAAATACAATCACTTGAATACAGAATTTCAAAGAAAAGCAAGGAGAGATAAGGAAACCTACCTGAATGAACAGTGCAAAGAAATAGAGCAAAACAATATCAGGGGTAGGACTAGAGATCTTTTCAAAAAAAAATGGGGAAATCAAGGGAATGTTTAAAGCAAAAATGACCATAATAAAGGACAAAGATGGCAAGGAGTTAGCTGATGCAGAAGAGATTAAGAAAAGATGGAAAGAGTACACAGAGGAACTCTGCAAAGAGGACCTTAACACTCCTGATAATCGACAATGATGAGAACATTGAACATGAGCCAGACATCCTAGACAGTGAAATCAGAAAGGCCCGAAAAAGCACTGCAAACAACAAAGCCAGCGGAGATGATGGTATCCAGGTTGAACTTCAAAGCCCTAAAAGATGATGGAATCAAATTATTACATTCTATATGCCAGCAGATTTGGAAAATAGGATTGGAAAAGATCAGTATATGTTCCAATCCCCAAAAAGGGAAGTGCCAAAGAATGTTCAAATTATCAAACAATTGCGCTCATCCCACACGCTAGCAAGGTGATGCTCAAGATAATACAGGATAGACTGCAACAGCATGTAGAGAGAGAATTAGCAGAAGTGCAGGCGGGGTTCAGAAGAGGCAGGGGGACTAGAGACCACATCGCCAACATAAGATGGATCATGGAAAAAACAAAGGAATATCAGAAACAAGTATACTTCTGTTTCATTGATTACACTAAGGTCTTTGACTGTGTGGACCACAACAAAATGTGGCAAGTAATTAAAGATATGGGAATACCAGAACACCTTATATGCCTCATGAGAAACCCACATTCCCTGAGATTCATTTTTTTCCAGAGATATGTCAACAGAAAATTTCTCAATGGATAGTATTCCTTTTGGTGGTTTCTACACATCTATTGAACTTTCAACATGCTCAGCAGAGCAGTGCTCAACAAACACCATATCTGTCAGGTGAAAATTCGGTGTAAAATTTTTATTTCCAACCATATGTTGAATAGATTGAAGTTGCCTAATTTTAATATGTTTAACTTCCTAACTAAATTACCTTTTCAGTCAATGAAGAACATGTTGACCAATACTTATTTTTGTTGTGATAAACAAAAACATGTGTTTGATTTGATTTTCAGAACTGCAGGGTATGCGCAGAATGTGGCACACGGACCAGTAGCCAGTGGCATCATAACTGTCTTATATGCGATAGTTGTTACCATCAGCAAGACAACCTACCTTGTCCTTTCTGTGAAAAATCATCCTACGTGGACTTGCAAAAAGACAAGTTGCGTTGTCATATGTGTAAAAGGTAGGAAATTGAAGTTTCATTTTGCATTAATGAGAAAACGGTGCTTGATTCTCAAACATTTCCAGTAGGATCTGTTTGGTTTAGCTTTTTTTGGTGTCTCCCATTTTATCCATCCTTTATCTGTAATGGTTTCTGATATAATGTACAGTAATAACTGCCCATTACTCATGGACACCAAAGTTCTTCCCATCTTTTTATGAATTTATGATATAGGGATTATGATGAACCATACTCTTCCTCACCTTGCTTTGGGACCTCACCAGCATTTCCTTCCAAGGAGAATTATTCAAAATCCCCTCTAGAAACTCACCCAAAACTCACAGCAAGAAATGTACGTTGATCATTCAGCCCACATCCAGCTGAAACAACCCTGGATCTTGTCTGCATACAGTACCCAGCCAAATTAATATTAGAGAGGTAATATGGTAGCATTAAAAAAGGAGGCCAGTGGCTAGACTTTGTCTTACCCCTGAATCCCAATTCCAATGAACACACTTTGATTGAAGAAAATAGTTTTATTGAAGTTGAAGCATGGTTCTTGATTAATCAGGTTACAGAAAAATAACCTAATCAAAATTCGCTTTTAGAGAAAATGCTTTCAGACATTTCCTCCCCTAAATAAAAAAAAATCTATCTATCTGTTCTAAGTTACCATATTTATGACCTCAGGAGATAAGGCCTGTTGGTATAGACTTACCACCCTGATAATGAACTGGTGTTTCCTTCTTGACCACCAGATTCAAACTCTCTCTCAAGCCATTTGCTTGACTCTCACCAGGTATGAGGTGAACTGGGTAATTAGCAATCATCCAATCAGGTCCCAGTGTTGGGGCAAACAGCTCTGGCTCTATTGATGAAGCATGGTGCCTCCCAGTCTGTCTCTTCCCATCTGGGTCCCAGGGAGTGAAAAGAAAAAGGTGGCCTTTCGCTAGCATAAGAAGCTACATTTCTACTAGAATCTATCTATCTATCTATCTATCTATCTATCTATCTATCTATCTATCTATCTATCTATCTATCTATCTATCTATCTATCTATCTATCTATCTATCTATCTATCTATCTATCTATCTATCTATCTATCTATCTATCTATCTATCTATCTATCTATCTATATTTGTTTATTGTCCTCCTCCCCGAAGGGACCCAGGGCGATTTCCAACAATTTTAAAAACACTTAAAAATTAAAAACGTTAAAAAGCTTAAAAACTTAATTACAAGCTAGGTATTATAACTTAGACATACTGGGGGTCAAACCATCCAACTGGCTGGGGAAATTGAACCATCCACTCCCCAGACCAGACCTGCCAGCCAGGTTTTCACTCCTTTCCTAAAGGACAGCAACTCCATCTGCAGGCGTAGCTCTATTGGGAGGAGATTCCACAGGGCCGGAGCAGACACCGAGAAGGCTCTCCTTCTAGTGCCAGACAGATGCGCCTCTCTGGCTGATGGCACAACCAGAGAGCCTCTCCGGTCCACTCTGGTGGGCCGGGTAGATGTCCTTGGGACGATGCAGTCTCTCAAATAACCTGGACCACTACCATAAAGGGCTTTAAAGGTAATAATCAGCACCTTGAATTGCACCCGGAGGCAAACTGGGAGCCAGTGCAGCTCCCTCAGCAGCGGTGAGGCACGGGCATAATGCCTGCATCCCAACACTACTCGTGCAGCTGCATTCTGGACCAGCTGAAGCCTCCGAATGTTCACCAAGGGCAGCCATGTAGAGCGCATTACAATAGTCAAGTCTGGAGGTGACCAAGGCATGTGTGACCATGAGCAAGGAGTCCCGGTCTAGGAACAGCCGTAACTGGCGAATCACACGAAGTTGTGCAAAGGCCTAAAACCTAATAAACTCCATCTTGGATATGTGAAGGACTTGGGGCCTCATTATATCACAGGGATTATACTGTCAATCTGGCTGGTTGAGTTTGAGGGATTATATTAATTTACACAAAGTTGTTAATTTCTTTATTAGTAAGTGTGGGACATTACATGAGTTCTGCAAGTGGAAACAAACATTTTCTCAAACTTGTTGGTTTAAGGCAGGGGTTCTAAACCTTTTTCAGCCATGGGCTGGAGCACGCCCCCTCAGACAGCTGAGTGGGCTAGACTGGTGGTTCCCCCACTGTAAACACTGCCGTAAAACGCATCCGCAGCTGTCGTAAACATGTTTACGATGGCAATAAATGAGTCCATGACCAATTCCAGCGGCGCTGGCACTGGCAGTGGCTGGAGCGAGATCGGGGGCTGGATTATTTGGTGTCACAGGCTGTATCTGGGCCATGAGCCATAGGTTGAGAACCCCTGACTTAACCCCAGATTTTGAGAATGTATATCTATATTTTTACTGACATTAGAATGGAAAATGAGTTTTTCTGGGAAATTTTAATAAAATGAATATATTTGAATTTTTGCCACATTATTTCCTTTAGGTGGATTCACATTGAATGTGACAAGCCTGATAATGAACTGGATGTTCAATTAAAAGAATACATCTGCAGTATTTGCAAACATTCAATAGTGGAAGAGGAAGATTCCACATCATGTGATGTCCTGGAGACTGGCCAAATCATTACTGAACCTGAAAAAAGTAACTGTCTCTTTTTCTTCATAATCTATTAGATGCCTAAAGTTATTTCATATGGCATTTGGTAAAAACTCTGTTGGAGGTAATTTCTTTATCAGTGAATTGGAGAAAGTACAATGGGAGGTTTTTGTTTTGTTTTTGGTAGATATATAAAAATACCTACTCCACGTTTGAGGCTCCAAGGAAAGACCCACAAAATATTTGACACAATTTATCTCTCACTCCATTGTTTCTGATATCATCTAGTTCAAAAGTAATTGTGGGGACTGTTCCAATCATCCCAAAATTAGCAGGCCTAAAGGGAAGATATATTGCTGAGTACAACAATATTTATTTATCTATGTTTTCCTATAATTTCAACTGGGGAAACTATAGAATATACTTTCCTCTCACAGCAAGAGTGCCAGTATTATGTTTATCATCAGAGAAAAATATGAATGAGCCAACTGCTAGATGAATGTAGCTGACTTGTTCCATAGATTGAAGAGAGTACTTTTATACGGTGATGTAAATCTGAACAGTGTAAACGTTTATTTCCCTTAAATTGAAGTTAATGTATAATTTTAACAATACAGTAAAACCTCATATAACACTAAAACCTGGTTCCACAAGTCTTCGTGTTGTATGATTTTTCATGTTATCTGATCCTCTATGGGATCCATAGAGATACATTGTAACCACACAGGCTTTCGCGGTTGTTATCTGAAGCATCCCATAGGATCTTAATGTTATCTGATGCAATTCTTCCCCCCAGATTCCTTGATGTTATGCGATTTTCGTGTTATTCGATACTAATGTTATATGAGGTATTACTGTACAGTGGAACCGCACATAAAGAGTGCTTCACATAGCGAAGTGTTCGCTATGCAGGGGCAATACCCCGCATAATGGGGGAAAATGTTCTTTACGCAGGCTTTTCATTAGCCGGGGTATACCCACTCAATGGGAACTCCGGTTAACAAACTTTTTTTCGTTATGCAGGGTACCACCAATAGTGCTTCACATAACGAAAAAATTGCATAATGAAGCACTCTGTGGAACAGAGTCTTTTTTGTTATACGAGGTTCTACTGTACGAATCTAGGTTTCTGACAAGAATAGATTAGTCACTGAATCCAACAGCAACTTTAGCATTCCTAACTTTTTGAACTTAGGTTTTCATATTAAAAGGAATTTTCATTATGTCTTTTTCAAGTAATGTCAGTTATGGATTTTCTATTAGAGCCAAGAGTTTAATATTCTTGTAGAGATTTTCTCTTTCCTCCCCATTGTTTTTGTGTGTTCTAATCAGCTTTATCAATATATTAACTACATTGTGTTTTTCTTTTTAAAGTAAGTTTCTGGTTACAAGAACAGCCAGTAAGGGTAGAATAATGAAAGATACATTGCAGAAATTGATACATTCTGCTGTTGCTTAAGTTTGTGCAGATGAAATGGAAATAGGAGATGGTGCAGAAGATGTGGCAGATGAAGAACAGCTCATCAGTGAGGGTGGCCTTGCTCGAGTATCATCAGCCAGGTGTGCCACAGATGGTAAGAGGACTTTTTGTGGAAGAATATATCCCACATATTTATAAATATATTTTCCAAGATCAGAATCCTTAATTATTTGATAAATATAAACTTTTTTTTAATCTAGTGATGCTGTAATTAGAAACACAAATGAAATTTTCTCCTTTATTTTCAGGCCTCCCAATGAGTAATAAGATCAGTGAACTGGAAACAGCAGTTTCTGATCATTATGGTAAAAGTGAAATGGAAACATCTCCTAAAAACATTCATACACCTGAAGATAATTTCACTGGTAAAAAGATAGAAATGGCAAAAATGATTCCAGACATAATACAGCAGCCTTCTGAAAGGCAAACTGAAGAAACAAAACTATCAAGGGGAAGCACTGTATTGTCAGAATTGTCCAAAGAGGACTCACACCATTTACCTGTAATACCTGAGGACACAGAAAGGATTCCTGGCACTTTCTGCTCAGTCAGTAAAGAGAAAATCTCCTGTAGGAAGGAAGAATTTCTAGAAGGAAGGATGGTGACAGAAAGTGTGGATGGAGCTGGTACTCCTGAAAGCTGTGAAACCCTATCGCTTCCTGCAAGTGAAAGTTGTGCAACTGACAACTCCCCATTGGCAGACAAATCTTTAAAGTCACCAGCTGAGATATTTTCTTCATTTCCATCATCAGTTGAAATAAACAAGACAAGCGTGTCTTCCTCACCAGCAGCCTCAGTAGAATTAGCCTCTTTGCATGACATGATGCGTTGTCACACATCATCACTAGAATCCTCTGCAGCAACATATGTGGCACTCACTCCAAAAATTGGAATGGGAAAACCAGCTATCACCAAAAGAAAGTTTTCTCCTGGAAGACCAAGGTCAAGACAGGTGAGCATTTTATTGAAATTATGTTTTAATACACAACCTGTTACTTTAATTAGGAAATCAGGAGAGGCATTCGTTTTGCTTTCTATTTAAAATTAACAGCAAGGGGTTTGGTGTTAGTTTTTAAATACAGTATCGTGCCAACTTTATCTGGCAGAACACTGTTGTTGACAGTCAGACTTGGAAATACTGTCCAGTCTTGATTCTGAAACATAGTTAAAACAGAAAAACATTTACAGTATGTTGGCCTTAACTTAAATGTCAACATACATAAGTATGTATTTAGACTAAGATGTTTGTTTTGTGTTTCCTGAATTTTATTTCATCAGTAACATTTGGAAAAGGTTTGTTTTAAAATCCATGGTGTAAAATTAATTTAATCCTTCTTGCTTAGAAAGATTATGTTATAAATTGGATACCTGGTGGACCTAGCTATATGTTTCCCCTATGTTCCTAGTAAATTTTTCTATTTATGTGTGCATGTATTTCTGAAACCTATCCTCTGCCTTTCTAACAAAATGCTGAATAAGGCAGTAAAATAAAAATGGGTGAAAATAGAAGAAAAAGTCTTTATAAATCTAGTGTAAAGTATATTCATCTCCACCTATGAGTCTCTTGAGACAGCCATATTTAATAAGTCCCAGTTTTTCCCTAAAGTGAACTGGGTCTTTTTCCAAACTGGGTTGGTTGTTTTTTTTTTTTTTTTTTTTTTGAGAAACCGAAATGAATAATTTAATTTGTAAAAAGTAATAACTTTTTAATGAAATATTTTTGAAATTCCAATTGATTACTTTTTGACAATTGGTTTTAGTTTAATAGGTCCACCAATATTTCCTCAGTATTATAGAAAATTATTATCTTGAGTTTATTGTTAACTTTTTTCATGTTCATGTTGTACTTATGACTGGCAATATAATTATCAAAATATAAATGTTTGTAGATTTCACTGATTTTTATTTAAATTATAAATAGCTTGTTTTCTTTCCCAAATCTCTTGGAAATTTGATAATATACTATATTTGCCGGCATATAAGATGTACTTTGCCCCTTAAAATAAATCAGAAAAAGGAAGTGCATCTTATACTCCAATGCATCTTATACGCCGGAAAATACAGTAAATGGATAGACAGTTTTGAAATATAAAATGTGAAAATAAATGAAATGTTATTGGAATGACTTCAATGTTTCAGAAATGTGTAGCAAGACTGGAAGCTATATGTATACTATGGTCAATTTGTAGTTATTGGAGGGAAGTCAATTTAGGTGAAATTTGAAGTGAATTTTAATTACATGTATACTGCTATGATATGGGTTTTTGAATTGAATTGGGTTAATTTCAAAACACCAAGAATTAAAAATATTTGGTCACTTGCAGACACATGGTCAAAGTATAAGGTTACTTTGATGCCTCAAGGTTTTAATATTTATTTGTAGTTATCAAATGAATTATTATTTACCTATAATGTTTAGCTCTTTGAAAGTATAAAATTGTATATTTGTAGCTAGCAAAAATGTAGCAGCCCAAAATGAGATGGCTAGATGGTATTGTAGACACAATGGACACAGAGCTGAGCAAGTTGAGGAGGATGGTGGAGGACAGAAGTGCATGGTGGACAATAGTACATGGGGTCACAATCGACTGTGCGACTGAACAACAACAACAACAAGCTAGCATAAAATCTATTTCAAATGTGATCATTTACCCATATATACTAGAGTATAAGCTGACCTGAATATAAGCCAAGGTACCTAATTTTGTCCTGAAAACGCAGAAAAATAGATTCACCCAACCATAAGCTGAGGGTGGGAAATGCAGCAGCTGCTAGTGAGTTTCAATAATTAAAATACCTGAAGAAATGGTAAAATTAATTAAATTGTTGGTGCATCTCAATCCAGTGCAGTCTTGGGACCCTTGTGGTTGTTGACTTGAGTATAAGCCATGTCCCCTTTTTGGGGCTCATTTATGGGGGGGAAAAAACTTGGCTTATATCAGCTCTTCTCTGCTTAAGTTGAAAAAAGAATTTGCCCTCTTTGATAACTTGTTGTTGTTTAATTAGAGATCTAGTTACAAATCTCCAATTAACTTCATTGGCCAAAATTGTGATAGAGAAACCGTAACTTGTAAGAACAATAACACAAGCGGTTTCTTTTTCTCATTTGCCACTTGACTGGGCATGCCATCATTTGCAGTACCAGTGTTTGTAGAGAACTTCTGGATGGTGGTCCAAAGTTGTGGTTAACCTATATCTGGATAACTGCTGCAGATTCATCAGAGGAAATGCAGTTCTCAGATACTGTGTGACCATTTCACTCATATAGTCAGTGAAATATAATGAAAATAAATAGAAATACGTTTGGACATTAATTATGGCTTGCTTTCTGTACCCACTGAGCTTGGAATAGTGAAATCTGTGGGATTTAGCTTGTAGGTAGATTCGTCTAGCAACTCTAGAAAAAGCATTTTTAAAACTGATGCTTTATGTTATATATAATTGATCAACTCAAAATTTGTATGTGTTTAATGTGAATTGGCTTGCTATATTGTACTACCTTTCTTTGTTATTGATATGTGAATAAGATTTGAGCTAAGATGGTGATTTCAGTATGTACAGATCATTAATTCCCTAATGTTATTGTTGAATAGGGAATAAGTGGAATGGTGTCTAGAAAGTGTTACCTTTTTTAAAAAAAGATAGCTAAACTGTTACTGTTTTGGTTTTAAGAAATGAAGATTCACTTGAAGAAACAGTACATAAGATCGTAACTGAAACTTTAATGCCTAAATGGTAATTTGTGTCATCTAGCTGTTGTAGTTGTTAGTACCATTTTTTAAAAACTCAGTATGCCTAAATGGAAAAAAATGTTCATTTGTTTGATGGCAGTAGGTTAATAAAAGGTTTACTGGACTAGCACTTCATTAGGAGATGAAGAGTGGTTCTGGATAAACCCTTAAAAACTGATTCTGTTGAAAACAAGATCTTAGCAAATTAAACATTTTAAAGTTATACTAGGCTTTTAAATGTGGGTTTCTATAAAAATACTATTTTATTGAAAATTGGTGATGCTGGTTGCTGATTGTAATAAACTCATTCATTAAAAACTGGTGAAGCTATAAATTTACAGTTCAATCCAGGCACGTGCCTGTATATCGGGCAATCGGGCTTTGTCCCAACCCACTTTCACCTCTGGCGCCCTGGGTCACCAATAGCAATGTATGGGATTCCCCCAACCGCCACCACCCCAATAGGCACCCCCACCACTCCCTGTCCAGATCCTTCCCATGGTGCTCTACACACTCCTGGTTCAATCTCTGAAATCTTTATATCCTCATAAATTTTGTGGAAGAAAGATAACATTTTGTGTGATTTTTTAATCTAGCAGAGTGGATTTTTTTTTTTTGAATTCTCATTAGAAACTTGCTAAGGAAGAAATAGGTCTTCAGCGTTCATGGAATTCAGTATCACTCTGTAGTTTTTTTAATTGTGAGAAACAACTTCTGTAAAAGTAATGGTTAGAGTTGCCAGTTCTCAGAGTAATAGCTGATGTTTCTAGAAATAACTATGGTCCCTTGAGTCTCCAGAAAAGGAATCTTTTTCCCTTTCTTTTTCTTTGTTTCCTCTTTTACCACTTCAGGTGTTGAGGGAGATACAAGGTTCTTGTTCTTGCAGTTCTAACGGCCTCGACTGATGTTACTTGATGTTACTTGATGTTGTTGTAATATGTCTTTGATGTTATCTCTCCATCTTCCTCTGGATCTGCCTCATGCTTGTTGTTCTCCTTCTCTTTCCACATATGCTTTGTATGGTATGGAATTCTAAGACATTCTCACCAAATGGGCAAACCACGTTATCTGTTGTCTCTGTAGTTTAAAATTGGTTCTATTTCAATTCTTTCCCTTATAATTTCATTTCTGCTTTTATCCCTTCTAGTCACTCCAGCCACATTCCTCAGACATCTCATTTTCATGGTGATAAACTTTTGTTTATATTTTGTTGAAAGTGTCCATGTTTGGCACTGGTAACATAAGATGGAAATGAATAGACTTTGCATTAGGTGTTTTTTTTCCTGCTGGTTGGTACTGCCATCTGTTGTAAGAGCAGAGCTAACTGTCCCAATATTTGGTTTCTCCGACTGGACCATGTGTTTGTTTGTTTGTTTGTTTGTTTATTATTATTATTATTATTATTATTATTATTATTATTATTATTATTATTATTATTATTATTATTATTATTATTATTATTATTATTATTAATTAGTTCAAATTTATATTGCCGGCCACTTGCCGTGGCGACTCAGGGCGGCTTACAGACAATACATTTCATTACAATATAAAATGTTGGGGTGGGCACAGGGGGAGGGGCAGCAAGGTCTCTTCATCCATTTTACCATCAACAGTAAATGTTGTTCCTTCATCCTTAAGTGCCATAATGGTTCTGCATATTGGCTATCATCATGGCGATAGACTTCCTGTTCTTAGCTCTTCAGAACAGTTCTTCTGAGGACATGCTACACCAGTCTTTCAGGTTCTTTAGCCACAAAGTCCGTCTACATCCAGGCCCTCTCTTCCCAGGGATCTTCTCTTGCATAGCAAGTTGGAGTATTCTATCATTCATGTCGTTCCTCATGATATGCCCAAGATAGTGGAGCTTTCTTTGTTTAATGGTCTTATCCATCTTCTACATTAGTTACATGGCCAAACCATTATATCTTTAGCAACCGTCTGTAGATCCACATTTCAAAAGCTTCGATTTTCTTTTCAGATGATATTTTTATTATTTCCAAAATGTATTCTGTTTTATTTTCCAAGCTGGTTAGATTCAGAGTTCCTATTTTGTACTTTATTGTTCTGTCTCTTAGTCCTTTAACATTGCCATTTCTTATTTGATCAGTCCATTAGTATTTCATTTGGATATCTATGGCAGTATACTATCCATATATTCTTTACTTCCAAATGGCATCAAGACTAGCTGACTCAGTGCAAAGGAGTTTTTATGTGCAATGCATATTCATTATTTCTTTAGGAAGCAGTGCAGGAAAGCTCACATTATCTGAATTTCACATGCATATGCCCACATATTATTTTGTAATGGTTACCCAAGGGTCAACTTTTTTTCATATCACAAGTACTTTGCCTTTGTGGTATTGTAACAGCCCAGCTGCTGATTTTAGGTTTGTGCCCTGAAATCTTTGGAAATGATGAAGCTCATGATCTGGTGACCGTGTTAATAGTAAACAGCACTTTTGGTTGTCTGCAAAAGTTAATTAATGGTTGCATAAAGAAGGAAAGTATAAAGACTTGGGACTGACTCAGATGTGAGAGCAAACCAGAATTTAAGGTTGTATTAATAAGCTACAACAAGCATTGATTATTAGTCAAAAGCCAAAGTTCCTCTGTTTCAACTTTTTGTTTTAATTTCTTCAAAGAATTTTGTTTTTTAAAATGGGTCAGTTTCACCAGACATGATTAGAACAAGTATTGAAACCACACTCTCTCTCATATGTGTCAGTTGCTTCCTTAATTTCAAGTTCTTGACAAGACATAGCTTGCTATTTTGACTGAAGTGGAGAGATTATTTTTTGGAAACTGCTTTGGTATTACCTGTATGTCTGAGCTGACCCTGGAGGAAGAGATATCAGAGAGAATGATGACTTCTAATGCACACGTTTTGTGCCCACTTCTCACTGCCAATAGTAATAAAGTAATTAATACGGTATTAAGAGTATACAGTATTTAATATAAAACACATTAATGGTGAAACTAGCTTTTTAATGTTATAATGCTACTTAGTGCCAGACTGGCTTAGATGTTTGTGTTCCTCTTGTATATGTTTGATAATGTTGACCTAATAATATTTAAGAGAAGCTGGTGTGTGGCACCAGTGAGGTGGTGACCCATACCTGCTGGCTGATAAAATAACAGCAACAACACTCCCTCTTTTAATCCTCTTTCTTTAATCCTCAATCTTTTAATTTTTGTAGTACAATAGTACCTCATACAACGATTTTAATCCATTCCGCGGGGCTCGTTGTTGTACGAAACAATTGCTATATGGTACATGCATCGTATAGCGATTTTCTTTATAGGATGCATAGTACTGTACAACAGTTTTTTTTCCCATTGAAAAATTGTTGTAAGATTTTTTCCATAGGGAAAATTTTTATGTGGGACGCCATCCCCCCCCCCCAAAAAAAACCCTAATTGTTATGCAATTTCATTGTTATACGGGGTAATTGTTGTATGAGGTTCTGCTGTATTTTAAATTGGGTTATTATGGGTGTGGTTATAATGTTTTTGTATTGTATTGTTTTTAATACTGTGAGCCTCCCTGAGTCATTTTGAGTTGGGCGGCTATACTAATTGGAAACTAAAATTAAAAGCCCAGGTTCCATTTATAAGTTTAACAAATCTATAGATTTCATCTAGCTGTTCTTCCAGTTACAAGGAATACTTGATCCTATTCCTGCATTATTTTTTGAGCACATAAAAAAATTTACATTCCTAAGAAATAATTGTGCTTTGCAGTTGCTTTGCAAATACTGTATTACAAGCATAAGTTAAACAAAGATTTTTGAAGGTAAGAATAGTAGAGGAAATGTGGCTTTGGGTTCTGTTCAGCAGCATCATTGAACTTCATTGCAATTTCTCTCTGGGGAGTATGTTCCTATTCATAAGATTGTGTGTAAGTACTGAAAACTTGTAAACCAAACCAACACTGTAGTTACATATGTAAATGCCATTGTTCTGAACCTTACAAAGTATGCTATACTTGACATTTAGAAGAAAATGGCAATTTTTTCCTGATAGTTTTATTTGAAATCATAAAAATTCCAGTACCTACGTATATTTAAAATAAAACAGTGCTTCAGTAGCATAACTTTTTATCTTGATGGGTATTTTAACCCTTCACTTATGTTTCATTTCCATATTATGTGTTCTGTTTTATTTTTATTTTGTCTGCTATGCTTCTCCGCTTTTCACATCTGTTATTTTAAATCACAAGATGCAGACCTAATGTAAAAGGATTTCAATGTAAAAACTTGTGTTTGATTTTCGAAAGTGATGCATCTTGGTTTACTGTTGAAGAAATCAAAACCATAATGGGCTGTGCTACACTTCATTATTATGCCAAGGAATCTTTTGCTTTCTAGCATTGCTTAACTTTTGCAATTTATTGAAACCATATAAATGCCAATACTGTGTTAAATTTTTCTTTAGTCAGCCCATGGGTATGTTAAACAGAGTTAGTGTTCCTGCATGAGCTTTGCTTTTGGAACTTTTTATTTGCATTGTTTATTTTTATTTTATTTGGCTGAGCTTTATACATCTATCTTCTCACCTGACATATCCTAGGGGGCCTGGAGTAGCCATAATACAGTGAGCCCACCTTACTGGTCCCCAGACATTTCAGAAGGTCGGGAAACTTTTAAATCCAGACAGCTGCCTGGCAGTGCCATATGGAGCATCAAAGTGGTAATTAATCTGTGTTTATATTCTTGTGATACTTTACTCACTACTGTACTGTATGATAAATTGTCATAATTCAATTTTTAAAATCTGTTATAATCATTTATTCCTTATCTTTTATATCTTACCTTTCAGGGGAACATATTTTAGCATTAAAATATACATTTATAACAATAAAGAAGTTCAAAATAAAGAAAGTAATTGTGATCCTTTAAAAGAGGGGTGCTCAAACTACGGGCCAGATCTAACCCACGGGGCCAAATCATCCGGCCCAGCCCTCCCTTGCTGCTCCTGGAAGCAAAAGACGCACGCATGCACAAAATGCTACCGTAAATACACCCACAGCTGTCATAAATGTCTTTACAACACCCGTGGATGCATTTACGGCAGCGTTTTGCACATGTACATGTGTGTTTTACTTCCACTTCCAGTGGGAAGGAACCACATGACTGGTCTGCAGCCCAAAAGGTTTTGGCACCCTTGTTTTAAAGCATAGTTGAATTGGTAAGTTTTAGCTGGTAGTGTTCAAGCATCTTCGCTGCCTACATTTTAAAAAATGTCTTCCAATGCATGGGGTGGAATAGATTATCAGCATATCAAATATGCAAAATGCTATGTGTCAATCTGTAAATCATTAATTCAGTTATACATGGATGCTGGCTTGCACCACAGAGAATGAAACCTAGACACTATTTAAAAAAAAAACCCAAGTGTTGTGTCCTAAGTCAACTAGCATTTGAAGCCAATGATAGAAGATAATGTTTCACCAATATGGTTCCCAAAACTTCCACTGGCCATGACAGACTTTGGAAATTGTACTAGAACTAATTCTGTCTACTCCCTCCCAGAAAGTGTCACATATCAGAAGCTGTGATTTATTAAGATACTGTATGTGTAATACTCAACAGTATATTAACTTATTTTGTATTCACATATAATCAAGCTAATTTATATACTGTAGTTCCAAGGTAAATTAGATACATCAGATTTTGCAAACATGATGAAAGTGGATTGTATCATAGCATTCAGTGTGGGCCCCTCAAAGTAGCATATACTGGAGAAAAGTAGAGAATTTTGGATGACAACTAAACTAATATATTGCCATAATAAACAGACTGATTAAATTTTAGTTGAATAGTGGCCCAGAAGTTATTTCTTTGTACTGCCCTTTTCTTGATATTACACATTGGTTTTTGTGGTGTGCTAGTATTTCCTTTAAATCATGGTCTCCTATTGTATATAAACCAGAGAACTGTGGTCTATTGCCATTTAATAATCAGCATCTGAACCAGGAACAAATCATATTCTCAGATCCTACTAATTTAACCAACATTAAACCTCAGTTGTATGATTTAGATTTATACTCTAATTGTGACTTACTACACTAAGCAACAGAATTTCAGCTAATATATGTCAACAAAAAGCCTTGCTTGAAAACTGGCAAGTTTACTAAGATGCACAACTGAAGAAGTGGACTCAAGTTTACCAAAGGTTATGCTAAATAAAATTTGTTAGCCTTTAATGCAGGGGTGCCCAAACTTTTGGAGCCATGGGCTGGTCGTGTGATTGAGCATGCTTGGTCACATGGTTCCTCCCACCAGAAGTGGAAGAAAAACCTGTATGCATGTGGGCATAATGCACCCGCACATGTATAACACTACCGTAAATGACCTGCAGCTGTCATAAATGCATTATGTGCATGAGTGTGTGTTATGCACATGTGTGGTTGTTTTGTGCACGCACATTTTACTTCTGCTTTTGGGAGCGGCAAGGTTGGTGCAGGCTGAATTAATTGGTGCCACGGACCATAGTTTAGGCACTTCTGCTTTAACATGTCACAAGACTATTGTTTTTGCTACAATACGCTGACATAGGTTTCCCAAGAAATTTCTGTACAGTATATATACCATTTCAACTAGAAAGATACTTTCCCTCACTAGACTGTTACATTTTTGATAATTGTTATTTGGCTTAAAATACACTGGGGTGATGGGATTGTGGAGCAGGAGGTAAGGGGGGGGGGAGCTACATTGGAAAGGTACTGAGAGTGACGGTTACATTAATGACATTATCCTTTCTTTCAACTATTTTCGGTCTATGTGCCCTGTGTGGAATGCAGAATATTTCTACATAATAACACTTTTATCACATATAAAATAAGCAAGTATAGCTGTTCCTTACTCTCAGGCATCAGTACTGTTTCTTATGGTGTCCAGCTATATGGACTTCTGTCACAAACCATATGCTATGGGAATTCCAAGTTATTTATGGGATACTACTGACATGGAAGAAACTGCAATCTGATGACAGTCTCCACCTTAATATAATTCTTGCTGCCATGGATGATTATGTTCTTCCACTAATATTTCCTACAAGCAAGCCAAAAGTAATGTCATTCCAGATCACATGTGGATACTAAATTCTCCTCTGTATTATGCCAATGAACTCACAACTAATTTGGAACAGCCCATTTTCGGCACTTGCTCTCAAATGCTTCTTCTTTACTTGATATATATTGATGACCTTTTTAGTCCTAGATTTGTGGGAAGTCTACCACTTTTGAAGTAATTGTCCCATTGCCTGAGCCTAAAGTAGTCCACACAGCAGCTTTACGTCTTGATGCTTCTGTGCAACTACATAATGGCCAATAACTACCACTTCATAAGAAACATCAATAGATTGCTGCATATACTTGTCTGCTTCCAGCTTCCACTCAAACACATCGCAGAATCTATGGTCTGAAGCTAAACTCTATGATATAGCCACATCTGTTTATTCTTTGTTGGACAAAGATTCATAACTTTCTCAAGCTATAATTAACTGCATAAGGATGTGAAAAAAGTAATTGACAAAATAGACTTGTACTGAGTAGAAAATGATAGAATATGTATCATAGTCCATTACAACCTGAAGCAAAAATCACTCAGACTCTTCTGGAAAATGACACTATGTTCTCACAAGCCTTGTATGAAGACTTGTGTGACAGAACTATGCTTGAGTGCATATGATTCCACTGGTGAGTCTTTAAAAAAACCCTACTCAGTAGCAAAAATTGATCATACAATAAAGATAGATAGACAGGGACTAAACATTGCAAGCACCCCATATGCCAGTATCCAAATACCTACTCTGATTATATCATTACAGGGCATAATAATGTCAACTAGAGCATCAGGGAGTCATTCACTTGTGCACGTTGCAGTGTGATAACAGTCAGGAAAGTCCTTCTGTGTTCTGCAAAAAGTAGTCAGCTCCACATCTGTGGAAAAACAGAAACAAATACAAATCTGACAATGGAAACAACAATAAAAATGCCAATAGAAGAGCATTTGAGCTTTTGTGGTCATTTTTTCATTTATCCTCTGCTGACATTGTGGATATTAGTATGAGAGAATACTGACTTAAAATTTATTTTATTTGTTTTTAATTTATTACTGATCCATTATTTATTGATAAGTTCTGATTTGTCATGAGAGGTTTATGCTGAGATAATTATTTCATACAACATATGCTAATTGGCTCACTTAGTGCACAAGTGCTTAGTGATGTTTATGTTATCAGCAACAGTCTAGTAAATGGCCAGGCTTAATCATTGTCACTGTCAGTATTTTCTGTATTTAATTTCTTTCTGACTTCATGCCTAGCACCTATCCCTAAATCATGTGTTTTATATTATATGCATGTCTGAAATTCTGCGCAACAGTTTGTCATCTATACAATCTTATACTGCAATGGACTTATATTTAAAGTACCACAGCATCTGTTTTTGTTACCACAGACTAATGGGCTGCTTGTCAAGAAACTTGACTTCTTCAAAACAAAATAATTGGCATTAAGAGGTGCATAAAGTATATTTTGGTCCTATCTGAATTTGGTCCTGTTTGAAATTTACCGTAAATAGGGTCGTGGGTCAGGCTTTCCTGGGAAGCGGAGACCACGTGGCACAGGTCTTTCTGGAAGAGGTGGACGGGGGAGGTCAAAACTGAAGAATGGAATTGGATCTCTCCTTTCTGCAGGGGTAAGAATCTGTAGCATATACAGTACGTATCTCATTTGTTAATTCTCACTTGTGGTGCCGCAAGTGAGAATGTGTCTGAGATCTTTCATTACCCTGTCAGATCTATGCAGACCCGTTTTCTCATTAGCACTGGTTGTCTGGAATTTCCCTATTCATTGATGTAGCAGTGCTGAAGACTGAATGATGAGCATACTGTGGAATGAGCTATGCAGTTTTGCTACGGCTCTCTAGATTCTCTGCTCCTTTTTATCAGTGACTAGTAGAAAATGCTTTGTGCTGTTGGAAACAGTATTATTCTTGTGATTCAGAAACTTTTACAAGCATTATTGGTTTTATAACCTGGTCAGAGACTGTTGATGTGATAAAATTACAGTTTTATCTGTGGCTATGGCTGTAGTCATAGCTACTGTTCCTGCTGGAAATGTGATTGTATTATTCCCCCAGTACTTACTATGTTGGTTAGGTGAAGGGGCTAAAACAAGGATTGATTGGACTGGTTATGGGTACTTCTTTTTCAAAATATTCAAGCTCTGAAAAAAGAGATTTGTTCTCTGAGTCTGAAACATTGCAGAAGAAAAGGAGAAATAGAAATAGGTCAGGTTATGTGTCTCCAGAGGTCCCATTAAACCAGGGGTTCTCAACCTATGGCCTGGGGGCCGTATGTGGCCTGTGACACCATTTCATGTGGCCCACCACCATCTCCACCATACTTATGCATGATTCTTCTACTCATGTTCAAAATGCACGTTCTTTCTGACTGTGCTTTCCTCCAATTTCTTCTTTCACCTACTTTCCTATATGTTCTCAACTTCTCTCATTTCTAGTGGGAGACTTTCTCTGAAGCCAAGTTATCTCTCCCTTTATCATTGTCTGTTTCTTCTGCTGTATATACTTTCATATTTGCACTGTAATTGGCCATTATGGGAAGAGACGAGCCAGATAATTTCATTGATGAAGAAAGCCTGGCCCAAGCAGAGATTTTACCAGGGGGAAAACAAACCTTAGCATAATGTTTTGAGAATTCATTGTAGAGATTAATAAGGGATTGAGTGCAACTTGCAGAGTAGAAGCTCTCAAACCAAGCTAACATCAACATCTAGATTTTAAAGTTACACATCATGGTTTAATTCTTTTTTAACTGATTTTTTAAAGTAATTTCGAACCTCAAGGTTTTAATTTATGAATTTTCTGTAAGCCGCCTAGAGTCAGGTTCGCCTGATTGGGGCGGGATAATAAATCTAAATAAATAAATAAATAAATAAATAAATAAATGCTTAGTTTATAGTAATTAGGAGGTAACTTGTGGATCAAGTCTACTTTGTCTGAAAAAGTTGGCTTGCTCCATGTAAGTTCACATTAAAACATAGCAGTTAGTCTTTAAGGTGCTACAACATTTTGGTTTTGTCTGATATGCCTGCACAGACTAACAGAGCTACCATTTTGAAAAAGTACTGTAACTTGTTTTCTTTCATGTTGAAGGGAATGTGTGATGAGAATGTAGTATTGAGGACTAAGCAGAGTCAGATTCAAATCCTCATTGACATCTGAGGTCACTGAATGGCTTTGAGCCAGCCACTATCTCTCCAGGCTGGTATGGAGATAAATTTATGTTGTGGGAAGAGACAATGAATGGCATCCTGAGATTTTGGGAGCAAAATGCATGTATAAACATAATATAATTGTCTGTATTCATTGATAGTGCTGAAATACTTTACATTACTTTGTATGCTAGAGTTAAAGTTTGGTAATACATTGTGGAATCAATTCATCATTGGTAACTTTTTGTTTCTGTAGGTCACAGATATGGACAGTTCATCTAATAAAGATGAGGAGGAAAACTCCATGCACAATACTGTTGTCCTGTTCTCCAGCAGTGACAAGTTTACCTTGCATCAGGTTGCAACATTTAGTCATATTTGTTTTGCAGTGAAAATCATTGTTTTCTATTTCTTATCCAGCAAGTATTCAATATAGGGAATATTCAATTCACTTTTTTATTTGAGCTGTTTTATTTTATTCAGTCTGTTAGTG
This sequence comes from Furcifer pardalis, assembly GCA_030440675.1. Classification (NCBI taxonomy): domain Eukaryota; kingdom Metazoa; phylum Chordata; class Lepidosauria; order Squamata; family Chamaeleonidae; genus Furcifer; species Furcifer pardalis. The sequence continues at coordinate 103,612,858 of CP126897.1, forward strand.
TTTTAGGAAATTTAGGAATTAAATATGAAGATACACTGTGTAAATATGCTGTTCTGGTTGGTACAGAAAAATAGTAATTGTTGAGAGCCCACAAGTAATACACCATATGGCTCCTGTCTTCTTTTTAGGCTTGTCATTGTACGCTTGTCAGACCAGTGTTTTGTCATATATAATTTTACTGCCTGCTACTTTTAGTCTGGCTGCTGTTTAACCTCTAGGCAAAATCCAAGGAGCTGGTGGCCATTAGATATCTGTAGCGCTGACAGTGAATTGAAATAAACAATATTTTTTTCAAAGCCTTCTTTAAAGGGGGGACTCACAAATCTTTATGTTTTTTGTGAGATGGTTGGAGGTGAGAGAAGTAATGCATATATCTTTTCCTGGGCAAAGGGGCAAATATTGTCTTCAGGAAATGATTCCTTCACACAGTGTGATAAGATAAATTCCTCCGGTGAACTAAAGAGAACACTGCACAGGAGCTGTCTCTAATTAAATGAAGAAGAGTAGCTTAAATTAAATGTATGTTAAAAGGAGAATCTGAATGCTGATCCTATCTATTTTCACTTCATTGCTTTTAGTGTTTGAACATGTAGATAAATATTTCCAGGATTTAGATGGGGACCTGCTTCTGCTCTCAAGCAGTAGGGACAGACACTAGAAATTGTTTAGATAACATCTCCAGATGTACATTTGTTTATTTATTTATTTATTTTATTCAAATTTATTATCCCGGCTCAATCGGGCGAACCTGACTGTTTTAGGTATACAGTAATAAGTGATAGGTGCTTTCACTGGCTTCCAACACAGTCTACTAGCATTAGCCTGATTGTCATAGCATCCACTCTGCCTCCCAGTTCAATGTGAAATGGTGTAGCAGCATGTAGTTATGGGAAACGTAAGCTTTTTATTTGAGTGATTTCAGTGCACTTTTACCTTCAGTGTCTAAATATGTTCACTTCTTTTTACCTTATTTGGGAGAGTTCCTTCTTGGTTTTGGAGAAGGATGTCTTAGAATACAAGGCTTTCTTGCTCATAGTATCCAATTCTTTTTCTCAATGCAGGCAAAGACCTTTCTATTTAGGCATTTTGACAGTTTGATCTATAAATTATTACCTGAAAGATACAGTACTTATTTTATATAAATCTGCAATTCTGAATGAACATAAAGAAGAATCTGTGTTCTCTGTGTTAGCACTATATATATTACAGCTGTTTCTTGGTAAATTTGTATGGGAGATAGTGACAAAATAATCTGTTTTATATTTAGGATATGTGTGTTGTGTGTGGAAGTTTTGGGCAAGGTGCAGAAGGTCGATTGCTTTCCTGTTCTCAGTGTGGTCAGTGTTACCATCCCTACTGTGTCAGTATTAAGGTAAGTGGTTTTTAAAGGGGTGAAGAACATATTGCACATATACACATACTATACTTACACCACATTGATTCCAGTTCTGACATGATTAGAGAACATTGTTAGGTTGTTAAATACTCCTCTGTAAATGTGACCATCATTTGTATGCCACTTGCAAAACACTTTAATTCAGTGACATTTTAGAGCTGCAAGAGAAATTAACCTTTTTATAATTTTGCAGCCATAAATAGCACCAATTATCTTGCATTTGGCTGAAAGAAGGTATTAAGCTATAGACAGGTATTAAGCCAGTCATGAGCCATGCATTAAGGTAGATATCAGCATTTTTTTCTTGGAAAAATTATACTCTTCATGGAGACAATAAGGTTCAATTAATTCAGTTTGTCTATTGGCTGTCAGAATTGACAGCAAGTAGAGTAGTTAATTAATGTTTTACATTTATTAGGCTGAGAGAGAATGTGTGAAAATTAAATTAAATAGTTAGTAATTGACTTTTTCACAGATAATAAACCATATATTTCAGTTTTTTATTTATGCAATGCATAAACTATGCATTGTTTTTCTTCTTTAATAAGAGCAATTATTTGGAAAGTTATTTTTTCCTCTTGTACTTTAGTATTTAATGTAAACTCCACATATACTTTATGGGACAGATAATCTTTTAAAAGTCTAGTTTGTATAAGTTTATTTTAAAAAGCAAGAAAAGATATTTAACATCAACTTATCAGAAAACCAAAACCAAAAAAAGTAATAAATCAAAATAAAAACACTGTAGCACTTTAAAGACTAGCTGCTATATTTTTATTGTTAGCTTTTGTGGATCAGGTCCACAAAAGCTAACAATAAAAATATAGCAGTTAGTCTTTAAAGTGCTACAGTGTTTTTATTTTGATTTATTACTTTTTTTGGTTTTGGTTTCTGATATGCCCAAACCACAGACTAACATGGCTATTATTTAAAAAAAAACCCATCAACTTAGCCTTTGAAATTGTGGGCAAGATTGGCTAACATAGATTACTTAAGTGGTTCATATTGTAAGTGGCCATTTTAACTCATTAAATGGTATAGAGGAGTTTTCTGTTAGTTATTCTTAACAGAGAATGTTATAAAAGTCTGTCCCTAGCATCAATGGTATTTTTTTAATTTGATGTATAGTAAACCTTTTTCTCAAACTGGGATTTAGAACAACATAGATAAAGTTCTATAGCACTCAAGGTTGGTTTAAGAAAGATCCATTGAAATAATCTTATCTTTCCATTTTATACAATAGACCAATATATAAAGCAGCCTTCTATGTACACAATAGTGTGGAAGATTCCTCCAACATTTATAATATATTTTATGTCCAAATTAGGAAGTGACAGAGAATTACTTCAAAGAGAATTACTTCAAAGTAAATCTCTATTTGTTTCCACTTGTGAGCATGTCCACTATTTGTAGATTCACTAACAATGAATAGAAGAATTATTCATGTTTGTTGCTGGTTCATACATTACACGCTTAACAAGTAATCATATGGAAACCAGTACTGATCTGCTCAGTTAAAATAGTGAAGTATTTCCTATCAATTTTCTTTTTAGGTGGTGGTGTTGGCCTGTCATTTGTTGTTTGCTACATTCCTGTGAAGGAGAGATTTCTAAGACTATCATATTAATTTTGGTAGGAATAGCATCCTTCATTGAATAAGAGAGAAACATACAGCCAGCAATTCTTATGTAGCAAGGGATGCATAGTTTCTGAATAAACATAAAGACCATGAGCAAGAACACTACAATAATTTATTTAAAATATTGCCAAAAAATAGGGACAAATATATTAGTACAGTACTGTGAATAACTGTCTACTGTCTTCTACTATACAGATTACAAAAGTGGTGCTTCATAAAGGTTGGAGATGCCTGGAATGTACTGTGTGTGAAGCCTGCGGGAAGGCTACAGATCCAGGAAGATTGCTTCTTTGTGATGACTGTGATATCAGCTATCACACATACTGCCTAGATCCACCATTGCAGACAGTTCCCAAAGGAGGTTGGAAGTGCAAATGGTGTGTTTGTCCTTATTCTTCATAGCATTCACTACTAAAGCAGTTTTTAAACTGTATTTTAGGCATATACTGTATTTAACTTAATAGAGCTATGAGAGGATGCCAAAAGGGTCTATAAACATAAAACAAACTTTCCCATTTTGTATTTATTTAAACAATCTAAGGAAGAAAAAATCATTTGTGTGCTCCAAGATTGGAAGAAGTTAAAAGGAGAGGTTGTCAAGGGAATTAAATCAGAGGGTTTTCCACGGAAACAAATTAAAAAGTCATCTTGGAGATGGTTTTAGACATTGTGTTGAAGATTTCTGGTATGATTATCTCAGGGCATTTCAACTTGCATGCCATGACAACTTAGTCTGGGATGTGTCAGAATTTCATGACTGTCATGTTAATCAGAGCAGTAGCATCATTTTGCTGACAATATATATAGCAAGGTACACTCAGGATTTGTTTTTCTTAACTTTTTGGGAGAATGGTGATCATGAAATGGGAATTTTAACCTTGGTTAACTTTTGCTGAAGTATAAATTTTCAGCAGTCTAAGTAACCATATTAAAATGTCTTTCCCTGGAGGCCAGGGTAGGAAAGTCCATGATTACAGAGCACACTACAGATATTTTCTATTGGTATTTTGGGTGAGTTGATCCATCTTACCTGAATATACTTAAGGCACCATGTAGCTCCTTGAGTTACGGCAATAAACTAAAATGGCTAATGGTTAGAAAATGGCGAAGACATTTGGTAACCAGTTTTATGGAGCCTGTTTTATGTTGAAGATGGTAGCAAAAAGAGTTCTTTTATAACATTGTGCCATCTCTTCAGTGTCATTCAGCAGAGATTTAAAGCTGTCCTGAGTGGTGCTTGCACTAAAAGGGTGGGGTATAAATGTAAATAAATAAATAAAAATAAAATGTGGACAAAGGTTTGTTGCATTTACTCTATGGGGAAGAGATGATTGGAGCCTCGGTAGCATACTGTGACGTGCTTACATGATACTTGGAAGGCAATCATTTACATCTGCCACAGCTCTATAGGATGCCATTTCATTTTTTATTGGATGTGTTGCAGTTGCTGGTGCTTGAGGGCATGGATAACATCTGGCTAATGGCCTATTAGTTTACATCCAGTTGGGAGAGAATGTCTGGCTAATCCCATTAGCTTGCAGAGTCTTGTGAGTCCAGGTAGCAGCAGTTTCTATGAAAGAGGATGTGATCAGCTGGCTTCTGAACCTGGATTCAGGAGATTTGAACAATTGGAAATTCTAAAAAGATAATTATCCCCCTGAGCCAAGTACTCGAGAGATCCGTTTCGGGGCTGGTTTGTGTAAGAACGGAAGAATAACTGTTGGTTCTTTTGAATTAGTGGCTAGTGTTGATGGATCTGAGTGTAGTGTCCTTCTGAATCGTCCATAGAGGTATCATGGAAGTTCTCCTGCATGGAACTTTGATTGCTGAAAGTACTAAGAGGTTATTTGCTCAGTTCTATGGCAGTAATGCTGTGTGTCCCACAGCGCTTTATTTAATCCCCTATGCTGTTCAGCTTCTGCATACAATTGCTGTGAGAAGATGACTGAGGATGTGGAGTGAGGTGTCATCAATATGAAGATGCCAGCTCAACCTCACATTTGCTCTAGTCTAGGTGAGGACAGTGGTGGGCATCAGCAGGTTCGCACCAGTTTGCTGGAACCAGTAGCAGAAATTCTGGCTGGCCCCACCCATCCAAGTTTTGAAATAAAGTAGTCCTAATTCAGGTGCAACAGGGCTTATCCCCTGACCACTCCCAACATACCACGCCCACAATGTGGTAGTAAAAATTTTTTGAGCCCACCACTGGGTGAGGAGTAGATGTTCAGAGCTAGTGTCTGGGTAGGGCAATGGATTCCTTGAGAGCCAGTAAATTGATAATGCAATCCAGACAAAATGGTATTATAGAATATTTTGTATGCTCAGGTAAGTGGCATTTGGAAGGGGTTGCATTCCAACAAAACAAAAGATTTATAGTTTGAAATTTTTTTTTGTCCAGTATTGGCATGGAATTGCAAGCAGTCTTCACAGTTATGGCAACTGAATCCTGTCTCAACCAAGATTGCTGTGTGACAATTATTTGTGCTCTGTTTATCTCCTGCAATGAAGAGTTGCCTTTGAGATCAATTTTGAAGCATTATGTGGTCCATGACAGGGCATAGTACACATGATCACATTATGTCAGTGCTTTGTCATCTGCTTTGGGTACAAGTCTGCTTCCATACCAACTTCAGAGTTCTGGTATTGTCTTGTGAATCCCTAACTAACTTGGAACCAGATTACCTAAAAAACTGTTTCCTTCTATATATACCAACCCAGACCCTAAAGTCAGCTTGTGAAACCGTTTTCCAGTTTTTCTGCTTAATAAAGTGAGGTGGGTGATGGTTAGAGGGAAGGCTTCTCCCTTAGTGTATTCTAGCGAGGAATTCCTTTGTTGAACAGGCTTCTTGATAGAGCTCTCTGGTACCAGGGGAATACTTCTTTAAAATTCTGCAGAGCATTTTAGTCCTGAATTTCAGTAGCACTGCTGTCTTCCATTTGGTTTTAGCTCAATTAATACAGTAATACCTCATATAACATTAGTATCGAATAACACTAAAATCGCATAACATTAAGGAATCTGGGGGGAAGAATTGCATCAGATAACATTAAGATCCTATGGGATGCTTCAGATAACAACCGCTAAAGCCTGTGTGGTTACAATGTATCTCTATGGATCCCATAGGATTTTAACATGCATCAGATAACACTAAAAATCATATAACACCAAGACTTGTGGAACCAGGTTTTAGTGTTATATGAGGTTTTACTGTATTATGTTTCATTGTTGTATTTTATGTGGGGAGTTACCTGTGGCTTGTGAACTACATAGAGATTTTGGCTCTAGACCAGTGTTTCCCAACCTGGGGCCCACGCCCTACAGGGGGACTTCAATTCCCAGAAGCCTAAGTCAGTACATTGCCTGATCAGTGCTTTGGGGAATTGACTTAGCCTTTTGGGAATTGAAGTCAGGGGCATGCTGGCTATGCTAAAAGGGCACAGGACAGGGAGGGAGGGGCGGCGGCTATGGGGATACTGCATGATGTCATGGTTTGAGGGTCCATCTTGGGTCCCAGCTCCTGCCAACCTAGCTATTCGAAAGCTAGACATTATAAGTAGCTCAGTAGGGACCACTTTGGTGGGAAAAGATCTTGGGGACATGAAAGAAGCCTCATTCGCCCTCCTTGCGGTGTGGGAGAGTAATGGATGGAGGAGAACTGGAGAGAAAGGCGCTTCCCTCTCCCCCACCTCCACTGGACAATAGGGAGTGGCGGAAAGAAGGAAGAGGCAGTAGCCGATGGAGAGAGAAAGAGACCTCTAATCCACTTCAGCTGCATCTCCCACCAACCCCTCTTTCCCTGGCATTTTGGTTCGGGCACGGTGGACCCTGGCTGCTGGGATGAAGCCTCTGACTCCTGCCCTCTGCCTTCTCCCTTGGAATCTAACCTGGTGCTGCCGGCGTTGTCGCCACTGCCGCAAGCCACAAAGAAACCCAGTGGGTCTTTCCCATCCACCGAGGCCATGAGGGTGCAGGGCTGGTTGGTACATAGTGGATATCACTGTGCATCAACCAGCCCTGCCTCCCCATGTCCTCAGCGGATGGGAAAGACCCACTGGTCTTCTTTGCAGCCTATGGTTTGCGGCTGCAATGACAGCAGCAGCAGCGCTAGGTTGAATTAATTGGTACACATTGATACCTTACATGCACCAACCAGCCATAGCGGGGCTGGGGCTGGTTGGTGCACAGCATACCCACCCTACAGAAACAGCGCCCCACTGCCTAGAAGGTTCCGCTTTGATGAAAATCTAGTCTAGCCACCAGGTGACATACTTCTGCGCACCTCTGGGGGGGTGCCAGTCCCTGGGGCACACTGGGACTTGTCCCTGTGTGCCAAATGGCCAGCACAGGCCTGATTGAACTCCCAAAACTAAAGGTTGGGAACCACAGCTCTAGAGTAATCTAGAAATGCAATTCATTGATAAGTAATTTTTTTTAAATGAGACTTTTTATGTTGTTTTGCAGGTGTGTTTGGTGCAGACATTGTGGAGCTACTTCTCCTGGTCTAAGATGTGAATGGCAAAATAATTACACACAGTGTGCTCCTTGTGCAAGTTTGTCTACCTGTCCCATCTGCTGTTGCAATTATAGGGAAGAAGACCTCATTCTTCAGTGCAGGCAATGTGACAGGTCAGGTTTCTGCTGCACTATGAATTTTAGTTTTCATACCTTAGTCGTTTGGCCATAGTGCATTGTGGCATATATATTGTTTTAAATGCTTCTTGATTGGAATCCGTTTCCTGTAAAATAATGTAAAAAGAGATTCCTGGTTAATATTAGAGAAGAAAACCACATAATTTTAAATTGTAATCTCTACCGAAGTACTGTTGCAGCTGACATGATCAGCTTCAGCCAATGAAAGGCAATCTTTACCATACAAGCAAATTGGACAACTATAAGCAGTAATGGATCAGAATGAACCACTTTATAGAAGGGTAGGCTTCTGAGGTCAAGAACGAACTTCATTCCCCTGAAGAGACAAAACTCTGTGTAGTTTTGTGTTGACTCTCAAATTTTTAACAGTCATCTAGTCCTTTACACTAAAATGACACTGATTTAACATTTGTGCCATTTTACCTGACTGTAACAAAAAGAAAAAAAAAAAAACAGATGAGTGTTGAGAATCACCTCACTTGAGACTTTCAGATGATCTCTGAGCCAAGGACTTGGTGTTGGCATTATATCACAAACCAGTGTGATAAAACATTGAACACATTTAAACTCATCTAAAATCAGAAGCTAAGGAGGATGTGTTGGTACTTGGATGGGAGACCACAAAGGTATCTCTCAAATCTGAAAATGTGGAAAGCTGCTGCCAATCAGAATTAACAGTGTTGGGTTAGATTAGAGAAACCACTGGTCTGACAGAGTATAAAACAGCTTTCTGTGTTCCTATTTGTATATCAAATAGAAGAGTGCCAAGAAGCTGAACAGTAATCCTTCAGTAGCAATCCTGGTAATCGGACTTCTTGTTAGGATGAGAAGCACTTCCACCAAAGTGCCTGTGATTCCCAGCTTCTTTCATACAAGAATGACACCATGATTAATGATACTGAGAGTCAGTAAAAGGTCCAGTAGAGGTAACAGGGTCATACTACATGTATCTTTGCCCTGTCATATCATATCTCAAGGAATGCAAAGCAGACTCAATACCAAAATTTAGTTTCATGCTCAGTTGAAATGGAACTGGAAATTCTACATTATTTAATAAACAAAGACAGCCATGTGATCCACACATAAAACAACACAAATGCAGGAGGAAGACGATACGTTTTATTGGATCACGTAAAAAATAATCAAACTTTGCATGAGCTTCCATGATTCAAGATCACTTCTTCAGGCAATGCATCAATTTCTTTTGAGTAAGGTTGAAAAATTACCCAAAGTTCATGGCAAGGTGTTCTGTCAGGCACATCTCTTAGGTGTGAGTTGTGGAGAAAAAAAGAGCAGGCTGAATCTTTTGTGAATTTATTTATTTAAGAGTGCCTAAATGGTACAACAAAGACTTCCTCAGGTACCTTGATCAACAGGAACGAATATTTATGAATTGATAATTTTTAAGAACTATTTTGGAACAAGTTGTACCATTGTCTTTTAAAGGCAGCTATTAAGGCAGTGAATGTGCTGTATGTTTCCTTTCTCTTGCAGTCTCAAAGACGTCTGAATACTGTTGTGATATAAAATTGTACATTTCAGCTAACTCTCCCACTCCTTTCTGTTTAATTTGCAGATGGATGCACACAGCCTGTCAAAACTTAAACACAGAAGAGGAAATAGAAAGCACAGCCGACAGTGGTTTTGACTGCACCATGTGTAGACCATATGTGCTACCAGCAAATGGTAAATTATCAATGGAGTGTCTTGTAGTGCTGCTCTTGTTTTTGAAGGAAGAATTGTCTAAATCAAGGGTGCCCAACGTTTTTGGTCTGTGGGCCGGTCACATGCTTTAATGGGCCAGTCATGTGGTTCCTCCCACTGGAAGCAGAAGTAAAATATGCCTTGCAATCTGTTTTGCAACAGGAGGAGATAGATTTTTAGGCTGCCATTCTCTCTGCTTAAACCAGGGGTGCCCAAATTACAGCCTGGAGCCTGGATCTGGCCCCTGATACCAATTCATCTGGCCCACACTGCCCTTGCCACTCCTGGAAGCAAAAGTAAAACATGCCCATATGGGAGCATTTTACTTCCACTACCAGGAGCGGCAAGGGCATTGTGGGCCAGATGAATTGCTGTCATGGCTGATCCAGCCCCCAGGCCGTAGTTTGGGCAACCCTGGTCCAAATGATGTCTTCTTTGGTAAATGTGATATTAATTGCAGAGGCAGCTACTTGGGGGAAATAATTTATTTTGTCTTGCATTTTAGTATCATACAATCAATAGTGGTAAATAACATGATCAAATCTTCTATCCTTATTGGATTTTGTGTCTTCTTAAGCTTTCATCTTTGTCCCAACTCCTGCCAACCTAGCAGTTCGAAAGCAAGAAATTGCAAGTAGATAAATAGGGACCACTTCGGTGGGAAGGTAAACAGTGTTCCATGCACTCCGGTGTCTAGGCATGCCTGCCACATGTCCATGAAAACGTCTGCAGACGCAGACAGTGCTGTCTCTTCGGCTGTGAAACAGAGATGAGCACTGAACCCTAAAGTCTGATACAACTGGCTTTCGAGCAAGGGTGACCTTTACCTTTAAGTATGGGCCAGTAAAATCCAAGTGTTAGTCACTGTCTTAGATCCATACCTTGAAAATGTGAGGATGTTTTTAAATGTCTATAGGAAGATGAGAGCAATACTGTCAGGAAGCTGGATTCTGTCATGAATTTAGATTTCTAGCAGGGTCAATGTAAAATGGTCAAAAGTGAGACACCAAATTAAGATGCATCCATCATCTTCAGGAATTAATGGTTCATCTGCAGAAGATAATTATTAGTTCCAAAAAGGGCAAGGGCAGAGAGATTGTAGAAGGCCAACTTTTGGTCAGGTACATTATAAAAGGTGATACTAGTGACAATTTTTCATAGAGAACACCATTGACACCCAAGCTAAATTATGTTACTTATGTGCAGAAGGAAGCAATAGTAGAATCTCCTATATAATTATGCTTCAAAAACCTTGTTATGAGACATACCAAGACAAAACGAGAGATAGTGCTGAAAGATGAGATTCCCAGGGTGAAAGGCCCTCAGTCAACTGCTGGTGAACAATTAAGGATAAGAGCGGGTAGCATTGTTCATAATGAAGTGAACCAAAAACCTGGTCAGGTGTTGATAAGAACAGATGTGAAAGAAAAGTCAGAAATTGGCATATGCAATTGAATATTGAAATTTTAGAAATATGAATCGAGATAAGTTCAAAACTGGAAAGCAAGAAATGGAATGCATAAATGTCACAGTACTTGAAGTAAGAACTTCATCAAACTGGAATAGGACATTTGTAAATGGATAATTACAAAATATTTTACTCTGGAAATGATTACGGTAATCAAGAATAAATAGTGGGATCTGATAAGGAAAGCTGAGCACAGAAGAATAGATGCCTTTGAGATGTGGTGTTGGAGGAGAGTTTTGAGAGTCCCCTAGATAGCGAGGAGAACAAATAGGTCAATCTTAGAACTCTCTCTAGAGCTTGCTTATTGCTTCCAGAAATATCATTTTCCTAATACAGTATTTTATTATCAGATATTTATTATTTTTAATCCATTGTTTTCCTTACACCTGTCCATAAAAATATTAGTTTGTATAAAATTGTTAATCACAAAATTAAACTGTGCAAAAATAAGAAATGCATATCTGGATTAATGCAAGGGAAGTAGCAAAGGATAATCAGGTTTATTAGCATCAAATGTTGAAATTACTGAGTTTTAAATGAAAGTGGTTTTAAGTAAGATCTTTCTTTTAAGTTAGTCTAAATATTCAATTTTATTTTTCTTTGTTGTATTTTTTCAGTGCCTTCATCTGAATGCTCTGAATCATCAGTTGCAGTTCAAATTATAACAAAAGCAAAGGAACTTGGTAACTTTTTAAATTGTTCCTCTTAATTTCATTTGTACTGCTATTTCATCCATACTTGGAGTACAGTAGAACCATGTATAATGAAAAAACTCCATTCCGTGGAGCTCTTCGCTATATGGGTGTTTTTTGTTGTTGTTATATGAAGCACTATTGACGATGCGCTATATAATAAAAATAAAATGTTGTTATATGAATTGCTATTGGTGATACCCAGTACAATGAATTTTGTTCCATCATGCAGGGTATTGCCAATAGCGATTTGTATAACAAACAATTTTCCCGTTATACGGTTTATCATCAATAGCACGAAAACACTTTGTTGTACAAATTTTTCGTTATATGAAGCGTTTGTTATATAGGGGGTTCCACTGTACTGTAATTGTGTCTTGTACCATCAGCATATTCCTTAGCTTTTTCTAACTGTGATTTCTTTTCCATCCTATTCCTTATTATTTGTTTTATTTTTATTATTTGTTTTTTAAATTGTATTATTTGTTTTTTAAAATTTAAGTTACCTCTTAATTGAGCCATAAACTGTCCTAAACATTACTGGAGTTTTACATGAGGCCTAGAATCCTTTCTGTCTGTCTTCTTGGGAAATAAGGTTGTATGATTGGGCTAAAAGTGAGGTGTTTCAGAGAGTGTGGCTTCTACATTTTGTCAATTCCTTGCTCTTTTCACAATAATTCAAGAACTGGCACAATAGGTCTACAGTACATATTTTGTGTTATTTTCCTTGGGCACAAGTATGAATAGAATCTATGCAGAGTCAAAGTAGTTAATAATGTGCAGGAAGACCGCAAACAGTTAATTTTGTAATTGGAAAAGAAAAAATTACTTTTAGATAAGAAAATCTGTACATCTGTACATTTTTCTGTACATCTCTGCTGAAATATTTGTACTGTCTCTCTTCCAATAGTGTTAGAATGGATAAAAATTTGTGGTGTGATATTTGTTAATTTCCTTAAAACAAGAAACCAACCAACCAGTGAAAAAAATTACCCAGTGTATATGGGCTTATTTGTCAGTGGTGTACCAGAGTTTATAAGCAAAATTATTAAAACTCTGTATTCCTCTTATGGCTCATGCAAATTTCATAGACCCACCGAAGACATATACTCAGGATGGAGTCTGTTTGACAGAAACAGGAATGTCTCAGTTACAGAGCCTCAGTGCAGTTGTACCAAGAAGGAAAAGGACAAAGCCAAAGCTTAAACTGAAGATTATAAACCAGAATAGTGTGGCTGTACTCCAGACACTACCTGATATCCAGTCAGAACATTCAAGGGATGGAGAAATGGATGACAGCAGAGGTAAGTGTTCTGTCATATGTTTTAATGGTAATAGTAGGAACAGCTTATAGATGACCGTTAGTTCAAAGGAGTATCCTTGCTGTTGGAATTTTTGTAGTTCAGCTGAGATTTTGTTCAAGCTCAGCAATATATATATAGTCAATTTATACATTCCCGGGTAATTTTGTATTAGTATTCCATGTCTTCTAGAGCCTTATTGCTGTAAAAGTGCCCTTTTAATGGGTTGATTATTTGGTATTTTAAGTGTTTTATTGTTCAGTTTGTACTTCACTTGTTTTTATAATGTTTGTAAGCTGCCTTGAGTGCTGTTCTATTAGTAGAAAAGTGGAGTAGAAATGAAGTGTTAAATCAGAGTAGAAAATCAACATGAAGTCAGCCTACATTTGCTGGGATGTATGTCTATATACATTGGAACATTAGATTACTTTTTCATGTTTTGGAAACAAGCCCTTCTAGAATGTGAATGATTGGGAGCATCTTACTCTAATACTACTGGAATCTATTCTGTGACAACACACCAGTGTGCCAGAGGATAGGCTGATCTACATAACATTATATTTGCCAAATATATAAGAGCACTGTTAAGAATTTTTGGCCATATGTGTGTTAACGTAGCAGACTAGCGGTTAGCTATTGCGACAGCGGAAGGTTTGGGTGCAAAGACACACATACAGTCTTAGTGAATAGTGTAGTTTACTTCTGGGTGAGGAAAAGACAATAGACACAGAACTATATACACAGGTACCAGTCTGTCTTCAAGCCCCACAGTTGAGTTAGGGCTTGGAATCCCGAACGCTCAAGTCCAATGAGCATTTCATTTCATTTTCATTTCATTTATTCAATTTATATACCGCCCTACTCAGTACAACCAACTCAGGATGGTTGCACAGAGTCCTGCCAGCAAACACTGACTGCAGCTTGCCCAAGTCAGTGTGCTCTTCTTAGCAGTGTAGAGTACCTGATAGTTCTTGGTAGAAGCAGAGCTTCAAGCAGCACATCTTCTTCCTCATAAGTCAGTTGTCGTCTCAGTCACAGTTCCACATAATGTCCTCCTCAGAGTAGCCCATCTCAGGTGGGCTATAGTTATACAGTAATACCCTGGATAACGATTGCACTGGATAACGCTAAAACTGCATAACGACGACAAATTTGGGGGGAAGATTTGCACTGGATAACGTTCATTTTAGTGTTATCCGATCCATCATCATAAAGAAGTAAAGGAGGCCAAAGCTCCTCTCCCTGTCACTTCCCTCCTTCCCCACCCCCAGCAGTTTGGGGACTCCCTACACCCACCCCACTGCCTGCTCAGCCACAGAGAATCCAGCCCAGCCCTGATTACCTAATCTTCTTGAGTTGCACGCTCCGACTGAGCAATCTGTTTTTGCTTTTCCTTCCTGTATTGAGAAAAACAGGGAGGGGGAAAGAGAGAAAGGTGATTGGTTCTCTAGAGAACCAATCACATTTCTCTCTTTCCCCCTTCCCTTTAGTTTTAAAAACACAAGCCTCCAGATCAGCTGGCAGTCGGAGAAGGGAAGGTAAGCAGCGAGGGAAGCCTGCAATAGCGTCCCTGAGCCTACTACAGTCGCAGAGACTGCTGCTCGTGGGGGGTGGCTTTAAAGGCAGAGAGGTCTCTTTCTTTCCCTGCCTGCCTTTAAAGCAGTTTGTCCCTGAAGTCAGGGCTTTTTTTTTTACCATTGTTCGATGCATGCATCGGACAACGCTAAAAACTGGATAACGTCATGACTTGTGGAACCAAGTCATAACGTTATCCTGGGTATTACTGTACTGTACTGTACTACTGCTCAACCACCCCCAAAGTGGTCACATCTATGCTCAACACTGAGTCACATCCCCAAACAGTCACAGCTGTGTAATCAGTCTATGCCTCAACAGCTAATAGCTGTGTCTGGAGCTCTAAAAGTCTCTTAAAGGTACATTTACACAGTGGGCAGGAATCTTGCTACAATACCCATAAAAATGCCCTAACAAGCACAATCTATGCAATGATGAGAATTTTAGTATAGGTAGTGGAGTCCCTTCTTAGGGTATTCATGGCTATGGGATACTGCATGGTGATTCTTCAGCATCCTGAAGAAAAGAAGGGTATTTGAAGCCTCTTAGGAAAGGGCAAGAGATATCAGCATGAGATGAAAAAGAGAGAGAGTGTGTGATATTGAGATAGAGCACTCATCTTTCCTTATGTTCTCCCATAAGCTTGTTAGGATGTGGGTGGAGTTGGCCCGTGTATGATCTTTTATGAGTTTGCCTGAAAATTAAATATGTTTGCAAGCTCTGGCCATTGCAGCCACCATCTACTAGAGTACAGTGTATCATAATGTGAAGCACAATCTTTTTAGACGTGGCGCTCTTTCTTTCATTTCCTACACATGAATGAGCACCTATCTAATTGTGTTTATTCCTTCTGATTTCTGGTGATAATTGGCTTTAGTGTTGCAAGTTTAAAGTCTATTTTTATTGTTTCAATGTGTTTTTAATCTGTCTTAAGCTTTTATGTGATTTTAATGTGTTTATTTTAAAATATAATAGCTCCCTAGGGAGTCATTAGACTAAAGGAGTGAGGTAGAAATGTAAACATACATTAATAACTCCACTGTACTTTATTTTATTATTAATCTTTTTAAAATAAACTCAGAAGGAGATCTCATGGACTGTGAAGGAAAATCAGACACAAGCCCTGAGCGAGAACCAGCCGATGATGACCCAAAGGGGATAGAAAGATGTGAGGCAATCAAAAAGAGGAAGAGAAAACCATACAGACCTGGTAGAGTATATGATCAAGATGTTTGTGTCAATGATGAGATTTATGTTCAACGACTATGTATGAACAATATTATAACTTATCAGGAAATGATGGTTCAAAAGTGCCCTTTTTCTGTAGGCCACACTTTCCTCTAATCCTGTTAAAATTTATTTTATGGCCTGATTATCTAGATCAGGGGTTCACAACGTTTTCCCACCATGGGCCAGACCCACCCTCAACCCATAGCTGTGGGGGCCGGAGGCATGATTGTTCCCAGTGCTTATGTTTTCAGCAGTGGCGGGAACCACATAGCTTTTCCAGGTTCCTGCACAGCCTCCGCCGCTCCCCACAGTGACAGGAAGCTTTTCAGAGCATTTTTGTTCCATTTTGGGGTTTGTTTGTTTTTTGCTTCTTCTCTGCTGCATTTCGGCAGCTAGAATACAACAGTTGGAGATTTCCTGGTTCTGCGCTGGGAGCCCAGGCACTGACATAAGCTCCACCCAGCACTAGAAGTGCCCAAACGTTGCATTCTAGCTGTTGAAATGCAGAGGAAAAGTGGCAAACCCCCTCCCACAAAAACAGAGCAGAAATGCAACAGTGATGAGGACTCAGTGCACCAACTAGGCTTTCTTGAGTTGACCTTACTTAGAAATAGTCATCCACAACTTAGTTATATCATTCCAATGTGTTCTACATGGAACTCATCGTGAAGAGGGCCTGGGATCTTCAGTTGGTGTATTATGCAGTAGCTAGGCTACTAATTGCTGCATTGTATCACAATCATATGAGCTCAGTACAAAAAGACTTGCACTGATTGCAGTTTGATTACTACGTGTTGATTCAAGGTGATTCAAGGTGTTGGCTCAAGGCCTGAAACAGCTTGGGTATCTGAGGGACTGCCTGAATAATTATGAACCTGTCCAAGCTCTAAGATCTTCAGAAGAGGCCCTCTTTAAAATATCAACAGTTTCACAATTCTTAACTAACAAGGACACAAGAGAGGACTTTTGTGTGTGATACTATAGAATTTGCTCCCATCCAAATTGTGATCTGTTTCTCCTCTTGACTGATTTTAAGAAGGGAGTAAAAACATATCTTTTTAGATTGATATGTACTATACAGTTTAATGATGTGTGCCATCAAGTCAGTTCTGATTTATGGTGACCCTTTCTAGTTAAAGGATACTCAGAAGTTATTTACTTTCTCTTGTGCTGTTTAGCCTTTCCCAGTGTTGTTTTAACTACAGTGTTAATGTAGGAGTGTAATGCTAGCTAATGTTTGTATGAGTGTAATGTTAGCTAAATGTTGGTTAAGCTGTTTTTTTAAAAGTTCATAAGCCAATTTGTCAACCATGTTTAGTGGATTGGTGGGATAAAATTAATTAAGTACTTTCAGTGGACCTCAGTACTTTCTTCTTTTTTAACTTCAGTTTCAAGGTTCTTCCCCAAAATATAAAAAGTTTGAAACTTGCAAGCATAAAGCTGACATATTTCTGTAACAGTCAAGTTTTAATCTTTGCAGACTTTCCTACACATCTTTATTTCTACATAAAATAATAATGGTTGCTTTTGAAAATACTGACTTTCAACATTTAAGTGATAAGACAGAAATAGATGTACAGTAATACCTCAGTTAACGCTAAGACTTGGTTCCACAAGTCTTGGTGTTACCTGATTTTTAGTGTTATTCGATGCATGTTAAAATCCTATGGGATGGATTGGATAACATTAAAGCTCATTAGAGATACATTGTAACCACACAGGCTTTAGCGGTTGTTATCCGATCCATCCCATAGGACTTTAACGCTATTCGATCCAATTCTCCTCCCCAGATTACTTAACATTATGCGATTTTAGCGTTATCCGAGGTAAACGTTATCCAAGGTATTACTGTATATTACAATCTACCGATATGCACTCTTATTATAGATGTGTCAACAATGCATCATTTTTAATCACATGTATACTTCAAGAAAAAAAAAAATCACTCCTAGCTCCTTACTGTTCTATAACTGCCTTATATACCTTCTTTCAATTCAATATTTAAAGTCCCCTCATTGGGGAACAAAGTGTCTTAAGTTTCCGTTTGTTTCTTTTAATTTGGGTAACTTTAAAATGTATAATAAGTATGTGGATGTATTTTATAGGCATTGGTGGATTCATGGTTCGACAGCGGAGTCGTACAGGACAGGGAAAGACAAAAAGATCTCTCTGCAGGAAGGATTCTTCTGGCTCTGTATCTGAGCAGATACCCAGCAGAGATGAAAGTAAGACAGAAATAATTAAGCACTTCGGTTTAATGCAAAATCTAGTCGTTATTTTTACACACACACACACACACACACACACACACACACACACACACACACACACACACACACACACACACACACACACACACACACACACACTGTCTTGCAAATACTGAAATTTAATGAACTTGACAAAGTTTATCATTGTGTAATTGAACTAGCTAGTGTCCCCTCTACATTTATTTCCAATAGTGCTCTTCATTTTTAAAGAAGAATTCCTGAAGCATTATTTTTAAAGTTTAGTATTTGCAAAGTCACATGAGTTGATTAGTTAGCAAGACCAAAAGCCTATCCAAAGGCCTCCAATAGTAAAAACAAAAAACAAAACAATATAAAATAAAAGATACAAAATGGATATTAAACAATGTAAACTGACAAAGTCTATCAGGTTAGCAGAAAAATACCTCTAATTTGACATATGTTTATATAAATACAAATATGAGACAGTTACAAGAATGTACAAAAGTGGATTTACCTTCTTCATGAATTGCAACCTAGTAGGCTCATCTTGAATGTAGTCTTTGTATTCTAATACAGCAAATAAAGTACAATATAAAGCAATTAAAATGCTAATAACATTTATCTCTATAAGAGTTGATGGTGATAGTATGCTGTGTTAACGTCACTATGGGTGCAACTAGACAGTCAAATGGGGAGGGATGATCCTGAACAAGGTTGCTTTGAGATACAGGGGCAAACCAGCTTGTCCCTAAATTAGCCCAAACCACAGGACAAATCATGGTTTCACCACACATTGGGTTTACCTTTGGAGTATTCACTGCCTAAAGGTAAAATAAATGTCAGGTGTTTTAAGCTATCTTAAATTTGTTTCCTGGGGCAAGGAGGTTAGATATATAGCTTTTTAAAATGAAAATTATAGTCATAAAAGTGGGTGATAATACAGTCGTATTCATTCAACTAAATTATATGCAATTTATCTATTTCTTGATTGAAGTTCTGAATAATTCCTTTGTCTGTTGGAAATTGTGTATTGATGATGCTTTTCTTATTTGGTCATAAAACTTTTCCTTAACACCAGAGAAGGTGCTAAATACATTCAGGTGATTTGAGTAATTGAGTAGCATTTTTTACACTTTAACATTGCTTGATGAGAGACAAACAATAACCCAGCTAATCAAAATGAGATTATGCAGTAAGAATTAAAGAGGCTATCAAACATTTAGATCAGGGGTTCTCAACCTATGGCCCATGGCACCATTCCAGCCACCCTTGCTGCCACTGCCACTGCCCTTGTTTCCTCTGCTTGGCTTGGCGTGTCCCTAACACTGCTCCATAGCAAGGAGGATGTTGTAAGAAGACTTAACAACATTCACCCTGCTACAGAGCAGTGTTAGGGACATGCCAAGCCAAGTGGAGGGGACAAGGATGGTGGCAATGGCAGCAGAAGCGGAAACAGCAGATGCATGCAGTTGCCCACATCTTTCCTGGGGGGTGCTCTGGCCGAGCGCGGGCAAGGACAGTCAGGACCCCTCCTTCACACACGGCAGGCCTGTAAGCAGGGAAGCAGAAGTGTAGGGGGAAATGTGGTGGGCCGGACTGGTGGTGTGTGTGTGTGTGGGGGGAGTGTTAGTGGTGGCAGCATGGGGGGGACGACACACACCAGTCTTGCCTGCAAACAGTCTGAGGGGGCGTGATCTGGCCCCTGGCTTTAAAAGGTTGAGAACCCCTGTTCGATATGATTTTCTTCATGTATGGAATTCAATTAATAAAGTTTTGTTTTTTAAACAGTATCATCTGTTACTGATGAAAACAAAGCCTTTTTACTTAATGTTGTGTGTGCGTGCGTGCATGACTGCGTGCGTGCCTGAGTGTAAAATACATGATATTCATCTCAAGAAAAAAACCTTCCTCATTACAGCTGTTTGTATGCAGGATAATATTTTGTAAATGATAAAAGAAAATCGTTTTGTTGTAATTTTGTGTATCTGTCTAGAGATCTTAAGAGAACATCACATGTTATTTGCCAAATTGTTTCATCTCTGCAATTGTGTATTATCTTATATTTCATTATTATTATTCTTGTAAATGAGGGAACAAACAGATGCTAATTAAACAGTAAGTACTTTTTAGAATCGAAGATTACTTCAAATGGGGATCATAGTAGAATAAGATTATGATGTTATGTTCTTTATTTTTAGGTTGGAGTGAACAGCTTCCAGATACACCACTTGGTGAAACTTCTGCTGTTTCTGAAAATGCAGAAAAAATTAAGAAACGCTACAGGAAAAAGAAAAATAAGCTTGAAGAAATCTTCCCAGTGTACTTGCAGGTACGGTCATTGCTATGCATGATATGCATAGTATTTGCATTCATCAAATAAACTGTTAATAGTGAAGGGCATAATATTGGCTTTCTGATGTACTATTTTTTATCATCACATCAACATTTTGTGGATTAGTTTTTAGTCATAATTGTATTAGCAGAGAAATGATCTTTGTTTCTTCTTTGTGGTTTCGGGAAATCACTTATGCTTATGTAAGAGTCTCCATTAGAAGATTCTAGAGCAGGGGTGGCCAACTGTAGATCTCCAGCTGTTCTTGGACTTCAATTCCCAGAAGCCCAAGTCAGCACTCCTGCTGATCAGGGCTTCTGGGAATTGAAGTCCAAGAACAGCTGGAGATCTACAGTTGGCCACCCCTGTTCTAGAGCATAAACACAAATATCATTAGATTGTACACACTGAATCCCATGTGCCCAATATCTTTTTCTCAGTTTCATTTTTCCACTGTTGACAGAATAACTAAAATCGCATCTCTAGAACTATTTAGAAACCTTACTTTTTATCTACTGTCATTGTTGTGTACCCTGTCAAGTAACTGAAAAGACATTCATAGAATAAGGCTTTCCTGTCTCATGAAGGTTCTTATACCTCTAAAGAAATATTTCTGAATGATGGGTGGGGCTCTTGGGCAGTGGAAATAGGATATGGGGAATGTCACTAGAACAAGTGGAATCACCATCAAGTGGAAACCTTCCTTTCAGCCACTTTGGATGCTAGCCTTTCAGTAAAAAGTAAGGGTAATAAATCACTTTAGCTATAAACATTTTTCAGCAAATGAAGAACAGAAAGAAATTCATCTAATGAGAATTATTGATAACCATGTTTGATTTAATGTTCCAATATCCAGGCATGAGAAGCCCAGCAGACACAAAAGGAATTTTAATACAATGAAAAATATGTTGCGTTTTTAATTTCAGGAAGCCTTCTTTGGAAAAAACCTTCTAAATATCAGTAGACAAAATCAATCAAATCTGGATAATTTATGTGAAGAAAACCTTAACATTTCATGCAAAACAAATTTGAACACAAACTTCTTAGATCCATCTTCAGATCCTCTTCTTAGTTCAACTTCCACTCCAGCTCCATTAAAGTCTGGGTTGCAAGGTAAACAAATGTGGACATTATATTTTTGTATGGGCTGATAAATCGTGGTAGGCTGGTAAAAGTTTTTTTTTGGTGAAAAAAATTGATAAAGTGCAGGTGGAAGAAGTATTGCTGCCAGCTCCCCATATGCTACCATTTTATATTTGTAACTAATCCTTCCTTGTAAACTTCTGTATATTTTGGATTAAATATGTTTTATTGATTTAATTATACTGTTTTGAAAATTTTGATTATTTATTGCCTTGATTGCTATTTTCTACAAGACATTGAATAAATGAATACTTTTCATTTTCCTAAAGTACCAAAGTGACTTTCAATTTTTAAGTATTTAAGTATTTAGCTTTTATCAGTTTCTCCCAAATCTTTACTTTTCTGAATGAGGGAGGCAAGGTTTTCTCTTTTTTGTTCTGGCTTCAAAATTACCAGGAACATTACATTTCTGTTGTTGATAGTAACGTATATGCTGTTAATATGACTGTATTGTTTTAGTTTCAGTACTCAACATATCGAGAAAAAAATAATTCACTAGTTTAATGTTGTACGATTGCTTTAGCATTCCTTTGGTTTTTTTAAAGAATAGTCACCTTAAAGTCTACAGATTGAAGTGTTTTGCTGTTGGTTTGTGAATATGTCCACGGAAACGTCTGCAGATGCAGGCAGTGCTGGCTCTTTGACTATAAACAGAGATGAGCACTGAACCTAGAGTTGGATACAACTGGCTTTTGAGCAAGGGCAACCATGTGAATACTGGTGTTTCTAATGTCAAATTTAGTCACAATGTTTTAATTTAAAATATTGTTTTTCTGTAGGTATCTCTGATGACCCAATAGCTGTTCTAATGCTGAACAATAGTGAGGATATTCTTGGAATTCTTTCTGATGATTTAGTGAAATCTGCAGATCATTCAGGTATGTGCCAATTAAGTTCTTGTCAATTTTGTGAAATTTGTCATGGTCTAGCATTATATTCGGAGAGATACAAAATTAGTAATGTATAAATGTGTTTTTGTGTGTGTGTGTGTTTTACATATACTTTAGCAAAAAAAATAAAAATCCTATCCCTTTTTGATCAATACATCTGTGCTATGTTTTACTGTCCACTTTGCTTTGTTGATGTGAGGACAATGTCTAAATATATGTTGGTGCCTGTCATGTTCATAAACTATTTCAGCATGTAGCTGTATGCTTCTTTTTTGTTCTTTCTTGCTTTCTTCACTTCCCCCTCCGTTCTTGTTATAATCATCCATTTTATCTGGTTTGGATTCTGTAGGTCTTGATTTATGCACTTTCCAGGTTGAAAACTCATCCTCCCCTTTTGGTAAGGATATTTAAAGTGGGTGATCCATGGTTAGAATTAGTCTTCCTTCCTAATGATTTCAGCTAATCTATTTTTTATTTTGCATGTGAAAAGTCATGGTTCTTTCACCATGTCACTAAAAATGCTTTATGTTTTCACTCGTTTGTATATAGTCCTGTGCAGTATTAATGCTTGTGCAGTGCACCTAGTAGAATTTGGCAGGTTTATTTTCATAGCTATCTGTGTGCGTGTGTGTGCATTTTGCAATATACGGTAACATGTTTCCTTCCTTCCATACTATTTAAGTGTATCATGGAAACAATTACATATTCCTTTATCACAATAGTAGATTAGTTTTTCTTATGTTATTTTGCTGTAAGCTTAAATGTGTGAATATTTTCTTTAACTTGGCCCTTGAAAATTAATCTTGTGTGGGTTTTAATTTCGTTTAGGATAATCATTTTCAAGTCAAATTATTGGTTTCCCTAGCTGTGTATTGTCAATTCTAACTGGCAGCAGTTCTCCCAAGGTTTCAAATGGGATATTTTCCTAACCATACCTAGAGATCTCTTAGGTTACCTGATGGTCTCCGCTACAAAATTCTACCCACCCCCCAACCCTACTTAGTTTCCTAAATCAAATGAAATTACTGACAGTGTAATATGAACAAAGATGATACAGGAGGTGCCTGTTTGGGAGTATGGTTTTGTTTATAGGTTTTGTAGCATCTGATACCTGCAGGAACTGCCTGTCTGGTTTGCCTCCCCCCCCCCCCCGACAAGCCAGAGAAATAATCCTGGTTTTCTTAGAGTTATTTTCTGATCTATGCAAAGCAAGTAAACTATAGACTTGGCTCTATACGTAGCACAATGAACAAACTACAGAGATCCATGGTTTGTTTAGGAACTCCAGTGATGCTCTTATCTATGTAAGCCAGATCAGAAATCCCTAGTTCCATGATGGTGAACCTTGGCACTCCAGCTGTTCTGTTCTTGGATTTCAATTCCCAGAAGCCCAAATCCTTATGAATCCACATGAATGGGTTTACTGCACATAAACACAGTAAACTCATTCGTGTGGATTCACAGAGGGCTTCTGGGAATTGAAGTCCAAGAACAGCTGGAGTGCCAAGGTTTGCCATCCTTGCCCTAGCTTCTACATCATCATCTCTATGAATCACACACTTGGGTTTTGCACATGCACAGAACTCTCTTTTGGAATCTTCCAGAGCTAAGGGAAATGGAAAGGCCATTAGGACTACCCACCCTACTGTGCATGCCCTGAAAGCCTAACAGCTTTTCCTTTCAGTTTTTCTCTTACTGCTGCAACAGTAACATCTTCCCTTTGTTCCATCACAGTTATTTTTCCTTTCCGTGGATTACTGTATCTTTCTCAATCCTTCTCTCTCACACTTTCAACAAAAAAGTTAGTTTTCTCACCTTCCAAGTTGTACCCTTCCCTCCTTGTTTATGGCCCCTATGGGTTCCTATTTGTACAGACTAAGGGCTTTGTATAATCCAATTCAAAGCATTCACTTTTCCCACAGCCAAATGTGGGAAGAAGTACAAGGATGAAATGCCAAAGGATAAAATATCACTGTACTGACTGTTCTCAGCAAATTCCCATCACTGGAAAATGGGGTAGTATGTAATGTCCAGGAGGCCGTGGGGGCGGGGTGTGTGTGTCCTGTTCCTGATCTAGTGGGTTAGCCCTTCTAAATCAAAAGATTAAGTGTGCAGTTATGTCCATGTCTACTCAGAAGTAAAATTTATTGACTTAAATGAAATCTACCCCCAAGAATGTATTTATTTATTCAATATTTATAGCCACCCCAATTGACATGCGACTCTGGGCGGCGTATATAAAATCCCCAACATTTAAACTATAGAAACCCTTAAAATTCCTAAAAACACTGAAAAACTACCTCCTACCCGCACCAATTAAAAAGGGTGTAAGGGTGTGTAGAATATAAAGTTCCATATCAAATGCTACATAAATGCATCTGGGTCATTTAAAAAGTTAATGACTATCTTTGCTACTGTAGGTAGTCCAGAAATAGGTTGGTAAAATTAAAGAAGGAGAAAAGAAGGAAGAGGCAAAATATTCTGGAACTTCAAAGAATAAAATTTGTTTTTAGTTTAAGTTTCTGTGGGTCAAAATCCACTTTTTCAGATGCAAGAAATGCAAATACTGTATCATATTGTCTGTGGTGGTGGTCATAACAAGAACAGGTTGCACACAATAGACAAATGGCAATGCTTCTCTACCCAGAAATAGGACTACTGTATCTAGCTATTAGTTCCCTTAATGGGGTAAAAGAGGAAGCAAAGAAGAAGATGCTATTAGTTACTTCAGGCTGCAGGCCCTAGCCTAATGGTAAGCTTTATGCATCTTTCTTAAAAGTGATCAGACAAGGAGTCTTCATTAGACATGCTCTAGAAAAGAATGCTTCAATATATTTTTCCTAAGCATCTGGTTAAACAAGTATTCATAACTTTCTAATTCAGAGGTGCCCAAACTATGGCTTGGGGACAGGATCTAGCCCCCGACACAAATTTATCCGACCCACAGTGACCAGCCCCCTGAACCACGTGACCGGCCCACAGCCAAAAAAGTTTGGGCACTCCTGTTCTAATTAAAATCATATTCTTCCCTCAGCCAGCCTAGATATCGGAGTGATCTCTGATGATCCCTCATCGCTGCCACTGCAGAGTGTCAGTCAGAATGCACGGCCACTGAGCGAAGAGCAGTTAGATGGGATTCTGAGCCCTGAACTGGACAAAATGGTTACAGATGGTAAGTAGCTATCTTTAATTGTTGCCTTATAAAGAACATACTGTTTTAGGAGACAGCAGCCTGTTTACATTTTCAGATATAGGGTTGCCATATGTCCCAGAAAACCGGGATTGTCCCAGATTCAAGGTCGGAAAAATTGTCCTGGCCAGTTCAATAAAAATCATGTTAAAGTCCTGGACTTTTAAAACTTACTGTTGTGTATTATAACACACCATTAAAATAAATTTGAACTCTCACCATCAAACGAGCAATGTCCTGCCACATTGGAGTATATCTGGAGATAAATCTTAACATCCTCAACTCACACCACCACCTGATAAGTGTGACCAGTGTGTTTCCTGGAACTGAGGACGTTAAAAGTTGACCACGACATGACTTCTAATAGTACAACAGATCATCTTACAGTAAGAATTAACTGTTGTAAATAAATGTATTTATGTATTAATATATTTAATGTGAAAATGTTTTATAGCTGTCATTATATGATGTTTGTTTCAAAAACAGCTATTTTGTAGATAACCCTCCCATTTTTGTCAAGTATTCTTCTGTCCCAGTTTTCTGGGAAAGAATTATGGCAACTTTATTCAGATATGATTTGTGGTTTCAGTTTTGGTGGCCAATTTTTTTGTCCAGTAAATGTTAATATATATCTGGTGAATTATGTTGTTCTTATTTTGTGCAGGTGCAATTCTTGATAAATTGTACAAGATTCCAGGTATGTTCTTTTGCTTCATAATATCTTCTTAGAAAGCTTGCTTTATGCAGCTATTTCTGTAGACTCACATGTAGTGTTTTACAGAACTTGGAGGAAAGGACGTTGAAGATCTTTTTACTGCTGTGCTGAGTCCTGCACAGACAACTCCTTTGCCACAACCTCCACCTCCTCCTCCACATCCACCATTAATGCACGTACACAATCACGGTATGGTTCTCCTGTTAGTGTTTTATCTATAGATAAAGTAATAAGACTAATTACAGCAATACAGGCATAGTTCAGGTGTTTTCACCTGACCTTATGAGAACAAGATGTTAGAATAATTATAGCCTTTTGTTGTTAAGTATTTTTAGCAACAAAATAATTATTTTTCAATAAGGGTATATGTTTCACTTGATTACATTGCTATTTACATGAAGCAGTGAAAATGATAATATAGTAAAACCTCAGTTAACATAATTAATGTGTTCCCCAGGACATTTTTTAAAGCAAAAATTACTTAAAACAGTTTCCCCATAGGAATGAATTGCATGCAATTTCCCATAGGAATGCATTGAAAACCAAAATATGTTATCCACACCGCAGTTTCCTATAGGAATGCACTGAAAACCAATTAATCCATTCCGAAAAAAGAGCCACTATTTTCTATGGATTTCCTTTTGTTATGCAATTTTTATGTTAACCGAGCCATTTGTTAACCAAGGTTCCACTGTATATGTATTACTTCCTGTTATTTTCTTTTAAAATATATTAGCAGAAATTAGCCATGGTGTAGTGATCATTGATTAATACGTTATTTTTGCCTTTCTAAAAAGGGGAAAACACATTTTCAAGAGTTCCACTTATGAATGGCCTGATTGGACCAAACCCACATCTCCCTCCTACATCTTTGGTTCCCGGAGGTGGATTGGGGACTTTTTCTGCTTTATCACAACCATCATACACAGACATCAGGTAAACTAAACTTGCTGTGTGTATTTTCTTGTGTCATCTGGAGGGTATTTTGCAGCTTCACGTTACACAATTCCTCAGAGTAGCAGCAGGCAGGGTGAAATTAAATCTGACTCTTACTCAATGGAAGAACCACCCAGCATTCCCAGAAAAGATTAGAAAAGGCAAGGTAACCACATTATCTTGAAACATCCCTCAAATTCTGACAACCAGTGGGAGTTAAAGAGAAAGTAAAGAAGAAGAAGTGGTCAAGCAAAAGAAGTGGTCAATAAAGATACAGCATTGTAAGACTGAATATTATCCTGGAACATCCCATACACACATCTCAAAATTTGGAAGGAACTGTACAAACTCAATGACAGTTTAATATGCAAGAGAGAACAACCTAAAACAAATGTTTGGTCCATTGAAAATAAATGTTTGGTTGAAATGCTTCAGTTTTGTAATGCTTTGAATAGGTACTAGGAGATGCTCAGATAGTTGCTTTAGAGGTCTCCTCTAAAGTTGCAGAACCCTGGAAAATTCCTGTGAGGTGCCACAGCCTTAAGGAGTACCCAGTGAGTTCTGTGGAGGGTGATTTATATAAGGTTTAGTAAATACAATCACATAACTATCCCAAAATAGTGTTCAATGTTTAATAGAATTCAGTCCGTGATGAATTTTGGTAGTATTTTGGCTTTCTAAGTGTCATTTCCAGTTAAGCTGCAAAGCAGGACTGAGTAACTATAGTGGATTGGAGGCAGTTTACTACTGTAATCCACCAAGAGAAAGTACCTCTGAATTATTATTATCATTGGTTTGGGGAGGGCATCCTTTTGAGAATTAATGTGGCTTTAGAAGTTTCCTATGGCATTGATTGACTCACAAAGGAAGAATGCAGAAATGCCTTTTCAAAACATCAAAACCGTACTGCAGGTTTATTTTAATAGTTTACTAGCAGCCCGTTGGCCACATGGTTCCCCCAAACACACACCAAAGCAAGTAGCAGCTTTTGAGGTGATTTTGTTCTGAATATGGAAATGAATGCTGCAGTTTTATTTTGCTTGGCAGAGATAAAAACACCGCATTTAATGCTGTAATGAATGATCCGTCTGGTTCCTGGGTCCCATCAGCTACCCCCATGGAAGGTGAAGGTGATACCATGTCTAATGCTCAGAGGAGCACTCTGAAGTGGGAGAAAGAAGAAGCACTTGGAGAAATGGCAACTGTAGCACCTGTTTTGTACACAAATATCAATTTTCCAAATCTAAAAGAGGAATTTCCAGGTATGTTGTGAACCGTAGAGTTAAATCTGGCTTTAAAGGTTGGTTACCAGTTTTACTTAGATTTTCTTAACCCTGAAGGAAATAGTACTTCCTAAATAATGAAATCTTCTTTTTAATACTTCTAATTATATCCCTAATTTTTGAAAAATGACAAACAATGCTTTCTTTTCTTTTCTTTCTTTTTTCTTTTTGCACATTCTCAGATTGGACTACAAGAGTAAAACAGATTGCTAAATTGTGGAGAAAAGCAAGTTCGCAGGAGAGAGCTCCATATGTGGTAATGATTTCTAAATTATGTCTTTTTCTGCCAAATGGGTTAAAATAACATTTAAAAGTACATAATTTAAATGAGATGTGTTTAGACTCTTAGAATTGATCTTTGTCTTATTTCCTGATTTTAGTTTTTAAACCATTTGTCTGTTTTCTTGTGATGACTCTTTTGCAACTCTTGAAACCTAAACTAGTATTCAAAAACAGCTAACTTGAGTTGATTATTTGGAGAAGTAATCTCCAGAAATGTATGTATGTACAGTCATACCTTGCATAACGAATTTAATTTGTTCTGTGAGGCTGTTCACTATGCGAGTTTTTCACTATGCGAGTCAGACTCACATAACAAATTTTTCACTATGCAAGTCAGACTTTTCCCTATGGAAAAACTCACATAACGAGCATTTCAAGGGGGAAAACTCGCATAGCGAAAATTTTTCACTATGCAAGTTTTCCCCATAGAAACAATTGTTATGTGAGTTTTTCCATAGGGAACAGTCTGACTCGCATAGCGAAAAATTCGTTATGTGAGTTGGACTGCTTAGCAAAAAACGTGCTCGTTATGCAAGTTTTTTGCTAAGTGAAACGCTTGTTATGCGAGGTTTGACTGTATGTATGTATGTATGTATGTATGTATGTATGTATGTATGTATGTATGTACTGTATGTATGTATGTATTCAGCTGAATTACTCTGTGTAAGAATAGTAACTAGAAATGAATGAATAAATGTCCTTTTGAATGTTTAAGAGACCTTTTATTCCCTACTAAAACACTCCATATTTCTTTTTCCTTTTTCTATTTTATTAAGCTTTTAAAACATACTGTAACTATATTGTTGTTGTTGTTGTTTGTTCAGATTTATATTGCCACCCACTTGCCGAGGCGACTCAGGGTGGCTTACAGTCAAAACAGCAACAGTACAGTAAAAATAATAAAATATACAAATAAAACAATACACACAAAAACATAAAATAAATCCTTCAACTCAGTTGTTTCAGGCATCACTCCCTTTTCAAATCATACTTTTAACATTAATACAACTTCTTATTCTTAATTTTTAATCCAACTACATTACTAAATCATTGCCCGATACTATTTTCATCTTCATAAACAATTTATAATATAAACACCATAGTGTTATATACAATGTCCTAGAATTTACTATATGTTTGTCATATTGTTATATTATTGCTTCCAAAAACTCAGTAAAACTGGTACTGGACTGCCACCTTTGTTATTTTTCAACGTATGATATATTCCAAAAAAGGCTTCCAAATATCCCAAAACTTATTATCTTTAATTATACCTTTTTTTAGATTCAATTCCCACACTTTCCATATATCATGGTTATACCTTTTTTTACATTCAATTCTCACACTTTTCATATATCATGGTTTTGTTTTCTCTTTTCAGTATTTATTCAGCTCAATTTGAATTCAAATACAGTAATACCTCATATAACATTAGTATCGAATAACACTAAAATCGCATAACATCAAGGAATCTGGGGGGAAGAATTGCATCAGATAACATTAAGATCCTATGGGATGCTTCAGATAACAACCGCGAAAGCCTGTGTGGTTACAATGTATCTCTATGGATCCCATAGAGGATCAGATAACACTAAAAATCATATAACACCAAGACTTGTGGAACCAGGTTTTAGTGTTATATGAGGTTTTACTGTATTGCAAAACATTTATTCAGATTTTGAATGATTTGATGGATCTGCTCTTAGCATAAACACAGGCTGTTATCCATGTTTTTATAGTACAGTCAAACCTCGCATAAAGAGCGTCTCGCTTAAAGAGTAACTCGCTTAAAGAGCAGAATTTTCTCTGAATGTTCGCTTCACTTAACAAATAAAACCAACCAAAAACTCACTTAACAAATAAATCGTGGTTCGCAATCCCCTCCACAGTTGGTCATTTACAATGGTGTTTCGCTTAAAAAGCAAACTCACTTAAAGAGCAGTCCTGTGGAACGCATTATGCTCTTTAAGCGAGGTACAACTGTATTTTAATACTATGAATTTTGGCTTTTACCTTGTCTTTCATTTGAATCAGTAACTATAAACCCAACCTATGTCATGAGTCTGTTAAAACTGGTATTTCTCAAGAAGCAAGGTAGAAAATGTGTAAAAATTAGAATACATTTTGGTAGAATTTGTGTAATAATCAGAGGCATTGTTCCCATTTATTTCATTACATTTGTTGATATTCTGTGCAGCAAAAAGCAAGGGATAATAGAGCTGCCCTACGCATCAACAAAGTGCAGATGTCTAATGATTCCATGAAAAGGCAGCAGCAACAGGAGAGTATTGATCCAGCTTCTCGTATCGAAGCAGACCTCTTTAAAGACCCATCAAAGCAGAGGGAGTCGGAACATGAGCAGGAGTGGAAATTTAGACAGGTGAGTTGCATTTGGTATTCATCCCCCACCTGTGATTAGTACAGCTACCAAAAAGCAAACCCTCTGGTCTTAGTTAGAACTGGTTGTCAGGAAATGAGGCAGAGATTTATCACCTTCAGTGTGTAACCTCTGTGTATAGCAGATGTAGAGAATTCCCAAAGAATAATGTTTGGAGTTCTATTTGTGATTTACACATACACAAGTAAAATGGCATAAGTTTTGGGGGCAAATTGCCTCTAATGAAATGCTAGTTGTACTCCTGGTCATGTGTTAAGGGTAGGAACAGGAATGTGTCTTGTGTCTTGATAATTAGTAGTAATTCACCCCTACCATTTTCACAGTTTCATTTATACATGTGCAAGTAACCAGTAAGATTCCATCCAGTGTCCACATAATGACTGAGAGTTCTCGCTTTCATAAGGGGATTTGAATTAAATTTGAAAAGCATATGATGTCTTCTTAAGACATGGGTTTGTGAAACATCTCTGCTTTCCAGTAGAGAAGTCACACTTCAATTTGATGTTTAAATCTAGTTAAATATATCAGGGATTCCCCTAGCGATATGTGTGGCTCGATAGCAGAGTAGCACTTTTAAGCTCTTACGCAGCGAAAGCCTTAGTGCAATAACACACACACATATGCCTTCAGTGGAAAGGTGCACTTTACTTACAGTGAGGGGAAGACAGACATACACAGGACTATATACAACAGTCTCTCACTCTCTCCAAGCCCCACAGTAGGTAGACAGCTTGGAGTCCTCTGTTGGCTCCAACTCCAGGAGCACTCAAAAAGTCCTGGTGATCCTTTAGCAGTTCTTTCTTCTCAGTTGAAGAAAAACTCTGAACACCATCACCTCCTTCAGTGTCTCAGTCTTTCTCGGTATATAGACTCCTTCAGAATAACAACCTCCTCACAGATAATCTCCTCCAGTATGATAGCCTCCTCCATAGCCCCCTTCCCAGAGGGCCACAGTTATACCCTAGTGTTGCTGGGCAGATTCTCTATTCAGCCACAGCTGGGCTGTTTCATGAGCACGTGGACGAGGCATGGACAGCCTAACAATCAGTTTGAGGCTCTATTATGGACACCTGTGTTCAAAACACATGGAGGGCCTTAAAGTTATGCTATTCCACTGGGCAGCAATCTTTGTACAATACCCCCAAATGAAAAATGTCCTAACAAAATACATTTTAGCCAGTTGCATAACCAGCAAGCTTATTTACCCAGCAATGGGCACAGAGCTGAGTAGGTTGAGGAGGATGGTGGAGGACAGGGGTGCCTGGAGGACAATGGTCCATGGGGTCGCAAAGGGTCGGAATTGACTGTGCGACTTAGCAACAACAACAAAATATGTAATAATACTCTTGCCTGTGTGATGTAAGAAATTCTGACTAAAATCCTATTGCAGTAACTTGCAGCTGTGTAACTGATGATGTCATCATCAATGGTTATTGTTTGTAAATTAAATATTTTCTACTTCTGTTCTCAAGCTATAGGGAAATCATGGAATGTGAAGGAAAAAAATTTAATTATCAAAAAACTCTCTTACTAAGATGACTTTACTTGCAACATAATTTTTGGATACTTAAAGAATTCTCCCTCCCATTCTGCAGCTTCAAAGGCTGCCTGACAGAGAAAAGGATTATAAGAGAAATTTTTGAAAATTCCCTACTGTTGCTCATGCTTCAGAGTAAGCTGTGGTAAAAGATTTTCAAAAATAGAATTGAATGGAAGCTTCAAAAATAGCCTCTGGGGCAGGTAATACTTAAAGCCCAGGATGAAGTTTCCAATATTTCTTCCAATATATGCCTTACTTTTTCATATTTAGGTATACCTTCTGAAATGCACAGAAATATATACTTTGCGGATTCCGGGTTTATGGTTAAATAATTAAAATATGTATAATTCATCTGCTTTTATAGACAATTTTATTTTAGTAATTTTTAAAATCTTGTTTTTCCCAAGGTGATAACACAACCTTTTCCTTCTTCTCCTAAAACAGCAAATGCGTCAGAAGAGTAAACAGCAAGCCAAAATTGAAGCAACTCAAAAACTTGAGCAGGTGAAAAATGAGCAACAGCAACAGCAGCTACAACAACAGCAACTTGGTTCACAGCAGCTCTTGAGTCAGTCAGGTTCAGACACACCAAGTAGTGGTATGCAAAGTCCTTTGACCCCTCAAGCTGGCAATGGAAGTATGTCCCCCGCTCAGCAGGGATTGTATACAAAACAGCCACCTGGTACTCCTTCTTCTGCTTCATCTGATGTGTTTCTAAAGCCACAAGCTCCTCCTCCTCCTGTGACACCAAATAGAATGCCTGCTCAAGATACACCTTGTCAACCTGCATCACAACAGTCTTTCTCACCTTGCTCCTCTTCTAGACCACCTTCTCCTGTTGATCCATATGCAAAGATGGTGGGAACTCCTAGACCACCTCCTGTTAACCAAAATCAAAACTTTATCAGAAGAAACTCAGTGACGTCAGTAGATATCTGTCCACCTCCATCACCCATATCCAGGCCAGCTCAGGTATCTGACTCAACCGGAAGTCGGCCATCTCCAGTCAGAGATTCGTGTTCATTGTCTCCAGCCAGCAATGACCCTTATGCAAAACATCCAGATACCCCTAGACCTGTAATGGGAACAGACCAGTTCTCCAATCCTTTGAGTGTAACTAGATCATCTCTCATTCCAGAACAGACAGGGAAACCATCTTCAACAGTTGCAAACAATGAATCATTTGCTAAACCACCTCCTAGAACAGATGCATTTCACAAGCCCCGAGTGGCTCTGTCTGACTCATATGCACGGATGTCATTAACTCCCACTCCTGGTGTTGAGGGAAATTCTGGTCCATTTAAAACCCCCATGCGCCCAAATCTGTCACCCCAAGATCCTTATGTGAAAACACCAGCAACACCAAGACACTTATCTGTGGATCCTTATGAACGTCCTGTTGTGACACCCAGACCTGTGGACAGTTTCTCATGCAATCCACCAAATGACCAATACAGTCAGTCTTCTCTAACTTCTCACTCAGCAATAAAAGAGCCTTTTGCCCACCCACAAAGAATAATCAGAAACCACAATGATTCTTTTCCTCAGTCTGGAACTGTGTCGAGGGCAGCTGCTCAGGATCCTTATGCCCAACCTCCAGGTACCCCTCGTCCAGTCACAGACCCCTATGTCCAACCTCCAGGTACCCCTCGTCCAGTCACAGACCCCTATGTCAAACCACCAGGCACCCCGCGTCCAATCACAGACCCCTATGTCCAACCCCCAGGTACCCCTCGTCCAGTTACGGACCCCTATGTCCAACCACCAAGTACCCCTTGTCCAGTCACAGACCCTTATGCCCAGCCTCCAGGTACTCCTCGGCCTTCCTCTGTTGACCCCTACGTACATCTGCCACCCACACCAAGACCAGCACAGACAGCAGACTTATTTGCTCAGGTTTCAGCCAATCAAAGGCATTCTGATACATACAGCCAGCCTCCAGGAACCCCAAGGCCAGTTTGTAATGATCCTTATTCTCAGTCACCAGCAACCCCACGGCCTGGAATTTCTGAAGCGTACAGTAGGCCAGCACCAATGCCAAATCGGGATCCATATCTACAAACATCACAGAACAGGACTTTATCTGGGACTTTTGCAAGGCTATCAGACCCATGCTCTCCATCTCCAAAACTACCAGGACCTGTTGTGACAGATTCTTTTAGCCATTCTTCAACAGCTGCGCCATGTGATCCTTATGATCAGCCTCCAAGGACTCCTAGACCTCAATCAGAAACTTTTGGAACTGCTCAGCACTCCCATGATGTTGCAGAACAGCCTAGATCTGGATCAGAGGGGAACTTTAGTGCACCTGTCAACTCTTCCATGAGTTTGCAAGGAAAACTTTTTCCCCAAACCACTCAAGTCTCTGGCCCAGCACCCACTGCAGGAGCAATAAATACACATAATACAATGTCTCAGGCTGATGCAGAGAAATTGAGACAGGTGAGTTTTGTGCTGGCAAATATGTGAGATTTCATAACTGAAGAAATCTGTCATGAGCTTTTAGAAACACTGATTGGGCTAATTCAATAAATCATCTTCTAGTTCATTGATGGCAAACCTTGGCACTCCAGCTGTTTTTGAACTTCAATTCTCAGAAGCCCAAGTCCCTGCAAATCCACACAAATGGGTTTACTCTGCACACACAGTAAACCCATTTGTGTGGATTCGCAGGGACTTGGGCTTCTGGGAACTGAAGTTCAAGAACAACTGTAGTGCACAGTAAGCCCAGTCATGTGGATTCCCAGGGGCTTGGGCTTCTGGGAACTGAAGCTCCAAGAACAGCTGGAGTGCTAAGGTTTGCCATCACAGTTATAGTTTGTTATAAGATATAGCCATATTGTGCGCTATAGCCATACTCTCACTATCCTGTTACAAATATCCTATCCTCAACTACATTTATTATCTAGTTTTCTGTATGAGTTGTCATAAATATAACCATAGGCATCTTCTGAACTACAGTGAATATTGCAAATGAGCCATAGATCTTATTCCTTCAGTGAAATCACAATCAAACTGTGATTTAGCACCTATTTTTCAATATAATGATAATGCTGAAGTCCAAGAAAGGCTGCTTTAAATGTGGACTCCAAAATAACCATGGAAACAAAGTAATAGCACTCAACTGTAACATCATTTCTTGGGCAAGATACAGTACTCAGAAAAGTGACTGGTGGTTGTACAACTCAAAGCTTTCTTTGATGAGATCAGTTGTCTGGATTGAGTTTTTGCTGGTTTCATGGCCAGGTTAGGTAGCAAAACTGATCCTTTTCATTTTTCTAAAACCTCTTAGCAGCTCTTGATACTTCTTCATTTCTATCCATCTTTGTATTCTTCTGGATAGATGATAAGAACTGAAGAACAGTATTTCAGTAGTCCCACTTCCTTCTCTCTCTGTCTCTCTGTGTATGTAGTATTCCAGAGGTTACTGCCAAATAACTGGTGTTTTGACCATGACATCCATATTGTACAATTCTCCAGAGTTCCATTCCATCCAGTGCCTTTTAATATCTCAAAAATGGCTGTATGAGGTCATTTATAGATTTGGAGTGAGGCTCCACAAGTATGCTGATGATTTGTAGATTTATGAAACTTCATAAATGTTACATTTATGAAAATTCTGAATTGGTATGTAAACGTGGTAGTGAAGTGGATTAGGGTCAGTAAATGAAATGCAGTCCTAATAAGACAGTAGTGCAACTGGAAGGTGTTTCCTTTGTTTCAGAAGGTGCAGATATTCCTACTTGTAGCAGGACAAAGGGAAAAACTCACAGAGCAGGATAAAAATATGTAGAATAAAAATAGTGAAAATTAACCAATCTCCACCCCCCTAATCACAATTCTTAAATAGTTCAAAATCCCAGTAAAGTATTTATATCAGCACCAGCATTTTCTAGAACCACAGTAAAGATGTTGTTTTGGAGAAGGATTGGGGAGGAAATACATTCTCCCGTTGAGTTGTATGTACAGTCAAACCTCGCATAAAGAGTGCCTTACTTAAAGAGTAACTCGCTTAAATAGCAGAAATTTCTCTGAATGTTCGTTTCGCTTAACAAATAAAACCAACCAAAAACTCACTTAACAAATAAATCGTGGTTTGCAATCCCCCCCCCCCCCCGAAGTCACAATTGGTCACTTACAATGGTGTTTCACTTAAAAAGCAAACTCACTTAAAGAGCAATCCTGTGGAACGCATTATGCTCTTTAAGCAAGGTACAACTGTATGTTGATTCTATAAATACTGATAACTTGAAAAAGGATTTCTTTAAAAACAGGATTCAATTTAGAAACAATGTGTTTCTTAAATTAATGGCAAATCTCTAATTAACAAAATCAATTACTTTTGTTGTGCATCAGCGGCAGAAATTGCGTGAAATTATTCTGCAGCAGCAGCAACAGAAGAAAAATGCTATCCGTCAGGAGAAAACACCACAAGAGCCTCTTGGAACATCTCATACAGGACCCGTTCAGTCATGGCAGCAAGAAAATCTGAACATTTTTAATCGGCCTCCTCCTCCTCCTTATCCCGGAAATATTCGGTCACCCATTGTTGCTTCTGGTGGACTAAGGTTCACAGGTTTTCCTGTCGATGGACAGTTCAATAGACCCCAATTTCAAGGAGATATGAATAGTATGGGAATGAGGCCTCAAGGAATTAGGTACACCTTTTGATTATTTAACCATAAAATGTGCCACTTCTTTCTGAATATATCAAATAAACTTCAAATAAAGATTATTTATGAAATGTGAATTTAAAACTGTATTTTACAGTGATTAAAATGCATTGGTATCAAACATCTTAAAAGTTCCAATCAAATGCTTAAACTGAATCAAGTATAACCCTTGTTCCTGAAAACTTCTGTGCACTTTGGATTTTGGAATAATCATCCTATTTAGTGCCCTTACTGATATAGAGAAAGAAGCAAGCAGCAATGTTAAGTTTCAAAGGGGTTCCCATAAATTGTTGTGCCTCTTGAACTACAGAATTTGTGAATAATTAGAAGTATATTCCAGTGTAGTATACAGGCAGCTTTTAGTTTCAGATATGTGTTGCACCTGTTACAACAGATCATTGATTTGCCTCTTCAGGCAATTTCACGTAGGTTATGTGAAACATCATTTAAAATCAGTTCCAATTTTTACTAGTAATTTACATGTCATTGTTTTAAAATTGAATATGTTGCCTCAGTTTAAGTAAATCTCACATTTCTTACAGAATATGAATTAAGCTTTGCAGGTTTAGACAGAAGTCACACAAGCCCAGTATTCTATTTCCAGCACTAGAGTGCCTAAGTTTATATTTGCCAGTGATGAAATAATCACTTCAATTTATTCAAAAGATATATTGCCCTAAAAAGATTGGTTGATACAGTAAAATCTCGCATAAAGAGTGCCTCACTTAGAGACTAACTTGCTTAGAGAGCAGAATTTTCTCTGAATGGTCGCTTCACTTAACAAGTAAAACCAACCAAAATATTACTTAACTAAATCAGGGTTCACAATCCCCCCCCCCCGCCAGAAGTCACAATTGGTCACTTACAGTGGTGTTTCGCTTAAAGAGCAAACTCGCTTAAAGAACAATCCCATGGAACACATTATGCTCTCTAAGCGAGGTACCACTGTATAGAAATATTTAGTGAGAGACAACCTGGGTAAACTAAACACTGCCTTTTCTTTTCCAGATTTGGTTTTTCTGGAGGTGGTCATGGACCTCCTTCATGTCAAGAACGTTTTCTTGGTCCTCCACAACAAATGCAACGTGCTGGTATTCCATCACAGCTCAGAAGAGCCATGTCTATAGAAATGCCTAGAATCCCTAGCAAGCCACAAATGGGTAATCCTCTTGGACTCTCACAACATTTTCCACCACAGGGTATTCAGGTTCAGCAGCACAATATTATGGGGCAAGCATTTATTGAGCTATGCCATAGAGCACCTGAAGGCAGACCAAGGCTTCCTTTTAATTCTTCATCAGCTACTGTGATGAATACAGTTTCCCAGCATCAGCAACATATAGGGGTTTTACCTAGACAGGATTGTCAAAGCTCAAGACACATGCAACCCATGCAGTGCACTTCTCAAAATCTCCACAGTACACTTACATCATCAGGTTTGGAGCAATTACCACCATCTCAACAAGAAACTGTGAATCCAAACCATGCTCCAGTATTAATGTGTTCTTTAAGTAATCCATCAGTTAATGATGCTTTTCCAGGAGTTTCTTTGCCAAAAACATCTGTTGAGGTACCTAATGGCTTAGAAATTCCCACACAGTCTACTGACATATTAGAGGAGAAACTTGATCCTGATGATCCCTCTGTGAAAGATTTGGATGTTAAAGACCTTGATAGTGTTGTGGTTAAAGATTTAGTTGATGAAGATCTTGAAAACCTAAATCTAGATCCAGAAGATGGCAAAGGGGATGAATTAGACACATTAGATAATCTTGAAACTACTGATCGCCACCTAGATGACCTTCTGAGATCAGGAGAATTTGACATTATTGCCTACACTGATCCAGACCATGATTTGGGTGACAAGAAGGGTATGTTTAGTGAGGAACTGGATCTTAATGTCCCCATAGATGATATACAGGGTAAAGCAGAAGATGCTCAGCAAAACCATCAAGACAATAAGGCTTCCAGTTGTGTAGATTCTTCATCTTTTCAGAAGAAAACTGGAAAAGTCCATGAGATTAAAACAGAAGTGTTGTCTCCAAACACATTAGAAGAAAGTAACCTGGAAAATGAAAAAAGTGACCGAAGCAGTGCAGCCTCAGGCACTCAGCTGGAAGCTGACCCTGAGTCAAAGCACAGAGAAGCAAAATCTGTGTTGCCTTGTAGTAAGGAATTAGCTGACCAAACAAGAATGAATGAGGAAGCTGACATATCTAGCCCAGATGTTGCTCCAGGCACATCTCTTGCATCTGCTCAAAGTATAACAAATTCTTGCAACAACTCTGGATCCTCTCCAGTTCTATCAAGTTTGCTATCTAATGAAAGTTCAGAAACCCCTGATCCTGGGCCAGTCAGCTCTCCACCCCAACCGCCAGCACAAACAAATCCAATTTCAACTATTTCACAAACTTTAATGGCATCTGCTGGCCAAACTATGGAAAATTCATTACCTAATGTGAGTGTAGTTCCACAGATAGGCCATACTTTCTCTCAAGGGGCAGCAATAAATCCAGGCTTTGTTCCTAGTCAGCCAACCAGCTTTGGATCAGGGCAGCCTGGTAATTCCACAGTGCCTATTGTAAATCGACCTGGCCCTGGTGGTATTCCAGCTCCCCAACAGATGATCCTTCCACAAACATTAGCTCAGCAGCAAAATCGAGAGAGGCCTCTTCTTCTAGAGGAACAGCCTCTTCTGCTACAAGATCTTTTGGATCAAGAAAGACAGGAGCAGCAGCAGCAGCGACAGATGCAAGCCATGATTCGCCAACGCTCAGAGCCTTTTTTCCCCAACATTGGTATGTGCCTTATTTTTCTTATGTGAAAACCCATTGTAATGTTGAGTAGGGGCTAGATGGGAAAGGGTGTTACTGTCTAATCTGAATGGGAAGGAGCAACCATATATCAGTATGAAACAATGCCCAAGAAGAGATACAATTTTAATGTCACCTATCCTATTTTCTAATTTGTTTGATCTGTACAGGAGAAATGAAGAAGAGTAATTGAAACAGTCAGCAAAGGTTTTCCACCTCTGTAAAGCTACTCGTGAGTTGGGATGGAACCTTTTTCCAGCCCCTCCTAATGGATTCAAGGGTATCATGAGGATGCATGGTTAAAATAGACATTATGCACAGTTGACATTGAGAGGCATCCTTCTTTCTTGCTTGTCCTGCTAGTGTATAAATAACAAGGGTGGAAAGTCAGTGAGAATCAAGGTTGAAAGGAGAAGGCAAATAAATATGGTGTCAGAAACAGGTTTTTTCAAGGGAGGGTGTAGAGAGGAAATAGAAAGCATTTGTTCACTTAGCTACACTCCTTTCACCTATTGTGGGGTTTCTCAACCTTGGTTCCCCAGATGTGCTTGGACTTCAATTCCCAGAAGCCCTGATCAGCAGGTGTACTGACTTGGGCTTCTGGCAATTGAAGTGTATAAAAATGCCTAGAACACCTGGAGGCCCAAGGTTGAGAAACCCTGAACTATATTTCTGTGAAACTGTGTATATGTGGTTGTTTTATCCAAAATGGGTAAAGCAAGTGGGGGCAAGTCAGTTCCTCTGCCCATCTCAACTACCATGAATCATTGCATATCTTCACATGTCTAGTGTCTGTTCCAATTTTCCATATTACCATATGTTAAGGATTTTATTGTCATTGTACATTCTTTATTTTGGGCTCAGTTGACATTGTAAGCTCTGTAGATAAGCAGGAAAGGAAACACTGAATAATAATTTTCCCTTGCTATGCTCAAATCAATAAAAGTTCAGTTTCAACAACAGAAATAGGGATAAATTGTTGCTTTGACCCAGGCTTCAGTCTGCTGAGCTGAACTCAGTTGAA
This sequence comes from Furcifer pardalis, assembly GCA_030440675.1. NCBI lineage: Eukaryota > Metazoa > Chordata > Lepidosauria > Squamata > Chamaeleonidae > Furcifer > Furcifer pardalis. Next base: position 103,653,964 of record CP126897.1, read on the forward strand.
GCAGAATTATGTTGAGGCGAAATGTAGAATAAAAACTGCAAGACCGGTATTTGTGAGAAGGTTTATTTTATACCATCCATTACCACTTCCATATTCCACATGCATATGTACATACATGTGCTCCAGACTCTTAGGAATGGGGTGTCATATTGCTAACACCTGTTGTAAGCCAACTATGGCTGAAGTCATAATAGGTCAATAAAAAAGGCCTGCTGAATCTGGGGATTAGTTGATCCAGGTTCTCTATGTATTTCTTTAATTCAAAAGGACCTACTCAGATTGTGTGGTAAGTTACAACTAGAACATATCCGTTTAAATCAGTGGAATGTATAGAGGAAACCCCCAGTGATTCTGTGGGCCTACTCTAGGTCAACTTACTATATTAAGCAACAGAATTTCAGTTTTTAAAAGGAAAACCTGCAATATAAGCAGTACTACTGCTAGTCAGAACATGAATTATCAGTACAGTATTGCTAACAGACATCCTACTATCTTCTAGAATTTACCTTGTACGTTTATAGAACAATTGTTAGCAGAAATTATTAATGACCTGTGGGGAAACCTTGATGGCTAGGGCAGAAGTTTACATATTTCAGTTATGCTGTTGAAAACAATAGAGCAATTAACGTATCAAGCATAGGTTTATGTTCATTGGCAGTTTTATGTAATTGATATCTTGCAAAACTAACACTTCATCTAAAACTCTTATTTTATAGATTTTGATGCAATCACTGATCCAATAATGAAAGCAAAAATGGTGGCTTTGAAAGGGATCAATAAAGTAATGGCACAAAACAATATGGGAATGCCACCAATGGTCATGAACAGGTAGGCAGATATTATACCTCTGTATAAAGACTTGTTTACAGCTTCTGTTAGATATCTGTATGGATTTATGTCTTCCATATCTCCTAAATCTTCAGGTTCTTTTGATTGGTTCTACATACTTGTGGATAATTTTATTAAATATAACGTACAGTACATTAATAAATAGTGTTTTCCCCCTTCCTTGTGGTTCATTCCATACATATATCATGATAGCTGCAAACTTTGCTATGAATGATAAGAGTGCAGAAAATGGGTTGGGCTGTGAAGCATAGCTTGTACATAGTCAGTAACATAGTTGTCAGCTGCCTAAAGGAGATCAGAACATAATGGTCTATCTGTGGCGAGCAAGCTGAATGTGCAGAAATTTCATAGTGAAAAAGAAAATGAAAATGACTTGGACTGTTATAAATATAAGAAAATAGCAAATGAGAAAAATGAGAGCTTCCACTTGTCTTATTTTGTTTCCTTCTTCTTCTTGCTTTATAAATCTAAACTGGTTTTTTTTTTTTATTTTACTCTCTCTGTAGATTTGCCTTTATGGGACAGGCAGTAGCAGGAGGACAGAGTGGTGAAGGCCAGAATCTAATCCAGCAAACAATTACACAGGTAATGTCCTAAAAGTTGCCCTGAAATTTTCACTAAAGCAGCTCTCAGATCTTTTGGAGCTAAATCACAAAAACTAGTGTAGTACAGTGACAGAATGTTTAAGCAACTCTGAATCAACTACAAAGCTATTCATATAATCTTAGGATCAATCAGAGAAACTTGCTAAGTTCAAACCTGTAAGATCTGAAAACATTCCCCGACATGAACAGGTAACAAATACTGTATGTGTAAAGACTGTAATGCAGGGGTTCCCAACCTTTTCAAGCCAGGGGGTTCCCAACCTTTTCAAGCCCAATCAGGCAGGACCCATCTCAGGACGGCTCACAATCATACAGTATATACACAATATAATCACCATATAATCAATATATAATACTCAATACAGAATCATCAATACACAATAAAAATATAGTCACAATATAATCAATACACAATACTTGATACAAAAATTATAATCAATTCAACAATATACAATACAATACAAACAAGATACCATTACAATGCTAATAAACCCCTCTACCCCAACCGCAATTAAGTTCAGGTGCACCTGTGGCGAAATCCTACCACCCGGTCAGGGGTGGGGTTACAGGAGCCAGGTAGCAGAGGTGGTCCCAGCATGGTTGCCATGGTGGCCTCCTGGCCCAGCCACATGTGCTCCTCAGGCAACAACAGCGGCATGGCCGCCTTTTCAAGCCCCGGGCAGGGGCGGGGGCCCGGGAGCCAGGTGGTGGAGGTGGTCCCGGCATGGTTGCTGTGGTAGCCTCCTGCCCCAGCTGCAGATGGGCACTTGAGGCAGTCTAAGAAGAAAAATAATTTTCTTTGTGTAAACGTCTGTTCCTTGGGTCAGAGCAGCTATTAACATTGGTTTTGGTTACACATTTTTCTTTTCCTTTCTTTTTAAGGATGGAAGCTTGGCACCTCAGATTTCTAGGCCAAACCCACCAAATTTTGGTCCTGGTTTTGTAAGTAAGTATAATTTGATAATGTATTGTGGTTTTAGGCTTTGCTATGGAAACCAACTCAACGGACATACAGTACAGTGTTTCAAACCGTGTAGGACTTCTTTACCTGTCTATCTAAAAGACACTAAGTGCTCTTGAATTTCTTAGAAGAATGACTTATTCTGTTTATCATCAGATGATTTACATAGAAAGCAATATGAAGAATGGCTACAAGAAACACAGCAGCTTCTTCAGATGCAACAGAAGTTCCTCGAAGAGCAAATTGGAGCACACAGAAAATCAAAAAAGGCACTCTCTGCAAAGCAGCGCACTGCAAAAAAGGCTGGTCGAGAATTCCCAGAGGAAGATGCAGAGCAGCTGAAACATGTTACTGAGCAGCAAAGTATGGTTCAAAAACAGCTGGAACAGGTAATGGACGCTCTGTGGAAGGGGCATGAGAAAACTTGCCAGCATATTGGAGTACTTCTCTGTTGTTAAGGAGTTCCTTTGGTTAACTTAGGCCAGTGGTGGCAAACCTATGGCACATGTGCCAGAAGGGGCACTCAGACCCCTCTCTGTTAGCACATATGCTGCAGCCCAATGGGAGCACTTCCTCCCACCCCCAGCACAAATATCATGATTACTCCTATTCTAGACTCCTTGTAATGCTTTGAAATGTGGAGCTGCTTTTAATATAACTGAAACATTCAGTCATAACACAGCAGGTAGATGTTTGTGGGAGTCTCATATTCTGATAGTGGCCAAAAACCTTTTGTGTAGTTATGTTAGTGTAATGCTAACACTGTAACTTTTGGAAGAAAATTGTCTGTAGTTGTATTCAGTTATTGCTTACTTTGTAAGCTACCTTGTAAAAATATATCTTAAGAAATGGTACAATACTGTATAATTAATCATAATATAGGATGCCAAATGTAAAGCAGAATCCTGTACTGTCTTAAAAACTAATACAGTAATACCTCATATAACATTAGTATCGAATAACACGAAAATCGCATAACATCAAGGAATCTGGGGGGAAGAGTTGCATCAGATAACATTAAGATCCTATGGGATGCTTCAGATAACAACCGCGAAAGCCTGTGTGGTTACAATGTATCTCTATGGATCCCATAGAGGATCAGATAACACGAAAAATCATATAACACGAAGACTTGTGGAACCAGGTTTTAGTGTTATATGAGGTTTTACTGTACAGTGGCACTTTGCATAATGAAATTAATCCGTTCCACAAGTTTTTTCGTACAGTGAAATTTTCGTTATGAGAAAATATTTTCGCATAACGAACTCTCCTATGCAAAAATTTGCAGAACGAAAATATTTTTCGCATAATGAAAATTTCCTATGGGGAACTTCGTATAATGAAAATATTTTCATTATGCAAATTCCCCAATAGGAAAATTTCATTATGCGAACATTTCCCATAGGAACTTTATTTTTGCATAATGAAAATTTTTGCTATCCGAGGCACCATTTTTGTTCAATTTCCTTTCACTATGTGAGTTTTTCACTATCAGAGCCCTTCGATATACAAGGTTTTACTGTACATTTGTTGCAATATCAACTTTCATGAACTGCAGTCTGTTAGCTTCAAGTATTAGTTTCAGCTGATTGTGCACAGAGACAATAGACATATACATATGAATGCCATAGATCAGGGTGCCCAAACTTTTCGGGTCGTGGCCTGTGGGCTTTTTGGGTCACTATGGCCTGTGGGCTGGATCCAGCTCCTGATACCAATTCATCCGGCCCACGAAGCCCTCATCCCTCCCGGAAGAGGAAGTAAAATGCGCCTGTCCGGACGCATTTTACTTCTGCTTCTGGGAGTGATGAAGGCTTTGGGGGCTGGATGAATTAACATTGGGGGCTGGATTTGGCCCAAGGGCCATAATTTGGGCACCCCTGTCATAGATGCATACACACAGTTGCAAAGAATAGTGGGTTCTGGGGCCTGTGCTGTGCAAATGGTGTCTGCTGATTAGTCACATTGGTAGTGAAGTCCAAATAAAGTAACAATAAGAAAATGAATTTGGATTTCACAGAAATGAAAACCATGTTGCTATTCTGGTAAAATTTTTAGAGTTTATTGATGTTATCCCTGGAGATCTGATTGTACAATTTTTTCAAGTTTTAAGTATATTTAGGAGTGTTTCTCTCATAAGCCTGCCAGTTTAAATAGAAATCCAAAAGTGGTTTTATGGAATGTGAGTTAATAGCACATTTACATTACAGATACGAAAACAACAAAAGGAACATGCAGAACTCATTGAAGACTATCGGATTAAACAGCAGCAGTGTGGACTGGGACCTCATGTAGGGATGCCAGGCTTGCCTTCTCAGCCTCCAGTGGTCCCAGGAGGGTCACCACCTGCTGTAGTTCCGCAGAATTTCCCTGGGGTTTCACAACAGCTTCAGCATCCACAGCATCCTGTTGTTGTTCCTGGACCTCCCAATCCCATCAGGATGCCAAGTTTGCCAGGGTGGCAACCTCCGAATGTTCCTCCAGTGCACATCCCTCATGGCGCACCAAGGATGCCCCCTCCCATGACCACATTGCCTGTTAATTCTGTGCCACCCACTCCTGTGTCGTCTTCTAGCTCCAGCGTGCAGTCAGGACCCCCACCACGTGTTGAGTTCGATGACAATAACCCATTTAGTGAGAGCTTTCAAGAGCGAGAGCGCAAGGAGCGTTTGCGAGAGCAGCAGGAAAGGCAGCGGATTCAGTTAATGCAGGAGGTAGATCGGCAGCGCGCTCTACAGCAGAGGATAGAAATTGAGCAACATGGAACGGTGGGCTCCGAACTAAATGCGAGGACATCCTTGTCTCAGATGCAGTACTTCAATTCTGATCTGTCTTGTGATTTCATGCGGCCTCCTCAAACTCTTCAACACTCCCCACAACATCAGCAACAGCCAACAGGGCCAATTTTGAAGCAAGGACCACTGAACTCCCCGTCCTCTGCCAGCTTCCCACTGTGTACGGAGCGACAGACTATGGGATCTTCTCCCTTTGGACCTGAGCTACCGTCAGCTCCAGATGGAAGCCCCACCTTCCATCCCGTAAAGCAGCCCCTTGGGAGCATCTCAGGAACCAACTTTACCCAGTGCCAGGCTAGGCCTCAGTTTGCCTCCGATCTGCCTGCTGGGAATGGTCAGGACGGCAACGTAGCACATGGAACAAACTTTGCTGGTCCAAGTCAGTCTCTCATTCAGTTATATTCTGATATCATTCCAGAGGAAAAGGGCAAAAAGAAGAGAACGCGGAAAAAGAAGAAAGAGGAGGATGCTGAGTCAGTCAATACTCCATCGACACCTCATTCTGATATAACAGCACCCCCAACTCCAGTTGTTTCAGATGCTGTCTCCACCCCCACTGTTAGTACACCTAGTGAAGGTACACATCATGCTGGGGAAATGGATGCAGAGGAGCCACCTAGCTCATTAACTCCAAAGGCTGCCGAGAGCCAGTCTTCCATAGAACAGAAAGGTCAGCTCTCCAGTTGCGAATTGCCACAAAACAAATTGCCTGAGCAGTCAAGTGTGAACTCAAATACAGACAAAGTCGAGGCAGAGGCTTCTGTGAGCATTCGGGAAATTAGACAGGAAACTGCGGAAGTTGATCAGTGCCCTGCTCAAGCTGAGCCTAAAGTGGAGAAGAGCCAAAGCGACATTAAAGTAGAAGAAGATAAAACTACAATCCCGCTTGCCTCTTCTTCACAAAGTCGGGTGCAAGCTGGAGGCATCCCGCCAGCAAAAGGGGAATCAGGGAATGAACTCCTCAAACACTTACTTAAGAACAAAAAATCTGCCACTCTCATCAGTCAGAAATCTGACAGCAGCTTCCACTCAGAAGAGAGGGCTGAGGAGAACAAATTTGTAGGAAAACAGGAGCCGGCTGAAGGTGGCATGGTAAGCATTTTTCCTTTTATATTACATCCAGGCTGGCTTACTGGAAACTATAATGAATTTTCAGTTTGTTCTACTGGGGGGCAGCGGTGGTTCAGAGGTTAAGAAGCTCACCTTATTAGCTGGCAGGCTGGCAAGTTGGCAGTTCAAGACCCGGGTACTGCATGACGGAATGAGCACCCATATCTGTCCCACATCTTGGGGACATGAAAGGAGCCTAATTCAGGCGTCCCCTGAGCAGAGTTTCTCCCACAAAAATCCTTTCAACCCAGAATAATTTCTGACCTGAAATTATTATACAGTAGTTTGTTTCTGCCAACCTAGCAGTTTGAAAGCAAGAAATTGCAAGTAGATAAATAGGAACCACTTCGGTGGGAAGGTAACAGCGTTCCATGCACTCTGGTGTCTAGTCATGCCTGCCACATGACCATGGAAACGTCTGCAGAAGCAGACAGCGCTGGCTCTTCGGCTTAGAAACAGAGATGAGCACTGACCCCTAGAGTCGGATACGACTGGCTTTCGAGCAAGGGAAACCTTTATCTTTACTACTTTGTTCTACTGATGTATAATGAAGAATCCAATCACTAAACATAAAAGGTTTTTTTTAAACAAATCAATGAGTAGAGATTGAACATGTTCTCTTTAATTGTATTTAAGATAAGTTTTCACTTCCTCTAGTAAAAAGTAAAAAGTAAAAAGTGGGGAAGCAGGAATCTGAACCTGAAAGTTGTTCTGACCATGAACCCATTTGTTTTACAGGGGTGGAGTGGGGACATACAAGGATAACTACAAAACAGATATTTTAGAATATGTAGTTAAAGATTTGTGTAACATGGAAAATCCCTTAGCCTTGCTGTCTCCCTTTGTCTGTTTGCATAATTACAACTTTTTCCTAACTGAGTGAGATGCCTGACAGAAAGAGGCTGAAAAGGCAGCTGAGTGCCGTTAAGACTAAGGGAAATAGACAGATAGTGGAAACGGGTGATTGAGAAAAGTGAATGAGAATTTTTTTAAGAAGCAAAGCTGCTTCAGTATTAATATTGGAGCAAAAGTAAGAAATGCATAGGTGACGAAGAGAACTGATTGAGTTCACAACAGAGGTGAGAGAGCAAACACAGATTGTGAAGGTAACCCAGAATTTAAGAGATAGAAAAAGGAACGGAATCAATAATTGCTACCTACCTATACGTTCACTTGTAGCTCTTCATACCTAGGTGTGTGTAGGGCACCATGAGAAGGTGCTGAACAGGGAATGGTGGTGGTGGGGTGCCTATTTTGGGGGGTGGGGGAATCCCATACATTGCTATTGGTGCCCCAGGATGCCAGAGGCGAGGGTGGGAATAGGGCAAAGCTTGGTTGCCCAATATAAAAGCACATGCCTGTTCATACCCATGTCCTTGCTATTTGATGAACATTTTCTTAGTCATATGTTATGACTACATCACAAAAAAACTAATTGAACTTTATATTAGAGAAAATTAAAATGCTTAACAAGGAGATCTGAACTGATGTATCTTCATCTTCTTTTTTCCACAAGCAGTCATTAGGAAATCCATTACAAAGTACATTTGGACCTGGGAATAGCCAGGTTCAGAGAACAGATTTGGGACATGAAGTAAAAAAGCAAAGAAACAAACGAACTCAGAAGGCAGGTGAGAAGGCAGCGGCACCCCGGATGAAGAGGAGGAAAAAAGAAGAGGAGGAAAAGCAGACACTTTACCACAACACAGACACATTTATGCAGTTAAAGCAGGTGAGGAGGAAAGGCACAGCTCATACGGGAAGGTTTTGGAAAAATTAATACCCACAGAAACACTGGTGTTATATTCCAGCCTATATTAACCAAGAAGGCCTCGTCCAGTGTAGCTATGTTCATTGTTTTTTTTATCTTTTTCACTTTTTGGGCTATTTTTTCTTTGTGTGTGTGTATGTATATATATATATATAGCATGCTATATATATATAGCATGCTCACTTATTCAGATGAGTTGTAAAGCTAGAAATACATGCTTGGTGATTTTTAAATACATTTGATATGTGCCTCCAATCCACATCTTTGATTGATGGTGACACAAGATTGCTTTTTTTGCCATCGTGCTTAGATCTTTGATAAGATCTAGTATTGCATCCATATCTATTCAATTGCTATATTGAAAAAAAGAAAGAAATTTTTAAATAAAGGATTTTTTTAATTAAAAGAAGGAAACTGGTTTTAAAAAATAAATTAGAAGACACTAACATTAAGAAGACTTTCAAATCATCATGAACTCTGCCACTTATCATTAACATGGAGGGTTATATATAAATTTTAGTACTCCACATTTTGAAAGCTACACATCATAAAAGAGTCCATTTATTTTGTTTGAGACCATAATCCATGGGTTAAGGTGATTGCCTGAGGGAAAATGCATCATGAGTTGATAGCTGAAGTGCTTGAATTTTTTGCGGTGTAGTACTGTATGACGAATGAATAAAATATAAGCTTCTGATGGTAACAGCCATCTTAGCAAAATTAGATGCCAATCTGCAGATCGTTAATAATGGATTTGCAAGTGTGATAACTCTAATTGCCTTTTTTTCCCTCCAGCAACTCTCTCTGCTTCCATTAATGGAGCCAATAATTGGAGTGAGTTTTGCCCACTTTCTTCCTTATGGCAGTGGCCATCTGAATAGTGGAAGTCGTCTCACAGGAAGCTTTGGGAGTGCTACTCTGGATGGGGTATCAGACTACTATTCTCAACTAATCTACAAGGTTTATATTTTTTTTCTACTTAAATTTTACAAAAAGAAACATCAACAGTGGGATTTAATACTAGTTTTGCCATGATGATTCTTAGGCCCATTTTGTTATCTAAAATGAAATTTTTGTTCTTGCACTGTTATTTTGTGTGTGCTGCTAATGCTTCATTAAAAAGTCATTGCCCCTATTAATGCCATGATCATTTTGGCCAAAATCCTATTGTTTAAGTTACATCTATACAAGAATGCTGACATGTTGTGTCTATGAACTTGTAACTTTACATGTGTTGTGAACTGCCCTGAGTTGGTCCTACCAAGCAGGATGGTATAGAAATCGAAATATAATAATAATAATAATAATAATAATAATAATAATAATAATAATAATAATAATAATAATAATAATAATAATAATAATAATAATAATAATAATAAGTCGTCACCAGCAAGGGGAGATTCTCACTAACTTCCTGGTTCTTTCTGACTTAAGGGTAATGAGTCTATTGCATGTGAACCATGAAAATACCATGATGGAAGGAGGATTTTTTTCTTTGTGGTGGAGACATAGATGCTTCTCCTCCTTGTCTTTGTCTCTTTATTTACTCATAATTATACCCTGCCTTTTGGGTGCAAACACTTCTCAGGGTGGCTTACAGTGATACTGTCCATGGGGTTTTCTTGGCAAGGGCACTACAGTGGGTTGCCAGTTACTTCCCCAGGAGATTGCGTTTATTCTGAGTTCTCTGCTATGGCCCGTCCATCTTGGGTCACCCTACATGGCATAGCCCATAACCTCATCAAATCACTATAGGAAGGCAACGATCCTTGAATGAGAGTATGGCTGTTAGCATTCTTCAAAAATTGCATTGAGGAGCCTTTTTAAAGTCAGATACAATACATGTCAATAATTATGTATATTTACTAAATAAGATTGCTAGAAGGCTAACTTGAAACCCTTTCTTCTCATGCAGCAGAATAACCTCAGCAACCCTCCCACACCTCCAGCTTCCCTACCTCCCACACCTCCACCTGTGTCTTGCCAAAAAATGGTAAATGGATTTGCAACCACAGAGGAACTTGCTACAAAGGCTGGGATGTTGGCTGGGCAGGATGGTAAGTTGTCAGATGTGAGCCAGAGGATCATCTTGCAATGGAGACTAAAGGAACAAAGACACCCAGATTTTGCAGGGGTAGATAGAGAAGACCCTCAAGCCTCACCAAAGAGAAGGCTGGCCATTTTTATCTAGCATAAATTGGTGTACTGGAACCCATTTCTTCAGCTAAATCTGAAGAGATGGGTTCTGGCTCTTGAAACCCTCTGCAAAAATAAATAAATCTTACTCTTAGTTTTGCAATACTCCTTGTTTTTGCTGGAACAGAAGCTGGACTGATAGGCTATTTGTTAGGATTTTAATGAAATCTATATCTACCTTGGATAAACTTTTCAAACAGAATGCTCTGAAGTTTTGTTTATGTGTCCTACAAAATTAATGGAAGGAAAATGAAAGAATATACAGTAATACCTTGGATAATGACTGCATTGGATAACGCTAAAATCGGATGCAGTCGTTTTGCAGCAGCAGGGTGACTGGAAAGCTGAACGAGATTCTCCGTTCAGCTTCCCAGCCACCCTGCAGCTGTGGAGGCAGGGGTGGGGTGGCTGGAAAGCTGATAGGGGACTCCCCCGTTGGCTTCCTCAGCCACCCCACAGCTGCGGAGGCATGGGTGGGTGGATAGGGAAGCCAACAGGGAGTCCCCGTCAGCTTCCCCAGCCACCCTGCAGCTGTAGATCGGGTCCTCTGATCTCCCTGGAGCAGGCAGGGGGATCAGAGAGCCCGAAATGGGTAAAAAAAAGGTCCAGCTTGGATCGGGTCCTCTGAGGTTGGGAGACCCGATCCAAGCTTTTTCCAAAGTTCCCCCACCCTCCTGGAGGCTACAACAAGCTAGAACGTCGGGATTTGAATCCTGACGTTTTGGATTGCTGCAGCCTCCAGGGAGGTGGGGGAACTTCAAAAAAAGCGTGGATCGGGTCTTCTGACCTCCCTGGAGCCGGCAGGGGAGTCAGGGAGCCTGAAATTCTGACTTGCTGCAGCCTCCAGGGAAACAGGGCTTTTTTAAACCTTGTGCAATCAATGCATCGCACAACGTTAAAAACCGGATAGCGACGAGACTTGTGGAACCAAGTTTCATCGTTATCCAAGGTACTAGTGTACTTAACTTTGACATATTCATTTGCATCATCCAGCTCCCTTGGTGGCTTAGTGGCTAAATGCTAAGCTGGAGATTGGAACGTCAGGTTTTGATCCCTGAGAGCAGCACTTGGGTTAATGAAAGGAGCCTCATTCAGGCATCCCCTAAAAACCCTTTCAACTCAGAGTAATCTCTGACATGAAATTATTATTATCCATACTATTGTACTGCTGATTACTGTATACAGAAGTAAAAGCTGAACAATTAAGAAACCTTATAGATCAGTACATGCAAAGTGGTGTTGAAGGAGATTTTCATAGATACTACAAATCTCCAGAATAAATTGGTTCTAAATCGGATCAAGCCTTTATTCTCACTAGAAGCTAAGGTAATAAACTGAAGCTATCATACTTAGGATACATTGTGACTTTTGGAAAATACAGTAATACAGTACAGTCAAACCTCGCATAAAGAGCGCCTCACTTAAAGAGTAACTCGCTTAAAGAGCAGAATTTTCTCTGAATGTTTGCTTCGCTTAACAAATAAAACCAACCAAAAACTCGCTTAACAAATAAATCGGGGTTCGCAATCCCCCCCCCCCAAATTGGTCACTTACAATGGTGTTTCGCTTAAAGAGCAAACTCGCTTAAAGAGCAATCCTGTGGAACACATTATGCTCTTTAGCGAGGTACAACTGTACTAGAAAAAAAAACAAGTTTTGTAGGAAAAGAGGAAGAATGTGAAATTAATTACCTCAGTACATGAAGCCGTGAGCTTCAGTTTGCAAGATGTAAGCAGGGTTGCTAATGACAGGACTTCTTGAAGGTCATTATTTCATAGGGTTTTTGCAGATTGGAATTAACTAGATAATTTGATAACACTTGATTTAAAAGAATATGTATGATATAGATAGCTAGAGTTCCGTATATATCTTGAGTTCTGTACTTGTAGACACTTCTCCAGATTCTAGAAATGTATTGTGCTTCACTTGTTCAAAGTGTATGGCCCCTGAAATTCTTCAGCATTAGGGCCCCAGTTCTTTTGAGTCTTTGGTTTTTCTGTTTGAGAGGTGGTTAAGCAGACCAACATGCTCAAGTGGAGACTGCTGGCGGGCAAGAACACACGGTATGAATGCGGACAGACCCAGGTCTCAGCTCACTTACTGGTCTGCCAGTTGCTGCCAGAGACATGCACCAATGAGGACTTGCATTTGGGCAACAACAAAGTGAAAAAAGCAGCTTCATTTCGGCAGTTCATGGTTTAATACTATATAAATTGCTTCACTACCAATGCTCAAAATCTCTTAAAAATTGAACAAAGGATTAGGGGTACTAATAATCCTTCCCCCCTTTGTATGTGGGACTACAGTGGTTTAGTGGTTAAGACACTGAGCTTGATGAAGGTCAGCAGTTCAAGACCCTACTGTAAATGCAGATGAGCACTGCCCCTGGAGCTGGATATGAGTGGCTTTCAAGCAAGGGAGACTTTTACCTTTACTTTGTATGTATGAGAAAAAGAATCCTCCCAGTTTCCAGGGCTTTAGCTACCAATAGTAAGTCTAGTTTAAATATGGATAAAAGTTACAATCCTTTATTGGTTTGTTCCCCCTGCCAGTTATATCCCTAGAAGTGTCAAGAAGTCATTTTAAAAGTATGTTCTTGCTGTATTTTAGTTACTAAAGCTCTAGGACCGAAGCCATTTCAGCTGCCTTTTAGACCACAGGATGACCTGCTCGCCAGAACCATGGCACAGGGTCCTAAAAGTGTGGATGTTCCTGCTTCCCTTCCAACTCCACCTCATAACAACCAGGAAGAACTAAGGTAAGTATCTTAATTACAGTTGAAGTTTTACACAAGTGGCTGTGGAATCATAGCATCTTAAAAGCAAAAGGCACAATATTTAAGTACTGTGGATGAACAACTTACTTTTTAGTGAGAGAGACTTTTGCATGGTGGTTCTCCTCATCATTCTGTGTCTCTTGTTGCAAAGAGACTGGATAAATAGTACAGTATCTTTAATTTCTTCCAACTTAGTGCCACCTTCCTGAATCAGATTCAGTCTATGCATTTCCTAAATGCATATCAATAGCATTAATTAATTCATTTGACTTGTATCCCACCCAGTTGGTGCAAGTACCACTCTGGGTGGCTCACATTTCATGAAACAACACATACATGCATACAAAACAAATAACATTGAACAACTATACATAATTTAAATATAGGCAAAATACAAAGTCTGCTAAGATGGCATCCCAAAATAGAACAACAAACCATACAAATAGTATATAATTTACATTCTCTTATTCCAACTTACAAACTTGATTAAACCAAAACAAATAAAAGGAATACTGCAGATGTAACATCAATTTACTAACAAGAGGAAACCTTAATGAAATACAAATGTTTTTAGTTGTTTATGAAAAGCCATTAAGTGGAAGCAGATCTGATTTCCACAGGCAACCCATTCCGTAATGAAGGAACCAACTGCTGAGATTTTGCTCTGATCACAACCGTCATATTTTCAACCTTTGTAGTTTTTTCTTTCCCAGGGTTCAGGATTCTTGTGAAGACAGAGACACCCCTGACAGCTTCATCCCCTCCTCTTCTCCTGAGAGTGTAATGGGCATGGATGTTAGTAGATACCCTGATCTGTCAGCAGTAAAGGAAGAGATGCCAGAACCTGTTCCATCTCCTGTCATCCCAATCTTGCCTACCAGTATTGGAAAGGGTAATGCCAGAAAGGAATTCTACCCGCATATACTGTTTTCTCTACCTGCATTCTCATGTATTTCACTTGCATGGATATTTAATTTCTTCTCTGTTTAAAATTTAAGGTTCAGAAGCAGGAAGGAATTATATCAAAGCAGAGCCTGGTCCTGCCTTCTTTGGCTCTCAGTTTGCACCTTCTCAAAATGGCCCAAAATCTGGTCTTGTATCCATAGCAATTACTTTACACCCCACAGCTGCAGAGGTAAGGAGATGCAAGTTCCAGTAACTATATTAACTGTGGTGTACAGTTCTGTTAATAACTGCTTTAATTTTGTTGCAGTACAACAGGTGTTGTAAACTCTGATGAAAGGTTCGGTACCATTTCATTATGTTCTAGGACTGTACTAAAATACTGTCCACAAGCAGTTCGGGGGTAGGGGGCAGATTTTGTGTGGTTTAACAGCTTGCCTGTGGCCGGAGTGGAGAGGCCATTGTACTATTGTATTGTTTTATATTATGATACTGTGTGTGCTTTTGTAGGACAAATATGGTATAATTATCTATATTGTATATTGTATTATTGTGTTTACTGCATAATATTGTGTGAGCCGCTCTGAGTCAGGTTTCCTGACTGGGCAGCATACAAGTGTGAGAATTAAATTAATTTGCTTGCTTTTTCTGTCCTCATGCACTACTCACTGCTATCACTCACCTCAACCTGCATTTCTGTGATTAAATGAAAAGCTTCTTGTTGAGGTAGCTTCAGCAAATAGGTGATCAGGTAGTCAGTGTACTGATGTACAGTCAGTCAGATGGATTATGTTGACGTGCCATGAAGACAAATCAGACTGTGCCCAGGAACGACTACCCTTCATTTGATTATGTATCTTGTGAATACCATGCAGACAAGAGGTGCACGAGTAGTCCTGTTTTTAACACCTTCCTGTTCCTAAACAATCATCATCAGTAATAGATGGCGGCATTTTCAGGGCTAGGGATGTTTCAGTACATACACTTCTATATGCCAGCCTTATTGTATTTTATTATTAGACCAAAACCAGACGTTATCCCCTCTTTCTACTCTAGAATATCGGCAGTGTGGTGGCTGCATTTTCCAACCTTCTGCATGTCAGAATTCCAAACAGTTATGAAGTGAGCAACGCTTCAGACGTTCCATCCTCTATGGGAATGATCAGCTCTCACAGACCAAATCCAGCCTTTGAGTACAGACAGCATTTATTACTACATGGGCCTCAGTCAGGAACTCTAGGCCCACCCGGACTCGCAGGGCCCTACGGATTCAAACAACATCACATGTCATTTCCACCAAGTGGTAATGGTGAGATAGCATCTGTCCTTTGAAGGTTAATTAATGGTGGCATTTGTAAAATTGAATGTTGAAGACTTGAAAATTAGATTTGTGGTTGGAAAATAAATGAGTTTCTGCTTCATTTTCTTTTGTAATCTTGACAGTAATATAAAGAACGTTTTGGTGGAAGTGACCCAGTAAAAGGCATCCTTGTAATATTATGTTGTGGGGGGAGGGGCATTATGCCACTTCTAATGGAAGGTTGCCTTAACCACGCTGTGTTATATTCAGTCCCAGTCTAAAGCAGACTGAATCAGCTTTCAGACTGCCTGACTAAGGCTTCCTTTTCTTGGAAGGAGGATGTGTTTCCCACTTTCATTCTATAGAAAATGGTGCAGTCAGTAGGGAACCAAGCAAAGCTAGTAACCTTGAGGATCCAAGCTTACCTTGTAGACTGTTATTGAAATAAAAAAGTCTTATTCACAAAGCTATGTTCTTGTCACATTAAGTCTTAACAGGCTATAAAGCACACAGTCCAAATGTCATAGATGGTTCAGCGTTGAGGCCGCAGTGGTGCTCTCATTGTAAAGTAGTAGTTCTGGGCAGCGGAGTACGGAAATCTTTCAAAGATCTACCTTTCCTGAAACAGGTACTACTCTAAATGCTGCAATAGTGAATGTTTTTTAAGTTTTCTTTTTGCTACTGTGCAAGGACTACAAAAGGAAATGGAGGTTGAGTAGATTCTTATCATTTGCTGATACTTCATTGCATGGCTATTGAATGGTTTGCTGTTCTTTTTTATTTTACTTTGGAGGATGCAAAATTTCAGTAGAGGGTTCTTTTTTACAGGAATTCTTTTCAGAATAATTGCAAAATAATACTGTTTTATCTGTTCAGGGAGAAGAGGTTGTTGTCGAAAATTTTGCTTCCATTTAAGTCCCTGTTTAACTGGCAGATGAACTGGCCCTGCTAATTTAGTAAACACGGATTTTTTAGGGCCTCTCTATTCTATATATAAAATACTAGAATAAGCCAAAGCAGATATTTTGGAAGCCAACGATCACCATTCCTTAAATTTAATATGGGCTTGAAATGTGCAAGCAAAATTCCCTTTGAACAAATATCAGAGGAAGCATATTTCACCAGCATTTCCTAATTTTTTTAAATAATCTTTTGTGTCTATATTTTTCAACTTTCTCATCTTGAAAAAGGGTAGATTTTTTAAAGTGAGAATTTCAGGGTTTTTTTTTTAAAAAAAAAAAATCATTTCTGTATGTAATTTGAACCTACACTGTATGTCAGAAACCTTTACATTTATGTTGGGTAAGTCTCTGGTGGTGGTGATGCTGATGATATATTTAATTGCTTTTTCTGATTGCTACTGAATGTAACCTTCTTGAAGTCATTCTTAGGTTCTTTGGCTTTTATTTCTAGGATTCCAGAGAAAAGTCTGAAAGAATGGAGAAAGACATTGTCTTCTGCAGCAACAATTGTTTTGTTCTTTATTCAGCATCCATGCAAGCAAAAAACTCAGAGAATAAGGTAAATAAAAAAAATCCCTAGTCTGCATGTTGCTTTGGTCTGCTTACAAAAAAATGAAGTTTGAGCAAAATCCTCAGGTTGACTAGTTTTGGTAAAGAATACAATCTATATCAAGCTCCTTTCTTGTGCTGCTATCATTTTGAGATATAAGAAAGCCTGTGAAGATATTCCCAGTATTTTAGACATGTGGCTCAGTCTTCTTCTGTGACTAGGCCAGACATGATATAAATAAATAAATAATAGGACATTTCAAACATCATACCTACCTGCAAGTAATGAATCTCAGGTTGTAAATTCCTTCTACGTAATTACAGATGACATTTGTTTTTGACCCAGTACAAAGGATGAAGAGGATATAGGTCAGTGGTGGTGAATCTATGGCACGCGTGCCAGAGGTGGCACTCGGAGCCCTCTCTGTGGGCACCCATGCAGCACCCCAGCGCAGAGTTTGCCCCGCCCCTCTGCCCAGCAGCCCAATAGCAGTGTTTCCTTCCTTTCCTGTTGCTGCGTTGGCACTTTGTGATAAATAAGTGGGTTTGGGGTTGCAGTTTGGGCACTCGGTCTCTAAAAGTTTCACCATCACTGATATAGGTAATGGATAACCTACTATATATTGTCAGCTCCTTAGTGGCTTAATAAATAAACCCTAGACTCCATGCCCTTGACTCCAAGGAACGATGAGATTTTGTCGATAAACTGGGATGCAGATGTAATGAAGAGCTAATTCACACAACCACTGCTATGCTCATGTCTGGGTGTCAGTTGCACATCTGAGTCTTTCCAACTTTTCCTGAGAATATCATTTGGATACCTTAGAGACCGCGTCACCCCAAGAACATCTGTCCATCCCACCAGAGTGGACCGGAGAGGTGCCCTTGTGGTGCCATCAGCTAGAGAGGCGCATCTCTCTAGCACTAGGAGGAGGGCCTTCTCTGTGTCCACTTGGAAGGTCCCTTTGGAACCTCCTACCAATGGAATTGCGACTCCAGACAGAGTTGCTGCCCTTTAGGAAGGGGGTGAAAACATGGCTGGCAGGGCAGGTATGGGAACTTGGGCATTCGATGACCCCAGCCTGTTGGCTGATCTAATTCACCCCTTAGTGTAATTTTAATCTTTTTAATCTTGGTTTTAACTTGTTGATTTTTAACTATTTTAAATTATTTTAATCTACATTTTATGGGGTTTTATGGCCATGGATGAATTTTAATGTGGAATTCTTTTAGTGGTTTGTTATTGTTGTGAAACGGCTCTGAGTCGTTCGCGAACAGGGCAGTATACAAATGCAAAAATAAATACATAAATAAATAAAGACTCCCCTGTGTCATTGTCAAATATTCCACCAAGATATCTTTTGCACACTGGTTCCAGAATGAAATATCTTACTGGTTCTTCTCTTTAGAAAAATGTATTCAAAACTGGTTTTTATTAAAGGTTCTAAGACAGAAGTACCAAATCTTTTTGGGCCATGGGCCCAGCATGTGGTTCAGCAGGTCGGTCATGTGGTTCTTCCCACCAGACGCGGAAGTAAAACGTGCCTTGCAATATGCTTTGCAACAGAATGAGATAGATTTTAAGCTGCCATTTTCTCTGCTTAAACCATGGGTGCCCAAACTACGGCCCACAGGCCATACCTGACCCCCAACACCAATTCATCCATTTCACATCGCCCTTGTCGCTCCCAGAAGCCCCTGTTCTAAGACATCTGAGACTTCTAGGATTATTGGATCAAAGGTTCTGATGTCAATGAGGCAAAATTATTTTTTACTGTTTATCTGATTTGAAATTAATATTGACTGGGCATTTAATCCATATTTCATGGTCTTTTGCTTATTCCTCAGGACTCAATTTCTTCATTATCACAGTATCCAGTGAAGGAGGCAGTCCCAAAAGTGTTCCATCAGTATAACCATAACATCTCTACATTAGATGTTCGGTGCCTCCCTCAGTTCCAGGAAAAGGTTTCTCCACCTTCATCTCCCCTGATCACATTCCCTCCTGCTTTTGAAGCAGCCAGAGTGGAACCAAAACCAGATGAGCTGAAGGTAACAGTGAAACTAAAACCTCGCCTGAGGACATTACCCAATGGCCTGGATGACTGTCGACCAGTAAGCAAGAAATGGAAAGGAATGAAGTGGAAGAAATGGAACATACAGATTGTGATTCCTAAAGGAACATTTAAACCTCCATGTGATGAGGAGATAGACGAGTTCCTCAAGAGAATGGGCACAACCATTAAACCTGATCCAGTGCCTAAGGATTATCGAAAATGTTGCTTCTGTCACGAAGAGGGTGATGGAATAACAGACGGACCAGCAAGACTTCTTAACCTTGACTTAGATCTTTGGGTCCATTTGAACTGTGCTCTTTGGTCGACTGAAGTCTACGAGACACAAGCTGGTGCCTTAATTAATGTGGAACTAGCCTTGCGGAGGGGACTGCAAATGAAATGCACATTCTGTCACAAAATGGGTGCTACTAGTGGCTGTCACAGGTTAAGGTGCACCAATATTTATCACTTTACCTGTGCCATTAAAGCACAATGCATGTTTTTCAAAGACAAAACCATGCTTTGCCCAATGCACAAACCAAAGGGCACTCATGAGCAAGAACTCAGCTATTTTGCAGTCTTCAGGCGGGTCTATGTGCAACGTGACGAAGTCCGACAGATTGCTAGCATAGTACAACGAGGTGATCGAGAGCACACCTTCCGGGTAGGAAGCCTTATTTTCCACACTATTGGCCAGCTGCTGCCACATCAGATGCAGGCTTTCCATTCCTCAAGGGTACTCTACCCTGTGGGTTATGAGGCCAGCCGTTTGTATTGGAGTACACGGCATGCCAACCGCAGGTGCCGCTATCTGTGTTCCATTGAAGAGAAGGATGGCCTTCCCCTCTTTGTCATCAAGATAATCGAGCAGGGCCATGAAGATCTGATTCTTACTGATTTGACCCCAAAAGGTAAGACATAATACTGGAGAAGTCATGAACAAGTAACCTTCAGTATAGTCTTCCTAAATGCCAGAAGTATATGTGCTTGTATCTGGATGGATGGGTGGATTTGATTTGTATCCTACCCAATTAGTGTAACCACTACTCTGGGTGGCTAACAACAGCCAAAGAAGTAGCTAACAGAATAATGTTACAGAATAAGTAATAAAAACCTAAATAACAATAATTAAACACATTATAACACAAAAAATAAATACCCAGCAAAGTGAAAAAAGACACAAAAATATACTATAAAAATCTAATGGTACCCAATTCCAATTGCTCTTGTTAATGACAAGATCGCATTAGAAATTAACAAGTTAGGGAGCTCAAAGCATAAGATGTAACACTGATATAGAACTGTGATGGCGAACCTTGGCGCACCAGCTGTTCTTGAACTTCAGTTCCCAGAAGCCCCAAGTCCCTGTGAATCCACATGAATGGGTTTACTGTATGTACAGAGCATATTATATTGTAAGTTTATACAAATTGTAAGCTGCCCTGAGTGGTGCTCGCACCACTCGCACCAAAAGTGAGGGTGGGTGGGCATAAATGTAAATAAATAACTATTTGTAAATGATATCTTATCTTGGAGGTCAGTGTGGTGTGATATCATTCTCCTCCTACATTTTTCCTTGTTCAATGTATTCTCTCCCATCATAGGTGTTTGGGATAAAATCCTGGAGCCTGTTGCTTCTGTAAGAAAAAGTTCTGAAATGCTCCAGCTTTTCTCTGCATATTTGAAAGGTGAAGACCTTTTTGGTTTGACAGTCTCGGCAGTGGCGAGAATAGCAGAATCGGTGAGTCATCATATTAGTTTGTTCTTGTTTAATATTAATCTGAATCTGCCTTACATAGGTGTTTGGCTTTGTGTCTCCACCCTACCCCAAATATAATGAAGGTATCCTGTAGTCAGGCTCTTGACTAATGAGAATTTGTAGACTTTGGAAGAGGAGTCGGCTGGTTGGGATTTAATGCAGTGGTGTACTTGGAGCAGTAGAGTTTAGTTCATGGATAGAATTAAGAGACATTTTTTCAAAGTTCCTGTGTTCTGTTTTTAAGGAACTACAGTAATACCTCGGATAACGATTGCATCGTATAACGCTAGAATTTGATAACGATGTAAATTTTTTTGCATCGGATAACGATTTCTTAGTGTTATCCGATGCAATCGTTCGTAGCTCAGGGTGGCTGGGAAGCTGAATGGGGATTCCTCTGTTGGCTTCCCCAGCCACCCCGCAGTTGCGGAGACAGGGGTGTGGTGGCTGGGGAAGCTAACGGGGAGTCTCCTGTCGGCTTCCCCAAGCACCCCACCCTTCCCTCCTCGCTGGAGAAGCTGGATTGGGTCCCCCAACCTCACCGGAGCCGGCGGGGTGCCAGACAGCCTGAGATGGGTGGAAAAAAATGAGCATGTTTTTTGTCCATTTCGGGCTCTCCGGCACCCCTGCCGGCTCTGGGGAGGTCAGGTGACCTCCGTTGTTTCCGACATTCCCCAACCTCCCCAGCCAGTGCACTGAGTCAAAACGTCAGGATTCAAATCCCGATTTGAATAGATCGCTGGGGCTCGGGGGGGCCTCCGGGGGCAAACTGTGTGGACGCATGGATGCATCCCCAAAGCCCACTGAGCCCCAGTCAAGACATGGGCGTCTGTCTCCCTTGAGGCAGGCGCTGACTCCAAGGGAGCCAGACACCCAAGTCTCGACTGTCTGGCACACTTGCGGTCGGCGCCTGCAGGCCCCAAGGAAGACGGACGCCTGAGTCTCGACCGTCTGGCACCGTTAGAGTCGGGGCCTGCAGGCTCTGGCCCCAAGGGAGCCAAATGCCCGAGTCTCGACTGGGGCTCAGGGGGGCTTCAGGGAGACATCCGCGCAGCCACATGGTTTGTCCCTAGAGGCCCCCCCCCAAGCCCCAGCTATCGATCACTGGAGCTCGGGGGGTCCACACTGATGCCTCCCCGAAGCCCCCCCCCATCGATCGCTGGGGACAAATCGCGCAACCATGCAGTTTGTCCCTATAGTCTCCCACAGCCCCAGCGATCGATCGCTGGGGCTGTGGGAGGCTTCGGGGGGAAACCATGCGGGCGCCCAGATGGCTCCCCGAAGGCTCTCAAAGCCTCAATGATTGATTGCTGGGGCTCGGGGAGACTTTGGGGAGTTATCCGCACGCCTGCACGGTTTATCCCCAAACCTGCCCCTCAGCCCCAGCAATCAATTGCTGGGGCTGTTGGGATGTTTGGGGGAATGGCACCTGCCCAGCAAGCGATCAAACTTTGCTTGCAGGGGGAGCGCGTGTTCCCTCTGCCAGCAAAGTGGCGGTCCCACACTTAGACCTCCGGTTTGCTTGGGGAGGGAGAGCGCTTTCCCTCTCCAAGCCAACCTGATCTCCTCATTCCCTTTCCTCTTTGGAAAGGGAACAGGGCTTTTTTTAAACGTTGTTTGTTCAATGCATCGGAGAACATTAAAAATCGGAGAACGTCATGACTTGTGGAACCAAGTCATAACGTTATCTGGGGTACTAGTGTAGTTGGAATAAGAAATAACAATTTGGGGATTGGACTTGCTTTCTATTGGCCTCATTGCTCTTCTCACTTGGTGGCAAGAATATCTGTGGTAAGGCAGTAGGAGCAATGCTGCTGGAAGGACTCCTGTGTAACACATTGTCGGAATCCTTGTCACAGTGTAAAAATAGTTAAAGTTTTAAAGAAAACAATTCCTGAATGAGTAAACGATTCCAAATAAAGAAATAAAAATGATGGGGCGGGTTTTTCAGACTGGGGTGGCAAATGTAAGGATGAGTTTAACCAGTGTGGCTCACGTTCTTCATTGGCTTTAGGAGCAGAGACCCCCAATCTTGCAGAACACTTGCTTTGTATTTATTCATTTAGCTAAGGGGTGCCCAAACTTTTCAGGCCGTGGGCCAGTCATGTGGTTCAGCAGGCCTGTCATGTGGTTCAGCGGGCTGGTCACATGGTTCCTCCCACCAGAAGTGGAAGTAAAATATGCCTTGGCATCTGTTTTACAACAGGGCAAGATAGGGTTTAAGCTGCCATTTTCTCTGCTTAAAGTTTAAGCTAGAGTCTGCTCAAAGTGTTTGCTGCTTTGTTGACCTATGACCCCTTGCCATATTTACAGCTTCCCGGGGTTGAGGCCTGTGAGAACTACAGCTTCCGCTACGGCCGAAACCCACTCATGGAACTCCCTCTTGCCATCAACCCCACAGGCTGTGCCCGCTCGGAGCCAAAAATGAACAGCCATGTCAAGAGGTTTGTGTTAAGGTATTTTCTTTTAAATTCACATAGTACAGCCCAGGGTTTATAGGCTACGTAGATTGCTTGTGCTTCTGTGTGCTGCTTACAAACCCTGTTGTCGTTGGCTGTGTATGTGCATGTCTAAGCCAGGGGAGCTGCTTTGTCGTCTATGCTAGCTGGCTTTCAATGTCTGTCTGCCTTCAGATTTTTTTAAACTCCAAGCCCACTGAAACTCAGAGAGATCTTCAGTTTTTCTTCTATGTTTCTTCTGTCCCATGACCTACTGTTACAGGCCTCACACCTTGAACAGCACCAGCACTTCAAAGTCATTTCAGAGCACAGTTACAGGAGAACTAAACGCACCTTACAGTAAACAGTTTGTTCATTCAAAGTCCTCTCAATACAGAAAGATGAAGACTGAATGGAAATCCAATGTTTATTTGGCACGATCACGGATTCAGGTCAGTTAAGTGCCTCTATACAGCAAAGCATTTAGCTTTTCAGTTTTTGTCACTGCTTCTTCCAGCTCAGTCTGAAAACAATATGAAGTCTATTCCACAGTAGTACTTACAGGGAAAAAATACTGGAAAGGCTACACCAGTATCTTCTTTTTTCTTGCTAGGTTTAATAATTAAGCATAAGTCCTGGAGTGTCAAGGTTCGTCATCACTGCTCTGTAGGAAGACAGATTTCTCTGCAAATGTGTCACTTTCCACATAAAGAAGTTAACAGAGGTGGGCAGGGCAAAGCTAGGCTTGTTTTTGAATAAAGTAGGATAGCAGTACCAGACCAGTTGCTGCAACATAGATCTTAGAGATGTCATATTTTATCATCTTAGGGCTTGGGCTTATATGCTGCTAGAGACATTGAAAAGCACACCATGGTCATTGAATATATCGGAACCATCATCCGCAATGAGGTGGCCAACAGGAAGGAGAAACTTTATGAATCTCAGGTATTTAAACCAGCTTGACCGCTGTTTTACACACTCATGTAGGGAAAAGTAAGAGGCAACTGAATGATACAGATGTGGTTGTTGTTGTTGTTGTTGTTGTTGTTGTGTGTGTGTGTGTGTGTGTGTGTGTGTGTGTGTGTGTGTGTGTGTGTGTGTGTGTGTGTGTGTGTGTGTGTGTGTGTGTGTAAGTAAATTGATTACAGCCTTGACATGAGTCAGGTTGAATTGTACAGTGTCTTCAAGTATCAAGATATTTGTTGGTCAATTTTAGACAACTGACTCAAAGAAAAGAAAGAATACAAATACATGGGCAAATGTATAGGCCAGTGGTTGCCAACAAGGGGACTTAAATCCCCAGAAGCCTAAGTCAGTCCATTGGGTGATCAGTGCTTTGGGGAATTGACTTAGGCTGCTGGGAACTGAAGTCCAAAAACCAAAGGTTGGGAAACACTGGTATAGACAGAGCCCTCTTCTGCAATGTTAGCACCCTTTTTGTGCGGTGCAGAGGCTGCACACACATGAAATATGCTCAGTAATATTCCTGTCCCCACTAGCATCCTATGACTGTAGGTACAGAGATTTGTTGACAGCAAATACATTTGGAAGAGCTGCAATTGTTGGCCTATAGCAGGATTCTCAACCTGCAGCCTGCGGGCTGGATCTGACACATGGCAACAAATAATCCAGCTCCTGGAATTGGCCACTTATTTACAGCCATTGTAAATGTGTTTATGAAAGCTATGGATGTGTTTTATGGCAGCTTTTATGGCAGGGGAACCACCAGTCCGGCCTGCTCAACTGTCTGAGGGGGCGTGGTCCGGCCTGCAGTTGAAAAACATTGAGAACCCCTGGCCTATAGCTAAAATGAAATATTATTTTATGTGTTGTTTGCCTAATATAACAAAAATATGAATCAGTTGCATCTGTAATGTGCAACTAAAAAGCTTTTATTTTTTTTTAATTTAAATGATTGACTTTGTTTTTAACAAATATGCCCTCTACTTACTCATTCCATAGAATCGCGGAGTATACATGTTTCGTATTGACAATGATCATGTCATTGATGCCACATTGACAGGAGGTCCTGCAAGGTGGGTAGCAATCATTTTCTTCTTATGCTCATTGAATTGTAATGTTGCTAATTAACTCACTACAGCAGGAGTGCCCAAACCTTTTGAGCCGTGGGCTAGTCACATGGTTCCTCCCACTGGGAGCGGAAGTAAAACGCACCTTGCAGTCTGTTTTGCAACAGGATGAGATAGATTTTTTAGGCTGCCATTTTCTCTGCTTAAACCAGGGATGCCCAAACTACGGCCCATGGCTGGATCCTGCCCCTGACACCAATTCATCTGGCCCCCGCCACAGGCATGTTTTACTTCCACTTCTGGGAGCAACGAGGGAGGTGTGAGCCAGATGAATTAGCGCCAGAGCCAGCCCACAGGCTGTAGTTTGGGCACGCCTGCACTACAGCCTTCCATTTGTTTTGCTACAGAAGATATACAGCTGTAGGTAGTATAATGTTTTTCTGAACTTTTATCTCTCCTAAGCTGATAAATATACTGGCTTGGATACACATATTACGATGTAATCAACTCACATTTAAAATCATTTTTTTTAATGTCTTCTGTTCTTTTTCTTGTAGGTATATTAACCATTCCTGTGCACCAAACTGTGTAGCTGAGGTGGTGACCTTTGAAAGGGGACATAAAATCATCATCAGTTCAAGCAGGAGAATCCAGAAGGGAGAAGAGGTAGGTTCACATAATATTTGCTATTATTCAAATCTGAATGCATTCCTTTCCTTCCTCCTGGAAACAGATGCTGCTGCTTGATTTTTAACTATTTAATTTAGCTGTTGACTGATCAGATTAAGAACAGCATGCATTTCAGTGCACATCTCAAAATTCAATACATCTGTAATGAGCTACTCTATTAAATCACTTGGATTAAATTTTATTTCTGCTGGAATGTCTGAGCAATTGCCATTTTTGTTTCTATCATTTAGGCTGTAATTCTACCTCCGTTTACCTGGGAGGAACTCCACTGAACTCAGTAGAACCTACTTCTGAACTTACTGTAACAATATTTGCATATCTTTTTATACTTATGACAAAACTAGAATGCTGAAAATGATTTCTGAGAATAATTGCACCAGACCCTATTCATATGTGCCTAATTAAGCTGCCAAGCCCTCATGCAGGGATTATACTGCACTTTTTGTTTATCTATTCAATAGCCTTTCATCCCCATGGAAATTTTGGGTTGTAAACAAAAATGAGTGAAACATAATTAATTTCTGAAAGAGGTGTAGCACTGTAAAGGAGCTTATCCTTTATATATGGAAGATTGGGTTGTTAAATCCCTGGTAGCACCTCTAGGTCAGGCCAAAAAAACTCCTGCCTGCAAACAGGGAAGACCCATAGCCACTTGAACCAAAATTCAGTTGCCGTAGAACCATAGTGAACCTTGGCACTCCAGCTGTTCTTGGATTTCAATTCCCAGAAGCCCAAGCCCCTGTGAATCCACATGGATGGGTTTACTGCGCAGTAAACCCATCCGTGTGGATTCACAGGGGCTTGGGCTTCTGGGAATTGAAATCCAAGAACAGCTGGAATGCCAAGGTTCACCATCAAGATTCTAGTGCCTCGGCCTCACAGCTGGATCCAGCTCCTGCCTGTTTCTGTGATTGAAAAACTCTTACAGAATCATAGAACTGGAAAGGACCCAAATGTCATTGAGGCCAGTGCTGGAAATCCAGTTAAAACTGCCCTGGTAGGTGGCCATCCAAATTGCCAGTGAATTTCTGCCCAACAAACTGTTTTAGGGCTCCTACAGGAATTTTCTCCCCCAATTCTGCAAGTGAAACCTTTTTTTCCCACTTGAACAGTCTTAACTGTGTTAGTTATAACTTAGTTATAACTGTCTTAACTTTCTTAGTTATGAGTCACTGCGTACTGATTGATTATAAATGGGGAAAAGGAGATTCCGCATTAGCCACCTAAAATATGACAATATTTTGTTGTGTTGTATTTATACATGGTTTTGTGTTTGTAAAGCAAGAAGAAATTGACAAACGTTTTCTTTACAGCTCTGTTACGACTATAAGTTTGATTTTGAAGATGACCAGCACAAGATTCCATGTCACTGTGGAGCTGTAAACTGCCGAAAATGGATGAACTAAGATGCATTCCTTGTTGTCTCCAAGGCTTGCTTGTCCCAAGGAAAAAGTGATTTTTATTTTTATTGATCTGCAGGGTGGGGGTTGTGTGTGTGTGTGTGTGTGTGTGAAAACAATCACTTCTGTAAGTTACATATTCTACTCCGGTATGAAGCAAGCTGGCAGAAGATGGAGTTGCTGCCCGACTTCCTGGGTGCACAGAAGTGAATCTAATCTCCAGACCGGTCCAGCACTTTTGATTTTATGAACTCACGAAGGAGTAATTGTTGAACTTGGGCAGAGAAGCGATTGCTGACCTGCTGAAGGACAGTTGGGGCATCAATGAATGTAGACTGAAATCACCAGCGAAAGGGAGACGTCCAAAGTGCTGGCCACAGCCTTACTTATTAAAGGGGCAGGCCCTCTAAATACAGAAAAAAAGTTTAAATAAAAGTAGACACCACTGAACAAGGAATGTACTGAAACGACTTCCTTAGGGATAGAGCTAAGGGAAAAATAACTTGCACTAAAATACATTTAAAATACTTGATTCCATGAGTCAGTTTATTGTAGTTTTTTGATTTCTGTAAAATAAGAGAAACTTTTTGTATTTATTATTGAAATAAGTGAATGAAGCTATTTTTAAAAGAAAAGTTAGAAGCCAAGCTGCTGCTGTTACCTTGCAGACTAACAAGCCCTGTTACTTTGTACAAAAGTGTAAATAGTTTGAGGAATAAAAGTACAGTATAAAAAAAATAGTAATTGACCAAATGCTACCAGACGCTGCAGCAGTTTGGTGCTTATTAAACTTTTATAGGGATGTTACAATATGATCTCATGTATTAGTAAATATGCCATTATAATTGTTATGGAATAACCAAAATCTCAGTTTGAGAGGTTTGACTTTATTTTTTTAATCTTTAAAGCAGGCTCAGTTGTGCTCTATTAATAAATTTTAAGTAACTCTTAAGGCTGGTAGAGAGCATGTATCATATGACTTTTGTAGATGTCTGAGGAAATTTAGGCAGACTGGTTTATTTTATTTGTATTATATTGTTACATCCCTATTTCTTAAATCAGGTTTTTTGTGCTTAGGATTTGTGATAACTGTGAATAACTGCTAAAACCATCCAAATTAGAAAGCTGAACATTTACTTTTCCAGTACAAATAGTGAGGATTACATGAACTGTTCAGCTTACACTAAAATCATGTAACAAAAATAGAAATGTGTAGTGAGAGCATAATTCTAATACAATAGCTGCCTTCTTTAAAAGTAAAAATAAGGAAAAAATTAGACGTAATTGTGCTTTCAGCTGCAGGACTCTGGCAATAGAGTTTTTGAAAATGTAATTTAAAGATGTGTTTGTATGGATTGTTTTTGTTTACATTTCTTTAAAAAAAACACTATTGTGTTTGCTTGTAGAAACCTAATCAACATTTTGAACCAGGCTAGTTTTTTATTTTGTACTTTTAATTCTGGTACTGACACTTCACAAACTAAATATTAAAAAATGAAGTTTTTTTGTGTGCACAGATAAAGTGAACTGTAAAACTGTTAGTATATTCAGTGATACAGTTCTGAACTTGTAATGTATATGGCATGATGTATTTTTATCTTACAGAATAAATCAACTGTATATATTTTTCTCTTGATAAATAGCTGTATGAAATTTGTTTCTTGAATATTTTTCTTCTCTTGTACAATACTCCTACATCCTACCAGTATTTGTCCTACAGGTTTTTCTGTTCTGTAAAATAGTTATCTAATGTTGAAAAATGAATTTTTGAAGTATACAGAGTGTTATGGGCTTTGAAATTTGTGGAAACGGATTTGGAAGATCAGCATTTACAAATAAAATATTTTACATCTATAAATGCTACCTTTATATGTTCATTTGGTAATACCAATTTTGTATTGGGGTGCAATATAACTTAAATATACAGTAATAATTTGTATAACGAGCAAAATGCGTTCCATGGGATTGCTCTAAGCGAGTTCCTCTTTAAGCAAAACACTTGGAAAAAGTGCCACCACTATTGTGGTAAGTGACTGGTCGTGACTTCTGGTGTGTGTGGGGGGATTGCAAACTCGGATTTAGTTGTTAAGTGAGTTTTTACTTGTTCTACAAGGTGACCATTTGGACAAAAATTCTGCTCTTTAAGCGAGTTAGTCTCTAAGTGAGGTGCTCTTTATGCAATGCTTTACTGTACTTCCTCAGAAGCATGTCTATTCCCCATGTTTCAGAACCACAGGATTTTTATACAGCACTAAGCTACCATGCCAAGTCAGAAGCAGCCCTAATAGAAAGCCAAAAATTAATGATAAAATATAACAAACTCAGATCCTCTTCTGTCTAACAGTTTAGACTTTTCTCTTCTCTAATGACTATTCATGTCATGAACTCTATATATTTTTCTATTATTTTGGAAATGGTTAGCTATACACGTGGAAATGTGGAAATAATCTATTCTGTTCATTAAAAAGCAAGAATTTACACTTCCGAGTGAACATCATTATTACAATCTTCACACACAACATATACACAGACACACTGTGTAAACAGAGTACTGAAAATGAAGCAATATGCTTATCTGTACCACATGGAACTCATTCTTCTTTCCACTAGGAAGGTCTTCTCCTAGGTCCGTGATGGCAAACCTTGGCACTCCAGGTGTTCTTGAACTTCAATTCCCAGAAGCTCAAGTCTCTGTGAATCCACATGAATGGGTTTACTGCACGTACACGCAGTAAACCCACTTGTGTGGATTCACATAGACTTGGGCTTCTGGGAATTGAAGTCCAAGAATACCTGGAGTGCCAAGGTTTGCCATCACAGACCTATGTTCTTTTCAGACACAACAGCAGCAACAGGTGAGCCAACATCCAAAAGCGCTGGAGGCTTTGAATATTAGGATGAGTAACACTCAAACAGGCAAGCTACTCAAGAGGAAACAATACTATGTGCCAGTTTATGTTGCTAATAAAATGTCAACTTGGAAAATGTTGGTTACCATTAAAACAAATGCAAATTCTTCATATAGATCATTTCCAAAGCTACAAGTACTGTAATACCAATTTTTCTACCAAGAAAATGTTTCTTTCAATTGGTGATGATACACACATGCATCACCAAATCTAAAAATCTGTCACAGTTTTCCTCACACTGTTTTTAAAAATCTGTTATATTAATAAATTTTATAATAAACATCATGAATGCTTTCAGTCCAAAGAAAGATTCAGATTCTCACAGACATTTATTTATACACCACCACCCCTTCGTAATAGATTTAAGCACCTGTAGAACACATCCGTTTCTGTTGATCTCTTGGCAACTGCAGACAGACTACACTAACAAAATAACATATTTTTAGTGCTAATTTCTCACAAGCAGCAACCAAAGGTGCTTTGTGGAAGCAGAAAGGCACTTCTGCTATTACAAGGTAGCACCTCTCCCCAGTTCTAGCAATTGTTCACTTCTATTACATTCACCCACACCCACCCCATTCCTAGGGTTTTTTAAGGGTTCCCTGACCTGCAGGAGATGATTGGAGGGCAGAGGGATGCACAGTCGGAAGAAGACAGCAAAGACCTGTTGCAAAAGAAGAAGTCCATACTGGCCAAAGTCATCAAAATCAAAGCTATAATAACTTTTAAATACTGGATGAAAAAAGACAGATAAATTTTTAGGCAATATGTTAAAACAAATGGGCTAAAATTAAATACACACATGGTTAAGATGTAACTTATTTCCTGATTAATTAAAACAATTCAGATATTCATCCAAATGAAAAAGTGTTGTACCATTATACTTTTCCGCAAAATAAAGGAAGAACAGGCTACTCTCCTGGCAACTGGAAAATATTACTTAGAATACTGCAATAGAATTAATGAAAGAAAAAAACGAATTATTTTGAATGTTTCCAGATGCAGAGGACTCCAAAGGACGTAATTGCACTTCCATTTATTTAGACAAACTGAAACATGATTGCCACAGCTTCTGTCCCTTCTGCAGATGGCATCCATGAACAGCTTTCTAAAATGTATTTTTCCTTACATGTTCTATCTCAGATATAGCAGCTTGAGTTGCACATCCTACAAGTTCAGCTCCATTAAGGGCTACCAGGGAAACAGACCTTCACTGTTACTCAGCTCTCGAAACGCCACTGCTGCGGAAGGGAGCCATCACAAATTGCCATGGTCACATATCCTTTGAGACTAAGCAGATCGACAACCTTCATGCACTGTCCAACAGACACCTGGTAGAGTCTATTGTTTTTCTGCAGAAAGAAAAGTGCCAAGAACAAGTGAGGGGAAAGAACTCAATATCTTGTTCTGAAGCAATATTACTTTTCCCACTGTGAAGAGTTGATTTTATTACAGTTTCTGTCAAGTCCCACTTGTGCAGTTTGAATAAACTATCATTTTTCTGGAAGCCATGAACTCTGGACAAAGTTATTCTGGGGAAGCCCCTCTCAAGGGACATGGATAAAGGTAATTTACTTGTCAAAACAGATGTTTGTTTTGTGATTAAAAAATGCTAACAACCACCCAAGTTTTCAACCCTTATACAGTATCCTTTCTTCCAATTCTCCATTTAAAAACTTTCCCCCTATATTGGCTACTCTAAAATCACACACACCCCACCACAAAATAAAAATTCTTTGCTGGAAATACTGTTCTTTCATATTTTCACGCATATGCTAATTATATCCACATTGAATATGCATGCAACTGGTTACCTGTATATACTCGAGTATAAGCCAACCCGAATATAAACCGAGGTACCCAATTTTGACTTGCAA
Source organism: Furcifer pardalis (assembly GCA_030440675.1). NCBI lineage: Eukaryota > Metazoa > Chordata > Lepidosauria > Squamata > Chamaeleonidae > Furcifer > Furcifer pardalis. The sequence continues at coordinate 103,685,904 of CP126897.1, forward strand.
ACCCAGGAAAATAGATTGACCTGAGTATAAGCTGAGAGTGGGAAAAGCAGCACCTGTTAGTGAGTTTCAATAATTAAACTACAGTAATACCTCGGATAATGCTAAGACTTGGTTCCACAAGTCTCGGTGTTATCCGATTTTTAGTGTTATCCGATGCATGTTAAAATCCTATGGGATGGATCGGATAACGTTAAAGCTCCATAGAGATACATTGTAACCGCACAGGCTTTAGCGGTTGTTATCCGATCCATCCCATAGGACCTTAACGTTATTCGATCCAATTCTCCTCCCCAGATTACTTAACGTTGTGCGATTTTAGCGTTATCCGAGGTAAACGTTATCCGAGGTATTACTGTACATGAAAATACAGTACAATTAATTAATTTAGTGCATTTTTGCTGTATTTGCACCACCCAACCAGTGGTGGCACTGCAGGGGAAGTGGGTGAGCAGATCAATTGCAATGAGGCAGGAAGTGTTGCTCTAGCCTGGCCTCTTGTGCCCTCTGCAAGCAAGAAGCATGGCTTTCCCCTCCATCTTGGCCAGAGCAGGGACAAAGACATGAAGGTAAGTGAAATACTTTCTTTTTCCACAACAGATTGGAACGGGGGCACAATTGCATTGTAGAGCTGCTTTCGTCATCTGCGGTTTTCCATAGGAATAAATTGAAAACAAACTTCAGAACAGAAGAAATTAATTTTCAATGTACAGTATTCTTATGGAAAATCGTGATTTGTGCCCTCTTGTGACCAGTTGTGGTAATTGTGCCTCAGTTGTTTTGCTGCAGAAGTGCCAAAGCTTACTTTTAAACTGCTGAATCACTCAAAAAACGTATTTTAGACCCTCATGGTTGTTGACCCATGTATAGGCCGAGACCCCCTTTTGGACCTCATTTTTGGGGTTAAAAAACTCGGCTTATACTCGAGTATATATGGTATATACCCAAGTGGTTATTCAAGGTTTATGCCACCTGCCACCCTGAGGTAGAGATGACCCTTCAAATGTTACAGGACTGTAATTCTTTTCCATCTTCATCAGTACTTAGCCAGGGTACACAAAAAGAGCCTCCCCGAAGATTTTGGTATTTTTGAACCACAATTGGACATACCCTGGTAACGGCAATCTTGTGTTGCTGGCTAATCTTTCTCATACTAGATCAGGTAAAAGGAACTGCAGAATGAATGAATTCACCAAAAGGTGCCTTCATTTTAGCAGTTTCACGTCTGGCTTAGACACGGAAGTAGTTCTTAGACAATACTGAGAGATGAAAAGGAGTTTCACTCAAACAACTCTGGAGCTACAAGTTGCATGCCCTGTCCTACTGGCTTCCAAGACTGAAAGTCAGGGTGCCCAAATTACAGCCTGCAGGCCATATCTGGACCCTGATGCCAATTCATCTGGTACAAGCCGCCCTCGTTGCTCCAGTACGAGCACGTTTTAATTCCGCTTCCGGGAGCGATGAGAACGGCATAGGCCAGATGAATTGGCATCAGGAGCAAGATCTGGCCCACAGTCTGTAGTTGGAGCACCCCTGGTTTAAGCAGAGAAAATGGCACCTTAAAATCTATCTCATCCTGTTATAAAACAGATTGCAAGGTGTGTTTTAGTTCCACTTCCGGTGAGAGGAACCATGTGACCAGCCCACTCAACCACATGACTGGCTGCTGAACCACATGACCAGCCCATGGCCCGAAAGGTTTGGGCACCCCTGCTGTAAGTGGTGGAAATGTACAACTTGGACAAACACTGAAAAATCCAAATCTGGGCATATTTAAATATTCTACATACTGCACTAGTTGAACTTTTCAAAGCCCTACAAGATGATGGAATCAAATTATTGCATTCTATATGCCAGCAGATTTGGAAAACACAACAATGGCCACAGGATTGGAAAAGATCTGTATATGTCCCACTACCCAAAAAGGGTAATGCCAAAGAATGTTCAAATTATCGAACAATTGCGCTCACCCCTGACGCTAGCAAGGTGATGCTCAAGATAATACAGGATAGACTGCAACAGTATGTGGAGAGAGAATTACCAGAAGTGCAGGCAGGTTTCAGAAGAGGCAGGGGGACTAGAGACCACATCGCCAACATAAGATGGATCATGGGGGGGGGGGGGGGGGGAGAGAGAAGGAATATCAGAAACAAGTCTACTTCTGTTTCATTGATTACACTAAGGCTTTTGACTGTGTCGACCACAACAAAATGTGGCAAGTAATTAAAGAGATGGGAATACCGGAACACCTTATAGGCCTCATGAGAAATCTGTAGATGAATCAAGAAACAACAGTTAGGACAGAAAATGGAATGACGGAGTGGTTTGGAATAGGAAAAGGAGTAAGACAAGGCTGCATTTTGTCACCCTGCTTATTCAACTTATACACAGAGCACATAATGCGCAATGCAGGGATGGAGGAATCACAGTTTGGGATCAAAATTGCTAGAACAAACATCAACAATTTATGATATGCAGATGATACCACCCTAATGGCAGAAAGTGAGGAGGACCTAAAGAAGCTCCTGTTTAGGTTGAAAGAAGAAAGTGAAAAGGCTGGCTTGAGACTCAATATCAAGAAAGACAAAATAATGGCAACAGGCCCTATCAGTCCCTGGAAAATAGATGGGGAAGAAATAGAAGCAGTGACAGATTTTACTTTCTTAGGATCAAAGCTCACTGCAGATGGTGATTGCAGCCATGAAATAAAAAGGCGACTGGTTCTTGGGAGGCAAGCAATGAGAAACCTGGGGAGCATAGTGAAAAGTAGAGACATCACATTGCAAACAAAAATTTGCATAGTCAAAGCAGTGGTATTCCCTGTGGCAATGTATGGTTGTGAGAGCTGGACCATTAGGAAAGCTGAGCGCAGAAGAATAGACGCCTTTGAGATGTGGTGTTGGAGAAGGGTTTTGAGAGTCCCCTGGACAGTGAGGAGAACAAATAGGTCAATCTTAGAAGAAATCAACCCTGACTGCTCATTAGAAGGTCAAATAATAAAGATGAAGCTAAAGTACTTTGGACATCAGATGAGAAGAAAGGATTCACTTGAGAAAGCCTTGATGCTTGGAAAGGTCGAGGGCAAAAGAGGAAGGGGCCGGCCCAAGATGAGATGGCTAGATGGTATTGTGGAGACAATGGGCACAGAGCTGAGCGAGTTGAGGGGGATGGTGGAGGACAGGAGTGCCTGGCGGACAGTGGTCCATGGGGTCGCAGAGGGTCGGAATCGACTGTGCAACTGAACAACAAACTACTGCACAAATCTTGCAACAGCACTGTTAATCTAAGACTGGGACATGAAGCCAGGTTTGTGTAAACTGAACACAAGACAAAATATTTCCTGTAACAGTGCATCTCACAAGAAGAATGTCTGTTACAGATCTAAGGCTAATGAAGTTATTCCTCTTAGCTCAATTGTATCTACTGGGAGCCTAAGTTTAGCAGTGGCCCCCATCAAAAACAAGGCACTTTTCAAAGCTTCACATGTGGCTTTATTAATCTTATGCTAACAGTTCGTCCATAGAGTATACAGTAAAGCCCCGTATAACGATTTTAATTTGTTCTACGGGTCTGTTTGCTATGCAATTTTTTTCATTGTACAGTTTTCCTATGGAAAAATCATATAATGAATTTTTTCGCTAAGCGGTTTTTCCCATTGAATATTTGTTGTACGATTTTTTGCATAGGAAAAATCTTTATGCAGGTGCCATTTAAAAAAACCCTATTCGTTATGCAATTTTTTTCACTATAGGGGACATTTGTTATACGAGATTCCACTGTATAAGCAACCTCTTTTTTCATAATAAAATAAACAAATGTGTTTTTTTAACTCAACAACCTATTTTCAGCCTTAGAACTATATCACACATTGCCCATAACTCACCCCCAAGACCCACTGCTGTGATCCTCCTGATCCATGGCATTTCATCAGACGTGGGGGATCAGAAGTGCGAGTTTCAGACACATCCAAGCAGAGAAGGTTGTTTAGGATCAATTCATGGTCTTCATTGTAAAGCCATACCTAAGAATGGAGATTGTAAATTTAGTGCTCTGTGCCAAGATGAAAACTGTTTTAACTGATAAATAGATGTTATGTCTTTATGACCTATATCTTGCATCTAATGTCCAGCCAGCATGACCAGAAGGGAAGTCTCAGCAGCTGCGGGGTTTCGGCAGTTTCATCAATTCCGCCGCCTGTCCAACCAGACTGACCGGAGGGTGAAATGGCTGCAGCTGCCAGGTCTTGATAGCTTCAGGACTTACGTATTGATGATATACATGTTATTGTATTATATATTGTATAATATATTGGAGGGTTTGGGAACTGTGAGTGGAATGCTGTTTTGTTACTTAATTGTTATGTTATTTAATTACTATGTTTTTTAAGTGTTAGATGGTGTTTTACTATGTAAATTGTATCATTTTGTAGATGTATATTATGTGAAGAAATGTTGTAAGCCGCTCAGAGTAGCATTTGCAAGTAGAGCGGCATATAAGTCGAACATCATCATCATACATTAAAGTTTCTGATTTTTTTAAAGCTACTTTTCTTCTTACAAGAGGAATGAGGGACCTTTAGCTTCCTGCTGGCATTGATATACAGGATATTAGCTGCCATCGTTAGTCACCACTGAATGTTCTACTGGGGATGACGGAAACTTGTGTCCAATAATATACAGGTGGACACTGAAATTTACTCCTGACTTAGCATGGAGTGAATAACTACATGACAGAATGAGTACCTGTCTGTCCCAGCTCCTGCCAACCTAGCAGTTCGAAAGCAAGAAATTGCAAGTAGAAAAACAGGGACCGTTCTGGTGGGAAAAGATCTTGGGGACATGAAAGGAGCATCACTTGGGCATTCCCTGAGCCAAGTTCCTACAACAAAAATGCTTTAAATCCAGAAAGCACCTTTGTGTGCTTCTGACACGATAAAAAAAGGGAGAAAGATAGTTCAGATGTGTATTCTATACACAACAGAAGATAGGTATAGAACAGAATACAGTACAATAAAACACTGGATAATGACTGGATCAGATAACGCTAAAATCGCATAACGTTAAGTAATCTGGGGAGGAGAATTGGATTGAATAATGTTAAGATCCTATGGGATGGATCGGATAACAACCGCTAAAGCCTGTGCGGTTACAATGTATCTCTATGGAGCTTTAACGTTATCCGATCCATTCCATAGGATTTTAACATGGATCAGATAATACTAAAAATCGGATAACACCAAGACTTGTGGAACCAGGTTTTAGCGTTATCTGGTGTTTTACTGTACTCCACTGAGCATAGAAATGTGCAAAATGAAGTTGTATTAATTTTGTGGAATGTATTTTCTCTCTCAAAACTAGACTTACGTGCTGCTACAAAAGCCAAATATATCACATAGAGAAACCATTTCCTTGAGAAAAATTAAAAAATGATTTCCATATTGGGGAGACTGGATAGTTTAGTACATTTTATAGGCATGTACTAAGGGCTGTGGTGGCTCAGTGGTTAAGACACTCACCTCGTTAGCTGGAAGGTTGGCAAGTCGGCAGTTGTATGATGGATTGAGCACCCGTCTCTGTGCCAGGTCTTGGGACATGAAAGGAGACTCATTTGGGCATTTCCTGAGTGGAATTTCTGCCAAAAAATCCTTTCAACCTGGAATAATTTCTGACACTAACTAATAAAAAAGTATCTGAAGAAAACATAAGACGTATGCTTGTGTCCAAAGCATAAATGACCAGAGCACTATAGTGGAAGGATGTCCTAGAAAAGCCATCTTTTGTGTTTGCTAATGCACACTTAGGCTACCAAATAAACATCAAGTAAAACATATTAGCACTCAATAAACAAAATGACTGACTGGTTAAAGTAAACAGGAAAAAAAACTGCTGGCCTGCAGTCACTTGCCTGATTTGGATCACTGTAGTCACACTCTCTAACCACCACAAGCCCTCCTTTCTGACTTGGATGGCCCTGGGCAACCAGGCATTTCTTGGTCTGAAGGTGATGTAACTGCAAAGGGACAGCAGAGAAACATACACTTACATTACAAAAAGATAATGCAAGAGAAAGTCGTAAACGTTCATCCAGAATTCTGGCCATTCTTTTCATATCTTATGAGGAGTTAGTGGGAAAGATTTTGGGGAAAACTATTAAACTGGAAATGTTTCAGTTCAACAGTCTACAGCTGGTCATCCACCAATGCAATCAAAGCCATCTCCATCCAGAAAAATTATATAGTTTGTTACTCATTCCAGTTTACTGAGATTGCTTGAAAAAAGCAAAATGAGTTCCATTCCTGTACAGTAAGAGTACAACCACCTCAGTTTAAGTTTGCTGTGGTTTACAATGGCAAGTCCTATGGAAATACTGTCCCAGCTTACAAATTTTAATGTATTTTTTTCCGGTTTACAACGATCAATTCAGGACCATTTTTTAATTTTTCAATGTATCCCTATGGATATTTTGGTTCACAATTTTTTCAGGTTACAATGGAGGCTGTTGGAACAGACCTCCGTCATAACCTGAGGTTTTACTGTTTAAATTTTCTGCTTGCATTCTTTGAGAGGAAGAACCCCTTGTCAGAACAGTCTCACAAAACAGTTGGCCATACATGAGACTAGGATAGCCTGCAAAGGTACAAGACATTCAGAAAACTCAAGATTGTTTACCTACACAGAAGTCACAAATTTACCATTTTTGGTCCAACTACTCCATGCTGTAAAAATAATGTGTTTTCATTGCAGCCCTTATTCTAGAAAGTGCACCGCTTAAAAGGCACAGCGTGGTAATATCAATTTATTTTCATTCAAACACAACTGTCACACCCTACATCAGGGGTACCCAAACTATGGCCCATGGGTCAGATCCAGCCCCCAATGCCAATTCATCCAGCCCACACCGCCCTCTCGGAAGCAGAAGTAAAATGCACCCACATGGGCATGTTTTATTTCTGCTTCCCGGAGCAATGAGGACCAGATGAATTGGCATCAGGGCCATATTTGGCCCTTAGTTTGGGCACCCCTGGTTTAAGTAGAAAAAATGGCAGCTTCAAATCTATCTTATCTGTTGCAAAACAAATTGCACGGTGTGTTTTACTTCTGCTTCCAGTGGAACCACGTGACCAGTCCATGGCCTGAAAAGTTTGGGCACCCCCGCCCTACATAGTTACATTTTTAAGAATACAGATTTAAGGAACTAAAGAGTTCAGACACTTTACCCTTCCACGCTGCAGTGCTTTGGGTCGTTTCTGCCCTTTGTTGAAAAAGACTGGTGGCTGCACTTTGGCATTAGGCCCAGAAATTTGCATCTCTGGGTATATATTGTCCAAATACCACTTAAATGATTTGCAGTTCAATTTTTGTCTCAACTCAACACGTTCAGTAATGTTTCCATAATTCCTTGTCCTCAGTTCTGGCCGTAGAGCAAAATACTGTTCCTGTGTCAGAACAAGGTGAAGATGGTAGAAGAGTATTACAGATCAGGATAGCGATTTTAGGTTCATTATGTTACAATCTATTTTTAAGTAAGAATACACAATCTGGAGAAATACCTAATAATTTCTGTGAATTAAAAACAAAAATAGTTTTTGATCTGCTAATTTACATTTTGAAATTTGTATGCAGCCCTGATCATTAATTACTGAGGCATCTACATATTTCTGGACATTGTGATTGAAAACACTCGATTTTACCATTCATTTCCTGCCAATGAAGAGTTCTAACAGCAAGAAAATTTTGTTCTGGCATCATTGTCATATAAATGTACAAAGAAAAGCAGCAGAAATAGTCCAGTAAAAGTTCAATTTTTTGTGGGGGGGAGGGGGGAGAGGCAAAATAAATTATTTGAGAGAACAATCACATGAACATAAAAATTATTCAATGTCACAAATGTCAATTCAGAGCAGAGTGGGCTTTTTTATCTTTACATATTGGAAAATGGCAATGCTTACTGCAATGGCTCAAGTGACTAAGACTCTGACTGGAAGGCGGGAGGTCAGCAGTTCGATTCCTGAGTACTGCAGGACAGAATGAGCTCCTGTCTTTGTCCCAGCTCTTGCCAACCTAGCAGTTCGAAAGCAAGAAAATGCAAGTAGATAAATAGAGACCACTTCAATGGGAAGGTAAACAGCATTCCGTGCTAATCATGCCTGCCACATGACCACAGAAATTTCTGCAAAAGCAAACAGCGCTGGCTCTTTGGCTTTGAAACAGAGATGAGCACTGAACTCTAGAGTCAGATATGACTGGCTTTTGAGCAAGGGAAACCTTTACCTTTATCTATAACTATTGAGACTGGTCGAAATGGAAAAAGAACTGTGTGTCCCCTACAACAAACTGTGTGTGTGTGTCCCAATCAATGGTCCAGAAATAGAACTATGACATATTTGGGACATTCTTCTAATGATTAATTAGGAATGTCCACTGTAGCACCTTGTTCATTTCTTAATGTACTCAATATAAATGGTGTGAGGATGCATTGTTCAACAACATCTGGTCCCAAAGCAAAAACTAGGTCAAGAACAGTGGCTATCTGATCTGGAGAGTTCTAATGATTAAAGTTCAGTGTATCCAGCTATATACAGTATTTTCTGCTACTACTGATGTACAATTGATGCCACTGACAGCACCCTGTCTAAAAAACTGGGATGAATACATGTGAAGTTAAAGAGAATCCTCTCTCTTGAAGGCTGTGGACCATTTGGGACTTAACCCCAACAGTTGTGCAAATAAATAAGAATCTGAGACACACTCCAGTTTCTTATGCATTTACGTGTATGAGACCCATTTTAAGTGTGGAGTGCTACACCCAAGTGTTTTTGCATCTCTGTTAGGTTCAAGCATGACCCCTTCCTTTCTCAGAGCCTAGATGAACCTTGGCACTCCAGATGTTCTTGGACTTCAATTCCCAGAAGCCCCTGTGAATTCACATGAATGGGTTTAATGTGTGTACATGCAGTAAACCCATTTGTGTGGATTTACAGGGACTTGGGCTTCTGGGGGGGAAAGTCCAAGAACAGATGGAGTGCCAAGGTTCACTACCACTGGCCTAGGATGAGACCTTGAACATATATTTTTACTATCTTAACTGGACTTGTTGGGGGTGGCCAATCAGAGCCAAATCATGTCATTCTGCTCTCACTGTAGCAACAAAGTTTTTCAAATGGAAGCTTTAGTTCTTCCTCCAGAGCCACATGACAGCACAGGAAACCATCACTTTTCTTCCAGTATAACTTGAAACTATTTTGTATTCTGGCTATGGTTACAATAGAGGAAATCTTGCCTTATATTCATCCATCCACACATGGGCCAGTCGCAGAGAGTTATGTGCCATGGTGTCTTGTCCACCTGGTGAGCCGTAAGGACGCCTTTTACGAAAGATATGTCCTACTCTAGAGCATGGGATGATGAGAAGCTTGCCCCCACACATCCAGATCTGCTCAGAAACAAAAGAAAGGCGTAAATAAGAGGAGCAATTTTGTCTTACGAGCTGTAATATCACATGTAAGCATAATTTCTAAAGGCCAACCTATTTCTGTGGCTAGAAAAGATTAAATTTTGTAGAATCAATTTTTCTAAACATCTGAATGTCCCTATTATGAAGATTATAACTGCAGTAGTTCAGTATTCTTTACTTGAAGGATTTCCACTCTGCAAGTAGCACTCCTTGAGAGTGAGAAGAAAGGAAACTCACAGGAGAAAAATTGATTGTGTCAGATAACATCCTATCAAGAGGTGAAGTGAAGTCTTCTTTTGGTTGGCAAGAAAAAAGGACTGTCATCTACAAATAATAAACATATATATATATACCCGAAATGATATTTCCAGGTTTTCTCCTCCCCAGATATCCATGCCACTATCATACTGTCCAAGTTCATTGAAATATTCTCTCTCCATAGCAAATAATCCTCCTGCCATAGTAGGTGACCTATAAGAAAGCAAGATTTAAAGAAAAACATGAATTACCAAATGTAAGAGGAAAAGGTGAGAATCAAGAGCAGTGGGAAATTGCACAACATTTGTAATTAGCTCATTTGAGAGATACGCGAGCAGGGACTATATTGTGCAGAACCCCAACAACTGAAGGGAGGGATTAAGATCTTTAAATATCTTATTTAACACAGGTGCCATGCAAACTCCACCAATGTATTTATTAAGGTTCACAAGGGGAAATGATGGCTCTGGGGTATCTGAAGAGCCCTCCGGGAGCCTCCAGCACACTTCCATTTGTGGCTAATGTAGAGGTGTGTGGAGATGCCGCAAAGGACCAGGAACCCATTCAGACACAAAGATGGTTTGTAGTGCAAACTTTAGAAAGGTACAATGCTCTGGCATCCAGGGGTTCAGAATAGGATGTTAGCCATAGTCAACAAAATTGGAGCTGAAGCAAAAGTTTTACAATGGTGCTACCTATCACTTCAGAACTTCTTTCTTCAAGTAATTTGCCAGGGGAGCTCTCTATAGATCCTCAGGACTTTGGTAGAGACCTACATTTTTAGGACTCATTTAGAGAAATGGTCCTAAAAATCCACTGTATTAACTTTTTAAAAAAATCCATGATAATTTTCCTCGTTCAAATTATTATTATTTTTATTATTGTTAAGTATCATGACTCAATGAATGGTCTTAGCCGCTCTTCTGGCAAATTTTCTAAACACTGCCTATAATTTTTTCTTTTGTTTTCTACACATCTTATGCTAAGGGAACTTAAACGTGTAAAGAGATGCCTAAAGCTCCACTGTAGGAGATCCCAGAGTGTCTCAGACCGAACATGAGCTAGAGCTTCTATTACCTCGTGGCGATATGGGCGGCGAAACGGTAGTATTTCACCACTCATATCGCATCAGCAGATAATCGCCCAGCAGCCCTGTTCCGGGTGACTAGGTCCCTCCTTGGTGGTGGTGGTGGGGATCTGGCCCTGGTTGGCAGGGGTCCACCGAGGAGATTGCTTATTATTTGCAAGATAAAATCACTCAGATCCACTTCGGGTTTAACTCTGGGTTTAACATCATGTCACGGGAGTTAGCCAGGAGCCAGTCTTGCCAGGTTATCTGGGATCAGTTTGGCCCGACTGACCCTGATGAAGTGAACAGGATCCTGGGGAGTGTATGCACCACGACCTGCAAGTCAGACCCATGTTTGGCCTGGCTCATGAAAACAGGCAGGACCATGACAGGTGGCTGGATTCAAGTGGTGGTCAATGCTTCAGTGAAGGAGGGGGTGTTCCCACCATAACTCAAACATGCGCTGGTGCGCCCCTCCTAAAAAAAAAGCTTGATCTGAATATACCATCCAATTTCCGCTTTGTCTCGAACCTCCCCTTTTTGGGGAAGGTTGTTGTGAAAGCGGTGGCACGGCAGCTCCAAGGGGTCCTGGAGGAAGCAGATTATCTGGACCCTTTCCAGTCAGGCTTCAGGCCGGGTCATGGTATGGAGACTGCATTGGTTGCGCTGTTCAATGATCTCTGGTGAGAGCAAGAAGGAAGGTACCCCTCCATTCTCGCTCTTCTTGACCTCTCAGTGGCTTTCAATACGGTTGACCACGGTATCCTTCTGGACCGGCTACAGGGGTTGGGGATCCAGGGCACTGTGTTGGTCTGGTTCTCCTCCTTCCTGAGTGGCCAGACCCAGTCAATGTTTTTAGATAGTAAATGGCACAGCAGTGGGTAATATTGCTATGCTTTTAAGATTTTTTTTTTGTTTTATATTGGTTTTAACTTGTGCACTTGGTCCAAAGTCCATTGGATAGTGCGGTATATAAACCTATAAAATAAAATAAAATATGGAGCAAAATCTTGAGGATGTAGCTGGTGGGAGATACATTCCAACAACATTTGGAAGACTGTACAGTCAAACCTCGCATTAAGACCACCTCGCTTAAAGAGTAACTCGGTTAAAGAGCAGAATTTTCTCTGAATGTTCACTTCGCTTAACAAATAAAACCAACCAAATACTCACTTAACAAATAAATCGGGGTTCACAATCCCCCCTCCAGAAGTCACAATTGGTCACTTACAATGGTATTTCGCTTAAAGAGTAAACTCGCTTAAAGAGCAATCCTGTGGGACACATTATGCTCTTTAAGCGAGGTACAACTGTACTTCCTCATTCTTGACTATAGTCAAAGTTTTCAAGGACTAGGATCTTTTTGCCTCTGGAGAACTTTAATCAGTGTTATGATGGGCAACAAGGCAAAGGTTGCCCTTACTCAAAAGCCAGCCATATCCGACTCTAGGATTCAGTGCTCGTCTCTGTTTATAGCCAAAGAGCCAACGTGTCTGCTTCTGCAGATGTTTCTGTGGACACGTGGCAGGCATATCTCAATACCGGAGTGAACGGAATACTGTCTACCTTCCCACCAAAGTGGTACCTATTTATCTACTTGAAAATTCTTGCTTTTGAACTGGTAGGTTGGCAACAAAGGCTAGTCTAACTGGGAGGAAGCAGATTTTATGACCAATTTACTCGTTCAATATGGAATAATGGTAACCATTCATTAAAAAGTTTATTAAAAATGAAGCATACAGTACTAGCATTCTGGATTCACTTCTTTTGTTACTAAGTATAAGTTTATCAGTTCTCGCCAAGGAAGAATACAGCAATTCTTTATTATTGTTTCAACAACTAACTTTCACCTTCTCTCCATTCTTTGCTGTTTAAAAGTTTTTGGTAATACATGTTCAGCATTCTGGTAATACATGTTCTTTAGCCTATAACACTTGTCACATTCAGAAAGTGTTTTGTAAGTGATACAACAAAAATCTTACTTGATTGGAGCAGTGGCCCCTTCAGGACCTTCCAGTTCAGACATGGGAACAAGATCCCATTTAAAGTGCAGGCCCCAGTTGAATCCTCCACGGACAACTGGGGAAGAGCTGTAGGTAAGTGTGTCAGCACTGATTATATCAATGACAGGACAAACCACTGTTTTGCGTGATTCTTTAATGGGCACCAGCAACGGTTGCAACCACATCTCATTCACCTCACAATGACTGTCCAGAAACACAAGCACCTTCCCTAAAAAAGTAAAAACATATCAAGCATAGATACCTAGCAGTCACACAACACAGGACACAGAAGACTAGAGCACCAAAACCTGTAGAATTATCATTGCCTGCTTATTGTACACTTAAAAGAATACATGGCAGACACCTTATGTCCAGGTACAATTATATTTGGCCTTATATTTAAACACAGACAACAAGGAAATTATAAATAAGAGTTGACTGCCTGGTTCTCCGGCATCCCCCTTCTTCACTTTCCTCTACTGACCAGCCACAAAGGCCACCCTCCTGTCCCAGCAAACAAAGCAGGTCAAAATTCTCTGCAAACTGTTGGCAACTCCAAGCAGGCAACTTTTAGAAGAACTTATAAACTAGTAAGTCATGGGCTTATTTACAAGAGCAACATATGTTTTTAGCAAATTTGCTATAGAGAGATACAATATGAAACCTAGCAAAAAAATAATTACTGAACAAATAATTGCAGTATGACAGTTGTTCCTAGCTTGTCCTTAACTACATTCCCTCCTTGCCTCTGTATTAAAAAAACACAACTTGAGGGACATTGGTTGCTGTCTATAATGTGATCTGCCCTATCAGAAGGTTTTCTGACCTATTCTTAGTACATTCTACCATTCTTAATGTTTCAGAGTTCTCTAGTTCTCTGACACAACTTTGTCTTCCAATGTATCTTGCCATCTCTGTTGGAGAGGTGAATGTCAGTTCACAGGGCCCTACACAGTCACAGCTGGATTTTTAACAATGAATAATATTGGACAATGGTTAACATTGGCTGAATAAGTTAAAGTTTAATTTTAGCTTTAAAATTGCTACTAAATTGAATTTTGCCATGCCATTTCCATGAGACAGAGTAACTAATGAAACTAATAGTAAAACTTACAATTAGCTCTTTTCTGTGTAGAAGTTGTGCAGACAAGTGAGGGCTAAATTTTAATCGAGCTTTATTTTGCCATCTTATGTCCAAGTGTACATACACTAGTAAATGTTCTGCCTAAAAAAAAATTATACTGTCTGGACCACTAACTTATCTATTGAAATCAATGTTAATTTTTGTCAAATTCTCTTTTATTTTTCAAATAAAGAAACAAAAGATCTATCTGAATTATGAAAGAAGGAAGACATTACCTGTAGCATGGGAAGCTCCAATCATTCTCCCACGAATAAGCCCTTCTCGCTTTCTGTTTCTAACCAGTTTTACATTGCTTTGAAGGTTTTTTGTTAGGTAAACATCCAAGTCTTCTTTCAGATCAGCTAAAATAATAAAGGAAACCAGTTTATAATAGTTTATTTCCAACAAATGTCAAGAAAGTTGTTACAGCTAAACAAAGCAGAAATCAAACCAATTGGCATGCTAATATCCCTGTAAGTGTCATAAATGTGCCCACTTCCGCATTTACGACAGCCATGGGCATGTTTGTGCGTGTGCATTTTACGGCTGATGTAAACACATCTGCTTCCACTTCTAGGTACGACAGAGACAGTGATGGGCTGGATGGAATGGCATCACGGGCTGGGTCCAGCCCACAGACCATAGGTTGGGAACCTCTGGTTTAAACTATGCCTTACCAAAAACAAAACAATAATTTTAAAAACTCAGCAATGTGGGTTAACTGAAAAATTAAATTCAGCTTAAACAAACAACTTAATAATGAGAATGAGATGACCTTCAGGGACTAAGAACTGCCTAATTGAACAAACAGTGTATAATTCTGCCTTTGAAATCAATCAGTGAGATGTTTTTGTACTGCTCACTAATAAAACATGAAAGAAATGGCCATTCAATGTTATTATCAATCTGCTGCCATTAAATACATGGCCATATTTTCAATAATGTATCAAAGGGCTCCAGAGTACAAAAGCTTACACTGCAACAAGTTCATTGAACCTTTAAGCTTCTTCAGGTCTCTAGATTTTTTCCAGAACAATTCAGTTTCACAAAACCCTCATCTGTGAAACAGCTCATTATTGTTCTGCCTTATTCATAAGAACAGAAATCAACTGAATGAATTCAAATATAAGTTCTTTCGTGCAGTACAGTATAATTCTAAGTCTCCTTCAAACAGCCTGCCTCAAAGCAAACATAAAATATATAGAAGTCTCCCACCTAAATCACTGTTGTCATCCACTAAGATAATTTCATGGAGAAGATATGCTGGGGTGCGATCAAGAACACTGTGTACTGTTCGAAGCAAGGCAGAAAATGCTTCATTGTAGAAACAAATTATTATGCTAGCAGAGGGCAAATCGTGACGGTAGCTTTTTTCCTTACATCTAAAACACAAGACAAAATGACAACGATTGTAATGAGTTGTTCTCGGCACACTGGTAATAATTCAACCACTGATACAGTAAAACCTCATATAACACTAAAACCTGGTTCCACAAGTCTTCGTGTTATATGATTTTTCGTGTTATCTGATCCTCTATGGGATCCATAGAGATACATTGTAACCACACAGGCTTTCGCGGTTGTTATCTGAAGCATCCCATAGGATCTTAATGTTATCTGATGCAATTCTTCCCCCCAGATTCCTTGATGTTATGCGATTTTCGTGTTATTCGATACTAATGTTATATGAGGTATTACTGTACTAACAAACTTGAAATTGTTCCTCCTCTTTTGTAATAAGTGTATTTTTCCAGTATAAAAACTCTGATAAAAGTTTTAAGTTTTCCAAACCACAGTAATCCTGGCAGCTGAAAACCTGGGTCTGGCAAATGGTTGCTGAAGAGCACTAGACACAAATTTCTTCCCTGTCACGTGAGAAGGAACAGACCTAATTTCTAATATCATTCAGAACGCCTTTCTGTTTTTCATTTTTCTTCTTTCTTTTCTGCTCCTTTCATCCACAGACCCTTCTTCATCTCATATGTTGCACAGAATATACATAGATCATCAGAGTAGAAAATGTAGCCATTTTATTTGTATATTCAATAGTTTTTTTTTAAGAAATAGACTCTATAGGAACTGCAAGAATACTGTAAGTACTTAAGATCGATTGACTTCAATTGCTAAATTAATAATATTCTTATATCTCATTGGAATGAAAATGTTTTGTGACCATGCTAGTAGTCATAGCATCCTCTGCTTATAAGACAAGGTAGACAACGTCTGTCCTATGCAATCCCCCATATATGGCAAGCTGCCTGCAATTCTGAAAGGTCTTAAACTAAAGAAAGTCAACAATCCAGAAATCCCTTGGCTGAGAAAATAGCATTGTCTCCACCCACCCTACACACACACACACACACACACACACACACACACACACACATGCAGTGGAGCATACAATGTTCAGTGCTGCCAATATTCATCTTTCCAGGGCTAAAAGTACTAAATTCATCTCCTGCATGACAGAGAACTAGAGCTGAATAGCCATACAATTCCCCAACAGGTTCTGTTCTCTAATACATACAGCTCTACTGTGATATGTCCCACCCTGGGGATTCTGTAACATACAGTCTCTCCCTCCAACCTTCCACTGCCTGCCATCTTACTATCACAGGGGTCTTGAAACAAACAGTCACTTTCTGGAGAAAATGTAGACACATACTTTGCATCCCTTGTTTCTGGCACATTTCTGTGATATCCCAACCGGTTGCTGATAAGCATATTGAAAGCATGCTTCTGATACCCTAAGTCTCTCACTTCCTGGTCTTGTTCATTAAAAATCATACCTGAAATGAAGAACATGTCAAAATCAATTCAGACTGCAGTACAAGCATTGACAATGATCAGCTTTTAAAACTTAAGTGTTCTATTTATTTATTTATTTATTTATTCAGATTTATATTGCCGCCCACTCACCAAGGCGACTCAGGCCAGCTTACAATCAAAAAAGCTACAGTACAGTAAAAACCATAAAATACAGCCTCACAAAACAACCAAAGCAGAACACAGACTAACTCCCCTCTGGCCGTTGTTGTGGGGCCAGTGGAGGGGGCAAGGTCCTCAGCCACCTGCTAGGCCATGGAATCTTCTCCAATTAATGATGTTGTTTCTATATATGGTGCCTCAATTCCATTCATTTCCAAGTCTGGAAAAGGATTAACAAGTTGCTAACAGAACTACAGGGGCTGTGGTGGCTTAGTGATTAAAACAATAAACTTGACAACTGGAAGGTCACCAGGTTAGCAGTTCGAGACCCGAGTGCTGCATGATGAAGTAAGCTTCCGTATCTATCCAAATTCTTGCCAACGTAGCAGTTAGAAAGCAAGACATTGCAAATAGATAAATAGGTACTACTTTGGTGGGAAGATAAACCATACTCCGGTATCTAGTTATGACTGTCACATGCCCTCAGAAATGTCTGCAGACACATACAGTGCTGGCTCTTTGGCTATAAACAGAGATGAGCACTGAACCCTAGAGTCAGCTACTACTGTCTTTCGAGCAAGGGCAACCTAACAGAACAACACGCAACGGTTATCCATGAATACCAATATCTGTACCTTTTGGAACACAGTGCTCTGGCACTCTTGCAGACTTCTTTACCAACCTCAGAGAACCACAAGAGAAAGCTGGAATACTGATCTTTTGCATAACAGAAAATCAAGAAAGCAGAAGAGCAAGAAAGAAGTGAAAGGGGGACACAGCAATATTTTCTGTAGTATAGCCAGGTAGATTCTGACAACCATATTTCAAGCTGATTAGCTGATTGAAGTACTTTGAATGAAATTTGTACTGCAAAACCCAATAGCCCCATGCTGTCTGTTTTTCCATACAAAACAAAGCAGGATTATCTGATCAAAGGCTGTAAATCAACAAATAGCCCCTGCACACTGTACAATAGCCTTTGTACATTTCTAAGTCAAATGAGAATACAGCTCTGTTGAATTCTATTAGTTTTATCTGAGCATTACATCAAATTTAATTTCTTCTTCATTTTTCATTGGCAACTCTTTAATAAATGCACATGGCACTTAGCACTTCTTAATATGGGATTTCCATCTTTTTCTGTAACTAGAGAGCCAAATAGAGTTAAAACATCTACAGTTCTTGGAATATAGCCATCAATGATAATTTAGCTTGTTAGTAGTCAAACATACCCATTTCCGGAGAAAATTCAGGTTCATCTTTGACAGGATCTTGTATCTCATTTTCCAATGGATTCTTGCCATACTTGTGTTGTGGTCCAGGCATATTTACTGCTCCATGCACAAAACGAGGATAGATTCTTTGGGGAAATGGTTTTTGGGGTTCAAGCCCCTTGATGGGCACATTCTTAAAAGACTGAGTCTCTTCACTGAAATTGAAATAAATAAAGAGCAGAAGCGTCCAGGTCACAGATGTGAAGATGCAGCCATAGCAGAAATAGCGAAGTGTGACACTTCCCATTGTAATCCTAGCATTGTTGTTTGCACATTTTCAGTCTCCTGAAAGAAAACAGAATAGAAAAAGAGGTTTTTATGTTTTAAAATACACTGACCTATTGGTTCCTTAAACCTGTTACCACATTTATTATTTATTATAATGATTGTATGCAAGAGCTAGACAATACTTCACTCTATACACATATATCAGCTGGTCAATGCCCTACTTTATCAACCTATGGTGTTAAGGGTCACCTGGATACTGAGACTATTTTAAAGAGAGTCATTAACAGCTTTTCCAAGGAATATTAAGCATACAGCAAAGGTAAGGGAATTGGCTCGACATAATATTCTTATCTGTAGGTGATCTGTAGGTTATCTGCAGCTGAAGAAATTGATTTGATCCATGAAAGCCAACAATAAAATATAGGAGTTAGTCTTTAAAGTGCTACAGTGTTTTTTATTTTGTTTTCTGATACAGTCAAACCTCACATAAAGAGTGCTTCGCTTAGAGAGTAACTTGCTTAAAGAGCAGAATTTTTTCTGAATGTTCACTTCGCTTAACAAATAAAACCAACCAAAAACTTGCTTAACAAATAAATCGGGGTTCACAATCCACTCCCCACAATTGGTCACTTACAATGGTGTTTCACTTAAAGAGCAAACTCGCTTAAAGAGCAATCCTGTGGAACGCATTATGCTCTTTAAGCGAGGTACAACTGTATGTCTGAACCACAGAATAACATGGTTACTATTCCAAAAAATATC
Source organism: Furcifer pardalis (assembly GCA_030440675.1). Lineage (NCBI taxonomy): Eukaryota > Metazoa > Chordata > Lepidosauria > Squamata > Chamaeleonidae > Furcifer > Furcifer pardalis. The sequence goes on from CP126897.1 coordinate 103,704,999, forward strand.
TGTAGGCGAGTTTCTCTACAAAAAAAGTCTCAACTTGGGCAGATACAGGCATACTGCCGACTCCCTACAAACTGTTATTTGTTTAAAAATACTGTAGCTAGTTCCATGAAATAAGGCTTAGATTCTTTGACAGTCTCTGGCAACCATCCCCTGGTATAATAATCTTTATCACTTCATCTACTTCAAGTAACTATGATAAATGGTAGCCATCTTTCTTGCCTAGCTGTTATTTGTCTGTAACTTCAGAACATAAGGAAGGTAAAGGGTCTGCAGTCAGTTAGTCTATCTTTGTGAGCCCACAATTTACCTGCTAGTCCAAAAACTAGAACAGACATTTGCAACCTACAGCCCATAGAGCAGATGCAGCCTGAGGAGCCATTTCATGTGGCCCTCCACCCTCGTTCCCACTGCCACCACCGCAAGTGGCAGAAGCACCAAAAATTCACCGGGTCATTCCATATCAATTCAACCAAAAAAAATTAACTTTCTCACCCAACATCTCAGATTTTGGTGAAACTTGGCTTATTTGTTCTACCCACAAAGATAAGTACCCATGCCAAATTTTAACACTCTAGCTCACTTCGTTTCCATTTTATAGGCTTTTGAAGTTTTGTATTTTTGGCAATTGTAACCAACGGATGTCGCGAAATGAAGGTCGCTGACATTTTGAAAATAATTTATAACTTTTTTATTTACCATCCAATCTTGATGAAAGTTTGTAGTCTTTTTCTTCAGAAAATGAGGATTCTAGAAAAAAATACATAATACCTCTAAGAAAACCTACTAAGTCTGAAAAAATATTTTCATTTACATCTTTGTATTTTTAAAAAACCAAAACATAGGTCAGCGTAAAATCCCATATCACAGAAAGGGTATGTGATAATCACAAAATCTTTTTTTTCAAAATGATCCTTACTAAATGGGCTATCAAATGCAGAAATTTTTTTGATGGGGTTTTGATACCTTTGTTGTGTTTCATTATGTTATATATTAGTTTTTCAAATTGTTTTATTCACCGATTTTACTGAGTAATAAGGATTTTAAGGGATTAAAATTCTCTAGGTTTAGGCTATTATGAAGATTGGACAACTACCTATTTTATCATCAGTTGATAACATAATATTTTAACCAGAATTGTCTTCTTCAATAACTTAATTTTAGACTAACTCAACAACATAAACAAACGATAAGGTCTGGAAACTTACCAATGTATTTGATATTTCCAATATTTACATTCCTCAACTTCTACAGTAACAAATTTAATGGAGGTTTGACATTTTCTCTTCAATTGACCTCATACATTTTTCAGAAAACCTGTAGGTCCTTCCAGTTGAAGTGTGAGGAGGATCAACAATTGAGAGTACATGAGGTATAGGCACAGCGCAAATGTCCTCTCGCTTAGGCCAATAAAATGATGGGGATGGCCCTGCAGGATGTAAAAACTGAACTGTCACATCACCTTCTTCTTTGTTCACTTCAGTTATGATTCCAAAGTACCATAGATTGTCATATTTACAAGCCACATAGCACGATGGGTTCAAATTTTCTTCTCTCACAAATGATGTTAATTTGTTCTTTAAGTCAAACGTGAGGGCGGGTTTCTCGTCAGTACTGATCCTTCTTGCTTCCAAGTTCCCCAGTCTATTGGCCTGTTCAGAATATCATTTTATTAATTCATGCTGCACATTTGGAAGAAAGCTACAAAGACCTAACAAAAATGTTGGTATGTGAAAACCCAAGTCGTGAGTGTATGTTAAGATATTGTAACCTTTGCCCACCAAAAGGAAATCTGACATGTTTTTTACTAGCAAAATTTGAAGATTTTGATGAAGACGACACCATTGAATTTAATCAGTGGATTTCAACTGATAGAACGCAAATGATAAGACAAACAGCAAAAATTGAAGACTACATAGAAGACCTGTCATCTAAATTGGAAAAACTTGTTCCCCACTCTTTCATAGCAAAGTCACAATCACAGTTTTTTAAAACACTGAAGGAATCATCTGATACAAACATTGCTGCAGTATCAATGGATTTTAGTGAAAATTACTCTTTCACTATCCAGGATGAAGCCCAGGGATACTACCACTGGACATCAGACTCTTGCACTGTGCATCCTATTATAATTAACCTAAGCAGTGTAACAGGTGAAAGATTAGTCTCGTCTCTCTGTGTTATATCTGATGACATGAAACATGATGTTTCTATGGTCTACAAAATCCAAGAAATAGTAACAGAATTCATTAAAGAACAGTATTCACATGTAACAGAGATCCACTACTTCAGTGATGGCTGTGCAGGCCAATATAAAAATAAATTTAATTTTATTAATCTTTGCCTGCATGAAAAAGATTTTAAATTCAAGGCCCAGTGGTCGTTTTTTGCGACTAGTCACAGGAAAACTGATTGTGATGGGATTGGAGGTACTGTGAAAAGATTAGCAAGAAAAGAAAGTCTACAGCGACCTCTTGAAAATCAAATACTGTCTCCATTACATTTGTTCAAGTTTTGTAAATCAAACATTACAAAAGTTAATTTTTATTTTATTTCTAAAGATGACATGTTGAAGATACGCTCTGACTTGGAGAAACGCTTTGTAGACATACAAACAGTTCCAGGAACCAGGAGTTTCCATAACTTTAAGCCAATAGACTGTTTGGGGAACTTGGAAACAAGAAGGATCAGTACTGACGAGAAACCCACCCTCACGTTTGACTTAAAGAACAAATTAACATCATTTGTGAGAGAAGAAAATTTGAACCCATCGTGCTATGTGGCTTGTAAATATGACAATCTATGGTACTTTGGAATCATAACTGAAGTGAACAAAGAAGAAGGTGATGTGACAGTTCAGTTTTTACATCCTGCAGGGCCATCCCCATCATTTTATTGGCCTAAGCGAGAGGACATTTGCGCTGTGCCTATACCTCATGTACTCTCAATTGTTGATCCTCCTCACACTTCAACTGGAAGGACCTACAGGTTTTCTGAAAAATGTATGAGGTCAATTGAAGAGAAAATGTCAAACCTCCATTAAATTTGTTACTGTAGAAGTTGAGGAATGTAAATATTGGAAATATCAAATACATTGGTAAGTTTCCAGACCATATCGTTTGTTTATGTTGTTGAGTTAGTCTAAAATTAAGTTATTGAAGAAGACAATTCTGGTTAAAATATTATGTTATCAACTGATGATAAAATAGGTAGTTGTCCAATCTTCATAATAGTCTAAACCTAGAGAATTTTAATCCCTTAAAATCCTTATTACTCAGTAAAATCGGTGAATAAAACAATTTGAAAAACTAATATATAACATAATGAAACACAACAAAGGTATCAAAACCCCATCAAAAAATTTTCTGCATTTGATAGCCCATTTAGTAAGGATCATTTTGAAAAAAAAGATTTTGTGATTATCACATACCCTTTCTGTGATATGGGATTTTACGCTGACCTATGTTTTGGTTTTTTAAAAATACAAAGATGTAAACGAAAATATTTTTTCAGACTTAGTAGGTTTTCTTAGAGGTATTATGTATTTTTTTCTAGAATCCTCATTTTCTGAAGAAAAAGACTACAAACTTTCATCAAGATTGGATGGTAAATAAAAAAGTTATAAATTATTTTCAAAATGTCAGCGACCTTCATTTCGCGACATCCGTTGGTTACAATTGCCAAAAATACAAAACTTCAAAAGCCTATAAAATGGAAACGAAGTGAGCTAGTGTTAAAATTTGGCATGGGTACTTATCTTTGTGGGTAGAACAAATAAGCCAAGTTTCACCAAAATCTGAGATGTTGGGTGAGATAGCCTGGTTGAACTGACACGGAATTACCCCACCGAAAATACAGCGAAAACACATGAGAATTCACCAAAAACACGCAAAAACTCACCAAAAACACATGAGAACTTGCCAACAATGCGCAAAAACATGTGCGGAACCATGTGACTGGCCCACTTAGGGATCAGAGGAGGAGTGATCCGGCCCACAACCCGAAAATGTTGAGAAAGCCTGAACTAGAATAATATCCTCTCCTTTCAGATTGTTCAACTGTCTTCAGCATTCAGGCCAAACAGCAATGAAGAACAACAAGTTAAATATCCTGGTAAATAAACTGAATTATAATTTACTGATTAGTAGAAAACCTAGTTTCTGAGGCACTAAATGAACTGAATGTGCAAACATCTGCAAATTAACTATTTAAAAATTGTGAAGCACAGGTCAACAACTAATGTTTAACAGAGCCATGGTTTGAATTGAGTAAAGGTTAAGCCAACAGCTTTATTTCTGCCTGAGTTTATTCCACAAGCCAATGTACAGTCAAAGAGTTTCTAACCCTCTTGCCTACCATGGAAACAGTCACAGCATAGGTGCTGTAACTTGCTGTAACAGTTCAGTTTTGTTGCCCACATCACATTGTGAACACATTTACAAGAAATAGAGAATTTTATCAATCAGACACTAAAAACAATAGGTTACTGAAATATGAACAATGCTGCAAATAGGATGGGAAGCCACCAGAAGATGCTACAGTCCTCAGACGCCGCTCCATTACCTCACTAATAGAGGAGGTAATCCAGGATACCATTATATCCAGCTTCTTCTTCTCACTTTACCAATCTGGCACCAAAAATTACATTTTTCTCTTTCTGCATTACAGAACACTTCCTCCCTAACTCAAAAGCAAGCAATTTTGTTCGATCCATCAAATCTAGACTTCTGCAAATAGCCTGGATACATGAATAATTAAAACCAAGAAGGAAAATCCAATCACTGTACAGGTTATCCCCCATATCTGTGGGTTCAATATCTATAATTTCAGTTATCCAAGGGTCTAAAAATATTCAATTAAAAAAACATGAAATACATGAAGTAGATTTGATCCACAAAAGCTCATATTTAAATATAGTAAATCCCCATATAACATAGGGCTCTTATAATTAAAAACTCATATAACAAAAGGAATTTGAAGACAAATTTCGCCACGTATAGCGAATTTTTTTTGTTATACAAAGCAACATTTCACCCAAGTTTTTTCTGAGGTTTGGGTGGTTTTCAATGCATTCCTATGGAGATTTTTGTTATACGAATTTCCCCATAGGAAATTTCATTATACGAAGCATACTTTGTATAACCAAAAAAAATCAAATAGCAAAAAGTCTCACGGAACAAATTATTTTTGTAATACGAAGTACCACTGTACTGTACAGGAGTTAGTCTTAAAAGTGCCACAATATTTTTGTCTTTTCCTTTTTGTTTTCTTTACTCTGATATGCTTCCACAGGCTAACACAGCTAACATACTGGTAATATACTGTACAGTAAAACCTCATATAACACTAAAACCTGGTTCCACAAGTCTTCGTGTTATATGATTTTTCGTGTTATCTGATCCTCTATGGGATCCATAGAGATACATTGTAACCACACAGGCTTTCGCGGTTGTTATCTGAAGCATCCCATAGGATCTTAATGTTATCTGATGCAATTCTTCCCCCCAGATTCCTTGATGTTATGCGATTTTCGTGTTATTCGATACTAATGTTATATGAGGTATTACTGTACATACATTTCTATGGTGCATTACTAGAGCCAACCACTAGAGACTATTGTCTGCGTTATATAAAGTTCATGGCTATCTACAGTTTCATGTGTGTGCAGTAGGTCTTGGCACATACACCTTGCACATACAAGGGGCAACCTGTTATCCTTTTACTGTCAGTTAGAAGCTGAACTGCAATTGACCTTTGACAGCACTGGGGGCATTAATAAATTCACTAAAATACACCTTGTCCATGAACTGCTGAAGAAGCACAAAGCAGAGATCACTGCTTCCTTAGGACAAGCATATATTTCTTCAGAAAAAGGACAGAGGATAACACAACAAAATAAGCACATTTTATCGTGGAACAATGCCAATTTTTCTAACAGGACACACTTTATCTTATTCTAAATACACCTTAACTTCAGAAATTCAACTGTAAATACCTTATCCTTAAGTATCAAACAGCTGAATTCCCTGCTGGCTCAAGTTTCTCTTCCTGATTTCTTCCTTCCACTTTCTTCATCAAGCAATCATTCTGCTAAGTGAACTTAATACTGTACTACGGTACCATTTGCTTTTAAATTAATAATGCTACAGGTTTCCATGAGTTGTTTGAAGATGAGCCATCAAGCTGGCTTGAGAATCCAGTTATAAGTATGACTTATGAAAATGATTTTAAAAACAGAAGTCAGAAGGGTACTGCATGTGCTCACAGTGTTCTCATCCACCCCAGGTTCTCCATTCTAAATTTCCTTTCTGAAATGAAATCTCCATGGTTTTAATTTCAATGACTTAAACAGCTTTGCTAATAATAAGAAAATCCCTAAAAAGTGTAACATACTGACATTTTGATGCCAAAAACATAAGTGAAGGATAGGAAAATATAGGCCATAATGTCTTTATATAAAACAGATTAACATAACAACCATTTCATCATTGGAAAGCAACCATAGAAACAAATCAGATGAGCTTATTTTCAAAAATCTTGACTGGAATAGGAAAAAAATCATTCTTACTTAATAGATCTCTTCCTTATTCTGGCCAAACATAGTGGTTCAACAGGAATCTCTCCAGAGTCACAGTTAAGGAATACAGTTGTACCTCACTTAAAGAGCATTATGCGTTCCACAGGATTGCTCTTTAAGCGAGTTTGCTCTTTAAGCGAAACACCATTGTAAGTGTCCAACTGGGGGGGGGGGGATTGAGAACCCCGATTTAGTTGTTAAGTGAGTTTTTGGTTGGTTTTATTTGTTAAGCGAAGTGAACATTCAGAGAAAATTCTACTCTTTAAGCGAGTTACTCTTTAAGCGAGACACTCTTTATGAGAGGTTTGACTGTTACCAATGGTGTTTTTAACCAGAACAAGACCCAATGGACATATTTTGAGTTAGGATAATGATGCTAACTACTCTGTCAGCAGTAGCACCACCAAATATAGAAGGGCGCACAACTGCTTCTGCAACTTCTTCCATAATAATGCAATCCAGCACAATTGTGCTATCAGGTACTGTATTTTTATTCTTCTTGCCTTATATTGAATGTAGACCCTTTTGTCACATTTCCTATTGTGGTATAATGGTTATACTGTAGTTGTGAAACAGGATTATAGAGACCCAGATTCATATCTCCAATTTGCCACCAAACCCAGTGGGCAACCTCGGATTAGTCAGTAACTCTCAACCTAATCTATCTCATAACTGTTATTGGGAGGGGATTAAGAGGGGTGAACAGAAAGCTCATTACACAGCCATGAGCTCAATGGAGAAACAGCAGGATATAAATATAACTTTTAAAATCTATAATTTCAATTCATATTTGTTGAAAAGCAGCCATAGCAGTTGGTTTTGTTTGGGTGGGAGGTGGTTCACTTGTAAAGAATGAATCAGTTTCTGGGATTTTCTCTTAAGAGACTCAGACTTCGAGAAGGAGATCCAATCCATTCCCATAGCTTCATGCCATCACTGAGCTGTCTATCCCAATACTTAATCAGTGCAGCAAACCCAACCCTTGCCAGAAGATTAGACTTTGCAAGGTTTAGCAGCATTACCCCAGCAACTATAAGCTAAGAATGTATCTTTCCTATACAGTACAGTACTTTCTTTAATCTATCTTCTTTGAAATGCCCATAGTAAAACCTCATATAACACTAAAACCTGGTTCCACAAGTCTTGGTGTTATATGATTTTTAGTGTTATCTGATGCATGTTAAAATCCTATGGGATCCATAGAGATACATTGTAACCACACAGGCTTTAGCAGTTGTTATCTGAAGCATCCCATAGGATCTTAATGTTATCTGATGCAATTCTTCCCCCCAGATTCCTTAATGTTATGCGATTTTAGTGTTATTCGATACTAATGTTATATGAGGTATTACTGTACTTCTCTCTCTCTCTCTCTCTCTCACACACACACACACACACACACACACTTGACACAATGGTATACAAAATGTTAAATTAATTTATTCACATTCAAAGCTCATGTTCTGATTATCTGTCAATGTTCTTCAGGATAACTAAGAAAAAAGTTAACCCTGTTGATGCTTAACCCAGCCACTACTGTTAATAATTAAATTATTGTGCAAGATAAACTAACTTCCAGTCTCAAAATACTTTGAGCCAAAAAAAGGGATTACTGAAGCAAACAAATCTGAGACACGTAGTACATTAAGAATGGGTGCTATTCTCTCTCTCTCTCACACACACACACACACACACACTCACTCACACACCACTACTGTCTACCTTCCAACACAGATTAGGACTCAGAGCTGTGGTGGCGAACCTATGGCACGCGTGCCAGAGGTGGCACTCGGAGCCCTCTCTGTAGGCACTGTGCAGTCATCCCAGCACAGAGTTCACCTCACCCCTCTGCCCTGCAGCCCAATGGGAGCACTTCCTCCATTTCCCCAGCACAGAGTTTGCACGCACCTCTCCCCAGCAGCCGAATGGAATTCCTTTCTCCCCTGTCGCTGTGTTGGCCCTTAGTGATAAGTAAGTGGGTTTGGGGTTGCAGTTCGGGCACTTGGTCTCTAAAAGGTTCACCATCACTGACTCAGAGTATTCTGTAGCAGTTGTAATAATTTGAAACATTTTTTCCACTGAAATTTAAGATTGAACTTTGGTCAGAAATAAGATGGCTGTAAGATTGTTACATCAACTCCAATAGTATTTAGTGAACTCAGCAAGACTTCTGAGGAAAAATGCAAAAAAAAAGTGTGCTACATGAAACTGCTTAATCAAATGGCTATATTCTTGCAGATGCTAAAAGCAAGCAAACATGTTCTTGTCCTTGCTACAGGAAACCCTTCTAAACAAAAGGTCACTGAGTTTCCCAGCAAAGCACACCAGAGATCTACAAATGTGAAAAACTTGCACTAACTTCTCCCTTACAATGGACCACAGTTGGCATCATAAGCATCCATCACAGAATCATGGTACTACTGTATGTTGCATTAGCTTACCTGTATAATTTCTCATTTACACTAGTTTTTCATTATTATTTTTACAACAATGTTTTAATCAGTGAGCATACTACATCCAGTAAGGACATGACAACCCAATTATTTTTATGACAGCTTACTTAAGATAATGCAGTTCTGTCCTAAGAACTGCTATTTAAAGTTAAATCCTACCAGCTTCAGTGGGTCTTATTCCCAAAAAAACTGCAGCTTTATAACAGCTGTTCATTAAATGAACCCACACCGTGAATTCAAAGGCTATGTAAGATGCAGTGTCTGACTGATTTTTCTTCACATTCTGATTTGCATAGAAATATTCATACATGGCACAAAACAGCATCTCATGTGAAAAACTCCTAGCTGTGGAGTTGGAAGACCATGCAAGTGGTTAGTACAAGATCATGTGTTTCAATTCCAAGTCTGGAATATCCTGGAATACCATTTTAAATAACAGCAGCAAAGCAAGCAATTCCTTCCCGACTGCTGGCAATCAGAGAAATCTGATTGCCAGTACAAATAATCAGAGGAAAGAGTATGGCTGCCAAACAGTTGACTACTGATCAGCTCAAGGCTGATAGTGGTTGGCTGTTCAGCAGAGATAGCAGTTATGTTTGTGGAAGAGTTATGGGGGAGCCGTTTTCCCAATCAGCTGCTTGGAGCATCATCTCCCCCATAAGTCAGCTACCAGCGACCTGCTGCTGGGGTGACTGCTACCACTAATCAGTTGACTACCAGCAGAGTTAATCAGCGGTGGCGACAGCATGGGTAGGGGCCAGCAGTGTTCCTGGTGGTGGTGAAGACTGACCCAGCTGAGGATCAGCAGTAGCCGAGATATTGAGGAGCTAGTCTTCTAATCAGATGTTTGGTGGATGAGTTCCCCCATAACTCTGATGATGATCCTCTGTTTCATCATCCTCTTTACCACAAGGAACACCGCTACTGCTGTTGCCCTTGCACCACTACCACCATATTTCCATGAATGCTGCCACCACTAAACAGCTCAAAGTCTGACTGTGGTTAACTGATTAGCACAAGTGTCCTAGAGCATGTCAAGCCTAAACTGACTCTGGAGGCAAAAATGATGAAGCTAAGATCATCCTATTTTGGGCATATCATGAGAAGGCAAGACTCTCTGGAAAAGACAATAATGCTTGGATAGGTAGCAGGAAAAGGGGAAGATCAAATGCGAGATAGATTGACTCCCTAAAGGAATCTATGGGCTTGAGTTTGAAAATGCAGACAAGACTGCTTGTTCTTCTTTTTCTATGTCTAGGTCAGATGTAAAACTTCCAAAATGAAGCCACCTTTCAGCGAATTTATTCTATAGTTCCTTTAGCCTGACCTAGCATCAGAAACATTAGCAGGCACAACAAGTTTGCCATTACCCAGGATATGCCGGACTGTGGTTCAAAAATACCACAATCTTTGAGGAGGTTCTTTCTGTGTACCCCAGGATGGCTGCTGATAGAGGAGATTTTGGAGAGTTCTCATTCATAAGGTAGCCGTAAATCAGAGGCAGCACATAACAACAACGACCGACAAGAGAATCCCATACATCGCTAGTCAAAAGTAAGTCATTCTGGGGTCAAGTAGGGATTATGCCTGGGTAGTTGACAAACAGGAGCCTCCATTTGACAACAACACACCACTGCCCCTCCTGAATCTCTGTATTGTGAGATTTAAGCTCCTTTGCAAAGCACAGCATCCAGGGATGTCACAACCATCGTTTGGCTTGTCCTCTGCATCATCCTGCAGAGAAGCCAGGACTAAAACAGAGGAGAAGGGAGAGCGAAGCGGACTTGACTTTGCAGAGAAAAAGAGGCATGCAAAAAGGAGGGCGGTGGAACAGCTCTTCCACCCTCTGCCTTCCTCAAAACCCTCACCAGTGTTGGAACTGTCACCAAACCACAGGGCCAGACCCATTTCCCCATTTTTTGAGGCAGAGCAAGCACCCTAAGGAGCACCGGTCACTAAGGGTTCAACTTGTGAGTAAAGCAAAGAAATCACACTTATATATTCCTCCATAGCACTTAGTGCACTCTCTCGGCAGTTCACAAGTTAATTAGCATTTTGCCTGCAACATACTAGGTATTCATTTTACTGATCTCAGAAGAATGAGTCAACCTTGATCTGTCAGGATCGAACTCACAACATTCTGGTTGTAGTACAGCAGATTAAGCACTGCACCACCAGAAAGGCTGGGGAGGGGGTGGGAACCTCCCTAACCCGAGATGCTGTGATACACTTTTACTATGAGGTGGCTGGGATTTAATGCTCATCCTCAGGCAGCAAAATGGACTGCAGTGACATAGTGGTTAAGATGCTGAGCTTGACGACCAGAAGGTCAGCAGTTCAAGACGAAGTGAGCTCCCGTCATCTGCCCCAGCTCATGGCAAGTTAAAGCTAGAAAACTGCAAACAGATAAATAGGTACTGCACTGGCAGGAAAGGCGACAGCGTTCTGTGCACTCTGGCGCCTAGCCATGCCTGCCATATGACCAGGAAAATATCTGCAGAGGCTGACAGCGCTGTTGATGGAGATGAGTACTGCCCCCCTAGAGTCGGATACGACTGGCTTTCGAGTAAGGGCGACCTTTACCTCAGACAGCACACTCACTAGGGCCACTCTCCGCATACCCTTCTCTCCCCCTCAGCCGCTCCCCGCCCCTTAAAAAAAAAAAAGCAAGCCCTCCCCCCCCCTCAGTTCCCTCACTCTCCCCTCCTGAGGTAGCCGCGGTCCTTCTTCTCAGACTCACCAAACGCAACGGCAGGCCATAACCGTCCTTCTCTTCCCCCGTTCCCGCCCCCCACAAGGACGGCCGAAAGGGATGGCGACGCGGCGGAGTTCCTCTGAGGCGGCGGCGGCGCAACCGTTAACGGTCAAGGCGGTCGGAGGGGGGGAGGGGGGGAGCAGAGCGCGCCCCCGTCGCGAGCCGCCTTCTCCTGCTCCCTCAGTGGGCCGGCTGGGCACGTGACGTCTTTCCCCCATGGCCTCAGTTCGCGCAGCGCGCATGCGTCGAATGCACATGCCGCCATGACACTAGCAATAGTTTGCCTGGTTAGCTGGAATTCTGGCAAAGACCGGCAGTTCGAGACCCGGGAACTGCATGACGGATTGTGTGCCTGTCTCTGTCCCAGCTCTTGGAGACATGAAAGGAGCCTCATTTGGCCGTTCCCTGAGCTGAGTTTCTCCTGCAAAAATCCTTTCAATCCAGAATAATTTCTGACACGAAATTACTGTATTATACTGTGTTCCGTGCGCTCCGGTGTCTAGTAGTCATGCCTGCCACATGACCATGGAAACGTCTGCAGAAGCAGACAGCGCTGGCTCTTTGTCTTTGAAACAGATGAGCACTGACCCCTAGAGTCGGATACGACTGGCTTTTGAGCAAGGGAAACCTTTACTTTACCTTACCTTACAGTACTGTACTAGCAATAGCAGTTAGTGGTTAAGACGCTGAGCTTTGATGGCCGGCAGCGGCAGGTCAAGCAGTTCGAGGCCGGAGTGCTGCATGACGTAATGAGCTGCCGTTTTGTCCCAGCTCCTGCCGGTTGTGGCAGTTCGAAGGCAAGAAATTGCAAGTAGGTAAATAGGCATCTCTTCGGCGAGAAAAGTAACAGCGTTCGGTGTCTAGTCGTGCCTGCCAGATGACCAGGGAAACGTCTGCAGACGCAGACAGCGCTGACTCTTTTGGCTATAAACGGAGATGAGCACCGCACCCTAGAGTTGGACACGGCTGGCTTTCGAGCAAAGGAAGCCTTTACCTCCCACCCACCCACCCAGCAAAATAGCGCTTACTGCACTATCTGGGCGGTTCACAAGGTAATAGCATATTCGCTCCTAACATGGTGGGTACTGTACTTGTTTTACCGAAGGATGAAAGACAGAATCCTGTAGAAACCACGACTAGATCCTACCTCTGTCTTCAGACTGAGCCATATAAATCACAGGTACACTGCATGGCTTTGCAGTGGTTTGAAACCATTAATCCAAGAGGAGAATCCTTATTGATACACATGATTTTTTATTTATTATTATTATTATTATTATTATTATTATTATTATTATTATTATTATTATTATTATTATTATTATTATTATTATTATTGCTTTTGTGATTCTCCCCAACCAGACAATCATATATCCCATCTGTGCAAACAGATGTCCCCCAGCCTTTGAGTTTTGGACTTCAATTCCCAGAAGCACTGATTAGCCAATGTACTGACTTAGGCTTCTGGAAATTGAAGTCCAAAACTCAAAGGATGGGGAACCCTGGATTAAGCCATAGAAGTCACAGATCCATCACTGCATGTCTTTGCAATGGAGCAAAAACATGGAGCTGAGGTGCAGATCATCATGGATCAACATTATTTTTGCATGAAATCTTCTCCAAACCACCTCTGAAATTGGTTAGCTGGGAGATATGCATGTGTTGTACCGCAGCTCTCTGGTTTCCAAGAGACAGCAAGCATTCTGGGTCTGAGCTATTTCACCATTCCAGCAAAAACAATAACAACCAATAATAACCTTTTTGTTGTAATTTATATTGCTGGAATGAGGACATTTTGGGGGTAACAAAACATGCATATGAATCACAAGCGTCATATAGTTTTTGTATTTCTGATTCCTGGACTCAAAGGTGTTTTTTTCCATGATTTGTTTGTATTTCTGCTCCACTGTGGGTGGGTGGAGTCAATTTGCAGAGACTGTGAAGTGAACAGCAGTGTAGTAGAGGCCCCTTGAGAAATATCTTATCAGAGTTATACTTAAAAGGATGAAGCCCACCCCTACCTGACCCCCATGATTGGGACTTTTAGGAGTTATTACAGCTGCATGGAATAGTGATAGATGTAACAGAAGGAAAATGGATTGAAATAGGACATATTCCATCAGACAATTACTGTACTGTGTTATTCTGGAAATGACAAAAGCAGAAGAAATTGTGTTGCTCCACTTGTTAAGACAGAATGTGTCCCTAACATTCCAATCTGCATCCTCTACTCTCTCTTTCCTTCTCTGGTCCCACTTCTCCAGATCCTTTTATAGGCAATATTACTTGTTATTATTGCCCAGAAAAGGATTGTGAGAAGTAGGACCAGAGAAGGAAGGAGAGAGTAGAGGTTGGAGATTGGAATGTTAATTTTATCCAGTATGATCTGCAGCTCTTGCGTGAGCACTGACTGATATTTCAAACATAATACAGGCTGCAAATCAAATTGCAGCAAAGCTGAATTGCTACTACTGTACAGTATTCTTCATCTTTCCACTGCAGATGCACTAGTTAGATGTAATTCTTAAAACAATCACTAGATGGACCTCCATGATAATGCACTACAGAAGAAGACTAGCCTGGTCAAGGAGCTGGGAGAAAGGTGGTTGCTAAATAGAATATAGTAAAGGTAAAGGCCACCCTTGCTCAAAACCCAGTCGTATCCAACTCTAGTGTTCAGTGCTCATCTCTGTTTACAGCTAAATAGCCAGTGCTGCCTGCCTTTGCAGATGTTTCCATGGACATGTGACAGATTTGCCTAGACACCATAGTGTACGGAATGCTATTTACCTTCCCACCAAAGTGATACCTATTTATTTATTTATTTATTTACAGTACTATACTTGCAATTTCTTGCTTTTGAACTGCTAGTTTGGCAGGAGCTGAGACAGAGATGGGAGCTCATTCCATCATGCATTACTGCTGACCTGCTGACCTTCCAGTCCTTAAGTTCAGCATCTTAACCACTTGGGCCACCTCAGTATATAATATCCCATTAATTCATGGTATTCCTTTGCATCTCTTCAGATTTAATGTCTAGGCAATTACATCTTTATTTGTTCATATCACAGCATTGCAAAATTTAAAATTATAGACCTATATAAAATGTAGTTAAAATTCAAAACAAATTGAAAATGTTAAAATAATTACATTATGTTGACCAGAAGCTAGCTACTATCTCAGCTGTTCACTAGATCTGTTTGTGTAAAAGTGGTGAGGCATAAATTACATGTCCATAAATGCTGCACCAAAAAGAGATAGCTTGTATAGCCTTAAACAATCTGCCCAGTCCTAGAGCACCCAGAAAAAGGGAATGGTAAATCACTAAGTTTAGTTGGTCTCAACCTTGGGTCCTCAGATGTTCTTGAACAACAGCTCCTCAAACCCTTCAGCATTGTCTGTGCTGGCCAAGATTTCTGGGAGCTGCTGCAATCCAAAAACATCTGGGGACCCAAGGTTGAGAACCACTTTGATTTCAAATCAAAATGAACTTGATGGCATCTTATTATTATGAACAAACTAATGCTAATCAGCATCCTATTCTAATAGTGTGACTAGGGAGCCAAAATTACATGCTCAAGTTTAGTTGTACTATTTTATTTAAGATTTTCACACTCAGTGGAGTGGATGAATCATGGAAATAGAGCACATGAAATTCCTTTACTAAGATAACTTATACTGCAAACCAAGCTGCAAATTAAGCCACTTGCTAAACTTTTATTGTACCTTCCAGCTGTTTGTAAACTATTAAAGAACAGCTTCTCTGTTCTGCATCACAGTGTCACTCCCTAGTTTTTTGCCTGATCAGTTTAACATATCAATCAGTTTAAGTCTGCCAACTACAAAAAAGATAAGTTTGATCCATCAAGAAACACTGTAAATGCATATATGCTGTACATAGAAGCAGATATAGCTGTAGCTATGAAATAATTTGAAGAGATGTTATAGTACATTGATGGTGAACCTTGGTACTTCATGTGTTCTTGAACTTCAGTTCCCAGAAGCCCTGATCAGCAGGAGTGCTGACTAGGGCTTTTGGTAATTGAAGATCAAGAACACCTGGAGTGCCAAGGTTTGCCATCATGGTTAGCAGCCCCTCCACTAATGGACAGAATGTGGACTAGGATGCAACAAACCTGAGATTCATTGTCCATGGAAACTCACTGCTGGGACATGACAATAGTAATATTTCATTGAACCTCACACACAGGTTGAAACTCCTAACAGGATCTTCATAAGTCACAAGTGACTTCACAGCAGATAAGAACATAAATTTACAAATTTCCCTTTGAAGGTCACTCTGAAACATCAGCTAGCTAGTCTAACTTATAGTTACTAGATCAGTGATGGCAAACCTGTGGCACGTTTGCCAGACGTGGCACTCGGAGCCCTCTCTGTGGGCACCCGTGTGGTCACCCCAGCACATAGTTTTCCCCACCCCTGTGCCCAGTAGCTCAATGGGAGTGCTTCCTCCCTTTCCCCAGCACAAAGTTCACCCAGCTCCTCTGTTCAGCAGCCCAATGCGAGTGTTTCCTCCCCTAGCACAGAGTTCACCTCACCCCTCTTCCCAGCATTTCCTCCCTCCCCGTTTGCCATGCTGGCCCTTTCCAATAAATAAGTAGGTTTTGGATTGCAGTTTGGGCACTCAGTTTCTAAAAGGTTCGCCATCACTGTACTAGATGATGGTACATATTTTCAGTAATAAGATGAATTAGAGATCTTATTCTATGATTGAATGCATTCAGCTCTCAACAGGGCTATAGCCAGAGGGGCCCTGGCTGTGGCCCTGGTTCTCAACATGTCCAACGATAGGGCCAGGAAGGAGTCCTTCCTGAAACCTGAAGCTCAACACTTGAGTATTTGAAGGACTGTATTTCCAGCATGAACCTGCCGAGAGAGTTCTCCTGGTGCGAAATCTTCAAAGACAAATCAAATGACCATTGGAGATAATGGCTGGAATCCTGTTGCTTAGTAAGATAAAGTGTATTACAGTAGGCCCACTTGGATCAATGGAATATATGGAGGAGCTGACTCTCCAAATTAGTAATAGTTGTAATATTATCAGTCTTAAATACTAATTTTAGTACTCCTTAATTCTGAGCAGAAATCCTATTAAAATATATTCTAAGTACAGTACCCTCATTTTAACTTCTGTCTCCTGATATATTTTAAGTACCCTCATTTTAACCTCTGTTCTTTTTGCTGTATTATGCTGATCCATAATAAAGATTGACTGACTCTCCAAATTCCCCACTGATTCAATGGGCCTACTGCAGTGCAATGTAGTATGATAAGCAACAGGATATCTTTCAGTAATTAGCATGGCCATTTGAGTTATATTGAGAACCTTCCTTCTCCTTTTTACATACAGATAGCAGTGAACCCATTTACAGCATTTAGATTCTGTTATTTATGACTCTAAAATAATACTCTACTCCTGTGTCTAGTCATGCCTGCCACATGTCCATGGAAATGTCTGCAAATGCAGACAGCACTGGCTCTTTGGCTATAAACAGAGATGAGCAATAAACCCTAGAGTTGGATACAACTGGCTTTCGAGCAAGGGCAACTTTTACCTTTACCCATAATGCACAGCAATCCAAAAGAATGCAGAAACACACAAATAAATTAGAAGCAGTGAGGGTCTATTAAAAATAATTCAATGAGAATAGACTGCTCGATTAATAACTAATTATTGCTTTAATATTAAGAAATACCTCAACAACAACAAGGATTGGTCCAGTTTCAATTTGTATCTGGTAACCTGAAACACATATAGATTGAGCCCTTTCTTGCTTGGCTCACATACAGGACCACTTTTCCTATCAATGGGCATGAAGTTGGCATTTGATGCTTGCCTTGTAAATAATCAGCACTATACTTTTTTATTATATTATTCAACTTCTCCCTAAGATAACAAGTTACCTTGGGTTTGCCCTCTGCTGTGGAGAAGTTCCAAATTCCACGTGATAATACTGATTAATCCTGCTTGCAACAGAAAGGGAGGAGATGACAGCATGTACTCAGCATGCAGGAAGTCTCATGTTTGACCATGATATCTCAATTAATTGTTCTTAAAGACTAATTGCCATAGGGGAATGTTAGGAGTTGTTCTACACTGGGAAAGGGGGAGAAAAACTAACTCTTCCCTTACCAGTCTTTTCCCCACTTTAACTGCAATGAGCGACTGTGGTCACTCAGTGGTTAAGAAATTTGCTTTGTTACCTGGAAGGCCAACAAGTCAGCCATTCAAGACCAGGGTACTGAATGACAGAAGGAGTGCCCGTCTCTGTCCCAGCTACTGCCAACCTAGCAGATCGAAAGCAAGAAATTGCAAGTAGATAAATAGGAATCAGTTCTGTGGGGAAAGATCTTGGGGACTTGAAAGGAGCCTCATTCAGGCATCCCCTGAGCAGAGTTTCTCCAGCAAAAATCCTTTCAACTCAAAATCATTTATGACATGAAATTATTATTATTAACTGCAATGAGAAGTGCAGGTGCTACTAACCAACAGCTCCTCCTCCTTGCTTTAAAAGAATCAGGTAGTGATAGCAAAGGCTTCTCTGCCCAAGCCCTGGAGAGCCACTGCCCATGCAAAGCTTAGAAAAACTGGAAATCCAAAACTCCTAACCCTCATTGGCATGTTGACTGGGAATTCTGGGACTTGTGTTATCACAAAATGAGTTATTTGGGCTCTGTGTTAGTGGTGGGCATAAATGGGTTAGAAATTGACCAATAGCTCAACTTGCAGTTAGAGCTTCAAGATTGCTTTTAGATCTGAAGTTGAGATTTAAAAAAGCAGGTCCATGATGACTCTTTAAAATCTTCTCAGGTACTCATTTCTTCAGTCAAAGCTAAAAGTCATGCTTATTCTGCTTGGAGCTAGACTTGCTTCTTGCTGGATTCTGCCTCCCTCCAAAAATGAAAAGAAAAACATGCTACTTAACATCACAAAGGGCTGTGGTTTGGTAAAGCTCCCAGTAGCATTTTATTCATAGTCTTGGGTTTCCTTATGTTAGCTTTTACTAGTTAGTTTCTCTGAGGTGTAATCGAAGACAAAGCGTATTGCCAACTCTGCAACAACAAAGAGGATGGGACAACCAGCTTTCCATTTCAAAGGCTGACAGGTTTTTGGGGTTTCAGAACCTACCTAAACCAAATAGTTCAATGCTGGTGTTAGCAGATCTGTTCTCTCTCCTGAGCTCTACAAGTACTGTAACTCCTTATTACTGGTTGAAGGCTTTATTGAAGCTGGTTTAGGTGCTTGAGTGTAAAGAACATGGAGTAAACATTTTCATTATTGGGAATGTTGATCTAAAACAAATACAAACCCTTTTCTTAGGGCCGGATGTTAAGATGTTAGCCTCCACATGCAAATCAAAGAGACTCACTTTCTTTTTGTGTCCACCAGGATGGAATTTATCTTATGCTGTGCTTACTTTTTTAATTACTTAATGTGTCCTAAAATTATGCTTTCACTCTGAACCAATCACATAGTTTTAGTTGCTTAATTATACATTAACATCTGTCCTTGTAAGGTAGGAATTACAGGAAAGGTAATTATTCACCAGCTTATTGTATCATAATATTTGATCTGTTCGCTTGCTCTATTTTTTTATAGCACAAACAAATTATCCCAGGGCACTCCCTAGTATAAATGTTGCCAAACAAAAAAGTTAAATGTTTAAAGAACTATTGAGTCATTGCCAACAGCTCAGAGTCTCATTACAGTATTTGTTTTTGTATAAAGTCTATAAGGAGTTATAGACATAGGGAGGAAGAGATAGCTGGAAGTTGTTCTTAGAGGGCCCCAAAACATTATAATGAAGTTAGCGGCAAAGAGAGAAAAAAATAGGTCAATGAGATTAAAGGTAAGACAGGACAGACAAGCTTATTTGTGCTCACCTACAAACCTGCAGAAACCAATGTGAAGAGCTGCTATGTAAAGAACCATGAAAAGATTGGTGTTGTTGCCCATAAATATCAAGAGGCAGAACTGGTATTTAGATTTGGTAAGTTGAAAGGTAGGAGAGGTTGCTCAACAGTTTTGTGACATGAATTGAGGAATCTCATGAAAAATGCAGCTGAACCTGGATTCAAGCTTTTGTTGTTGTTCAGTAGCACAGTCAATTCCGACCCTTTGCGACCCCATGGACCACTGTTCGCCAGGCACTTCTGTCCTCCACCATCCTCCTCAACTCACTTAGCTTTGTGCCCATTGTGTCTACAATACCATCTAGCCATCTCATTTTTGGCTGCCCCCTTTTTCTTTTGCCCTCCACCCTTCCCAGCATCAAGGCTTTCTCAAGCGAATCCTCTCTTCTTATTTGATGTCCAAAGTAATTTAGCTTCATCTTTACTATTTGACCTTCTAAGGAGCAGTCAGGGTTAATTTCTTTTAAGATTGACCTATTTGTTCTCGCTGTCCAGGGGACTTTCAAAACTCTCCTCCAACACCACATCTCAAAGTCATGTATTCTTCTGTGCTCAGCTTTCCTAGTGGTCCAGCTCTCACAACCATACATTGCCACAGGGAATACCATTGCTTTGATTATACGAATTTTTGTTTGCAAGGTGATGTCTCTACTTTTCACTATGTTCCCCAGGTTTCTCATAGTTTGTCTCCCAAGAATCAGTCGCCTTTTTATTTCCTGACTGCAATCACCATATGCAATGAGCTTTGATCCTAAGAAAGTAAAATCTGTCACTGCTTCTACTTCTTCCCCATCTATTTTCCAGGGACTGATAGGGCCTGTTGCCATTATCTTGGTTTTCTTTATATTGAGTCTCAAGCCAGCTTTTGCACTTTCTTCTTTCAACCTAATCAGGAGCTTTTTTAAGTCCTCCTCACTTTCTGCCATTAGGGCGGTATCATCTGCATATCTCAAATTGTTGATGTTTCTCCCAGCAATTTTGATCCCAAATTGTGATTCTTCCATCCCTGCATTGCACATTTTGTGCCCTGTGTATAAGTTGAATAAGCAGGGTGACAAAATGCAGCCTTGTCTTACTCCTTTTCCTATTCCAAACAACTCTGTCATTCCGTATTCTGTCCTAACCTGTTGCTTATTGATTCATGTACAGGTTTCTCATGAAGCATATAATGTGTTCTGATATTCCCAGCTCTCTAATTACTTACCACATTTTGTTGTGGTCCACACAGTCAAAGACCTTAATGTAGTCAATGAAACAGAAGTAGACTTGTTTCTGATATTCCTTTGTTTTTTCCATGATCCAACGTATGTTGGCAATGTGGTCTCTAGTCCCCCTGCCTCTTCTGAACCCAGCCTGCACTTCTGGTAATTCTCTCTCCATGTGCTGCTGCAGTCTATCCTGTATTATCTTGAGCATCACCTTGCTAGCGTGTGGGATGAGCGCAATTGTTCGATAATTTGAACATTCTTTGGCATTACCCTTTTTGGGGATTGGAACGTATACTGATCTTTTCCAATCCTGTGGCCATTGTTGTGTTTTCCAAATCTGCTGTCATATAGAATGCAATAATTTGATTCCATCATCTTTTAGGGCTTTGAAAAGTTCAACTTGGATACCATCATCTCCACTGGCTTTGTTGTTTGCAGTGCTTTTTAGGGCCTTTCTGACTTCACTCTCTAGGATGTCTGGCTCAAGTTCAATTTCCTCATCATTGTTATTATCAGGAGTTTTGAGGTCCTTTTTGTAGAGTTCCTCTGTGTACTCTTTCCATCTTTTCTTAATCTCTTCTGCATCAGCTATCTCCTTGTTGTCTTTGTCCCTTATCACGGTCATTTTTGCTTTAAATGTTCCCTTGATTTTCCCAATTTTTTTGAAAAGATCTCTAGTCCTGCCTCTTGTGTTGTTTTCTTCTATTTATTTGCACTGATCATTCAGGGAGGTTTCCTTATCTCTCCTTGCTTTTCTTTGAAATTCTGTATTCAAGTGATTGTATTTTTTAGCCTGCTTCATTCTGTGTTCCAAGACCAAACTTGCCTGTTATCCCGTTTACTTTTTGATTTCGGCATTCTAGTCTCCTATGATAATGTGTACATCATTTCTTGGTGTCTGTTCTATGAGGTGTTCTAGGTCCTCATAGAACTGGTCAACTGTGGTTTCATCTGCACTAGTGGTTGGGACGTATATTTGGGTTACAGTGATATTGAAAGGTTTACCTTGCATTCTGACTGACATCATTCTATCATTTTTGAGATTATATCCCATTACTGCTTTTCTCGCTCTTTTATTAACAATTATGGCTACTCCGTTTTTTCTGTGGTTTTCTTGTCCACAGTAGTACATATGATGGTTTCCAGAGCTTAATTCGCCCATCCTTGTCCATTTTAACTCACTGATTCCCAAGATGTCAATGCTTATTCTTTCCATTCAGTGATGGGATGTCAAAAATTCTACTACCACGCCATGACGTCACGGACATCATGGGCGTGGCCAATGTCATGACGTCATGATGTCATGGGCGGAGCCAATGTCATGACATCATGACGTTGTGGGCAAGGCAAAAATAAAAATAAAAAAAAATAATAAACACGGCACACAGACCCGTAATTAACTTAAAGAAATAAAATAAAGAAATAAATAAAATAAAAATTAAATAAAAGTACAACCACCCACCCAAAACACAATTAAATCACCCACCCACCCACCCAAAATATAAAAGCCTCACTTACCTTCCGTGGCTGCAGCCAGAGCCGGGCCGAAAAGGCAACGGCCCGAGGAAGCTCCAGGCGCCCGACAGAAGAGGATGCGGCGGTGGCGAGCCCCGCCGGGTTTACCCAGGGCATGGGGGTTTGTTGGGCCCAAGACCCTAGGACGGCGCGGGCGGACGGCGCGGCGCGGCGCGGCGTGGGCGGACAGCGCGGCCAGGCACCAACGTGCCTGTGGGAGCCAGGTAGCCGGCTAGGGGAGGTGCCCTTCTCTTAGGGTGGAGCTGGAGGCTGGGAGGGGGGAGATAAATGAATGGACGGGGAACCTCCCATCCAGCTTCAGAAGATTTTTTTTTTTTAATTGGAGCCATTTGGCTCCAATTTAGTGCGCATGTCCAGAAACTCAATTTGACGTATGCGCAATGCGTCAAATTGAGTTTCTGCGCATGCGCAGTCAATTGGAGCCATTTTAGCTCAGATTTAAAAAAAAATAATTCTTTTGGTGAGGCGTCCGGAACCGGACGCCTCAAAAGTGGACTCCCCTCCCGGAGAACTCTCCGGGATTAGTCTTACCGGTTCCAGAGATCCGTCTGGAACCGGGGACATCCCATCACTGTTTCCATTTCCTTTTTTACCACTCCAGTTTTCCTTGATTCATAGATCTTGCATTCCATGTCCCTATACAGTATTGTTCCTTACAACACTGTATTTCTCTTCCCCCTTTCCTGTTCCTCCCCTTTTTCTGATGTGTTGTGCTGATCATCCTGTTTCATCTAAATTGCCCTTTTGTTTTGGTCCATAGGGTTCTCTTGGTAAACTTCCTGACATGGTTTGCTGGTTTCTGTGCTAGTATCCTCCCATCATACATGTTATCACAGTTTAAAACAAAGTATTATCATGCATATTATCACCGTTTAAAACAGAGTATAAGGCTAAAAGTTGAGCTAATTAATGCTGAATATATGCAGTTAGAAGCTATATGTGAAGTAAGAAGTTATATATGTAGTCAGGAGTTGATAAGTATCTCATTAGTCATCCTCCTTGGTATGAAAGAAGAAGAAAAAACTTGGTATGAAAAGTAAAGTCCACTATATCAAGTCACTACTCTAAGTTCACTATATCGTCACTATGTAAATCAGTTACTTGTAAAGTTGCTATATCAGTTACTATATTAAGTCAACTACAGTACTGTAGATCAATTACTTATCATATACATTCAGCTACTCCTTATTTGGCCATTTGGGCCACGCTGCTTCCTGCCTCAGGTATCCGTAGGTATTCGTGTGAGATGGCTGGGGCTGCGTTGCTTCCTCCTTCACCTCCGGTGTTTGGAAGGTGGCCAGAGGTGGTCAAAGAGGCCTGGATGGCTTCTACCAGATTGCTCTCCCCTGGATGCCTTTTTCCCTCTGAGGTGGAAGAGGGGGTGTGTGTAGGCTCTGGGCCTGTCCTCAGGGGCTGAAATTATGCTTCTGAAATGCACAGAATCTTCTTCATGCCATACTTCAGGTCCTCATATGTTTGATGGGTTGTCTGTAGCCCTGAGAAGCAATATTTTGGCACCATTTGGAGAGGAGAATGGAGTTAAAAATAAAATGGCTTCTGTGCATATTGTGGGGCTTTAGAAAAACACTTCTTCCTAGCTATGACTTCCTCTGTGCAAGCCAGCAGGCTGGGGCCAACATTGTGGTCACAGACTTCAGAGAAGAGGACAAAGCTGTAATTAGTAAACAAAACCCTTGTGGGTCCCCAGAAGCATGCTCACCCCTGGACATCTTTGGATAGTGGCCCAGAATCCTAATCAAAGCTGCCATTATGGAAAATCACAGGTTTTTTTTTATAAGTCTGTTCCAATTTTTCCACTCTTCTTCCACAGCCAGAAACACTTTTCTTTGCAAACATTTACTTGTCTGCAATTCCCTTTCCTGATTTCCTCATAGCCCTGTTCCTAGAAAGTGGTCACTGTAACTTTGTTTTCATGTGCTGTCAAGTTCGAACAAATTTATAACTACCCTAATAGGACTTTCAGGGCAAATGAGAAATTCAAAGAATGGCTTTACCAATTCCACACCTCCGGAACTTCCATGGCTGAGCAGGGATTCAAACTCAGGCCTCCTGAGTCCTAGTCTATCAGTCTATCTTCTCTACCACAGTTGGTGTCCATTGTATCTCTATGGTAAAGGTCACCCGTGCTTGAAAGCCAGTCATATCGAACTCTAGGGTTCATTGCTCATCTCTGTTTTCAGCCAAAGACCCAGAGCTGACTGCGTCTGCAGACATTTTCATGGACATGTGGAAGGCATGCCTCAACACCGGAGTGCACGGAACATTGTTTACCTTCCCACCAAAGTGGTCCCTATTTATCTACTTGCAATTTCTTGCTTTCAAACTGCTAGGTTGACAGGAACTGAGACAGAGATGGGAGCTCACTCCATCATGCAGTACTCTAGAATCGAACGCCGACCTTCCAGTTGTTGAGTTCAGCGTCTTAACATCTTGAGCCACTGCAGTCCTGTAACTCTATAACTAAAGGATTAAAACTGTTGGAACCAACTTCCTTACCTAATTATTACACTGAAAATTCTTCAAGGGAAACCACAACTATGAAGCTGGTGCAAAACTTCTATATATTTGTAGCATATAATTTATTTCCATTTTACTGCGGAGAAATTAATCTTCTTTTTTAACTTGCAAAATGTTCAGTACATTATTATCTTCTTATGATTACATTTCCAGAGTTTTGAAATTGCTTCTTAAATTACACAGGTATAGCTTTAATAAATAATGAAAGAAGAATATCACATGGTTAAAGCAGTGATTTTTGCTATTGCTTCTACTCTGATGTGGATTTTGATGCTGGAGTGAACATGAGCAGTGAAGAGAGCCCAAAGGGAAAGAAATCCAAAAAAGAACCACCAGCTACTTGCATTCACAATTTTAAAATAACTGAATAGTAACTTTTAATTAAAAGTAAATAAGTTCTTTTAAAAAACATGCACAGCCAAGAGTTACTTTAAAAAACTATCTACTGGTTGTAAAAGGAATGAGTACTGATTTTTGGACTATGAGACTGTGACTGTAACAAATGACTTTTAAAATTTAACTTTCCAATATCTCATTTTCATTCTTGCTTGGCCAGAATCTTATTGGTGTTTCCTAAGGTTTCTATATGGCTAATTGTGACTAACTGACCAGGCACTGGGGGATGTCTCGGTCATGTGCCTGGTAACATGTCTGTTTGCACAAGGAAGATGTACCCCATCACCTTGTCAATAAGCCATGGCAAATAAAACAAATGTTATACAGCACTCTGTAATATTTTGATCATTATTTTATATGGTTCACAAGGTAGTTATATGTTTCTATTGTGATTATTTCTACTGTGAATTTTCTCACAACAGGTAAAACGTTGAATATTCTTTGTTGCTGAAGGTCCTATGTTCAAGGTTGTGTGTGTGTGTGGGAAAGTTTTGTATAATTAAAGCTTCTTTTGCCAGACTGAATTTATACCATAATTTACTGAAGTGATGAAAGATTTTTTAGATGAGAACAGGAAATGTTTTTTAACTGCTGCCTGATCGTGTTTTAATTAGAGTTTTTAACTGAGTTAAATGAAGCAGAACATGCCCTAGCAATGTGAAAAAAGTGTGTTATTTCCCCTCAATAATTAAGAGAACCTGGTATTAAAATACTGAATTTCAAGCAGAAATAAAACATGTTATGTAGAAAATATATAATATAATAATGGTTTTATACTAGGTCAAATTTCTTCTTCATCCGCAAAGTTGGGATCCATATAAGGTAAAGATAAAGGTTGCCCTTGCTCGAAAGCCAGTTGTATCTGACTCTACGGTTCAGTGCTCATTTCTATTTACAGCCAAAAGTCAAAGAGCCAGCACTATCTGCATCTGCAGATGTTTCCATGGACATGTGGCAGGCATGACTAGACACCAGAGTGCACAGAATGCTGTTGACCTTCCCACCAAAATGGTACCTATTTATCTACTTGTAATTTCTTGCTTTCGGACTACTAGGTTGGCAGGAGTTTGGACAGAGACAGGAGCTCATTCCATCGTGCAGTACTCAGGTCTCAAACTGCTGACCTGCTGACCGAAATTGTCAAGTTCAGCGTCTTAACCACTTGAACCACCGCAGTCCTTTTCATCCATTTAAGCATACCTACAAATAAGGAATGATCAATTTTTTTCAGCCTTTGTTTTGAAAGAGTCCCATTATTGGTCTTTGAATCTAAAGTTGATTTCCTTTCCAGCCTTTGTTTACCTGCTCTCAGCTAATGGTCTATCCAAAACTCTTTGCCTCAAGTACTCTGCATATTGTTGTTGCATTCAAGTTGATTGCAACATACCGTAAGTCAACAGGATTTTGTGATGAAGTCCTGGTGGAGTCACTGACCACTGCCAACATCCAGTGAGCTTCTGTTGGCTGAGCAGGGGAGTTTGGAACCCAGGTCTCCTGACTTCTAGGTCAACATGGTTTCTTCTACTGGTCCCCTCCATGGGGCTAGCATTCGCATTGTTAGACACCCTAACTCCAAACTTCACCAAACTTGGAGAGAGTTGAGAAGAGAGTCAACCAAAGATTATCTCCTGTTTTTGTGTGTAAGTGGTTCAGGAGCTGAGTTATGCCCCTTCCCTCCACAAATCACTTATTGAATTTTCCGCATACCCGCTGGTGGTGGCATAAGACTTTTTCTCAGTACTGTAAATCAGCCTGGCTGACTCCCTAAATGACAAAAATAGTGGGAATCCAAAAACCCATTCTGCACCAGGAATCTTCCCATTATAGTTCTGTATTTTACCAGCCCTCTTGTGAGGAGAACAGATTTGCACAAGATCATAGTCCCTGTCCCTGAACTGGGAAAGTCATTGTGTACACTGGATGGTGCTGGATGGGCATGGCTAAAGTGTTCTTTAAGATTTAAAAACTAGGCAACATAGGCTACCACTAAAGAAACCCAACTCCTATATCACTGGAAGCCTCTGCCCTTTCGCTAGTTCATATCACAAACCAACAATAGCATACCTTTGTCAGGAGTAACTAGAAGATCAGGAAGTAATGAGGCAAAGAACTCACTCCCCTTTACCCCTCTAGACAGGGTGTTGGGCATAAGGAAGAAAAGGAATGAAAGGAGGAGAGGAAGTATTTTTATTTCTTTGATAGGAATTTCCTATAGATTTTAGCTGTCACAATTATCAATGGTATTCCCCACTGAACACAATGGAATGTAACGTTACAAATAACCAACAAAGGACAGCTGTTTAGGTTGGGCCTGATGCCACAAGGCAAGGAGATGCTCACCAGATATTTCAGTGTGATTGTTGCTATACATCATAGCCATGAAGGTCAATAGCATGGGATCATGCGAACCATAGTCTAAGACAGCGTTTCCCAAACTATGTTCTGCAGAACACTGGTGGATTTCAATTCCCAGAAGCCTAAGTCAGTACATTGGCTGATCAGTGCTTTGGGGAATTGACTTAGGCTTCTGGGAGGCCCTCAAAGCACTACCCCTCAGATACAGAATGAAAGTTTTCTGACTACACACTGTGGTGGAGGAGAACTGAATATTCTATTTTAAAACACAACAGCTGCCAGTTATTTGATTTTAAACAAACAATGCCTTTTATTTTCAGACAGTAAATATCAATTGCTCCTTACTTCCAGGATACCCTGCAATTCACTCAGATTGTTCGTCCCAGATACTGTCTAACCTGCACATAGACTTCTGTTCCTTTCCACCATAACTGTTTTCATCTGCCCGCTGGCACGTTTCCAACATACTTCTCCCTCAATGCAATTAGGCAAGTATTGATTATTAATAACTACTTTTTTGTGGTTCAACTATTTTTTAAAATTGAAGGAACCTGCTGTTTCACTGTGCTTTGATTGCTGTATTTTATTACTACTATTTTATTGTTTTAACTGTAACTTTGGTGGGAGCTCAGGCTGAAGGGCAGCTAATAAATGTGGGAAACGAGCACTCTTGTTTTGTATAATATATAGAACAGGGATTCTCAACCTGTGGCCCATGGGCAGGATGCAGCCCACAGCACCATTTCATGTTGCCTCCACCGCCTCCACATACACCAGGAAGTGCCATGTAGTGGAGGAAGATCAAAATGGCCATCCGGTCCCCGAAGCTGTCTGAGGGAGCGTGACCCAGCCCCTGGCTTTAAAAGGTTGAAAACTCCTGATATAGAACAATTCTGAAGAGCTGTATGGTTATGATGGGATCATAGGTTACGTCCCGACTCCATATGATGCAGAAACAAGTGGCCAATGTTCATTTTTGCACATGGAAGGGCACTGTTTCAATTTATGGGTTTTCTCCAGAAGGAGAGTTCAGTTAGTAGGTGTCAGAAAGGGCAATGTGCCAGGTTTGTTGACAGAATAGTTATGTAATCAAGTAGGAAGGAATCCTCTCCCTTGTTTCATCCCTCGAGGCATAAAATATGGCCTCAGGAATAAAGATGTAACAAATAATTACAGGTTTTGGTTCTCACTTTATAAGAATGCCTTGATGCATGAAGAAACTCTTCTCAGGAAAAAACATGGCAATTGCGAAATTTGTCAGTTTGACATTATTCATTCTTATCTGAAAGAATGAAAAAAAAAAGACATTTCATAATCCAGAGCATGTAAAGGTATTTTTATTGTTATTATGATTATTATTATTGTTATTATGATTAGGGACTGCAGTGGCTCAAGTGGCTAAGATGCTGACTGGGAGGTGGAAGGTCAGCAGTTCAATTCCAGAGTATGCAGCATGAAATGACCTCCCATCTTTGTCCCAGCTCCTGCCAACCTAGCAGTTCGAAAGCAAGAAATTGCAAGTAGATAAATAGGGACCACTTCGGTGAGAAGGTAACAGTAGTCCGTGCGCTAGTCTAGTCATGCCTGCCACATGACCACAGAAACATATGCAGAAGCAGAGCACGCTGGCTCGTCGGCTTTGAAACAGAGATGAGCACTAAACCCTAGAGTCAGATACAACTAGCTTTCGAGCAAGGCATACCTTTACTATGATTAGTCCTTAGGCATAGAGAACAACTGCAGTAAGAAATGCTTGTGGAAGGACAACATAAGACCAGGGGTTCTCAACCTAGGGCCTGTGGACAAGATCTGGCCCCCAGCACTATTCCATCCGGCCCGCACCCTCACTCCTGCCACCATTGCTGCTGCCCTTGCCCCCTCTGCCTGACTTGGCGTGTCCTTAATGTCATTCCATAGTAGGGTGGATGTTGTAAGAAGGTTTACATTCAACATTTGCCCTGCCATGGAGTGGTGTTAGGGGCACGCCAAGCTAGGCAGAGGGGACAGGTACGGTGGTAGTGGAAGCAGCAGATGCCCATGGGCAAGGACAGTCAGGACTTCTCCTTCACCAACGGCAGGCCAGTAAGCAGGGAAGTGGCATCAGTGTGTGTGTTTGTGGGCCGGACTGGTGGCATGGGGGGGGGGAGTGTTGGCGGCGGGGGGCTCAGGGAGAATGGTGGGGGCTCAGGGTGGTCCCGCCGCTGCCCAGTCTGGCCCACCAATAGTCTGAGGGGACATGATCCATCCCACAGCTTTAAAAGGTTGAGGATCCCTGACATAGACCCTCAAAATTTCAGTACCAGTTACACTTATGTACCACTCCATTGCGCTTGTGGATTCTCTTTGCATTCAAAGCACTCCATTATTAATTACCTGACACCTCCTTTGAAAGCATCTTCATGTAGCTTACCTTAAAAACTGCATTCTTGTGCTTGCTTGTCTGTCATCTTGCTTGACACCAACCCTTCTCCCGTCGACCCCCTGAATTTGGTATACTGTATAAAGAACATGCCTGTAAGTTTCATTCCTTGTCTGATGAAGTGGACTTGATCCACAAAAGCTAACAATAAAAATATAGCAGTTAGTCTTTAAAGTGCTACTGTGTTTTTTATTTTATTTTGTTTATTTTGTTTTGTTTTGTTTTCTGAGATGCCTTAAAAATCCAAACATGTTTGTCAGAGTAACTATACATTTCTTCAGAACTTTACAGAGGCAATTTTCAGATGCAGTTTTGAACCATGAAACGCCACGTTCACATCATTTTCAAAAATACGGGCCATAAAATCAGTATGAAAATGTTTATTGTCAGCCAAATCTGTGGAGATGCTTGGAGAGAGCGAGTGAGAGAACTACATTTCTCAGCAAGAATTAGACAAAGCGATCAGTTGCAAGTAATGCTTATACTGTACTGTAATTGACAGTTTCTTTGTTAATAAGAAAAGCCAAAGAACAGAGGCTTTTGGTTTGCAGGAAAAGTGCTCACCCAGAACATCCATTTCCCTACATGCTCTCTCTGACTCTATATCAACATTTAAAGGCAGAACCAAGAAATAAAATATAAAGCAATCAGTGTGAACAAAGCTCACGAAAGCCAATCATGATTACTGTACTGTATTAACATTCAAGGAATGTTCAGTAGGTTTTTACAAGGGAACATCGCACATCCCAAATTTAAAGGATAGTTGGCAGATTGTGTTATGGAATGTAAACAGAAAGTAACTACATGCCAAATTTCCTTGTTCTTTCTTTCTTTTGGCAAATCAGAATGGCTTAATTTGCAACCCTTCACAAGTAGTCATTCAATATCACCCCTTAAAATGTTAAAACCTGTATTATTTCCGTGATCAAAACCAGACTCTGGACAGTGCTTGAAAAAGTTACTTTTAAAAACCACAACTCCCAGAATGCCCCCTCCCAACATAGCCAGCTGGGGGATTCTGAGAGGGGTTTTTTTTTTAACTCTTCTGAATTCTGAAAGCCTCATGCACATGCACATTACAAATGTGCCTTCCCTTCCCTCATAAAACCACAGGAGGATCTGAAGTTCTGCCTTCTCTGTTTTGCTGGAGGCCTTTTTGATGACTCAGACACAATGACAGAGCCTTTTTTTTTCAACTGGCTGGTTCCAAAGACAGACAAGCTGAGTCTCCTAATCAGTCAATTTGATGAAACCTGGTTGGCATTCCATGCATAGAAAATCCTGCTGAATGCCTCAGTTATAAGCATCCCTACCCGTACCCCCTGCTTGGTAGTCCCACAAAAGGTAGGCACCCCTGGCTGAGGTCCAGACTTGAAGGACTTTTTGTTCTGCTACTTGACATTAAAAGAAAGCTATTTGCTGGTTATTGTGCTTTGTGCCAGCCATTTGGAATCCATTTATTTTGCCAATGTAATCTGGTACACAGAGCCCTCCATGTGGAGCTGGGAGAGCAGGCCTTAGATCAGGGGTTCCCAACCTAAGGCCCGAGGGCTGGATCCAGCCCCTGGAACCATTTCATGTGGGCCCCCACCCCTCCAAGGGCATTCGAGAAACAAAATTACTGCCTCTTTGAAGCTGTTCAGACAAAATGGCCACCCCCATTGTGCAGGCAGGGCAAAATGGCCATCCGGCCCATGAAGCTGACTGACAAGAGTGTAAGCTGGCCCCCCGATTGAAAAGGTTGGGAACCCCTACCTTAGATCCTGTTGGATTAAGTATGGATCCTTTTCACACAGTTCCTAATGTGTGAAAAAGGAAGATCATCATAACTTGCAATGTTTCTGGGAAGACAGGAAATGAAGAATAGACTGGGAAAGATGGTGAGCATCCCCACTGCTGTCCAGAGCAGTTGTCTGCAGTAGGTAAAAGTAAAAATCATCCTTGCTCAAAAGCCAGTTGTATCTGACTCTACGGTTCAGTGTTCATCTGTTTTTAGCCAAAGAGCCAGTGCTGTCTGCATCTGCAGACATGTGCCAGGCATGACTAGACACTGGAGTACACTGAATGCTGTTTACTTTCCCACCAAAGTGGTCCCCATTTATCTACTTGCAATTTCTTGCTTTTGAACTGCTAGGATGGCAGGGGTGGAACAGAGATGGGAGCTCACTCTGCCATGCAGCACTCGGGTCTCAAACTGCTGACCTACCGACCTTCCAGTAGTCAAGTTCAGCATCTTAACCACCAAGCCACTACAGTCTTGCCAAATCAAGACTTTTTGCTGCAGAAGTACCAGCCTTCATTAACCCCTTCCTCACAGTTCTTTACTTCACCCTGTTTTTCAGTGGGGCCAGAGAGGCCAAGTGCTGCAGTAAAGTCTCTAAAGGCAGTGTGGGGATGTGTGGGGTGGAAAGGGCTCAACTGCCCTACAAATGGTGCAGGGAGCTCATCTTCTGATCA
This sequence comes from Furcifer pardalis, assembly GCA_030440675.1. Lineage (NCBI taxonomy): Eukaryota > Metazoa > Chordata > Lepidosauria > Squamata > Chamaeleonidae > Furcifer > Furcifer pardalis. The sequence continues at coordinate 103,737,625 of CP126897.1, forward strand.
GGGAGAAGTGCTGCAAGAGATACCAGTATATGTGCTCAAGGTGCGCAGATTTGCACCATTCTGTCAGCAATTCCACACACACACAGTTCAAAGCCATTATTAAAAGGTCTCTCTTGCTCCAAAGCCAGTCCTGTCCGATTGTGTGCCTGCGTGTGCTCATCTCCGTTTTCAGCCAAAGAGCCAGCGCTGTTCTACGTTTGCAGACAATTCCGTGATCCTATGGCAGGCATGACGAGAAGTCGGAGCGTACTCACTTGGCTGGGCAGCACTCGTGTCTCTTCCCGTCGTCAAGCTCAGCCTCTTAACCACAAAGCCACTGCGGCCCCTTTACCACCGCTCTACTGTTGACCTGTGTGCAGTCCACTCGCTGTCCATTTAAATGGAAGGGGCGATTACTTACGCGCTCTCCCGGCAGGCCCCGCTCAGGTCTTGCAAGGCCACGGCTGGGTGTCCGCTCAGGCTTCTGCAAACTTGGCAGCTGCGACGGGTCTTCCGCTCTCGCCGCCTCCAGACGCTCGCTTACAAAACCAAACCCAGAGGAACGCGTCGCAACGGGGCTCTGCTGTCAGCCCGGCTCCGGGAACCGGGGGGGGGGGGAAGCAAGTGGGAAATGCTCCGGGCGCTCTCGCACACAATCCCCCCCCCCCCGCTAACGAACCCCCTCTAATCCTCTTAAGGTGTGGTCGAATGTTCTTTTTGTTGTTGTTCAGTCGCACAGTCGATTCCGACCCTCTGCGATGACCCCATGGACCACTGTCCGCCAGGCACTCCTGTCCTCCACCCTCCTCCTTAACTCGCTCAGTTCTGTGCCCATTGTGTCCACAATACCATCTAGCCATCTCATTTTTGGCCGCCCCCGTTTTCTTTTGCCCTCCACCTTTCCCAGCATTAAGGCTTTCTCAAGTGAATCCTCTCTTCTCATTTGATGTCCAAAGTACTTTTAGCTTCATCTTTACTATTTGACCTTCTAAGGAGCAGTCAGGGTTGATTTCTTCTAAGACTGACCTATTTACTGCCTATTTACTAATAATAATTTCGTGTCAGAGATTATTCTGGGTTGAACGGATGTTTGCCGGGGAAACTCCGCTCAGGGGTCGCCGGAATGAGGCTTTTGACCTTTCATGTCTCCCAAGATCTTTTTCCCACCGGAGTGGTCCCTTTTGATCTACTTGCAATGTCTTGCTTTCGAACTGCAAGGTTGGCAGGAGCTGAGACAGACGCCAGCTCAGTAGTCTGTCATGTAGTACCGGGGTCTCGAACTGCCAACTCGCCAGCCTTCCAGCTAGCAAGGCGACCTTCTTCACCACTCACCCACCGCAGCCCCTCTTGCATATATACTTAGACGTTATCTTAAAAAATGGTTAGGTCTTGAAACTGTTAATTTCATACCAGTCATCGACTGTGAATCGAAAGGTATATTTGTAGAAGAAGAACGAAAGGGCTCTTCCTTCCCTCCCGTAATCTTTGGGCGCGGGGAGGGGGGGGAGAGGAAGAGGAGGGAGGAGGGAGGGTGGTGATGGTTTCGGAAAGGCGCGGAAGATCCTGAAAGCGACGCCGGGCGAGAGAAAGTTGCCTCCCGCGATTGGCCACTACTTCATCCTTCCTGCCCATCCGCCGCCGCCTCCTTTGCCTCCGCCTCGCTTGGGGGAGGCTCAGGCAGGCAAACAAACAGGCGTGCACAGACCCATCGGGCCGGCCTTGGCGCCTGCCTCCCTCCCTCCCTGGGCTGGGCTGGGCTTTCTCGCGGGCTCCCTCCGACGGAGAGTCCTCCCCTCTGTGCCTTCCCTCCCCACCTCCTCTCCTCCCTCTCTTCCTGAGACTCTGGTTGCAGAAAGAGGAAGCCTTCTTCGAGGAGTGGTGGTGGCGAGAGAGAAGGCGCATTCCTCCATCTCCTTTTCCGGCATGTAACCCGCACCGCGCCTGCTTCGGACGTCTTGTTTTGGCAGAGAGCGGAAAACCAGATTTTCCAGTAGGGTTGCATCGCTTTCTCCTGTTTCCAGCACTCGTTTGGCAGAAGGGACGGATCCAGTCAGGGAAAAGTGACGCCTGCTGCGGGGCACGGCATTGATTTTGGCCAGCGCTTTGAGTCGTGGTTCGATCGGCGTCTTAAGTGGTCCTTTTTGCTCTTCCTCTTGAGCTGGCCGGGAGAAAGGGTCCCCCTGGCAACTTTTGCAGACCCCCCCCCCCCCAGCAGTGGCTTCTTTTCTCAAGGTCTTCTGAAACCTCAGTTCTGTCGATGCAGAGCCAGATCTTTGGCCACCAGATCGTTTCCCAGTTGCTGGGAATTGGGGGGACTTCTTGAGCCTCCTGCCTGGACCATCCCTTCACCTTGGGGCTCCCAGCTGTGGCTGCAAAACTTGCACCTTCTCTTGCTTGGGGCTTAAGAGCCCTACTGGACCCCTTTGCAGTGGTGGGCATCTTGCCTTGGATCTCTGGGGGGAAGAGAGGGCATCAGAGACATGGGCAGCACTGCCATGGACACCAAGAAGAAAAAGGAGGCAACTTCCAGCACCAAGAAAACCTCCAGCCAGAAGAAGCGCATGTTGAGAGTTCACATCCCAGTAAGTGTGCGAGGGTCATTCTTTTGCTCACTTCCTCTCTCCTTCTTTTCTCCTCTGCTCACTCTTTCTGCAGGCTCTTTTAGATACCAAGGAGATCATGTTGTCCTCATCACACATTCTCCCTCCCTCTGGTCATCTAAGGAGCAAAGAAGTTTGTGTGGGTTGTTGTTGTTTTTTGCATCCTCCTCCTTATATTTACTTTGCGGTTTGAGCCCTTCTCTTTTGGCAGCAACAGGGTGGGAAGGTGGGACAGGAAGGGAACGAGAATGGAAATTTTTGGTGCGTGGATGGTAGGATAAAATTATGGGAGTGGTGTAGATCATGGTATGCTAGGTTCCCTGAGAATTAAGTCCCATTGAGTTTAGCAGGCCTGTACTTTAATGTCTCTGTGTGTATAATTGCAGCTCCTGTCTCCATGCTTCTGCATGCTGTCTCCATGCTTCTGCAGGGAGGGGTGTGTCCAGCTTGAGAACTCTGATGCTTAACATGCGTAAGATACTTGACAGATATGTCAAAAGCACACACATGCCTCAACCAGTTTCTAATCTGAAGTGCAAAGCCTACACAGGGGCAATCGCACGGTTGAATTCAAAATCAAAATGCTGTCTTTCTGCTCCCTGATCATCAAAACACAATGTCAGATTTGTACAAAGCAGGGCTCTCCCAAGTCATTTTGGACAAAAAGTGCATTGGACTGAAAATTGAACCTTAACTTTGACACTTGTGAAGGGAGAGGATCCTCTACCACACAGTGTGCTAATTTAGTCCCTGCCCTCCACTGGGAAGGTTAAAGGGAGAAGTTGTGGGCTGCAGCTACTGAGTTGTCTGAGGTGTCTGGCTGCCATTCTAATGGTAGAATTGGCCTGGTAAACAGTACAAGGAAGCCTGAGATGAAAAGACCCTTGATGCAGGCATCAAAATACACTTAGAAAAGGTTCTTAGATCTTTCAGCATTTCAGCTTCAAGACTGAACTGGAGAAAAACCTTATGTGTGGAACCTAAAGAACATTAAAGAGCCCTATAAAAGCATGGCAAGATCACAACCTCTTAGTGAATTGCAAACAACTATTGGGAAAGCCACCCAAGAACATAAAATTTTCCATAGCATGGGATAGGATGGGAGGATCCAGGAGACACTTTTTGGTAAATTTTTTGCTCATCATAATTATGGGGCCATACTCATCATTGTTGTCGGTGTCAGCTGCTACTTGTATCTGAGCATACGTTTTTTCTTGGAAGTCATTTTCCTCAGTTGATGGATGTGCCTTTGGTGACTCAATAAATCTAAACCAATCTTGGTATGAAACATGGAGGGTGTAGTTGAGTTTGACAAAGCTTTCCTGTTTGTTGCTTAGCCTCTTCATGTCTGCGGAGTTCCCCTTCGAAGTGATCAGTAACAGCAGAGATGGTTTGGCGCCAGAGTGGGTGATCTTTGGTTGCTGTCTCCCAAGTTTGTAGGTTTATCCCGGACACCTTCATTGTTTTTACACCATAACCATTCTTAGTAATCCCTTCACAATAACTGCAGATGGATCAGAATCCATGGTTAAAACCATAAACAGTCACTGAAAGAATAGGAAAAGTGGGAGCTTGGAAGACTTCCTCTTTGATTGTTTATTTTGGACATAGTGCTCTTGGGAATCTCATAGTGGCCATTTTCCAATTTCTGCGGCCAAAAGTCTCTGTTAGTCCACCAGAATGGTTAAAGGGCAACTAAAGTATGTTGAGTGGGCCCTTTAGTACATAACCAGTATGGGAACCTAGTAGTGTGTCACGCTCATGGGGAAAACAATCTTAGCAATACAGTACAGTACTTGCCTTTTTTTTTACATTTGACTAGATCTCCTTGTGACATTCAATGCAATGAGTATGGATCACAAAAAGTAGAACAAACAAAAGAGCAGAGCTTTGTCTGGACATGCATCAGCAGAAGGAGGTGGTAGGATCCTGATGTGGTCAAATCACCTCCAAATGAAGATGGTAGAATCCCATTTTTCCCCAGTGCTCGTCATGGGAAACACCCATACTCACCCCCACCCGCACAAAAGGAAACACAAGCTGTGAGAGAGGAAGTTATTTAAGGAAGACATTTGTAGGTCTGCTGTCTCTGCTATTATTGACTATGCTACCAGTGCAAGGTATTGTTTTCATTTGTGTCAGAACTGGGCAGGCAAGACTTCAGAGGTGTACAGCAACAGACCCAAGAGCAGAATCTTTTTCTTGTGCAGAAGAGAAGTTGTTGTTGTTCAGTCGCACAGTTGATTCTGACCCTTTGTGACCCCATGGACCACCATCCGCCAGGCACCTCTGTCCTTCACCATCCTCCTCAACCCGCTCAGCTCTGTGCCCATTGTGTCTACAATACCATCCAGCCACCTCATCTTTGGCTGCCCCCTTCTTCTTTTGCCCTCAACCTTTCCAAGCATCAAGGCTTTCTCAAATGAATCTTCTCTTCTCATTTGATGTCCGAAGTACTTTAGCTTCATCTTTACTATTTGACCTTCTAAGAAGCAGTCAGGTTTGATTTCTTCTAAGATTGACCTATTTGTTCTCCTCACTGTCCAGGGGATTCTCAAAACTCTTCTCCAAACTCTTCTCCAACATCTCAAAGGCATCTATTCTTCTGCGCTCAGCTTTCCTAATGGTCCAGCTCTCACAAGCATACATTGCCACAGGGAATACCATTGCTTTGACTATACGAATTTTTGTTTGCAATTTGATGTCTCTACTTTTCACTATGCTCCCCAGGTTTCTCATCGCTTGCCTCCCAAGAATCAGTCGCCTTTTTATTTCATGGCTGCAAACCCCATCTGCAGTGAGCTTTGATCCTAAGAAAGAAGAGAAGAGGGACCCAGAATTGTAGAAGTGGATGTGATCCTATAGGGCAGCGTTTCCTCAAACTGTGTTCTGCAGAAAATTGGTGGACTACAATTCCCAGAAGCCTAAGTCAGTACATTGGCTAATCAGTGTTTTGGGGAATTGACTTAGGCTTCTTGGAATTGAAGTCCAAAACCCAAAGATTGGGAAACACTGCTATAGGCCTGTGATCACAAACCTTGGCACTCCAGATGTTCTTGGACTTCAATTCCCAGAAGCCCAAGCACCCTGTGAATCCACACAAATAGGTTTACTGCGATTCATCTGGCCCATGCTGCTTTTGTCGCTTCTGGAAGCGGAAGTAAAACACGCCCATAATAAATAGCATAGCATAGCATAGCATAGCATAGCATAGCATAACATAACATAACATAACATAACATAACATAACATAACATAACATAACATAACATAACATAACATAGCAGTTAAGAAGAAAGGGGCAGGAAAATCAGGAATGCTAAATGCTTCATTCTCTTCACTTGCATGCTTCCGGGAGTGATGAGGGCAGCATGGGCCGGATGAATCACAGTAAACCCATTTGTGTGGATTCACAGGGTGCTTGGGCTTCTGGGGATTGAAGTCCAAGAACATTTGGAGTGCCAAGGTTCACCACCCTGGCTATAGGCCATGAAATCCAATCTTTTACTCAGAGCCTGCAGCAGAGTAGGTGATTGCTGCCTACTTCATGGATGGCCCTCTAGGCACTGTTAAATCCCTGCAGCAAAAGAGACCCCTTCCCCTGTCAGAATATTTGGCATAAACAAAATTACTCCTGGGGCTTGCTACTTTAAGGATGCAGAAATTTCTGAACATTTGCTATAATGTTAACTGCTGAGATAGTGTGATGCACCGTGGGGCAATATACTGTACAAGTCAAAATAATAAACATAATGTTTTTGATGGCCGTAGATATCTTCAATATTTCCACATGCCCATCTTCAGACCTGACACGGGATATTAAAATGTTGGTCAGCAGCTCGGGGTGCATGTGTGTGTCTCTTTTTGGCCCTGTTCTCCTCTCATGGTGTTAAAACATATTGGTTTATAATGAAAAGTGTACTCAATAGAGTTGCAAAGTTCGTATCAGTATTTACTTACCTAGTCATGGTTCCCCCTAATTATAAAGGTCAACTTCTACATTACAGAGAAGATCTGATCAGAAGAGTGCATTCCTTAAATGTAGGATCTGGCTGATAGTTACACCATGAGGTTATCTCATCTCCTGTTGTTTGCATATTACCTTGGTTGTGTTTTGTGCTTGTTCTTCTTGATGTGAACATAGGTTTCATGTGCAGGTCTAATATCTCAGCCCGACGACCGCAGGAATCCTATATCTGAAACACTAATGTCATTTCAGTTAGGTCAATGAGTTCTCCATAAAATATTGCTTGGACCTAATTTTTTTCTTAGAAATGGCCTTGTACTGCATCAGGCTGGAACTTGAAAATTTTGCAAGATGTTGGCAGGGGTCATGTTGGTTGAAGGATTCCAGGAGCTGAAGTCTAGAAAGTAAAATTTCTTAACTCTAAGCAAGTCTGTCTTGCTTAACATTATCTGTGCCAATCAGTCGTCAGACTGGAATCTTCTCTAGACTTATCTGGAGATACTGAAGAATGCACGTGGAATCTTCTACAGACAAGCCATTTACTCTGCAACTATCCTGTTATAGCCCTCCTGCAATTTAATTCACATGAAAGGATTTCAAGTAGCAATCCCTAATGAATGACAGTTTGTTTACAGATTGTCATCCTAACTATCTCTATCAAGAACTAAAACTCCCTGGAGTCTGTGTGAATTTACAGAGCATTAGACTCGAGCTCAGGGGGACTTGTTTACAAGTGAAAACATGCATGTGCTTGCGCTGTAAATCCCGTTGAACCTTAAAGATCTTGTCCCTGATTTAAATATGTCCATGAATGACCTGCATCTCATTTGAGAAATATCTTCTGGTTTGGTATGTAAAACTACAGTTGCTTACAAGATACGTAGATGCCTGTGTGTTCAAGGCAGGCTACTGTTAAACCTGGAGCGGTACTTGTGATGGAGAGCCACTGGGACCGTCCACGTGCTTCTTGTCACTGAATGACAACAAAAGATTTGGTGGGAAAAGGGAGGTATTTCTTCTGTTCTGTATACTGATTCAAAGTGGGTCTGTTCATTTTGAGCAAGGCAGTCCAGATTCCAGGAGCTGTAGTTGGGGGAAAAAAGGAGCAGGGGTGATTTTTGCAGAAAAGCAGGTATAGATCTCCTTTGTGTACGTACAGTAAGCCCATACGTGTGGATTCACAGAGACTTGGGCTTCTGGGAATTGAAGTCCAAGAACACCTGGAGTGCCAAGGTTTGCCATCACTGCTCTAGGTTAACTAAACCAAACATGCTTCTGTCAGTTGTCCTCAAATGCATAGCTCCACCAAAGACCGGGGGCAAGGCAGCTGCCTTGCAAATCTTATCCAAATATAATATTCTTGTGGGTGGCATCTTGAATACTTTCCATCTACCACTCTGTGGAACTGTAATAACCAAGGTCATTTAACCAAGGGGATGGTATAATGAGATGTTCTAGATGGGATCATTTCTTTCTTTCTGGAAATTGAGCAAAAGTTAGGTTTCAATTGCCCATTTGCCAGGGTTGTTTGTAAGAACCTTATGCTCCAGGGTGGCTTTTATATCCAGGATTAAATTTGTACTGGAAGGGTTTAACGTGGATTTTAATTTAGTCATTACTAGTTGTGTGTGTACCTATTTTAAATGGGATTAGCCAAATGCCCATCAAATTTGACTGTTAGAGAGGATGGGGAATCAAGGTCTTTCCAATACTTTTCCCATTTCATTTTACACTTCACCTGGCAGCTCATTAGTATTTCACCTGTGGACTCTTGGTTAGCTTGGCTAACCTGGTACAGACTGTACTAGATGGGGATGGCGGGAATTGTGCACCAGCGCATTCAAAATGAAATTATAACCCAGTACAGTTGAAAGAGGGACTGCAGTGGTTTAGTGGTTAAGATGCTGAACTTGACAACTGGAAGGTCGGCAGGTCAGCAGTTTGAGACCTAAGTGCAGTTTGAAATTGCAAGTAGATAAATAGGTACCGCTTTGGCAGGAAAGGTAACTGTGTTCTGTGCAGTCCAGCATCTCGTCATGCTTGCCACATGGCCATAGAAACATCTACAGATGCACACAGCACTGGTTCTTTGGCTGTAAATGGAGATGAGCACCACCCCTAAAGACAGATATGACTGGCTTTCAAGCAAGGGAGCCCTTTACCTTACAGTTGAAAGGCAGTAATTGTGAAGCGCTCCTCTGGAATTTCAGCATGACTACTGCAATGTGTTTGCATATATACTTACTCACCCCACCCCACCCATACACATAGACACACACACAAATAACTGTGCTCATATATAGATACATAGATGCATACTGTAAGTAAATTGTGAAGAAGAGATCTGTCGTGATAAATAAATCCATATTTGTGTGATAACTAGAAGAACACTCTGAACTCTTGATCTCAGTCTATTTTTGTGTCTCAGAATCTGTATGTACAACAAGAAAATGATCCTATTTAAACTACAACATTTTAAATGTAAAAAGGCAGGAATTTCCCTCTCCTTTTTTTCCTTTTTCTGGAATCGAGCGCCCAAGAAACAGAAAATAAACAGAGAGGTTTGAAGCTGTTTTTCCAGGCACATACTTGTTGCGCTACAAATGTCATGAATAATCATTTGACGTTGGAATTTCCATTCCCCCCCCCCCCGCAGTTAAAGCTGCTAATGGAAAGGTGAAAGAAGCTACAGCGTCCCGACACCCACACTTAAACACCCAATTTTCAAGAGTACCCTTGACAAAGATGGCTTTTGGCCACTATTATTGCTGCTGAATATGTTGAGCCAGATTGTGATACCTAGGCCACTTTGTGGCAGTATCCTAAGCCTCTGCCTACAAATGAAACATGGGAAAGGTCAGAGCAAAAGGCTGATTTTATTCCTGTTTCATAAGAACCCCTTTTATTTGAAAGAACTGCTGCGTATCAGCCACTCTGAGAGGAAAGGTCAGAACCTGAAGCAAGGAAGAAAAGTTAAGGTTTGGCGTTCAATCTGATGGCATAAAATGGGCACAAACTATGGTTTGGCAAAGTGTCTGAAATTTGCACATCACAGTTTGTTGTGTATCCATTGTTCCCAGATTGTAGGTATTCATGGCTTTACTGATGCTGTTTGGATTGCTCTTAGCTTAATGAATTATGCTAGATCATCTTCTGGTGAAACATTTTATGGTTATGGTCTTTCTCAGACTCTTTGAGACTGAAAGGGAGACATTTAGAGCTACTCTGAATAATAATAATAATAATAATAATAATAATAATAATAATAATAATAATAATAATAATAATAATAATAATAATAATAATAATAATAATAATAATAATTTATATTGCCGCCCACTCACCATGGCGACTCAGGGCAGCTGACAAACAATACATTACATTACAAAACAATATGTTGGTATGGCCACAGGGGGAGGGGTGGCAAAGTCCCTCTATTTAATAATACTGTAATCTATTGTTGCTGATGGCTGTGGGAAGCTGTATTGTTGTGCTTGCTTCTTGTCTGTCATTTTGCTTGGACACACCCTGTGCCTTTTGACTCCTAAATTTGGTGTATAAAAACCATGCCTGTAAGTTTCACTCCTTGTCTGAAGAAGTGGACTTGATCCACGAAAGCTAACAATAAAAATATAGCAATTAGTCTTTAAAGTGCTACAGTGCTTTTTATTTTGTTTATTTTGTTTTGTTTTCTGATATGCATCTTACGGTTACAGGTTGCTGAGATGGTTAATAGGATAGGCAAGACATAGCATAGGCCAGTGGTGCCGAACCTATGGCATGTGTGCCAGAGGTGGCACTCACAGCCTTCTCTGTGGGCACACATGCAGTTGCCCCAGCACAGATTTCACCCTGCCCCTCTGCCCAGCAGTCCAGTGGGAGCACTTCCTCCATCTCCCCAGCACAGAGTTCACCCCACCTCTCTGCCCAGCAGCCCAATGGGAGAGCTTTCTACTTCCCCCCAGCACAGGGTTTGCGCACCCCTCTGTTTGGGCACTCAGTCTCTAAAAGGTTCGCCATCACTGACACAGTCTGTCTTGCTGGACCATTATTTTGGGGTGCCTGATAAGGCTATACTGTATATTTAAAATAGCATGCGTTCTCTAGACTAGAAGAATACTTAGTAGAGTGTTATAGACTGAGCACAGTGTTGGAGCCAGCTGTGTCATAGTTAGGTTGCAACCTCAGTTTTTGCATTGGATATGTGTCAACCTCAGCTGTGTTTACAGCATTGCTGTGTTATGCAATGATGTTGCATGGTACAGAACAAGGCGGGAAAGGACTGGAGGCTGGCAGAGGCAGGAGTGACTCACCTGCGATGAGTCAGCGGCAACCAACCATTAGAACTGATGCGTCTCTGTAACAGCTGTACATGTTATAGACTGGATACTGCATAGTACTGAAATTCTAATCTTAGTGGCTTACTATGTGAACATTACTGCTGAACATTATTACTGAACCTACAGTTGTACCACTGTTTAAAACCATGCTGTCTAAGACCAAACTTTGGTCCTATGGACTATAGTTAATATTAATAACAATTGTGTGTTTTCAAGTTAATTCTGACTTATGGCAAATCTTTTAATGGTTTCCTAGGTAGAGAATACTCATAAGTGGTTTCCCAGTCCCTTCTTCTGTGCAGTTTGGCTCAAAGCCGCATAGTCTGGCTCTTCTAAGTTACTGTATTTATTTATTTATTTATAAGTTGCACAATGGGAAACTGAACTCCTAACCTCTGGTTTCTCAGCCATATACCTAACTCACTGACCTATCCAGAGAACTATGACTCGTATTAATATTGAGATTTAAATTGCAAATAAGCAAAGTGCAACACTCCTGATCCAGGTGTTATAGGGTAGCAATTTCCATCAACACTTACCAGCATCAACTAACCCATCAACTTTGAGAGGGGTCTTCTGGTTTAAATTGGGTGTGCAAGTGTGTTTGGAATGTTCAGAATGCTTCAGATACATTAGATCAGTGGTTCCCAATCTATTTTTGGCCATGCCCCATCCAAGCATCTCTAAACTCTTGATGCCTCCTTCTCCATGACATATAATTCTTATTATTCAAAATGTGAACTCCTATTCACGTGGAGGAAGCCTAAAAGGCCGTTAACTTGGTCTAAACAAGCTTCCAAAGAACATGGCATCCATGAAAGAGAAAAATTAAAGAAACAAAGGACAGTTGAAGTACTGAGGGGAAAAAACCTCATTCTCAAATTGTCCCCTTTAAAAATCAAATTTCCTCTCTGTGAGGCCTGTGCCCCACATTGGGAACCACAGTACTGTATTAGATGAAATCCTGTTTGCTGTTACACAAACATAAGCATAGAGGCATATTGTTGTAAATTATGGAACCTGAATAGACCCTTCCTTATCTGTTGCACACTGAGTCATGCAACTCGGTATGCAAAAGATAATATCTATGAAGATTTCTTAGCTTACAGAAGTTTGCTTCCGTAAGTTACGCTGTTCATGTAGCAACATTTCAGCTACTTTCTCAAATCATCCTTATAAGGTTGCTCAGAATTTTTACTCTATATTGCAGATGATGGGTAAGAAGGAATGAATAAATGACTTGCTCATCACCACTTACACTTTATCACAGGGGTTCCCAACCAATGGCCCACGGCACCATTTCATCCAGCCTGTCGCCACCACACCCACACCTGGAAGTGGAAGTGGATGTGTTTATGTCAGCCGTGAAATGCATTCGTGCATACATGAATGTGCCCGTGGCTGTCATAAATGCAGAAGTGGGTGCATTTACAGGAGTTGTAAACATGCCTGCTTCTTCTTCTATTCAGGGTGTGTGTTCAGGCCCGCCACATCGAAAGGTTGGGAACCCCTGCTTTATCAGATTGTGCTCAAAGTGAGATTTGGAAACACTTTCCCACACACACCCAGCCAAGCAGAAGAGCCCGTCCTTTCAAAGGGCACTGTGGTTTTCTTCCTCCCAAACCACACAGATTATACAGTACAATTCTATGGTGTCCCGAAGGCCTTTTCCCACAGACTACAACTCATTGACTCTTTCCTTCATGTCTCTCTCTGTAGGGGCCGAGCTGGTCATTTCTTTACTGTACATATTTACAATATGTAACAATCTGTGGTCTCTCTGTGCTGCTGAGTTAACAAAGTTCTTTGACAAAGTACATTCAGTTAATAGTGGCAATAAAAATAGTAGATATTAAATTACAGTTAACAGCCACGAAAAAAGAAACAAAAATAATCCAGTACATTCAGAAAAGGAGAATAATGTTTTTGGGAGATAAGTGGTAGAATTGTTATTTTGTGAAATAAAACCTACAGCAGGGGTGCCCAAACTGTGGGCGGGATCCAGCCCCTGACACCAATTTTACAGGTGTGTTTTGCTTCCGGGAGCAACAAAGGATTTATGGCCCGGATGAACTGGTGTCAGGAACTGGATTCGGCCCACGGGCCATAGTGTAATAGGCTACCCAGAATTTTGAGATGGGGCCCCTCCCTGTGCAACTAAGTGTATATTTTTACTACCTTCAGTAGCTCAGTCATCCTATGTATGCTGTCTGTCCCAGCTAACTGTAATGTCTTGGAAACCAGAGGCAGCAGGAAGCCTTTGGATTCTACTCTCCTACTTGAGCCTGAAGCCAATTGCTTAATTGTCCTGCTGCTCCTCTGAAGTACTTTTTGTATAATTAATCAGGTAGCTAGGGATCCATCGTCTTCATAATGGTGTGTGTTCCGCCTGGTTTTGCACTGGCATTTTATGGAAGTCTATAAAAACAACAGCCAAGTCCTAAACATAGGTTGGAAGGGCTTGTCCAGACATCTGCTTCCTGCATTTTTGGTGTTGGCTTTGTGCCAAAACAAAAAGATAAGTGAATATTAATCTTGCTCCATACTGACAAAAGTCCTGCTTTTCTAGTCTGATACTGTCTGTTCCAGAGAGGAAAAGGAAGCTATTTTTTAAAACGAGTATTCTCAGAATACCCTAGACCAGGGGTCTGCAAACTTGGCTCTCCAGGTGTTCTAGGACTTCAATTCCCAGAAGCCCAAGTCAGCACTCCTGCTGATCAAGGCTTCTGGGAACTGAAGTCCAAGAACAGCTGGAGAGCCAAGTTTGCTGATCACTGCCCTAGACCAGTGGTGGTGGACCTTGGCACTCCAGGTGTTCTAGAATTTCAATTCCCAGAAGCCCTGATCAGCAGGAGTGTTGACGTGGGCTTCTGGTAATTGAAGTCCAAGAACACCTGGCGTGCCAAGGTTTTCCATCACTGCCCTAGACATTGTGGCCATTGGTTGACCTATATTGGAATGTTCTGAAAATTGCATTGCAAAAAAAGTAGTATTTTTCCATCTTCGTTTCTGTTCTGACTCAAGATGAGGTTCTTCTGGAAATCTTCAGGTGGAGTTTTTAATGGGACTCCTTGATATGCTGGGGATTGACCTTGAGGCTTCATAAACTAAACCTCTCCTGATCTGCAACACACTGCAGCATCTTTGGGGATCAAAAAGGGCCAATAAATACCACAGTGCCTAAGGTATGAGCTGTAAACGTTATTCATTGCTAAAGTGAATCCTATGCCTGCTTGTCTGAAAGGAGGCTTTGTGGATCATCCAACTGAATAGACATCTAAAACATTACACTGTAAAGCTGCAATCTCTTGCACACTTACTTCTACAGAGTGGTCTGCTTTCAAATAATGTTTATGTCGGGCTAGGTTATCCTGGGACAGCAGTGGCTCAAGTGGTTAAGATGTTGAACTTGACGACTGGAAGGTTGACAGATCAGTAGTTTGAGACCCAAAGACTGCACAATGAAGTGAGCTCCTGTCTCTGTCCCAGCTCCTACCAACCTAGAAGTTCGAAAGCAAGAAATTGCAAGTAGATAAATAGGTATCGCTTCAGTGGGAACGTAAAGAGCATTCCATGCACTCCAATGTCTAGGCATGCCTGCCACTTGGCCATGGAAATATCTACAGACACAGACAGCACTGGCTCTTGGGCTGTAAAGAGAGATGAGCATTGAACCCTAGAGTTGGATACGACTGGCTTTCAAACAAGGGCAACCTTTACTTAGGGCTAGGTTGCATGTTTAATTTACATCATTGGGGCAGGCCAGGCTCTTCCAGAGGAATCTCATATTCTAATGGAAATTCTCCCTATGTCCAGAGGAAGTTCATCTCAACTTTCTTTGTATCATTTTTAGCTCAGGCTTCAGGATCTTTCTGACTTTCTCAGAATCCTAGGTTTATTTTATTTTATATATTGTTCCAGGAGTGCAAAACTCTTGTGCTTGTCATTTGTAGTAGATGTCCACAGAGGGGCCCAGCTGGTTAGATGTTTCAGTTCTCTGTTTGGAACTTTCGAATTCTTCATTATCTTTTAATCAAGATCGCATTGGGTATTTTATTCTGTCTCTCTCCATCGCCAATAGGGGTTTGTATTTTTTAAAACGTGTTTTTAATATTTTTAATATGTCAGTTTCGTGTTGTAGATGCCCAGAGTAAGAAAACCTCCTAGATGGCCAGGGCATAAGTAAAACAAACAAACAAACAAATACATAAATAAGATTTACCACCTCCAGTCTAGGAAAATAAAAAGTTTAGATACAAACTGCCAGCTTGTTTTAAAAAACACACCAGTTTAGATCTGTGGTTCCCAACACAGGGCACACACCCCACAGCCGTGGCCAGGAGGGCTTTTGCACAACTTCATGTAATCCGCCAGTTACACCTGCTCCTAGACCGGGACTCCTTGCTCATGATCACACACGCTTTGGTCGCCTCCAGACTTCATTACTGTAATGCGCTGTACATGGGGCTGCCTTTGGTGACCATTTGGAGGCTGCGACTGGTTCAGAATGTGGCTGCCCGGGTCGTGATGGGGTGCAATTCAAGGTGCTGGTTATTACCTTTAAAGCCCTACATGGTAGTGGGCCATGATACCTAAGAGACCGCATCGTCCGACCCAAGGACATCTGCCCGTCCCACTAGAGCGGACCGGAGAGGCTCTCTGGTTGTACCATCAGCTAGAGAGGCTCATCTCTCTGGCACTAGAAGGAGGACCTTCTCTGTGTCTGCTCCGGCCCTGTGGAACCTCCTGCCAACTGAGCTGCGCCTCCAGGCAGAGCTGCTGTCCTTTTGGAAGGCTGTAAAAACCTGGCTGGCAGGGCAGGTCTGGGGTACTGGAGGCACAACGACCTCAGCCTGCTGGCTGGTTTGACCTCCTCCCCTGCTCCCTTAAGTTCTTAAGTTTTTAAATTATATAAAGTTTTAGTTGTAGTTTTAATGGGTTTTAACTGTGCATTTTGAGAACTCTTAGAATTTTAGCCTGTACTGTTTTTATGTTTTTTAGGATGTGTTAAACCGCCCTGGGTCTCCTTCGGCGAGGAGGGTGGTATAGATATTTAAATAAATAAATAATAAATTTGAGTTTTTTTTAATGGGAGTAATTCGAGAATGAGCTATTAACAGTGATTTTTTTGCATTTCTTATGGTCCTAGGGGCCTCATATACAGTACAGTATATAAATATGTATTGTGACATACACATTTTAAAAACTAACATCAGAATGTAGGAAGGGCATGGCCCCCCAAAAAGTTGAGAACCACTGGTTTAGATAAAAGGTAAGGTAAAGATCACCCTTGTTTGAAAGCAGGGCCGTAGACAGGCGGGCGGGACGGAAACCCTCCTGAGCTAACAGCCCGCCACCCCACCCCACCCTGTGGTGCCAATGTTATATAGCTAAGTGTGACATTGTTTCCCCTCCTGAATTTTTTTTTGCCTCTCTGACCCCCCCCCCCTTAGAATCCTGGCTACGGCCCTGTTTGAAAGCCAGTCATATCCAACTCTAGGGTTCAGTGCTCATCTCAGTTTCATAGCCGAAGAGCCAGCTGTCTGCATCTGCAGACATTTCTGTGGACATGTGGCAAGCATGCCTAGAGTGCATGGAATGCTGTTTTCCTTTCCACCAAAGTGGTCCCTATTTATCTACAGCACTTGCAATTTTTTGCTTTCGAACTGGTAGCTTGGCAGGAGCTTTAAAAAAATGCTAAATTTCTTCTTTCTTTCTCTCTCTTTCCTTGTACTACAGAAATAATGTTGGTATTGTGTTCTACCAGGAAGAAAATACAAATAGATTAAATTTGGCTGGATTCAGAAACTGGTCACTATTTATTTATTTATTTTTCAAATTTGTATAGCCGCCTAACTCAAAACTACTCTGGGCGGCTCACAACATTAAAAACTGCACAGTTATGGGAAAAGTTTGTTCCGCTGTGGTTCTCCCTAACAGAATGGAGTCTATTGTTTGAGTTAAAACAAAAATGACCAGCTTGCTATAATTTCATGTAAATAAATGAGATACTGTACATGCCCACAAAAGACAGCCTTCTCAATTGTGTTTCCATGCCCGTGGGATGCTCAAGAAGGCTTGTCTGGCCTCCACAACATTATCTTTCCGGCGCCAGGCAAGGACACTCATCTTCTCTCAAGCTTTTTAACTCCTCTTGTATATTTTATATCATTCTTTCAAAATCTCCTGTGTTGATTTCACTCATTGTCTACTCTGTTTTTTGGGACTATGGTGGTTTAGTGGTTATAATGCTGAACTTGATCCCTGGAAGGTTGGCAGGTCAACAGTTTGAGATCCGAGTACTGCACGATGGAGTGAGCTCCCATCTCTGTTCTACTTCCTGCCAACTTAGCAGTTCAAAAGCAAGAAATTGCAAGTAGATAAACAGGTTGGAAGGTAAACAGTGTTCTGTGCACTCTGCCTGCCACATGTCCATGGAAACATCTGCAGACGCAGACAGTGCTCGCTCTTTGTCTGTAAACAGAGATGAGCACTGAACCCTAGAGATGGATACAACTGGCTTTTGAACAAGGGTGACCTTTACCTAATCTGCCCAAAGGGTTTTTATTATTGGGAGAAACAAATAAATAAATAAATTCATAAATCAATATTTTCACTTGGCTCTGTAGAGCTAGATAGGTAAAGGTATAGGTCACCCTTTGGTCGAAAGCCAGTCGTATCCGACTCTAGGGTTCAGTGCTCATTTCTGTTTAAAGCCAAAGAGTCAGCACTGTCTGCATTTGCAGACATTTCTGTGGACATGTGGCAGGCATGACTAGACAACATAGCTAGAAATGAGCAAGCAAAAAGTACCATGTGCTGCTAGAGCAGGGGTGCCCAACCTTTTTGGGCCATGGGCCGATCATGTGGTTCAGGGAGCCTGTCACTAGAGCCAGGAGGCTGGGTGTGGCCTGCAAAGCCCTCGTTGCTCCTGGAAACGGAAGTAAAACGTTTTACTTCCGCTTCCCGGAGCGATGAAGGCTTTGCGGGGCGGGTGAATTGTCGTTGGGGGCTGCACCCGGCGCCTGGGCCTTAGTTTGTGCACCACTGTGCTAGAGCAACAGTTGTCAAGGGTGCCCCAGAAACGGCTGTTACTTTTGACTAACATTTCAAAGTTTGTTGTTCTAAGAAGACCTGCTGAGCTTCCTCAGACTGTGAACGACATTTGCGCCAGTCTTCTGGCAGGTGACAGTTATAGGCCAAAATATGCAAAAGGCTTAAAGAGTCCCAATTCTTGTTCTAGATCCATCCCTTCTTATTCTATGACTACAGTTCACAACAGCTGTTTCTAAGGAGGGAGAGGAGGGGTTGGTTGGTTAGTTGGTGTATGGTTGGCTATTGCACCATAGATGTCCAGATAGTAATTTTCATTCTGCCTCTTGCATGAAACAGAGAGAAGGATTACTGTGTATAGGCCAAGATATAAATATATTTTCAAGAAGGTCAAAGTGGTACCAACCTGCACTCTTTGCAATAATAAAAATAGTAGCAATTATAGTGACAATTAATAGCTGTATAGCACTTTGAAATGCTATAGCTGCTTACTGTGTATTACAGGGATTCTCAACCTGCGGCCCACGGCACCATTTCTTGTAGCCCACCACCACCTCCACCACACCAGGAAGTGCCATGTGGTGAAGGAAGGGCAAAATAGCTGTCTGACCTTGGAAGATGTCTGAGGGAGCCCAGCCCCCGGCTTAAAAATATTGAGAACTCCTGGTGTATTATCTACTTGTAAGCTTTATCAGTTTGCTACTGGCACAAAGGGTAGAGGTAACTTACTCAAAACAAGGTGAAAGTCAAAGACCTGACTATTCTTATGCCGATCCGTAAGAGAAGGTAATGAGAAACAAGACTTTCCAATACCCCATACAGTCTTTAGTACACCACACCCTTCTTTTGGGTGTCCAGAGTTGCTTCAGTGAGTTGGCAGCAATACAAATTTAAATAATAAATAAATAAAATCCTGAGACTGTGCATCTTGTCTGAGACCATACATGTTGGTTCTTTTGGGATACACAGTAGGGAACTGAACTCTAACCTTCGGCTCCACAGCCAGATACCTAACTCACTAAGTTATCCACCAACTATACATCCCACTTTATTCTTAAATATGTCAGCATCCTTTTGTGTTTATGGGTTGTCTTGCAGAGTCCCAATGAGAGTTTGGAGGAATGCTGGAAATTGTCATTCACATTTGCTGTACTGTAATGAAGAGTTTGCCTCCACAGTTCAAACTGAATCTTGGCAGTGGGTTTGTTCAATGGCTCCAGGCTGCTGTTTCAGCCTTGGTACTCTCCTCAGAATAGCTGACATAATGAGATTGGCCTGCATTATAAGACTGTTCGTCAAAACATTAAATACATTTCATGTCAGAAATTACTCTGTGTTGAAAGGATTATTTTGCTAGAGAAACTCAGCTCAGGGGATGCCCGAATGAGGCTCTTTTCATGTCCTCAAGATCCGTCATGCAGCACTTGGGTGTCGAACCCAACCTTCCCTTCCAGATAGATATACAGGTAGAATGAATAGTAGAGGCTAAGAACAGCTTTTTCACACGTATACACAAACACGTCTTTCTTTCTCACACACAAAAAAACACAGATAATACTTTGGTGTTGGTTGTTTTGGCTGGCATCACAATCTGTAGATGTTAAGCCTTGCAGTGGTCCAGAAATGAGGACCAAGAATGTTGCCATCTGATCCTATGAAGTTAAGAAACTAGGCCCACTTATCCGGCAGAAAACTTTTCAACCTTTGTTTACTTAACCACTGTTCTCCATGTTGATTCAGTTCAGTGATGGGCTGGCCCATCAGGCAACTAGAACTCAGCCCGGGGCGCCCCCTGCCCCCTGTACCATGGTGCCCCCCTTGGGTGCCCACCCAAATAGCAGAGCAGAGCTGTGATGCTTGGGATGATCGAGCAAATGAGCAGGTCTCTGTGTTTCTCTGCCTGCCTTCCTCTGCCAAAGATAAGATTACAAAAGCAGCTCCATTGACAGCAGAGGTACTGTGGTTTAGAGGTTGCAGTTTTGCCTTGTAAGCAGAAGGTTGTTGGTTCGAATCCCCAGAGGGGAGCTAAAATTTTGTTTGGGTTAGATGCCCTCAACACTCCCTGTCCAGCGCCTTTTTAGCATAGCCAGCATGCCCCTGATTTGGTTAGAATTCACACAGATTGTTTGAATGTTATGGTCAGCATGCCCCACAAGGGGACCTCAATTTCCAGAAGCCTAAGTCAGTACATTGGCAGATCAATGCTTGGGTGAATTGACATACGTTTCTGGGAAGTGAAGTCCAAAAACCCAAGATTGGGAATCACTGTTCTACACTGTGGCTTGTGCTTATAGTAAAAACATAAGTAGTGAGGCATGTGTGAACCTTTGCAATGATGCTGCTGAAGTAGCTATATGTGACAATCAAACACATTATAAGTAGAGTAGATACTGTACTGTATTCACTCAACTGTGACCAAAGAGCAGGGATTTCACTTGTTTAAAACAACAATAAACCTGGCAAATAATGTCTTGGGAACATAAGGACTCCTGTGTTGATTCTATGCAGCATTCTGTTCCTGCAGTAGCTTACCAGATGGCTATGGTAAGTCCACAGAACAGGATATGAAAGCAATAACATCCTCCCACCCATGTTGCCCAGCAATGAGTATCTAAGACATACTGCCTGTGAACATGAAGGTACTAAATCTGTCAAATTGTTAAGTAAATGTGATAGTTGTTCCTATGAAATGGCTACTACTGGTGCTGCTAGATTATTCTGTCCTCATTTTTGGATTTGTAATGGATGTTTTAGTTGATAATCTGATTACAGGCAGTGTAGTTTTCTTTTCCATTTGCAGACAGAAGGGCACTTTATTTTATCTAATTGAAGGTTAGGAACAGCTTTTTGTGATAGCACAGGATTGTAAGTGGAGATTGATGGATGCCTCAGTCACCACTTTGCAAAGTTAACATTCTTTGAGCTCTAATTAGTTTTATGTCTGTTTCTGGCTACTGTTTTTTTTTTTTTTTTTTGAAGCTGCTGAATCTGGGAGGATAATTTTCTTGGAGCAGCTACTCTCTTTATTTGCAAGTTCTCCAATTCCTAGGATTGGAGAATCTGTGCCCCCTTAGGTCCTGACACTCTGCTGCTTTCATTCCTCATTGTTGGGACTGAGTATTGATAATTGGAGTTGGGATGCAGCAATATTTAGGAGGCACACATCCCCCAAGATACTTCCAGCCGAGTCCTTTGTTATATGACCAAAGTACATGAATCTTATCTTGCCTTAACTTGTGTATACCATTTCTGGGGAGCATAGTGAAAAGTAGAGACATCACATTGCAAACAAAAATTAAAACAAAAATTTGCATAGTCAAAGCAATGGTATTCCCTGTGGCAATGTATGGTTGTGAGAGCTGGACCATTAGGAAACCTGAGCGCAGAAGAATAGACGCCTTTGAGATGTGGTGTTGGAGGAGAGTTTTGAGATTCCCCTGGACAGCGTGGAGAACAAATAGGTCAATCCTAGAAGAAATCAACCCTGACTGCTCCTTAGAAGGTCAAATAATAAAGATGAAGCTAAAGTACTTTGGACATCAAATGAGAAGAGAGGATTCACTTGAGAAAGCCTTGATGCTTGGAAGGGTCGAGGGTAAAAGAAGAAGGGGACGGCCCAAGATGAGATGGCTAGATGGTATTGTAGAGACAATGGGCACAGAGCTGAGCGAGTTGAGGGGGATGGTGGAAGACAGGAGTGCCTGGCGGACAGTGGTCCATGGGGTCGCAGAGGGTCGGAACCGACAGTGCGACTGAACAACAACAAATGGTATACACAAAACTTTTCTCTAATACCGCTTTTCAAAAGAATAAATTTCCCCCTGCTGCCTTTGTTTTCTGTGCAGCTTTCAAATCTATACATAGCATTTGGAGACAACCCTCATGTAGATATGGTCTTCACCTTCGTATCTCAAGACATATCCTTGATGATGATTTCTAACTCCTTCATTGCTGTTCTTCCGAGTCTCCATTTCTTCCACTTTCTTGGCTGCAGTTCCCATTTGGATTGACGATTGAACCAAAGTACAGAAAATATTTAAATGTCTCAATATTGCTCCTGCTGTTTACACTCACACACTGCCTGATATTGTGAGTAGCTACCTGGCATTGACTTTTTAACATTGGAACAACACCATAAATTCAAGAAACACCAAACCACTAGATAATATTTTAATTGACTTGAATCGACTTTGACAATTAGCATGCCTAGTGGGGAAACCAAATTGAAACTACTGCTCCCCAATTGAAAGCACATGGAATTTTGTATTTTATTTATTTATATTTATTTAATAGATTTATATACCGTCCTAATCCAGTGGACTAGGCCAGCAACCAACTCACTGACCATACAGTAGAACAAGTTAAAACCAATATAAATACAATTAAAAAACCATTAAGAACATTTGGCAATATTGCCCACCACTGTGCCATTTTGCTATCTAAAAACAAATATAAAATCAGCATAACATTAACATTAAAATTGGTTACAGGAAGGGGGGAGCCTTAGACAAGCCAGAAAGGTGAGCTTGTTGACAATCCTGGCCCCCAGACCCATTTTGCTAACCACGTCTTCAGCTCTTTCCTAAATGGTAGCAACTGGGCCTGGAGGCATAGTTCTACCGGGAGGCGGTTCCATAATGTGGGGGCTGTGACCTAGAAGGCCCTTTTCCTTTTGCTGGAGAGGCGGGCCTCCTCAACGGATGGTATCTGAAGGGTGCCCTCTCGGTTTGCTCTTGTGGGATGGGTCATTGTCCTAGGGACAAAGTGGCCCCTGAGGTATCCTGGTCTGCTACCATGAAGGGCTTTAAAGGTGGCAACCAGCACCTTGAATTCCACCCGGTGACATATAGGCAGCCAGTGCAGCTCCTGGAGCAGTGGTGAGGCGCAGGTGAAAAGACTACACTCCATGGGCCCCTGCATTCTGCACCAACTGCAGTCTCTGGATGGTCATCAAGAGCAGCCCCATGTAGAGCGCATTACAATAGTCCAAACGGGAGGTGACCAGGGCATGGGTGACTGTGAGCAAGGCCTCCCAGTCCAGGAGTGGGTGCAATTGATTAATAACACACACATGCCTGAAGGCCCTCCTGGCCACAGCTGTAACCTGCTCCTGGAGCAGAAGCTGTGAGTCGGAGGACCCCCAGGTTCTGCACCTGGTCAGATTGGGGCAACGATGCCCTATCCCAAACCAGCAGTGATAACTTCTTATGAGGACCTGGTCCCCTCACCCACAGCCACTCAGTCTTGCCAGGATTCAGCTACAGCTGACCCTAACCACCTCCAGGCAGCTGGTCCTCCAGGACCTTGACCACATCGCTGGGATCACCATGGGCAGAGATATACAGCTGAGTATCATCAGCATACTGATGATATCTCACCCAGTGGGATCAGATGATCTCACCCTGCGGTTTCATGTAGATGTTGAAGAGTAGAGGCGAGAGGACCAAACCCTGTGGCACCCCACAAGTAAGATTTATTTATTTATTTATTTATTTATATTTGTTTATCACCCTCCTCCTAGAAGGGACCCAAGGTAATTTACAACAATTATGAAACAATTTAAAAGATTAAAAACTACAAAAGGAAGCTGATGCTTCAGAAACGGCCGTGTGGAGAGAAATAAGTGCCTAGCTTCCTGTGGAAATGGTTTGATAACGCCAAACAGCTCTTCTGCTGTTGTTCAACATACATTTCTAAGGCAAAACTACCTGCTGTGCCTGATGAAGAGGTTTTGGACCTTGAAAGCTTGTGCAACATTTTTTTTTTTTAGTGATCCAATAAAGGCATTGCCTTCTTCCTGCATTTGCTGCAATTTTTATAACACTGCATTCCAGTTTCCCATTTCCATCACAGAAGAGAGGAAGAAGTAGTAGCTTTCCCATCATATCACCCATTTAGGAAAGATACTAAATAATACATTATTAAGGTACATTAAGATACTTACCAAAGCATCAACTAGAGGATCATGATGTTCCGGAGCTGCTGGTAAGGAAACAGAACCCCTCTCTTGACCCTTTTATATTAACTGATTGCATCTGCCAGCATTAGCAGTCTGTTTTTAAATAGCTTTTACTGATGCTCGGGAAAGACTTGGTCTATATGTGGTCTGGGCCAGAATGGGCTTTTGGAAAACATCCAGAATTGAACCATCAAGTATTTCATTACTGAAAAAAAAATGTTCCCATGACACTCCCATGTATCAATGCTTGTTGTGAGAGAAGGAATGAAGTAGCACGGGGATTCTCAACCTGTGGCCTGTGGGTCAGATGTGGCCCATGGCACCATTTCATGTGGGCCCCCACTGCCTCTACCACACCAGGAAGTACCATGTGGTGGAGAAAGGGCAAAATCGCCGGCCGGCCCCTGAAGCTGTCTGAGGGAGCGTGACCCGGCCCCCGGGTTAAAAAGGTTGAAAACTCCTGAAGTAGTAAATAGCAATTATGAACATATTTCATGTGCGCAACAAGAAGGACAAAGTTAACATTGCTCATTTTTAGAGTTGTGAAAAATGGATCTACAAAGAGGTGGGTCAATTCACTTGTTAGAATTTCTTGTAGGTGTTATTAAATAGTCAAAGCCAAGAATGGATGAATCCAGATTGTTGTTGTTGTTTGTTGTTGTTCGATTTGTATGCTTAAATTTTCATCCTGGCTACAGGTACCTCTTTTGGTGAAGCAGGCTCTCCTTTTCCCAGTGGTGCTCCTGTCTAGAAAATTTAATTTTATATTACATTATGTGAAATAGTGTGCAGGACAGCTGACACACCTAATTTGAAACAATTTTAAGTAGTGGGAAATAATAAAAATATTAAAACTATCACAGTAACAAAAAGTTTAATAGACTAAATTGAAAAGAAATATCTTCATGATCTTCCTCAAGGAAGTAATTACAGGAACTGATTTCAGCTTCAAAAGGAGTTCATCCATCATCTGTCAGATCCTCCTCTGCAGAGCTTAGCAGTTGAACAGGTTTAGTATGTTGAGTCTCCAGTTGGGAGTCAAGCCCCTGGCGGGTCATTCACAGACCGGGCCCCTAAATGAGAGGCTGAGAACATAATAAAAGTTGAGCTCTAGAGGTCTGTGTGGAAAATCCACTTAACCTGCCACCCTGTTCCTTGCTGAGGTCTGTTGGAAGTCAGGCATGGAGGCTGTGGTCCTCTTCCTCCCACCCTTCTCAGTATGCTCCCCTTTTTGTGATTAACTCATCACTAACTCTAAGCTTAGGGAAGCTGCACAGTTCCCAGTGTCTTCTTGCAGGGGATGATAGGAAATGGATTCCAAAAAGGTAATGATTCCCACACTCTGGGAGTTCTGTACTAACACATTTATGGAGTTTTCCTTCTGATAAACCAATAAGCTGGAAAGGAAGGAAGAAAGGACTCAAATTCTATGCCAGTGGTGATGAGTGCCCAAATTGCTGCCTGTGTCGCATCCTCATGCCGCGTGTGAGCCACTCACCTTACCACAGACAGGAAGTGCTCACATTGGGCTGCTGGGCAGAGGGGCGGGGCAAACTGTACTGGGGGAAGGAGGAATTGCTTCCATTGGGTTGCTAGACAGGGGGTGGGGCAAACTCTGTGCTGGGGAAGGAGGAAGCATTCCCATTGGGCTTCTGGGCAGAGGGGTAGGGCAAACTCTGTCCTGGGGTGATGGCGCACATGCCCACAGAGAGGGTTCTGAGTACTCTCTGTGGCAGGTTTGCCACCACCACTGTTTATGCTGTCTATACCATGAAGTCTCTCTGCAACTGGAAAAGCAGCAAGAAATGCATTTGGATTGTGCATAAGAAACCCATCTACCTCCTCAGCATGCTTCTAATCTGTAATTTGCTATACAGTAAAACCTCGGATAACACTAAAACTTGGTGCCACAAGTCTTAGTATTATCCGATGTTTAATGTTATCTGATGCATTTATCGGATAACGTTAAAATCCTATGGGATGCATAGGAAAACATTAAAACTCCGTAGAGATACATTGACACCAGCACAGGCTTTAGCGAACGTTATCCTATGCATCCCATAGGATTTTAACGTTATTCAATGCAATTTTTTCCCAGATTGCTTAACGTTATGCAGTTTTAGCGTTATCTGATACAAACGTTATCCGAGGTATTACTGTATACAGTATATGAATTCTATCCTGCCCATTTTGAGGCTATTTTACTGTGGCATCTGGCTTGACTTCTTATGCCTGTGACGGGTCTCTGTATAAAAACTTACATTTGAAAAAAAGAAAAGAGGAAAGTACTTCAATTACAGCAGTTCGCTCATTTGCCCTTTAGCCTATTTAAAAGCACAGCTGGGAGTTGTGCCAGCAGAATTACCAGTAAACAATTAATGCAAATAAGATCTTTTGCAAAACTGTGTTCATACCATTGCTGTATGATGGGATGATTCAACTGCAGTCTCTAGGACTGATGCCATGAGTGAACCATCTGTGATAGCCAAAATGCAGGCACAAAAAGCATGAGCAATATAGTGACAAAACAGAGATGTTGTCTTTCTGACAGCTGATCTCTGTCATGAAGAATTCTTGTAACAAGATGACTTTTTCCATTACAGGTCATAACGTTCAGCTCCCCTCCCACCAAATCCCTCTTCATTTGTGTTGCTTAAATGTTTGTAAACTGGTTTTGCAATGCTTAGTTTGCTGGCATGCCAAGGTTCACCATCATGGACCTAGAGTGCCAGGGTTCGCCATCATGGACCTAGAGAAGCGCACTAATTTTGGTTAGCACATAATAGAGGTGACAGCCAAAGATCTGAAACCTCTTTGCTATTCACTCTGTGTTTGAGGTTTTGTTTTTCAACCCGCTGGCTAAGCCACTACTGTTGGCAAAAGTTTCACAGGCTCAAGAGTTAATCATCACAATTGTACATGTTGAGGAAAGCTAAAGTAACAGCCAGTTGCTGCTTACCCTTCAGAATACAGAATGATTATGTGTTGCATTTATCCTGCCTTTCTTCTAGGCTTGGCAGCTCAAAATAACAAATAGAGTCCCCTCATTTTTATCCTCACAACAAGCCTGTGAGATAACAGCTTAATCTGAGAGAGACTGATTTGCCTAAACTCACCTAACCATCTTCATTACCAAGATGAGATTTCAACTCAGGTTGCTTCAGTCTTGGTGCTACACTAAGTGCTAAACTTTGTGTTGTGTTTTTTAAAATGTCATTTTAAGGAATGGAGGTTTATCAAGGCACAGAAGCTTATTACATAGCAAATGTGTTTGTCTTTAGGATTCCACAAGACTCCTTGATTAAGGGGATTCAATCATTCTGATGAGGATAGGATTGGTCGGGTTTGGATTGGTTCTGGGATTCATCCAAAGCAAACATTCCAGTGGGAATTTGTCAGGATCATAAAGTGTTTAATCAGTGATCCAGTTCAGGATGTTGACAAATTAGTATCTTCCCCTGTTTGACAGAAGGCAAGGGAAGTGAGGGGGGAAATCTGCCTGTATATATAGACCCGTGATGGTGAACCTTGGCACTCCAGGTCCCCTTGGACTTCAGTTCCCAGAAGCCCAAGTCTCTCTGTGACTATAGACGGATGGGTTTACTGGCACTCCAGGTGTACTTGGACTTCAATTCCCAGAAGCCCAAGTCCCTCTGAATCCACACAAATTGGTTTACTGGCACTTCAGGTGTTCTTGGATTTCAATTCCCAGAAGCCCAAGTCTCTGTGAATCCAAACAAATGGGTTTACTGGCACTCCAGGTGTTCTTGGACTTCAATTCCCAGAAGTACAAGTCTTTGTGAATCCACATGAATGGGTTTACTGTGTGTGTGCACAGTAAACCCATTCATGTGGATTCACAGAGACTTGGGATTCTAGGAATTGAAGTCCAAGAACACCTGGAGTGCCAAGGCTTGCCATCACTGATATAGACTATCACTGTTGTACTACATTTAAAAAAATATTTTTTCAATTCCCCTGGCCTCTACTGAGCAGAGCAAGTGATTAATTTGCCAGTATCCATAAGTGGCTCGCTTACTAAACCGCTTCCTGATATTGGCAAATTTACACTATTGTGATCTAGGTGACCATACATCAAGAATTTATTTATTATTTACACTTATATCCCGCCCCTCTAGGGAAAACAATCATCCCTACTCAGGGCGGCTAACATGTTTATCTGGAACAATCCTTAATTATTCCAAATAAGCTGTAGCCTGCAACCTTAGAACACTCTGGGATAGAGGACGCTCCCGCCTTCCCTCCGGACTCGCCATCACGCCGGGGGAGAGGACCTTCAGCTGCGGGCGGTGAGGCAACGCTCCCGCCCTCCCCCAGGCCCCGTCACCTCTGCCCGGGAGACGATAAGAGCGCGGCAGCAACGGCGGTGGAGTGAGGACGCTCCCACCTTCCCTCCGGACTCGCCATCACGCCGGGGGAGAGGACCTTCAGCTGCGGGCGGTGAGGCAATGCTCCCGCCCTCCCCCGGGCCCCGTCACCTCTGCCCGGGAGACGATAAGAGCGCGGCAGCAACGGCGGTGGAGTGAGGACGCTCCCGCCTTCCCTCCAGACTCGCCATCACGCCGGGGGAGAGGACCTTCAGCTGCGGTCGGTGAGGCAACGCTCCCGCCCTCCACCGGGCCCCGTCACCTCTGCCCGGGAGACGATAAAAGCGCGGCAGCAACGGCGGTGGAGTGAGGACGCTCCTGCCTTCCCTCCGGACTCGCCATCACGCCGGGGGAGAGGACCTTCAGCTGCGGGCGGTGAGGCAACGCTCCCGCCCTCCCCCGGGCCCCGTCACCTCTGCCCGGGAGACGATAAGAGCGCGGCAGCAACGGCGGTGGAGTGAGGACGCTCCCGCCTTCCCTCCAGACTCGCCATCACGCCGGGGGAGAGGACCTTCAGCTGCGGTCGGTGAGGCAACGCTCCCGCCCTCCCCCGGGCCCCGTCACCTCTGCCCGGGAGACGATAAGAGCGCGGCAGCAACGGCGGTGGAGTGAGGACGCTCCCGCCTTCCCTCCGGACTCGCCATCACGCCGGGGGAGAGGACCTTCAGCTGCGGGCGGTGAGGCAACGCTCCCGCCCTCCCCCGGGCCCCATCACCTCTGCCCGAGAGACGATAAAAGCGCAGCGGCTCGAGCAGCCACCGCCACCAGAAATACCTGCGGTGGGGCAGACCAACTTGTCACTTATTGCCGGTTTAGTAATTGTTTTTGTTTAGTTTTTTGCTTTTCTATGTGTAAACTGAACTGATACTAGAAGTTTGATTGTTGTTTGATATTGTTGTTAGTGAATTTTGATGCTGTAACGACTTATATTACAGTATCTTTGATTATTCTTAGGATGTTTTAACCTAATGTTTTGACTGTATTATATTTGTTATATTGATATGTTGTTGCTCTTATATTTGATATTGTAACATTGTAAGCCGCTCTGAGTTGCTTCGGCAAGGAGAGCGGCATATAAATACAAATATAATAATAATAATAATAATAATAATAATAATAATAATAATAATAATAATAATAATAATAATAATAATAATAATAATAATAATAATAATAATAATAATAATAATAGGTCTGCATTAGAAACAGTTTGGAGCACTCGTAACAAAAATGCCATGTAGTCGGCATTTTTAAGAGCTCTCCCACCCATTCCAAAAAAAGGGCTACACAGTAGGCTAAATTCCTTTGTAACTGACCTCTAAACTGTGTGATCAGCTGATGTAGGTTCAAATCCCTACTGAGGCATGGAAATTTAGGTATGCATGTATTGCCGTGGTTAACCCCTCTTTCAGTACTGTATTTCACTTACAGTACTTTGAAAATGCTAATAATGTAAAGTTAAAGGTCTCCCTTGTGTCTGACTCTACAGGATAGTGCTCATCTCTGTTTATAGTCAAAGAGCCAGCACTGTCTGAGTCTGCAGACATTTCTGTGATCATGTGGCAGGCATGACTAGATGCTGGAGCAAACAGAACAATATTACATTTCCCACTAAAGGTAACCACCTATTTATCTACTTGCAATTTCTTGCTTTCGAACTGCTAGGTTGTGCCAGGAGCTTGGACAGATGACGGGAGCTCACTCTGTCATTCAGCAGCCAGGACTTAAACTGCTGACCTGTCGAACATCCAGTCATCAAGATCTGCATCTTAACCACTAAGCCACCACAGCACCATAGCTACTAAGGTCACCATTAAATTGAAAATAGTATAACAGTGCATAACAAAAACAATCTACCTTTCAGAATTGTTGATGGGTTTTTAAAAAGAGGACCATGTCCACAACTTTGAGCAATGTGGAGGAACGGTAGGAAAGAAATGCAAAAAATAAAACAAGACAACACAATTGTTTCAGTTATGTGATCTTTGCCTTGCATTGTCAGTGGATTGGGTTGTCAGTATTTAAACATAAATATAATGCACCGAGTAATCCAGGTGCTGCCTGTTGTAACCTGTGTAATCTAGCGAGATGTCTGCCCTCAAGCACCAATCCAAATAATTGGAATTATGTAATCCTGTCACATTAGGAACACATGGTGTGATAAGAACAGAACATGCCTTTGGGCATTTTTCTCAGGAAGAGGATTTGTATGGGGGCTGCAGTTCAGAAGACTCTGTTAATACTGAAAAAAAGACTATAGATCCTGGTGGCACACAAGAGCCAGGGAGAAGATTTGTAACCTCTTCTGTATTGTATGCATGTGTTCATTGGTGGCAAATGCTGCTCCCCCATTAAAGTCTTCTGAAGTTCCCGTTCTGGAAATCAATAGATGGTGCTTTATTGGAAAAACTGGAGTTGCGGTGGCTCAGTGGTTAAGAAACTCACCTTGTTAGCTGGAAGGCCGGCAAGTCAGCAGTTTGAAACCCGGGTACTACATGATGGTTTGAACGCCCGTCTCTGTCCCAGCTCTTGGGGACATAAAAGAAGCCTCATTCAGGCGTCCCCTGAGCAGAATTTCTCCAGCAAAAAATCCTTTCAACCCAGAATAATGTCTGACACAAAATTATTATTATTGGAATAACTTTTCCTTCCTCCCAGTGGCCACAAAGAGATGCACCACGGATGGGTGTATGAGTTGTGAAGCTTGAACATTTCTGCATTTGGCATCATTAATTCTACTACAGTAAAACGAAGCATAAAGAGTGCCTCGCTTAGAGACTAACTCCCTTAAAGAGCAATTTTTTCCTGAATGGTCCTTTCGCTTAACAACTAAAAACAACCAAAAACTCACTTAACAACTAAATCGGGGTTCGCAATCCCCCCGCCAGAAGTCACAATTGGTCACTTACAATGGCAGTGGTGGCGCTTTTTCCAAGTGTTTCACTTAAAGAGCAACTCGCTTAAAGAGCAATCCCATGGAACACATTATGCTCTTTAAGTGAGGTACCACTGTAGTTCATTATACATAGGTAAAGGTTGCCCATGCTCGAAAGCCAGTCATGTCTGACTCTAGGGTTCAGTGCTCATCTCAGTTTACAGTCAGAGAGCCAGTGCTGTATGCATCTGGAGATGTTTCCTCAACATGTGGCAGGCATGCCTAGATCCTAGAGTGCACGGAATCTGTTTATCAGCTTGCAATTTCTTGTTTCTGAACTGCTAGGTTGACAGGAGCTGGGACAGAGATGGGCGCTCACTCTGTCATGCAGCTCTCTGGTCTCGACCTGCCAACCTTCCAATCATCTAGTTCAGCATCTTAACTGCTGAGCCACCACAGTCCCCTCATTATACATACTCTGATCCAAAATCTGTAATGCTCTTTGGTCCTCCTGCAGAAATTACAGTATGGTTGATCGCTGGTTAGCAAAGACCTGGGCTCCCTCTGCTGATCTGTGCTAAGACAGACCATTGCTGCCATTGTTCTGCTTTACGTTTGTGATGCCTTAACTCCATACAGGCCAGTTGTGGTAATCTAGATCTTGGGAAAGTTACTTTTGGACCCAAACTTCCAGAATCCCCTCTGGCATTACAGTCCAGAAAAGTAACTTTCTCAAGCTCCAACCTGACTCTGTGTATAAAAATGAACAGTTAGGAACAACGCTGGAAATGTTCTGTACCAACTGCTCAGTCAGAATGAAGGGTTCTTTTGCATGACAGTTTTCTTGGCTGGGAGAAGCAGATTTCATTATAACATAATTGCACTACATAAAACACCTAAACTAAAGACGTTAAATCACCAGTTGTTAATCCAATATAGAGAATTTGATGACAATATTTGATGTTGTATTTAGGCTTATTTCTATTAACATAAGAGCCAATGTGCAGGTTTTTTCAACTTTGGGACCCCATGTGTTCTTGGACTGCAAAATGCTAATTAACTTGTTAACCACTCAGAGGGTGTATATAAGTGTGATTGCTTTGCCCAGAGCAGAATAGATACCCAAGGTTGAGAAACCTAGTGGATTCTGTGTCGGACTAGATCAGGACATAGGAGATCTGGATTCAGTCCCTGCTCCCCCATGAGAAGTAACAATGGTAAACTGCTCTCTTAGCTTCTCATATACAGTACCTTGAAAACTCTATGAGGGTCACCATAAATCAGGAGTGACTTGCTAGAACATGTCAGCAACAACAGAATATCAAATTGAGACAGTCATAAATTGAAAATAGCTGTAAAACATCTGTTAAAAACAGCTTGGAACAAAGTTTCCAAGTATTATCTAAAAATTGACAGAGGACTGCAGTGCCTCAAGTGGCTAATATGCTGACTGGAAGGCGGGAGGTCAGCAGTTCGATTCCCAAGTACTACAGGATGGAATGAGCTCCTGTCTTTGTCCCAGCTCCTGCCAACCTAGCAGTTTGAAAGCAAGAAATTGCAAGTAGATAAACAGGGACAACTTTGGTGGGAAGGTAAACAGCATTCTGTGCGCTCCAGTATCTAGTCATGCCTGCCACATGACCATGGGAACATCTGCAGAATCAGACAGTGCTGGCTCTTTGGCTATGAAACAGAGATGAGCACTGAACCCTAGAGTCAGATATGACTTGCTTTCGAGCAAGGGCAACCTTTACTTTAGTGGAAGGTACCACTTTAAAAGAGCTGTCTTTAAGGCTGCCATTTTCATATTTCTTGCTGTGAGATATGAGAGGCTGATATTAAGTTGTTGGCAAGCATGAATACATGCAGACTGTCCTTCGAATTTGCTCACCTAAATGGCCATAAAAGTCTTGAAAGCATAGAGGCTCTGTTCCTTACATGACTCTTCCTGTTAATCTTCACAGAAAAAGCATTCCAACATATAGGAAGGCGATTGGAGCTCTCTGTTGGATGGATAAATGTCTTTGTTTATTTTCTTTATATACTCCTAAGCTGTCAAAATGCTCTCAGGCTCATAAACACCCGAAATATTCAAATAAGAAATAACTAAAACAAAAAGACCAACTAGGCAAAGCTGCTTCTCTTGAAAGTCTGGGTATAAGTATGAGTAAGGGTTGTACTTATTCTTTTGTCTCATAATACAGTCTAGTTGCTGCAGCAATCACAACATTTTGCTCCTTACACTCTAACAGTGTTGCTTCAACTGACACCTTTCCTTAACATGAAAAAAGAACTAGTGCAGACCAAATAAAGAATTTTTTGGATGACGGAATCTGTAGTCCTTAGTAGAGAAATTTCCTAAAGTGGAACAGTAGAAGCAATAAAAGTGTCAGAGATTTGGATTTAAAGCCTTAATTGTTCTCCTTCTGCATAGCATACCAGTAGCTCTTAACTTTGATGGGATTTCCATGTCAAAATTGCCCAGGGGATGCCTCCAAATTCATCATGTTACCTTGCCTTCATATGAACAAATGTTCTCTCATCACTATTTAAAACAAGAGCTGGCATCCATCACCACAGAATGAGCTTGGCAGATAATGCCTATTATCTTTTGAAACTTGGTAGCTGAAATAAGAAGAATTGCAAGAGAAACAGATGTAGATGAAGCAGGACTGTAGTCCCGGGGGGGGGGGGCAGGGGGAGAAAACCCTCCTGAACTAACAGCCTGCCCCCCACCCACCCCACCCTGTGGTGCCAATGTTATATACTGTATGTGAGTGTGACTTTGTTGCCCCTCCTGCAAACTTTTTGCCCCTCTTGGAAAATTTTTCGGGAGCCCCCACTCCCAAATCTAGAATCCTGGCTACAGCCTTGAGATGAACACTCAAGAGGTTCACAGGAAAGCAGGAAGATGGCTTCGATCCCTGTAACAAATGAGCACCTTGGAAGAAATTGAACATACAGTATAAGACCTGCATTCTGGTGTGCATGCTTAAATATTGCTTCATGAACAGCCTGGTCGTTGATATAGACAATTGAGGCTGCAAACCCTCGTGAAACAGATTTGTGGGTTTATGTGCAGCAGAAATACCTGATACATTCTGCAATAGCTGACTCATCCCAGGTTTCTCCCTGGCAGGCTTCTCCAGGGTGGTGGTGACAGGGGGGCCTGGCATATTGGCAGGGGCTTCTCCGGAGGGTGTGTGTGTAAACTGAGGGTGCGCTTGTGCATTTTGAAGAATGCAATGAAGGCATGTGGCTGTCCTGGTTTTGTGGGAGAGAATTATGGCAACCCTAGTTGTGGCACATGATAGTAGAAGGAATGAAAGATTGGAATCAAATGGGTTAGGCCAGGGGTCTAGCCCATTAGAGTCCAATTTTTAATTCCTTCTAATATCAAGTGTCACAACTGAAGTGACCCAACAGGTAGTGGCAGCACACTTTATCAAATATGGCTCCCCAGATTTTCTTGAACTTCAGTTCCCAGAAGCCCTGATCAGCAGGTGTGCTAACTTGGACCTCTGGGAATTGAAGTCCAAGAACACCTGGAGAGCCTAGTTTGCTGACCCCTGGGCTAGGCTCTTTACATCTGCTTCTTTGACTGTATGGACATCGAGTTGCTCTTTGGAAACAAGGAACTTTCTTGATTGGGGTTGAGTTCCAGGAGAAGCAAACATCTCATCTTAGGTTCAAAATCTATAATAAAGTTAGCAAGTCATTAGAAAGTGTCAGTTCTTCAAAGCTTTGTACCTCTTTGATCAGATCTGCAGATAATAATGATAATAATTTTGTGTCAGAAATTGTTCTGGGTTGAAAGGATTTTTGCTAGAGAAACTCCGTTCAGGGGACCCCCGGATGAGGCTTCTTTCATGTCCCCAAGATCTTTTTCCCACTGAAGTGGTCCCTAATGATCCACTTGCAATTTCTTGCTTTTGAACTGCTAGGTGGCAGGAGCTGGGACAGACAACGGGAGCTCACTCTGTCAGGCAGTAGCCGGGTCTCAATCTGCTGACTTGTCATCCTTCGAGCTAACAAGGCAAGCTTCTTAACCACTGAGCCACTGCAGATCTGCAAATGAAGCCTGTGTTCTTGATGACCAGCCACAAAACAAAAACAAACTAATTTGCAAAATATGGAGGCAAATTAAACAAATGCCTTTTACCTTTTGAGGCAGTTACACTTCTAATTGTGTACTAATGGTATCATATATCTTAATCTGAAGAGCAGTCATTAAAATTGTGGAATTAGGTATCAGTATCTGTCACCCTAATAAGTGGATCACTTTATAGGAAGAGACAGTGTGACTTCATCCAGAAATTATGAGATGAGGTCCATGAGATTATCCTGATGTCACTACAGCCATCATCCACTGCAAGTTACCTCTCACCCAGGGGTGTTATTTTGGAGATGTCATTTGGGCATCAGTGAAGTGAGAGGAAGAGTGTCTAGGCTTGTAATGAGTATGTCTCTTGATATTCTTATTTTATTTCTTCTTTCTCATTATGTTATTTTGCTTTCTTCTGTGCTGCAGGGAATGCTGGTGTAAATATGGGATCAGCAGATAGTGGTGTGATAGGACTGTAAGAATAGTAGCAATTAATTTAATAAGAATCCAATGGCTCACCGTTTGTTCATCATTGTATATCCTCATGTCTTGCCTTCATCTTCAAGGATTTTTTTTAAAAAAACAAGGGTTTTAGACTGATGATTTTCTTGACACGTTGAAAAAGCCTCTGAACTGTTGGACAAAACTCTTGTCAAACTCCCTCCAGTCCTACTGCCTGCACTTAAAAGGCTCTCCTAGTTGTCAACGCCCTAACACCTTCTGGTGGTGGGGCTTGGGGGGTTGTGAGACTTCTCATTAATCTCATGTATTGTGGACAAATGCACCCCTTTTGACATCTCAGCAATTTAGTTCTTCAGTAGGATAGAGATATCTTGGAATAATCAAATCTAAATCACAGGCTTACCTGGCTTGCCACCTTTGAGCATCGGAAGAAACTCTTGTCTCTCTTCTTCTGGATTACATTGACTCCCTGCCTTCTTTCTTGTCCCTGTGCCTGGGGAATTGAGAACACACCAAACACCAGCCATCATCTGTTGTGAT
Source organism: Furcifer pardalis (assembly GCA_030440675.1). Classification (NCBI taxonomy): domain Eukaryota; kingdom Metazoa; phylum Chordata; class Lepidosauria; order Squamata; family Chamaeleonidae; genus Furcifer; species Furcifer pardalis. Next base: position 103,773,893 of record CP126897.1, read on the forward strand.
CGCATCTTTTGCTGGACCTGGAACATTGCCATTTTGTTTTGTTATTTTCCCTGGGAAACACCCCCCCCCCCGCCCCTTTTCAGTGCTTTTCTATGGACATCTCAAACCAAGGTGCGGAATCTTTCAGAGCTGTAAGTAATGGATTTGTATGAGTCATCTTGTGTTTTTTTCCTTTCAAGCTGTAGAAAAAAAACCCCAGATAAACCATGCCTGTTAAAGGGGAAATTGTGTATTATTTTATATGAGACTAGGCTGAGGAAAATAAGTATTTGTTAGAGATTAAGAGAAATACATAATCCTTGTGCATTTACTGTGTAGATGTTATAGATAATATTTTGTTTATTTTGCATGCATAACTGCCACAGTGATTGCTTTCTTAATTACAACAAGGTGAGAGGCAGTATACTGTGTCCTCTCCTTTAGTGTTGTTGTTGTTGTTTAGTCCATAACTTTTCCCCCTTTCACAATTGGAAGAAAAGAGATCCAATGCAAGATGGGGGTGGGTTGGAGCGTGAGGGTGTGGGTGTGTAATCGGTTGAATTTTTGCTTAGCCATCTGTCCTCTGTACCCTGCAATGTCTGCCTTCTCATTCTGCACAGCCGATAAAAACAGTCTTAGCCTCCTAAGCACTTTGGTGTTGCTGTCCATGGCAAATGTTGTTTGTTGTCGTGGTGATTTGTAGCTGAATTGACTCGGGGGTTCCTGTTGGGAGGCTCCTGTTGTCACTGTAAATGTCAGGCGCACAAATGACATGAATATTGGCACAAACAATATTTTGTCTGTAGAATCCTTTGAAATGTGGGAGGGTGTGAAGACATGATTCTTTTGGTTTGCCTTGTGCTTTATGCTGATCAGAAGGTACTGACTGAAGCTCAGTACCTGATAAGTAGGTGTTGAGTTTGTTCAGATGTCATGCATCACATAACGAGCTTATTGAATGGCTTCATGTAATTAAAACAATTTTAACCCTGTGATTCTCACACACACAAACCAATGTGCAATACCGATATTACATCTTTCAGTGGCTCTGCAGCTATTTGACAGCTGTGTAACTCCTTTTGGAAAAGTTCCTGTATGATATACTCTCAGGTCCTTAACAATTAAGGTGGAAAGGTTTTGTGGCTGAAAGGGGAAGGCTGGGATAGTAGACCAAAAGCTAAGTTACTGCTAGCTGGGACCCTTTTCCTTCCTTCCTTCCAGCAGAATGTTCCACTTAACCTTGACAGTTAAGTGGAACATTTTACTGGCAGTTTAGAATGATGGGCAGATGCTTTTGTGTCTCAAGGCAGATTGCTGAGCCAGGGTGATCCCCCATCTCTACCTGTTGGGGGCTGGAAGGTAAGGAGAAAATTCTGCTGATTTGGAAAAGGTGATTGGTAGATGTATAGTGGCTGCTGTTGTTCTAGCTGCAGGTAGGGTGGTCCCCATCTTCCCCTATGATTATTAAATCGCTGATTCCCAAACCCAGGGCTCCAGTTGTTCTTGACCTAAATAACTTCTTAACTATTGGCCGGGATGGTGAAAGCTTCTGGGAGTTTTATTTAGTTTATTTGGAATTTTTAATCACAACAGGCATATATTTATACAGTCAAACCTTGCATAAAGAGCGTCTCGCTTAAAGAGTAACTCGCTTAAAGAGCAGAATTTTCTCTGAATGTTCGCTTCGCTTAACAAATAAAACCAACCAAAAACTCGCTTAACAAATAAATTGGGGTTCGCAATCCCCCCCACAACTGGTAATTTACAATGGTATTTCGCTTAAAGAGCAAACTCGCTTAGAGCAATCCTGTGGAACGCATTATGCTCTTTAAGCGAGGTACAACTGTATATATATTTAACCATGAGCTAGGTAAAGGTAAAGGTCACCCTTGCTCAAAAGCCAGTCGTATCCTACTCTATGGTTCAGGACACATCTCTGTTTATAACTGAAGAGCCAGCATGTCTGCATCTGCAGACATTTCCATGGACATGTGCCAGGCATGGCTAGACACCGTAGTGCTTGGAATGCTGTTTACCTTCCCACCGAAGTGGTACCTATTTATGTACACTAGTACCTTGAATAATGATGATACATGGTTCCACAAGTCTCAGCATTATCCGGTTTTTAATGTTGTGCAATGCATTGATTGCACAACGTTAAAAAAAAAGCCCTGTTCCCTTTCTGAAGAGGAAGTGGAACAGGTGGCAATCCACCTGCCTCTTTGGAAAGGGCAGTGGGGATTTCATGAGTAGAATCCCCACTGCCCTTTCCAAAGAGGCAGGTGGATTGCAGCGTGGGATCGGCTGCTTGGGTTGGGGTTTGAAACCCCCCAACGCAAGCGCAGATTCGACGTTGCGATCGCAGTGTCTGGGGAGATTGAGAACAGTGTGGATCGGGTCCCCCGACGTCCCCAGAGGTGGCAGGGGTGCTGGAGAGCCCGAAATGGGCAAAAAAAACCAAACCCTTCCCCCCCCTTTTTTTGCTCATTTTGGGCTCTCTGGCACCCCTGCCAGCTCTGTGGAGATCGGGGGACCCGATCCACACTGTTCCCGACGTTCCCCGACCTACCCGGCTGGTGCAGTAAGGCACCCCTCTGCAGCCGTTGGGTGGTTGGGGAAGCCGATGGGGGAGCCCCCCTGGCTTTCCAGCCACCCCGCCCCTGCCTTCGCAGCTGCGGGGTGGCTGTTGAGCCAAACAGGGAGCCCCCATTCAGCTTCCCTGCTATGAACGATTACCTCGGATAATGCTAACTGAACGTTAAACGATGCAAAATAATAATAATTTTTTTTGCATCGTTATCCGATTCTAGCGTTATCCGATGCAAATGTTATCTGTACAGTACTTTCATTTTCTTGCTCTCAAACTGCTAGGTTGGCAGGATCTGGGACAGAGATGGGAGCTAAAAATTTCCCAGTAATTTAGAATCAGGTGAGAGGATGAAATGTTTGGAAACCACTGCTCTAAAGATTGCTGTCACACTGGGATTCTTTAGTACAGTAATACCTCATATAACATTAGTATCGAATAACACGAAAATCGCATAACATCAAGGAATCTGGGGGGAAGAATTGTATCAGATAACATTAAGATCCTATGGGATGCTTCAGATAACAACCGCGAAAGCCTGTGTGGTTACAATGTATCTCTATGGATCCCATAGAGGATCAGATAACACGAAAAATCATATAACACGAAGACTTGTGGAACCAGGTTTTAGTGTTATATGAGGTTTTACTGTACAGTACATCTAAGGCAGGAGGATTTTTTTAAAAAGACAAGAATCAAAGTTTAGGTACAGGATTCACACAGTAATTAATATACAGTTCTGTGTATTTTATCCCTTAGTGTCAGTCTTCGAGAGCAAGACTCATCTATAATGACTCAAAAGATCAGTTCCTTTCAGTAAAGTTCTTTGAAATATTAAATGAAAGGCTCCTTTTTTTTATATAAAGCTGAAAATCTTCTGATTGCTTCCTAACTATGCTATCTTTGATTGTTCCACTGTCAGTTTCTGTTCCTGCAGCAGTGGGTGAAGGCTTTAATTGCAGATTTTTCTCTCAGCATGTCTTTTTCACATTGTGAAACCATGTTAGATGTAGTATGAGAAAGCTCAGAAAGGAGAAGACACCAATAATGAAAACCTTCCCTCTGCGCTAGATAAGAAACTAAGGAAGTGTTTTGGTTTAAAGCTCTGAAGAACCTATATTGTCAAAATGGCACATGGCTGTAATAAATGTGTCCACTTCCACTTTTGGGTGTGGCCGCAGTGGGCCACATGAAATGGTGCCATGGGCTGGGTCTGGCCCACAGGCCGTAGGTTGGGAACCCCTGTTATAGGTCTTAAAAGGCTTGTTGACTTTTGTATTATAATTATTTGATATATAAGAATAATATATTAAATGTACTGGATCCAGCTTTTAGAAATCTCATTTTAAGTGCACAATACAAAATATGTTTTAATAAGGACACATGGCCAGAATGTTTTTTTAAAAACAATCTTGTGGTTTAAGATGAAATTCCAGCTTCTTCGGTCTCAATGCAACTTTTGACAATTGTAATCAGACTATATAGACAAAAAGGATGGTGTTTGTAAAGTGCAGAGATGTGCAAAGCTTGGGAATGGGAAGTTTCCAAGTTACAGCTGTTCAAAATAAACATATGCAGTGTGCATTCCTGGCTGAGTTGTTCACGGATGTAATAAATTTACTGTAAAGTCAATATTTGGAATTCAATCAGAACTTCTTATCAAGTTTGTGAGTAAAGAGTTTTCTTCGAGATTTCCCAAAGTACTCATTTCATTAAAGGAAAATAATAATAATGATTGGACACTTTTTGTTTTTCTCGTATGAGGTTGCAAAAGTCCTGAGTGATTCATGACACATTGAGTGCAGACCTCATGCCCATTGCATTCCTGACTGTTTTGCTATTTTAATATGTCCTCAATCTGACCGAGTTAACAGCTTAATGTCATTATAGCTTCTGTGAAAGAACTAGCCTGGTTAATGCAACTCTGCCCTACTACCGGTAATATACCTAAACTGTATCATGTATCATTTGTCTCCAGCTGGTAAGGTTATGGCCCGACTTAAGAGGGTCACAAAAGCAGCATATGAATAAATGGTTTTAGGTTTTAAGAAACAGGATCAAACTAATGTGGTCCAACAGTGGGCCTTCAATCTAAAAAGCTTAAAAATCTTCTGAGTTCTTGTCAAGTGCCATCAAGTTGGAACCAATTTATAGCAACCCCAATAGGGCTTTTAGGGTAAATAATAAATTTTGTGTCAGAAATTACTCTGGCTTGAAAGGATAATGAGATACAGTATGAGCTTTCATGGTGAGTGGGAATTTGAGCTTCCTGAGTCCCAATACTCTAATAGGTAAAGGTAAAGGTCGCCCTTGCTCGAAAGCCAGTCATATCCGACTCTAGGGTTTGGTGCTCATCTCTGTTTATAGCCAAAGAACCAGTGCTGTCTGCGTCTGCAGACATTTCCATGGACGCAGGCATGCCTCAACACCGGAGTGCACAGAATCTGGTTTACCTTCCCACTGAAGTGGTCCCCATTTATCTACTTGCAATTTCTTGCTTTTGAACTGCTAGGTTGGCAGGAGCTGGGACAGAGATGGGAACTCACTCCATCATGCAGTACCTGGGAATTGAACTCTGACCTTCCTGTCTGCGAGTTCAGCATCTTAACCACTCGAGCCACCGCATTCCCTTTAATAAAAGTAAAGGTTTCCCTTGCTTGAAAGCCAGTCATATCAGACTCTAGGATTCAGTGCTCGTCTCTGTTTCAAAGCCAAATAGCTGTTGTCAAATTCCACTTTCTCAACTTCAGCTGCCTTGTGAACAGTGATGGGATGTAACAGGTTCTCACCAGTTTGCCAGAACCGGTAGTAACTTTTCCCAGTGTCCCAGAGAACAGGTAGCAGCTTTTGGGGGGAACCACCTTCGGGGCTTACCTTTTCAGTGGTTCCCCCATTGCGCATGTGCACCAAGCACTTGGTGTGCATGCATGTCTACAGTGCTTGGTGCGTATGCACAGCCTCCTTACTGTCCTCCTTGCTGTCCTTGTGTTGTGGGTGGGTGGGTGGGTTGAGGGTGTGTGTGTGTGCTTATTTTTATATTATTATTATTATTTATTTTTTTCTTTTGCTCCGCACACAATGTCATGATGTCATGATGTTGGCTCCGCCCACACTGATGACAACACGGTGGGGTAGTAAAAAATTTGACATCCCACCCCTGCTTGTGAAGCAAATGAAGGAAAATGGAACTGATTGGCATCTTGCATGGAGTTGATGCAAAGGTGAAACAAATTCAAGAGCTCAAAACTGTTTAGAGACTAAACATGCTGTATAAATTATTATTAATTTTAGCAATAATAATAACTTTCAAGCTTTAGTGGTTTTGCATGCCAGTTGATCTCTTTGCTCTTGAGAATTACTCGTGGCTATTAACCAAGAAGAATGTACAAAACAAGCAGTGAGAACAGTTATTCTTTTCCTCCGATGGTTGTGTGACAGAATAACAATTCTACTTTTTGCATTTATCAGATTTTCACACATGCATGGAGTGTCGCATGGATACAGGCAAGGAACCCTTTACCTCTTAATAGATCTACATTACTGTAGGTGTATCTTGATCAAAATCAAAAGACTCACAGGACTGCAGTGCACCTCTTATGCAAACAGTGGCTCCCTCACCTGTGTGAAAAGCTGCCCCAGTGTTGCAGTGACTATAAAACCCCGGTAATGCTGGGACCCTTATGTGGCTGCCATAAATTGCTGGAATTCTTCTTCTTTCATGTCCAGATCACACCCCAGACTGCCAAAGTGAAGCCACTTTCTTGGCTTTGTCATTGGTCAAACTTTAAGTCCTCATTGGTGCCTGTTTCTGGCAGTAATCAGCAGACCAGTAAATGAACCAGATCCTGTATCTCTCCACATTCACATAGTGTGTTGTTGTCTATCAGCACAGTGGTCCCCAACCTTTGGATTTTGGACTTCAATTCCCAGAAGCCTAAGTCAATTCCTCAAAGTACTGATCAGCCAATGTACTGACTTCGGCTTCTGGGAATTGAAGTCCAAAAGCCAAAGGTTGGGGACCACTGCTCCAGCAGCTTCCATTCGAGCATGTTGGTCTTGCATTTAGGGATTCCAACCTATTTAGGGTTCAATTGCTGGGATGATAATGTCTTATTAGGGAAACTTCTGAAAATACAATCAAAGCTAATTACAGTAGTACCTCGCTTTAAAGAGCATAATGCGTTCCACGGGATTGCCCTTTAAATGAGTTGCTCTTTAAGTGAAACACTTGGAAAAAGCGCTGCCACTGCTTGTGACTTCTGGCAAGGGGGATTGCAAACCCCGATTCAGTTGTTAAGTGAGTTTTTGGTTGGTTTTAGTTGATAAGCGAGGCGACCATTCAGAGAAAATTCTCTTTAAGCGGGTTAGTCTCTAAGCGAGGTGCTCTTTATGCAAGGATTCACTGTACTGTAATGATTAGAGCTAGTGTGGCTGAGAGGTTGAAGTGCCTGGAATCAGGAGGCAAGAGTTCAAATCCTCCTTATGCCTCTTTGGAGAGGGGCCATGGAGATCATTCAATCTATGTGTTTGTTTATGCGATTATATGCCCTGCCATCTATACAGGCCTTGAGCAAACTGTAGAGTTCCAAAGTGTCACCAAAGGAATACTGATGGACCACTTCTGAGTACTTTACACCTAGAAAACCCTGGGAAGGCTTAAAATTACTTGGAATTGATTTGACAGCACATAAATACTAGTATTATTTACAGTATAAATAGAAATTTGTTTTACAATGGACAGTCAATCCAACAGCAGCAATTAAAATATTACCCAGCATCAGTACAAAACTAAAAATTTAAGCAAATACTGTCGTAACATTTAAAACAGAAAACCATTCATTTATAAGAAAAGGTGAATACTAGCATTTTTCTCACTATATAGAGATGCAAAAAAGGTGACCGAGGAATATTTCATGGGAAATATTTTTGTGCTTTTGATGCCACCACCAGTGGAGGAAATCACAAAAGCTTGCCTAATGTTTGATTTTTTAAAAGTGACCCAATAAAGGTACAGTATTGCCTTTCTCCTGCATTTGCATTATGTAAGACTCACACAGGTCTCTTTGTTTGTGAGGGCTGTGCTTTCTGTGTGTGCAAAACAGAGAGCATGGCCTTTGAGCAGTGGTGGGCTCCAAAAAATTTTACTACTACACTGTGGGTATGCTATGGTGGGTGTGGCCAGGGGAAAGCCCTGCTTTGCACCTGGATTAGGACTACTTTATTTCAAAACTTGGATGGGCAGAGGGGCCAGCCAGAATTTCTGCTACTGGTTCTGATGAACTGGTGTGAACCTGCTGATGCCCACCACTTCCTTTGATCCTGTTTTACAAACTGAGCAGGTTCATATGGGAACAGCATTAGGAATTATTTAAGGCTTTATGTGACCTGGAAAAAAGAATGATTATGAGTCTTGTGTCTGGTTGGGTTCCCTATAGCTGAACCATAGTCTGCTTTCTTGACAGCCAACTTTCATTTAGTTGTTTTCAGAAGGCTTGGCTGCTCGTTTTGTGTATGTGCTTAACACATTACTCATTTACAGGGACCATAGGAAGCAACATCATAATTAAAAAGAATATATGCATCGGTGCAGGGTTGCCCAAACCATGGCCCACGTACTGGATCTATGTCAATTTGAAACAGTATGGGCACGTTTTACTTCCACTTCCGGGAGCGGCAAGGGTGGTGAGGGCTGGATGAATTGGCATTGGGGGCCAGATCCGGCCTGGGGGCCATAGTTTGGGCACCCCTGTTTTAAGCAGAGAAAGTGGCAGCCTAAAATCTATCTCATCCTGTTGCAAAACATATCTGTTGTAAAACAGTTTTGCTTCCAGTAGAACCATGTGACCATCTCGTTGAACCATGTGACCAGCCTGTGGCTTGAAAAGTTTGGGCACCCCTGCATTAGTGTGATGATGATATGGTCTGAAAGCACATCACACAGCCAGCTGTTAAAAGTTAAGTTGGCTTGAACATATTGGTTATGTTGTAAGTCCTGGTGTGTCATTTATTTATGCACAGCCTAGGTACATAATGTGTGTAGTATTGCAATAGCAAAGCTTATGTCTGAATAGATATGCTTACGGATGCACTTTTGAGGCAAGTGCATTAACTGTACCAGATTTTGAAATCTGCAGCAGAAACAAGACTTACTTCCTGGGATGTACCTATGTTAGTCTGTTGCTAAAAAATTAACAGCAAAAAGTACAATCAATCCGCAGACTTATATGCACACTTTTTCTGGTGATGGAAGCATGACAGTTGTCTTATGGACACTAGTCATACATCCCCATCCCCTCCCCCCGCCAATCAACAGGATAGTCAAAACAATCCAGTTTGTCCTTCAGCTGTCTGAGTGCCACAGATAGAAATCCTCTGTCAGGAGCAGGGTATCCTAATTTTGGGTGGGAAAGAATACATAAAGGGATAGTCAGTTGCCTGGAGTTTTGCCTAAGTGCTATCTGTCACAAGTCAAATTACATCATACCTTGTTAATGTGTACAAAGGGGCCACGGTGGCTCCGTGGTTAAGAAGCTTGCCTTGTTAGCTGAAAGGCTGGCAAGCTGGCAGTTTGAGACCTAGGTACTGCATGACAGAATGAGCTCCCGTCTCTCTCCCAGCTCCTGCCAACCTAGCAGTTCAAAAGCAAGAAATTGCAAGTAGATAAATAGGGACCACTTTGGTGGGAAAAGATCTTGGGGGCATGAAAGGGGCCTCATTAGGGCATCCCCTGAGCGGAGTTTCTCCAGCAAAATAATCCTTTCAACTCAGAATAATGTCTGCCATGAAATAATAACAATAATAACAATTGTTGTTGTTGTTGTTGTTGTTGTAAACAAATATGGAAGATGTTATGAATCCTGTGGCCTGTGATGATATTCTTACTGGAACCAAAATAAACTTACTAAATAGATTTTATTTTGTGGCCAACATAGAAGATCCAATGTTTTATTTGCAAGCAGTAAAGATTTCTGTAGGGTCAGCAGAAACTTAATGCTCATGATTCTGCTTCTTGGCTGGATGAATCTCAGAGCAGCTCTTCTGTTTCCTTGCTGGATAATTTGAGGTTGACTCAAGCTGCTTTTACTGCTACTCTTAACCCAGATGTTTGCATGCTGGAGACTCATTTTACCAACCTTGGAAGGATTGAGGGCTGAGTCAGCCTGTTTTGCAATCCTTTTTACATTGAACAATACTCAACACACACACACACCCCTCCGGACGGGTAAAGAGATATTAAAACAAGACCTGCAACAAAGAATATCTTAGAAGGAATGAAGAGGCAGGTTGGAGTTACGTCCAGAGATGTACTGTCAAGTTGGTACCAATTTACAGAGCTTTCAGGGTAAATGAAATATTTTAAGAAATTGCCTTGACATTTCCATTGCCTCTCAATGAGTTTCCATGACTTGATGGAAATTTGAACCCAGATCTCCTGAGTCCTAATTTGTCACACTATCCAGTATCCCACAATGGGTACCCTTTAAATAGAAAGGTTTGGTTTTAAATATAGTCTGCATGGAGAGGGAGGGGAGAAGATAGAGTCAAGGTCACAATCAATATGGAAGATTTTTGATGTACCACACTGAAATGACTGAGAATTTTGTGAGCCTGTACAGTTCTCCAGTAATAACTTAAGTCTTTGCAAGAGGCAAAGTTTTTGGAAGCTTACAGATTTTGGAAACTTGACTCAGCAAGTCAGACCAGGCATCCAATTAGGATCAGAGCTCCCTTAACTAGAAAAATATCTCTTTATCTTAGCTTGAACTTTTTCAGACTGCATGCTGCAGATTAGTTTTCTTTTATTTTATGATTGGTGATTGGGTGACAATCATTTGCTGGACTTGCTTCTTATCTATGGGTCTATGAAGGAATTATCTCCATATATAATCCCTTATTCTTACTGGACTATCCTTATGGGCATATTCTTACTTGAACCAAAAATAAACTTAATAAATAGAATTTATTTTGTGAATAGCATAGAAAATCCAGAGTTTTATTTGCTACCAGTAAAGATTTAAAGTTCATGATTCTGTTTCTTAGCTATATGAATCTCAGAGCTGTTTCCTTCCTGAATACATTAATTTGAAGTCGACTCTAGCTGTTTTCCGTGCCGCTCTTAGCCCAGATGTTTGTATGCTGTGAATCATGGATCTGCAAGCTGTGTTCTGGTAGACGGAAGGAAAGTTGCATTACAGACAGCAGTACGTGTTATTTGGCCCTGAAATAACATGATAATAATCTGTCTGTTTTGACTTAAGCTAGTTTATCAACCGGGTAGCTATGGCTGCGGTACAAGGCCAATGAATCTCATACAAAACTGATGTTTACTCAGTGTTCCTTAGAAATTCACCAAAGAGGACATGTACTACAGTATATGTAGTGAATTGGTTTTGATGAATGGGACAATAACACAATTAATAGAACACTATTTTTTGGGGGAGGGGGCGGACCCTTGAAGCTTCTAGGAGTGATGATCCACATTTGAAATAGGACAGAGTGTCGCCAATGCCAGCAATTCATTTGGGCCACGGGGACGACCCTGGAAGTAGGCACATTTATGACAGACATAAATGTGCATGCGCAAAGGCATCTGTGCATGCGCAAACGCACCCACCAGTGTTTGCGGCAGGCGGAATCCACGTCCCTGGCCCGCTCAGCTGTCTGAGTGGGCATGGTGCGGCCAGTGACTCTGAAAGGTTGAGAACCCCTGACCTAGCACTTCAGTTTTAGAGAACGTGGGCAGTCCAGAGAGCCCTGGGGGAGAAAACTGGTCCCTGGGCATACTAAAATTGCCTGCCTCTCCACCCATCTCATGTTGAAGCAACTTCTCTTCTGGGAGGCAGCTTTGCATCTTGCTGGTCCTCTAAGGTTGAGCTTTAAAATACTTTAAAAATAAACTAATGTACATGTTTCCCATTTAGGAACAAGCTGTCCTGGGGTGTAAGGGATTTGTTGTTTTCTCTAAGTTAAAGCTGCACACGTGTAACTTTATGTACAGACAAAGGTCTCCCTTGCTCAAAAGCCTGTCATGTCCTATTCTAGGGGTCGGTGCTCATTTCCATTTACAGCCAAAGAGCCAGTGCTGTCTGTCTGCAGACGTTTTCCGTGGGCATGTGGCAGGCATGAGTAGACAGTGGAGTGCACCAAAATGGTACCTTTTTATCTACTAGTGATGTCTTGCTTTTGAACAGCTAGGTTTGTAGGAGTTCACTCTGTTGCACAGTACTGGACTTGGGTCTTGAACTGCTGACCTTCTGTTTGTCAAGCTCAGCATCCTAACCACTAAGCCACTCTTGCCAATCTGCAAAAGTCAAGGAACTGATGCAGAATTATTATATGCAAATTTTCAGTTCAGGGGTCTTGAGTTACCAAAAGGAAAAATCAATGCATCAAATTTAAGGAGAAAGAAAGGCTTTTTTATTTAGAAAAAAATTAACATTTGCAAAAGAGTTCCTTCCTTAGGGTGGGAAGGGAAAGAGAGAGAAGAAGAAGAGGAGGAGAAGGAGAACTTATACAGTACAGTACCTCTAAAAACACCCTACAGAATTGGCTTCTCTAATTGGCTTATGGCTAGGGCAGGAGTCCAGGACCACAGAGCATAATCAATCTCATAAATCTGACTAGGTGATTTTTAGCTCTCAAGACACCACCACAACCCCAACTTTATGTATACTTCTTTAATAATTGTAGATTATTTCACACATGCTCAGTAAAGGTTTGAAGCACCTACTGTTCTTGAAAGGGAATGGTTATTTTAAAGGGGGTTCAAGACTCTGCACCAGGGGTGCCCAAAGTTTTCAGGCCATGGGCCGATCATGTGGTTCAGGGAGCTGGTCACTAAGGCCTGGTGGTCGGATACGGCCCCTGATGCCAATATATCCGGCCTGCAAAGCCCTTGTCGCTCCTGGAAGCGGAAGTAAAAATGTACAGGTACGTTTTACTTCCTCTTCCTGGAGCGATGAGGGCTTCACGGGCCAGATGCATTGGCACCAGGGACCGCTTCCGTCCCCAAGGCCATAGTTTGGGCACCCCTGCTCTGCACTTTGTGCAATGTGGCATTGGTGGCTAACTACCAAATTGTACTTGACTGATTTCTTTCTCTAAAGCCCCCAAACTGATAGAAGTAAGATTAATATTAGCTCCTTTTCTGTGTTGAATTAGTTGCCCAAGATTAAAATATTGGAAGAGCTTGTTCCAGCTGTGACACTTAGCAAGTTCCTTATCAAGTTTTTAAACTTAAAAATGCAAAATAGTCAAAGTGGCCCAAATCCATTCTCCAAACGGTTGTTTTAGGAGTCAGCAGTATATGCTTCTTATTACACCCCAAAAGTAATAATATGGTGACTCATTCTGTTACTTTGCTTATACTGTACTGTACTGCTGTTATCACCAAACGTAACAATTTATATGCAACGTTATTATGGCCAATATGTTACCTCCAAGCCCTGGTTTGTGATGAGTGAAGAGGAGAGAATATTAAAATTCTTACTTATATATTTATAAGTAAAGCAAGTAACTTTGTAAAAGTAGGTACCCAGTGTGATGTAGTGGATAGAGTAGTGAACTCAGGAGACCTGATTTTAATTCCCTTGCTCTGCCATGCAAACCAGTTAAAAAAACCCCACTCTTTAAATACCTCACTTATCTTGAAAATCCTATTAGGCTCACTATAAGTCAGTTGTGACCTGGTGGCAGATAACAACAAACTCTGTGAAAAACACATTGTAGTTAACCATAATAACACCTCTCTTGATGTTAACACCAAAGGTCTATCTGTCACAAAAGTCCACCAGATACCTCTGGCAGAGCCTTAGGCAGAGAAGTATGAGATTAGCACCTTTCTGCAATTCCTACCTAGTACCGGTATGTGGTACAGTACTTGGAAGGATCCATCTACCTCTTACAATGGAAGTTCCTCTTGAAAAGCTTTCTCTTTGTCCCAAATTCATCCAATCTCTTTTAAAGCTCTCATTCATGATCACATTTTTGGTGCCACAAGTTTGGCCAGTGACATAGCCAAGAAAGTGGCTTTGTTTTGGTAGACCAGGATTTGAGTGGGACATGACATAACATTAGTTATGCACAGTGCAAAAAAAAAATTCTTCTCTTCTGATGGCCCTGAAAGTCTATTAGTAAGTAAAGTACAGTATTTGTTTCTTTTTAAACAGGAAACAACGAGGCATGTAAAAATGACATTGAAAGCAAGCACAGCTTTTCTAAGTACAAACCTAGCTAGGCTGAATGTAGCCCTCTCCATCTCTGTGCCACTCCCTTGGGAGTCACCTTGAAATTTAGTCAAAACAAATCCTGGCAGACAAGTAAACTAGCCATTTTGGCCTTCAGTGCCCTATTGGTTAAATTTGGGTCATAAAAAAATTGGCGTGCTGGGGAGAAGGCAGATGAATGGAGGATTTGAAAGTCGGGACAGCTATACTGACCCCCCGCACCCCCCAATTTTCTGTTTCCTTCTTTCAAGGTTGGAGCCATTTTAGATATACACAACAGCTTTAAATTCTTCCAGAGGAAAATGCCTGGTTCATAACCTCCCAGCACTAAATATTTTCTTTTCTTTGTTTCAAATTCAGTGCCATTGGGTCTGAGCCTCAGTTGCCCTGCTGTAGTTATGAGTCAGATTGTCACTCTTGCACAAAAACACATGCAGACCTCAATCACATTTATAGAAAGGACCTGATACAATCCTTGGAGCATTTTCTTTTTAAAAAAGATGTTAATTGGCACTATTTTTAAAATTGCACCAGGGCTTCCATCCTGGCTAACCAGTGCTAAGGAGGCTTCCCTACTCCTGGTGACTTTAACACAAAAATGCCTGGGTTTTTTTTCCAGCAAAACCCCCCTAACAGTTATCTTAAACATGTAGTTCCTGCCCTAGTCACACATTCTTAGTGATGGCAAATAAAGCATTGAATTGAAGAGAATGAAGCACTTAGCTTTCCTGATTTTCCTGCCCCTTTCTTCTCAACTGCTGCTATGTTCCGCTTCCAAGAGTGATGAGGGTAGCGCGGGGTGGATGAATTGCAGTAAACCCATTTGTGTAGATTCACAGGATGTTTGGGCTTCTGGGAATTGAAGTCCAAGAACATCTGGAGTGCCAAGGCTCACCATCATGGACTTATATCTTTGATCAGTGGAGGGAAAATTGAAAGAGGGAGAGTATGGTGTAATTGATAAGATGACTGGATCAGCGATACCTGGGCCTATCACTCTTTTCAGGCATGAAACCCGGGGTGCACTTTCCATTTTGAGGCTAAAATGGAATACTGTATCCTCACGTGTGCTGCTTGAAATTCTTAGAAGCAAGGACATGAAATAAATGCAATTGCCACCCTAAGAAAGAGAGATGGAGAATGTAGCTGAAGGGCGAAGCAGAGGCTGATGTCACGGATGTTTGGAATACAGCATGGGCTGGTGACGTGGTTCAGCGGGCCGGTGACATGGTTCCACCAGTCAATCTGTTTTGCAACAGATATGTTTTGCAATTGGACAAGATAGATTTTTTTAGGTTGCCATTTTCTCTGCTTAAACCAGGGATGCCCAAACTATGGCCCATGGGCTAGATCCAGCCCCCAACACCAATTTATCCGGCCCATACCACCCACCTCACTCCTGTTGAAGATATAAAAAGAAGATTGCTCGTAATGATAAGAATTGTAATAAATGTTCAAGTTATGTTGTTCTGTTGGGAATACAAGACCACGAGATGTGTAGAAGATGGAATACCAATCGCCTGCATGACTGAAACAAAATTCAAAAAGGTCTTGATAGGCTTGAACACTGGGCTGAAATTTAACAGGGATAAATTTAACGGGGACTAGGGTGGGTCAAGTGGTTAAGATGCTGAACTCAACAACTGGAAGGTCAGAGTTCGATTCCTAAGTACTATATGACGGAATGAGATCCCATCTCTGTCCCAGCTCCTGCCAACCTAGCAGTTCGAAAGCAAGAAATTGTAAGTAGATAAATAGGTACCACTTTGGTGGGAAGGTAAACAGAGTAGTTAACCATAATAACACCTCTCCTGATGTTAACACCAAAGGTCTATCTGTCACAAAAGTCCACCAGATACCTCTGGTTCTTGAGCTATAAACAGAGATGAGCAGTGAACCCTAGAGTCAGATATGACTGGCTTTCGAGCAAGGGTGTCCTTTACCTTTACCATAAATGCAAAGTTTTACACCTGGGGTGGGCGGTAGGGACCAATTTCTTACTTACAAGATGGGGGATACTTGACTCAGTAAATATTATGAGTGAAAAGGATCTTAGAATTGTAGATAACAAACTGAATAGGAACCACAAGTATGCTGCTCGGAATCGCATTGTCGAGTTGGCGGCATACAAATCCAGATGATGATGATGATAATGATGATGATGATCTTGTAAAAAAGACAAATGCTATTTTCGGTTGCATTAATAGAAGTACAGTTTCCAAATTCCATAAAACATTAGTTCTTCTCTATTCAGCACTAGATAGGTCTCACCTGGTGTCCAGTTCTGACATTGAAGGATTCAGACAAACTGGATCAAGTTTAGAGAAGGGCAGCAAGGATGATCAGAGGACTGGAAACCAACCTCTATGAGTAAAGACTGAAAGAATTAGCCATGTTTACCCTTGAGAAAATATGACTAAGGGGACATGCTAGCACTTTTCAAATGCTTGAACAATACTCATAAAGTAGGGGAGGGGCAGGATTTATTCTCAATCATCTCAAAGTGCAGGACATGTTTTAACAGGCTCAAGTTACAGGAAAACAGATGTCAGCTGAATACAGTATAATAAAACCCACAAACTTCCTAACTGTTAGAGTGGTACAACAGTGGAACCAATTACTTGGGAGGCAGAAGCAACCATCTGTCAGATGTACTGTATTGTACTTTGATTTAGATTCTACATTGAGTAAGGGATTGGACTCAATAGACCAGTAATGGCAAACCTTGGCACTCCAAATGTTCTTGGACTTCAATTACCAGAAGCCTAAGTCAGCACTTCTGCTGATCAGGGCTTCTAGGAACTGAAGTTCAAGAACATCTGGAGTGCCAAGAGGTTCACCACCACCGCAATAGACTGAACAGCCCCTTCCAGCTCCATTGTTGTATGATTCTAGAATTTTCTAGGCAAGCTGGACAAGAGAAAAGTTCTAGAAGGCATGAGGTGGAAAATTGCTGCTTCACATTGACTGTTAAAAGAGGTGAAGTATGACACATGAAACCTAGGCATGTAATTTGCTTAGGAACAGGATTATGTTTTGACCAGTTGTCCTTTCTGTTTTGGGATGGAGAAAACTGTGGTGTGGATTGAAGAAGATCTTTAGAGAAGTTTGTTCTCCCTCAAAAAGGCAAGAACCCAACCCAAGAGGAATTCTTAAAGATTTGGTTTCACAACCGGAAAGGAATATGGGAGACTTCTTCTTCCGTATCTAGGCCAGACATGAAACTGCCAAAATGAAGGCACCTTTTGGTGAGCTCATTCTGCAGTTCCTTTCATCTGACCTAATATGAGAAAGATTAGCCAGCAACACAAGGTTGCTATTACCAGGGTACGCCTGATTGTGGTTCAAAAATACCACAGTCTTTGAGGAGGTTCTATATCACCTTGTCTTTCATTAGATACATGCGTCAATACGTATTGAAACCAGTGAATTTTGTCCAGGATGCTGAAACGTTCATTCATTCACTCACTCACTCATTCATTCATTCTATTTAGTTGTATATGTTCATCGCCCTCCTCCCCGAAGGGACCCAGGGCGATTTACAGCTTTTGTTCTAATGCATTTAGTACTTCCTTAACAAATATTTTCAGGATAATGGACTGTTCTTCCCATTTTGGGGGCAAACCTTTTAAATAAATAATATTATGAAGATTAGAAGTTGCCCTTGTTCGAAAGCCAGTCGTATCCAACTCTAGGGTTCAGTGTTCATCTCTATTTACAGCCAAAGAGCATCTGCAGATGTTTCCGTGGACATGTGGCAGCCATGCCTAGACACCGGAGTGCTCAGAATGCTGTTTACCATCCCACCGAAGTGGTCCCTATTTATCTACTTGCAATTTCTTGCTTTCAAACTGCTAGGTTGGCAGGAGATGGGACAGAGACAGGAGCTCACTGTGATGCAGTAACTGGGTCTCAAACTGCTGACCTGCCGACCTTCCAGTTGTCAAGTTCAGCATCTTAAACACTTGAGTCACCACAGTCCTATTATTAAGATCAGGTTGGTCCTAGTGCCTTTAAAGATGTTGATGTGGTGCTGTTCTCCTTTCTCTCCTAGGATCTCAGCTCATTTGCCATGCCATTCCTGGATGGAGATGTTGACAATTCTGAGAAACATTCATCACGAAAGGTAGGATTCTCTGGTCTCCTCCATGTTTGCTCTGTAATGTTGGTGAAGTGAAAGTTAATTGTGTCCCTTTTTGGGATTCAGAAATATGTTTACCTGAAGTGAAATAAGTTGTTGGTTCCATTCATGTACACTTGGCACACTTTTACTCTCATTGTTTGTAATATGACTAGATGGAGGGCGGAGGTTTGAATCCTCTCATAAAACACACAGTCCAGTTTAGTATAATAGGTATAGAATTTCTAAATTTAGGTGTTAATCTTAATACTCTTCTTTCAGCACCGTCTTTCACTAGCTTAATTTCTTCATTGTTCTAATATTCAGCTGCAATCCTGCTTTGACACTTTCTTCTTTCACTTTCATTTTAAAATAATTTCAAACCATTGCTGTTTGCTGCCAGTAAGATGGGTTTTTAAGTCCTGCAGCTGAAACCTATATCCATGGATTTACAGTGATAGGCTACCTTCATTGAAGAGAGAAGCTTCAACCTCCTATCTGTAGACTTTTAATACACATACATTCTATGCCTTGGGAAAAAGAGCGAATGTATCATGATACAGTGAAGCCAAAGAAAGTAATTAAACTTCTTGAAATAATCATAATAGTCAGTACAGCTAGCAGAAGGTGCTGCTGTCACCTTAAGTTAATGCTGCTGCTCAGTGACTGTTTCCACCATCAACTTTTGCACTTTCCAACCCCAGAGATATCCTCATATCATCTCAATATAGCCAAAACTGGTTGTGTGTTTTTTTTAGTTTAGTACATGCTGGGGGGTACTAAGGAGATTGATCCTTAGAGTGAACTTACCTTGCTTATGGTAAAAACTTAGTAGCTGCTGTTCATCACCTTGAGTTTTTAGGAAGAAAGGGAGGAAGCAAATATAAATTTGTGGTGTTTAGTTGAGTGAGGCCAGTCTGGCCACATTATTCTGCTGTGGTTATAGAGTAGACCAGGAATCCTCAACCCTTTTAAACCGGGGGCTTGTTCACATCCCCTCAGATTGTTGAGGGGTTAGACTGGTGGTCTTCCTGCTGCTGGCATTGCAGGGGAGAGTGGTGGGGGCTCCGGGTGGTCCCACCGCTGCCTTTGGTGGTGAGATGACTCCAAACCCCTCCACTCCCCCCTTCACCACTGCCGCAGCCCGCAGGACCACCCCAAACCACCCAACATTCCCCCTCACATCACCGTTGCTGCTGGTGGGACCACCCTGAGCCACCCAACACTCCCCACACACACTGATTCCCTGCTTACCGACCTGGATGAGCAGCATGGTGTGGATGAAGGAGGAGTCCAGGCTGTCCTTCTTGCCTGTGCTCAGCCATAGCGGCCCCTGGGAAAGATGTGGGTGGCCACGTACACCAGGAAAGCCATGCTCAGACAGAGCAGCTCCTGGGAAAGACGAGGGCAGCCATGTGCTATCGCCACCTCAACCTTGTCCCCTCTACTTGGCTTGGTGTGTCCCTAACTTCTCCATAGCAGGGTGAATGTTGTAAGCCATACATCATCTGCCCTGCTACGGAGTGCCGTTAGAAACACATCAAGCCAAGTGGAGGGGACAAGGATTGAGGAGGTGGCAGAGGGAGTGGCTGAAATGGCAGCTAGAGTGAGGGTTCAGGGCAGATGATTTGGTGCCACAGGCTGGTTTTGGCCCATAGGCTGTAGGTTGAGGATCCCTGGAGTAGACCATACTGCCAGTGACTTAAACACTGATCGTCAGGCAACAGTTAACTAACCTGACAACCCTGAGGATTAACAGCCCTGGGTCCTGAAGTCCACAAGGAAGCGAAATGGTCCTCAAGTGGATTAAATCTCACTTGAATCCATCTTGATGATGGGCACCAGCTTCATCAGTTCTGGCCTGGGGCTGAGGAGGACTTGGTATGCCAAAAGGGCTCAGGACCAGAAAGTGACTCATGGAACTGGATCAGTGGTATGGGGGGTCATGCTTGTTGTGGAAGGCTGATGAAACGCCACTGCATTAAATTCTAAGGACAGTCTTCATGGCTGATCACCATGATGATCACCTATATTCAGATAATGCAAAAGAAGAAGAAGTTGGGTGAGGTTGAATAAAAATGCAATTTTTAAGTGAATCATGCCTGATTGCTTCAGCTCTCTCCTTCTTGCTCTCTAAACCAGGGCCACAAAACAGGATCAAAACAGAAGCGGAAATTCCTGCTGTCTTTCCTTTGCACACAAGAGTTTTGTGGTTATGTAGGAACCAGCCCTGTGCATGCGAGGGAGATTATAGGTTTTTAGAACTCAATCACTTTGCTGTTCCTCTAGTTTTTTTTATCCCTTGAGACAATTTCAAAAAACAATGGCAGGAACAGGTTTGTCTGGCTTTGACATTTGATAAAACCCTTTGCTTTAGTAAGCATGGATAATTTCAGATTCTGCAGAGCTGACTCATATAACATTTCACAACACAACAATGAGTTTGACAGTCCTTAAAGATTTCTTCAGCAAAAATTGTTATTTGTTCAGTTCAACTACATTCAGCACTGGTAAATGATTTGGTATCCTCCACCCCCATTGGCAATACTGAATTCTATCTTCTTGTATAGAGATACTATAGTTATTCTTACAAGAGGAAAGAATAAATCAGTGGTGCCCAAACTAAGGCCCGAGGGCCGGATGCGGCCCCGACGCCAATTCATCAGGCCCGTGAAGCCCTCGTCGCTCCCGTACGGGCATGTTTTACTTCCACTTTCAGGAGCGATGAGGGCTTTGTGGGCTGGATGAATTGGCATTAAGGGCCGCACCTGGCCCCCAGGCCTTAGTGACGGGCTCCCTGAACCACATGATCAGCCCATGGCCCAAAATGTTTGGGCACCCCTGGAATAAATGGTTTGAACTTGCCTTTTGACATGTTAGGGCTAGCTGGATAGCTTGGTATCTGCCCAGAAATCAGGAGTTATAATAATAATAATTTTGTGTGAGAAATTATTCTGGGTTGAAAGGATTTTCACGGAAGGAATTCCACTCAGGGAATGCCCTAATGAGGCTCATTTCATGTCCACAAAGAGTTGGGACAGAGACGAGCACTCAATCCATCATGCAGTACCCAGGTCTCGAACTGCTGACTTATCAGCATTCCAGCTAACAAGGTGAACTTCTTAACCACTGAGCCACTGCAGAGTTTAATTCCCTACTTGAGCCTTTGTAGAAGAGACATCTTAAAAGCACCTCTGGTATAGGAAGGACTGGAGTAAAGTACAGTACGGTACAGTACTGGAACATTTCAGCAACACTTCCCAAATCTATGAAATTCATTTAGTAGTACTGTACTCACCCTTGAGTTTAAAGTACCTTTAAATGGGGTCTAACCCTTGTCACTAGCTATAATGGCTAAGTTAACTGGGACCTGTAGGCCAAAACATCTAGTGTGCAAAATTTTCCACAATCCTCCTTCAATCTTGTGGAATGGGGAAATTGTTCATGAATCCAATAAGTCCTATTGATTTCTGTGGAAAGGAAGCACGACCTTGGTCTGATCTAACCCAGTAGCTTTAAAGATTTAACAAATGGTGCCACTCGATTGCATTTGGTTAAATGAGTCTTCTTAAAAGATACTGGCTACAGCACCAGGCAAATGACCTTTAAAGTTTAATTTATCTAACATAGACGCTGCTATGCCAAAACTTGACTTTAGTCAAGTTTCAAGATGATAGTTTCTTCAATAAATTGAAATGTATATTAAAATAAAATGCTACTAATTTCATAATGTCCAGTTTCCCATAATGAACAAGTTAGTTTAAAGCACACAGAGGTTAAACGCGACACTATAGTCTGATCCCGCTGCCTTTTGCCATTTCCCCCTTAAACCAGGAACTTTATTAAGTAGATTACTATTTCCCCAAAACCACAAGTAGCTCTGGAAATGACATAGCAGCAAAAATAAAAAATGCAAACTTAAAAATAATGATTGTCTAGTAAGAGAAAGTGATTTCTCCATGACATTGCTGTCAGTGTAAGTGATGTCATCAAGGGAAGAAACAGATAAACAATGTGGGTTCATCTGGGGCAGAGAGCTGCCTCTTCTAGCCTACGTTATACCATGAAACGCTATCTTATCACTCATGCTGCTGCTGCACTAGTGATTAAGTAAATCTTAGGTTCCAGACAATAATAGCCTGGAACTCAGCTATGGATCCCAATGTCCTTTCAGTATGCCTCTTTTGCATTGAAAGGCTCACAGTACTCAGTCTTGATTTCATTTAGCCTTTTCCCAAATGAACAGCAGGTAGCAGCAGATGGCTCCAGAAGCTCATTGCTAGAGTTCTGGTGATGAACCTTTGCTTTTGTAGCATTCTCTTTCTGCCCCCTGCTGCCAAACTGACAAATGGACGTTCCTTGTGAAAGTCTTTTCTGTCAGATCAGGCACCAGTGTTTTCCAGCTGGTGTCTCTACATGATGAGATGTGTAGAAGATGAATACCAATAGCCTGCATGACTGAAACAAATTTCAAAAAGGTCTTGATAGGCTTGAACACTGGGCTGAAAAGAACAGAAGGAAATTTAGCAGGGATAAATTTAACGGGGACTAGGGTGGGTCAAATGGTTAAGATGCTGAACTCAACAACTGGAAGGTCAGAGTTCGATTCCTAAGTACTGCACGACGGAATGAGATCCCATCTCTGTCCCAGCTCCTGCCAGTGTTTTGCAGCTGGTGTCTCTACATGATTTTTCGGTCTATTGTTTGAACACATGACACCTAAGGCAGCCCAGGCCCAGATGAATTGCAGTAAAGCCATTCGTGTGGATTCACAGGGTGCTTGGGCTTCTGGGAATTGAAGTCCAAGAACATCTGGAGTGCCAAGGTTCACCATCACGGCCCTAGGATAATTAAGATTGTGAGTAAGGAACAAGTTTCAAGTTTTATCGCAAGGTGTATTGTTGTAATTTGATTAAATTTAACTGATGGTTTTAAAAAAATTTTTTGCTTTAAATCTTTGCATCTTGTTAAAAAACCGTCATTACCAGCCTGCAGCATGGTGCATGTGATATAGCACACTGATTTGGGGTGATGATGGTTTGAGAAAATTTCAGTGCAATATTTTAATATCCATATTTCACATGCACTTGTGCCCCTAGTTCTGCTGTATTTTGCATGTTGCACAGAGCTGAAACATGGAGTGCTAAAAAATGCCATATTAAAAAATAGTGATAGGTTGAGATGACAATTGAATGGAGGACATCTTAGATTTGATTTCAGAGCTGGGCAGACCTTACACCCAATCTTTGAAATGCAGACAAATATAGGGATTGGATTCTCCATCTCGGGGGTGCCCAAACTACGACCCATGGGCTGTATGGGCACGTTTTACTTCTGCTTGTGGGAATGACAAGGGCTTTGTGGGCCAGATGAATTGGTGTCAAGGGCCATATCCGGCCTGCAGGCCATAGTGACCAGCCCCGTGAAACGTGTGACTGATCTGCGGCCCAAATAGTTTGGGCACCCTTGCTCTATCTTATGAAATCAGAGTCAGAAGCCTCCTCTGGCTCTGAAACAAAGTGGGAGTGGAGGCACAGAGATGAGAAGGGAAGGGTGGAAGGAGGAAAGTGAGTGCAAGACAGAATGTTTGGTACACAGGAAAAAACAGGATCGGGAAGGAGAAACGTAGGTGGCAATGAAAGTGAAGGTGGCAAAATGAGAAGAAGGGGTGGGGAAAGAGGCTAGTGTTTTCCAACCTTTGGTTTTTAGACTTCAATTCCCCAAAGCACTGATCAGCCAATGTACCTACTTAGGCTTCTGGGCACTGAAGACCCCCTGTGGGTCATGGACCCCATGTTGGGACCCACTGTGCTAGAGGGTGGGGTAAAAGAGAGTGAGAAAGAGATGACATTTGGTTTAGGATTTGTACACATATGGCTCTTGGAAATACTTTAGTCTTTTTTCTAACGATGGTGGCAGTTGGGATGAAATCATATCTTGTATTTAGCCCATCAGTAAGGTTACAATCTCATCTCTAGTTAAAAAAATATAAATCACGGGAAAGACCAGGCTGTGGTTGAGAATCAGAAGAATCATCGTTATTTAGGAATAGCAAAGCAAAGCAATCACACTTCTATACTGCCCCATAGTGCTTAGTGCACTCTCTGGACTGTTCACAAGTTAATTTACTTTTTGCCCCCAGCATGCTGGGTCCTCATTTTACTGACCTCAGAAGGATGGAAGGCTGAGTCAACCTTGATTCCTGGTCAGGATCGAACTCACAATCTTTTGGTTGCTGTACATCAGTTTAACCACTGTGCCACCAGGACTCCTTAAATCTGCTAGATACATGGTTTATTCTGACCTCATTTCAGGTAGCTTTATAAATTCCTACTTTGATGGAGAGTGCTACTTTTCTCAGGAGAGGCATAGTGGTCCCACAACATATGATTTCCAAGTGAAAATCCCACTTTCTCAGAAAGTAGGCCATTTTACACAGGTGTCGTTGTTCCCCTTGAAGCCTTGTATCCAAGTTTAGCTGTAGAAGCAGGTGGGATTTGGCTTTTAATTATGTTAATTCTGTTTTCTGGCTAGGCAATATTTCAACGTGACATATGTACTGCAGGTGGTAGTTTGATACATTACCTGCTTCATGCAGGTAGCAAAGAGGAAATATCCTTAACCCCTTCTTTTTTTTTCCCTTTGTAGACAGAAGACAACTGTAGTTCATGCAGTCCTTCTAAAGGATTTTTCTCAAAGGGGCTCCAGAGCCGTCCTTCGAGTCCATCTTCCGCCCCTGTCAAATCTAAGCAACAGAGTCCAACTTCACCAAAAACAGTATTCCCTTTCCCATACCAGGAATCACCACCTCGCTCCCCTCGCCGCATGAGCTTCAGCGGAATCTTCCGGTCTTCCTCCAAAGACTCTTCCTCCCCCAGCTCTAACCCGTCTACTTCCCCTGGAGGAATCAAGTTCTTCTCTAGATCCAGAAAAAGTAAGGAATGGACTACATCAATTTTACAAAGACACTTGACTGCCTCTGCCTACAGCAGGGGTGCCCAAACTTTTCGGGCTGTGGCCCAGGCACGTGGTTGAGCATGCTGTGCCGGTTATGTGGTTCCTCCCACCAGAAGCAGAAGTAATACATGCATGCTCGGGCGCATAACACACCCATGCATGGTCATTTTACTTCCGCTTCTTGGAGTGGTGAGGGTGGTGTGAACTGAATGAAATGGTGTTGGGAGCTGGATCCAGCCCACAGACCATAGTTTGGGCATCCCTGGCCTACAGTAACCAAGTAGGTATAGATGGAGGGTATGATGGAAGTTTGCATTTCATTTGAGCCATGTAATTTGCAATCTCACTCACTGGTAGAAAAGTGACTGTGTTGTCTGTTATATCATGAGAGAGGAGTGGAGATCATATGATGAAAGATAAGGCTATTATAGAGACTTTCTAGTTCTAATGGCTGGAGGCTGCCTCCAGGATCAGTGGCAGCTGTTTCTGTGGAACCACAGTTTCTTGGAGATGACATTTGAATTCAGTCCTTTGCATTGTCCTGTAAAACAAAGGTGGTCATTTTAGTGTTTATGCAGCCAGTTTTCCCAGAAGTCATTGGGGATCTCTGCCAGGGATTATTTTATTAAACATTTTGACGTGAATTTGATGAACGTCTTACATTTCAGTTGGGTAGTTGGAGCTTTTGCGATGTAATGAAAATCATGTACTTTCGACGAGCTGCCACCACAAAACTAAAGCACCCATGAAAATAATAGTTACATTGACTGAAAGCTCATCTCCGCGACTTTTAGAAATGTAAAGAGCCATTGGCCAAAAATACAAAGCGATGACATCAATGCTTCCAAAAGTTGCCTTGAAAAAATGCAATCTTTACTGGCTGGGTCGGTTTTCGGTGGCCCAGCAACTAAACCACACAACCGATTCAGGTGACCCAAGGTGCATTTGAAAGAGGAAAAAATATCCTTTGTGATGACACTATTACATTTGAAATTGGACATGGGGGGGGGGGGACTATGAAGGATTTTACAAAAAAAAACCACTCAAACGAGGTCACAAAAACACAAAAACAAAAGGGAAAAACGTGTTAGAAACTGAATATGACAACTTCCTGAGGTTGATACAGTTTGAATACAACATGTGGAGGAGAATGACAGCAAAGCAGGAATCAAGAACAAAGATATTCAGGAAAAATGTGACTCATAAAAATGACATTTGTGGGGGGGGTTTGGTTGGGAATGAGCCAGTGACCAAACCGATAAATTGATCAAAGTGATCCAAAGTGCGATTGATAGAGGACATAATAACCTTTCTTGTGACACTTATACAATTTGGATCGGACTTCAGAAACATTTTTTATGAAGGTTTTAAAAACCTCCACTTTCTTTCTAACCTTCCTTCCTTCAAAAGTCTCTCAACTTGTTCTTTTCTTGAAGGAAGGTAAGAGAGAAAGGGGGGAATCAGGACCCACCCGGCAGTGAAGAAGCGAGCAAGAACTTTAAAAAGTTCTCACTTGCGTCTGCTGCTTCTGGCTCACCTCTTCTCTGCCCGGTGGGTCCTGATACCCCTCCCCCCCCTCAGACACAGACATACTTTCTAACCTTCCTTCAAAAAAAGTATCTCTCCAACTCTCGCCTTCTCGCTGGATCTGGAAGTAAACAGGCTGTCAATGCGCTCGTTTCGTGAACGAAGGAAGGTAAGAAAGAAAGTGTGGGGGGGGAGGACCCACCCAACAGTGAAGAGGTAAGCAAGAACTTTAAAAAGTGGCAGGTAGAGTCTAAGGACACTACCATCAGGGATTTAGTTCGTGAATTCGATGTGTTGAATTATGCTCATTAGTTCATTTATTTCTTTTGATCTGAATAAAATTAAATAAATAAATGAACTAATGAGCATAGTTCAACACATCGAATTCACAAAATAAATCCCTGACAGTAGTGTCCTTAGACTTTACCTGCCGCTTTTTATTTATTGTCACAGATAACTGAGATCTGTGATACTGAACCTGTGAATTGGGGATGAGAATGTTTCTGCCAGGGCCCTAGCGGATTAAGGAAGTCGTATATGACAGTCGTATATGAGTCCGCAGCCATCGTAAATGTGTTTATGACAGCTACGGATGCAGCATTTACGGAACCACCAGTCTGGCCTGCTCAACTCTCTGAGGGGATGTGGTCTGGTCCGTGGCTGAAAAACAATGAGAACCCCTGGTACAGAGCCAGCAGTTCCTCAAACCTGATTTAACAAGAGACCATCCTCTGAAATGAAAAATGCCATTTGCATGTTTCAGTTTTATGCTGTAAGGCAGATTTACTTGCTATTTGTCAGAAATAACCTTTCTTAGTTTTAAACTGCTTTTTTGGAGAGGAGAGGCTACTTGAGACAAGTCTTTTTGCTAAGCCTCAATTTTCTTGGCTTTGGATACGCAAAACTCAGTTTAATTCTCACAGTATATTCCATGTACAACCAAAGCTTCTTAAGATTTATTTTGTATAAGCCCAACTCTTTTATTCATGATCCAGTAAGAATGCTCTGTATGTATAGGGAGTGGGTGGGTGATTATTTCTTCAACTCTTTGTATAATACCATCCATGGTATTATATAAAGAAACAGGCACTTTCTATTGTTTCATCAGCAAATAAAATAGATTCCTACCCACAAAGGGTCTAGAATCTAAATCTGAAAATGGGTGTCTACAGTTAAAGAAAAAGGATACAGTGTATGTTAAATAACTTTCAAGATGGATCTTGTCAGTTAAGACCACCTTTCTCCATGTGGGTTTTCTCCATATGTTCTGGCTGTGAAATCGTGCAGGCGTTGAAAGCATATTGAAAGTTCCTGGGTTTCATCCCATAAAATTCTGTTCTCATCTGCATAATAAAATCAACACTTTCCACCTTGTTTGGGTAAGAGCAACTTTCCCTCCCTCCCTCCCTGGGGATCAAAGAGAGTTAACAACATGGTTTTGAATGTTTTTGCAATGATTTTAGTATCTTCTAGTCTTGGAGAAATGTTTAACTATAGAGCTTTAACAGTCTTGCTATTGAAAAGGCCAAATAACAGTGTGTGTGTGTGGGGGGGGGGGATGAATTTTGCTAATTCTGCTAGCAAAGCTCAGTGACAGAGTAAATACCTGGAATGGGGGGGAGGGAGAAAAAAACTGAAATCTATTTCTATAACCTGTGTTTCAAGACCTTTTGTGCCAATGAACAATCAATTGTAGATCTATTGTTAATTTTGTTTCAGTAGGTTCAGTATCTGTACTTGGAAGGAAGGGCAACTAGCAGTCCTCTGGATGTTTCTAGATTGTGCTCTTGTTGCCTGTAGCCAGCAAAGCTAGTTCCTGAGGTCTTTGCAATATTGATCCAAAAACTACAAATTGCCCATCCCCAGTTTAAGAGGAGGATCTGATTTCAGGAGATTCTTGGGTCAGTTAAAAAGAATCCCAGATACAGACAAGACTTGAGCTTAGAACCATTTCTTTCTTGATTACAGTTCACAGAATCCAGGTTGGGGGATCCTGGAAGTTGTAGTCCCAAAAACATAACCTTCTCAAACTCTGATGTTGTCCTGGTATAAGCCAGGATCTCATATCTCTGTGAGTCTGCATAGAAGCAAGCTTTGAACTGGGTCATCAGTAACAGTAAGTTAAGCTGAGATATCCCATATCATAGAAGATCTAGCAATATTTATTTAGACTGGCCAGGTGATTTAAGTAGTCCAAATGAGAAAATTTTGCAAGTGTTATTGGGCTTGCTGCGAATATACAAACCATCTCATAATTCCTTCTTCTGGTGACCCTATCAAAGCTTCGTCTACCATAATTATGTCTTGTTCTTCTTCCAAGAGCTCAGCAAAACTTTCCTGTGAACAGTAGATGCTTTTTCATCCTGGTACCTTTCTAGGCCAGGATCGTGTAGTTTGAGGAGATAGACCTGCATTATACATTTTAAGTTCACTATGAAGCAAATAATAATGGTGATACTAATGATAATAATAATTAATAATAGTAATAACATAAGATTCCGTATCTTCCAGTATTTCACATTGTTACCCTTTAAAAAATATTTTACCCCCAAGAAATAGTTCTCAAGCATTTTTCATCCAATTCGACACTATAGAAGGTTTTATCTACTCTGTGCTGCATTAATTATGTAATCAATCCATGGAGCATAAAACAGATGGCTTAGTGTCTACTTCCCTAAGTTTTACTGATTTAAAAAGCAAGACGGTATTTAATTTTTCTGGCTGATGGTGCAGTGACCAGAATCCAATTGAAAAATTACCCTGGGCAATTCCCTCAGCATTTATTTCAGTGGTAAATCCCTGCAGGTTAAGAAGCCAGTGTCAGTATTTGTTGTAGCAAACTGAGGCACGTGGTTGATGTATGTAAATACCTGGATTGCCTTCTTAACTATTGGGAGCTTGTTGCTGAAGATTATGCTGATGGACCTGTGCTCCTGTGTATGTTTGGTGTACAGTATGTCATCAAGAGCTTGTAATATGCGTCTGTAGCCACACTGCACAAAATGTCAGGTGTGAGCTGCCAAATGTCTTCATGTGTGTGGAATTTACATAGGCTTATTGGTTAAGATGCTGAACTTAATGACTGGAAAGTCAGCAGGTCAGCAGTTCAAGACCCAAGTACTAAACGTCCCAGCTCCTACCAACCTAGCAGTTCGCAAACAAGAAATTCCAAATAGATAAATAGGTACCACTTGGGTGGGAAGGTAACAGTGTTCCATACACTCTGGTGTCTAGTCATGCCTGCTACATGTCTACAGATGCAGACAATGCTGGCTCTTTGGCTATAAACGGAGATGAGCACCGAACCCTAGAGTCAGATATGACTGGCTTTCGAGCAAGGGTGACCTTTACAGAAGGGTGATTTTACAGAAGGAACAAAATGTATCACATACACATCCCCATTGGATGTTTGTTTTACTTCGAGAGATGCAATATCTATCAGTGCATGTATAGAAATTAAATTCAGCATTCCTCAAAGGCAGAAACAGCTCTGAAATGGAGACAGTGGTCAGAAAATGGGGGGAATCCCCAGTAGGTAGAAATAATTGCAAGCTGACCTCTTGCACATGATTTTGCAAGAAAAGCTACGCCTGGGTCGATTTGCTCCTCCTCTCCCCAGTGGCTCTTGATTCGGGGATAGAGAGGGTGCATGGCCTTCTCCATGCCCATTTTGGCATTGGTATGCTATTTGGTGTGATCATCACATCCAAATGACAGACAGACCTCAAGTGACCTAATTGCTCTAAATCAGTCCATACTCAATTTGCCAGTCCTGTACTGTATTATGAAGTGGCTTAAGAAGAGAGTCTACTATGCATTGATTCTACATTCGCCCAAGCAATGCTTTCTCACCACAACATTTTTGGCTGCCGCCTGCCTTTATTGCTCTAAGACCACTGCTGAGGGGAAAGTGTTATCAAAAGTGAGCCCTGTTTGTAGCTGCCCTATGTTGGGTAAACCTTAAACAAAGAACCATAGATCTTGAGAAATCAGGTTAAAAATCTCATGTTAATTCCCTCACCCCACCCCACCCCCATCCCCCGCAGCCTGGATCACAAGAGTCATCAGTGAACTCCGCATAATAACCAAGGGGTTTAAAAAGCAGGGAGTTGTCCTATTAATTGCAAATCTCAGCATAGAATAGTGTTTGCTCTTTTGGCAAAGCCTCAGACTATTTTAATTTTATTTTTATTTTTGGTTAAACTGTCCTTAAGAATGCTGACAGCTTTTGTAATGCTTCTTATAGCAGAGGCAGACGGAATTGCCTTCCATCTCTGACACCCTGAGAACAAAATTAATCCGGCTTCACACAGAGACAGAAGTTGGCCATAAACATTTCTGTTTAATCTGCCCCTCTTTAAATTTCAGAATCTTTTCTGGGAACCCCATGTTCTCCTGATTGACCCAGGATTGGAAGGTCTATTTTTCACATTTTCTATAAAACACTTTAGTATGTCTTAGAGCAGGGGTGCCCAGACTACGGCCCATGGGCCAGATCTGGCCCTGACACCAATTCATCTGGTGTGAATGTGGAGAAATATAGAATTGGTCTGCCAATTACTGCCAGAAACATGCACTGATGAGGATTTAAGTTTGGCCAATGACAAAGCCAAGGAAGTGGCTTCATTTTGGCAGTCTAAAAGTTTGATCTGGACACGAAAGCAGAAGAACCTACCCTTCAGTGCTCTTTTGGAGAAAAAGTAGAAAGGATGAGCAACTTGATTTCATTAATGGAAAATAAGATGTAATTGTAACTAATAAATTAAACATTGGAAATAATTAATAAGGAACTAGACACAAGGCTTTAAGCAGATATTTAACCCTTGGTTTCTTGTTTGTAGTTTACTGTCTGTGGGGACATGGCAGTGGGTGGGATTGGATCTGTACTGTACTGTGTCAAGTGATTGGGGAAGGAGATTTAAACATTTGCTTCTGCTCTGGTCCCCATCCAGAATTTCTAATCTGGGAAGGTAAATTCCCCTTCCAGTCTTGAGAGTGAATTTTTTTTTTGCTTTGTGGGCTACAACCCCAAGACTCATCCTTACTTTTGCCTTCTCCAAATAGTCTTTGCCTTTGAAGGAAGCCTTCCATCAGTCCTGAATTGCCCTTTTCCTCTAGTTACATTATAGACCCCCGAGCTCAAACTTTGCTAAGTAACTGTAACACAAAAAAGCTGTAAAACTGCTGGCAGGAACAGTGGGAAATCTGTCGCAGCTTGTTAAATAGATGCTTCTCAACTGCCAGACCTCTTTTAAGAATCTACAGATCAAGCAATTAAGCTGTAGTGTGAATTTCTCCTTCCACCCTGCCTCAAGTACACCATTTACTTTTCTATAACATGCCCTATGTAGGAGCTGCTGGTTTCCTCAAAGTAGTAGTAGTTCTTCTTCTTCTTCTTCTTCTTCTTCTTCTTCTTCTTCTTCTTCTTCTTCTTCTTCTTCTTCTTCTTCTTCTTCTTCTTCTTCTTCTTCTTCTTGTGCCATATCTGATTCCAAATATTAGCAATCATCCCAGCGATCAGCCATGAAGACTGTCCTGATAATATAACGCAGTAGCCTTTCATCTGCCTTCCACATTGCAGTGTGACACCCATACCACTGATCCAGCTCCACGAGTCATTTCCTAACCCTGAGCCCTTTTGGCATGCAAAGTCCTCCTCAGCCCCAGGCTAGTATTCATGAAGTTGCTGCCCTCCAACAAAATGGATTCAAGTGGGATTTAATCCATTTGAGGACCATCACCCATCTCTGTGGACTTCGCCAAGGCCGCTAGTCCTCAGGGTTGTCAGGTTAGTGAACTGCTGCCTGACACTTGGCATTGAGTCATTGGCAGTATGGTCTTTACCATAGCAGGATAACTTGGTCAAACTTGCAGTTGTGTTTCCCCAAAAGGAATTTTCCAAACTAAAGCAATAGGAAGCCACCTTCTGCCTGCCAGAGTGGTCCCCCATGCCCTGCTCTCTGTCATAAACAGTTGTTGGAACTAGTTAGGTCTCCCATGCTTGAAAGCCAGTTGTATCTGACTCTAGAGCTGACAACCAGAAGGTTGGCAGGTCAGCAGTTCAAGACCCAAGTGCTGCATGACATAGTCCCAGCTCTGTCCCAGCTCCTGCCAACCTAGCAGTTCAAAAGCAAGAAATTGCAAGCAGATAAATAGGTGCTGATTTGGGGGAAAAGGTAACAGCGTTCCATGCACTCCATAGTCTAGTAGTGCCTGGCACATGACCATTGAAACATGAGCAGATGGCACTGGCTCTTTGGTTGTAAATGAGCAAGGGAGACCTTACCCATTCTACCAACATAGTTTTAGTGTCCCCTCCCAGTGGATATTTAATAGGCAACCTATCTGCTTTCCTTAAATGTATAATCTTTGTTTTTTATTTTAATCTCTTACCCCATCTGTTCTGGTTTCATGTCATTTTGTCTTAGTTTGTGTTTTTGTATTGATGTTGTCTTGGATGCTTCAAATGGAAACACAAGAGAAAATGTTTACAATAAATACATAAAGTTGTGACAGAAATATTTTCTTTTTTGTAAGTTGTTCTTGGGTACTGGCAAAGCAAGAGATGCAGATAGAAAAATGAGAGAGATTGAGAAAGAGGTTCGACAGAGATTGAGAGAGACCAAGACAAAAGGGAGAATATTATTTTGACAACTACAAGTAATCTTGTTGTGCTTTAACATTCATATGTTCTATTTGGCAGGCTTTGGCAGGGATGTGGCCATTTTCGTCAATGGCCTACAGCAGGGGTGCCCAAACATTTTGGGCTGTGTGCCGGTCAGGTGATTCCTCCTACCCGAAGTTAAACACAACTGCACCTGTGCAAAACGCTGTCATAAATGCACCTGCAGCTGTCGTAAACATGTTCATAACAGCTGCGGGTGCTGTACGGCAGCGTTTTGCAGGAACACGGGCACATTTAATTTCTGCTTCCAGGAGCAGCACAGGCCAGATTATTAGGCCTTGTGGGCCGTAGTTTGGGCACTCCTGGTATATAGTGTGTGGAAGCTGGTGCTCAGCAACATTTCAGAAGTGATAAGGATCCTGCAAGATTCTTTGTTGATGCTGTGTTGAATCTCTAGCATTTTCTGGACAGAATGTTGGTGAATGTTTGATGATAATGTTTATGAAATCAACATAAGGATGAATGATAGTTGAAATGTGATAGGCAAGTTGTTTTTCCAAATCGTGTTGGATTACAAATCCTACAGTTGCACACCACTAACCTTGCAGGTTAGGGCTAGATGGCTATTTCAGTCCAAACTACCATTGGAGTATCACAGTCACCTTTGCTGCTGCTGCTGCTGCTGCTGCTGCTGCTGCTGCTGCTGCTGCTGCTGCTGCTGCTGCTGCTGCTGCTGCTTCTTCTTATTCTTCTTCTTCTTCTTCTTCTTCTTCTTCTTCTTCTTCTTCTTCTTCTTCTTCTTCTTCTTCTTCCGTGCCTAGGCCAGATGTGAAACTGCCAAAATGAAGCCACTTTTTGGTGAGTCCATTCTGCAGTTCCTTTAGCCTGACCTAATGTGAGAAAGATTAGCCAGCAACGCAAGGTTACCGTTACCAGGGTATGCCCAATTGTGGTTCAGAAATACCACAATCTTCTAGGAGACTCTTTCTGTGTACCTGTACCATGAAGACTGTCCTGAGAATATAATGCAGTGTCCCTTCATCTGCCTTCCACATCACAGTGTGACATCCCTACCACTGATCGAGTTCCACGAGTCATATTCTGGTCCTGAGCCATTATGGCATGCAAAGTTTTCCTCAGTCCAAGACCAGGATTGATGAAGCTGCTGCCCTTCATCAAGATGGATTCAAGTGGGATTTAATCCACTTGGGGACCAGCACCCTTTCCTTTGGACTTCGGCAACCAAGCCGTTATTCCTCAGGGTTAGCTTAGTGCTGCCTGACACTTGGCGTTGAGTTGCTGGCAATATGGTCTACTCTATTACCATAGCAGGATAACCTGAATACTCCTTGCTGTAAAGGAGGCAGACTTTTTTTTTATTAGTGCCCTGGAAGACTCACCCAGTGGTAGGTAGGTCAAATAGCAGGTGGAGAGAAAGGAAATAACATCATGGGTAATTGAACAAAGTGTTAATTTTATTGCAGAGCTTAGAAGGAGTTATGGCAGCAGAGTCTGGTGTGGGCAGGCTCTGACTGCTACAACTCAAAATAAAGCCAAAACACAATGTTCCTTAGCTGTAGCACATTCTCTGTTGTCATTGCTGTGGCTCTTGTTACATCTCTGAAAACAATCGAAAGGGGAAGGAATAACACAGACTCGGAAAATTTAATATTGAGGCACAGTAGGGAGCAAAGAGCACCTGCCCACGGCTCACTGTTTCCTCACCCTGATCTCTTGCTTTTGGCTTGCTGGGCTTTGTTATAGATTATTGTTTTGGCAGTAATCCCTGCCTTTCTGCACAGTATAGTATTTGAAGAAAATCAAATGCAACCTTCTAGGTCTTTACTCTGTTGTGCTTTATCAGCAGAAAGATCATGGGATGTTGACGTAAGAAGGCTCTTAAGAAAAGGGGCATCTTCTGAACGACCTTTAAAAGCCACAGAGAAAAGTGTATCTTTCGTTCTTCCCTTTTAATTTTTTAAACTCTTCTTCTGGCCTGATTCTGGCCCAAGAAGAGCAATGGTATGGGGTTTTGAAACACAAAGGTATTCCTCTTGTCTCTATGTTTCTCACTTTGGTACAGTTTTGATCAAGGTTGTCCACCTAGATGTGAACCTAACCCAGTACCTGAGGCAGTCTAGTCCAATAGTCATCATCACCTTAGAACTGCTAAAACACAAAACTTTGCATGCCTCTATAAATTCATCTTATTAAAGTCCATTAGCTTCATGAGTAAAGCATCAAGTCACTAACTCCTTGTGAGCAGTGGTTGTATGACTGGATTGTTAATTTGCAGGATGTGTTTTTCCTGACAGTACACAAATTATAGGGGGGTTTTTTCTTGTGATTATTCTGCACTTTTAATCTAGAATATTATAATCAATGATGTCTTTCCACTGCCTTCTGTTAAACTTTAGAACTGCCATGGTGCAACAGCGTTGGTGGCTTGGGTGCAGTCACTGCTGTTTATGTACCAGTTTTTGTAAAGATGAAGATTTTAATATTTATGTCTCAAACACATAACTGTGCTAACTTTTACTGCCAAATTCATAGTGAACCTTTATTACCATTACCATTACTTGCTACCTAAAGTGGCAATATTTTTCTTTCTTATAGCATACCATAATTCTGTTATCCAAATTAGAGTAGTGTCCTTCATAGGCCAACCAAAAAGACTGAGTTCAGGCATTTGAGATTTCCAGATCTCTTCATCAAGGAAGATGTTACAGAAAGCAAGGGATGTAGGGGTGGGGGTGGGGAGTGGTCCTGTCTTGTTGCTGGTGCCATGATATCTGGATGGTGATCCAGAGATAGAGTTGGGGGAAGAAGGGTCTACAAGCAATGTTTGTGAAGCAATACTGGCACTTTCTATATCTTTGAGTATGGAATTTATGGAAGACAGGGTGCAAGAATGACTGAAAACATTTAATCTTTCATTTTTGCAAAATAAGTTCCAACTAGAGTTGACCAGTTAAGTCAGGGATTCTGAACCTACTGCGGCACCATTTTATGTGGCCCCCCCCCCCCGCCTCTACCACACCAGGAAGTGCCTTGTGGTGGAGGAAGGGCAAAATGGCTCTCCGGTCCCCAAAGCTGTCTGTGGGAGGGTGACCTGGTCCCCAGCTTAAAAAGGTTGAGAACTCCTGAGTTAAGTCAATGAAACTTACATAAGTGTTGCTTTGCCAATTTCCATTTGATTCAGTGGGTTTACTCTAATTAGGGCTACTGGTTGGATTTAGATTATGTGGATTCAGAACTGCTTTTCTCACTGGAGATGCAGTGTCACAGAGGCATTGACATATTTTCAACAGGTTGTTTTGTACTGTATCATAAAGACCAAGGTGAAATGCCTTCTAATTTGTATTCCATATTGAATGCATAAATGGTAACCCAATGAACAACTAATAGCCTAATCTAACATGGGCCAAACCATTCTAGGTATTTTGGATTTTAAACCACAGCTAACAAGTCCCTTTGTTGGCTATCTTGGGTTTTGTAGTCAGCAACATCCAGAGGGACTTGCATTGGACAAGTCTGTATCTATCCCTTCTTCTTCCCCCTCTCAGGAGAGCAGCTCACGTCCATCTTACCAAATTAGAATGGCAAGTGAGCCATCATCTAAGCTCCAAACACCAAGCTAATCTAAATGATCTTTAGATCTCATCCAGATTTTTCATTTCCATGATTCAAACTCTGAAATACTCCCTGTAATAGGAAATGTCCATCAACCCTTAGATTGAGGACTGTTCTCTTGTAGTATCATTTATTTTGCCCAATAGGGAGTAAAAACCAAACTGTGCAAAAAGTTCCAAACAACTGTTTATTCTAGAACACTGGGGTTACTTGAACTGTTAGAATAACAGGAGTCCTGGAAACCAGCTGCCAGCTTTGTTGTGATTGAAACCTTTCCCTGTTACTCTCCTTTCTTCCTCCCAGGTTCTCACCCCATCTTTTGCCATCCATATGTTTCTTCAAGTTTGGTCTGTTAGTTGGCAGGGTGAGTCTTGGCTGAGCCATCAAGCAAAGCCACGAGAGATGGCATGATCAGAAAAAGAATGCATTGGTATCTGAAAAAGTTAGTTCTTCAGTTGCACAGTTGAGTCCAACTCTTTGCGACACCATGGACAACTGTACGCTAGACTTCTCTGTCCTCTGCCATCCTCCATAGCCCACACATCTACGCCCATTGTGTCAACGATGCCATCTAGCTGTCTCATCCTCTGCCGCCCCCTTTTCCTTTTCCTTTCAATCTTTCCCAGCATCAAGGCCTTCTCCAATGAGTCCTCTCTTCTCATTTGATGGCCAAAGTACTTGAGCTTCAGCTTCAATATTTGTCCTTCCAAGGAGCAGTCAGGGTGGATTTCCTTCAGGATTGACTGATTTGATCTACTTGCACTCCAGGGGACCCTCAAGAGTCTCCTCCAGCACCACAGTTCAAAGGAATGTATTCTTCTGCACGCAGCCTTCCTTATGGTCCAGCTCTCACAACCATATATTACTACTGGGAAGACCAAAGGTAGAGGAGATCTCATTTAGCATTTGGATCCCATTTTCAGGAAACAGGATCTGAATGTAACTTCCATCAGGTAGAAAACATGGATGGAAGACTGCTTGCAAAGTGATTCACAACCAGTAGCTGGTTGCTGCCCTCAATGACATAAAAGTTGTTGCTAAATCCCTCAACATCTGAAGGGGTAATAGAGGAAGTAAAGAAGAAGCAGCTAAATCCAACTGGGATCATAGAGACTCAGAATACAGAAAGATGTCTGGATGTAAAAGAGTCTGGAAGCTGCTACAACAGGTATGCAGATAATAAAGCATGCCAGCTCCTTCCTTCTGAGTGCATTATATACCCTAAATACCACAGAACTCTTACATAACGTCCTTTCCCCCTAAGCACTGAGAGAGGGTCAGTGCTGTGTTGTCCATCTGGAAGGCCATTGAATGCAGAGCCTGAAGAAACCTAAATTGTTGAGATTATAGCTCCCATAATTCCTCAGTCAATATGGCCACAAGGTGTTGTATCTGATGAAGTGGGCTGCACTCCATGAAAACTCATGCCAAATAAAACCTGCATGGTTTTAAAAGCATTACAAGACTAGTTTCCTCCAAGCTGTGCTTAAGGCAAGTTCACATGGGAGTGCTGAAGGTTTGACACCCCTGTCCCAGGGTAACCTCAGGTACATAGTGAGAAATAAGTCTTGTTGGGTATTTGGACTACACAACCACTAAGATGTATTCATCCAAGTGATGGGAAATCAATTTGGTTTCATTTCCTTCTGATTCCTAACTGGGACCACCTGTATTCAAAATTTTTAGACTTCAGTTTTTTCCTATCAAAATACATAATTTGTGAATTTTACAAAATTCTTCAAAACAAAACAGAAACAATACTTCACCCTAATGGACCAATCAAATTCAATAGGAAGAGCCATCTTTAGATGACATGGAACATGTCTGCCATTTATGTATCAAAAATGAAGTACCTTTTTGGGAGAAAAGAGGTGGTGATCCATATTCACCCCTGGTTGTTTGCACAAATGGTTGTTTGCACAAATACCTCAGATATTTTTGAACTTCAGTTCCCAGAAGCCCTGATCATCAGGACTGCTGACTTGGGCTTCTGGTAATTGAAGTTCAAGAACACCTGGAGTGCCAAGGTTCACCATCACTGGTCTACCCTATTATCATAGCAGGATAACCTGGCCAGATTGAGGAGGGTGGGTTACAGAACCACAAAGGTTCGTCATCATTGGGGTAGACCATACTGTCAGCAACTCAACACCGATTGCCAGACAGTTAACTAACCTGACCAACCTGAGGACCAACAGCCTTGGGTGGCAAAGTCCACAAGGAAGAGTGATGTTCCTCAAGTGGATTAAATCCCACTTGAATCCATCTTGATGGAGGGCAGCAGCTTCATCAATGCTGGCCTAGGGCTGATGAGGACTTTGTGTGCCAAAAGGGTTCAGGACCAGAAAGTGACTTGCAGAACTGGATCAGTAGTACTAGTGTCACACTGCGATGCGGAAGGGATATAGAAGGCCACTGTATTATGTTGTTCTCAGGACAGTCTACATGGCTGATCCCCATGATGATAGCTAATATTTGGAATTGGATAAGGCACCCAAAGAAGAAGATCCCTCCTCATTTTGGATCATCTCCTAGGAAAGGAGGTGGGAATTATTCTTCTCCCAGGCTTCGCACTATGAGTGATAGCACAGAGGTCTAATAAAAATATTCTCCTGGGAAGCCACAGCCCTTTGCCTTTCTCTTGCCAAAAACCTATGTAGGGTTGTTGGGACTTTCCTTGCACTTGGGAACCAGACCCTGTTTCAGAGCAAACACACAAATTTCCAGCTGCCCAAGCGTTTTCCCCCCTGCACATCCTGCCAAAACAGCTCAGAATGACCCCTGGGCAACCTTTCCTACAATCATGAACTGTGGTGGCAAATGGAGTGGAAAATGTGAAATGACCCAATGTCACTCCCAGCACCTTTCTAATCCTGTTAAAAGGAACAGTTCATCACTGCCCTCTCAGTTCTCAGCTTTTGCTGACCCTGGCTGGTTTTTTCTCTCTCTCATGGCCCCAAAAGCTGGATTGTTTCAGCCACTTTGTGTTAATACGTGTACAGGATTAGATGTTACCTTTCTTTGTTCCTAAGTTCAGACTGTCCCCTTCTCCTCTCTAATTATATCTGTAGGGCAGGGGTGCCCAAACTTTTCAGGCTGCAGGCCCGTCATGTAGTTCAGCGGGCCGATCATGTGGTGCCTTCCAACGGAAGCAGAAGTAAAACACTACCGTGCATGTGCAGAACGCTGCCTACAGGGTCTACCTGGCCCTCAATGCCAATTCATGTGGCCCATGCCACCCTCACTGCTCCTGGAAGCAGCGCAGGTGGCACAAGCCAGATGATTGGTTTTGGGGGGCGTAACTGGCTGATGGGCCATAGTTTGGCCACCCCTGCTTTAGGGGGCATGGGAACGAACCCCTGCCTGATCTTTAAGTTACTAGATCATTCTAAGATGTCTTGTGTTACAGCTTTCTTCATTTTAACCCAAACTCCAGACAGACTTACCCAGGTATAAGCCTCACTGGATTCAGTACAATTGTTTGTGGCTAATAAATGGGACTATGAATGTAATATACATCACCTTCCTTTCTGCATGGTCATCCTCTGTTGGTCATTGTCATTCCCATTTTACAGACAGTTATACTGAGGTTAATGGTAAAGGTCTAACTTGCTCAAAAGCCAGTCGTGCCTGACTCAAGTGGGTGATGCTTATTTCTGCTTACGTCCAAAGAGCCAGTGGTGTCTGCGTTTCTGTGGTCATGTGAAAGGAATGACTACACAGAACGCTTACGTTTCCCGCTGAAATGGTACCTCTTTATTTATTTGCAATTTGTTGCTTTCAAACTGCTAGGTTGGCAGGAGCTGGGACAGATGATGGGAACTCACTCCGTCACACAGCACTTGGGTTTTGAACTGCAGACTTGCTGGCCTTCTAATCAAGCTCAGCGTCTTGGCCACTAAACCACCATGGCCCCATACTTAGGTTAGTCCTACTCAAATGCATTTGGAAATACAGTAACTCCTTCTTCCATTTCAGATGAATGTGGGCACAGTTTTCACCAAAGTAGCAATTCTGTTACTGCTCTGTACCAATGCAGACTAACCAGATCATATGTCCAGAATCCCCCTCTGTCTTGGCCACAAATCAG
The DNA here is from genome assembly GCA_030440675.1 of Furcifer pardalis. NCBI lineage: Eukaryota > Metazoa > Chordata > Lepidosauria > Squamata > Chamaeleonidae > Furcifer > Furcifer pardalis. Next base: position 103,814,636 of record CP126897.1, read on the forward strand.
TCATGGCACCTCTTTATATGCTCTTCCTCTCAGAAGAGCTCATCTTTTCATCATGGGTTTATATTGAGACAGTTGAGGAGAGCATTGATAAACTACTGCTCATAGTTAAGAAAGGATAAAAATAAACTGTTGATTCAGCTTCTCCATAAACTAGTATTTGTTGGTAGGGTTCAGGAGAACTTTAAAATACCCACAATATTATCTGGGGCAATTACTCTCACTTCTAGAGCCTTCTACCTTTAATATTCTTTAACTCTGTGTCAACCTGCTGTTGTTGTCTTTCCGGTTGCTTTCACCAGAGGCAGCATTTTCCATTTTAAAAGCAGCATGTGGAGCTGCAGATGTGTGCATTTTTATGTGTAGCATATATCTAAGGGAAGCTCTAGTCACACCTTCTAAGCCCCAAATCTCAAAATCTTCAGTGTGTCTAAGGGTAGCAGCATCAACCTGCCTGACAGTGGGGTGTTCAAGGAATTACTCAAATAACTTCTGTGGCACTCTTTACTCAAAACAGTGCATATCAATGTTTTTATTAATAACAAACGTTCATATGACCATGCCCTAGTGTGTTTTTGTAAAGGGCTTGGCTTCTTAAAGAGCCTGTGTCAGGTCATTTGATGTGTTCATTAGTTAAGCTTATGTGTTCTTTCCTTTTCAGTCATGAATTGCTGGATAACCCAGAAGTCTTGGTATCTAGCTGCAGAACTAGAGCTTGGGAGTTGGATTCCCCCACTGTGCCTCCTTGACAGGGCCTGGGCTCAGTGATCCATAGGGTCCCTTCCAGCTGTGCAGTTCTAACTTTATTGTTGTTATTATTATTATCATCATCATGTGGTGGCTTAGTGATTAAGATGCTGGACTTGATGACTGGAAGTGCTGCATGATTGGCATGATCGCCTGTTTCTGTCCCAGCTTCTACCAAGCTAGCACTACAAAAGCAAGAAATTGCAAGTAGATAAATGTTTAAGATGCTGACTGGAAGATGGTAGGTCAGCAGTTCAATACGCGGGTACTGCACGATGGAATGAGCTCCCGTTTCAGTTCCAGTTCGTGCCAACCTAGCAGTTCGAAAGCAAGAAATTGCAAGTAGATAAATAGATAATACTTCAGGGAGAAGGTAAACAGCATTCTGTGCACTCCAATGTCTAGGCATGCCTGCCACATGTCCACAGAAATGTCTGCAGATTCCGACAGTGGTGGCTCTTCGGCTGTGAAACAGAGATGAGCATTGAACCCTAGAGTTGGATACAACTGACTTTTGAGCAAGGGTGACCTTTACCTTTAAATAGGAGCTGGGACAAAGATGGGAGCTCATTCCGTCCTACAGTACTCGGGAATTGAACTGCTGACCTCCTGCCTTCCAGTCAGCATCTCAGCCACTTGAGCCGCTGCAGTCCTATCATACATTACAAATTTGCTTTTAAAAGCTTGAGAATTGGGCATTATGTATTGTTGGCATGGGCTGCAACAGCTTTGGCTGTGGTTCAGAACAGAAATGAAGGGAGCTTCAGGAATGGATTTTTGGAGAGAGAAAGCAGTGAGTGCTGTTTAGAGAGGGGAGAAACTTGTATTTGGTGACTCGCTCCCATGTAAGCTAGAAAACAAAATTTTGCCCCTTCCTGGTGCTACTACTCAGAAATTCTTGAGCTCATAATTCTTTAATTCTAAAGTGCACATCCCGTTCAGTGGATCTTTTGGAAAATTAAGTCATTTTAGTAAAAACTCTTAAGTAGAGAAGTGATGAACTGACAATTGCCCCATCACAATATGTGGAATTATAAACTCATTGACACTCTAAGACATTTCCTTGTGAAAAGCATTCAGCTATGAATGTACAAGTGTTTCTCCTTACACATGAGGAGAGAACAGAACATTCCAGGGTGTCTTTTCCCTGTCTGAGGTTTCCAAGAAGGGACCCACCTGCTTGTCACGAAACTGGCAACGTTTCATTTCCCCATTAACTGACTAGAGTCCTGAAAGGGCTTTGGCAATCTTGTAGGTTGTCAGTAAGCCTCCCTATTTAAAAGACCTAAGAGCCATGAATCAAAATAGTTGTGTGATGTCATGAGAGGAATGTGGCTCTGGCCAATCGGTGCCAAGGATTGTCTGCTCTGAGGTGGTTTCCTTTTACAGGCCTTTTTAAAGGAGCATCATGCCCAATTGCACATGGCAGTGACTTCCAGGGACCCGTGCCTTCTTTCCCTAGGCAGTGATTCTTTTAAAAAGCAGCACATGCCGTGTCATTTGGTCACAACCCTTTTCTTCCAGTGCTGAACGGCTTGGTAGGAAAACAAATTTTGCTCAGCCCTGGGAAGAAGCCGCTACGGCTTTCTTTCTTTCCTTTCTGACTTTCTAAGGGGTGAACAAGCGCTTCCACGGCAAGCTGGACAGCAGTGTTCAGCTGCTCTGGATATCAACAGATATACCGGCAGGGCAGCTTGTTCCTGTACGCGAGGCATGTGTCGTTGTGACACAGCTTTCCAGTTTTAAGGCAGAGATCTTTCTGGGCTGAGAAAGTCTGGTTTGGAGGAGACTGCCGTTAGGAAAAAAAAATTATTAGATTCCTTGTGTGTGCATCTACCTTCTTGGATTTATTTATTTACTTTTGTTCCACTATTCCCTGTGGTGACAACTTGAGTTGGCGTCTTCTCCCCTGCCCTTCACTTCCACCTGTGGAACGTATTTCACCCTCAGATACGAGGGCATGACTGACGGCTGCTGGTGTTTACTCCTGTGGTAGCCAATGAAGCGGTTTGGCAGTCTCAGAGGAAGCAAGAAACGAAAGGATCAAGGCCGGAATTCCGAGAGACGTAAATCTGAACCCCATGGTAGGCAAATTCTGCACCTTAAATCCTGCCCTGATTTCACACTTTGGAAGTGGTAGAGAAGAGTCCAGCAGATGGACTAACTTTGGGTTTGGTACTTTAAGTGCTATAAGTAGGCTGTTAACAGTAGATATGTAAGCAATATGGTTTTCTTTTTTGGCAAAAGACCTATTGTGCAATCCATATGTAGCCCAGATTTATATACTGTGAAGTTCCTTTGGCTTACCTGCTAATAAAGCCAGGTGCATGATTGCAGCCTTATGCTGCTTTCTACATTGATTTAAAGACCATAAGAACAATGTCCTTTTCTCTCTCAAAAATACATTTTCTCTTCCAAACTGCTTTTGTAACATTTGTTGGATAACCGATCCATTGACTGTCACTTTCAGCTGAGTTACTGGAATCAATATCAACCAAGATGTGTGGGTAGACAGAAGGCAAGGAGGCTTTCCAAGAATGTGGTCTTTTCTTTTGAAACGTTGTTTTTGTTTGTAATGCAAAAGGCTAAGACATGTTATGGCGTACTCATCCTTCACCTTAAATTAGAGTTGTAGGGAGGCTCTATAAAGTTGTCTGATAGGTAAATATTTTATGTTGACAGATCTGGTCGAAAGCAAACAAATCAGGTGTGCTTATTTTACAGAATGGCTTTGTGGCAAACAACTCTGATCTTTTAGCTAATGATAGCAGAGAACATAAAACTGTGTGTCAGCATAGTTGAACTAGTAAAATATATTGTCATTTTAAACCACAATCATCATCGTTGTCATCTTCTCCTCCTCCTCCTCCTAAATGTTCACTACAAAAGTTGGTATGGGAAAGAAACAGAACTGGAAGGATAAGAAAATAAGAATTAAAGTAGATACTCATTTGGGTTGTGGACAAGACCAAACAATATCAATTGTCTCTTTCTTGCCATGATAACCTTCTGGAAAGGCAATAGGTATATCTTCCCAGGGGCTCTTGGTCGGTTGACTGATGGCAGTGGTAAGACTGTAGCCTCCCTGCCATTTTCTTCCAATTGTTATCACGACCATAGATGCTAGCTAGGCAAATTTGTGGCCAGCTTTTGTCAAGGCCAGAATGTCTCCAAGAGGTATGCTATTCTTTTTTTGAGCTTAACCTAAAGTCCTGGTTTTAACCTCCAAAATATTACAAAGTTTTAGACCGGTTTCCTCAGATAGCTGTGTGCATGAATAACTGGTCTGGTGTAAAAATAATCAGCTGGCCAGAAAGATCAATGAGTTGGAACACCTGACTGTGGAGCGAGAGGTAAGAACTTTGCTACAATTCCTCACTGTTCCTCCTGGGTTCACAGCCAGTCTATATAGCCTAGGGCAGTGATGGCTAACCTTGGCACGCCAGGTGTGCTTGGACTTCAATTACCAGAAACCCAAGTTAGCACTCCTGCTGATCAGGACTTCTGGGAATTGAAGTTCAAGAACACCTGGAGTGCCAAGGTTGCTTGTCACTGGCCTAGGGGAAGCTGCACAGTCCCAGAATATCCACTGAAGAAGGAAATGATAAAAGACTTCTGAGCACTGTTTACCTAGAAACCCTTGGAAAGAGTTGCTATAAGTGGGAATTAATTTGATGCCATGCTATTATTATTGCTATATGAATGTTCTGGACACCTCGGTTTTAGAGAAGTGGGGCACCAGATTTTGGGGTTAAAACCTCTCTCATTCAGATCACTGGGCACCTGTGGCAATCCAGAGTTTGATCTGGACACAAAAGAAAAAGACTGGGCACCTGTGAAAACAGGTGTATAAATAATAGAGCTGGAAAAGGATGCAGCAGTTGTGATGCCAGGAAGGGCTGTTAACGTTCATTTGGAGCTTTAGATGGGCCTTTCTTAGACCACAGTTTGCAGTACAGATGATTTGTGGATCTTGTAGCCCTCTTCCACGTGATTTCTCTCCTAGAACTGGAGTCTATAGCAGTTAATCACCTTTTCCCCCACTGCTGTGATTCTAATCCCATTAAGTTGCTTCCCAAAGTTAGGTCTCAAAGAAATTTTAGAAGAGTCTTAACATTAAACACAACTAAACTGTTTGTTTCATAAGCAGGTCAGCTCATCTTTTCCAAAGGGAGGCTTGAAGAAGAAAGGGATAATGATAATGATGATATTCTAAGTGAGTTAAGATTAATATCTTTGACCTGTAAAAGATCTCACCCATTTAGGGTGAGGCTGAATAAGACTGATGGACAATGTGAGGGAGAAAGGAGTTATTTGCTTTTGAACTCAGCACAACTAGGGGTATCTCTGCATAAAATTCAGCAGCTGTAGAAACATCTGGAGAACATCCAGTTTAGCATAGTTGCCAGTACAGAAAGATCTGCCTGCATCAAGATGCTTGGAGACACAAGACTACTAATTTAAGTGCTGATCTAAAGCTTCTTAAGCAGCTCTCATTCTTACAATCTTTCTTCTTCTTCTTCTTCTTCTTCTTCTTCCTCCTCCTCCTCTTCCTCTTCCTCTTCTTCCTCCTCCTCCTCTTCCATGTCCAAATCTGAATGTAGGTGATCATCATGGCGATCAGCCATGAAGACTGTCCTGAGAATATTATGCAGTGACCTTTCATCTGCATCGCAGCATGACACCCATACCACTGATCCAGTTTCAAGAGACATGTTCTGGTCCTGAGCCCTTTTGGCACACAGTCCCCATCAACCCCAGGCCAGTATTGATGAAGCTACTGCCCTCCATCAAGATGGATTCAAGTGGGATTTAATCCACTTGGGGACCATCACCCTTCCCTGTGGACTTCACCACCCAAGACTGTTAATCCTCAGGGTGGATAGTTTAGTTAACCACCACCTGTCGCTTGTTTTTGATTTGCTGGCAGTATACTCTATTACCATAGCAGGATAATCTGGCCAGACTGATGATTACAATCTTTGGAGCCTATGTTTGTGGCACTTTTTTTTTTTTTTGCTTATCCAGGAGACTGATTTCTCTCTTGGCGGCTGCTGTCTTCCAAGGTCAGGCAGAATCCCAGCTGCAGCTATTGCCACCAACACTAGGTATGTGCCCAAGCTCAGCTCAGCTTGGCTAACTGTAGCCAGCTGTGGGAACCGAAGGCCTGAATGTGCGGAAAGCCTTCTGCTCCATGCAGCAGTGACTGCAGAACCATCCAAGAGTACAACTTGACAAACAGCCAATTCCCAGCTCTTATTCTTTCAGAGATAATCTTCAAAGCATGCCTGATGAAATCTCAGAAGCCTGCCGGGGGATGAGACGGTATGGTGCCAATGCTGCCTGCAGAATGACTTCCCTCTCCCCGCAGATCCCAAGGGTCAGACCAACTGAAGCAGAGTAAAAGCTGGAAAACAATGGGATTGCAAACATCTGTTGTTGTTTTTCAGTGTAAGGCAGGGGTGCCCAAACTTTTTGGGCTGTGGGCCGGTCATGTGGTTCAGCGGGCTGGTCACATGGTTCCTCCCACTGGAAGTGGAAGTAAAACATGCCTTGCAATCTGTTTTGCAACAGGATGAGATAGATTTTAAGCTGCCATTTTCTCTGCTTACACCAGGGATGCCCAAACTGTATGAATTGGTGTCAGGGGCTGGATCCAGACCATGGGCCATAGTTTGGGCACCCCTGGTGTAAGAAGTAAGATTTCAGAACTTTCCCTCTCCTGCTGTTTTCAATTTGCTGAGAATTTTATATGTACGGTATATGTTTTTGTGTATATGCAAGTAAGACAGTTATGCAGATGGAGAAAGAGGAAAAAATGAATTATAAGATACTTAGGGAAAGGTTCCACAGACCTGATGTTGTGATCAGAGATCGTTATTGGAAGAGAAGCCAAGGAGGAATGCAGCACCTGTGAGCTCTATAACTCATTCGCTGCTGAGTAGACAGTAATTTCAGAAGAAGTGTACCAGTGGCCAATCAATGCCAATTAATCTCTTCCTGTAGACAACGTTGGGATCTGGCAGCTGGAGGATCTGGAGCAGAGGTTCTCAACCTACAGCCGAGGGGCCGGATGTGGTCCACAACACCATTTCATGTGGTCCACCACCACCTCCACCACACCTGGAAGTGGCATGTGTGGCAGGCAAGGCAAAATGGCTGTCTGACCCCCAAAGCTATCTGAGGGACAAGCTAGCCTGGCAGATTCACTGCTAAAGGGCCACTAAAACTTCAGGGACCTTTTTGTTTTAGCCTATGTTTGGAAAATGCATCCATTGTAGTACAGTATCTAGCTTTTGCAGCTTGTATAGTGGGTGGGTGGGAATGCCAGCAGCTCCAGCTTAATAGTTGCTCCGTGTAGTTTTCAAAGGTAGAGGGACCCTGCCTGATTCTGCAACTGGATAGTGCTGTAATAAGTATATTTATGCACCATCAAGTCAATTCCAACTTAAAGTGACACTCCAATTTTTTTTTTAAAAGTAGAGACTAATCAGAAGTTGTTGCTAATCTCCACTTCTCATGCTGCTCTGAGATATTGCAGTTTGCCCAATATCACTTTTTCAGCAGCACATGCTCCATGTGATGTCAGCTGGTTCCTCTCCTAGGAAGCACAGTTGGGATTCAAATTCTTGGCTTCTGACTCCACCATCATCTGGTATTCCAACTCACTTGTGTATTCTTAGGCAGTTGGTTGTCCTATGTGTGTATTTTACATGCAAAGAAAGAGCCTCCTTGAAGACTGTGGTATTTTGAATCACAGTTGGGCATATCCTGGGCAATGGCAACCATGTTGTGCCAACTAATCTTTCTCACACTAGGTCAGGTGAAAGGAACTGCAGAATGAACTCACCAAAAGGTGCCTTCATTTTGACAGTTTCACATCTGGCCTAGACAAGGAAGAAGAAGTCTTGTTTTCTACAGAAGGGTGATAGAATTTCCAGAGTTTCTGTGTTGCATACATTAGACCTCAAAACAGTGCAGGTTGAGCTATGTGTGTTTTAAATAATGACATCTGAAAGATGTGAGCTGAATAATGTGAGCCTTTTGAAGATTTTTTCATAGATTTTGTATCACTTTTTAGCTCATGTTTGCTTTGGCAAGAGCAAAGAGCTTTTTCCAACTTGAGCGAAAGGTCACAGACCTGTAAGCATCCGGATTCCTCCCCAGGTACTGGACACCTTATCCTCTCAGAGAGTTGCTCAGGGCCATGGAGACCTTAAGTCCATTTATAGACCCCAAATGGAAGGTCTCACTAACTTTTTGTTTTGGTTTGCAGTTTCAGGTTCAGAGCCTTCAGAGAGCTTCTATTTTGTCTTCAGTGCAGGGTCATTTAGAAGCCTATGTAAAAGAAGCATGGAACTGTATAGTATATCATGCCAACGCTGTGTTGTCTTTTCAGAGTGGTTCACAACAAATTAAGACCAAAAAAAAAAAAAACCACAGGGACTGTGGTGGCTTAGTGGTGAAGATGCTGGACTTTATGACCAGAAGGTCAGCAGTTCAGCAGTTCGATACCCAAGTGCTGCATGACAGTGTGAGCTCCTGTCTCTGCCCCAGCTCCTGCCAACCTAGCGGTTCAAAACAAGAAATTGCAAGTAGATAAATAGATACCACTTTGGTGGTAAGATAAATGGTGTTCTGTGCACTTTGGCACTCTGACAGAAACGTCTGCAGACACAGACAGCGCTGGCTCTTTGGCTATAAACAGAGATGAGCACTGAACCCTAGAGTCAGATACGACTGGCTTTCGAGCAAGGGCAACCTTTACCTTTACTGGCAAAGCTCCTCCGGTGGCTTAGTGTGGGGCACCGGCAGTGCTGTGGCTTCAGCCTGCTGGCTGATTTAAGAATGCTCTCTCCCTCTTTTTAAACTGGTGGGAGGGTAGGGAATGACTTGTGGTAGTTTTTAATGGGGGTTTTAATTGTTATTTTAAAATTGTGATGGTGTTAATATCTGTACGCTGCCCAGAGTCTTTGGAATTGGGTGGCAATACAAATCCTAAAAATAAATAAATAAATAAATACGTGAAACAATTAATAAATAATCCCATTACCAGCTGAGCCAAATGAAATTTCTTTTGGCCTTGTTAGTTAGTGGCAACAAGAACAATGTACTGTATAGCCTTTTAAAGGCAAAGTTTTCCTAGAAGAAACCACTCCTGAAAAGGCAATCATTCAAGAGAAGGTCTTGCTTTGCCAACTCTCCATTGCACAACTGGTTATGGAGTCATTTGCACAACCAGGAGGCAACCATTATGCAACTGACAGACAAGAAGATTCCTACCACTGCTTGCACAAATGCACTTACACAACTGTGTAACACAACAGGATTTTGGCCAAAGAGTTTAAAAAGAAAGTAGCTCAACTTTCATTCTCAGGTGTTGCTGGAATTAGTGGAACATTATCAAGCCTGGGTGGTCAAGAATGGTCAGAAAAGTAGTAGACTATTGGGCCCTTTCGAAGCGGTGCACGGAGAGATGGGGCTACTCCCAGATGTTGAGAGGAAGAAGGGTTGTGGTAGAACAGTCAAGTGGAAGCCTACTTGTGGTTTGGAGTAGTGTGGCTCAGAGTTATGTACCCCTCTTAATTAGTGAGAACTAAGTCTTGTACCTTGGCAGGATGCAGATATCCACCTCTAAGCCATGCATAATGTACATATTCTAGAATGCCTTTCTTCCTTACATGCTTTCTTCTTGGATTCATTTACTGGATTGATGAATTGCAGCAGGGACAGGGTTTGTATCTGGTAGCTGTCACTATAGCAACGCCTCTCTCACCCAAGACTTTTAGCTAAATATAGATCACCTTGAACCCAGGGAAAGAAATCAAGGGAAATCAAAGGGCCCAGCTGTAATGTACATGGAAGATGATTGACTCCAGAGAGGTGCTGCCAGCAAGCTCAACATTTAAAAGCGAACAAGACAAGCACTCTGGGAAAGTAAGTGAGAGGATCCTGTTTAAGTATGAAATTCAATAATGTCTTCACACTTGAAGGCCTTTCCAACTGCATAGATGGCAGGCTGTGGTAGGTTTGGTATGTGCCACTCTGCCAAGATTGCCACTAGGCAGAACCAGAAAATATGCGAAACTTGGAGAAGTTACTTTGTTCGGCTGCACCTCTTAAATTCTGGGAGTTGTTGTACCAAAACAACTCTGTGCGTAACCTGGGGGTCCTCCTGGACTCGCGACTCCTGCTCAAAGAGCAGGTGGCAGTCGTGGCCAGGAGGGCTTTTGCAGAACTTCGTGTTGTGCGCCAGTTATGCCCGCTCCTGGACCGAGACTCCTTGCTCATGATCACACACGCCTTGGTCACCTCCAGACTTGACTATTGTAATGCACTCTACATGGGGCTGTCCTTAGTGACCATTCAGAGGCTGCAGCTGGTCCAGAATGCAGCTGCTCAGGTTGTGATGGGGTCCAGGCGTTATGGTCGTGCCTCACCACTGCTTCGAGAGCTGCACTGGCTCCCAGTATGCCTCCGGGTGCAATTCAAGGTGCTGGTTATTACCTTTAAAGCCTTACATGGTAGTGGGCCAGGATACTTAGGAGACTGTGTCACCCCGAGAACATCTGTCCGTCCCACCAGAGTGGACCAGAGAGGCTCTCTAGTCGTACCATCAACTAAAGAGGCTCACCTCTCTAGCACTAGAAGGAGGGCTTTTCTGTGTCTGCTCCGGCCCTATCGAACCTCCTACCAAGTGAGTTGCGTCTCCAGACAGAGCTGCTGCCCTTCAGAAAGGGGGTAAAGACCTGGCTGGCGGGGCATGTGTGGGGTGCAGGCCAGATGGTCAGTTTGGCCCGCTGGCTCTTTTGACCCCCACCTGTCTCCCTGTTATGTTTTTAACTTTTAATCCTTTTAACTTTTTAATTTTTTTAACCTTTTATGTATTCCATGTTTTTTAATTGTGTTTTTTAATTTTGTAAGCCTCCCTGAGTCTTTGGATGAGGATAGGATATAAATTTGATTAATAAATAAATAAATAAATAAACTTTTCCAAGCTCTGGAAAACTGTGGGGCCAGGTCAAGATGGAGAAAATTTGGTTAAGCTTATATTTTATTGTGAATGTACCTAATTTGTATTCCTCAAATCTGTGAACAAACCGGGTACAGCTGATTTTGAAATTTGTGGGTTTTATTTTGAAAAACAAAGCATTATGTTTGTCAGGGCAAAAACATGCCACAAAAATGCATATACAGTAGTAGAAAAGCTGGGTGTAAATTAAAGAAAGTAGCCCCCAAATCAGTACATAGTTCTGAGAGGAAAATACATAGACATGAAATGGTAGGTTAAAATTGTGTACATGAGAAACTTGTGGGATTTTTTTTTCATATATACTTTTTAGAAGTAGAATTTGGCAGCTGGAAAAATTAATGGTGAAAATCTGACAAAGGCTTGACTCTTTGTTGTATGTGTAAGAAGACAGCCTACAGTAGTAATCTTTCATTGATTCTTTTAACTCTAGTGACATTAATACTATATATGCTGCTGTTTTCTTCTTACTTTCACTGTTGAGACACATAGAGAAATGGGGAGAATTGTGACATCTATTTCTGCTGTGCTGGACCAAGGTGATCCTTCTCATTCTCTAAGAAAAAGAGACAGAAGGGAAAGAACAGACACCAGTCATAGAAGAATAAAGATGTGTACATGTCCATCATAGGCATTCTGTAACAATGTACACAGGGAACTCACAAAAAGTTGATTTTCCACGGTAGGAAGGGATGGCTCTATAACTAAGACATAATAAAGATGCATGACTTGGCTATCCAAGATCATAATTTCTTGACCCTAGCCAAATAAGCCATCAGAAAAGAAATATATGGATCGATAACACCTTCTAAGACAGGGATTCTTAACCCAAATGTGGCCCATGGCATCATTTCATATGGCCCCTCATCACCTCCATCACATCAGGAAGTACCATGTGGTGGAGGAAGGGCAAAATGGCTATTCCCCCCCCCCCCCAGCTGTCTGAGGGAGCGTGACCCAGCCTCCGGCTTAAAAAGGTTGAAAACTCCTGTTCTAAGATGTAAACGGATTTCAATTTTTTAATAACTCTTATCTCAGTAGCAAAGTTAGGGTGACAAAGGTAAAAAAGAAGACAGGTTTCCTGTACTTTAGTAGTTGCTTGGAAAAGGGCATTTTGGCAGGTACAGCTTTTAATGTAAGATGCATGTGCTGAAAAATGTCCTCCTCCACACAATTGTTAAAAGTACAATTGTCATTTTTTTTCATCTGACCACCCTGAGGAACATACTAGCATCTGGTAGACTATCTATTCCTTTTACCTATGCAAAAGAGGAGGGAGTTCCTTGATTTCCAGGGAAATGTGGAGAAAGAGAGAAGCTCATATAGAAGATGTCCTCCCACTTGAATATATTAATGGGCCCAATGAGATTAAGGAATGAGTAGGGACTGTGGTGGCTTAGTGGTTAAGGCACTGAACTTCACGACTGGAAGGTTGGCCGTTCGAGACCCGAGTGCTGTACAATGGAGTGAGCTTCTATCTCTGCTCCAGCTCCTGCCAACCAACAGTTTGAAAGCAAGAAATTGCAGATGAATAGGCACCACTTTGGTGGGAAGGTAAACAGTGTTCTGTGCACTGTGATGTCTACTCATGCCTGCCACATTCCATGGAAACATCTGCAGATGTAGACAGGGCTGACTCTTTGGCTGTAAACAGAAATGAGCACTGAACCCTAGAGTCTGATACGACTGGCTTTTGAGCAAGGGTGATCTTTACCTTTACCTATGGTGGAGAGAGAGAGAGTACAAGAAAAACTCAATTGGTGCAAGAACCCCACAGAGAAGAGGCAAAAACCATAAAAATATAGAGTGGAGAGGGTGAGATATTTCCTCATTGAAGACTTCTTGAGGACTCTGCCCAGCTATCTAATCATTTTCTCTGCATGTCAGCGCCACATCCTAAATAAGAAACTGCTATGTGGCAGTGTGTTAACTGGAAATAGAGATGAGATAATCACCCTGAACTGTTGGAGATAATGTAAAGGCTGCATAGCATTCTCTCTCACACTCCTCCAGACAAGAATGGGCCCCCAAAAGAGCACATGATCACTGCTAATTTAATTCTGAAATGGTCCTAATTCCACTCCATGATCTTTCTGTAGGATGAGCCCATCGGCTACAAGGATCCATGGGGTAAAATTCTATAGCCACGCCCAATCTGAGTGAAAAAATAGCACTTAAAAGAGGGAAGCATAAATTCATTCCATTATTTTAATTTAATTTAATTTTGGACTGCAGATTTTGACTGAGAGCTTCTGGGAGGAGCATCTGCAGAATGTGTGATAGAAACACAGAAATATGAACCAGAGCTATATATGTTACTGCCACTAACATATATTGTTGGTAAATGTTGTCAAGTTAACTCTGACTTGTGGTAACTGTATGAGTGAGGGGCCATAAATAATTCAGGATTGGTCCACTATGAACTGGGTTCTGCAGGCTAGGACTTAACAACTATAGATTTATTACTCAAGGATCTTCTACAAGGTATAAGGAGTCCATTGTTCTGTAAACCTTTGGTGACTCATCAAAGAATGAATGTACAAAGAATACTAATTAATTTTATAGTCTAGTCTGTGTTTTTCATCCTTCAAAGAGCTCCTTTGATTGCAGCCAAAATGGCTTTGCCTCTGATAAGAAGGGGCAGTTATGTATATTATTATACCTTGCCTGATGATATGTTTGATGAGACTTTTGGAAAAATAAAATAAACAAGCCACACAATACAAATGGCTGGAACCTTGGAGAGCTGCCGCCAATCAGAAAGCTTAATTATTGTTTGTGATATGGTGGTTTGCTTTAATGAAAGTGTTGTCTTTTTGCAAATTTTAAATTTCTTCCCCTACTTTCCCATGATCTAAAATGATTGTCTATGCCTTGTTTGTTTGTTTTATGCCTGTGTGTTGTGTATAAATGTTAGAGAATATTGAAGTCAGCTGTTCTGGGCTAAGTCCTGAAACAGAAGCAAAATGTTGTTTTGTAACTAAAGGAAGAACTTTAACTGGAAGATGGTGGTTACATATTCTCATACCACTAGTTCCATGATGGCAAACCTTGGCACTCTAGGTGTTCTTGGACTTCATTTACCAGCAGCCAAAGTCAGCACTCCTTTTGATCAGGGCTTCTGGGAATTGAAGTTCAAGTATGCATGGAGTGCCAAGTTTTGCCATCCCTGCACTAGGTAATTGCTACTTCACAATACATCATTCCATTTATGCTGCAATTTGAGAAGCTAATCTGGTTGTGTTTCAAATCACCTTTACTTTCAAAGGCTTCAGTGCAAACAGCTACACCACTTTTGTTCCCTCTCCTCCAGTGATGGGATGTAACAGGTTCGCACCAGTTCGCCAGAACCGGTAGCAACTTTCTTCAGTGTCCCGGAGAACCGGTAGCAGCTGTTTTTTTTTTTTTTGGGGGGGGGGACCCACCTTCAGGGCTTACCTTTTCACTGGTTCCCCCACTGTGCATGTGCGCCAAGCACTTGGTGTGCATGCACGCCTACAGCGCTTGGCGCGTATACACAGCCTCCTTGCTGTCCTCCCAAGTGGGGAGGAGGAAAAGAAGCTGCTAGCCTGAAGCTCCCTATAGCCTGCTCCCCAGGGTAAGTGACTCACCTTTGGATGTGGTGTGTCTGTGTGTATTTTAATGTGTATTTAATACCTTTACCTATATTGACATACTACCACAGTTCCTAAAAAGGCCTGGCAGCCTGCAGGCCTGGTGGCCTGGCTTGGAGTTTTTAAGCAAAGTAACGGTGAGTTACCTCATCAATAAGCTACACCTGTGCTGTTCCAATTGCTGTTCCAATTGGAGAACCCTTAAGGAGGTACAGCTGTTTTACATTTACATTAAGGCATATTATCCTAGAGAACTGGTTAGGCAAAGACTTAGTACGCTCTCCCGGCCCCGCCACCGGCCGGGAGGATAAAGTAGACTCCCATGGCCACGGGAGGCTCGAAGACGCTGTCGCCGACGTGCCCTGCACCCTCCCGGCCCCGCCACTGGCCAGGAGGATAAAGTAGACTCCCATGGCCACTGGAGGCTCGAAGATGCTGCTGCCGACGTGCCCTGCACTCTCCCAGCCCCGCCACTGGTCGGGAGGATAAGTCCAAAAGCCAAAGGTTGGGATACACTGCTGTATGTAGAGGGATTAATTGTATAGTTCAGTATGTTGGTTTTATCAGATCAAAGTTTATTTAGTACAGCTTGGTGTTATTGGAAAGCATAGGAGGACATAAACGGAGTCAGAGCTTCTTAATTAAATACAATGCCCTGAAGTAGCATTAAATGGTACTGTAACAAGATTTGTGGCTAACTGCCGGCATTATATAGTTCAGGAGTTCTCAACCTTTTTAAGCCGGGGTGTGTGTGTCATGCTCCCTCAGACAGCTTCGGGGGCTGGACCCCCATTTTGCCCTTCCTCCACCACATTGGACTTTCTGGCATGGTGAAGGCAGTGGGGGGGCACATGAAATAGTGTTGTGGGCCACATTCGGCCAGCAGGCCACAGGTTGAGAATCCCTGCTTTAGAGCAAATGTGCCTTCTAAAAACACTGACAAGTGATATTATCCTAACAGCAACTGCACCTGAAGATAAGAAAAGTACCTTTTTTGGACTGCAGGTCTGGTAGCATTCAAGTCAGTAGTCATGCTCAGGTTCAAGTTACATCCAACAGAGTCATTTCCCTTGAAGAAAACCTTTAGCAACTTATTTGGGGCCACTTGTGTCATGAGAAGGTTGATTTTCTTATCTTTTTCCTATAAGCCTTGCTTGGCACAAAGACCTCACAGCTGACCTTGACAGAGCATGTTTAACCTTGAGAGCTTTGTTTGAGCAGAACAGATGAATTATTGTAACACCTGACTGTGTTGAGAAACATACAGCA
Source organism: Furcifer pardalis (assembly GCA_030440675.1). NCBI lineage: Eukaryota > Metazoa > Chordata > Lepidosauria > Squamata > Chamaeleonidae > Furcifer > Furcifer pardalis. The sequence goes on from CP126897.1 coordinate 103,830,293, forward strand.
CTGTTTTGTTTGTTTTCAGTTTACTATTTTCTCTAGTGAGCTTTCAGTTTAATAATCTTAGTTTAGTCATTTTCAGCTGCACTGAGGTATTGTCTTCCTTCCGAATCTTTCTGATGAGCTGCTTACATTTTAAACTAGCCTTTCTGTCTTAAATAGTAGTTCAAAAATGTGTTATTATCTTTTGTGCCTTAAAAGGCCCAAAGGACAAATAAATGTAATTGTGTCGGGGAATATATGAAAGTAAATGCTCGAGCTGGGTCAAGTCCCTTTGTGAGAGAATGAATGAGTGAATGAATGAATGAATGCTGCCAGGTAAAGTGCTGTTAAAGTGACTTGTGTAGTTCAGTTGGTTAGATTGGCTAGGTAAGGAGCAGGGCCCAGATATGATTTCCTAGAGGAGCGTGAGTGGCTAATGGGGTATACATGTCCTGTCACATGTGTGGCTTTCTTATTACTCAGTCTGATCAAGAATTCTAGAGAACCCAAAAGCTTGCATGACTTTGTGGTTCTGCTGCAAATATATTGCCCAGGGGAAGATTTTAAGTTTTCTTCCAACTGATCCAACATGTAATCTCTAAATCAGGGATTCCCAACCTTTTCAAGCCAGGGGCTTGGTCACACTCTCTCATCATGCCTGCATGATGGAGGTAGCCATTTTGTCCCAACAGCTTCAAAGGGGTGGCCACTTTCAAATTCCCTTGGAGAGTTGGGAGGCCATGTGAAATGACACTGTGGGCCATATCTGGCCCATAGGCCTTAGGTTGGGAACCCCTGCTCTAAGTAGAGAGGCACCCAGTATACAGTATGATCCTTCAGCAGTGAGCAGTTGAAACATCTGTAGAATGATACAGAGAGCTATGGGAAATCCATAGACATTGGAGACAGAAGAACGAATTTGCTTGTACAGGTCACCCTACCACAGATACCTGAAACCATGGGTAACAGCAAACCCAATATTTTACCTTGCGGACTGTGGCCTCTAATGGCCAGCTCTGGTAATGTGCCATAAAAATACATATACTGTACTGTACTGTATATTATACATTTCAGGATTTTTTAATTGAATATTTTTAGCCCTGAAACAGATTATAACTGAAACTGTGGATACTGAACCCACGGATATGGGTGTGTGGTGTATGGTGTACTCTGCTATGATCACTGAGCAAAAGATGAGGAGGCCTTGATACATCTCCTGAAGTGGGTAAACCTTGTTAATGTTCAAGGTGTTCCAAACTCTTTGTTGGCTTAATAGACTTAACACGGCTTACCACCACCACCAGTCAGGAGAAGGCACTAGCTGTCTACCATTTACTATTAAGTTTTTCATCTTGTTTTTCTTTTGACACTTTACATATCTACACATACACTTAAAATATCTTAGGGTAGGATGTATAGCAAGATAAGGAGGCATGAATTCCTGCTTGCACATCTTATCAATGTGAGCTGGAGCAGTGGTCCCCAACCTTTGGTCTTTGGAATTCAATTCCCAGAAGCCTATGTCAGTACATTGGCCAATCAATGCTTTGGGGAATTGACTGAGGCCCTTGGGGGGAATTGACTTATTTATATATCTCACAATTGCTAACCCGCCCCAATCGGGCAAGCCCGACTCTGGGCGGCTTACAGCCCAAATTAAAACACATCAGTAAAAAATTTAAAATTTATAAACTAAAACAGTATCTGGGGGTGTCGTCAGAGGGGTAATATCCCTAGACTAACCACCCCACATGGGATCCCACATCCCTGGAACCCCACACATGTCCTGCCAGCCAGGTCTTTAAGCTCTTCCGGAAGGACAGGAGCTCTGTCTGTATGCGCAGCTCAGTTGGAAGGAGGTTCCAGAGGGCCGGGGCGAACACAGAGAAGGCCCTCTTCCTGGTACTAGCGAGGCGAGCCTCCCTAGCCGATGGCACAACAAGAGAGCCCCTCCGATCCGCCCTGGTGGGACGGACAGATGTTCTTAGGGTGACGCGGTCTCTTAGGTATCCTGGCCCACTACCATATAGGGCTTTAAAGGTAATAACCAGCACCTTGAATTGCACCCGGAGACAAACTGGCAACCAGTGCAGCTCCCGAAGCAGTGGTGAGGCCCGAGCATAACGCCCGCGTCCCATCACTACCCGGGCTGCCGCATTTTGGACCAGCTGCAGTCTCCGAATGGTCACCAAGGGCAGCCCCATGTAGAGCGCATTACAGTAGTCAAGTCTGGAGGTGACCAAAGCGTGCGTGACCATAAGCAAGGCGTCCCGGTCGAGGAGCGGGCGTAACTGGCGTATTACACGAAGTTGTGCAAAAGCCCTCCTGGCCACGGCTGCCACCTGCTCATTGAACAGTAGCCGTGAGTCCAGGAGGACCCCCAGATTACGCACCGGGTCTGTTTGGGGCAAAACTGCCCCATCCAGAACCAAAGCTGGCAACTCCCGTGTCAACACAGGGCCCCTTACCCATAGCCACTCAGTCTTGCCGGGATTCAGCTGTAGCCCGTTTTCCCCTATCCAGACCTTAACAGCCTCCAGGCACCTGGAAAGGACTTCCACTGCACCGCTTGGGTCCCCACGGGCTGAGATGTACAACTGTGTATCATCAGCGTACTGATGATACCTTACCCCGTGGGAACGGATAATCTCACCCAGAGGCTTCATGTAGATGTTAAATAGGAGAGGAGAAAGTACCGAGCCCTGAGGCACCCCATACTGCAGGGGCCTAGGGCTGGACTCCTCCTTCTCCAGGCACACCGACTGGGTCCTGTCCCTCAGGAATGAGGAAAACCAGGACAGCACTGTGCCCTGGATCCCCAAGCCCCGGAGCCTTCTGAGAATTGAAGTCCAAAAACCAAAGGTTGGGAAAAACTGGGCTAGAGGATGTAGCGGGAAATAGCTGTTTTCCTTACCAACATGCCCTACTTCTTTCACTGGTACTGCAGTTTGTTTTAGGTGCTGGCAAAGTCATGCTATCTTTTGGGTTATATCTGTGGGCTTGGAGGCAAAGCCTCTCTTGGAGGAAGTGCAGCAAAGACACTTTGTACTTTCTGTGAGGGGAGCACTTTCTGGACTTGTGGAGGAACAACGTAGAAGCTGAGCTGCTAATAATCTAATTGCCCGGGGTGAGAGCCAAGCTGTGTGATACGCTTGCCAAACTGTGTTTGGAATGCTAACCCCCCCCCCCCTGGGAATTGTTGGGCCAGACCATGTGAGGAAGTCAGGAGAGAGCCAGACAACAGGTCCTTTCTAGAAAAGAAGCAAAGTGTAGTCATGCTGTGAGCCACTTGAGATCCAATGCCTTGAGGAGTCAAGGACTGACAGTCTTGATCAGAGATTCTCAACTTGCAGCCTGCTGGCCAGATGCTGCCCATGGCACCATTTCATGTGGCCCTCCACCACACCAGGAAGTGCCATGTAGTGGAGGAAGGGCAAAATGGTCATCTGGCCCTTGAAGCTGTCTAAGGGAGTGTGACCTGGCCCCCGACTTAAAAAGTTTGAGAACTCCTGGTCTTGATAATGTTTTTCTTCCTTGTGCCTTCTCAGCAGTAGAGTTGAAGGGAATGTGTAGAAGAGCTTGCTTCAGGAATGGGTACCAAGCAGAGGGACAATTGACCTTTTAACCCAATATGTAGCTTGGATGAGGGCAAGCAAAATAGTAGGTGCATTTTCTGCATTGTAGCACAAGGCAGACCCTCTGCAAACCCAAAGACACGAGGACTTGACCAGTCTTAAGTCCAGGCATCTTTGGCCATTCAGTGGCATAATATTTATCTGAGCACATCAGTCTGCCAAGTCATGTGGTTTGGCAGCCTGCCACACACTCAGGGTCCCATTGACGTGGGCACTTAGGCACACCTCCCAGTCATCTTCCTCTGCTCTGAGGACACCCAGATAAAGTCATGTTGGGAGAAGCAAAGAATTTACGCTGCCCAGTTCTCTGTGGAGGACCAGAAGAATTCAGATCAGGTGACATCACCAAACACTGAAGATGGGAAGTTGCAGAGAGCAAGGATCACATGAGCACTACAAAAGTTTATCCTTCCAGAATGGAGATGCTCCAAACATATAAATTATTGGGTACCAAAAAGTTTTGTTTTAAAAACCCTGCCCTGTAACATTTGTCCCAAAGGATTGAGCTGCATTTGTGTGCCTGCATCAGAGTATCCTTTCCATTAGGATTTGGCCATTGAACAGTTCCTTTTCTACTCTATTATTTATGCATGATTTCTCTTATGCCTGAAGGAGAGGACTTGATTCATAAAACCTCACATTAAAATACAGCAGTTAGTTTTGGTCTTCTTTGCTTTGCTTTTGTTTTGTTTTTTTATTTTCCCAGAAGAGTAAGATCTTCTGATGATGCAGGTAACCCACTACTTTCAGACCAGCCAATCTTTTCCCATGCATTGTCTGTTTCCTTGTGGCACGAGATTGCAGGAGGATTATAGTTTTAAGTTCTTAAACCAGGGGTGCCCAAACTACAGCCCATGGGCTGGATCTGGCCCCTGATGCCAATTCATTCGGCCCGTGCCGCCCTCGTTACTCCTGGCCCACAGGCTGTAGTTTGGCCACCCCTAGTTTAAGCAGAGAAAATGGCAGCTTACCGATAAGTCGAGTCACCTTTTTGGACCTCATTTTGGGGGCTAAAAAAATTGACTTATACATGAGTATATATGGTAAAATCTATCTCATCCTGTTGCAAAACAAGTTGCATGGCATGTTTTCTGCTTCTGGTGGGAGGGACCATATGACCAGCCTGCTGAACCATGTGACGGGGCTGCAAACTTTGGGCCCCCCTGTCTTAAAGTATTTTTGTGACTGCCATTGCTGCTTTTCTCTTCTCCAAACCCAAAGCTTACTTTTGGGATTTCAGAAGGTACAAATGGCAGGAGCTGTCGTGGTCAATTGGAACTGCAAATTCCAAACTGCCTAGTTGGAATATAAAACTAGGTACTATTTTTCTGCATCTTCTACCTCACAGGATTGTTGTAAAATGGTGAGGCAGAGGAGAAACCATGTACAACATCATACTCTGCAAAAGGAGGAAGGAAGAGATGCAAATTGAAAGAGGTATATGTTGGAAAATGTTTTGATTTGCCATGTCTGATTCGAAGTGGACAGAATATGAATTCTCCATAACCATGCCGGCTGACCAATAAACACATTGTGATTGAGACCTTGGGTTGCCTCATTCAAATGCAAGATTCTAATCAGTCTGATATATAATGTGCCACAAAGCACTATTCAGTATATGTAATTGTCCAGTTGCACTCCTACCTGCATAAGAAATGCCTAGCAAAAGGGGTTCACACATTGATAAGCTCAAAGATAGGCTACTGCAGCTTCGGAAGCTTTGGGGCTAGCCAAGCATTAGACGTGTTGCATGTAGAATCCCAGATGCTAATACTAAGTAACTGGCCTTTAGATGTGAGTACCATTTGACTGAATTTACACAAGTAAACAGAACAGGGTTATAGGATGCTGGCCAGCCACCTGTCTTAGAAAGCTTTTTAAAAATCCATGTCTCCACTCATCCAAAATCTGGCTCCATGCTTCTCCCTGCTTTGCAAAGCCTAGATAGATGGTTCTTTTAATAGCATTCTAATCAAATGAGCTTTCTGCTGGAAAGTTCAAATCAGACAGCTCCTTAGAAGGAAGCAGAGAGGAAGGTAGTAATGGTGACTCTAGATTTTCTTTGGTTAGATGCTGCCTGTCACGGCTCCAGATCACATGACTGGCAGGCATGTGACCACCTCTGCTTCCCAACGTTGCTGACATCCACATGTCAGTCACACTCCAGTACTGATACCAGATCCTTAGCAACTGTTGTTTTATCCGGCCGGGATTGTATAGTTACAGTTACTATGCACAAGCTGTACGTGTCAGAAATAGAACGACGACGACAAAAGTGTCATGAGAAGTCTTAACATTTCAGGTCATTGTGCCAGGAAAGGTAGCAGTTGTATCTTGCTTGAATAGATTGTCATGCTTGTTTTCTAAGTGTATTCTGTGAAAGAGAAAGAGTATGAGAGATAATTCTAACAGCAGCACCTGCTGGTCTTGCTGTGATTTAAGAATAGCATGGAAGGAGGCTGTGGGTGTACATTTTTGCTTTACTCCTTGTGCCCAAACCTTTCTGCAATTTATTTATCTAGGGTTGTAGTTTTAAAACGTCCAGCTGTGCGCCTGTGTTTTTAAGATTCTGCTGTTCAGAAATCTAGCTGGTCCATCTTAAGTGTAATGTGGTGGGGAAAGTTTTACTGAATGTCTGTTGGTTGAGTTTCCAATACAAACTGCATGCGATCCAAGGTATGTCTACAGCCTTGCTCGAAAGCCAGTCTAGGGTTTGGTGCTCATCTCCATTTACAGCCAGAGCCAGCGCTTCCTGCATCTGCAGACATTTCTGTGGTCACATGGCAGGCATGAATAGACACTGGAGCACATGGAATGCTGTTATCCCTCCTGCCAAAGCAGTACCTATTTATCTACTTGCAATTTCTTGCTTTCAAACTGCTAGGTTGGTAGAAGCTGGGACAGATGACAAGCACTCACTATGTTGCGCAGCACTCAGGTCTCAAACTGCTGACCTGTTGACCTTTCAGCCGTCAAGCTCAGCATCTTCACCACTAAGACATTGCAGCCTCCTCTAGCCCATATATACCTCTGGTGCAGGAACTGTAGTTAAAAAGGCAGCTTATCCAAGTTCTGAATATATACCATTATACTGTACTAAATAATAGTAGATAATATCCAAAGGAGATTTTACTTGGTGGTAAATCTCAAGAGTGTTTAGGATTTGAGTTTGAATGTGTCATTTTGTAGAGCACAAACAGATGACAGGTGGTCAGCAGTGGAAGAGTTCTGCAGAATTGCACTGTTGGGACTTTTCCCTCTGTTTTCTCCCCAAGGGACTAATTCCTGCTTATGCCTTGTTTCACTTGCCTGTTGCTATAATATTTAACCCTGCCCTCTGTGCTCATTTCTTTTTCCTTCACTCCCTCTCACCTCCTCCTGTGCCCAGCTGCCATGTTGCTCTCTTTGCTTCCATACACATTCTGTCGTTTTCATAAGCAGTAAGGACTTTTTATTCTCAGATGTTGGTTTACGCTGGTGGAAACAAAAGAGGCAACTTTAGATCCTACAAGGCAAATAAACAAAACAGTAACAGTCCTTGCGCAAGAAGGTCCTTGCTGTTTTGATGGCTCGGCCTTCTGCAGGGTAAACAGAATGCTGCCCTTCAAGCCATGGGTTTTCCACAAAACCAGGCTAATATCACCCCATAAATTTGCTTGATTTGTTCGAGTCATAGTCCTTAGGCACAGAATACTCACACAGAGCCAAGATCTGTGTGATTTTCTCCTCTGTGTCCAATAGTTTGTGCCTGTGCTAGATTAGGCTCTGTAGAGTAAGCAGTATCTTCTATTTCTAAGGGCACCAGACTAGAGATTGGGGAAGAATCCTCTTTGATAGATTTTTTGTGTGCACATTTTCTCCAGGGTACACAGTCCGGCCTGCATTCAAGGGCTGGAAACGCATTTGTGTTCCTGGATCAACACATGTGAATGGATAGATTCTAATTCATCTAAGGAAATATGTGGCTTTGAAAGAATGTGTAGGAAAATGCACAATTTCCCAATGGGTGGAAGGACAGCACTATTTTAGTGAATGGAAGAAAGTAATGCAGAAGATTTGAAAACTAAAAAGGCACACATTAAAAAAAACCTCCTTCTAGTGAAATGGATTTTGCCCTGGAAGAAAGAATACAAGCAGAAGTAGGCACAGACTGAACATGGAGATGGGAAAAGGAGACAGTCCACTGGTGTAGATATGTACACTTGTCTATCCAAGATGCATAATGACTAGACGTTCTGATTGCAGTTGTAGCAACATATCCAGATGATGTATCATAAAAGAAAGAACTGCCCTGCTAGCATGAGCCTCATGGGACAGAGCTGTCCAGCTCTTTAAAAACGGTTCAGGCTTCAAGCAATTGTTTGTGCCCTTTCCAGAATCTGGTGCCAACTACCAAGTACAGCAGTAGGATTGAGTCTTGGTGCCTCCACAGCTAGTCACCCTTCACCTCTCTGTGACCAGCTAGTTGGTAGTTGACTAAGTAGAATTTATCCACATTGGAAGAGGAGGACTGCACATCTGCTTCTTCAAATCCCAGAACTCTTGGCTGTTCTTATGTCAAATGCAGTGTTTGAACTGGATCTGTGTGTTCCAAGCCCAGCATCCTACCTGTTGGTTAACAGAATGGCAGGTGGATCAGGTGCACATTTGGCAAGCACTTTTGAGCAGAAGAAAGCAAGCTCAGGGCTCAGTTGAGATGAATGGTAGATTCCTGTGGTTTCAGAACCCTGGACACAACCCAACAGAAGGAGTCAGGCTCCAATTTCCAATGACAGTTCAGGACTACACAGGTGACAAGTGTTAACTCCTGAAGAGTTCTGCTTGTCATAGCCTGAGCCTTTCTTACTTCCTGTAGCTTGTTATATTTAGTGATTAATCTTCAAGGAAGTAAAGATGGACTTGATTTGCAGGTCTAGTTATTCAAGCACATACTGTGGCTTTGAAAGAACTGAAACACTAAAAGACCAAGCTTAAGTGAGCTTCTAACAACATACTGTATCCATCATCTGCTCTGACTTATATTGTCAAGGGAGCTCTATAATGCTCTCTGAAATCATTCAGAGCCCAGCCCCTGGCCAAGATGAGTAGAGCCATAAAGATCAGGGTAGTGCTGGCTCCCCTGGCTTGGTGGCTGTAGCAGAGGTGGGAAAGTGAGGCCGGTTCAAGGATCTTGTAAATCTTGGAGACTTGGTCTGGGGGTTCATTGATAAGGATTCAAGCCAGTGTCTCTTCAGCTACTACCATTGGTTCCAGAGCTTCTGAGTCTACTCATGGCTGACCTTCAGGGTACTAACACTCTAGGACAGTGATGGTGATCCTTGGCACTCCAGGTGTTTTTGAACTTCAATTCCCAGAAGCCCTGGTCAGCTGGAGTGCTGACTTGGGCTTCTAGTATTGAAGTCCAAGAACCCCTGGAGTGCCAAGGTTCACCATCACTGCTCTAGAAGGAAAAGAGGATTCTGGTCTAGAGAGCTTTTAATCTGGTCTGGCAGGGCTCTTTTTGTACTCTTAGACTGACCAGGAGAAAGGTGCAACATGGGACAATTTCTTTCTTTGAATTTTCCCTCCCAGTCTGCCCATTCTGATTGAGGGATTCCAGAAGTGGGAGTCCAGGAAAAGAGTTTTCCAGACTCTGGACAGCAGATTGCTTTTGAGGACCGATGTGGCAAAGAGGGATTTGAAGGGAGAAGCCTAGAGGTTCAAGTACTTGGGCTGGCAAAGGAAATATTTTTCGGAAAGGAAGACAGGTTCACTCAGCCTGTTGGAAATGTAGGCATGCACTGGATTAAATGCTGCAGACAGGCAAGTCTACTCTCATCTCCTCCTACCAGGCATTTCCAACCATGTGTGGGAAAGTATTAAGGGGAGTTGACAGCTGCAGGCTGTTCCAGAGGAAGGTCTGAAAAGCCACCAGGTGGTGGAATTTCGTCTGAAGGCACGCAGCTGAGGAGCAATCAGAGGAGAGAGGGAAGCAGCAAAAACAATGGCCTGCTGAGCTTACTCATGAGAAGCCCCTAGCAGAGTAGAAGTAGGGTTTCTCAACCTTGGGCCTCTAGGCATTCTTGAACTTCAATTACCAGAAGCCCAAGTCAACACACCTGCTGATCAGGGCTTCTGGGAATTGAAGTCCAAGAACATCTGGGGGCTAAAGGTTGAGAAACCCTGGAGTAGAGCATATTTTCCTCCAATGGGTGTAGGTGAAGAATGGCAAGAATGACTGGATGAGTACTTTTAAATCTAGCACAGCCAGGAAGTACAGAGAACAATGATTTAAACACACACAAGTCTTGAGTGCAAAGAGAACACCTGTTTAGATTACAGCCCTGAGATAGAACAGACGCTCCATGGAACAAGAGTTCCCCAGCCTTTCTTAACCTGTGACTTTCCATACATGTTGGAGTATAGCAACTCTCAGCCTCAGCTGTCATAGCAGGGACTGTGGGTTTTGCAATGTGACACATTTATAGAGTATCAGACTTAGGATGGATGGTTTGAAAATAGGCAGCTGGAGGCATGTCCATCTCTTACCGCTGGTGTGAATTCTCAAAGTACATTCGGATCAAAAATAGGTCACAGGTAGTTTATTTCCTGTCAAACCAGAGCCAGGCTGTCATCAGTCTTTTCCTCAGGAAGGCTTTGGCAGGTACCCAAGGAAACATGCTGCACTATATATTCCTTAAGACTATTCCCCCACATTAGCATGACAAGAAGATGATGAGCAGCACAGGCTCACAGACTGCCCCACTACCTCCTATGAGCTGAGGCTGTGTTTGGATGCCTTTTGCATTTTAAAATGTAAGCAGAGATCACTTAGTTTAGTGGAAACAATGTCATTTCTCCTCAGAGCCAGAGTGTAGGCATGTATGCTGAGAAAGCTGTGTCATACAGAGGGAGAACCAAACATAAAGTATTGGTTCTGTCCAGAGCTTTTCTCCTCTGAAATTGCTGACACTTGGATGTGTTCAATTCACAGGGTTGGCTTGCAAACCAGGGTTTAAATTAGGGGGCACTTCACCTTCGATTGTTGGGGATCTGTCGCCCCCCCCCCCTTGTAACAACCTTCCTTTGACAACTTGAAAAAGAAAATAATTACTGCCTGCCTAGGTTTTGGGGTAGTGGGTGTACCGTATTGTTTTGTGAAATGTTTATGTATAATCCTGCCCAACATAATGACTTCCAATAGTCATTCCTTGGAAGCAAATCACACGCACTGAAATTTTAATATCAAAGGGTTTTTCCCCTCCTGAGTAAAAAGCAATTCATGAGTGCTGGTAAATTCAGATTAAAAACAATCTTGTCATCATCGTCGACTGCTACTCATATCTGAGCATACATTTCCCCCCGGAAGTCATTTTCTCAGTTGATGGATATGTCTCTGGTGACTCCATAAACCGATCCTGCCATGAAACATGTGGCCACACACATTACCCTGAATAGATGGTGGAGGGCATGGTTGAGTTTGACAAAGCTTTCATGTTTGTCACTTAACTTCTTCATATCTGCAGCATTTTCTTTTGAAGTGACCGGTAGCAGCAGAGCTGGTTTGGCACCAATGTGGGTGATCTACGGCCGCTGCCTCTCTTTGTGGGTCTATATAATAATTAAGTAATATTACTATGTAGTAATGAAATAAAATGTAGAGATGGGTTTATCATGGTGAGACATAGTCTTATATGTTCCATTAGTTGACTGCCTAATACAGCCATATAACACTCTGGGTTTTGTTCTTTTGTCTGAAGTCTTATTACTGTGTTTGGATTTTATACCAATTAGGGTGAAGTGAATTGAAAAGCACTTCAAAATGCGCCTATCTATCTGACATTGTCAAACTGAGCCTAAAGCCCATTCTGCAACTGAGCTATCAGTACTGAGCCATTTCTCATCTTTAGAAATGTATGCCAAACAGATACCATAATGAGTTTACATGTACAATATTAACATTCCATGGCATGAATGTCTGGCCGAACATCCCACTATGGTATTGGAGTGGACTGTACAGCCAGCGACTCAATGCCGAGTGTTGAGTGGTGGTAGATAACCTGACTCCCTAAAGGGGCCAATGGCTATGGGCAGATGAGCCCCTTTAGATGGGGTGCTGGTCCCCCTTAGTGGAGTAAAGGCCACTGGGCACCATCCTATTGGGCCCAATGGCAAAATAAGAAGAGGAGGAACTCTGATTCACAACGGTCATGGAGGTGGAAGGGGCCATGCCAGATGGACTGGCTGTGAAGGTGCACCTTGATAACATCCTCAAGGCTGTGGCAGGCCATTGCAGTCCCGGTGTTAAATTCTGCATGTCTCATTTTATATTTGCCGCAGGAGATGGCTCTGTGATTATAATGTGTGGATAACTTCATGTCAAGTTGGGATCCACTTTAAATAAATTCATGCCAATGGCATTTTTCCTGCTTCGTGACAAAATGCATTCTTGGATACAAGTTGCAGCCGATGACATGAATAATATGTAGGCTATTTTGCAAATCCCCTGCATGAACAAGAAATAAATTGTGAAAGGAATTTGAGAGAGATAAATAACTTGACTGCCTTTTCTGTGAGATGCAAACAACTAAACACAGGGAACAGTGTCTCGTTGAGCTTCTATGGAGTGGGAAATCAAGCCAACATACTAATGCAGCATTGAGTGACTTGCACAAGATTTGTTCTTGTGCAAGCAAAGCGGCCTTTTGTTTCCTGGAGATCACTGTCTGTATAATGGCAATGCTTATCCAAATAGCACGGCCTGTATTAGTGTGATAGCAGAACCTTGAACCTAGTGCAGTAGCATACTGAGTAGAGCATTTTGTATTTCATAGTGAACATGTAAGCGATCAGTTTGTTGGCTGAATATTTTTATGTGCATCTTATTTTGACATAAAAAACCTCTTTACCCATTTGAAACACATAATGAAGGCATAGAATGAAGAATTAAGAAAATGGGCCCAGACAATAATGTGGATCTTTCTTTAGCTTGTTAGCGTAGGTTAAATCCTTTGATTAATTAATTCATTGATCAGTATATCACTTTTTCTGGAAATGCAAAACAATTTCCAGCAACAGTTATAATTTAAAATTCACAACATAGCCATGACTTGGCAGCAGGATGGTAACCTTATCTCAGCCAATACTTGGAATGGTTATGGTGCTTTATGAAAAACGTGTGGTGGTGAACTACAACTCCTAGAATCTTTCAGCAAGCATGACTTCCAGCCAAGCTGGTTAGGCAGAGGGCAAGTCCACGGAAAGTAACTTTTAACATCCATAAAAAGTGATCTCTGATCTCAGCCAGATGCTACATCACACTATATCAGTGATGGCCAACCTTGGCACTCAAGGTGTTCTTGAACTTGAATTCCCAGAAGCCTTGATCAGCAGGTGTGTTGACTTAGGCTTCTGGGAATTGAAGTCCAAGAACACCTGGGGTGCCAAGTTTGGGCATCACTGCACTATATCCTGGAAGCCAGTGTGATGTAAAAAGGGTAATAGTGGTCTTATAACTTTCATATGTCTCTTTCTTTTGGGGAACAGTAAACAAAGTTGGGACTGCAGTGGATTAGTGGTTAAGATACTGTACTGAAATTAATGACTAGAAGATTGGCTGCTCAGCAGTACATAACCCGTGCTGTATGACAGAGTGAGCTCCTGTCACTGTCCCAGCTCCTGCTAACCTATCAGTTCGAAAGCAAGAAACTGAAAGTAGATAAACAGTGGGAAGGTAAACAGTATTCTGTGCACTCCGGTGTCTAGTCATGCCTGCCACGTGTCCACGGAAATGTCTGCAAACACAGACAGTGCTAGCGCTTTGAATATGAACAGAGATGAGCACTGAACCCCAGATTCGGATACGACTGGCTTTTGAGCAAGGGCAACCTTTACCTTTACCTAGGCAAAGTTGGGTGAGACAATTAAGGTTGGCCTTGCAGAAGTCACTGTAGCTCTCATCCTTTGCTGCCTTGTAATTTCCTTCCTCACTTCCATCCCAGCCACACCAATGTGACTGTGAGACATACTTCCCTGCTTCTGTTCTTCTATTTGTGGTTTCCTATTCCCAAAGTCCTTTCATTACATATCATCAACACACATTATCCCCTGCATAAAATTTGCAGTATTCCCTTAAATGCCTGGTATTTTTTCACTGCAAATCAGCCTACTGAAAAATAGCTGGAATGGATCCTACTTGTTTTTTGCTTTGCTGAGAGTGGCCATCGCTGCTTAACATTCAGCAGACATTGCCTGCCTACTCTCTTGTTTTCATTGCTAGAAGAATGCAAACCAAGGAGGTGGCAAAACTTCCCCAATTTACAAAAGGATTCCAAGGAAAGGGAGCAATTTGCAACATTACCTTACACTGCATTTAGGATAGCTGTGTTGTTGCAACATTGAACCAAACGTGGGAGACAGGCATTTAAAAGGTAAAGAATATATATATATATATTCATACACACACACACACACACACACACACACACAAACACACACACACACACACACACACACACACAAAAGAAGCAGTGCCATAAGTTTGGATCATGATCAGTTTCTGGTTGGGGTAGGGAGACTGAAATCTTATGCTATGCTGGGAACTTCAGGCAGATCTTTGCACAGACCTGAAGCAGGCTGAACTCCAAGGCATGCATGCATGCTCTTTGCAATTCAAGAGTCAGTGTGTGTAATGGGTAAAATGACCTGGAGTGTAAAAGGGCAATCAGGAACTATGGGCAATCAGGAACTATGCAGTTCAAAACCTTCATGGTTTGTGATGAGGTTTCACTCAGAAAAGGACTGTTGTGTGCCAAAAAAGCCCCACCTTTATCAAACTCTTATGTCCAATGAGTTTAGATGTTGAAAAATTAGATTCCAGATTCTTATACCCAATTATGTCTAGATAGAGTATAAATATCTAAATGCTTATCCCAATACATTTAGAAAAAGTTTTAGATGAATGTGAGTTCCAATTTAACTCACGTAGGACTGCCACACATGTGCCATTCATGGATGGCACTTCTCTGCTTTCTGAACCCTTATGATCCAATTGAGTACCAAGTAATCAAGGAGAAAAGTTATTTCAAATCTTAGTATCAATCTTTAATATCGATCGATATTAAAGAAAGCCCTTGGCACACACTCTACAAACCAGGGTGTTTGTCAGGAATGGCACCTAATACAAAGAAAGCTTACAGGTTTTATACACATTTTTCTCCTTTTCCTCACTCCCAAACCTCACTCCCAAACCCAAAAAAGTCTCAGGGTAATAAGCAATTAACGTTTATCCATGTGGCTATCCTTCTGACTAATTATATCCAGATGGGTGCTTTAGATTGATCTAGCCCAGGGGTCAGCAAACTAGGCTCTCCGGGTGTTCTTGGACTTCAGTTACCAGAAGCCCAAGTCAGTACACCTGGTGATCAGGGTTTCTAGCCCATTATTTTTGCACTAACTGGCTGCATCTCTCCAGGATTTCTGACAGGATTCTGTCCTAGATCACCCAGTAGGTTCTGGAAATTGATTGTGATACCTGCTATGTGCACTTGTTCTGCCTCTAAACACTGTTTATTCCCTTCATACTGTCTCTCATGGCACATGTTTAACAGGGGGCAGCAAAATTGAAGGGAAGGGAGGCTACAGGAAGAATAGTTTACACAGTGTTAGAAGAGCCTGGATTTTATTGCTGTGTAAAGCATCCACGTTTTGGTCTTATTTATTTGTTTATTAGTACTTTGCTTATGTTGTTGACTGTCCAGATTGGCTCCTGCATGTCTTGTCATTAGTGTGTTGGCACACACTGCTGCTGTCTGAAGTCTGACCAATTTATTTGCAAGGCCATAATCTCTTATTATAGACCTGCTTGTGCAATCAGATCAAATACAGTAGTTTACATCTCCACTGAAGGTTTTTTGTTTTCATCATCAGGTGCTTATGCATTCTGAAAATGCTTATGAGTCTGTGACAGAGTATTCCAGAGTGGATTTGCCCCTGCCACACCCCTGCCTTCAGTGTTGATGAATTGTGGCTTGGGAGCCCAGAAAAACACAGGCAAAAAGTTCATGTGAGGCAACAGAAAAACTTTTACTCACGAGGTGAGGTGCAGGGAGAAAATATTTACAGTGATGACAAAAATAACAAGCTAAGCTTCAACATTCAGGAACAACATATATACAAGAGTTCAGAGTCTTTAGAGAGTTTCAGCTCTCACTCTCTTTGCTTACCCAGTAAGCCTATTACAGAGTCCTTGCTGGTTCCTTGCAGACGCTTGCAGACCTTGAGATGAACAGCTGTTATGCTAATTCCTCCTTTGCAGCTCTTGGTAGGAGCAAGCCTCAAGACAAAACACCAGCTATCCAAGCTGTTTTGTATCCACTGACACAAATGTCACTACCATGAAGTGGCAAAGTTACAAAGTCACTGGCCCATAAGATTACCTCCAAGATGAGTACTCCAGCATGATGACCACTCCATTAAGGCAAGACAACTTGGCTTTGGGTGTGCTACATTTTATGCACAAGAGGCTTCTTCATTAGCTGCTGAACCTGAGCAGCTGGCTGTTCTCTAGAATAGTCCTTAAAGATATACACAACTATTTATCCATGATGCAATGTGTGCCACGCCCAGGCACTGTTACTAACAGTCTGTAAAAGCATCTTTAAAAAGGCTGCAATCTTGTTGCTTAGCATAGAGGAAGGCAACTGAATCATTATCATCCATAATTTCCATTGATTCAAATGGGGCTATTATGTTATAGTAATCCATGTACCTTTAATTCATGTACCCTTAAATATCTGAGTCCACTAAAGCATAAGCGTTACTCCTACCTATTCCCTCCACATAACCATACAAATGCAAGAGTAGGGAATACCTTTATAAGGCTACTAAAAAATCTTACATTGAGCTAGCTTTCAGCATTAATCTGTTTTCCTCTAACCATGCACCTAAATCAGGGGTCCCCAACCTTTTTATGCTGCAGGCCTAACCACACACCCCAGATAGCTGAGCAGGCCAGACAACGACCCCTGGAAACGTGCACATTTACAGCTGTTGTAAATGTGTCCACTTCCTCATTTATGACAACCATGGGCGTGTTTACACATGCACATTTTATGGCCGATGTAAATGTGTCCGCTTCCACTTCCAGGTGTGGGTGTGGCAGTGTGGCCCACATGAAATGGTGCCATGGGACAGGGCCGGCCTGTGGGCTGTACATTAGGAACCCCTGACCTAGATTTTGTGGATAACTCAATACTGTATATATATATAAACGAAACTCCCCAAAATTCATGGTAGATGACTGTGCCAGATCTGCTTTTTAAAGTGAGTTCAGACACAAATGCAAATGGCATATTACCCAGTTCTTGCTCTGCTTTCCATTTGGCATTTCTGGAAACCGATTAGCAAGAGTTTGGGAAGCTTACTGTTTGGGACTACAGCTATGAGAATCTACTAGCCACCATGGCCGCTTAGAGATGTAGACCTAAACAAGACAGACAGACAGACAGACAGATCTTTTCCGAGCTGTTTGGAACAGGCTGGGAGAGAACAGTCTTCTCTTTCTCAGTTTGTCTCCTGTGAAATGGCATCCCTTCTATTCTCCTTTCAATTTCTTTTTCCTTCTTTTTCCTTTTGCTAATCCTGACTTGTTGACTCTCTTCTTTATGTCTTCTTCTGATTCTCTTTTCTATTTGTACCAAAGCTTTGCTGGTATAAACACAATGCCGTATAAGATATTTAAAATGGGAAACGATGACAGGACACAGCTCAGTCTTCAAGCTCATGCGATGCACACAGAAAATCCAAGATTAATCCTGAAATGTTACTGGTTAAAGTTGAGCATCAGAAGATGCAAACTTTTCCAATTAAAGATTATTTTGGATAACATTTTAGGTTAGATTATTCTGTGTCTAAGCCATTTATGTAATTGATTTATATGTTTAAATTATTTGCTCAGTTTTTTATCCCAAAAAATGGCCCTTAAGTCATGGGCAAACTGCACAGACCCAGAATGATAAACCATTTTTGTGTTTTCTCTACCTAAAAAACACTGTAAAGGATCACCATATGTCAGAATTGACTTGCAAGCACATAGTTATTATTTTAAGGAAAGTATACACACAAACTTACAATCTGCTATTTAAAAATTAAAACATTTATCCAAATAAAAACCCACCTTAGAGCCTTCACTAAAGTGTGGCTATTATTTTCCTCCTTTGCTTTATTGCACATATCAGAAATGTGAATCTTCGTTAGAGAGAGACCAACAAAAGCTGGTTTTGTTTATTCAGAAAATCCAGTTAAACTTTTGGTTCATTTCTCTGCATACTTTTTTCCCTGAAGCAACATTTGACGTGACAGGTGTTTTCTTCAAAAGTTGTTAGTACTTTGCCTGACTCTAAACATAACCTTTGCAGTCTCTGGCATTTTTATTGGCTCAATTTGATGAAGCCTAAATGCTTCTTCAAACAATGCTCCATTACACTGTGCCAATATGTGCTCTTTGAAAGGAATGGAAACTACAGGAGGTAGGGTGAGCTAAACTGAAATAACAGTTTCAGTGTAACCCTTAGGGACCAAGAACTTGTGGGGGTGGGATACAACTTCCTCCAATCTATTAGGTGATTGTTGGCTGCTCTTGTGCTGCTTAAACATACAAGTGGGGGGCTGTGGTGGGTGGCTCAGTGGTTAGGAAGCTCGTCTTGTTAGCTAGAATGTTGGCAAGTCGGCAGTTTGAAGCCCGGGTACTGCATGACGGGTTGAGAGCCTGTCTTTGTTCCAACTCTTGGGGACATGAAAGGAGCTTCATTCGGGCATCCCCTGAGCGGAGTTTCTCCCGCAAAAATCCTTTCAACACAGAACAGTTTCTGACATGAAATTATTATTGTAACATACAAGTAGGATGGTACCACTGTAAGGTTTTTTTAATCTATGCTTTCTTAAAAACCAGATTGTGTATGAATCTTTCAGCATGTATTAAAGCAGACTTGCCAATTCAGAAGTCATCCCAGAGCAGAAGTCTGCTTTGTTATAATGCATGAGTTCTGTCTGTGTCTTGTTTTTTAAAACAGAAATACACCCTTTTTTTTTTAGTGTTGCAGGAGTACGAAGAAAGAGCCTCCTCAAAGACTGTGGTATTTTTGAACCACAGTCAGGCCATACCCTGGGCAATGGCAACCTTGTTGTTCCAGGTAATCTTTCCTTACACTAGGTCAAGCAAAAGAAACTACAGAATGAATTCACTAACAAGTGGCTTCGTTTTGGCAGTTTAAAGTCTGACCCTAGACATGAAAGAAGAAGTGTTGCAGCAGTAGTGACAGACCTGGTCTGAAGAAGTGGACTTGATCCATGAAAGCTCACAGTAAAAATATAGCAGTTAGTCTTTAAAATGCTGCAGTGTTTTTTTGTTTTTGTCAGCTCACAAGGTATACTTGTTTTACAAGCAGCATCCACTACTGTGAACTTGTACTCACATGTAATCCAAGCACTGGGGGAACTCTTTGAGAACTGCCAAGATATGTTGTAGTTGACAAATCTCAGTCAGTAGTCTAATTTAAGTTTCTGGGTAAACTTCAAGGGCATCTCTTTGCACAATAGACTGCAGTAATATAGACTTAGGACATATGCTTATGTTATGCCTTTGAGGTAGATAGCAGAACTTTATAGCTGTACAGCTCAAGTGATTAATCAATTTTATTGGTTACTGTGAAGTGATTGATAAAATTGCTAAATGGAAGCTGCTGTGCTTCAGACATACTGTGAGAAGATAAGACTCCTCTGTAAAGCCAATCATGCTAGTGGAACCTGAAGGCAGTAGGGCAAAAAAAAAGAAAAGAAAAGTGGCAGGTAGAGTCTAAGGACACTACAGTCAGGGATTTTGTGCTTGAATTCGATGTGTTGAATTATGTTCATTAGTTTGTTTATTTCTTTTATTTCATTCATTAGTTAAGGGTGAGGTTTCAAATATGTTCATGAAATCTAAGGTTTTCTGAGCTAAGGTAAAAGTCATCCTTAATTGAAAGCCAGTCATATCCGACTCTAGGTTTCAGTGCTCATCTCTGTTTATAGCCAAAGAGCTAGTGCTGTCTGTGTCTGCAGACATTTTCGTGGACATGTGGCAGGCATGGAACGCTGTTTACCTTCCCACCAAAGTGGTCCCTATTTATCTTCTTGCTATTTCTTGCTTTTGAATTGCTATGTTGTTTTAACCCAAAACCAGAAATCCCAATTTTATTTGTGTTTATTATTTTTTATACATTAGTACCCCGGATAACGTTATGACTTGGTTCCACAAGTCCCGTCGTTATCCGGTTTTTAACGTTTCGCGATACATTGATCACACAACGTTAAAAAAAGCCCTGTTTCCCTGGAGGCTGCAGCAAGCCAGAACATCGGGATTTGAATCCTGACATTTTGGCTTGCTGCAGCCTCCAGGGAGGTGGGGGAACTTTGGAAACAGCTTGGATCGGGTCTCCCCACCTCCCTGGACCCGGCCGGGGGGGGGGGTCAGAGACCCCAAAATTGGTAAAAAAAACAGTTTTTTTACCAATTTTGGGGTCTCTGCCCCCCCCCCGGGTCCAGGGAGGTGGGGAGACCCGATCCAAGCTGTTTCTGGGGTTCCCCGACGTCCTCAGCCAGTGCAGCAAGCCAGAATGTCAGGGTTCGAATCCCAACATTCTGGCTTGCTACACTGGCTGAGGACGTCGGGGAAGCCCAGAAACAGCTTGGATCGTGTCCCCTGCCTGCTCCAGAGAGATCAGAGGACCCACTCTACAGCTGCAGGGTGACTGGGGAAGCTGACGGGGACTCCCTGTCGGCTTCCCTAGCCACCCGCCCTTGCCTCCGCAGCTGTGGGGTGGCTGGGGAAGCCGACGGGGGAGCCCCCCGTCAGCTTTCCAGCCTCCCCACCCCTGCCTCCGTAGCTGCAGGGTGGCTGGGAAGCTGAACGGAGAACCCCGTTCAGCTTTCCAGCCACCCTGCAGCTAAGAACGACTGTATCGGATAACGTTAAAAATCGCGTTATTCGATACAAGAATTTTCCGAAAATCTTGTAACATTATGTGGTTTTCACGCTATACGGTACTCGCGTTATCCGGGGTATTACTGTATTTTATTTTTCAAACTAGATGCTTTTAGCCTTTATTTTCCATTCTTCTCGACTCTAGTCACTATGCACACATGTCCATAAGCAGTCCACTGTACAAACAACTATTCACCAAAGGTGAATAACTGCAAAGGATCTATTTTTAATAAGTATTTCAATAGTCAAACTGCAAAGAAAAAGAGTTTTTCCTTCACAATTCCTCAAAAGCAGTTCTTCAATAAGAGGGAAAGGCAAAAAGAAAACTGGTTATGACTTCAAAGGAGAAACTACCTACAGTGTTTCCATTCTCACACCAATGTATCTATTCTGGTGTGGAGAAATTCTTTTTTTGAAGGAAATAAGGTTAGAAAGAAAGTGTGTTTTTGTTTGTTTTAAACCTTCATAGAAAATGTTTCTGAAGTCCAATCCAAATTGTATGAGTATCAAAACAAAGGTTATTCTGTCCTCTTTCAAGTGCACTTTAGATCACTTCAATCGGTCAATCGGTTTTTTTTTTTTTGTTGGATCACCACCAAACACTCCCCCGGCACAGAAATGTCATTTCAACGAGTCACATTTTTCCTCAATAACTTTTTTGTGGATTCCTGCTTTGGCATCATTTTTCTCCACATGTTGTATGTGAACTGTATCCACCTCAGGAAGTTGTCATATTCACTTTTTAAATTGGTTTTCCCTACTTTTTGGTGGTTTGTGTGACCTCTTTTTAGTGGTTTTTTGTAAAATGCTTCATAGATTATGTTTCTGAAATCCAATTCCAAATCTGAAAGTGTCCCCACAAAGGTTAATCTTTCCTCTTTCAAACACACTTTTGATCATCTGAATTGGTTGGGTAGTTTTTTCGCTAGACCCCTGACAATTGACCCCCCAGCAAAACTGTCACTTTTCCAATGCTAATTCCGAAATCGATGATGTCATCACTTTGCATTTTCAGCTTTTGGTTTCTACCAATTCTTAAAGTTGCTGAGACAATCTTTCAAATGACATAACCCTTATTTTTGTGGGAGCCTTAGTTTTGGTGTTGCAGCTTGGCAAAAGTACATAATTTTCGTTACATTGCAAGAGCTGTCAGACCACCCAACCAAAACGTAAGATGTTCATAGAATTCACGTCAAAAAGGAACATGTAACATAAGATGGATTGGTTTGAGAAAGGAATCCATAGGCTTTAGTTTGCAAAACCTGAAAATGGTAGGCAGTAATTTAGAGGGGGGGGGGTCTGAGTAGGAGCAACTTGACAATATATAACAATTGTGTACCAAGATTTAGTGATATTTTTATTTTGTTTTTATAGCCTCCGGCCTGTCCTCTTCTCCATCAACCCCAACACAGGTGACCAAGCAGCCAACATTTCCTCTTGAATCATATCGACATGAACCTGAGAGGCCAGAAACGCGGATTCACACATCCTCTTCTCCTCCAGATACAGGCCAGAGATTTAGCCTGACTGCTGGACAAAGCATGGCTAAGCCCCCTATTCCAGTGTCCACCTCATGCGCTACTTCAAAAGGAGTAAGTATTGACTATGTTGCTTCCATCTAAGAAAAACAAAGCCTTGCTATAAAGCATTTGACAGCTCAAGTGCTTTAATGTACATTTGTGATCTGTGAACAACCCTTCAAGACTGGTGAATATTATTATCCCTGCATTGCCAATATCAAAAGACAAAGTAGGAAGGTAGGAACAGTAGTATCAACTGAAAAATAAAAATTTAACAACAGAAAATATGCTTGTGTTGAAGGTCAGAATAAGCTTTATTTTGATAACTTTTTCAGGTCACAAGCCTGATCAGATCTAGATTTGTGAATTTGCTGTTCCTAGTTCAGATCTCCCTACCATAACCCCCATACAGTGGTTTGAATCAAATTGTCCACTTCATATAAATGAACAAAGGTACTTTTTTATATTAATATAGAAGCTTTTATCTATGGAGTCAAAAACAATAATAATCCATGTTGTAGGAAAGGATAGGAATATTTTGCCTTACTATCTGGCACAATCAGAATTAATGATATTTTTCCTGATATAACTATAGCATATAGCAATAAATCCCACTTGGATTCATCTTGCTGGAGGGCAGCAGCTTCATCAATACTGGCCTGGGGCCAATGAGGCCTTTGTGTGCCAAAAGGGCTCAGGACCAGAAAGTGACTTGTGGAACTGGATCAGTGGTATGGGGATCATGCCGTGATGTGGAAGGCAGATGAAAGGCCACTGCATTATATTCTCAGGATTGTATTCATGGCTGATCGCCATGATGATCACCAATATTTGGATTCAGATATGGCAGGAGGAGGAGGAGGAGGAAGTGAATGTAGGAAAACAGCACATCAAGGAGAAAAGTTCTAATTTAGCCTTAATGTAGGCCGGAAAAATGATTAAAATGCAATTTTCTTTTACAGTCTGAAGCTGTACAATGTAATAAAGATTCTGCTCGTAATTTGAAAAAAGAGGGCGAAAGGTGACTATCTTTGAGACAGTAGGCAAGTACAAACAACACAACAGCCTACCACAGCCAGCATTTCTATCATCAGAAGCCAGTGTATATACAAACGTCTTGCAAAATGCTCAGGGCTTTCATTTTGGAAAGAGAGTTGTACAGTTGTGGGACATTCAGTAGAAATTAAGGTGAAGACTCCTGATACATAAACTTGGTGAATGGATTGTAAAGTGAATATTCTGAGTAATCGCAGTGAGATGTAACAGAGGCAGTCCTTTCCTAAATCTGCTTATCTTATTATCGATAAGGGATATTGGTGGCTACAACCATAATTCTGCATAGAAAGTGATGTGTTGCTCTTACTGACCATCAGTCCAATCCAGAGGCAGTGCTCTATGTTCTGCATCAAATAGAAGATCAGAGAGAGAGAGATTGAAAAGGAATTACAAGGCTGTATCTGATTGTGTCATTCCAACCAAAGCAAGACTTGTCACGCAGCATTACTGCAAGAATGCTATGCAGTGTTGCACATTCCATTTTTACAAACTGTTGTGTGGCTTTTTGTATAACAACTTGCAGGGTGCCGTAATTCAACACAGCTCCACTTGCAAGGTTTTCTCTTCAGATAAGCATTGCGTTAGAAATAGGCTGTAGAAATGTACAAACCAATAGCTATAAATGTGTTGGTTTTCTTCTTGAGATGGGGAGCTTAATGAGTAAGTATGCATGTATGGAAAGGTTTCCTGTTAGATAGTCAGCCACAAAGCATACTACAGTTCCTGATTTCCATCTGGCTTTAAATATGAAACATATTTCTAGTTTTAAGGTTGTGAATATAAGCTTGAAACAGTAAGGGCAAGGCCTAAATCCAGGAACTTGGGAACAGCAAAGAATTTCCAGAGGCTGGAGTTTGGACATGGTATTCTAGTCAACCCCCATGAATAGTCACTTCTTCTTGTTGTTCTGCCATATATGAATCAGAATACAATACTGGCGATCCTCATGGTGATCAGCCATGAAAACTGTCCTGAGAATATAATGCAGTGGCCTTTCATCTGCCTTCCGCATTGCTTCCTGGTCCTGAACCCTTTTGGCATGGATTCAACTGGGATTTAATCCACTTGGGGACCATCATCCTTCCCTGTGGACTTCGGTACACAAGGCCATAAGTCCTCAGGGTTGTCATGTTAGTTAACCACTGCTTGACACTCGGTGTTGAGTTGCTGGCAGTAGGGTCTACTCTATTACCATAGCAGGATAACCTGGCCAGACTGGATAGTCACAAGATATTAAAATGTACAAAAATATGGGGTGTATGGAGTGTAAAAGGGACTTTGCTTGGTGCTGTACATTAATCAGACTACAGTTGTGCCTCGCTTAAAGACCATAATGCGTTCCACAGGATTGCTCTTTAAGCGAATTTGCTCTTTAAGCGAAACACCATTGTAAATGACCAATTGTGTGTGTGGGGGGGGATTGCAAACCCTGATTTATTTGTTAAGTGAGTTTTTGGTTGATTTTATTTGTTAAGCGAAGCGAACATTCAGAGAAAATTCTGCTCTTTAAGCAAGGTACTCTTTAAGCGAGGTGCTCTTTATGCAAGGTTTGACTGGTACAGTACTTGCAAGAAATCCTTTCTAGAGAGAACAGTTCAAAACTGGGGTGCCACCTTTGAAAAGGCCTCTGCAGCAACATCTATCACACTTCAGTTGAGAGGAGAACTTGGAGGAAGATCTCTAGTCAGGCTATGGTTGCACATCTGGAAAGAAGTGGTCTAATTGTTCAGGTTGCTTAGAAGAAAGGCAGATAAAAGAGCCAGAGGAAAAGGAGGCTGTTGTATTCCCCAGTCGTTGGAAAATTGAAAAGAATACCATTAATCTTCTGGGCTTTAGCTTGGAAACTCTATGAAACACCTACTTTTGCTGCAAAGTTATTCACTGTATGACTGAATTTCTGTAAAAGATGACTAATGAGAAATAGAGTAAGTGTATTGCTATTTAGGGTTGTGAACTGTAGAATAGCTGGCAGATATCCACCGATGACTCAGTGAATATTTTGACCTCCATTAGTCGAGCAATGTGGTTGCAAAAAGGCTTTTGTAGGGTATTGGGTTCTTCAAACCAAGCAGTTCAGTCATCAGATGATATCAAAAGTACCATCAAGAGATCTTTGTGAAACTTGAACAGCAATAGCTAGTCATGGAGAAATTATTTTACATCATAACCACCTGATCAAATATCACTTGAATCTACACCCATGGTTCCCAATGTGGGGGACACACCCTGAAGGGGCTCAATTTGATTTTTAATGGGGGGAAATATGATAATGTTTAGACCAAGTTAATGGCCTTTTAGGCTCCCTCCATGTGAATAGGAGTTTACTTTTTGAATAATAAGAATTACATGTCACAAGCAGGGTGGCATCAGGATTGGCATCAGGATTTTAGAGATGCTTAGCTAGGACATGGCCAAAAAAAAGTTGGGAACCACTGGTCTATATAATCATACCGTACTGAGAGGGTATTGCTTCCTTTTTAAATGATACATCATCATTTGACCAAGGATGTATAGCTAAGAGAGAACAAGGCTAATACATTAAGTAAACTAATTTATTCAAAGACAACAGTGGAGTTTAATAGAGGTAGCAAGAAAGATTCTTCTCTGAGATTAGGATGTCAAGTTTCTTCCTTTTAAACTAGAATGATATGAGGGAATGGGTCTCTTTATCTTCTCTCTCCCCCACCTTCCTGATCACACCTCACTGTTTAGCCTCTCTGGCCAACCATGGTGTGTACCTTCTGATTGGGCAATTCCTCTCTTGAATTCCCCTGTACTCCAGTAGCCCTTGGCTAGTGTAGGCATGCAGGGATCACCATTAGTAGTGTCTCTGGCCTATGGCACGTGGTTCAGCTCAGTTGCTTGCTTTCCAAATCAATAGACACAAAGCTCTATATTTTATAAGTTTTATTAAAAGTTCATTAAGAATATGGTTATAGGACAGGAAATCAGACTTTGCAAACTAGTCATTTCAAGGTAAAAAGTAATAAAACTGTCTTTGCTAGGCCTTTGGCCTTAATTTACTCACACTATTCTGGCATGAGGCTCCTCCACAGCTTCCTTGCAGTGAAAGAGAAGGTAACTCCCCTCACAAGTTCTTTTATCCTCACCCAATTCTCCTACATCAGACTCCCCATGTTTGGTAATCCAGTCTGTACAGATAGCTGTAACGATCTAGATAGGCAAAAAGTTAGCTGGGGCAGAAGAGATTAAGAAAAGATGGCAAGAGTACACAGAGGAACTCTACAAAAAGGACCTCAACACCCCAGATAATCACAATGCTGAGAACATTGAACTTGAGCCAGACATCCTGGAGAGTGAGGTCAGAAAGGCCCTAAAAAGCACTGCAAACAATAAAGCCAGTGGAGATAATGGTATCCCAGTTGAATTTTTCAAAGCCCTAAAAGATGATGCAAATTATTGCATTCTATATGCCAGCAGATTTGGAAAACACAGCAATGGACACAGGATTGGAAAAGATCAGTACAGTTGTACCTCACTTAAAGAGCATAATGCGTTCCACAGGATTGCTCTTTAAGCGAGTTTGCTCTTTAAGCAAAACACCATTGTAAGTGACCAGTTGTTGGGGGGGGGGGACTGTGAACCCTGATTTATTTGTTAAGTGAGTTTTTGGTTGGTTTTATTTGTTAAGTGAAGCAAACATTCAGAGAAAATTCTGCTCTAAGCGAATTACTCTTTAAGCGAGGTGCTCTTTATGCGAGGTTTGACTGTATATGTTCCAATCCCGCAAAAAAAAAGGTAATGCCAAAGAATGTTCAAATTATCGAACAGTTGCGTTCATCCCACACGCTAGCAAGGTTATGCTCAAGATAATACAGGATAGACTACAGCAGCACATGGAGAGAGAATTACCAGAAGTGCAGGCTGGGTTCCGAAGAGGCTGGGGGACTAGAGACCACATTGCCAACATACGTTGGATCATGGAAAAAACAAAGGAATATCAGAAACAAGTCTACTTCTGGTTCATTGACTACATTAAGGCTTTTGACTGGGTCGACCACAACAAAATGTGGCACGTAATTAAAGAGATGGGAATACCGGAACACCTTATATGCCTCATGAGAAATCTGTACATGAATCAAGAAGCAACAGTTAGGACAGAATATGGAATGATGGAGTGGTTTGAAATAGGAAAAAGAGTAAGATAAGGCTGCATTTTATCACCCTGCTTATTCAACTTATTCAACTTATACACAGAGCACATAATGTGCAATGCAGGGATGGAGGAATCACAATATGGGATCAAAATTTCTGGGAGAAAAATCAACAACTTGAGATATGCAGATGACACCAACCTAATGGCAGAAAGTGAGGAAGACCTAAAGAAGCTCCTGATTAGGTTGAAAGAAAAGAGTACAAAAGCTGGCTTGAGACTCAACATCAAGAAAATGAAGATAATGGCAACAGGCCCTATCAGTCCCTAGAAAATAGATGGGGAAGAAGTAGAGGCAGTGACAGATTTTACTTTCCTATGATCCAAGATCACTGCTGATGTTGATTGCAGCCATGAAATAAAAAGGCAACCTATGCTTGGGAGACAAGTTATGAGAAATCTGGGGGACATAGTGAATAGTAGAGACATCACCTTGCAAACAAAAATTCGCATAGTCAAAGCAATGGTATTCCCGGTGGTAATGTCTGGTTGTTAGAGCTGGATCATTAGGACAGTTGAACACAGAAGAATAGATGCCTTTGAGATGAGGTGTTGGAGGAGAGTTTTGAGGTTACCCTGGACAGCAAGGAGAACAAATAGGTCAATCTAAAAGAAATCAATCATGACTGCTCCTTAGAAGGTCAAATAGTAAAGATGAAGCTCAAGTACTGTGGACATCAAATGAGAAGAGAGGATTCACTTGAGAAAGCCTTGTAGCTGGGAAAGGTGGAGGGCAAAAGAAGAAGGGGGCAGCAGAGGATGAGATTATTATTATTATTATTATTATTATTATTATTATTATTATTATTATTATTATTATTATTATTATTATTATTATTATTATTATTATTATTATTATTATTATTATTATTATTATTAAATTTATATGCCGCCCTACTTGGTGAAAACCGACTCAGGGCGGCTCACAACATACAATCAAATACAATGTAACAATTCAATAGAACAACACAATGTCACAATATAGTGAAATATACATCAATAATTCAAACAATAGAATATCATAAAATACAATACAGTAAGATAAAACCCCAATATACATCATAAAGTTACAAAAACATTACAAAAAACATAGGAACATTACACAATCTTACAAAGAAAAAAAAATGTTACAAAAAGGCATCCCCACCCTACTCACCCCGGCTCCTATCCATTAAGGTGGTGGCCACCAACCGACTACTCCCCTTCCTTCTGTCCAAGGGAAAGGAGAAGGGCAATGTGTCCATCCAACATGTAGGTGCTGCCACAAAACCCCAGCCTAGAAAAAGTTTAGCAAACATAAACATGCTAGATGGTATTGTAGATGCAATGGGCACAGAGCTGGGTGGGTTGAGGAGGATGGTAGAGGACAGGGATGCCAGGTGGGCAGTGGCCCATAGGGTCTCAAAGGATCGGAATCGACTGTGAGACTGAACAACAACAAACAGATAGCTTACTTTAAGGTGGACATTCCATCCTGGAACTGTTATGTCTATGAAAAGGAGAGGGGGAAAGTGAAGGCCAGAAGACTGAATTTTCCTCTGACATAAAAAATGTATGGTTAAGGGAAAACTAATCTGCATTGATTTTGTATATACAATCTTCCTGATAAACATGAGAAATACTATCCTGAATCATATAAGGCAAAGTAACCTAGAGGTGGGCAACTTGTGGCCCTCCAGGTCAGAGCTATAACAAGGGGCAGGCAGAAAAATAATTAAAAAATGCATTTGCCAGCTCATGCAAACCATGCCATTAGTAAAAGTGTGAATTCCATAAATCCTATTCAGTCCTTCCCTATCTAGATAACCTTACCACACTTAGAAGAGGGTGTCTTCCTCTTCCCTTCTTTGTAATCACAACGGTACAGAGTAACATTTGGAAAACAACAAGTCTCCAGGAAAGGTGTTCCTGTTCACACATAGTTCCATACATTGGCCACATCAGAAAAGAAACTCTAGGCCAAGGATGCCCAAACTATGGTCTGTGGGCCTGGATCAGGTCCCCAACGCCAATTCATCTGGCCTGTGCCACCCTCATCGCTCCCAGAAGCGGAAGCAAAATACACGTTTTACTTCCACTTCCCTTCCAGGAGCAACGAGGGTGGTGCAGGCTGGATGAATTGGTGTCCGGGGGGGGGGGGGAATCTAAGTCTAAGTAAGTCAAAGATTTAGCTGTAGGAAACTCTGCTGACTATGAGATGGATGTCTTCCCCCTTCCTGTGTACTGTACTTACCACATTTTTCATTGGTTCAGTAATTCATATTTTCCAGAGCATGACTACATAAGATTCCTAGCAAGGATGATAGTGTCTGAGCAGTCATGATGTATAGTCTTCAGATATGCTTTGCAGCCATTGCATCCATGTTTTAATTTCTCTGTTGGGGAATAACATTGTATTGCATTTCGGTACACTCGTGATGCAACTTGGCTTTTACTCTGTACCTTTAAAGTTACCTCTGAAGCAGGATGCACAGCACCTGCAGCTGGTATGCCACACTACAGTCTCTCCCCCATCTGTATATCTAGTGAGGGAGGGAGAAAGAGATGGAGTATGTACAAAATGGGGGGAGCACTAGCAGGCAATATGATGGCAGCTTCAGTTCCTGTTTGGTCAGTAGACATAAAGGTAAAGCAACAAAATTCTGATCTGTAATGTTATTATTATATAGAGGGTAGATTTGGGTTCCTTGAACCCTAATCACTTAAACCCAGCTCTCTACGGACTTCTAATATATTTTCCACTGTTCATGCTTTAGCTTTCATTTTGTAAGTACAGTGGTACCTTGCTTAAAGAGCATAATGCATTCCAAGGGTTTGCTCTTTAAGCGAGTTTGCTCTTTCAGCAAAACACCATTGTAAGTGACCTATTGTGACTTCTGGTGGGGGGGATTGTGAACCCCGATTTTGTTGTTAAGTGAGTTTTTAGTTGGTTTTAGTTGTTAGGCAAGTCCCTAGCAAGTTTGCTGGCATGACAGTTTTCCTTTAAAAGCCTTCAAACTCCTGTTCGTCATCTGATATTAAAAGTTGTTGTCCGATCCATCCCATAGGACCTTAACATTATTCGATGCAATTCTCCTCCCCAGATTGCTTAACGTTATGTGATTTAAGCATTATCTGAGGTAAATGTTATCCGAGGTAAATGTTACCCAAGGTATTACTATATTTTATTCAACTGAAGTGCACCCGGTGTACAAGACTTGGAGGCATGTTTTTCAGGGGTAAAAAGTCATCTTATACACCAGCATATACGGTATGTTTTTTAAAAAGTCTGCTTGTCTGAAAATCCATCTTGGTCAATTAGAATAGTTATTTTTACTTTAATCAAAAGGATAGTAGATTTGGAAATGGGATGAGGGACAAAAATATCAAAAGACCACTTTGCAGTAACCAATCATGTTGTCAGTTTATGAAATTAACTCTTTATTTATTATTATTATTATTATTATTATTATTATTATTATTATTATTATTATTATTATTATTAAACTTATATGCCGCCCTACTCAGCGAAAACCGACTCAGGGCGGCTAATTAAATGTATTTACCTATAAATACATGGTACCTACTGATACCAGTGCACGAGTAAGTACCATTGGTCTTTCAGATATGGCTAGGCTACAAGTCCCGCCAGCAGTACTGGCACAATATCAGGCAGCTTTGGTGGACAGTCCAGATTTGTGCTTAGTAACTCAGGGAAGCCTGAACCTAAGTAAGCCCTGGAACATTAATTTAAGTAACAGTACAGCCAGTAGGAATGACTGCAGTGGCTTAGTGGTTAAGACGCTGGACTTGATGACTGGAAGATCAGCAGTTCCAGACCTGAATGCTGCACAACAGAGTGAGCTGCCATCTCTGTCCCAGCTCCTGCGAACCTAGCAGTTTGAAAGCAAGAAATTGCAAGCAGATAAATAGGGACCACTTCATTGGGAAGGTAAACAGCCTTCTGTGCACTCTGATGTCTAGTCATGCCTCCCTCATGTCCACAAAAGCATCTGCAGACACAGAGAGCACTGGCTCTTTGGCTACAAACAGAGATGAGCACTGAGCCCTAGAGTCAGATACAACTGGCTTTCAAACAAGGGCAACCTTTTCCTTTACTTTTATCTTGCATTCAGTAGAAAGGATTATGGGAGCTGTACTCTAGTAACAGCTGGAAGGCCACAAATGCCCATGCTTTGGAGCACTTTTGCAATATATCTAGATTGCTGCTTCTTTGGTTAGATGCTATTAAAGACATAGTAACACTAGCATTAAAAACAGTAAGTGGAAAACAGAATGGCTTTTAAATTTTGAAAACAGTTACTGTACATCTATCTGTTTAATTTTGGGAGGGACTGTTGCATTGCAACCTAGAGATCTTTAGCTTCAGAATGACAAGCAATGCCTCTGGTTTCTCCCACCCATTTCTCCCCGTCCCTCTCCTTTTCCCAATCAGAAGTAAAGTGGACACAGGGCTTCAATTAGAAAGACTTGGAAAGAAAATAATTGGTGAAAGAAACCATGCTTAATTGGCAGTTTTAATGTTGCATAGTAAATTCTAGGCTTGGTAAGTGGTAATTTTTAGTTTATATTCCTCCTCTGTTACAATGGGATAAAAGTACTTTCTCAGATGAAAATGGTAAAGTTTTCTGGTTTCCAAAATGAAATAAAATAAAAGGTTAACCAGCTGTATCTAGTGAGGATAGATTTAATTTGCTCCCTCAACAACATACCATTTATGAGACAATGGTTTGTACTTTGACTTGCTGTTGTTTGAACTGCCTGACCTTCAAGCGATAGCTTGAGCTGGGTGATGTAACTCTTTAGTGTCACATTAGTAACTGCTGACGGAATGAGAAGAAGTTGTAAGTGCAATGGCAGATAGGGTTTCCTTTGCCTAGACTTTGCCAATGTTATGTTTGTGCAGTAGATCAACACATGGTGTTCTTAATAATAGGCCATTCTGTCCATTTCCTTTTTTCTGTAGCTTTATCTGGATGGTGTCTAAGACGCTGAATTCTAATTACAGTACTGTATTTGCATTAATCTGCAAAGCTAAAGAGGCCAGCCAAATTGAGAGAGGGGCTCTTTTCTTGTTCTTTGTAAAGGAACACATTAAGAGAAGGCCTTCTTCCCAGTGCCTGGGATTCCCAGGGCTTGCAAAAAGTTACTCTTTTTGGAGTAGGTAAAGGTCGTCCTTCCTTGAAAGCCAGGCGTATCTGACTCTAGGGTTCCATGCTCATCTCTGTTTATAGCCAAAGAGCTAGTGCTGTCTGCGTTTGCAGACGTTTCCGTGGACACGTGGCAGGAATGCCTCAATACTTGAGTGCATGGAATGCTGTTTAGCTTCCCACCAAAGTGGTAACTATTTATCTACTTGCAATTTCTTGCTTTCGAACTGCTAGGTTGGCAGGAGCTGGGACAGAGATGGGAGCTTACGCCGTTATGCAGTACTTGGGAATCAAACTCCGACCTTCCAGTCATTGAGTTCAGTGTCTCAACCACTTGAGCCACCGCAGTCCCTTTTGGAGTACAACTCCCAAAATTTACAGCCAGCTGAGTGATTCTGGAAGTTGTGGTCTGAAAAGAATGAGGAATTCTTATTCTTATCCTTAACACAGCCTCCTCCCTCCCACCCTGTGCAATTTTCCTCCAGTTGAAGATGCTAGTTCAATATAATGGGAACTGGAGCCCTAAAACATCTGAACAGTGTTGTGTTGGGGAAATTCTGCATTAATGGCCACTGTTGTCTGCTGCCTTCTGCTTAGATAGTGAATCTTACAGCTCATTCAGAATGACATCCATTATTTTATAGATGGCTTTATTTTACACACCCCAAATTCATCCATCCTTCATCCAATCTACATAACTCTCATTCTAGTCCCTAGGTCTGAAGAAGTAGACTTGATCCACGAAAACTAACAATAAAAATATAGCAGTTAGTCTTAAAGTGTTACAGTGTTTTTTATTTTGTTTTCTGATATGTCTAGTCCCGCAAATTAGTGTATAACATGGAAGACCTTGATTGTAGATTGTTAATTATTTATTTTTAAAGGAACCTAATATGTTATATTTTCAAAGGAACTTCTTGGCAACAAGGTTGTTGTTATCCTTATCCTTGCTTAGACCACATTGTTAGTTTATTTTATAATAATGCATTGTCATTATGTCATATTTGTCATTGCTAAGAAGTAAGAAAAATGTTAGGAAATACTCTCTAGTGGGCAATTCTGATACTGCATTCAGACATTATTAGTGGATAGGATGCTATGAAATGCTGCAGGGTTTAGTGATATGGCCCCTGTAAGAGCTGGCGTTGGCATGTACCTAGTCACTCCAACTCCTAATGTCAGTCTTATGAAATGATACATGAATAAACCATTCTAGAAACACAGCACAGGATTCAGTAAATCCAGGATAATTGCAAGCAATAGCATAAACCATTGTAAGCTGAAGGTAAAGGTTACCCTTGCTCAAAAACCCGTCTAGGGCTCAGTGCTCATTTCTGTTTATAGTCAAAGAGCCAGCACTGTCTGTGTCTGCAGACATTTCCTTGCACATATGGCAGGAATTACTAAACACCAGAGTGTCTAATAAATAAATAAATAAATAAATAAATAAATACCTTTCTACTGAAGTGGTTCCTATTTATCTACTTGCAATTTCTTGCTTTTGAACTGCTAGGTTGGCAGGAGCTGGGACAGAGATGGGAGCTTACTCCGCCATGCAGTGCTTGGGTCTCAGACTGCTGACCTGCCAAACTTCCAGTCATCAAGTTCAGCGTCTTAACCACTTGAGCCACCGCAGTCCCTATAAACCATTGTAGAATGGTGTAAAAATTAATAGAACAAGAAAGTGTTAAACACTGAGCACTATCCTGATGGATATCTGACCAAAAGAAGAGAGTGGAGTTTTCTTACTGTCCCTATAGTGGACATTCCACACCTGTAATGCTAACTCCAGGAGGGCCCATTCCTATAAAAATCTGTTTTATATATGAGAGAATCTTCCCAAAGTCTTGCCCAGAAGCAAATCCTACTAAGCTCATGTGGACTTACTACCAAGTAAGTGTGTCACAATTTCACTTTTATGTTAGAAACTGAAGAATAGATGACCTTGTATTTTCCCCTTTCCACCTGATTACAGTAACAAATCTAACAAAAGTCCTTGTGGAAATCAAGGTCTTTGCTCCACAGATTTCTTCACTTGAAATTTGATGGGACTCAAGATTAGGCTATTCATACTGAGAGTGGTGACAGTTTTTTCCATGCACTTTTGTGCTTTCAGAATTAAACCCTTTCCCTCCTTCTCTGGCCTCTTCTCTCATACCAAACCACAACCTATATCAGTGATGGTGAACCTTTTATAGACCGAGTGCCCAAGCTGCAACCCCAAACCCACTTACAGTATTTATTGCAAAGTGCCAACACAGCAACAGGGGAGGGAGGAAACTGGGGTGCTGGGCAGAGGGGTGGGGTGAACTCTGTGCTGGGGGGGAGGAAGCACTCCCATTGGGTTGCTGGGCAAAGGGATGGGGTGAACTCTGTGCTGGGAGAGGGAGGAAGCGCTCCAATTGGGCTGCTGGACAGGGGGCGGGGCAAACTGTGCTGGGCTTACTGCATGGGTGCCCACAGAGAGGGCTGTAAGTGCCACCTCTGGCATGTGTGCCATCGGTTCACCACCACTGACCTATATTCTCCCTTCTGCTGACCTTGCAATTGGCTATTCTCTGTCTTACTTGGAAGATGTAGCACCAAATACAAGATTTTCTTAAATACTTGAGAATAACTGTAGTCCTAGAAGTGACATTGTGGGTGTACTTAAATGTACATATTTACTAAGAAGAGAACTAAACCTATTCTGGAAACAACTTGGCAGAAACCATCACGTTATGCGTTCATTTAAAGTAAGGATGGGGAAAGTATGGCCTTTTGTATGTTGTTAAATTGCAGTCCCCATCTCCCCAGGCCAAAAGTGCAAATGAAATCATGAGAGTTGTAGTTCACCAACATTTGCAGCAGGGAAGGGAAATGTTACATTTGAGATTCCAGTCCCAGAATCAGCCTAAACACTGGCTGTAGGATTTTGTACTCTCCAAATATATCCCTCCCCTGCTGTTCAAAGTCCTGCTTGACTCCAACATGAACAGTGGTAGCATTTTAACGGTATTGCAAGCTTGCAGACAGAGTCAGAGTTCAGATATGACGGTATGTAAACAGAATCAGTTCTAAGGCATAGGGTTTGACAGAAACTGGGTAAATAGGCAAATCTGTCTTTTTTTAAAGGCACAAAATTGTCCCTTGGTCAAATAGGAATAACCTAATAAGCATGTGAATGAAGGTACCACACATTTACAATTCTTTTAGCACTTGAAAAGGTTTGTGGGAATGACACTTAGGCATGGTGGGTCTCTCATCCTAAATTCTAGGTTATTTCCCACTCCTTGCCAAGAAAACATCTTTCTTTTCCTCTTCTGAGAAAAATGCCCCCACACGCAAACAATAAAATTGCATAGTTGAACTATTGTGGTTCATGGGGGGGGGGGAGGAGCAAGAAGAGTAGAGAGAACTTAATCCAAACCCAGTGCTTTGAGAGAAAATCAGTAAACAGGCTGTCATTATATTACAGCTCCAGAAGTCCAGCATTCAGGTGGCGAGTCATAATTAAGTGGGACATGCCAAGATATTTCTTGTGACTCAGCTATGATATATTTATGGTCCATAAAACACCCCCACCCCAAGGAATTTACTACTAAATAGCTTCTTTTTCTTCTTCTTGGTCAGTGGCCAGGGTCTGTGTCACCACTGACGTCATAAAAATAGCATTTTGTCTACTCTGATTTTTAAAGCTCTCCAGATATCTACCATTTCCCTTTGGGGGATTATTCTACCATCTAATGGCTGTTGGTGTACTAGAGCCAGCATAAATGCTTAAACAGAACTCTCTGTTTGAAGGCTACTGTACAGTTAGTTAAGCTAGGAATGTCTGTCTGAAAACATTTTCTGACTAAAGTTTCAGTTACTGGTTTCATTTATCTTCTAAATTTCTTTCAGGGAGTTCAGTGCAACATATATGACTCTGCTCATTTCCATTTTGTCCTTATGATGCCCTGCGCCAGGGGTTCTCAACCTACGGCCCACGGGCTGGATCTGGCTTACAGTGCCAAATAATCTGGCCCTTGTTCCAGCTGCTGATGGTGGAATCGGCCGTGGACTCATTTACTACCATCATAAAGGCGTTTACGACGGCCGCAGACTCATTTACGGCTGTTGTAAATGTGTTTACAACAGCCGTAAATGAGTCTGCGGCCAATTCTGGCAGCAATGTCAGGACCACCAGTCCGGCCCACCAACTGTTTGAGGGAGCGTGACCCAGCCCCCAACTTGAAAAGGTTGAGAGCCCTTGCTCTATGGCAGTGTTTCCCAAATGCTGGTGTTTGGACTTCAATTCCCAGAAGCTTAAGTCAATTCGCCAAAGCACTGATCAGTCAATATATTGGCTTAGGCTTCTGGGAACTGAAGTCCAAACACCAGCATTTGGGAAACACTGCTCTATGGGTTAGGCCAGTGATGACGAACCTTGGCACTCCAGTTGTTCTTGAACTTCAATTCCCAGAAACCTTGATCAACAGGTGCGCTGACTTGGGCTTCTGGGAATTGAAGCCCAAGAACACCTGGAGTGTCAAGGTTCACCATCACTGCGTTAGGCTAAGTAGAGAGTCCAGTGTCATCCAGGGAATTTCATAGTTCAGTGAGAATCAAAAACTGGATTAATGTCTAGATTTTTGCTAATTTATTTGAGTCAGATTATTAAAAAGCCGTATCTGAAACTTTCTCAGGTCTTGTGGAGCTGCTTCTGATAGTCATATATAGGATTACACTGGCTATAATAGTGTAATCTAGTGTGCTCATTTAATAGTCTTCTCAACAGGGGACTTTATTTCTATATGCTCCAAATTTTCTGCAAAACTACAATTTCCAAAAGTGGGAGGGGGGAACGACGTTATCATTAAACTATTGTTGAATCAAAATAAATCTGTCCTGTTAGATGTGGCCAAGCTGATGTTACATTTGGACCACTTTATTGAGAAGTACTGTATCCCATTTTTGGCACCCAAAATTATGTTTTCAGGACTTTAAACATAAATAAATGGGAGATGATTAAGCTTGGTTTGTCACCTAGTGTACTATTCCATATTCTAAAAAAATTTCTTTAAGATATTTCAGTATTGGCTTTGATTAAAATAGAAAAATAAGAAGCAATGTAAAATTGTGAAGTTCTACTACTCATGTCTTATTAAAACTGCTGCAGAAAGCGTAGAAAACATAACAAAGAAGATTTCTGCCACAGAATACCCCCAAAGAAAGACAAAAGTTTCAAAATATGTCTATTTGTGCATAAATGAAATGGCACATGTTTATTTTGAATTTATACCGTGCAGAGTCAATAGAATTTTAGCTATACAGTTGTACCTCGCTTAAAGAGCATAATGCGTTCCACAGGATTGCTCTTTAAGCGAGTTTGCTCTTTAAGCGAAACACCATTGTAAATGACCAATTGTGGGGGGATTGCGAACCCTGATTTATTTGTTAAGCGAGTTTTTGGTTGGTTTTATTTGTTAAGCGAAGCGAACATTCAGAGAAAATTCTGCTCTTTAAGCGAGTTACTCTTTAAGCGAAACACTCTTTATGCGAGGTTTGATTGTATTAAGCAACTGTATGTGTGCGCGCATGCATGCTCTCTCAGTGTCAGGATAATTAAAAGCAGCCTTAGATCTTCTCATACGTTTCAAAATGAAATATCTTGACCTTTGTTTCAACTATTGTATGTTAAAGGCATTAATATTCATTCAATATCTTCAGGTATCAGATTCATAATTAAGCCACTGTTAATTTATATATTTTAAACATCCCTAAATTGTGCAGGCATTTGATTCACCACAAGAGATTATTCTTAATGAATGACATTTATGCTTGGTGCAAAATAAGGAATAATCTGTTCAGGGATCTCTTTGTCCTGCAGTACATCTGCTGAATAACCAATCAGATGGCTTTCTCCCCCCTTCCCCTCCCCAAAGGTGGAGTGAAAGGAAAAACATTGTGCCAGAATTCCTGTGCTGTATTATGCTGCTTAATTGCAATTTATAGGATTGAAGTTCTTATAGGTATGCCTATAGTTAACATTTTTGCAGTGGGGGGTGGAGGAGGCTCTTTTTGTTTCCTCATTAGTGCTTTTACTTTATACCACTAAGATGCCATTAACGTTGTCAGCTCTGGCTCTTTCTCTTCTTCTGTAGGCTTCAACTTGGTTCTGGCTAAAATCCACAGCGTCACCTTCCGCTGGCCAGCAGATTGATTTCTCAATAAGAAATGTAACATCAATCCTAATGATTGACTGATTTGTGATTTCTGCTGACTCACACTAAGACTAAGGATGGAAAAAGAATCTCTCAAGGATTATTAATGCTTGTTGATTTGATTGGGTCAGTGCAGGTTTAACATTCCCAAAAGCTTAGCAAAGGTTAAAATCAAGCATATGATTGTGAGTATCCTCTGTTATGGAAAGGGTACACATAATCATATACAGTAATACCTCGGATAACGACTGCATCGGATAATGCTAAAATCGGATAACGATGCAAAATTTCTAAAGAAAATTTGCATCGGATAACGATCTGTTAGAGTTATCCGATGCAGTTGTTTCGTAGCAGAAGGGTGGCTGGAAAGCTGAATAGGGTTCTCCATTCAGCTTCCCAGCCACCCTGCAGCTTCGGAGGCAGGGGTGGGGTGGCTGGAAAGCTGATGGCTTCCCCAGCCACCCAACAGCTGCGGAGGCATGGGCAGTTGGCTACGGAAGCCGACGGGAAGTTCCTGCCAGCTTCCCCAGCCACCCTGCAGCTGTAGATTGGGTCCTCTGATCTCCCTGGAGCAGGCAGGGGGATCAGAGAGCCCGAAATGGGTAAAAAAACCACATCTGTTTTTTTACCCATTTTGGGCTCTCTGATCCCCCCCCCCGCTCCACAGAGGTCGGAAGAACCGATCCAAGCTGTTTCCAAAGTTCTCCCACCCTGCTGGAGGCTGTAACAAGTCAAAACGCCAGGATTCGAATCCTGACGTTTTGGCTTGTTGCAGCCTCCAGCAGGGTGGGGGAACTTCAAAAATAGTGCACATCAGGTCTCCCTACCTCCCTGGAGCCAATGCATGCTATTTTTGAAGTTCCCCCACCCTGCTGGAGGCTGCAACAAGCCAAAACGTCAGGATTCAAATCCCGACGTTCTGGCTTGCTGCAGCCTCCAGGGAAACAAGGCTTTTTTTAACGTCGTGCGATCAATGCATCGCACAACGTTAAAAACCGGATAACGATGAGACTTGTGGAACCAAGTCTCATCGTTATCCAGGGTACTAGTGTAGTCCCTTTTCTATTACACACACACCATTCTCACAAAATTAGGTTTAACTTTGGTTAACGTAGACAAGCATTCCCACTTTAATCAATGATAGGAAGCTAACCTTGTAATGTGAATGTTCAAGGGCATGCCCTAGTTTTGCATTGTGTGAAGCATATTCTGTTTACCTTCTATTGTGAGACTCTTACAGCTGCTCCCGCCCTAAGGGCAGTCCATTGAAAGAGCAGGCAGGCCACCTTTCCTTGAAAGCCAGTTGTATCTGATTCTAGGGTTCAGTGCTCATTTCTGTTTATAGCAAAAGAGCCAGCTCTGTCTGCATCTGCAGATGGTTCTGTAGACATGTGGCAACCATGACTCAACACAGAGTCCACGGAACACTGTTTACCTTCCCATGGAAGTGGTCCCTATTTATCTACTTCTAGTTTATTGCTTTCATAAGAAGAAAAAATGCAAAACATAGTTTGTCAAGCTCAGGGAAGTAGAAAAAAGTTGAAATGCAAAGGAAATTTTGACTTTTCAGGTGTTGAGAGCCACTCTAATGGTGTGGTTAGTAAACTGGATGGAGAATTGTGAGATTCAGTTCAGGTCTTAATGCAGATTCATGGGGCACTATGGCCCTTTTACACTCCCTCAGGTTAACCTGTCTCACAGGATGCTGGCATGAGCTCATTGAGGGAAACATGGGCTGTAAAAGTAATGTACTGTATATAATAAGTAAAATGTTTTGGAGTTAAACTTCCTAAATCCTATTATTGTGCAGTGCTGGGCTGATAGGAATTAAAATCAAAACATCTGAAGGGTGATTTCCCCCCCCCCCACACACACACACCTCTCTGTTGCAGTTGCGCTTCACTGAAAGGCAAATAGAAGTTAATGTAAAGCCATCTTCATCTGTCCCAGATTGTGCAAGCATCTTAACAAAGGGTTCATCTTGATTAGCATAAAACAGTAGGTTTGGGTTGGTTTTGCCCGGTTTGAAATAAATTCAGAGATGGAGGAATACACAAATAGGTAAAAAAAAATTAAGGGAGAAAACCCTACTGGGGACCAGAGGGGAAGAGAGAAATTGAGAGGTGGCCATGCCCCTTGGGTTTAAAAAAAACTGTTCAGGAAAAGCTTCAAAAAACTATGCAAACCGACACAAGCACCTCATGAACTTTAGGGGTGTGCTGGGCACCTTTGGAGGGCGGTAGACAGGAAGTGGTGGGGGCGCCTATTGGGGGGGTTGGGAGAGAAATCCCATTACCTCTGCCTGCCTCTGGGGGGCGCCAGTCGCTGGGGCACACCGGAATAAGTCCCTGTGGGCCACCACACCACTGATGACCTTAAACCCAATTATTTTGACAGTCAGAACATACCCAAATAAAACATTTATTTGTAGTTTAGTTATATGGCACTTCTTAGTCTTTGGTGACATTGTTGCTGCAAAATCAAAATCCAAACCCCCTTAAATTTAGGAAATGCTGTTTTCAGTTTAATTTAAAATGAACAAGATAAAGGTAAGGTCACCCTTGTTCGAAAGCCAGTCATATCTGACACTAGGGTTTAGTCTTCATCTCTGTTTATAGCCAAAGAGCAGGCGCTGTCTGCTTCTGCAGGCCTGCCTCAACACCGGAGTGCTGTTTGCCTTCCCACTGAAGTGGTCCCTATTTATCTACTTGCAATTTCTTGCTTTTGAACTGCAATGTTGGCAGGAGCTGGGACAGAGATGTGAGCTCATTCTGTTGTGCAGTACTCAGGAATCGAACTCTGACCTTCCAGTCAGCGAGTTCAGTATCTTAACCACTTGAGCCACTGCAGTCCAACTGACATATTAAAAGGCGGGGTTGGAGTTTAAACTGCTTGATGTAATATGGACCTGTACATGAACTACCCATATTTGCCGGTGTATAAGACGACTGGGCGTATAAGACAACCCCCCAACATTTCCACTAAAAATATAGAGTTTGTTATATACTCGCCGTATAAGACTACCCCCTCTTCCGCACACCTTCCACACACCAAATAAAACATAAAAGAACATCAGATTTTATTTCAACATCTCCCTGTGGCCGGCACTAGTGCGCAAGTGCGCATGTGTGAGCTCTGCGTAGACAAGGAGCGGGGCAGAGCGCCGCTACTTCCCACCGAGCAGAACAGGCCGGTCATGCCGAAAAGGCTGGCACCCCTGTCTCGCTGCTGATGCTCGCCGCAGCCACACTGGATACCGCACGATACTGGATGGTATGTAGAATGAGGTGGGTGGGCATCGGGAGGCCACTATGGGCACCAGGCGGGCATCGGGAGGCCACTATGGGCACCAGGCAAGCATCGGGAGGCCACTATGGGCAGCTATGTCTATCCCAACTGAAGTGCACCCGGTGTATAAGACGACCCCCCCACTTGGAGGCATGTTTTTCAGGGGGGAAAAGTTGTCTTATACACCAGGAAATACTGTACAGTATTTGGAGAGAAGAACTAGAAACTGTTTCAGCTCTGCAACACTTTATTTCTGGCATGTTAAACTCTCAAATGGTGGGAAAAGTACTCTTTGTAACTCTCTGTGCATTCAAGATTGGTTTAGCTTGATTTGCATTTAGATGGGAATTCCTTCTCATGAGTCTTAAGTATGTTAAGTTTTTTTTAAGCAGTGCAGGTGGGTGAGTAGATATTACTTATTTAAAAGTACTGGAAGGAATTAACAACACTAGAGTGTCATTCTTAATTTTACAGATGTATTCTGCTCATAATGTTAAAATCAATGACTTATTGTTTTTCATGTCTTTGGAAGTGAGGAAAAGTTTCTTTAAAATGAGAAGTTAATTTGTGTGTCAAGTGGCAAGGAAGGTCAACTATGTCTCTTTGAAAAGCTTGAGTAACTCTCTGTCATGCAGACTATGGCTTTAAAACAAAATTCTTGAGTCTCTAACCAGGCACAGCAGATTAATATGTAACCATTAGAATTACTCAAAACACCATTTGCTTTGGTGCATTCTGTTCTCTGTGCATGTTGCAAATGAGAGATGTTCACCTTTTTAAGACACAAACTTTTTAAATATAGTACTTAGAAAGGCTAAGAAGGGTTCCATTATATGGAAACTATTGTTTTATCTTTTGATGTAGTAATATTTTACTAGAATGCTATCTTGGATCTATTATTTCTAATGAGAACAACAGTTGATTGATTGAGGGAAGAAATTGTGTTTTTGTTGTTCAGTTGCATAGTCGATTCCGACCCTTTGCAACCCTATGCACCATTGTCCTCCAGGCACCTCTGTCCTCCACCATCCTCCTCAGCCCACCCAGCTCTGCTGCATCCACAATACCATCTAGCCATCTTATTTTTGGCCGCCCCTTCTTCTTTTGCCCTCCACCATTCCAAGCATCAAGGCCTTCTCAAGTGAATCCTCTCTTCTCATTTGATGTTCAAAGTACTTCATCTTCATCTTTACTATTTGACCTTCTAAGGAGCAGTCAGGGTTGATTTCTTCTAAGACCAACCTATTTGTTTTATTCACTGTCCAGGAGACGCTCAAAACTCTCCTTCAACACCACATCTCAAAGCATCTATTCTTCTGCACTCAGCTTTCCTAATGGTCCTGCTCTTACAACCATACATTACCACCGAGAATACCATTGCTCTGACTATGCAAATTTTTGTTTGCAAGGTGATGTCTCGACTTTTAACTATCTTCCCAAGTTTTCTCATAGCTTGTCTCCCAAGCATCAGTCGCCTTTTTATTTCATGGCTGCAATCTCCATCTGCAGTGGATCTTGGATCCTAGGAAAGTAAAATCTGTCACTGCTTCTACTTCTTCCCCATCTATTCTCCAGGGACTGGTAGGGGCTGTTGCCATTATCTTGGTTTTCTTGATGTTGAGTCCCAAGCCAGCTTTTGCACCTAATCAGGAGCTTCTTTAGGTCTTCCTCATTTTCTGCTATTAGGGTAGTGTCGTCTGCCTATCTCAAGTTGTTGATGTTTCTTCCAGCAATTTTGATCCCAAACTGTGATTCCTCCATCCCTGCATTGTGCATTATGTGCTCTGTGTATAAGTTGAATAAGTAGGGTGACAAAGTTCAGTAGAATTAAGACAATGTATATTTCAGGTAGATATTGTACGAACTGTTGTTTGCAGATTGCGCGATGAAGATGTAAAGGACCGATTTTCTGCTAACTATATAATATATAGTCCCAATAGACTTAGACTGATTCAGTTGTTATTCTCTCCCCTGATGAATCATAAGAACTGAAGACCTATGACAGAGCATCATGATTTCTAAAAGATACTACTGTATTTAGTATCACCATCAAATTGCAATGCCAAAAGAATTTG
This sequence comes from Furcifer pardalis, assembly GCA_030440675.1. Classification (NCBI taxonomy): domain Eukaryota; kingdom Metazoa; phylum Chordata; class Lepidosauria; order Squamata; family Chamaeleonidae; genus Furcifer; species Furcifer pardalis. Next base: position 103,874,351 of record CP126897.1, read on the forward strand.
GGAAATGCTTTAAATGTTAATCCTGTATATGTTAATTGATGCCGCCAGATCTATATTACAGTATAATTTGAAGCACAATAAAAAGACTTTGGATTCCATTTGCTGCTCAAAAGTTTCATAGTATTGAGAGGGGGGAGAGAACCAGAGTTTTAATGTTAGTTGAATTGCAACTCATATTCTTCCATTACAAAAACACTTAAATTTTTTTACTGAGCCATATTTTATTACAGTAGAACCCCATACAACAGGTTTTGGGAGGGAAGTGGTGTCCCGCATACCAAATTTGACGTATGGAAAAAATCGTTCAACAATTTTTCAATGGGAAAAACCACTTAGCAAAAAAAAAAAATATGGTTGTATGATGCATCCCATAGGAAAAATCGGTATAGGATGTATACATCATATAGCAATAGTTTCGTACAACAATGAGCCCCATGGAATGGATAAAAATTGTTGTATGAGGTACCACTGTACTTCAAACAGCCTCTGGTTGGCAGTTAACATTATTGTGTAGTGATTTTTGCCTGGATCAGCAATTTGATTGAAAACACCTGGTTCTAATTATTTTGCCATAAAAATAATCTCTGCTATAAAAGGAAGTGCAGATGAAAAATTGGACTGGAATGTTTTTATTCTACATATACAATACATTTAGAATAAAAGAGAGAGAAAATGTTTTCAAGGAATACCATTGTTCCCACTGAAGTTCAATTCTTCTTGGTTCATTCCGCAGTCCCCTTCTCCTGACCTGGTGTGAGAAAGATTAGATGGGAACACAAGGGTATGCCCAGTTGTGGTTCAAAAATACCACAATCTTCGAGGAGGCTCACATTGAAAACAAAAATTCGTATAGTCAAAGCAATGTTATTTCTGGTGGCAATGTATGGTTGTGAGAGCTGGACCATTAAGAAAGATGAGCGCAGTAAATGCCTTTGAGATGTAGTGTTGGAGGAGAGTTTTGAGAGTCCCCTGGACAGCGAGGAGAACAAATAGGTTGGTCTTAGAAGAAATCAACCCTGAGTGCTCCCTAGAAAGCCAAATAGTAAAGATGAAGATGAAGTACTTTGGACATCAAATGAGAAAAGAGGATTCACTTGAGAAGGCCTTGATGCTGGGAAAGGTGGAGGGCAAAAGAAGAAAGGGGCAGCCAAAAATGAGATGGCTAGATGGTATTGTGGATGCAGTGGGCACAAGCTGGGCGGGATGAGAAGGATGGTGGAAGACAGAGGTGCCTGGAGGACAATGGTCCATAGGGTCGCAAAGGGTCGGAATCGACTGTGCGACTAAACAAATATAACAAGCTAAATGTTACTTTAGCAATATTAAATGTCATTTAAAGATCAACTTGCAAGTGTAACAAAGTATTTGGAAGAGAAGTTTTCCATCACTGCATCCAGTATCCAATTGCTTCTTTTTGTTGCAACATATATCACAGCAAAACTAGATTTGGGAGAGTTAAGCTAAGAAATGAATTTCTTAAGGCTACTGTGCAGCTATACGCCCAGAAGAGCTCCAAGAATTTTCTTCCCACATAGCCTGTTCCATCTGTTGTACTTCACAGAAAACAGCATTAGCATCTCAGCCACAGAACCTTGTTCTCTGTAAAGCAGTGAGTTAACTGCAGCAACATCCCACACATTTCCTCTGAAGTATTTCCCTCCAAGTTTCATGAGATTTCACCCTTGATGAGCCTGCTGTTCTGTATCTATAATAATAATTGTGTGCTGTCAAGTCATTTCTCATTTATGATGCCCATTTCCAGAGATTTGTAGTTAGTGTATACTGAAATGGTTTACCATTCTGTTCTTCTGAGAATGCCTGGGATTGTGCAGTTTGCCCATGATCACAGGTTGACTCTTTTCCTGGGAGGGAGGCACAGTGGAAAAGCAAATTCCCAGCCTCTAGCTCCACAACCTGATGCCTAAACCACTGAGCTATCCAGCCAGCTCTATCCATAGCGTTTACTAAATAGAGGTTTTCTGCAGCTCCTGGCTTGAATAATTATTTCTGTGAAACCTACCATACTTCCAAGTGAGTTGTCTTAGGGTAGCAGCATTAGTCAGCTAACATTCTCATAAAAACATACAGTATTTGGTATGTCAAGTGTATGAACTAAATTACATGAACTGCCCAGAGCTAAAAAATAAGAAGAAGGTAATTTCAAGGAGAAAAGTAGTGCCTATAAATCTTTTCTGAATATAAAATCAAAGGCTTGCAACTTTATTCAAGAGGAGAAATTAGTTATGTTACCGGTACTTATTATTTTAAGTTCTAGACAGGTTGAGTTCCAGACAGTGTTATTGGGCCCATTAAATGTAAAGCAAAACAAAGCAATTACACTTATATATCACTTTGCTTTGCTTTCTCCCACATGTCCACAGAAACGTCTGCAGACGCAGACAGCGCTGGCTCTTTGGCTGTAAACAGATGAGCACTGAACCCTAGCGTCAGATACGACTGGTTTGCGAGCAAGGGCAACCTATAGTCCTTAATGCACTCTCTGGGCGGTTACATTAACATTTTCTTTGAAATTACAATGATCCCCTTCCAAAGTCTCCTCTAAACAGGAATACATGAAATCATTCTGCCTATAATATTCTTCTTTGATTATTGGTGTATACAAACCATATTTATGTAATTTATACTCACCATAAATTTTAGTTTCTGTTATATTTTGTTTTCTTAAATGATCTTTAAGGCTAAACACATAATGAAACATAAGTCTTTTTTAAACTAATCCACTGACTATTCAAGATTGAATTCATAAAATGTGAACAGATAGACTAATGAATGGCAGAATGTACACCTAGGAGTCCATTATTACTGGTGGTAACCAGTGTTTGCCAGAAATTAGGAAATGTCTGCAAAGAAATGGTAGGTAGAGTGAATTGGAGAAACCAGGAAAGAAACAGGATAAGCAACACCAGACAATGAGGAACATGAAGAATATAATACGTAGTTAAAAGGATGTGGGGAAGAATGAAAAATAACACTATCTGTTTCTGTTTTAATGTATACACAAGTCCATGTGATATGGATTAGTTTCGCCCTTAAGCACAAGGATAGCAACTTATGTTAAGTATATATGCATACCTATGGATGGCTTTTAATAATAATTTTAGAACTGCAGATCTAAGAACTACAGTTTTGGAAGGGATCCAAACTCGGCTCCCCAGGTGTTCTGGAACTTCAATTCCCAGAAGCCCAAGTCAGCACACCTGCTGATCAGGGCTGGGAATTGAAATCCAAAAACATGTGGGGGCCCACGGCTCAGAAACTCAAAGAGCAGGTGGCAGTCGTGGCCAGGAGGGCTTTTGCACAACATCGTGTGATTCGCCAGTTACGCCCGCTCCTAGACCGGGACTCCTTGCTCATGGTCACACACGCTCTGGTCACCTCCAGACTGGATTACTGTAATGCGCTCTACATGGGGCTGCCCTTGATGACCATTCGGAGGCTTCAGTTGGCCCAGAATGCGGCTGCCCGGGTGGTGTTGGGGTGTGGGCAGGGCCGGATTTACATGAAAAGAGGCCCTAGGTTATTCCACTTATGTGGCCCTTTCACCTCCCATTTTTAAGTTTGTAAATCACATGAGAGATAATAAAATACATCATTACTGTGATATATATATCAATATATAGGCCTCTCTTGATTTTGAGGCCCTAGGCTGAAGCCTAGTTAGCCCATAGGAAAATCCGGGCCTGGGTGTTTATTTAAGCCCTGCTTGCCCTCAGTTAGTTTTTAGATTTTGATTTTAAAGTTTTAAATTGAGGGTTTTTTAGGAATGTTTTTAAGAGTTTTATTGTTTGTTTGTTTGTTTGTTTGTTTGTTTTAATGACTTGTGAGCCGCCCTGGGTCACCTCGGTGAGGAAGGCGGTTGATAAGTATGAGTATGAACAACAACAACAACAACAACAACAACAACAACAACAACAACAACAACAACAACAACAACAACAACAACAACAACAACAACAACAACAACAACAACAACAACAACAACAACAACAACAACAACAACAACAACAACAACAACAACAACAACAACAACAACAACAACAACAACAACAACAACAACAACAACAACAACAACAACAACAACAACAACAACAACAACAACAACAACAACAACAACAACAACAACAACAACAACAACAACAACAACAACAACAACAACAACAACAACAACAACAACAACAACAACAACAACAACAACAACAACAACAACAACAACAACAACAACAACAACAACAACAACAACAACAACAACAACAACAACAACAACAACAACAACAACAACAACAACAACAACAACAACAACAACAACAACAACAACAACAACAACAACAACAACAACAACAACAACAACAACAACAACAACAACAACAACAACAACAACAACAACAACAACAACACCTGCTCTTTAGATCAAGCACACAATGGGGAATCAAATCTCCAACCTGCTCCACAGCCAGATACCTGAACCATCCAGCATTTATACTAAATTGTTAATTTGAAATAATCCAGCCCCATTCCTGGGCAATGTATAAAAACCTGTGCCAATAAAATAATAGCATCATGCCCTGTGGCCCATAACTGCGGGCAGGGTGTTGGCATGAGCAGGTGGATATGACACCTCCATGAGAGGGTGGGGCATCTGATTCTGAGACAGCTGTAGAAAACCACTTGTACTGCCTGTCCCAGAAGCAGAAGAGTCAGTTCCTAGTGACTAAAAGGAGGTCTCATATAAATTATTATTCCGCCTCACGGCTTTAATTACCTTTAACGGAGAAGGGAGAACACCTCCCCCTACAGCAGGGCAGTGGTACGGCCTTTCTCGGTTGCTACCCTGGCAGGTGAAGGTACACTGGGCAATACCAACGCCGGCTGTGTGGGGGGGAAATAGATGACATTTCCCCCCCCCCCCAGCTTAAGCCCTCTCCTCCTCAAAGTAGTCCTTCAAACCAAAGCCTTTCCCACCGATTGTTGGCGTCGATCCAAGAAGGGAGAGGGAAACGAAGGATTTACGAGCCAACGTGAAGGGAAATTCGGCCCCTATTATGGAAATGCCAGGTGGTAGCGGCCTTCCTTTCCTAGAGCCAGACCGGCGAGGACCGTGAAAGTATGGAATGTTCCATTACGCTTTTCCTTCGAGAAAAAGGGGAGCGCGGCGGCGGCGGCGGCTGAGGTGGGAGGAGGAATGGCGCTCGCGGGGGGGGGGGCGAGTGAGTCAAGATGGGATTTCAAACGCCTGCCAACGTTCTCTCTGCAGCCGTTGACCGTTAACGGTCACTACTTGAGCCGTCTTTGCCCTGAGGCGGAGAAATGCCGCGCTCGCTGACGGACGGGAAGGGGGAGCCTGTCGCGGGGTGGAGGGGGCGGGACGAGGCGAGGGCTCGGGGTGGTGTGGCCGGGCGTGGATGGCCCCTGGGCAGGCGGAGGGGAAAGAGCGTGAGGCGAGCCGGTCGGTCAAGCAACCGACTGGCCGCCCGGACGACCCGGCTACGCCTCACTGCCTGCCGCCCTCCCAGTTAGTCTTTTCCCTCAGAGCGTGAGGCAGCCGCCAATCGAGCCCGCGCTCGTCCAGGCCGCGCTCTGAGCGTCTCGGCTGGCTCCCCCTCGCCTGGACTGGCCCGCCGCCCGGGATGCCGCCGCCGCGGGCCCGGTGACAGACTCCCGCGCCTGGATGCTAACTGATCCCGCCGTCTCTCTCTCTCTCTCTCTTGTGTCTTCTTTCCCGCCTTCCTGCAGGCAGCCCCTCCTCAGCCCCCGGCCGCTTCCGAAGGGATGCTGGAGAAACTGGAGCTCGAGGACGAACCAGGTAAGAAGGTGCCGCCGCCGCCACAGCAAGGGAGTGAGTAAATCTTCCGTGCCTAGGCCAGGCATGAAACTGCCAAAATGACTATTTTGGAATAGTAGCCCGTGTTAGTCTGTGTTTCAAGCAGGTCACCTTTGGATGAATTCATTCTGCAGTTCCTTTCACCTAAAACCTAGTGTGAGAAAGATTAGCCAACAGAAGCTTGCAGTTACCAAGGTAGGCACAGCACTGCAGTGGCTTAGTGGTCAGGACGCTGAGCTTGAAGACTGGAAGGTCGGGGTTCGATACCCGAGTGCTGCACGTCAGATCTTGTGGCATGACAGGAGCCTCATTCAGGCGTCCCCTGAGCAGAGTTTCTTCAGCAAAAATCCTTTCAACCCAGAGTAATTTCTGACACGAAATTTATTTATTTACCAGGGTAGGCCTGATTGTGGTTCAAAAATACCACAATGCTCGAGGAGACTCATTTGTGTGTGTACCCCGGGATGAAAAAATTAGTGAGGCTTTTAAGAACATTCTCCCTATAGCCAATGAATAGGTGTATAATGAGACTAGGCCACCCTTGATACCATCAACTGTGTATTTTGTGTATATTTCTGGTTTTAATATTTGTACGTCACCCAGAGTGGGAAAATATCCCAGATGGGTGGGAAAGAAATTTAATTAATAAGTAAATAATAAGGGGAGGGCTGACCCAGGGAAGGGGAAATCATTTTCAGCACCAGACATGAGCCTCCTCCACCCTAAGCAGCCCAGAATGGTTGACTCTGGCAGGCTGTGGATACAGACCCATTTCCCTTCCTACAATTTATTTTATTTTCTATTAGGGTGAGTATGGTAAAATCCTCTCTTTTACGATGAGATGGTGGGGAACGACTTGCCACCCTCATCTGTCCTGCAGCCCTCCTGAAGGATGCCTAGTCTGCCTTGACCCTAAGGCAGTGATGGCGAACCTTTTAGAGACCAGGTGACCAAACAGAGGGGCAGGGTGAACTTTGTGCTGGGGGGGAGGGAGGAAGCACTCCCATTGGGCTGCTGGTCAAATGGGCAGGACGAACTCTGTGCTGGGAGAGAGGGGACATGCTCCCATTGGACTGCTTGGCAGAGGGATGGGGCAAACTCTGCTGGGGCAACAGCACATGTGCCCACAGAGTGCTGTGAGTGCCACCTCTGGCACAAATGCCATAGGTTCACCACTTCTGTTCTAAGGGGATGATTTGGAGCCTTATTTAGCAAAGTGATTGCACGTACACCCTTTTTCTGTGGTTGTTTTTATGTAGTTAGTCAATCAGGGATTTGTTTCGGGTATTTACTAAGCTTAATCTGATCAATGGGGAGGGAAAGGGAAGTTGAAACGAACAATAGAGGCATAGAATGTAGCTCTGCCAGGTATCCAAGATATTTTCTCCTCACTGCAAATGAGTAAATTTATGGGAAAATCTGGCCTGAAGGTTTTTTTTTCTCCTACTTGAGAGCTATCCAGACAATACAGGAAAAGTGACAGTTCTAATGCATGTTATGGAAATGAGACTAAAAGCATGTAGAGTTGGTATTAATGTAATGAGACAAGGGCAGACAGTTGCATTGTCATTATTGCCTTGTCAGATGACAGAACATAAATACAATACTCTGTTCTCTGTATATTCACCATACAAAAATAAACCCCATCAGCAAATTTCCATCAAATCACGTATAACAAATAGTTTCTGTGGTCTTTAATTTAAATGCAGCAAATACTCTGTAGAGCCAGTTTCTTCTCACAGTTCCATAAATCTTTTCAGTCAGTAGCCATTCTGTTTTAAACTCAGTCTAAATCAGTAGTCTTTTCTCAGTACCTTAAGAAATCCTCTATACAAGAGACCTGCTACATGAAACATCAATTTTTTTTGTTATGTACTGTATCTGCAGACCCCTCTGAATAAGCAATTTCTCATAATTTTAACCATTATTACTTTTTTGGGGGGACAGCCCATATTAAGTCTGCCAAGCCAAAATGATATGAAGTGATATTATTATAATGTTAATGTCTGATATAATAGAATGTTATTATGTTCTAACAGGCAATGATTAAGGCTCAGTGAGTAAAAATAAGGGACTTCTGGTACCCATAGCCTTTTCCAAGTAAATGTTTGTTAGAATACCTCTGAGGAGGCAGCTTCTTCAATAAATTCAGAAATGCAGAACATGGAAGCCTCTGTAATGCAGTGCAGGGTTGCATTGAATCCTATAAAGCAATCTCTACCGCAGCACCAAAAATCTTTTGAAAACACTATGAATTCCCTATCCAATTGTGGATATAAAGTTTTCATTGTAACAGTTTGTGTTTCCTCCCTTCTTTTAATAGTTCTTTTAAGATTAGGGAACTGAAGAGATTTCTTCTTTCATGTCCCAATCAAACCCTGGACTGCCAAACTGAAGCCACTTTCTTGGCTTTGTCATTTGCCAAATGTAATCAGTAATCAGTAGACCAGTAGATGAGCTGAATTCTGTATCTCTCCACATTCACACAGCATGTTGTCTGCCAGCAGCCCCCACTTGAGCATGTTGGTCTTTAGGCACTCCAACCCTCAGCCTATTCAGGGTCCTCCAAGTGATGTAGGGGAAGTTGAGATCCTCAGCTATGTCCTCCTTTAATGATGTTCCTTGCCCAGTGAGCTCCTTCCTCCACCTTTTAATTTGGTTTTGCTTTTGTGTACCCTCAAGAATGTTTGTTGTTGCCATTAAGTTCTTCATGGATCTGAGCCAGCAGACTTGAGGCTCATATCCATTCAGAGGACGTCAAGGGTCATTCTCTTACTTAGTTCTCTTGCCGTCTGCTGCTACTTCTGATCTTTCGTGGACTGATACCAACAACAGGGTATATTTTCTCAAATGGTGTAGGTTTGAGGGATCCCGTCACTATACACGTGGCTTTATTAACAGCAATGTCAATGTGCTCCATACTGGAGCAGCATACTCTGCTGCAGAGATGCTCAGGGCCAAAACTGATGTACACATCATGGACAGTTGAGTTCCCCATTTGTAGTTTGTGAGTTTCCTAATTATGTTGTTCCTTGTACTAACTTTGGCTTTGTTATTCAGGCAGTGCTGCTTAAAAGAAAGTGTCCTGTCAAGTGTCACACCAAGGTATTTTGGTGCTGGACAATGCTGTAATCAGTTCCCTTGCCACGTAATGTTCAACTCAACCCTTGTCTCTCAGTTTTGAAGGTGGAAAGCACACACTTGACTCTTTTTTCGATTAGGCTTCAAAAGGTTGATGTAATACTGTCCTAATTCTTCCAGTGCTCCAGTAAGTTTTCCAGCTACTTCATCAAAGCTTGTTTCTTGAACAGCCATTGCTGTGTTGTCTGCGTAGATGAAATATTGTATTGTCAGGAACTGGTTGATCATTTGTATATATATTATACAGTGTTGGGGACAATACACTTCCTTGGGGCAGTCCATTCTTCTGCAACCTCCAACTTCTGTTCTTTCCATTCATCATCACATAGAATCTCCAGTTCTGGAGGAAGCTGCAAATGACCCTACAAAGCTTGTTATCTTTGATAAGATTATTTTATGGAGCAGAATCCTATGATTGACAGTATTGTATGCTTAAGTTAGGTCAATGAAAGCCAGTCTTGTAATTAGTTTTCTTTTGAAGCCATCCTCAATGTGTTTAAGGTTAAGAATTTGACCGCGACATGACCTGCCCGGCCTGCTTGCTTCTTCATGATCTTTCCATCAATAAATTCAGAAATACGATTGTGAATCATCCATTCCAGTGCCTTATAAAGGTGGCAGAGGAGTGACACTGGTCGGTAACTTAGAGATGCTTAGAGTTGTTTTGAATTAGGGGATGATATGTAGGGTGCAGCACAAGTATTAGACACTTGGCATGGAAAGAAAAGCGGACTGCATGTCTCATTATTTACTACTTACACTCAGGTAGGAGAGTGAGAGATAGGTGAACATGTTTAGATTGGTATCTATATACTGTAAATCTAGTGCACACCTATTTTTCAAGAGGCTATCACTATAGTTTTATTGATTATATAGACCTACATATAGACACAAATAGACAAACATTACAAGCATTACATCTAAATAATGGAAAGTTCTTTAATAAGTGTGACTGGGGTCTTAGCATGGGGACTTTTGAAAACACTTGGGGCTTTCTTTTGATAAATCCGTTTCTTAATTGGATAGACATATGCTTCTTGCACTCCCACTCATAGCTCAGCCTTTTCTCAAAAGATATCCTGACAAAGGATTGTGTTTCATTTTGTAGTACATATTTAAATTTGTAGCAGTTATATGCAGTATAGCAATTAAAAAAATTAAGTTCCAGACTATTCTTGACATAGCAAAAGCTTTACTCTGGTCTGAGCTGTGCTTTCTCATCGAATGGCAGTTGTCTTTTTTCTTTGAATTGAGTAGTAATATAAAGGCAATACAGTAATACCTCGGATAACACTAAGACTTGGTTCCACAAGTCTTGGTGTTATCCGATTTTTAGTGTTATCCGATCCATGTTAAAATCCTGTGGAATGGATCGGATAACGTTAAAGCTCCATAGAGATACATTGTAACCGCACAGGCTTTAGCGGTTGTTATCCGATCCATCCCATAGGACCTTAACATTATTTGATCCAGTTCTCCTCCCCAGATTACTTAACGTTATGCGATTTTAGCGTTATCCGAGGAAAACGTTATCCAAGGTATTACTGTATATAGCTGCAGAAACAATTGTTGGCTTCTGTGCAGTTGTAAGTTAAATTTGGATTTTTAGTCTGTGTTTGATGCTACTGACAATGCCACAGCGTATAAATTAATTTTACTCACAATAGATTTTTAAAAGTGGATTTTTACCATCACTTCTTCATATAAAAGCTCCAGATTTTGCATATTCTTTATTTATTGTACAGCAAGCTATGAAATTTTGGACCAGAAGATGTACTTTGAAAACAAACATGTGTTTCATAAGAGAATATTATCATCTTACGGATAACGAACATGAGGCATCAGTTGTTGCTATGCTACAACACCTTTGTTCGTTCACCTTTAGGGATGCTGTCAGGGGTTATGGGAGGTCTACTCCAGTGACATGTGGAGAGCTGTATGTTCTCCATCTCTTCATTAGAGCTCTCAATTAGTGGCAGAGAAGGGGGAAAAGAAAATACTATTATCAAGTCACAACAATATGGTAAAAAGCCTTACATCTAAAATGTTTAGTTAACACTCACTAGACAGGCCATTTGAATGCTACAGTGGTACCAAGGACGACAAATAGACCTTGTGTAAAAGTGGCCACACAATATACATATTGGTGCCTTTTGGAGAAGAGACTAGCATTTTGCAAGAGAGAGTACTAGAACAATACAGTAGGAACTTGGATACTTCAGATATTCTAGTGGCAACAGTATCTTTTACACATGAAAGTAGCTAATTTTTTTCAGCTGAATCACATGCGTGTGAACCATAGTCTCTAGTACAGGGGTGGCCAAACTTTTCGCGCCGCAGGCCAGTCTTGTGGTTGAGCCAGACGGTCATGTGGTTCCTCTCACTGTAAAATGTCAGTGACCATTGTAAACACATTTATGACAGCCACAGATGCATATACGGCAGCGTTTATGGCAGGTGCATTTGCGCATGTGTGGGCATGTTTTATGGCTGTCGAGGATGAGGGTGGTGGTGGGCCAAATGAAATGGTGTGGTGGGCCAGGTCTGGCCCACAGGCCATAGTTTGGACACCCCAGCTCTATTACTTCCCTCTCGTGCGCAGTGTATACTGATACTTTGTCATCTCATGAGAAACAGTAGCAATAATTCTTCTGCTTCTTGGAAGCAAGCTTTTTCTGATAATTGTTTGTTTGTTTGTTTAGCTTTGTGTGAAGCATTTTGTTCTTGAAGTTCCAGTTGCATGCTTACTGAAATGCTTGATTTATATTTGTTGACTTCTGTAACTGTATCTAATAAAAGCTCTGGAAATCCATTTACCTTCTTATATTTGCTTTCTTTAAATCGAGTTTACAACCTATGGCCTATAGGCCGGATCTGGCCCTGATGGCAAATCATTCAGCCCGCACCGCTCCCGGAAGCAGGAGTAAAATGTGCCCATGCATGCACAAAATGCTGCTGTAAATGCACCCACGGCTGTCGTAAACTCATTTGTGGCAGGTGCATTTACAGCAGCGTTTTCTCACATGTGGGTGTGTTTTACTTCCGCTTCCAGGTTGGAGGAACCACATGACTGGCCCACTGAACCACATGACCAGCCCACTGCCCAAAAAGGTTGGGAAACCCTGCTTTAAATAGTCCTATAATGAGTCCTTTTTAAAAAGGTTTTTATTGTCCAAGTGCTTATTTGTATTCTTTTAGTCTTACAGATTGTAGTGACATGTTAAATGACTTTTAGAAGGTGGGTTCCCTTGCTTTTATTCTTTTGCCTGTTTTGTGATTAGCTAAATAATAACAGTATAGTCTTGTCCTCCAAAATGATATAGGGCAGTGATGGTGAACCTTTTAGAGATCGAGTGCCGAAACAGAGGGGCAGGGTGAACTCTATGCTAGGGGGAGGAAGGAAGTGTTCTCATTGGGCAGATGGGTGGGGTGAACTCTGTGATGGGGGAGAGAGGAAGCGCTCCCATTGGGCTGTTTGGCAGCAAGGCGGGATGAACTCTGTCGCTGGGGCGACATACCCATGCCCACAGAGATGGCTGTGAGTGCCACTTCTGCCACACATGACATTGGTTCACCACCACTGATACAGGGCAAGGGACATTCACGATGAGATTTCCATTGGCTCAGTAGATATCTGTTTAGTTATAACTATTTTACTGATTAACTTTATGCTATTAGGAAAGGTTTTTTAGGAATTATAGATACAGTACTCTTTTATTTAGAAGAAAAAATTCTTAATGGATCATAGTTTGTGGTGAGAATCAGTGTTGATAGTAAATAGTGTTAGCTGAAGACCTGGATTCAGATCTCTCCTTTGTTATTGAAACCCTCTCCTCCTCCTCCTCCTCCTCCTTCTCTTTCTCTTCTCATGTCTAGGTCAGACTTTAAACTGCCAAAATGAAGACACCGTTTGGTGAGTTCATTCTGCAGGTTTTTTCACCTGACCTAGTATAAGAAAGATTAGCTGGTGAAATGAGGTTGCCATTGCCCAGGTCCAAAAATACCACAATCTTCAAGTAGGCTCTTCCTGTGTACTCCGTTGAAACTCACTGGGACAAGGCAATGCTTAACTACTCATCAGCCAGCATTACACCCATCCATCAATCACTTCAGCACTTTTCTGTGTGTATAATTGCAACATTCATATGTTCATATGTGTAACATATCAATATTATAAATTTTATACATACACACAAATTCCATCTACACTGGAATCACTGTAATCTTCAGGTGAGCAACATATATGTGTCTGCAGGCGCATGTTTGTGGGCTGAAATTCCCAAAATTCTGCCTGGGGAATTCTTGAACAATTCTAGGAATTGGAGTCTGAAAAAAATAAAATAGCATAGGCTCTTAGAAATGTGTCTAATAATTTTGAGTAAATTTTATTTTACAAAGACTTCTCAATGTTTTTACAGCTGTTGGTGAATCAGAAAGTGACATCTACATGAGATTCATGAGGTCACATAAGTGTTATGATATTGTTCCAACAAGCTCAAAGCTTGTGGTCTTCGATACTACACTACAGGTAAGTGGTTTTGCAGTGTGTTTTTAAAGAATTCTTTTCCTTACAGCTTGTTGATTGTATTTATTATAATATTAAAAAGATTAAGTGAGGTTTGATTATCACTTATGATACATAAGATCTTGTTTTGGGACTTTTTTGGGATTTTATAAAAAGGGCAGTGAAGGAATGCTATTCCTCTTTGAATCCATCATACAGTAATTCTAATGGCTATTGGGTCTGCACTTCCTTTCACATAAGGCAGAAGACAGAGCTATCAAAGTATCTTAATGAGGTACATTGGAGCTCAGGAATGTGCCATATAGTTTGCTACTCTTCCAAGGATCAGAGCTTGGATAACTTGGAGACATTATTCAGTGAGGACAACGTACATTGGTAGAGCTTGGACTATTACTTTTAAATGCCCTGTACTGTTAAAGGTTCTCCTATTGTTGCTTAGGTGTGGAAACTCATTGGGGAGCTGGTAAAACTGTTCCTTAAATATCTCACTTACCTTGAAAAGTCTTATAAATTATTTATGTTTCTTAGTACATTTCTTTAAATTAGTGCCTTATGATTTATTTCTTCCAGGTAAAGAAGGCATTCTTTGCTTTGGTAGCAAATGGTGTCCGGGCAGCTCCACTGTGGGAGAGTAAAAAACAAAGTTTTGTAGGTAGGCTCATCTTTATTACTATGGAATTTTGTGAAGAGAAATACAACCAATGTGTTATGGAGTGGGATTTTAATTTTTTGTATGTTTTTTGTTTCCCATCAAAATAATTTTTTTTAGTTCATCTCAAGAAATGAGACTTGGCCTGTTTTAGAAATAGGAATAACGGGAAATTTAGGTTAACTGCATGCAAATAAACTTAACCTAAGGTTTTGTTTTGTTTTGTTTTGTTACAGGAATGTTGACTATTACAGATTTCATTAATATACTGCATAGATACTATAAGTCCCCAATGGTAAGTACTGCCTCATAATTGCAATTGTTGTTAGGGGAAAAGGCATGTTTAAGACAAAAAGCTTTGTTACCATATAATTAATAGCTGGATTTGAATGGATAGATAAGAAGATGCTATATTTTTAACAATACTGTTTCACTCTTATGTTTTGGATCAGATTATGAGCTATTGGGCTTACCAGGTTTTCAGTAAACCTTCTGAGTGGAAATGATCAGTGTACTGTTTTTCTTTGTTGTGTATTACTGTTAGTTACAATGTATGTTTATATGTGTATGCACAATTAGTATCTGAGTTATTAGTTGTGTATGAGTAAAAGACATAGTCTACGCCCCATTTTATGTGGCTGAAATCTGATAGTAGGCTGCAACTAAAGTAGACACACTGAATCAGTAAGGAGTTAGTGAATCAACACCTGTGTAAATTCCTTTTATTTAATGATATTTCTCTAGTTGTGATGTACTACTGGATTTCAGACTTTGTCTGGGGAACCTAATCCTGATATCCAATATAAACACTAGAAAGTATTATTTATTTATTTATTTGATTTATATACCGCCCTACTCTGTAAAAAAATAAAATTAAAGTAATGGAAAATATGGGGTAGACCTGCACAGTGGTAAAGAGCCAGTATAGCATAACATGATACAGTACATGGAATAAATGTTGGTCTTGGACTATCAAATTCTAGGTTCAAGTGAATGCCTGTCTTTGGGGGTAAGCCGATAACAATCAGTATAGTCTACCTCAAAGAAGAAGTGTCAGGAAAAAATTAACTAACTCATTCTCAACTTGTAGAGGAAGATTCTGTAGTGTTGCACCCTTTAAAATTATAGGGGGGACAAAGAAGGAGCCTCCCCGAAGAGTGGAAAACATTGTGAGTACACTCGGGCGTCCCCTGGGCAACGGCGTAGAGCCGGCCAATCCTTCCACTCCAGAAGCATTGTGCTGTAAACTTGCGGAAGAAGAACAGTGGTATATAAATTTATGACTATGGAAACATGATGATGAATTTAAGTATACATTATAATCTGCCATAAATTATCAGTTGCTGAAATTAAAAGCATTACCTATATTGTATTTGAAAGTAACAGTTTTACAAAAAAGAATTTCCTACTGAAATATATTGTTCAAATGTACTTGCAACATTTGTTGGTAAATTCTAGCTGTTGGAGCAAAATAAATTAGTACTACAAATCACCTTTTTGCTTTTTTAAATGGTGCCCTTAATGAGTTATTTTTTCAGTAAATCTAATTTTTTTGGAGAGGGGTATGACTAAATATTTTATATGGCTTTTATGGTCTGTTAATATTTCCATTTTGTAGTGTTTTGTAAGATCTGCATCAGGTTGGTAGGTTACTGCTGGCAAAATATAATGTTTTGTAATGCCTCAACGGCAGTTTTTGTTAAGACATGGGTGAGCTTCCCAATAACTACAAATCTAGGAAGGGGAGCAGGTGGCCTGGCTGCTTTTATTAAACTTGTGATGCCATCTGAAAGGCTCTGGAAGCAGAAATGTAGTTTTTTATTTTGTTTTTGATAGTTAAATAATGTGCTGTGATAGCAGCATGTTTTATTTATACAGTACCCTACTCTTCTAGCATGAGCTATTCTGGACAGCATACAGACATAATGTAAACACAAGAACAAAAAATACAGGGGTAAAAAATAAACCCTCCCCACCCATAAAACAAGAAGTTAAATTTTACCAATGAAACAAAAAACTCCATGTTCTGACAAAACTTTAAAGGACAAGTGGGCAAAAATTTATCCAGGAGGCAAGATATCTCTGAAGTTCTCCCTGAAGAATTTCACCTTTGGTGAAATGTTAATGGAGAGTAATTGGCTTTTTCTTTAGAGCAGATTTGTCAGACTTTTGTATTAAACTTTTAAGTCAGAATCTTGTTTCAAAAAAGTACACACAGTGATAATTGGACAAATTATTTCCACCCTTTCTTAAGGTATCTGTTGCACAACTATTTGTGATATTGGTTATGCAGTGGACATCACAAGGGGGAAATGTGTGCATGATTATCCTTGCATGCATGTATCCTAGCCTTACTCTGTATAAACAAGTAACCATCATAAGGCAGACAAAAAGTCTGTGTAGAATCTGAATAGGAAAGTAGATCTTCATTCTGAAACATTAGCTGATGATAGGTTTGATCTCCATATTGATGATGTAGGAATTGGTGGTACTTTCCAATTAGCATTAATTCCTATTACTGTATGTGCCTCATGCTTGGAACATATGATTAAACATATGATTCAAATGAGACTATAATATTAAATCCCAACTGTTGGAATTGGACACTAGGGACCAGAGTGCAGGAAAAAATATATGTTTATTTGGCATTGCTTGTATTCTTAGTTTGGAAGCTAAATTTCACTTTAAATTGATCCATATTCATTCTCACTTATGAACTCAATAACTCAGTTACAAATTGATTCCTTAAAGGCAGATCCATTGGTGGGAAAATTTAAATATGTATAAACTGGAGAGTAGAGTTTTAGATTTTATTTTTCCTTTGCAGGTACAAATCTATGAATTAGAGGAGCACAAGATTGAAACATGGAGGGGTAAGTATTCTTTATAAAATTTGCGGGGGGGGGGGGATGATTTACAAAACCTGCTGGGCAGCACTATAAAGGACTGCTGTCATTATTCCCTTAACCCATGGGTTCTCAACCTTCTTGCGCCATGGGCTGGACCACTCCCCCTAAGACAGCTGAGCAGGCCAGACACGTGGTTTCCCCTTGCCGCAAATGTTGCTATAAACTGCAGTGGGTGCATGGGCATGTTTATGGCTGTTGTAAACGTGTCGACTTCCAGGGTAGTTGCCACGGGCCGGAGGATTTGCTCTCACAGGCAGGGTGCAACCCGTGGGCCGTAGGTTGCAAATCCCTGCCTTAACTTGAAAGTATACTTGGGATTTGTCCAGTCTGCTTAGCTGTAGAAGGACTACTTGGGAGCACCATACTTTAGGAAACACAAACACTGAAGACATCATTTTTCAAGTTAGCAGCTGATACTGCTCTTTCCAGTTACGGTTGTAATGGAATAGTTGGTGCATAGTACCTGAACAGTGCAGAGTTCAACCCCCATACCTGCGGTAATGTTGCTCAGCCAGGGCATTATTGATGGAAACAGTCCAAAAATATTTTTGAGAGTATAATTGATAACCTTTTTTGACCTTTTTAGAGGAATTTTGTGTGGAAAGAAGTGTACTCTTAGTATGACTGTATGCTGAGCCACCAATAAAGTTTTAGAAGGGCAAGTGTTATTTGTGCTTAACCCGCCATTTTTCTTAAATATATATTCCAACAGTGCAATTTTATACAAATCTTCTCAGAGATGGTTCCCAGGAATTTTTTTGTTACATTCACATGCAAGGACACAGTGACCTCTAGTGGCTACTTTCAGAGCTACTTTTCATTTGTCAGTTAATTTGTAGCCTGGCTTTCCTATGCAGATTTCACTGTTCCATGGGACTCGTTGTACGAAACAATTGCTATACAATTTTTGTTGTTCAGTCGCACAGTCAATTCCGACCCTTTGCGACCCTATGGACCGCTGTCTGCCAGTCACTTCTGTCCTCCACCATCCTCCTCAACTCACTCATCTCTGTATCCATTGTCTCTACAATACCATCTAGCCATCTCATTTTTGGCCGACCCCTTTTTCTTTTGCCCTCCACCTTTCCCAGCATCAAGGCTTTCTCAAGTGAATCCTCTCTTCTCATTTGATGTCCAAAGTACTTTAGCTTCATTTTTACTATTTGACCTTCAAGGGAGCAGTCAGGGTTGATTTCTTCTAAGATTGACCTATTTGTTCTCTTCGCTGCCCAGGGGACTCTCAGAACTCTCCTCCAACACCACATCTCAAAGGCATCTATTCTTCTGCGCTCAACTTTCCTAATGGTCCAGCTCTCACAACCATACATTGCCATTGCTTTAACTAAATGAATTTTTGTTTGCAATTTGATGTCTCTACTTTTCACGATGTTCCCCAGGTTTCTCATCGCTTGCCTCCCAAGCATCAGTCGCCTTTTTATTTCATGGCTGCAGTCACCATCTGCAGTGGGCTTTGATCCTAGGAAAGTAAAATCTGTCACTGCTTCTACTTCTGCTATACAATACATGCATCGTATAGCGATTTTCCCTATGGGATGCATCGTACAATGATTTTATTTGCTTAGTGGTTTTTCCCATTGAAAAATTGTTGTACAGTACTGTATAAGGGAAACCTGCCTTTCCCCTTCCTCTCACTATGATAATAACAATAATAATTTCATGCCAGAAATTATTCTGGGTAGAAAGGACTTTTTCAGAAGAAACTCTTCTCAGCAAATGCCCAAATGAGGCTCCTTTCATGTCCCCAAGAGTTGGGACAGAGACAGGCACTCAGTCCATCATGCAGTGCCCAAGTCTCGAACTGCTGACTTGCCAGCCTTCCAGCTAACAAGGTGAGCTTCTTAACCACTGAGCCACTGCAGCCACCTCACTATGATTATATAACTACAGTAATACCTCAGATAACATTAGTATCGAATAACACTAAAATCGCATAACATTAAGCAATCTGGGGGGAAGAATTGCATCGGATAACATTAAGATCCTATGGGATGCATCAGATAACAACTGCTAAAGCCTGTGTGGTTACAATGTATCTCTATGGATCCCATAGGATTTTAACATGCATCGGATAACACTAAAAATCGTATAACACCAAGACTTGTGGAACCAGGTTTTAGTGTTATCTGAGGTTTTACTGTATACTGTATATGTATACTGTAAATTAAAATGCCAGGATAGATAATTTCCTCACAGCAAAAACACTTAATCTAGTAATTGATTTGTTTATTGTTGTTCCTTATGAAAATATTAACATTGTTTTTTAATTACACAGAACTTTATTTACAAGAAACATTTAAGCCTTTAGTGAATATTTCACCAGATGCAAGGTAAATTGTTCTTTTCTATTATTTTGTTTTTTAAAGAGATACATATATTACATATCTGAAAGGGCCTACTTAGGATAGATACAGCACTTCCATTTAAAATTTTATTTCACTACATGACAAAAAGCTTGTAGATAATATTAGAATCCTAAGAGTCTCTAATTTCATTTTCCAAACATAATCTTTTTGCTTTCCTGATCACACAGGAAATAGTAGGATATAATGAACCTGTATTTTCTTTTCTCCCATTCCTTTTCTTTACTAAAGTTGCTTTGAGTATTGATGACTTGTCATTATTGTGTACAAAGGAATAAGCTTTCTGGTTCACAATTAACCAACATTTTTATACCACCCATTTGGGAAATTTCTCACTATAGGCAATGAATAACTAACAGGACTTGAAATAATGATATTAAACTGTAGTATAACTTGTCTGACAGTTGTAAAATGAAAATTTACATCCTTCAGCTAAGTTTTCACAACTTCCTCCAACATTGTCTAGATTAAAGATAGACATTCCTGTGCAGCTTTGGGATGAAACATTAAGAGTTATTTTGTGTGCTATAGCAGAATGTATTAATAGTTCTATTAACTTTCTCTCCAGCCTTTTTGATGCTGTATATTCCTTGATCAAAAACAAAATCCACAGACTGCCAGTAATTGACCCTGTTAGTGGAAATGCACTTTATATACTTACCCATAAAAGAATACTCAAGTTTCTCCAGCTTTTTGTAAGTACTGTATATTCATTTTCTTATACTCCTTTCTTAAAGTAGTCAAACCAGCTTTATTGATATAATCTCTTGCCCTTGACCTTTATTTATTCAAAATTACTAAGACAAATATAGTAAGCGTGCAAGAGAAATGAAAACCCTTCCTGTTGCTTCTTTTCAGATAGCAGAGGCTCACTATTCTAAAATATAATGTTAGAAACATTTGTGATAACCATGAAGAAATATTTTAATCAGTAGATCTGCACAACCAAGACTTCTCTAAAAAGAGAATAAAATCATCTAATCACTTTGCTAGGCAAACCTTGGCACTCCAGCTGTTCTTGGACTTCAATTCTCAGAAACCCAAGTCCCTGTGAATCCACACGAATGGGTTTACTGCACATACACAGTTTACTTCATATACGCACAGTAAACCCATTCATGTGGCTTCACAGGGACTTGGGCTTCTGGGAACTGAAGTCCAAAAACAGCTGGATTGCCATGGTTCGCCACCACTGACCTAGGATAATCAGATTGCTGGTTATTTTTCTGGTCTTTGTTACAGAAGGGGTTTTCAGGAATAAATTGGAGATCATAGCTAACCAATTTTGCCACATTGTATCTAGCTTTTTATTTCGAGCATGTTATCTTTGTTTTTGGAAAACAACATTTTTTTAAACACATGCAACATGTTATGATATTCAAGAAAACAGCAGAGAGTGATTTCAATTGTGACTGTTTTCTAAAAGCAAACACTTGCTTTAATTGACAAACTGAACTTTAATTAATTTAATAATACAGGCTTTATGTGCACAGCTTGTTCACTGCCGCAAAGGTATAAATAGACAGCTGTATGTGATGTCTTAAAACAGAAATGTAATTTATTGCACTCAAACAAATCAGTACATTACATCTAAATTGGCTTTAGAACAAAGATTCTTGATTTACGAATTATGTCTCTTTTTTGGACACATTAACTCATAAAGCTTTAATATCATGTGAAGCTCTCCATTTGTTTGCAAAAATGAGAGATGTGGTGACGCACAGTTACTAAACTCAGTGAGTCTTGAGTTCAAGTCACATAATCTTGCTTCAAATATTTGTCATGGTAGAGCCTACGATGGGCTCACAAATTACACCAAAAGTACAATAAAACCTCGAGTTACAAATAAAATCAGTTCCATGGCCTTGTTCGTAACTCGAATTTGTTCGTAACTTGAGGCATCCCCCATAGGGGTAAAGAAAAAGACCCTACCCCACCCTCCAAAAATCAATCAAACCACCCAAAAACAACAGCAGCATTGAAAGGAAAGCATGCATAAGCAAAAACTCTGTTCCTTACCTTAAAGAAGCTTTGAAAATAGACAGAAACCTCAGAAAAATCCAGGAAGAAACAGCAATGGGCAGCCATTTTGGTGCCGAAACTCCAGACAAAGAACTCCTCTGTAAGCACTCTACTGCCCACCTACAGGGCTCTGAAAGGCTGCATTTGTATAAAATATAAACCCATAGGGGAAATGGCATTTTTGCTTCACTGGAGGCAACACAGAGGAAAAATAATTAATTCATAAATCGAGCATGTTCGTAACTTGAGGCATGGATGCCAGTGCAGAACCAATTCATAAGTCGAATTATTCGTAAGTAGGGGCATTCGTAAATCAGGGTTTTACTGTAATTAAAAGTCCATATGGCAGTTAGGCTTTGTTATCTAGAAGTACACTAATACCTCGGATAATGATGAGACTTGATATCACAAGTCTTGTCATTATCCGGTTTTTAACGTTGTGCGATGCATTGATCACACAACGTTTAAAAAAAGCCCTGTTCCCTTTCCGAAGAGGAAAGGAAACAGGGTGGCAATCTCCCTGCCTCTTTGGCGATCCATCTGCCTCTTTCCAAAGAGGCAGGCGGATAGCAGCGTGGGATCAGATGCTTGGGTTGGGGGTTGAACCGGGCGTGCCTGTTCAACTCCACACACCCCAACCCAAGTGCTGAGCCCATGCTGCGATCGCAGTGCCCAGGGAGGCTGGGAAGAGTGCAGATAGGGTCCCCTGACCTCCCCAGAGGTGGCAGAGGTGCCAGAGATCCAGAAATGGGCGAAAAAAACTTCTGTTCTGTTCAGGCTCTCCGGCACCCCTGCCACCTTCGGGGAGGTCGGGGGACCCAATCCACACTGTTCCCAACGTTCCCCGACCTACCCAGCCGATGCAGTAAGTCAAAACTCCGGGATTTGAATCCTGGTGTTTTGACACTGCACCAGACAGGTAGGCCAGGGAACTTCAGAAACAGCACGGATTGGGTCCCCCGACCTCCCCAGGGCATGGCCTGGTTGGGAAGGAGACCGGGGTGCCCGGTATCCTTCCCAAACAAGCCACGGCCTCATGCTTCGCAGCAGCAGCTTGGTTGGGAAGGAGACCGGGGTGTCGGGCATCCTTCCCAATCAGGCCGCACCCTTTGTAGCGACAGCATGGCTGGGAAGCAGACCAGGGGCACCCAGTATCCTTCCCAACCAAGCCACTGCTGCGAAGCGCACGGCTGTGGCTTGGTTGGGAAGGATACCAGGCACCACGTTCTTCCCAACGAAGCTGCGACCTTCCCAACCAAACCCCAGTTCTGCTTCCCAGCCACACCACCGCTGCGCACTTCGCAGTGCTGGCTTGGGGGGGGGGGGAGACCGGGTGCTCGATCCTCCTTCCTATTTTTTAAATTTATTTAATTGTTGAGATTTATATTGCAGCTCACTTGCCGAGGTGACTCAGGGCGGCTTACAGTCAAAACAGCGACAGTACAGTAACAGTCATAAAATAGAACCTCACAAAACAACCAAAGCAGAACAGAGACTAACTCCTCTCTGGCCTTTGAGGTCCTCAGCCATCTACCAGGCCATGGCGTCTTTTCCCTTTTGAAATATTATTGCTTGATTTACCATGTCTCTGCACAGTATACAGTGGTACCTCACTTAAAGAGCATAATGTGTTCTACAGGATTGCTCTTTAAGCAAAACCCCATTGTAAGTGACCAGTTGTGACTTCTGATGGGGGGTATTGCGAACCCCGATTTATTTTTAAAGCTAGTTTTTGGTTGGTTTTATTTGTTAAGCGAAGCAAACATTCAGAGAAAATTCTGCTCTTTAAGTGAGTTACTCTTTAAGCGAGTCACTCTTTATGCAAGGTTTGACTGTATATGTGGTTAAAATGCACTTTATAAAGAATTTTGAACATAAAAACATGGTTTTTGGGCTTTTTTCTGAGGTCTGGAACAAAATATTTGGTTTTCAATGCATTCCTATGGGAAAATGCATTTTGCCTAAAGAGCAACTCACTTAAAGAGCGATCCCATGGAACGCATACTTGTTAAGCGAGGGTTTACTGTACGTCTGAACAAAGGGTATATGTCTTGAACATAAAACAGTGAGTTTCAAGTCACAAGAGATTCCTCCAGTTACAAATAACACTTATGTAGTCATAGTTTGCATTGAAATAATAGAAATAGTGAATGTGTTATCAGGAAGATAATGTGTGGACAAAAAAGTATGGGATTCAGTCTCATACTAAGAGTGGATGTGTGATTTCTTTCCAGTTTCAGTTTACTTAGTAATCTTAGGCTTCTCAAGCCATTAGAAGATACTGTACTATTGTTTGAAAGCCTTTCTAAGAAAAAAAATCTTTACTTCTGAGTACTTTACAGATACAAACAGGTGGTTCATTATTATTACTTTACATAATTTTTTAGGTGTCAGAAATGCCAAAGCCTGCTTTTATGAAGAAAAATCTGGATGAGCTTGGAATAGGAACATATGATAATATTGCCTTTATACACCCAGACACTCCTATCATTAAAGCTTTGAATATATTTGTAGATAGAAGGATATCAGCATTGCCTGTAGTGGATGAATCAGGTATGTATTAAGAATTTAATGTGCTATCCTGTGGAATGGCTTGTTTTGCTAGTGATTTTCTATCACAAGGATTAAATGATGTGAGTCCTTCTCCCCAAAATCCCAACAAGGATTTTTGAGAGCCCATAGTCATTCAAAATGTCTCTAGTTCTTGCCTGTATTAATGGCATTTACTGGAGATTGTAATATGCCAAAATAGAATCACTTTGCTATGCTTATCTTTTACATTCCATTTTCCTTTAAAACAAAAAGCATATAAATATGCTTTTCATAGCATAATTCTCTTCAGAGCATGTGAGATCTAGAATGACAAAAAATTATTCTCTGTCTTTTGTTTCAGTTCAGTTGAGACTTTCAGACCAGAAAAGGCTCATAACTTGACATACATGTTAAAACTGTAAAAATATTATAAGCATGAAATGAAGGAGACGTGGAATATTGCGGCTAGATTTACATCTTCCAGTGGCAAAACACATTGGCAAAATAGACTAAGTTGGGTGAAGGGACTCTTTGCTACAGCAGCTACCTGACAGTCCAGATGTTCTATAGCAATATTTCCAAGCTGCATATTTTATCTCTTAGGGTTAGGGAGTGCAACTCCATCCTGACCAGGCTTTACTGCAGTCCTAGGTTCATTTGTTACAGATCAGTAATAATTAATTCTAGGTAGAACCTTTAGCATCATATCGAATCTATTACTGTTTCCAGACTACAGTTCAGGATTTCAGCAAGGGTCTTGGCATCAGTTAACAAAGAGAGATAATTAAATATCATTAGGACGCTAGTAAGACTCAAACTTTGGGGTGGTCTCATAGGTTTCATAGATATATATTTGTGTTATACACCAGTTATGATCACTCCTAGATCGGAACTCCTTGCTCATGATCACACATGCTTTGGTCAGCTCCAGACTTGACTATTGTAATGCGCTCTACATGGGGCTGCCCTTGGTGATAATTTGGAGGCTGCAACTGGTACAGAATGCGGCTGCCCGATGGTGATGGGGTGTGGGCGTTATGCTTGCACCTCACTATTGCTTCAGGAGCTGCACTGGTTGCCAGTGTGCCTCCTGGTGCAATTCAAGGTACTGATTATTACCTTTAAAGCCCTACATGGTAGTGGGCCAAGATACCTAAGAAACTGCATCGCCCCAAAGACATCTGTCCGTCCCACCACAGTGGACCAGATAAGCTCTCTGGTTGTGCCATCAGCTAGAGAGGTACAGTAATACCCCGTATAACGTGAGTACCGTATAGCGTGAAAACCGCATAACGTTACAAGATTTTCGGAAAAATCTTGTATCGAATAACACGATTTTAACGTTATATGATACAGTCGTTCTTAGCAGCAGGGTGGCTGGAAAGCTGAACGGGGTTCTCCGTTCAGCTTCCCAGCCACCCTGCAGCTACGGAGGCAGGGGTGGGGAGGCTGGAAAGCTGATGGGGGGCTCCCCCATCGGCTTACCCAGCCACCGCACAGCTGCGGAGGCATGGGCGGGTGGCTAGGGAAGCCGACAGTGAGTCCCCGTCAGCTTCCCCAGCCACCCTGCAGCTGTAGATCGGGTCCTCTGATCTCTCTGGAGGTGTTTCTGGGCTTCCCCGACGTCCTGAGCCAGTGCAGCAAGCCAGAATGTCAGAGTTCGAATCCCGACATTCTGGCTTGCTGTACTGGCTCAGGACGTCGGGGAAGCCCAGAAACACCTTGGATCGGGTCCCCACACCTCCCTGGACCCAGCGGGGGGGTCAGAGCCCCCAAAATTGGTAAAAAAAACCGGACTTTTTATTACCAATTTTGGGGGCTCTGACCCCCCCGCCGGGTCCAGGGAGGTGGGCAGACACGATCCAAACTTTTTCTGAGCTTCCCCGACGTCCTGAGCCAGTGTAGCAAGCCAGAATGTCAGAGTTCGAATCCCGACATTCTGGCTTGCTGCACTGGCTCAGGACGTCGGGGAAGCCCAGAAACACCTTGGATCGGGTCCCCACACCTCCCTGGACCCGGCGGGGGGGTCAGAGACCCCAAAATTGGTAAAAAAAAAAGTCCATTTTTTTTTTACCAATTTTGGGGTTTCTGACCCCCTCGCTGGGTCCAGGGAGGTGTGGGGACCCGATCCAAGCTTTTTCTGAGCTCCCCCGACGTCCTGAGCCAGTGTAGCAAGCCAGAATGTCAGAGTTCGAATCCCGACATTCTGGCTTGCTGCACTGGCTCAGGACATCGGGGAAGCCCAGAAACACCTTGGATCGGGTCCCCACACCTCCCTGGATCCAGCGGGGGGGGGGGGTCAGAAACCCCAAAATTGGTAAAAAAAAAAAAAAAAAAGGACTTTTTTTTACCAATTTTGGGGGCTCTGACCCCCCCGCCGGGTCCAGGGAGGTGTGGGGACCCGATCCAAGCTGTTTCCAAAGTTCTCCCACCTCCCTGGAGGCTGCAGCAAGGCAAAAGGTCAGGATTCGAATCCCGACGTTCTCGCTTCCTGCAGCATAAAAGAGGGTGGGGGAAGTTCAAAATTAGCGCGCATCGGGTCTCCCGACCTCCCTAGAGCTGATGTGCGCTAATTTTGAACTTCCCCCACCCTCTTTTATGCTGCAGGAAGCGAGAACGTCGGGATTCGAATCCTGACATTTTGCCTTGCTGCAGCCTCCAGGGAGGTGGGAGAACTTTGGAAACAGCTTGGAGCGGGTCCCCACAACTCCCTGGACCCGGCGGGGGGGTCACCCCAAAATTGGTAAAAAAAAGTCCGTTTTTTTTTACCAATTTTGGGGTGTCTGACCCCCCCCCCCCCCCGCTGGGTCCAGGGAGGTGTGGGGACCCGATCCAAGGTGTTTCTGGGCTTCCCCGACGTCCTGAGCCAGTGCAGCAAGCCAGAATGTCGGGATTCGAACTCTGACATTCTGGCTTGCTGCACTGGCTCAGGACGTCGGGGAAGCCCAGAAACACCTTGGATCAGGTCTGCCCACCTCCCTGGACCCGGCGGGGGGGTCAGAAACCTCAAAATTGGTAAAAAAAAAAACGGACATTTTTTTTTAACCAATTTTGGGGTCTCTGACCCCCCCCCCCCCCCGGCCGGGTCCAGGGAGGTGGGGAAACCCGCTCCAAGCTGTTTCCAAAGTTCTCCCACCTCCCTGGAGGCAGCAGCAAGCCAAAATGTCAGGATTCAAATCCCGATGTTCTCGCTTCCTGCAGCCTCCAGGGAAACAGGGCTTTTTTTAACATTGTGTGTTCAATGTATCGCACAACGTTAAAAACCGAATAACGACGGGACTTGTGGAACCAAGTCATAACGTTATTCGGGGTACTAGTGTACATGTCTCTAGCACCAGAAGGAGGGCCTTCTCTGTGTCCTCCCCAGCCATTTGGAACCTCCTGCCAACTGAGCTACGCCTTCAGACAGAGCTGCTGCCTTTCAGAAAGGGTGTAAAAACCTGGCTGGCAGGGCAGGTCTGGGGTACTGGCAGCACGACAACCTCAGCCTGCTGGTTGGTTTGAACCCCCCCCCCCCTTTGCTCTCTCAAGTTTTAAATTAAGATTTAGCTGTAATTTTAATTGGTTTTAATTATTGATTTTTTTAAAAAAAACTTTTTAAATTTTTCAATCTGTATTGTAGTTGATGTTTTATGATGTGTCAAACCGCCCGGGTCACCTCAGTGAGGAGGGCGGTATACAAATACAGTACAAATAAATAAATTTTATACCACAGGATACAAACAGTAACCTGAGGGAACATCACTGACCAAAAGCAGGGGGGCTGAGCGGTAGTTTTGTCAGTACCATTTTCTAGGAGAGTTCAGTCAGATATGGGTAATACTCATTACTTAGTTCCACATTGTCCCAACACACCAGAAGAATGCTATAACTTACTGTATTAAATGTTACTAAGTGATCCAGCAGAACCAACAAAACCTCAAGCTTAGACCATTATTTTACATATACAGTAATACCTCGGATAACGTTTACCTCGGATAACGCTAAAATCGCATAACGTTAAGTAATCTGGGGAGGAGAAGTGGATCGAATAACGTTAAGGTCCTATGGGATGTATCGGATAACAACCGCTAAAGCCTGTGCGGTTACAATGTATCTCTATGGAGCTTTAACGTTATCCGATCCATCCCATAGGATTTTAACATGCATCAGATAACACTAAAAATCAGATAACACCAAAACTTGTGGAACCAAGTCTTAGCGTTATCCGAGGTATTACTGTAATTCACTAGTTTTTTGCTGCATAATAATGGTTTTTATCTTGTATTTTTAGGAAAAGTTGTTGATATTTATTCCAAATTTGATGTAATAGTAAGTATTACAGTTTTATATAATATTGTTTTGCTAACTAAGTCTCTGACTGTTGATATTTGATAATATACCTCGGTTAACATTCCATAGTTACAATATATATAATTACTTACAGCATTAAAATTACTTACAGCAGAATCCTTTATTTTTTCTGTTTGCACAATGCTCCATTGTGAGGGAATTTGTTTCTTGTTGGTATTTGTGCTAGAAGGCAATCCCCATTTGCTCATGTTTCCATTGGGACAGTCTCCAGATCATGCAACTGTCAGCTAGAGAACAGAGTGGAACCCATGGAATATTAATGCTCTGCCTGGTGACACAGTGATTAAACTGCTGTCCTGCAACCAAAAGATTGTGGGTTCGATTCTGACTAGGATTCACGGTTGATTCAGCCTTCCATTCTTCCGAGGTCGGTAAAATGAGTACCCAGCATGTTTGGGGCAAAATGCTAATTAACTTGTGTACCACTCAGAGAGTCCTCTAAGCACTGTGGGGTTCTTTTTCTTAGCCTCAAGGACTGTCAGGCTGTGCTCTACAGAGCTCTGTGACAACTCATTGTGCAACCTTCCTAAGAGCTCGTTTGCTACTGCTGACTCCCCTGGCCTTGTGTCTGATACTGTTCTATGATATATACTCCTACTTCACCATTGGCATGATATTTACTATAATGAAGTGTTTTTCTCTCCCACTTCACATGCTTGCTATACATTGTCACAATACTTTTTATGGATACTTAAATGGTGGACAGTGTTCTTCAGACAGGACATAATGCTGGTGTATTTCCTTATCAAGGATCAGAAAGATTCTGTAGTCTTGGATATGATTCCCTGTCCTTCCCCCTTCCATGAGCACTTCATTTTCTGTCTGCTTGAGTTTTGGATATGATGATGATCAGAATTATGTCACACTTTGGTTAGCGGTAAACCACATCTTCCTACCCTGGTTGGAAAATGATTGGGATAATGATGGTGTAGACTGAAAAGGACAGGCCCACCTGAAGGAAAGGGAGCTGTGTATGAAAGGGTGACAAAGAGGAGGCTGAAAAGTGTGCAGATGTGCAGCTTCATTACTGGTGCATGTATGTATGTATATACAGTATCTAGATTGCACTCATAGCCAAGTTAATAGATTGTATTTGCAGAAATTGAAAATGATTTTTATGTAACCACTCTTTTTCAGAATCTTGCTGCTGAAAAAACTTATAATAACTTAGATATCACAGTGACACAAGCCCTCCAACACCGCTCTCAGTATTTTGAAGGGGTTGTAAAATGCAGTAAGCTGGAGACACTGGAGACCATTGTGGATCGGCTAGTTAAAGCTGAGGTGAGATTTCTTGGACTGAAGTACATTTCTGAATAGCATTGCTAACCAGAAATTCTAGTCAACCTAATTTTAGAGGGAACCTAGATGATTGTGGCAGAATATTTTCAAGATATGACAAAACTTAGATCTTGTCACAGTATGAGATATATTTCCACACTATCACTGCTGACAGAGTTGTTAAAGATAACTAAACAAAAAAGAGCCCAAGTACCAGAAAGTCCTTTTTGGACAAACGTCCAGGATCCAGACACTTTTATAGGATTCCCTTCCTTTCACCCTTACCATTGGGCTAGGAGATGTACTACGTCTTTTGGTATTTCTGAGGAAATAGAAACTCACAAAATCTCCTGGTTTATCTGGCTACAATTTCTTATTATGCAAAACTTCCCTAAGGTCAGCCCCAGGCCTCATACCTTTATATAACACCTTTTTTCATGAATTTGCAAAACATTTTCTTACCTATACACCAGTTTGGAGGCTGTCTCTTATGCTTTTCCACTTGTTTCAAAGTATTTGAATCCTTGCCTATTATAGATCAATCCCTCTTATCCATCAAGATGATGATTCTTCTAGCTTCTGTGCACAGGAGAGTGCTTTACTCTCCAATTCAACCCACCCTTTGGTATTCTTCACAGAGTTAAGAAAGATCCAAAGTCAGATACTATTTACTTAAGGTTGTTTAAGCTTTTCATATCTCATAGAACATTTTTCTTCTCATCCATCAGTGACTACCCTATGTTCCCTTGATATTCAATAAGCCCTTTCTTTCTACTCAAGCCCAGTATTTCCATTGATGACATAAACAGAGACAACCAATGCCATCTTGATGGTTTACCAAATGAGTTGTCATTGCCATGGTGCTCTCTTATCAACTTGACAAAATACTGTCTCTTTGACTCTGTTAGAAATCACCATATAGATTTGTTGCAATTTCCATTAGGCTCAGTGGCACCTTCAGTCATTTATAAGGTTCCAACATGGTCATAACCATCTACACCTGTAACCTTGCTACTGTATGGATATAAATCCCTGCTCAAATGTGTATTTTAGTGGAGCAGTATTGTCATCTAGCCTCATACACCATCCAGCCATCCTCCATTTGAATCAGCTTTCTAGTCTCTCGTTTGGAGGTATAAAAGCAATTCTGGTCACAGGCAAAATTAAGACCACATTTGGACATCTTTCCCTTTTATAATTATTAGAAAAGAGGATTCAACTAAGCTTGTAAGAGTTTTGCTTCCCCCCCCCCTTGAGATAAACATGATATCTGAGGATCATCACTGTTATAACTAAATACACCTTCTCTCAGCAGCTAACTACTTTGCCCCTTCATACCCAATGCCTTGATTTCAAATCTTAATCAAGAAAAGTAATACAGTAAAACCTCGCATAAAGAGTGCCTTGCTTAGAGAGTAACTCACTTAAAGAGCAGAATTTTCTCTGAATGTCGCCTTACTTAACAAATAAAACCAAACAAAAACTCGCTTAACAAATAAATCGGGTGTCCCAATTCCCCCTGCCAGAAGTCACAATTGGTCACTTATAATGGTGTTTCACTTAAAGAGCAAACTCGCTTAAGGAGCAATCCCGTGGAACACATTATGCTCTTTAAGCAAGGTACCACTGTACAGTATCTGAAATATTTTGATTACGGTACATTCTTTATTATTGGTCATACTGGTAGCAGCCATAAAATCTCCTGTTCTGGCACACATCCACAGTTGTGAAAAGAACAGAATTCACTTTGATAACTTTTAAAAAATGATTTGGTTATGTTTTTTGTTGTTTTGTTCAGTTCTGTTCTAATATATTTTATGTTTTTGGAAAGATGCCGGATAATCTGTTTCACAGTATATGTAGCTATTAGAATCATTGAAGGCTGGAAAGAGGTTGCATTTGTACCCATTAAGTACAGATAATTTCTTTTCCTTCAAAAATACATGTCTGTATTGCTTTATTATTCAAGTGAAGCTGTTCAACTTGAGAAAGATGGCCAAGTCATTAAATATATGTGATAATGCATACTTGATAGTCATACTCAACATACTACCCCTATTTAAAATATAATCAACATAAGAGGAACATATAAAAATAGAATTTTCCCCCTTTTCTATTTATTTCCTGTGTTCCCCATTGTATCAGGTGGGTATGTCTGTTCAAATACAAGAGAAGAGGAGCTCTAATTTACCTGGCTGGTATGTAGTTCACCTATCCTGCATTGTTGAAATACTCTGACTTGCCATGTCTATTTAATAAACACCTCTCCCACTCCCCCTGTATTTCATAACCTCTGTTTCATTCATACCAATTTTTTTTAAAGTGCTTTACAGAACTGGAGAATGGTTGAAAAAGATAGAAAAATCACAAAATATCAAGTGTTTAGAAGGCCTCTGAGGCCATATTTGAAAAAAATAGTCTAGCAGCATAATTGCTGTTATACACCAGGGGTGCTCAAATTTTTCAGGCCACAGGTCGGTCATGTGATTCTGTGGGCTGGTCACGTGGTTCCTCCTACTGGAAGTGGAAGTAAAATGTGCCTTGCAATCTGTTTTGCAACAGGATGAGATAGATTTTAGGTTACCATTTTCTCAGCTTAAACCAGGGGTGCCCAAACTATGGCCCT
Source organism: Furcifer pardalis (assembly GCA_030440675.1). Classification (NCBI taxonomy): domain Eukaryota; kingdom Metazoa; phylum Chordata; class Lepidosauria; order Squamata; family Chamaeleonidae; genus Furcifer; species Furcifer pardalis. Next base: position 103,906,609 of record CP126897.1, read on the forward strand.
TGGGTCGGATCTGGGCCCCAACGCCAGTTCATCCAGCCTGTTCCACCCTCGTCGCTCCCGGAAGTGGAATTATAATGTGCCAGTTCACTTCCTGGTTTCGGCTGACTTGTTCGTGCATGCACAAAAGCATCCCCATTGACTTTCTGGTTTGGTGTGGATGCTTTCACACATGCGCAAGCTCGTCCATGCTAAACCAGGAAGTGAATGGGGATGTTTTGCACATGCGCAAACACATTGGCACTGAACAAGGAAGTGAATGGGGATGCGCATGTGTGGACACGTCCGTTTCTGGGTGCGTGGTCAGGCCTGCTCGGCTGTTCAAGGGACGTGGTCAGGCCCCCAGCATGAAAATTTTGGGCACCCCTGAAGTAGACCATACTGTCAGCTACTCAAAGCTGAGTGCCAGGCAGCGGTAAACTAGCCTAACAACCCTTAGGACCAATGGTCTTGGATACCGAAGTCTGCAGGGAAGGGTGATGGTCCCCAAATGGATTAAATCCCAATTTAATCCATCTTGATGGAGGGCAGCAGCTTCATCAATCCTGGCCTGGGGCTGAGGAGGACTTTGTGTGCCAAAAGGGCTCAGGACCAGAAAGTGACTCGCGAATGGGTGTCATGTTGCGATGTGGGATGCAGATGAAAGGCCATGGCATATTCACAGGACAGTCTTCATGGTTGATCGCTATGATGATCGCCAATATTCAAATCAGATATGGTACAAAAAGAATTTTTTAAAATATGCTTTAACTATGTATGAAATGACTAATATTATACTTCACCTTTATAATAAAAATAGACATGTTTTAGTTTGTTCCTCGTTAGAGTATGTTGGAGCAGTTTGTTTACAGACAGCATCTATTTTTAAAGAGCTTTAGCTTGAATGTGTCTATAATTATCAGGAATAATTTCTCTTGAACTTTGCATTCTGTCCTTACAAGACAATGTACAAAATGTCATCGGTGTTCTCAAACCACCTCATGTTTACATATGAACTAATCACTGGTGTTAAATAATACCTTGTTAGCATTTCAACAATTTCTCTTTCATACCTGTGAGAAACAAAGTGTGACATGTACCTGTTTTATTTGTAGAATAATGAGGTGTTCAGGTACAAATATGAAAATTGTGTGTGAATGCACAGTTCCAATGGGGGAACAGGAACTGTAACTTTTTTCAGTGATATATTGATATAAGTCTCAATTATTTGACACAAACCTCTTGTACTATTACTGGAAAACAAAACCTGTTTATTTTTCTTTGTACTATAATTTTTATTTAAATCTGGCTTTATCTAATGAAGGTATCATTCTTACATTACTTAATTTGCAGGAGTGAACCTCTTTCTGAATAAGTTCGAATATGTTAGCTCTCAATAAACTGAACATAGGATTCCTCCTCCTTTATTTGAAAATTCAGTCAAAAGTGTGTGTATTTGTTCCACATTTATAGGTTCATCGGTTGGTGGTGGTGAATGAGGCAGATAGTATTGTTGGTATCATCTCCCTCTCAGATATCCTACAAGCCCTAGTGCTCACACCTGCAGGTAAGAATGCTACATATGCTTTCCCATAATAGCACAATATGCTTTCCCATAATAGCATATGAAGTATTTTACAATCATTTTATCCTGACAACTCCTCTTAAATGCTAGATGAGGGTGATAGTGATTTGCCAAAAGCCTATTCAAAGAGTCATATGACAAACCAGGGGGTATTTTTCATGTTAAAAATCTAAATTCTTGTCAGTTGCACCACAGTGATGTATTTAGATATATGGCTAGAATTCAACAGTAAATTACAACTAGAATAGGCTGGATGAAACAGTGGAACTTGCCTAGGTATTGACTCACATTTAGTGTGGTTTAGAACACTAAGCAACAGGATTTCAGCCAATGTGTTGTTTATAATTAAAGAACTAATTATTCCAGAAAAAGTGTCAAAGCACAGCTCTGAGGGCTTGGTTACTATTTCAGCTTCTTAGGTATCAATGCAAACTGATCTCATTACCTTGACTCTGGTTGCTTTTGGCCACACTACCAAACGTGGGAGTTTGTTTACATACACCCGTGATGGCAAACCTATGGCACACGTGCCAGAGGTGGCACTCGGAACCTGTTGAATTGGTGGGAAACAATTGTTGATTTGACAAATCCCATTCATTCCATATGTCTACTGAATACTAGCAGATGAAGAATAGCCCACAAAAGATTTCAGTTTTCATTAGAGATTTAAAAGAATTATTCAAGAAATGTTGTATATTAGGTTTCCATGTGACCAGACTTCCACAAAAAGTCAAATGTTTTGGCAGTAATACCTGAAATTCTGGGTTTCTCCTTACTGAGGCACCCTTTACCAGAAATACCTGAAAATCCAAAGTTTGTAGCACCCATAGTGATTGGGTGCAATGTCTGTAAGCCTAGCTGTGGAACACCCTAGAGCATATGTTAGTTAAATACACTAGAAGAGAAACATTTCAGTATCAATCAGATTAATTTTGTTCATGATCCTCTGGCAGAGGATAAAATCAGACCAACAAAAAAAAAGGACAAAATTGTGGAGCAAGATTTAAAAAAATTTGATTGCACATAGCCCAAAGAATTCTATGCAGTGGAGACTGGCACCACAGAACTGAACCAATTTTTTTTTTTTTTTTTGGGGGGGGGGTGTTCAGCCCAGAGAATTGCAAAACTAGTTACAGTAGAACCCCACATAACGAAAAACTCAGTTCCAAGGAGCGCTTCATTATGCAGATTTTTTCATTATGCAAAGCACCATTGGTGGTATCCCACATAAGGGGGGGGGGAGTTTATTAACCGGGGTTCCCATTGAGTATACTCCAGCTAATGAAAACCCCGCATAACGAACTTTTCCCCCCATTATGTGGTGTATCGTCCCTGCACAACTAATGCTTTGTTATGCAAATTTTTCGCTATGCAAAGCATTCATTATGCAGGGTTCCACTGTACTTTTAAACGGGAGCATAACATGGTACAAAGGGGGAATTTGAGTAAGCATCACACTAGTTCAGGGCATCACATGAGGTAAGGTAGGAGGGTTCTGTAGCTGAGAGCTAGCAGTTGGTCTAGGGCAGGAGTGCCCAAGCTACAGCCCATGGGCCGGATCCGGCCTCTGATGCCAGTTCATTCAGCCCACAAAGCAGAAGTAAAATGTGCCCATAGTGTTGGGGGCCAGATGAACTGGCGTGGGGGGCTGAATCATAACCAGCTCGCGACCCAGAAAGTTTGGACAGCCCTGATCTAGGGTGTCACATGGAGCATCAAGTGGGAGGAATATCTCATTAGTCTGGTCATGTGGAATATCAAGTAGTAGTAGGAACTGGCCTCAGCCACCACAGAGGCACATATAGCCCATATATGGTCAAAACATTTGCCCCTCCCCCCAAAAAAACCTTTCATGGGTGAGGTCATCCAGATGCCCACCCCTACCTGTCTTTTTCTGTTGTAAACTTTAGGAAGTAGATAATCCTTGAGGTTTCTGATGTTGACAGAATGCAGACTGCAACAGACAGTAAATTTCCTTAGCAAAAGAAGTTAGAATGTAGAGCAATCTTATTCCAGGATCCATTCAAGGATGATGGGATTAACTCCGGAGCTCTGCTCACTCCATGGCAATCTTGATTTGCCTAAATGGCCCCTATTGTTTTTGCTGAGGCTCTTCTAGCCAGGTGCACTTAACTGCATTCCCCAGTTTATTCAAAGTCTCACCCTTCTAAGACCGTGGGTAGGAGACCCAAACATGTTAGTCTTTGTGAGATATTCATATATACACTGGTTAGCAATTTTACAGGAGACCGACCCAATGCTTCTCAGGATATACCTACACATAATTTCATTACAATTTCCTCATCTGCCCTTCCCTTGCTAATATTTCAGGGTTCTTGTATGTGCAGACATGTGAACAGGTATTGCTTGTGCAAAACATGTGAAGGTGCAAGGGAAGCCAATGATTAGAGTGGGGAAACCTTTATTAATGCCAAAATAAAAATGGAACTTCTTTATTTTCATGTATCAGCAGCAACCATAATGCATTTGAAGCAGATTGTGGATTGGTTGTTGTAGTTCATTCCGAGTATTTACAAGGAGGCCTAATTGTAAAAGGTCCACTAGTTAAACAGACAAAAGAGTCATTGCTCATGTGCATGACAGAAAAAGGTTTTAAGTAGGGGTAGGACACACTTTGAACCACTCTTTATATCCTTGGAAGCCAATTGAATCTGTGATTACATTGCATAGTTTGGGAATGTATGTCTATGTTTGGTGCTCCTGTTATGTTACTGAAATGGAATTGTATGAAATACCACAGTATCCAATTCATTTACTAGTAGTAGCAGCCACAAGTATTTGCATCACAAATATGTAATAAATTCTTCTGATACAGTGCTGGTATGAGTCTTATGGTCATGGTGTTGTACCTGGACCTGGTCTTGCACTGAGCCATTAAACTCCATGGTCATCATAGGTCACTTTCTCTCAGATGCCTTACAAGGCTGGTAAGATAAAAAAGTGGGAAGAGAAATTGTATACATGAGCATGAGGAAGCACAATCTTCTCCTTTCGTGTCTAGGTTAGACGTGAAACTGCCAAAATGGTGAGTTCATTCTGCAGTCCCTTTTGATGGACCTAGTATGAGAAAGAATAGCTGGCAACACAAGGTTGCTGTTACTAGTGTATGTCTGAATGTGGTTCAAAAACACCTCAATCTTTGAGGAGGTTCTTTCTGGGCACCCCAGGAAACAAGAGTATTTCAATGTTAATATATACATGTGAAAATCAACTCCATATAGCAGGGTTGGCTTTTCAGAGGTTGTTGGGCTTTTGGTTTTCTGTGCTTACTCACCGTTAGCTATTCTGGTAGATAAGATAGGATTTGCATTCCAACAACAACGTGTTGCATAGCAATCACAATGGCAATGGATAAATTATCTAGGAAAGTTATGCAATTTTGCATGGCATTGTGTTCCAAGTTTTGTAGTCCGTAAGGAAAGACATAAGAAAAGTGAGCCACAAATGAATGAATTTCATTTTCTATGCAGAAATAGCTTTTTGTTTTTCTGCTATTAACAGGTGCCATACAAAAGGAAAGTGAAACTGAATGATTCCTGTGGGCATACACACATTTGTAGAACTTGAATCAAGTTACTGGGTCGCCTTTGCCTCAAGAACGCTGATGGCAGTAGAGAAGAGCAGAATTCTGATGAGAATGTGTTTGTATTGGACTGAGTGATGGGTAGCTAGTCGAATATTTCCCAGTGATTGTCGCACAGAAGTAGCATGACAAAAAGCTTATGTATTTAATATAGGCTTGCATTTCAAAATGTTTGCCGAAAGACTTCACATAACGCCCATCAAAAATGCACTGTATTTTGAAACAGTACCACGATTATGTATTTGACAGAAGTCACTGGCCAGCAACAGATCTGACATAAGGCAAGTGTATGGCATATTCATATCATAGTGCCTTATGTCAAAAAGCTGAAAATATGTCATCACTGTTGCCCATCACAACAAGGGGAAGTATTGTGCAAAATGAGACACTGTATTTGAATATTCAGGTTGCTAAACCGAAAACCAAATCAGTTTCATTTATCATGAGATTTGTCATAAAAGCTGTAATTTGAATATCAGTAGATTACTTTAAAAACTTTAATGACAGTTTTTGTGTGTTTATAAATGTTGCATTCTGCACCGAGATGGTAAAGCAAGATCGATCTAAAAGTAGCTTTATTTATTTTTATTTCCTGCAATTTTTACACATCTTTGGTGGATAGCTAAAACTTCACCATATTCATTAAAACATTGATTGTTATATAAAATGTCCTTTCATTATTAAACAAAGTTGTGAACTTTTTAAAAGACTGATCATAACAGACCACACTTGTACACTTCCAGGACCAAGCATTTCAATAAGTTGAATAAGTTATTCATCAGCCATCATGGTACAAAGATGGATGAGCATATCACCCAATGACTATTGAAATGGCTCGTTAACACTATTACATTATCCTATCAACTTGCCAACAAAACAATCCCTGACTCTTAAAAGATATTCCATTAGAGTAGTATTACCCAACCTTAGGTTTTTGGACATCAGTTCCCCAAAGCACTGATCAGCCAATGTACTGACTTAGGCTTCTGGAAATTGAAGTCTCCTTGTGGGGTGTGGTCCCCACATTAAGAGCCAATGCACTAGAACCACTGCAGTCTTCCTCAACTAACCTACTAACAGACATCTGCAAAGCAGCAACATAGTCTCAATGCTCAACATTCATCACACACTATAGACTGGATATCAATGCATTTGGAAAAACAGTTGTGGCATTAGTCTTAGCATGACGTCCCTCCCACCAACTGGCAGCTGAGCTTACTAGTTATGCTATGTACAATTCACAGAGACGAATGAAGAGTTACTGTAACTCTGTTTCTTTGGTCAGTCCATTTGGATTCCTATAGCAATATACAGTGGTACCTTTCTTAAAGAGATTAATGCGTTCCACAGGATTGCTCTTTAAGCAAATTTGCTCTTTAAGTGAAACACCATTGCAAGTGACCAATTATGACTTCTGGTAGGGGGAATTGTGCCCCCAATTTAGTTGTTAAATGAGTTTTTGGTTGGTTTTATTTGCTAAGCGAAGCGACCATTCTGAGAAAATTCTGTTCTAAGTGATTTACTCTCTAAGTGAGGCACTCTTTATGCAAGGTTTTACTGTACATACTATCCATTGTCGGCTTGCTAGGCCTCTCACAGAGCAGTAATTACTGTTCTCGACTTCACCAAAGCCCATTGGGCCACCAGATCATTTCAGGATCACCTTGGATGGCCTTCATGAATACTACAGAGTCTGGCACAATGCCACACTCTACTTTGCCCAATCTTTGCAACCCATTACTTTGGCCTGTTACCACCTCTCACAATGTGAACACAGGACTGGACTTTAAATAAAGTGGTTTGCCCAATTGGAGAGAAAGTTAGAATTCCATACCATACCATGCATATGTGAAAAGAGGACAAAGAGCAGCAGGCAGACCCAGAGGAAGGTGGAGAGATAACTTCAAAGAGCATTACAAGAACACCAAATAACACCAGTAGAGGCTGCTAGACGTGCCTGAACAAGAATTGTCTCCCTCAAAACCCAAAGGTGTAAAAGAGGTAGTTAAGAAGTGTTTTCTTGAATGGTTTATGAATCTACAGCCTATATCCATTGTGCTCCTGTTAATTTATGGCCAGTGGTGGACTGGGGAGAATTGAGGGGAGTAAAATGAAATTGCTGTGACAACCTGTCCAGCAGTGTTGACTATTTGAAAGACCTAGTATTAATTAGAAGCTTCCTCTCTGTTAGTTCTGCTCCTTTTATATCCAGTATAATGCTACTATATATCGGAGTTGATTAGTGCGGATTAGCTTCTTAAATAGGTTTAATTAGATGTTATGCAGTGGAAACTCGGTTAACCAATGGCTTGGTTAACAAAAATTGCGTAACAAAAGGCAATCTATAGAAAATGGTGGTTCGGTTTACATAATTTTTCCCCCAGAACAGATTAATTGGTTTTCAATGCATTCCTATGAGAAGTTTGGTTAAAGTAATTTTCGCTGTAAGAAATGACCTGGAGAACATATTAATTATGGTAACCAAGGTACCACTGTACCGATATGCTTGCACAGACTAAAGAGACTACAATTAAAAAAAATACGAACAAAATACAAAGAATATTAGAAACTCCTTAATGTAAGACAATCTTATGAGAATCCTATGACTTCCAAAAGATCTTAGCATTTACAGTGGTGTAGTGGTGGTGTATCACCAGAGGGCAGAATTGGAAGAACAAAGGATAGTTTTTAGATTGTGTTGGGTGTCTCTCACTTGTTTCTCTTGAATAGTCATGCTTCTTGAGAATAAAAAAATGCATTGAGCAGGGAGTGGGAGGTTCAGAAAAAAGTTTGCAAAAGAGTTCTTACTCCTTGTCACATATCATATTTACTGTTCTGAGACTATTCTGATTATTTAGGTCCTGCTAGCAACACCGTTTTGGCCTCAGTAGCTTAGTGGTTAAGATGCTGAAGTTGATGACCAGAAGGTTGGCAGGTCAGTTTGAGACCTGAGTGCTGTGCAATGGAGCTCCTGTCATCTATTCCAGCTTCTGCCAACCTAGTAGTTCGAAAACAAGAAATTGGAAGTGGATAAATAGGTACTGCCTTGGCAGAAAAGATAACGGCTTTCCATGTGCTCCAGTGTCTAGTCACGACTGCCAGACGACTACGGAAACATCTACAGATGTAGATAGTGCAGGCTCTTTGGCTATAAACGGAGATGAGCACCAAACCCTAGAGATGGACATGGCAGTCTTTCGAGCAAAGGAGACTTTTCCCCTTACTATTAACACTGTTCAGTTCACTTGCATTGTACGCATACATCCCTATAGAGCTGGCTGTCCCTCATCACCTGAAGGGGTGTGTTTTCATGTGAGAGAGTATTCTGGTTTGAAAGGATTTTTGCAGGGGATGCCCGAGTGAGGCTCCTTTCATATCCCCTGTCGTGCAGCTCTCGGGGAATCAAACCCTGTGCTTTCTGGCTCCCAAGCACAGTGCTTTTACCCACTGAGCCACCAGGTAGCTTACTGGAAGGGATAAAAAAGGAAGTAAGTAAGAATAGCTGGCTGGATGTTGTTGTACAGTCACACAGTCGAGTACGACCCTTTGTGAACCCATGGACCACTGCACGCCAGGCTCCTCTGCCATCCTCCACAGCCCACAAAGATTTATTTATGTATTTATATTTATATCGTCACCCACTCGCCATTATCTAAGCACATTGCATCAACGACGGCATCTAGCCACCTCATTCTCTGCTACCCGCTTCTCCTTTTGCCTTCAATCTTTCCCCGCATCAAGCAAGTCCTCTCTTCTCGTTTGGTGTCCAAAGTACTTCAGCTTCAACTTCAGTATGTGTCCTTCCAAAGAACAGTCAGGGTTGATTCCCTTCAGAATTGACTGATTTGATCTCCAGCCAGGGTAGTTTCAAAAGTCTCCTCTAGCAACACAATTCGTGTGTCTATTCTGCGCCCAGCCTTCCTTACGGTCCAGCTCTCACAACCTGCGCAGCTGGGTGATTATGAGAGTTCGATTCCCCACCTGTGCCTCCTGGGAGAAGATCCAGCCGAAGTAGCCTTGGAGAAGCTGCACAGTCCCAGGCAGGGCGCCCCCTAGACTAGAGGAAGGGAATAAGAAGAAATCACTTCTGAGTATTCTCTCTACCTTAAAAACCCTGGAAAGGGTCACCATAATAAATCAGAATTACAAACACGCAGAATTCAATATGTATCACAGCCACAGAACACACTTTGGGTCAGATAGGGCGAGCCCTACTTTAACCCTTTGCGCCTACTACAATTTCCGAAGCAATAAATGCAACCCGGCTGATCCTCTTGTTGTCTTGTGTCTCTCTCACCACCTCAAACGGGAGTCCCGGTCATTTTTGCGCACAAACCCTCAGAAAACGACCGTTTAAATTTTAAAACCCTTCCCTCCCGCCAATCACGCAGAGAACCCTCCTGGCCAGCCCCGCCCTCCTCCACTTTCAACCAATCGTTTCCAACAACAGCCCGAGGAAGCGCCCAACCGGCGTTTGAATGCCCGTGACGTCAGAGGGAAGGGGGTGGGGCATGAATGACGCAGCGAAATTTCCCTCGGCCCAAGAGGGGCGCTGGCGCCTCCGCCGGGTCTATTAAGTAAGGGGTGGGGTGGAGAAAAGAACTTACGTCATGACGCAACACGCACAAAGCGAAGGCGGGCAGGAGAAAGGAGGCAGGGAAGAGCGCGCGTGCGCGAGGAAGGGAAAGGGGCGGGGCGGTTGTCACCGTCACGTGAGCGGAGCGGACCCCCCCCCCCCCCGCTGCGTCGCCGCCTCTGCCTCCGCCGCGTCCCCTCAGTCAGTCCCTCGCTTGGCAGCCAGCGAGCGAGTCCCGCGCGGCGTGTGTCGGTCCGGCCTGCTCCGCGTGCCGCCGCCTCAGCCTCCACCTGTCCCAGGCCCACCCCGCCTCTCAGACCAGGCCAGGCCAGGCCGCCGTCATCGCCCCCCCCCCCCGGGGCTGTTTCCCCTTGCTTTGCCGCTGGTCAGGAAGAGAGAGAGAGCAGCCGCCGCCTCCCTCCTTTTCCCTCCCGCTGCCGTCCCGCGGCCGGAACCCTTGATGTGGTTCGGGGCCCAGCGGGGTCAAGAAGATGCCGCCGTCCAAGTCCCGTAAGATCGCGATCCTGGGCTACAGGAGCGTCGGTGAGTCGTAGTCACTGCCCGCGGCCAGGGAAGGCGGGGAGGGGGCGGCCTGTGAGTGATTGTGTGCGACTTTGTGAGTCTGGTTGTGCAGTAAGACTGTGATTGTGTATGTGTGACTGGGTGTGTAAGCGCGGTTGTGTTTGAAAGTGTGGTTTCGTGCGCGAGTGCATGTGACTTGGAGTGTGGTTGTGTAAGTGGTTGTGTGTGAGAGTGTGATTTTACGTGTGTGTGTGTGTGTACAGTGTGAGTGTGGTTGTGTGTGTGATTATGATTGGGTGTGTGTGTGAGGGGGGGGGATACGGTAAGTCCTCACTTCCTCCTCAGGCGTTGGAGGAGTCCCTCTTGCGACGGGGGGGCGACGGCCATCCACGCACCCCCCCCTCTCTCCTCCCCCCCTCCCCCCCTCGAAGTGTCCTGGCTCGATCAGGCCCATGCGGTGACGGGTGGCACTTCAGGCCGGCCTCAAGTGCGAGAAGGAGGGATGAGGAACCGGGCCCAGGGCCTGTCAGTTGGCGGGAAGGCGATGGGGACCTCTGGCTGCCTAAAACAAAAACCCTCCCCCCGGCCCCGTTCATTTTTCGAGACCTGGAACGGAAGCCTTTTGGGGGAGGCGTATGTGTCTTAAAGGGGGGGGGGAGTTTTTAATTGCACGAGGTAAATTGCACAATTTTATTCCCAACCCTTGGCGGGGGACCCTTCTTCGTCCACTCCCGCCCCACTGCACCACAATAAAATATAAACAAAATTAGACAAAAAACGGTGTGGCACCTTAAAGACCACCTGCAGTGTTTTAATGTTAGCTTTCGTGGATCAAGTCCACTTTGTCAGACTCAAGAGTGGGACTTCGTGGCACGAATGGATACATACCAGGTACAGAGGCACACAAGGGTTGGCCAGTGCAACAGATAAGTTTACAAATCCGTGTGGTTTTTAACAACCAGGAATAACAGAAGAGCCCAGGTTGGGGTTCAGATTTATTACTGCAAAGTTTGTTAAGTATAAATTAATGCCACAAAGTCTCACTCATGAAATGTACTTGATCCCCGAAAGCTAACATTAAAACATCACAATGTTTTTTTGTCTTTGTTTTGTTTACTTTCTGATATGCTTGTACAGACTAACACAGTAACTACTTCAAAAATTTCAACCATGCCACAACAGTCCTTTTAAGCGGCTTTTGCATTTCCCGCCTGCAGAACCTGCTTTGGCTGGAATGTAAATCTGATTTAAAACTGGCTCTCTTCCGCTTTCTGTCCCATAGAAATATGGCTCCTGCCCTGGAGCCACAGTGAAAGCTTATTTTGCCATGAAAAGTTGTTTTATCTGTGAAGGGAGAAAATCCCAGTTTGTACCTTTGTGTCAACAAATTGTCCTTGCTGACACTACTTGGGCTGACAGTCTGTTGTTCTCACCCATTTAATTAGGTTGAAGGTGGAGATTGTTCACTTTGTTTAACCTATCATTTCCAGAAAATCAGGCTCTTGTTGCTGTTTTTCCTCTGTTGGTTAGTTTCCCGTAACCATAAATTTGTGTTGAGTGGCTTGAAAACAGCTTTCACTGTTGATTATGTAATGGTGGGGGTTAAAGGGTTGATATGAAGCAATATCATGTTTTGGTTTATCAAGTTACACCATCCTTCTTTTTAAACTTCAGTTTGGAATAGATGGGACTCAGAGCGAGTGAATGTTTTAATTGGGGTAACATAGAAAGGAAATTGTGTTCCTGATATTTATTATTTTCAATTTTTTAAGGTATTGGGTTTTAGGTTTCGTTTGGTCATAAATAGGTTAAAAGTTGTGTCAAGTTATGCCCTTTAGACAGCTTATTGCATAGTCTTATTATGAGAAAAACCCAGAAGTATGTTCTTTGTGTAAAACCCTTTCCTTGCAGGCTGAATCTAAAATTTGAATAATATTTAATTCTGATTTATGGGGTACCAACTGTCTGTATAGAAATTGATGTGTTATGTTGCTAAAGTCATTGCCCAGTTTTCCATGAGGAAAATGAACAGTACTGTACAGTATATTTATTTCCTGTGTTACACTTGGATATCTTAGCAGCTAGTTTAATGTGGCTTATTTGCAGCATTACTTGCCTTCTTCTGGCTCTAGAGTTGAATAAGGCTGCTTGTTATATGCAAAATCTTAATCATACAATGACTGGTGCTGTGTGATTAACACTGTGCATGGCTTTAACATACATAGTCGAGAGAAACCCTATAAGGGACCTGCTTCAGAAGGGCCAGTTTTTTCCACCTCTAGGTATAACAATTCTGACTTCTGTGCTTTACTTTCTGCTGGAAATAGAGTAGGTATCTATTCACATATACACTTTGTGAACTGTTCTCTGCTTTTTGTTGAAATAGGGAAGTACAGTACTGTAGTTGGTTAGTTGTAGCATGCCTGATTCCAGATTGGCTTTGGTTGCATCTGCAGCTTCAGTCTGTCTGTTCTCTTGAACATAATCAGTAGATTACCTATTTTATTTCTGCACAAAAATTTCTGCACAGAATGTTGGCACTCCTTTAAAACTTAAAATAATATTTAATTTATATATGATGCTGGTGAAATCCTGTTGCCATAAGTTATGCTGCAGAAGGCTAATGATGTCAGCAACAGTTCTAAATTTTCTTTTTGAACTTACACATTTTTATTTCTCTCCTGAGGTTCCTGTGGAATCTATTTTGTAGTCAGGAAGCCATTGAAGCTGCAGGGGAAATCTTTAATTACCCAAATGGCTGTTGCTAGGATGTCTTTACTAGCACTTGAAATTTTGAGTAACTAAAGAGTTCTTCCACCTGTCCTTTGCCCCCAGCCTCATTTCTACGGTGATGAAAATGATTACCTAGGAGAAATTAGAAATGGCTTATCCCCCAAAACCCACATCTTTAGTTTTATGTGGCATAATGTACATAAAAGGATTCCAGGCACATACCAGGCAAAAATACTCAAATAATTAAAGCAGGTTTTCACACCATGGGCCGGACACACACACCCTCAGACAGCTGAGTGAGTCAGACACGTGGTTTCCCCTGTCTTAAATGCATCTGTAAACTGTGGTGGGCATGTTCGTGCAGGTGCAGGTGCGTTTACAGCTGTCGTAAATGCGTTCACTTCTAGGGTTGTCGCAGTGGGCCAGATGGAATGGTGTCAGGGGCCGGGAACACCCGTGAGACGTAGGTTATAAACTCCTGCATTAAAGTAAACTAGAGTAAGGGGTCTCAACCTGTCTTCTTTTGCTTTCTTAAGCCAAAGTTTACTCAGACATTTCAGAATCCGACACAGGGAGTGATGCTATCATGATTCAGTTTTACTGTAGCAAACCAAATAAGGAGCTGGAGTCAGGATTGCAAAAGATGAATTAGAAAACAATTATTCCAGACTTTAAACAAGATGTTTAAGGTTGTTAGCTATTATAAGAAGGAGTTGATATAGCTCAGTGGACTAGAGTGCCTGGCCAGGAGCTGAGAGTTCAAATCTCCACTGTGCTTCCTGGGAGCAAACTGCACAATCCCAGAGCACCAAAAGAAGGAGATCTGAATAAACCTCTTTTGAGTACTTTATACTCAATCACCACAAGTCCAAATGGATGGCACAGCACATAGTTAAAAGGAGGCCAGTGTGTAGCTGCCCAGTGTCGTACTTCTGCCCACCTCTGGGGAATGCCAGACCCTGTGGTGCACTGGGACTTGTCCCTGTGTCCAAAATAGCCACCATGGGCCTGTTTTTGCTTGTTTAGTACATAAATAAATTTACAATATCATGGATTATGATTGGCTGTAGCTTCACACCAAGTATATATCTGCTTCCCATTGAATATTAACTTTTCCCCTTGTAGTTCCTCGTAGAGCTTATCTCATGTCCAGTCCCCTGCATTGTTTTGATGTTTGCCTTTTCTATGTGAAAGTTTTAAGGGACCTGGTAGGTGAAGCAGCAGTCATGAGAGCCTTCCCACCCATGCATGTGTTAAGTAATAATAATAATTTCATGTCAGAAATTATTTTGGATTGAAAGGACTTTTGCTGGAGAAACTCCGCTCAAGGAATGCCCAAGTGAGGTTCCTTTCATGTCCCCAAGATCTTTTCCCACAAAAGTGGTCCCTGTTTATCTACTTGCTATTTCTTGCTTTCAATCTGCTAGGTTGGCAGGAGCTGGGACAGGGACGGGCGCTCAAACCATAATGCAGTACCCATGTCTCAAACTGCCGACTTGCCAGCCTTCCAGCTAACAAGGCAAGCTTCTTAACCACTGAGCCAGTGCAGCTCCATGTGTTAAGTAGTACAGTATACAGTAAAACCTCATATAACACTAAAACCTGGTTCCACAAGTCTTGGTGTTATATGATTTTTAGTGTTATCTGATGCATGTTAAAATCCTATGGGATCCATAGAGATACATTGTAACCACACAGGCTTTAGCGGTTGTTATCTGAAGCATCCCATAGGATCTTAATGTTATCTGATGCAATTCTTCCCCCCAGATTCCTTAATGTTATGCGATTTTAGTGTTATTCGATACTAATGTTATATGAGGTATTACTGTATACAGATATCAAGTGAGTGGCTTGTGATTGTGTATAATAGTAACATGCCCCTTTTATTGTCATGTCATCATACCGTCAAAGAAGGCAAACAGAGGTCAGACCTATTGTAAGGTTAAAGCCTGGCACTGAAGATTTTAGCCGTGTACCCAAGATCAGAATGGGGGTTTATACCATTTTACCCTCATGCCATTATGACAGGATTCACAATCAAGCTAGAGAGAAAGAGAAAGAAATAAGAGTAGACTTTCAGTACAGTGTAATGAAGGGAAAAAGCTTTGATTGGGGAGTGAAGGAACCGGCTGAACCAGCAAGATGTATGTATGAATGAATACCTAATTAGAAAGTGAAATATATTCTCACACAGAAGACCGCATCCACTAGTAACAGCAGTGAGGCATGTCGTCACAGCATGAAACAAACCAGATTGGTCAGAATACTGAGACAAAGTATGTTAAGAAACCATGGCATGAAGTCTCATTCCCATGTCTGACAAGGTGGACTTGATCCAGGAAAGCTGACATTAAAATAAAACAGTTAATCACCCAAGTGCTACAATGTTTTTGTTGTGCTTATTCTCTGACATGCTTGAAACACAGACTAACATGGCAGCTATTCCCCCAAAAAAGGTCAAAATTAATATTATTTGCACATGCAATGAAGGTTTTTCTCTAAAATAGTTAACCTAAGGCAGGGCTGTCATGCCACCATTCAAAATTAGACTTGATTTTTATTTTTTTATTTTTTTTGGGGGGGGGGGGACAGAATTGCTTCATGGAGAAAAGATCCATCTTTCAAATTTTGTTGAATACCTAAAACTGTTAACTAAAGCAAGCAAATGTTGACGTGTTAAATGTTAGGTTGGACTGGTTCAGGTTAGCATACAATGCAGTTTGATGACCTGGTTTAATTGTGATTTTTTAAAATGATAATTTTAAAAAAATGTTTTAACTAGGTGAATATACCCAGAGGCATCAGGTATATGTGCAGAGAGGTGATTGCCAGATTCACAGTCAGAATTACCAAACCTTTAATAGCATAGGAAATGGAAGAGTTCATCAAACAGCTAAGACCTATGTCTTCCTTTGTTGCTAGAATCCTGATCCTTCTGCTAGCAGGATGACTGCTCCTGAACAGTAGCCTAAAATGCCGTCTTTAATTAAAGCTTCATTTTATGTCTGACTATCCAGTGGCAAATCTTACTGCAGTGAACTTGTTAGTGGTAACAGTAAACACTAGAGGCAGTATTCTTGACTGTAATATGAAGCTGCTGAAAGGGTTGTTTGAGGACACTGTGCTAGAATTAACTCCTGAATTGCCTGCTTTGTATTTCCTAGCTTTTTGTTCATGGTCTCAACAATGCTTGTTCACTCAATAAAGCTGCTAAATATTTGCTTTGTTAATTCAAATAGAAATTCCTTTTATACCTACTGCATTTAAATAAAGATAAGTTTCTTTAAGCACACTGGATAATCAACAAAAATAGACTCTGATGTAATTAAAACTTAGATTTCTGTGATCTGGAAGCTTTAAATGTTTCTGGCTCCTAAAATGAAGCTGTTTGACACTGCCAAATTCAGTTTGTCCCTACCTTTCAGCTTGGTGTACTGGAGTAATGCACATTAGCTATCTATAAGGTTGACTTGCAGTCATTTTTTGCATCTCTCTGCAGCAAAGAGAGATATGAAATTGGATCACTTATTCAGGAGTATTAACCCTTCTCCATTAGACTAAAAATTAAATAAAATGAGTGACTTGCATAATTTCTGAGTCCAGTGGGAATTTCAGTATACAGTAAAACCCCGAGTTACAAAAAAATTGGTTCCCTGGCCTTTTTTGTAACTCGATTTGTTGCGTAACTCAAGGGATCCCCATAGAGAAGCATAGGGGGGGAAAAGACTAAACACCAGAGTGCACAGAACACTGTTTATATTCCCACCAAAGTGGTCCCTATGTATCTACTTGCAATTTCTTGCTTTTGAACTGCTAGGTTGGCAGGAGCTGGGACAGAGATGGGAGCTTACTCCGTCACACAGCACTTGGGGCTTGAACTGCTGACCTTCCAGTCATGAAGTTCAGCATCTTAACCACTAAGCAACCACGGACCTTCATGTACAAGGGGCATAAAATGAAAGGGCTTTTTGACATGGCATGTACAGTACAGTACTGTGAAAAAGCCTTAGGCCACCATTAGTTTTGTTGTTTTAGCAATGCTATAATGAGCATATACAATTTTTCTCTCAGGTCCCTAAAATTGCTCTGGATTTTCTTTTGTGTTAGTTCAGCCTTCCAGTAGAAACAAGATAAATCTTACTTTAATTAAGTTTAAAAGCCTCAGTCTTTCAAAATTAACTACATATCCTGGAGTAATATTGGTTGCATTTAATTACTTACAGTATTTAATTTCATGCCCTGCTTTGCCAGAAAAGCACCATTGTCAACATTTTAGGAAAAGCTTATGTACAATAAGAACTGTTTGGCAGTGGAATGGATTGTCTTGGAAAGTGGTGGATTCCCTTTTGTTGTCAGGGCTGTATTAGCTAAGGATTCCTCTATTGCCAGTGAATTGGACTAGATCAGGGGTGCCCAAACTTTTTGGGCCATGGGCCGGTCATGTGGTTTCTCCCACTGGAAGTGGAAGTAAAACATGCCTTGCAGTCTGTTTTGCAGCAGGATAGGATAGATCTTTAGGCTGTCATTTTCTCCGCTTAAACCAGGGGTGCCCAAACTACGGCCCACAAGCACGTTTTACTTCCATTTCCAGGAGTGGACTGAGTTACAGCAGTCGCTCATGCATTTACAACAGCTGTAAATGAGTCCACAGCCATTGTAAATGCATTTATGACAACCGTGGATGCATTTTACAGCAGTTTTTGCGGCCAGGGGACCACCAGTCTGAGCTGCTCAGCTGTCTGAGGGGGTGTGGTCCAGCCTGTGGCTTAAAAATATTAAGAGCCCCTGCTTTAGGCTATTACCTGCATATGTGAGAAAGTTTTTGTTCAACTGAACAACAGAAACAGTTGAAATGTAAGAAAAAGAGATAAAATGCTTTGGTCTGACAGAAACAGTTGAAATGTAAGAAAAAGAGATAAAATGCTTTGGTCTGAACTTTAGCATCTGATATTTTCTCTTATTTTGCTGTGCTGGCAATACCTTGTTGCAGTTGGAAGAAATTCTTGTCATGTATCTTCCCTTGAACAAAATTCTTACAGCTTGTGTTGCTAGACTGATGATGGAAGTTGAATGTACAGTACTTTCCTTCTTAATCTGGTAATGAATTATAACTGACAGAAAGAGGTTTGCTGGAAGCAAAACTGTCTTGGGATATAAAACTCTTTGGAGTTATGGGTAATTTTGTTATATTGTCCAGTGCAGTGGCTTAAAATGGAAGAGTGGTTATGTTGAAATGTGCATGGGAGGGGTGATGAACAATCAAGCATTTATATTATGAAAGGTAGTGATGGGGTTAAAAGGGCTGATAACAGGAAGATAACTTCCACAAAATACCATCTTGTGAATTTTAGTTGTTTTATGTGTAATGATACTATTAAAAGGTAAAGGTCTCCTTTGGTTGAAAGCCAGTCGTATCCACCTCTAGGGTGTGATGTTCATCTGTTTACAGCCATCGTCTGCTGACATCTCTGTGGACATGTGCAGGCATGACTAGACACTGGAGTGCATGGAATGCTGTTACCTTTTCCACTGAAGTGGTACCTGTTTATCTACTTGCAATTTTTTTTTCAAACTGCTAGGTTGGCTGGAACTGGGACAGAGATGGGAGCTCATTCCATTATGCAGCACTCAGTTCTCAAACTGCTGGCCTGCCAACCTTCCAGTCGTCAAATTCAGCATTTTAACTGCTATGCCACCGCAGTCCCTAATGGTTACTATTAGGTATACATTAAAATAAAACAAGGTTTGAAAGTACTGTGCATTAAAGTATTTCTTTGTCTGTGGTATACAGTGGCTGAACATTGAGGTGTATTTTACCAGATGCTTGAGGACAGGAACAGTGTGGTATACAGCTGCAGTACTGGTTTTCACTTCTTGCCATGCCTTATTAGGTCCCTTTCAAATCTGAAATGGGCTGCCAAAAGGCCTTGCTTTGTTTCTGTCTGCTACAAATTTCTGTTCTTATTGTTTCTTTATTTACAAGTAACAAGAAAATATAAACATTTTGGCAGTACTTCTATGGCTTTCTGAAATTCATCCTGCATCTAAGAGCTATTTATATGGTTTTAGGAACTTGCCTAAAATCAGCAAAGACCTAGGCTGGCAAATCAAAAATCATAATATCAGGGTAGTTTGAAAATTATCTTCTCAAGTTCAGAATTACCACACCTGTAGTTTGTCAGTGCATGAGAGAACAAGAGGAGAATTATCGCCAAACAAATCCTCATGTTTTCTCTTTCTTGCTCATATCTGCTTCATGAAGGAAGCCGTGAGAAAAGTAAGTAAAGGTAAAGGTTTCCCTTGCTCGAATGCCAGTCGTATCCGACTCTAGGGGTCAGTGCTCATCTCTGTTTCAAAGCCGAAGAGCCAGTGTTGTCTGCTTCTGCAGACATTTCCGTGGTCAGGTGGCAGGCATGGCTAGACACCGGAGCGCACAGAACGTTGTTACCTTCCCACCGAAGTGGTCCCTATTTATCTACTTGCAATTTCTTGCTTTCAAACTGCTAGGTTGGCAGGAGCTGGGACAAAGACGGGTTACCCATTTTTCTTTCTTGCTCATTTGGCAGCAGTTTAAATAGTTATGAATCAGTCCAAAAACCATTCAATCCCAAAATTATTATCTTTACAAGTATGGCATTTGCTTGATGGTGAATTACTTATTGCATGTGGAATTAAGCAACTTGGAGAAATTGTACTAGTTTTGATTCACAGATGGCAGCCTGACATGAAGACAGACTGCCAACAGTCCTGGAACAGGCAGACATTTCAAACTTAAAGATGCACTGTTCTCTCCCTACTCAATGTTGAAAGTAGCAAGGAGCTATTGTGCTCTTATCATCCTGTTTGGCTGCAGTTTTATCCTGTTTACATACCAGTGCCATTTGGTCGATCCTGAATGATAGTCAAGCTTGCCTGCCCACATTATGCTGGCAGAGAGCTTGAAAGTGTGAACATTGTATAACGTGCAATTTATTTAATGATTTTTTTATCTTTCAAATCTCTTCTGCTTATTGTTGAATAGGTGATTCAACTTGAGGTGTGACTTAATAAAAATGTTCAACGTAGCCATATTAGTCTGTGCAAGCATATTAGACAGAAAACAAAACAAAAAATGGAACAAAAATATTCTGGAACATTATGGACCAGTTACTATATTTTAATGTAAACTCTCCTGGATCAAGTACAGTTCCTCAGACATAAGAGATAAATTTTATGACCGCCATATTTGTGCACAAAGCAACAATGGTTGATAAATAAATGACTAGGCTAACAGGCTGTGAATAATGTCAGTTATCAGTCTACAACAGAGATCCTCAGGGTCGGGGGTGAGGGCCACGGCACCAGTAGTCTGGCCCCTCAACAGTCTGGGGGGGCATGAACCTTAAAAAGGTTAAGGACCCCCGATCTGCAAGGTAACAATATCTTAAGCACAAGTGGGTGGCTAATTGTATGTATCAATGTAGCATTTCACATTTGGTGATGACTTGATTTATATTGAGTCCTTGTAGGTAGGTCTCCAACATCTGTGTGTACGTTACCTTAGCTGTTTCTTTTTGAATTCTTGTTTTATGGGGGATTTCCCCCAGAAGAGATGACTTTCTAGTCATTAATTGATTGTCTGTGTAGATTGAAATACAGTAATACAGTAAAACCTCATATAACACTAAAACCTGGTTCCACAAGTCTTCGTGTTATATGATTTTTCGTGTTATCTGATCCTCTATGGGATCCATAGAGATACATTGTAACCACACAGGCTTTCGCGGTTGTTATCTGAAGCATCCCATAGGATCTTAATGTTATCTGATGCAATTCTTCCCCCCAGATTCCTTGATGTTATGCGATTTTCGTGTTATTCGATACTAATGTTATATGAGGTATTACTGTACCTCGGTTAACGTTTACCTCGGATAACGCTAAAATCGCATAACGTTAAGTAATCTGGGGAGGAGAATTGGATCGAATAACATTAAGGTCCTATGGGATAGATCGGATAACAACTGCTAAAGCCAGTGCAGTTACAATCTATCTCTATGGAGCTTTAACGCTATCCGATCCATCCCATAGGATTTTTAACCTGCATCGGATAACACTAAAAATCGGATAACACCAAGACTTGTAGAACCAAGTCTTAGTGTTATCCGAGGTATTACTGTACTGTATTCTGAAACCAGTTTTTGTGTTTTATTCATGATGCCAGATTTGTGTCCATTCTTTCTTTTGCACAGAAATTGTCCTCCTTGTCATAAGTACAGTACAGAAAGGCATTGTTGACAAAGGAGAGAATAGATCCCATTAGCAAAAGAACAAGTACACCTGCCCCTATGTTGCGGGTGACATTGTTGAGGCCTGTAATTGTGTTGCCAGAGTAGATTTGAAGACAGAGCTGGGAACTGGGTTTGTTGCAGGATTGAGTTCCCATTTTTGTATCAGTGTTGTATGGTCCATTTTGTGTCAATTGCTTGCAATTTAGAGGTTGTATGTAAGCAAGTATAGGTCTGCCACTAGGGTTTGGGAGAGTGAAGTACAGTATTCTTGTCAAGAATTGGTTGAAGATCATTCAATTCCCTTCTATTATAGTGCAAGAAAAAAAAAGTAGAAATGCATTAGTACTTTAATTTAAATGAACGGAAGTTAAGACACTTCATTTTGTGGTGGCTCAAGTGGTTAAGATGCTGAACTCACTGACTGGAAGTTTGGAGTTCAATTTCCGGGTACTACATGATGGAGTGAGCTCTCATCTCTGCCCCAGCTCCTGCCATCCTAAGAGTTCAAAAGCAAGAAATTGCAAGTAGATTAGTGACCACTTCAGTGGGGAGGTAAACAGCATTACATGCACTCTGGTGCTGAGGTATGTCTACCTCATGACCATGGAAACATCTGCAGATGCAGACAGCGCTGGCTCATTGGCTATAAACAGAGATGAGTGCTGTACCCTAGAGTCAGATACAACTGGCTTTTGAGCAAGGGCAACCTTTACTAAAATCTATAATTTTGGTGGTTAGCACAGGAAAACATTTAGCCTTGTCAAGTGCTATATTACGATAGCCAAATACATAAGTAATAGTAATCCTTAATTATAGCAGCCGAAATTTAAAGTACAGATTATGCAAAAAATTCTCCTACATTTTGAGTACAATACTTCAAAGAAGCAGGTGTGTCAAGCTATTTTTCAATGAGAACTGTAAAATTAAATGGATTTTTACATATAGTTGAGATTATTGCCAGCTTCCAACTAAAAGAATGAGGTTCAGGGCATAGTTGAACAATGGAAGTTGAATTAGTATATGAATTGGTGTCAGGGACTTGATCTGATCAGTGGGCTATAGTTTGGGCACCCCTGCTATAGAGGGAGTCTTCACTGAGCTACCTTTTCAGTGGAGCATTGGGGTGATTCCCAGGAAGCTGTGAGATTGAGGGTACATTTTTCCTATTTTTTCAGACAATAGAACGACAGTAGAAAGACATCTTGTTTGACTTCTGGTTTCTGTTCTCCAAGTCCCAGAAGCTTGCCTAGTAGGTTCTAGACCACATATTTACATGTTGTGTTTATGAACTTGTAACTTTATATGTGTTTGTGAACCTCCCCGAGTCATTCCAACCGAGTAGGGCGGTATTATTATTATTATTATTATTATTATTATTATTATTATTATTATTATTATTATTATTATTATTATTATTATTATTATTAATGGCTTGAAATCATAGAATTCCACAAACTCCACTTCTACCAGGATCTGAATCTCCTGATCTCAGTCTGGCGCTCTAACTACTATACCTATTGTATTCTTGAAGGGATTTTCAGTAAGGGGAAGACAGTGTGTTGAAGTGAGGCTGAGGCATTCATGTCAAGAAGGCACGTATTAGAAACCAAGATGAGCCCTACACATTGGAGTGCTGCCGCTTCACTGTCTACAGTGAGTTTATCTCATAGGCCAAGAACTTACTCCACCCTTGCTCAGAAATATTGTAGCCAGTGTGTGCTAGTAGGTATTTGACCAATGAACCAGTTACTCAGTTCACATCTTCTTGTGATCAGATTGGGCTTTTGCGCTTTGCTACTGTTGAAGTCACTTTGATGTCAGTAGCATTACAACAGAGTATTACTTGTATGTGATTAACTTCATTATTCCTTTGCACTTAGGTCTTTCTGAAAAGGACCCTTTCTGAGAGGCTTCATTCATGCCAAGCTACTTTTTAAAGAAAGGGGAGGGTTTATTTAAATGTTCCCATTTTCTGCCTGATAGCAGCAAGTACTTCCCCTCCACTCATAAGCAACTCCATATATTTAGCAAAAGGGCTTGCTAGTAGAAGTAGCAGTAGTCTCTTCCCCCCATCTATCACTACACATCTGCTTCCCTCAGTTGATCCAAGCAGAACAAGATCCAGAGTAGATGCCAACTAATACAGTATATATTTCAGCCTAATGTTAGGAAGATGTGCCTGTTCTGCTGTGTGAATTCTGTAGCTGCAATTTTCTAAAATGGCAGACACACAATTAAAGATACACTAGTACCCTGAATAATGTTATGACTTGGTTCCACAAGTCCCGTCGTTATCCGGTTTTTAACGTTGTGCGATACATTGAACACACAATGTTAAAAAAAGCCCTGTTTCCCTGGAGGCTGCAGGAAGCCAGAACGTCGGGATTTGAATCCTGACATTTTGGCTTGCTGCTGCCTCCAGGGAGGTGGGGGAACTTTGGAAACAGCTTGGAGCGGGTCCCCACACCTCCCTCGACCCGGCCGGGGGGGGGGGGGTCAGAGACCCCAAAATTGGTAAAAAAAAAGTACGTTTTTTTTACCAATTTGGGGGTTTCTGACTCCCCCGCCGGGTCCAGGGAGGTGGGCAGACCTGATCCAAGGTGTTTCTGGGCTTCCCCGACGTCCTGAGCCAGTGCAGCAAGCCAGAATGTCAGAGTTCGAATCCCGACATTCTGGCTTGCTGCACTGGCTCAGGACGTCGGGGAAGCCCAGAAACAGCTTGGAGCGGGCCCCCACACCTCCCTGGACCCAGCAGGGGGGTCAGAAGCCCCAAAATTGGTAAAAAAAACACGTTTTTTTTACCAATTTTGGGGTCTCTGACCCCCCCCCCACCGGGTCCAGGGAGGTGTGGGGGCCCGCTCCAAGCTGTTTCCAAAGTTCTCCCACCTCCCTGGAGGCTGCAGCAAGGCAAAATGTCAGGATTCGAATCCCGACATTCTGGCTTGCTGCAGCATAAAAGAGGGTGGGGGAACTTCAAAAATAGCGTGCATCAGCTCTAGGGAGGTCGGGAGACCCGATGCGCGCTATTTTTGAAGTTCCCCCACCCTCTTTTATGCTGCAGCAAGCCAGAATGTCGGGATTCGAATCCTGACATTTTGCCTTGCTGCAGCCTCCAGGGAGGTGGGAGAACTTTGGAAACAGCTTGGAGCGGGGCCCCACACCTCCCTGGACCCGGCGGGGGGGGGTCAGAGACCCCAAAATTGGTAAAAAAAAGTCCAAAAATCTTGTCACTTTATACGGTTTTAGCGGTATATGATACTCACATTATACGGGGTATTACTGTATTGTGATAGCTCTTGAGTTTGGTGTCAAAATGTAGCATTTCTTAAGGTTAGGAAGGGTAGAACTATTAAGAGGCACTGTTACCATCGATATGAGCTAACGTGGGAGTCACCAAACTTTTTGCACCACAAACCTGTTTCATGCTAAACAATCACACTGCACACAGGTGGGTGGCGGTGCCTCACCATAATTAAGCAATGTGGCGTAGGGGCCCGTCCACCTGTCTATCTGCTGTGTCTGAAGCCTGTGCTCCTGCTCCGTTCACCGGGCAGACATGGCAGAGCACGTTGAGGACAGAAGGCTGCGATCAGGGCTCCCAGTGCCACCCACCCCTGCGGCCCGGTTCAGGACAGCCCGTGGCCCACTACTGGTCCACGGCTGAGTGGTTGGGGACCCCTGATGTAGTGGGTATGGTGGCAGAATAAGAGCACAGTCTTTCTGATTGGCCACTGTCTCTTAGTCTGATGTTGTGTTTTCGTGTCAGAGATTACTCTGTGTTGAAAGGATTTTTGCAGGGGATGCCCGAATGAGGCTCCTTTCACGTCTCCTATCATGCAGCTCTTGGGGAATCAAACCCTGTGCTTTCAGTCTCCAAACCCAGTGCTTTTACTCACTGAGGAGCTGTACCTTCACTAAAGTGTTTGGTGTAGATAAGGTGGTAATGGGGAACCACTTGCCATTCTATGTTCCTGAGAGAAAGAGTGCATACATATTTAATTACTATGAGTTAAAGAAAAATATTATTTATTAATTATTTTAATAGTAACGTTTTGAACATGTGTCATTTGAAATGCTTTATGACAAAGTATTCCAAATTTGCATGCAATACAACAAATCATTGAGACACTCTTGCATTAGCTCATTCTTATATGGCATGTTTCAAACCTGCACATGAGTATTATTTCTTCTGGTAAAAGCACAAGGGAATTTAAGATGGCTGCAAAAAGCCATCTACTCCCCCTCCACTACAGTCCAGCAAGTTCAGCCTTGGGTAGGCATCATCCAAGAGACTGAATAGCCCTGTCAGAAACGAATGCACTTTGGATATGATGGAGCTTGAGGTAGGAGATAAAACAGAAAGAGAGCTTGTATAGTTTAGGTGTGTGTTTAAGTCAGGGGTTCCCATACTTTTTACACTGCTGAGTGGACCAGATCATGTCCCCTCCCCGGAAGCAGGCGCATTTATGGCTATCATAAATGTGCCCACTCCCACATTTATGATAGCTGCGGGCACATTTACAGCTGATATAAACACACCCACTTCTGGAAGTTGTAAAGATGGCAGCAGGCCACATGAAATGGTGCTACATGCCGGGTCTGGCCCACAGGCCGTAGTTTGGCCACCCCTGGTTTAAGTGTTTAAAGTGTTGGATTGAAGCTTCAGAGATCTATATTCTATGTCCCACTGAGTCATGAAATTCACTGGCTGTCTTAGCCAATTGTTTTCTCTCTGGCTTGCCTCACTGGGTTGTTATGGGGCCAAAGCAAAGAGGAATACAGCCATGTGTTTTGCCTTGAGCCAACCAGCAGGAAAGTCAGACATGAATGTTGCTAGTTATTTTTAGTATGTGTTAGTGTTCAGCTCATCAAAAGTAGTCACTTACGAAGATGCTTTCCACTCCCACTAGACACCTTTTAGCATTTCCAGTGTTTATTCTCTTCAAATTCAGTCACAAAGTTTCCAGAGCATATTGTCAGTGTTGTCCTTTTTTAAATTTAAAATGATCAGTGATTCTTCTTCTGTCACTGGTGGCAGAAACACATGCTGTGTGTTGCATAATGTTTAATTTACTGTGCCTTCTTTACAGGGAAATCATCTTTGACTATTCAATTTGTGGAAGGCCAGTTTGTTGATTCATATGACCCCACTATAGAGAACAGTAAGTACTGCTTTCCCATACATGGGCTTCTTTCTTACTAAACTTGCATCTGCTTGCTTGCTAGATTGTTTGTTTGTTTGATTGATTGATTGATTGATTACTCTATTCCTGCAAAGGCAGTTAAGAGCAGTTTGCCTTTAACTTTTCCCAAACCTTTTAAAATATTGAATGAAGCCTGGGCTTCCTTAAAAAAATTGCCAAAATGTTCACAGCAGTTATTCACATTCTTTTGCCATTGCCAGCATCATTGCTTCATAAACCTCATGCAGTAAACACATATTGTGTCAATCCACCTAACCGGCTACTCAGACAAATTGCATTTTCCCAGGTATTGGATGGGGATCAGCTTTGTAACCATGTGTAAAAAAGTAAACATTTTGTAACCTTGATTTCATTCTGCTGTGTATTGGTATTAACTCAATGTGGATATCAAGTTTTGGTCACTTTTGTATCTTGTTTTCTTCCGGAATGCATTCTAGTAGAAGTACAGTGGTACCTCGGATAACATTTGCATCAGATAACGCTAACATCCGATAATGTTGGGGAATCTGAGGCAAACATTTGCATCGCACAACGTTAAGATAATGTTGTGCGATGCAAATGTTTGCCTCAAATTCCCCAACATTGAGATTGCTTGCTGTTAGGTTTGTGTTTCTCTGGGAAAAGGCTAACAGCAAGAGATTCGCCCTGCCCACCCTGTTGTTTCAGCAGGGGAAGCAGGGCAAATCTCTCTGCCTTTGGGTTGGGGGTTAAACCAGGGCCCATGTTCTACCCCCAACGCAAAAGCAAAGGGTAACAGCGAGGGATTCGAGATTTGCCCTGCCCACCCTGTTGTTTCAGCAGGGGAAGCAGGGTGAATCTCTCGTCTTTGCCTTTTGCCTTTGAGTTGGCGTTGAACCGGATTTTTTTTTTAACATTCTGGGATCAATGAATCACACAACGTTAAAAACCGGATAATGTTAAGACTTGTGGAACCAAGTCTTAACGTTATCCGAGGTACTAGTATAGTAGTTTGACTACCAGTCTGTTTGTGAAGTCTTTAGCCTCAGCTATCTTGTGCTGGCAAGTCAGTCACTTATGGCAATCCTTTTCAGAGTTTGCTAGGTAGAGAATATCAGAAATGGTTTACTATTCCCTTCTTCTGGTGCCGTTCTGGGACTGCCCATCATTGGGAAGCTTGCCCATGCAGGCTAGTTCTTCTCCTAGGAGGCATAGTGGGGAATTGAATTCATAACATCTGGTTCCATAGCCAGATACATAGTTCATTAAGCTATCCAACCAGCTGTCTTTAGCCTAGGGCTCTCTAATATAGTGTAATACTCACTGTGGTTCTTTGGTATATTTATAGAAAATTATAAATCAAGTTATAGATTATAAGCCAACCTTTGATGTCTAGCTACACATTCATTTTATGGCTGTCCTCTGAATAAGCACCACTTAAGCCCATCTTTAGCTGATGTTCTCCAAGAATTCAGACTGCAGTTGTCATCATCTTTGACCATAGGCCATGCTGGCTGCACTAGTGAGGCTTATTGTCCAAAATATTGACCTGAATACTGTACTGGGTATCTTCTCTTTTCCCCCCAATTTATTTAAAATGGAAAGGAGTTTCTTAATTTATTTTTCTGGAATAGTCATAGTGATGTCAATGTTGTTCCTGCACGGATAATGTTAATTAAAGGGCTGTGGTGGCTCAGTGGTTAAGAAGTTTGCCTTGTTAGCTGGAAGGCTGGCAAGTCGGCAGTTAAAGACCTGGGTACTGCATGATCGATTGAGTCTCTGTCCCAGCTCCTGCAAACCTAGCAGATCAAAAGCAAGAAATAGCAAGTAGATAAATAGGGACCACTTTAGTGGGAAAAGATCTTGGGGACATGAAAGGAGCCTCATCCAGACATCCCCTCAGCAGAGCTTCTCTAGCAACAATCCTGTTAACCCAGAGTAATTTCTGACACAATATTATTATTATAATGGATTGGGTAGACAGACCTGCATGTGAAATACTAAACTGTCTTTTATTTTTCCAGCATTCACAAAATTGATTACAGTAAATGGGCAAGAATATCACCTTCAAGTAGTTGATACAGCTGGGCAGGTAAATGATTTCTGTTGTTCAGGATGTATTTCATGTGTTAACATCTTAATATTGAAGAATTGTTAAAAATATATGGAGGAGAAAACACTTTTACCCAGAAATTATTCTTGATCCACTGTCTATTGTTTGGTTTTAGATTATATGGAAGCAAAATTTAGAAAGAACACGAGTGTGTCTTTTTGTGGTTGTTATGTAGTTATAGTTATTATATAGCTCTTATATCACCACTTATGACAGATAACAACAAATAAAAGCAGTAATAAAATATAAACTAAAAATACATTATAAGAAATACAGACAAGTACAGCATCACGAAACACGATATATGTCCAGTCAAATACCAGCTTCAACAACAACAAAATTTTGCCATTCTACATAACATCGTAATGATGGGACCAAATGAGCCTGTTGGACAAACATCCATTTGGGCTGCAACTTTATTTTGTCATTGCATAGTAATTATAAGTTAATTTTTCCCACAGTTCACCATAGTCCCTCATTAAAACTCCTTAAGTAAACTTAAACTTTGCATAAGCACATCATGCCAGTAGAATGTCAGCCTTTCTCTGTTGTGTATTTTCAGGTGGGCTATTGCTGTTACTCTGAACATTTGTATAGGAATAGTAATCCTTCCATTATGCAAGGAATTCAGTGGAATGCAAGACAGAACTCTGAAAAGATGTTGATAATGTGCATGCAGTCATACTACTTCAGTAATCCAAGGATTTAAAACGCTTAATCTTAGCTCGTTGTTCAAGCTTTTTAATAAGCTTCGGGGGTTACAGAACATTACAATGCAGTTTTATCTTTTGACAGGATGAATATTCAATATTTCCTCAGACATATTCCATAGATATTAACGGCTACATTCTTGTTTACTCAGTCACGTCAATAAAAAGGTAATCCATGCTTCCTGTTTGCTTTTGAAACAATGCCTTCCTTTGTATTGCTGGCTTTTGAATGCTTCAGGTTTTCTGCAGCTAAATTGTATTGTTTCAGATGCTGCAGTGCTCAAATTTAGCCGTCTGGCTGATGGACAGACATGATGAGATTTATAGTTCCATGGTCTCTGGACTACTGTACGTTTCTCACCCCTTCTGAACACTTCTTAAATTTGTCTAAATATTTCCAGGGCTGAATTTGTGCCACTCAGAAGAACTGTATTGTGTTGTTATGTGCTTGAAACTTCAAGTTTACATTGCTTCTGTGGCATTTTGAATATCACAAAGCATGAACTAAATTAAGAAGTAATATAAAAGTATTGGAACCCCTAAGAAGGTGAACTGAATAGTATTTTAGGGAGTTGATTATGTTTTCTACCAATCCAGCTTAAAATTAGGCACGTCCACTATTATAAACCGTAAACTACAAGAGATTCACATACCTGAAAATATTTACTGTGTGTTAACTACTCTGTATAAAAATACTTACTATAAAACCTGGTTTGCTGTGAGGCTTGACTATACAAAATGTCATGTGTTGAGTAGGAATCATTATTGCTATTATTTGTTGGTACCCCACCTTCTTTGATTCATGGTACCAGCCAAAATTATAATACCATCTTTTAAACATTTGTACATACTAGTTACCGGTAGATTTCTGTGCTGAAACAAAATCATCTTGCACTGCCTCAGCCAACCTACAGCCAAACATTCTAGATAATTTGCAGTTTTTAAGCATTCTGGTAGCTTTAGGTGATCTTTATTTTTAAATTACAATTTCTGATGAAACTACTCCTGCCACCCCATTCTGGTTGTAGGGCTTTTTCATATCTGAAAATTTCCTGCACTTTGTATTGGCTGGTAGATTTCAAAAAATATAAGACTCCAAATTTGTTTCAAAGTTGAATTGTCCGCTCATTTGCTGTTAGCTGTTCTTGTCTCATGAAAGAGAAAATGGCGCCATCTTAAAGGATTTAATGCTTGATAACCTTAAGCCTATTACTGTCAGTTAGGGATTACCCAAGTGAAGGCCAAGTGGTTGAAGGCCACTCATTTATGGGGTTATCTTATGAGTTTACTAACCTACAACTATCAAGCAGCCAGTGTAAGTCGGGAGGGGTTGATCCGTTTGCAGAGGGCTATTACAGCCCAGGCAGATCTGCTTACTAGCAGGCGGCACCTGTTAAAGTATTGTAAGGCACAGCAGTGGGCAGGAGTTTAATGAGAAGAGTAATCTTGGCTTAGTAATAATAGTGAGGCATTCTTCAGTGCTAGAAATTTCCTTTCTTTGGCCTGCTTTTCTGCAATGGAACTCAATTATCACTTTTTCATATACAGTAATCCCCCGGATAACGATTGAATTGGATAACGCTAGAATCTGATAACAATGCAAGGTTTTTGGAAGTTTTTGGAAAAAACTTGCATCGGATGACAATTCATTAGCGTTATCCGAGGCAATGGTCTGCGGGGGGGGGGGGGGATGGTTTGGCTAGAACTTCTACCCAAACTACCCCCCCCCTCACAGTTATTTCTGCGACTGCAGTAGGGTCGGGGAAAGGCGTGTGAATGAAGAACAGGTGAGGGAATCCCCAGCACACATGCTGGGGATTCCCTCACCCCTCTTCATGCACAGCACTTGTAGCTTGGAATGCAGGAAGGTGGGGGAGGAAGAGGCACAATCTCGTGCCTCTCCCCCCCCCCGACCTTCCTGCACTCCAAGCTGGGGGGGGGGGGTTGGGGGGAAATACCCACCCACCCGCAAGGGCAGTGACTACCCTTGCCGGGGGGGTTATTTTCCCCCCAACCCCCACGCTAGCTTTAAAAGCAAAAAATCAGAAGGAAAGAGACCTCTTCCTCCCTTACCTTCCTGCATTCCAAGCTATAAGCACTGTGCATGAAGAGGGATAAGGGAATCCCCAGCGTACGTGCTGGGGATTTCCTCAACTGTACTTCATTCACAGTGACTGCAGTAGGGTCAGGGGAAAGGTGCACACCTTTCCCCGACCCTACTGCAGTCGCAGAGATCGCTTTGGGGGTGTGTGTGGATTGGGTAGCCCAATCCACACACACACACCCCAGCGATGACTTTAGGGACAAACCGCGCGGTTTGTCCCTAAAGTCAGGGCTTTTTTTTAGCATTGTTCGATGCATGCATCGGACAACGCTAAAAATCGGATAACGTCATGACTTGTGGAACCAAATCATAATGTTATCTGGGGTTTTACTGTATGTATATTCTTGGCTATAGGGTGGCTAGAAAGACAGGGTGAGAATTTACAACTAATCCGAATAACAACCAGATATCATCTACTATTGCTCGTTGTAAAAAGGCATATTGGTTTGTATACTTCTCTGTTATGCAAACCAACCACCCTGTACCTGAGGTGTATAAATTGATACCATGAAGTTTCACTCCTATGTTTGATGAAGTAGACTTGATCCACAAAAGCTAACATTAAAAACAAAGCAGTTAAGTCTTTAGAGTTCTACAACGTTTTTGTTTTGCTTTGTCTACTGTCTGATTTGCTAGAACGGGTTGGCCAAACTACGGCCCGTGGGCCAGATCCAGCCCACAGCACCATTTCATGTGGCCCACCACTGCCTTACGTAAAAAGTCTGTTCCATAGGCTTTTGCTTAAATTGGTTTTTTATGTAACTCGAAGCAAACCCATAGGAAATTGTGTTACATAAATTTATGTAACTCGGGACATATATATAAATTGGGACATGGTTTTAGCACAAAATCATTATGTAAGTCAAATTTTATGTAAGTTGGGGCATTTGTAAGTTGGGGTTTTACTGTACTTAGAATTTTTCATCTTGCAAGAGCATTTTATCTTGAGCAGCCTGCTTTACTTTAAAGCTACCAAGCGGGTGCTCCCTGGGTCATAATCTACTCACAAAATGCAAAGAGCTTGGAATGACTTCTGCTTTCCTGCTTCAAGCTTTTCCTGGTAGTCGACTGTTTCGGATATAAAGTGGCTTATAAAGAGACATCTCTGTCCTCTGCAGGAATATAGGTCACTGGGTCTAAAATAAGGATTATAACTGTGTCACCATCCAAATGGACCACAAATCTCCATCCCTCACCATTGACTATGCTAAGTGTGGTGAACAGGATGTGTGTTTCAACAATCCTGGTCCTCAGCCCTACTCTAAAATGTAGATTTTCTGCTTTATTTCCCAACCTATCCATTTTCATTGTAAATTAAATTCTTTGTAATTTCCCTACTTTGCTTCAAAGCTTACTGAATCAAATACTTTTATAACTCTTTATGAAGCAGATACTGGTTGTCTCCCTTTAAAAGAAAAGCTGTGTGTAGGTATTTTAAATAAATATACATTAACTACCCTGCACTTGTTTCAGTTCAAAATTGTTCAAGTTTCCTGTATCTAATTTAAAAGCCCATTTTGATATTGCAGAAGTCACTGCACTCTTTATCAACTTTGCATACTGTGCCTTCAAACATTTCTCTACTTGAATGGAAGCATTTTTAACTTGCAACAGTACCCATTTTTTTCCTTTGCTTTGTGGCCCATTGATGAGAGGTGAAGGAAGAAGGTGAATTCAGGACTTGTGCGTCCCTCATTTTGGTGGTTCTTTTTAGATTGCTTTTGTTAAGCTAGAGTTCTGCCATTGGCGTCACAGATTGTTTTCTGTAGAAAACAATCATAGATTTATGTCATCGATTGTTTTCTGTATCCATGAACAGTCAGTCACAATTATTTTCTCTGCTTCTGTTTATTTTGCTACACAAAAATGAAACATTCACCCAATTGATTGGCCATAATCTAGCCTTTTCTCCTTTATGTTTTAAGAACACTATGATGGAAACTGGTTTAGCATCTCCTCCAGGGTTGCCCAAATTATTGCCTGTGGTGCCTAATAATTCAGCCCACGATGCTCTCAGAAGCAGAAGTAAAATGTGCATACACAAAACGCCCTAAACCACCTGTGGCTGTTGTAAACACGTTTATGAGAGCCATGGGTGCATTTATGGCAGCATTTTGCGCGTGCGTGTGTGTTCTTACTTCTGCTTCCAGTGGGAGGAACCATGTGACTGGCCTGCTCAACCACATGACCGTCGCACAGCCCGAAAAGTTTTTGGCACCCCTGTCTATCCCATTGTGTTCATGGAGTTTGCCTTTATTTTATCGGGTCTTGTTCAAGGGAATGTTCTAATGGATTAGCAACTACAGTATTGCACAAGGAACATAGCTGCTTGGGAAGCGATCTGGCATATAACAGATTTATGACTGATTTAATTATTTAAATCAGTGATGGCGAACCTTTTAGAGACCAAGTGCCCAAACTGCAACCCAAACACCATTTATTTATCGCAAAGTGCCAACACAGCAACAGGGGAGGAAGGAAATGCTCCCATTGGGCTGCTGGGCAGAGGGGCGGGGCAAACTGTGCCAGGGTAACTGCATGGGTGCCCACAGAGAGGGCTCCGAGTGCCACCTCTGGCACACGTGCCATAGGTTCGCCACCACTGATTTAAATGTTTAGTCTCAACAGGATTTATTACTCAATAGTATTACCTCTTATTTTCTAAAGAAAATGAAATTCATATAAAACTCATCTGGATCTATCTTCTCATGGAAAGGCTGGCATACAGACCTCCTATTCTCATTCTCAGTTATGTAAACACAAAGGGGAAGCATTATTATTTGTTTTTTCACTTAGATTTTCAAGGCACTTAGAACTCATGAGAGTTAAATAAAGTAGCATTTCTTTGAGGCTTTAATGTCTACATAATTGTAGGCTGAGTAAAAATATAAGAGGATGCAAATGTTGGAAACTATGTATGAGGACATCCTTTTATTTTACAGTTTTGAAGTGATTAAAGTTATCCATGGCAAGTTACTGGATATGGTGGGAAAAGTACAGTAAGTATTAAGACTCATTTCATTCCATTTTTCATTTTGCTATTGCATTATTACTCCTCATAAATTAGCTTCTGCTCTGAAACTGATCTTTGTTTTGTTGTCTTTATTCCATAGGATCCCCATTATGTTGGTTGGAAATAAAAAAGACCTACATATGGAACGGTAGGGAATATTTATTTTAAGACTTGGTTACATTTCTGTTAAAATTAAGGCTGGGAAGAAAAAGACCCTGATAGCCTGCAGAGCATGGAATCGGCCTGCCATAAAAGTTTTCATGCAGATGATTATCGTTGATGCATCACCTCAGCTATAAGAGTTTCTTTCCATCTCATTCTTCCCTCTCCTGGTCCTTTGCCTGAGCTCATAAATTCAACTAAGTTTGGAACATCAGCCACTCACTGACCTACTTAAAGGCAGACAGCCATTTCAGAGCGCCAAGAACAAGCTATATTTAGTACATTTGTGTCCTGCCCTTCTTCCAAAAAGTCTCAGGGCAGCCTGGCTAGGTTATCCTAGTTCATCCCAGCCTAATGAGGTAAGGTAGGTAGCTGAATCAAGGTGGCCTAATGAGTGGCAGGGAGTTCTAATGTTGGCTGAAAGGGATAGCCAACATTGCTTGCTCTCTGATCTTTCAAATACCAGTGTGACAAGCAGTTTGTATTGCTCCCATAATTTCGCAACTACAGTCTTTTTTTAAATTGGACTAATTGTGGAACAGAATCTATTTTTAATCTTGAATCTCTTTGATGATCCCTAAACCTCTGGGGTAAAAGCCTGGGCCAGTCAAGTGCATTTATATTTAACTTGTTCTTTCTTTATTCGTGTCAGATGCACCACCAGCATGTATGATAGCATACAAAGCTAAAATTAACACATCTAAAAACAAAATAGAATTAAAAAAGGGCTAGATGACATCCGCCAACTCAACACCATTTCCTCTTGCCAACATAAGGTCCTCCTCAGTGTGCGTTGAGGGGCATCATGTGCATTTCATCATATGGGAGATAGTTTGTACTTCTCTGCATTTACACACGCCATCGTCTACAAGGAAACCCCATTTTCTCAGATTAGCCCTTGATCTTCCTACCCTTGTACACAATCTATTGAAAGCTTCCCACACAGGCCATGGTTGTTCTTGGCCAGGCAGGAGAGAGTCATGTGGTTCTGCCCAGTTATCTGGTAGCTCCTTGCTCACCTTCCATAGTTCTAAGGTAGTCTGTGGGGGCTGGTTGTTTGGAGGGGCAGAAGTTGTGAGGAAGCGATGCCTTGATTTCATTCTCTGCTTTGGTGGTTGGTGATCAAATAGCACATGTGTTCCCAAGGAACTTGCTTTGACCCACTCTTTCTGAGCAGCACTTTCTCGACGGAATTTTGGTGGAGGGATGCCAGCTAAGTAATGCACTTTTTGTTTCGGGGTTGGTTTTAGGCATCCTGTGACCAATCTCACTGCTTCATTTAGGGTCACATTCACCTGCCCTGCATGCTTTGATCTGCACCACACTGGGCTAGCCTACTCTCTTGCAGAGTAACATAAAGAGTTCCAAAGCAGATAACTAAGTTGATTTTAGTTAGAATACCTCTTTCAGTTGTTAGTACATAGTGGCTTTAAATGCCTAAATGTTGGATGTAACAATGGATTAAACAGCGACTCCAAGTTTACTTTATTATACTTCTCTTTCCCTTGTCTGCTACTTAGGCTTTTTTCTCTTTGCATGGTTTATCTGTCTTGCTTCTTCCCTGTTTTTATCCCTTAATGCCCTCTGTCTGAGCTTCTTTAAGCCATTGAGGACGAGCCTCCACAAGCTTCTGCCTTCTTTGACTACAAAGTGCTTCTGGGTGAACAGTCCTGATGTTGTGTAGTGAAATCCTATGGATTCTGTGCCTCAGATCTGTTCTGGGTCTATTAGTTTTTCCCAGCAAGGCAGAAATGAATAAGCATTCATGGTGCTTTTTCCTTGCTCAATCTGAAGAAAGCTGATTTTTTTCTTCTCCCATTAAAATCAATGGAAGGGAGGCCTCTGAGATTGTTTTCTTGCTTATTCATTCATATGAATAAATTTAAAAACATGGCTGGCGGGGCAGGTATGGGGTCTTTATGGTATCATGACCCCAGCTCACTAGTTAGTTTGAGCTCCCTCTCTCCCTTGGTCTTTTAATCTTTTATCTCTGGGATTTAGTTTTTAATGGGTTTGGGTTGTATTGTGTTTGCTTTTTTGTGATATGTAAACCACCCTGGGTCACCCTGGTGAGGAGGGCGGTATAGAAATATGAATGAGTAAATGAATAAATAAATAACACTAAAATACTCTTGGCAGTTTATAGCATAAATTACAAACATACAGTAATACCTCGGATAACACTAAGACTTGGTTCCACAAGTCTTGGTGTTATCCGATTTTTAGTGTTATCCGATGCATGTTAAAATCCTATGGGATGTATCGGATAACGTTAAAGCTCCATAGAGATACATTGTAACCGCACAGGCTTTAGCGGTTGTTATCCGATACATCCCATAGGACCTTAACGTTATTCGATCCAATTCTCATCCCCAGATTACTTAACGTTATGCGATTTTAGTGTTATCCGAGGTAAACGTTATCCAAGGTATTACTGTATCTCTAAAAACATTTACTGTATTAAAACACAATTAAACAAGTTATAAAGCAATCACACTTCTATACTGCCCCATAGTGCTTAGTGCACTGCATTTTGCCCCCAACATGTTGGGTACTCATTTTACCAATCATGGAAGGCTGACTCAACCTTGATCCCTGGTCAGGATTGAACTCACAACCTTTTGGTTTCAGTACAGCAGTTTAACCATTGTGCCACCAAGTTATGTTAGAAGCACCAAATTAAAACCTTTTAAAAGCAAAACAGGAGCAAATGAAACATGTGCCAGTTCTCATTAGAAGACATTTAGTAGGCAGGAATGTTTTGCCCTTGAGAACAAAAGAGGAATCTTCTCTTTTACATTGTAGGAAAGGCTGACTTGGTGAAATATCAATTTCTTTTCATCACAGGAGGGTGTCCCTGTGGTTATAAAAGGGTAGAGTTCATTGAATCCCATTTGCTAATCAGTAAAAATAAGCTGTTTCCCTGGTGCTGAGTTCTAAACTTTTTTCAGTCCACTTTGAATCAAAGCATTTATACATTTGAAATGAACTGGACATCTGAATTATAGTAAAGGACAAGATTTAGATGGTTACCTGCTGTGTGCTATTTCCTTTTGTAATAATACACTCTCCAAATCATGGCCCGTTCAATGGATAGGCAGCCATACGAATGAATATGGCATTTACATCATTGTTATTCCAAATCTGTGTGCCCAGAATAATATAGAGCAATGTACTTGTCATCCTGCTGTCATACGTAATTGAAAACAATGCCTGACTTGTTGATGCCAACCAGATGTAGCCTTCACTTGAGACATCCATGTCATTTTGTGATCTAAATGAGCTTTAGCTTTCATTATACGGTCTAATAATGCATTCAAGTCTCTTTCCTTCAAAACAAGATGTTACTTGCATAACTCTCATAAAAATGAATATAAACCTTCTCCATGAAATGCTGATAAATCCAAAACTGTACAAATCGCTTATCTTAAAGTCTGACAGTGTGCATTGTCACAGTGGGCCATGCGATGCTTTCCGACCAGTTAAGCACCAACTGGAACCTGAAATCTTAAACCTTACACTATCAGGCTTTCTAGGTTCAGAATTCACTAAGTATCTGTTTTGTTTCCCTCCCCTTAGGGTGATCAGCTATGAAGAAGGGAAAGCTTTAGCAGAATCCTGGAATGCAGCTTTCTTGGAATCCTCTGCTAAAGAAAACCAGGTGGGAAATTTGCTTTGAAGTACTGTGGTTGCAGCAAAAAAATGTTTCTCAAATATATGTTCATCTGACAACCTTTTCTAGCCTTCGCCCTCGAGATGGGTTGAACTATGAGCCCCATTCTGAGGATGATAGCTATTGTGAAAAGTTGTCATAGTAAATAGGAGAGAAGTGTTGCCCTTGGAGCAAGTCTTACAAGCCGCGAATTAGTTAGCTGTGTGGTGGTAAAAGCTTGAAGTACTGTGGTTGCAGCACATTTTGGTCTGGCCAGACATCCCGCTACGGTAATGGAGTAGATTGTACAGCCAGCGACTCAATGATCAGTGTCAGGCAGTGGTTAACTAACCTGACTCCCTAAAGGGGCCAATGGCTACGGGCAGATGAGCCCCTTTAGGTGGGGTGATGGTCCCCTCAGTGGAGGAAATGCCACTGGAAACCATCCTATTGGGTCCAACGGCAAAGTCAGCAAAGGAGGAACCACTTCACTATTTTGATTCCCAGCGGTCATGGAGGCCATGCCAGATGGACTGGATGTGAAGGTGCACCTTGGTAATACCCTCAAGGCTGTGGCAGTCCATTGCCATGTCTCGTTTCATACATGCCGTAGGACAGTGATGGCAAACCTTGGCAGTCCAGCTGATCTTGAACTTTAATTCCCAGAAGCCCTGATCAGCAGGAGTGCTAGTCTGGGCTTCTGGTAAATGAAGTCCAAGAACCCCGGAGTATCAAGGTTTGCCATCACAGCTGTAGGAGATGGCTTTGTGATCATTGTGTGTGGGTCACTTCATGGCAAGCTGCAATCCACCTTAAACAAATTCATGCCAGTGGCATTTTTCCTGTTTGTCACTCTTCTTTCACACATCCATGAACTGTGAAAATGATTTTGGGCGGGCGGGGGGGGGGGGGGGCAGGAAGTATTATCGGACACGAGTAGCAGCCGACGACGGTAACAGCAGTTAACTTAGACACTAGCATCTCTTTGACTTTTTCCTGACCTTAAGAGTGCAAGCATGACAGCAAATGATGAAACCTCCAGGGAACTACCTGTCACATGTCCTATACAGTCATAAAATAATTTTGTAATGACAACTGCTTAAAACTAGAAGTAAAATCAGCATGAAGGGAGAGGTAGAGTGGAAACCCAAACCTAATGTGCATTTTCCCACAGGCCATTGTTGGAGCAGAATAGACTATACCTTTTTAGTGTGCCGGTTAGGCACGCTCTAATATTCTAACATTGAAGGTATCAACTAAGAAGATTGAAAGTTTGAACTAAAGCAATTCACCACTTATTTCTTATTT
Organism: Furcifer pardalis; assembly: GCA_030440675.1. Lineage (NCBI taxonomy): Eukaryota > Metazoa > Chordata > Lepidosauria > Squamata > Chamaeleonidae > Furcifer > Furcifer pardalis. The sequence goes on from CP126897.1 coordinate 103,946,096, forward strand.
AAAGATAGCAGAGCTTCTCTTTTCCAAAATGTCATGAAGGACATACCAGAGTGCTTTGCACAAAAACTATATTCTCATTTTCCTTCTAGATTAAAGAGACAATAACAAGAAGTGAAACTTCCATAGATGAATATTTTGATTGAGTCAGTGCTGTTGGAGCTTTCTAGAAAGTAGTAGACAGTAGAATATACTAAGTTAGTTAGCTGCCTAATGACCCTCCATGAACAGAAAACTGCATTTTAATGTCAAATACCTTTTTTAAAAAAATCTTTTAGTTTTAAATGTCACATGACGTACCATCCACATCTGGTATTAAAGGAGACATAGTTCACTTAGTCACATTTTCAGAATGCTTCAGGGACTATTTAAGACTAGAGTACAGATTTGGAAGTAAACTTAGTTCAGATTTGCACTTTGGCAAATATTTCTCACTAAACAAAGCAGATAGAAAGACTAGAACTGGCTCCTCCAATGTGCATACTTTAAAACAGTGGTGTCCAAACTAAGGCCCAGGGGCCGGGTGCGGCCCTCGGGCCTTAGTGACTGGCTCCCTGAACCACATGATCGGCCCACGACCCAAAAAGTTTGGGCACTCCTGCTTTAAAAGAAGATAAAGATACCATTTCACATAAGTGATTTTAATCAGTATCTTGGTGTAAGAGCTGATACTTTTCCTTCCACTCAGTAACTTTTCTGTGTCACTATTCCTTCTGCAATTAGAATCTTTAAATTCAAAATCTGAACTTTAAAAACAATATTATAAAGAATAGATTGTAAAGAGCTGCCATGGCTCCATAGTTAAGCTGCATTACTATACCATAAAAATACATAGTTTCAATATACAAAAATCAGCCTGGTTTCAGTGGTCAAGGTAGCTGACATCCAATTGAACACCAATAAGAGTAAACATAGGTGCTAAAACAAACTGCATTTTCCAGAGGGGATTTCCTAAGGTTGTCTGTCATAGAAATGAGGAAAACCCCAAACTGGAAATCAAACTCTGTACCTTTTGGCTGCAGTCCAAAACGTTAACCACTGTGCCACCAAATAGAAAGACTCACACAAATCTTACAGCACTGTAAGAACCCACATTTATTGTGGCATGCATGTTCATTTGGCCAAATAAATTTAGACCTTATACATGCAATCTAAATTGTATTTTTGAAATTATTGTTGAAGCACCAAGTGGAATCCTCAACATCATGATGGGCTAAAAAGCTCTCAGTGATATCTTTGATAAGGTTATGTAGAGCTTCCTCTACTCTTGTTAAATGGGAAGAAAACACTGCATCACCAAAAAAAATTGTCTGCTACTTGGTCTAATCCTTGTGTCCTATACTAAATCAAGTGTGCTGAATCCAAATCTGAAGTCCGATTCTGCCTTGGATGTCAGGATCTTAAGTTAATTACCCATCTATATGTGATTGTCTGGTTTATTAACACAGCTGTGCTTCTTTAGCTCCAAACAGACTCACTATGGCCTAGCTGTACTATCCAATAAGATGGTTCCGCCCTAAAGACAAGCCCTTGATCCATCTCGCCTTATATACCTATTTCTGGCGTCAGCTCACTGACTTGCCTAGCTGCTGCTGGAACATGCATGCCACCAGGGGGACGAGATTCAGCGGAGGCGGCAGCAGGCTCAGTGGTAGCTGCAACTGTTATAATGTTCCCATGTAAAAATACATTACCCAATTACTGACCATTTGAACAGCTGTAGCATGCCTGCAACTTAAAATCTGTATGTGATAGGCAAATTCTGTGTTCAAATTTCAAATCGGCATACTCGATAACATGTAAATCGTGTGTTATTCCCATAAGCAAAATCATTGTGCAGTGAAATTAAAGCATTCAGAAAAAGTCAGGAGGCCAGTGCAGATGTTAATGGTTTTTTCACAATAAAGATACTATAAGTAGAGAAAGAATGTATTGTCACATTTTTAGAGCTAGGTAAGCAACTTATTTAGTCACAGTAGTTGGATCAAAATGCACGAAAACCTAGAATAGTGCAGTAATTCTGTTAACATCATTTTCTAATTCCTTGTAATGAGCATATATTGTACCTCTTAGTTGCAAATGCTGAAGCTTGTTCTTTCCCTTTGCCAGTGTTCTGAAATCATGACTGCAGCTGCCGTGTTTGAGAATCTTAATGGCCCTTCTTCCTTTTTTCCCCCTAGACTGCGGTTGATGTTTTCAGGAGGATAATTTTGGAGGCAGAAAAAATTGATGGGGCATCTTCACAAGGGAAGTCTTCATGCTCAGTGATGTGATAGGCACAGTGGTAGCTAAACGTTGGGAATACGTTGTTCTGCCTCAAGAAGCAAACTGCTTGTTCCCCTCACAGCGAAACTACGCTTTTTCTTCTTCTGTTAACCTGAACAATATACAGTCAGCTGGAGACTTTTCCCTTCAGATTATGTTAAACTCTGACTTCTGTGCAGAAAAGGCTTCACTTTCATTTTCAAATTTTAAGCAATCATATTTTCAATTTATATATTGTATTTCTTAATATTATGACCAAGAATTTTACTGGCATTAATTTTTCAGTGTAGTTGGGTTAGAATAATCATCCAGATGACGCGTATTGTTACACTACTATTAACTAGGCTTGATTATCAGTGTTTCCTTGTGTTAAATATATACTTGTAAATAAAAACAGCTGCAAACCTTTCTGCTCCCTCTGCTTCACTTGGGTTCTTTAAAATTACACTTCACATCTCAGAAGCAACATATTTCTTTTGTTTTCACAAAATGTAAGACAGCCTACCAAATAGGTGATACAGAAATGCAATAAATAAATAAATACCGTCTCCAGAGAAAATTAGAAGGAGAGACTGCAATATTGAAGAAGTTCCCAAAGTATGATCTAAAATGTGACTATATCTTGTACTTGGGGTGAACAAAACTCCCATTGCCTTTTCTGTTTACTCTTGGGAATTAGTTTTTTTCCTCCAGTGTATTTTAATTTGTGTTCTGGACAATACCATACATTTTGGGCCAATTCTCTTATCTAAAGCAGACTTTGAACAGCAAAGTTACACTGTCCAATACATCCATTAACATTTTTATGTGCTATGGTGCTATTTTTCATTTGGAAATCATAGAAAAACACTGGAAATATGGTGACTCTTACAGGTGGCCAGCTTAAAGCAGTTGAGTGGTATTAGCAAGTCAAAAAGCTGGAAGTGTTGAATTAGTGTAATTGCTCCTAATTCTGAAAGAAGAATACAGACTTCAAAGGTTTTTCTAAGTAAACAGTTTTATTGGAGTTGGTGTTTTGACTGTTGCATTTGTTTTAGCACATGCCCATTTAATACCTGAAACAAAGGCCATGTTTTCACATCTACTGTTATACCAGAAATTTGCAACCTATGGCCCGTGGGAACATTTCATGTGGCCCACATCACCACTGCCATTGGAAGTGGACACATTTTACAGCAGCATTTACAGTGCAGGGGGGGCACCAGTCTGGCCCGCTCAGCTGTCTGATGGGACGTGGTCCAGCGCACAGCTTGAAAACCTTGAGAACCCCCGTGTTATACAGTCTGCTGTATTAGTTGCTTTATAGTTGCTTTACTGTCAGTAACATTGCAGCAGCCACTTCCGATACCATGTTGCTGTCATTTGCCTATGTTATTTTTTTTTTTTACATTATTGCATTTGCCCCATAAGATCTTGGAGAAATGCCTTTCACTTTTGTGCTGGGCTATTAGTCTCCGGGTCTGGGCTAAGTACACCTTGGGTGTTTATTGATTTATTTATTTAAATTTGTTTATCACCCTCCTCCCCGAAGGGACCCAGGGCAATTCACAACACGTCAGCATATCGACAACAATTTAAAACCAGTTCAAAAATTAAATGCTTAAAAACTTAACATTAAAAACTATGTGTTACTTATTCTTCACACTGAACAGTACTGTCATGTGATTAGTAGAACTCTAATCTGGTGAAATAATAATTTTGTGTTAGAAATTATTCTTCATTGAAAGGAGGGGGGGGGGGGCATAGCTCAGGAGATGCCCGAATGAGACTCCTTTCATGTCCCCAGGATCTTTTCCCACCGAAGTGGTCCCTATTGATCTACTTGCAATTTCTTGCTTTCAAACTGCTAGGTTGGCAGGAGCTGAGACAGAGACAGGTGCTCAAACTGTCATGCAGTACCCGAGCCGTGGACTGCCTACTTGCCGGCCTTCCAGCTAACAAGGCTTGCTTCTTAACCACTGATCCACTGTAGTACCATCTGGACAACATTAAATGTTATTCAGTAGCTATGTAGCAAGCACCGTATCCTAGTTTATCACAAGAATCAAATTGATAATCCAGGGGAAACGGTAGAATAATATACAATTGGTATTGTAATGTCCACACAGCAATTTACTTCTGAAAAAATATGCCCTCTTTTGGTCCAGTTTTATTTTCAGGAGAAGAATTTGTGCTTACAATAATATTTCAGATTGAATTGATTCGGGTGTGACGCCCTCTAGGTATGTGACATGAATTAGTAATATGGCAGATGAAAGGATATGAAGAATTCAGGATCTAGAAATTCATTCATCATAACACTAAAATAGGAAGCACAACAGCAGTTGCGTGACGGAACAACAGTGAAATATAAAATTAAAATTTGTGCTGGAAGTATTTCAGTTTAAATGGGCTTCAACAGCAGGTATAATGTAGGATAGATTTTATTGCAGTAAGCCCACTAGCATCTTGGTAATACACAGCCTTACATTATTTTTTTGCTGCCAAGCCTCAAATGTCATATGCAAACGTAAAGGTCAGCAAGCAGACTGAGAAACGTGGTACAAACACAAATCCAAGCAACAGATTTCTTCAGCAGGATTGATGATCACCAACAAAGCTGCTTCCATTTCCTGGTTTGGTGGCAGTTACAAACAAAGCATTTTCATATTATGAGAGTTGGTTTGAGCAATAGTTACATCTTCTATACTTTGGGCATCCCTGCCCTAGCGGGATTATTTGCTTGAATTTTCTTTAAGATCTGTCCTACTACTTTTGTGCAATACCCAAAGTCATCACCCAGGTGTGCTCCACACAGATTTTTTAGAAAGTGTGAGATTGTCAAGGTAATGGGTCTGATCTCCAGTTTCTGTAGTGCCACCACATGCACTATTTCTGTATGTAACATGCTTTTCCAAGAGGTAAGGAGTAAAAATTCCAACACCCAATGGTAAATTTTCACACTGGACTTAATCCCAGCACTGAAGAGTTAGGCAGATATAATTCTCCCTGAAGCCAGTTACCACCTTTTGGCCCAATTTCCCATCTGTGAAAAAAAGGATCATTCTAATTAGTTCCTTCCCCTAGGGATAACAGGAAGATGTAATTAGCTATGTCTCTAAAGTGCTTTGAATATATGAAATGTTCCTGCTAATAAATTATGTGCCACTACAAAAATAGATGTTGCTGAGCTGGTTTGAGCTCTTTACATATTTGCTAGTTATATAATTATATATATAGTTATACATATAGCAAAAATGACCATGATAAGGGACAAAAACGGCAAGGGGTTAGCGGATGCAGAAGAGATCAAGAAAAGATGGCAAAAGTACACAGAGGAACTCTACAAAAAGGACCTCAACACTCCTGATAATCACAATGATGAGAACATTGAACTTGAGAGTGACCTCCTAGAGAGTGAGGTCAGAAAGGCCCTAAAAAGCACTACAAACAACAAAGCAGGTGGAGATTATGGTATTCCAGTTGAATTTTTCAAAGCCGTAAAAGATGATGGAATCAAATTACAGTAATACCTCGGATAACGCTAAGACTTGGTTCCACAAGTCTTGGTGTTACCCGATTTTTAGTGTTATCCGATGCATGTTAAAATCCTATGGGATGGATCGGATAACGTTAAAGCTCCATAGAGATACATTGTAACCGCACAGGTTTTAGTGACTGTTATCCAATCCATCCCATAGGACCTTAACGTTATTGTTATTCGATCCAATTCTCCTCCCCAGAATACTTAACATTGTGCGATTTTAGCGTTATCCGAGGTAAATGTTATCCGAGGTATTACTGTATTGCATTCTATATGCCAGCAGATTTGGAAAACACAACAATGGCTACAGGATTGGAAAAGATCAGTATATGTTTCAATCCCAAAAAAAGGGTAATGCCAAATAATGTTTAAATTATCGAACAATTGCGCTCATCCCACACGCTAGCATGGTTATGCTCAAGATAATATAGGATAGACTGCAGCAGCACATGGAGAGAGAATTACCAGAAGTGCACACTGGGTTCCAAAGAGGCAGGAGAACTAGAGACCACATTGCCAACATACGTTGGATCATGGAGAAAACAAAGGAATATCAGAAACAAGTCTACAGTTGTACCTCGCTTAAAGAGCATAATGCATTCCACAGGATTGCTCTTTAAGCGAGCTTGCTCTTTAAGTGAAACATCATTGTAAATGACCAATGGGGGGGATTGCGAACCCCAATTTATTTGTTAAGCGAGTTTTTTGGTTGGTTTTATTTGTTAAGCGAAGCGAGCATTCCGAGAAAATTCTGCTCTTTAAGTGAGTTACTCTTTAAATGAGGTGCTCTTTATGGGAGGGTTGACTGTACTTCTGTTTCATTGACTACACCAAGGCCTTTGACTGTGTGGACCACTACAAATTGTGGCAAGTAATTAAAGAAATGGGAATACCAGACTACCTTATATGCCTCATGAGAAATCTGTGTGTGGGTCAAGTAGCAACAGTTAGGACAGAATACGGAATGACAGAGTGGTTTGAAATAGGAAAAGGAGTAAGACAAGGCTGCATTTTATCACCTTGCTTATTCAACTTATACACAGAGCACTTAATGCGCAATGCAGAGTTGGACGAATCACAAGTTGGGATCAAATTTGCTGGGAGAAACAACAACTTGAGATACGCAGATGATACTACCCTAATGGTAGAAAGTGAGGAAGACCTAAAGAAGCTGCTGCTTAGGTTGAAAGAAGAGAGTGCAAAAGCTGGATTGAGACTCAACATCAAGAAAACGAAGATAATGGCAACAGGCCCTATCAGTCCCTGGAAAATAGATGGGGAAGAAGTAGAAGCAGTGACAGATTTTACTTTCCTAGGATCAAAGCTCACTGCAGATGGGGATTGCAGCCATGAAATAAAAAGGCGACTAATTCTTGGGAAGCAAGCTATGAGAAACCTGGGGAACATAGTGAAAAGTAGAGACATCACCTTGCAAACCAAAATTCGTATAGTCAAAGCAATGGTATCCCTGGTGGCAATGTAGGGTTGTAAGAGCTGGACCATTAAGAAAGCTAAGCACAGATGAATAGACACCTTTGAAATGTGGTGTTGGACAAGAGTTTTGAGAGTACCCTGGACAGCGAGGAGAACAAATAAGTCAATCCTAAAAGAAATCAACCCTGACTGCTCCTTAGAAGGTCAGATAATAAAGATGAAGCTAAAGTATTTTGAACACCAAATGAGAAGAGAAGATTCACTTCAGAAAGCATTGATGCTGGGAAAGGTGGAGGGCAAAAGAAGAAGGGGGTGACCAAAGATGAGATGGCTAGATGGTATTGTAGACGCAATGGCACAGAGTTGGGTGGGCTGAGGAGGATGGTGGAGGACAGGAGTGCCTGGCGGGCAATGGTCCATAGGGCCTCAATGGTCAGAATCAACTGTGCGACTGAAAAACAACAAAAAGTTATATAGGAATTATCCCCCACAGACAGTTGGGAAAGGTCTCACTCAAAACTGAAAATGTCAGGTGCAGGTCTGTCAAACAAAGGGCTAACGAGTTTAACATAAAATAAATCAAGGATGCCAAAAGAAGTGAGAGAGCAAAGATGTAACAATGCAATGAGTCCAGGACAAGCTGTAACCTCTCCATACTGGTTCCATTATCTTCCAAGCTTGTATTTGGCTAATTAGTCACCTATGTATACATCCGGGTGTTACTTTCCAACTTTAACTGCTAGTTTCTCCCTTGTTACCCACAAACAATGTGTCCAGAGGAAATTGTTGCCTTCAAAAAGGGAAGAACAAACACACCCGCACCTGTGTGAGCAGGAAACCTGGAAACTGTTTTGAAGTCTTTATGTCCATATTAATTATTTCTTTATTCATTGCATTTTTATACCACCCTTTTGGGCTGCTTCCCACTCTGGCCAGTCCACATGCAAATAACAAAATAACATGAACACACAACAAAATTAAAAAACCAAATAAGTACATCCTAAAATAAGAATAACTGGTGTCTGTGGGCACAGAGGGTCAACTAACTAGCTAATTTAGTGTTGCAGGGGTGGGTGGGTACATCTTTAATGGAACAGTTCTATCTTCCTTATGTTACACCCATCTTCTGATGAGGCGGGATAGCACAAAACTGTCTTTGTTTAAACACATACATTTCTCCCTACTGTTCCACTTTTTACAAAACCACTCAAGGGTGTTAGCAACAGGCTACAAGCAAGCTGAACAATAAAGCCATTAAGAGCTTAGTTAAAACAAGTTTAAACCATTAAGATCATCATTAAAACCAAATTAAACCATAAAAACATTAAAATAAACAAATAAATAGCCATTCTGTGCTTTAATAGACCATGTGGGAAAGCCTTAAGGGAGCAATGTTTCTAGAGGTGTACAAGGGACAGTCAACCAAATTTTCCCACCAAAGACATCTTCATATATTGTTGGCTATGGTTACTGCCCAATTTTTAACATGTTAGGTAAAGGTAAAGGCCTCCCTTGCTCAAAAGCCAGTCGTATCTGACTCTGGGGCTCAGTGCCCATCTCTGTTTATAGCCATCGTGTTACACTCCCGTTAACCACTCGTACAGATTGCTAGTGCCTATCAAGATGTGCAAGGTGGAAATAATAATAAGGAATGTCACATCTGGTGGTTGTATGAACCAGCCATTTGTTCTACAGAACTGATGGTATCCGCCAACTGTGTGTCATTAGAATTTCCATCATCCTATCCGTTACACAATTGTCTGTGGATTGTTGGCGTTCTAATCCCATCAGCTCTGGATGGTTTCCAAGATGGGAAAGGTATAAAAACACTCAAACTCTTAAATGTGAAACAATGAACAATTAAACCTGCAATCCTTTTTGTGCTTCCTTAAGAGTAAGCACCCCAAGTGGAAACTGAGGCTTCCAAGTGGCATTTGTTGGATTCTACCTTAAATGCCACGTTATCTTTAAAAAGCAAGCTTGTCATTTCACGAACGATAGTCTCAAAAAAATTTTATTCCCCCCCCCCCAAGTTGTCAGCTGCTTTTCTGCCTGTTAGAACTCCTAAAATGATTCAAATATTTTAAAAGCTCAAAGCCATTTCAAAATTAGTTTTAAAGGCCCAAACTGATACAAACTAAATTGTTTGAGCTGCTTTTTAGAAACGTAACAAGCATGGCTCCAGTCTCTTTTCCTTTGGCAGAGAATCAATGACTGAAGTGCTGTTACTCAGGAAATCCTGTTTCGTACCTTCGCCAGCCTAGCCTTTTGCAGTGATGGGATATTCTACAAAGCCCCTTCCCATATTTTGATGAGGCTTGAACTACTATACCGAGGTGAGCAGCAGCTATTGTTCTCTTGATTCACGTTTAGCTGGGATTTCCAGTCCTCGAACATTTGGAAGGCCACAATTGCCAGTGGCGTAGCATGGGTTTCAGCCGCCCGGGCCATAGGCCAAATTCACCGCCCCCTTATTTAGGTGTTTAAATCCAAAAGGCTCCAAAATTTACAGAAATTCATCGCGAACAATCCAAGCACAAAATAAAACTCGCCACGGCGAGTGGGCGGCAATATAAATTTGAACTAATAAATAAATAAATAAATAAATAAATAAATAAATAAATAAAACACGGGTAATTGCCGCAAAGCCTGGTTGAGAAGTCCAGGGATGGCAGCGAAGTCCTGCTGCTGTAGCGTCCTTTTGTGCCCTAGCACGGGGTGGGGCCACGGACGCCGGCGGTGGTGGAGGTTCCCGGTGTGCAACGTCGTCTTCGCCCTGGCCACTAGGAAGTCAGGGGGCAGCGAATTCCTGCCACTGTAGCAGCCTCTTGTGCCCTGGCCCAGGGTGGGGCCCAGGACACCAGCAGCATGGAGGGTCCTGGCACCCGTCCCCACAGCAGCCTCTTCTCCCCGACCACTAGGAAGTCTGGTAACGGCGGTGGCAGCAATGTCCTATTTATTGTGAAATGTTGCCACCAAAAAAAAGTCCCTCCCAGGGCGTTCCGCCCCCACCACCCCTGGTACGCTATGTCGTCGACGGTTGCCCTTCCTTGGCCTGTGGACTCTGTCCCAAACCCAGAAGCCAAGCAAACTGTATACATTTGTAGATGTCGCCTTCTTTTTCTCAGCTCAGCTGGGCTTTTTTTCTATACCTCCTCACCAACCTTCTTGTCTTGGGCTACAATCAAAGAGAATAAGGCTATTGATGGCTACTCATCATTATGATTGGACAGAGGCATTGTGTTGTGTTGACATAAGTGTATGATTTTTCTCCCACCTTGCCTGTGGGCTATTCAGATGCAGTTAGTAAGCCATTGTAGGAATCAAAGGCTAGACTAGGAAGTTTGGGTTTGATCCATACTGCTGTAATAGTCCACCCTGCTCATATACAACACAACAGTTCTCTGTAGAACAAAGGATCTAGAAAAGTGAACTGTCTTGCATTGCAAATATCTAAACCTCACAAAGTCCGGATCTAAGTACAAAGATAGGGTGTACAAATTTCTGTAACTAAGCAATGGGGGGGGGGGAGAGAGAGAGACTCTCTGTCCAGATTTTCATAGCTCAGCTGTATTTGGAAGATACTGTATTAGTGTTTGTGAGGTTTCTTGTAATTTGGATTGCCAGTGGAGGGCACTAGAATGGCTGCTACTGCTTGTATACTGTCATGTTTGCATTCAGAGCCTTTTGTGTGTTGCTGTTCGCACAAGCTGTGCATAATACATTGAGTTTGTGGTGGTAGATGTCAGGTGGCCTCTGGAATCATAAGCCTCCAGTTTTTACATGAAGAGCTCTATACAGCAGAAGGAGACAGGACAAAACTGAAGAAGACACAGTAATTGAGTGTACATGTATAGGCCCAGTTCTTAGAATTCTTGGACAGCAGAGCTAGGAATATTTTCTTGGAGAATTTCCATTCAAAATAGACAGTTCTGGGACAGATAGATCACTGGTCTGATTCGGTGTAAGAATAGCCCTGCACATTCAAAACTTCCAAGGCAGGGGTGCTCAAACTACAGCCCGGAGGCCAGATACGGCTCCTGATGCCAATGCATCCGACTCACAAAGCGCTCATCGCTCCTGGAAGCAGAAGTAAAACACGCCCATATGGGCGCATTTTACTTCCACTTCCAAGAGCAATGAGGGCTTTGTGGGTCAGATAAATTGGCATTGGGGGCCGCATCTGACCCCTGGGCCATAGTGACTGGCTCCCTAAAACCAAGTGACTGGCCCATGGCCCAAAAGGTTTGGGCAACCATGTGATGTTCACAGCAAATTCCAGTTATAAGAGTCTTGGAAGGAATCCTCCTGTAAAAGCATTAAGAGAAAAACAAAGACTGGTACCTGTTATAAATAAAGTTGCATCAATGTACAGTACCCTTAGTTTAAATCCCACGTCAAGTGATTCCTTTGTTAACTTGTCTGGATTAAATTAAAACTCCAGTATCAGCAGTGAGCAAGGCATGCAGTTCTTGCCAGCTAAGCATGAATTGTGGCTGGTGTGCATTGTTTTGGCAGGCCCCAGCCTCAATTCCCTACTGCTCACAGACTGTACACTTTCCAGCAACATACTGAAAATCCCATTCCAGTACTGGCATCAGGCAGTACCACTAAATAACATGTCTCAGTATTCGGGAAAAGTAAGTAATTGTGTGTGTGTGTGTGTGTGTGTGTTTTTGTAAAAAAATAACTGCTTACATTTTAGATCAGTGATTTAATTTGCCAAGGAAAGGTTGTGAGTTGGAAAATGAAACCTAAGGATGCCAACAACCGATAGATTGACAGGACAATAGTTTAGAAACTCTGTGGGGATTGTGTTGTTTTGCAAGCTGACGTCAAACAGCTGGGGTGGTCTGAAAGAGGGGGGACTTGCTTTCACATGCAAGAATCTGGTAATTTAAGAGAAACTGGAAAATACAATGGAGTATATCCCAGTTAAACTAAACGTACTGTGTAAGAAAGTAATGTTTACAAAGGTCAAAGAGGATATTTGTATTGTGGTGAACTACACACATGGCTATGAATGAGCTGAGCTGCCACTTCTCATTAAAATGCTTTTGTAGCTTTTCATTTTGTTCTGTCATTGAATGCAACATTACATACTCTTGGCTTGGAGTACAAATAGGTGCTAGAACTGGGTGGGGTACTCTAACTTTGAATGGTCTGCCACTCAATAGATGGGTCATGATCTTCTTTCCAGGTTATTTTCTACGAGGGCAAATGCTTCACAGGCCGGAAGCTGGAGATCTGTGGGCCATGTGAGAACTTCCAGGAACAGGGCTTTATCAACAAAGTCAATTCTGTTTGTGTCCAAACTGGAGCTTGGGTGTGCTTTAGTCATGCCTACTTCCGAGGTCAACAATATGTCTTGGAGCATGGCGAATACCCAGGGTTTTATAGATGGAGTGGAACCAATGACCGGATGGGATCCTGCAAGCCAGTGGGAATGGTTTGTTCTGCAGGCATTTGTATTGTCTCATATATTGCCTTTTGGTGTGAAACTAGGAGTGCTTTTATCAGCACATACACACTCTGTTTCTTCTACACTCAGGTCTTCACTTACAAACAAACACTCTGTCTTCCATGGGGAGGGGAATGTTTTACATTGTATATCACAGTTGGAAGAGAGCTTTTTTGGGTCAAGCGTGCCCACACATAAATGCATGTGTACAACATGGTAGGGCAGTGATGGCGAACCTTGGCACTCCATGTGTTCTTGGACTTCAATTACTAGAAGCCCAAGTCAGCACTCCTGCTGATCAGGACTTCTGGGAATTGAAGTTCAAGAACACCTGGAATGCCAAGGTTCGCCACCACTGTGCTAGGCTGTAGGTTACCTCCCTTCCAACTCATGGACACTCACCTATTCCTGATAGCAAATAGACCTATATGGATTTGAGCTATGACAACTGTGCAAGAAGTGGAAGCAAAGATTACACATTTTTAAACCATTTTGTAATGGAAGATGCATTAGAGTACAACCCTCTATATTTCTATCGAGATGAAAGTTCCACTGAATCCAATAAGATTTTCCCATTTTAAGTGGGTGTGTGGACTGCAGGCTTGGCTTTCTAACACACTCTACTTAAGAAGACTATTTGCAGAAAAGTTATAGTAAAGTTGAAGGGTATCACCGGAGATCACCGGTCACCTCATTTCAATCTTTCCCACACAGGGAGATGTGTTGTAATCCTGTTTAAATTATAGTAATCATTTCTCATTTTCTATCTGTAATATGATTTAGCATAGATAATTTTATGCACTCTGGATATACTATATGGCAGAAATAGGGAAGCCTTCCTTCCTTGATTCTCTTTGATTATTTTTTGCCCACTGACTGTTATGCAAATTCAAATTGTTTTGCAAGATTTCTGACAACTGAGCCTTCTCATGCATTATTCCATTCTAAAGATGTGTCAGATAACATGTCACTTTTTGGATCTTTAATGCATAGATATAGATATATATTCACACACACAAGAAGGATGGGGAAGTGAGATTTCGAAAGGAATTCACTTCCGTTCACCCTGACACGGTGGAAACCAAAGAGAGAGGCATCTTTCCCCCTCTACTTAATTATGTCACAACGTTTATTTTGTGCAAATAACCACAGTTTTGACTGGATACTAAAGGGGGGGGGGGAGAGCAATTCTTGGTTGTAAGGTAAACAGTCTCAGAATCTGTGTATTTTGGAATGGCTTTTTATATTGCTCCTGCCTCTTAACAGGTGTCTTGTTTCATTCCCCTTGTATGCATGCCTGAATCACTGCAGATGTCTAAGGTGACACTATGATTTTGCTCTTTAAATTTGTTTGCCGCCCTTCTGCATTTCTCCTTCCTTTTGAGTATGGATGTTCTGCTGAAGAGGTGAGAAAGTCTGCTTTGCCTGTTTTCTCACTTAATTTATCACAGAAAACAGCTTGTAGGCTGATGGTATCTGGGTGTCAAAAGTTACCCTTGAAAAAGAACAGTGGTTCAGACACATACACACATTAGCCTCCTCTAGTCTGGTGCCATACAGATGTGTCAGGAAATAGTTCACATCCTCCCCAGCCTCAGACAAGTATATGACCCAGCTGCCAATAAATATAAAGAAAAACTCTGACAAAATTAAAATGAAATGAAACACTCCTGGACTTGGTGATTTTGTAAAAGCTGTCTTAAATCTAAACAAGATGATGTCATAAATTGTAGTGAATCTTTTCAATTAAGTCTACAGAACTGGAACCATTCCTGAAATGTGGTTCAGACTGATTTTTATTAGGTTACCCCCCAAAAAAGAAAAAAAAGAAAAGTTTGTAGAAACTAAAGGATGATTCTCTAACAAGCCACTTTCTTAAAGATCACGCATGACAGAATGTACCAGAAATGCTTAAGAAGTATCAGGAGACATGCAATTTGGATTCAGCAGTGGATTGGGAATCAGAGACGTCCTATCTTGCCTGCATATACAGGAGTCGTTCTCACAGCCAGTAAAACAAGTGTTCCTTGTTTTATTGGCTGTGAGAAATCATTTGACAAAACTGAGCGTGAGAAAGTGATGGAATTGATGGTAAACAAAGGTCTTGAGTGAGGAGATATTTGTGTAATTAGCAGTTTGTACCGGCAATAGACAACTGCAGTGGCTTAGTGGTTAAGACGCTGAACTTAACAACTGGAAGGCTGCCAGGTCAGCAGTTCAAGACCTGAGTGCTGTACGACAGAGTAAGCTCCAGTCTCTGTCACAGCTCCTACCAACCTAGCAGTTTGAAAGCAAGAAATTGCAAGTAGATAAATACGTCCACTTTGGCAGGAAAAACAACAGTCTTCCATGCTATCCGGGATCTCATCATGCCTGCCACAGAAATGTTTGCAGATGTATTCAACACTGGCTGTTTGGCTGTAAACAGAGATGAGCACTATACCCTAGAGTCAGATATGACCGTCTTTACCTTTACCTTATAATTTTGCAATACAAAGCTGCAACAAAAACTGGAGGTCAAATGAAAGACAATGTAGAGATGTGGAAGGCATGTATTCTGCATTTGCTCTTCTTAAGTCTGTACTCTAAAAACATCTGTAAGAGAAGCAGCTGTTAGGGAGTTCTAACACACCCCTCTAGAGTAAAACACCAAACTACAAACCATGGCTATTGTAGTTATAGTGGTATCAAAGTACTATTAACTAGCCAATGTAGAGTCAAAGCGACTATTGAAGACATAATCAGCAGCTCCATCTTTCTTTTTGTGGCTTCCAAAATGGATTGAGAGAGCCATAAGCAATCTACAACTCTTGTTCCCACTTTTTATAATGCAGTGTGCTTTTCCTTATATTTGCATTTGCTGCTGTTCTCATCAAACCACCTTGGTTTATATCATTGTCAACAGCATGGAGAACATTACCGAATAGAAGTGTTTGAGGGAAGGGATTTTACTGGCCACAGCCAGGAATTCAACGAAGATTGTTCTTTCTTGAGTAAGAAAGGCTGGGCCAAGAAATGGATCAATGCCATCAAAGTCTACGGAGACGGAGCGTAAGTAGCTGATATACATTCAAGTAACTGTCCCCCCCCCCCATCCTTTCATCTCATGTGTCAAAATAGCCATGCAAGTACACAACATCAACCAGAGATATGAAAGGAATGGAAGACTTGAGAAGGGAACAGAGAAATGAGTTTGGGTCTCTTTCAAAAGGCAGGAAGGAAAAGAATTAGAATACCGAGTTGATATTGTTCCTATGTTAGAGAAGACAATGGAATCACAGTGAAGTCCAGTGTTTCCCAACCATTGGTTTTTGGACTTCAATTCCCAGAAGCCTAAGTCAGTCCACTGGCTGATCAGTGCTTTGGGGAATTGACTTAGGCTTCTGGGAATTCAAATCCAAAAACCAAAGATTGGGAAACACTGGTGTAGTCATTCTGCAGAGGAAGTCAGCTCTTAAAGTAAGTCCTCTGAAGCAAAAATCAGCATGGGTAATTCCAGGATCCATGTAATGTTAAAATTTTTTTAGTATTATTATCATTATGAGAATAATTAATGCCAGGTATAATTTTATTGGAATAATTGTACTTTTTTTTTTGAGTTTTTGAAGTGGTAGCCATCTTTTTGTTGTTGTTTTGTTTTGTTTTATTTACTGATACTGTAGTTCTTTTTTGTGGCATTCTTCCTTTTGTGAGGGTTTTATTCCTTCATTAAAAGTGTTAAATCAGATGAGGCAAAATGCTGTTTCCCACCCATTCCTGAAAGTCAGCACACCTGTTGATCAGGGCTACTGAGAACTGAAGTTCAAGAACATTTTGGGGGGCAATGTTGAAAACCATGATCTATCCAGTGATGGCGAACCTTGGCACTCCAGCTGTTCTTGAATTCTATTCTCAGAAGCTGTGATCTTCAATAGTTGCTTTGACTCTATACTGACCAGCTAATACAGTATATACTCAAGTATAAGCTGACCCAAATATAAGCCTAATATTGACCAGAAACCCTAGGAAAATAGATTGACTTGAGTATAAGCCTAGGGTGGGAAATGCAGCAGCTGCTAGCGAGTTTCAGTAATCAAAATACCTGAAAATATGGTAAAATTAATTAAATTGTTGGCGCATCTCAATCTGGTGCGGTCTTGGGACCCTCATGGTTGTTGATTTGAGTATAAGCCAGGTCCCCATTTTGGGGGTCATTTGGGGGGGGGCTAAAAAACTCAGCTTATACTCGAGTATATATGGTAGTACAGTAATACCTCATATAACATTAGTATCGAATAACACGAAAATCGCATAACATCAAGGAATCTGGGGGGAAGAATTGCATCAGATAACATTAAGATCCTATGGGATGCTTCAGATAACAACCGCGAAAGCCTGTGTGGTTACAATGTATCTCTATGGATCCCATAGAGGATCAGATAACACGAAAAATCATATAACACGAAGACTTGTGGAACCAGGTTTTAGTGTTATATGAGGTTTTACTGTACTTTGATACCGCTATAACTCTAATAGCCATGGGACTCTATGGAATCTTGGGGTTTGTAGTTTGCTGTTTTACTCTAGAGGGGTGCGTTAGACTTCCCTAACAGCTGCTTCTCTTACAGATGTTTTTCGAGTACATACTTAAGAAGAGCAAAAACAGAATACATGCCTGCCATTCCTGAAATGTTCCCTTGAAAACTGAGGTTCTAGCAAGAAAATATATCCACCTTCTTTTTGTCCAGGAATAGATATTCTCTTGGGAGTGGTTGTGAGGAGAGAGAGAGAGAGAGAGAAATCATTGTTGTTCTCTCAAACACTTTCAAGTGGCAGTCCTGTTGTGTAGTGAAGTAATTGGCTTGTGTTTTTTCCCTGGTGCTTTGTACCATGTGGACAAATAACAACAACACAACATCAGAAAGCATGTGTGGGGTGTGTTTATGCCCAAGAGAGACAGTGGGGAGTGGAAGGAGGGAAGAGGAGAACGAAGCAGTGGTGTCGTCTGATGGAGCCAAGAATTGCTTGGCTTGAAGAAGGCGCAGCTGGAGTTCTGGTTTACACATCACATCTCCATGCCAAGAAAGCCTCTCTAATGAGGGCAAAAAGGCAAAACATGTAGGCAACACTCTGCCTGAAAGGTCAAACTTTTTTTTTGCCAAATAACTACAATTGTAGAGCCTGATCTGGCAGGGTTTTGAATTTCTGGTAACATTCCCCTTAGCCGTGCTGTAGCTAGATTGTGTTAAAGAAAATTGCTTTGAAAGACCCACAGAAGAGAATTGTTGCAAGTCTACCAGAGCCCACTCCTTTCTCATTAACTAGCATTCAGAATCTCAATAAATCACTTGAAGGCATTTGTTTCTGTTGTTTGGTAGCACAGTCGAGTCCGAGTCTGACCCTTTGCAACCCCATGGACCACCCCATGCCAGGCTCCTCTGTCCTCTGCCGTCCTCTACAGCCTGGCCAGATCTACACTCATTGCATCAACGACACCATTTAGCCACCTCATCCTCTGCCGTCCCCTTCTCCTTTTGCCTTCGATCTTTCCCAGCATCAAGGCTTTCTCAAGTGAGTCCTCTCTTCTCATTTGGTGGCCAAAGTAATTGAGCTTCATTTTCAGTATTTGTCCTTCCCTGCAGCAGTCAGGGTTAATTTCCTTCAGGATTGACTGGTTTTGTCTCCTTGCCATCCAGGGGACTCTCAAGAGTCTCCTCCAGCACCACAGTTCAATGACATCTATTCTTCTGACCTCAGCCTTCCTTATGGTCCAGCTCTCACAGCTGTACATTACTACTGGGAATACCAGTGGTTTAGCTATGTGGACTTTTGTTGGTAGGGTGATGTCTTTACTTTTTATTATGCTGCATATGCTGCATTTGTAGGAGGAAGTAAAAAAAAAGTTTCTTTACTTGCATTTACTTGGAAATACAAACATGTACATGCTGCTTTCTTTACTGAGTGCATGCTAGCAACCAACATCTGCTCACGTCCATGTTTCACCATGCTTCAGATGCCCTAATGGCTGGTTGCAGAACTTGCAGCTCTTCAGGCTAAAAAGAATCAAGCACTTTATAGTGCTGGAAGCAGAAAACATTGCAGTTCACCTGCATAAGCAACATCTGCCTGGAGGGGGAGATAGAGACAAAGACAGCTGTTTAGGGTGTTCTAGTCTATTCTTTCTTTATCTAGTCCATGGTTTCCCAAACTTGGGGTCCAAGCTGTGGTAGGCTCAATTTTTTTTACTACCACACTGTGGGCATGGCCCGGGGGAAAGCCCTGTGTTGCACCCGAATTAGGGCTACTTTATTTCAAAACTTGGATGGGTAGAGGGGCCACCCAGAATTTCTGCTACCGGTTCTGGCGACCTGGTGAGAACCTGTTACATCCCATCACTGCTTACTTCCCATGGAGAGTGATGGATGAGAACACAAGTCTTCTCATTTGGAGTGGACAAAAGTAATCACTGCTTCTTCTTCCATGTCTAGGCCAGACATGAAACTGCCAAAATGAAACCACCTTTTGGTGAGTTCATTCTGCAGTTACTTTCGCCTGACCTAATGTGAGAAAGATTAGCTGGCAACACAAGGTTGCCATTACCAGGGTATGCCCAACTGTGGTTCAAAAACACCACAATCTTTGAGGAGGCTCTTTCTGTTGTGACCTTAGGAAACCTGCTTCTTTTTTGACTGCAGTTTCTGTTTGTCTAGTTTGGTCCTGCTATTTGTCTCTCCTGAGGACTTTTCTTCGTGGGCCTGAGATACTGTACATGACGTGGACTGATGAAATTAACATTGTGGTTCAAAAATACCACAATCTTTGAGGAGGCTTTTTCTGTGTACCCCATCCTTCACTGCTGATTCTGTGGGATAAACCAGATGGAAAGGCAGCACAAAAATAAGTCGGTTAACACAGTTCCCACGCTTAATCTATTATAATGGGAAGTGATTTTTTTTTTAAAAAAACTAGCATATAGAATCATGTGTAAATAAACATTTATTAGAAACCAAACAGGTGATATCCATAACAGATTTTGTAAAAATATAAAAAGCATGGAAAGCAAAATACAAATTTACATGGAAAAAAATTCTTGTGATTGTTAATGTCTGAATTATATCTGTTTTCCGTACAAAGAACACATGACAACCAACTGCTTTCCTTGTGGCCAAATTTTTGTACCTACCGGTAGCTGTGAATATTTCTTGAAGGATTCTAACAAGAAGCTTCTTTCTTTTTTCCCCCCTCAGATGGGTATTATATGAGGAACCCAACTATCACGGGCAAATGTACATGGTTGAGAGGGGAAACTATAGTAGCTATAATCAATGGCAAGCAACCAGCGCAAGCGTCCAGTCCCTCAGAAGAATCATCAACTATTTTTAACCAAGTGCCTGCTGAAAATGAGGGTCTTAAGCCTTCTTATTTCCTCCTCTGTAGGAAAATGAAATAAATATTTTAGTCTGTGTTTGTTTGTGTTTGTGTGCATATGTACACACATGCATGTGTGTGAATACATTAATGTTTTCCCCCTCGTCTTAGATTGCCGACTAGATGAGACCAGAGCCAAATGTGACCAGTTCTTTGACAAATTATAATTTTGGGACTACAAGTTCCAGAATCTCATGTTCAGCATGGGTAGTGGTTATTCTGGTTTTGTAAACATTTCACTTCACCTGGACATGACCATGTAAATGTCTGCAGATACAGACAGTGCTGGCTCTTTGGCTGTAAAGAGAGATGAGCACCCGCCTCCTAGAGTCAGATACGACTGGCTTTCGAGCAAGGGTGGCCTTTACCTAAGGAATTCCAAGAGCTGCAGTCCCTTAGCTTTAAGGGATGATAGGGTGGATGGATGGTTCTAGAAGGAGTCGTTCAAAATAATTTTATTTCCCTGCTGTGTCGTGAAAAGAAACTCTTGGGAAATGTAAGAAGCAGTAAAAAAAGACTTGTTATTCTTCCTCCTGAAGATATACTGTAGTCTCAGAAATGCTTGTTTGTAAGACCTGACTTTGTCTTTGCCACACTGCATGGAGTTCTGGTCTTGTGCAAAATCCGGGGGGGGGGGGGGGGCATCTGCTGCACAAGCAACTTTTAACCTGCTTCTTTTGCAAAATCTTCTTATCCAATGTAACGGGACTAGGAGGAGGCGGCGGCTAGGCTGTTCGTGTCTGGTGAACGTCTTGGCAAGCACTGTTACCCTGTTCTGTCCACAGAAGTCCCGTCTTAAATCTGGAGGACATGTAGGGATCCCTGCCACAATATAGGCGCATATTAATTAATGCAACATTTGGGCTGGATCTCAACAAAGTGCAAAAGGGCAAATATGAAATGCAGGGCGCCACATTCCTTCTAAGTTCAAGGAATTCTGGGTCATTGAAACACCAGCCAAGAATGCTGAAGGATAGTCAGGAGCATAAATAATAGATTTGTGTTTTTAAATGTTACAGAAACAGAGTCCTCCTCTTTTTATCTTGACAACAGTTCAGTGAGCTGGACTAGCTGGACAGAGAGCAAATGGGCCAAAGTCATACATTGATATGTAAGGCTGCTTGTCAACGTCTTCAGTATGCACTGCATAAGACAGGCTGCATAGTTTGGGATCTGGACTAATACCCAAGAACACTGTGGGATAGGAATACAAACTCCGGTTTCAACAAATCCCATGCTGCATGCCAGCATTTCCTGAACTATGTTCTGTGGAACACCGGTGGACTTCAATTCCCAGAGGCCTAAGTCAGTACATTGGCTGATCAGTGCTTTTGGGAATTGACTTAGGCTTCTGGGAACTGAAGTCCAAAAACCAAGTTTGAGAAACGCTGCTTTATGCAATGCATTGCTCTGGCTCTATGTTTTGCTTCATACTCTCCAATATCAGCATTATGGACCTAGCTAGACCATATACTCCACAATTAGTACTGTTTGTCTTTTGGCAATGAGATTCTTCAGAGGTATGTGCCTTAGTAATTGCAAATTAAGACGGTGTTAACCTTCCATTGATCAATTAGACAAACCAAAACACAGTTGTATACAATATACAGAAGTAAGGAAAGTCCATGCTAGGATGGTCACACTGATACCTTTCATCACTTACTGTAGTCCAGTAACTAGTAGTATCATGTAATTTGACTCCACAAATTCCCTAAAGGGGAGAAAATTCATTTGGGATTCTACAGATGGTATTCCTATGCTGTCTGTACCAGACATATTGTTTGATTGATTTTGGTTGGTTCTGCATGCTGATGGTGGTGGTGGTGGTGGTGGTGGTGGTGGTGGTGGTGGTAGTGGTGGTGGTGGTGGTAGTGGTGGTGAATCAATGTAACTGAATCCAAATGGCTCAGAAGTCTCCCAAGTACATGGCACAAGTTAAATCAGACACTCCAAATAGCATGGCATAAGAAAGCATGGTGGTGTTTCATCCATACAATTCCTTTGGTTCGATCTGGTGCTAGAAAAATTAGCAAGGTTGCTGCCCGGGGTATGCCTAATTGTATTCACAATCTTTAAGGAGGTTCTTTCTGTGCTGGAGTGGCTGAATGTAAGACCAACATGCTCAAGTGGGGGCTGCAGGCAGACAACAATACAGTGTGTGAATGTGGAGAGATACAGAATCCAGCTCATTTACTGGTCTGCCAGAAGCATGCACCAATGAGCACTTAAGTTTGGTCAACGACACAAGCCAAGAAGAAAGTGGCTTCATTTTGGCAGTCCAGGGTCTGATTAAGGACATGAAAGGAAAAAAATCCACACGGTCCTCTCCAAACTTCGGTCTCTGAGGAATTAGTATGCAAATTGAGCTGCTGTTTTATTTCTTATGACAAAGGCAAGAGATCTGTAAGTTTCTTCTTCCATGTCTAGGCCAGACATGAAACTGCCAAAATGAAGGTACCTTTTGGTGAGTTCATTCTGCAGTTCCTTTTGCCTGATCTAGTGTGAGAAAGATTAGCTGGCAACACAAGGTTGCCATTACCAGGGCACGTCCGATTGTGGTTCAAAAACACCACAATCTTTGAGGAGGCTCTTTCTGTTGTGACCTTAGGAAACCTGCTTCTTCTTTGACTGCAGTTTCTGTTTGCCTAGTTTGTTCCTGCTATTTGTCTCTCCTGAGGACACTCCTTTGTGGGCCTGGGATACATGACCTGGACTGATGAAATTAACATCCATACAATGTCAGGAAAGTCCTGAGTCCTCATCTAGGAAGGCAATTTCTCTTTCGTGAATGACAAGGTAGGTCTGCAGCGGGGAAGGAGTAGAAGAAGAAGGAAGCGTCTTGTTCTCTGTGTGGGTTTCATGCTGCAGACATGATTCAGGCACAATGCCCCGTGCATTCCTTTTGCTCTCTGATAACTTCGTTCTCCCCTTCCAAACAATATCAGATGCAAGTCCTCCCTAGGGATGGCGTTGCCTGTGTTTTGTAGCACTATTCCACCTCTTCTTGCTCAATGTACGATCAAACATGACTGCTTAGAATGACATGTTCTGGCCCTGCCATTACCTCTTGCCTTGGTAATTTGTCAGCAAATCACAGTTTGGGTTCCTGTAGAGTAGGTTGCCATTGAACTGTGGCCTCTTCTTAGAACAAAAGAAGACAATGGTCTTTGGGGAATCAGAGCAATGAAAATGGGAGGGAAAGATGATTTAAAGCAGGAACAAATTGCTCTACGCTGTTAAAAACAATTTACTGTATTATTGTACTCTGGAAAGAAAAGAGGTCTTTTGTGTTTAACATTCTATAGCAGTTCTGTTTTATCCTCTAGGTCTACTAGGATTTATCCTAGGGTGATTCTGTCTTGCAATTAAACTCAGGGCTGTTAGTACCAGTTTACCCAATGATAGGGGCATCACTAGCAGAATGTTTTGGGCAGTATTTGGGATATATCTCTTCCCCTTTTGATTACTCATTTGTCTTTATCTCCCTTCACTCTGATATTAATTCATGTGGTCCCTTTATTCAGTCTCATACCCTCTTTTGGAAGTAGGACCTTCTCTCTCTCTCCCAATCTTCATAAATAAAAATGACATGCTATCAAGTTAATTATGACTTACAGCAACTCTTTTGAGGGGCTTCTAGCTAGAGAAGAACTGTGAAATTGCTGCTAAAGGAAGCATTATGTAGAAGCGTCTATATAGGTCCTCTGAAGAAATGAGCATTCCATGCCTATTTATCAACTTTAGTTTTTGCTGAATAGAGAATGCTCTTGAAATCTGCCACTGAGTGACTGAAGATGGTACTGCAGGTTAGTAAAGGTAAATGTCACCCTTGCTCAAAAAACCAGTCGTAGCCAACTCTAGAGTTCAGTGCTCATCTCTGTTTATAGCCAAAGAGCCAGCACTCTCTACGTCTGTGGATAGTTCGCTGGACATGTGGCATGCATGATTAGACACCTGAATGCTGTTTACCTTCCCACCGAAGTGGTCCCTATTTATCTATTTGCAATTTGCAATATGTACCCCACATACAGTATTCTAATTTCAGAGAGGTGAAGACTTTTGGAAGCTCATTGTAAGCAAGACAAGTCCTGTTTATACTGAAACACTGAACAGCTTGAGCATATGACTAAGGTTTCCAGCATGGCAACTTCTCTGAAATGTAAGTAAGCAGGGAGCAAAAAGTGCTGAGACTTGCAGAGCGGGACATGATTATCTTGGCCAGTAAGAGGAAACAATAACAATGGGGCCAGCTGAACATGTAATAATAGTAATCAGAACAAAATGCAACAAGCTTTTGTGTTTTATGAATCCTGCTTCTATCAGGTTCACGACAGAAACGCTGCTGGTGTGACACCTTTCTTTTTTCTTTTAATTTATGAAAATATCACTGTCTCTTCTGTTGTTGAAAGATGGCTCATTAAGCAGCTCTCATATCTGTCTGTCTGTCACTAGGTTGGCTTAATGGTTAAGACGCTGACCTTGACAACCAGAAGGTTGGCAGGTCAGCAATTTGAGACCTGAGTGCTGCGTGACGGGGCGAGCTCCTGTCTCTGTCCCAGTTCCTGCCAACCTAGCAGTTCAAAAGCAAGAAACTGCAAGTCCTGCCACCATAGCAGCCTTTTGTGCCCTGGCCCAGGGCAGGGCTCAGGATGCCAGTGGTGGGGGATGGTCCTGGTGCCCATCCTCACAGCGGCCTCTTCACCCCGGCCACTAGGAAGTCTGGGGGTGGCGGTGAAGTCCTATTTATTGTTAATTTTTGCCGCCCCTAAAAAGTGTAGCCCAGGACACACACACCCCATGCTAAGCCTCTGGGCAGCAGCAGCTGTGCAGCGGCTGGAGCGTGGTTGGGGGTCAGATTATTTGGCATTGTGAGCCAGATCCGGCCCACAGGCCATAGGTTGTGAACCCCTGCCCTAGAGTCAAACATGACTGTCTTTTGAGTGAAGATCTATCTCTCTATCTCTCTATCTATTTCATGTAGTGGTTTAAGTGGGGAAATCTAAGTGCCAGATCATAGCAGGTAATTGTTGGGACAGTCATCCTTTTCATTGTGGGAATAAAGGGGAGAAGGAAAAATAATGCACTTCATTACTGGAATAAAATAAAGGAAATTAACAAACAAACACCACAGAACATCTCATTCTGATGTCTTCATCCCACTTCTCCAGTGTTTGGCTGGAAACAGGGTGTTTTTTAAAGTTTTTAAAGGGGTTTTAATTTTAATTTTACTTTGTTCTTTTTGTGTTTTAGGGGTTTATTTTATGTCTGTTGTGCTCCGCCCTGAGTCGCTTGTGCGAGTAGGGCGGAATATAAATTTGACGAAATAAATAAATAAATAAATAAATAAAAGTGTTGCACAGGTTCCAAAGAGTTCACCCACCAGAGTCTCAGTGAGTTTTGAGGCTCAAAAAACCTGGAAGAAAATATATTAATGAAGCCAAAACAGGTTTCATCAAATGTTGTTACATTATAGACAATACCCTGTTGTTTGAGGCTGGATTCCTTGAAAAATGGAAGCCTCGGAAGCTGAATAGATCTTCATATTTTCTTCTACATTTTACTGCAGATCTGGAGGAAACTTGGGGATGTTTTCATAGAAAACTGGCCTCTCTTAAGGGGCTCATTCTACAGGATCCACAGGCTGGTAGACAAAGTAAGGAAGTCACCCCAGACAATGGGGTTGTGGTGGCTCAGTGGTTAAGAAGCTTGCCTTGTTTCCTGGGAATCTGGCAAGTTGGCAGTACAAGACCCGGGTACTGCATGACGGGTTGAGTGCCCATCTCTGTCCCAACTCCTGCCAACCTAGCAGATCAAAAGCAAGAAATTGCAAGAAGATAAATAGGAACCATTTCAGTGGGAAAAGATCTTAGGGACATGAAAGAAGCCTCATTCAGGCGTCCCCTGAGTGGAGTTTCTCCATCAAAAATCCCTTCAACTCAGAATAATTTCTGACACAAAATTATTATTATTACCTCAGGAAGCAGAAGATGATAGGCAATTCTTTGGAAGAAAGAACTGTTTGCACATAATAATAATAATAATAATAATAATAATAATAATAATAATAATAATAATAATAATAATAATAATAATAATAATAATAATAATAATAATAATAATAATAATAATTTTGTGTTAGAAATTTTTCTGGGTTGAAAGGCTTTTTGTAGAAGAAAACTCCACTCAAGGAATGCCCAAATGTGGCTCCTTTCATCTCCCCAAGAGCTGGGACAGTAATGGGTGCTCAATCCATCATGCAGTACCAGTGTCTCAAACTGCTGACTTGCCAGACTTCCAGCTAACAAGGCGAGCTTCTTAACCACTGAGCCACTGCCACCCTCTTGCACATAG
This sequence comes from Furcifer pardalis, assembly GCA_030440675.1. Classification (NCBI taxonomy): domain Eukaryota; kingdom Metazoa; phylum Chordata; class Lepidosauria; order Squamata; family Chamaeleonidae; genus Furcifer; species Furcifer pardalis. The sequence continues at coordinate 103,972,534 of CP126897.1, forward strand.
TTGGAAACTTTACTTGGGATAGGCTACAACTTCCAGAATCCTTTAGCCACGTCATTCTGAGAGTTGTAGTTAAGTTTGCCCCTTAAATTCTGTAGTCTTTCATACATCCTGCCCTAGACCTCCAAAGCTAGACTGAATTGTTCACGTATAACACCACAGAATGATTCAGTTGCCAGTCATTGATTTCTGAACATGGAATGAGACAGATGGTGCTCTCCTGTTTTTTTCTCTGAAGCAGAAAAATGCCTGAGGCTTGAGGAGAGACATTGTTCATAATAACAGTGCATGGATAAAGCTTTGGAATTAAACCTTAGTACAAATCAGAATGACTTCATGTTCTTTATTTTTTGAAAAAATATATTTGTTGTTGTTGTTGTTGTTGTTGTTGTTGTTGTTGTTGTTGTTGTTGTTGTTGTTGTTTGGGGGGACCAGTGACATCTCTGAGCGTTCACATCAGTGTTGGGCTCAACAATTTTTTACTACCACACTGTGGGCACGGCCTACTTTGTGGGCACGGCCTACTTTGTGGGCATGAACTACTCTGTGGACACCCACAGAGTACCTGGGTGTTTTATGTTTTATTGTAGTATTTTATTATCTGTAAGGAGCCCTGAGCCACCTTGGTGAGGAGGGCGGTGGATAAATATGAATAATACATAAAATAAATGCATCTAGTCATGCCTGCCCAATGTTGGGATTCATTTTTTTACTACCTACTCTGTGGGTGTGGCATGGTGGGCATGGCCAGGGGGAAGCCCTGCATTGCACCTGAATTAGAACTACTTTAGTTCAAAACTTGGATGGGTAGAGGGGCCAGCCGGGATTTCTGCTACCAGTTCTGGTGAACTGGTGCGAACCTGCTGAAGCCCACCACTGGGTCGCATCCATTTATACCTGAACAGCCATAACATGAGACCACCCATGAAATCCCATGAAGTTGTGACTTCATGGGAATAACCACCTATAGGCACCACTTTGATGAGTGAGCACTTCTTTTTGAGGAAGACTGTACTTTCAGTTTTGTGCAATTGTGGTATGTGCTGTTTTGCAACTGGTAGGAAATATATGCCCATGACAGGCAGTATGCTATTTAGAGAAACTGTATGCAGGAGGGCAACCACACAGTGGCTTTCTCTCCTCTGGCATGTCCCCCCATCCCCACCGCCATTGAGTGACTGGGTACATGACTGGTCTTACAACCAGCATTGTGTGACTGGGCATGAGAAACAGAGCATAGTGGAATGAGGTTAACACTTCTATGGTTTCCTTTCCATTTCATATGGAAAATAGGGAATACAGTACTTACCTCCTTTAAACCACTGCAGAGTCAAGAGATTTGACACAGGAAGCATTAATGGGCCTCTATTTGTGGGGTGGGGAGTAGTTCTGTGTTCCTCCTAGTAGGTTCTCATTCCTTTCTCCTGCTTCCTTCTGTCTCTAAAATGTGGTTACTTTGTCCATTTTAATACACTGCTCGGGCCCCCCGCAACACATTCATAATGACGCAGGGGAACGGAAAATATCCGGATGTGCTCTGGATTAGCACTCCATGGTTCCCAAAGGTGGATAAGAGTTTGATCATCATCTCAGCTCTTACTATTCTTTCTGGGCTTGTAGCCAGAGGTTTCCATAGAATTGCCAGTGGAATTTCTCAGTCAGAAAAAATATCCATGTGCTTTTTGCCCTTCCAGCCTTCAGTAATGCTGGCCTTTCCAAACCGGTCAGGTTACTTCTTTTGGGATAATAGCAATCTTCCATGCAGTAACACTGGGTATCATCAGGAGGGAGTTTTACAGTGCACTCGGATTATCCTTTTGCCGTTAACTTGATTGTTAACATTTTCCCTACCCCTGGCATTGGAGGTAAGGTCCCACCTTCTCTTCCTCTTTGTTTTCTTGCTTCCATTGTTTTGTTGATAGTCCCTCTTCTTCCTCTGACCAAAAGAACAAGCACAGATGTTCTCTCCCTGTACAATTCTATTTTCCTATTTTTCTTCTGACAGTAACCACAAATGATAACTGTAAGTAAATAAAAAGTTTTTTCTACTTTAAATGCTTCAGGTGTGATTTTATCTTACAAAGTGCTAGTTTTGTGGGAAGCACCAATGGGAGGCAGTGATGAGACTGGCTAATTTGTTTTCTCTGTGTTCTTGTTATTTTTCTACCTCATACTCTGCTGACTAAGAGGAATAACCAAAATCCCTCAACTACTTCAATGACACATAGCATTTCCTCAACCCAATTGTGCATTGGCCAACTATTAGATACAATCATAATAAGCACTGATTTTAAATTTTCCCTTGGAATCTAGTGTAACTCATGATGAAGTGGAATAAACTGTAACACAATATAGACATCCATGGAGTCGAGCACCTATGCACATTTCTCTCTACATAGAACAACCTGTGCACCCATCCCTGCATGTGGATACATGCATAAATGTCCACATATCCAGTACCATTAACCTAGTCACTTAAAAAGGAGAGAGGTCAAACTAAACCTGCTATATCACAAATTGACCCTAATTCTTGACAAAATAAAAGAACTAACACAAGCTGCTATTGATTGAAAAGACACTGCTTGTAGATCCTTCAATGCTACTTGTTTAGATAAGCCAGTGGTTTCCAACCTTAGCTCCCCAGATGTTCTTGGACTACAGCTCCTAGAAATCTTGGCCAGCACAGCCAATGGTGGAGTCTTCTGGTAGTCTTAGACCAAGAATATATGGGGAACCAAAAGTTGGAAACCGCTAGTATAAGCTTACATATGTGTGGTTGTGGTGCCATACAAAACAACTGTCTTGCTAATTACGCAGCCATAATCCTTTTGCCTAGTTATGCTGGTATGATATAAATGGTGTCAATTTTCAAAAAGAATTTCTCCATGTTAAGAAATTTCTGTTGCATAATAAGTGACATGATTCACCACTCAACAGATAACGTCTATAGAGAGTTCTTAAACTGATGCAATTTACTACCAACAGTTACAATAGCTAAGCCAAAGAATTTCAGCCAGTATTTCTACATAAGAAACTATGATTTTTTCCAAGTAAACTCTTCGCTCCTCCAGGAATTCATTTCTGCCTTAGTACTCCAATGAAAATTTTAGAGCGCAAAGTAACAAGGTCTTTTTAGGTGTGAGCAGGACACTAGGAGGCCATTCTCTCTCTCTCTCTTGCAATTGCCCTCATTCTCCTTGTAAAGGTAAAAATAAAGGTCTTCCTTGCTCGAAAGCCCGTTGTATCTGACTCTAGGGTTCAGTGCTCATCTCTGTTTACAGCCAAAGAGCCAGCTCTGTCTCCGTCTGCAGACGTTTTTGTGGACACGTGGCAGGCATGCCTCAACACCGGAGTGCACGGAATGCTGTTTACCATCCCACCAAAATGGTCCCTATTTATCTACTTGCAATTTCTTACTTTTGAACTGCTAGGTTGCCAGGAGGTGGGGCAGAGATGGGAGCTCACTCCACCATGCAGCACCTCATCTCTCTGCAAAAAACATGCATGTATTTCACTGTTCAAGACATTCAGATGCATCAATATATATGAATGTACTGACTGAAAAACGTGGGAACTGCTGAGTATTCTAGTACAACCCCAGCAAGCAGTGATTACAGAGCCCAATAATATGTAAAGTGCTTGAAGATATGGTCTGAAAGATGTTTCTGATGGCTCAATCCACAACACAGGACAATTCCACTCAAAGCTAAGGACCTCAGGCCCTTGTCCACCAGGAACACTGAAGATTGGTTTTGAAAACTTAGAAGTAAATTGTTGGTCACCATTCCCAAACTATCAGAGCAAACAAAACAAAAAGACCAAAAACACTGTAGCACTTTAAAGACTAACTGCTGTATTTCAATATTAGCTTTTGTGGATCAAGTCCACTTTGTCAGACAGAAGTGTGAGGCTTCATGGCATCAATTTATACACATCAGGTAAAGGAGTATAGAATGATTATCATAACAGATAAGTACACAAATTAAATGTTTTGTTTTTTCAGTACCGCTGTAAAAAGGTAAAGGTTTCCCTTGCTCGAAAGCCAGTCGTATCCGACTCTAGGGGGTCAGTGCTCATCTCTGTTTCTAAGCCGAAGAGCCAGTGCTGTCTGCTTCTGCAGACGTTTCCATGGTCATGTGGCAGGCATGACTAGACATGAATGGGTTTACTGCATGTGTTCTTGGACTTCAATTCCCAGAAGCCCAAGCCTCTGTGAATCCACACAAATGGATTTACTGTGGGTACACGTAAGAAACCCATTTGTGTGGATTCACAGAGACTTGGGCTTCTGGGAATTGAAGTCCAAGAACACCTGGAGTGCCAAGGTTCACCATTGCAGTCCTATAACATGCACCAGCAATTTGCAGCTACTTCCTTTTAAACTTTTTTAAAAAAAAGACTGGGATGTAATAGAAAGTTATAAATGCAAAAGACCTGAACATAGCAGGCTACCCATAACGTAGCAAAGAAAGTTATGCTGAGTGGGAAAGGAAGCTGGGAAAATACTCTCCAATGCTGACAAACTGTCCAGTTCTAAACTGGTAAATGGAAAATTTTGGATTATGGTGATTAGGTACAGAAGGTCAGCCATTGGAGATGCTTGTTGGAAAGCTATGACTTGTGTTTCAACATATTTAAATGGCAGCTTCTGCTCTTTGGGTAATAACTGCGTGGAGGCAGGGGAAGAGGAAAGGAAAACCACTGTCAAGGTTTACAAATGAGTGGAACGGGTTATGTCTGCTCGGTTAGACAATAGCAGTGACTGTGTGTTTCATTTGGAGCAAGACTGTGTGTGGATGCAGATTCCATCTGGCAGAGCAAAACCGCAGATTACTCTCTGTTATGTTGAGTTGGAAGATCGTCTGCAGACCCAAAACAAGTAAAGGAAGTTCATAAAGGACTCTTTCTCTTATCCTAGGGGCGCCCAAACTATGGCCTTTGGGCCAGATCCAACCCTGATTTAATTTAATTTAATTTTTGCACTTGTATGCTGCCCAATCAGGAATCCCAACTCAGGGCGGCTCACATGATAATTAAACAACATACACAATAAATATACAATAATACAATATACAAAATTCAAACTACAAAAAACAGCACATAATAATATACAACATCTCAATACTATAATATAATGATAAAGTCACAACCACATATGAAGTTCCCAAACAAACAGCAAAGTCTGGGAGTGGGATGGCAGGCGTCCTCAGCCTCAGGGCGGGACCATCTTCTTGTTCCACATAGAAAAGTTCATAAGAAATTGCCAGCAAGAAAGTCAAAGACCCAAGCTGGGGGGGGGGGGGAATGTCCAGCCCCCCAGCCCCAGTGGCCAAGTCCCGGCTTTTCCACCCCTCGACCATGGGTGATGCCTGGGAGAGGGGTGGCAGGCATCCTTGGCTGAACAGCGGGCCGTCTACTGCCGCATGGAGTGCAGCTTTTCCACCCCTGGCCATGGGTGAGGCCTGGGGGAGCGGTGGCCAGCATTCTCAGCCGAACAGCCGAGCTGTGGCGGTGGCAGTGGCAATCTTTGGCCAACCGGCAGGGCCGTGCAGCTGTCTCTCCTTCCCTCAGCCCAACTGGCTGAGAGAGAGTCCAGTGGTTCATATGGACACATTTTACTTCCACTTCTGGGAGAGATGGGGTGGTGTGGGCTGGATGAATTGGCATTGGGGGGACATATCTGGCCCACAGGCTGTAGTTTGGGTGCCCCTGGTTTAAGCAGAGAAAATGGCAGCCTAAAATCTATCTCATCGTGTTGCAAAACCACACAACCGGCCCGCTGAACCATGTGACCGGCCTATAGCCCAAAAAGTTTGGGTACCCCTATCTTATCCTTCTGTATTATTCAGACCATGTCATCTTGGGTGTGTGTACGCACAGACGTACACACACCATGTTTAACAGAGAAACCACAGTTTGGCCCCCTGGTCTGTGCTGGAAAGGAATCCAGCAGTGTAAAGGCATGCAGCCTGGAATGAATGGAAACAGATGCCTATGAATCAGCTAACTGAAATTCTTCACAGGAAAACGGAACAACTATTTATCACAGCTACAAAATTTTTCTTTTCTTGCTCCTCGGGTCTTCTGCACTAGTTTCTTCCCGTTAAAATTAATATTTCTGTTAAACAAAGGCAGGACTCAAACTGAGCATAGTCGCCATGCAGCTTGCCTTTGGGTCTGAGAGCTTCTATTTATTTGCCCAGATTGGGTTGTGTGAAGAAATTCCAAGGGGTGGGAAACTCTTGAGGCTGTGAGCTTTTAACAAAGAAGAATAACATTCAAACTAAACAAATTGTTCTAATAGGTATCAAGAATGTTGGATTTCTAAATGCAATCTGGTTTTTGCTCTTTCTCAACTTAAAGCATTCTTATTAAGTTTTTAAATGTTGTGTTGATCAGTATTAAGTTACAAATGGATTTTTTTCTTAAAAGAGGATTCTTCTTCTGTGTCTGAATCCGACCATAGGCAATCATAATGCTGATCAGCCATGGAGACTGTCCTGAGAATATAATGCAGTGGCCTTTCATCTGCTTTCCACATTGTAGCATGACACTTGTACCACTGTTCCAGTTCCATGAGTCACTTTCTGGTCCTGAGCTCTTTTGGCACACAAAGTCCTCATCAGCCCCAGGCCAGTATTGATGAAGCTGCTGCCCTCCATCAAGATGGATTCAAGTGGGATTTAGTCCATTTGGGGACTTTCACCCTTCCCTGTGGACTTTGGCACCCAAGACCATGAGTCAGGTTAGTTAACTGCTGCCTGACATTCAGCATTGAGTCGCGGGCAGTATGGTCTACTCTATTACTATTGCAGGATAACCTGGCCAGACAGTCTTAAAAAGAGGATTGGGTGATGGTAATGAAGGGGTGAAGAGTCATGAGGGTTTCTCCAAAGAAAACAAAAGGCAGGGGGTCAAGCCACAAGATCTGGGGACTGTTGCACAAGACTGCATGAACTCTCAATCAAAATAAACCTATGCCTTCTCCTCTTGTTTCAGATTGTGAAACAATTCCTTGGTGAAGGAAAGGAGCATTTGGTCCAATTCCAGACAGTAGATTCCTTCCTCTTGGGCAGGAGTTCTCAACCTTTTTAAGCTAGGGGCCGGGTCACTCTCCCTCAGACACCTTTGGGGGCCAGATGACTATTTTCCCCTTCCTCCATCACATGGCACATGGTGGGGGGCCCACATGAAATGGTGCCGTAGGGTGCATCCAGCCCACGGGCCACAGGTTGAGAATCCCTGCTCTTGGGGATGAAGGACTGGAATTGACTTGATGTCATGCAATACTGTTCAGCCGCAACCAATTAAAGCTGCAGTGTTTTACTACTATTGCATGTCATCAAGTCAATTCAGACTTATGCTGACTCTTTCCAGGGTTTTTAAGGTATAGAATATTCAGAAATTGTTTACATTTCCTTCTTCTGGAGGCATCCTAGGATTGTGCAGTTTGCCCAATACTACACAGGCTGGCTCTTCTCTCACAAGACACAGTGGGGAGTTGAACTTCCAACCTGTGGTTCTGCAGCCAAATCCCTAAGCCACTGACCTATATAGCCAACTTGTGTTTTACAACAATTTATCCATCAATAAACTGGCTAAGCTGTGTTTTCTTAGCAAATGAGGATGGCTGGATAGGTCCTCTCTCCTGGATCTACATGTGTCAGTTGCTAGTTCCCAAACAAATTTTGTTCGTTATACACAGACCACAATTTATAAACAGCACAGACTAGTTTGTTGTATGAATGTATTTTCAAACATGTTCAAATCAACCCTGGCTTCAGTTGGGTTGTAATATTGATTTTAAATCATTAGCAAAAGTGCCAGTTTGAAAATGTCACTTTTCTTTGTCTATGAAAAATGCTCATATGTTAATATAAACAGCATGGAGAAACCTCCACTGTGATTCGTGTCTTGAATATGAAAATACATTCAACCAAATGAAAAACCTCATGAATACATTCATTTTAATTCAAGGATGTGAGTTCATGAATGCAAGATTGCAAACCTGCAACTTTCATTTCACAGCTGAAGTCAGAGGAATGTGGCTTGGGGTTTCAAAGTCAGGAGCTGTGCTTCCTGTTTCTAGATTTTCAAAAGCTGACAGGTATGCTAATAAGAGTCACCTGCATGTACTCAACCTGGAAATCTATTTAATTTTAGTGCCTGTCCAAGAGTAGAGGGAATAAAGCCAACAATTTTCCAATAGGTGAGGATGATATTTTAGAGCTCACCAGGTTTATGGCAGGGGAACTAGAGACCAAATTGCAAACACTTGCTGGATCATGGAAAAAGCAGGGGAGTACCAGAAAAAAGTCTACTTCTGTTTCATTGACTACACAAAAGCCTTTGACTGTGTTGACCACAATAAACTGTGGCAAATACTTTAAGAGATGGGAATACCAGACCACCTCATCTGTCTTATGAGAAATCTGTACGTGAGCCAAGAAGCAACGGTTAGGCTAGGATATGGAAATACTGTACTGATTGGTTTAGAATAGGAAAAGGAGTATGACAAGGCTGTGTATTCTCACCCTGCTTATTTAACTTGTATGGCAGAATACATCATGCATAATGCAGGGCTAGATGAAGCACAAACTGGAATTAAGATTTCTGGGAGAAACATCAAGAACCTGTGATATACAGATGATACTACCCTAATGGTGGAAAGTGAAGAAGACCTAAGGAGCCTCTCGTTGAAGGTGAAAGAGGAAAGTGAAAAAGCTGGCCTGAAACTCAACATCAAAAAAACCAAGATCATGGCATCTGGCCCCATCACTCCCTGGCAAGTAGAAGGGGGGGGGATGGAAGCAGTGACAGACTTTACCTTCCTGGGATCTAAGATCACTGCAGAGAGTGACTGCAACCATGAAATAAAAAGATGCTTACTTCTTGAGAGACAAGCAATGAGAATCCTAGGCAGCATAATAAAAATTAGAGACATCATCTTGCCAACAAACGTCCACATAGTTAAAGCAATGGTCTTCCTGGTAGCAATGGATGGCTATGAGAGCTGGACCATAAGGAAGGCTGAGCACAGAAGAATAGATGCCTTTGAACTGTGGAGCTGGAAAAGACTCTTGAGAATCCCCTGGACTGCAAGGAGATCAAATCAGTAAATCCTGAAGAAAATCAACCCTGACTGCTCATTGGAAGGACAAATAATGAAGCTGAAGCTGAAGTACTTTGGCCACCAAAAGAGTAGAGAGCTCACTTGAGAAGGAATTGATGCTGAAAAAGAAAGAAGGCAAGAGGAGAAGGGGGCACCAGAGGATGACGTGGCTAGATGGCATTATTGATGCAATGGACATAGATCTGTGCGGGCTGAGGAGGATGGTGCAGGGCAGAGGAGCCTGGCATACGATGGTCCATGGGGTCACAAAGGGTCAGACTTGACTGTGCGACTGAACAACAGCAAAAGGTTTATGGATTTACTCATCTAAAGTCAGAGAGGAGAGATGATTGCTTTTCAGAGACAGAAATGGTCAAGGGCAGGTCTCTTTGTTCCTGTGTTTCCAGGTTCACAACTGTGGGTCTCATTCCAGTTCCCCATCTTTCTCTGCTCTGGTGTAAATAAGAGCGATATCTACTAAAACCTGCTTCTACCCCTGTTTTATGTTTCCTTCCTTTGGTTCATCCTTGGAGTGAGTCCTTTGAGAATGCATTGCATGGAATATGCAATGCTGGGCAAGAGGCCAGTTCACTGTCTGGAAGTGAAACAAGGGCTTTTCCACGAAAGTAGGGAATGAGTTAGTGTGTGTTCATGAGTTAGTGTGTGTTCATTTGTCTTTGTGTGCTTAGTTTCAAGGGAAATCTGCTGGCTTGACTGGAATTGGCTCGCTCAGTAACCCTTTCCTAAACAGCAACCCAAGCAAATATATATTGATTAAAATTGTTACTTATAAGTAGAATTGCCAAGCATTTTCTGTTTAATCCAGAAGAATGGGTACAAATATTGAAACAACTTTCTATTGGTGTTCAAAAGTAGATGTGTCAAAATGAAGCAACCTCATGATTCTAGCAACATTTTCACTGCTACAGAGATTATCAGTATAGAGTTCACTAAAAGGATGGGAAATTCAAGCCATTTTCCTCTTCCTTCTTAACTAGTATATTTAGATCTGAAAAGTCCTTATTATGTAGTCAACAAGAAAAGGAAGACGACCTTCTCCTTATGGGTGGGCCAGGCTACAGTTAAGGGTGGATTATGGGCTAGGTCAGAGGACATCTGAACCCACACATTTTAGAACAGAGGTGCCCAAACTACAGCCCGGGGACTGGATCCAGCCCATGATGGCAATTCATCCAGCCCATGAAGTCCTCATTGCTCCTGGAAGCGGAAATAAAATGCCCCTGTACAGGCACATTTTACCTCTGCTTCCAGGAGCGATGAGGGCTTCACTGGCTGGATGAATTGGTGTCATGGGCTGGGTCTGGCCCCTGAGCCATAGTTACCAGCTCCCTGAACCATGGCCTGAAAAGTTTAGGCACCCCTGTTCTAGAATAAGGCACCCTTTATGCCAGTCATGAACTGTTCAGGGCTGCAGTCTCCCAAAGCATACGTTAAATAAAACCATCTCCGCCTTTAAAATGCTGCAACACTCTGCTCTTTTTCGCTAACATGGCTATCCACATGCAGGTTTGTGTGGGAGCATCCTAGACCAGGGCTCTAGGGCTTTGGGGATCTAGAATACATCACTGTCAAGATTAGGCTTGTAGAACGTCATATTGAATGGGGCACCTAAGATCTGTATCAAATAAGGATTCTAGCAGTATGCCCCCAGCAGACAAACTGCAGTGAAATCAGCCACACCAATGGGGGCTCTTCTTAAGAATAACAGACCACAACTAGTCAAGTGAATCTTGTGAAGCTTGACTGGAATTACCTGTTTATTTGTCCGTATGGAGATCATCCCATTTCCACATCTTTCTCTGGTGTAAATAAGAGAGATGTGAACTATTTATGTCCTTGTTTATCCTTATTTGGTTGGGTTTGTCTTTTGGGTTGGTTTACATTTTGTCTATTCTGTTTATTGTTATAGTTGTGGCTTATGATGTTTTATGTTTTAACCATTTTCACTGTCCAGAGTAACTTTTGCCCTAGATGGGCAGTATAGAATTTCAACCAATAGTCTGAAGTACCTGGGAATTTTGCTACTTGCTATTGAGTTCTTATTGCTGCTCTGTCTCTCTCATACACTCAAATACTCACACACAGCTCCACGGCCATAGTAACCTCTCCCAACCAAATTCTACTGTAAGGCATGAACACCTCATAAAAATATTTTGCTCCTATATATGGACATTCTCTTAGTTGTAATGGCAAGGCTCCTTTATTTCCCTCTAATCCAGTAAACCCCCAATTTACAAATGCCTCGAGTTACATAAAATTTGACTTACATCATGATTTTGTGCTAAAACCATGTCCTGATTTACATGACTTCCTATGGGTTTGGTTCGAGTTACATAAAGATTCTTTTTCCTATGGGTTTGCTTCAAGTTACATAAAAATTTCATTTTTCCTATGGATTTGCTTCAAGTTACATAAAAAACCGATTTAAGCAAAAGCCTACGGAACAGACTTTTTTTTGTAAGTAGGGGTTTTACTGTACTTGGCTCTCCAAGTGTTCTAGGAGTTCAGTTACCAGAAGCCCAAGTCAGCATACCTGCTGATCAGGGATTCTGGGAATTGGAGTCCAAGTGCAACTGGAGAACCAAGTTTGAGGTTCTGCTAAAATATAATCTGATCTGGTAAATAAGCCAATACCTTGGATACTTTGGAGTCATTATTCAGCAATGAGCCAGCGCATCTCCATGATGACATTCCATACATGCAAACTGACCAAAGAAATGAAGTCCATCTGCACACAGTTTTTAGCCATTCAGATATCATGTCACTCACTGGCTAGTCAGGCCATGATGTGTGCCCTCTGCTTTCACCTTACCCAAGGATTCTGACAGAGGACTCTTTGGTGAGTTTTAGTCCCAGCCTAACATGGTTGGCAAGACAGACACTCACACACAGAAGGGGTGCAGAGGCCTTTCCTTCTTCTACAGTTATGATGCAACATGAAAGTACTGTATGTGTGCAGCTATAGATACTTCTAACTTTCAGGAGTAAGTCCTAGGCTGCACAGCAGGTTTGTCTTCTAGGAAAGTTTATTTGTACAGCTGGACACTTGGCTGTTTTTCATCTCTTTAAGAAGCGGCTTGAGACTGGCCATTTAGCCTGTGGGCATGGCTGGATCCCTTTCTCCAGAAAGAACAAAAGAGCCTTTTTTTAACCCACTGAAGTTCATGGTAACGCTAAATATTTTGGATTTGATCCCATAAAACAGTAGTTTTAGCCTCTTTCTATTCAAAACTAAAACAGTGATTTGTTTTGTTATTAAGTACAAATAATGGTTTTGTCCAAAAACAACTGCATCCTGAAAACAAAATTATGTTGGAGCAGATCTGATTTTTTTTTTTTTTGCTCTTCTTTTATTTCATTCCAATTTCAACTGAAGGCTGCCGTGGAAGTTTGGGTGCTTACTTGCCAAGTTATAGAAAAGCCAGGTTAGCTAGGGTAATGTTTGTTCCATCAAAATTTCAAATATAAGCGAACAGCTTGTAATGCTGTTGTTATGTCTGTCTTTCAAAAGGATAGATTTCCTCTAGATTTTAAGATCGCTAGAGACATTTCTTTAGTAAGCGTTGCTGGCTGGCTGGCTTCGGATGACTAGTAAGTAGCTGATAACTTATTCTAGTGAGAACAGGGTCAAACAAAAATGCAAAACATCAGTTCTGCACAGGACTCTGCCACAACCTACCATGCTTTGGAGAAGGGAGTACAAAACACTCAGCATTATAAATGGTTGCCATAATGAGGCTGATCTTTTAAAAGCCAGTGTTTCACAAACAGGATATAATTACTGCCAGAAGAGTAGCGTGCCTTGGCGGGGCCCCGTATAAAAATTTGTTTGGGGGCCCTTAGGAAGGGTAAATATTTGTTTTGCTTATGCACGTTGGGGGCCCCTGTGGCCCGGGGCCCCCGTATAATTGATATGGCAGATACGGCGGTAGCTACGCCTCTGATTACTGCAGATACAACTGTCCAGGTTCATTTTTTAAAATATATGTTCCTACCTTTCTGAAATAGAACGAGGCATAACTGGGAATAATTTGGTTGCCAAGTCTTCCTGGCCCCTGTGGCTCTTGAAATAAAAGAAAAGAAAGCAAGAAGACACGGCTGATAAACTCAACAGGTTTTGCCCAGAACAATTGGACTCTGCCTCTCAGCAAACCCCTTGTTGCCTTAACTATCCTTGGCCAGTTGCCTCACTTGGAATCTTTCCTCTTGACTCACACACGCATGTTAATGAGCTGATGCTTGCAACATCAACTTATGATGATACAATGATGCAACATCGTTTACACGTGTGACTTAGACCACCACAGAAATAATCTTACAGAAAGGAATGTTGTAAGACCTTGAACACAATACTTTTCAATTGTTAAATCACACAATCCATTTGCAGCTGACTGTACAGTAGCAAATTAGTAACTCTCTCTGCAGTTAAGCATCACTTAAGCATCTGCCTTCCTAGCCTGGTTACAGGACTGAGCTGTTAGATGTGAAGGGACACACTTCAGGTTCACCAAAGATCTCTAAAACTCAGTACAGAACTGGCATTCCTCATTATAGGTGGAAAAAGATCTTCTACAGCAGGAGTGCCCAAACTATGACGCATGGGCTGGATCTGGCCCACACCACCCTCGTCACTCCCAGAAGTGGAAGTAAAATGCATCTCTTTTCCAGAGAGTCGTGCCTTCTCATGATGTGCCTGTAATAGAACAGCCTCAGCTTTGTCATTTTTGCCTCCAGAGATAGTTCAGGCTTGATTTGCTCTAGGATCCACTTGTTTGTCTTTTTGGCTGTCTGATATGTTTGCCATGCCATCTAATTTGGCAAACATACTGGACTGCTTATCTATGGAGCTAAGAGGAGCACTGTCCAAGTTCTACCCATCTCCTTGCCAGTGGCAGAAAATATACGCTCTTGTTGGCATTGCTCCACCTAAGATAAGGAGAGAAGTAGCAGTGGACACTGAGAGAACTAAGCAAGAGAATGACCCTCAACAACCTCTGAACGGATATGTGCCTCAAGTGCTCCAACTCAGATCCAGGAAGAGCTTTATGGTAGGAACAAACACTCTTGCGGGTACACAAGAACAAAACCAAATTAGAAGATGGAGGAAGGATCTCACTGGGCAAGGAACAAGATTAAAGGAGGATACAGTGTAGGTGAGGATCTCAACCTTCCCTACATCACTTGGAGGATTCTGACTAGGATGAGTGTCGGAGTCCCTAAATGCAAGACCAACATGTTCAAGTGGGGGCTGCTGGCAGACAAAAACACACTGTGTGAATATGGAGAGATACAGAACCTGGCTCATTTGCTGGTCTTCTGATTGCTAACAGAAACATGCACTGATAAGGACTTATGTTTGGGCAACAACAAAACCAAGGAAGTGGCTTCATTTTGGCATTCCAGGGTTTGATTGCGACATGAAAGAAGAACCACCAGTGACAGAAGAAACCCTTGAGTGTGTGAGAGAGAACCTAACCTTTGCCCTGGCTGCACCGATTCTGTGCTTTCTGCTACTTCAACCACAAGGCACACTGACTACTGGTGTATCTCTAACACTCCTTGTTCCAATTTGCTTCCCTCAGAGTGCAAGCAAGGAACATGACCCTGTCGCCAATGTTCAACTGCTAACCTGCTTTGCCTTTCCAAATAGAAAGAGTGCATGTGTTGGGGGTGGAAAGGGATGTTATCCTTTGCTCCAGGCAGGAAAGTATTTTGCCCTGTCTCTGAACCATGAGGCTTGATCCATTCCCAAGAATCCATTGCTGGCAAGTTTTAAATCCCAGTCTCTCTCTCTCTCTTTTGCTGTTGAATTCAGCTTTCTTTAGGACCACGGAGGAAGCCAAGGGTGGTGTTTAATCCCCTGCAGAGCCTGAATACAGGGCAAGCTATGCTCTACTACACAACGGTATTAATGTAAGAAACAGAGGCGTAGCTACCGCCGTATCTGCCGTATCAATTATACGGGGCCCCTGGGTCACGGGGGCCCCCAACGTGCGTAAACAAAACAAATCTTTACCCTTCCTAAGGGCCCCCAAAAGATTTTTATACGGGGCCCCGCCAAGGCACGCTACTCTTCTGGTAAGAAACAGTACAAAAAATGTTTTTAGAGTGGGGTGGGGGTGGGGGAAAGAGAACTTGGTCAGGAGAAAGAGCCAGTGTTTCAGATTCCTGCACATGGATCTCTCAGTGTGATGTTCAAGTGACCCTCCTTCACAAAACTACTGGAGGGCACAAAAACAGGGGACAAAAGGCAGCCAGGATCTTTAAACAGGAAGGCTTGCAGCCTCTGGTCCTCCACACAATCCCACTCTGAAAAGTTGCCATCTTTACTACTATGATTTAATTGGGGTGCCCAAACTTTTTGGGCCATGGGCTGGTCATGTGGTTCAGTGGGCCAGTCACATTCCTCCCATTGGAAGTGGAAGTAAAATGCACCTTGCAGTCTGTTTTGCAACAGGATGAGATATATTTTTTGTTGTTGTTCAGTCGCACAGTCGATTCCAACCTTTTGCGATGACCCCATGGACCACTGTCCGCCAGGCACCTCTCTCCTCCACCATCCTCCTCAACTCGCTCAGCTTTGTGCCCATTGTGTCTACAATACCATCTAGCCATCTCATTTTGGGCCACCCCCTTTTTCTTTTGCCCTCCACCCTTCCCAGCATCAAGGCTTTCTCAAGTGAACCCTCTCTTCTCATTTGATGTCCAAAGTACTTTAGCTTCATCTTTACAATTTGACCTTCTAAGGAGCAGTCAGGGTTGCTTTCTTCTAAGATTGACCTATTTGTTCTCCTCGCTATCCAGGGGACTCTCAAAACTCTCCTCCAACATTGCCATTTTCTCTGCTTAAACCAGGGGTGCCCAAACTACGGCCCGTGGGCCTGCTTTGGTCCTTGATGCCAATTCATCTGGCCCACATTGCCCTCCTCACTCACAGAAGCTGAAATAAAATGCACCCATACGGCCTACATGATAAAATGTGCCCATACGGCCCATGCTGTAAAACACACCAGTACGGCCCACACTGCCCTTGTTGCTCCCTGAAGTGGAAGTAAATGAATGGGTGCGTTTTACTTCTGCTTCATGAGTGACAAGGGCAGTGTGAGCCGGATGAATTGGTGTCGGGGCCCGCATCTGGCCCAAGGACTGTAGTTTGGGCACCCCTGACTTGTATAGTAAAGTCAGGCAGGAAACCAAGATCAGTCATTGATTTTTGGACGGCAGCAAAGGCACTGGAGAAAGTTAGGATTTAGGAGCGGCCAGGAGTGGGGACTACAGCCTTGGCTGATTAGTCCAGTCCAGTACTAACACACACACTTCTCGACCCCCCCCCCTTTTTTTTTTTATCATGGAAGGAAATGAGATGTGCTCGGGCGCCAACTTTGTGGTGACTAAATTTCTTCCCTCTCTGGGGTTGATGTCCTCTAGGATTTTCCTTTCCTCCCATCTACTCCCCCCCCCCCATCTCCGCCTCCTGCAAAACCCAGTGAAGAACCGTCCCCGGAGCCTCCCACGAGAGGATCCTTGCGCTCCCCCCCCCCCCCCGTCGCTTTTTAATGTTAGGAAGGGAAAGCTTTCCTTGGGCTGGGATCAAACTGCCAGATGCCCCCCTCGGCTCGTCGAAGGCGGCCACGGATAATCCGGCGCCACTCCGACGTGGGACTGGGCTCGGGAGAAAAGAAGGGGAAGGGGAGGAAGAGGAGGAGGGTCTCTCTCCCCTCACCCCTCCTGAAACCGGAGGGTTTGAATGAAGTAAGCAACAGGCTAGTAGTGCGCCTTCTCTGGGCGAGAGTCTGAACAAGATGCGGGAGGGAGGCTGTGGCGGAAACGTGGAAAGCGTGTGTGTGTGTGTGTGTGTGGTGAATGAGGTGTGTATGTGTGAGAAAGTGTGTTTCTTTGTGTATGAGAGAGAGAGTACGTGAGTGAAAGACTGTTCGTGTGCGAGAGAACGTGTGTGCGTTTGTATGAGAGAGAACGTGTGTGAGAGTAAAAGAGAGAGAAAGAGAGAATGTGTGTGTGAGAGAGAGAGGTAGAGAGTGTGTGAGTGTGTTTGAGAGAGAGGGAGTGTATGTGTGAAAGAGGGGGAGTGTATGTGTGTGAGAGGTAGTGTGTGTGAGAAAGTGTGTGTTTGAGAGAGAGAGAGTGTGTGTGTGTGAGAGAGGGGTAGAATATGTGTGAGTGAGAGAGAGGTAGAGTGTGTGTGTGTGAGAGAGAGAGAGCGAGCGTGTATGAGAGAGAGATGCCTTCTTTCTTTGGTTCTTATGTTAATGGAATTACACGTGGGAGATGAGGTGGAGGGAGGGGGCGATGCAGTGCCGTGTGGGTGAGAAACGTGGTCCCTGGATGGGGGGCTTCTCTCTAGGTTAGGGCTGAGCCCCCCCCCCCGCCCCCGCCCCCAGAGGATGCAGGGGTGGGGGCGTCCCACAAGACGAAGACATGATAATGTTGCCATTCCAGCTCTGTGTAAAATAAGGGTGATGATGAACCACCACCCCGGAAAACGCACGAGAAATAAGAGGGCAGGCCAGGAGGGCGAAGGCTGGGGGGGCCCCCTGTAGCGTTGCCCCCTCCCTCCCCTTTGAAGGACTGCGTGGGGAAACGGTGTGGCAGGGGAAGTCGGGGGGGGGGGAGGCGGCGGGAAAGATGCAAGAAGAGGACCAACTCGTGTGGAGGTGGACCCTTCACACGTGTCCGTGTGTGTTGTGTAGAGGTGGGTCCTTTATATATATGGACCACTTTCCCAACATTTCTTTTAAAAGTTAACCTTTTCTAGAAGTATTCCTTTTTGGGAGTAAGATTTCATCCCCCCCCCTTTTTTTCCCACCCCACTGAAGAGCTGTGTGGGGAAAGGAGCCCGCCAGGAATAAGAGAAGCGCATGGAGTCTCTATGAGTGTGTGTGTGAGAGAGGGAGGGGAGGGGAGGGGAGGGGAGAGGGGGTGAAGGGGGAGGAAAAATGAGGGAACGTTGAATAAACTCGAAGTCTTTGGGCTGCTGCGTTCAAAGAGCCCATGAGGAAAAAGGAAGAAGGCGAAAAAGCGGATGGGAATCCGAAAAGGGGGGGGGGGAGATACAGAGAGATGTTCCGGGGGCTTAAAGGAAGGAGGAGAGACGTGGGGGGTCGGGTGGCCTCGGCAAAGGACGGGCGGGGGGTGGGGAGGCGTTGCCTTCCTCTTCCTTTCTCTGTAAATATAAACGGGAGAGGAGTCCGGGGTGGGGGAGCGGAGAACGGGGCAAACAAGGCTGCCCTCCTCGTCCATCTACCTACGCGAGGATTACACCCTCCTTAGCCCTGAGGGTGGGTGTGCTTTTCATTACGGAATCGTGTATTTTGATGTTAGGCGGGAGGGGGGTGGCGCGGGCAAACTGGCGCTGGTCTGGGAAGAAGTGGGGTGGTAGGCACTGAGGAGGGGGCAGGAAGGGAGGAGTTCGCTCTCCTTTCTGGAGGGAGGGAGGGAGGGAGACCCCTCTGGAGGCTGGTTCTGAGTCCCCCCCCCCCCCCGTTAACGTCCGAAGATGCTTCAATTCCATCCTTGCCTGCTTGCCTTCTCCTCTCAACCCATGATAGGTTGTTGCTCTTGGTGTTTTCCTTGGAAGCCTGATTTTAAGCAGCAGGGAGGCTTTCACACCTGAGCTGTGAACTGCAACTCTGTAGCTTCTTCATTACCTATATAGCTACCTAATTACCCAGTATGGGGGGGGGGACTTAGTGGTTAATACACTGAGCTTGAAAGCAATACACTTGCAAGTAGATAAATAGGTACTCTCGGTGGGAAGGTAATGGCGTTCCGTGCATTCCAGTGTCTAGTCATGTCTGCCACATGACCACAGAAATGTCTGCAGACACAGACAGCACTGGCTCTTTGGCTGTTAATGGAGATGGGCACTGCACCCTAGAGTTAAACACGACTGGCTTTTGAGCAAGGGAGACCTTGCTCTTGCCCTCTACCTCAGGGGGTCACCTGAGTAGGTACACAGCCATGTGTAAGACTTTTGTATTAACATCATTTGGGGAGGAATTTTCTGCCTGATGGCAATACTCCTGCCTCGGATGCGTGTTCAATTGTTAAATTATTGCTCTTATTAACTTTTTAAATTTTAATAATAATGGGCTTTGGTTTAGGTAACCTTGAACACTTTCTTATGCATCTAAAAGGTTTGATGTGAGAATAGTAGGCTAGAATTCTATGGGTTAGTTAAGTGGCATAGGTATGAATTGCACTAGCAAAGCGATGCAGCCACACCGTTATGTCTTGCATTATTCATGAGGCACCTACATATGAGACTCCTATACCATGAAAGATGACTTCATGAACTAGCAGCAAATGGCCACTGTGATTTACACTGTCACATTTAGGCTGGCTTAACTGAGTATTGTAAGTAAAAAATAATATGAAAACAATATAATCTATCTTTTCTTTCTATTGGCATGATCTGTTCCCTTTTACTATTATTCAGTCTCTATTTTGCCTATACTGTAGCTTACTTTGATTTCAGAGAAGCTCAGAAATACAAACTGATATATCCACAGCTCCTGTTTGACCTCCATTGTTTACAAACACATTCTTGTGTTTTGCCTTAGTATATATCTGGCTTTGATGGGCAAGAACTATGCAGAATTGAACATGTAGTAAACCCTCCATATGAGCTAGGAATTTGTGAAGGGATAGGGTAATGGAATAGATTGCATGCTTTGTAAAATGAGATCAGTTTGCCTTCTGACAACATTTGACAAGAAGGCAAACAAATAAGCCTGTACTGCTTGTGACATGCCATGCCAATCATCACTTGCTACCTGTCCTCTAATATTGTCTTTCTTATAATGTGGAAAGAAATAATTATCTGTACAGTAATACCTCGGATAACGTTTGCATCAGATAACGCTAAAATTGCATAACGTTAAGCAATCGGGGGGGGGGGGAGAGAATTGCATCGAATAACGTTAAGATCCTATGGGATGCATTGGATAACAACTGTTAAAGCCTGTGCGGTTACAATGTTTCTCTATGGAGCTTTAACGTTATCTGATGCATCCCATAGGATTTTAACATGCATCGGATAACACTAAAAATCGGAGGACACCAAGACTTGTGGAACCAAGTTTTAGTGTTATCTGAAGGTTTTACTGTATCTTAAAGTAGATGGGACTTCAGGAAAACTTATCTCTGATTACACAGGGGACTGAGTTACTTGCAAGTTGTCATTAGCTGCAACACGTATCCAAGAATGCATTTCCCTCCCTGAAGCAGGAAAAATGCCACTGGCATGAATTTGTTTAAGGGGGATCCCAGCTTGCCATGAAGTGACCCACACACTATGATTATGGAGCCATCTCCTGTGGCACATATGAAATAAGACATGCAGGATTTAACACCAGGACTGCAATGGACTGCCACTGCCTTGAAGATATTATTAAGGTGTGCCATCACAGCCTGTCCATCTGGCATGGCCTCTTCCGCCTCCATGACCATTGGAATCACAGTTCCTCCTCTGGTCATTTTGTCATTGGGCCCAATAGAATCATTTCCAGTGGCATTTCCTCCACTGAGGGGGACCATCACCTCACCTAAAGGGGTTCATCTGCCCGTAGCCATTGGCCCCTTTAGGGAGTCAAGATAATTAACCGCTGCCCAACACTCAGCGTTGAGTTGTTGGCTGTACGGTCTACTTCATTACCATAGTGAGATGTCCGGCCAGACACCTTACTTGCAAGTAAATTAATAGGTAAAGGCTGGAGTCTCAGAATGTAAGCAAATAGGATTTTTGCACAAATAACAGTTCTCTACAAGTGCAGAGAGGAATGGGCAATGCCACACCTGTGTCAGTTCACTTTATGTCTCTCAACATGTGCTGTGAAATATTTGGTGTTAGCTGCCCCAATTGCCACTGATATTGACAGTTAGTGGGTGAAAATTACCTGACAAGTTTACCATTTTATTCTGGTAAACCAGTTTGTGTTTTATATGTGTTTAAATGCTGATTACTGCCCAATTTTATATTAGTATATCCTGTTGAGGTGCTTCTGATACTAATAAAGAAACAAAGGAGCCATCTTCTCAAATCTGCCAGGTTTTTTTTTAACACAAATTATTCATATTTGTGTTACTAATTTTGTGTCCTAGGAGCAAGTCAGGTTAGCCAGCTCCAGATGCGCTCCGGGGACACAGGTTTTGTATGCTTTGCAGAAATCAGTCACATAGATAATCTTATCCAGGACAAAACAAAAAGAAATAACACCAGGGAAGTTACATCAGAGCTTGGGAAGTTCTATGGAGATTTTCTAACATGAAGCAACTCTGTATCTTAAGAGCCCAGATATTCTTAATAACATTATATTTCCTGACCATTTTCCCTTCAGTTTTTGCCAAAGAATTCGAAACATTTCAAAAACCCAGGTTTTTAAAGCACAGTAAATGTGTGCAGACTATAGAATTGCACAACATTTTCATTTTATTCACAGAACCTTTATTACCTTTGGCATAAAATTCACAGAGTGTTGGAATTACATTTTCCAGAGTCAAAATTGTTTGCCTTCCATTTAGTTAGCAAGGTGCTTTGGAAATGTGAATAGCTCCTACGATTTGTTGGAAGAACATTAAGGAAATATATATTTGCAAGGAATGCTAGCTGAGGCTGCATATTTTGAGACATGGTTGCATCCTTCCTCTCTACGTCAGGTGGTGCCCATACTAGAGGGTTGCATCATGCCATATTGGCAAGGCCTCTGCTTAAGGCACACAAGAGGGTGCAAAGGAATATTGGTGGTACAATTTTTCTTGTAGTTTGGAATTTATATGCCAATAGCAATGGAAACAAAAATCATCGAGCCCATAAAAGGATGTAAAAGCATGGTGCCCTCTCAAAACTCAAGTAAATCTTCATTTTAAAAGGCCATGAAAAAAAGTTTCAGCTACCATCTCAGGACACTAATGAGGGTGTAAGGAACGTGGTTTCAAGAGGCAGAGTGGTATGACAACACCGGTTGGATGTTTAGGAGTCGGCAGAGTGTTAGGCTGGCCTCCTTTAATTGCAGATTTTATGTGAATGTTGGACTCATTTGGGAGGGGGACGTTCTTTTATTCTGGCCTAAAGATTATTTCAGGCATGCTCTCCTGAATTATATAAAAGGGGGGAAAACACACATTAAAAGAAAAGTTCTGCAGGCCCATGAATCACCCTGGTAAATGATGAAAGACTGGCTGAGGATTCTGGAAGTTGCAGTCCAAAACAATTTTTTATTCTTCTCCATTGGTTGTCGAGGGAGATGAAAGGTTCTTGTTCTGTCACTTCTAGCTGCTTCCACTGGCATTATTTGGTATTCTTGTAATGTTTCTTTGACATTGTCTCTCCACTTTCCTCTGGATCTTCCTCTTGATCTTTGTCCTTCTCCTCTTTCCACATATGCCTTGTAATGTATGGGATTCCAAAACGTTCTCTCCAAAAGGGCAAGCCACTTTATTTATTTGTAATTACCTTTTCTATGCTCTGCATTTCCCAAGGTCAGACTTCTTTATAAAGTGAATAATAATGAACTTCATATCATTTTTTAATCATGATACAGCACGGGCATTGCTAAACGTAATGACAGAGATACTGTATACTTCAGTACAGCTTTGTGCCCAGGTACTTTGAAAATATCATATAATTCCTCTTTTGCAGAGTCCCATAATCCCTCACTGTTTGTTTGCATCACATGACAGCTGAAGCTGACCACTGGTTCAAGGCCAGCATGGCTTGGAGCTCATGAGTCTCCCTACGGCAGCTGCTTCCCCTGGTTGGATCTTGTAGGATGGGGAGTAGCAGTTCAGCATTGAAAGTCTGCACTGAACACCAGGGAGGGATCAACTGGCTCAGCCTTAGTCCAGACGGGCAGTGGCTGTTGACCGGCAGTGAAGATGGCACTGCACGGCTTTGGAGCACAACTGACAGCCAATGCAGGGCCCAATTTCAAGGTAGGGAAAGTATGCTTTTTATTGCCTGCTTGGCTATGGGGTATAAGATCTTGATACCAAGTCCCTCGGAGGAGCTGCTTCAGTAAAGAACGACAAGCATTTTACAGCTGAATAAACACCATCTCAACTGAATGGATGCAAACCACTTGATTGCTGACTCTCAGACTGTTTTGATCTTCAGACTGAGATAATAAATACAGTTCCCACATACCGGCCTCAAAATGATCAAAGAGTACTGGGCACTACTACATATAAATAAATAAAATAAATCCTATTCCTGAATCAGAAGATTGCTTGTGCTTACAAAAACATAACTTCACAGGGATTGCATTCCTTCTACACTAGTCTTAAGCAAAGATTAATTTTAAATGGTCTGCAATTAAACTTCAATTGTTTTGGACACTTAGGAACAAGTCCCATTGATTTATGTAGAATCTACACCTTGGAAATGCTGGGGCATGGGGTTGCTGTTGGGTGAATTTTGAAGTAAAATTGTATTATGTATTTGCCTCAGAGGGCAGGGGAAATGGTCTAAATTGTTCATCTTGCAACTTGGGTACCTTTAAAAAGAAATCAAATGATTGCAGATTTTTCCACTGATGTAAAATATAGTTGGCAATAATTCCCCCCTTTATAAGAATCCAGTATACTGTACTGCAGTTCTTCATGTGAGTTGGATGGTTAAGAATTAGTAGAGAATTTACAGGGATGAGAGATGTTACCTCTTGGGACTCCTAGAATATTGCAGCTGGCATCAGAATTGCAGTCCAGAAAAGGCACTTTTCTCATCTCTGAGGATTCAAAACAGTCAAGATTACTTACAATTGCCTGGAGTTCTTTGAGGGTATATTAATAGATACAAATGACAAATAGATTTGTTCATTCTTTTTGTGTATATGTGTCATATGTATGGTTTCCTTTGGGCACAAGTTTTATCACTCTGAAGTGTCATTCAGTCATTATTTTTTTATCCCACTGTATAATTTTCATTGAATTGTATTGATCAATTCCAGTTGTGTATATTATTCTTAGGGCATGAAAGCTATATCACCTTTTGCCACTTAGAAAATGAAGTTGCATTCACATGTAGTGCAGATCATACAATCAGAAAATGGGATGTGATGACTGGCCAGTGCCTAGCTGTTTACCGAGGGCACACATCAATTGTGAACAGGTAGGTACGACATAGCCTTATTTAGATTTATCTAGATTTCCATCTCAATACAGTAATACCTCAGATAACGCTAAGACTTTGTTCCACAAGTCTTGGTGTTATCTGATTTTTAGTGTTATCCGATGCATGTTAAAATCCTATGGGATGGATCGGATAACGTTAAAGCTCCATAGAGATACATTGTAACCACACAGGCTTTAGCAGTTGTTATCCGATCCATCCCATAGGATCTTAACGTTATTCGATCCAATTCTCCTCCCCAGATTACTTAACGTTATGCGATTTTAGCATTATCCGAGGTAAACGTTATCCGAGGTATTACTGTACCTAACTGTTGTTCTGGTGTGCCTTGATTTCCCATCAAGCTGCCTGCCTGCCTGATTGTTTAATTTTTATACCATTCTCCTGGCTGAAAAGCCACACAGGGCAGAGACCATAAAGTATTTAAATATGTAGAAAATGAAAATTAGAATGCAAAAATAAAATATAGGACAGTGGTGGCGAACCTATGGCATGCATGCCAAACTTGGCACTCCCAGGCCTCTCTGTTGGCATGCGCACCATCACCTCAGCACAGAGTTTGCCCCACCCCTCTGCCCAGCAGCAGAATGGGAGAGCTTCCCCCCAGCAGAGTTCACCCTGCCCTTCTGCCCAGCAGCCCAAAGGGAGAGCTTTTCCCCTCTGTTTAGGCACTCAGTCTCTAAAAGGTCCACCATTACTGATATAGGATTTAGAAACATATCAACCACAGGCACAGGGAGAGGGAAGCGAGGAGCGAGAGAGAGATC
Source organism: Furcifer pardalis (assembly GCA_030440675.1). Lineage (NCBI taxonomy): Eukaryota > Metazoa > Chordata > Lepidosauria > Squamata > Chamaeleonidae > Furcifer > Furcifer pardalis. The sequence goes on from CP126897.1 coordinate 103,997,576, forward strand.
AAAACCCTTGTTTGCAGCTTGTTAAGGCAGTTTTGCTCTGGCCATCTACATCTGTAGGATGTATAGTTAGAGCAGAGCTCCAAACAAGGCTGATTGATAATTTCCTTCTCCGTCCCTGCCAATTGTTTTTATCTGTCATATTACTGGGTTAGTAAGCCTTTAAAAGAAAAATTGGGAAGAGGAAGGAACTAGAAGGAAAGGAAGGGGAAAGTAGACCCAGACACAAGATTTGGGGTAAAAAAAATTCAGATGAAAGCCAGTTTCTCCTGTGTTGCTTTAGAGATCCTGTAGCCATCTGGAACAGCTTCAAATGGAACAAGTGCAAACCCCTTCACAATGGCTCAAATGACCACATTGTCTAAACTGGTACAAGTGCCTCAGATTCCCAAAAGGTAGGAGCCCCAAGGGTAGAGGGGAAAAGTACTGAATGTGAGGGTAACTCCAGACTGATTTGCTTTGACTTGTAGAACATCTTTTCAATAGAAAGCAATGTGAATTTGATCATCCTAGTTCAGGGGCATTTTTCACAATATCGGTCAATGTACTACACATCTTGAGTCTGGTTTTGATCCTTCATTTAAGTAAGGTTGATAATCATTTAAGTAAGGTTGATTAAGTAAGGTTGACCTGTTGCTGTGTGACTGTTTTTCCCCCAACAGGATTCTTGTTTCGAAAGATTATCTCTTCAGTGGTTCCTATGACAGGACAGCCCGTTGCTGGAGTGTGGATAAAGAGAACCCGGTCCAGGAGTTCCGGGGCCACCGGAACTGTGTTCTGACTTTGGCTCTCTATTCCTCCAAGGATGTTCTTGAGGACTCAGAAGAGGAGGAACCAGAGGAGGAGAAACTGAGCATGGGCTTTCTAGTAACAGGGAGTACAGACTGTACTGTCAAAGTCTGGTGGGTATCGAGTGGACGCTGCCACCAGACCCTGATGGGACACACTGGAGCCATTTTATGTCTGATACTTGATGCTCCAAACAGGGAGCTTTTCTCCGGCAGCACTGATTATACCATTCGGACCTGGAATATTGTGACTGGTGAGCAGCTGAGAGTGTTCAAAGATCATCAAGGATCTGTCATTTGCTTAGAGGTAAGAGATTGGAAGAGCTTCTACCAGGAATGACCACCGTACAACCCATGGTCTGTTTGTGGGCTCAAGGGAAAATGTTTGGGGATAAAGGTCATTGTAAGAGACTGCGGTGGCTCAAGTGGTTAAGACACCGAACTCGCTGACTGGAAGGTCGGAGTTCAATTCCCGGTTACTTCATGACAGAGTGAGCTCCCATCTCTGTCCCAGCTCCTACCAACCTAGCAGTTCAAAAGCAAGAAATTGCAAGTAGATAAATAGGTACCACTTTGGTGAAAAGGTAAACAGTGCACTCCAGTGTTGAGACATGCCTGTCACATGTCCACGAAAGCATCTGCAGATGCAGATCGTGCTGGCATTTTGGCTATAAACAGAGATGAACACTGAACCCTGGAGTTGAATATGATTGGCTTTCAATCAAGGGTAACCTTTACCTTTACTAAAGGTCACTGTGAATAAGACTTTGAGTGCTGCCAGTTCCACCATTGGTGTTGTTGGTAGCTGCTGGGTCCCCAGCCATAACTCCATTGGCTCCAGGTTGCTAGTATAAACAATAACAGATTTTATTGGGCCACACTTAGAGTTAGATACATGGTCCTGAGGTTCTAACAACCTTCTGGGGAGGTTCTGGGGGATGTGTACCCTGCACTAACCTACAAGGTGGTGTCATTTTAAGAGACATTGGCATGGAAAAATATAAGAGGGAAATGAGTCCGAGCCTCAGTTGCAGTCATTTCAAGGATGTTGGGTAGCACTGGAGGAGGAGGAGTACCTGGCTGGGTTTCCTTCCAGAGCTTCATCTGCTTCTTACATTGGCATTGATGTGTTGGGGTGGGCACTGTTGCTCTGTTTGGTCTGCATGGATGCCAAGATATTGTCAGCTGGAGTGGTCCTTCTGGCCCTCTTCTGTGGCCCCTCCCTTTGTCAACTGTGCTGAGCTCTGGGGTTTCTTCCCAGGGATCCTTCTCTCCATTGACTTCCTCTTCCTTAGAGATGTAACATAGGGAGTCCCAAGATTTCCACAGAAGTTGTCTTCTCGCCTGGGGTTTCTTCACCTTCTACTGAAGCGCCTGTCTCCTCCCACTCCTCCTCCTTGAATCTTGCCAACAGTCACTCCTTCAACCTCATCATCTAGTTCTCCCATGGCCCCCTGCCCTCCTTTGCCATCCAGGAGCCCCACAGTAAATGGCTTTCCCAGGCTCTCCAGGGGTTGCGAGGCAAGGGCAGATGGCCCACCCAGGATGCTGATAGCGACCTGCTTACAAAGCCCCACTGTGTTCAGTTTTGATCATGACTGAATAGAAATGTATGGAATGATGCTGGAAGAAATTCATCTGTTAGTGCCAAGTGTATGAAAGCTATGTTAGCAGACTGATGGACTGCTGCTTGATGAAGTATGGAGACGTTTTGGTGAAAACGCAACTGTGAATGTGTGTACAGATGAGTTTATTTGAACAATTGATCATTCCAAGGCAAAGAGAATTAGAATTGCCTTTTGTAGTTGAATGTTAGTGGAGCATGATCCTGTTAGCAGAAAGATTGCCAAGCAGTTGTGTGCCAAATGCCTTTGGTGCATGTACAGAGAGATACAGAAATAGCCTTCAGCAGTGCATGTGCCAGATATCTAGTGTGATGTAGTGGATAGAATGACAGCCCAGGACTTGGAGACCTGGGTTTGAATCCCCTCTCAGCCATGAAAATTCACTGGGAGGTGAATCTGGTAAAACCACTCTTTAAATAACACACTTGACTTGTAACCACTTTTTACTTAGACTTAGACCTTCCCATGCTACGAATCATATTGAGCAGCAAGTGACCCCCAATGGTTCTCGTCTTGGACGAGTACTTCTGCATCTTCCCATCTAATTTTCAGGGTCTTTAAATCTGCCAGTTAAGTTCTTCGCTGTGTATTTCGAGGGTGTCCTTGTTGTTGTTTGGCATTAGGAGAGGTCTACTGTAGGGATCCTTGAATTTTTTGGAATAGTAGTCGTGTTAATCTGTGGTTCAGGCATATCAGAAAACAAAATAAAAAATTATGTAGCACTTTAAAGACTATCATCATCATCATCATCATCATCATCATCATCATCATCATCATCATCATCATCATCATCATCATCATCATCATCATCATTATTATTATTATTATTATTATTATTATTATTATTATTATTATTATTATTATTATTATTATTATTATTATTATTATTATTATCCTGCCCTACTCGGTAAAAATCGACTCAGGGCGGCTCACAACAACAAAACAACCACTTCTCAGTCCTCTTTAACTAAAAAACCCTGGAAAGGATCATCGTTAGGGAGGGTATTTTCATATTTAATGAACTTCCATCCCCCTAAGGCAAACCCCAGAACTCCCCAAGCTAAATTATGGGAATACAAGCCTTAAGCAACAGGAAGTAGAATAGCCCCCTCTACTTTGATTCAGTTCCCACCTGTTCCTCTGAATTCTGACAAAGGCTACCTTCCTATAGAATTTAAAATTCTGGAATGGGAGACTCATTAAGCATCGTTGTAAGCTTCAAGGAATCTTTCAGTTTTCCAGAGTTCAGCAGTTGGTTTTCTCCTCACTTACTGGAGGAATGGCTGGTAGAGGGACTATTCTACTCTCCTGCGGCATTGGGTCTTTCATACCCAAAATTTGACTTTTTGACCAATCCGTCTGTAACTCGTTTGGATCTCTGTAGCAATAGATTATCCATTGTCAGGTTGCTGAACCTGTCGCAACCTCACCAGAGCTTCTTTGGCCAGATTTTTTCAGGGTGACCCAGGATGGCCTTCACGGGTGCCGTAATGGTTTTGTGGCACAAAGTCACACCATACTTCACCCAATCCTAGCAATCCCTTACTTTGGCCTGTTACCATCTCTTACAATGTGGATGTGGGTTTGGACTTTGAGTGGCATATTTGAAAGGCATATGTGGAAAGAGGAGAAGGACAAGGCAGACCTAGAGGAAGGTGAAGAAATAACATCAAAGACATATTACAAGTACACCCAATAACACCAGTGAAGGCTGCTAGAAATGCCAGTGCAAGAACCCTGTATCTTCTTCAACACCCAATGGGGTAAAGAAGAAGAAGAATTTGACTTTTGGTGTGGAAGTCCATCAAATAAGAAAATACAATTCCTAATTGTCAGATATTAGAACTGGCTCTAAGAAAGGCTGAGTGCAGAAGAATAGACGCCTTTGAACTGTGGCGCTGGAGGAGACTTTTGAAAGTACTCTGGACTGTAAAGAGATCAAATGAGTCAGTCCTAAAGTAAATCAATCCTGACTGCTCGTTAGAAGGACATTCTGAATATGAAGCTCAAGTACTTTGGCCGCCAAATGACAAGAGAGGACTCACTGGCCCTGCTGCTGTGAAAGATCGAAGGCAAAAGGAGAAGAGGACGGCAGTGGATGAGATGGTTAGATGGCATCATTGACACAGTCGGTATAGATCTGGGCAGGCTGTGGAGGATGGCAGATGACAGAGGAGCCTGGGGTACGGTGATCCATGGGGTTGCAAAGGGTCAGAGTCAACTGTGTGACTGATCAACAACAACAGAATTGGCTCAATGGCATGTTCTTATTCCTATTCTTATTTTTGTTAATGTGTTAACACAGTGTGAATTTTTAAAGTAATGACTGACAGTAACCCATAAAGCATTTCCTCTCACATTAGACCAAACAGGACCATGAGGTACAAGTACAGTCATTCTCTACTTTTTTTTTGTGAAGCACGATGATTTTCTGCAGCCGCTACTCTGTTGGGACGTTAGCCAGAGTGAACAAAGCCTTTTCCTACGCTAGCCAAGAAAAACACAGCAACAAAACTTTCACTGCTTCCTCAAACCACGGGCAGATCATAATTGGAATGTTGTCTCTCCTTAGTCATATTTTAAAACCAACCATTGCCGGTGTTCGGATACATTTGGAAAAAACTGTTGTCACAAGTGTCCCATTGCCCCACCCCCATTCCCCCTTTGTGCTTTCCAGATTAATCGCTGCTCCTCAACAAAATAGATGCCTGTCTTTCGAATAAAAGAAATTAAAAGCATGTCTTGTAGTGATTGGCCACTAGATGTAGCTTGATGGAATTTAAGCTGAGATCACATATAGACATTCCTGTAACATACTTGGTATGTGGCTTGTGATATAAGATACCTTAAGCCTGAGGCTGAGGTTGTTTTTCCGTTCCATTAGCCAAATAAATATTGTGGGTGGTAGCATGAAGTAGGTTTTTTTTTAATATAAAAGAATGGATCACTCCTGATGTAGATTTATTCAACCCTTTGACTAAACCGAGTTTACATCTCCATTACAGCTTAACCTTTTACATTGGAAGACCAACCAGAGAGGTTTCTTTATGTCTTCTTTTCCAAAGGAAGCAGATGGACCAAAGTCACGTTGTAATCTTTCCCCAGGCTGGGTGTTGTGTGAATGGGATGCCAAAATAAACAGACCTTGGGTCTGAACCAGTGTGGCTTTTCTTATTTCACATGCATCTGATAGTGAACCTAAATCAGTACAATCACCTATGTCTACTTAATGAAATGTGACTGCAGAAGGACCTCTTCAACCACCTAAATCGCATGGTTTAATAGTAATAAGCCTACGAGTTGGCTGAATAGCTCACAGTGAGTTGAAGTATCATTAAATAAGCATCCTGCACTATTGGAACAGCAAAAGAACCTTCTTCTTCTTCTTGCATTTATCCAGTTAATGCTGCAGATTCCAACCGATGTGACACAATAGGAAGGAGGCTCAGCTGCCAGTGCAATTTTTTGGACAGAGATTAGAACAGGGGTGGCTAACCTTGGCACTCCAGGTGTTCTTGGCTTTCAATTCCCAGAAGCCCTGATCAACTGGTGTGCTGACTTGGGCTTCTAGGAATTGAAGGCCAAGAACACCCAGAGTGCAAAGGTTGGTCACTGCTGATCTAGGCTTTTTTAGCTCTACTCTCCTGCAGCATCGGAACCAACAAATGTAACTTCTGGACCAATACATTTGTCAGTACAAGAGATGGAGTTTCCCTCCGCCTACCTAATTAGCCTGGAAGATTGCTTGTTATTTGGCCTGCTTCTCCTTGATATTTTTACAGGACCTAGTGGGAGTAGATCATAGTACACATTCTAGCTCCAAAGCCAGTGCAGTGTTCAACAATACAATTATTATTTGCTTCTCTCTTTTGTTTTATTTGAAGAGGAAGGCTTGGAATGATACCCATCTTATGAAAGTGTTCTTTCTTCTCTTTCTTTCCTTAGCTTGTGAATCGTTGCTTGTATTCAGGAAGTGCAGACCGAACAGTGAAATGTTGGTTGGCTGATACTGGGGAGCGAATCCAGACCTACAAAGTTCATAAGCACAGCGTCAGCACTTTGAAATACCATGCTGGGATACGTAAGTTCCAAGAGAGTCACCATCTTGCTTTATCTAGGACTGGGAGCACACATTTCAAATCCCAACACATTTATGAACCTTGCTAGGCAGGGTTGGTCCAATACTGGCCACAATTCATGCAGGACCATACACCCAAAATGGATTTGGCAGCTTGTAAATTTCAATTCAAAAGTTTTATTGCATGTAGCCATAGGCCATTACAATTTGGTGTCAGATATAAAAAACTTCACGACATTTCAATACAATAATAATATAGGAAATAAAGAAAAGGTAAACTCTCAGATAAAATACTAAACACCAAAAGACTATTCCTGTACAACAAATATCTGCCTTCACTTACACTTGTTCTAGTTATTTGCTCTCTGAAGAACCTGGATGTGAGGGCGATCTGGCATCTGTCACCCCATTGATCGCCAGGGTTGATTCGGCTGATCTGGCTGGCTAGGCGGGTGTCCCCTTCCTCCCTCAGCACTCCATGTGCATCCCTCCCGAAGCTGCGCACTCAGTAGAAGAGGACGACCGTCCCAGATAGAAGGAGTGTACCGTTCTTCGGTCAAGGGTATACGATAGCTGCGCTCCCCTGCTAGAACCTCTAAACAAACTCAAGGACCTTGTAAATTAGCTACCATTAGCTGTGGTGGATTCCTCAATTCTTCTTGTGCATGTGCCAATACAGTGGCACCTCAGTTAGCAAATGGCTCGGTTAACATAAACATTGCATAACAAAAGGAAATCCATAGAAAATAGTGGCTTGGTTTATGGATTTTTTTCTGGAACAGATTAATTGGTTTTCAATGCATTCCTATGGGTAGTGTTGCCATACGTCCTGGAAAGCCAGGGTTGTCCCAGATTCAAGGTCGGAAAAATAATCCCAGCCAGTTCAGTAAAAATCATGTTAAAGTCCCAGATTTTTAAAACGTACTGATTATGTATTATAACACACCATTAAAATAAATTCGAACTCTCACCATCAAACAAACGATTTCCTGCCACATTGGAGTTGGAATATACCCGGAGACAGTGGCATAGGCTGGGGGCCCGGGGTGGTGGTGGGTTGCCCCGGGAACCACTTACAACAAAGAAATAATAATATCATATCATTTGGAAAAAAATGTTGTATTGTACAACGAAAATCTCTATGGGAAAAATTGTACAACAAATATTTTTCTTTGCATGATTTTCCCCATAGAGATTTTCATTGTACGATGCATCCCATAGGGATTTTCGTTGTACAATGCATGCATCATAAAATGAAAAAAAAATCGTATAACGAAGTACCTTGTGGAACCAATTATTTCATTATATGAGGTTCTACTGTGGTACATTCTCTCTTCTCTCCTCTGCATTCCTATTTTGCACATACCCAACTTTGGTTAGAAGATGTGGCTATACTTAGCTAAACCTCTGGAAAGAACCGTACGTCCATTAACAGAGGTGTAGCCCCCAAAGGATTGAAAGCGGCTGTTGGTTTCTGAAAACCAGTGTAGAAGGGCAAGTGTGGGAAGATTAAATAACTGATGGCTTTTCTAAGCTTAGAAGCAGATACTGCTTGAGAGGTTCACTTCTGGTGTGTTATATATGTATCCTATCATGTTCTCTAGTCAAATCACATTTTAAGAAATCTGTAGTGCTTACTTTTTGCTGTAATGTGGAAAAGTCAAAACTACTGTACCCTGAATCAGCATAACAAAGGCTGCCACAAAAGAAGAAGAAACAGTTGTTGTTGTTCAGTTGCACAGTCAATTCTGACCCCCTGTGACCCCATGGACCATTGCACACCTGGTTGTAATCAGGCTTCCAGCAGAAGTGCTCCTGGAAGACCTTTTTGCTATTGTGCCATTAAAAGCCAGCTGGCAGACTGGAGCTTCTCCTTTGCCAACAGGTCTGCCATATCAGCCTAAATGGCTCAGCTTCAGGATCACACAGCAAACTGCACAATGCTTTTTCTCCCCATTCTCACAACCCCCCTTTTGGATGTTATGACTTGGAAGCATAGGGTGGTTGTGATTGGTCGTGGCAGGGCTTCCAGTCCCTGGAGCTGTTTAGATGTGCTCAGCTCAGCATGTTTACAGGTTCTTCTGGGTGACTTCTGGATGAGACAGAGACATGGAGGGTTGTGTGCATACCAGCCGCCCACCTGGATTTCCACACTTCCAGACTTAATGCCTTATGTGTAGCCTATTAGGGCTGCTTTCATGCAACCCTAGCCTATAATTCGGAGGTACTGTACTCTGGACTGGTCCCATCCCCACCCCCTCTTGCTCTCTGCAGGCACTTGATCTTCCTTGAAGGCAGAACCACCAGTTGTTTATCCAAATAGTAACTCTCCCCCATTCCATAGCATCAGACCACAGCCTTTGCGTTTAAGAAATACAGTAAATGCTTCCAGATGGCACCAAATCATCCCAGCAGTTAGCAAACTTGGACTGTTCTACTCTCTGAAGCACGATATATGCGCAAACACAACAATATTAATTGTACATAAAGTCATTTGTTTTCGTAGTGGGGTTACTGGCTTTTTGTATCCCCCACCCTTATAAACCAAATCATTAATATTCTTTCAGGAGGCATCTACTCTAACACAGACCCATGACCTATTGTAAACAATTGTAGTAAAGGTAAAGGTGCTCGAAAGCCTGTTGTGTCTGACTCTAGGGGGTGGTGCTCATCTTTGTTTACAACCAAAGAGCCAGCTCTGTCTGCGTCTGCAGACATTTCTGTGGTCATGTGGCAGGCATGACTAGAGGTCAGAGCACATGGAACATTGTTACCTTTCCCACCAAAGTGGTACCTATTTATCTACTTCCAATTTTTGGCTTTCAAACTATTAGGTTGATAGGAGCTGGGATAGATGACAGGAGCTCACTTTGTCACACAGCACTCAGGTCTTGAATTGCTGGCCTTCCAGTCTTCAAGTTCAGTGTGTTAACCACCATTAAAAACCACCATGACCCTATCTAATTTGTACATATTAAAGACCCCCTGTCCTGCAGCTCTAAACAGCTTATAAATGGGATTTCATGGGACCTTCAGAAGGGGAGGAGTTCCCCCAAAGACATGCCTCAGTCTTACATTGCATAAAAAACAGGATTGCAGAGTTTGAGTATTGATTAACTATTAAAATGTACATTTAGCCACCTACTTTGCAGGTCAGTTAGATGTACAGTAAATAAAAATCCAATACAGAACTCTGAGTGGTTGTATTGCAGCTGTGTATAAAAAGCCTTAGAAAGGTTATGCAGTACAGTTTATTTTCCACATCCACATTAAGAGTTGAAATTGAATATTTTATTGAGATTAGTGCTCAGAATAATACAGCATTATGAATACATTCACATTTTGAATTATTTAAATGCTTTGAATGGATGGGTTGCTTTACAGCCATTGGGTTTTAAGAACAATTGTTGCTTAGTTATGTTTCTCAAATGAACCCATAATTTTGGGGAGTTATTGTAATTGAATACCCTTTTAAAGTACGTAGTTCACTGCGTCATTGAGCAACAACAGAGCATGACTAAAACATTCCACATAGCAATGCCACATTTTGAAAGACTTTGAGATTAAAAATGACCTGCTGCCATCCACAAACGATTAAATCTGTAGTCAGAAGAAGAAATACAATTTTGCTGGCTACATGGTGATTTATTGTTTACGTGGCATCCAGAAGTGTGTTTACTTTGTATGATCACCTGATGAGAAAGGGAAAAGTGCAGCTACACATAGTCTTAAATTCTTACTTCCGCTTCAAATCTGTGCTCATTTTGCTTGAGAATATGTGTTGTTAAACTCAGTCACTCTTAAATCTAAGTTAGACATGTGTAATATTACACTGCCAAAGTATAATCTGTGTTACACATTATAATGTTTATTTTGCATGCACATGTCTTTTTTAGTTTCTATATTTGGTAAACACTTTAAATTAGAAACATAAAATACTGAGTAGTGCAGGGAAAGAGCACAGAAAATCAGGCCACAGTCATACAGATGTTTTGGACCACAGTTCCAATAATTAGTTATCATTGCCTCCACTGTTTGGAGCTGACGAGATTTGTCCAAAAATATCTGGCGGACTTCTGGAGGTTTCCTGCCTAGATCTAAAGGATTGGGTTCAGTGCTCATCTCCGTTGACAAAAGAACCAGAGCTGTCTGCATCTGAAGACATTTCTGTGGTTATGTGGTAGGCATAACTAGACACCAGAGTACATGGAACACAATTATCTTTCCCACCAAAACAGTACCTATTTATCTACTTGCAGTTTCTTACTTTTGAACTGCTAAATTGGCAGGAGCTGAGATAGACGATGGGAGCTCACTTAATCACACAGCACTTGGGTCTCAAACTGCTGACCTTCCAGTCATCAAGCTCAGTGTCTTAACCACTAAACTACTATGGCGTCCCCCATTAATTTCACTGCATAGCCTGGGGCAATATATATATATATTATTAAGAATTATATATTTCTGCGTCTTCAACAGGGATTACCAGTCTAGACAAGGGACAGTATTTCCTGTGGATCTCTTATTCCAATTTGTTTAGCAATCTCCTCCCACCCCCCTTACAAGCCCAGATCAGATTCTTGTCGATCTTTCCAGTAGTTATAATTGTTGGCCCTCGGTCTTAATGTCCCAGTAGCCTGAAAAAGGAACTGACATACAGTATGTACAACCAGTTAATTTTTGTATTTTGTTTTTCATGTCACATTTTACCTTCCTTTGGAAGAAGATATAGGCTGTAATTCAATCCCCTCTTTTTGTTTTCATTACAGTGTTTACCGGAAGTGGCGATGCCTGTGCGCGAGCATTTAATACGAAGACGGGCATCCTGCAGAGAGTTTTTCGAGGACACAAGCTAGTTATTAACTGCATCCAGGTGAGATGCTGCCTCTTTGAACTTTAAAACCTTCTGATTGGAAGTTTTTGCCCACTACAACTGTGTGGGTCATGAATGGTTGTGGTGAACGTCTCCTCTCCATTACCTGCTGGCGGCAGATTGCTGTATGATGATGGAAGTGGTGGAATCTCATGAGAAGAAACTGTTCTGAGGGAGGGATTTTGTTCTACCCCATGCTGCTAGCTTTTCAGGTTGCTGAACAAATGTGGAATACTTGTATGGCTCTATAAGTGTAGTAGAAGACCTAGGGGTGGCCTGTGGTCTATGAGCTTGTTAGTCCTCTGCTCTTGTAAGAATAGAGTTTAAGAGATTTTGGTTTGGAATATAGCTTTCATTGTTAGACCCATTGAGTCAACAGTCAACTTAACAAGTTAATACTGCTCAAGTGGTTCTCCCCTAGTTGGATTTAGACTATAGAATCCCTAAGCTAGTATGACCTCCATGCTGACTAGGAGATTCTGGGAGCTGTAGTCCAAAAAAGTAAGGCTTTCAAGCTCTGTATAAGGCAGGGGTGCCCAAACTGATGGATCCAGCTCCTGATGCCAATTCATCTGCCCCGCGAAGCCCTCATTGCTCCTGGAAGCAGGAGTAAAATGTGGGCTGGATGAATTGGCATCTGGATCTGGATCTGGCCCACAGGCCATAGTGACCAACTCCCTAAAACATATGACCGGCTTGCAGCCTGAAAAGTTTGGTATAAGGGATAAGGGCATTGACAGAAAGAATCTGTTATTTGTGATATTGCATAGGCCTGCCCTTCAGCTTTTGCTGCATGTTTTAATAGCCTGTTAAATATTACTTGCTGATCATCGCTGTAGGGTTTCAGTAGGCTGGATCCAGATTTTGTCCTGCTTTAAGTGTGGGGATTTATGGGATCTTGATTTACCAGTCCCATTGACAAGCATGAATGAGACCCAGTGTTTATTAAAATTAGGGTCATTTTTGCTATTCTTTGTGGCTTACCTGGTAAACTCATAATTCCAGGCAGTGTACATGCTTATCTGGGAGAAGGTCTTACTCAACCAGGCAGCTAACTTTGGGTAGGCAAATTGCTGGATGAGACTCCTCTTCTTCCTGTGTTTGCTGTTCTTCCCCATTTCTTCTCCACACACTGCAGTGAGGATACAGAGGGTATTTTGTGCTTGCACTGCATTTTTTCTTTATTCTAAAACAAGTAGATCCTTCCTCCCACCCCCACTGTGGGTGTCTCATCAACCAGTCATATATTCATAAGACAGACATTTAATCTATGTTAATACTGGCAATAAAGTGAAGTCACAGCGAGTAGGATTTATGTGTGGGCCACACATTCATTATACTCTGCAAAAAGAAGCTGAAAGAGGCCACCTGATCTTTATGCAGAGGGTGTTGTAGAAGAATGCAGGGAGTTTATTGCAAGGAGAGGAAGAGAACAGAAGGAAAAAGAATCGTTCAAACCCCTCATAATGTTGAAATCTTCCATTTGTGGAAAGGTAGAGTTCTCTAACCCACCAAGACCTGGAATGTTTCTCCTTGCAACCTGTTTAAGACCAAGTGCTTTAAGTGGACAGGGCACCTAATATAAAACAAGCGAAAGAGCCATGGTGGCTTAGTGGTTAAGACGCTGAGCTCGATGACTGGAAGGTCAGCAGGTCAGCAGTTCAAGACCTGAGTGCTGACCAATGCAGTGAGCTCCTGACAATCTAGCAGCTCAAAAACAAGAAATTGCAAGTAGATAAACAGGTACCACTTTGTCGGGAAAGAAAACAATGTTCCGTGCTCTCAGGCATCTAGTCATGCCTGCCACATGACCACAGAAACCTCTGCAGATACAGACAACGCTGGCTCTTGGGCTGTAAATGGAGTCTGATGGCTTTTGAGCAAGAGAGACCTTTACCTTTAACTAGAGGTCTGGAACCTTTTTTGTGGTATGGGAACTCAGGCCTCTTCTTCACTGCAGGACTCAGAGAATACAGTGGGGTGAGAGGAAGCTAGATTTATCGCTTCAGACTGCAAGTGTGTAGTGGGGCTATTTACCTTTTAGTCTCCCAAATTCACCTCCCTGCAATTCAAAAAAGACAGCAGTACATTGGAGTGAACGTTTCTAGCCCATCCTTTTCTCTGTTTGTTAGCTTTCTGTTTGCTGGCAAATTATGTAAATAGGAGAGTATTGAAAATTATGAAAATTACTCCCTAGTCTGAAGTGCAGACCATCCCCTGGATTGCACACAATGGTATCATAGATTAACAAAGAAGAGAGCATATCCCACAGCCTTCTTCTGTACAGACTTCTGGGGTGGGGCACAAGAGGATGGAGGGAAAAACTGATCTACAAATGGGTGAAGGGAAATAGCAGCTTTATTTTTGGCTGTTGTGCTGTTCTATGATCACTGTGAGGCTGAACCGTCCTAAGCATGGCCCTCTTGTTCCAGATTCACAATGAAGTATTGTACACAGCTTCCCACGATGGCACACTGAGGATCTGGGACATACGACAGATCTACAAGCGGAACAAGCGTTGCTTGAAGGAGAGGTCTGTCCAGGGAAGGCATGCTCAGAAGAGAAGCCTGTCTCGCCTCTTCAACAACAAAGTTGGATGCATGGAGCACCAGGGAAACAGAGGGGAGCAAGAAGCCATGGAACTCGCTTGAACAGAGGGTTAAGAGGCAGAGGATAGGGGGCTTTCTGCAAGCCACAAACGGTGGCTGCCTGAACAATGCTTAGTCTACCAAGCCCATGATCCTGGCCGAACTGGCTGGGAGTTTCAGGGAACAGAATCCAGAAAAAGTAGCATTTCCAAGCTCTGAGCACAATAGTAGGTCACAAGTTGTGTGTGAGCGTTGATTCCGATTCAACAGCTGCTGTTGGAACTGTTTTCTTGTTGAGGTTTTGGGGCAAATTACAGGAACATCTGTTCCCTCTTGCACTGGACATAGCTCAGATCTCATGGGTGCTTGGAGATGTTGTTGCTTTGTTGGAGCATCTGCATCATTCCCTGATTGAATTGCCTGCAGGTCTACCTCGTAGCATCTCCTGTCCCATCTGCTGTGCAAGGTCACCAGAGCTCTGGCTGTTGTGCATGTGGAGCGTCATAAACAAATGTAGGCTGTAGGTTGGCAGAGGCCAGGGACACTGGAAGCAGCAGAGCAGAAGGAGCTTCTTCTTTGTCTTTCATGTCTAGGCCAGATGTGAAGCTGCCCAAATGATGGCACCTTTTGGTAAGTTCATTCTGCAGTTCCTTTTGCCTGATCTAATGAGGAAGATTAACCGGCAACACAAAGTTGCCATTACAGGGTATACCCAATTGTGGTTCAAAAATACCACAATCTTCAAGGTGGCTCTTTCTGTGTACCCTGAACAGGAGCTGAGGTGGAAGAAGGCAAACTAGGGAAGGTTGCGTAGCTGGACACAATGAGAAGCAGTGGTACATAGAAACTGAGCAGTTGTTATGCACTGTCAAATCACATCAAACCGATGACAACCTGAATAAGGTATGGGAGGTATAGAAGGGGTATATTTATCAGTTTAACTTCAGTGCGTTTTCATGACTCGCCAAGAATTTAAACCCAAATCTGTTGAGTCTGTTACATTCTCTCCACTACACCACCCCTGGTCTCACACGGAAAGAGTATTTTTTCTAAAATTTTGCTCAGAAAAGTATTTAACTGTACATTCAGAGACACATAGGGAGAAGCAGTTATTGTATGCTGGAACTGTGAAAGAAACACATTGCTTATAGTCAGACATCATTCCTCATATGGACATTGGGTGATTTTCCCTCTCAGTGTCATGAAGAACACTGACTGGCTCATGGGTGGATGAGCAAAGTCTGAAATTAACTGGACCATAATCCTTGTTTTCCAACTCAGAGCAGTTTTACAGGTTTGTGATGGACAAGATGCGATAGGTCAGGGGTTCCCAACCTATTTACTCTGTGGGCCAGACCATGCCCCCCAGACAGCTAGGCAGGCTGAATTGGTGGTTTTCCCCAGTGTAAACGCTGCCATAAATGTGTCCACTTCCAGTGCGGTGGCAGAGGTGATGCGGGTGACATGAAATGGTGCCGTGGGCAGGGTCTGGCCCACAGGCCGTAGGATGGGAACCCCTGCTTTAGGTGAACAATAACTGCATGAATGTTGTTATAAGACTTCAGGAAAAACACCATAAAACAGAATTAGTATCCAACATTTTGAATTATGGCTCCATCAAGAGATAACCACTACTTCCCAATCAATATTCAGCACAGCTGCCACTGCTGAGAAACCCAGGAAAAAATATATTGGATGTCAGGATTGATCCTGCGGGAGAAAACATTACCTCCGTTTCAAGTCTTGCCTCTATGCAATTTAAACTCAGTTTTACCATCTTCAGATCGTCAGGTCTTTATTTAGCAGACATTGTATTCAGTTCATTGAAAGTGTCACTCACTTTTAAGATACAGAGGAACATTTCTTATATGTGTTCAATTTTGAATTGTTTCGGAGCCTTTAAAAAAAGATGATTTTTCAAAAGAGAAATGGGTTTTTTTTGGGGGGTACTGAAACTTCAGTAAGATCCATGCTTATTTGGAGACATCAGCTGTCACAAAAGTGTGAAAGAGCAAACTGCAGAGGAAGCCAAAGTCAGATAGGTACCAGGTCTCATCCTAGAACTTTCTGTATGTATATATTTCTTTCTTAATTTAGCAAGATGTAACCAGCAAAAGCTGCTCTTGAAACCGACATCTCCCAGTTCAGTTTCTCTTAGCCTTGTGGCTTGGATTCAATGTTCTGTCTTGTGGATTGGCTTGAGTGCATGAAGGTGTATTTGAAGTACTCAGTGGGATTACTCGAAGGTTTAATGGTGTCCTGCTTCATCTCATGTGTGACATGTTGCCTGGAACGTCTGGTTTATACACAATATACCAGTGGTGGTGAACCTATGGTGCGTGTGCCAGATGTGGCACTCGGGAGCCCTCTGTGGGCACCTCTGCAGTCACCCCTGCAGTTGGCCCTGCCCAGCAACCCAATGGGAGTACTTCCTCCCTCCCTCCAGCACACTTTGCCCCGCTCCTTTTTCCAGTAACCCAATGGGAGCATTTCCTTCCTCCCCTGTTGCTGTGTTGGCACTTTGTGATAAATAAGTGGGTTTTGGGTTGCAGTTTGGGCACTTGGCCTCTAAAAGGCTCGCCATCACTGCAATATACATTATGGAGTGGGCTTTAGCCAGTGAGATTGGAAGAAAATTAAATGGAGGAAGGTCTGGCTGTGACAATTTAGTAACATTATCCCACTTACCTAATTGTTTCTGATCACAAACATCCTGTGAGCAGTTGTGTGTTTTTGAATTACAGTTCCCAGAATTTCCTAGGCATTTTGCTAGCCATCCTGCTGGGGGGAACTCTGGAAACTTATCTGCCCTGAAACCATGTGCACAAATAGACATTCTGCTTCCTAAATACCACAAATGCATCTCCACCCTGTTGTTGAAGCCAGTAGAATAAAATTTGAAGGAAAATTCAATGCGGAAACCTGTTTTTCTATCTCTCTGCCCTGGAATGTGAAAGAATACAAGTACCTCTGAACATATGTAAACAATGCTTGGATCGGGGTTCCCAGGTTTACCCAGCCTGGCTAGGGGAAAAGAGTAACATTTATAAATATTGCCAGGTAGGCTGCTGTGGAGAGCAGTTTCATATTTTAGGGAGATGGAAGAATAGTGGGTAAGGCTTTAAATCTCTTTCTTTGGGAGGCTAAGCTTCATGACCTACGGATGAACCTCTTTTCAGTTTTCCTTCCTCTCCAACTTTGGGTATATTTTGAACCATTGAACCATAAACATGAGTCCTAATTCTGTGGATTGTGGTGTAGCAGTGTATAACTGAAACCAACACTGTGGATTGCGGTGTAGCAGTGTATAACTGAAACCAACACTTCAGTTTACGTATTTTCTTTTTTGGTGGCTTTCATCATTGTATACTGTAGTTTAACCATTGTCCATGACATGGAAGAACAACTTGGGTTTTGATGAGAAGTGTTGTTACAGAGAAGGAAATTATGCTGAATTCAGTTAAGTCAGGGTTGGGTCACAGCAGATAGAGGGGGGCTGTCTGTATGGTGTTGCTATTAAATAAAAGTTTAAAGATAATCCTACCTGTAGAGGTGAAATTCTTCCATTCTGGAGTATCTGTCATATTCCAAGCCTTGTTGGCCTTCTCCGGCATAGTAAAAATGAGCAAGGATTTGCTTACACTGAGAAAAGTATTTACAGCAGCTTAAAGATAGTGAAGTTCACCTCGTCTGTTCATAGATGTGGTTGCACTCTTTGGTAGGGCCTCATCTCTGGCTTGGAGAATCACAGCCAGCAGACAGGAAGATCTAATGTTGACCTGAGTTTTTTGCTTGTAAAGAAAACCAACACTTTTATCTCCCTCTTTGTCACAGTCACAGTTCTGTTCCTGAAGAGTGGTTAGAAGGCCTCTCAAGTCACCTAGGTCAGTCAGTTATGGGTTAGAACAGTGATGGCGAACCTTGGCACTCCAGATGTTCCTGGGCTTCAATTCCCAGCAGAAGCAAAACATGCCTGTAAGGGCACATTTTACTTCCACTTCCAGGAGTGACGAGGGCGGCGCAGGCTGGATGAATCGCAGCAAACCCATTCATGTGGATTCATGGGGGCTTGGGCTTCTGGGAATTTAAGTCTAAGAACATCTGGAGTGCCAAGGTTTGCCATCACAGGTGTAGACAGAAAAACCACTTCCTACACCCCCCCCCCCTCTGTAGAGTAGCGTGGTTTGCTTGAATCGTACCAGCCCTGGAGTGACAGGATCACAGGGCGGTGGTGCTTTTGAGGCTTCCAGCCAGCTTTTCTGCCTCCTTGTAGGGGTGAATGAATGCATCTTTTATTAGCTTTCCTGTCACTGAACAGATTACAACATTCTCACGCTTTTGCCAATTCCTCCTGCTGTGCCAAATGCAAGTGCTTGCACAATTCTTTCCAGCTGGAATGGCAGTTTTTTTGGGGGGTGCTGTCACCATTACAGATGCAGGGCTCATGACTTCCACACTAATTAGCTTTCATAGTACTCAGAAACCTGACGACTCACCAGAAATGTATTAAAACAAGTCAAAATGCTGCTGCTGGTAGCAAAAGTCTTCATAGAGAAAAGCAGCCAATCAACAGAATACAGATTGCATAGAGCAGCAATGGCGAACCTTGGCACTCCAGCTGTTATTGAACTTCAATTCCCAGAAGCCCAAGTCTCTGTGAATCCACACAAATGGGTTTCCTGTGTATTAGCATATGCAGTATACCTATTCGTGTGGATTCACAGGGAAGGTCTTTCTGGAAAATTCTGCAACTTATGCTGATGAAAGGAAGAACCTGGATCCAACCAAATATCTTTGTATAATATGGTATTCACCCCTGTTACAGCTGAAGAACTGAGACTTGAGGTCTTGCTGCTAGTCCCCTTATGAGTTTGTATCAGATAGTGCTCATCCTAGACATTGGCAGAGTCCTGTTTGGCATAGTTACATCAATATAAACTCGATCTGCACAGATAAAATAATTGATATTAACTGAATGCTTCCTATCCCCATTCCAAGTGATTTCGGTAATATCTTTCTCACTCTTGCACCAACATAACTGGGATCAATTTGAACATACACATGAAACAACATGAAGTCGTAATATGGGGACTGCTTAAACTGCAGAAATGGAAGAGAGAAGTACAGTCGTAGACAAATGTCCTGTCTTCTGCCCATTGGAAAAGAGGGCTGCTATTTCTCCTCTATTCTCTCCCTTCCCTCTTTATGGTCACTGGAGCATATCCAAATGGTTGTAACATGTTGTAACTGGGCAGCACCATGTGTAACTACAGTTAGAACTGTATTATGGGACCTTTGGGGGCAACGGTAGCTACAGCTTCCATTTTTGAAAAGCAAAAATACACACAAGCATGAGCAGCACACAAAGTGACTGCTAGTAAATATCACTGGTGATTTGTTTAGTAGTACAGTAAAACCTCAGGTTACGGCGAAGGTCTGTTCGGACAGCCTCTGTTATAATCCGAAAAAATTGTAAACTGAAGCATGTTTTCCCATAGGAATGCCTTAAAAATAAAAAAACAGTCCCAACCGGACCAAAAGTAATTAAAAAACAAAACAAAACAAAACACACACACACAAAAAACCCCAAAACATCCAAACCAATGACAGACAAAATCATCCCCTACCTCCACAAAGGGAAAACGGTCCTGATCAGACAAAAAATAATACAAAAATGCAAAAAACGCCCACAAAAGCAAAAAAATGCTAGATGCAATTGTCTCCCACCACCACAAAAGCAACGAAGCGATCTCCCTACTTTTTCCACGCCGCTTCTTCTTCCTGAGTGGTTTGCCCAGCCACTGGGGGAGCCCATTTTCCACCCTTACGGGCAGCAGGAGAGTCTGGGTTCTGATCTTTGTCTGAGCTCCTTGGGCAGCGCTACAGCTAGGAACATGCGCCTGAGGGAAGAGTGCATTGCTGGCTGTAGCACTGCCCAGAGCTCAGAGGAAGGTTGGAACCAAGAGGATAAGGTCCCCAGACTCTCCCACTGCCGATAGAGGTGGTGGACAGTCCAGAAATAACAGCAGAAACGACAACGCCGGCACCTCCGCAGCGATAAGCAATGAATTGCGACTTCCAGCATAGGGTGTGGGCGCCATTTCAAACTCTAAAATGTTGTTGGCCGCCATTTTTGAGTTTAAAATAGTGTGAGTCCCAGTTTTTAAACTGAAAAAAAAAAAAAGTAAACCAGGACATTAATTTTATTAAATTTGCTGTCATAAACCGTGGTAAATGTAAACCGGGGCAATCGTAAACCGGGGTTTTACTGTATGCTGATTGATGCTCCCTAAACTGGTCATCTGCTTCTGTCCTGCCAGTAGATCTATAGTGGCAAGTTCAGTGTCAAGCAACCTTTGAGAAATCCTGGGTACAAGAATAAACAAGGTTGCTTATGGTTACAAGAGTTTACTTCCACAAGTCACAATGGCGGTACTAAGCTCAGCCTAGCCCAGTGATGGCAAACCTTGGCATACATGGAGTAAACCCATTCGTATGGATTAACAGAGATTTGGGCTTCTGGGAATTGAAGTCCAAAAACAGCTGGAGTGCCAAGGTTGGCCATCGCTGGCCTAGCCAGAAATACTAAGCCTTTGCTGCCCTCTAGTGGTCTGAGAGGTTCACTTTCATTCAGGCCACTTGCAGAGTGAAGTTTTAGTTTTGTGTACACTGGAAATTCTGCCTGGATGAAACGACTGTAATGTAACAAAAACAAACTTTCCAATGTCTGAGAGCAGAGATAATTGCTTCTTTAAAAAATATGAATAGAATCATAAAATGATTGAATTGGAAGGAACCCATGAGTCCATCATGTCTGACCCCCTATTTAGTGCAAGAATCCAAATCAATCCAGATCTCATAATGTTCATTCAATTTTCTCTTAAAACGCCCCCGTCTCCTTTACTCAAAGCTAAACATACTCAGTGTCTTCATTCCTCATAGGGTTTGGTTTCCATCCCCCTGATCACCTTTGTCGCCCTTCCCAGAACCTGCTTGTTGCCATCCTTCTTAAAGTGCGGTGTCCAGAACTGGACACAGTACTTTAGATGAAGTCTGACTAGTGACTTATAGAGGAGGACTAGTACCTCACCGGTTTGGAGACTGTTCTTCTGCTAAAACAGCCTTTTGCATGAAACCAAGGTGGTACAACATACAGTACACTGATCTAAATTGTCAGGCTTTCTTGCTGTGAAGTATGGAGACTGATCATGGCTCAGTGGTTAAGAAGCTCATCTTGTTAGCTGGAAGGCTGCCGTCAGTAGTTCGAGACCTGGGTACTGCATGATGGATTGAGCGCCTGTTTCTGTCCCAGCAGGGACATGAAAGGAGCCTCATTTGGGCGTTACCTGAGCAGAGTTTCTCCAGCAAAAATCCTTTCAACCCAGAATAATTTCTGACCCGAAATTACTATAGTGGACATTTCTTGTGGGGAAGCCACTCAGCTGACTTCTACCTTAGCATCAATATGGTGCCTCAAGGTATTTTCAATTGCAAACAAGTGTACACATAAGAAAAACAGTGACTACACTAATTCTAATATCCAAAGTGGGCACACTAGTATTATAGGATGCAGTTCCTCATCCTAGGCTCTGGTTTTCCAATTAATTCTCCTTCATATTAAGTTGAGGACAATTATGGGACTTGTCAAAGACATGATCTATAACTCTCAAGAGCCAAGCTCTCATTTAAACTTTAAAAGGCTACTTCCAACATTTCTATTTTTTATCTCTGGACGTGTATTTCGGTAGCTGTCACAAAAGTACCACTGTGTGAGAAAAAAATATTGCATGTTCCTGCCAAACCTTTCCTTAACCAACATGTTATTGTTAATGAAAAATAACAGTGTTTTACAATTTGTTGTTTCTATGTTATTTTAAGATGGACATTGGGAAAGAGGTGTATCTAAAGTCCACATACAGTAGATTTACAACTGCCTTACAATACAGTAAGAAAAAATGAAAAGCATTATAAGAACTGCCATGTCGACATACTTAGGTAAATATTTCTAATAGCATAATAGACTAATGCTAGTCCAAGTTAGATTCTATTAAGAGTTTTGATAGGCAAATGATATGCAGATTTAAAAGAAATCTGGGTACTGTGGAGAGCTGTAAAATGGACTTTATTTGCTCTACTAATTAAATAGGTTAATTTCACACCAATATATATTGAATCTCTCTATAAAAATATCGGTCTGTAAATATTTTTCTTCTATAATTGGCATTACTCTCCAGTAATACTGGTTTGATTACAATAATACAGTAGTAACTCTTACACAAAACTGATGCTTTGAAATTAGAAAACAGATTGAACTTAAGGCATCTGGCAAAAAGAAACAGTCAGACATACTGCAATCTAAGTATTAAGGCCCGAGGACCTTGATGGCACTACTGTAGTTACATTTAAGTTAGTCAGGACTAACTCTACCCACTGTTTTTTGTGGGTATGCATGCAACTAATTTTATCTGTTATTACAGCTCAAAGGCTGATGGTCCATGTAATTTGGACTTGAGCTTTTAAGAATCCATCTGCTTGGACTGCATGGGAAGGTGTTGTACGTAAGAGAGGTACTCGTTGATGACAATTTCTTCCTCTTCCAACGTTAGATCCAAATAATCTTCTTCATGTTCTGGAATATCCTCTAAGATTTCATTAACAGCATCAACATCCATGTCTTCATCCGCTGAAGCCCCAGAAGTGCCTAAAAATAATTTTTAAAAAATTACAGAACACATCTGAATGTTACCTGTCTGCTGAATCTCTGCTAGTAAACCTGGAAACATATAAAATACATTTTTCCAAAAATATGTATCAAATAATAGTGGAGGTTTCTAATCAAATAAATAACTGAGGACCATAGGGCCAATACCTCAGTGAGAATAATGCCTGTCATTGATGTTCTAATTATAGTTAAGCATGAAATGAAACGGAATTGCCATGAAGTCTCCTATCTTACTAAAGCTGCCACATAGCCTCTTATCAATGCTGATGCTTTCATACTTCAGATGCAGACCTTACATACATCCAGCAGGGTTCAATAATGTTGGGATAAAGTACTTAAGATGTCTGAGCCAATTAGAAGGAACCACAGAGTTAGTGCAAAATGTATCTGAACAGTTGGTGAGAAAAGATGATATAATCTTGGTGAAAGATATTAATTTGCAAAATACTAGGAAAATCTTAAATTGCCATTAAGCAACCTATGGTACAAAATGCTTATGACACTATTAGTGATTTATGAACTTAAAAACAGATGTTTATTGGGAGAAATCTTTATTTTAGGAGAAGAAATACTACAATACTCATCCAAAAATAGCAATATCATGAAAGCTGTCAATAAAAGTGTAGCTGTTAAAATTTGGTTTACATCAGGGGTTCCCAATCTTTTCGGGTTCATGAGCTGGTCACGTGGTTGAGTGGGCCCATCACGTGGTTCCTCCCACCCAGAAGGGGAAGTAAAATGCACCAGCGCATAACACTGCGTGGGTAATTTATGGCAGTGTTTTGCAAATGTGCATTTTACTTCTGCTTCCGGGAGCAGCAAGGGCGGTGTGGGCCGGATGAATTGGCGTTGGGAGCTGGATCTGGCCTGTAGGTTGGGAATCCCTGGTTTACATCAACAGTCACTCTAGGGGTGGCCAACCTTGGTGCTCCAGCTATTCTTGGACTTCAACTCCCAGAAGCCCTAATCAGCGGGTGTAGTGACTTGGGCTTCTGGGAACTGAACTCCAAGAACAGCTGGAGTGCCAAGGTTGGCCACCATGGTGTCTAGAAGATCTGATGTGCATGTTGGTCTGCTATTTAATATACATTTTTTAAAATGAGAATCTTTCAGTTATAAAACAACATGAAGGAATTCGGGCTCAGAGGGCTGAAATCACAGTAAAAAGTACACTAAATAGGGTGTAATGGTTTCAGTGCTGAACCAATGGAGATCTCTAGCAGAGGAAATATGGACAACTACTGGTAGGCACTCTGTCAAGTTGGGACTGATGGGAGACATACATGCATAAGAATTGAAAGCATTATTTATTTATTTATTTTATTTATTTACTCGTATTTACTATCCCGCCCCAATCAGGTAAACCCGACTCTGGGCGGCTTACAAAAATAGATTAAAATCATAGGTTAGGCCTATGATAATGCTAATATTTAAAACTTTAAAAGTTCATAAAAATTAAAACACTGCAGAAGATAAGAAACAACCAAAAGGGTGGCTGTCCTTTAGATCAGCCACCCTACATGAGATCCCATGTTCCTTGGTCCCCACACTTGCCCTGCCAGCCAGGTTTTTAAGCCCCTCCGAAAGGGCAGGAGCTCTGTCTGTAGGCGCAGCTCAGTTGGGAGGAGGTTCCAAAGGGCCGGGGCGAACACAGAGAAGGCCCTCCTCCTAGTGCTAATGAGGCGAGCCTCTCTAGCCGATGGAATGACAAGAGAGCCCCTCCGATCTGCCCTGGTGGGACGGACAGACGTTCTTGGGGTGACGCGGTCTCTATGGTATCCTGGCCCACTACTATATAGGGCTTTAAAGGTAATGACCAGCACCTTGAATTGCACCTGGAGACATACTGGCAACCAGTGCAGCTCCCGAAGCAGTGATGAGGCACGAGTATAACGCCCGCACCCCATCACAACCCGGGCCGCCGCGTTTTGGACCAGCTGCAGTCTCCGAATGGTAACCAAGGGCAGCCCCATGTAGAGCACATTACAGTAATCAAGTCTGGAGGTGACCAAAGCATGTGTGACCATGAGCAAGGCGTCCCGGTCTAGGAGTGGGCGTAACTGGCGTATTACACAAAGTTGTGCAAAAGCCCTCCTGGCCACGGCTGCCACCTGCTCTTCGAACAGTAGCCGTGAGTCCAGGAGGACCCCCAGATTACGCACCGGGTCCGTTTGGGGCAGAACCGCCCCATCCAGAACCAAAGCTGGTAGCTCCTGTGATAACATGGGGGCCCTTACCCATAGCCACTCAGTCTTGCCGGGATTCAGTTGTTGCCCGTTTGCCCCCATCCAGACCTTAACAGCCTCCAGGCACCTGGAAAGGACTTCCACTGCACCGCTTGGGTCCCCACGGGCCGAGATGTACAGCTGGGTATCATCTGCATATTGGTGATACCTCACCCCGCATGAAGCATGTCAACTACACACTACAGGCTACTCCAACAGGTGCTTTCCAGATATACATTACGGCAACTGTCATTATTCCTAGCCAGAATGACTACTGGAAAGCACAAAAATGGAACAAGCTGATGTGTGACTTAACCATGAGCGATATGTAAGCTCTATGTCGGTCACACAAGATAATCATGTATGTGTGAAACTGCTCATGAATGATGGGAGTGGAGGCAAAGAAATGGCCAGAATTCCCTCCCTTCCTCAGTTCATTGTTTGAGGTTTTCCAGCAAACATTTTATTCTGAATTGCTGAAATCCTGTGGTTTAGCATAAGGAAAATCCTACATTTCAGACCATTCTTAAACTGCAAAGAAAAAGTCCCCATTGAGATTCTTATTTGCCAGCTAGAACTGGACTGAAAATTAAGACTTTCCTTATGCTAAGCCCTAGGATTCCAGCCAAGGCATTGTTCTTTTACCTGCAGAATTTGTAGGAGAGTCTTTTGATGAACTGGATTCATCCGAGGGTGTGCTGCTAGCTGAAGAGGTCTGTAGATCAGCAGGCAGGGATCCCTCATAATGAGCAAGCGTCTGCGCAGCTAGCTGAACGTTGCCTCGGAATACTTTCAAGGCTTGCTCTGCCATCTTTTCATCAAAGCCCATATACACCAACTAGTTGATAAAGACAGACAGACAGACAGACATAAAAGAGACATGCTGTAGACCAGGGGTGCCCAAACTTTTTGGGCCATGGGCCGGTCATGCGGTTCCTCCCACCAGAAGCAGAAGTAAAACGCACCTTTGCAATCTTTTGCAACAAGATGAGATAGATTTTAGGCTGCCATTTTCTCTGCTTAAACCAGGGGTGCCCAAAACTATGTCCCATGGGCCGGATCCAGTCCCTGATGCCAATTCACAAACCTTGTGGCTGAACTGGGATTCAAAAGGGAATTCCCCACCTCCCACACTCTTACACTTTTATCACAATTTGGAAAAAAACATGCAAACTGTAAAGAGTGCTAAGAATCCACCGTGATATGATTTGCTCACAATAACTGCTCTGATAGCACTGCCTTTGGATCAAATCTTTAATTTCTCTAACACACAAACTCTCTGCATATAGTAGGGTGTGGGTCATGTGGATGTATCTGCAAACAGAAACTCAGAGATGAAGGAAGTACATGTGACCCATGGCTATTTTATTCTCTCTTTTTTTTTCCTGAGACAGTTCAGATTGAAAGTGGAAGGACACTTCGGCCAGGTGAGCCGGGAAAAAGCAGGAACAGCAACTCAGAAACAGGCTGGCCACGTTAACTCATTAGCATGGAAGACAAAAGGCTTGAGAACAGCGATTTAGCAATGCAACCATGTAATCCGCAGTGGGAAAGGTTCGGAGCTGAGCCCACGCATTTGACAAGTTGCTCATCCCCACTTTAAAGAGAGCAAAAGTAATAATGCTTCTCTAACATGAAGCTAAACAGGCATGTTGAAAACTGCTAACAGGAGAAACTAGAGCAGGGGTGCCCAAACTACGGCCTGCAGCGCCAATTAATCCAGCTAATGCCACCCTTGCTGCTCCTGGAAACAGAAATAAAATGTGCATGTGCAGAATGCTACCGTAAATGACCCATGGCTATCTAAACATGTTTACAACAGCCTCGGGTTATTTACAGCAGCATTCTGCACATCCACTTCTGCTTCTGGGTGGGAGGAACCTTGTGAACAGCCCCCCGGGGCCTGAAAAGTTTGGGCACCCCTAAGCTACAGCCCTAGTGGTGCAGTGGTTAAACTGCTGTCCTGCAACCAAAAGGTTGTGTGTTCAATCCTGACCAGGACTCAAAGTTGACTTAGCCTTCCATCCTTCCAAAGTCAGTAAAATGAGTATCCAGCATGTCGAGGCAAAATGCTAATTAACTTGTGAACCGCCCAGAGTCTAAATGCTATGGGGCGGCATATAAGTGTGATTGTTTTGCTTTAGTCAGTCTGGAAATTATTGGAACTGTTTAAAAATAATGTAAAATCATACTCTAGAGACTTACCTGAGTTATACTTTCTTGAGGAACTTGAAAATGGTCCTCTGGCTCTGGATCATCATCAGCTGGCAGGAGCAACTGTGGGCTGTCAAGTATTATCTAGAGCAGATCACAAGCAACAGAATGTACGCTGAGGTCTGTAGAAAGCTATTATATGCTGTTGCCACTTTTCAATTCCTCTCCTCATCATCCCCAGGATGGAATCTGCCATTTCCACATAAGCTGCCCGCTAGATCAGATGCTAGCACATCAAACTGTCCACAACCCAAGAGTCTTTTCCTCTTCAGAGACTTTAAACATATATGTGAAGCTATGACTTTTTTCACCCCAAACTGCTCCGGCCCTCAATGCCAATTCATCTGCCCTGCAAAGCCCTTGTTGCTCTCAGGAGTGGAAATAAAATGTGCCCATATGGGCGCGTTTTATTTCCACTCCCGGGAGCAACGAGGGCTTTGTGGGCCGGATGAATTGGCGTCAGGGGCCAGACCCAGCCTGCAGGCCATAGTGACAGGCCTGCAGCCTGAAAAGTTTGGGCACCCGTGTCCTAGAGAAAATTTGAAAGCCAGCCACTTTTCTCGGCTTTATTAACTATTCTTCTGACTCCTAGGAATAAAACAGGAAAGATCTGTTGCTCAAATGGAGTAAAGTCACTTCCACTTCCCTGTTTGCTCAAAAAACGTGCTGCTGAAATCTATTTGTTCTGTTTCACAAACCTAGCGCCAGCATAAAGACATCGCATGCAACTATTAGATTCAAACATCTGTAGATCACACACCCTTCGTTATTTTTAGATTCAAGAATTTTGTCAATCATGATGGGCAGAAGTTAAAATTCTGCAAAGTTCAGTGTATGGTTATTTGTTTCACCAGCTTAGAGCCGACAATGTTAAATAGTGTAAAAGTGCAGTAGTACTGTCTGTAGAAGGAAGACCAGAAAATAGAAGGAACCAGCAATTGAGTGATGTGTGTTTGTTTCCAATTAAGGCAGGCTTTTATGCCACCGAAGGAGGAGTTTGAGAAAGAATTTACTTTAACTGCTTCTTCCAGATTTCCTTTGGCCTTGTGAAGTGCTTCTCTAGCCGCTCGCTCAGAGTAACCCATACTCTTCAAGGAGTTTATATCTTCTAACCGCTTTCTCCTCTTGGATTTCTCTTCTCTCCTTATTTGAGCCTTTTCCTGTAATAGCAAAGCAATTAGAAAAGCTATTTACTTGATAAAAAAGGTGCATGTGCTGACCCAGAGTTGGATCTTTTGCTGTTCTTGCTTTCTGATGCGCACACCGCACATTGTTAGTGTTTCCAAAGGCCTTGATTAAAATCACCGGCTGCAAACCATATATCCTGGTAACTCTGAGGTAGGTGCGCTTTAAGATGTTCCTCTCCCCAGTACCACCAAGATCATCCAGCAACTTGTCTGGGCATTTGGTGAAGGTACTTTTTGTCCCTGGAACCATCTCAGCCTCTGATAGAGAAGCAACCCTACCTTTTGACTACTGTGTAGGGCACATCTGCCTTGTCACATTTAGGAGTTTGTTTGTTTTTTTCCAATGTAACACACATGCCCAGAAGCATCACTATTTGGAACATGACAGTTACTTTGTGCATTGCAACACTACAAAACACATACTTTTAACACTACACGGAACCCTCCAAGCACTGTACCTCTCTCCTGTCCGAAATATGATTGGCTGCATGCTCCACATTCCCACTGCAAGCTCGAAGACCGAGACGAGCTTCCTGAGCAGAGAACCCCAGAAGTAACAAGCTGTTGATCTTTTCAGGGTCAACATACAACTCTTGAAACAAGGCGTGTGCCTGCAAGAGAAAGGAAAGGGCATGGAAACAACATTCTACTAAAGAAAAAGTCACAAAGTCAGCCTGAAGCTTACAACCTACTTGACGAAAGAAAACATTACGCAGTGTGATGCCATGCAGATACCACCATGTTTGAGAGGGGGAGGGCTTGCTCCCAGATAGATATAAGTGCACAGGATTGCAGCCTTAGGGAAGGATTCTGATACTGAATAAAGCAATCACACTTATATACTGCCCCCGAGTGCTTATTGTGGGCGTTTCACAAGGTTATTAGCATTTTGCCCCCAGCATGCTGGGTCTTCATTTTACTGACTTTGGAAGGATGGAAGGCTGAGTCAACCTTAAGCCCTGGCAAGGATCAAGCTCACATCCTTTAGGTTGCAGTACAGCAGTTTAACCACTGCACCACCAGGGCTCCTTATAATTTTGCCTCCAAACCTCTTATTTACTGAAACTTGCCCTTCTTCCTTTTGATATTCTGGAGAGCCAATAAACTCCTTAATTCTCCACATTGCAAACATAGAGACATGTACCTTCTGAAGATGCTCAGCTGCCTCTTTTTCTCTGCCGTTATGATAATGGCTTATTCCTTGCAGTAAATAAAGCCTTAAAAATAATGCTTTCTCTCTTCCAGAACTTCCCTGGGGGAAAAAAAGGAATTGCAAATGCACTAACTTGCAGGTTATGTCTGGACAAAAATACACTCATTTTCTGAAAGTTACTGTAGTTCGCAAGCTACAGTAAGTGAAACAGGCCACAGCAGTGGTGACCAAAACACCACAGTAAGGCTTGTTTCATGGTACAACATACACATTTTGACTGGTTGTGATCTCTTGAAACTGTGAAATTGACACAAAGACAGTAAAGAGCCCACTGAAACAGACTCCTCTCATAAACTGGGCTTGAATATCCAAATTGACTATTGCCTATATCGGATATAAGAAACTAAAAACTACACATGACTTAGTAATCCACCAAAAGTCTAACGCTGAATTCAAGCAATAAAGAATGATGAGAACTGCATAAGAGCAATATACACCAGCTGCATTTTATGTTTTATCCATTTAATGTGAATTTCCTTATCTATACAGGTCAACCTTTCACAAGGTCTGAGAGGCTGGGGGGGAATGCCCTAAGCTCGGTTTATTTAAAATTTATAAGACTGCTTAATGACTTATGAAGACCTTCAGATAGGTTTTCCCCTCAATAAATTCTAACACCACCAGCTGCTGGATTTCTTTCCTGCACTTGTTCACTTAGGAAGCTTTCAAGGTGTCGGTGGACTGAACTCTTGAAAAAATCCCACAGAAATTGATGGCAGCTGAAAAGGAAAGCCATTTCACTTCCATTGGCTCACTTAATAATACGTGTACATTTAGGTCAACTAATTAGACACATCTATCCAAAAGATTACATGGAAATAAGATTTCACTCCTTTTGTTGATGTTAAACTGAAATAGCAGGCCTGAATGTTTATGCTGGATCAAAGAAGAATCCCTTTTCTTCTCCTGAAACATCCAGTGCACTGAAGAAATGATTGTCTTTTCGAGTCCCAGTTTCCCAGGGCCTTCATCTTTGCAACTACGGCACAGGGGACCAAGGGGAGGGAGATTTTTACTTGTTCCAAACCTCTTTACTGAAACTTGCCCTTCTTCCTTTTGGTTTTCTGGAGAACCAATAAACTCCCCAATTCGCCACAAGGTGAACATGTGACTCTGAGTGCTGGTTCACATATAATCTACACAGATTTGCATGAAGATCTCCAGGTTTTTAAGATGGGAACACTCTCCTCTCTACCTGGTGATGCCAGAAAATGAATCTCTAACTTTTCACAACTGAGGTGGCTGCTAAAAAACTAATGCAGGCACATTCTCAACCTATGACCCATAATCCACATCTGGCCCATGGCACCAAATCATCTGGTGCCTTTGCTCCAACGGCCGCTTCCACTGCCACTGGAAGCGTGTGCATTCCCGGCAGCTGCGGACACGTTCCTGGCGGCTACAAATTTTTTCCCAGCAACCATAGCTGCGTTTCTGGCGGCTGCAGGAGGTTCCTTTACCCACACCACGCAGCTCCTCCAGGCCAGTAAGCAGGGGAAAAGGGGGGGGGGGGTTAGTGGAGGGACTTTATAGGTGTGTGGTGGGCTCACGGTGGTCCCGTTGCTGCTGCTGCTACTGCCAAAGGCAGCAGGGGACACCAGTCCAGCCCACAAACAGCCTGAGGAGGTATGATCCGGCCCCCATCTTAAAAAGGTTGAGAGCCCCTGAACTAATGCAACATCAAAAGCAAAACTGGTGCTAAGGCTCCTAAGAGGACACGATTAGTTAGGAAAAAAGTAAAATTTGCATTTATTTGTATTTATTTTATTTACAGCCACCTCTTTTGGAAGTGAGGAAAATACTGTACTGACAGCTGCAACTGGTTAACTCTTTCCAGAGATTCAATCATGATTACCAGAGCAGCTCCTGTGCTATATAGTGTATACAAATATCCCAGAAAAAGAGCACAATAGTCTTTTTTAGAGGCAGATAACCTTACAGCTAATATTCCCAGAGTCAATTAATCTTTCATATACTTACAGTGGTACCTTGCTTAAAGAGCATAATGTGTTCCATGGGATTGTCTTTAAGCGAGTTTGCTCTTTAAGCAAAACACCATTGTAAGTGACCAATTATGACTTCTGGGGGAGGGGGGGATTGTGAACCCTGATTTAGTTGTTAAGCGAGTTTTTTGTTTGTTTTAGTTAAGCGAGGAGACCATTCAGAGAAAATTCTGCTCTTTAAGCAAATTAGTCTCTATGCGAGGTGCTCTTTATGTGAGGTTTTACTGTACAGTATTAGCCTTTCAATTGTATACAGTACATTTAATTCTTCTAAACTACTATTTCTTTAGGAAAGGTAAGAGAAGTCCTGAATAGTCAGTAGAACCACTTCCAATGGGACAGTCTGGAACTCTAAAACAACAGGGTGTTATAATTAGCAAAGACAAATATATTAAAACCAGAAGCAAACAAGCATTCTCATGCAAACAAATTATTTGCCTACCTTTATGGTGACAAGCCGCTCATGGTTGTCTCCATAGCACTTTCTGAAGCAATCAAAGGCCGCAAGCAGCTTTTTTTCAGCATCATCAAGACAATCCAGCTGTCCTAGGTGGAAGTAGCACCAGACTATGTCCAACTGCAACACTGCATAATTGTCAACTATGGTCAGGAGGTCTGAGCCACATTCACTAAAAAGCAACAAGAACATGTTTTGTGGATGCCTTTCAAAGATCTTCAGTTCTTGGTAAAAATGGCTGTGTACTAGTGGTTAAGATGCTAAACTTGATGGATGGAAGGTCGGCAGGTCAGCAGTTTGAGACCTGATTATTGCATGACAGAGTGAGCTTCCATCTCTGTCCCAGCGCCTGCCAACCTAGCAGTTCGAAAGCAAGAAATTGGAAGTACAGTAATACCTCAGATAACGTTTACCTTGGATAACACTAAAATCGCATAACGTTAAGTAATTTGGGGAGGAGAATTGGATCGAATAACGTTAAGGTCCTATGGGATGGATCGGATAACAACCGCTAAAGCCTGTGGGGTTACAATGTATCTCTATGGAGCTTTAACGTTATCCGATCCATCCCATAGGATTTTAACATGGATCGGATAACACTAAAAATCGGATAACACCAAGACTTGTGGAACCAAGTCTTAGCGTTATCCGGGGTATGACTGTAGATAAATAGGTACCACTTCGGTGGGAAGGTAAAAAGCATTCCATGCACTCTGGTGTCTAGTCATGCCACAAGCCCGTGGAAACATCTGCAAACAGACAGCGCTGGCTCTTTGGCTGTAAACAGAGATGTGAGTACTGAAACCTAGAGTCAGCTATTGAGCAAGGACGACCTTTCCCTTACAGAAAATGTGCAGTGAAATATACATAATGCTTTCCTTCAAGTGAATTTAGCTTAACAATAGCCTACTAAGTTAAGTGGCAGAAATCAATCCCCCAAGTAGCCTGGTGGAAACTGGGCAAGGGATCTTTCATGCAGAGTGACATTTTGAGTCTTGGGATTTCTATAAGGCCACCTGGACTTTGTTGCAAGACAATTATCTTCATTTCTGGCACCCATGTATTTAGAAACATTGCAGAACAGTTGGATATGCTGTGCAAAATGAATGGGTGTGGCATAGTCACACACCCAGATCAACCAACATGGTTTAGGTCCGTGGTGGCAAACCTTGGCACTCTAGCTATTCTGGGACATCAATTCCCAGAAGCCCAAGTCTATGTGAATCCACACGAATGGGCTCACTGCGCATACGCAGTATTGTGTGGATTCACAGAGACTTGGACTTCTAGGAATTGATGTCCAAGAACAGCTGGAGTGCCAAGGTTCACCATCAATGGTCTAGGTTTAACATTTCTGAGTGGTGACAGGCAACTCACGGATTCTAAGACTTCTAGGAACCAGTGAACAGTGATTGTGTTATCAGTGGCCACTATCTTGGGTCCTACAGAATGGTAGCAGGAGTTACAGGAAGGGTATTAACAAGTAAAAGAAAGATTCTTACCTGAAGTATTTCTCTGCATCCAATAGGAAGGGCAATGCCATAGCATATTCTCTTTTTTTCAAAGAGGCTCTGCCTTTTTCATGATGACCCATAGCTAACAAAAGAGCCTAAAATGGGGGGGGGGGGGAGGGGGAAGAGAAAGAAAGTTTGCTGTTAATAACCCTTGTTTTAAACTACACTGAAACAAAGCACAGAAGTTTGGGATGTGAGAACACAACCCATCGCTTATACTCACTTTTTTAGCTTTTGGAGGAATCTTGATGGTTCTTCCAGTTTGGTTTGCTATTTCTAAGTAAGGTGTTCCATCTGGATCCAAATAATCATCTGTAACAGAAGAGCCAAATCAGATTGAACACCTATCTGAGGCATTAGCATAAATTCAAGTCGAGTACACTAGTACCTGGGATAATATTATGACTTGGTTCCACAAGTCATAATGTTATCCAGTTTTTAACGTTGTGCGATGTTAAAAATAAAGTCCTGTTTCCTTTCTGCCCAACCCTAGGACTGATCCCAAGCTGGGATTGGCACTGGGATTGGGAGAAAGAAGAGGCTTAGTGATCCAGGCCTTTGGAGGGGGGAGGGGCTTCTAAAGAGAGGCTGGGGACCCTTTCCAGCTAAGCCCCTTAGCAATTCAGGCCGGGGTGTGTGTGTGTGTGTGTGTGTGTGTGTCTGAAGATAGGAAGTTTTTCCTAGCCTCTTTTCAGAAACCCCTGCCTGGATCATTGTTACCGGGCGCGCACCTCTTTCCCCTATTTATTATTTATTAGTTTAAATTTATATTGTCACCCACTCGCTGTAGCGACTCAGGGCGGCTTACAAACAATACATTACAATATGTTGATGGGGGTCAGGGGGAGGGGCAGTGAAGTCCTCAACCTGCCCTGGCTGCTTCTTCCCTGGCTTCTTCTACCCAGCTGGCCATCAAAGAATCCCCCCCTCCCCCGATCCTTCTCCCACCCAGCTGGCCATCGCATGCTGTGATCAGCGCTTGGGTTGGTGGAAAGAACCAGGGCGTGTGCACCCAATCGAAGCGCCGATTGCAGCAGTGGCACGTTTGGGAAGCTGATCGGAGGCTACCCGGTCGGCTTCCCAAATGCGCTGCCATTGCCAAAGGTGCAGCGGCGGCGTGGCTGGGAAGCAGACTAGGGAGCCCCTGTTCTGCTCCTAGCCATGCTGCTGCCGTGAGCTTTGTAGTGCTGGTTTGGTGTGTGTGTGTGTGTGGGGGGGAGAGATTGGGCACATACCTGATCTCCCCCCAACCAAACCAGCAATGTTTGCCTCAGTAGATCTCTGTCCCAAAGCTCGCAAGGCTGGTCTCCAGGCCTGTAGGCTTTGGGGCAGAGATCAACGTCAGGGAATTTGAGGCAAACATTTACATCGCACGACGTTGTGCGATGCAAATGTTTGCCTCAAATTCCTTGACGTTTTTATTTTAGCGTTATCCGAGGCAAACGTTATCTGAGATATTACTGTATATACGAAATCAGGGGTTGTTAGGGGATCCGGCACAGGCCACATTTCACATGGTCCATTGCCATGCGATTCAAGGCATGTGATTCAAAATGTGTTCTTGGATCAGAGCTGAGACTTTGGATTATGGGTAAAGCCCATACTGTGGAGATGATCTCTCCTGGGGACAAGGCTAATTTGCTTGTGGATTCCCTTTAAATTTATATTGGACACTGTTCCCATACAACAGCTTCTACCACATCCCTATTGTAAATGAAGCTGTTGCAAAGGGTTTCTCTTCTCCCCAGAGAAGAGTTAACTGACCCACCACCAATGAAATCCTCAATACAATTTCCTCACCTTCTCAGCCCTGTGACACTTATCTGTTTGAACTTACACCAGCTGTACTTCTTCTTCCTCCATGTCTAGGCCAGAAGTGGAACTGCCAAAAGAAAGCCACCTTTTGGTGAGTTCATTCTGCAGTTCCCTTTGCCTGATCTAGTGTGAGAAAGATTAGCTAGCAACACAAGGTTTGCCATTACCAGGGTACGCCTGATTGTGGTTCAAAAATTCCACAATCTTTGAGGACTGTAGCTGCTCTTAAAGTATGTCTACCTTGACCTCATAATGAAAAAAGGTGTCAAAATCAGCCCCTCTGCTTTGTTGATTCCTATTTATTCAGCATTTTCACCTGCACTATTAAGATCAATATTTAAGTAAAGAACATCTTACTTCTGTTGGCAAGAATTTCTAATCCTTTTTTAGTTCTCTGCATTCGATTAGTCATTTCTTTTTTCTTCATCGCTTCCTCCTCGTACTTCATTTCTTCTTCACGAATTTTTCTCCTGGCTTCCTCTTCACTAAGCTTTAGCTCAAGCACCATGATTTTGACGTTATGTGTTATACCCTGTTCTTCTAACGTCTTTCCTATAAAAGTGGAAAGGATGAATACAACAGACAAAGCTGTTTGGAGAAATTCTGGCAGAAAATCTTTGTGACGCAGATTCTTATGAAACAAGAGACAGATCTAATCTGAAGCATTAATCTGGATCAGAGGTGCCCAAACGTTTCAGGCCGTGGGCCGGTCTTGTGATTCAGCAGGCTAGTCACGTGGTTCCCCCCACTGGGAGTAAAACATGCCTTGCAATCTGTTTTTCAACAGGATGAGATCGTTTTTAGGCTGCCACGATCTCTGCTTAAACCAGGGGTGCCCAAACTACTATCTGTGGGCCAGATCCAGCCCCAAATGCCAATTCATCTGGCCCATACCACCAATATGGTGTGCCATGTGGGCACATTTTACCCCACTACTGGAAGCAGCAAGGGCGGCGCAGTCTGGATGAATTGGCGTTGGGGGTGGGGGACACCCCTGATCTAGAAGTTCAGCTGATGTTTTCAAGTTCAGGATACATACCTAGATCAAGTTGTTTCTTATTTACAATTATTCTGATGCAGCCTTCTTCAAATCCATATGTTTGTGCTATTCTGTAAAGCAAAGCAATAGAGATTAACTAATATTTTGCTTTAAAATTGTGCTGTGCATATGTTTAGAATAAACTATAACATTTTTCAGAATCATGATTATACACCATGTTATTTCCATAATGGAAATAATATATGGTTATTACAAGAACTGTTGAAAAACCCACTACTTACAAGCAAGGTACAAATATTCAAGGACAAGCAAAAGCCTTTTTTGAACTGTAATTCTCAAAACATCAACTGCATAAGCCAAAAATGGCACAAAAGTAACAGGAAGTCAGTTCATCCCTTGTCTTTCCTGATAATGACAACGCTTGAATCCCGTGGGTGAAATCCTGTTGCTTAATGCATTAAACCACATTAAAGTAGGGCCACTGAACCAGTGGGCAACTCACCCACAGGTTCCATTGTTCAATGGACCTACTCCAGTTGTGACTCACATTAGCATACTAGGTTACTTTAGCATAGTAAGTCACAATTAAAGTAGGCCTGCTTGAACCAAAAGAACTTAAAGCAAAGCCAACACACTTATACAGTAAAACCCTGGGTTACGGTATTATTCAGTTCTGGGAAGTTTTCTGTAAAGCGATTTTTCTGTAATGCAAAGCACAATTTCCCATAGGAATGCATTGGGCAAAAAAACAAAAAACAAAAAAAGAAACCCCAACCCCAACCATACTAGAGGCTAGAAAACAGCAAAAATAAAAATAAAAATAAAAAAAACCCAACAAAAAAACATATATTTTTTCTGTTCAAGACACTTTTCTAAAGTGGTGAAAACACAGTTAAAATGTCCAAAGTGCACTTTAGAAAGAGTTTGGAACAGAAAAAACAAGTTGTTTTGGCTTTTTAGTGAGCTTCGGAGCAGATTTTTTTTTTAATTTTCAAGGCACATTCATCACATTTCCGTCAGTGGCATCTAGTGGCCAACCCTAGTAATTGCAGGAGAAGTCCCGCCTAACAGTTGATGAGAGGTGGGGGGAATTTCCAGCAAATTTTCAAAAATGGAGTGGAAATGCGCCAAACACCCTACCCCCCCCCCCGGAAGTGTTGGAAAACCAATTTTTTTTTTCCTATATCGTGAGTTTTTTCTGTAAATTGGGATGCCATTTCCTCAGAATTTCCTTCCATAAGTCGAGTTTGCTGTTACCTGGGGCGTCCATAACCTTGGGTTTTACTGTATACCGCCCCATAGCACTTAGTGCACTCTCTGGGCAATTCACAAGTTAATTAGTATTTTGACCCCGACATGCTGGGTACCTTGGGTCTGGTAGTGGGACTGTGTATTGTTTTAATTTTTGTGATTAAGTTTTGATGACTTTTTAACCTGATGTTTTTATTGATGTAGATTGTCTTATGTTTTTATTCTTATTTTTAGTCTCATGTAAGCCGCTCAGAGTCGGGTCCTCCCGATTGGGGCGGGGTATCAAGTGTAATGATAAATAAATAAATAAGATAAATACTCATTTTACCAAACCTGGAAGAGTAGACGGCTGAGTCACCCTTGAGCCCTACTCAGGTTTGAGCTCACAACCTTTTGGTTGCAGTACAGTACTGCACCACGAGAGCTCCTCTTACAAACAGTTTAACAGGACTACTGAAGTGCAATTTATTATGCTAAGTAACAAGAATTCAGCCTGTATATTATTTGCATGATACCCACAATGAATCACTGAAATTCTTTCAAAGAAAAGATGCCCACATCTTTTCCTATATAGTAAAACACTGGATAACGATTGGATCGGATAACGCTAAAATCGCGTAACATTAAGTAATCTGGGGTGGAGAATTGGATCGAATGATAAGGTCCTATGGGATGGATCGGATAACAACCGCTAAAGCCTGTGTGGTTACAATGTACAGTAATACCCCGGGTAACGCGAGTACTGTATAGTGTGAAAACCGCATAACGTGACAAGATTTTCGGGAAAATCTTGTATCGAATAACGCGATTTTCACGTTATTCGGAACAAGCGTATGCGTGGGGAGGGGAGTTGGATTGGGTAGAACATCTACCCAAATCAACCCCCCCCCAGCGCCCGCCCCCACAATGTTTGGAAAGGGTACGGGGATCCTTACCCTTTCGAAACTTCGAGTTGCGAAAGTGTGGATCTTTACCCTTTCGCAACTTCGGGCGGCTTGGAGGCTTGTGCGCCTCGGCGGCGGTTAGGCGAGGATGCGGGGGTCTTTCCCGTATCCTCGCCTAACCGCCACCGTGGCGCGCGTGCATGCCTGCGGTTCCGAAGGGGTACCCTCTCGGGACTTCGGGCGGCTTGGAGGCTTGCCCGCCGCGGTGGCGGTTAGGCGTGCAAGCCTCCAAGCCGCCCGAAGTTCCGAGAAGGTACCCCTTCGGAATCGTGGGCGTGCACGAGCGCCGCGGTGGCAGTTAGGCAAGGATGCGGGGGTCTTTCCCGCATCTTCACCTAACCGCCGCCGGGGCGCGCAAGCCTCCAAGCCGCCCGAAGTTCCGAGAGGGTGCCCCTTCGGAACCGCGGCGTGCACACGCGCCGCGGCGGCGGTTAGACGAGGATGCGGGGGTCTTTTCCGCATCCTCGCCTAACCGCCGCTGGGGCGCGCAAGCCTCCAAGCCGCCCGAAGTTCCGAGAGGGTACCCCTTCAGAACTGCGGGCTTGCACGCGCACCGCAGCGGCGGTTAGGCGAGGATGCGGGGGTCTTTTCCGCATCCTCGCCTAACCGCGGCGGTGGTGCACAAGCCTCCAAGCCGCCCGAAGTTCTGAGAGGGTACCCCTTCGGAACCGCGAGCGTGCATGCGCGCCGCAGCGGCGGTTAGGCGAGGATGCGGGAAAGACCCCCGCATCCTCGCCTAACCGCCGCGGCAGCGCGCAACCCTCCAAGCCGCCCAAAGTTGCGAAAGTTTTCGCAACTTCGAGCGTGCGCGCGTGTCGTTCGGGGTTAGGGCAGGATACAGGGGTCTTTCCCATACCTTGCCCTAACCCCGAATGACACGCGATCGCGTGCCTACCCAGGGGGGGATTTCGGACAAGCCGAGCCTTGCCTCGGCGTGGTTTGTCCCTGACGTCAGGGCTTTTTTTTAGCATTGTTCGATCAATGTATCGAACAACGTGAAAAACCGGACAACGTCATGACTTGTGGAACCATGTCATAACGTTGTCCGGGGTTCTATTGTATCTCTATGGAGCTTTAACATTATCCGATCCATCCCATAGGATTTTAACATGGATCGGATAACACTACAAATCGGATAACACCAAGACTTGTGGAACCAAGTTTTAGCATTATCCGGTGTTTTACTGTATTTACAATATACAGATGTCAAAGATACCACTATAGTGTTTGGCTCATAAGGTAAGTTGAATTATAGCTACAAATATGCCTAAACAGACTAGAAAACATTTATAAAAAAGAACTATAAAGAACTACTGAACAATGGAAATTAAGAATAAAAGAAGACAAATAGTAGCTACTTACTGAGATCTGAGCTCCTTTCCTGTTACGACCAATTTTGTCTCAAGAATATTTTTTCTCATCTGTAAGGTGCAGAGATATAAATATTGTGTTACAGCAAACTATGGTTTATCTAAAGTTATCTATGAAGCTTTTAAAGATCACTTAGCAATCTGAATTTTGCTCTGGATGTTGAGTTTCTGATATATCAGGCCTTATGTGCTGAGCAGCACTGATATATGAAGACTACAGCATTAATTCATTTTCATTTCTGGATTTCATAGACATCTGGTTGCCTGCAGCTTTAATTCTTTCTGTAAATTCTCATTTCTTTCCTTTTCTCTCTTACGAATTCATGTAAGTGCTTGTGCACAATAATAAATATATAGCAAAACACAACCCTGAATCCTCATACAAGTGTGCTTTATCAACGTGTATGATTACTGATACAGTTATCAACAAAATGTGCAGGAAGATGAGAAAATGAGGAAACAAAACCTGAGGCAACTTAGAAAAGACTCAGTCTCTGAATTCTAGAAATTCCTCATGTGAAATCAGAAGGTGCATGAAGTGACATGTGGCACAATAAACAATCTGAAGACATCGATGAGGGATAGCAAGTCTATAAGTAGAAATAGAGCCTTCTTGGTGGCAGCACCAATGCTGTGGAACACACTACCAGTGGAGCTGTACAAGGTCCCATCCCTGGATATCTTTTTTTTTAAACCACCACAATTAAAAACTTTCCTATTCAAAGAAGCCTTTCAGAATGTTATCCCCTTAGCAATAAAGCTGATCCTCTGTGCCCGCAGACATCAGTTATTTTCTTTTAGGATGTATTTATATGGTTGGTTTATTTTTAATTTGTTGCGTGTTTTATTATGTTATTTTGATATTTGTATGTACACTGCTCAGAGTGGGAAAATTTCCAAATGCCAGGTATAAAAATGTAATAATAATAATAAAAAAATAATAATATCTGATTTAAGGTGGAAGTTGTATTGGCTCTGAGAACAGCAAACAGCATGGAACTCTGTCAGCTTAGCTGCCTTGTTTTCACTTTATCTCCCCTAATGCAAACCCAGGCTTCCCTGCACAGCAGAAATGGTACACAGCACCAAGCAAAAGGCTCTGTCACACAAGAGGCGTAATAAGGGAAGGAGTGGAAATGGTTCGACACAGTTGTCTCTTGCTGTCTTGTATTTCATCCAAATACTATTTGAAAACTTCTATGATTATATATTCCACAAGCTAAAAGTGCAATTAAGGACTAGTTTGCCAGCTTGAGTCCTAAATGTGCCACCTATTTTACAGATGATGTTCACTCTTAAGCTTTAATTAAGGCACTGCATCAGACGGCAGCCACAAGAGAATGGCATGCTGCATTGCCCAATTGAGTGAGACCATCTATTAGGTGCTAGCCTCAGCTTCTGTCAATCCACCAAAGAAGAAACTCAGTTGAAAGATATCAACAACTACCATTGTAGGTCTCTAGATACAACAGAAGAGGCAATATAGTTATAATGAGGCAAGATGTATAACACTATTGTGCTGTTTTAACTAAGAAGATGAAGAGGATGATCCTCTGCTATACTTGCTCCAACTCCAGGAAAGTCCACTTACTGTGTTCCCAAGAGAGTAATTTGTCACCACAGTAGCATATTTTTCAGCTGCTAAAATCGTAAGTGTCACTTTTGGGGAGCTGACTGTGGATATGCTGAGTTATGTACAATAGCCTTCTCATGTATTTGTCCCTAAAGGAAGCTATAGGGCATCATGATGATCAAGAATGTGTAAACCAGTTCTTAATGATGTAATTGCAGGAAGGAAACGAGGGACATCTACATTTGTTATCTGAAAAACACTGCTAGCAAAGCAGTTCTGAGGTTACAATTCATTAACTACTGTCTCAAAATTATTTATGTATCTCAAAGTGTCACCATTAATAATAGATATTATGCAGTTTCACCATTATGTCATAATCCTGCCACAGCATTGGAGTTGAAAGTAACCCCAAAGAGATATGACCATATGTACAACCTATCATTGTAATCAACTCATGGAGCTTCACGTAGGATTCCAGGGGGAGGCTGAATGTTCTTGGTTCTATCCTACCCTGTCTTTTAAACTTGAAAAATACAACGCTTTCACTACAAAAATTTGCAATAGTATCATTCAGGTAAATGGAAAGAAAATGAAATACTGTACTGTACTGCACATTTCACAATATTTTGTCTAATCAATCTTAAAAACAGAGATATCTTTACCTTAACAACACAATATCTACTTCATGCAGCTCCCCTGGTGGCTTTATTGGTTAAGACTATGAGCTGGAGACTGGAAGGTCAGGTTTTGATACCAGAGAGCTGCACTTGGGAACATGAAAGGAGCCTCATTCAGGCATCCCCTAAAAACCCTTTCAACCCAGTGTAATCTCTGACACAAAATTATTATTATCATTTGGTTTCCGGTTGGATTTTTTTGGTCAAAGCTTCAC
Organism: Furcifer pardalis; assembly: GCA_030440675.1. NCBI lineage: Eukaryota > Metazoa > Chordata > Lepidosauria > Squamata > Chamaeleonidae > Furcifer > Furcifer pardalis. Next base: position 104,039,905 of record CP126897.1, read on the forward strand.
CAGAATTAAGAATTGAATAAATTATTTAGTCATATAAATGGGAATAAATAGGTTAGCAGGGAGTTCTGAAACCACATAAAATTTAAAATTATTGTACCATGCACATTACACTAAAGTCATTGAATACTTTGGATTGTTTTGATTTTAAGTAATGACTAAATATGGAGATGGATTAAGTAGGATGTATACTTTTTTTGGGTGGGATGGGGATGATTCAGTTCCTTCTTTGAATTCCCAAGAGAAAGGAGGGAAGTCATTTCCAGTAAATCTTTGCCATACCTATCTTTACAAATATAAATAGAAGACCATTTTGAGCAGGTTTATCTGCTTGTTTAGCACACAAGTATTTCCATTCATTCACACAACCATAGCCATCACTGCACATCTTATAAATGTTTTCACAGATGATGCTTAACAATGCTTACTTTACCCATCCTTTTAGGCAAGGCTACTTCAAGTGTTGCGACTCCTGTTGCCTTATAAGCTTCATTTCCTGCTCCACGCTCTACTGCTTTACAGCGTATTTCTTCCAGAAGGGCCTCTATTTCATTGTCATTATAATTCAGTTTGGCTGAATACCTCAATGCAAGATCCTAGGACAATGAAAATGCATTTGTTAAGAATAGGAAAGCAGCAAATAGGCATGAAGCAATTGCAACCTCAATATGGCATCTACAGAGATCTTACTTTCAGTTCTTCACCAGGCTCTTTGTTGCTTTTGGTGTATGGAGGCTTCCACAGCTGAATTTTGTCTTCTCGTAAATAGGTCTTCAGTTTTGCTGCAAGATACTTGTCCTTCGCCATCCTGGCACAGAGAGAAAGTAATTGAAACGCTTACTCTGTAATGCAGACTACTTTAATGAGTATCGTAATCTTGTCCCTGACTCAATCAAAACACATGCTCTACTTTTGCAGACACTAGTAGGATCATGCTGATTAAAATGGTGCTTTTTAACACTGAAACTAATGCAACAGAGGAAAGCTGGAGCTTACTGGAAAACTACATACACTGCATGCAGGAGAGGACCCAGATTTCGTGTGCCAAGCATCCCAGGTGGAACAACAGATAGTGAGGTGTGAGGAGGAACTGGGGGACACTCTTGTTGGAAATCTTGGAGAGCTATTGTTCCTTAGTGTAGACCAGTGTTTCCCAATCTTTGGTTTTTGGACCTCAGTTCCCAGAAGCCTAAGTCAATTCCCCAAAGCACTGATGTGCCAATGTACTGACTCAGGCTTCAGGGAATTGAAGTACACTAGTGTTCTGTGGAACACAGTTTGGGTGTAGACGATGCTAAGGCAGATGGACATCTGCAGAAGCAGACAGCGCTGGCTCTTTGGCTTTGAAACGGAGATGAGCACTGAAGCCTAGAGTCGGATACGACTGGCTTTCAAGCAAGGGAAACGTTTACCGTTACAGCTTGGAGAGAATGACAAGCAAGTGGTTTCTAGGTCAAATCAAGCCTGAACTCTCCCTAGAAACAAAAACATGAATAAACTGAGGCTATCATTACTTTGGGCAAATGATGAGAAAACAAGGCTCATTAGAAAAGACAATGTTGGGAAAAGTGGAAGGTAACAAGATGAAAACCAAGTAACAGATGGAGTGACGCACAAAGGAAGCCACAACCTTGAAACTAATTGCTGAACTGATGATAGTACTTTCTGCTGGTCGCTTCTTCATAAGGATTCTATAAACTGGAGGCAACTTGATGGCACTTTAACAATATCTACAGCTTAGAACGGGGTGCCCAAACTATGGCCCATGGGCCAGATCTGGCCCCCCACCAATTCATCCAGCCTGCACCACCCTTGTAACTTCCGGGAGTGACCTCCTCACTAAAATTACACTAAAAACAGAAAACAAGGCCAAAAGTCCAACTCACCTTTGAGATTAATACATTTATTCCAGTGTGAGATCTTTGTAGATTACAGTCCATTTTTTCTATTGAAAGCTCACACTGAACTAACCAATTGTCTTAAAGGTGCTACAAACATTTGTTCTTCTTGTTGAAAAAGGGCAACATCTTGTTAAAAGCCATTAAAATTATCTCTCTAAAACCCCTTATCACCACTGGGAAGCAATGAAAAGTAAAATAGGGTAATTTTGTCAATTTTTCTTTGTCTTGCCCTTGTAACAGTATTTAATTATGCTGCCCACATTCCTGATATCGCTCAACCATATGTTTGGATATAATCTACCTATTTAAGTTTTGAGCTGTCAACAATGCATATTTTAAATAAAAATAAAATGGAGCTTGTAAAAAATGAATATACAAACAAGCAAGTAAAAACGGCATTCAAATCAACTGAGCAGCAAGCAGCCAATAAATTTAGAGCCAATGTTCGATAAAGATTTATTGTGATGTTTTTATTTGCTCATATAGCTGTCCTCTTCCTGTAAACCAGATTTTATAAGAAGCCATTGACAGGTTAAAATCATGTGCTGGCAACCAATGAAAGCACCTAATGGATGCATCTGTAATTTAGATTCATGGAAATGAATAAATCATTGGATTCTGGCTCAAACACAGCTTCATGTCTTTACCTGACACAATAAATTATTTTGTCCCAGAAAAAGAATCAGATTAAAACCCTAGAAGGATATTACACGAGCAGCTCTGTAAATCTTAGGAAAAGTCCTAACTAAATTAGGACTGGTGGTAGGAATGTCAACTGAACATAAAAGGAGGACTGGCTGATATACCTTTAATAGCACCAAACTTTTTAAAGCAGAAAAGAAAAACGTGATCAACTGCAACATGTTGACAGACCAAGCTGCTATTTAAGGCCCTGTGGAAAAGTTGGCACAAGTAACAGCAGAACAGAAGTTTTCAAAGATTGTGATCTTTAAAACTACTTTTATCCTGAGCAAAATTCAACATTACACAGGGGAAGTGGTCTGAGGACTGCAGCTGTCACTATTTTTCCTTGCCATCCTTCTCACATCTCACTCTCTGCCAATGATCCCAGTGCAAGCAGAGTGGAAGCCAGATTTTACAGATGTAGCTAACGAAAGCTGGCCAACATTTTGGTATTTCTGGACATGTCATGTAAGGAGGAAGCCAGAGAAAAGCAAAGACTGGTTTCTTTACATAGACTTTCTCTTTCAGTCACCATATGGATAAGCAGGGTCAGTGGCTAACTTCCATCCTTTCCACCTGTTCAGCCAAATCTCCAGCCTCCTTCCCTGGCACTGCCATTTATCTCTGAACTAGGATCAGGAAAGTGGAAAACACAGCCCAATAAGGGGAAGGAAAAACTCCCAAGCAGCTGGAGGGAGAAGACAGAAAACCTTAAAGAGCAGAATAAATTAAAGTAAAAATGGGACGCCATGTGAAACAGAGCTATATGTAAAGTCTGTTAGAGATTGAAAAGACTCAATCATGGCTTTTAAAAGATCTGGCAAAATTGTAAACTGCTGCCATCTGCTACCTTGAATGAGGCAGTAAAATGGATTGATTAGTTCTGTTTTCAGTATTTGGTTCATATGCATTTGACATGGCCAAACACCTTAAGGACAGGGACAAAATTAAGAAGTGGAACTTCTATATTAAAACCAGTGCAGTAATTGCACCACATTTTATGTTTCAAGATTTGTTAAGTTTGTCAAATGCATCAGCTAACCAACGATGCCTCTCTAGTGAGAACCTATTTTACAGTGCTTTCCCAAATCTGGCCTTACAGCTCCATTTCCCATGGTGAGGATGACTGCACTTTGTTGATGGGAATCTTCCAGAAACAAACCTACATTTACATATCCTTATGACAACCAATCTGTCTAGCCTTAGGTGGTGTTACAACCACTAAAGATTACTGTATATATTTTATTATTTTTTATTTATTTATTCATATTTATCCACCACCCTCCTCACCAAGGTGACTCAGGGCAGTTTACATATCATAAAAAACACAACAATGAATACATTAAAAAATCCCTAAAAACCTCAAATTTAAAACTACTGTATTAAGGATTAAAAATTTAAAATCTTAAAAAATTTAAAAGATCGCCAAGTTGTTACATCTTACCGATTAAAAAGTTGAGGAAGAGAGGGGGCTTAAACCAGCCAGCGAGCTGGGGTCATTGTACAACCCATACCCCATACCTGCCCCGCCAGCCATGTTTTTAGATTCTTCCTAAAGGGCAGCAACTCTGTCTGGAGGTTCCATAGGACCAGAGCGGACACAGAGAAGGCCCTCCTTCTGGTGCCAGAGAGATGCGCCTCTCTGGCAGATGGAACAACTAGAGAGCCTCTCTGGTCCTCTCTGGTATATTAAGAACTACCAATCTTAAATTGCGTATAGAGACAACAAGTGAAGTGCTTTGCCCATTTTTTTGGAGAGAATGGGAATTCCATTCCATACCAGGCTTATGTGGAAAGAGGAAAAGGACAAGGGCCACAAGGCAGACCTGGGGGAAGGGGAAGAGGTAACATCAAAGACACATTACATAAACACCAGCTAATACCAGTGAAAGTCGCTAGATGTGCCGGAGCAAGAATCTTGCATCTCTCTCAACACCCGATGTGGTAAAAAAAGGAAGAAGAGGGTTTTACTCTAAAGGTAATGTAGGGCAACCACCTTTTCTCTCCACCAACTGCAGATAAGAAAATCTCCTTAATGTTGAAATAAAAGACATAGGAGCTTCCCTCGGCACTTTCAGCTACTAGTCTTCTGTTAAGGACAAAAACTACGAGCCAGTGAGGTTTGATATTTAGAGTGCTGAAGTGTTGATTCTACCCCAATGAGCCACTAAACTCTCCGAGTTATTTTGGACCATTTTGGTCTGACCTATCTTACAGAATTGCTGCCACGAATTCAGAGGAGGAAGTTGTCATGTGCCATCAATGTGCTTAACAGGACTTTATGAATTAATAATCTCCATAAATTGAAAGGATGCTTACTTGAACTCACAGAAGTTGGGCTATAAATGAAACAAATAAACATACACTAACTGGTTTACATCAAGCAAGGGCAAAATCAAATTAGAAGATGGAGGAAGGAGCTCACGGGACAAGGAACAACATTAAAAGAGGGTTGGAGTCCCTAAATGTAAGACCAACATGCTCAAGTGTGGGCTGCTGGCGGACAACATCACACTGTGTGGACATGGAGAGGTACAGAATCTGGCTCGTTTGCTAGTCTGCCAATTACTACTGGAAACATGTGCAGATGATCTAATTTTGTCCAGCAATAAAGCCAAGAGAGTGACTTCATTTTGGCAATCCCAAATTTGACTTGGACATGAAAGAAGGAGGTGCTTAATGGGACTTTATGAATTAAGGAGGTGCTTAATGGGACTTTATGAATTAATAATCTCCATAAATGCAAAAGACTATTACCTGAACTCACAGGAGAAAAAGTGAAAATAAAACAAATAACCATACACTGCAATCATATTTCTGACTAGTCAGAGACAAAGAACTACTTCTTACTACCAGGTTAAGTCAGTACAGTATTGTACTGCAGTCCAAACTAATTAAGGTTTATATGAAGCAAGGGACTGACTCACCCTGGAGAGTTGGGCTTGGCCATCTATAGGAACAGCTCCTCTACCCTATTAATATTTATTGAATACTCATTTCCAGAGCTCCTTAACAAACCAAGATTTAAGAAACCACAAACAAGGAATACGGGAAGTGGAGGGATGAGGTGTTGTTGTGTACCTGTGAGGTTTTAACCCCAACCCCACCATCAGCATCTTGGCAGGAAGGGTCAAACATCCCATCCATGTCAGAGGTGGAGGGGCCTGCATCTTGACATGAGAACTCTAGCCTAGGCCAGAGAGCGGGCTTTTTATAGGTTGGTTTCTCACCCCTGTGGGACTGTGGTGGCTTAGTGGTTAAGATGCTGAACCTCACAACTGGAAGGTCGGCAGGTCAGCACTTCATGAGCCGTGTGCTGTGTGATGGAGCGAGCTCCCATCTCTGTCCCTCCTCCTGCCAACCTAGCAGTTCAAAAGCAAGAAATTGCAAGTAAAGTGGTACTGTGTCAGCGGGAAAGGTAAATGTTCCATGCATTCCACCATCTAATCAAGCGTGGCCATGACCACGGAAACGTCCGCAGAGGCAGACAGAGCTGGCTCTTTGGCTGTAAATGGATATGAACCCTAGAGTTGGATACTACTAGTTTTTGAGCAAGGGAGGCCTTTATCTGCGCTCACCCCCAGAACTCTTTTAACAAACCATGACGCCACACTCAAGGAATAAGGGAAGCGGAGGGATGAGGTGTTGCTGTGTACCTGTAGTAGGGTTTTAACCCCAGCCCCACCCTTTCAACATCTTGGAAGGAAGGCATGTCAGCCACACATCCCACCCATTTAAGGGGTGGAGGGGCCAGGAGCCCTAGACACAACCCACCCCCCGCTTAGAGGGTGGGCTTTCTACAGGTTGGTATCTCACGCTTGTCTCCCCCAGATGTTCTTGGACTTCATTTCCCAGAAGCCCTGATCAGCAGGTGTGCTGACTTGGGTCTTCTGGGAATTGAAGTCCAAGAACATGGTGGGGGGGAGGTTGAGAAACATTGGACTGGAAGGGGTCTATATTGAGGGAGTTCCCTATATCCCCCCACCATCCTTCCCCTCCCCCACCTCCCCGAAGCACCGCCCAGCACAGGCCCCCCTCACCTGTGAGCACCCCGGGGGGGGGGGAGAGGTCCTGCGCTGCTGGCGCTCCACCTTCTCTCTCTCTCTCTCTCCCCACGACACCCCCCCCCCCACTACGAGCATCCAATCACGAAGCCTCAGAGCGCCGCGCGCTGGGACCGTTTATTTACCCACCTGCACGCTTTCCTCCCCCCCCGCCCCGCCCCCCCACAACAACTCCCGTCACACACGTACACTTCTTCGCGTTCTGAAGACCAAGGAAGGCCGCCTCGGAGGGGGGTGGGTGGGAAAGAGAATCACTGCAGCTGGGGTTCCTCTCAGTCTCTCCGTCTCTCTCTCGCCTAACGAGCCTGCGTCACGTCAGAAACGAAAGCGAAAACACGGGAAAAACAATATCTTTCTTCCCCTTACTTTCGGGAGAGGAGGGGCGGCCAGGGCGGGTCACGTGATGGCGGATGACACACTCGCCGGCGCTACTCCGGCCGCCGCCATTTTAGCTCATCTTCTTGGTCTTTCTTGGGGGCCGTTTTGCTTCTCGGCCCGCCCGCGGCAGGGAGGAGTTTGATTAAGGGTCCCCTCGCTTTCTCTTTTTTGCCCCGTTTGTTAATAAAGGCCAACAATAAAAGGCGATGATTAGCAATAGAGCACGGAGCTGCGTGGTGACCCAGTGGTTAAGAAGCTCGCCCCTTCTTAGCTGGAAGGTCGGCAAGTAGGCAGTTCCAGACCCGGGTACTGTAGGACGGATTGAGCGCTCGTCTCTGTTCCCAGCTCCTGCCAACCTAGCAGAGCGACAGCAATAAATTGCAAGTGAATAAATAGGGACCACTTCGGTAGGAAAAAAGCTTGGGGACGTGAAAGGAGCCTTATTCGGGCGTCCCCTGGGCGGAGGTCCTCCAGCAAAAATCCTTTCAACCCAGAATAATTTCTGATATATCATTATTATTATAACAATAAAACACACATTCCTCTTTCTGGAAAAAGAGCACATCCATTCTTCCTTCGTGTCCAGATTGTCGCGATGAAGCCACTTTCTTGGCTTTGTCAGCCTGCCACGGAAACGTCTGCAAACAGCTATAAACAGAGATGAGCATTGAACCCTATAGTCGGATACAGCTGGCTTTCGAGCAAGGGTGACCTTTACCTTATAATTAAATCATTGTTGGTACATGTTTCTGGTAGTAATCAGGTAAAGGTCACCCTTCCTCTAAAGCAAGTTGTATCCAACTCTAGGGTTCAGTGCTCATTCTGTTTATACCCAAGCCAGCCCTATTTGCAGACGTTTCTGTGGACATGTGGCAGGGATGACTAGGCACCATGCTGTTTACCTTCCCACTGAAGTGGAACCTATTTAAATACTTGCAATTTCTTGCTTTTGAACAGTACTAGGTTGGCAGGAGCTTGGACAGAGACCGGAGCTCACTGTTGTGCAGTAGTCAGGTCTTGAACTGTTGACCTTCTACTGCATTTCCCTGGCAGTAATTAACAGACTAGTAAATGAGCCTGATTCTATATCTACATTCACAAAGCATGTTGTAATAGTGGGAGGACAAAAGAATAAAGGGTACGTAATAGCATTTGGAAAACAGAGTCTTGTTTGTCCCCCTTCCAAACCTAATTAAATGCTATGATGTGACAAAAAAAAAGCACAAATTGAGACTTTGGCACCTCAAGGATGACTTCTGTTAGCTTTCGTGGGTGGTAGGACTTCCATGCTGTCAAATCAGTTATGAGTAACGAAGACCCTTTCCAGCACTTCGTAGGTAGAAAGTATTCAGAAGTGGGTTACCTTTCTCTTCTAGTGTGGGTGGTCACAGGGCACCGTCAGATGAAGGTAAGGGCAAACTACTTCTGTGAATTCTCCAACTACAAAACCCTGGAAAGGGTCACCATAACTCAGAACTGACTTGACAGCACATGATTATTATTAAATGGATAATAGGATGTAGTGGTCTCTCTTCAGTTGAACATTACCTACCAATTCAAATGATGAGGTCCAATGTCTCAATTGGGAATGTCCTAAATATAGCAGCAACTAGAAATACTATGCATTACCTTTCTCTCTCCCCCACCCCAACAGAAGTAGTAACTATTGCCTATGGCCTCATTCAGACATAGCAGCAAACTTATTTATTATGCTGAGATAAACCCCAATCTGAGACAAATCCCCAGGCTTCCATTTATGTGAGGAAGAAATCTGAAAATGTATATTTTTGGTTTGTAATGAGAAGACTGAAAGCAGTGGTGGGCAGCAACAGGGTTGCACCCACCCCGGGTGGTGGTAGTAAAATTGAGTGGCCTCTGGGCTGGGGTGGTGGTGGTGAAATTGGGTGGTCTTCGGGCAGGGGGGTAGTGTAATGGGGTGGCCACGTCCACCTCCCTGCCCTGCCTCATCAGGTTTTGTCCCTCCAAATGGTGCAAGGTCTCCGTTGCTCAAAAGCCAATCGTATCCGACTCTAGGGTGCAGTGCTCATCTCCATTTTCAGCCAAAGAGCCAGTGCTGCCTGTGCTTGCAGATGTATACATGGCCATATGGCAGGCATGACTAGATCGCCCACGACATAGGGTCCACCCATGATGTAGGCTCCTCCCATGACATAGGCTCTGCCCATGTTGTTGGCTCTGCCCATGGTGTGGTAGTGATTTTTTTTGCTGCCCACCGCTGGATGAAAGTGTTAAGTCTCATTTCTGTACAGTTTAAACAAGTACAAACTATGGAATGTTGTTAACATTGAAATGCAACCTAAGGAATCCTGATGTTAAACATTAATTTATACATGGAAAAGCAAAATAATAATAATAAATCTGTTGTAATATAACTTCAATGATAGCTCTCGGAAGAAATTATGCAAACAAGCAATCAACCAAAGAAAGCATCCTCTATGGATGCAGTGTAGCAATTTTCTACTTTTTTTGCGGAAAATGGCAGCGTTCCTATAAAATAAAAGTCAAGTTACATGAACTGAAAAATCATGTTAAGAGTAATTAATTTATTTCAGTTATGCAAAGAACTCAAATGTTTCCTGACCCACAGCAAAGAAATGATACTCGATACTTAAATATTTACTATATTGAACTGTAGGAATGATAGTAAAGGTGGGTATTATTGCTAGATTTTATTCACTGATATTAGAATGTATGTAGAGGGTATAATTTATTTCAGTAAATGTAAATTCAGTCTGTATACAAGATTAAGGCTGCAGATACAGCAAATTTATCTCTTCTGTTGAAATCTGAAAAGAGATTGAACAATTCCTGTTTTACACACCTGTTCAGTCTGTAGTGGCCCTTTGTCAGATGGCCAAGAGCTCATGAGGAAACATTTCTGTGAACTGAGATGCTACTTATGGATACAGTTATAATAGTTCTCACTACGGAGGGGGACAAGAATACAGTACTGTATTGTAATTCTGTCTTGTCCCAGTAGACAACTGAAGTTCATCATAAGATAAATAAATTAACAGTCATACCTGTGCCCAGAAGAAACGGGCCTTTGCTTAAATATGGAGAACCTGGCTATGTGAACTGACTCTTAGCATTTTTCCTTACTGAAATGTTCTCAGTGGGAAACATAAAGTCCAACTCTTTTTGCAGCTTCAGAAATCTTGTGGTTTTTTTTCTGAGGGAATGGATAATAAGATAACTTATTGGACGTTGGTGTCATTTCTGAGTGTGTCCAAGCAGATGAAGTAACTGATGTTAAAAAATCAGAAATGCCCTTTCCCCCAGGAATGCATGATTTTTCCTCCTCATTCAGTAATCCAATGGATTGTGCTTTGCTTTCAATGAATTCTTCACATGATTCTTCATTCTTCTGAGACAGGATATTATCGTCAATACTAGTCTGCTCATTCTTATCTTGGATAACATCACAAAGAATGTTCTGCTGCTCTTTTCCTTGTGAGAGACGGTGTAACTCTAGATGTGTCCTCCATGGTGAATTCTCTTGTATATTTCCGCTGCAGGGCAATTCAAGGCAGACCTTCCTGGT